>CM059606.1:10025000-12719060 GCA_030412105.1 Cyclura pinguis | reverse complement strand
CTAGTGTGGAAATGACCCCAGTGTACCATAGTAGTTCTGCATGCAGAACTATGCAAAAATGAACCATTTACCACCCCTGCAGATCTACTATAGAACTGTCAAAGCCTTCCGCATCCATTCTGTGCCTGGTTGAGTGTGTGTGTGTGTGTGTGCGTGTGCGTGTGTTTGTGGTGGGGGGGAGGGGAGATTGCAGAAGCATCTTGTTATGTCTCCGTAGTCGGACATGAAGCAGTTACATCATTGACTGAGGTCCACTGGGATTCTCCTGAGGTCTCAGTCACTGATGTAATCACATTGAAGCTGTCTATGGGACCATAGCCAGACACTTCTGTGATTCGTGTCATACTCTATTCCAAGCATGGTGTCATGGGAGGGGAGGTTCAGTCACTCTATGGTAGGTTGAGGGATGAAGGGATTACCAGCTGCTGCAGCAAGCAAACAGTGATATATGCACGAATAAGGTTAACTTGTATATGACACTAACAGAAAGCCAGCCTTTGAGTGCCACCTCACGGCCATGCTCCTAGCCCCATGGCAGCCACCATCCTTAAGAGAATGTGGGGTTCAGTTGTAGGTGCACGTGGGGAGTTACGCTCTCACAACCTTGGTCATTATGAGAGTTTGTTCAGACAGGTTTTGTGGTATATTTATCCATGTGGTTTATTTCCTAGTCCCTGACCCTATCCTTTTGATTCCCCCATCTCCATTTTGTTGCCTAGAGCAGAGCTTTCCAAACTGTGCGTCATGACACATTACTGTGTCAGATGCAGTGTTGGTGTGTTGTGAGAATGTAACGGTGGAGGGGCTGGCTCTCCCACCACCTCCGCTCCTGGCCAAGGAAGACTCCAGTGAGGCCGGCAGCGGGCCAGACCTGGGTTGAGGGGCTGTCTCTCTTGCTGCCACCACCCTGACCAAGGAGGATGCTGGCAGGGGCAGCAGCAGTGGTGGGCCAGGCTTGGGTGGAGGGGCTACCTCCACTTACCGAATTACTTACTCAATTTCTGTGTTGCAAAATGATGCATGTCTAAAAAGTGTGTCATCAACATGAAAAGTTTGGAAAGCTCTGGCCTAGACCCACCTCAATGAGATCTTCATGCTCTTTACTGCCAAACCTATGAGAAGATGGGAAGTCTGCCACTCCCTTTGTAACCAAAAACTATGGCTATCTTTCTGAAATTATTGAAAGTTTAATCAGGGGTTCAAACACAGATTTTTTTTTTGTTTTTTAACCTGAGCAATTCCAGCCCTTTTGATAGATATGCACTTCTTTCATTTTCTCTTTCTCCCACTTAGATTTTTTTAAAACCTACAAGGAGCATGATCAAAATGGCAAATGCTGCAAAATTATTTTAAACAAAGGAGCACACTAACAAAAACCCACAAATGAAATTCTCATCCATCCCTTCCTGAATCTAAGTCCAATACTCATGCCTGCTACCAGATCAGGGGTGGGAATTGTACAGCATCCAGCTGTCGTTAGAATGCAACTCCAGCAGCCCTAGTCAGCATCTACTATATAAAAGTCAAAGTTTGTCTGTGAGCTTGTTTGTTTGTCTGCGTCAGGCAGACGAAGACCTCATACCGATTGGCTGAGTGAGGCGAGAAGACCTGACATGGTTGACTGACTGTGAAGATTCTACGGAATCTTGGGGTTGGCAGTTCAGGGAGAGGCCTTTAGAATTCTCAGCCAGGGAGCTCAGACCAGTTGCTATGTGTCAAGATTATATGCCAGGAGGCATGGTTTCCTCTAAGTGGACAGCAGAGAAAGAGGTGATGTGGCCAAACAAGCAGGTACAAGGTTATCAGGATTGTTTCGACTTGAACTTGTGTACTGGGGAAGGCCACACACCAGAATGCTGATTGGGTCACCCTACTTGTTCAGGGTGACAGGGAGACTTAAAAAGGCTGATGTTTGCCTCCACCAGCTGCCAGTTAGGATTGCCTAGTTGGACCTGTCATGCTGCTGACAGTTTACGCCTTGTAAGGGGAGATGCTGCTCATTTATCTTCTGTTATTTTTGCTTGCTTAATTGCTTCTGGAATGTTTTGCCAAAAGCCTTTATCTTAGTGTGCAGCAATAAATCTTCCTCTAAGCCTAACTGAATGAGACTCTGGAATTTTTTCTGCTTTGCTGGAAACCTCTGCCACAGTGATGCCTTGCTTCACTGTTTGAACTCTGTACATGCTCAGAGGAGCCAGTTCCTGCTAATCCTGACACTATAGAGATGAGGTCAAGCAGCGAGAAGGAGGCCAGTGTACTCCCTCAGGAACCCAAACACTGTATGTTGATAACTCTGAATACAGATTGGATTGGGGAATATGTGGAAAAGTTACATATACTGGACACACAGGATCTGAAATCTGTATATTTCAACCACATCTAATTACTAAGGTAAGGTAAGGTAAGGTAATTTCTAACATATTTCTAACAAGAAGTACCTATGAGAAAAGAAAATCCCAGGCAACACCAGGTAAATACGCTAGTAACCTATAGAAATGAGTGATGGGAGTAGCAGTTCAGCATCATATGAAGGGCCATTCCTTACTCCTGCCCTAAATAATATTGGGTGGCATCCTGTTAGTGACATACACGTAAGTGGTTGCAGCTATGCATACATGTCTTTTTTGGACGAGGAACAGGGAGCTGTTCTCTAGCATGTTGTACTCTGTCCAAAACCTCATCTGCTGGTTACTGTCAAGCACCAGGAAGGGTTGCAGATGCTTACGGCCATTTCCGCACGGGAAGAGGGAATCGCCCCGTGCCGCTACTAACCAGACTTCTTAGCTCCCTGGTCCGGTCTGTGCTGCTCTGGGGCAGTGCGTGCTCGTCGCTCCGCACTGCTCCAGTGACGAAAACACAGCTTCCGATTGGTCGAGGGTCTCGACCAGCTGCTGAAGCTCGCCAGCCTAAAGCCCGCCCTCAGCAGATCACAGGCTCGCACTGGTGCAAGCCTGCAAATCTGCACCGGAGAGCGGGCACGGAATGGCGTGCTCCGTGCTTTTGAAAGACCTGTTTTAAGTGGTCTTTCAAAAGCACACTTGACGACCACTTGGGGTCGTTCCGGAGCGGGCTGAGGTGCAGATCTACGTTAAGTAGGTCTGATCCAGTCCGCTCCCAAGTGCAGACCTCCTCCCTGGGGGACGCTTTGCACCGTTTCTATTAGCCCGTGCGGAAATGGCCATAGTGGGGACAGGAAATAGGCAATTCAGACAATGAACATGCAGCTAGTCTGGGCTCCAAGGGGAAGGAAAAGGAAAGTGTATACCATCTGTGACTGCACCCGTTACAAACAGACCAGCTGCTGCTTCATCGGCCATTTCCACACCGGGCTTCTGTAACGGTGCAGAGCGACCTCTCACGGAGGTCTTCTGCACCATAGAGTGGACTGGCGTGGACTACTTTTTGTAGTTCCACACCAGAATCCACTCAGGAGCGGCTGGAACTAGCCGCACTGCGTGTTTTTTAAAAACCTCTTTTTCGAGGTTTTTAAAAAGCACAGAGCGCGCAGCCCCACGCCTCTCCATCGCCCGGCTCCGACGCGGATTTGCAGGCGTGCGCAAATGTGTGCCTGCAGATCTGCTGGGGGCGGGCTTCCAGCTGGCGAGCTTCTCCAGTTGGTGGAGAGCCTCCACCAACCAGAAGCCGCCATTTGGGACACCGGAGGACTGCGGAGCAGCGAGCTCGCACTGCTCCGCGTCGCGACGGACTTACCCGGCTGCCGGTAAGCTCCATTTTTGGGCGTTTTCGCCTGTCCCCCCCCCCATGTGGAAAGGGCCATCATCTGAATTGTCTTTTGCCTCCCTCCCCACCTTACCAGTGAACAACAGCAGCAGTAGTGTGGGTTTCTCTCAGTGTATGACCATGTATGAAGGGCACAGAACTGTGAAGGCAGATTTTTAATCACATCCTACATGATGTAAAATTTTGGCCATCGTCTGCAGTTACTGGAGTGTAGCCATTGCAACCTTCCATGAAATAGCCACAGCGCTGAAATCATTCAGACTAAATGATGTCACTCTGGAACAGTTTTCCAAAATGGTTTTATTGATACTTGAGAAAAAGGAGCATTATTTGATTTGGAAATCAGTGTGTATTTGATAGGAAACTGAGTGCACGAAATGCAACACCAGGAAACTCTTCTGTTCTGAAGTTTTATCCCAGGGCTTAAATGTGTAGTTGTGAAGAGCACAGGGAAATAACCACAGTGATTCAGGTCGCTTTTAGGTTTCACTGGAAGAAAAGAAAATAGGAAAAAAGTATTAAGAGATTGTTCAAGTCTCTCTGAGTATTATCTAAATACTTTGTCAAATTATGGTGCAGTGTTTTAGGGTACTTAGTTAATGATAAAGTTTATAACTATTTTTCCCTCTGTATGCATTCATTATTTCTTTGGCTTTACAAGGCTACAACCTACTCCCAAATGCTGCTATCTTCTATCAGTTTGGAGCAATTGTGATCCAGTTTGCTGTAGTGCTTTGAATGTTGGACTATGACTCTGGAGATGAGGGTTGGAATCCCTGCTTGACCATAGAAACCCACTGGGTGACCATGGGCAAGTCGCATTCTCTCAGCCTCAACAGAAGGCAAAGGCAAACCACCTATGAACAAATCTCGCCAAGAAAACACTTTGATAAGTTCACCTTAGGGCCACCACAAGTCAGAAATGACTTCAAGGCACACAACAACAACAGTGAAATCCTTTTTTTTCCTGCACTTTGGAAAATATTTGAAAAATGACAAAGACCACCCTCTGGAACTACTCACCAGCCAGAGAAGTCTATGGCCTTCCAGGCATCAACAACTTCAGCAATGTTTCCTGCTGTCTTCCCATCAGGCAGAATCAAGTCATCAGCACCAATTCCATTGAAGTTCCCACAGGAGGCACACAGTTTTCCTCTCAGGCTGTCACTCACTTCCACCCTTACTTCCCCACAGGGTCTGAGGAGAATTTTGACTTCAGAAGCCAACTCAATCACAACCCCATCTTGAGAAATGCTTATAGTCACATTTTCAGATGCTGTTGCTGGGAGTGATACTCGATGTCCATTGACCTGAAATGTAGAAATATAAAGATCAAGGTGTTGAACGAGGGTTTTATAAAGGCAAAAAGATGCTAAAGTCCGAAATGGAAGACACACAGAGGTTCTGTCTCTTCAATAAGACTAAAAAGCACCTTTGTTTCCAGGTAAGTACTTTGTACTTGAATTTCGCAAGGCCAACAGTTTGTTCATTGCAAAGACATTCTTTAAGCAACCAAAGGAGTGACTGTATACAGGAACAAGTGATGTCCAATATGAAAATATAATAGACTACATAATCAGAAGCAGAAGATGGAGAAGCTCCATTCTCTCTGCAAAAACAGGACTAAGGAACAGATCATGACACAGACCAAGAAATGCTAATATCAAAAATGAGAGTAAAGGTAAAGAAGAACACTAAAACAACCATTGTGCCAAAAGACAACCTGAAGACTGTCTCCATAGAATCCCCTGTAGAATTTAAAAAATAATGTAAAAAAATAAGATTTGCACTATTTAACCCAATGTCCGGGAGCCAGAAAAACTCTCAGCTGAAGTCAGAGACATTGTCTGTAAATGCAAATGTAAAAAGACACTATCTACAGCCAAAAAGAAAGAGAAGCCTCAGTGGATGACAGATAAAATTCTTCAAACAGTTAGGGACAGATAAGAAACAAAAGTAAAAGGTGACAGAAACAGAGTCTGAACCCTGAATGCAACTATTCAGCAACTTGCATAAAGTGACGAGGAGAACTGCTATAATAATCAGTAGAGTCACATGCAAAGATGGATGAATCCGTAATTCGTTGTTAGGGATGTAATTCTTCAATCAGTTTCTTTTCAAAGGAGACATTAAGTAATTTTAGCAATTTTCTTCCCAATGTAAGAAACTCTTTGAAAACCATGCAGTTTTTGAAGGCTATTTGTTATTCCTGACTTATTCTGTGCAAATTTTCCATGTGCTTGTTTTGCACTGAGAAAAGCATTTCAAATCAACAACATGCAAATTTTGCACAGAAATAATCCCTGATTCCAGGATGTTCTATGCAGGAGACACAGGCCCTTTCCACACGAGGCGAGGGAATCGCTCCGTGCCATTACCTACCATTTCTTCTGGGGTCCGAAGCAATGCAGACCGTCCCTGAAGCCCTTCCGCAGGGCTCCTCCTTGGTCCAGGACAAATCGAAGCAGTGCAAGGTCTGTACATCCACACTGGTCCGGTTTCCAAAATGGCAGCTTCCAGCTTCCAAAATGGTGGCTTCTAGCTTCCAAAATGGTGGTTCCGGCTTCCAAAATGGTGGCTTCCGGTTGGTCGTGGGTCCCGACCAACCACTGAAGCTTGCCACACCTAAAACCTGCCCTCCGCAGATCGCAGGTTCGCATTGGTGCGAGCCTGCGAATCTGCACAAGGGAGCAGGAACTCAATGGCGCGTTCCAGGAAAATAAAGACCTGCTTTTTGCGGTCTTTAGAAAACCTGCTGGAGGGCCACTTGGGGTCGTTTTGGAGCGGACTGAGGTGCGGATCTCCGGTAAGTAGTCTGCTCCTAGTCCGCTCCATGGTGCAGACGACCTCCGTGAGAGGACGCACTGCCCCGTTCTAATTGCCTGGTGCGGAAAGGGCCATAGAAATATTGTTTTCTGCACTGAAAATGTTATTTTCTGCACATAAGAAAATAAGAACCACGTATGAATTTTGCATAGAATTAAGTCCTGAACTGTGATGACTTTCAGTAGTCCTGGATTCTTCTCAATAGAATTTCTTAACACTTAAAAATACGTTTTCTAACCATTTTCCAAATATTTTTGAATATTCTTTCTGCCCATATTTACTTTTCTTCAGTTTGTCAAATTTCCTCCTACTCTGTTATGTTTCTCACACTTATTTGAAAATTTTGCTTCAAAGAATGAAAATCCATGCTCCCACCTGTATTTCTTTTAATGTGATTTTTGTGTATGTGTATTTTCCCAAAGGTGCAAACTTTCCCATGCAGTGGTTTTGTATGATGCCTCCCCTGCAATCATTGGTATAGGTTGTGCCCAAATATTCCTAATATACATGTGTACATTTTTTCCACTTGCTTGCTTTACATGATTGCAAAGTCTGGGAGTCTGCTTATTTTGGACTGCAAATGTGCTCTAGTCTATGTATAAGTGCATAAGTCCATATGTCTAAGTTCATTAAGTTTTCAAGATAATGGGAACAGAACTAAGTTTTACCACTTCCTTGTTACATATTGAACCATTCCACCAATTTCTCTATTTCATCTCATCCTGTCTCAGGCACTTACCCATGCTTCATTGTTGCTTTTCACTGTGATAAACACCCCTTTGAAAAAGACATGGATTGTTGACACGGCTGCCACATCCCACTTCTGACATACTTGGATCTCGGCTATGATCCTGAACCAAAAGGGGTCATTTTGATTACAGAGGGAAGTCACTTCATAAATTCCCTCGGAGAGGAGTTGTCCAGAGATACCATCAAATGAGGTCAGCTGCGTGCCAGGTTTGAGCACACACTCTCCTGTTGGTCCTTTGCAGCCACGCACACCATTAAAGAGAGAACATCTGTCTCCTTCCTCACAGCTGGTTTCCTCACAGACAAAGCGGCCTGAGGGGTGACAGGTGCAGTTCTTCAAGCAGCCTTCTAAGATTATACTTTCTCCAGCCTGTAAAATCAGAAAAAGGAGTCTACATTAAAAATGAAAATATAAATGCTTGTGAAATAAAGATAATTTCACAAACAAATTTTGCAATGTAAAATGGAAGAGCAAAAACCTATGCATGTAGGTGCAGAACAGCATGTTTTTAGTCTTAAGTGTTAAGCTGTTCAACAGTTGTTGTTACTGAGTGCCTTCAAGACTTATGGTTACTGTAAAACAAACCTATCATGGAAATTTTTGAGGCTGAGAATATGTGACACACCCAAGGTCACCCAGTGGGTTTCCATGGCCAAGAGAGGAATCAAACCCCAATCTCCAGGGTCACAGTCCAACACCCAAACCTCTACACAATGCTGGCTCTCTATTCCGTAGTGCCCAGAATAAATATATTGTAAAAATAGGGTTGTGAAAACAATTCTGTAAAGAGATGA
The DNA here is from genome assembly GCA_030412105.1 of Cyclura pinguis. Lineage (NCBI taxonomy): Eukaryota > Metazoa > Chordata > Lepidosauria > Squamata > Iguanidae > Cyclura > Cyclura pinguis. Next base: position 12,710,948 of record CM059606.1, on the reverse strand, counting down.
TTTACCTCCTGTTCACTTTGGAATGCAATGAATCATTTTAGCAATTTTCTTTCTGCTATGAGATTTCTTTGAAGACTGTACAATTTTCTAAGACTATTCACAGTTTGGACTTATTGCTACACAAAACTTGCATGTGGTTGTTTCCAGAAGAAAACAGCATTTCTGCACAGAAAAAAAATAGTATCTCTGCATAGAAAATGCTCCTTTCACTACAAAACAAACACACACCCCCCCGCAACTGAGATGTAGAATAAGTCTCCAAGTACAGCATTATCTGCATAGAAAACATTTTTCTGCAGAAACATTATTTTCTCTGCAGAAAATGCTGTTCTCTGTACAAAACAGCCATGTGCACATTTCGCTTAGAGTAAGTCCTGGATGGTGAAGATTCTTGTCAGTGCTGGATTCGTCTCATCAGAGTTTCTCGACACTCAAAAAACATGTTTTTTGATTATTTTTAAAATATTTTTCCAATATTCTTTCCTTCCCCACCAACCATGCTTCTCTGGTGATGGTAGTGCTAGAGATCGTCTCATCCAAGGCTAAAAAGAATGGTCTTTTATGTTTCTAGGCATTCAAGGTCTCAACATTGTCAAAAGCATGACAAGACCTTGAGACAGCCATTAACCGCACCTCTTGCAGACTGGCCCCACTAATAGTAGTAGTAATCTAATAGTAATCTGGGATGGCCAGGGATTGGGAGGGTCCCAGTGTGGGTGGGCCATGACAAAATCCAATCAAGAATACACCAAATTCTTCCTCCACTTTGGACAACAAAATAAGGCCCAGATTTCCCCAATGCAGTAGAGAGCCTGAGACACAGTCCAGACTGGCATTGATACTAATTCCTATGTGTTCAATATGTTTTGAGGGGAGAACTCATTTCATGGAGGCATGGAAAGAAGTGCCTTTTAAGAGAAATTATCTACTTGCTTGCAAACCAGCAATGAAAAGTACATAATGCTTCTAATATCTAGAATACAAATCTATGTGGTTGTTGAGCTTAAATGACGCTGCCATTATATTTACATGAGGTTTTCTTCTGTGAGCAGTCATAAGTCACTGACTCCAGTAATAATTAATTGTGGTTTATATGAGGGTAAGCTTAAGGATTCTGCTTTGCAGGCAAGGCACAAGGCTCTCTGATGACTTAAAGAAGCCTGTCGGCTACATAGAAACATGAGCAACACCATCTTTGGAAGACTCCGATTACACCAAGAGAAGCAGCACACTTTCCTCCTTTAAGGCAGAGGCTACTAAGACCTCAGGAAGGAAAGTAGCTTGATCACAGAGCAGAGGTTGGCAACTTGTGACTTTCCAGATGCTTTTGGACTGCACATCCCATCAGCTTGGACTGATGGATGTTGTAGTCTCATAACAATTTGGGGGCTGTCCCAAATTGTCTGTTCTCTTTCTCAAAAACCTCAAGGAAAATTATATGCGTACATGAGCAGATAATAACAATGATTGTTTCACTTACCTTGATGTAGCGCCCCTCATGTACACAGCCACAGCTCTCCATTGGCACGCATCTGTCCCCATCAAATACATAGTCACTGTCACATTGGCACCCTTCAAAGCATTTTTTGGTGCATTGTCCTGGAGAGGACAAACTGGTGCAGGTGAAATCACAGGTCCTTGTACACAATTCATAATGGCTGTTGGATGGGCAGGTGAAAGCTGAACAGAGAGAAGAGAAAACAAGTGGTAACAGGAGACAGAAACAGGCCAGCCCATATTGGGTATCAGTCCACATTCCTGGAAAGCTACTACATCCAGCTTCTATTGAGAGCCGAGACAGGCCTGCTGTCCATTGAATCTAGAGTTAGCAAAAGCATGATTTGGTAATATCGGTCCAAACTGAATGAGTTGGGTGATGTAAGATTCCCCAAAATGTGCTGGTATGAACAATTGAGAATGGAGGGTTGGTCTAAAACATGCCAGCACAAAATGACTATTAATATTCCATTTTGGTAAAATGAGTAGCTATGTCAGGATATCAGCCCAACTCAAATAAGCAAACCGAAAAATTTCATCTATGCCTAAATAGGGAGGTCATAAATAATAATTACTCTTCCTGGTGGTGAAAGGTGAAAGACCATAGGTTTTCCATCTAGCTTTGTGATTTTTCTCATCCCCCTTTGAGGAAAGCTTTCACAAAACAGATTTCAGCAGATGCCAACTGCTTTCCTCCACAACCTTGCAACTGACAGACTGTGTATTTGCAAGTAATGGCTGCATAGAATACTGTGTTTTGCCATTATATACTGGCCCTAAAGAGAGTTTGTAATAACAGTTTGAGTCACACGGTAGCAGTCAAGTCAGAATAGTAATTTTTTTCCTCTGAGGAGAGGGAGCATATTTCTTATTGTGTTGCATTGTTGCATTGTTTTCCATCACAGCAAAGGAGATCAGAAAACACTGAGTCAATTGGTGTCTGACAGCAAGAAAGTATGATGTTTTGGAAAGTTTAATATGGGAAATCTCAAGAAGTTTCTTTAGAAGTTTTAAATTGCTCTTAACCTTTTGTTTGTTCTTAAACTTTCTATACAATTCATATTAGGATTTATACGCTATCATATACCATAATATATTATTTGCCTACGTTAAAAGGTATTTCGCTGTATTGGATTTTGCTATGCACATTTGCAATGGCCTATGGGTATAAGCAACAAAATTCTGGGCATCCAGGTTTGGCATACATAGACTAGGGACAGAATGAAAAAAAAGGTATACTCTAGAAAAATTTGTTGTTGTTGTTGTTGTGTACCTTTAAGCCATTTTTGACTTATGGCAATCCTAAGGTGCACTATCACAGAGTTTTCTGGGGCTGTGTGCTGTGCCCAAGGTCACCTGGTAGGTTTCCATGGCTTAGTGGGGAATCTCACCCTGGTCATAGGTCATAGTCCAAAACTCAAACCACTACCCCATGCTGGCTCTCTATTCCAGTAAAATATCTACTCTGTTTTTACAGCTTGTGAAAGCCAGAAAGAGAAGGAATGAAAGAGAATGCTGAAAGGATTAAGGGTGTTAGGATCATACCATCCACAACTGCTCTTTCAACTAAGTCGATTCTTTTATTATAACAGACTTAAATTCTTTTACTTATAGCCTCTGATTACTTTGAGAGCAAACCTGCCAGCATTTTGTACCATATAAAGCACAATATAGTATATGCCATGTGATTTCATTTCCACAGAAGTAATTATTTATTTCATGAAATCATTCAAGTGAGATATTGTAAAATAGATATTTAATTTTTTGGCATGTTTTCTTTGTCCAATTTTGCTCTCTTTTCCTAGGAACAACAACTTGGCTAGAGAAGATAATTAAGTAGGACAGGAAAATACAGAACATTCAGCTAACAGGGGAGATGTGAAAATATTTGTAGAATTTACTTGCTATGCCATCTGACATGCGAGCAGGCAGTTTAGCTCTGGTATTGTATGTAACCTCTGAAAGCTGCTCTTGTAAACCTGCACCTCTACAGATTCCCCAGGCTGCTTTTTACTGGTCAAAAAAAATGCCTATCCTGGACATCTCAAGGAATAGCAATTTGTCTTTTACACATTTTGAACTGCCTCCAATACTTTTCAACATACTAAAAAGGAAAGGGGGTTATGAGAGGAATCTAACGGTAGTTATGAAATCAGATGTGTGAGCTTCCCTGGATTTCAGCCCACCTTTTCAGATCCTTTGATACTGTATTTCAGTGCTTCTGTCAAAGTTAACTGAAATTTGGGAAAGCTCATGCTAAAATAAACCAGCGAGTCTCAAAGATGCTACTAAATTATTCCACTCCTTTTCTCTTGTATGCTGAAATAGACAAACACTGGTACATCATTGAAAACTAACATTAAAAACAGAATTGGACTTCCAGATTGTTATTTTTGGCATGTTTACCCCCCCCCACTTCACCCCTCACAGAGATGTATCTAGGATGGGACAAATAGGGTACGTGCCCCAGGCACAAATACCAGGGGGGTGCAAAAAAAAAAAAAAAAAAAGGCTGTGTGATCTATGCACTGGCTAAGATCTGATGGAAGTCCCACCTCTGGTACCAGAAGAAGAAAGTTTGGGGTTTTCTGACAAGGAACAAGTCTCTCCCTGATTGATTTATATGGGTCGGTTGCATTCTGTTGCATTCTTGCTTTACTCCATACAGAGTGATGTATAACCATTAGAAAAGTGGAGTAGAGGTTCACATATCTGCTGTTGATATAGGTTTCCAATGATGGCTAAAAACAGTGGACTTGAGTCTAGCATTTCCACAGAGCACTGTATTGGGGAATTCTGATTCAAGACAACGAGATGAATATATAAAGCCTTGGTATGCAGTGTGATAACAGGACATTAGGACATCATGTACAAACTTACGGCAGAAGGTGCTTGTCCTCCAGGCTCCAATTGCAGCTCCAGCAGCCTGGCATGCAGCCACATAGGCTTGAATACTCCGACATAGGGTATCTCCTGCACCATTGGAGGCACACATCTCATAGAGACAACTGTTGAAGTATTTAGCAGGATTCACCAAAGAGTGACAGTCTTTGAATGGTCCTGATGTAGCTTGCATTATGCCACAAGAATTCTCAACTTGATATGGTGCTGTCTTGGTTGCATCACAGGTGGGACACTTTTCGCCACAGTTGTCCACACAATTAACATCCCCAGTGGGAACTTTCCAAGAGACTCCAAATTCATCAACACTCTGAGTACTTATCCCATTGGGTAGAGTGAAGTCATCAGATGTATCTTTATTGAAGTTACCACATAGGCCACTGACATGTTCTTGATATGTACTAGGTACCGAAATGAGAACATAAGAGGAGGAGTCATAAAGGACTTTGAGGCCAAAGTCAGACTGGATAATGATATTGTTCCCTTCTTGGTTAGCCCAGAGTTTCCCATCATTTGTCTTGACTGGTAGATTGTAGAGTTCTCCATTCACCTGTATTAATAGAAAAAGAAAACACCTTATGGCTGCTTGTGTTGATCCTACACACATATTTACAGAGCAAATGATCACCACTAGTGTAAGCTGTACATCTTCCAAAGGGAGATAAGACAGTCACTTAAAAGATGGAGGGAGGGAAATGGTGGGAAATTTTCTCTCCTCTTACCCAGCAATCTTTCCTCTGTTACAGTTCTATGCTATGCATAGTAACTATGCTAAGGACTGGATTGCCAGATCAGGACTCAGGGCCAAAACCTGAAATATAGGAATGTCACAGGAGATGATCCTACATGATGTTACAAGGGGAAGTCACCCGTGATATCATTAAGTAAGAAATGTTAATTTCATATAGTATTCCACTCAAATTAAAAACACTAGAGCCCTTTTCGCATGCCATTTCTGATGCGAAAGGGCCCCTTGAGCGTCGCGCACATGTGAGGAGCGGTCCACACAATGCACTCTCATTTGCGTGATGCTCAAGGGCCTGACGGGGACTGCACACGCATTTTTTGATTTTCAGCTTGAAGCTGAAAATGCTGCATGGTCGTGCATCGCTCCAGGGCCCCGTGCGCACTTACCTTGCGTGCGGAGCCTCAGGAGCTGGGCTGGTCGCTCTTCCTGTCTCAGTACAGCCTGGGAGGTCCCAGGCTGCACTGCGAAAGGAAGAGGCAGGGCTCTCGTGCAAGCAGGAAGCTTGTGCAGAGCCGAAGGACCCTGGATGCGAGAGCCTCTCTCCAGAGGCTGCTCGCGCGAGCCCTACACCCCAGCACGTTGAAAAGGTAAGGTGCGAAAAGGGTGCAAGTCTAACAAATGAGGAAAATATATATTCGTAGTTTTTCAAGGCAGAGGTGTCATGCTAATATTTCTATTCCTTGCCCTGAGGACTGGAGAAGAGGGTCCGGGCCCTGAGATTCAGGCTCAGACTCTGAGATGTGGTAGTGCTGATTTATGGGATTTAAAGAAATACGGGAGATCAATGGTTCTCTAAGATCCTTCTAAGAACTTTGGGTCAATATTACCAGTGTTTCTTTTTCAAAGGGACAAAACTCATAGTAACACTTACCTTGATCTTCCACTTCATTCCCTTCTCAATGACAGCAATGTATCCATGAAAAGAGACCGCAACCCTCTTGGTGAAGGACCTTTCATTCTCCACCAGCACAGAGAAGTTTGCCAGCTTAGAATCCTTTCTGTCAACTTTAGCTAAAACATACGTGCAGGTACCCTGGAAATCGTAGGCTTGTCCATCAAAAGTCACGTAGTGGGAGCCTGCAGTCACAGTGCATTTGCCATGACCCACAGGATGGCAACCTTGGATGCCATTCTCCACCTTGCATTCCTCATGGGCTCCACAAGAAATATCTTGGCATTCAACAACTCCATTGTCAATACACTGACATCGCTCCTGGCAGGATACAGTGGTATAGAACTCTTCTCCCTTCTTATAGTACTTGCCCTGATGCACACAACCACAATCGCCAAGAGGAACACACTGGTCCCCACTCAGGACAAACCCAGAATTACAATAGCATCCTTCTTTGCATGATGGTTCACAGCCATATGGAGATGAGAGACCATAGCAAGTTGCAGGACAGCCGTTTCCACAGAGCTCATAATGAAAGTTAAGTGAACAAGCAGGGCCTAGAAGAAAAGGCAAAACAAAATGTGGAAAATTTAAAGTTAACATTTAAAATATTTTAGAGGACAGACTGTTCTTTGGACATTGGGCATAGAATGAGACTGCATCGCTTTTTGATGTTTCTGTTTTTGAGTGACCCCTGCTGGTTAATTTGTTCAGCCAAATCTACTACCTTACAAAAAATTAGCTTTCTCATATTTAAGAAGTTGGTGGAATCATTTTCTCTTTTTAAGAAATGGAGGTATTTCAGTACAAACAATATGCCCAGCCTTGTGCCGAATCAGTACAAAACCACAGGCATGAGACTGAACAATATCTGTAATATTTGGACGTAACTGACTGTGTTATTTCCACTTGCGTGCTCAGTATTTAGTAATGAAGACGATCAACTATAGGTTTATGAATTGTTCAGAGGTGGTATTAATTTGTTATTTCTCCTTCAAACATTTTTGCTTGTGAATTTCAGTTTTATTACATGAATTCTAAACTCGCATATTTTTTTTCAGGTAGATGTGGGCTTTTGTATTTCAGAAATTTGATGGTACATGAGAATCAGTCTAAAAATGATCACCAGAAACCTGTTGGGGCTTTATGTCTTTGTACGTGGAACATACATATGTGGGAATTAGAACTTTGTAGTTCTGCAAGTTCCGTATCAAGCAGAGGGCTACTGTTATGTTATTATGTAGCAGAACTGGCAAAGTATTGAATGTGCATTGGAGTGTGATGGATACCAATGCACAATGTGCCCAGAGGCACTTTAAACACCAGTGATTTTGGGCATTCTTGCCAGTATCGCTCTATGCACCTTCCAGTTTCAATAAAGGGGTTTCTTAGCCCCACTGCTACATAGACAGGTATACTTAAAGTTACTTAATGTAACAAGTCACATGGGATTCTGGTGAATGTATTGAGTCTAAAAATGGCGTGTGTTTCTTTTTTTCAATCAAGTATATTTCCAGATTATATATGAGGGACATTTTTGAAGTTATTGCCTCTGCTGAGTTAAAGAAAGAAGTTAGTGGTTTTTGGTGCAATGATCACATGGACATATTCTCATTAACAGAGATTAAATCAAATTATACATTTGTGTTTCCACTGTAACTCCAAGTCCACAAAGCCTAGACTCCTGAATCTTCGGCAGTTCTTAAGGGGACTTTAATAGCATGCAGTTGTTTGTTTGCTTTTTAAATGGATTAATCTAATTTGTTTTTTTAAAACCTATTAATCGGGTTTTGTTACTTCGAAGCACTACTTGCCTTTAGTCCATAGCACTATTTTTAGATCCTCCCTTAACCAGCAGAGAAGATGCTACAGTCAGACTTGACACATCCAGTTCCTCCAGAAGGCCTAGTTCCATGTGGGCCAGAGGTATTGTAGGAAAGATAACATGCAGGATAGGACAGCTGCTTCCTTTTGAAGGACTCCCAAGTAATTAAAAGGAGCGGCAGGCTGGGGAAGGACCTGTTTTCTGGTAAACTGAAGGGACAGAATGAACTAAGGGTCAGGCTGAACAAACACTGAGGAGATTATGCACGTGGGTGAGGAAGAAAAGAAAACAACTAGGGATGTGAGGGGGTGAAAGAGTACAAATTAACTGTTGGAATGAAGTAGGTGAGAGAATAAGGCAGCCTCAGTGGGTGTGTAAGAGGAGTAGAGATAGCACTTAGGTGGCTGGAAAGAAAGAGCCTCTGGGTGGTGATAATAGTGGGGGATGATCTAAGCCAGATATTTCTGCTAGTGGTGGAATACATTTTGGCAGGGAAACTATCAGTCAAAATATTTCATGTCAACAGTATATGAATATCAAAGTTTTTGCAACATTATTTTTTTCAACACAAGGATATGCATTTTTGTGTGCATTTGTTCAGCAGTTGCCTTCAGAACAGTTTTGAATTAGGTTCAAGAGGTAACACTTACTGCAGAAAGAGTCTGATCGCCATGATTCAATCTGAATGCCCAGAGACTGACAGGCTGCCACATAAACACTTATAGCGTTACACAGAGTGTCATGCTGACCGTGGTACTGGCAGGTATCAAAGACACAATCGTTAAAGTAGGGAGTTGGGTCAACGATCCCATGGCACTGCCTGAATGGCCCATCCTTTTTGATGAGGATCCCACAATATTTGTCACCCTTGTAGGTTTGCTCCTGTTCTGCCCCACATACTGGGCAATCTGTGGTGCAACCCACTGAGCAACCTGGGGCTTCCGCCACCTTCCAGCTCTCTCCAAACTGGGATGCACTTGATGCTTGGTTCCCATCCTTCATGATCAAGTCATCATTGGGGTTAGAGTTGTAGTTGCCACAAAGGCCGCAAAGGGCATTGGCGTAAGTACTGGGGACAGACACTTTGACATAGCTGTTCCAGTCAAAGCTCACTGTCAGGTCAAAGTCGGTCTTGATGAAGGCCCCATTCCCACGGACATAAGCCTGTATCTTGTCTTCATAGTAGAAAGGCAAGTTCACAAAAACATCATTAACCTAGAATGGGATGCAAGAGGAACATCATCATAGCATAGGTTTACTGTGGCTATTAAAGCTTCCCTGGGCAAATTGCTTGAGACACTCAGCTGATACAAACACATCAGAAATGACATCTCTGATTATCCAATCTGTAAATCTGATATCCATAGATGGCCACGTGAATTCCTCATTCTGTTATGTCTTTAAGAAGCAATTTCAGAAAGCCTACATAAAAGACGAAAAGGCTTTTCACTGGTAAATCCGAGAACATGCTACATAGGTTAGCCTTCCCATCCTAAAACAGCCAGGTCCCAGTTAAGCACAAGACAATACATCCACAAAGTTGTCTGTGTCACTGCAGCCTGCTTGCCACCAGCTAGCTCTGGCTGAAAGGAGGAACTGTATGAAGATCAACCAAGCAATCTTCCTTCTTCCAGCAGAAGATTGGATACGATAATAAGGCTAACCACTTGATCATTAAACAATTGGGATTTCTGCTACCCTTGGCTAAAGCAATCTTTGATCTAGGCCTTCCTCTGGAGCTGCATTCAGTGGCACTCAGTTGTCACCCTATATGGATAGATACCTTATGAAAAATCTTAAGTGTGGCTTGCAATATATCTGTTTTACATCCATTTCACTCAGAAGCAATACACCCATGAACTGACTTAGATGAATTTGTTAAAATTTATGATGTTGTGAGAAATGTCCCACATATCGCCACAGCTGAATTTATTATTACTATTGGAAAGAAGGAATTAATGAATATCTACAAGATCTGCAAGGGTCTTTAGAATCATACACATCCTCCCTGAAGGGACCTATATCATTAAAAAAAATAAATCTTCCATATACATCCACCAATTTTCCCCATATCAATACCTGCATCTTTTTTGGACGCTCCTGGCTCAGCACGATGGTTATGTTATAAGCCTCCAAAGTAACCACTTTGGTGTAGGACACCCTTTTGTTGCCTCGGTTGTTGTTTTCCACATTGACAGTGAAAGGCCTAAGAGTTGGTTCATCAGAGCAATATCCTACCAGCTGGTAGACACAGGTCCCCATGAAATCATATCTTTTCCCATCAAAAGTGGTATAGTGAGGATCTCCAGATGCTGAACAAGTAGCAAAGCTGATGGGAAGACAGCCCCGGACCCCATTGTCAACTGCACACCTCTCATTGGCTTTACAGCTGGCTGGTTTACACACCACTATCCCTAGGCTGGAATCACATGTGCAACGTGATTCACAGTTCTCATCAGCCCAGAATTCCTCCCCAGGTTTGTAGTAGAAGCCATTGTAGGTGCAGCCACAGCTGCCTACGGGCACACACTTGTCAATGCTGAGGACGTAGCCATCATTGCACTGGCAGGTTTCCACACATGGTTCTTGGCAGGAAGAGGGAGCAGTGCGGTCAGAGCAGGTAGCTGTGCAGGCACTACCACAGAACTCGTAGTGGCTGTTCTCAGAGCATGGCAAGACTGTGAGACAGAGAGAAGGAAGGGAAGAACAACAGAAGTTTAGCAACTGATATGAACTATAGAGCCAACATGGCATAGTTTGTATGTTGGACGAAGTCTAGTAGACCAGGGTTCAAAACCTTGCTTGGCCATGGAAACCCCCTTGCTAACCTTGGGTAAGCCAGACTCTCTCAGCCTCAAGGCAAAGGCAATGCACACATTGTATAAAGCCATGTGAATTTGCGCTATAATTAAATGGTTAAAATGACATCCCTGAACACTGGATTCTAGAAGAGTTCAAGCCCAGACATTATGAAGAGGAGATGGTAAGCCCGTGATATTTTCTGTCTTCTATCCATTGGAAGGGACTCTACTGGTTATATTGTCTCATATGCTACACAGGTAGCAAATGAATGAGACGCAAGGCTGGAGAGAGACACAGGGGTAGAAAGAGACATGAGGATCTGTGAAAGGGTGGAAATCCAAGTGTAGTGGTTGGCATGAATCCACACCTCCTGACATTTCAAAGTTCCTGACATCTCTCTTCAGCATCATGTCTCTGCAACCTCATGTCTTGTTTGTTTGCTACTTGTGTTGTGTATGAGGTGTGAGGCTAGAGAGAGACAAAAGATCTGTGAGACAGTGGGAATAAGGGACCTTGTACCTGTATTCAAAACAAAAATACAGTATTGTAAAGGAGATCTCAGGGATCCCACCAGCCACACACTTCTGTCTTTTAGGCGGCAACTGGTCCTGCTTTGTGGGCTCCCCAGAGATTTCCTGTACCATCCTATATTTTATGTAGATGCAAATACAGGTATTCTTAAATAACAATAATTTTAAAAAATGAAATATGAAACACTTCTGGTTCAAAGCACTTTGAATAAGAGATTCTCAACCTGTAACATAATATTGTTAAGCATTTTTAAAGGGCTTTTTGAGCATACAAAGCACTTCTCTGTAAGCTCAGTAATCTTTACAGCAACTCTAATAGTGAGTTGGATCAGTATGATTGTTCAGTAGAATGTGAGCATGAAGTATAGCCAAGTAATTCTAAAATGCCTTGAGCAAGATCCCAAACTGTGAAGAATTCCTACTCCTCAGAAACCTGTAACTGTTGAAAATCTGAACCTCATGTGGCAATTAAAGGCATAAGTGCTTTGTGTTGTGAAAATATGGCAAAAATGTGGTATGGAAAGTGGTGGTGGGGTTATGCAATGCACCTTGGCCTGCAGCCTATGCATCATTGTGTTAAACACAAAGCATCTGAGAATATTCAACCTTCTGTTTCCTATCTTTAATTCAACTTTGGAGTGCTTCTGAGTGGTAAACTGAGTGTTTGAGAGAGAGATCCTTTCATGACTCACATCATGATTTCTATAATGAACAGATGTGACATAACATGTAACTGTTGCTTTCTGGATCTAGAGATCTAGAATATGGCAACTCAGACACAAACTAACTGCTGACTCCAGGTAAGGGTGGTCAGGAGAGTTAAGAGAAGAGAAGGCTGAATGACTACTGGGGTAGAAGAAGAGAAGGTCCAGTGCCTTTTTTTTTTTTTTTTACCAAGTGTGCCTGTTGGGGTAGAGGGGAGAACTGAAAGAGCAAAAAGACAACACAGCAAGAGGTGACAAAAGGGATTATGCCCTTGAGAAGCTTGCACAGCCTGAAAAGATTCTGGGGTGGAAGAGGAGAAAGACCAGTAAGAAAGAAGCAGCAGCATGAAAACAAGAGAATTAGCACTGGGATTGGAACAGTACAATGAGCAAACCTGGGCACTGTAATCTAGGAGCATTTGGATGTGATGAGAGGCATAGAAGAATTGTTAACTATGATCTCAACTTACAACAAACCCATTGCCCATATGGAGGAAAAGCACTCACCACAGCCAGACGGTGTCCTCCAATCATATATGGTGGCCCCTGCTTTTCTACAGGTCTTAGCATAGGCCTCCAAGGCCTGGCAGAGGATGTTATTGGCGCCTCCATTCAGACACACATCATAAATGCAACTATCAAAGAAGTCACCTGGATTCACCAAGGAGTGACATTCTCTGAAGGGCCCTTCTGCGGTTTTGCTGATCAGTCCACAATAGTCTTCATTACCATACAACTCTCTCTTGCTGTCATCACATGTTGGACAATTCCCTTTACAGTAATCCCAGCAGAAGGGGTCCCGGTCATTGACTTTCCAGCTGCTAGCCCAGCTTACAATTGAGGAAGCTTTGGTTCCATTGAGAAAGGTCATGTCATCATGTGGGTTTTGATTGAAGTTTCCACAGAGCCCACATGTAGCCCCATAGTAGCTGCTGGGAAGGGTGATCACTAGGTGCCAGTTCCAGTCATATGTTACTCGGAGTCCAAAATCTGTTTGAAGAACAGCAGTGGAGCCGCTCTGGTAAAGCCTGATCTTTCCATCCTGAAGAGTCAATGGCAAGTTCGTGATTGTATCATTTACCTGGAGAAAAGAACAGTGAAAATGAAACAGATCAGGAGTTATTCTTATGGTTTCCTAAGAGCTGCACCACTGAGTCAACAATCCCAGTTTACCATGAATCTAGGAAAAAGGAACAGTGAAGCTAGCACTGGAGAAGACGGGGCTGTTAAAACCTAAGCCAGTTATAGGAGAAATAGTACTATCATGACACAAGATTAAGCACTTTGCTTCAGGTGGCATAGTGTAGAAGTTACAAGAAAACAGCAACTGATATCCAAAAGCAGAATAAATTTCTTGGCATCTCCACCCTCATTGATTAAAATTTAATACTGATGTTAGCCATTGCCATATCGTATTAGTGTGTGTATACCTTAGATAACCCTAGTGTGCTCTCCTAAACTATGGTGCTGGAGCTTTTAGCAGAGTTCTAAGCCTCACACCAAATTACAGACTCCCCTTTCCACAGCTTACCTTTTTGCGGAGCTGGGGTGTGGGGATCGCGTGAGCAGCCTCCAGTGAAAGGCTCTTGTGTCCCCGCTGCTTCAGCTCCACATGAGCTGCCTGCTCCCGAGCAGGCAGCACGAGAACCCCGCCTCTTCTTTCCACAGTGCAGCCTGGGAGTTTCCCAGGCTGTGTTGGGGCAGGAAGCACGACCACCGCGGCTCCGGAGGGTCCACACGCATGGCAAGTACGCATGGGGCCCTGGAGCAATGTGTGATCACGCGTCATTTTCGGCTGAAAGCCAAAAATGAAAAAATGTGCGAGCAGCGCCTGCCCTACCCTGGAGCATTGTGTGACTGTGAGTGCGTCGTGTGGATTGCTCCTCGCAGTCACACAATGCTCAAGGGGCCCTTTTGCATGGCAAATGCTGTGCGAAAAGGGCTGAAGATTTTGTAGGATGGAGCTGCAGTTGTTAAAGTTGTATCAAGCTATTGTAATTGTGCTGTGGAGACACAAAGTGGTTCAAAGTGTCTACATAGCACAATGCTTTATTTTATACTCAGCAGTTTTTTTGCTTTTTAAAAATCCTATGACTAGATTACATACCCTGATTCTTCCAGTTTCCTGCTTGTGGATGGAGATCTTATATCCATAGACATAGATGTTGGCCAGACGCACATAGGACACAGCCTGGTTGCCCCTGTTGTCATTCTTTTCATCAATAGAGAAAGGAATCAATGTGGAGTCATTTCCACAGTACTTAGCAATGGTGTAAGAACAAGTGCCCTGGAAATCAAAGTTCATCCCATCAAAGGTATGGTAATGTGGGTCTCCCCATCCCCAGCAGGTTCCTATGAAGTCTGGGACACACTGGGCTTGGTCATTCTCCACTTTGCATGTTTCTTTTTCACGGCATTTCAAGGCTTTGCATGGGTCTGAAATGGAAGGAAAAAACAGGAGTGAGTTCTGGGGGCAATTCAGAGTGGAGATCAGGTGAGTTTTAGCCATAGACCCTTGAGCCAATGAGTACATGCTACTACAGGTCAATGAGTACATTTCTACGTGCCACTAAAAATTATGAGCTGAGGAGGGAAGAGAAACCACATATTGCCAAGTAGTACCAGGGGATCAAAATCGGTCAGCGAGTGCCATATTGTGGCTATTCAGAAGTATCCAATGGCCTGCATTGTTATGAAGCAGTTGTATCATTAGGTATGTGTTTTACTTTGTAACTCATTATTTCTAAACCATGGATTGGAACTAAGCTCAGAGGGGGCAAGGAAGCTTGAGAAGGGTTGAGATGATGCCTTAATTCATATCCTTCAGGTTCTGTCTGACTCCACCAGACTACTGGACATATAAGGTTCTACAGAAGGAAGTTAGTATCAGTGACAGAGGGGTCCATAACTCTTGGTAGTATTCTCAGTGATAGAATACCAGTGGAACAGCAGGGCCAATTGACCATGCATACATGTAAGAATGTGGTCCTTAAGCATACAGCCATCTGGCTAAGATGTTCACTTAATTTCTACTGATCTATGTATGTGAAACAATCTTTTCTCACCCTTATTAATGCAACTCAGGACTCCGTCTTGGATCTTACAGGTCTCATCAGCGCTACAACTGTGGGACTCACAGGTTACCCCTCGGCCTGGAATGCAAGTGCAGCTTTCCTGGCATGCATTCAGCAGAACCTTCTCATTTGGCTGGTACAGAATTTAAACATAATGAAATGTTAGAGCAGTAGCACTGCAGCTGGATCAGCTGTACATATCAGTAATGACAGGTGTTTTGGTATCATATACAAAAATGCATAATTTCCCCTTTTAATGCAAGAGGAATTCATTGATTAGGGGTTCTCTCTTTTCTACTTTTCAAAGAGAAGCATGAAGGCATTTTAAGAGAGAGAGAGAAAAACTTAGCTGTCACACAAAAATTCCTAAGGAATTTGGGGGATGATGTCAATTTCTTATTATTTGAGCTTGGACAGAGTATAAAGCCGATAAATAAAGCCTGATCTTTAATGATAGGGGAAATAAAATTTTTTGGAAAGTGGGTGGGTGAGGAAAAATACCGTTCAGAAATTCCAGCCTACCTTGTAGTAGCGGCCATTGTTGAAACATCCACAGCTTTCTGCAGCAACACAAGCAACACCATCAAAGAAGAAACCATCATCACACTGGCAGCCCTCTGCACAGGTCTCTGGACATGGTCTAGCATCTGTGATCTTGGCACAGCTGGTGGAGCAGACATCAGCACAAACCTCATAGTGACTGTTGGCTGGACAGCTAAGAGCTAAGAGAAGAATATACAAAGGAGAATTTTTTAAAATATGATTTTGCTACTTACGATGGAATGAAAATGGTGAAGCTATATATTGGCGTTTATCTCATAACAACTTTTGGCTTGGCCGGTTAGAGCTATATTAGAAGACCATGCAACTTAGGAGAAAATAAAAAAAGATGCAGAGATATTCTAGGGGATGGGGTGGAAGTAGGTGAACCCAGTCCATCTTTTGGCAAATGAAGTAGACAGAGGGACGCATAAAGAAAGATATTTATGGGTACCTTTTCCTATAACCCCGAGAGTGAAAGTCGTGTAGAAGATTGGGGGTAGAACGTAATGGGGAATAAATTTTGAAGACTGTTTTCTGTCTCAAATTATTTTGCCATTTGATCCCCACACGCTTATTAATTCTGTGTACTGCAGGAGTCCAATAAAAATTTGTGGGGGGAAGCATGTGGCCCTCCAGATGTTTTTGGGACTGCAACTCCCAGCAACCCTAGCCATCATAGTCAATGGTGAGGACTGCTAGAACTTGCAATCTAAGAATATCTGGAGAGCCACATGGTTCTCACCCATGGCCTAAACCCAGTGGTTACTCCCAATGAGAATAAGCTAACTGAGACCATTTCTGCACTACATTGTTATAGTGCTATTATTCCACTTTCAACATCCTGTGGAATTCTGGGGTTTGTAGTTTACTGAGGCCAAAGAGCTCTCTGGCTGAGAATTCTAAAGGCCCCTCCCTAAACTGCAAATCCCAGGATTCCATAGGATGTTGAAAGTGGAATAATAGCACTGTAACTATGTAGGCCTGAAATGGCCTGAATCCACGCAAACATGGGAAATCAACACATGGGTAAATGCCCATAACTTGATGGGTTTACTGTAACTAGAATTAACAATAGATACATACTATTGGCTTTTGCAAGTGTATTGCCTCCAACCCTTTCCCAAAAGCATAGTTTGAAAAGAAGTTATAACCTTTACAAATGTCAGGTTTATGTACAAGCTAAGTAAATAACAGTTTATGACCACATAAACTTCTATGACCTAAAGAATATTGTGCATGGGAACAAGTTTCCAAGTAGCAATAAAACACTTAGTACAAATTCTGAAAACTTTAGCATATATGACACTCTCTGTACACGTACAGGAAATTTTATAAAGCTGGGAAAGAAAACACATATGTCATCTGTTTATTGCAAAGTATTTTTAAAAAGACCCCCATGCAAGTGTAGCTGTAGAACTGAAAGAGAAAATTCCTTTCAGCAGTTGGGGTTATGTGAGATGGTGGCTTCCATGTCAATGAAGTGATGAATCCGCTCCAGGAGTGTGGACTTCAAATGAGTTGTCGGAGGTACTTACCCATTCCTCAAAATAAGTTGAGCCCCTCCTGATAACTTCTTTAAAGTTCAAAGTAAATTAAAACCCAGGCAAATTAATTGCCCCACTGACATGGAAGCCATTAGTTCCATTGGGCTGGGAATACACAGCAACCATTTGCTGTGCATCCTAGGTTTTTCTATTTAACAACAAACTTGATGGCCTCTTCCAACCGGTGTACCGTTGGGGTGTCTCCATATCTGGAAGATTCAATAGCCTTTACTTTGTGGGGGAGAAAAAAGAGAGAACACTTCTCTTCTTCCTCCAACCCTACCAGATGAATGATGTGCTTAAAGAAAGCCTTCCCATAACAAGACAATATCAAAACATTGAAAGTATCAAAAGTGTTCTTAGTGGTGATAAACTGGCAGTTGTGAACTTGGGGGCAGTTGGTCACAGTTGAAAGCAACAGTCAGCCTAAAGGGGGGAAAAATAAGTTGCATCTAACAGATCAGAATGGTCATAGTCTGTATGATAGAGAAAGACCTGTTAGAATATAGCTTCAACAAGGGGTCTTTTATACTATACAGTTATAACACTATATGATTCCACTTTAACTGCCATGGCAACATCCTATGAAATCCTGAGAGCTGAAATTCATTGAGGCACTAGAACTCTTTGGCTGAGAATGCTACACACCTCTCCCTAAACTATACGTCCCAGGATTCCGTAGCATGTTGCCAGGACAGGTAAAGTGCAGTCATAGTGCTATAACTGTGTTGTGTGAAAGAAACTAAGTTCCCTTCAGAAATTAACCTTCATTAATTTCTTTCCATTTCAGTTCTTTGAATGCACAGACACTTATTTCTTGAAGTGGGCTAGAGTGAACCTGACCTGAAAGATATGAATGTGACTGCAAAAATTCATGTTTTCAGTAGCAATGCTAAGACTGAAGAAAAGGAATTACCAGCACTTTGGAACATTTATAGAGGATGTCAAGTTGAGGTAGGGGGAGAGTGGAATTTTCTACTTTTAATTATAGCTATTCCTTTTTAGCAGAAATTAAGTGTAAGAAATTATATAACAGTGTTCATGTACTTGCATGAAATATAGCCCTTTTCTGGCATTCTGAGGCCAGAAGCCCAGTTGTGCACCACACCTATGTGATGATTCCCTTGCCCCATCAGCATACATTTTCAGTATTGTGCAGTGAAGCATCAGAATAAAAGCATAAAAAAGCTTTCTCTGATAATGCCTAGAAGCAAAGTACCCATATACTTCCTCAGTGCCTGGCTTTGAGGTGGGTTCTTGAAGCTAAAAGCACTCTGGGAAGGCTGCCATGGAAAATCACAGTGATAAACATCAACAAACTATGCCAAATGAAAATGTATTTTTGCGTGTATGTGTGTGGCATTCCAATTCTCTACTGTACATTCCTAATTATTCAGAATTCGGGGCAACTTTTACCTCAGAACAGATCAGCCTCCAAAAGGAGCCAAAAGTTTTCCTCAAGATCCTCTATAGTTGCTGACTCAGGACTGGGTCTTCGATTGGAGTGCTTTGTCACTTGAGCATAATAGGAACTCTCAAAATATCTGTCCCTCCATGCATAAAAAATTTCAAGGAGAACTCATTGAAAATTGAAAACAGCTTTCTAGATGTTTCTGTTGTTTGAACTTGTTGCAAGTAGGATAATGAGAATGATGCTCACAGATATTTTGCTATGCGTTTTCCAATTATTTGTCAGCATATGAAGAATATGAATTCAGACTACGGAGAGTATCACATGAGGCAGATGAATGCAGTTACAGTAGAATAATAGTGTCTGTGGCTAGGAGTCAGTTCTCTTCTGTTGTTATCCCAGTGGGAGACTATTTGGAAAGCGTTTCTTTTACAAAGCAGGTCATTAATGGATTGCGTTTATAAAAGAAACACTGCCCAAATGGTCTCCCTTTGGGAGAACAACAGAAGAGGAATGACATTATGTGATAAGTCCCAACCAAAGATGCTATTATCCTGCTGTACTTGCAATTTACCTGCTTTGTGTAATAAGCTCTTAAGGCTATATTAGCTGAAGATATTAAAGTGAAAACACACACTTATAGCTGGATCCCTAAATATTTGCATGTTAGGTCAGATACTGCTCCCATTTTGTTTCTCAGACTATGCGTACCCAAGTTCCCAGTCTCCAATACTCACAACAGAAGGATGGACTCCTCCAGGGCTCAACCGAGGCACCAACTTCTTGGCAGGCGGACACATAACTCTGGATGCTCTTGCACAGGACTGGGCCATCCCCATTGCCCATGCACAAATCATAGATGCAGTTATTGAAATACACACTGGGGTCTATTTTGCTGTGACAGGCTCTGAAGGGGCCATCAGTAGCAGTGAGGATCCCACAGTAGTTGCGCTGCTTGAAAATATCCTTCTTCTTTTCCTCGCAGACTGGGCAGTTGCTGCCAGAGCATCCATCGGAGCAGTCTCCAGTTGCCCCTGAGACTGAAACCTTCCAGCCAGTCCCAAATGCAGTTGCATCAGAGGCTGTGCTGCCATTGGGAAGCAAGAACTCATCATTCTTTTCCCCATTGTAGTTCCCACACAGGCCTTGCATCTGGCCCTTGTAAGTGCTTGGGACAGTGACTGTCACGTGGTAAACCAAGTCATAGCTGACAATGAGGCCAAAGTCAGTTTCTATCAGGACTTTAGTACCGTGTTGATAGACTCTGATCTTCTCCGAAGCAAAGGAGATAGGAAGTGGCTGGAATACACCATTCACCTGGGGGGGAAAGAAGGAGACCATTTCCTTGTTGAGCAGAACGTTGAATTTGTTTGTTTGAAGCAAAAAGATGGAGGAGGGGGAAGAAGTGGCTGATGGTCATGAAACACAGACGAGGATCACATTTTGTGCTGGTTATTTCAGTCATAAGTGATCCAGTGATATCAGATCCCTTATAGTTGCAGATATTTGGTCCCAGTTACTCCAAAATCAACTAACAATGTAAAGTTTCTGGTTTTTTTCACATATATGCATTACTGTCCTACATATCTGACAACTTCAGTTTTCTACATTTAGAGCAAGAAATGGATTCTGTATGCTAAACCTAGCAGTAAGCATATAAAACAATACCCGATGAAGATGTATAAAAGTGGGGACATGCACAGTTGCTATTGACACAGTAAGTTACCCTAGCTTAGTAAAGGAGTGTGATCACAAAATTATATAAAGCATATGTATGACGGCAAATATGAGAAGACAGAATAGACTATGGAAATAGAATATATTAACATTGCAGTAAACTAAAAAGGGAAATTATAGTGCTTTTTTTTCTTAGAAATTGTCTATTTACCTCAATGTTACTTTGGAAGAAGTGAAGATGTGCTTTCTCATAGTACATATAGAAATGAAATACTTAGAATGCCAGTAAAGAAAAAAAATAACTAGTTAGTCTAAAAGAAAGGTTTCTTTTCAATTATATATGCTTAGGGAAGTTAAAACAAACAAACAAACCCACATCTTGCCATTGTTGAGATTTTGGTCAAGACAGGCCATGCTGACCGAGTGAGAGGGACTGTTCTTGGAGTCTCAATTCCCTGCTCCAAGAATTCTTGCTACCAAGGGCCTTTTCACACTGTACAATTATTGGCCATGTCCATCCTACACTGTTACAGTGCTATTATTCCACTTTCAACATCCTATCGAATCCTGGGGCTTGCAGTTTAGGGAGGGGCATTGAGAATTCTCAGCCAGAAAGCTCTTTGGCCTCAGTAAACCACAAACGCCAAAATGCCACAGGATGCTGGAAGTGGGATAATAGCACTATAACAATGTAGTGCAGAAATGGCCATAGACACTTATTCTCATCAAAGATAAGGAAATCTAAGAGTTCTCTTTATATCCCAAGCCGTCTGCCAGAGTACAGTCCTCCCTCCACCTTCATGGGTTTGATTATTTGGGAGGCGCACGCCTGGTTGCCTCCCCCAGTCTTTTCCCATTCCCTTGTGTTATGCTGGGTGTGGAAAAGGAAGGCAAGCGTGCCTGGGCAAAAGGCAAGGGAAGGGAGGGGGAGGGGAAAGCAAGCCCATGCGCTCCCTCTCTTTCTCTAGTGTTCCCCCTACCCACACCCATGTCTTTGGCCCCAGCATGGAGAATGCTCACTGAGGTAAGAGGCAAAAGAATGGGGGAGGGGCATGTGTGTGGGAAAAATAGCTAAAGGTCTAAGGACTGAGATTTCCACGTTGCATAAGAGACTCACCTTCACTTTCCCCCGTGTGTTCTGCAGCAATGTGAATGTAATTCCATAGACTTTGACAGAGACCATCTTGGTCACAGAGACCTTTCCATTCCCCCAAGGCTCATTCTCCACATTAATGGTAAAAGGGGTCAATGCCTGGTTGCTTTCGTTCGTCTTAGCCAAGGTATATGTACAAGTGCCCTGGAAATCAAAGGCTAGCCCATCAAATGAAAGGTAGTGAGGGTCGCCTGAGGCAGAACAGGTGGCATTGCCAACGGGGTAGCATTTACGGATGCCATCTGACAGCCTACATTCCTCGTTGGGACGGCAGGAGAAGGCTGTGCATGTGACAGTTCCCCCAGCTTGGCATGTGCAGCGTTCCTGGCATGTTGGGTAGAAAGTCTCTCCTGATGGATAGTAGTGACCTTGATGGAAGCAGCCACACTGGGATAGGGGGACACATTTGTCGCCACTCTGCACGAAGTCCTCATCACACACGCAGGCTTCCTGACACTTAGCTGGACAAGAGACTGGAATATACAAGCTGCCACAAGTCTGCCCACAGCCCTGAGCACAGAGCTCATAGTGGCTATTGGAAGCACAGGAAGGACCTGCCGGATTGAAAGGAAAGGAACATGAAAAATGTGAAACAAACTTTTCTGGATAAAAGCTCAGGAATGAATTTTAATAGGAGTTACAAGCTTTGCATAGACAGTCTGAAGACTTCTAGGCTAACAGATGTCTACTGATCTACCCTGTCCAGCTGGGCCCATGTCCCACAAATTACTTACTTGTTTCCCCCCTCTTCAGTGGTTGTCTTTTATTTATATGTTCCACGCCCAATCTAATATATAAAAATCAGTTTGTGTGTTCGTCTCTGTCAGGCAGAGGAGACCTCATATGATTGGCTGCCTAAGAAGATTCTATGGAATCCTGGGGTTTCCAGTTTAGGGAGGGGCCTTTAGAATTCTCAGCCAGAGAGCTCTGGATGGTTGCTATGGAGATGAGGCCTAGCAGCAAGTGGGTAGGCAGTATATTCCCTCAGAAACCCAACTCCTGTATGTTAAAAACTCTGAATACAGATTGGATTGGGAACACAGGGAAAAGTTACAGGTACTGGACAAGACAGTTTGGGGAATTAGAGACACAGGATTTCAAATCTTTCTAACAAGTATTACCTATGAGAAAAGAAAATCCTGGGCAACGCTGGGTATATATGCTAGCAATTTATGAAAGTCCTGCTCTCTTTTGCATCTAATCCATCTAATGCTGAATGCTTAGCATGGGCGGAAAATGAGTTGTCCCACTAGGCAGCTTCAAGCCAGAGGATGGTTGTTCACAGGTCTTATAGCATGCAAAGACTCTCTTCCTTTTCTTTTAATTATTAGAATCCCTTCGTTTGTGATTAGGCCACCTAGAAACTTTGCTCTGTATGGGTGTACTTACTGCAGAAGGTGTCAGATCTCCATTCATAAATAGTTGCCCCAGCAGCCTGGCAGGCTGCTGCATAGCTTGCAATAAGCTGGCAGATCACAGTTTGTTGGCCTTCAAAGAAGCAATAATCATACACACAGTCTTGGAAGTATCCCTCTGGATCAATCTTGCTATGGCACTCCCTGAATGGCCCATTCTGGGCCAGAATGAGCCCACAGTCTCTCTGGAGTTGCCGCTGGTGGCTCTCAATGGCTGACAGGCCAGAGCACTCTCCTGCATCCACCTCGGTGCAGCCTGGTACCTCCTTAACTTTCCAGCTCTGACCAAAGGCCGACGGATTTGAAGCCACATTTCCATCATTCATGGTCATGTCATCTTTTTTGTTGCCGTTGAAGTTGCCACAGAGTCCACAAAGGGCACCAGCATAAGTGCTGGGCACTGTCACAGTGACACGGTTTTCCCAATTAAAAGTGACGGTCAGTTGGAAATCAGTCTGGATCACTGCTTGTTGTCCTTTCCGATACAGGGAGATTTTGTTTTCAATGCTGTATGGCAGGTTGGTCAGCAAACCATTGACCTAGGAACATTGGAAAAGGAGAAACATCAGAACTGCAGAAGTGTCCTTGTACAGCCAAGCCTCCACACTTGCAGTTTCAGTTTTGAGGATTTAATTATTCACTGATTATTTGTTAATGCTCTATGCCATTATGAATAGGGACTCCAAACCTTGTGAGACTGAGAAACTGTGACTGAGGCTTGTAAGTTCCTATTAAAAATGGCATAGGGCAGCAATGGAGGTAACACCAAGCCCCATACTTTTCATACTGATCATACTTTTTTTGTGTTAAATATGTTTTTTTGTGGAGGGGAGGGCTGGAGTTATTCATGTTTTTCCCACTTTCATGAGGGTCCTGTGCCCCTAACCCTAACAAATGTGGAGGGATAACTGTAATATATAATTTCTCCAGGGCATAAAAAAACCATCAAAACACACTAAAGTGTACATTTTCAACTCCCTCTGCCCCTAGAAGCATGAAGTGTCTTCTCAAAGAATTCACATAGTAATCTAGAGCTACCGATTGCTATGGCATTCTCTGAACTCAAAAACTAGAATATTTGGCCTTACCTGCTTGGTTCTGTTGTCTCTGAAACCAACAAAGTTAACAGCTCTCTATAGTAGATCAAGTAAGGTAGCTTTATTTATCTTATTTTTTTGAAAAAGCCCTTGCAAAATTAAAAACTAGTATGTTCATAGTTATGAAAATACCTGTTTTCAAAAACTTTGAAAAAAAGCAACCCACTTAAGCTTTCTACTTGGAGGGAATTACAAAGAAGGAAAGGAGCAATGCCGAAACACCTTAATTGTCAGAATACCACATTGCATTAATTCCTACACACTCAATAATGAATGAAGACTGATGCAGTGTCCCTGACCAGGAGACACATCAATTTTTCTCCATGTTATTTTGCTTTGCTTATGTGGTTCAATGGACTAAACTGGAGATTTCAGAGTTTTCTTTTATTGGGTAGCCATCAATAATGATTTTGTGTGAAAATGAAGGAAGAAAACAAACAAACAAACAAACACAGACCCATGCACAAATGTTTCAAAAGCTAACCAGACTTTGCAAAGAAATCACACCCAAAGAACTCACCTTGACTTTTGAAGGTTGTTCTCTGCTAATTACAATGGTTGTCTCATAAACATGGATCTCCACAGTCCTAGTATAGGACACAGATTGGCTGCCTCGATGATCATTTTGGACAAGAACTTGAAATTCCACTAGGTCCTTTCTTGTTTCACACAGGCCAGTCAGCAGATACATGCAGGTGCCTTGGAAGTCAAACTTCTGGCCATCAAAGCTAAGGTAGTGGGGGTCTCCTGAAGCAGAGCAAGTGGCAAAATTGCTGGGGTAGCAATTCTGAATGCCATTTTCTACCCTGCATTGCTCCCCAGTCTTGCAGCTTTCTTGTTGGCAGTTCACTTTCTTGGTTTGTGGATCACAGACGCAGCGTTTTGTACATGTGCTGTCTCCCCAGAATTGCTCACCAGGAGAGAAGAGCTTCCCCTCAAACACACACCCACAAGCAGCCTTGGGGATGCATTTCCCCGATTCTGACACAAAGCCTTCATTACACTCACAGGTCTCCACACAAGGCAATGAGGAACAGTTTTTGGGACCAGCTGGATCATTGCAGGTGGCTGGACATGGTCTTCCACAGGCCTTGTACTGGCTGTTCTCAGGGCAAGGCAGAGCTGTCAGAGGGGAGAGACAACAGTCCATGTGAAAAGGACATGGAGCTCCAATGCTACAGTATGTTTGGCTAGCACAACACTATTTAACCTACCTTATAGAGTATTGTGTGTGCAGGCAAAACATGATAGCCTCATGCATAGTTCCAAAAGCTGCTTGAAGAATGAGGACAAAATAGGTACAGTGGGCCCTCGGGATCCATTAGGGTTGGTTCCAGGAACCCCCATGGATACCAAAATTTGTGTTTGCTCAAATCCCATTATGTGCAATGATGTAGTAAAATGGTGCCCTTTGTATAAATTGGTAAAATCAAAGTTTTTTTCAAAAAAATATTTTCAAGCCATGGTTGGTTGAATCCGTGGATACAGAATCCACAGATATGCAAGGCTGATTGTACATATAATAATAGGCCCCTTTGTCTTTGCAGCCATATGCTTCAATCTTCCTTCTGCTGATACATGGAAATGACATGTAGACTGACAAAGGAAGCTTTCCCTTTGCCATTACTACCACCATCTGTATCAGGATAGTGAAACTTTTGGCTCACCAGATGTTTTGGCCTATAGTTTTTCCATAGTCCTAGGCCTTTTCCAGTGGTGGGTGGAATTGGCAGATTTTTGTAAGCCAAAATATTGGTGAAGGAACCAAGTGGCTGTCTGATTTATATCATACCATTTCATTTTCAGTGTGGTTTAATATGCATTTTATATGCACAAAAACCTTATAAGGCAGGTCTATGTCATTGATCTCACCTTGCAGGTTCAAGGATGAATATGAAAATAGTTTCTCAACACCACATTGAATTGTAAGAAGCATTAAAAGGAGGGGCAAAGCACTGCAAATTTAAAATCCTTGTAAACTATTAAGTTCCTGTTAAGAATGTGAAGAACAGAAGATGGCGGAACGTTATAGCGGTTGAAACCAAAGCGACGGGGGAAAAGACAGCGGAGAAGAACAGAGGCAGAGTAGAAGAAGAAAGCATCAACAGTAAAAGAAAGAATAAATACACAAAATTATACGGGACTAAAAAATAGAAGTTGATAGTTGATAGTTAAGGTGACTGTGAGTATTGACGGAGATTGAGAGTAAAGACTTTCGTAAGATATAATTAAATATTGGATATAATCGGACGAGAAACTATAGAGAGACGACAGAGGATTATAACTAAAAGCAAAGAAAGACTATATTGGGAAGAAAGAAGAAGAAAGAAGAGAACTTTACATAAGGGACGAGGAAACTGGAAATATAAGAAGATTAAATAAATAAGTACAGAACTAATTTAAACTCATATAAACAATTGATGTGGGTAAATATTGGATATTAAAAACAAATGTATTGAATTAATTTCATTTCTTATCTATTTAATGATACATAGGGAAATATATTGATTAATAGTTATTTATATATATATTTATTTGTATTTATCAATTTACATTGATTTAGCTGTGAGGATAAGAAATAGAGGGAAATAGAGATAAGAACTTTATGAAATAATATATAATAGAGTGAATTGAGACAGTGGAAGTGATTTTGAATATTATTGGGGGAATAAATTGAATAAGGAAATGTAATACTGAATGAACTGAGATTTTGAGACTGAAGACCTTTGAATTGTAGAGTTTGTAAGTATTGTTGCTGTTATAAATAGTTGAATTTATAAATAAGAATTGGGTTAATAAGCACAATTGGTAAAGTAGCTGAAAATAAGCTGTAAGCAGTACGATGTAACTGGTTAAGTAGTCGTAATAGAACATTTAAGTGGAGATTGTATTACAATGAGATAAACTGATCTTGAAAGAGAAGGGGGAAATTATAAACTAACATTGTTATCACATTATAAGAGACATAGATAAGGAGCGAATAATAGGTCCTATGAGCGCCATCAAGTGGGCAAATAGTAGATACCAGGGAAAAATAGTAATAATAATAATAACAATAAGATAAAGTGTAAAATTGAGATTAACAGAGATATTTTTGTACTTATATTGATTTTGAAAGTTTAAGTGTTAACTGTTAACTGTTAAGAAGTGTTAAAGGTTAAGGGTTAAGAAATGACTACAAGAAAGAAGGCAATCTCACAGGTACAATCGCAGTCAATAGTGGAACGAAGACCATCCATGGAGCAACTGGTACCTTTTCCAGAAGTGGGCCAACAGACATTAGAAGAAATAAGAAATTTCAAACAGGAAATAAGACAAGAATTAAAAGAAATGAGGGCGGAAATTAAGATGGATATTAAAAAAGAATTGGAAGGCTTTAATAAGAAGATTGAAAAAATAAATACAGAAATGAAAACAATGAAAACAGACATAAAAGCGTTGGAGGAGAAGACAAAGCAGTGCAAAATAGAAGGAAAGACCATGAAAGACATGCACAAAAGAAGTGAGAATGAACTGGAGAAGTATGAGATGAGATATCGAGACAAATGTATTCAAATAAGAGGAATTTTAGAGAAGTCGGGGGAGGATTTATATCAAAGAATAATTTCAGAACTAGCAGCTTATTTGGAAATGACTGAAGAGAAGATGGAAACGGAAATTGACAGAATTTTTAGGCTGGAGTCAAGAATAGCAAAAGAGAGAAATTAGCCAAGGGATATAATTGTTTCTTTTACAAGAACTCAGGTGAGAGATAAAATTTTGCAGAAAAATTATGATGAGAAATTAATGGTGGAAGGAAAAGAAGCAAAACTATTTAAAGATGTTCCATATCAAGTATTTAAACGAAGGCAAGAATACAAAAGTTTGACTCAACAACGACATAACATAAGATACAAATGGGAAAGGACTGAAGGGGTGTCCTTTACCTATAAGTTAAGAACATATAAGGTAACAACACCAACACAAGCATATGGATTGCAGAAAAAGCTTAGAGAGATATTGGAAAACTCAAAGAAGAGAGAGGATACAGTACACGACCGTGATAGAGAAAGAAAGGGACAAGAGGAGTCTCAAGAAGAAGTAGAGATAGAAGGAGAGGAACTGCAAGAAAGACCAGAAGAGGAACGAGAAGAAGAACTAACAGAATTAGAATCAGAAGAGAAGTTAAGTGAAACAGTAGAAATTTAAGAAAAATGGCTTTAAAGGTTTTATTGTGGAACGTACAAGGTTTGAATTCAAGGTATAAACAATGACAAGTATTCCATTATTTAGAGAAGATCAATTCAGATGTTACTTGTATACAAGAGACAAGAATCCGAGATGCAGATGTACTGTACTTACGAAATCCTAAACTTGGAAAGTGTTGTATTTCGGCACACAGCAAAAAGAAGAGAGGGGTAGCTATCTACGTAAATTCGAAATATTAATTGGAGGAAGTTTTCCGGGATGACCAAGGGTATTTCATTGGAGTTAAAATTCAAATCCCAGATCTTACATTACTGCTGGTTGGAATATACGCTTCACAAGAAAAGAAAAGTGAATTTTATGATAAAATAAGAGAAGAAATAATGAAATACACAACTGAAAAGAGCCAAGAAAATATTTTGGTTATGGGGGATATGAATGCGGTATTGGATCCAGTGGAAGATAGATCAAAGAAGATTGGACAAAAACAAAAACAAGGGAAATTACCAAAGACTTTTTTTAAATTAATGGAAGAGACTTCTTTGATTGATGTGTGGAAGTTAAAACATCCTGAAGAGAAAGGATTTACCTATTATTCCAATAGTCATTATACAATGTCAAGAATAGACATGTTTCTCATTTCTAAGACGATTCATACTAAAATACAAGATATGGAAATCCTACCAAAAATTACCTCAGATCATAATCCAATTCAAATGAAACTGAAATTGAGGAAAAGAAATATCTATCAAAACTGGAAGATGAATGAGCTTCTATTGCAAGATGAAGAATACATCAAAAAAGCCAAGGAGGCCTTAAAGTTCTACTTTGAAGAAAACCTGACAGAAGATATCCCTATGAAGGTATTTGGGACGCTGGAAAAGCAGTCATGAGAGGTTTATTTATTAAGTGGAATTCTGAGTGGAAGACTAAAAGACAAGAGAAAGTGAAAGAAATGGAGAGAGAGATTAAAATAAAGGAAGACAAATTAAGAAAGGATACATGTAACGAGAAATTAAGGAAAGGAATCAGGATACTACAAGAAAAATAAGGAATGAAAATATGATTGAAATTGAGAGAAAATTGAAGATAATGAAACCAATCAGAATAAGAAAAGGTATGAGAAAAGGCTGCCCTCTTTCACCATTGTTATTTATAACAGTATTGGAAGTGCTGCTTAGAATCATCAGAGCTGATAAAGGGACTAAAGTAAAGAGTCACGAGTACAAATTGAGGGCGTATGCTGACGATCTTGTGATTTTTCTTGAAGATCCAAAGTCAAGTGTGGAAAAATTACTGGAAACAACTAAAAAATTTGGAGAGATGGCAGGATTTAAAATTAATAAGGGTAAAACAAAAATCATAACAAAAAATATGACTAAAAGAGAAATGGAAGAGATATTACGATTGATGGGATTTGAGACAGAAAAAAAGATAAACTATTCAGGGATTACAATAGCAAAACAAAACAATGAATTGTTTGAAAATAATTATAAAAAATTATGGACTGACATAAAGAAAGAAATTCAGAAATGGTTCAAATTGAGGTTATCTTTATTAGGAAGAATAGCAGCAATTAAAATGAATATCCTTCCAAAAATTAATCATCTTTTTCAAAACCTTCCAATAATAATTAACAAAGGATGTTTTCATGATTGGAAGAAAGATTTGTTGAGATTCATTTGGGGAGGGAAGAAGCCAAGAATAAAGGGGCAGATGTTAATAGAGAGGAAAAAAAGAGGAGAATTTGGTGTACCGGATCTTGAAATATATTACAAAGCAAATGTCCTGACCCGGTTAAAAGAATGGATAATTCTTGAAAACGAAAGAATATTGGAATTGGCAGGATCTGAATTGAAATTTGGCTGGCATGGATATCTTTGGTACAATAAAACCAAAGTGGATAAAGAATTCCTCAACCATTATCTTAGAAGGACATTATTTGAAATTTGGAAGAAATTTGAAAGGAAGGTGTATATTAGAATCCCATTATGGCTATCTCCCCACGAAGCCTTATTTGGAAGATGGCGAGATGAGAAAGAAAAATGGATCAGATACGAAGATATTATAGTAGAAGAGAAGACAAGTCTAAGAATAAAAACAAGAGAGGACTTGGAGATGGAAGGTTTCACATGGAAATGGTTCTTATATCATCAACTGAAAGAAAGATTTAAAATGGATAATAAATTGGAAAGATTTGAAAGTATAGGGAAACGAAATGAATTTGAGAACGTCATTCTTGAAAAAAAAAGACCATTTGGTGGCTCAATTATACAAAATATTATTAAACAGAGAATTAGAGACAGAAATAATTAAAGATTCAATGATACAATGGGCAAGAAATATAGGGCATGAAATGAGCTTGGAACATTGGGAGAAAAGCTGGAAGAATACACAAAAATTTACATTAGCCCAAAAGCTGAAAGAAAATTACTTTAAGATGCTCTATAGATGGTACTTAGACCCAGCAAAATTAAGGAAAATGTACAAGATTTCCAGCAAATGTTGGAAATGTAAGACAGAAGAAGGAATATTCTTCCATATGTGGTGGTCATGCCCTGAAGCTAAAAGATATTGGAAAACCATTCAAAAGAAAATATCGCAAATATTACAAATTAATATTCCTTTGTATCCTGAAATATTTCTTTTAAATACATTACACCAAATAGAAAAAGAGCATATTAGATATTGGAGAATAATACTGTATATGGTATCAAATGCAAGGATTACTTATGCAAAATACTGGAAGTGTGAACATATCCCAGATACTGAGAAATGGGAGGTTAAACTATCAGAAATGATAGCGATGGATGATTTGACAATGGCACTTAAAGGTGAAACAAAAGGGAAAAATAGGGAAGAATTGAAACCAATTAAAGAATACATACAACGAAAATGGGCGATTCAGAAGGAAACATGAGAAGAATGAAGATAAGCAAAGATATGGGGAAAAGGGAAGAGAAAAATGTATTTTCAAAATAATAAGGCAAGTCACAGAAAAGGAGAAATGATCAGAAGAAACTTTGAAAAATAAGTGAGTAATCAAACTAGAAAAAGGAAGGAAAGAAGTTGAAATTGTACATTTGTATATAATCTGTATATAATTTTTATATAGAAGGATGCTCATAAAACTCAGAACAAAGCAGAAAAAGAATTCATATGTAAGACAAAGCAGAATATACAAGACATGTAATTGAAATATATTTAGATACATAAAAGATATAGAGATATCTGTATATGTAGACTAAGTTAGAAGAGCAATAGAAGAAGAAGAAGAAGAAGAAGAAGAAGAAGAAGAAGAAGAAGAAGAAGAAGAAGAAGAAGAAGAAGATGTTGGATAGGTATACAAATTTGATTGTATATATTTCTTTGGTTTTTGTTTCTTATATATTTATAAAAAGAAAGAATGATTATTTGTAAATATTGATTGTTATAACTTCTATAATAATAAAATCAAAAGAAAAAAGAAAAAAAAAGAATGTGAAGATGTTGCTCCTCTGCTATGATCTGTCATTCTGGTTGTTGTTTTGTGCCTTCAAGTCAACTCCATCCTATCCAAGAGTTTCCTTGGCAACTTTTATTTAGAAGAGGTTTACCATTGCCTTCCTCTGGGCTGAGGGAGTGTGACTTGCCCAAGGTCACTCAGTGATGTTCCACATGAAGGGGGGAATTGTACCCTGGTGTGCTGGCATTCTAGTCTAGCACTCAGATCACTACATCACACTGGATCCTGTCATTCTGGAGTCACTGCATCCAAAGAAGTGAGTTTATATCCATGAAGGCTCATGCTAAAATAAAAATCAGTTAGTCTTAAAGGTATTGTCACATTTCTTTCTTTTATCCCCCTTTTTATACTTTAAATCATGTTTCTGTGAGAAAGAAGACAAGAATCTTGCTGAACAATGAAATCAACTCTTTTTTTCAATAATCCATTTCTATGGCCATTTCCTCACTACACTGTTATAGTGCTATTATTCCACTTTCAACATCCTATGGAATCCTGGGGTTTGCAGTTTAGGGAGGAGCTCTTTGGCCTCAGTGAACTACAAACCCCAGAATTCCACAGGATGTTGAAAATGGAATAATAGCACTTAGAACAGTGTAGTGTGAAATGGCCAATGTTACGTTCAATGTAAAATTTGATGTGGTCAGAACAGTAGTAGGTGAAATATCCTAGCTAGGGTGACTGTATGGCTTTCACGATGTCTGGGGACATAGCACAGTATATGTCATATAAAATGTGTGCTCTTTGCTCATACTCACAGCAACCAGTTGGTGTCCTCCAGTCAGAGATAGCAGCCCCTTCTCTCTGACAGGTCTCTGCATAGTTCTTCAGGGCCTCACACAGCACATCCTTGAGGCCATCATTCAAGCAGACATCGTAGACACAGTTTTCCAGAAAGATCTCAGGGTCGACCACAGAATGGCACTGGCTGAATGGTCCATTTCCTCCTTTGCTGATCCAGCCACAGAAAGGTTCAGCTTTATACTTGTTGACCATCTCTGGGGAACACGTTTTGCACTGCCCCTTGCAATCATCCCAGCAGAACCTGTCTCCATCATCTACCTTCCAGCTGCTCCCAAACTCTATTGCATTGGAGGCCAAGGCTCCACTTGGGGTTGTGAAGTCATCTGCAGGTTTTTCATTGTAGTTACCACAAAGGCCACACACACTCTCTGCAAAGCTGCTGGAAATCTTTACCACCAAATAGCTGTTCCAGTCATAGGAGACCTTCAGTGAGAAATCAGTTTCAATAAAGACAGAGCGCCCACTCTGGTAGATACGGAGTTTCCCTTCATTCAAGGAGATGGGCAAATGGGATCGCTGGTTGTTCACCTGCAAGGCAAAGTTCAAAAGCAATGAATAGCTTAAGAGTTCTTTCCCCTTACAAAGCCATCTTATGCTAAAATGAAGGAGGCAGATTGAGAATAGGGCTATTCCAAATCATTTTATCTTATGGTTATAAAACAAAAATATAAGATGGAGTGATTTGACACGGATGTGCTGACTGCATGAAATTCATAAATGGGGGGAGGGGGCATTCTAGTCTCTTTTTGTGTATGAAAATGTGTGTGGAACCTGGTGGAATCCTTACCGCCAGCAACAAAATTAACAGTGGAACTGGCCTGACAGCCGTTTTGTTTTCCCCATAATAACCTGTGCATAATGCGGCATTTTAAAAGCATCGGGCAGCTGCTGTACCCAAAACCAGTGTTCCCAGCAGCTTATCTTCATCAGCATTCCTAACCATTGTCTTATTTGAATTTCAGATAAGCCTAAAGTTCACCCAGCTTGCCAAGTATGATGACATTTTAGCCTCAGATTATTATCTTCAGATTGAGTAATTTGTTTCATTGAAGATCTCTCTACATGACCAAGGCCATTTCCTCACTACACTCTTACAGTGCTACTATTGGGCCCCTCCCTAAACTGAAAACCCAGGCTTCCACAGGATGTTGAAAGTGAAATAATAGCACTATAAGAATGTAGTGCGGAAATGCTGCAAGTGTCTGCTTCCTTTTCCCAGTATTAAATTCTTTGTCAAAGTGTAGCCAGAAGGAAGACTGCCTCATGGAAAGAAAAAACAATAGCTTGGAGTTTAAGTTTGCCTAGGGGAACATTCTATTTGCATCAGAAATTTCCTGCCATTAGAAGATTTGTCAGTCATTCAGAGAATCTTCCAGAAGTGCAATCGTTTGTCCTAACTACAAGAGTGAACACTTAGGCCATTTTCACACTGGACTGTTATAGCACTATTATTCAACTTTCAACATCCTCTGGAATCCTGGTGTTACCCTGTGAACTGGGGTCCCGGGAGGGTCACCAAAATGTGCTCAACTGAAGGTGGGGAAAATTAGCTCAGAGCACTGCTTAGCGTTACGAGAGGCAGGGTAACTTAGCGAGATCTTGAACCCTATGTCTACGGGGTCAGGTCGAGTCAAGGAGCACACAGAAGTTGAAATAATAAATGATGTTTATTCAATACAAGCAAAACAGTGTATGCGACACACTCATACAAGATAACTAAAGAAAATAAAGGTTGGAGTGGTATAGAGGGATTTTTAGAGGAATTGCTGGTTTGGGTGATACTTCACCTGTCCTGAAGCCCAGGAAAAATAGAGAGCGAGGCTGGGGTGTGATGTAGCTCAGCAAGTGGAGCTGAGGGGAGGCTCGCCAAGCAAAGCAGCAGCAAGGCGGGATGAAACTCGGGAGCGTTCCAAGGAAGGTCTCGGAATCAAGGGTTTTTATAAGGAGAATTGTGACTGCAGGCTATACCGTACTTGGGGGAAAACAATAGATTTGGAGTTGGAGACAAAGCCTCCGAAAAGTCAGAATCTGAATGATTGAGTTATCGTAGCGATTCTCAATAGAGTAGCCAGTATGCAGACGCAGAGTACTTGGGTATTGCATAGTTTACCCATCAAGCTGCCATTGTGGGGCAGAGGCTCTTTTGTAAGTAGCGTGCACACTTAATTAGCGTACTTGCCTGGAGGTCTCCTAAAGCAGTGAGTCAGCTATTTCTGGCCTGCCTGTATTGTAGTTTGAATATTACGGCTATTAACGGCCGAGCTTGTTTACGTGCTTGTCCAGTGGCCTCGCAAGCATGTGGAGAGGAATAAAGAAGTGCAGCCGAGTTGTGATATCAAGGGATATCTTTTAATATCCCCAAAGCTCGGACTAGCCAGGGCAGTAACACTGGGGTTTGCAGTTTTGGGAAGGGCTTCAGGAAACCCCAGGATTCCAGAGGATGTTGAAAGTGGAATAATAATACTATAACAGTCCAGTGCAAAAATGGCCTTAGCTAAAGCCAATTGAATCCATGTGTCTACTCTAGTTCAAACTAAAAGACGGAATTAGTCTATAGGATTAATGAATCACACATCAAATGAAAGCATTTGTTGACATATCAGAATAACACCTCCTACAGTCAAAAGAGTGTTAGAAGTTCTCAGCATGAGGGGATTTCCAGCATGAATCTTGAGAAGAAAGAACTTTCATGTATAGCATATGAACAAATCAGTCTTGCAGCTAATGGAGCAAATGTTTGGGAAAGCAAGAGCAAAATAGAAACATGCCTGTCTCCTATTCTTACCCGTACAAGTCCAATCTCATTTCTCGCGACAGCGATGGTGATGTTGTAGACAGTAACTGTCACTGAACCAATGTAAGAAACTCGAGTATTTCCCCTGTTTTCATTCTTGGCCTCAATATTGAAGAATGGCAGAGTCGCATCTTGGCTGCAAGTTTTGGCTATGGTGTAGGTACAGGTGCCCATGAAGTCAAAATTTCTTCCATCAAAGGTGTGATAATGAGGATCCCCCTGTGCCCAGCAGGTAGATTCAGACTCTGCCACACACACTGGGTTTCCTTCTACAATCTCACACTTCTCCTTCTTCCTACACTGGACCAGGCTGCAGGATGGCACTGGTTTACCTAGAATGAAATAATTTGAATATGCTCATTCAAATATGTGTATAACACATTTTTGCTTTTGGTATGTGAATATTTTGAATGTGTATGTGTAACGGGTATAGGTGAATGTGTGGAAAACCGCAATGAGGGGATATGTACATAGAAAAATACTATACACACATGTGCATACACACATAAACACATTTAAGTAAATTTCCACTTAATATTTGCAACGAAATGTGAGATCAATGGAAATGAAAGGAGGGTTGCAAAGGTATCCATACACAATTGTTTTAAAATACTTTGTGTTGCTCTTGTCTTTAAATATATTTCCCCTCCCCCCACCCCCAAATACTGGTTAAGGAAGTTTCTGAATGCTTTTGAAAACATTTTTGAAAACAAAGATCACCCATTTTTGAAAACAAAGATCACCCAGTTGGTTTCCATAGCTGAGCAGGGAATCAAACCAGGTCTCCAGGGTCACGATCCAATGCTCAAACCACTAAACATTTCACAGATAGAAACTGGAATACATGTGGCCAAGCAACATCAGAGTGTGATGGCAAAAGTTCTGATTTGAAAATTATGACTTTTACTATCATTATCACACTCTGAAGTGATCACGATTGTATACGTTTGTGGTTATTTTTTGTAATTTTCTGTGTTCCTTTTGGTAATATATATATGTATGTATGTATATATATGTATTACCAAAAGGAACACAGAAAATTACAAAAAATAACCACAAACGTATACAATCATGATGTATATACATACATATTAAAAAGTTATAAATGAGGGAGAACACTTAAGCTAGGAGAGGTTGCTGCAGTTTGCTTTTGTCTGAACCTGCTGGGAAGGGCAAGGTTTGTCCCCTCTCTTCCTCTCCTTCTGCTGAGTTAATCGACTGAAAAGTACTTTTTCATTTTGAAGTTTGCAGCAACTGAAGTAAGTTGAGGACAAAGGGAGACAATGGAAGGAAGAGAGAGGAACTGGGATATTTTATAAGCAGCTGAAAAAGTGGGATGACAGAGAATTGATCAGGACTATCCCAGCCAAATTAGTATAGTTGGAGGATATATAAAAGTAATAACTGGATTTTTCTTTTGGATAACAAGAACTGAAAATCCTGAATCCTGTTAGTCCTGGCTAGAGTAGACCCATTAAATCAGTTGGGTTTACCTACATGCTGATTCAACATTAAACAATTGATTGAATGGATCTGTCCCAGCTGGGGCTAACAACTGGATTCCAGCCAAAATCTCAATTTTCGCTGTCTTTAGAAATTATTGTTCAACTGCAATAATTGCTTAATTGTTTAAATAAGGAAGAATGATATACTAATTGAAAAATAAGGACAAATAGTATAATCGTTAGGAGATTAACAGGTGACTGTAGTGTATCATTTGAATTCTAAAATGAGAGAGTTTTGTTCCTTATGGAATCTTAGGAACCCAAGACCTCATCTCTGTTCTGTTATATATTTTTTTATTCTTTCAGTTGAATTTTTTTAAAATATTCCTGCCCATAAGAAACAGTGGAAGGAAAAGAAGAAAACAACATTTCAGATGGATTGATTCAATCAAGAATGCCATGGCCCTGCATTTGCAGGAGCTGGGCTGGGCTGTTGAAGACCTGGGCTCTTGGAAGTCTCCCATTCATAGGGGTCATCATAAATCAAAGCCAATTTGATGTCAGACAACAACAACAAAAAGTGCTATTCCTATTTTCTATGCATAGCTAGTGTATGTACACCAGTTTTAAAAGATGTAGGACAGAGCTGGAGCTGGAGGAGTTGGGAATACTGCTGCTTGCAGTAGGCAAAATCAATCACAGGAGACTTAAATGTGGATCTCCCTTTGGATTCTGCAATCTTCCTTTATGGTCTTTGCAATAGGTATGGATGTCTGGTCAAGATTTATACAACTTCTATTCACTGTAGTAAAGCTTAGATTTAATACATGAATTAGGATACTTACTGCAGGAGCACAGGGCCATAGAACCATAGCCATCGTATTGTGCGACACCGAGAATGAGGAGTCCAAAAGTTGCTTTGGGGTGCTGAATAGAAAGAGCGCTAGCTTCTCTGCCCAAATTGTATTCACCCCATGAATACTGTGTACCAGGGACTGATTTCCATTGGATGTTTTCAATGGCCTTATTCTGTACTCTGATCCCGCTGCTTTCTGAAGTGTTGGCAATGAGAATAGCATAATTATAAAACTGTGCCATCCCATCAATGTGGTAGGATGTGCAATAGCTTGTTACAGCTGGGATATTGATGATGAATGGGTCATAGGTTTCACTTCCTCTTGTAGCCCCAGCAAAGAAGAACGTGACTTGGATGCCAGCATTGGCAGTGATGTACTGTGGCTGGGAAGGCCACACATCATATGTGATCACTTGCCCAGCAACCACGTTACGGGTGATTTGGGTGTTTCCATATTGGTATTTGATGCAAGTGGCCTGTGAAGCAACTATATACACAGTATCGAGTCTACTTTGGAAAGACAGTGCGGGCACAACAAAGGCGGAGCCCCAGCTGGAAACAGGCAGGAGCTGTTCAACAGCATGATCACAGCTTGTAAGTTTCCAGGCACAGCTGTGCCCACTCAAGACAGCCACGGGGACATCTGATGCAACCCTGGTGCCAGATAAATCAAAAGAGCTTTGCAGCTGGAGGGTTTGGTAGGCATTCAGCTCAACAGCAAGCCTACTTCCTGCAGGATATATCCGCCCTTTAAATACTACGGCTCCTTTCAGAAGGATATTAACTTTGGTAGGAGACTGGTAGGCTATAACTGCAAATTCTTTGAATGTGTTGATAGTCTTGCCCATCGGGGTTACTGCATAATACAGTGTGCCAAGCTGCTGAACTGGGTACACAACTGTTGTGGCGCTCGTTTGGAATTTATAGTTGCGAGATAAAACAGAGATATCTTTGTCAGCTTGAATCACTACAGTGTACTCAAAGACATTACTCCCCACCATCTCTATTGAGGTTGGGACTTCTACGTGCACTGTTTCTCCTTCATTGACAGAGACGATTCTTTGGAATGATAATTTGTTTGCTGTCACTGTAACACTGGTTGAAGGATGGTGCCCAGTGATGAGCAGCTCAAATTTAGGATTGGCTTGGGTTCTCCAAGCATTCTGCATGAAGGCTGTGATAAATTCCCTCCCATAAGAACTTGCTCCACAAGGACCTGAGACAAAGAAAAGAAATAAAGCCAAGAAAAATGATTTGGAATGGGTAATTATTATAATGCAGTTATAAAAATCTATGGGGACATTAAGGCTGAAAATAGACATGAAACGTCTAGGTTTGTTGTGTGGGTAGACCAGGCAGATAGTGGGCATTAAACCTGTGTTTTGAGAGCAGTACATTTCAGGACTTCTGGCAGGTTTATGAATTTGACTAACACACCATGCTGTTGCTATTATCATGTACGTGTTTGTATGTTGCCTTTGAATTTCCCTGATTCTCAGCTTCATTTGTAAATTGCTACACTGTGTGCTTGAATCCCCTATATTACCTGCTCATTCACTGCTGAGGCTTAACATTGCCATTCAGTGCAGGTTATATTATCAAGATCCTCCACAAACAGAACTTTCACTTCAATAGACATAGAAGTTTAATGAAAGCATTTATGAGGGGAATCCGCAGACAGCTGGATTGTTCTTATCTTGACCTTACACTGATTAAGGTAATAAAAATGAGTTTGCCTCTCATTCTCCTCTTTCCAAACCTAACAATTACTCATGCTTCTTCCATCCACCATCCACCTTCTTCCTCCTGACTCATTTTATTTGGAATGATGTGGTCTGCAAACATTTTGACGATTCTGAGGTCGGACAATCTTGATTGGGTGTGTGCTGATAAGGGAAGGTACTATACTTTGGCCTCAAGAAAAGGGATTAAACACGAAAAGTTCAACGGTTCCTTTAGCGAAGGACAAGAATGCTCTGGTTCTGTCGTTTTCTCATTTTTCTGCAAAGGCAAAATTTATGGCCAGAAAACCACAGTCGTGCACAGGAATTCTAGTTTGGTCAAGGAGAAGATAGCAAGGGCAGACCCCAAACCTCTGAACAGGTCCCTGCTCCCCAGTTGCTGGGAAAAGTTCAAGAATTCCCACTTTTTATGGGTTCCTAAAGAGTAACATGACCACCTAAAATGGATACTGCAAGAAACGACATTTCAGTACTGGGTCTACTTCCATGCCCTTAATGTCAAACTCACCACACAGGAGCGCCATCCAGGTCCAGAGTAGCAGCCATTTTGTTGCCATGACTACAAAAAAGCAGAAAAAAAAAATAAGTGTGCAAAACTTATCCCTCTGTAATTTAATTAATATTATTAGGATGTAATGTGCTGTGTCTAAATGCAACTGAGGCATTTTAAGTTATCCAAGCCATTTCACATAGAGTTTCATTGCTACTACTTTTTCATGACTTAACCAAATAAACCTGAATAAGGATTTAGCCCATCCCCTTTGAAATCAGTAACACAGATGCTATCCAAACAGGTTAAATACCATCTATTTAGGCTGTAACACAGGTATATATTGCTAGCACTGACCATTTTTAGTGATAGATTACTGTCCCCAAACAGACATAGCCCAGATTACTTCCTGGTGGTGTTTTAACTACTTCGCATTCCACATCTTTTGACTAGAATGACTAATCTAATTGTTCCAGAATCTAGACATTAACTGTACCTTGTCTTCATACAGTCCACACCTTTTCCAATAAGACTAGATCTGTGTACGTGCAATTACCTAGGCCATTTCTGCACATTTCTGCATTGCATAGTGCAATGATTCCACTTTCAACCTCCTATGGAATCCTGGGGTTTGCAGTTCCGGGAGGGGCCGGCCGGCCGGCCCGCCCCTCCCGGAACTGCAAACCCCAGGATTCCATAGGAGGTTGAAAGTGGAATCATCGCGCTATAAGAGGTTGTGCGGAAATGTTTCTAGTTTTTGCTGATTTTGACTCACTTTCTTTAGAAATCCTTATGATTTCTTCTTCATGTTGTGATCAACAAGCCAATATTTTTTCCCCTTGGATTCACATAATGTTAAGGAGTTGTTCATTCCAATCACCCCAAGACAGTATATAAATTTAACAAAAAAGATTTTGCATACTTGCTTCAGCCATGTTCTCTCCATGGAAGTGCATTTATTCTAGCTATTTACCTATTCTAAACTCCAAAGTTTCCTAACTGTTGGCATCTGAGTCTTTATTCACCCCTGCACTTTCTCTGAGACACTAGTCTTAGGCTGACATTCCACTCATGACATACGTGTACGTAAGTGTGGCTCACATGAGCATATGCCTTTTTTTGAATGGGACATAGGAAGATATGTGCTCTGACCAAAACGTTTACCCCCTGCAGATGTCAACGCCTTCTGGAGGGCTGCTGCAGCTGTTTACCAGTGGGGAGGGGAGGGAGGGGAGAGATACCGAGTATGTAATGTTATTCTTCATATATTCAAAACTCCCCCAAATTCTGATTTTAGATATGTGCATTATCTTGCATTCATTCAAATCTTTTTTTAAAAATATCTTTTGTAAATTCCTGTGTTAATACCCTGGACACCCACAACTTCCCTTTCACAGCTTAGACGAAACCATAGGGCAGGAAGGGGAAATATATGCTCTCCCTCCCCGAAGACCTTGAGACGGATCAATGGAAACTGGGGTTCTGAGGGCAGTGAGTATTCAGACCTTGCCATCAAGGCTCCCTCTCTGAACTGGAAGGGGGGAAAAAACCCCAAACAGCCATCTAGCCCACAGATTGGGCTCAGTTGTCCACTAGATGCAGAACTGCCTGCCTGATTTGTATCTCTTCATGAGTAAAAGGTTATTTGTCAGTAGGGCAAGTCTCACAACTGGACAGATTTCACCGGCGATGTTGATAGAATTGGCCCTACTGCAGCAGTACTCTGTGTGGGATTTTGCAGGCTTAAGTTTAAAAGCTTTCAGTTCCTAAGAACAAAGGAGTAGCAATGTCTTTTTCCTTCTCATTTTCCCTTTTTTTACTATATCGTGTGTGTGTGTGTGTGTGTGTGTGTGTGTGTGTGTGGCTATCTGTCCTGACGACTCAAACAGGTCACTGTAACCACCCACCCACTTGTTTTTAATGTTGAGCTGTCACCAGATTGTATGTCTCATGCTAGCATAGCTGCCATTGAACTGAGAGGGGTATTGGGCACACATTCCAGCCAAGGCAGCATTGCCCACCCCCCTTTCAGTCCCTTCCCTGACAGAGAAGATGGTGGTGGTTGCACTTGCCCTGCCCTATCAGTTTCTACCCTTTGGGCCCATAGGTACGAAGCT
Source organism: Cyclura pinguis (assembly GCA_030412105.1). Classification (NCBI taxonomy): domain Eukaryota; kingdom Metazoa; phylum Chordata; class Lepidosauria; order Squamata; family Iguanidae; genus Cyclura; species Cyclura pinguis. The sequence goes on along the minus strand of CM059606.1, from coordinate 12,669,197 downwards.
GTGGTCTTGTAGGCTAGTCCTACTTTTGGACTTTGGAATCACCTTAGGCTGTGAATCCTTTGCTACTTGATAGCTGCTCTATTGGCCTTCTGCCTGCAACAGGGGACCTAAAGTTGCACTTTAAATATAGGGAAGGTTTTAGCACAACATCTAGATGTGCCAGTGAGGTGCAGAGCACAGAGGACAATTGTTTGAGTGTGCCAATATGCAGGTCTTCATTGTGAAAATAAGTGCTGCGTCCAGAGGGCAATAAAGCAGAGAGTGAAACGACACAGGGATGTTGTACTCATTAGAAATACCAAGCACAGGAATGTGAAATCATGCAGACACACTGGTTCACTTACTGGTTCTTGCTGTTGCTGCAGAGATGCTCCAAGATATTTTGCTTCTGGCAGTGGGGCAGCAAATGTTCCAATATTCCCCAGAGTTCATGGTCCACAGTACACAAGCCAATCTAGTTATTTTAGCATGTGAACCAAAATAGCTCTCTCCCTCCTGATGAGAATACATTCCAAAAATCTGCTGCCTTTGCACGATATCAAAAATGTACTGCTTGAGGCAGTTGCCTCACTCTGTTTAAAGTCAGGGCTGACCTTCTCCTTCCACTTGCTGTACTTTCTGTGCTATCTGTCATGCTTGTTCTTCCTCACTGGGCAACACGCTGAGGCTCTCCAAAATGGTACGACACTTGTTTGCCAGCTTTTTCTGCTTCGTGCTTTAGATTGTTTGGTATAAATAAATAAATAAATAAATACCCACGCTTCACAGAACCTGGGTTGGGGGCTACAAACCCCAAAATCTCCCAGCCAACATGGTCTTTGTTGTTTGGGGATTTGGGAGTGGTAGCGGTAAAAGCAAGACTCTGAAGCTGTTGTTGAGTGCCTTCAAGTTGATTTTATGGTAACCCTAAGGTGAAGGCCTTTCTGGGGCTGAGAGTATGTGATACGCCCAAGGTAACCTAGAGGTTTCCATGGCTGTGTGGGGAATCGAACCCAGGTCTCTAGGATCACAGTCCAATGTTCAAACCATTGTACCGTGCTACGACTACACCATGCACAACACATTAGGGAAGTGATAGTACCACTGTATTCTGCTTTTGTCAGACCCCAGCTGGAATACTGTGTCCAGTTCTGGGCATCACAGTTCAGGAAGGGCATTGACAGGCTAGAATGTCTCAAGAGGAGGCTAATTAAAATGGTAAAAGGCCTGGAACCTGTGCCATGTGAGGAGAGGCTTATGGAGCTGGCCATACTTAAGCCAGAGAAGTGAAGATTAAGAAGTGACATGATAGCTTTGTTTAAATATTTGATGTCACATGGAGGTGGAGCAAGCCTGTTTTCTGCTACTCTTGAGACTAGGACATGGAGCAATGGCTTCACATTTCAGGAAGAGAAAGTCCATCTAAACATTAGGAATAACTTCCTGATGGTAAAAGCAGTTCAGCAGTGGAATATGCTGCCTTGCAGTGTGGTGGAGGTTTGGAGGTTTGTAAACAGAGGCTTGATGGCCATTTTTCAGGAATACTTTGATGGTATATTCCTGCATGGAAGGGGGTTGGACTCAATGCCCCTTGTGGTCTCTTCCAGCTCTATGATTCTATGCTGGCTCTCCCTCCAAAGCTGTAGTGCTTCCTAAACATACATACCAATTTCTCCTCAATGACTTATTTAACCAAACCAAACCAAACCAAAAAAAAAAAAAAAAAAAAAGGTCCTCGTGTTCGGAAATTTTAACAACTTCTACTCTCAAGTTGTTGCTTTCTTCCAAATGTTGTATTACTTGTCCAATTTTGTTGTATAAAGATTAAAAATGCCCTTTATAATGATTGAACTCTAACATGGAGTTTACCTATATAGCTGTTCTTAGAATCATGCAGTGAGATGGATTGCATGCCAAATGTCTATAAGCCAAGAAATCCATGTCAGTCCAATTCCTTATCTCTCTCGGTATCATAACATCACTAGGTCAACAAAGAAAGGAAGAGAATTCACTTACCTGCAAAATGCATCTGGCTGGCTCCAGACATTAAGAGTAGCTGGATTTATATAGTACCACGCTTTCAAATGCCTCAGCCAATGGCTTAAGGGAATGGGGAAAGAGCAGAATTTGCGTACTGTTCTGAACAGGAATAGCTGATAACATTATTTAATCAATTGACAACCCAGCCCTTACAATATACACATCTAAACATGGCAATACCCAGAATCTGTATTACAATCAGTCACGTTAAGGATGTGGAAGGAGGTGAGGGAAACAGGAGGTCTCAGAGTAACCTCCAGGAACAAGAAGGGAAATGATTTTTTTTTTAAAAAAAATCAGGATAACTCCTTTCTAAAAAAAAAGAGAGAGAGAAAGAGAGTGTGTGTGTGCGCACATCATCATACACAAAGCTAGTCCAGATATATGCTGACATATTTGGGAATTTTTCAGTTCATCGACTCAACAAGCCATAGCGGTACCCCAGGAAATTTTGGGGGAACTTTGTTTTTCCAGGCAGGAGCTGTGGCAGTGACATAAGTCATTTCTTTGAAAGGCTATTACTGCCATTCCTCAGTGCAGTGAGGGAAGTGGGTTACACATACAACAGGGTTAACTAGCCTTTAATTCAAGAGCCAGTGTGGTCTAGTGGTCTGAGCATTTGACTATGACCCTGGAAATCAGGGTTCGATTCCCTGCTTGGCCATGGAAACCCACTGGCTGACCTTGAGCACATCATACACTCTCAGCCCCCCAGAAAACTCTGTGATAGGTCTGCCTTAGGGTCACCATAAATTGGAAATGACTTGAAGACTCACACCAGCAACAACAAACCTTTAATTCTAATGCAATTCACGTACAGTGCAGGCAGTGGTGCAAATGCAGTTAGCCAGTAGAAGCTTCAGGGCCTTTCCACATTACACTGTTATACTGCTATTATTCTACTATCAACATCCCATGGAACCTTGGGATTTGCAGTTTATGGACGGGCATTTAGAATTCTCAGCCAGAGAGCTCTTTGGCTTCAGGAAACTACAACCTCCAGAATTCCACAGGACATTGAAAGTGGAATAACAGCACTGTAGTGTGAAAAGGCCCTCAGTCATTCCTTCTAAATTATACTCTATGGACAAGCAATAATTTTATGGATAGCCGAAGTTAGCTGAGACTGAGTCAGCTGACTGATACCCTTAATATGGCCTTGCATCCTTGGGCTGGACCTCTAAGATCACAAGTAAAGGTATTTCCCACTCTTGCTGCCCTAGATCCATTAAATGAGGATCCCTCCAATATCTTACAGATAAAAAGCAGGCATATTCTATCGCTGAGCTACAATGGTAGAAACTATGTATCAGGGCTGGATCTACCAGTACACAGAGTCAGGCAGCACCCTCAGATTGCAGATGCAAAAAGGTGGCAGAAACATATTGGGAGAGACAGCTGAATGGTTTGCCTGAGACAGCCTGTTGCCTCTGAGTGCAGTGAACAATACTGTCCCATCACCAATGTTAGAGGAAGCTTCAACTATCTGTGAAGTCAGTTTCTACAATCCTTAACCACTGGTGCTGGCTAGGGCCAATAGGAGTTGAAATCCAACAATAACTGGAGGCGTCCACATTACCTACCCCTCCTTTGGTAAATGTCACTGTGACACATTGCCCTTTAAACCTCCATGTTTTCATATATTGCTGTTGTTACGTGCCTTTGAGTCAGTTCCAACTTTGGGTGATCCTATCCAAGGGTTTTCTTGGTGAGATTTCATGGGAAGGGGTTAACTACATGGAAATGCCTTCACAAAACAAAACAGTGTAGCACCAGTGAATTGAGTCTGTCAGGGAGCTTTCAAATGTAATACTAATATTTCTGTTCTGTGGTAGTCACAGATAATGCACATATCTGTCTAGATGGGAAGTCAAGCTTTTTCTTTTGTTCTAGTGTCTTTGCATGTTATATCTCCTCTGTCATTCTGAGGAGAACTCTTCCAACTTAGGCCATTTCCACACGGGCTAAAAAAAACGGTGCAAAGCATCCTCCAAAGAGGACATCTGCACCATAGAGTGGACTGGGTCGGGTTACTTTTTGTAATTCTGCACCTCAGTCCACTCTGGAACGTCCAGAAGTGGTTGTGCAGCATGCTTTTTAAAGACCTGTTTAAACAGGTCTTTCAAAAGCATGGAGCGCGCCACTCTGTTCCGGCGCTCCGGTGCAGATTTGCAGGCTTGCACCAGTGCGAGCCTGCAGATCTGCCGGGGGCGGGCTTTAGGCTGGCGAGCTTCAGCAGTTGGTGGACCACTCCACCAACCAGAAGCCACCATATTCGTCCCCGGGGCAGTGTGGAGCGGTGCCCACGCACTGCTCCGGAGCAGCCTGGACTACAGCATTGAGCCAAGAAGTCCGGTAAGTACCGGCACAGGGCGTTTCCACCGCCACGTGTGGAAATGGCCTTAGACAGGCTTTCAACAGCTTGACATAAAGCCCATTTGGGCACTCAATGGACCTGCTGGAACATGTAGGGCTAGTCCCAGTCTATTGGTACTACCGTGTGTGCTGGTCATAACTTTCACTGACATAGAACTAATGTCAATATGAAGGAAGCTGCCTGCTATGTATAGGAACAGTTTTCTCCACAGGACCTGGAAGTCTGACTGATGAGAGTTCACATCCCATGTTAGAAAAGCAACTCCTTCAGACTGAGTTGATCACAGTCAGGTCAAGAGCATGGGGCTAGTTTACTTACCCTCAACGTATCAAGAATGAACACCTGAAGAGGGCTATTGTCTCTTGAGACTGTATCATACTCAATAACCTGTTGTCACCTCTGGTCTTGATTCCCTGACCATTTATCCTGACTAGTTACTAACCAGCTAGTTAGCAAATCAATATCAGCTATTATTAAATAGGTGAGCCGGCGTGGGGCAGTGATTTAAGCATTGGATTATGACCCTGGAGACCAGGGTTTGATTTCTTACTCAACTGTGGAAACCCACTGGGTGATCTTGGGTGCATCACACACTTTCAGCTCCAGAAAACCCCATGATAACTTCATCTTAGATTGCCATAATTCAGAAATGACTGGAAGGCACACAACAACATTCTTACATAGTACTGTCCTTCAGTCATTTTGGTAGCCCTTTCCTCCAACTTCTCTTTCTCTTCAACATCTTCATTAAATACAGGGAACTCTACGCAGTATTGCAGATGGGGTCATGCTATGGGTGCATATGAAGCCAGAAGGACATCTGGAGTTTTATTTCTGGCGCCTTTTCCAATTATGCCCAACTCAGATATCCAGCCCGCTCACATTTTTTTTTTTTTGACAGAAGCCACACACTGGATTAATCTTTTCACAGAGGTCCCAGCCATGAGCCTCACACCCCTCGATCAGTTCCTCTCATACCACATCCTGTGTTTACATGTGGGAACTTTATGGATGATAGCACTGTCCATTTATTTCCTCCTTCTGTTGCATGTTTTCCAAGTTACTGGTCTGCAACTGTGATGTCAAATCCTTCCCCATGCTCTTTGCATTTTCCACAAGTCTATACAAAAAAAAAATCCAACATAAGTGAGTAGGGTTTTTTTTTCTTCAAAAAGTTGCACAGTTCTCAGTGTGTAGAAAGGACTGCAAGCATAGCTTTTCATGGCAAAACTGTGCAGTTTCTCAAACTCCTGCACATTTTCAAAAATGGCACAGTTTATGTTATGCTAAGAACATACATACATACATACATACATACATACATAAATATCCCACAAATTGCAGAAACTTTTCATGTGCCATTTTTGTTCCCACACAAGGTTCTCAAGATGTTGGGAACTCCAAATTTAACCCCAGTGAGGAAATTGGTGAAATCTCATTCCATCCCTAGTTCCAACTATCACTGTTGTGGCCTTTGAGGGAAAGAAGAGCAGCCGGACACAGGTCCATCATGCCTTGGCCCGGCAGCTGGTAAGAGGCTCTCTCTCTCTCTGTTCCAACTGCTGTTGGTCTGGCTTCTAAGGGAGACAGAGCAGTCAGAATGTACTGGGCTTGAATTCCTCCCCTTCAGCTATTCCCTTTTCCTTATGTGTTGTGCTTTATTGTAGATTTTAAGTTTAAAGGCAGCAAACCATCAAATTAGTGATGTGTAAGCCACCTTGGGAGTCTTTTTGTCTGAAGGGCAGTGTATAAATATTCCAAATAAATAAATGAAATAATACATAAATGGAAGTATGACTGCACTTTAATGCCTCAGTTGCATTGTTAATCCAAATGATAAGAGTCCCATTGAATCAAGGGAACTTGTATAACTGAATATTTGTTTACCCATTGATGCACTGTATTTACTGTAGTTAGGACTAACAGCTGGATTTAGGCCAAAGATATATTTGTTATAAGGAACCAGATTAGAATCTGAGACAGGTTTAAAGAGCTCTGTGGAAGGACAGTTCCAAAACAATGGGCCTTTTCATTGTAGTTTTAATAACCGAATCAGTATTTCTGTTCTTGTTTACTTAGGTAGAAATGAATCGAGTTCAAATTTTCAGATTTGCTCTCTGGCTGAATGGAATGAAGAAACTATTTCCTTTTAAAACCGTCCTTCTTCCAGTATTTAATAAGTACACAAATCATACAGAGATTGTTAGCAAGAGATATATTTTCAATACACTGTTTTAAAAAGATAACTTGCAGTTAAATCCTACTGTTATTCCCAAGTAGAATGGGCCCATTAAATTGATTGATTGATTTGTTTGTTTGTTTTATTAAAACATTTATGTCATATCTTTTATCTGATGATTTCAGGGAGACTTACAATAAAATGAACTTTAACAAATAATTGGAAAAGTTTAAAAAGATTAAAAATATATTAAAAATTTTTTTATTTAAAAATAGACGATTTAAAACTGATTAAAACAATCTTGAATAATATGACCATAAAACATGTGCAGCCTGGATAAAATCAGTTTGGTCTAAAGGCTTTAACAAAAAGCCAGGTTTTGACTTGGTGCCAAAATGATTCCAGTCCTGACACCATCTGGGTCACTATGGAGAGGGAATGCCACAACTGTAGTGTCACCACAAAAAAGGCCCTCTCCTATGGCCTCTCACAATGTATTTCCCCTACTGATTGGGAGACTGGGAAGGCCCATCTAATAGAACTCAGTTCTCAGGCATGCATATATAGAGAGAGGCACTCTGTCAAATATTTGTTCTCAAGTTGTTATTGCCAGTACCTTGAATTCAGAAAGAAAATATATTGGCAGGCAGTGCAATTCCTTCAGGGCAGGTGTTACATGATACCTGAATGGAATTCCAATGAGCAGTCTAGCTGCTGCATTTTGCACTAGCGGTAGTTTCCAAGTCATCTTCAAGGGCAGCCCCATGTAGAATGCAATGCAGTAATCTAAGCAGGAAGTAGTCCAGAGCATGGACTACTGTAGTTAAGTTATCTCTGTCCAGGAAAGGCTGTAGCAGGTAGCCACCAAGTCTATTTGGACCTCCAGTGACAAGAATGGCCCTAGGAGCACTCCCAGACTATGCACCTTCTCCTTCAAGGAGAGTGACACCTCATCCAGGACAGGTAAACTACCCAATATCTGGATTCAAGAACCACTAAGCCACTGGGCTTCTGTCTTGTTAAGATTGATTCACCCTCATCCAGCCCATTACAGGATCCAGAGAAGGCTCCAGTACCTCCACAGCCTCTCCTGACTCGGATGACAAGGAGAAGTAAAGTTGAGTGTCATCAGCATACTGATGGCACCCAAATGTAAAGCTCCTCATGACTTCTTCCAGCAGTCTCATAAAGGTGTTGATAAGCAAGGAAGGCAAAATTGAACCCTGAGTCACCTCACAGCAATATGGCCATGGGATTGAGCAGGAGTCCTCCAATGCCACTCTCTGGAACCGACCCTGTAACACGGTGACTCCAATCCATCACAGCTCGTCCAGTCAGATACCATAATCAATGGCCACTGAGAGATCAAGGTGAATCAAAGGAGTAGCACCCTCCCTGTCCTTCCCCTGGAGTAGGTTTTCAGTCTGAGCAACCAAGACTGTCTTGGTACCATACCCTATCCTGAAACCAGTCTGAAATTGGTAACCAGATAACCTGTTGCCACCAAAAACATCTGAATCTACACAGCAACCACACGATCAAGCATCTTGACCAAATATGGGATATTAGGTATAGGGCGGTAGTTCTCCCCTACTGGTTATATTTAGCTGTGTGTTCACTCACCATTCCACAATTGATTCAGTAGACTTACTTTAGGTGGAATTAACCAACAGGATTCTAACCAACATCACATACAGTCCTGTGTGTTAATATTACCAGTGTTGTGTGCAGTGCAAGATACAAGAATGGGAAAGGTGGAAAGAGATGCAAGAGAAATGGATCTTCTTATCAAAGTGAAAGCCTTCTGTATACATCGTCAGTTCAGCCAGTTGAACAAGGCTCTTCAGTTTAATAAGCTACAAAGAACAAATGAATGGAGCAGCCTGAAACACACAGGATAGAGGTACGTGAATGTCCACGAAAGAAATTCTTACACAACTTCAGATTGACTGAAAATATTTCAGTTTAGATGCCCTTTCTCCGTCCTTTCCCAGCAGTTCCAGTTCTGGATGCTGCTGGGTTTAGAGGTATGAAAAGTCAGTAGCATGCCTACTGTAAGTAAAGGGAAGTAGTGAATTGCAGTTCTACAGCTGACATCACAGAATCTGTTGTTCCTGGGTGATCAACCATTAATATTCAAATCGTAGGTCAAATGCTTAAGCCAGACATCGGTGCTTCTGACTTCCATCCATTTGGTTCCTATAACCCTCTTGTCTATTATTCCACCTCTAAAAGAACGATCAGAGAAACGGAGACAATATTAAGTTGTCGGGTAGTTGCAGCTTTCAGGGCTCTCAACCCCGCTCCATTTCTCCCCACAACTTTGGATTTGCTTATCCTATATAGCAAACCTGTGCTTAGCCTTTTTTTTCAGATCTAATTTAGACAGCCTTGGCACACAGCTAAATGACAGTTGAGTAAATCTTTCTTCAACCCGATTACGTGGCTAAAGGGTCACCTTTTGCCTAGTAATATACAATTATGTTTGCACGCATATCCTGTCTCTTGCTTACCTCTTCTGGGCTGGTAGGGGATGGAGCAATAGGTAAAGAATCCAAGTTAAGAAAGATTTTGCTGAACCTGCATCTGAGTTCATCATTCACAGAATTCTGTGAATTTTTTCACCTGTCTTGACTCCAGGATGAAGGAATTTGTGATTCTGAGATATTTCTTGACAACTACAGTTGTATAATGTCCTTCAATACACTGGGCTCACACTGGTAATATATACATCCCAGCTACTACATAAGAACATAAAACAGAAAATGGAGGCAGGGACATTCTATTGCTAATATGTGTTCAAGCTGTGGGAAACTGTTATACTGAATCAACTACATTTTTAAATGTTCATAGGATTTGGTATTTTTGGTAAGTGCTGTAATTAAAGAGGTAAATAAATATAGGAATAGAAAAAGAAATTAGTCTGCATTGGAACAGGAAACCCTTTTGAATTTTCAATTTTTGTGCTCACATTTCCTCAAGATGTTGTCAATTAAACCCAATAAATTTTTCTGGTTGATTCCCAAATAAACCTGAGAACTTCCAGAATTTCCAGAGGGCAGTTTTTCACACTTAAAGGCATGAACTTGACTGTTTTTAAAAATACTGTGTAAGCAGGTAATTAAGGGGGAAAAGACACATCTCCAAATGCTCAAAGTACTGTTCTTTTATTATTAAAAAATCAAAACCAAAACCAAAACAAATAAGCTCTATGGCTTTGGCCTGTGTGTGTCCTTAAAGACTTCTTCAGGGGCTAACTTCTAACTTCAAAAATTCTCTGGGCTAGGAACTCTCAGACCAAGTGTCATCAGTTTTTCATTTCTCTAGTAATTGAATGAATGAGCCTGGAAAAAGAAGCAAGAGAAGAGTGGATGGATGCAGAGTGAGGAAAAAAATGCATGAAACAAAAGACTTTGAAACATAGTTTCCGCTCATATATGGGAAAGGTAATTTCTCAACTACCGTTCTCAAAATGGCAGTTTTCTATTTGGCATGTATGTCTCATCACTTCTGAAAGCAAGTCTGATCAGTGCTTTTTTTTTTAACCCAAGTATGTCACCTTTCTTTCCTTGCCTAGTTAAGACCAGTAAAAATTGTCTCATGTTGGCTCATGCTCCTCCAAAAGAGGATACTGGAAGTTCAAATAAATTAATAGATGTGTTCTATGATCAGGGATGACTTTGTTGAATGCCACCAAATGTACATGCTTACAGCTTAGGTTCCATACACTCACACTTTGCTTTGGTCTTTCAGGCTTAAATTCAGATGTACAGAATGGAGTTCCTGGGACCAGAAAGGGTGTCTCACCTTGTTCTGGCTCTGTATTGCCTTATAAAGTAGCTAAATCTTACTGGAATCCTACTGTGAGGTGACCCGCTTGACTGTTCAAAAACATTATAGTCCTGGCAAAAATTATAACTTCAGAGAGAAGTACTTAGACTGCATGACATAAACTTGGACAGTAGTTTTCTCCCATAGGGTTTAAAAATCTTAGAATTATTTAAATTCCACTCAGAGCTTCATCAAATCAATGAAGAATTTCCTTTCTGGGAAAGCATGAATCATCAGTACTTTTGATTAAAATGGTGTTACCCCAAAATGTGGGTGACTCAGAGGTCCACCTGTGATGCCAGTACCTCTGTTCAAAGTTGGGGAATAATTAGCTCAAAGTTTAGAGGCCTGTGGGTCAGGGATAACTTAATGAGATCTTTCCACCAATATTTAAGGGTCTTTGCAGCAAAGAACCACCAGAGATTAGAAAGTAAGCTAAAATGTATTTTATTAAAGGAACAATCACACACAAGACACAAGCACTCATGCAATCACACAAGGCTAGCTGAAGGAAAAGGGAGGAAAGTTTTTGATAGTGAAGTTTTAAGGGTGATGAGGGCAATATTTACCAATCTGGAAAGCAGCAAAGAAACAGTAATGGGGCTTAGACTCGTGCCTAAGGACAGTACTCATTTGGGGTCAGAACAAAAGCAGAACCACCAGCAAGGGAGATACTGCAAGCTAGCTGCTCAGAACTGGGGGCGGGGGGTAATACCCAGTTTCTACCTGGAGGGCATAGGTGTAAATGGCTCTCTGGCCGAGTAAACAATGGAGTTTGCAGAGTGCATAATGAGGTCTAGGCTGTGTTAATGATCTTAGTGTTAGATGATAAAGAGTTAATGATTGTTGTGATAGCTCTGTAGTGGTTGGACAGATGTGGAGACAATGGAACAATTTACAGGTCAGTGGGAAGAAGGGTTGAAGTAATCAGTGGTTTGGTGGGAACTTCTGTGTTGCTATTGTCTGAAAGCAGAGTCACCACAGCTTAACTTAAGTCTATTATCTCTGGAGTTACCTGGTGATTTCCTGACTATGATCTGCCTATGCCTAAAGGAGATCTCTGACCTACTTTGCAGTGTACATGTTCAGCCAGTGTCTACCTCTTGTCCAGCTTGGCCAAACAGTCACATCAGGGTACATTTTATATCAATGCCAATTAATTTATCTTGCTAATTAAATCTTATCTCACCAATTAAACCATATCAAAGTGTGGAGATGTACAGCCAGGTAACAATGTAGCGATAAAATATGGTGTCATTATGTACAACTCTGTTAATTAGAGTTGAGTTGTTGGACTAGGAATTGAGTTTTGTTCTCAAAACAACAGATGTGCATTTTCCAATGCTTCCAGGTCACTCATGAGTCCATTGTCTGCATCAGTCTATTTCAAGTATCCAGGAACCTCCGTGCAGAATTCAGCTGAAACAAACACAGAATATAACATATTACAGTTATGTGAATATGCAATATAACCAAATATTTTTTGGTTTGGGGGAGGTAAAGCTACTCGACTGCTCAGTCTCTTGTCTTCCATGGATCCTTTGTTCTCTCTTCACCCTTATCCGAAAGCTTTGCAAAACAACTAATCTCAGGCAAAAACCAGTAGAATCCTTAATGTGATCTCTTTCAACAATCTGAGTAATGGAGCTTGGGAAGAGCTCCATGAGGCCAAATATTATGACATACTCATATTTAGATATCAACTCATACTCCACTGTTTGACACTTAAGAAGCCCTCTAGACAGCTTGTTCTTGCATGCCTTCATGTTGTTTCCAGTGTATGGTGATCTTAAGGCTGCATTTCATATGTGTGGGGTGAACTAACGTCTATTACTGGGATTCAAGTCTCATGGCTTCTCTTGCTAAGACAAAAGGAACAAAGAAACTATCTTAGAATCATAGGATCATAGAGTTCGAAGAGACCACAAGGACTATCGAGTCCAACCCCTTGCCATGCAGAATACACCAGCAAAGCATTCCCTGACCAAAGCAGAATAGAGTAGTACAATCTGTTCCCTTGATCTAGACACTATGCTCCTTTCCTCTGGAAGAAAGGGTAGCAATCTCAACAAGTTGGAAGAAATAAAAAAGCCAACATATATAGTTCTCAGAAATACAGAGGCAAAACAAACCTCTAGGGACTAATTGTCTTGCCATTGTTGTCTTCCCATTAATCATGTTGTATAAGCACTGTTCCCTCTTTGCTTTCAATACCTCCATCTTTCTCTTAGAACAAGCAAGATGGAGAAGCAAGGGTGGATTCCATTCAACACAGCTCAAAGGTCTACAAAGTCTCTGAGCTACCAACCTTCAGCACGTGTATTTTAAAGCTGATATGGCATAATGCCATTATCTGATATGGAGAAAGTAAATTTGTGGCTATGGGTGTGGAAAAGTAATATCAAGTTTTATTAGGCTTCTGAAATGGGATAATGCTTTCCTCGGGATCAGAAATTAACCAGCTGTTCAGTATTTGGAAATGCCATGACTGTCTGCTTATTCAGTAAAAGGAAACCAGTATAAAGGTACTTACATTCTTTCTGGAATCTGACCTACAGCTTGGAAATATTAGTGTGAAAGTGGGCACATTAGCACCTCGGTTATTTCAGAGATTAATTTGACTATTAATTATTTAATTATTTTTCTACTTTTATGCTGTACACCAGGCTAGATGCTACGTCGAGGTAAACCCTTATTTGACACTGGTGTAGACGTTCAACATGATAGAGGGAACTGCAATCAATCCATGCTTCTTGGTAGGTGATGAACCTATGTTGGAATTCTTGAGGATTTTGAAATGAAAAGACATTTTCAACTTCATCATTTTAAAGGGAAGAAGATTTAAAATATGTACTTGAATGCATATTTCTGACTAGATTTGTACATGTCTGTGGATTAATGCAGGACTAATTAGATTTATGAGTGAAGGCTAGCAAATTGGACACATTTGAAAACCATTCCTATATAAGTGCACCATAGGACTGTTGCTTAAAATGCTTTCCTCACCCCCAAGATATTCCACTCATTTGCATCTTTTAGTGTGTGGTTTCTTTCCCACACTGTATTTCCTGACACAGACAGTGACCACAGAAGACAGACCCTCTTCTGCTGGCACTGCAGCTATATTTGTTCAGTATGCTCGGGAATGATACAGCATCCAGAGCATTGTGGGGGGAAAAGAAAATGGAAGGCAGATCACTAAGACAATCGTGCTGCCATTATTGCCACTCCAATGCTGAAGAGGTGGGTGTGGGAGGATTGACACAACCTGGGAGAAGACCTAGGCCGTTTCTGCACTAGATCATTAAAATGCTATTGTTCTACTTTCAACATCCTATGGAATCCTGGGAAATGACCCTAGTTTAATTCTTCGGATTAAAACAATTCAGTCTCTTGAATCTTTGAAGGCAAAAGATTTGGACTGATAACTATTAAACCCATATTCCGTTCTCTGCCAGAGGAACAAACCTGTCATGAGTTAATCTGGGAAGTCATAGTTCTTAGGTTAAGTTCCAGTGGTGTACTTTGGCATCTAGCACCAGTGGACTTAAGACTTTTTCCCTTCTCCTTCCGCTGCAGCCTTCTGTAGCAGCAAAAAATTCCAGAGGGTTTTCCAATCTTTTGGAGCAGGTTTTGCAGTATTCTGGCAGCTGAAGGAAAGAAAGGGTCACTTACTCTTAGCGAGGCATGAGAATACAATTGGATTTGGGATCTGGTTGTTTGCTCTCTTGCTCCCCCTCCCATTTGTTTCCCTTTTATTGTGAATCACATACTTAATAGACATTGATATATACTATATTACAATGCCATTACAAGGGAAAAAAACAACTGATTTTTCAATCTATAGAATCATAGAATCATAAAAATGTAGAGTTGGAAGAGACCACAGGGGCCATCTAGTCCAACCCCCTGTCATGCAGGAATACCCTCAAAGCACTCCCGACAGATGGCCATCCAGCCTCTGCTTAAAAACCTCCAAGGAAGGACACTCCACTACACTCCGAGGTAGCCTATTCCACTGCCGGACAGCCCTGACTGTCAGGAAGTTCTTCCTGAGGTTCAGGTGGAATCTCCTTTCCTGCAGCTTGAATCCATTGCTCCTTGTCCTGGTCTCTGGAGCAGCAGGAAACAAGCCCTCTCCCTCCTCTACATAGCATCCCTTCAAATATTTAAACATGGCTATCATGTCCCCTCTTAACCTTCTCTTCTGCAGACTAAACATACCCAGCTCTCTAAGTCTATCCTCATAGGGCTTGGTTTCCAGGCCCCTCACCATTTTGGTCACCCTCCTCTGGACCTGCTCCAGTTTGACCATGTCCTTCTTGAATTGGGGTGCCCAGAACTGGACACAGGATTCAAGATGCAGTCTAACCAAAGCAGAGTAGAGTGGTACCAGTACCTCCCTCGATCTAGACATCATACTCCTAGTGATGCAGCCGAGAATTGCATTGGCTTTCTTGGCTGCCGCATCACACTGCTGGCTCATGTTCAGCTTGTGATCTATTAAGACTCCTAAATCCCTTTCACATGTACTGCTATCCAGCCACGTGTCCCCCATCCTATATTTCTGCCTTCCATTTTTTCTACCTAAGTGTAGGACCTTACACTTCTCTTTGTTGAATTTCATTTTGTTAGCCTTGGCCCAGCTCTCCAATCTGTCCAGGTCATTTTGAATTTTGATCCTGTCCTCTGGCGTATTAGCAACCCCTCCCAATTTGGTGTCATCTGCAAATTTGATGAGCATGCCGTCTATTCCTTCATCCAAGTCGTTGATGAAGATATTGAACAGCACTGGGCCCAGGACAGAACCCTGTGGCACCCCGCTAGTCACTTCTCTCCAGGATGAAAAGCAGCCATTGGTGAGCACCCTTTGGGAACGGTCAGTCAACCAGTTACAGATCCACCTGACAGTAGCTCTGTCCAGCCCACATTTTACTAGCTTCTTTGCAACCCCCAAACGGCTGACAGAAGATCAAGACCCCATTTGTATTAAGAAGACTTTTCAGAGATATGGGATATAACCTTAATCAAATTTATCACATCTTCTTACCCCGTATTTTCTTTTATTTTCTCAATCACCGTGTTCTAAATATCACTCCATCACTCACTGTATTGTCCACTATACTTTAATATTCTTTCCCTGGGAAAAATCAAATAACATGGCTTCTTTTGTATATTTTAACAGATAAAACTCATTCCACTTTGATTTCTTCTTCCATCCTAAAGCAATAACAGCATGAGCAGCTTTTAAAACTGGTTTTATTACATAACTTTCATTCTGTTAACCCTAAGTTGACAGTTAAACAACTTTCTTTACTCTCTCTCTCTCTGTCTCTGAAAAAGTGCAGTATGAGATGGAATCACAGTTTATTCCCAGCTTGATTATAGTCAGGTTAAAACCACATATAGAGTCTCCACCCCTCATTTCAACCCAAGAAATTCCAGGTAAAACTTTTGAGCAAATATTTGAGCACACAAATGATTTCCATACGGAAGATACTTCCTTTATTGACAGAAGCCTTATAAAACAGGGCAGAGCTTGTTCTGCTGAATTCCTTGATTAGGGCTGGCACAGGGATGACTCTGAGTTTACTTATGCAAAAGGAAAGCTTTTAAAAGTTACAAGTTTAAAAAAAAAGTTAAAAGTTCTCTCAAAACCTGCCCCAGCAAGGATGGGAGGAATAGGAGAGTAAGGGGCACAGTAGCCATGTTGCTGCAGGAAGTCTGAGCTTGTAGTCCAAAAAAGGTCACTTTTCCTATCTCTGGTGAGTAGGTAGGGTTGCTCTGTGTCAAGGTGGAGGGGAATTTTATTTGGTGCATTTTTATATAAGGAATTGATTTTCTTCTATGTTTCATTTATTGTTGTTGTATGCCTTCAAGTCAACTCCATTTTATGGTGGTCCTATCCTAAAGTTTTCCAGACAAGATTTATGCAGAGGAGGTTTGCCCTTGCATTCTTGTAAGGTTGAGAGAGTGTGACTTGCCCAAGGTCTGCATTTTCATGGCTAAGTGGGAATTTGAACACCCAGTCTCCTAAAGTTCTACTCTGTCACTCAAACCACTATAACACATTGGCTCCCATTTTTCCTTCACCATCATCATCGTCGTCATCATCATCTTCATCATCATCACATCATCATCTTATTGTTGTTGTTTTATATTATGTTTTTTATAAACAATTGTTTCGATTGCATTGATCCTTTCCAAAAACTGAATCCAATGAAAATTTCACCATCCCCTAGGTGTATGTAGACCAAATTCAGGTTATACATTGAAAGGCTTGTAAAGGGGAAAAAAAAAAATCTTCCAGGACAGATTCCAACTAGAAATAGCTGAACAAGAATTCACAAGATAATTATTATGTTGTGAATTCTTATGTGGCCTGAATCAGGACATAGGCTTTTATCTTATTACATATGTTAATCACCTTATTATGCAGGCTTGTTTTACTTGGCCAAGTGGGGAATCAAATGCTGGTCTCCAGCGTTGTAATCCAACACTTTGAACTGCTACACCACACTGACTCTTATTTTGGACTATAGTTCTCATTATTTGTTGTTCTTGTCTGTCATGAAGGCTTTTTGTACTTACAGTGACTTACTGATCTCCAAGAATCACGGTCATCAACAGCTCTGCCAGGTCTTACAAACTCCAGCCCATGACTTCCTTGATTGAATCAAGGTATCTTTAATGTGGTCTTCTTCTTTCCTATTGCTTCCCACTGAACATTACTATCTTTTTCCATTATACCTTGTCATTTGACATGATGCCTGAGGGCCTGAGAATTAAAGTCCAAAATATTCAGGTCTCTTTCCTATCACACAATTATAGCATTTTGATACCAGTTATGGCAGCATCCTCAGAAACCTGGGATTTGTAGTTTGCTGAGGCAGAAGATTCTAAATAGATAAGTAAACTACTACAAATTCTGGACAATGGAGCCAAGGAAGCTACATTGGTATCAAAATGTTTTAATTGTGTAGAATGAAAAAGACATCATCTTTGTTGATTGAGGTGGAGCACTTGGAATGAACATCTGAGCCCCCTTGTTTCTTCCTCTGAATGTGCAGTAGGAAAATACAGGGGCATTTATTTACCCTCCCCAGATTCTCTGAGTCAAACTGTGTGTAAATGGACGGCACATCAGTAGAAGTGAAAAGCACATTCGTGTTTGAGCATTCAGACCTGCAGACAAACCCCATCAACTCCTGATGACCAAATACACAGACACAGACATGCACATACACAGAGACACACAGACACACACACACACACAGCAAAATGATTTGCAAATTAAAGAAAAATGTTCTTTGATCTGGACTTAAGGAATTTCTGCTTCTAGGGCATGGTAGTGGCAATGTATAGTTTGCCTTACTAATAAGCCACATTATCAATGAGAACCATCCTAAAAATGAATGAATCCTCCAGCCCAGGTTGCTCACCGTCCACCAGTGCAAACTTAGCCAAGATTTTTAAGGGTCTGATTTCTGATTTCCATCTATAAATGAGAATGCTGAACAGTGAAGAAAGCTGACAGGAAGAAAATGAACCCGTTCGAAATGTGATGCTTGAGAAGAGCTCTACAGATACTATGAACTACTAAAGTGCTGGTCATGGTGTCTAAAGCTGTTAGGTCCAGACTGGGCTTAGGTCCAGACTATTTGAAAGATTGTATCTCCCTACACAGATCTCCCATGAGAGGCTAGGCTGGCCTTCTCCATGCTTTCCTTTCACTGAGTGGCAAAGATGCTTCTGTTTATGCAGACTTTTAATGTGTGAGGAGGAGATCTCCTTATCGGAATGTCTTATTTACTGTTTATGAACTTTCGTATATTTTTAAAATCATTTTATAATGTTTTATCTGGTGATTTTAATTGTTTTAAATTATATTGTAAATGATTTTAACTTTTCTGGAAGCTACCTTAGGTCCCACTCTGGGAGAAAGGCAGCATAAAAATACAATCAATATGTAAATAAATAAATAGTGAAGGAAGAATGCAAAAAGATACTATCTGTAGCCAAAAAGAAAGAAAAAACTAGTTGGATGACAGATGAAACTCTACAAACAGTTAAGTGTAGACAAGAAGCAAAAGTGAAAGGTGATGGAAACAGGATCAGAATCCTGAATGCAGCTGTTCAGCAATTTGTGCGCAGATAACAAGGATAACTTTCTTTAATAATCAATACAGAGAAATAGAAGATGACAATGAAGAAAGAAGAACAAGAGACCTCTCCCACAGAATCTGAGAAATCAAAGGGAAATTTAAACCAAGAGTGGGAACTCTCTACAACCAGTAGGGGAACACATTACACAACCAGGTAAAAATAAAAAGACAGTGGAAACAGTACACAGAAGGACTGTATAAAAGAGATAGATGGATGACAGATTCATTCAAAGACTAACCATTTGAAGATGAACCCACAGTTTTAGAAAGTGAGGTGGAAGCTGCATTCAAAGCATTTGGGAGAAATAAATCGCTAGGAACAGCTGGCATACCAATAGAGCTCTTTCAAACAATAGAGACAGAATTCACCCAAATTCTATCAAAAATCTGCCAACAAATATAGAAAGCAGAGCAATGGCCCACAAAATGGAAACACTTGCTGTACATTCCAATCTCCAAGAAAGGGGGCACCAGGGATTGTAGTAACAGGCCATTGCATTCATTTCCCATGCAAGCAAAGGGGGGGGGGGGCTCTGACAATATATAGAATGAAAATTTCTAGATGTCCAAGTTGGGTTCAGAAAAGAAAGAGTGCTTGATGAATTTTCTTTTTCAAAACATCCCAATTATATTCAAACGAGATACCTTTAATCAATGGAAACAAGACTTAACAAAAATTTATTTGGGCCGGGAAAAAAACAAGAATAAAATGGAACTTAATGGCAGATCTCAGAGTAAGAGGGGGACTAGGTTTACCTGATTTACAACTGCATGCATATGCTAATGCCCTAACTTGGATAATGGATTGGATTTTACTAGATAACAAAAGATTACTACTCCTAGAAGGAGCAGATTTGACTAATGGATGGCATTCATTATGGTATCTTAAAAAGAACCATGATAAAAAATTTTGTGAACATCCAATAAGAAACTCGCTATTCAAAATTTGGTCCAAATACAAATCCCAACTCTGCCCACAAATGCCGTTATGTGTGTCCCCACAGTAAGCTTTTTACAATTCGGTAAGCAAACCTCAAAATAATTGGTGGACATATAAAGAAGAATTGTCACTTGATGGGATAAACTGTCCTTGGTTTTTATACTTACAGCTATATACCAGATTTAAACAAGATAAAAATGAAGAACAATTAAGTGATTCTCCCTCGGAGTTAGATGCCATCTTGGAAGCTGGCAAAATACATATCACGGCCAAATTTTATAAGCTTATAAACTTATAAGCTTGGATATCCATTTCAATTTGATGATTGGTGACTTCTGGCCAAGATGTTGGCGCAACTGGTAGCCTGAACAGCTGGCTTAGGACTACCTCTGCGAATCTGTAGGGGAAACATCCCCCGGGGACCCTGTGTCCCTACTGAAAGGTACCCCCTTAGCAGGTAGCGGGGAGCAGAGTAGCTCACGAAGTCCCTGATCGCCCCAGCGCCGGTAGAGAGGGAGGGGAGATACCAACGCGAATGGGACGGGGAACGGAGCCACCACCACAGATTTGCAGCCAGGAAAACTGAATAGCACCGGCGAATAAAATCTTTTTTTTAAAAAAACAAGAAGGGTTTGAAGAAGAAAGAAACCAGTTTGAATGTGCAAGGCGAAAAGAAACTTAAGGCTGAAATATAAAAATCTAATTTTTGATTGGGACGGAGGAGCCTCGGTGAAGACAGCAAAATCCAGAGGTGCGGAGGAGTGGAGTGGTCCTGGGAGAGAAACGGAGGATGCAGCTGGCTTCGGCAACCCTGGGAACAGTGAGACTTTTCCTTTTTCTCCAGATAGTTGAAGTTTCCCCTCATGAACTGGCGCAAAGGCACTCTTTTTTGGGAATAACTAGTATTGATTACATATAATTAATACGTGGAGCTTAAATAAATAAATAAGTCGCGATGGGAGGGAAGAGAACGTGGATGTGAATGAGGACACTGGAGATGGTGAAGACTAAACAGAGGGATAAAAGGAGGACATAACAAGGGGGGTTTAGAGATCAAGTAATAATCAAGAAAATAATGTCAACTGCATTTTTACATTTTTTTTTATCCTTTGAACCGAATTGGATTAGCCTCTAGAATAGAGGTGAAGAACATAAAAAGGTTAAAAATAAATTAGCCAGTGACAAAAAAGGTACCAAATGGATACAAATGTGTGTTTTAGGGGGTTGGTTTTAGGTGGATTGGTGGGTGGGGAGGATTGAGTATTTTTTTAAATGTTTTTAATGCATTAATGTATTCAGTGTTGTTGGCCGCCTCGATCCATGTGGAGAGGCGGGATAGAAATAAATTGTATCATCATCATCATCATCATCATCATCATCATCATCAAGACAAATGAACAAGACTTGCTGTAAATCAAGGCTGAACTATCATTACAACAAAAGACGACTCAACTAAAGCTATCTGCTTTGGACATATCATGAGATAGTATAAGTCATTAGAAAAGAAGATAATGCAAGAAGGGCAGCTGGTGGCTGGGAATCTTGTGGATCTTTTGTTCATAGGATTGTTCCTTCACAGCAAATAAAAACTACAATAGGCTCCTTCTCACTGTCATGTCCGCAAAACAGAAGGAGAAAGAGAAGAAACACAACCAGTCTCAAAATAACAAGGAGACCTATCATTTTCCACCAAGGCCCTGTCTCAGGGACAGAGTACCTTTGACCCTACCAAATCCCTAATTCCGGCCATACTGGATGCGTTTCTGGAAGTTGAAATCAAAAACAACTGGAGGGTAAAATTTCCCTATCCCTGCCCTATTCCATTCGCCTTACTTATCATAAATGTGTTATTATATAATTAAAATAGAGAGGGTTTTCCCAACCCCTAAGCTTTGGAATCTCTTCCTTAAAGACACATAACTGGCAACTCTTTTGCAATCTTTTTGTCACCAGCTTTTTGTCACATTTTCATTTGTCTAGGCATTTAATCCTTTTTAATTTCTTAGCCTACTTTGGCATTAATACCTGTCATTTCTTTTTTGAATCACAGTAGTTGCAATAAAACAATCAAGTTATTAGGATTGAAAGAATTTATTAGTCCTCTGGGCTGCCTCGTGCCCTGAAATCTGACCTAGCATAGAAATGTTTTAAATAAATATATGGGGATTAGTGGAAACACAGCCATCTGTTATAGGGAATGCTAGGGACTCCACTCCAATTTATGCTGTCACTTGCCAGCTGCTGATAGATCCTTTCTCCATGTAGGATCAGAGTGGTTTTCTGGGGACCCTGCTTTAATGCATGCATGCACCTTTCCAATAAAGTGGATTAGACAACTTCATGGAAGATAGGTTTATATCAACATTTGTTAATCGGGCTGCTACATGGAATGCCTGTTCTCAGGTGATTTGGCACGAAGCGTGGACTATAAACTAGCTACTCACTTCCTCTTGTCTCTGATAGTTGCTTCAGAGTCCTGCCACATGTGTGTCGCCCAACAGGGCCAAATGATCGTTGTTTGGGTTTCCACGTAATTGTTTTTCTCCCATTTAAAGTGATCTTTTACTTTTTCTCATGGAAACTGCACTGCTTTCCCAATTGTACCATGCAGTGCTAACATTCTCAATGGAAGTGATTCTTTGTGGGTAAGCTGGAAAAAAAAATTAAAATAAAATAAAATAAAATTAGTAAAAATCCTTTGAAGAGTGGTACAATCTGCAAAGAAGAGGAGATGTGCAAACACAGATCCTTCATCATGGCAATGAAGCCTAGGACACTGTTGAATAACTATGTAATAAAAACAGAAGACCTCGGCTGATTCAGTCCAAAGGTCCATCTAGTTCAGCAACCTATCTCCCATACTAGTTGACCAGATGCCTCTTACATATCCACAAGACAGACATGAGGACAACAACTTTCTCCCATTGCTGCATAGTGCTTCTGATCCTGGAAGAAGCATGTAGTCACCTCATGGCTATTATTTTTTTTTTTTATGATTACTATGACTGTTTTGTTGTTGTCAATTGCCTTTAAGTCAGTTTTTATGTATGGTAACTGTATGAAAAACTTCAGGAAAAGAGATTCCACCTAAACATTAGGAAGAAGTTCCTGAAAGTAAGACCAGTTCTACGGTGGAATACACTGCCTTGGAGTTGGATTGTTGGGAATCTCCTTTGGAGGTTTTTAAACAGAGGCTGGTTGGCCATCTGTCTGGATTGCTTTGATTGTCTATTCCTGCATAAAAGAATGGAGTTGGACTCGATGGTTCTTGTGGTCTCTCCCAACTCTATGATTCTGTGAATGAGAGATCTTCTTGAACCCCAAGACCTGTCCTTTTCAGGTCTTGCAGTCTTAAAGCTGGGGCTTCCATAATTGAGGCAGTCCATCTATTATTTATTTATTATTATTCATTAAAGGGATTTATTAATTGCTTTTCACCAAAGGCTATACTTATTAGGGATATCCGAATATTATTCTTAACAAGAACCTCAGGTCATTTTTTTTTGTTCTCTATAAATTTGCCAATTTCATGGAACATTCAGCCTCAGCATTTCTGCATTTCTGTTTTACAAGGGCCTGGTACTGTTCGGAACTGTCCTCTTCTCCAGAAGGAGATGACTGAGGCCCTTTCTGCACCAGGCAATTAGAAAGGGGCAGTGAATCCTCTCACGGAGGTTGTCTGCACCTTGGAGCGGACTAGGAGCAGACTACTTACCGGAGATCCGCACCTCAGTCCGCTCCAAAATGAACCCAAGTGGTCCTCCAGTGTGTTTTCTAAAGACTGCAAAAAACAGGTCTTTATTTTCCTGGAACGTGCCATTGCGTTCCTGCTCCCTTGTGCAGATTCACAGGCTCACACCAATGCGAGCCTGTGATCTAAGGAGGGTGGGCTTTAGGCATGGCGAGCTTCAGCGGGTTGGTGGGGACCCATGACCATTTTGGAAGCTGGAAGCTGCGATTTTGGAAGCCGGAAGCCACCATTTTGGAAGCTGGGGCAGTGTGGATCTACAGACCTCGCACTACTCTGATTTGCCCTGGACCAAGGAGGAGCCCCGCGGAAGGGCTTCAGGGACAGTTGCATTGCTTCGGACCCCAGAAAAAACGGTAGGTAACAGCACGGAGCAATTCCCTTGCCTCATGCGGAAAGGGCCTTAGATACTTTCACAATTCACTGAAATGTATGATAAATATTTTATCCTAGTTTAGGTCATGGGGAAGTTTATGGTCAGGGGAGGGTCATCCTTCCGCTCAAGACTACGGGCCACCCCTGTTTTAGAGAAAAGTGCTACTTGTCAGGATATCATAGATTTAATAGGAGAAGGGCAACCATTTGTGCTTGACACAGAGGTGGCACTGTATACATGAGAATTTTCCCAACTCACTAGTCCAATATACATGTTTTCCATCTTTTAAAGCAGGGGTGGACAACTGTGGTAGGTCCAGGGGCCACTTTTATGCTCCAGAACACTCTGGGGACACCATCAACTACCAGAACTTAAACCACCACTCCCAAGGTTACAGAAAGTCCACTTCTTGTTCTCAAAATGGGCATTTCCCTAAAATCAATTTAAAAGTTATATGGTTATACCTGCTGGCTTTCAGAAGCAGTGATTTCCCCTCTTTCTTTGGTCTGAAAAACATCAGCCTGGGGATTTTGGAGGTGTCAAGGACCACAAAAACATCCCTGAGAGCCACATGCAGTCCCAGGATCACATTTTGCCCACCCTTGTTTTAGAGTGACATCTATTTTTGACCCCACTGAAAATGGAACAATTTGAAAGAGAGGCATGTTGTTTGCAGTGAGGCTCTTTTTTTCCATGAAAGAGATCTCTTAGATAATGCCAGCTGGCACAATTAAAAGAATTAATCCACATGGCTCTGTAAAAGATGTGTTGTTGTCAGAAAGAGCAGCCATCCATACAACAGCCTTCTAATGTTGCTAGTACTCTGGTTTCCGGACTTTGAGAACCTAATTTAAAAAACCCCAAACATCTGGTCTCCTTTGGTCATCTGGTTATTTGAGATGTTCTCACTGATAATCTTCTCATGGAGCACACAGCTTCTCTGCAAGGGTATCCCTGACACTAGTTGTTAGTCTCTACCTCAAAACAGAGTTGAATCTAATCTAGGGAAACCTACATGTTGCTGTTTGGAGATGCCCTTGGTGCCTACAACGACGCTTTCCAAGATGTATTTACACAAAGTAATGAAAACACTGTTCTGCACAAGAAACATCTCACATTTTTGGGACTGAGAGACTATGAGAAGCCATAATGGGAGTTAACAAGGATAGGAAAGGTCTTGAAGGACACAAACAGAAGAAAGTTGCTGATCTTTCTGAAATGTAACACCAAGTAAGCACTGCAGTCAAGAAAGCAGACACTACGTTGTTGTATAGGGACCCGAAAAAGGCATCCAGTTTCTTTTCATATAAATCTAGTTGAGAAAGAAGACATATTCAGTGGAATACAGGGCAGTCATCTGAGAAGAATACTCATTCGTTATCTTCAATAATTCTCAGTCAAATCTAATAACAAGGGCACCATTCATTTATTTCCAAAAACCTTCAGACTGCTATTTCCATTAAATCTGAGACTGAAGAAGAATTAATATCAGATACGTTAGACATCATGGGAATCATTGCTTAAGGTTATTATGTAACACAGATCCATTTTTAATTCTGCTGCTATACGATAGAGAATAGCCCTCAACACAACTGTATATGTTTAATGCCTATAATGCAAATAAATATTTGTTTTGTTTCAGATGGGGAGAATACTATGGGTATTATTTCTCCTTGCTATGCAAGGATGAAATAGTCAAATATATTCCACCCTACATGGATGGCATTGTAGAGAATGTCCCGGTAACCCTTATATTGTCAGGTTTTGAAAAATAAAATCACTAAAAGATGATGTGGGATCCATGGACTCATCACACCTGAACAGTCTCCCTTCTCTGGTGGGGATTCTGTAAAAGGTATACACTGGACACTGCAGACTTGTAACTCCTGTTGACTACAGTGTGTTACAAGCTGAGATGCATTTTGTGAAATTTAAGCCCCTAAAGCTTGCACATGAGATATGAGATAGCAACTGTGGGCAACTGTAGGAGGCTAGGGGGCCTGATCAGCTCCCCCAGAATATCCTGGAGGGCCAGCGCCACTACATCCCTTTGCCCCCCCCCACCAAATTGCCTTCAAATGCCCCAAACAATCTCTAGGGGGCACAGGTAGCATTTTGACAACATTTTTTAGCCTCTCCCTGGCCATTTTAAGCCTAGGAGAGGCCTTTTTAAGCCTCTCTTAGGCCTACAATGCCTCTGCGTGTGTATGCACATGCACATGAGCCAAAATACTTCCCCTGGCCCTAGAGGGCATTTGGAGGGCAAAATATTTGTGTCTACAAAATGTCCCCTTTTTCCAGCCCCAAGTCCATTTAGTGCTGTTTCTTGCTTGTATACAAAAGGAAGAATAAACATCAAAAATCCATTCATAATTTTGTCTGCATTTTCCAAATGAGCTCATTAATAGACTTTTGTTTCATTCATTCATTCATTAGCAGACTTTAGCTCCCCATTAACTAAAAAGTTTGCAGATTTCAGAGAAGTATGTGTGCAGTATGCAGCATGCTGTTTCCAGCACAGAAAATGCTGTGAATTTTGTGTGGAAGAAGCACTGAACTGCAAACAGTCTTTGAGAACTGTAGTTTTCAAACACTTTGTCACAACTGGGAAGAAGATTGCTAAAATTAGTGATTGCTTCCTCCAAGAACATGATAGCAAAGAATTATATCCTTACCTCTGATCTCCAGAAAGGAAGCCATCACTTGTAGTTAATTCTTTTCTTCCAGTTAACCACTGTGATTTAGGCAGATGTTGGCTTGTTGGGTAGGGGGTCACCTGAAAATCAACTCCCCCTCAAAATGTGAAGTCTGGGAGTTCTGAGTGGGCTTCAGGGGATGTACCCAGGAGTTCCAAGGGCCAGAAGGTGGAAGAGGCCACGAGGGGATCAAATATTCTAGATCTGATCCTGACCAATAGGGATGACCTTGTTAATGAGGTAGAAGTGGTTGGATCTTTAGTGGGGAGTGACCATGCCCTGTTGGAATTTGGCATTCAGTGGGAAGGAGAAGATAAGTGTAGCCAGACATTCATCTTAGATTTTAAAAAAGCGGACTTCTGTAAACTTAAGGAGCTGCTGGCTGAAATTCCGTGGTCAAGAATAGTGAAAGAGAAAGGAGTTCAGGAGGCATGGGAGTTCCTTAAAAGGGAGATACTGAAGGCACAGTCTAAAACTGTGCCAATAAGGAGGAAAAATGGAAGGCATCTGAAGAAACCAGAATGGTTGAGTAAAGAACTCTCAGCTGAGCTAAGCGTTAAGAGAAACGTGTACAGGAAATGGAAGAGGGGGGAAACCACCAAAGAAGAATATAAGCAAGTAGCCAGGAGATGTAGGGAGGAGGTCAGAAAGGCTAAAGCACAGAATGAACTTAGGCTGGCCAGAGACATCAAAAACAATAAAAAGGGCTTTTTTAAATATGTCCGTAGCAAAAGGAAAAAGAAGGAGACGATAGGGTCGCTGCGCAGAGAAGATGGCGAATTACTAACAGGGGGAAGAGAAAAGGCAGAATTACGTAACACCTTCTTTGCCTCAGTTTTTTCCCAGAAGGATACAAGCACTCAACCTGGCGGTTGGGGAGCAAGGGAGAAAGCAGGGGAAATGCAGCACATAATAGGTAGAGAGGTGGTACAGGAACACCTGGCCACACTGGATGAATTCAAGTCTCCAGGGCCAGATGAATTGCATCCTAGGATATTAAAAGAACTGGCAGAGGTCATTTCGGAACCGCTTGCTATAATCTTTGAGAAATCTTGGAGGACAGGAGAAGTTCCAGCAGACTGGAAGAGGGCAAATGTTGTCCCCATCTTCAAGAAGGGAAAAAAAGAGGACCCAAATAATTATCGCCCAGTCAGCCTGACGTCAGTACGCGGAAAGATCCTGGAGCAGATCTTTAAGCAGACAGTTTCTAATCACTTAGAAAGCAATGCGGTAATCACGAGAAGTCAACATGGATTTCTCAAAAATAAGTCATGCCAGACTAATCTTATCTTTTTCTATGATAGAGTTACTAGCTTGATAGATGAAGGGAATGCTGTGGATGTAGCATATCTCGATTTCAGTAAGGCCTTTGACAAAGTTCCCCATGACATTCTTGCAAAGAAGCTAGTAAAATGTGGGCTGGACAGGGCTACTGTCAGGTGGATCTGTAACTGGTTGACTGACCGTTCCCAAAGGGTGCTCACCAATGGCTGCTTTTCATCCTGGAGAGAAGTGACTAGCGGGGTGCCACAAGGTTCTGTCCTGGGCCCAGTGCTGTTCAATGTCTTCATCAATGACTTGGATGAAGGAATAGAGGGCATGCTCATCAAATTTGCAGATGACACCAAATTGGGAGGGGTTGCTAATACGCCAGAGGACAGGATCAAAATTCAAAATGACCTGGATAGATTGGAGAGCTGGGCCAAGGTTAACAAAATGAAATTCAACAGAGAGAAGTGCAAGGTCCTACACTTAGGTAGAAAAAATGGAATGCAGAAATATAGGATGGGGGACACGTGGCTGGATGGCAGTACATGTGAAAGGGATCTAGGAGTCTTAATAGACCACAAGCTGAACATGAGTCAGCAGTGTGATGCGGCAGCCAAGAAAGCCAATGCAATTCTCGGCTGCATCAATAGGAGTATGGTGTCTAGATCGAGGGAGGTACTGGTACCACTCTACTCTGCTTTGGTTAGACTGCATCTTGAATCCTGTGTCCAGTTCTGGGCACCCCAATTCAAGAAGGACATGGTCAAGCTGGAGCAGGTCCAGAGGAGGGCGACCAAAATGGTGAAGGGCCTGGAAGCCATGCCCTATGAGGATAGACTTAGAGAGCTGGGTATGTTCAGTCTGCAGAAGAGAAGGTTAAGAGGGGACATGATAGCCATGTTTAAATATTTGAAGGGATGCCATGTAGAGGAGGGAGAAGGCTTGTTTTCTGCCGCTCCAGAGACCAGGACAAGGAGCAATGGATTCAAGCTGCAGGAAAGGAGATTCCACCTGAACCTCAGGAAGAACTTCCTGACAGTCAGGGCTGTCCGGCAGTGGAATAGGCTGCCTCGGAGTGTGGTGGAGTCTCCTTCTTTGGAGGTTTTTAAGCAGAGGCTGGATGGTCATCTGTCGGGAGTGCTTTGAGGGTGTTCCTGCATGACAGGAGGTTGGACTAGATGGCCCGTGTGGTCTCTTCCAACTCTACATTTCTATGATTCTATGATTCTATGTGGTGCACAGATCACCCTTTGCCCACCCCAATCTATATTATCATTTAAAGTGTTTGTCTGTTGTGCTGCGGAAATCCCCGAGTTTGATCGCAGAGTCGCCAATCTTGGTATGTTATTGAATGGGACCAAAATGATGATCGTCATCATTTGATGAAGGTTTTGGACCCAGTTTTGAAACTGTTTGTGCACCTCTCAAGCAAACCTTTTGGATTGCTACTTTTTGTTTTGGTTCTAGAATGCACATTTATGAACTGATTTTCACCAAATGTGATTTTTATACTTGGAAACACGTTCCAAGCTTTTTCATGTAATACGGTGACAGCCAATATGGTATAGTAGTTTGAATGTTGGACCACAGACCCTGGGCCATTTCTACACTGGACTCTTAATAGCGCTATGATTCCACTTTCAACATCCTATGGAATCCTGGGGTTTGCAGTTTTGGGAGGGGCCAGGTGGCCCCTCCCAAAACTGCAAACCCCAGGATTCCATAGGATGTTGAAAGTGGAATCATAGCGCTATTAACAGTCTAGTGCGGAAATGGCCCTGGAGACGAGGGGTCAATTCCCCGTTTGGCCACAGAAATCCACTGGGTGACCTTGGGCACATCATACACTCTCAGCCCCAGAAAACCCTGTGATAAGTTTACCTTAGAAATGACTTGAAGGCATAGAGCAACAACACTACAGAACCAATTGGCAAACTTCAGTGTTGTTTACAAAAGTGCAATTGATAGTCCATTTAAACCGGATGTGAAACAGTTCTAAGAACTGCGGAAAATGCCAATCAAACTTATTTGATTTAAATCATAAGTGAAATCATCAACATGGACTTGGACAATGGTGGATACATTTCCAAACGCTATCTAGATATCTATATCAATAAAAATAATGCTACCTCAGCCTCGGCTTACATGTTATTAGGATGCTTCTTGGCGAGAGAACAAAGTTTTAAGTTTATGGGTTGAGTATAAGTTGTCCTCTTTGAAGAGATGGACTCCTATCTTCTGCCTATCCAGTCATTCAGCATCCACTGTTTCTAATGCCAGCAGTCTAGTCAGTAAATCAGAAAAGTACTTAGCAGCTGGTTCTATCTTCTTTGCAAGCTTAAACATTTATCATGAAAGAGATGGCTGTTTGAAACCAAGAGGGCTATTCTAAAAAGAAGGTAGAACTTTTCGATGTGAATTTAATGACAAAGCAAGGACATGATCTAATTTAGGTTGTGAAGCAGGTTGCCGAATGTTTCAAATGCTGTAGGGGGCACTGTTGAATTACATTCAAATGCAAGAGTTTCCCAGAGCTTGTTCCTTTCCGTCTCTGTTTCTTTTTGTCTTCTTCACTGCACACAGTTGTCCAAGTAGAGCAATAAGAACTAAACCTGGTGCTGGTTATTTTAATTGTCATTTGTATGTTGTTTTTAATAATGTATTATAATATTGTTTTAATTACTATTGTTAGTTTAATGTGTGTTTTAACTTTTGCATGCTATAGTTTTAACTATGTTCTCTTTTATGTTATTGTAAGCTGCTTTGGGTCCTTTCAAGGAGAAAAGCAGGGTATAAATAAAGATCCTCCTCCTCCTCCTCCTCCCTCTATAATTTGGGACTAGCAGTTTCAGTGTCAAACATGAGTGAAAGAGACAGATTTAACAGGACTGATGGAAAGGCTGTCCATCATCCTGGTGTCTGATTTTTTTTTTTTTTTTGGTTTCTCTTTTTAGAAATTAAATTACTGACACAAATCCCTTTTCAGGTGCACAGTACCTCTCACCCCAATCCTCTCCTGGTGTTTTCTAGCATCCTTCTGTCTAGCAGGTCTTCATAAAAGAATCCACTACTGACCCATCACCTTGGCCAAAGACTGGATGAAAGAAATATTTGTTATTTTTCCTTCCTGGGTTATATATAAAGGGGTTTGTGATGGGCAGGAACCCCTCTGGGAAGAATGACAGACAAGCAAGAATCTTGAGCAATTTTCTCCTTCTATTCAAATCTCCTGAACCCTAGCAGGTGAATTATTTACTGTTGAAAAACACTTTTTTACCATATAAAGTAGGGATGGGCCAACTGAATCCTTGAATCCTCAAATCTTTGGCAGGGATTTGAGATTTGGGAATCCGAATCCCTGTGTCAAAATAGGCAAACGGAATCTTTCTAATCTGCCACTCAAACAGTTTGTTGGAGACCTGGACGCCTGAAAACCTGGGAGACCAGGATGCCTGAAAACTTGGGAGACCAGGACGCCCGAAAACTTGGGAGACCAGGACGCCTGAAAACTCGGGACCAGGACGGGATCCTGCTCCTCACGTGTTTCCTCACCCAACGTGGGCACAGGCTATTGGCTGGCAGCCTGGCATAAAGCCTCGCACGCACTGGAGGCCGCCATTTCTCCCTCCTGCTGCCTGTGCCCCTAGTGCTGCCTCTCCCTGCTGCTGCCTCCCTCTGCAAGGTAATTTTGGGATAGGAATTGGGAGGTGAGGGATAAAGGAGCAAAACTGAGTTTGTTTCGGGGTCTAGGAGCTTGTGGGAATATCCCAGGGGGTTCCAAAGACTGCAAAAAGGGCTTCAGGGGTTCCATGAAGCCATGCCAGCCATACTTTCCCCTTCACCAGCTTTCTTTGGTCAGTTCTGGGACTAAGATTGCCATGATGCCACTTCCTCTCTTAGTTTCTGTGTCTTGATTACATGAATACTTCAGTTAACCTGTTTTGAAGCTCCCTTTTAGAAAGTCTTTTTATGCTTCTCAACCCCTTTTCCTCTTTTCTCACTTACTAGGCAGCACCGGCTGCAGTCAATGGGAGTCAGCTTCCCTGTCACTCAGAAAGGAAAAGGCTTCTGTTTACACCGCCCCCATGAGTAATCTTTGGCAAAGCAGGCTGAAACAGGACCCCTGTCACAATTCTCCCTCATGCCAGAGATAGCTCTTATAAGAGGAGATGGGGACAGCAGGGGAACAGATCCCCAGAATTCAATGTGGCTGCAATGTGCAGTAATTGCAGATCGGGGGGCTCCTAGCCCCTATGAAGCCACCATATGAGGGGCTATGTAGGGACTGTGAATATGTAACAGTCACTGGTGTGTTAACTCCAGGATACATGTTCCTGACTATGGACCTTTCTGCACCTTACCTTTTTCTGGTGCTGGGGTGCAGGGATCATGTGAGCAGCCTCCGGTGAGAGGTTCTCGTGCCCCTGCTGCTTCAGCTCCACATGAGCTGCCTGCTTGCATGAGAGCCCCGCATCTTCCTTCCACAGCGCAGCCCGGGAGTTTCCCAGGCTGCGCTGGGGCAGGAAGCATGACCTGTGCAGCTCCAGAGGCTCTGCACGCCAGGTAAGTGAGAGCAGGGCCCGGGAGCAATGCGCAGTCATGCACTATTTTTGGCTTCCAGCCGAAAATGAAAACGTGCGCAATCGGCCCCTGCTGGCCCCTGGAGCGTCGCTCGATTGCAAGTGCGTCGTGCAGATTGTTCCTCACAATCACATGATGCTCCAGGCGCCCTTTTGCGTGGCAAATGCCATGCGCAAAGAGCCACAGGATTCTGGTCATTCTTTGTCCTATGTCTGTAACTTTTCCATATTCAATACTCCTGATCATGATTGTGTCATGATTGTGACACTATTGCCATGGTTGTAATTCCTTCTTCCCAGCATCAGCTGCATGGAGAGAAGTCTGGCAGGGAGGCTAAGCTTTTGGGTTTTTTGAGATAAAACTCTCTAACATTTTTTGACATCTCCTTAGACAATCTCTAATAGGGCACAACAGGATACTCTGGAATAAGAGAGGTAATTTGGGTAAAATGAAAGTTTTAATTATTACATCTGTCCTAATACAGATAGATGAAAAGCTGACCATTACCTTAGCTTGACTTTTATCCACTATGTAATAAGTTTATCATTTCTACAATGAAGTAGAGTTGGGCATTTAATGATCTGGACCTCTGGATGTCTAAAACTGGAAAGGCAAAGAAGCGTCTTCATCTTTGTCTGAAGAGCTAGCTGTTTACAGAGGGGAGTATTTATGCAGAATAACCTGGATTTCATATAATTAATTTTAAATCCTGTGATTGAGATAAAAAAAAATATCTAGAATCCATTTTAGTTCATCTGTTGCAGTGGCAGGATTTTGCAATAAAAGTAACAAGTCATAAAAGGTCAATTTGTGCTCATTATCACTGAGCCAAATTCCTTCAGTTAATGAGAACAATCTGATGAATGTAACTAGCGGCTCTAAAGCCAGAGCAAATAATGAGGGTGATATGGGACATCCCTGCCTGATTCATAACTTCATG
Organism: Cyclura pinguis; assembly: GCA_030412105.1. Lineage (NCBI taxonomy): Eukaryota > Metazoa > Chordata > Lepidosauria > Squamata > Iguanidae > Cyclura > Cyclura pinguis. Next base: position 12,636,076 of record CM059606.1, on the reverse strand, counting down.
ATGATACAGCTACACCTATGACATGATACACAAAACTCCTCTACTGAATTGTGATAATACCCTGATAAGCAGCGGGGCCACAATTGCACAATGGAACCAATTCAGCAATGGGACCTATGACGCTAAGGCAGGGGTTCACCTGCACAACAAAATGAAAGACATAGATAGGTCTTTCCTTCCCTTCTGGGAATCTGAATGTAGTACAATGGAGGAGTTCAACTTTACATGATAATACATAGATTTATGATGACATAACTAAGTAAGAGGATGGCAGCCATTATTTCCATTAATATTTTGCTATGCACATTTCAACATATGTATGTCTGTGATACACACACACACACACACAAATGGGAAGTTTGAATTTTGGTGAAAAGCTGGTCTCTGATTCACTAAAAGTGTGAAACTAGGTAAGTTACTAAGACCATTTCAGCACTGAACTGTTATAGTGCTATTATTCCACTTTCAACATCCTATAGAATCATGGGGTTTCCAAACCCCAGGATTCCATAGGATGTTGAAAGTGGAATAACAATAGCAGTATAGTGTGGAAATGGCCTAAAATGTAAGAACATGTGCTAGATGAATCAAATGGGAACTGGCCAAATGTCTCTCTCTCATCCACCATCTCTAGGGACAAGTTTCACCTTTTCCAAGAGATCATTTGTTGGAGAACCTTTCTGCCAGAAAAGTTCTGCAAGAAACCCTCAAAATTCTTCCTGTGTGATTCTGTAATGAGAAGCAGGGCATGTTTAGGTTTCACTCCCTTGTGTTTGTTTCTTACAGATTCTGTCCCACTGAAACCAATGGGAGGACACCGATTTATGCAGCTCCAGGGCAGAAACTGATCAGGAGCAAGATGGGGGCATGTTCAGGGTCCAGGAATCACAAAAGCCGTTGAGCACTTGCATTCCTATCCACACATTCCCATGGGTGGTGTGGATCAGATCAGTTCCTAGTATAATTTCCAAAACTCAGATGTTCCTAGTTTTTTGAGAATTTGGATATTGAGACAAGGAATTTCAGACTAGTTTTACTTTCTGCGTTTTTCTGTTAAAAAGGAAAAACCCCAAAGGTCCAGTTCTGCTTCCATGGAACTTGCTGTCCCTCTTGTCTGTCAGATGGGATTAGATTCTTATCTAAACCAAAGGCAAGCCCAGCTTTTTTTCGCCCTTGGATACCTCCAAACATTTATTGGACTAATGGAGATTTGTTGCTATCCGATGTGCTCAAGTGACATCATGATGAAGACAACTCATTAATATACTTTTGCCACATAGAAGGATTGGGGCTTTCATAATGGGAAGCTGTCATGCTTATAGGATATGTGGAATAGAACTGGGGTGAGAGTAAATAGTGTATTTATTCAGCCAGGGTACATATCATCTCATATCCTCTGGGTCTAGAAACACTGGAGGGAAGAGGTCTAAATCAACTAAATGATGAAGAAAAGCATCATGTGCATGCTCAGAGGCACTCCCTTAGAAACCCATCCACTCTAATTTTCTTAATTTAGCAAGAACTGTCTCAGTTGATGCTCTCTTCTTTCTCTTTCTGTAGCCTGGGCTAGCACGAATGAATAAACCCGACAGGTCAATACGTAAGTCCTGTTCCATTTCTGCTTGTAATTGGCTAGTCCAGAGCTTTCCAAACTGTGTGCCATAACATGTTAGCATGTTGGCTGCAGTGTGTAGGTGTGTCACACAAATGTAATGGGTGGAAGGGCTGCCTTTTCTGCTGCTGTGGCAGGCCAGATCCAGGTGAAGAGGCCGCCTCTGCCGCCATAGCTGCCGAGGGTGGCGGCAGGCCAGGCTCAGGTGGAGGGGCTGCCTCCACTTATTGAATTACTGCATTACAAAATGATGCATGTCTAAAAAGTGTGTCGCCAACATGAAAAGTTTGGAAAGCTTGGGACTAGTCTTTGCCCCTCCCTTCCCCTGTTGGGTGAAATGAACTGCTTATTGAGCAAGGGCAGAGGAATTCCAAAGAAGGGCTGTCATAGATAACAGCAGTTATTTAAACAGCTGTTCAGTTCGTTTGTTACATTTTAACTAGTGTCAGAGACACCAGGTCAGGGGAAATTATGGGAGAGGAAGGAGGAATGAGCAAGACGAATATTGATTTCTGGGTCTGGAGCACCCTGAATTGGAATCAAAGGTGGTGCTGGCAAGCAAGAAACTCAATCCAAAACCTGAATGGCATCAGGGTGGTGGTGGCTGGTACCTTCTGTGGCAGCATACCATCCTACATTTCACAGATGAAAACTGGGATACGTGTGGATGAACAACATCAAAGTGTGCTCAAGGTGGCAGAAGTTATTAAGGAGAATGAACAGACAAGCTCAGAATGGCTGCAGCAATTTGCTTGTGCCTGACCTACTGGGAAGGCAAGATTCTGCTCCCTCCTCTCCTCTCCCCATGCTAAGTTAATTGACTGTAACCTATTTGGCATTTTCAACTCAGTTTGCAGCAACTGGACTAAACTGAGGATAAAGTGGGAAAGCTGGAGAAAGATAAGGAAACTGAGATGTTTTAAAAGCAGCCAGAAAAGTGGGATGACAGAGGATTAATCAGGATCGTCCCTTCTAAACTGGAACAATTGGCAAGCTGATGAAATCATCCAACATTAGGGAAGGAGGACTGAACCCTTCTGCTGCACCCACTTGTCCACTGGCAATTTTTTAAAACCTTTGCATAAAAAAGTGGCCCTTCAGCAACTCTACCAGGCATGGCAGACATGTGTGAACATGTGTGGTTTTGGGACTATATGAACATGTGTGGTTTTGGGACCCCTTAGAGACCTTTTGTAAGGAGGAAGTCAATTTGCTGTTTGACTTGACAATGACTTCCCCCACTGAGCTTAAAATGGCAATGGAGGAGGGGTAAAATGTTGTAAAATTCTTCTGTTCTTGTGGGGCTTTATTTGTAAATAAACAAAACAAAACAAAAGAAACCAGAAAATTTTGCAGGGTGGTATGCAGCCTTCAAAATGGCCTCGAGAGGGCTGTATGTGGTCTAGGAGTTGCACTTTCCCTGCCCTTGATTTGAAATGTTTGTATGCCTATTTATCCATTACATGGAGAGGGACTCTAAGAGGGGGTATGATAAGAAAAGTCAATCTGCAAGTCCAGCAAATGTGAAAAAGAAAGGGTGTGTGTGTGTGCGTGCGCACACACATGCGCACTATTAAGGATTGACTGGTCTCTGCAAAAGAGCAATGCAAAGCATCTTCCCCAATTATGCCTTCTTCCAAACTCAGACATAGCAAAAATCAGCTTATCTTTTTTATGCTTTTTCCACTGAACTTCTCTGAGTGATCCATTGTTGGCACTGCAGGCAGCATGACCCTTAGTGACCATGAGGCAGTTTCTTGGGTAGGGAAGAAGGAAGTGAAAAGAGGAGGCAGAGAGAGAGGGCGAGAGGGAGGGAGAGGTGAATCCTAGGATATGGGCTGGTTGCAATGTCAAGCAGAAGGCATGACATCTGCATGTAGATATACAGGAGGTCACAGGGTAAAAAGTTTAAGAATCGCTGTGTTATGTGGCATAAATCCACATGCCTAATCACAGAATATATATCTAAACTTAGCATGTTATCATATAAGGAACAAAACAAAGACTTCAGTGAGGTTTTGGAACCCATCTATCAACTACTTTCAGTACTTCCTAAACGAACATTTCCTATTTCTAGTGTTTTTCTTGCCCCTCCAGAATGCACATTTATGAACCACTTTTAGGGAAACTTTATATATATACAGGTTGACATCTCAAACAAGTTTGACATTGATTTGCAAAATCTGAGTGTTTTTTTTAAATGGTTTTGTAATCTGTTTTGCATAGAATTTGGTGTTTTAAGGACTGTAGCTGCTAGCAGGCAAACTTTTGTTTCATGCTTATCAGAAGCAAAATGATGGACATCAAGCTGGGCAGCGTGATGAATGTATTTAATGAATGTATTTGATTTAGCAAGCTGATGCTCATGGCCTTCAAACTGATAATGGTGTTCTAATATTAAGAATTCATCAGCATGTTTCCAAAAGACTTGAATTCTGATTTTGTCGGTCCTTGAATTTTTATGAGCAAAAGTCAAAGGAGTTTTCAAAGCAGTTTATAATATATAAGTATAACGTATAAGTATAAATGATAGAAGAATCATGAATAATCACAGAGATTAATATAATGTCTAATAATATCTAAGGATGTTAGTGTTTTTAATTATACTGGACATACAATAGATAATGCATATTTTCTAAATAGTAATAGAGATATGATAAGAAATGTAATACGTAATAATTATAATATGATGTATTAAGGTGTTTGACAAGTAACATATACTTTATCTTTTAATAAAGTAAAATAAATGCTAAAAAAAAGATTATTGAAACATTTTTGGAGATACTTAAATGATACCTAAATGAAATACTCCCCAAACCCTTTGGAGTCAAGTCCATGAGAAGAAAGCAAGAAGAAGTGATATAAAACTACAGCTGACATCGTAATATCTTGTCATCCTGGGTGATCAGCCATAGAATATTCAGGTCATAAGTCAAATGCTTGGCCCGGGCAGTGATGCCACTGGTTTTCACCCACCTGGTGCCTGTAACTTTTCCTTCTCTGATTCCATCCCTAAAAATAATAGGCAGAGAAGTGAAGTAATAATTATCTCCTGGGCAGTTGAAATTTATTTTTCAGACTCTGTTCTACATCCTAAATTGAAAGCCTTGAGTATGACCCAGCCAGTTTCTCCAGATGTGATTTAAAAAACCCCCCACAAAACTATTCAACCCAATTAAATGGCAAAAGGATCATGTGGTTTCAAAACTGGTACACCTTGTCTAAGAGAATTAAAAAAAGATTTGACTGACTTTTTTCAGCTTGCCTGTTGTGGACTGGTGTAGGGATTAAGAAGCAAAATCCACCATCTAGTCCTTTTGCATAGGATGCAAACAGAATAAAATATCACTCAACTCAAATACGACTGCATTCACAGAAGTCTCATAACTTCTTCATCCTACCATTGCTCCATGGTGAATAAATGAAGGATTCTGAGAAATTTCTTAAAATGTATGGTCATAGATGTATATAGGTATAGCTTAGGCTATATTTGACAGTGTAAAAGGTTAATCTATTCCATATGAAAATCAAACGTGGACACAACCTATTCCCTGCATTCTGAGGGAAATAGTAGTAGTTCACTCTGTTTTTAAGTTTTGATCTGAAAGTACATTAACACCACACACTTATAGCAATCTAATACCACTATAACTGGCATGGTGGAATCCTATGGAATTCTGGGATTTGTAATTTTGTCAGGGGCTTAGAATTCCCTACTGGAAAGCCTTTGTGCTGTAGTTCAGGGCAGTTGACTAGAGCTGTCAAAGAAAGGATTCTAAGTACCTCATCAACCTGCACATCCCACATTTTCATAGGACAGAGCCATAAATTTCTGTCAAAGATAGAGACTGCAAAAGTTATTGAAGAGTGGAAGAGAAAGACTAGAATTGGATAACCAATAGACCAGCAGCCATAGTAGTTGGAATAGGAACCCTTGCCACTTTCTCTTCTGTTCACATTTTCCCCATGATTTTCCATATAACCATGAGAGAAAGCAGTGCCAGCTTTCTTTCCTAATTTATATCTAAAACATTTCAAGATTCCCCCTTTTAATAGATGCACTACTTATATATCAAACAATGGCAGCTGGTAGCTTCGAGGGAGTGTTGAATCCAATCATCAGCCTACAAAGTATTCAGGGTGTTGGCTTGAACTTTAATGGACTTATCTATTTGTTGTGTGCCTTCAAGTAGTTTCTGACTTATGGCGACCCTAAGGCAAACCTAATATGGAGATTTCTGGGGCTGAGAGTATGTAGAATCAAAGAATCATAGAGCTGAATGAAACCACAAGGGCCATCAGGTTCAACCCCTTGCCATGTAGAAATACACCATCAAAATATTCCTGACAGATAGCCATTTGGCTTCTGTTTAAAAGCCTCCAAAAAGGAGACTCCACCACACTCTGAGGCAGTGCATTCTAATATTGAACTGTTCTTACCACCAGGAAGTTATTCCTCATGTTTAGATGGAATCTCTTTTCCTGAAGTTTGAAACCATTGCTCTGTGTCCTAGTCTCTGAAGCAGCAGCAAACAAGCTTGCTCCTTTTCCCATATGACATCCCTTCAAATGTTTAAATGTAGCTATCATACATCTCTTAGCCTTCTCTTCTCTGGGCTAAATGTACTTGTCTCCCTAAGAGCTCCTCACAGGGCATGGTTTCCAAATCTTTCACCATTTTGGTTGCCCTCCTCTGGTGATCACTGTTTCATTTTGTCAATGTTCTTCCTGATCTGTGGTGCCCAGAATTGGGCACAATATTCCAGGGGGGCAGTGATCACAGCAGAATAGAGTGGTACTATCACTTCCCTTAACCTAGACACTATATTCCTATTGATGCAGCCTAGAATTGCACTGACTTTTTTAGCTGCAACATCACATTGCTCTGTATTTGAATTGGGACTTAAAGGAGCTCTGTACTATAATCTTTTTTTTTTTTTAAGTTAAAATTAGAGCGACTTTGGTGTAGTGGCAGTGTGGTATAGTGTTTTGAACACTGGACTGCACCCTGCAGACCAGGGTTTGATTCCCTGCTCAGCCACAGTGTGATGTTCCCAAGATCCCCCAGTGGATTTCACCCAAGAAACTGCATGATAGGTTCCCCTTAGGGTTGCCATAAGTCAGAAACAACTTGAAGGCACACAACAACAACAACAACAACAAGGTGTTTCGTGTAGTGCACAGGAAATTGCCACCCCCAATTTCCATACAGAAACAGAAAGATTCCCCCAGGTCTTTTAAGAGCCCAATACATCTACTTCTTTCTATTTTCACCATCGCTGTTTGCAAAAGTTATCTAAGCCAAGGTAATGTTTCCCATGAAACATGCATTCCAGCAACTCTCACCTGTGATAGACTTCCCCTCCTTTCTTCACTGCATAGACAATTCCGTCATTCCCAGCCTCAACCATGGAGTATGAACCAGGAACATACTCCCAGCGGGTTCCCTGGCATCTGCGTGGCTGGATGCCAGCACGAAAATAGACATGATCTGCACTGTTCACACCCCAGCAGCTGTTCAAGGCACAGCTCAAGTATTTCATTTTCCCATCCATATCGGCCCAGGTGAGTGGGGAGCTAGGCTTCATCGTCAGGAACTGAGAACTTGAAAGACATGCAAGCTGGGTATCTGGCTTAATACCAGCCACAAACAGATCCCCACCTGCATCGATCTGTTGGAATGATTCTGCAAAAGAAGAACAGATAGAGTCAGACTGGAAAAAATAAATAAATAAACATACTAAATTACTGCAGGAGAGTAGAGAGTCATGGCTTATTTTTCTGCTGTATAAAGACAGGGACTATGGTCCATCTCTCTCTTTCTCTCTCTCTCTCTCTCACACACACATGAGGCAAGATCTCAAACTAGTATCCCAACAAGAGAAATGTATGCTCATATAGCAAACATCCAAGATGTTTCAACATCTAGTTTCCTTCAGAAACATAGAAAGAGGGTTTGTCTTGTTCCAAGGACCAGTGGATTCTAGGTTCATCTAGTGAATACTAGACCAGTGGGTTCTAGGTTCATCTAGTGAATACTAGACCAGTGGGTTCTAGGTTCATCAAAACCCTGTATGGGTGTTCCCAGGTGGGAATCAGTATGTAAACAGAGGAATGCCTTGCCCTTCCCATTCTACAGCTACTTTTCTCATACAAAAATGAACAAGTCTGGAAAAGAGAAGTTCCTGTTTGAGCAAGAACCATCTTTATGTCTTTTTTTCTTTCTGGGTTTCCATGGTTCTCCATGCAAACAGGAATCTTTCCACTTCAGGCTTGTCACATTCCAGAAGAATCAAGTGATGGTGGAAGGAGTATGATAAAATGATCACTTCTTCAAGAGTTAATTCCTACCCGCACAAGTTTGTTGGCTTGAGGAGTATCAGATTCTATGGGGGATATAACAACAAATCTAACCACTCACTTACTACAAACAGTCATTTTGTTGTTTTAAAATTCTGTAAGCAAGCTACTCTCCTTGTTCTTCATATTTCCCTGCTCCTGAGGAAGACTACATGCTGACACATCTTGGGCATATTCTGCAACACCATGCTAAACTCTTCTTCTTCTCAATTCCCATGTTATACGCAATCAATTATGTACTGTTTTTTGTACTTCTACAACACAGGATTCCCGTGATGACTTCACTAGGGTAGAAAATTTGCATGTGTGAAGCAACAGCAATTTATATGTTTTTTCTACTAGAGTTGGTAGAGTAAATGATGGTGGTACATCCATCCACCTAGAAACATAATTAGGTAGGAACCTGTAAAAGGCCTCCCTGACCATGCGCAGCCCTTGCTGCCTGGAGGGGAGGAGTTTGATGCCCTGCCCAGAAAGAGGCCACCAATGGGCAGATGGTGTGGGCAGCTCCAGACTGCACCATGTGATGGGGGGGCCGAGGGCTATTTATTCCTGGCATGCCCCACGCATGGTCATTTTGGATCTTTGGCAGTTTGTCACCTGACCTGGGCTGGACCCGCGTTCCTCCTCTTGCTGCTTCCTCCCTGCTCTTAATCTTTAAATAAATAAATAAATTCAATAAAGGTGGCCCTAGTTATGCCAAGCTTATTTGTCTGGACTCTTTCTTCCGGGGTTGGGACAGCAAATGTAATGCTCAGTGCCTCCGTTCCTTTGAAAGCTTATGAGCAAGAGTTAGATGAGCTGAGTCTGGAAATTCTGATAGATTTGCCTTTTATCAGTGAAAAAATGGATTGCTGTGCCTTGTATCAACAGAGTGCAGTTCCTATAGTTGCTCACAGAAAGATCAGGAAGAAGACTAAACCTTCTCTATGAATGCAAGTCTTATGTATCTGGGAAATTTGACAAAAGGCAGCAGTCATTCAGGGTCGGATAAGATATTAAGGAGAATAAATATTCCCTGAAATTATTTTTGCTGCCCTTTTTCTCTCAGAAACATGTGCTTTAGCAAACTCATACTTTAAGACCTTTGCTTACCTTTTAATAATTAATCACAAAACAAAGTATACTAAGGGCCTTATTGCACAAGGCTGAAAAAATTGTGATTGCACCTGGATAATAGCACTTTTGGTTGTGGCTTTCTGCATGATGCAGTTCCTCTTCAGTTGTATCTCATGGGAGACTATTTTAAAAGGAACTTTTTTTAGTAACACAAAAAAATCCATCGTTGACTTCTTTTCCTACTTCTGTCATGCTATGATTTCCTATGCAAAAGATCAATTGTGCCATTATACTGATTTTGGGTGGTCTGGAGGTGGTCAGTGGGAATGTACTTTGAGTAGGAGATCCAGGCTCTTTCTGGAGTCTCTGATGCTACAATGGTACAAGAAGGAAATGTGTGGTAATGTCTGGTAATGTTTCATTTTCTTTCTTCTACCTCTCTCATACATACATACACCCATACCCATGCTGCTGTAGGATCAGGATGCATAAGACTGGGCTGGAAGAGAAACAGAAGAGAGGAGACAGGAGTTCTTGGCTTTGAATTTCTGCTTGTCTCCTTCCATGTAGGGATAATGCCTAACCTTCCTTCTGCAAAGCCATGACCGCAAAAGGAGAAGGGACCCCAACTGGCTTTTGACTGGCACTATCTTCAGGCAAGAAGTTACTCACTTGTGCACTCTCTCCTCCCTCTCTCCTTCCTTGACACTTCTCAGGAAAAAAACAGTGAAAAGGGGCTGAGATAATGTTGGAGAAGGTAGTGGGTAGGCAGTCTGTGTGCGATAAGGTTTTGGTGTTAACAGGCCCCCTAATCCCAGAATGGTTCCGAAGATATGCAAGGAAAGACAGCGATCGCATTTGCATTGCAGTTTTACAGACATCGCAATTGTAGCTAGAGAGGTTGTCATGTGATAAGGCTCTAAATGAAACATTTGTAGGTGAGGAAGATCCCGTGCTGTGACAAATAGAAGTCTTTCAACTTTTGATGGAACACCTCTATGAAGGAACTGCAATAAACATATGATCTTGGTTGATCTTCAATCTCCCACCTAGTGTTTAGGAATAGTTTCATCCCCACAAGATCTTATTTCACCTGAGAAATTCTCCACAGAGGCTCAGTTGTTATTTGTTAATGATACATTAATTCCAATGGCATTTTCAACACTGGGATTTCAGTCAAATACCATGCATGTTAGAGTACCTGATATTTTTTCCAAATTGCCTCCTATCAGACGATAGACATGGTTGTCATTGTCAACCATCCATATGCCACTAATGCCAGCAGACACATGCTTCATCCCCCCTGCCAAATAAAACCAGTCTTCTCCATTCAGCAGGAATACATTGCCTGAGTGCTCCAGGCCAACCACAAATCCATTGCCTGCATCAATCTGTTTAAGAAGTCCAGGATTAGGAATTTCTGTGCAAACTTGAGCTGCAAACAACAGAACACAACACTTACTGAACAGTTTTATACAGGAGCGTGATCATGGCCAAGGCCCTGCATTGCACTGGCAGAGCATAAAGCCAGTTTAACTTCTAATGACTAATCACAAAACAAAGCATAGTAAATACAAGATATTTACACGACGAAAATCATGTGCTGTAACAAATAAATCTATCTCACCACAAAATACACGCACGCACGCACGCACACACACGCACACGCACACATGGCATATTATCTTGGTTGATCTTCAATCTCCCACTTCCAATTTAGGAATAGAATTACCCCACAAGCTTTTTTTTTAAAGTCTCCATAAAAAAACTCTGTCAAGCATCATTTTGTGTTCACCCCCTTCCTCATATGCTTGAATTGCAAGTCTGGAAGCTAGACATCCTAACTTTTTCAATGCCAAGGGGAGATTAGGGGAGGACAAGATTGGCCAGGCAGCAGCTGGCTGTAGGAAGATGATGTTTCCTCTTGGTCCTCAGGAAGACCCCTGAGGCATCCAGGAAGATGCCTGTTCCTTCCTGCATCTGGGAGCACCATCCTGATACAATGACAAGACTCCACTTGGGTTTTCGTTTATTACTTCTCAAAAACATACTCAACAACATTATGTATAAGCAGTTTTGGTGCAGATGGAAGGAAAGTGTTTCCATTAGGTGTTAAGAATCCATGCATGTGCAGTAAAGTCAAGATAAGAAAGTCATCTTGAAAGTTACAAGTTTGAACTACATATCTGAACTACAACTCCTACAGCCCTCCATCCAGTGTGCTTAGTGTCCCTGGAGAATGCTGGGAGTAGCATTTCAAATAAGTAGTCTGTCTAGGAGTCCATCACCACCTCTTTCTGAAAGAACTTCTAGAGACTAAAAGGAACAGACTGAAAGATGAAGGAGCTTAGTATTAATACTTTGTTATAAAGATACCCTAAAAATCTCTGCAAAGATATTTAGGGATGGCAATTTACCCCAAAGCAGAAAGCAGGATTTGTCCCTGGTAAAATAAAACTAGTGAATAACCACCATAAAATGATAGGGGACAGGACAGGGGACTCCAGCCAGCTTGCTCACCATTTAGGAGGACCAAATCAGCCAAAAGGAACAGAATCGTCTTCAATACCATGGCTGCGAAATGAGAAAAGAATTAAGAATATGAAGAATTTTTTCACATTTTTCATGTATTTACTGATGCATGAAAAGCCTGAAGAGCTGTTATCCATCATTCTATGCTGGGGATGATAGATTAGCGTCTTCCAATTGTTTTCAAAAACAGTTTCCATCATTCCTGAGCAGCATGCCCCAAAGTGAAAAGATGGAAAAGTTGCTTTTGCATTACAGCTCCTAGAATCCTGCACTCAGCACAACTGACCATGCTGAGTGGGGATTCAAGGAACTGTAGTCCTAAAAAGGAACATCTCAAAATTTTAGCCAGAATTTGAAGAGCTGTAGCGGAAAACAGAGAGCCAGGATGGTGTAGTGGTTTGAACAATGGAGTACAACCTTGGAGACCAGGATTCTATTCTCACCTTGGCCATAGAAACCCACTCTGACATGACCATGGCCATGTCAGATACTCTCTTCTGATCCTGTGATAGGTTCTCCCTAGAGTTGCCATAAGTCAGAATGACATGAAGGTACACAACAATAATAATAAGTAGAAAATATCTGGAAGAAGCCAATTTACCTCTCTTGATGTGACTTCACGTAAAGTAGCTTCCTATCAAATTCTCTTAGGTCATGTTCTAAAATAATAATATAATTTTTTTTTTTTTATTGCCCACTTGTCCCCAAGGCTCATGGCGGGGTACACCTTAAATTAAAATATAACTAAAAACACAAAACCATTTAAAATATACCATTTCAGAAGTCATAGTTGAAAATTGATTGGGTAGGCCTGCTAGAAGAGATAAGTCTTTAGTACTTTTTAAAATTCAGACAGCATATTTAGCTGTCAAATCTCTTCCAGCAGGTCTAGGGGCAGGTGATGAAAAAGTCCTCTAGGTGACCACTGCCAGTCTATTCCTGGATGGTTTAAGTAAATGACTCCCAGAGGACTTGTGTGTGTGGGATGGATCGTATGGGAGGAGGCCATCCTGCATGTAACTTACACCCAAATCATGTACGGCTTTGTACTTTGCCTGGAAACTAATTGGCAGCTAGTGAAGTTGTTTTAATATCGGCGTGATATGCTCATGTCTCAATATACCTGTAATGCCATACAATCATGATTGCTGTCTTTCTTTGCACACCTTCACAACTGTTCTGGGACTACAGTGCCTGTTAACAGCAAAATCTTATTTTACAGAGACTGACTACCCAGTATCTCTTCCAACATTATCCTAGCCCAGAGCTTTCCAGACTTGTGATGTTGCTGACACACTTTTCAGACATGCATCATTTTGCAACACAGTAATTCAGTTTTACTAGCAAACTGGAGGTTAAACTAACCCCATTATAAGAGATATGGACACCTACATAAATTGTAATAATGAAATGTATGGGGGACACAACATATCTCATTAAAACCTTTCATATATTTTTAAAAATATATGATTTACAAATAATAACATAAATTTCCAAGATTGTAGGTGACACACCTACACACTTCAGGTGACACACTAATGTGTTGTGGCACACCATTTGGAAAGCCCTGTCCTAGCCCCTTTCGTCAGGGACATAGAGAGGGAGGGGAAAACACAAGCAACTGGCCTCCTGCCTGAGCACAGTGCTAGTCAAAAGCCAGGTGGGGGCCCTCCTGGGAAAAGTCTCCCCCACCTCTCACCTCCTTCCTCCCCATGTTTTGCAGTCATGGCATTGTGAAAGGAAGCTGAGACATCCCTACATGGAAGGGGACAAGCAGAAATTCAAAGCCAAGAACTCTTGTCTTCTACCTTGTGTTTCTGTTCTAGGCCAGCTCTATGCACACCCTGACCCTACAGCAGCATGGGTGTATGTATGTGTGAGAGAGGGAGAAGAGAAAAAATGAGACATTACCACACCATGGCATTGTACTGTTGTATCATCAGAGACTCCGGAAAAGGTCTGTATCTCCCACCCAAAGCAAATGCCCATGATCTTCCCTGACCACCTAAAATCGGCATAACATCATAATTGAACTTTTGCACAGGAAATCATAGCAGGACAGAAATGGGAGAGGAAGTCAATCATGTTTTTTTTTCTATTAGTAAAAAGGTTTGCTTTTAAAACAGTCTCCAATAGGATAAGAACTGAAGAGAGACTGCAGCATGTTGGAACCCCCAACTAAAGGTGATATTATCTAGATGCAGTTGTGATTTACCCTCTTTGTGTGATAAGGCCCTGATAGGTTAAGTCAATCCACAGGCAATCTCTTACCTTCGACTCTTTAGTAGGCCTGCCTTGGAAAGGGACAGTGAAAGAAGAAAACTCTCCCCTCTCTCTTATCTTCCAGATATGTTGTCCTTTTTATAGAGGGAAAACAACATTTCCAATGAATTTAGGGAGAAGTTTGTACAGACCCAAAGGCTGGGTTTATTGGCAGGGCAAATAGAAGAGGCAATGACCTGATTTATGAAGCCAGAGAACCTCCAGGGCTATGCTCTTAACTCTGCAAGAAAGGCAAGTGGTTTTGGCACAAGAGGATGGCCCTGGGGAGATTTCAACTGTATTTCTGCTTCAGCCAGGAGGGAATTTCTCCATGAAATTCCAAAGAACTCCCTGAAACAGAGCCAGGCTCTTGGAAAGGCCAGCCTTTGTGTGTTTACATAGAACTGTGGACTTTGTCTATTTGGGAGATTTCTCAAATATTAGCTGTAGATTTTTTTTTTTAAAAAATAGGATTGTTAGTAAGACAGTTTCAAGAGAGTGAAAATACCTTCCTGGATACATCTACCACATCCTTGCCATGCCGTGATCAGTGTCATGCTATTTATCTGTAATACTCATATCTCAATTTTCATTCAAGGAGTTTAACACTGCATAAACACTCTCCGTCTAGTTTTAAACAGGTCATTTTTAGCAGGCATGTGTAAGCCCTGGTGACACAGTGGTTAAATGCTGGTCCTGCAGCCACAACGTTGTGGGTTCGATCCTGCAGGGCTCCAAGTTGACTCAGCCTTCCATCCTTCCGTACTTTGGTAAAATGAGTACCCAGCTTGCTGGGGCAATTAGCTAAAATACATTGTAAACCGCTTAGGGAGTGCTTTGCACTGATAAGCAGTATAGAAATGTAATTGCTATTACTATTGATATTGGTTTTGATTGCTTCCTCTGGCAGAATAGAAAGGAAGCTGGATTTCAGACAGCACAACCTAATCCCAGTCAAAGTGCTGTTGTGTTTCAGACATATTATGTGGAGCGTTCAGTGCCAACAACTATGGAAGCACTTGCAATATAGGTTATGCTGAATGATAAGGCCTAGGCCAAGGTCACACAGTGAGCTTCATGGCTAAGAGGGTCTTCTCCTAGGGTTGCCAGAGTGAAAACTGTATCTTTCAGATTTGGGCAACAGAGGGAATTGCAGCAGATGTTGCTAGCAATACTACCAAGTAACAAGCAACACAGGCTGATACTCCCTCTTTTACTCAGCCATTAAAGGTACAGGACTAATTTCCAGTTTTCACTCCGGCAACTTCCTAGTCCTAGCTGAATGCTAATCACTGCGCCATGTTGGCAGCCTCTACAGTATCCCATAAAACCTTATGAGGCTTATGGATCCAGGCGGAGTCTTGATGGCTCTTGGGAAATTTCCTTTTGCCAAGGCAGGTGGTCCTGTCGAAGTCCTGATTAATCTCTGGAACAGAGAAATGGCCATGGCAGTGGACATGATTGTCCCTGAGGATCCCCTCTCAGCAAGCTGGAGCTAAGCAAGCCCTCTGGTTTTCTAGGCAGCTGGCAGTGATGAAATGAGTGGGATAGAGATTAGATTGACAACAGGGGAAGACTTGAAGTGACAACCTCTTCGATAATCCAACTGAACACGAGTTAAAACTCATGAGCTAGAACTCATTGGAAAGTCTATGCCACAGCAGTGAAAAAAACTTTATTTTCTCCTACTGTTGTATGTCTGCACAGTGTTGCCCAGCAGAGCTGTCTTGAGTGCTCAGGAGCATGCAAACCCACTCACCAGACCACTGTGAAGAATTTGTGCAATACTCTCTCTCTCAAATCCCCTCTGAAAAGGGTGCAATAGCTGGCACAGGTCCAGTAGATGTAAACTTAGGCCATTCTGCACGATGACGCTCTTGCACATCATCCTGTCGGAGTCCCAGCAGGGAAGGGAGCGCAACAGGAAAACTCCCCCCTGCACCTCACTGGCTCCCTGTGGAAGGCAGCGCAAGCAACATGCCCCTTCCTTCCTCAGTGCAGCCAGGCACTTTCCCAGGCTGCACTGGGGAAGGAAGCATCGCCATCACACTTTCTGCCCTTCCACATGATAGGTGGGTACAGAAGCATTGCACAGATGTGGTCACTAACAGATTTTTTCCGTTCGGCAAATATCCTGTGAGCATGACACATGGGGAAGGGACGGTGGTACGACCATGACGATGTCATGCAGAAGCACAACCTGTGGACCACTGCCATCCTGTCCCCATAGTGGGATAGCCCCGTCGTGTGGAAATGGCCTTAGTTCCTGCTTGTCCTATGTTATTGGATACAATTCAGCCTGTGCAACCAGAGGATGTGGACAGGATCCTTGCAGATGCAAGAGCCACTACATGCATACTGGGTCCATGGCCGTCCTGCCTCTTAAAGGCAGTTTTAGGATGCTGTGTAGGTGAATGCCACACTAGAGTAAGACAAATTTCCCTCCTACTACAAAGAGTCTGTAATGAGGCCATTAATGGAAAAAAAAAACTCTCCCTAAATCCCACTATATTGAACAATTATTAGCCAGTCTCCAATATTCCTTTCTTGAGCAAGGAGCTACAATGTGTGGTGGTCTCCAAGCTCCAGAGGACCCTGGATGAAGCAGATTATCTAGATCAGTCTTGCTTCAGCTTTTGCTATGGGACAGAGACTGCTTTGGGCCTCTTTGTTGATTACTTACAAAGGGAACTAGACAGGGGGAGTGTGTCCCTATTGGTTCTGCTGGACTTCTCAGCAGCTTTCAATACCATCGACCATGGTATCTTTTTGGCCTGCCTCTCTGGGATGGTACTAGGGGTCATTCTTCTACAATGATTCCAGTCCTTCTTTGAGGGGTGGACTCAGAAGGTGGTGCTGGGGGATACCTGTTTAACACTCTGGCCACTGGTCTGTGGGGTTCCCAGGCTTCAGTGCTGTCACCCATGTTGTTTGACATCTACATGAAACTGCTGCAAGAGGGCATCCAGAATTTGGGGGGAGACTGGTGTCACCAGTATGCTGATGACACCCAATACTATCTGTCTTTCCCTCCTAACTCCAAGGAAGTTGCATCTGTTCTAAGCCAGTGTCTGATGTCAGTAATGAACTGAATACAGGTGAACAAACTGATATTTAATCTGGACAAGATGGAGGTAATCCTGGTCAGTCATAAGGCAGATCAGGGAATATGGATGCAGCCTGAGATGGAAGGAGTTACACTCCCTTTAAAATTCTCAGGTTGGGCATACTTCTGGACTCTGGATGTCCTCATTTCAGTAGTGGCCAGGAGGGCACTTCCACAGTTAAAACTGGCTCTGGTGGTGCAGTGGTTAAATGCCGGTACTGCAAGCCACACCGTTGTGAGTTTGATCCCTCAGGGCTCCAGGTTGACTCAGCCTTCCATTCTTCCGTAGGTCAGTAAAATGAGTACCCAGCTTGTTGGGGCAATTAGTTAAAACACATTGTAAACTGCTTAGGGAGTTCTTTGCACTGATAAGCAGTATAGAAATGTAACTGCTATTGCTACTAAAACCAGTGTGCCAGCTATACTCGTTCCTTGAGAAGTCATATCTGGCTATGGTCACACATGCTTTGATTACATCTTGTTTAGATTACTATAACACACTCTATGCAAGGCTGGCTTTGGAAGCTGTTTGGAAACTCCAGACCTGCCTATAAAATAAATACAGCTTTGGTCACCCTGGTGGATGCCCTACACAGGTAACTTGACAGGGGGAGTGTTTCTCTGTTGGTTCTGCTGGATCTCTGGGATTGTGATTGGGAAGCATTATTTTACAGTGGCTCCATTCCTTCTTGGAGGGACAAACCCAGAAGGTGGTGCTGGAGGACACCTGTTTGACCCCCTAGGCTTTGGCCTGTGGGGGCCCTCGGGTCTCTATTTTGTCTCCTATGTTATTCAACATATACATAAAACAACTGGGAGATGTTGTCTGGAGTTTTGGGCTGTAGTGCCGTCAATATGCAGATGACACCCACCTCCACCACTCCATTCCACTCCAATCCAAGATGGCTATCTTTGTCCTAAAACAGTGTCTGTCACCAGTAGTAGACTGGATGAGGGCAAACAAATTGAAATTTAACCCAGACAAGACAGAGGTTATCCCGGCCAGAGAGAGAGAGATTCAGCCTGTGTTAGATGGACTTATACTCCCCCTGAAGACAGTTTCACAGTATGGGTGTACTCCTGGACTCAAATTTGAGCCTGGAGGCCCAGGTTTCTATAATAGCTAGGAGTGCTTTTGAAGATTTAGAGCTTGTGTGCCAACTGTGCTCATTCCTTGAGACATCGGATCCAGCCACGGTGGTACATGTAGTTACATTTCATTTGGACTACTGTAATGTACTCTATATGGGGTTACCTTTGAAAAGGGGAAACTTCAGCTGATCCAAAAAGCTGCAGCCAGACTGTTAACTGTGACTTGTTACAGAGACCATATTATGCCTCTGTTAAAACAGCTCCACTGGCTTCCAGTTTGTTCCTGGATACAATTTAAAGTGACGATTAGGACCTATAAAGCTCTATATGACTCAAACCCAGGCTATCTGGCAGACCATATCTCCCCACATGAGCCTGCCCAGGCCCTGAGATCATCAGGAGAGGCCCTTCTGTCAGTCCCACCACCTTCACAAGGAGAGTTGGTGGGGACACGAGAGAGGGCTTTCTCAGTGGCTGCCCCTAGACTCTAGGACTTCCTTTCCAGAGAGGATAGAAGGTCCCCCTCCTTGTTGTCTTTCCATTGGCAGGCTAAAACTTTTTTATTGTGGCAGGCTGTTCAGATAGAAAGTTTTTAAAGAATGGGCCAGGGGGTCTTGTATTGTTTTAAACTAAGCTGTTTTTAGTAGCCTTTTTTAAACCTTTTTAATTGCATTTTATTCTTTTAACTTTATAGTGTGTTTTAATACTGTGTTTTAATACTGTAATTAGTTTAATTCTATTCTATTCTATTTATTTTAAATTGTAAGCTGCTTTGAGTCCCAGTTTTGGGAAAGAAGTGAGATACAAATAAATATAACAACACTGGTGGGTTCAAAATGCTGCAGCCAGGCTACTGAGTGGATCTGGTTACAGGGATCAAGTAACTTCCTTGTTGAAACAGCTTTATAGTGGCTCCTAGGCCATTTTGGGGCAGAATTCAAAGTGTTGGTTATGGTCTTTAAAGCCCCACATCAGAGGTTCTTAACCTGGGGTCCATGGAGCCCTCGGGGGGTTTGTGAACTTCTGCTGCTGGACACCAACAGCAGTGGCAGCAACAGGGATGAAGCAGCAGAGGGGGTGGGTGACAAGAGACAAAACAGAACATTTTAAAAGCCGCTGAAAAAGTGGGATGTCTGAGGATTAATCAGGACTGTTCCTGCCAAACTGGGACAGTTAGACAGTATGAATTCAACATCTGGAGATGGATGAATATCAAACTGTATCTGTGTTTTGATCTGCATGATGATTTAGGAAGTGTGCTGTAAACTGAGAAAATAATAAACTCTTAACACCTACCATAATTCCTCCAATAATGCAGCTATAGATCGCTCACTGCTTTGTGAAGTATGGACTCTAGTTCTGCCTCTGATATTTGTCTGTTGCATTTGTATCATACATTTCTTTAAAGAAACTTATGGTCCTCCTTCCTGATTTTGTGTTCACAATCCTGTGAGATAGCAACTGGTTCACATTCACTGAGTAAGCTTCATTGCCAAGTAAGGATTTGAATCCAGGTTTTGCCAGTCCTGGTGCGTGCTTCCAACCATTGCATCACTATTTTCCATTGCTGTCCAGGAAGTCAAAAGCAGGACTTTGTCATATGATATTCAGTGAAATCAAGGTTTGTTCAGGTGAAGGCTCAAATTTCTCTAATCCGCTTCCAGTTTCAGTGTGTGTTTTATAAAGTAATTACTTACAATTACAGCTTGGTTAAAAAGAGAAGTGAATTACCATCAAGGCTATGATATTTAAAAAGTAACTACCCACTTTCCCATTTTTCATAGGTAATTAAAATAGCAACTTGAGTAACCTTTTTAAAAAAGAAAAACGTTTGTATACTTTAAGCTTCTGACCTGTGGTACAAAAAAAAACGCAGGCTGCTTTTTACAGTGTGAGTAGAGGACAAACAGAATTTGGAATGTTACTTTTTGAAAAAATAGTTATTTTACTCATTACTCTGGGGTCAAGGTGTACCTCCCCTTTCCCCTCAACTTATAATCTATCTTTTAAAAGTTTGGGGAGGATTGGAAACCCCAAGGATAGTGATGTCGGTGTGTGGGTTGTTGCTGTTAACTGCTATCTGATCAACCTCGACCTATGGCAAACTTATGGATGAGAGACTGCCAAGCCAGGATGATGGAGTCTCCTTCTTTGGAGGTATTTAAACAGAGACTGTATGCTTATCAGTCTGGAATGCTTTGGTGGTATGTTCCTGACAGGGGGGTTGGAGTGGATGGCCCTTGTGGTCTCTTCCAGCTCTATGGTCCTATCATCATATAAAGGACTTGAATTTGGCTTTAGAATATAGGAACAATCTTGCACAGTATTTTGTTTGTGTAAGAGAGAACAGAGGCTTGGTACTTTTGTCATTTCCAGTTATGTAGCATATTGGTGGGTTGAGCAGGGAGAAAAAGCAAGTTGCTCAATGAATCAGTCTTAGTCTGTAAAACAGTCCTCGAAACACAAAGGAGTGTTACCTTGGAACTCAGCTTCCACCCAAAAGTTCCACACCAACATCCGTACCTAAGACCTGTAATGCACCTGTTGAGCTGTTTCTTAAAACTTCTGCTTGAGGTTGTGGGCTGTGCCTCCTGATTAATAACTACAAGCCATTAAAAGTCATTTGCACTCATTTAAGAAAGCATCACATAGCCATTGATAGGAATCATGGCACCATCTTTGTTAAATGAAAGCTGAACGAAAGTACCTATCCAAGAGACCAAATCTAGTTTGGGGATAGGGTCCAGCACCTTGCATAGCCATTTTAAAGTTCAGATTTAGCCATGAGCTTGCAGAGTGGCTCACACTAATGAAATTACAGATCTTCAAGATGATTCGTGTGTGTATTGTTGTCATTGTTGTTGCATGCTATTATGTGGCTTGAAGTCAACAATATGGAGATCCTATCATGGAGTTTTCTTGGCAAGATTTACTCCAAGGAGGTTTGCTATTGCCTTCCTCTAAAGCCGAGAGTGTCTGACTTGCCTGAGGCCACCCAATGGGTTTCCCATGGCTGAGTGGAGATTCAGACTCCAGTCTCCTAAAATCCTAGTCTAATACTCAAACCATTACACCAAAATATCCCTTGTATGTATGTTATAGAGCTGAAAAAACACTCAATCGTAGTTTATACAAATCAGAAAAGAATTTATTTACAAGTAGAGGTTTTTTTGTTTTGAAGGTATTGCAATGGATTCTTTTTACTGAGACAAACCACAGCGCAGTAACTGAAGCTTACTGAAGTCTAATAGTCTATTCTATAAAATAGTCTTCTAACATATCTGCATACTGACTTCCACCACTTCCATTCCTTGTCCTTTATTACTCCTTTGTTATGCTAGTTCAGAGATGTGATATTGTCATTGGTAAGAGAATGGTTCAAGAATGTGACAAACTATTGCACCATGTGTCAAAGTTTTCTGTGCTTCTGGATGATATTTGTTGCCAGTTCGAGATGTTTAGGGCTCCAGATACTTTCATTTTAGTTCTTCAGAAGCTTTCCTACTTTTGCATTGCAGGAAAGAATGACTACTTTTAAGGAGAAAGAAAGTCTGCACTAGGAGTGCCAGCATATGGAGACTAGGATGTTGCTTCATCATTCCAATGAGCTGTAGAAGATGCAGCACAAAATAGATTCCTCTTTTAAAGTCAGTTGTGATGTTTGATGCAAGTCAGTTTCAGCAGAGAGAAGACTGAGTGTGTAAAAGTACCCCAGGCAGCAAAAGACTGAAGAGATCACTAGGGAAGAAGGACGAAATGTTCACAGATTGAATGTATATGCTGGGTTATGCTGCTACAACTAAGCCAGCCATCTGCATTCTTACTCAGGAATAATTCCCACTAAGTTCAAAGGAATT
Source organism: Cyclura pinguis (assembly GCA_030412105.1). Taxonomy (NCBI): domain Eukaryota; kingdom Metazoa; phylum Chordata; class Lepidosauria; order Squamata; family Iguanidae; genus Cyclura; species Cyclura pinguis. Next base: position 12,614,196 of record CM059606.1, on the reverse strand, counting down.
TGCTTCTGGTGAGACCAAAATAGAACCAGTTTTGCTGTTGTTTGCCTTCAAGTCATTTCCTATTTATGGTGACTCTAAAGCTAACCTATCATGGGATTTTCCGGAGCTGGGAGCCTGTTATGCACCCAAGGTCATCCAGTGAGTTTCAATGGCTGAGTAACGAATTGAACCCAGGTCTCCTGGACCACAGTCCAATGCTCAAACTACTACACCATGCTGGGTCTCAAGGGGAGGTGAGGGGAATACTGAACCCCAGAATGAATGCTGCAGCTTCCCAATGTCTAGTGGAGCACCAATGCCCTTGGTACATTGTTGCTCTAGTAGGTGTTTTGGAGAGCACCGTCTGTATTTCTCCCCTTTGACAGCTGACAAAACTTTGGAAAACTGAAGTGATACTCTGACTTGGGTCTGAAATGAAGCTGGTCTTCTTAAAGCTGAGCAGACTAAACTGGGCCTCTGTCCAAAGTACTGAAATGAATGGTAATAATCTATCCCATGGCCTTTTGCCTAACTATCCTTTACAGCTCTTCCATATTGAGCCCAGATGGAACTGAGGGAGTTGTACTTGTCAAAAACCTGTCCACAGAGTGTCTTACCAATATTTCTAAACTTCAGCCTCCCAGGCTTTGAGGGCTTCATCAAAACTCTTTGTGGCCACCCCACTGGGTAGCTTCAGCTCATCGGATCTGTCTCCATTGAAGTTTCCACATGCGGCACAAAGCTTCCCTGTGAGGTTCCCCTTGACTTTCACTGTCACTTCCCCATCAGGGCGGAGGTGAATCTGCACCTGAGAGTCCTGTTCAATGATGATCCCATCCAGGTCTCTCTTCAGAGATACAGAACTTTCCTCACAGGTTTTCTTGTAGGGCAGTGTTATCAGGCGCCCATTCACCTGGAAAACATCAAAGACTGGGGGTGAGATCTGGATGTGCAGAAGCCCATAAGCCAGCAAAAGCCTGAGATCTATAACTAAACGGTACCATCATCCCCACAGGGAAAAATGAGGGCCAACCTCCTGTTTACAGTATGCAGAAGTGCAGCTTGCATGCATATAGGCCCATTTTGGACAAGGCACCGAGGGCTATTAGCATGCTCACATCTCTAAGACACCACTATTATCTAACCCTTGCACTCCATGAAAAAAATCTCCCAACACTCCTCAGCTGTCAATCCCAGAAGGCACCCACACTGCTGACACATATCAGTTGAAAAGGGAGGGGAAAGGTGATCTAGACCATGAGGACATGACTCCTCTGAATTCCCACAACCCAGCCGAGACCAGCTGCTTCTCCAGTACCTGAACTGCCTTCCCCTCCCTGCCTTCTCTACTGATAAACAAAAGCAACAGGGCCTCTCAGGGCTTGACAGCTGCTGGGGTTGAGGAGTTGGGAGGATGTGGAACTGTGTATAAGGAGCTATGTGTCAATGTAGGATCTCAACTTCAGAGTGGTGTGAGTAAACTGGAGACTCAGAGATGTGAGCCTTTTCCCTTGAAAATTCAGAACAATTTGTCTCAGGAAGATTCAAAATGTTACCCACTTTCTGTGTCACTTGGACCCTTCCCATGCTAGTTCTTCAGGGTAGAAAACTGTAAACAGATACCACCATTTAGAGGTGACTGAGAGAGATAAGAGACCAGAGTGCATTCACACTACCAAGTTATAGTGCTATTATTCCACATCAACCACCCTGGTTCCACCCAATGGAATTGGGGACTAGATTCCATAGGATGCTCTCTGGAATGCACTAGAGAACTCTGGCTGTGTCCACTCTCTGAACAGTCAGCCAAAGGGCAGCTGATAAGGATTAGAAACACACAGCAAGCAGTTCTTTAAGCAAAGTGATTCCTTATTTCACTCTAGTAAGGAAACAGACTCAAAACAAATATGAAGCAAGTAACAGTCCCAGCAATATCTACAAATCAAAGACAGCCAATGCAATCCAAAGTCAGAGTTACAGCAGGAGAAACAGGCAGAGCAACAGTAAGAGAAACGATCAGTTAACCACCGACAAGTTCTGGAGGGGAATGGCTCAGCTTTTATAGGTTCAAAGATCAGTGCAGCTGGTGCTTGATTAACTGTTGTTTGTTATAAATTCGCTGGGATCAGCATAGGTGTTCCCTTTGGTGCCTACGCTGGGTGAAGGTGGGTATTGGTAAGTTATCTTCTGTGTCAGAAGGAGCAGGGCTCTCTGCTGGGGCTGGTATTGCCCCCTGTTCTGTCTCTGGGGTGGGAGGTACTGTCTCCTCCTGTTCAGCAGGTTCTGCTGTTTCAGTCTCTGAATCAGAGTCTGCATCTAAGTCTTGGAAGCAGGGCATGACAGGCTGAGAATTCTGAATGGCCCTCTCTGAACTGCCAATCCTAGGATTTCATAAGCTGGAACCACAGCAGTTGAAGTAGAATAATAGTGCTCTAATTCTGCAGTGTGAATGGGCTCCTGTACTCTTCCTTGTGTATGTGTTTTGAAGACCAGTTGGGCATATGGCTCTTTGTGGGACACCACACTGCCAGAGAAAGACCAACAATGTCTATCACATGTTAATGACAACATTAAAATAGCCTGAGGGAATTTTAGTGAACTAATCCTAGAGAGAATACCTCCCAAATTTTATGATGAGTTGCAGAAGTTTTATGCATTGTTCTTTATGGCCCACTCTCTCCTGGCTTCTACTTACCCATATTCGTTCATTGTTTTTAACCAAGATGGATCCATGTGGGAAATAAAAGTAGACAGCTCTTCCAGCTGCCACACCAGCATGGGTTTTTTTGATGCTCGCTAACACTCTGAACCAGGTGAGGGCGCTTTCATCACAAACAGAGGCCATTTCATAGATGCCACTGGAGACGTATTTTCCAGAGGCACCATCAAAAGAAGTGAGTTGGGCTTGTGGGGTGAGTTTGCACTCCCCATCCTTCATCACAACACAACTTGGCACACTGTCCTCAAGGATGCAGATCTCCCCAGTTGGGCAGCTGGTTTTCACGCAGATAAGTTGGCTGGAGGGATTACAGGTACACTTTTCTGTGCAGTTGTCTGAGAGAATGCTCTCGCCAATCTGTTGGGAAATCCCCAAAGAGAACAGGATAATATTTTCATTTTTTGTGTTCTTTGATTGTGGAACAACTCACAACTGACTTGAGTGGGCAGGAATGTAAATCTTCACATTTTTCATCCTTACATGCAAGGATGAATACTTTCCACAGTTTTATCTCTGCTACAAAAGAAAGGTTTCTGCACACTTCTTAGGAAGTACTTGCACTTCGCAAAACTTTTTGCGGAATTATTCTGCCAAAAGTATATTCTTTTTCTGCACAAAACACTTTTTTTTTTGCATAAAAATTGTATTTTTGCAGCAACAAACAGTGTCTTCTCTGCACAATGCATGGTTGCCTGCAGTGTCTTTCTATCCCTAACAGTGACAAGCATTCCTAAACTAGAAGTAGGACCTGCTGCAGCAGCCACGCAATTGTGGAGAGAAAAGATCTGGCCTTGAAGACCAGGGTGTGCAAGCACCATGTGCTGAAGCAGCACTCTGGACAAGTTTATACTGACCTCACCAGAAATGAATGGATCTGTCTCAGTTCTGCAGTGTGGGGTGCAATCCAGCTTCTACTTTGAGAATTGTTCCAGATTTAAATTCATTTTGAACTCTGAAATTTTTTTTAGGATGCCATTTAAGGTTGCACACATATTTGTGCCCATTTCTCCATATACATATTGTATTGTCTAGCATGCATCTGTGTGATCAGTTTTCCTAACATGTGGCATTTCCAAACATGTAAGCATAGAAGTGCCAACTGAATTAAATTCTTGTCCATTTCTAGTTCTCAGATTTGTATAGTGAACTTTTTTTTCCCTTGGATGGTACCTTTCTGCCCCTCCTCTTTGTGCCAAGGGATAAGTAAGCAAGTAAGTTTAGTGTTATTACCCCAAGTTTAGTGTTGTTACCCCAAATCATAACATAAATCGTTAGAAATACATACTTGCAAAAACAAAAGTAGACAATATGATTACATGATAAAAGTCTGCGTTTTAAAAATGGAAATGCCAATTACAATTTAGTCAAAGATATAGCAGGTACGGCTCTCTTTTTAATTTTAAGAGAGAAAAAAAGACAAATAGCCACTTGATAGTTAATGTACAGGAGCACATTCTTCAGATCCTGAGAATCTTACAATAACCTGGCTCAGGAATCTCCCTCTTATGTTACTATAAAAAGAACCATGTGAGAAATAATATATAATGTCTTCCACCTGACTCAGCCCACAGTGACAAAGATATTGTTCCATGGGGAGCTTATAAAATCTGCCTTCATGATACACAGGGGGCATATTTTTGAGGTGTAAACTTGTAAATGGCTTTTGTGAGGTGGACTAGTAAGGTTAATAAGGTAACTGGAAATAATTTTTTTCTCCTTAAAATGAGGGTACCACATAGAACATTAGAAGCCTGAGGAAATAATCAATCACAAACTTTGTTATATCTCAGAGCTCTGCCAACGAGGTTATAGTGAAAGATTCCTTCCTTCCTTCCCTCCTTCCCTCCTTCCTTCCTTCCCTCCTTCCCTCCTTCCCTCCTTCCCTCCTTCCCTCCTTCCCTCCTTCCCTCCTTCCTTCCCTCCTTCCCTCCTTCCCTCCTTCCCTCCTTCCTTCCTTCCTTCCTTCCCTCCTTCCCTCCTTCCCTCCTTCCCTCCTCCCAGCGTCATGGACTCTTGGGGAAAAAACAAGCAGGCTTTCTGCAGCTTTTCAGTTTTCCTGGAATATCCATGAGACTATTGCCGTGTGATGTTATGTTCTATGGGCTTTCCTGGAAACATGGCTGGGAGATTGCAGAGAACTTTGAAGTTTAAAACAAATCCATTTTAAACAAATCCTTTGCAGTCCCTCCAAATTTTTGAAGAAATTTATCCACTCCCACTCTGTACTTTGTTTCAACTCCCCCTGTTAAGATTGCCAGCAGTTTAAAAAATTGACCAAAATGTTTGGTTCACCTTTGTATAAAAATTTTAGTTCCATTATTTCTATTATTTACCCATATTAACTCAGGAGCTTTGCTGATTTCATGGGTGGAAGCAAGATATTTGCGATGCCCAGGATTACCTTGAGATAGATTCCATCATACATGCAGCCACATCTGTCCATAGACACACACATGGCTCCATCGGACACATAGCCTTCATTGCACTGGCAACCTTCAAAGCAGCTCTTTGTGCATTGGATTGGAGTCGATAGGCTGGCACAACTGAAGTCACAAATTGCAGTGCATATCTCGTAGTGGCTGTTGATTGGGCAAGTGAGAGCTGTGGAGACAGGAAAGAGGGGAAGAAATGACATTGTCTACATATTCTCCTTTACATAGAAAGGGAACTTGGGGTATAATCTTTGTGATTAAGTGTGGAAAAAAAACTTTGCCCTACTCTGAACTTACGACAGAAAGAGGCTGTTCTCCAGGCTCCAATCTTGGCTCCAGCCAATTGACATGCAGCTACATAGGCTTGAAGACTTCTACAGAGAGATTCTTGTGCCCCACCAGTCATACACATACCATAGAGGCAATGCTCAAAGAACCCATCTGGGCTCACTGAGGAGTGACAATCTCTGAATGGACCTGATTTGGACAGGATTATTCCACAGGAGCTCTCCACCTTGTATGGTTCAGTCTTGGCTGAAGTGCAGGTGGAGTATCTATCCCCACAGCTATCAGAGCAAATGGCACCATCCACAGGGACCTTCCAGGAGGCCCCAAACTCCTCCACACTTTCAGCAAGTTCTCCATTGGGTAACATGAAGTCATCCCTTTTATCACCATTGAAGTTGCCACTCAGACCACACATGTGTCCCTGGTAGCTGCTAGGCACAGACACCCAGACGAAGGAAGAAGTATCATAGAGGACTGTGAGGCCAAAGGAGGTCTGGACAATGATGTTGTTCCCCTCCTGGGTGATCCACAGTTTCCCATCCTCTTTGTTCACTGGCAGGATGTAGGATTTTCCATTCAACTGTAGAAATAACAAATAAAACTGGGCTTAGCCTTGGTCAGACAACATAGGATTGCAGGCTTGGATACATGTTAGTTTTTATATTAGTGATCCATAGACAGGTTTGATGTACCAGCTTCTTTCATGCATTATTTCTATAAAAGGGGTACTATATGAGGAGCTGAATTGTGCTCCTGACTCCACTGCCATTGTTGTGCATTCTACTTAACTCTGTTTCCAGATAACCAAATGTTAGCATCTGCAGGAGGAAAGCCTCATCTAAGGATGCAATTTTCACTTTTTTCTTTTTTTTTTGCATGTAAGAATGAAACTTTCAAAGCCTTTTCCTAGTTCTATGAGATAAGAGTTGCCCACTATTTTTCGCATTTTGAGACTTTTTGTGAAAATTTCACAAAGGCTTTTTCTTTTTGGCTCTGCACTAAGACGTTGCTGTTGTTTTGAACAAAATGGAGTTTTTCCACATAACCCAGAATTTTTGCTGAGGTGGCTCAGCCTATCAAGGCACCAGTTCTCATCAAGGATGAGAGTATTTGTGCCTATTCTTTTGGTTCCTGACCTATACAGATGAAGTTAGTCACACGCAGTCTTCCCTTTGATTGGGACACCACTGTGAGTATTCTGATTGCTTGTGTGCCTCTAACAAGGCTTGTTTAATGAAAGAGGGGTGGTTTTCCACTGGTACAGAACTTGGTTCTGTATAAGGATTATAAAGATCCCAGGTTCAACCCTTCCCCCTTCCAGGTAGGGCTAAGAGAGGTCCCAGCCCAAAACTATAGAGTCACAGTCTGTGTTCACAGTACTGTGGACCCTCCACTTTCATGGGTTCAGCACTTGTGATTATTTATGGGTTATTTTATTTATTTCATGTATTTTTTAAAAAACTTATTCTATTAAAGTCACACCGGAGGACCCCGAGTTTCCTAGAAAAATGTTCTCATGTAAGAAGAAAATAGGACTTTTCTTTACAATTTTGTGGGGGTTTTGTGCCCCTACTCCCTGCAAAAGTGGGGGAAGCCAGCATGGTATAGTGGTTGGAGTGTTGGACTGTGACCCTGAGACCTGGGTTTGATTCCCCACTCAGCCATGGGAACCCACTGGGTTCTGGATCAGCCCCAGAAAACCCTGTGATAGGTTTGTTTTAGGATCGCCATAAGTTGGAAACGCAAGTTGAGGGCACACAACAACAACACTGTACTAATCTAAAGATACCAATGATCAGGCTTAGTATATGGCTAGCTTGATGTGCTTGCACACAAGATGATTATGCTAACGTATGGACATCTCTAAGTGGGGCAAGCATTATTCCTAAGGTGGTCAGCAGTGTGGCCCTGCTGCTCATTACTAGTTTGATGTCCCTTTCATGAGAATGCTGCATAAAGGGGGGGAACTGTCTTAACATGATAGTCACTCACCATAGCTTTCCACTTTATTCCTCTCTGAAGGAAAACCCTATAGCCATGAACAGAGACCACAACAGTTTTTATCAGAATTAAAGGCCTATCATCAAGTTTCTCATTCTCCACCAATACAGAGAAGTCCACAAGTCGAGGATTCTTACTGCAAACTTGAGCTAAAATGTAGGTACAGGAACCACAGAAATCAAAGCTTCTTCCATCAAAAGAAACATAATAAGAGTCATCAAGCACTATCGTTGTTCCATACGCAACGGGATAGCAGCCTTGGATGCCATTTTCTACCCTACATTCCTCATAAGTTTCACAGGAGAAGCTTTGACACTCGATAACACCATTATCATTGCATTGGCACTTCTCCTCACAGGAACTAGTGCTGGGGAAGAATGGTTCTCTTTGCTTGTAGTATCGGCCTTCATGCGAACAGCCACACTTAGTATGAGGAACACATTGGTCCCCACTGAAGAGGAAGCCAGAGTCACAGAAGCATCCTTCAGTACAGGGAGCATCGCACGACTTTGGAGTAGAGAGGCTCTGGCACGTGGCAGGACAGCCACTTCCACAGAGTTCATAGTGGGAATGAAGTGGGCAGAGAAGGCCTGGAAAGATAGGGGGAAAAAGGGAAAAGAAAAGAGAGAATTTTGCTGATGCCTAGAATGTAAACAGCTGAGACCATAGTATTTCTCCTGGTGGAATGGGAATCTCATATACCAGTGATGGAAATAAATCTTCAGCAACTTTTTCAAGAGTTTCTGTTGGACAGAGCATATACTATGTTCAAACTAAGTCAGTTGCACTTAGATTCCATCAGAATGAACAGGAAAAATTAGATATAACTAACTTATACCAGTTGGTTTCAACAGAAACCCAAGTCTGGAGTCAACCCTTTACTTCCATGAGATTTTGAATTGAAGGAAAATGTGCCTGAGAAAAGCCTTGTAGTGTAGGTGACACATTAGAGAATGACATGGGTGGGGTGGGGGGGTGGTGGAACAGACTCCCCCCTCAAAGGCAAACTTACAAATCTATTGAAACTCCATTTTCAGTATAAACCTACACATTCAAAAGTAAATCACATTAAGTTCAATAAGATTACTCACAGGAAAGTGGGATAGAGTTTCAGTCCTAGGGTGCGATTTTAACCAATAGAGAGTAACCCTATTGAACATAGTGGGCTTCACTTCTAAGTAAACATGCAGAAGGTTTGTACTGTCGATTCATAACACAATTCACATTATATTCTGATATCTAACATTTGAATATATTGACATAATAATATACTGTTAAGATCTAATCCCTCTACAATTTTAATACTGTAATATAGGATGGGATCTCTAGATATTTTGGACATCAACTTCCAGAAGCTGCAGCAAATATACAATGGAGATCTGCATGCCAAAGCATTTAAGGGTAGATGGCTCCTCACCATAATTGATCTAAGTCATCCTTAACACGATTTCATAATCTAATATGTAAAAGTCAAAGTTTGCTTTTCTGTGTCAGGCGAAGACCTCATATGACTGGCTGCCTAAGAACATTCTGTGAAATCCTGGGGTTTGCAGTTTAGGGAGGGGCCTTTAGCATTCTCAGCCAGAGAGCTCTTAGGCCTCAGCCAACTGTGTTTGTCTTGAATAGGCCAGCTGCTATGAAGACAATGCTAAGCAGCAACGAGAAGGACAGTGTATTCCGTAAGGGACCCAACCTCTGTATGTTAAGAACTGAATACGGATTGGATTGGGGAATATGGGGAAAAGTTACAGATACTGGACAAGACAGTTTGGGGAATTAGAGACACAGGATCTCAAATCTTTCTAACAAGTATTACCTATGAGAAAATAAAATCACAGGCAACGCCTGATAAATACACTAGTTTTATATAAAATAGAACTCCTGCTCTAATACATCTCATGTTTACTTTCTGTCATTAAACAGGGCTTTCTTTTGCACAATCTACCTACTTAGTAAAGCTTAGAACCTAGAATTAACACTTACTACAGAAGGAGGGTGATCTCCACTCCCCAATCAAGATACTCTGGGCTTGACAGGCTGTCACATAGGAACTGATGGCTTTGCAGAGAGCTTCACGGTGGCCCTTGTATGCACAGGTATCAAAGACACAATCATCAAAATAGGATGTTGGATCAATGGCTCCATGGCACTGTCTGAATGGCCCATCCTTTCTGATGAGCACCCCACAATACTTGTCAGCCATATAGGTCTTCTTCTCTGCCGTACTGCACGCTGAGCAGTCATTGGTGCATCCTGCTGAGCATCCTGGGATATCCTTTAGCTTCCAGCTATCTGCAAATTGGATTTCCTCTCTTGTCTGTGTTCCATTTCTCATAGCAAAGTCATCACTGGGATCCTGATTGGCATTGCCACAGAGCCCACAGACAGCATTGGCATAAGTACTGGGAAGAATGACCCTGGCATAGCTGTACCAGTCAAAGCTGACTCTCAGATCAAAGTCAGTTCTGATGAAGCCATGGACTCCACTGGCATAGATCTTCAGTTTGTTCTTATAAAAGAATGGTAGGTCCACAAAGACTCCATTGACCTGAAAAACACATAGAAGATATCAGACAGAGGTTTCAGTGAACACAAGGATCCACTCTATTATCATTAACAGATGAAAGACTTGGTGAAAGAACTAATGCATAGTTTTGTAGTTATTGTTTGAGGTTTTCCCACTTCTGCTAACTCAAATGAGAGAGGAGGCAATGCCAGAAGACTGGGACCTAGAACAAAAGCTTTATTTGCACATCCACCATAAATTTTTCTTAAAGGGTAAGACATAAACTTTTGCAATGAGTGCCTCTGTTCCACAGTTCTCCGCTATGCTATTGATTGGATTCTTTGGATTTTTATAACAGCCACAAATCCACACTTATTTACAAGGCAACATCTATTTAGGTGATCAGATTAAGTCTTCCAGGTCACAGTTCACATGTTCTCTAGTGATTAAGAAGGGACACCGTCTAAAGGACAACTACTTCAGTTTCCATCAGCAAAATTAAAATATTCACAGCGTATAAGAAGCTACTGTGGTGAGTCCTCCCTTTTTTAACTCTATAAATAGTTTTCACCCACAAACCAGCTTTGTTCAGTTTTCTGCTTTTCAGCTCAGTGTCAATACCATCCAATTTTTCATCCAATTTGTTTTCTTTCTTGACCTAATCCTACCCTGGAAATTAGTACAAAGACAGCCTAGTTGCTCTCTATTTTGCACCAATAGGAGACCCAACAACTTTCAAAAAGGATGGGGACAATTCAGAGTTTACAGTGATGCTTTGTATTTTCAAAATGGAAAATTAAATTTATTTTTATTTTCTTGCTCCCAAGAAGTCTTGGGGTACTCTAGGTGAAACCTAATACCATCACTTCACATGATGAGACCCTTTTGACCACTGACAGAACTTTCTTCCTTATTGCATCTCAACATGACATGCAGATTACACATCTTTAAGAACATGTCTCTGCAACCTTTCCTCCCTGCTTGCCTATTGTAACATCTGCCTGATGAAGTGATCTTGAGATCTTAAAACCTTGCACATCTTGTTGATGTCTTTTTTTGTTAGCCATATAAAGATATTACTACAATATGGATTTTGGAATTCTATTTTCTTTAGCTAAGACCAGTCTCCTAAAACATCAAAAACTTCCAACTCAAAGAGGCATCAAATCTCTCAGGATCTAAGATTTGCAGTGCCTCTTCTTTCAAATCTTATCAGTTTATCCTTTGCCCAGCATACCTACCTGAATCTTATTTGGATACTCCTGGCTTAGACTGATGGTCACGTTGTAGACATCCAGAGTCACCACTTTGGTGAAGGACACTGCCTTATTGCCTCGGTTATTATTCTCCACACTGACCAAAAATGGGGTGAGCGTAGGGTCCTTGGAGCAGAGCCCCACCATCTGGTAAACACATGTTCCCATGAAATCATATTTCTTTCCATCGAAGGTGGTGTAGTGAGGATCTCCAGTTCCTATACAGGTGTAGTGCTTGAGGGCATGACAGCCCCGGATCCCATTGACCACCACACATTTCTTTTTGCCTTTGCAAGAATCTTCTTTGCACACAACCTTGCCTAGACTGGGGTCACACTTACAGAGAGTATGACAGTCTTCATCATCCCAAAACTCCTCCCTTGCCTTGTAGGTGGCACCTTTATAAGTGCAGTTGCAGGTCTCCACTGGAGCACATTCGCCAGCACTAAGAACATAGCCCTCATTGCACTGGCAGATGGCAGCACAAGTATCATCACATGTGGAGGGAGCAGTACGGTCAGAACAGGTCGCAGGGCAGGCATTTCCACAGGGCTCATAGTGGCTGTTTTCAGGGCAGGATAATGGGACTGGGACAGGAATTGCATCTGAATGGAACAGTAATCAAAAATTGTTGTGTCAGTTCAGATGTTAAAGGTTTTCATTTTTGAGATAAACCTGTACACATATAATACTCATTCCCTATTTATAATCCGACAGCTCTGATGAATTCAAAGGATGTGTGTGTGTGTGTGTGTGTGTGTGTGTGTGTGTGTGAGAGAGAGAGAGAGAGAGAGAGAGAGAGAGAGAGAGAGTTTGTCTGTTCGTCTGTGTAAGGCAGGCAAAGACCTCATATGATTGGCTGGCTGTGAAGATTCTATGGAATCCTGAGGTTGGTCTTTAGAATTCTCAGCCAGAGAGCTCAGGCGGATAGCTGGGAAATGAAGCCTATCAGCAAGAAGGAGGACAGTGTATTCCCTCAGGAACCCAACCTTTGTATGTTAATAACTCTGAATACAGATTGGATTGGGGAATATGGGGGAAAGTTACAGGTATTCAAAAAGATGGTTTGGGGAATTAGAGACACAGGATGTTAAATCCGTGTATTTCAACTGCATCTAATCCCTAAGGTAAGGTAAGGTAATTCCTAAGTTATTTCTAACAAGTGTTACCTATGTGAAAATAATATCCTGACTAAAAAGGGAAATCAGACGAAGAGATACAAAGAGAATGGCAAATGGTAAACAGAAGTGGGTAATTGCTGGGTATACAGATGGAGATTGGTTATTCATGATGTAAGATAAGATATGAGTGCGCGGCAGGGTATATATCATGATGCGGGAATATGGGAGGGAAAGGTAAGAATCAATGAGTAAAAAATAGCTGTAAAATGTAGTACAGTATTATATATCTGAAAAATAGTATGTAAAACTAGATCTCTGTGGAAGATCAGAAATATGTCAAGTAAACTGTCAGCTACTATGTATGTTTTTTATAATGTGAAATTGAATAAAATGATTTAAAAAAAAAATATCCTGAGCAATGCCGGGTAAATACACTAGTATCTAGGTATGTGTGTGCATGCGTGTGTGTGCTGGAAGATAGGAGAGAAAGAACCAGTGTGGGGAAGAAACGAAGAGTAGACCTAAATCTAGATCCTGAACCTTTCTCCACTGAGAAGAATCTATTCCCCTCTTCCCCTTTGTCCCCTTCCCATTGCATTATTATCCTCATTAAAAATGTGATAGGGTACAAGGAAATATGAGAAAGAGTGAAGCAGCTCCTTTTTCTCTCCATGGAGCATGGTGCTTGGTGCTCGGCCACTCAGGAAACTTATTACTAAACTTGTCCCAGGTCAAGTTTTTACCAACCTTAGTTAATTAACTTTTAAATTTGACATTCCAAGTTCTTCATTCTTTGTACTTAGCTTCTTTGTCCATTGAAAGTAAGGAGGATGTCCAAAAATGTCCAAAAATTTGTCCAAAAATTGAGGATGTGATCAACCAGGGCCAGTGGGGGGACATTTATTTTTCATTTCAACCTGCATTTCAACCTGCATATTTAATTTCAACCTGCATATTATTATAGTCAAATGATTCATTTGAATCTCTTTTATTTGTGGTCAAATATTTTGATTTGATGGATTTTATTTTTTAAAAGTATGTTGTCATAAGCTTCTTTGAAGATTTTGTAGCAAGGCAAGATAGATATTTTAACACAACAAGTAAATAGTTCACATTAAAATGCATATGTGTGAATACTTACCACAAGAGCAAAGGGCCATGGAGCCATAACCATCATTTTGTGAGCCTCCAAGGATGACGACCTCAAAAGGACTGCTGGAATGCTCCATGGTAACAGCACGATCCTCTTCTCTCAGCTTGTGTTCAGCCCAAGAATATTCTGTGCCTGGAACTGGTTTCCACTGGATATTTTCAATGGTCTTCTTCCCTAATTTGATTCCACTGGATTCTGAAGTTTCGGCTATAATGATAGCATAACTATTGAATTGACTCATTCCATCAATGTAGTAGGAGTTACAGTAGCTTGTTAAGGCTGGGAAATTGATAAGGAATGGGCCAGTTACTACACCTCCACTGTCAGCTCCTGTGAAAAAGAAGACAACCTGGATTCCAGCTTCAGCAGAGAGGTACAAGGGGTGAGGGCTCTGTACCTGAAATGAGACAACTTCCCCTGCCATCATGTTACGGGAATCTTTTTTGGGCCCGGACTGGTATTTGATCAAAGTGGCTTGGGAAGCAACAACATACACAGTGTCAAATCTCCCCTGGAGTGACAATGGAGGGACAATGAAGGTGGTTCCCCAACTGGAAACAGGCAAGAGCTGTTCAACAACGTGATCACATGGAGTGTGTTGCTCAGCACAGCTGTGCCCACTCAAGATAGCCACAGGTTCTGTGGATTCAACTCTGGTGCCAGATAAATCATCTGAGCTTTGGATCTGGATTGTTTGGAAGGCTTCCAGGTCAGCAGCAAGTCTGCTTCCTGCACCATAGACTTCTCCTTTGAAAGTCACAGCACCTGTCAGATGAATCTCAACTCTAGTGGGATTTTGGTAAGCTATAACAGCAAATTCCTTGAATGTTCCTGGTATACTCCCTGGTGGGGTTATCACATAATACAGTGTGCCAAGCTGCTGGACTGGATACACTACTGTGGTACCAAGTGAGTAGGTCTTGTGGCCAAGGGAGAATGCTGAGATATCTCTGTTAGATTGTACCACAACAGTTGTATCAAAGATGTCTGTTCCAACCATCTCTACAGAAGTAGGGAGTTCCACTGACACCATCTGTTCCTCATTAACTTCAATAGTTCTCTGAAACATAGGGATTTTCACTGTTACTGTGACTGAGGTTGCAGGATGATGCCCAGTAATAAGCAGCACAAACGTAGTATTTTGTGTGAATTCCCTGTTCTGAAGAAATGCTGTCACAAATTCCTTCCCCTTAGAACTTGCTGCACAAGAGCCTAAAAGGGAAGAAGGAAGAGATTGTTAGAAAAATTCAGTGTTCACAACTGTTGTTGCTATTGTGTGCCATCAAGTCAGCTTCAATATATGGTGAATTTATGATTTTCAGCCTGTTATTCCAAAATATGAGTGATACCAGTACCTTCATGTGACAGAGGGGAATTAATTAGCTCAAAGTTAGAAAGCCTGCAAGATGGGGGTAAGTTAAAGAGATCTTTCCACCAATGTTTATGGGTCCTTGCAGGAAAGAACCAGCTTGCTATAATCTTTGAGAAATCTTGGAGGACAGGAGAAGTTCCAGCAGACTGGAAGAGGGCAAATGTTGTCCCCATCTTCAAGAAGGGAAAAAAAGAGGACCCAAATAATTATTGCCCAGTCAGCCTGACATCAGTACCTATAAAGATTCTGGAGCAGATCATTAAGCAGTCAGTTTCTAATCACTTAGAAAGCAACGCGGTAATCATGAGAAGTCAACATGGATTTCTCAAAAATAAGTCATGCCAGACTAATCTTATCTCTTTTTATGATAGAGTTACTAGCTTGATAGATGAAGGGAATGCTGTGGATGTAGCATTTCTCGATTTCAGTAAGGCCTTTGACAAAGTTCCCCATGACATTCTTGCAAAGAAGCTAGTAAAATGCGGGCTGGACAGGGCTACTGTTAGTTGGATTTGTAATTGGTTGACCGACCGAACCCAAAGGGTGATCACGAATGGCTTCTTTTCATCCTGGAGAGAAGTGACTAGTGGGGTGCCACAGGGTTCTCTCCTGGGCCCAGTGTTTTTCAATATCTTCATCAACGACTTGGATGAAGGAATAGAGGGCATGCTCATCAAATCTGCAGATGACACCAAATTGGGAGGGGTTGCTAATACGCCAGAGGACAGGATCAAAATTCAAAATGACCTTGACAGATTGGAGAGCTGGGCCAAAGCTAACAAAATGAAATTCAACAGAGAGAAGTGTAAGGTCCTACACTTAGGTAGAAAAAATGGAATACAGAAATATAGGATGGGGGACACGTGGCCGGATAGCAGTATGTGTGAAAGGGATCTAGGAGTCTTAATAGACCACAAGCTGAACATGAGTCAGCAGTGTGATGCGGCAGCCAAGAAAGCCAATGCAATTCTCAGCTGCATCAATAGGAGTATGGTGTCTAGATCGAGGGAGGTACTGGTACCACTCTACTCTGCTTTGGTTAGACCTCATCTTGAATACTGTGTCCAGTTCTGGTCCTGGTCCGGCTGGAGCAGGTCCAGAGGAGGGCAACCAAAATGGTGAGAGGTCTGGAAGACATGCCCTATGAGGATAGACTTAGAGAGCTGGGTATGTTTAGTCTGCAGAAGAGAAGGTTAAGAGGGGACATGATAGCCATGTTTAAATATTTGAAGGGATGCCATGTAGAGGAAGGAGAGGGCTTGTTTTCTGCTACTCCAGAGACCAGGACAAGGAGCAATGGATTCAAGCTGCAGGAAAGGAGATTCCACCTGAACCTCAGGAAGAACTTCCTGACAGTCAGGGCTGTCCGGCAGTGGAATAGGCTGCCTCGGAGTGTGGTGGAGTCTCCTTCTTTGGAGGTTTTTAAGCAGAGGCTAGATAGCCATCTGTCTGGAGTGCTTTGAGGGTGTTCCTGCATGGCAGCGGGTTGGACTGGATGGCCCGCATGGTCTCTTCCAACTCTACATTTCTATGATTCTATGATTCTATACAATGTGCATCAAAAGTGACCAATGAGCAGGAGAAGTTCCTGATGCACCTCACATGAGACTAATGCGTATCAGAAGTGTGGGATGCTCATCAAAAGTGCTAGATATCCATTGAAACTCTCTTGCCAGTGCCCCGACAGGCATCTTCACAGTTCATTAACAGGGTTTAATTGCATTGCTGTAATGTGGCTAGGGTTTGGTAAAGTTATAAAAAGTAAACCATAATGTAGAATTTCAGCCAAAGTTCTTTATATGATTCATAATTAACTTACTGGACATGCTACCAAGTTGTGATGATCTTTCCTAGAGTAACAAGAAGGCATCAGCTATAAAAAATACCTTAGCACAATTTAGGAAGGAAAAGAATCCTTCTTACAAATGCAAGAACTCTTATCAAATGCGCAAGGACTATCTTTAAGGATAAAGGAAAAATAATACTGTTTTTTGTTCTCAGATGGGTGAAGGAGATAAGAATGTACATCCTTCAAGCCAGCCTTCTCATGTGATTGTCTCTTTGTTATCCTTACCAAGGCAAGACATCATGCCATCTCGAATCTCACAAGTTTCATCAGTGGCACAACTGTGGGTCTCACAGGTCACTCCCTGACCTGGGATACAGTGGCAGCGCTCTTGGCACCTGTTCAGTAGAACTTGTTCATTAGGCTGGTGGGAGAAATAAAAAAAGCAGTTAGAATGATGAAAATGTGCACAGTAGGTATGGAATGCTGAATAGCTGTTGAGAGGAGAAGAATAGAAGAATAAAGGGCAGAGAGAAATGGAATGGTGCAAGGCACACCAGAGGAGATGGCTCGCTAACTGAATAGGGTCACTCCACACAAATATTTTGTTGCAGATACTCTAAATGCAATAATGAAATATATTTGTTATTCAGGAGAAACATACATCAGATGAAAACTCATGTAAAAACGTTAGACAAGCTACAGCCAGTTCTCTCAAAGCTTTGCTGGACCATATTTTGAACACATTGTGTTGAGTCCTGAAGGAGCTAGACTACACTCAGGGGAAAGATTCAATGGTCAGCACTTCATGGCTGGAATCCTGTTGGTGACATACATGTGCATAACCTGAGACTGCATACAGGTATGTCTTTTGTTTTTTTGAAGTTACAAAAGACATATTCATTACCTCCCTGTCCAAAATCCATCCTCCCCACTCGGGCAGCATTCAGGTGCCTAGATTGTGTTTCCATGACTTTTTATTGGCTGGGGTTGAAGGAAGGAAGAGTTACCTAAGCAGTACCTTGCCAAGTTACAGTTTTGCCACTGGGTGAAGAAAGCTGACCTCACCCTCTCAGATCTCCAGTGAACTGATGAAGAAACTTGAAGATGACTTCAGCTCTTTCCCACTGGTTGCCTAGTTACCTCTTTGCTTCTTCCTCCATGTCCAATAAATGGCTACGGCAGCACTCTGCTGTGTTCATCACCTTCCAGGTGTTCATCACCTTCCAGGTGGCATGAAGAACTGTACAGATGGAGCATTATCCCCTGCTGCCGCCTCCTCCGCCTCCCCCCCCATATTGCCCCCATATTGCCATAATTACCATCATTATCCCGTCTTTTTCCCACTTCAAGATGCAAGGTGACAACAGATTTTAAAAAATAGTTGAAAATTCACAAAACACAAAATTAAAAGAGGATTTAAGTATCAACAAAAAATAAAATCAGTTAAAATCATAAACTATATATAAAAAAAAACACAACAGGATTGCAGCCCAAGAGCATGGCTCCTAGTCAATGTATGTTGAAAAATTCTGAAATTTATCACAAGACTCTAGGATAACCCATTAAATATGTATGGAGCTAAGAAAAGCACAGACACCCCAGAAAGTCGGGAGGAACCTGATCTGATCCAAAATAAGAGTAACAAAAATGGAGGTTGAGTGAATAAGATTCCGAAAATCAGTTTACCTTATAGGAACGTCCATTCTTGAAACACCCACAGCTTTCCTTAGGAACACAGTCAAGGCCATCAAAGAAATAGCCATGATTACACTGGCAGCCCTCTGCACACGTATCTGGACATATCCTGGGGTCAGCAATACTGGCACAGCTGGTGGAGCAGAGATTAGTGCAAACTTCGTAGTGACTGTTGGCTGGACAGCTGAGAGCTAAATTAGAATAAGACATATATTAGATGAAAGGATTCCCAGCAGACTAGGGAGATCTTCCCATCAACCAACAAAACCGAATGGTGGGCAATTCAGGCCAGCTTTTCATTGTGTGGCACATAGTCAAACTGTGCACTCGCAGAAGATGTGAGCAGAGCAGATGACTTTTACACAAATTAATAATGGAGGTTGCTATGCTCAATGGTTCTTCATGAGGATGGCTTTTATTAAAGGTAGGGTGCTTCTCAGTTCAAGCTGCTGGAGAACACAAGCAGTATCCCATGATTATTCTCATGTTCTGCTTCTGGTCTTTCTTTGACCTGGGTGAAAAACAATAGGCAGGACTACCTAGGCCTTTGGTTTAATCCAGCATCTTTTTTAAAAAAGCAGTTTGTTAAATTTTGACAAATTTCTTCCCCTTTATAATCATTTAGAATATTTTAATCTAACACTGCTAGAGAGCTACTCAACACCTGACACCTATTTCACTGTGACTGCATTTGCATAATGTAAATAAGAGATCTTCTTTTAATCCAAAAACATGGGAGTGCTGTTGCTATTTCATGCCTACCCCAGAGTTTGGTCTTGATAACTTACGACAAAAGGATGGACTCCTCCAGGGCTCAACAGAGAACCTGGCTTCTTGGCAGGCAGACACATAGCTCTGGATGCTCTGGCACAAGACTTGATTATTCCCATTGTGGAGACACAAATCATAGATGCAGTTATTGAAGTACACGCTGGGGTCCACCTTGCTGTGGCAAGTTCTGAAAGGGCCATCAGGTGCAATGAGGATCCCACAGTAGTTGCGCTGCTTGAACATGTCCTTCTTCCGTTCATCACAGACGGAGCAGCTACTTCCAGAGCATCCATGTAAGCAGGATGTTTCTGCCCCGGGAATCAAAACCTTCCAGGCAGCCCCAAATGCAGTTGAGTTAGAGACTACAATTCCACTGGGGAGGAGGAATTCATCATCCTTCTGCCCATTGTAGTTTCCACAAAGACCTTGCACCTGGGCTTGGTAAGTGCCTGGGATGGTGACTGTCATATGGTAGACAAAGTCATACCCTACAGTGAGGCCAAAGTCAGTTTCTATCCAGACTTTAGTGCCATGCTGATAGGCTTTCAACCTTCCTTCTGAAAAGATCATGGGAAGGGGCTGGAACATTTCATTCACCTTTGAGAAAGAAGAAGATTCACCAGTTATAGTGAAGTTAACTTATGAAGTAGCCTTGTTTGTTGGCCGGATAAACAAGAGCACGTTATTTTATTTGGGTTCTGTACATTCATACTTCTAGTATCAATTTAAAATATAGCGCCCCCTTCGTAAACATGAGAGTTGGGTTGCAGGAACAAAATGCAAAATGCAAAATGTCGTATCCCATTATAATCAATGGATGTGACATGCACATGCCCACTGGGTTCATTAATTATAATGGGATGCAACACTTTGTGCAACCTCACATTTGTGCATGCAGAGGTTGTGGTACAAGAGGGGCCACAGTAAGTTATTCAATTCATATTTATAACTCTTATTTCATCCAATTGTGATACCAAAAACCTATCTAAAATACACACTGAAAGAACTGAAGGGAAATCTCCAATTCTGAGAATGAATCATGCAAACTCAACCACAATGTAATTTCATGGCCACAGAAAAAGCCTAGAGGGGGCAGCCATTCTTCCACTCAATTGTTGCAGAAAATTTAGCAAGTGCTTGTACAAAAGGAACAGGTAAAGAAAGTCTCTGCCCCAGTGTTTTGAACTTGAACCCACAGAAGCCCCAGTCAGCATGGCCAATGACCTCTGGGGGTGTAAGATTCCCTCCCACCCAGGCAAATGGCCTAAAATTAGTTCTTTCTTTGAAAGCACAGACTCACCTTTACTCGTCCTGGTTTGTTCTGCACTAATGTCACTGTGAGACCATATACCATGACAGAGATTGCCTTGGTAACTGAGCCTTTTCCATCACCATAGGCTTTATTCTCCACATTCACAGTGAATGGAGTCAGTCTCTCATTTTCTGCACTAGTTGTAACCAAGGTATATGAACAGGTCCCTTGGAAATGAAAGTACAGCTCATCAAAGGAAAGATAGTGAAAGTTGGCAAAAACTGAACAGGTAGCGTTGCCAATGGGGTGACATTTCTGGATACCACCTAGCAGCTTGCATTCTTCATCAGGCCCACAGGAGACAGCTTGACACTTCACGGTCCCTCCAGGCTGACACTCACAATGCTTCTGGCACGTTGGGTAGAAAATCTCTCCTGCCAAGTAATAGTGATCCTGATAAAGGCAGCCACACTGGGACCTAGGAACACATTGATCGCCGCTCAGCACAAAGTCTTTATTGCACATACAGCCTTCTTGGCATTTGGGTGGGCAAGGAACCGGGACAGAGAAGGTGCCACAGGTACTCTGGGCACAGTCCCAAGCACAGAGCTCATAGTTGCTATTTGGAGGACACGGCAGACCTGACAATTAGAGAAAACAGAAAAGTAAAAAGAAAGGGGAAGAATTAAGGTGGCAAATCAACCAATCATTCTTGACTGGCATGCTAAATGTGGATTAAGGATGGTGTGGACATAACTTGAAGGCAACTTTCAGGCTGAGGGCGAGCCTTTAATCAACAGACCACATTTGATTTCACATCCAATAATAAGCATACTTCCATTACCCTTTTCAGTGATAGTCTGTTCGGTTCATAAACACAGAATCAAGGAATCATAGAGAGGAAAGGATCCATAAAGACCATCTAATCCAATCCCCTGCCATATACAAGTACACTAGTAGTGCACTCCTGAAAAACACCCATCTGGCCTCTGTTTAAGGACCTCCAAAGAAGGAGAGTCCACCACTCTGAGGAAGCCAGTTCTATTGTTGTTGTAGGTGTTGTTATCTTTTTTCTAAAGACAACAATGACAACAATAACAACAACAACAATAATATCTGTTGTCAAACAGTTCTTACAGTAATGAAGTTCTTGCTAATGGTTAGGTGGAATCTCTTTTCTTCTGATTTGAACCCATTGCTCCCCATTCTAGTCTCTGGAGTAGCAGAAAATGACTCACTCCATCTTCTACAGGACATCCCTTCAGATAGTTAAAGATGCACTTCTGCCCCATATATGTCACCGGGAATAGGCAAAGTAGGGTTAGGAAACGTGTGGCTTTCCAGTTGCTCTTTGACTGCAATTCTGAGTAGACCTACGGAGCACAGCCAATTTATGAGGCTTTATGGAAACTGTACCTTGACGATATATGGAAGGCTGCATGATTCCAACCTCTGTTAAATAGAGAGTAAGAGTCCTGTCTCCCTTTGTCTCTGGAGACCATGCATCAACATGCCTTCCCTGGGGAGCAGCTCATTGACTTTATAAACTAGCCCAATACAGATTTGCAATCTGGAGAGGTTGGACCTCAGCCATGCAAAGAATAAATTGGCACTGCAATAATAAAATATTTCTCTT
The DNA here is from genome assembly GCA_030412105.1 of Cyclura pinguis. Classification (NCBI taxonomy): domain Eukaryota; kingdom Metazoa; phylum Chordata; class Lepidosauria; order Squamata; family Iguanidae; genus Cyclura; species Cyclura pinguis. The sequence continues at coordinate 12,592,226 of CM059606.1, read as the reverse complement.
TTAAAAATGGAAACATTATGATTCCTGTGCTTTGAAAAACATAATATGTTTTTTTAAAAAAACATCATGACTATGATCTTGTGCAACCAGAAAATCTACTCAGGACAATTTGCACTTACTACAGAAGGTGTTAGACCTCCAAGCTCCAAGAGTTGCCCCAGCAGCTTGACAGGCTGCTGCATAGTTGGTGATGGCCTGGCAGATCACAGCTTGTTGGCCTTTGAAGAAACAGAAATCATACAGGCAATCTTCAAAGTATTCCTCTGGATCTATTCTGGTATGACAGTCTTGGAAAGGACCTTTCCTGGATAGGATGAGCCCACAGTCTCTCCCAAGACGCCGTTGACGGCTCCTAAGGGTTGACAGCCCAGGACATTCTTCTTTGTTTGCCTCAGTACAGTCTGGTACCTCCCGTATTTTCCAGCTCTGACCAAAGGCTGATGGACTCAGAGCCACTTCTCCATCTTTCATGATCATTTCATCATGTTTGTTCCCATTGAAGTTCCCACAGAGACCACAAAGGGCACCGGCATAAGTACTAGGCACCATCACAGTCACACGACTTTGCCAATCAAAGGTGACACTCATGTGGAGGTCAGTTTGGACCACTGCCTCCTGTCCTCTCCTATAGAGGAGGATCTTCCTGTTTCCAGTCCTGTAAGGCAGGTTGGTCCACAATCCATTCACCTAAGACCATTCAAAAAGACAGAGATGGGCATTTCAGATGAGCCTTTGTAATGCAGAATGTGCCCAGAACATAAAGAAAACAAAACATAACAATGGAGGAATTTCCACTCATTTTGTCTCCTCTAGTAGGCATAGTATTTTCAATTAACAGTCTTTGTATCCCTTTGTAAGAGGTTTTCGCTTGGTTTGAAGTTAGCTGCAGCCCAAGAACAGGCAGCCCTAGCCGTTCTAACTTTCTTTCCCCACTTTCTGGAACCATCAAAGGAAACATCTTATGTGCCAATCTTTTTCTCTGTCTTTGCTTTCAGATGAGGTCCTTGGAAATTCAGACATCGTTGGGATGAACCATGGTATAAGCAACCTTGGGGAGTGGTACCACACAGACACAGATACAGGCATCCAAGAGCATCAGGCTGGACACTTCCCAGCTGGGGATCAAGGTTATCATTACAGGTCTTTCTAACTTTCTTTCTCTCACTCTCTGGAGCCATCAAAGAAATTATTTTATATACCAGTAGTGAAATACTGATATGGCCTTTCTATGATATTAGATGGCCCAAAAGATATTTGACTGGATCATACATATGATAAAAATGGTATGCTTTCACAAACCTTGAAAACAATCCCATGAAGAAATCACCCTAATACACATTTTATAGTAGGAAAAAAAAGGGGATGGGGGGAGAAAGGGGTTACAAAAGCACCTTAATAATCAGAATAGCGTCCTCTCTAGTAGTAAAGGATAGTCAGTATTAATTCTAGACATCTGTGAGTTTGAAACAGAACAAAAGTACACCAAAGTAGAAAAAAAATTCCACTATCGTAGATACCAAACTACTAGAAAGTACAGAGTAATTTCTTGTCATCCAACTGTGCTGCTTGACTGCAGATCCCAAGAGCCTTAGCATAGTGAATGGTGAAGGATGATTACTTGGCAGGAGAGATTTTCTACCCAACATGCCATCAGTTCAAAAATATCTAGAGGGACTGCATATCACTGATTTAAAGGGAGAGGAAGTTCATAATGTGGTGTCTAAGGAAAATTTGATTCAATCTCCCAAATGTCTCATACATCCACTAAGATGAGTAATGAAATCTTTCCATTGGCTACCTATTAGTTTCTGGGCACAGTACAAGGTGTTGGTTATTACCTTTAAAGCCCTACATGGCTTGGGGCCAGCCTACCTGTGGGATCACCTTCTCCCATACAGTCCGCCCCACACACTAAGGTCCTCTGGGAGGAATTTACTGCAGCCAGTCAGAACTAGGCTGGCTGCGGTTACCCAGATGACCTTCTCTTCTATCGCTCCCAAGTTATAGAATGGCCTGCCGGAGGAGACCCGGCACATTACCAGTCTTGACTGCTTTAAAAGAGCAGTCAAGACGGATCTCTTCCGACAGGCCTTCCAAGACTAGCATTTCCATCGCCTCCCATCAATTGTCTTGCTGTTCTTTTATAGCTGATTGATTGTAGTGTGTTTTAGGGGGTTGGTCTTAGGTGGATTGGTGAGTGGGGAGGATTGGGTATGTTTTTTAATGTTTTTAATGTATTAATGTATTTAATGTTGTTCGCTGCCTCGATCCAGGTGGAGAGGCAGGATAAAAATAAATGTTGTTGTTGTTGTTGTTGTTATTATTATTATTATTATTTCAGTTCAAGTTAAGGGAACCCTGACATGAAAGGAGACCAGCACACACACTCTCTCTCCTTCTTATTATCTGTATTTTAAGCAGCAAGCAAGATGAGAATATAGGTTTCATATGTACCCACCATTTGGGGGCGGGGGTGGTATATTAATAGATCTGAGCAGGGCTCACTTGTTCCATCTAGTTTTAAATAATTACAGGATGAAGAAAAGAAGGGGAAAAGTGATGCTACAAAATACCCTTCCATTAAAATGAGCACCAGCATGGTGTAGTGGTTTGAGCATGGAACTATAGCTTTGGAAACCAAGATTCAAATGCTTGCTCAGCCACAGAAATCCATTGGATGACCTTGGGCAAGTTTCAGTCTCTCAGCCTCAGAGGAGAGGAAAGGAAAACCCACTTTGAACAGATCTTGCCTAGAAAACCTGTGATAGGTTTGTCTCAGAGTTGGTATCAGCTGGAAATGACTTTAAGGCACATTACAACACAGCAAAAAAGGAAGAATATAAACTCACCATGACTTTTCCAGGGTGTTCCCTACTGATCATAATCACTGTTCTGTCAACATGGATCTCCACCATCTTGGGGAAGGATGCAGAGGGGCTGATTTGGTGCTCGTTTTGGACAAGAACCTGGAAATCCACCAGATCTTTCCTCTTCTCACAGAGCCCCACCAACTGATATATACAGGTACCCTTGAAGTCAAACTTCTGTCCATCAAAACTATTGTAATGAGTGCCCCTTGAAGCAGAACAGGTGGCATAACTGATTGGGTAGCAATTCTGGATGCCATCCTCCACCCTGCACTGTTCTCCTCTCTTGCAGCTAGCTGCCTGGCAGGTCACACGTTTGGTCTCTGGGTCACAAGTGCAGCGCCTTGTGCAGCTGTCATCTCCCCAGAATTGCTCCCCAGCAGAGAAGAGCTTTTCTTCAAAGGTACAGCCACAGTTAGCCTTGGGGATGCATTTCCCAGCATCCCACACAAAGCCTTTCTTGCACTGACATGTCTCCACACAAGGCAATGAAGCACAGCTGCTGGGAAGAGCTTCATCGCTGCAAGTAGCAGGACATGCAGGTCCACATGCTGTGTATTGGCTATTCTCAGGACAGACGAAGGAGGCTGTGGAAGGAAGAAGATGCGAGTCAAAACCAAAAGAATCTAGTGTTGAAATTGCATACAGACGGAGTTTTAGAAGAGGAATAACCATTGTTTTAATTCAGTCCATGTGAATGTCTATCACAAGCTTTTCCTTTTATTCTGAAGCCACCCTTCCCACCCTCTCCCTGGGATACTCACAGCAACCAGTTGGCGTTCTCCAGTCAGAAACAGCAGCTCCCTCTCTCCGGCAGGTTTCCGCATAGTTCTTCAGGGCCTCACACAGCACTTCCCGGAGGCCATCATTCAAGCAGACATCATAGACGCAGTTTTCCAGAAAGATCTCAGGGTCCACCACAGAATGGCACTGGCTGAATGGGCCGCTCCCTGCTTTACTGATCCAGCCACAGAATGGTTCAGCTTTGTACTTGCTGGCCAGTGCTGGGAAGCAGCTTTTGCAACCCCCTGGGCAGTCATCCCAACACACCCTGTCTCCATCTTCCACCTTCCAGCTGCTCCCAAACTCCACTGGACTAGAGACCAAGGCTCCATTTGGGGTGGCGAAATCATCAGTGGGATCACCGTTGTAGTTCCCACAAAGGCCACACACATTCTCTGAAAACCTTCTGGGGATCTTGATGAACAAGAAGTCATCCCAGTCATAGGAGACCTTTAGGGCGAAGTCAGCCTCAATGAGGACAGAATCCCCACTCTGGTAGAGATGGAGTTTTCCTTCATTCAAGGAGATGGGTAGGTGGGACAGCTGGTTATCCACCTGTGGGAGGGAACACATATAACCAAGAGAGGTGGCTGAGGTTTATTTTGTTAGAAAGGCATCATACATTCTACTGATGGGATCAGAAAGAAGTTGTTTTAAGGGCATACATTTTTTATTTTTCACAATAATTTGTTTAATTAAAAATACATTAGGGCACTCAAAAAGAAATAGCCCTCAACTAGAGGAAACACGCATGAAACAAAAGCACTGAATCTTGAAATAGCTTTTGCTTTCAATGCCTTTTGAATGAACATCAGATTCTAATTTCAAATTCATCTTGATTCTCAGCCAATACTATTCTCTGCTGTGGTGGAAAGGGGATGGGTGTATCTCAGACTTGTCCACCTTTCCCCAGTACAGCAGAAGTAATAGTGCTGCCACCAAGCCCTATGTTGGATATCCAATTTCCCTTTCCTTCTCTGGTTCTGGAGAATATAAGGGCTCAAAACTCCTTCCCCTTTATATATTTGGGAGAAAGAAAAAAAAATGGTATTTTACAAATTCCTGGTAGTCCTTGCTATGGAGGTATGTGACCAGAGCTTCCCATTCTTCCTTAAAAAACAAAACTGGCTTGTTATAAATGCAGTACTTATATCAGATAACTCAACTACCTTAGAACCCTGAGTCCCTGTGCACCTTCCCTCTGGTTGCAAGGGAAAGAACCACGCCCACAGGAGCAGGTATAAAGAAAAGAAAAATTATTCTCCTACTCCAAGTTGCCTACCCCAGCCCTCCACCCCCTTTCAAAAGAACTGAAAAGCTAACCCATCTGACTCAAAAGTCCCTGGTTTCTTTATAACTCTTTCCTGGGATTCCTCTCCTTGCTCTAACATGGAGTAGTTATCTGCAAGCTTGTAGCAAAATTGCCTGTCCTCCTTCTTCAGCCCAAAAGCCTTCAGTTCTCCCCCTTCTCACCTTCTGTTGGCCCAGCCAGTATCTCCCTCATGATTTTTTGCTCAATACCCTGAGTTAACCCTTTCTACAGCCTGACCATTATATCTGCAAATAATCAACACCACTAGTCTATTGTCCAGAGTCAATCTAGGTCAAGACATGAGTAAATTGTTTATGTCATGTACATTCTTGCTGTACTATCACTACATTTTTTTTATTGGCTCCTAATCTTTATCAGATACATGCAGCCTGGAACAACGACGTCCTTTATATTCAATTAGAATTTAATGCATTTCATCAATTTTTTTCATAGCCATGATACAAAGACTATGAATTTTTTAAAAGTGAGAGATAATGGAAAAGATGGATTCTTCCTTCCTTATTTAAATATAACTACTCTTGGAGGGGAAGGTTCACAGGACATTTGAAACAGCAAAAGAAAAATATGCTAGTCTTTGTGCACTCAAAAGAATAACAACTTTCAACACTGAAGGTGGAGAAAAAGGACCCATTGAAAGTTAATCCATCGTAACATTTGAACAAACGAGTAAGCAAGTGACATAATTACTCCTCATAAAATGGACAATTGGGAATGAGAAAGAGAAATGGAAAAAAATTTTTGTCTTCCTGCCTTACCCTCACAAGTCCCATCTCATTTCTGGTGACAGAGATGGTGATGTTGTAGACTGTGACGGTCACATAACCAACATAAGAAACATGAGGATTGTCCTTGTTTTCATTCTTGGCCTCAATGTTGAAAGAAGGAAGAGCTACATCCAAGCCGCAAGTCTTCGCGACAGTGTAGGTACAGGTGCCCATGAAGTCAAAGTTCCTCCCATCCAAGGTGTGATAATGGTGATCTCCCTGTGCCCAGCAGGTGGATTCAGATTTTGCCACACATACAGGGTGTCTCTCTCTGATCTCACACTTTTCTTCCTTCCCACATTTGATCAAGCTGCACAGAGCAACTGGGTCAGCTAGAAAGGAAAAATTGCAGAGCAACTGATTTCAAATGTCAAGAGCCAACTTTGGACAAGTTTTTAAGATCCGAGCCCACCTAGTCTCAAACCAAAGTAGAGTTTGGAATTTGTCAAAATCTCATTAAACAGATTTCATTAATCTGTTTAAAATGTTCAGCAGTGATTTGTTTTTTAAAAAATCAATGTTTTAACAGTTAAATATGTTCATGGTATTTTTTTTAGTATAGATTCATGCTTGACATGAATTCATTGCTATCCTTTTCTAGTAATTTCACAAGACTTTTTTTTTAAATAAAAAACAGTTCAGTTACAGTCATGGAGGGACATGGGGCGGGGGGGGGCAATTCACCCCAGACAGCAATGTTTTTGGGGCATCCTGGCCCATAGCCATGCCCCCCTGCCCCCCGCCCCACTCTAAGCTCTGCCACTGGTCAGTTGTTTAACAATTGAACAAATCAGTTACCAAGCTAATCAAATGAAGTTTGCAGGAGGTTTTTTGTTTCATTATTAATGAATAAGTTCTCTTTACTGGTTAAACATTCATTTGTTAGTAGTTACACTAATGGGCTATGAAAGTCCGCAACCAGGGCTAAATTTGATAGCTTTCAGATTCTGAGGTATGCTAGCACTACATCTCTTCTGTCAGCAGTCTTGCTGCTGCCTTTTGCACAAGCTGCATCTTCCAACTCCAGATGCTGGTTGACTTTAGTTCTCTTCAGGACTAACTAGGACAGCTGATGGTGAGAGATGATCGGAGATGCAGTTCAACAACTTAGAGAAGACCACACGTTGCCCATTCTTTCTGCACTGAAATGCAGCCTGACTGTTCCTCTCTCTCTGCACAGTAAGGAGAAAATTAAGAAACAAGGCTAGCTGTCTGAAGAGGAAGAGGAAAAGATGGCTATTGTTGCTGTTGTTGTTTTAAATCATCAGAAACTGTAGAGAAAACAGTTGGAGAGGGACTGGGGAATCTGACTTAAAGAGAAGATGCATAGCCCAATGATAGAGCGCATCCATAAAGAAAGAACTACATTCAGGTCCTCACATCTCATGGGAGTAAGGTTCTCGTGTTATTTTGGGCAGCATGAACACGTACTTGAATTTTCTATAGGATAAAGACTTGCTGCTTGAGTCAGCGGAATCCTGCATATGCCACAAGCAAAACGGATTCTGTGGATATAAAAGCTGTGATGTCTCAAATGTGAGATGAAAAAAAACCTTGTTTTCCTCACTGGACAATATTATAAAAGCTTATGCATATTTTTCAACATTCTGTCACATTTGGGGTCTTTTTGCTGGATGTTTCATGAAAGGATTTGGGGGGATTTTAGCACATTTTGCTATCACTACTGGTAATAAAACCAAAAGTAGAGGCCTTTTTCAGTCTAACATGGAGGCGGTCCTAAGCCTAAGTCCCTGTGTGTCAAGACATTTGACAGCCAGCTTATTCCTGCATGTGCAACAGGCCAAGAGGACTCCCACTCACCATACAGGCAAGCTGGAATGTAAATCTTCAGTTATTTTGTTCCCATGTGTGAACAAATATATAACTAATATATAAAATTCAAAATTTTTGAGTTTCTGAGTTTGTCTGGGTCAAGCAGGTGAAGACCTCATATGATTGGCTGTCTGTGAAGATTCCATGGAATCCTTGGGTTTACAATTTAGGGAGGGGCCTTTAAAATTCTAAGCCAGAGAGCTCCTGGGCCTCAGGCCAGTTGCTGTGGAGATGAAACCTAGCAGCAAGAAAGAGAAGGGCAGTGTATTCCCTCAGAAACCCAACCTCTGTATGTTAACAACTCTGAATACATTGAGGAATATAAGAAAAAGTTACAGGTACTGGACAATGCAGTCTGGGGAATTACAGACACAGGATATCAAATCTCTGTATTTCAACCGCATCTAATTCCTAGAGTATGTATGTGTTTGTGTGTGTTTGTGTGTGTGTGTGTATAGGGTTTCTGCCCACTGGACAAGATTACAAGGGGTTACAAACAATTTTCAGTAACAATTTGGGACTTCTTGGTGAAAGTTTGAGGAAAGGGCTTGGGCAGAGTTAGCATGTTTTGCTATCACGGCAGCTGACAAAAGAAGAATGGATATTTTATTCTCACGTGGGGGGAACGAGAGTAATCTTGCAACAGTTGATAGTTTCTTTAACAAGATGTCACCATATGTCATGACACTCCTTTTCCTGTCAAGGATGAGGCGAGAAAAAATGCAATTGTTTAACACTTCTCATAGCCAGAGAAAATAACTGAATGTCAATTACCTTTCTTAAGGCAGGCCATGACTCCAGTTTGGATTTCACAGGTTTCATCAGCAGCACATTTGTGGGTCTCACAGGTCACTCCTGCCCCTGGAGTACAGCGACAGCGCTCCTGGCATCCATTGAGCAAAACCTCCTCATTAGGCTAGTGGGAGTAATAAAGAGATTAGAACTATGGGGTTGGGGTGGGGAGAAGGAATAAATCATGCAGTCTTTTTGGAATGCGAGCTATTTGAACGCATTTATCTTCCTATGAGATCCTGCATGGTGTAGTGGTCTGAGTGCTGGACTACAACTCTGGAGGCCAGGGTTCAAATTCCTGCTCAGATATGGAAATCTATTTGGTGACCTTGGGCAAGTCACATTCTCTCAGCCCCAGAGGAAGGCAAAAGGAAACCCTCTCTGAAAAAATCTTGCAAAGAACATCCCCCAACAGGTTCATCTTAGGATCACCATAACTTTGAAACAACTTGAAGGCACAGAGAAACAAACATATGAGCCTGTCCAAGCTCTAAGAGCTGCAGGGAAGGCTCTTCTCTCAGTTCTACCACATTCATAGGCATAGTTGGTGGGAACAGGGGAGAAGTCCTACTCTCTGGCTGCTCCCATGCTTTGGGTCTCTTTCTCTTTCTCTAGAGAAGTTAGGATGTCTCCTTCTTTGTTCTCCTTTTAGTGATAGGTTAAGATTTTTTTTTCTTTTCTAGCATGCTTTTGGAAAGTAATTTCAATAAAACTGGCTTTTATGGTACTGTACTTTCTAAAATCTGTTATGAAGTAAGATTTCAATTAGTTTTAATTCTGTAGTTATTTAATATTGTTTTACTCCTGATTTTGTATGCTTTCAAGTATCTATCTGTCCAAGCTTGGTCTGGGCTGGCAGCCAGGAGAAGCTAACAAACACAGGTTGGAAACTCAGCAGTAACTTAAGTGGTCAGTTTACTGAAGAAAGGGAACAGCTTTGCAAATGCAAAAAAATAAGGGTCCCAACAATGTACATAAATCAAAGGCAAGCAAAAACAAGCATAAGTCAAAGGCAGAAACACAGGCAAGGGAAGCAAACAGAAGCACGCATGGGAGAAATGGTCCGTTGATTGCTGACATGCTGACAGAGGCGAGAGGGGAAAGGCTCAGTTCTTATAGGCTCCAGGGTCCACGCAGCTGGTGCCTGATTAATTGGTGCTTGGCATAAATTGTCTGGGAATGACACAAGAGACCCTTTTGGTGTCTATGCTGGGTGAAGGTAGGTATGGCTAGATCATTCTCTGTGTCAGAGTGAGCAGGGCTCCCTGCTGGGGCTGACACTTTGGTCCCTGGGGCGGGTGGTGGTACTGTCTGCTCTGCAGGTTCTACTGCAGCAGTCTCTGTGTCAGGGCTCAGGGCAGGTTCTGCTGCCTCAGACTGAGTCTGAGTCTAGGTCCTGGAAGCCCATGACAGCTACATACTAACATAACAGTACCCCTCTACTGGATATGAACATTAAAGAATGGCTCAGTTCTAATTCCTACAAACATAAGTCCGTTTATAAAGATATAAGACTCCAACAGGATTTGGGTTTATGTTTCTAAAATTCAGAGCTCAGGGTAGATTCTATGGTAGCTAAAACCACTCCCATACAAGATGGGAGTTTAGAGAACTTAAAAAAAATCCCAAGGCAAACAGTTAATGACAAAGAATTTAGAATTATGAATTAGGCTTAACTGTTGGTGGAAGGGATATAGATAGGCCTTCAGCCTATACAACTACTTGATGAGAACTGGTGGAGGCTGGTGCTCTGCCAATTACCGAGTGAAATTGTGGCCACAGATCTCGAAGAGAAACCTACCTGGTAGTAGCGCCCATTCTTGAAACACCCACAGCTTCCTACAGGAACACAGCCAAGGCCGTCAAAGAAGTAACCATCATTACACTGGCAGCCCTCCGCACAGGTTTCTGGACAAACTCTGGAGTCAGTAATCTTGGCACAGCTGGTAGAGCAGAGATTGGCACACACCTCGTAGTGGCTGTTGGCTGGACAGCTGAGAGCTAAATTAGAAGAGGACATGGATTAGATGAAAAAGTCCCCTGTACGAAAGGACAGGGGATGGGGAGAATGCGGAGAACTATTGTCGCCAGCTGATGAAGCTGAATGGTGAGCTATTCAAGTCAGATATATTAAGTCAAATACATCAAATAAGCCAAACACTCACGGCAGAAGGAAGGAGTTCTCCAGCGCTGGACTGAAACTCCAGCCTCTTGGCAGGCAGAAACATAGCTCTGGATGCTCTGGCACAAGGCTGGGCTGTCTGCACTGCCCAGGCAGAGATCGTAGACGCAGTTATTGAAGTACACACTGGGGCCCACCTGGCTGTGGCAAGCTCTGAAGGGGCCATCCGATGCTATGAGGATCCCACAGTACTTGCGCTGCTTGAACATGTCCTTCTTCTTCTCTTCACAGACGGGGCAGCTACTCCCAGAGCATCCATCCGAGCAGGATGTTCCTGTCCCAGGGACTGGAACCTTCCAGGAAGCCCCAAAGGTAGCTACGTCAGAGCTTGTCCTGCCATCAGGGAGCAGGAACTCATCGTCCTTCAGCCCGTTGTAGTTCCCACACAGGCCTCGCATCTCACCACGGTAAGTGCCTGGAACAATGACTAGCATGTGGTATACCAAGTCATAGCCCACAGTGAGGCCAAAGTCTGTTTGTATCAAGACTTTCAGGCCATGCTGGAAGGCTCTAAGCTGTCCTTCAGAAGCCGAAAGGGTCATAGGAAGGGGTTGGAACACACCGTTCACCTGAGAGAAAAATGATTTGTAGTACGTCACATTATGTTGTTTTCAAAAGCCATGTCTGATGATCAGAAAACAACTGAAGGGAAAAAACTTTATATGGTGCTTCGCATTCTTAGAAACAACTTGTAACTAGTTGTAAACAATGTAGATCTCTACAGTGAGTTATCTTTTGGGAGTAACAAGGGTATAATGCGGGTAAATTTGAAAACTAAAATAATGGGTGTGGCAGCCATTGTTTTATTTGATATGACAAGCAATACTTGCTGTTTACTTTTACCACATCTTTCTAGGGGGGACTCCATGCCCATTTAGAAGCAATTGAATCAGAACTTGACACATTTATTCTGATCTCTTACTGATTCTTAGTTTTCTTTTGAAGAAGGGCAACAGAAGTAAAACGGAAAAGCATTAGACACCATAACAAGTAACATAACTACCACAGTTACAGATTCACCCCAGGCAATTTTAACAGGAATAAATTAAATGGGCGACAGGCATCTAATGAACTGCATATGTAATTTCTTTTAAAGGCAACCTTCCTAATGGTGGTATCAATTTATTAACGGTGATTGTGATATGGTAAACCCAGTCACAGCCCGTAATGAGGTGTTTCATGGTGACAGGCTTTGAGCCTTCCTTTCAAAAGTGTCATAGGACAAGGTTGGAACATTCCATTACCGTAGGACAAAGAGAATTCCCTGTTACCGTGAAGATGTTTTGTGAAGAAGTTATGTTTAAGATCAGGGAACATGACACTTTATTCCACTTTTGTACCTTCCTTCCAGTGGAGGAGACATTTCTTCTGTCAATTTGAACCAACTTATTGAGCGGACATTTATGACATTGTCTTCATTTGATTCCACTATAGAAAATCAAACTTTTTTCCAAATATGCAGAGTAAGTGTAGGAGGAGAATCTACAACAGCGAGGAAGAAGGCTATGCAAATCCAGGCTCCATGCAATTTTGCAGCTATGGAAAGAGCTAGAGAGGACAGACACTTACCCACTCATTTACAGCACAATAGATATCAGGCAGAATGGGTAAAACATGGCTGGGGCATTCCAAAGTAACCGAAGAATCAACGATTCCCTACCACCAGGCTAACAGTCTAAAACAAGCTCTTTCTTTGAGGCACAGACTCACCTTCACTTGTCCTGGTTTGTTCTGCACTAATGTCACTGTCAGACCGTACACCGTGAGAGAGATCGCCCTGGTAACCGAGCCCTTCCCACCAACATTGGCTTCATTCTCCACATTCACAGTGAACAGGGTCAGTTTCTCATTTTCTGTATTGGTCGTAGCCAAGGTGTACGCACAGGTCCCTTCGAAATAAAAGTACAGCCCGTCGAAGGAAAGATAGTGAGGGTTGCCAAAAACTGAACAGGTAGCGTTGCCAATGGGGTGACATTTCCGGACGCCATCAAGCAGCCTGCATTCTTCATCAGGCCCACAGGAGACAGCTTGACACTTCACGGTCCCTCCAGGCTGACACTCGCAACGCTTCTGGCACGTTGGGTAGAAAATCTCTCCTGCCAAATAATAGCGATCCTGATAAAGGCAGCCACACTGGGACCTAGGGACACACTGATCGCCGCTCAGCACAAAGTCCTCATTGCACACACAGCCTTCTTGGCATTTGGGTGGACAAGGAACTGAGACAGACATGCCGCTACATGTACTCTGGGCACAGTCCCGAGCGCAGAGCTCATAGTGGCTATTTGGAGGACACGGCAGACCTGGCAATTGGAAAAGAAAAGGTGAGAGGAAAAATTAAGCAGGCAAATCAATAAATGAATCCAGAATGGCATGCTAAATTCAATCAGTGCAGGAATACAAACTGGGGCTCTGAGGATGGCATGGACATATTTTGAAAGCATCTTTCAGGGAGACAGGAAGGCACATATCCGGAATCTTGAATTCAGACTGAGAATCCACGGGGCCTGCAGATGCTATCGGACTACAATTAGAGCTGCTCTAACCAGCATGTAGAAAGGTGAGGAATGCTGGCAACAGCAGCCCAACAAGGCAGGGAAGGCGGTAGGATTCTCACCACAACTAAATGCAGAGGCAAAGCCTTGTCCTCCGTTGCTCCTTGGGAGCAAAAACACCTTCCTCCTCTCCTTTTCGATGCTACCTGATAAGTTTCTCCTCTCACGTTGTTGTGTACCTTCAAGTCATTTCCACCTTATGGTGACCCCAAAGCGAATCTCTCATGGAGTTTTCTGGGGTCTGAGTGATTGACACACCCAAGATCACCCAGTAGCTTTCCATGGCGGAATGGAGAATTGAACCCTGGTCTCCAGGGTTATAGTCCAATGTTCAAACCACTCCATCATGCCGGATCTCCTCCCGTAATGTACTTCTGTCTTGCGTACATGCTGCAAAGAATCCTTACCCTCCTCTGCTTCTGCCAGCCTGACACCAAAGCACCTATCTGCAGTCAGGTGGAGGGCAATTATTGTTACTCTAGGCTACGCCAATACAGACTTCCTTTTGGGAAAGAGTTGCTTCAGGTCCTCCTGAAAATGGCACACAAAGCAACTAGTATTTCTTTCTTTTTCTTTTCTTGCACATCATACCTACACTCTGTTTAACCAAAAAGCTACTCAGGATAATTTTTACTTACCGCAGAAGGATTCTGATCTCCAAGCATCAAGAGTTGCTCCTGCTGCCTGACAGGCTTCTACAAAGTTGGTGATGGCCTGGCAGATCACAGCTTGTTGACCTTTGAAAATGCAGGAATCATACACGCAATCTTGAAAGTATTCCTCAGGATCAATTATGCTGTGACACTGTTGAAAAGGGCCGCTCCTGGCCAGGATGAGCCCACACTCCCTCCCAAGGTGGCGTTGGTGCCGCTCAATGGCTGACAGCCCAGAACATTCTTCTTTGCCCGTCTCAGTGCAGCCTGGTACCTCCCGCATTTTCCAGCTCTGACCAAAGGCTGATGGACTTGGAGCCACTTTCGTGTCTTTTGTGGTCAACTCATCAAACTTATTGCCATTGAAGTTCCCACAGAGACCACAAAGGGCAGCGGCATAGGTGCTGGGCACTGTCACAGTGACCTGGTTTTGCCAGTCAAAGGTGACGGACAGGTGGAAATCCGTCTGGACCACTACCTCTCGCCCCCTCCGATAGACGAGGATCTCCCCATTTCTGATGTTGAAAGGCAGGTGTGTCAACAAGCCATTCACCTAGGACCATTCAAAGAGAAATTAATGGAAACATTTGCTATGGTTTAGTTGGCTGAAAATCTGACAGTCCATGGGAAGACTGTTAATGCTTTAAGTTCTAGAATGCGATAATGCTTTAATGAATAATTTCTTTAGTTTTAACTGTGGATGATGGTGAACTGCTAAAGACAATAATCTTCTGTTCTGTTTTGCTCTATGGTTGGAAGATCAATTTTTGTTCTCTCAAAATTTTATCTTATTCTTATTTTTGTTTTCGAATTTTATTCTTGAGATATACAGTTGTACTGCTAAAATGCCATTTCACTTATGTGCTATGGAATATAGAAAGAAAGACAGACAGACAGACAGACAGACAGAGAGACAGACAGACAGACAGACAGACAGACAGACAGACAGACAGACAGACAGACAGACAGAAGAGAGGAGGAGAATGTGGTGGGAATAAAATATGGCTATTACCAGAAAAAAGAGAGGAGGGGGGAGGAAACAGTTCAAAGAAACCTATTCATGCTGGCAATAAAATATAGATATTGCCAGAAAATAGTCTGGCAGGACAACAGAAATTTCATTTCTATTTTGTTTTTTTAAATCCAGTAACTGCAGTAATAGATACCGCAACCTTCCAAGTCATTTGCTGTGTCTGGGCTCTGGAGGACTCCTGTGTCAAAATCCTTCAGAGTCACTAGCAGAAGCTAGAGGGAAACTGGTGGACAGTTTGACAGAAGGAGAAGGTTTGTCTGTGAAGCAGATGATTCAGTGCCCCAAACGTCCTAGCCACGTGGGGAGAAAACCCAGGGAAGTCCTTCAGTGAAGTATTAAGAATTTTATTTACTTGTCATAACAGGCCAACAGATCAATTCCAGATAACCTGAATTTCCAGATGTGTTCAACCTCACCTTTGCTCAGCCACCTTCAGTCTGGTCCGTGGGAGAGAATCACAGGAGCTGAGGTCCAACATCTCTGGAAGGACAAATATTTCCCTCCCCCTACATTAGATAATCCCACCCCATTTGCACGCTTGTACTATAGCTGAGAATATGGATCAACTTTCCTCAGGGGTTGTAAATATTGTAACGGCTTGTTGCATAAAAGAGGGAAAGAAACAGATTATATAAATGAATGGGAAATTAAATATGCCATTAAAAAAGCAGGAATATAAACTCACCATGACTTTTCCAGGGTGTTCCCTACTGATCATAATCACTGTTCCAAAAACACTGATTTCCACCATCTTGGGGAAAGCTGCCGAGGGGCTGATTTGGTGCTCGTTTTGGACAAGAACCTGGAAATCCACCAGATCTTTCCTCTCCTCACAGAGCCCCGCCAACTGATATACACAGGTACCCTCAAAGTCAAACTTCTGTCCATCAAAACTATTGTAACGAGTGCCCCTTGAAGCAGAGCAGGTGGCATAACTGGTGGGATAGCAATTCTGGATGCCATCTTCTACCCTGCACTGTTCTCCTCTCCTGCAGCTGGCTGCCTGGCAGGTCACACGTTTGGTCTCTGGGTCACAAGTGCAGCGCCTTGTGCAGCTGTCATCTCCCCAGAATTGCTCCCCAGCAGAGAAGAGCTTTTCTTCAAAGGTACAGCCACAGTTAGCCTTGGGGATGCATTTCCCAGCATCCCACACAAAGCCTCTGTTGCACTGACAGCGCTCCACACAAGGCAATGAAGAACAACTGCTGGGAAGAGCTTCATCATTGCAAGTGGCAGGGCATGCAGGTCCACAGGCAGTGTATTGGCTATTCTCAGGGCAGACCAAGGAGGCTGTGGAAGGAAGAAGGTGTGAGTCAAAACCAAAAAAATCTAGTGTTGAAATCGCATACAGACGGAGCTTTAGAAGAGGAATGACCATTGCTTTAATTCAGTCCATAAGGGGATACCTCGCATGAGAATGGCAATATCACGACCCTTTCCTATTGTTCTGAAGCCACCCTTCCCACCCTCTCCCTGGGATACTCACAGCAACCAGTTGGCGTTCTCCAGTCAGAAACAGCAGCTCCCTCTCTCCGGCAGATTTCCGCATAGTTCTTCAGGGCCTCACACAGCACTTCCCGGAGGCCATCATTCAAGCAGACATCATAGACGCAGTTTTCCAGAAAGATCTCAGGGTCCACCACAGAATGGCACTGGCTGAATGGGCCGCTCCCTGCTTTACTGATCCAGCCACAGAATGGTTCAGCTTTGTACTTGCTGGCCAGTGCTGGGGAGCAGCTTTTGCAACCCCCTGGGCAGTCATCCCAACACACCCTGTCTCCATCTTCCACCTTCCAGCTGCTCCCAAACTCTACAGGACTGGAGACCAAGGCTCCACTGGGGGTGGCGAAGTCATCAGTGGGATCACCGTTGTAGTTCCCACAAAGGCCACACACACTCTCTGAAAACCTTCTGGGGATCTTGATGAGCAAGAAGTCATCCCAGTCATAGGAGACCTTCAGGGCAAAGTCAGTCTCAATGAGGATGGAACCCCCACTCTGGTAGAGACGGAGTTTCCCTTCATTCAAGGAGATGGGTAGGTGGGACAGCTGGTTATCCACCTGTGGGAGGGAACACATAAAACCAAGAGAGGTGGCTGAGGTTTATTTTGTCAGAAAGGCATCATATATTCAACTGACGGGTTCAGAGTAGAGGAGTTTCCAGTGGTATTCAATTTTAAATTTATTTTTCAAAATACATTGTTTAGTTAAAAATACATGAGGACAAGCAAGAAGAAATAGCTCTCAACTAGAGGAAACATGCAGGAAATAAAAGCACTGAATCTTGAAATATCTTTTTGCCTCCAGCGCCTTTTAAATGAACATCAGATTCTAATTTCAAACTGATCTTGATTGTCAGTCAACACTTTTTTCTACTCTGGGGAAAGGAGGAGCGGTACATGACTTGCCCACCTCTCCCCAGTGCAGCAGAAGTAACAGCGCTTCCAGTAAGCCCTATTTTGGAGATCCAATTTCTCTTAGTTTCCCTGGGTTCTGCACGGTATAAGGGCTCAACACTCATTTCCCCTTATATTTTCGCAGGGAAAAAAATAGTATTTTACAAGTTCCTGGTAGTCCTTGCTATGAGATATGTGACTAGATTTTCCCATTCTCCCTTTGGGAACTAAGCAGGTTTGTTATAACTGCAGCACTTTTATCAAGCCACTCGATTAGCATAGTACACTTGGTCTCTGTGTACCTTCCTCCTGATTGCAAAAGGAAGAACCAAGCCCAGAGGAACAAGCATAAAGAAAAGAAAGATTATTCTCCAACTCAATCAAATCAAATCAAATGTGAGAGAAAATGGAACAGATGTAAGTGCTCCTGAAGGGGAAGGTTCACAGGAAATTTGGAACAGCAAAAGAAAAATATGCTAGCCTTTGTGCATTCAAAAGAACAACAACTTTTAACATTGAAGGTTGTGAGAAAGGATCCATTGAAAGTCAATCCATTATAACAGGCAAAGAAAAGAGGAAGCAAGCGTGACATAGTTACTGTACCCTTTGAAAAGTGGACAATTGGGAATGAGGGAGTGAAATGGAAAATTGGTTGTCTTCCTGTCTTACCCTCACGAGTCCCATCTCGCTTTTGCTGACAGACACAGTGATGTCGTAGACCGTGATGGTCACATGAGGATTGCCCCTGTTTTCATTCTTGGCCTCAATGTTGAAAGACGGAAGAGCTACATCCAAGCCGCAAGTCTTCGCGACAGTGTAGGTACAGGTGCCCATGAAGTCAAAGTTCCTCCCGTCAAAGGTGTGATAATGGTGATCTCCCTGTGCCCAGCAGGTGGATTCAGATTTTGCCACACATACAGGGTGTCTCTCTCTGATCTCACACTTTTCGTCCTTCCCACACTTGATCAAGCTGCACAGAGCAACTGGGTCACCTAGAAAGGAAAAATTCCAGAGCAATTGATTTCAAAACTACAAACACATGACAGCATTTCTAAACATATTTATAAGTCAAAAGCCAGCTTTGGACAAGTTTTTAAGATCCTCGCCTACCTATGCTCCAACCGAAGCGGAGTTTGGAATTTGTCAAAATCTAATCTCTTTCCATTAATCTGTTAAAAATGTTCAGCAATGATTTTCTTAGAAAAATCAATGTTTTAATAGTTAAATGCAAAGACTTGTTTTTGAGTAAAGATTCATGCTTGACATGAATTTAACTCATCGCTATCCTTTTCCAGTACTTTCACAATACCTTTTTTTAAAAGTTCAGTTCTTTTAACAATTGAACGAATCAGTTGCCAAGATAGTGAAATGAAGTTTGCAGGAAGTTTTTTGTTTCTTTTTTATTTTACAGTTATATTTCATTTTATTGTAATGCATTAAAACTCAAAAGATAAACAAAGAGACACTCGTACCTCATTTATACATCCATTCAATACCTCAGCTTCATACATTCTATAACATAAGCTAATTTCTTTATCAGGTTCCCATGATATTACACTTTCCACTACCAGATTTACCAGATCTCATCGTTATATATAAGTAATTCTCACAGTTCCATTTCCTTGTCCTTTGAGCGTGGTTTTTTCTTTCATTGTTAATGAATCAGTTCTCTTTATTGGTTTAACATTCTTTTGTTGGTAGTTACACCAACTGGCTATAAAACTTTGGAACCAGGGCTTGAACCTGAGCACCATCAGACTGTAAGGTGAGCTAGAACTACATCTCTTCTGTCAGCAATCTTGCTGCTGCTGCCGCCTTTTGCACAAGCTGCAGCTTCCAACTGGGATCTTCCAGATGTTGACGGACTTCAGCTAGGACAGCTAACAGTGCAGTGCAACAACCTCCAGAAGACCACAACTTGCCCACTCTTGCCACATTGAAAAGCAGCCTGACTGTGCCTCTATGTCTGCACAATCAGGACAGAATTAAGACACAAAGTACCCAGATCTCTCCCTCAAGAAGCAAAGCTACCGGTACCTGTCTGTTGAGGAAGATGGCTGATGTTGCTGTTGTTTTAAATAGTTAGGAGGTGTAGAGAAAACATTTGGGCTGGGGGTGGGGAATCTGACTTAAAGAGAACATGCATAGCTCAGTGGCAGAGCATATCCATGCAGAAAGACCTATGTTCCGTTCCTCACATCTCATAGGAGTAAAAAGGTGGTGTTTTAGAATTTCTGAACATGTACTAGAACTTTCTATGGCATAACAGGCACTTTCATTAAGAACTTGCTGCCTAAGCTGACAAATGTTGCCAGCCGAGTCCTGTGTACGCAACAGGCAGAAAGGACCGAGTACATGTGAAAGCTGGGATGTCTCACATGTGAGAATCAAAACAAGCGAACAAACAAACCAATGTTATCACTGGACAGGATTACAAGAGTTTATGCATATTTCTTAATGATTTATCACATTTGGGAAATCTTTAGTGGATGTTTCATGAAAGGATTAGGAGAACTTATAGCATATTTTGCTGTCACTACTGGTAATAAAACAAAAGTGGAGGCCTTTTCAGTCTAAAATGAAGGGGATCGTAAGCTTGATCATTTTTCTGACAGTAGGTTCTGATGTGCAAGACACTTGTCAGCCAGCTTATTCTTGCATGCGCAACAGGCCAAGAGGACCCTCACTCACCGTACAGCCAAGCTGGAATATAAGTCTCCAGTTCTTTTGTTCTTGTGTGTGAACCAAAGAAGTACAGAAGCCTTCTCCCCACTGCTTCAGATTACAAGGGGGTTAGAAACATTTTTCAAGAACAATTTGGAACTTCTTGGTGAAAGCTTGAGGAAAGGACTCGGGCAGGGTTAGCTGCTGTCACAGCGGCTGACAGGAAAAGCATGGGTCTTTTCAATCTCACATGGGGGAAGGGGAATAATCCTGCAATGGTTGCTAGTTTCTTTATCAAGATGTCTCCAAATGTCATGACACTCATTTTCCTGTCAAGGATGCAGCCGGGGACGCAATTGTTCAGCACTTCTCATAGCCAGGGGAATTAAATGAATGTCAGTTACCTTTCTTAAGGCAGGCCATGACTCCAATCTGGATTTCACAGGTTTCATCAGCAGCACAGTTGTAGGGCTTACAGGTCACTCCCTCCCCTGGAATACAGCGGCAGCGCTCCTGGCATCCATTCAGCAGAACCTCCTCATTGGGCTAGTGGGAGTCATAGAGGGATTAGAACTATGGGGGGGCGGGGGGCGGAAGAAATCATGCACTCGTTTTGGAATGCAAGCTATTTGAATGCATTTATCTTTCCATGAGATCCAGCATGGTATAGTGGTTTCAATGTTGCACTACAACTCTGGAGGTCACAGTGCAAATCCCCACTCAGCCTTGGGAAACCCATTTGGTGACTTTGGGCAAGTCACATTCTCTCAGCATCAGAAGGAGGCAAAGAGAAATGATAGGTTCACCATAGGATCACCATAACTTGGAGACAACTTGTCCTAAGGTAGCTAAAACCATTCCCATACAGGATGATAGATTAGAGAACTTCAAAAAACCCGAGCCGGGGGAATGGAATGGTGAATCATGGAGGAGGAGGATATGGCTGGCTGACTTCTCACAGCAATAAGTTGTTGCAGGCCCAGGTACGCTACTCAAAATATTGTCAGGAAACACGATCATCAGTACAGAATTTGGAGGAAAACACAATCATCTGATGAAATCTCATGTAAACGACTAGGAAAGCTAAGGGCAGTTCGTTCAAAGCTCAGCTCAAAGGTGCCGAATGAACTGTCGGGCTGGGAGGCTTCTGTGCTCATCACTTTATTTGTTTCGCATTTAAAAGGAGAGGAAAAGCTGTGAATCCCACGTAATGCATACTGAGAGATTCTGGAAACAAGCATAAAAACTGAGACATCCATTTGAAACATGCGGAGCCAAGCCAAGCAAGCAAATCCTTGATCTGATCCAGAGAGACTACAAACAGCAATAAAAGTAAAAAGTAGAAGATTAAGCTTAGAGATCTGTCAGTGGCTTATACTAGGATAACCGCTGCTTTTTCCACATTAATAGTTCCTTGGACTTTTCTCAGGGAGGTATGAAGAGCTTTTATGTGCATCACCTTTGCTCCCTGTGTGTGAGGGTAGCCAGACAAGCAATCAATGCCAAAGAAGGAGTAGCTTTCACCCTACATCGCTACCTGACATGCACTGGGGGGCAGGTGTTATATGCTCAGCCAATTGTCCAATGGGATCGTGGCCACAGATCTCGAAGAGAAACCTACCTGGTAGTAGCGCCCATTCTTGAAACACCCACAGCTTCCTACAGGAACACAGCCAAGGCCGTCAAAGAAGTAACCATCATTACACTGGCAGCCCTCCGCACAGGTTTCTGGACAAACTCTGGAGTCAGTAATCTTGGCACAGCTGGTAGAGCAGAGATCGGCACACACCTCGTAGTGACTGTTGGCTGGACAGCTGAGAGCTAAATTAGAAGAGGACATGGATTAGATGAAAAAGTCCCCTGTACGAAAGGACAGGGGATGGGGAGAATGCGGAGAAATATTGTCGCCAGCTGATGAAGCTGAATGGTGAGCTATTCAAGTCAGATATATTAAGTCAAATACATCAAATAAGCCAAACACTCACGGCAGAAGGAAGGAGTTCTCCAGCGCTGGACTGAAACTCCAGCCTCTTGGCAGGCAGAAACATAGCTCTGGATGCTCTGGCACAAGGCTGGGCTGTCTGCACTGCCCAGGCAGAGATCGTAGACGCAGTTATTGAAGTACACACTGGGGCCCACCTGGCTGTGGCAAGCTCTGAAGGGGCCATCCGATGCTATGAGGATCCCACAGTACTTGCGCTGCTTGAACATGTCCTTCTTCTTCTCTTCACAGACGGGGCAGCTACTCCCAGAGCATCCATCCGAGCAGGATGTTCCTGTCCCAGGGACTGGAACCTTCCAGGAAGCCCCAAAGGTAGCTACGTCAGAGCTTGTCCTGCCATCAGGGAGCAGGAACTCATCGTCCTTCAGCCCGTTGTAGTTCCCACACAGGCCTCGCATCTCACCACGGTAAGTGCCTGGAACAATGACTAGCATGTGGTATACCAAGTCATAGCCCACAGTGAGGCCAAAGTCTGTTTGTATCAAGACTTTCAGGCCATGCTGGAAGGCTCTAAGCTGTCCTTCAGAAGCCGAAAGGGTCATAGGAAGGGGTTGGAACACACCGTTCACCTGAGAGAAAAATGATTTGTAGTACGTCACATTATGTTGTTTTCAAAAGCCATGTCTGATGATCAGAAAACAACTGAAGGGAAAAAACTTTATATGGTGCTTCGCATTCTTAGAAACAACTTGTAACTAGTTGTAAACAATGTAGATCTCTACAGTGAGTTATCTTTTGGGAGTAACAAGGGTATAATGCGGGTAAATTTGAAAACTAAAATAATGGGTGTGGCAGCCATTGTTTTATTTGATATGACAAGCAATACTTGCTGTTTACTTTTACCACATCTTTCTAGGGGGGACTCCATGCCCATTTAGAAGCAATTGAATCAGAACTTGACACATTTATTCTGATCTCTTACTGATTCTTAGTTTTCTTTTGAAGAAGGGCAACAGAAGTAAAACGGAAAAGCATTAGACACCATAACAAGTAACATAACTACCACAGTTACAGATTCACCCCAGGCAATTTTAACAGGAATAAATTAAATGGGCGACAGGCATCTAATGAACTGCATATGTAATTTCTTTTAAAGGCAACCTTCCTAATGGTGGTATCAATTTATTAACGGTGATTGTGATATGGTAAACCCAGTCACAGCCCGTAATGAGGTGTTTCATGGTGACAGGCTTTGAGCCTTCCTTTCAAAAGTGTCATAGGACAAGGTTGGAACATTCCATTACCGTAGGACAAAGAGAATTCCCTGTTACCGTGAAGATGTTTTGTGAAGAAGTTATGTTTAAGATCAGGGAACATGACACTTTATTCCACTTTTGTACCTTCCTTCCAGTGGAGGAGACATTTCTTCTGTCAATTTGAACCAACTTATTGAGCGGACATTTATGACATTGTCTTCATTTGATTCCACTATAGAAAATCAAACTTTTTTCCAAATATGCAGAGTAAGTGTAGGAGGAGAATCTACAACAGCGAGGAAGAAGGCTATGCAAATCCAGGCTCCATGCAATTTTGCAGCTATGGAAAGAGCTAGAGAGGACAGACACTTACCCACTCATTTACAGCACAATAGATATCAGGCAGAATGGGTAAAACATGGCTGGGGCATTCCAAAGTAACCGAAGAATCAACGATTCCCTACCACCAGGCTAACAGTCTAAAACAAGCTCTTTCTTTGAGGCACAGACTCACCTTCACTTGTCCTGGTTTGTTCTGCACTAATGTCACTGTCAGACCGTACACCGTGAGAGAGATCGCCCTGGTAACCGAGCCCTTCCCACCAACATTGGCTTCATTCTCCACATTCACAGTGAACAGGGTCAGTTTCTCATTTTCTGTATTGGTCGTAGCCAAGGTGTACGCACAGGTCCCTTCGAAATAAAAGTACAGCCCGTCGAAGGAAAGATAGTGAGGGTTGCCAAAAACTGAACAGGTAGCGTTGCCAATGGGGTGACATTTCCGGACGCCATCAAGCAGCCTGCATTCTTCATCAGGTCCACAGGAGACAGCTTGACACTTCACGGTCCCTCCAGGCTGACACTCGCAACGCTTCTGGCACGTTGGGTAGAAAACCTCTCCTGCCAAATAATAGCGATCCTGATAAAGGCAGCCACACTGGGACCTAGGGACACACTGATCGCCGCTCAGCACAAAGTCCTCATTGCACACACAGCCTTCTTGGCATTTGGGTGGACAAGGAACTGAGACAGACATGCCGCTACATGTACTCTGGGCACAGTCCCGAGCGCAGAGCTCATAGTGGCTATTTGGAGGACACGGCAGACCTGGCAATTGGAAAAGAAAAGGTGAGAGGAAAAATTAAGCAGGCAAATCAATAAATGAATCCAGAATGGCATGCTAAATTCAATCAGTGCAGGAATACAAACTGGGGCTCTGAGGATGGCATGGACATATTTTGAAAGCATCTTTCAGGGAGACAGGAAGGCACATATCCGGAATCTTGAATTCAGACTGAGAATCCACGGGGCCTGCAGATGCTATCGGACTACAATTAGAGCTGCTCTAACCAGCATGTAGAAAGGTGAGGAATGCTGGCAACAGCAGCCCAACAAGGCAGGGAAGGCGGTAGGATTCTCACCACAACTAAATGCAGAGGCAAAGCCTTGTCCTCCGTTGCTCCTTGGGAGCAAAAACACCTTCCTCCTCTCCTTTTCGATGCTACCTGATAAGTTTCTCCTCTCACGTTGTTGTGTACCTTCAAGTCATTTCCACCTTATGGTGACCCCAAAGCGAATCTCTCATGGAGTTTTCTGGGGTCTGAGTGATTGACACACCCAAGATCACCCAGTAGCTTTCCATGGCGGAATGGAGAATTGAACCCTGGTCTCCAGGGTTATAGTCCAATGTTCAAACCACTCCATCATGCCGGATCTCCTCCCGTAATGTACTTCTGTCTTGCGTACATGCTGCAAAGAATCCTTACCCTCCTCTGCTTCTGCCAGCCTGACACCAAAGCACCTATCTGCAGTCAGGTGGAGGGCAATTATTGTTACTCTAGGCTACGCCAATACAGACTTCCTTTTGGGAAAGAGTTGCTTCAGGTCCTCCTGAAAATGGCACACAAAGCAACTAGTATTTCTTTCTTTTTCTTTTCTTGCACATCATACCTACACTCTGTTTAACCAAAAAGCTACTCAGGATAATTTTTACTTACCGCAGAAGGATTCTGATCTCCAAGCATCAAGAGTTGCTCCTGCTGCCTGACAGGCTTCTACAAAGTTGGTGATGGCCTGGCAGATCACAGCTTGTTGACCTTTGAAAATGCAGGAATCATACACGCAATCTTGAAAGTATTCCTCAGGATCAATTATGCTGTGACACTGTTGAAAAGGGCCGCTCCTGGCCAGGATGAGCCCACACTCCCTCCCAAGGTGGCGTTGGTGCCGCTCAATGGCTGACAGCCCAGAACATTCTTCTTTGCCCGTCTCAGTGCAGCCTGGTACCTCCCGCATTTTCCAGCTCTGACCAAAGGCTGATGGACTTGGAGCCACTTTCGTGTCTTTTGTGGTCAACTCATCAAACTTATTGCCATTGAAGTTCCCACAGAGACCACAAAGGGCAGCGGCATAGGTGCTGGGCACTGTCACAGTGACCTGGTTTTGCCAGTCAAAGGTGACGGACAGGTGGAAATCCGTCTGGACCACTACCTCTCGCCCCCTCCGATAGACGAGGATCTCCCCATTTCTGATGTTGAAAGGCAGGTGTGTCAACAAGCCATTCACCTAGGACCATTCAAAGAGAAATTAATGGAAACATTTGCTATGGTTTAGTTGGCTGAAAATCTGACAGTCCATGGGAAGACTGTTAATGCTTTAAGTTCTAGAATGCGATAATGCTTTAATGAATAATTTCTTTAGTTTTAACTGTGGATGATGGTGAACTGCTAAAGACAATAATCTTCTGTTCTGTTTTGCTCTATGGTTGGAAGATCAATTTTTGTTCTCTCAAAATTTTATCTTATTCTTATTTTTGTTTTCGAATTTTATTCTTGAGATATACAGTTGTACTGCTAAAATGCCATTTCACTTATGTGCTATGGAATATAGAAAGAAAGACAGACAGACAGACAGAGAGACAGACAGACAGACAGACAGACAGACAGACAGACAGACAGACAGACAGACAGACAGAAGAGAGGAGGAGAATGTGGTGGGAATAAAATATGGCTATTACCAGAAAAAAGAGAGGAGGGGGGAGGAAACAGTTCAAAGAAACCTATTCATGCTGGCAATAAAATATAGATATTGCCAGAAAATAGTCTGGCAGGACAACAGAAATTTCATTTCTATTTTGTTTTTTTAAATCCAGTAACTGCAGTAATAGATACCGCAACCTTCCAAGTCATTTGCTGTGTCTGGGCTCTGGAGGACTCCTGTGTCAAAATCCTTCAGAGTCACTAGCAGAAGCTAGAGGGAAACTGGTGGACAGTTTGACAGAAGGAGAAGGTTTGTCTGTGAAGCAGATGATTCAGTGCCCCAAACGTCCTAGCCACGTGGGGAGAAAACACAGGGAAGTCCTTCAGTGAAGTATTAAGAATTTTATTTACTTGTCATAACAGGCCAACAGATCAATTCCAGATAACCTGAATTTCCAGATGTGTTCAACCTCACCTTTGCTCAGCCACCTTCAGTCTGGTCCGTGGGAGAGAATCACAGGAGCTGAGGTCCAACATCTCTGGAAGGACAAATATTTCCCTCCCCCTACATTAGATAATCCCACCCCATTTGCACGCTTGTACTATAGCTGAGAATATGGATCAACTTTCCTCAGGGGTTGTAAATATTGTAACGGCTTGTTGCATAAAAGAGGGAAAGAAACAGATTATATAAATGAATGGGAAATTAAATATGCCATTAAAAAAGCAGGAATATAAACTCACCATGACTTTTCCAGGGTGTTCCCTACTGATCATAATCACTGTTCCAAAAACACTGATTTCCACCATCTTGGGGAAAGCTGCCGAGGGGCTGATTTGGTGCTCGTTTTGGACAAGAACCTGGAAATCCACCAGATCTTTCCTCTCCTCACAGAGCCCCGCCAACTGATATACACAGGTACCCTCAAAGTCAAACTTCTGTCCATCAAAACTATTGTAACGAGTGCCCCTTGAAGCAGAGCAGGTGGCATAACTGGTGGGATAGCAATTCTGGATGCCATCTTCTACCCTGCACTGTTCTCCTCTCCTGCAGCTGGCTGCCTGGCAGGTCACACGTTTGGTCTCTGGGTCACAAGTGCAGCGCCTTGTGCAGCTGTCATCTCCCCAGAATTGCTCCCCAGCAGAGAAGAGCTTTTCTTCAAAGGTACAGCCACAGTTAGCCTTGGGGATGCATTTCCCAGCATCCCACACAAAGCCTCTGTTGCACTGACAGCGCTCCACACAAGGCAATGAAGAACAACTGCTGGGAAGAGCTTCATCATTGCAAGTGGCAGGGCATGCAGGTCCACAGGCAGTGTATTGGCTATTCTCAGGGCAGACCAAGGAGGCTGTGGAAGGAAGAAGGTGTGAGTCAAAACCAAAAAAATCTAGTGTTGAAATCGCATACAGACGGAGCTTTAGAAGAGGAATGACCATTGCTTTAATTCAGTCCATAAGGGGATACCTCGCATGAGAATGGCAATATCACGACCCTTTCCTATTGTTCTGAAGCCACCCTTCCCACCCTCTCCCTGGGATACTCACAGCAACCAGTTGGCGTTCTCCAGTCAGAAACAGCAGCTCCCTCTCTCCGGCAGATTTCCGCATAGTTCTTCAGGGCCTCACACAGCACTTCCCGGAGGCCATCATTCAAGCAGACATCATAGACGCAGTTTTCCAGAAAGATCTCAGGGTCCACCACAGAATGGCACTGGCTGAATGGGCCGCTCCCTGCTTTACTGATCCAGCCACAGAATGGTTCAGCTTTGTACTTGCTGGCCAGTGCTGGGGAGCAGCTTTTGCAACCCCCTGGGCAGTCATCCCAACACACCCTGTCTCCATCTTCCACCTTCCAGCTGCTCCCAAACTCTACAGGACTGGAGACCAAGGCTCCACTGGGGGTGGCGAAGTCATCAGTGGGATCACCGTTGTAGTTCCCACAAAGGCCACACACACTCTCTGAAAACCTTCTGGGGATCTTGATGAGCAAGAAGTCATCCCAGTCATAGGAGACCTTCAGGGCAAAGTCAGTCTCAATGAGGATGGAACCCCCACTCTGGTAGAGACGGAGTTTCCCTTCATTCAAGGAGATGGGTAGGTGGGACAGCTGGTTATCCACCTGTGGGAGGGAACACATAAAACCAAGAGAGGTGGCTGAGGTTTATTTTGTCAGAAAGGCATCATATATTCAACTGACGGGTTCAGAGTAGAGGAGTTTCCAGTGGTATTCAATTTTAAATTTATTTTTCAAAATACATTGTTTAGTTAAAAATACATGAGGACAAGCAAGAAGAAATAGCTCTCAACTAGAGGAAACATGCAGGAAATAAAAGCACTGAATCTTGAAATATCTTTTTGCCTCCAGCGCCTTTTAAATGAACATCAGATTCTAATTTCAAACTGATCTTGATTGTCAGTCAACACTTTTTTCTACTCTGGGGAAAGGAGGAGCGGTACATGACTTGCCCACCTCTCCCCAGTGCAGCAGAAGTAACAGCGCTTCCAGTAAGCCCTATTTTGGAGATCCAATTTCTCTTAGTTTCCCTGGGTTCTGCACGGTATAAGGGCTCAACACTCATTTCCCCTTATATTTTCGCAGGGAAAAAAATAGTATTTTACAAGTTCCTGGTAGTCCTTGCTATGAGATATGTGACTAGATTTTCCCATTCTCCCTTTGGGAACTAAGCAGGTTTGTTATAACTGCAGCACTTTTATCAAGCCACTCGATTAGCATAGTACACTTGGTCTCTGTGTACCTTCCTCCTGATTGCAAAAGGAAGAACCAAGCCCAGAGGAACAAGCATAAAGAAAAGAAAGATTATTCTCCAACTCAATCAAATCAAATCAAATGTGAGAGAAAATGGAACAGATGTAAGTGCTCCTGAAGGGGAAGGTTCACAGGAAATTTGGAACAGCAAAAGAAAAATATGCTAGCCTTTGTGCATTCAAAAGAACAACAACTTTTAACATTGAAGGTTGTGAGAAAGGATCCATTGAAAGTCAATCCATTATAACAGGCAAACAAAAGAGGAAGCAAGCGTGACATAGTTACTGTACCCTTTGAAAAGTGGACAATTGGGAATGAGGGAGTGAAATGGAAAATTGGTTGTCTTCCTGTCTTACCCTCACGAGTCCCATCTCGCTTTTGCTGACAGACACAGTGATGTCGTAGACCGTGATGGTCACATGAGGATTGCCCCTGTTTTCATTCTTGGCCTCAATGTTGAAAGACGGAAGAGCTACATCCAAGCCGCAAGTCTTCGCGACAGTGTAGGTACAGGTGCCCATGAAGTCAAAGTTCCTCCCGTCAAAGGTGTGATAATGGTGATCTCCCTGTGCCCAGCAGGTGGATTCAGATTTTGCCACACATACAGGGTGTCTCTCTCTGATCTCACACTTTTCGTCCTTCCCACACTTGATCAAGCTGCACAGAGCAACTGGGTCACCTAGAAAGGAAAAATTCCAGAGCAATTGATTTCAAAACTACAAACACATGACAGCATTTCTAAACATATTTATAAGTCAAAAGCCAGCTTTGGACAAGTTTTTAAGATCCTCGCCTACCTATGCTCCAACCGAAGCGGAGTTTGGAATTTGTCAAAATCTAATCTCTTTCCATTAATCTGTTAAAAATGTTCAGCAATGATTTTCTTAGAAAAATCAATGTTTTAATAGTTAAATGCAAAGACTTGTTTTTGAGTAAAGATTCATGCTTGACATGAATTTAACTCATCGCTATCCTTTTCCAGTACTTTCACAATACCTTTTTTTAAAAGTTCAGTTCTTTTAACAATTGAACGAATCAGTTGCCAAGATAGTGAAATGAAGTTTGCAGGAAGTTTTTTGTTTCTTTTTTATTTTACAGTTATATTTCATTTTATTGTAATGCATTAAAACTCAAAAGATAAACAAAGAGACACTCGTACCTCATTTATACATCCATTCAATACCTCAGCTTCATACATTCTATAACATAAGCTAATTTCTTTATCAGGTTCCCATGATATTACACTTTCCACTACCAGATTTACCAGATCTCATCGTTATATATAAGTAATTCTCACAGTTCCATTTCCTTGTCCTTTGAGCGTGGTTTTTTCTTTCATTGTTAATGAATCAGTTCTCTTTATTGGATTAACATTCTTTTGTTGGTAGTTACACCAACTGGCTATAAAACTTTGGAACCAGGGCTTGAACCTGAGCACCATCAGACTGTAAGGTGAGCTAGAACTACATCTCTTCTGTCAGCAATCTTGCTGCTGCTGCCGCCTTTTGCACAAGCTGCAGCTTCCAACTGGGATCTTCCAGATGTTGACGGACTTCAGCTAGGACAGCTAACAGTGCAGTGCAACAACCTCCAGAAGACCACAACTTGCCCACTCTTGCCACATTGAAAAGCAGCCTGACTGTGCCTCTATGTCTGCACAATCAGGACAGAATTAAGACACAAAGTACCCAGATCTCTCCCTCAAGAAGCAAAGCTACCGGTACCTGTCTGTTGAGGAAGATGGCTGATGTTGCTGTTGTTTTAAATAGTTAGGAGGTGTAGAGAAAACATTTGGGCTGGGGGTGGGGAATCTGACTTAAAGAGAACATGCATAGCTCAGTGGCAGAGCATATCCATGCAGAAAGACCTATGTTCCGTTCCTCACATCTCATAGGAGTAAAAAGGTGGTGTTTTAGAATTTCTGAACATGTACTAGAACTTTCTATGGCATAACAGGCACTTTCATTAAGAACTTGCTGCCTAAGCTGACAAATGTTGCCAGCCGAGTCCTGTGTACGCAACAGGCAGAAAGGACCGAGTACATGTGAAAGCTGGGATGTCTCACATGTGAGAATCAAAACAAGCGAACAAACAAACCAATGTTATCACTGGACAGGATTACAAGAGTTTATGCATATTTCTTAATGATTTATCACATTTGGGAAATCTTTAGTGGATGTTTCATGAAAGGATTAGGAGAACTTATAGCATATTTTGCTGTCACTACTGGTAATAAAACAAAAGTGGAGGCCTTTTCAGTCTAAAATGAAGGGGATCGTAAGCTTGATCATTTTTCTGACAGTAGGTTCTGATGTGCAAGACACTTGTCAGCCAGCTTATTCTTGCATGCGCAACAGGCCAAGAGGACCCTCACTCACCGTACAGCCAAGCTGGAATATAAGTCTCCAGTTCTTTTGTTCTTGTGTGTGAACCAAAGAAGTACAGAAGCCTTCTCCCCACTGCTTCAGATTACAAGGGGGTTAGAAACATTTTTCAAGAACAATTTGGAACTTCTTGGTGAAAGCTTGAGGAAAGGACTCGGGCAGGGTTAGCTGCTGTCACAGCGGCTGACAGGAAAAGCATGGGTCTTTTCAATCTCACATGGGGGAAGGGGAATAATCCTGCAATGGTTGCTAGTTTCTTTATCAAGATGTCTCCAAATGTCATGACACTCATTTTCCTGTCAAGGATGCAGCCGGGGACGCAATTGTTCAGCACTTCTCATAGCCAGGGGAATTAAATGAATGTCAGTTACCTTTCTTAAGGCAGGCCATGACTCCAATCTGGATTTCACAGGTTTCATCAGCAGCACAGTTGTAGGGCTTACAGGTCACTCCCTCCCCTGGAATACAGCGGCAGCGCTCCTGGCATCCATTCAGCAGAACCTCCTCATTGGGCTAGTGGGAGTCATAGAGGGATTAGAACTATGGGGGGGCGGGGGGCGGAAGAAATCATGCACTCGTTTTGGAATGCAAGCTATTTGAATGCATTTATCTTTCCATGAGATCCAGCATGGTATAGTGGTTTCAATGTTGCACTACAACTCTGGAGGTCACAGTGCAAATCCCCACTCAGCCTTGGGAAACCCATTTGGTGACTTTGGGCAAGTCACATTCTCTCAGCATCAGAAGGAGGCAAAGAGAAATGATAGGTTCACCATAGGATCACCATAACTTGGAGACAACTTGTCCTAAGGTAGCTAAAACCATTCCCATACAGGATGATAGATTAGAGAACTTCAAAAAACCCGAGCCGGGGGAATGGAATGGTGAATCATGGAGGAGGAGGATATGGCTGGCTGACTTCTCACAGCAATAAGTTGTTGCAGGCCCAGGTACGCTACTCAAAATATTGTCAGGAAACACGATCATCAGTACAGAATTTGGAGGAAAACACAATCATCTGATGAAATCTCATGTAAACGACTAGGAAAGCTAAGGGCAGTTCGTTCAAAGCTCAGCTCAAAGGTGCCGAATGAACTGTCGGGCTGGG
The DNA here is from genome assembly GCA_030412105.1 of Cyclura pinguis. Classification (NCBI taxonomy): domain Eukaryota; kingdom Metazoa; phylum Chordata; class Lepidosauria; order Squamata; family Iguanidae; genus Cyclura; species Cyclura pinguis. The sequence continues at coordinate 12,559,937 of CM059606.1, read as the reverse complement.
AGGCTTCTGTGCTCATCACTTTATTTGTTTCGCATTTAAAAGGAGAGGAAAAGCTGTGAATCCCACGTAATGCATACTGAGAGATTCTGGAAACAAGCATAAAAACTGAGACATCCATTTGAAACATGCGGAGCCAAGCCAAGCAAGCAAATCCTTGATCTGATCCAGAGAGACTACAAACAGCAATAAAAGTAAAAAGTAGAAGATTAAGCTTAGAGATCTGTCAGTGGCTTATACTAGGATAACCGCTGCTTTTTCCACATTAATAGTTCCTTGGACTTTTCTCAGGGAGGTATGAAGAGCTTTTATGTGCATCACCTTTGCTCCCTGTGTGTGAGGGTAGCCAGACAAGCAATCAATGCCAAAGAAGGAGTAGCTTTCACCCTACATCGCTACCTGACATGCACTGGGGGGCAGGTGTTATATGCTCAGCCAATTGTCCAATGGGATCGTGGCCACAGATCTCGAAGAGAAACCTACCTGGTAGTAGCGCCCATTCTTGAAACACCCACAGCTTCCTACAGGAACACAGCCAAGGCCGTCAAAGAAGTAACCATCATTACACTGGCAGCCCTCCGCACAGGTTTCTGGACAAACTCTGGAGTCAGTAATCTTGGCACAGCTGGTAGAGCAGAGATCGGCACACACCTCGTAGTGACTGTTGGCTGGACAGCTGAGAGCTAAATTAGAAGAGGACATGGATTAGATGAAAAAGTCCCCTGTACGAAAGGACAGGGGATGGGGAGAATGCGGAGAAATATTGTCGCCAGCTGATGAAGCTGAATGGTGAGCTATTCAAGTCAGATATATTAAGTCAAATACATCAAATAAGCCAAACACTCACGGCAGAAGGAAGGAGTTCTCCAGCGCTGGACTGAAACTCCAGCCTCTTGGCAGGCAGAAACATAGCTCTGGATGCTCTGGCACAAGGCTGGGCTGTCTGCACTGCCCAGGCAGAGATCGTAGACGCAGTTATTGAAGTACACACTGGGGCCCACCTGGCTGTGGCAAGCTCTGAAGGGGCCATCCGATGCTATGAGGATCCCACAGTACTTGCGCTGCTTGAACATGTCCTTCTTCTTCTCTTCACAGACGGGGCAGCTACTCCCAGAGCATCCATCCGAGCAGGATGTTCCTGTCCCAGGGACTGGAACCTTCCAGGAAGCCCCAAAGGTAGCTACGTCAGAGCTTGTCCTGCCATCAGGGAGCAGGAACTCATCGTCCTTCAGCCCGTTGTAGTTCCCACACAGGCCTCGCATCTCACCACGGTAAGTGCCTGGAACAATGACTAGCATGTGGTATACCAAGTCATAGCCCACAGTGAGGCCAAAGTCTGTTTGTATCAAGACTTTCAGGCCATGCTGGAAGGCTCTAAGCTGTCCTTCAGAAGCCGAAAGGGTCATAGGAAGGGGTTGGAACACACCGTTCACCTGAGAGAAAAATGATTTGTAGTACGTCACATTATGTTGTTTTCAAAAGCCATGTCTGATGATCAGAAAACAACTGAAGGGAAAAAACTTTATATGGTGCTTCGCATTCTTAGAAACAACTTGTAACTAGTTGTAAACAATGTAGATCTCTACAGTGAGTTATCTTTTGGGAGTAACAAGGGTATAATGCGGGTAAATTTGAAAACTAAAATAATGGGTGTGGCAGCCATTGTTTTATTTGATATGACAAGCAATACTTGCTGTTTACTTTTACCACATCTTTCTAGGGGGGACTCCATGCCCATTTAGAAGCAATTGAATCAGAACTTGACACATTTATTCTGATCTCTTACTGATTCTTAGTTTTCTTTTGAAGAAGGGCAACAGAAGTAAAACGGAAAAGCATTAGACACCATAACAAGTAACATAACTACCACAGTTACAGATTCACCCCAGGCAATTTTAACAGGAATAAATTAAATGGGCGACAGGCATCTAATGAACTGCATATGTAATTTCTTTTAAAGGCAACCTTCCTAATGGTGGTATCAATTTATTAACGGTGATTGTGATATGGTAAACCCAGTCACAGCCCGTAATGAGGTGTTTCATGGTGACAGGCTTTGAGCCTTCCTTTCAAAAGTGTCATAGGACAAGGTTGGAACATTCCATTACCGTAGGACAAAGAGAATTCCCTGTTACCGTGAAGATGTTTTGTGAAGAAGTTATGTTTAAGATCAGGGAACATGACACTTTATTCCACTTTTGTACCTTCCTTCCAGTGGAGGAGACATTTCTTCTGTCAATTTGAACCAACTTATTGAGCGGACATTTATGACATTGTCTTCATTTGATTCCACTATAGAAAATCAAACTTTTTTCCAAATATGCAGAGTAAGTGTAGGAGGAGAATCTACAACAGCGAGGAAGAAGGCTATGCAAATCCAGGCTCCATGCAATTTTGCAGCTATGGAAAGAGCTAGAGAGGACAGACACTTACCCACTCATTTACAGCACAATAGATATCAGGCAGAATGGGTAAAACATGGCTGGGGCATTCCAAAGTAACCGAAGAATCAACGATTCCCTACCACCAGGCTAACAGTCTAAAACAAGCTCTTTCTTTGAGGCACAGACTCACCTTCACTTGTCCTGGTTTGTTCTGCACTAATGTCACTGTCAGACCGTACACCGTGAGAGAGATCGCCCTGGTAACCGAGCCCTTCCCACCAACATTGGCTTCATTCTCCACATTCACAGTGAACAGGGTCAGTTTCTCATTTTCTGTATTGGTCGTAGCCAAGGTGTACGCACAGGTCCCTTCGAAATAAAAGTACAGCCCGTCGAAGGAAAGATAGTGAGGGTTGCCAAAAACTGAACAGGTAGCGTTGCCAATGGGGTGACATTTCCGGATGCCATCAAGCAGCCTGCATTCTTCATCAGGTCCACAGGAGACAGCTTGACACTTCACGGTCCCTCCAGGCTGACACTCGCAACGCTTCTGGCACGTTGGGTAGAAAACCTCTCCTGCCAAATAATAGCGATCCTGATAAAGGCAGCCACACTGGGACCTAGGGACACACTGATCGCCGCTCAGCACAAAGTCCTCATTGCACACACAGCCTTCTTGGCATTTGGGTGGACAAGGAACTGAGACAGACATGCCGCTACATGTACTCTGGGCACAGTCCCGAGCGCAGAGCTCATAGTGGCTATTTGGAGGACACGGCAGACCTGGCAATTGGAAAAGAAAAGGTGAGAGGAAAAATTAAGCAGGCAAATCAATAAATGAATCCAGAATGGCATGCTAAATTCAATCAGTGCAGGAATACAAACTGGGGCTCTGAGGATGGCATGGACATATTTTGAAAGCATCTTTCAGGGAGACAGGAAGGCACATATCCGGAATCTTGAATTCAGACTGAGAATCCACGGGGCCTGCAGATGCTATCGGACTACAATTAGAGCTGCTCTAACCAGCATGTAGAAAGGTGAGGAATGCTGGCAACAGCAGCCCAACAAGGCAGGGAAGGCGGTAGGATTCTCACCACAACTAAATGCAGAGGCAAAGCCTTGTCCTCCGTTGCTCCTTGGGAGCAAAAACACCTTCCTCCTCTCCTTTTCGATGCTACCTGATAAGTTTCTCCTCTCACGTTGTTGTGTACCTTCAAGTCATTTCCACCTTATGGTGACCCCAAAGCGAATCTCTCATGGAGTTTTCTGGGGTCTGAGTGATTGACACACCCAAGATCACCCAGTAGCTTTCCATGGCGGAATGGAGAATTGAACCCTGGTCTCCAGGGTTATAGTCCAATGTTCAAACCACTCCATCATGCCGGATCTCCTCCCGTAATGTACTTCTGTCTTGCGTACATGCTGCAAAGAATCCTTACCCTCCTCTGCTTCTGCCAGCCTGACACCAAAGCACCTATCTGCAGTCAGGTGGAGGGCAATTATTGTTACTCTAGGCTACGCCAATACAGACTTCCTTTTGGGAAAGAGTTGCTTCAGGTCCTCCTGAAAATGGCACACAAAGCAACTAGTATTTCTTTCTTTTTCTTTTCTTGCACATCATACCTACACTCTGTTTAACCAAAAAGCTACTCAGGATAATTTTTACTTACCGCAGAAGGATTCTGATCTCCAAGCATCAAGAGTTGCTCCTGCTGCCTGACAGGCTTCTACAAAGTTGGTGATGGCCTGGCAGATCACAGCTTGTTGACCTTTGAAAATGCAGGAATCATACACGCAATCTTGAAAGTATTCCTCAGGATCAATTATGCTGTGACACTGTTGAAAAGGGCCGCTCCTGGCCAGGATGAGCCCACACTCCCTCCCAAGGTGGCGTTGGTGCCGCTCAATGGCTGACAGCCCAGAACATTCTTCTTTGCCCGTCTCAGTGCAGCCTGGTACCTCCCGCATTTTCCAGCTCTGACCAAAGGCTGATGGACTTGGAGCCACTTTCGTGTCTTTTGTGGTCAACTCATCAAACTTATTGCCATTGAAGTTCCCACAGAGACCACAAAGGGCAGCGGCATAGGTGCTGGGCACTGTCACAGTGACCTGGTTTTGCCAGTCAAAGGTGACGGACAGGTGGAAATCCGTCTGGACCACTACCTCTCGCCCCCTCCGATAGACGAGGATCTCCCCATTTCTGATGTTGAAAGGCAGGTGTGTCAACAAGCCATTCACCTAGGACCATTCAAAGAGAAATTAATGGAAACATTTGCTATGGTTTAGTTGGCTGAAAATCTGACAGTCCATGGGAAGACTGTTAATGCTTTAAGTTCTAGAATGCGATAATGCTTTAATGAATAATTTCTTTAGTTTTAACTGTGGATGATGGTGAACTGCTAAAGACAATAATCTTCTGTTCTGTTTTGCTCTATGGTTGGAAGATCAATTTTTGTTCTCTCAAAATTTTATCTTATTCTTATTTTTGTTTTCGAATTTTATTCTTGAGATATACAGTTGTACTGCTAAAATGCCATTTCACTTATGTGCTATGGAATATAGAAAGAAAGACAGACAGACAGACAGACAGACAGAGAGACAGACAGACAGACAGACAGACAGACAGACAGACAGACAGACAGACAGACAGACAGAAGAGAGGAGGAGAATGTGGTGGGAATAAAATATGGCTATTACCAGAAAAAAGAGAGGAGGGGGGAGGAAACAGTTCAAAGAAACCTATTCATGCTGGCAATAAAATATAGATATTGCCAGAAAATAGTCTGGCAGGACAACAGAAATTTCATTTCTATTTTGTTTTTTTAAATCCAGTAACTGCAGTAATAGATACCGCAACCTTCCAAGTCATTTGCTGTGTCTGGGCTCTGGAGGACTCCTGTGTCAAAATCCTTCAGAGTCACTAGCAGAAGCTAGAGGGAAACTGGTGGACAGTTTGACAGAAGGAGAAGGTTTGTCTGTGAAGCAGATGATTCAGTGCCCCAAACGTCCTAGCCACGTGGGGAGAAAACACAGGGAAGTCCTTCAGTGAAGTATTAAGAATTTTATTTACTTGTCATAACAGGCCAACAGATCAATTCCAGATAACCTGAATTTCCAGATGTGTTCAACCTCACCTTTGCTCAGCCACCTTCAGTCTGGTCCGTGGGAGAGAATCACAGGAGCTGAGGTCCAACATCTCTGGAAGGACAAATATTTCCCTCCCCCTACATTAGATAATCCCACCCCATTTGCACGCTTGTACTATAGCTGAGAATATGGATCAACTTTCCTCAGGGGTTGTAAATATTGTAACGGCTTGTTGCATAAAAGAGGGAAAGAAACAGATTATATAAATGAATGGGAAATTAAATATGCCATTAAAAAAGCAGGAATATAAACTCACCATGACTTTTCCAGGGTGTTCCCTACTGATCATAATCACTGTTCCAAAAACACTGATTTCCACCATCTTGGGGAAAGCTGCCGAGGGGCTGATTTGGTGCTCGTTTTGGACAAGAACCTGGAAATCCACCAGATCTTTCCTCTCCTCACAGAGCCCCGCCAACTGATATACACAGGTACCCTCAAAGTCAAACTTCTGTCCATCAAAACTATTGTAACGAGTGCCCCTTGAAGCAGAGCAGGTGGCATAACTGGTGGGATAGCAATTCTGGATGCCATCTTCTACCCTGCACTGTTCTCCTCTCCTGCAGCTGGCTGCCTGGCAGGTCACACGTTTGGTCTCTGGGTCACAAGTGCAGCGCCTTGTGCAGCTGTCATCTCCCCAGAATTGCTCCCCAGCAGAGAAGAGCTTTTCTTCAAAGGTACAGCCACAGTTAGCCTTGGGGATGCATTTCCCAGCATCCCACACAAAGCCTCTGTTGCACTGACAGCGCTCCACACAAGGCAATGAAGAACAACTGCTGGGAAGAGCTTCATCATTGCAAGTGGCAGGGCATGCAGGTCCACAGGCAGTGTATTGGCTATTCTCAGGGCAGACCAAGGAGGCTGTGGAAGGAAGAAGGTGTGAGTCAAAACCAAAAAAATCTAGTGTTGAAATCGCATACAGACGGAGCTTTAGAAGAGGAATGACCATTGCTTTAATTCAGTCCATAAGGGGATACCTCGCATGAGAATGGCAATATCACGACCCTTTCCTATTGTTCTGAAGCCACCCTTCCCACCCTCTCCCTGGGATACTCACAGCAACCAGTTGGCGTTCTCCAGTCAGAAACAGCAGCTCCCTCTCTCCGGCAGATTTCCGCATAGTTCTTCAGGGCCTCACACAGCACTTCCCGGAGGCCATCATTCAAGCAGACATCATAGACGCAGTTTTCCAGAAAGATCTCAGGGTCCACCACAGAATGGCACTGGCTGAATGGGCCGCTCCCTGCTTTACTGATCCAGCCACAGAATGGTTCAGCTTTGTACTTGCTGGCCAGTGCTGGGGAGCAGCTTTTGCAACCCCCTGGGCAGTCATCCCAACACACCCTGTCTCCATCTTCCACCTTCCAGCTGCTCCCAAACTCTACAGGACTGGAGACCAAGGCTCCACTGGGGGTGGCGAAGTCATCAGTGGGATCACCGTTGTAGTTCCCACAAAGGCCACACACACTCTCTGAAAACCTTCTGGGGATCTTGATGAGCAAGAAGTCATCCCAGTCATAGGAGACCTTCAGGGCAAAGTCAGTCTCAATGAGGATGGAACCCCCACTCTGGTAGAGACGGAGTTTCCCTTCATTCAAGGAGATGGGTAGGTGGGACAGCTGGTTATCCACCTGTGGGAGGGAACACATAAAACCAAGAGAGGTGGCTGAGGTTTATTTTGTCAGAAAGGCATCATATATTCAACTGACGGGTTCAGAGTAGAGGAGTTTCCAGTGGTATTCAATTTTAAATTTATTTTTCAAAATACATTGTTTAGTTAAAAATACATGAGGACAAGCAAGAAGAAATAGCTCTCAACTAGAGGAAACATGCAGGAAATAAAAGCACTGAATCTTGAAATATCTTTTTGCCTCCAGCGCCTTTTAAATGAACATCAGATTCTAATTTCAAACTGATCTTGATTGTCAGTCAACACTTTTTTCTACTCTGGGGAAAGGAGGAGCGGTACATGACTTGCCCACCTCTCCCCAGTGCAGCAGAAGTAACAGCGCTTCCAGTAAGCCCTATTTTGGAGATCCAATTTCTCTTAGTTTCCCTGGGTTCTGCACGGTATAAGGGCTCAACACTCATTTCCCCTTATATTTTCGCAGGGAAAAAAATAGTATTTTACAAGTTCCTGGTAGTCCTTGCTATGAGATATGTGACTAGATTTTCCCATTCTCCCTTTGGGAACTAAGCAGGTTTGTTATAACTGCAGCACTTTTATCAAGCCACTCGATTAGCATAGTACACTTGGTCTCTGTGTACCTTCCTCCTGATTGCAAAAGGAAGAACCAAGCCCAGAGGAACAAGCATAAAGAAAAGAAAGATTATTCTCCAACTCAATCAAATCAAATCAAATGTGAGAGAAAATGGAACAGATGTAAGTGCTCCTGAAGGGGAAGGTTCACAGGAAATTTGGAACAGCAAAAGAAAAATATGCTAGCCTTTGTGCATTCAAAAGAACAACAACTTTTAACATTGAAGGTTGTGAGAAAGGATCCATTGAAAGTCAATCCATTATAACAGGCAAACAAAAGAGGAAGCAAGCGTGACATAGTTACTGTACCCTTTGAAAAGTGGACAATTGGGAATGAGGGAGTGAAATGGAAAATTGGTTGTCTTCCTGTCTTACCCTCACGAGTCCCATCTCGCTTTTGCTGACAGACACAGTGATGTCGTAGACCGTGATGGTCACATGAGGATTGCCCCTGTTTTCATTCTTGGCCTCAATGTTGAAAGACGGAAGAGCTACATCCAAGCCGCAAGTCTTCGCGACAGTGTAGGTACAGGTGCCCATGAAGTCAAAGTTCCTCCCGTCAAAGGTGTGATAATGGTGATCTCCCTGTGCCCAGCAGGTGGATTCAGATTTTGCCACACATACAGGGTGTCTCTCTCTGATCTCACACTTTTCGTCCTTCCCACACTTGATCAAGCTGCACAGAGCAACTGGGTCACCTAGAAAGGAAAAATTCCAGAGCAATTGATTTCAAAACTACAAACACATGACAGCATTTCTAAACATATTTATAAGTCAAAAGCCAGCTTTGGACAAGTTTTTAAGATCCTCGCCTACCTATGCTCCAACCGAAGCGGAGTTTGGAATTTGTCAAAATCTAATCTCTTTCCATTAATCTGTTAAAAATGTTCAGCAATGATTTTCTTAGAAAAATCAATGTTTTAATAGTTAAATGCAAAGACTTGTTTTTGAGTAAAGATTCATGCTTGACATGAATTTAACTCATCGCTATCCTTTTCCAGTACTTTCACAATACCTTTTTTTAAAAGTTCAGTTCTTTTAACAATTGAACGAATCAGTTGCCAAGATAGTGAAATGAAGTTTGCAGGAAGTTTTTTGTTTCTTTTTTATTTTACAGTTATATTTCATTTTATTGTAATGCATTAAAACTCAAAAGATAAACAAAGAGACACTCGTACCTCATTTATACATCCATTCAATACCTCAGCTTCATACATTCTATAACATAAGCTAATTTCTTTATCAGGTTCCCATGATATTACACTTTCCACTACCAGATTTACCAGATCTCATCGTTATATATAAGTAATTCTCACAGTTCCATTTCCTTGTCCTTTGAGCGTGGTTTTTTCTTTCATTGTTAATGAATCAGTTCTCTTTATTGGATTAACATTCTTTTGTTGGTAGTTACACCAACTGGCTATAAAACTTTGGAACCAGGGCTTGAACCTGAGCACCATCAGACTGTAAGGTGAGCTAGAACTACATCTCTTCTGTCAGCAATCTTGCTGCTGCTGCCGCCTTTTGCACAAGCTGCAGCTTCCAACTGGGATCTTCCAGATGTTGACGGACTTCAGCTAGGACAGCTAACAGTGCAGTGCAACAACCTCCAGAAGACCACAACTTGCCCACTCTTGCCACATTGAAAAGCAGCCTGACTGTGCCTCTATGTCTGCACAATCAGGACAGAATTAAGACACAAAGTACCCAGATCTCTCCCTCAAGAAGCAAAGCTACCGGTACCTGTCTGTTGAGGAAGATGGCTGATGTTGCTGTTGTTTTAAATAGTTAGGAGGTGTAGAGAAAACATTTGGGCTGGGGGTGGGGAATCTGACTTAAAGAGAACATGCATAGCTCAGTGGCAGAGCATATCCATGCAGAAAGACCTATGTTCCGTTCCTCACATCTCATAGGAGTAAAAAGGTGGTGTTTTAGAATTTCTGAACATGTACTAGAACTTTCTATGGCATAACAGGCACTTTCATTAAGAACTTGCTGCCTAAGCTGACAAATGTTGCCAGCCGAGTCCTGTGTACGCAACAGGCAGAAAGGACCGAGTACATGTGAAAGCTGGGATGTCTCACATGTGAGAATCAAAACAAGCGAACAAACAAACCAATGTTATCACTGGACAGGATTACAAGAGTTTATGCATATTTCTTAATGATTTATCACATTTGGGAAATCTTTAGTGGATGTTTCATGAAAGGATTAGGAGAACTTATAGCATATTTTGCTGTCACTACTGGTAATAAAACAAAAGTGGAGGCCTTTTCAGTCTAAAATGAAGGGGATCGTAAGCTTGATCATTTTTCTGACAGTAGGTTCTGATGTGCAAGACACTTGTCAGCCAGCTTATTCTTGCATGCGCAACAGGCCAAGAGGACCCTCACTCACCGTACAGCCAAGCTGGAATATAAGTCTCCAGTTCTTTTGTTCTTGTGTGTGAACCAAAGAAGTACAGAAGCCTTCTCCCCACTGCTTCAGATTACAAGGGGGTTAGAAACATTTTTCAAGAACAATTTGGAACTTCTTGGTGAAAGCTTGAGGAAAGGACTCGGGCAGGGTTAGCTGCTGTCACAGCGGCTGACAGGAAAAGCATGGGTCTTTTCAATCTCACATGGGGGAAGGGGAATAATCCTGCAATGGTTGCTAGTTTCTTTATCAAGATGTCTCCAAATGTCATGACACTCATTTTCCTGTCAAGGATGCAGCCGGGGACGCAATTGTTCAGCACTTCTCATAGCCAGGGGAATTAAATGAATGTCAGTTACCTTTCTTAAGGCAGGCCATGACTCCAATCTGGATTTCACAGGTTTCATCAGCAGCACAGTTGTAGGGCTTACAGGTCACTCCCTCCCCTGGAATACAGCGGCAGCGCTCCTGGCATCCATTCAGCAGAACCTCCTCATTGGGCTAGTGGGAGTCATAGAGGGATTAGAACTATGGGGGGGCGGGGGGCGGAAGAAATCATGCACTCGTTTTGGAATGCAAGCTATTTGAATGCATTTATCTTTCCATGAGATCCAGCATGGTATAGTGGTTTCAATGTTGCACTACAACTCTGGAGGTCACAGTGCAAATCCCCACTCAGCCTTGGGAAACCCATTTGGTGACTTTGGGCAAGTCACATTCTCTCAGCATCAGAAGGAGGCAAAGAGAAATGATAGGTTCACCATAGGATCACCATAACTTGGAGACAACTTGTCCTAAGGTAGCTAAAACCATTCCCATACAGGATGATAGATTAGAGAACTTCAAAAAACCCGAGCCGGGGGAATGGAATGGTGAATCATGGAGGAGGAGGATATGGCTGGCTGACTTCTCACAGCAATAAGTTGTTGCAGGCCCAGGTACGCTACTCAAAATATTGTCAGGAAACACGATCATCAGTACAGAATTTGGAGGAAAACACAATCATCTGATGAAATCTCATGTAAACGACTAGGAAAGCTAAGGGCAGTTCGTTCAAAGCTCAGCTCAAAGGTGCCGAATGAACTGTCGGGCTGGGAGGCTTCTGTGCTCATCACTTTATTTGTTTCGCATTTAAAAGGAGAGGAAAAGCTGTGAATCCCACGTAATGCATACTGAGAGATTCTGGAAACAAGCATAAAAACTGAGACATCCATTTGAAACATGCGGAGCCAAGCCAAGCAAGCAAATCCTTGATCTGATCCAGAGAGACTACAAACAGCAATAAAAGTAAAAAGTAGAAGATTAAGCTTAGAGATCTGTCAGTGGCTTATACTAGGATAACCGCTGCTTTTTCCACATTAATAGTTCCTTGGACTTTTCTCAGGGAGGTATGAAGAGCTTTTATGTGCATCACCTTTGCTCCCTGTGTGTGAGGGTAGCCAGACAAGCAATCAATGCCAAAGAAGGAGTAGCTTTCACCCTACATCGCTACCTGACATGCACTGGGGGGCAGGTGTTATATGCTCAGCCAATTGTCCAATGGGATCGTGGCCACAGATCTCGAAGAGAAACCTACCTGGTAGTAGCGCCCATTCTTGAAACACCCACAGCTTCCTACAGGAACACAGCCAAGGCCGTCAAAGAAGTAACCATCATTACACTGGCAGCCCTCCGCACAGGTTTCTGGACAAACTCTGGAGTCAGTAATCTTGGCACAGCTGGTAGAGCAGAGATCGGCACACACCTCGTAGTGACTGTTGGCTGGACAGCTGAGAGCTAAATTAGAAGAGGACATGGATTAGATGAAAAAGTCCCCTGTACGAAAGGACAGGGGATGGGGAGAATGCGGAGAAATATTGTCGCCAGCTGATGAAGCTGAATGGTGAGCTATTCAAGTCAGATATATTAAGTCAAATACATCAAATAAGCCAAACACTCACGGCAGAAGGAAGGAGTTCTCCAGCGCTGGACTGAAACTCCAGCCTCTTGGCAGGCAGAAACATAGCTCTGGATGCTCTGGCACAAGGCTGGGCTGTCTGCACTGCCCAGGCAGAGATCGTAGACGCAGTTATTGAAGTACACACTGGGGCCCACCTGGCTGTGGCAAGCTCTGAAGGGGCCATCCGATGCTATGAGGATCCCACAGTACTTGCGCTGCTTGAACATGTCCTTCTTCTTCTCTTCACAGACGGGGCAGCTACTCCCAGAGCATCCATCCGAGCAGGATGTTCCTGTCCCAGGGACTGGAACCTTCCAGGAAGCCCCAAAGGTAGCTACGTCAGAGCTTGTCCTGCCATCAGGGAGCAGGAACTCATCGTCCTTCAGCCCGTTGTAGTTCCCACACAGGCCTCGCATCTCACCACGGTAAGTGCCTGGAACAATGACTAGCATGTGGTATACCAAGTCATAGCCCACAGTGAGGCCAAAGTCTGTTTGTATCAAGACTTTCAGGCCATGCTGGAAGGCTCTAAGCTGTCCTTCAGAAGCCGAAAGGGTCATAGGAAGGGGTTGGAACACACCGTTCACCTGAGAGAAAAATGATTTGTAGTACGTCACATTATGTTGTTTTCAAAAGCCATGTCTGATGATCAGAAAACAACTGAAGGGAAAAAACTTTATATGGTGCTTCGCATTCTTAGAAACAACTTGTAACTAGTTGTAAACAATGTAGATCTCTACAGTGAGTTATCTTTTGGGAGTAACAAGGGTATAATGCGGGTAAATTTGAAAACTAAAATAATGGGTGTGGCAGCCATTGTTTTATTTGATATGACAAGCAATACTTGCTGTTTACTTTTACCACATCTTTCTAGGGGGGACTCCATGCCCATTTAGAAGCAATTGAATCAGAACTTGACACATTTATTCTGATCTCTTACTGATTCTTAGTTTTCTTTTGAAGAAGGGCAACAGAAGTAAAACGGAAAAGCATTAGACACCATAACAAGTAACATAACTACCACAGTTACAGATTCACCCCAGGCAATTTTAACAGGAATAAATTAAATGGGCGACAGGCATCTAATGAACTGCATATGTAATTTCTTTTAAAGGCAACCTTCCTAATGGTGGTATCAATTTATTAACGGTGATTGTGATATGGTAAACCCAGTCACAGCCCGTAATGAGGTGTTTCATGGTGACAGGCTTTGAGCCTTCCTTTCAAAAGTGTCATAGGACAAGGTTGGAACATTCCATTACCGTAGGACAAAGAGAATTCCCTGTTACCGTGAAGATGTTTTGTGAAGAAGTTATGTTTAAGATCAGGGAACATGACACTTTATTCCACTTTTGTACCTTCCTTCCAGTGGAGGAGACATTTCTTCTGTCAATTTGAACCAACTTATTGAGCGGACATTTATGACATTGTCTTCATTTGATTCCACTATAGAAAATCAAACTTTTTTCCAAATATGCAGAGTAAGTGTAGGAGGAGAATCTACAACAGCGAGGAAGAAGGCTATGCAAATCCAGGCTCCATGCAATTTTGCAGCTATGGAAAGAGCTAGAGAGGACAGACACTTACCCACTCATTTACAGCACAATAGATATCAGGCAGAATGGGTAAAACATGGCTGGGGCATTCCAAAGTAACCGAAGAATCAACGATTCCCTACCACCAGGCTAACAGTCTAAAACAAGCTCTTTCTTTGAGGCACAGACTCACCTTCACTTGTCCTGGTTTGTTCTGCACTAATGTCACTGTCAGACCGTACACCGTGAGAGAGATCGCCCTGGTAACCGAGCCCTTCCCACCAACATTGGCTTCATTCTCCACATTCACAGTGAACAGGGTCAGTTTCTCATTTTCTGTATTGGTCGTAGCCAAGGTGTACGCACAGGTCCCTTCGAAATAAAAGTACAGCCCGTCGAAGGAAAGATAGTGAGGGTTGCCAAAAACTGAACAGGTAGCGTTGCCAATGGGGTGACATTTCCGGACGCCATCAAGCAGCCTGCATTCTTCATCAGGCCCACAGGAGACAGCTTGACACTTCACGGTCCCTCCAGGCTGACACTCGCAACGCTTCTGGCACGTTGGGTAGAAAACCTCTCCTGCCAAATAATAGCGATCCTGATAAAGGCAGCCACACTGGGACCTAGGGACACACTGATCGCCGCTCAGCACAAAGTCCTCATTGCACACACAGCCTTCTTGGCATTTGGGTGGACAAGGAACTGAGACAGACATGCCGCTACATGTACTCTGGGCACAGTCCCGAGCGCAGAGCTCATAGTGGCTATTTGGAGGACACGGCAGACCTGGCAATTGGAAAAGAAAAGGTGAGAGGAAAAATTAAGCAGGCAAATCAATAAATGAATCCAGAATGGCATGCTAAATTCAATCAGTGCAGGAATACAAACTGGGGCTCTGAGGATGGCATGGACATATTTTGAAAGCATCTTTCAGGGAGACAGGAAGGCACATATCCGGAATCTTGAATTCAGACTGAGAATCCACGGGGCCTGCAGATGCTATCGGACTACAATTAGAGCTGCTCTAACCAGCATGTAGAAAGGTGAGGAATGCTGGCAACAGCAGCCCAACAAGGCAGGGAAGGCGGTAGGATTCTCACCACAACTAAATGCAGAGGCAAAGCCTTGTCCTCCGTTGCTCCTTGGGAGCAAAAACACCTTCCTCCTCTCCTTTTCGATGCTACCTGATAAGTTTCTCCTCTCACGTTGTTGTGTACCTTCAAGTCATTTCCACCTTATGGTGACCCCAAAGCGAATCTCTCATGGAGTTTTCTGGGGTCTGAGTGATTGACACACCCAAGATCACCCAGTAGCTTTCCATGGCGGAATGGAGAATTGAACCCTGGTCTCCAGGGTTATAGTCCAATGTTCAAACCACTCCATCATGCCGGATCTCCTCCCGTAATGTACTTCTGCCTTGCGTACATGCTCCAAAGAATCCTTACCCTCCTCTGCTTCTGCCAGCCTGACACCAAAGCACCTATCTGCAGTCAGGTGGAGGGCAATTATTGTTACTCTAGGCTACGCCAATACAGACTTCCTTTTGGGAAAGAGTTGCTTCAGGTCCTCCTGAAAATGGCACTCAAAGCAACTAGTATTTCTTTCTTTTTCTTTTCTTGCACATCATACCTACACTCTTTTTAACCAAAAAGCTACTCAGGATAATTTTTACTTACCGCAGAAGGATTCTGATCTCCAAGCATCAAGAGTTGCTCCTGCTGCCTGACAGGCTTCTACAAAGTTGGTGATGGCCTGGCAGATCACAGCTTGTTGACCTTTGAAAATGCAGGAATCATACACGCAATCTTGAAAGTATTCCTCAGGATCAATTATGCTGTGACACTGTTGAAAAGGGCCGCTCCTGGCCAGGATGAGCCCACACTCCCTCCCAAGGTGGCGTTGGTGCCGCTCAATGGCTGACAGCCCAGAACATTCTTCTTTGCCCGTCTCAGTGCAGCCTGGTACCTCCCGCATTTTCCAGCTCTGACCAAAGGCTGATGGACTTGGAGCCACTTTCGTGTCTTTTGTGGTCATCTCATCAAACTTATTGCCATTGAAGTTCCCACAGAGACCACAAAGGGCAGCGGCATAGGTGCTGGGCACTGTCACAGTGACCTGGTTTTGCCAGTCAAAGGTGACGGACAGGTGGAAATCCGTCTGGACCACTACCTCTCGCCCCCTCCGATAGACGAGGATCTCCCCATTTCTGATGTTGAAAGGCAGGTGTGTCAACAAGCCATTCACCTAGGACCATTCAAAGAGAAATTAATGGAAACATTTGCTATGGTTTAGTTGGCTGAAAATCTGACAGTCCATGGGAAGACTGTTAACGCTTTAAGTTCTAGAATGCGATAATGCTTTAATGAATAATTTCTTTAGTTTTAACTGTGGATGATGGTGAACTGCTAAAGACAATAATCTTCTGTTCTGTTTTGCTCTATGGTTGGAAGATCAATTTTTGTTCTCTCAAAATTTTATCTTATTCTTATTTTTGTTTTCGAATTTTATTCTTGAGATATACAGTTGTACTGCTAAAATGCCATTTCACTTATGTGCTATGGAATATAGAAAGACAGACAGAGAGACAGACAGACAGACAGACAGACAGACAGACAGACAGACAGACAGACAGAAGAGAGGAGGAGAATGTGGTGGGAATAAAATATGGCTATTACCAGAAAAAAGAGAGGAGGGGGGAGGAAACAGTTCAAAGAAACCTATTCATGCTGGCAATAAAATATAGATATTGCCAGAAAATAGTCTGGCAGGACAACAGAAATTTCATTTCTATTTTGTTTTTTTAAATCCAGTAACTGCAGTAATAGATACCGCAACCTTCCAAGTCATTTGCTGTGTCTGGGCTCTGGAGGACTCCTGTGTCAAAATCCTTCAGAGTCACTAGCAGAAGCTAGAGGGAAACTGGTGGACAGTTTGACAGAAGGAGAAGGTTTGTCTGTGAAGCAGATGATTCAGTGCCCCAAACGTCCTAGCCACGTGGGGAGAAAACCCAGGGAAGTCCTTCAGTGAAGTATTAAGAATTTTATTTACTTGTCATAACAGGCCAACAGATCAATTCCAGATAACCTGAATTTCCAGATGTGTTCAACCTCACCTTTGCTCAGCCACCTTCAGTCTGGTCCGTGGGAGGGAATCACAGGAGCTGAGGTCCAACATCTCTGGGAGGACAAATATTTCCCTCCCCCTACATTAGATAATCCCACCCCATTTGCACGCTTGTACTATAGCTGAGAATATGGATCAACTTTCCTCAGGGGTTGTAAATATTGTAACGGCTTGTTGCATAAAAGAGGGAAAGAAACAGATTATATAAATGAATGGGAAATTAAATATGCCATTAAAAAAGCAGGAATATAAACTCACCATGACTTTTCCAGGGTGTTCCCTACTGATCATAATCACTGTTCCAAAAACACTGATTTCCACCATCTTGGGGAAAGCTGCAGAGGGGCTGATTTGGTGCTCGTTTTGGACAAGAACCTGGAAATCCACCAGATCTTTCCTCTCCTCACAGAGCCCCGCCAACTGATATACACAGGTACCCTCAAAGTCAAACTTCTGTCCATCAAAACTATTGTAACGAGTGCCCCTTGAAGCAGAGCAGGTGGCATAACTGGTGGGATAGCAATTCTGGATGCCATCTTCTACCCTGCACTGTTCTCCTCTCCTGCAGCTGGCTGCCTGGCAGGTCACACGTTTGGTCTCTGGGTCACAAGTGCAGCGCCTTATGCAGCTGTCATCTCCCCAGAATTGCTCCCCAGCAGAGAAGAGCTTTTCTTCAAAGGTACAGCCACAGTTAGCCTTGGGGATGCATTTCCCAGCATCCCACACAAAGCCTCTGTTGCACTGACAGCGCTCCACACAAGGTAATGAAGAACAACTGCTGGGAAGAGCTTCATCATTGCAAGTGGCAGGGCATGCAGGTCCACAGGCAGTGTATTGGCTATTCTCAGGGCAGACCAAGGAGGCTGTGGAAGGAAGAAGGTGTGAGTCAAAACCAAAAAAATCTAGTGTTGAAATCGCATACAGACGGAGCTTTAGAAGAGGAATAACCATTGCTTTAATTCAGTCCATAAGGGGATACCTCGCATGAGAATGGCAATATCACGACCCTTTCCTATTGTTCTGAAGCCACCCTTCCCACCCTCTCCCTGGGATACTCACAGCAACCAGTTGGCGTTCTCCAGTCAGAAACAGCAGCTCCCTCTCTCCGGCAGATTTCCGCATAGTTCTTCAGGGCCTCACACAGCACTTCCTGGAGGCCATCATTCAAGCAGACATCATAGACGCAGTTTTCCAGAAAGATCTCAGGGTCCACCACAGAATGGCACTGGCTGAATGGGCCGCTCCCTGCTTTACTGATCCAGCCACAGAATGGTTCAGCTTTGTACTTGCTGGCCAGTGCTGGGGAGCAGCTTTTGCAACCCCCTGGGCAGTCATCCCAACACACCCTGTCTCCATCTTCCACCTTCCAGCTGCTCCCAAACTCTACAGGACTGGAGACCAAGGCTCCACTGGGGGTGGCGAAGTCATCAGTGGGATCACCGTTGTAGTTCCCACAAAGGCCACACACACTCTCTGAAAACCTTCTGGGGATCTTGATGAGCAAGAAGTCATCCCAGTCATAGGAGACCTTCAGGGCAAAGTCAGTCTCAATGAGGATGGAACCCCCACTCTGGTAGAGACGGAGTTTCCCTTCATTCAAGGAGATGGGTAGGTGGGACAGCTGGTTATCCACCTGTGGGAGGGAACACATAAAACCAAGAGAGGTGGCTGAGGTTTATTTTGTCAGAAAGGCATCATATATTCAACTGACGGGTTCAGAGTAGAGGAGTTTCCAATGGTATTCAATTTTAAATTTATTTTTCAAAATACATTGTTTAGTTAAAAATACATGAGGACAAGCAAGAAGAAATAGCCCTCAACTAGAGGAAACATGCAGGAAATAAAAGCACTGAATCTTGAAATATCTTTTTGCCTCCAGCGCCTTTTAAATGAACATCAGATTCTAATTTCAAACTCATCTTGATTGTCAGTCAACACTTTTTTCTACTCTGGGGAAAGGAGGAGCGGTACATGACTTGCCCACCTCTCCCCAGTGCAGCAGAAGTAACAGCGCTTCCAGTAAGCCCTATTTTGGAGATCCAATTTCTCTTAGTTTCCCTGGGTTCTGCACGGTATAAGGGCTCAACACTCATTTCCCCTTATATTTTCGCGGGGAAAAAAACAGTATTTTACAAGTTCCTGGTAGTCCTTGCTATGAGATGTGTGACTAGATTTTCCCATTCTCCCTTTGGGAACTAAGCAGGTTTGTTATAACTGCAGCACTTTTATCAAGCCACTCGATTAGCATAGTACACTTGGTCTCTGTGTACCTTCCTCCTGATTGCAAAAGGAAGAACCAAGCCCAGAGGAACAAGCATAAAGAAAAGAAAGATTATTCTCCAACTCAATCAAATCAAATCAAATGTGAGAGAAAATGGAACAGATGTAAGTGCTCCTGAAGGGGAAGGTTCACAGGAAATTTGGAACAGCAAAAGAAAAATATGCTAGCCTTTGTGCATTCAAAAGAACAACAACTTTTAACATTGAAGGTTGTGAGAAAGGATCCATTGAAAGTCAATCCATTATAACAGGCAAACAAAAGAGGAAGCAAGCGTGACATAGTTACTGTACCCTTTGAAAAGTGGACAATTGGGAATGAGGGAGTGAAATGGAAAATTGGTTGTCTTCCTGTCTTACCCTCACGAGTCCCATCTCGCTTTTGCTGACAGACACAGTGATGTCGTAGACTGTGATGGTCACATGAGGATTGCCCCTGTTTTCATTCTTGGCCTCAATGTTGAAAGACGGAAGAGCTACATCCAAGCCGCAAGTCTTCGCGACAGTGTAGGTACAGGTGCCCACGAAGTCAAAGTTCCTCCCGTCAAAGGTGTGATAATGGTGATCTCCCTGTGCCCAGCAGGTGGATTCAGATTTTGCCACACATACAGGGTGTCTCTCTCTGATCTCACACTTTTCGTCCTTCCCACACTTGATCAAGCTGCACAGAGCAACTGGGTCACCTAGAAAGGAAAAATTCCAGAGCAATTGATTTCAAAACTACAAACGCATGACAGCATTTCTAAACATATTTATAAGTCAAAAACCAGCTTTGGACAAGTTTTTAAGATCCTCGCCTACCTATGCTCCAACCAAAGCAGAGTTTGGAATTTGTCAAAATCTAATCTCTTTCCATTAATCTGTTAAAAATGTTCAGCAACGATTTTCTTAGAAAAATCAGTGTTTTAATAGTTAAATGCAAAGACTTGTTTTTGAGTAAAGATTCATGCTTGACATGAATTTAACTCATCGCTATCCTTTTCCAGTACTTTCACAATACCTTTTTTTAAAAGTTCAGTTCTTTTAACAATTGAACGAATCAGTTGCCAAGATAGTGAAATGAAGTTTGCAGGAAGTTTTTTGTTTCTTCTTTATTTTACAGTTATATTTCATTTTATTGTAATGCATTAAAACTCAAAAGATAAACAAAGAGACACTCGTACCTCATTTATACATCCATTCAATACCTCAGCTTCATACATTCTATAACATAAGCTAATTTCTTTATCAGGTTCCCATGATATTACACTTTCCACTACCAGATTTACCAGATCTCATCGTTATATATAGGTAATTCTCACAGTTCCATTTCCTCGTCCTTTGAGCGTGGTTTTTTCTTTCATTGTTAATGAATCAGTTCTCTTTATTGGATTAACATTCTTTTGTTGGTAGTTACACCAACTGGCTATAAAACTTTGCAACCAGGGCTTGAACCTGAGCACCATCAGACTGTAAGGTGAGCTAGAACTACATCTCTTCTGTCAGCAATCTTGCTGCTGCTGCCGCCTTTTGCACAAGCTGCAGCTTCCAACTGGGATCTTCCAGATGTTGACGGACTTCAGCTAGGACAGCTAACGGTGCAGTGCAACAACCTCCAGAAGACCACAACTTGCCCACTCTTGCCACATTGAAAAGCAGCCTGACTGTGCCTCTATGTCTGCACAATCAGGACAGAATTAAGACACAAAGTGCCCAGATCTCTCCCTCAAGAAGCAAAGCTACCGGTACCTGTCTGTTGAGGAAGATGGCTGATGTTGCTGTTGTTTTAAATAGTTAGGAGGTGTAGAGAAAACATTTGGGCTGGGGGTGGGGAATCTGACTTAAAGAGAACATGCATAGCTCAGTGGCAGAGCATATCCATGCAGAAAGACCTATGTTCCGTTCCTCACATCTCATAGGAGTAAAAAGGTGGTGTTTTAGAATTTCTGAACATGTACTAGAACTTTCTATAGCATAACAGGCACTTTCATTAAGAACTTGCTGCCTAAGCTGACAAATGTTGCCAGCCGAGTCCTGTGTACGCAACAGGCAGAAAGGACCGAGTACATGTGAAAGCTGGGATGTCTCACATGTGAGAATCAAAACAAGCGAACAAACAAACCAATGTTATCACTGGACAGGATTACAAGAGTTTATGCATATTTCTTAATGATTTATCACATTTGGGAAATCTTTAGTGGATGTTTCATGAAAGGATTAGGAGAACTTATAGCATATTTTGCTGTCACTACTGGTAATAAAACAAAAGTGGAGGCCTTTTCAGTCTAAAATGAAGGGGATCGTAAGCTTGATCATTTTTCTGACAGTAGGTTCTGATGTGCAAGACACTTGTCAGCCAGCTTATTCTTGCATGCGCAACAGGCCAAGAGGACCCTCACTCACCATACAGGCAAGCTGGAATATAGGCCTCCAGTTCTTTTGTTCTTGTGTGTGAACCAAAGAAGTACAGAAGCCTTCTCCCCACTGCTTCAGATTACAAGGGGGTTAGAAACATTTTTCAAGAACAATTTAGAACTTCTTGGTGAAAGTTTGAGGAAAGGACTCGGGCAGGGTTAGCTGCTGTCACAGCGGCTGACAGGAAAAGCATGGGTCTTTTCAATCTCACATGGGGGAAGGGGAATAATCCTGCAACGGTTGCTAGTTTCTTTATCAAGATGTCTCCAAATGTCATGACACTCATTTTCCTGTCAAGGATGCAGCCGGGGATGCAATTGTTCAGCACTTCTCATAGCCAGGGGAATTAAATGAATGTCAGTTACCTTTCTTAAGGCAGGCCATGACTCCAATCTGGATTTCACAGGTTTCATCAGCAGCACAGTCGTAGGGCTTACAGGTCACTCCCTCCCCTGGAATACAGCGGCAGCGCTCCTGGCATCCATTCAGCAGAACCTCCTCATTGGGCTAGTGGGAGTCATAGAGGGATTAGAACTATGGGGGGGCGGGGGGCGGAAGAAATCATGCACTCGTTTTGGAATGCAAGCTATTTGAATGCATTTATCTTTCCATGAGATCCAGCATGGTATAGTGGTTTCAATGTTGCACTACAACTCTGGAGGTCACAGTGCAAATCCCCACTCAGCCTTGGGAAACCCATTTGGTGACTTTGGGCAAGTCACATTCTCTCAGCATCAGAAGGAGGCAAAGAGAAATGATAGGTTCACCATAGGATCACCATAACTTGGAGACAACTTGTCCTAAGGTAGCTAAAACCATTCCCATACAGGATGATAGATTAGAGAACTTCAAAAAACCCGAGCCGGGGGAATGGAATGGTGAATCATGGAGGAGGAGGATATGGCTGGCTGACTTCTCACAGCAATAAGTTGTTGCAGGCCCAGGTACGCTACTCAAAATATTGTCAGGAAACACGATCATCAGTACAGAATTTGGAGGAAAACACAATCATCTGATGAAATCTCATGTAAACGACTAGGAAAGCTAAGGGCAGTTCGTTCAAAGCTCAGCTCAAAGGTGCCGAATGAACTGTCGGGCTGGGAGGCTTCTGTGCTCATCACTTTATTTGTTTCGCATTTAAAAGGAGAGGAAAAGCTGTGAATCCCACGTAATGCATACTGAGAGATTCTGGAAACAAGCATAAAAACTGAGACATCCATTTGAAACATGCGGAGCCAAGCCAAGCAAGCAAATCCTTGATCTGATCCAGAGAGACTACAAACAGCAATAAAAGTAAAAAGTAGAAGATTAAGCTTAGAGATCTGTCAGTGGCTTATACTAGGATAACCTCTGCTTTTTCCACATTAATAGTTCCTTGGACTTTTCTCAGGGAGGTATGAAGAACTTTTATGTGCACCACCTTTGCTCCCTGTGTGTGAGGGTAGCCAGACAAGCAATCAATGCCAAAGAAGGAGTAGCTTTCACCCTACATCGCTACCTGAAATGCACCGGGGGGCGGGTGTTATATGCTCAGCCAATTGTCCAATGGGATCGTGGCCACAGATCTCGAAGAGAAACCTACCTGGTAGTAGCGCCCATTCTTGAAACACCCACAGCTTCCTACAGGAACACAGCCAAGGCCGTCAAAGAAGTAACCATCATTACACTGGCAGCCCTCCGCACAGGTTTCTGGACAAACTCTGGAGTCAGTAATCTTGGCACAGCTGGTAGAGCAGAGATCGGCACACACCTCGTAGTGACTGTTGGCTGGACAGCTGAGAGCTAAATTAGAAGAGGACATGGATTAGATGAAAAAGTCCCCTGTACGAAAGGACAGGGGATGGGGAGAATGCGGAGAACTATTGTCGCCAGCTGATGAAGCTGAATGGTGAGCTATTCAAGTCAGATATATTAAGTCAAATACATCAAATAAGCCAAACACTCACGGCAGAAGGAAGGAGTTCTCCAGCGCTGGACTGAAACTCCAGCCTCTTGGCAGGCAGAAACATAGCTCTGGATGCTCTGGCACAAGGCTGGGCTGTCTGCACTGCCCAGGCAGAGATCGTAGACGCAGTTATTGAAGTACACACTGGGGCCCACCTGGCTGTGGCAAGCTCTGAAGGGGCCATCCGATGCTATGAGGATCCCACAGTACTTGCGCTGCTTGAACATGTCCTTCTTCTTTTCTTCACAGACGGGGCAGCTACTCCCAGAGCATCCATCCGAGCAGGATGTTCCTGTCCCAGGGACTGGAACCTTCCAGGAAGCCCCAAAGGTAGCTACGTCAGAGCTTGTCCTGCCATCAGGGAGCAGGAACTCATCGTCCTTCAGCCCGTTGTAGTTCCCACACAGGCCTCGCATCTCACCACGGTAAGTGCCTGGAACAATGACTAGCATGTGGTATACCAAGTCATAGCCCACAGTGAGGCCAAAGTCTGTTTGTATCAAGACTTTCAGGCCATGCTGGAAGGCTCTAAGCTGTCCTTCAGAAGCCGAAAGGGTCATAGGAAGGGGTTGGAACACACCGTTCACCTGAGAGAAAAATGATTTGTAGTACGTCACATTATGTTGTTTTCAAAAGCCATGTCTGATGATCAGAAAACAACTGAAGGGAAAAAACTTTATATGGTGCTTCGCATTCTTAGAAACAACTTGTAACTAGTTGTAAACAATGTAGATCTCTACAGTGAGTTATCTTTTGGGAGTAACAAGGGTATAATGCGGGTAAATTTGAAAACTAAAATAATGGGTGTGGCAGCCATTGTTTTATTTGATATGACAAGCAATACTTGCTGTTTACTTTTACCACATCTTTCTAGGGGGGACTCCATGCCCATTTAGAAGCAATTGAATCAGAACTTGACACATTTATTCTGATCTCTTACTGATTCTTAGTTTTCTTTTGAAGAAGGGCAACAGAAGTAAAACGGAAAAGCATTAGACACCATAACAAGTAACATAACTACCACAGTTACAGATTCACCCCAGGCAATTTTAACAGGAATAAATTAAATGGGCGACAGGCATCTAATGAACTGCATATATAATTTCTTTTAAAGGCAACCTTCCTAATGGTGGTATCAATTTATTAACGGTGATTGTGATATGGTAAACCCAGTCACAGCCCGTAATGAGGTGTTTCATGGTGACAGGCTTTGAGCCTTCCTTTCAAAAGTGTCATAGGACAAGGTTGGAACATTCCATTACCGTAGGACAAAGAGAATTCCCTGTTACCGTGAAGATGCTTTGTGAAGAAGTTATGTTTAAGATCAGGGAACATGACACTTTATTCCACTTTTGTACCTTCCTTCCAGTGGAGGAGACATTTCTTCTGTCAATTTGAACCAACTTATTGAGCGGACATTTATGACATTGTCTTCATTTGATTCCACTATAGAAAATCAAACTTTTTTCCAAATATGCAGAGTAAGTGTAGGAGGAGAATCTACAACAGCGAGGAAGAAGGCTATGCAAATCCAGGCTCCATGCAATTTTGCAGCTATGGAAAGAGCTAGAGAGGACAGACACTTACCCACTCATTTACAGCACAATAGATATCAGGCAGAATGGGTAAAACATGGCTGGGGCATTCCAAAGTAACCGAAGAATCAACGATTCCCTACCACCAGGCTAACAGTCTAAAACAAGCTCTTTCTTTGAGGCACAGACTCACCTTCACTTGTCCTGGTTTGTTCTGCACTAATGTCACTGTCAGACCGTACACCGTGAGAGAGATCGCCCTGGTAACCGAGCCCTTCCCACCAACATTGGCTTCATTCTCCACATTCACAGTGAACAGGGTCAGTTTCTCATTTTCTGTATTGGTCGTAGCCAAGGTGTACGCACAGGTCCCTTCGAAATAAAAGTACAGCCCGTCGAAGGAAAGATAGTGAGGGTTGCCAAAAACTGAACAGGTAGCGTTGCCAATGGGGTGACATTTCCGGATGCCATCAAGCAGCCTGCATTCTTCATCAGGTCCACAGGAGACAGCTTGACACTTCACGGTCCCTCCAGGCTGACACTCGCAACGCTTCTGGCACGTTGGGTAGAAAATCTCTCCTGCCAAATAATAGCGATCCTGATAAAGGCAGCCACACTGGGACCTAGGGACACACTGATCGCCGCTCAGCACAAAGTCCTCATTGCACGCACAGCCTTCTTGGCATTTGGGAGGACAAGGAACTGAGACAGACATGCCGCTACATGTACTCTGGGCACAGTCCCGAGCGCAAAGCTCATAGTGGCTATTTGGAGGACACGGCAGACCTGGCAATTGGAAAAGAAAAGGTGAGAGGAAAAATTAAGCAGGCAAATCAATAAATGAATCCAGAATGGCATGCTAAATTCAATCAGTGCAGGAATACAAACTGGGGCTCTGAGGATGGCATGGACATATTTTGAAAGCATCTTTCAGGGAGACAGGAAGGCACATATCCGGAATCTTGAATTCAGACTGAGAATCCACGGGGCCTGCAGATGCTATCGGACTACAATTAGAGCTGCTCTAACCAGCATGTAGAAAGGTGAGGAATGCTGGCAACAGCAGCCCAACAAGGCAGGGAAGGCGGTAGGATTCTCACCACAACTAAATGCAGAGGCAAAGCCTTGTCCTCCGTTGCTCCTTGGGAGCAAAAACACCTTCCTCCTCTCCTTTTCGATGCTATCTGATAACGTTGTTGTGTACCTTCAAGTCATTTCCACCTTATGGTGACCCCAAAGCGAATCTCTCATGGGGTTTTCTGGGGTCTGAGTGATTGACGCACCCAAGATCACCCAGTAGGTTTCCATGGCGGAATGGAGAATTGAACCCTGGTCTCCAGGGTTATAGTCCAATGTTCAAACCACTCCATCATGCCGGATCTCCTCCCGTAATGTACTTCTGCCTTGCGTACATGCTGCAAAGAATCCTTACCCTCCTCTGCTTCTGCCAGCCTGACACCAAAGCACCTATCTGCAGTCAGGTGGAGGGCAAGTATTGTTACTCTAGGCTACGCCAATACAGACTTCCTTTTGGGAAAGAGTTGCTTCAGGTCCTCCTGAAAATGGCACTCAAAGCAACTAGTATTTCTTTCTTTTTCTTTTCTTGCACATCATACCTACACTCTTTTTAACCAAAAAGCTACTCAGGATAATTTTTACTTACCGCAGAAGGAGTCTGATCTCCAAGCATCAAGAGTTGCTCCTGCTGCCTGACAGGCTTCTACAAAGTTGGTGATGGCCTGGCAGATCACAGCTTGTTGACCTTTGAAAATGCAGGAATCATACACGCAATCTTGAAAGTATTCCTCAGGATCAATTATGCTGTGACACTGTTGAAAAGGGCCGCTCCTGGCCAGGATGAGCCCACACTCCCTCCCAAGGTGGCGTTGGTGCCGCTCAATGGCTGACAGCCCAGAACATTCTTCTTTGCCCGTCTCAGTGCAGCCTGGTACCTCCCGCATTTTCCAGCTCTGACCAAAGGCTGATGGACTTGGAGCCACTTTCGTGTCTTTTGTGGTCATCTCATCAAACTTATTGCCATTGAAGTTCCCACAGAGACCACAAAGGGCAGCGGCATAGGTGCTGGGCACTGTCACAGTGACCTGGTTTTGCCAGTCAAAGGTGACGGACAGGTGGAAATCCGTCTGGACCACTACCTCTCGCCCCCTCCGATAGACGAGGATCTCCCCATTTCTGATGTTGAAAGGCAGGTGTGTCAACAAGCCATTCACCTAGGACCATTCAAAGAGAAATTAATGGAAACATTTGCTATGGTTTAGTTGGCTGAAAATCTGACAGTCCATGGGAAGACTGTTAACGCTTTAAGTTCTAGAATGTGATAATGTATCAGGGGAGGCAAGAAGAAACAGTAAAGGCAACAATGATTTCATGGGCTCAAAACATCGGACATTCAATTCAATTAGAGTCTTGGGAGCAGAGCTGGAAAAAAACACAGAAATTTACAGTAGCTCAGAATTTGAAAGAGAACTATTATAAGCTATATCATAGATGGTACATGACACCAGACAAATTAAAAAAGATTTATAATACAGGTACCGGACACTGTTGGAAATGTCAGAATGAGGTCGGTACGGTATATCACATGTGGTGGACATGTCCAAAAGCTAAGAAATATTGGACTGGAATACATAATAACATTTGTGCATTAATGAAAGTTCAGTTTGCTAAGACACCAGAATTGTATTTGTTAAATATGACTGATATATTAGAAGCTACTGGTATAAAGAAGCATTGGAGAATATTACTGTATACGATAACAACAGCTCGTATTGAATATGCAAAGTTGTTTAAAACTCAGCAAATACCCACAATAGAACAATGGTGGGGTACACTTATTGAAAACAAAAAGGCTGATATGGTTTCTCAGAGATTAAAAGGGAAATCAGACAGTGAGACACAAAAAGAATGGCAAATTGTAACAGGTAATTGCTGGGTTCTATCAGATGGAAATCTGTAATTCGTGATTTAAGATAAATTATGAGGGGGCTACAGGATATATATCATGAAGAGGGAATATGGAGATTGAAATGCAAGAATCAACAAGTAATATTAGCAGTAAAATGTTGTACAATATTTTAAGCATTAAGAAATCTTGATAATGAAATCTAGATCAGTGTGGAAGATCAGAAATATTTCAGTTAAGCTGACAGTTATAATTGTTTGTTTTATACGTGAATTTTGAATAAAATGATTATATATTTTAAAAAAAGAATGCGATAATGCTTTAATGAATAATTTCTTTAGTTCTAACTGTATGATGGTGAACTCCTAATGATGGTGGACTGCTAAAGAGAATAATCTCATGTTCTGGAAGATCAATTTTTGTCTTCTCTAAATTTTATCATATTTATCCTGTTTGTTAGTTTTATATTTGTGGTATACAGTTGTACACTACAGAAAATGAAAAGAAAGAAAGAAAGAGGAGAGGGGAGGAAACAGTTAAAAAGAAAACTATTCGTGCTGGGAATAAAATATAGATATTGCCAGTGTTACTGCCCTGGCTAGTCCAAGCTTTGGGGATATTGAAAGATATCCCCTTGATATCATAATTCGGCTTCCCTTCTCTATTCCCTTCCACGTGCTTGCGAGGCCACCACTCCATCTGATGGCCAAGGCTCAGAGATTCCTCGTTCTTCGACGACACCCGTAACTGTGAGGGAAGGTGACCACGCAGCCTTCCGAGTGCACAGACGGACTTTTTGCCATTCCTGCTACCGTCTGCTGACCCGAGAAAACCTATGGACTATTCCAGGCTCCAAATTCTGCAAAGACTCTTTGCTCCTGAACTTGCAGAAAGCCAAGCTACACCGACTCGGACATTTTGTTGTTGTTCCTGCTCCGTTGCCTGGATGGACTTATGTTTTGCTTGCTTGCTCCAGCTAAAAGACTTTTCCTGTTGCAAGGAGGGGGGTGCCAAGACTTTTGCTTGCACCTCACCTCCCCAGGACTATGAACTTTCATTCCACATTGAACTGTTTGCTCATTGGATTGCCTTCACTGCCAGACCATGCATTGGACTTACAGTATTCCATTGATTATTTCATTGATTGCTTCATATTGCATTTGCTTTTTACTACCATTGCTCATTTTTCGACAGTTCCCTATTGACGGGACATTGGACATTGTTTATTGGTTAATTGTTTATTATTGTGTTATTGACATTGGTGTGTGTGTGTTTAAGTTTAGGTCTTAGTTAGGAATGTCTTTATAAGATAGTAATCTTTTGCTTTTCCTGAAATTCCCTGAGGAGTGATACGGCTACCAACCTGCAAGCCCCTATTGGGCTCTAAATTGATTTTTGCTTTTTGATTGGAAAATGTCCAATATTGTCCCCAACATCACCCATTTTCGGGGGGGGGTTGTTACTGCCCTAGCTAGTGCAAGCTTTGGGGATATTAAAAGATATCCCCTTGATATCATAATTCGGCTTCACTTCTCTATTCCCTTCCACGTGCTTGCGAGGCCACTGGACAAGCACGTAAACAAGCTCGGCCGTTAATTGCCGTAATATTCCTGGATAATACAGGCAGGCCAGAAATAGCTGACTTACTGCTTTAGGAGACCTCCAGGCAAGTACTCTAATTAGGTATGCACGCAACCTACAAAAGAGCCTCTGCCCCGCGCTGGCAGCTTGATGGGTTAACTATACAACACCCAAGTATTCTGAGTTTGCATACTGGCTACTCTATTGAGAACTGCTACAATAACTCAATCATTCAGATTCTGACCTTTCGGAGGCTTTGTCTCCAACTCCAAATCTATTGTGTTCCCTCAAGTACGGCATAGCCTGCAGTCACAATTCTCTTTATAAAAACCCTTGATTCCGAGATCGCTCCTGAGTTTCATCCCGCCTTGCTGCCGCTTTGCTTGACGAGCCTCCCCTCAGCTCCACGTGCTGAGCTACATCGCACCCCAGCCTTGCTCTCTATTTTTCCGGGCTTCAGGACAGGTGAAGTATCACCCAAACCAGCAACCCCTCTAAAAATCCCTCTATACCACTCAAACCTTTATTTTCCTTAGTTATCTTGTGTGAGTGTGTCGCATACACTGTTTTGCTTGTGTTTAATAAACATCACTTATTGTTTCAACTTCTGTGTGCTCCTTGACTCGGTCTGACCCTGTAGACATAGGGTTCAAGATCTCACTACGTTACCCTGCCTCTCGTAATGCTAAGCAGTGCTCTGAGCTAATTTTCCCCATCTTTAGTTGAGCACATTTTGGTATCCCTCCTGGGACCCCCAGTACACAGGGTAACACCAGAAAATAGTCTGGCAGGACAGCAGAAATTTCATTTCTTTTTTTTTTTTAATCGAATAACTGCAGTAACAGATACTGGAAACTTCCAAGCCTTTTGCCCTGTCTGGACTGTGGCATAGCCCCAGTGCCAGACTCCTTTGGAGTCAACAGCAGTATCTGTAGGGAGACTATTGGACAGTTTGACAGAAGGAAAAGGTATGTCTCTGTAGCAGATGATTCAGTGTCTCAAATGTCCTGTCCATGTGGGAAGAAAACTAAGAGAAAAACCTTCAGTGAAGTATTAAGAATGTTATTTGCTTGTCACAATAAGCCAATGGATCAATTCAAGATAATCTTATTTTCTAGATGTGTTCAACTTCACCTCTTCTGAGCCGCATTCAGTTTGGTCATAGGAGAGAATCACAGATGCAGAGGTCTAACATCTCTGGAAGGGCAAATATTTCTCTACTTCTGCACTAGATCAACCTACCCCATGCACACACTTGGTCGGTATTGTACTGGACCTTAGAATACAGATCAACTGTCCTTATTGATTGTATATATTATAACAGCTGGATGCAATAAAGAAGAGAAAAAGTTTATACAAATGAATGGGAAATTAAATATGCCATTAAAAAAGCAGGAATATAAACTCACCATGACTTTTCCAGGGTGTTCCCTACTGATCATAATCACTGTTCCAAAAACACTGATTTCCACCATCTTGGGGAAAGCTGCAGAGGGGCTGATTTGGTGCTCGTTTTGGACAAGAACCTGGAAATCCACCAGATCTTTCCTCTCCTCACAGAGCCCCGCCAACTGATATACACAAGTACCCTCAAAGTCAAACTTCTGTCCATCAAAACTATTGTAACGAGTGCCCCTTAAAGCAGAGCAGGTGGCATAACTGGTGGGATAGCAATTCTGGATGCCATCTTCTACCCTGCACTGTTCTCCTCTCCTGCAGCTGGCTGCCTGGCAGGTCACACGTTTGGTCTCTGGGTCACAAGTGCAGCGCCTTGTGCAGCTGTCATCTCCCCAGAATTGCTCCCCAGCAGAGAAGAGCTTTTCTTCAAATAGGCAGCCACAATCAGCCTTGGGGATGCATTTCCCAGCATCCCACACAAAGCCTCTGTTGCACTGACAGCGCTCCACACAAGGCAATGAAGAACAACTGCTGGGAAGAGCTTCATCATTGCAAGTGGCAGGGCATGCAGGTCCACAGGCAGTGTATTGGCTATTCTCAGGGCAGACCAAGGAGGCTGTGGAAGGAAGAAGGTGTGAGTCAAAACCAAAAGAATCTAGTGTTGAAATCGCATACAGACGGAGCTTTAGAAGAGGAATAACCATTCTTTTAATTCAGTCCATAAGGGGATACCTCGCATGTGAATGGCAATATCACGACCCTTTCCTATTGTTCTGAAACCACCCTTCCCACCCTCTCCCTGGGATACTCACAGCAACCAGTTGGCATTCTCCAGTCAGAAACAGCAGCTCCCTCTCTCTGGCAGGTTTCCGCATAGTTCTTCAGGGCCTCACACAGCACTTCCCGGAGGCCATCATTCAAGCAGACATCATAAACGCAGTTTTCCAGAAAGATCTCAGGGTCCACCACAGAATGGCACTGGCTGAATGGGCCGCTCCCTGCTTTACTGATCCAGCCACAGAATGGTTCAGCTTTGTACTTGCTGGCCAGTGCTGGGGAGCAGCTTTTGCAGCCCCCTGGGCAGTCATCCCAACACACCCTGTCTCCATCTTCCACCTTCCAGCTGCTCCCAAACTCTACAGGACTGGAGACCAAGGCTCCACTGGGGGTGGCGAAGTCATCAGTGGGATCACCGTTGTAGTTCCCACAAAGGCCACACACACTCTCTGAAAACCTTCTGGGGATCTTGATGAGCAAGAAGTCATCCCAGTCATAGGAGACCTTCAGGGCAAAGTCAGTCTCAATGAGGATGGAACCCCCACTCTGGTAGAGACGGAGTTTCCCTTCATTCAAGGAGATGGGTAGGTGGGACAATTGGTTATCCACCTGTGGGAGGGAACACATATAACCAAGAGAGGTGGCTAAGTTTTATTTTGTTATAAAGGTATCATATATTCTATATATTCTATAATTCATATATTCCTCTCATATTCAGAACCATGAACATTCACAGCTTAATGATAGAGACTAAAGCACGAATAAGTAAAAATCTGCTCAGGTTTTGTATGAACAGTTTAAAACTAGTAGCTGAGATGAAACTCAGTCATCTATCAAAGTCTGTACTTCTCCAGGTTTTTCCATGTAAGTTTCCAATCAAACAATGGTCATTTCCACACTACACTCTTATAGTGCTATTACTACACCTTCAACATCCTGTGAAATTCTGGGGTTTGTAGTTTACTGAGGCCAAAGATGCCTCCCCCTAAACTGTGAACCCCAAGATTCCATAGGAAAATGACAGTAGAATAATAGCACTATAATAGTGTAGTACAGAAATGGCCAATATGTACAGAAAGGCATATATTCGGAGGAAGTCTCACAGTTAGTGGATACAACATTTCAAATACAACATTACTCAGGATGTTTGCCAGCCTCTGAATACATGAAACAAGAATGCATATGAGGACTTGATAAAATGAATTTGACATCCAAAAACCTGGCCAGACTTGGGACCCTTCCACACTACATGATTATAGCACTACAATTCCACTTTAACTGTCACAGCAACATCCTATGGAATACTGGGATTTGCCATTTAGGCAATGGTATTTGGAATTCTCTGCTTGAGAACTCTAGAGCCCTTCCACACTACAAACTCCATGATTCCACAGACAATGCAGTGATAGCAGCTCAAGCGGAAACATGGTGTTGTGACTGTTCAGCATGAATGAGTCCTTAGTAAAATGGGATTCTGAGGCACATTGAAATTGATAGATTTGGCTGCTCTTATTTTAGAGTAGGTATGTATGTTTTTGCACCTGTCAAAAACTCAACGGTTTAAAAAAACCCAGTTAACAGCACTGGACCATGAAATGGGGGAAAGGCTGCAAAATTACTTTCAGCAGTTCAAGTCCCTCCCTCGACATGACCAGATTTCCAGGTCAAAAATGGCTTGATTTTGGAGCTACCAATATTCCATGCTAGCAACTACCCAGAACTACTATTTTTGGGGTCTAGTGTTCAGATTCAGCCAGGAGCAGAATGGGGGAGAGAATTAACAATATGACTTTCCTTTTTGAACTAGCTCGAGAGGGATATCCACCATCACAGTCTATACTGATTATGTTTTCACATCTATCTTCTAGAAGAACTGGAAGTCATTTGAACAACTTCCTGTCCCTTACTGCATGAAGTTGTCATCCTATCAAAGTAATGTGTTGTTCACAGTCCAAAACTCATGCTATTACATGACATTTTCACTAAACAGCTTCTGTTTAGTTCCCACGCATTGCAAATCAGCTCTTTCTCATTGCCAGAAAAAATCCAGCAATTGTCTCCTTTCCTGCCAGAATCGCATCAACTGGGTGAATGCCGTTTCCCCTACAGTGCTTGATAGTGCTTCCTGTTGTCCTTGATCCAGAAGCGGGGAGGTATGGGCAGGTTGTCTCTCCCTTCTCTACTCCCATGATGTGGCAAGTTCAGAATCTACCATCTCTCTGTGTTTATTTTAACAGTTAATTTTTTAAAAATAAATTTTTAGCATTACAGCACAAAAATGCAATAGCGTATGGATGTGCCATGACATTACAATGTTACTGTGCTAGTACGGTTTGCAAAAAAATAAAACCAAAATCCCAACCAACCATGAACTGTGGGGCAGGGAAAAGGCAGAGGAAAGGATTTGCCAATGACACCATAATGCAGAGGGAACACCAGTAGCAATAACGCTACTCATCTGCTGAAGTTAAAAAGGTGTGGTAGAGAGCATTCAGAACCTGATACCACTATGGAAATGGCAATGCTGAAATTGAAATGGAACAATGCATTATTGAGGCATGGTGTGGTGATAAAATCAGAATGCTAGTGCTTGTTTCTCTCAGCGTAAACATTTGGTTTATCATCAAACAAATATGAATGACAGGCAATTCTCAGCAGGAAGCTTCAGGAGGAAGGCACTATTTCAAAACATGGAGTTGTAGAAGTAATCTCAGTTTGTGAAGGGAAAAAAAACAAAGCAAAACAAATTCTCAGCTTTCAAACACAACAGAGGCAAAAAGAATAGTCCAATGCATGGATGGATCAGAATTTTGGTTTAGGACATTTCTGACACTATGTCAGAATTTTCAGCAAAAATTTAAAGAAAGTAAGAACTATCGCAAAGCCAGAGCTATAGACGTTATTGTCACAGCATAAAAACAAAACAGATGTAATCAATTTTGGAAGAAAAGATGTTTGGAGTAGCCAACTGAAAAGATGCTTATGTTTCCTAACAACCAAAGAAATATTGGATAACAGTTTTTACCCTAAAGCATGAGAAGGAGGAGTCTTTGCAAGTCTCGTAGAACATGCATGCAACCTAAGCAGCCAGTGATGCTGTTACTCTTAAAGAACAGGAAATAATGAAGTGCAATATGATACAGCTACACTTTAAAAACTGGGAAATTAGAAGAAATTGAAATATCGTTGTCTTCCTGTCTTACCCTCACAAATCCAATCTCCTTTTTGATGGCAGAGATGGCGATCTTATAGACAGTAACGGTCACTGAACCAACATAAGAAACTCGAGTACTGCTTCTGTATTCATTCTTGGCCTCTATGCTGAAGGAAGGAACAGCCCCATCCAGGCTACAAGTCTTGGCAATGGTGTAAGTACAGCTGCCCCTGAAGTCAAAGTTCCTCCCATCAAAGGTGTGATAATGGTGATCTCCTTGTACCCAGCAACTGTATTGGAGCCCTCCCACACACACTGGATGTTCCTCTTGGATCTCACACATCTCCTCCTTCCTGCACTGGATCAAGCTGCACGAAGCAACTGGCTCACCTAAAATGGAACAACAGTGGTGTCATTGCACTGAATTATAGTGTCATTCACTTTATAAGTAGAAATAATCAGCAATCTGTGAATGTACTGTAAATTAAAGGCCCTTTCCATACCCTACCTTTTCGTGGAGTTCTCTGGTGAGGCTCTTGGCATTGGCTCTGCCAGAAGGGGAGTGCGACGGCAGTGCTCCCCTCTGTATGAGATCACTCCCTACAGAAGGGAGCTTGATGGATGCGCCGCTTCCTTCTGCAGCACAGCTGGGTGCTTTCCCAGGCTGCCCTGGGGCAGGAAGTGCAGCCTTTGTGCTTTCCAGGCTTCCACAGGACAGGTAAGTCCATGATGATGGTACAATCACAAGTCACTGACGGGGGAAACCCATCAATGATTTAATCCATGATTGCACCACCTGAGGACAGAAGAAGGACAAGTCCATGATGACGTTGTGTAGAAACGTCATCACAGTTCCATCCTTCTCCTGTCTCCATGGCAGGACAACAATGTCCTGCAGAAAGGGCCAAAGACAGCTCTGGATAATATTTTAAGGTAGTTTACGCACCTATTCTCACATATAGGATAAGTGCTTGAAACTGTATACTAGTGCTGCTCAAACTAGTGGTCTGTGGACCAATGCCAATCCACAAGCCATTAGCTGCCAGTCTGCAGCAAGTTCCCAAGAAAGCAAGAAACAATTGAACCCAATGGACATAAATATGATGTCAGCCCATTCAAATGGGAACCCTGTCCCCACATTAGGTAGCTTAACAAGCACTAATCTACATCAGAGGTAGGACCCTGTATGTTGTTGGACACTACTACATCTGGTATAGAGTAGTGCCAGTGGCTATGCTGGCTAAGGCTGAAGTGAACTGCGGTCTAACAACATCTGGAAGGTTGTACTCCTCTGCCCTAAAACACCACACCATGCTCTAAGCCTGCTTATTGTTTATCTCATCTTGCTAGCCACTTTTAATACATGTTTGAAAGAACGGTAACTGATTTCAGAATAGATCAAGGACAGTCTGTCTATATAGACTGTTGATCTGTACCTAGGTAGAGTTTTTCACATGTATATTCAACACATGTACACTATACCCAGATTGCTGTTCCTGGTACAGTTTTGTTCATGTGATGAAATGTATATATTCATAAGATATGTGCATATTTTTTATTCATGAAAGTACTGATGATACACAGATATAAATCTTAGCATAGGATGGTGATTTCTGAAAAAGATACTAGCCCAACCTAATCATTTGTAAATGCAAGTAGTTACTATGTAGAGTGTATTTTTAAGATTTTCTCTACCCAGCAAGAAAACTGTTATGAAATTTGAAATGAAAGAAAAATGTTGATGGAAGCAGTAAAGTATATTTTAAAGAAGTGCAGATGTCATTTCTATCACTCCAACAGACAGACAATTGCATTTCAAATAAATTCAGTGCCTGTTGGAATGATAGAGTTGGCATCCAAGTCTAATAGTGAAACTGTTGATTCACTGAGAAAGCCGAAATGTTTTGTATGCAGAATACCTACCCGCGGCACAAACAGCCATTGAACCAAAGCCATCATTTTGTGAGACTCCAAGGATGAAGAACCCAAAAGGAGTGCTGGGATGTTCTAGGGAGAATACCTCTGTGGTTTTGCTCAACCTGTGTTCAGCCCAAGAATATTCTGTGCCTGGGATTGGTCTCCACTGGAGGGTTCCAACGGCCTTCTTCTCTACTGTGATCCCTTTAGATTCTGAGGCTTTGGCTATAATGACAGCAAATCTGTCATACTGACTCATTCCAAAGCTGTGGGACACGCAGTAGCTTGTTACTGCCGGAATGTTTATGAGAGAAGGCCCATAGTCTTGATCTTCAGTGCCAGTAGAGAAGAAAAGGACCTGGATTCCCTTGTTGGCAGAAATATACATTGGTTCAGAAGACTGGTAGTCAAACCAGAGAACTTGCCCAGCTTCCATGTCCTGAGACTTCTCTATAAGTCCATGTTGGTATTTGAGGAAAGTGTTTTGGGAGGCTGCTACATACACAGTGCCGTGTCTATTTTGGAAGGCCATCAGGGGCACAATGAAGAAGGAACCCCAGCTGGGGATGGGCAAGAGTTGTTCAACAACATAGTCACAGGTTTTGCTGTTCTGAGCACAGCTGTGTCCACTGAAAACGGCCACTGGGTCATTTGATTCAACTTTGGTGCCAGTCAGATCATCTGAGCTTTGGAGCTGGATTGCTTGGAAGGCCTCAAGGTCAGCAACAAGCCTGCTTCCAGAACGATAATCCTTGCCTTCATATGTCACAGCCCCTGTCAGGGAAATATTGATTGTGGTGGGAGTTTGATGGGCCACAACCACAAATTCCTTGAACGTATTTGCCTTGTCACCTTCTGGGGTTACCACATAATACACGGTGCCCAGCTGCTGGACTGGGTACAGTACTGTAGTACCAACAGAGGACCCATCATGGCTGCGAGCCAAGATGGAGATATCCTTGTCAGCTTCAATCAGCACAGTGCCATCAAAGATATCTGTCCCCACCAACTCTATGGTGTTTGGAAGCTTAATTTTCACTGTCTGTCCTTCATTTAGAGGGAAAGTTCTCCGGTACATAGATTTGCCTACTGTCACTCTCACTATGGTTTTAGGAGAATATCCAGTAATAAGGAGCTCATGCTTAGCACTAGGTTCATTTGGGAGGTTTTTCTGATCGTTTTGCATGAAAGCTGTGACAAATTTTTTCCCACGAGGACTTGCTACTTGAGACCCTGGAAGAAAGAATAGTGATTATTCAGAAAGGAGGTGGTGGGTTGAGTTAAATTGCTAACTTTGTGGCTGCTTCAGCATCTTTGGAACACATGCTCCTGGTCTCCAATGATTTCTTATGGAACCCCTCCCCAATCCCAGTTTACATTAGTCTCAGTTTACATTGTGAGTGCAGGAATGCAATCTTGATGTAAATTAAAATGCGCTTTTGTACTGTTCTCATGGCTCCATCCCAAAAAGGATAGTATGTGGCTCAGAAAAGGATAGATAGAACCTGAGCATGAGCATTGACTAGGTTGTAAGATGGGGTGGGAATGCTTTGTCACACCAAGTCCCATAATTCCCCATAATTCTTTACCCTTGCACATGCTCACTAGGGCTTCTTGGAACAAAAATCAAGAACATTTGAAAGGACAAATTTTCCTGATCCCTGATTTAACAGAACAGGAAGACAGAATATGGATATATGTGTGTATTGTCATGTTTAGCTACTCTTACTCTCAAGAAAACACACAGACTTTCCCTATGGTATTTATTGAGGTATATGAAGCATAAGTACAACTGTCACTCAAGCTAACAGTCTACAACACACACTTGGTTCTATGGTGGTGCACACTTCTGCATGCACACGATGCCCTTGGTTGATTCTGTGAGTCTCCCTTTTTCCAAACTTCCAGTGTTTCCCAAGGAACTTTCTTTCCCTACTCTGAGCTACAGCATTTCCTCATCTCCTGTGTTATCTTTAGCTCCATTCTCTG
This sequence comes from Cyclura pinguis, assembly GCA_030412105.1. Classification (NCBI taxonomy): domain Eukaryota; kingdom Metazoa; phylum Chordata; class Lepidosauria; order Squamata; family Iguanidae; genus Cyclura; species Cyclura pinguis. The sequence continues at coordinate 12,521,244 of CM059606.1, read as the reverse complement.
GGTATCTTACTTAACATTGGCCAGATGCCTTGAGGCCAGTCTTTCCTAACCTATTCTCTTTGATACCTTTTCACTAGGCCGTGATTCCCAGACTCTTTCCTTTAATATGTGATACTTTGTTATTAGCAATTCCAGACTAGGTAAACTAAAGCCCATACATAGTAAATAACTTGTTCATTGCTGTCACTTTTAAATAAACAGAGCCATGCCATGCCAGCCTGGCGGAATACTCATTTACAATAACATTCAGATTGTAACCAATGTGAAACATCAAACATATGGCAGCTTGTAATACATGATATTCATACAAATCTTATGATACACCAATAGAAGAACTAAGGCCATTTCTGCACTAGACTGTTATAGTGCTGTTACTGCACTTTCAACATCCTATGGAATCCTGGGATTTGCAGTTTAAGGAGGGGCCTTTGAGGGACCTCTTTAAACTACAAACCCCAGGATTCCATAGGATGTTGAAAGTGGAATAATAGCACTGTAACAGTCCAGTATGGAAATGGTCTAACTACCACAATGTCTTATATCAGCATAATCAACAGGCATGCATAATTGTGGATGTGCCCCACTATCAATATGTCATGGAACACAGTCATCATGAATGTGTGCATGCATGTGCACATCCACATATGTGTGTGTATATCCCCATCCCCATACACACACACCTCTTTCATTGAGAGAGCCGATAGTAGGTTTCCTCTTCCTTCTTCTGCCCAGACCATCTCAGCAGTCAGATCAAAATGTGACTAGATAGGGATTTTTTAGGTAGTCGCATTAGGATTTCTGTTCTTTTTAAAGCTCTGGTTGAAATGGTATAACTATCTGTAACTTGTAATTCCTAAGTAGCCCTGAAGGAAGAAGCCTTCATGTATAGTGATATCTTTTTTGTTATTACATTGCTTGTTCTTAGAATAACACACTTCCCTTAAAAAACTCCTGTTCAAACTCTCTTCATGTGCTTTGCTGGTTACGTTCATAGACAGAATTCCTCTCTCCCAGGGAGGGTTGGGGGACGAAAGGGATCTCTAAGCTTAGTGATTGTTGTTTCCCCAGCAACTTCCCACTGAGTTGCAGGAATGGGTATTTTAATCCAGTAGCTGGTGGCAGCAATTTTTAATCTAAGGAATAAAGGGAGTTTCCAGCCCTACTCAAGGGCAGAAGTCAGCCTTGAGTGGGGAAAGAGCCCCCTGTTCCATAACACTGGTGTTTAAGTAGGTGTGTAACCTTGAGAGCTGGGATAGGCCTCCAGTATACCTTCTCCTTGTCATTATCACCAGGTGCTGTTGGTCCTCCTCTTATTCATCATTGCAATCGCTTGGTTTCTTGACAGACAACAAATGAGCAAACAGGCAATGACATTTACTGCTTCTCCTTCTCACCACCAAGAAGGCAGGTGGAGAAGGAGATTGTGGTGGTGAAAAGGAGGAACAAGTCCAGAGAAATTTAACTTTAGAAACATTTGAGGATGCATGCCACACACTGCACAAACATCAGGTTCTCCTCTTTCCCTCCTTGTTGTGCCTCACATAAATACTGGGAAATTCTGTGCAGATACTCAAATTTTTTTGCATACACATACATATTTAAGAAGAGGATGGTCATTCTGAAAATAAAAGAGCCCAGTTTACTTACCACATAATTGTGCCAAACCAGTCAAGAGGAACACAATCCTCTTCATGGCCATGGCTGCACATCAAGAAAGAAAAGAAAAACATATTAAGGACTACTCTTTTATTTTTCCTCAACACCTCAGGTGTGTCACGCCTCTTATAGCTTAAAACAAAACAAAAGGCCATTCAGAGAATGGGAAACAACAATGTAGAAATAGAGGGGGTCTCTGCTGGGTGGGATTGTGTATGTGTGTGTGTGTGCCACCATGGTTTCTACCTCAGAATTTCCCTACTTGTGTGCTTCTCAACTCTGCCTGTTCATTCAATTAATGTGAAAAGGAGGAGGAGGAGAAGCCTCAAGGAGAAATCTGGGGGCAAAGTAAACAAATTTCCAACTACCACTATTTCCAGTCACGAGCCTCAGCTCCAAACTTTTAATTTTCAAAAAAGCCTCCTTACTCCACAGAAAAAATAGTCAGCATACGTAGGCCATTTCTTCACTGGTTTGTTATAGTGCTCAGAGGCCCCTCCCTAAACTGCAAACCCCAGGATTCCATAGGATGTCAAAAGTAGAATAACAGCACTAGAACAATCCAGTGTGGAAATGGCCATAGACTAAAGCCATTTTGGCACTCGACTGTTACAGCGCTGTGATTCCACTTTCAACATCCTATAGAATCCCACTGTTTCAGTGGGAACTGGGATCTGGATCTCCTTTGTTCCAATTAAGCACTCTAACTGCTGCTCCACACTACTTTGTAATAAACTGGTTAGCTTGCAGTGTAGCAGGATTAGCAGATTGGCCTCACAAGACACAATTCAGAGAAGTCTCTTACCTTTAATCTAGCAGATCTGCCTCCAGCAGATAAGCAAGGAGCAGTCTGTGCTCCCTCTCTGTTTTCAGTTGCTTTTGCCCTTTTTGTAGAGGAAAAGGTCATAACCTTATTTCCAACAAATTTCCACAGAATTTCGTACAGCTCCAAAGGTTAGGTTTATCAGCAGGGCAAATGCAAGAAATAATAAACCACCCCCATGCATGTGGTCTCTGGCTTTGACAATGGAATTTGCGGAGTATAGCATAACCTCCAACCTTTGGCAGATGAAAATCAGGACACGTGCAGCAAAGCAACTTTAGAGTGTGGTCAAGACAGCAAAAGTTAGTAATGAGGAAGAACATACAAGCAAATAGAGGCTGCAGTACTTTGCTTTTGCCTGGGTCTATGGGGAAGGACAAGATTCTGCCCTCTCCTCTTCCCTTTGCTGAAGTAGTAGAATGCAAACTACTTTTGCACCTTGAACATAGATTGCAGTAATGGAAATAATTTGAGGAAGAATGAGAAACTGGGACAATTCACAAGCAGCTGAAAAAGTGGGATGACAAAGGAGATAATAGGGACTGTCAGACAAATTGGAATAGTTGGAAGGTATGGCATAGCCTTGAACAGGCCATTATGCCACTTGTAAAACTGTTTTCTAAATTATTTCAGCATTGAAATGAGCAGCTATCTACCACTTTTGCCCTAAGAAATTAAAAAAGTCCTCTTCACCACCTTTAAGCATGTTTGGGGCTGATGCAGCAATAACCAGAGCAGTGGAATCTTTCGTCTTCCAGATAATTTGGACTACAGGTCCTATAATCCCTTAACACTGGCCAATGTGCCTGGGTATCGGTCCAAAATACTGTACACGATGGTCTAAAGCTTCCTCTCTCTTAGAGTTCCCAGGTCAGAAGTTTCCCACACCCTGTCATTTCAAATCCAAAGCTCAAGTCCTAGGACCAGGCCTTCTGATGTTACAAACCATGATATATTAAGTGTCTACCAAAGCTACACAGAGCATACCATTCAGGTAAAGCACACCAAGTCCAACAAATGGGGAAAACACATGCACACACTTTGAGGACAGAACTCTCACCCAGGAATTTCTCCCCTCAGCCTGAAGATAGGAGCCAGTCCCTGAGATCTGATAACCCTCTCCTGCTGTAAATGTATGGGCCTTCTACTATCATATATTGTTTAAGTCTAGAGCTCATAAAAGATTACTTTTACGTAATAAAGCCCGGAATCCCCTAGTCGGCTGGCCAGCGTCCATGACAACTGGGGGATTCTTTAAGCCCTATGAGCAGGCCTGTTTCTGCCTATGGTTCTTTCAGCATTTTTTTGATTCTTAGCCTTTTTTGGGGGGGGGGTGATTTGAAGGTCTTTGCTGTATCACTGTGTCTCGTGTCATCTAGAATTCCTGACATAATTGACAGTGTTATGTATTCATGTTTATGCATAAAAAAAAAATCATAGTATTACAAAATTGTTATAGGGCATCGTCTTAGTGTTGTAACTTAGATTATTGTAGTTAGCATTTTGTTGAGCTGTTAAAATAGAAAACTGAGTCAATTGTTAGTTTTAAAGTATAGCAATCAACTGGTGGTTTGTTATGTATGTCTGGGAAATACCTGAGTTGTAAATATGGATTGCCTGTATTGCATTTCAAAGGAAAGCTGTTAAAAGGTTACAGCAGAGCTTTCCAAACTTTTCATGTTGGTGACACACTTTTTTAGACATGCATCATTTCACGACACAGTACTTCAGTTTTATTAGCAAATTGGAGGTTAAACTAACTCCTTATGAGAGATGCAGACACATACATAAACTGTGTTAACAAAATATATAGGGACACAACATATCTCATGAAAACCTTTCATATATTTTTTAAAATATATGATTTATAAATAATAATATACATTTCCAAGATTGTAAGCGAGACGCCTACACTCTTCAGGTGACACAATAACGTGTCGTGGCACACTATTTGGAAAGCCCTGGCTTACTGCCTAGCTTAAAAAAAAAAAGTAAAAAGAGAAAGAGAAAGAGCCTGGCCAATGTAAAGCTATATCAATAAATATCAAAATAACAGAGATGTATTAGATCAATGTATGAAAATGTAGACATCAAGGTGGCAGATGGGAATTAGGGAAAGGGGGAAGATAAAAAGAGTTTACCAGTGGGAATCGAATGTATGCAAATATTATATTGAGATAAAACTGAAATGCATGATGTGAACAATTAGATTCGGCAACTTTTGGTGATCAAGCTCAAGATGCCTCATTGAATACATTGGTAAAACCTTGTGTGTTTTATTGAGAGCCAAAAGACAGATTGCACTGTGTCACCTTTTTTGCAGCAAGGTTTACTTCAGAGGGGCATTATTAATTAATTTCTGTATTTGAAGGCAAAAATGAAGACTTATCGAACAAAGACGTTATAGCACGCAGGGTAAGTGCTGCAAGGCTAGAGATACTTCAAGCCGGGGAAATTTTAGAAAATCTCTCGACCCAAAAGTGGTCAAATAGGATGTGGCTTATAGCTCTTTCAGAAAAATTAACAAACAAGGTAAGATAAGGTAAGAGGGGACATAATAGAAAATATGTTTGAGAACACTTGGAGACTGTTTATTGTTTACATTAATCAAGGTAACACAGGACTTAACCATCCTTTAGATCAAGAGAGAGTCGGGAAAAATGAGTTTTGAAGGTTATGATTAATATTTAAACAGTATGCAACTAATATGTAGATAGCCAGCATAGTGTAGTGGTTTGAGTATTGGACTACAACCCTGGAGACCAAGGCCATTTCCTCACTAGACTGTTATAGCGCTATTATTCCACTTTCAACATCCTATGGAATCCTGGGGTTTGCAGGTTGGAGAGGGGCCAGAAATGGCCCAAGGTGTGATTCTCTGCTCAGCCATGGAAATTCATTGGGTGATCTTGGGCACGTCACACACTCTCAACCCCGGAAAGCCCTGTGATAGGATTGCCTTAGGGTCATCATAAATCGGAAACCAATTGAAAGCACACAACAACAGCAACGACAATTAATATGTAATTATTCGGAAGATGATTCATATGTATGTTGATTGACATGGGAAAAGTTTGCAATTTTGTGACTTGGGGAGAGGAAGATGGAGGGGAGGGATGGAGGTGGAGAAAGTCCAAAATGTGATATTTATAAAACTGTTGTAAAAATCTAAACAATAATAAGTAGGGATGGCGGATTAGTATCAGAAGGGACAATGTAAAGGAGGCTTACCTTCCACTCAAATCTGTCTGGGTTGACAAAGCCGAACAAGAGGGAAGCAGCAGCCTGCTGTCCCTCCCCCTTTTCATCTGCTCCTTCTCCTTTTGTAGGGAAGAAGGTCACAGTCTCATTTCCAAAGAACTTCCAGAGAATCTCCAACAATCCCCATGAGTAGGGTTTACTGGCAGGGCAAATGTGAGAGGTAGGAAGCCAGCCCATAACAATCCCTAGAGCTAAGAAGCTGGCTGACTTTGGAGGTTGAGACTGACAACCGATGAGATTAAAGAAGTGGAGCAGAAGCAGCTGCTGAAGACAATGGCAATGAAAAAGCACTGAGGAAAGGAGCCTGTTAAGTGACTATATCTTCTCCAATGGTCCTCAAAGCCTGGAGCTAACATTTCATTGAAGATCCAGCAAAAGAGTATATGATTTATTGCCTGCCTTTCAATAAGAATAAAACTGAGATTCCTAAGAATGGAATCAATTGAACCTTCCACGGAAGGATAGTTCCACAGTTAGGTTGCTGCTACAGAAGAATCTGTGCCTTGTCTTCTGTACCTACCAATCTAGTTATTCTCATTAGTCAGACATAGGCAACAGGGCCTCTGATGAAAATTCTCTTGCATAGGTACGTAGGTACCCGACTCAGCATTCCCAGCATTGATAGGTGGTAGTTTCCTGGGAGTTCAGGTGGGAAACTCAGCCCATGCTTAGACATGACTGAACATTGTACCTTCTTCATGCAAAGCACATGCTCTGCAGTGGAGCCACAGGCTCTCTGCAGTTGGGAATACTAGGCTAAACCAATTGACCTGTATCAAATTTCCTTCCAAATAAGCATAGGGTTTATGGGGAAGTTTTTCGTGTTTTAAAGATTATTGCTTTTCCTAGGAAATGCTTGGTTGGAGAAGTCTACCTATTTATGGGAAAATGAGTCTCAAACATAGAAACCAAGGTCGTTGAACTATACAGTTTAACCTTGTGGGCTAGTGCCAAATTGTTTGCCAAGCAGAAAGGGAGACTCTGCAGATGGGATTGTTCAGGTCACTGAACTGAGAGGGTTGTGTTTTGCCTCTGGCAAAAGGTCAGATCAGATAGGTTTAGCTTGCTTTTAGGAGTGATGCTCCCTCCACTAGTGACAAAGTTTCTTCATCATACTCATAATTTTCCACACTTTGTGTCAGGGTCAGACTCGTGCACAGATCAGTAAAACTGCATAACAGATTTATTGAAAACAAGCAGAGCAGTGAAACACAAACTAGTCAATTTTGGGGGAAAACGCATTGCTGTTAGCATCTACTTTGATCTTGTAAGCTTGGAAAAGTTGCCATCTCTTGACTGAGAATATCGGGTAATATTTTAAATTGGGGCAGGCAACTTGAGGCCCTCAAGATATTATTGGACTATAGCTCCCATTGTCCCTCATCATAGGTGAAGGCTGGTGGAACTGCAGTCCAACAACATTTGGAGGGCGACAAGTTCTTCAACCCAATTTCAACTAGGGGATTGGACACTTTGGTTGCCCATATATTTTGAGTAGCCTGCTACTGCCCTGTGTATTTTAAGCCCAAATGTACTTGTTTCTGCCTATGCCTGTTGCTGTACCTGCAGACCTTTAAGAGAGTAGCTTTGAGCATGTACAGTAAGCCTTTATTTGTCACTTTTTTGACTTAGACCCTGAACACTCCCCCACCCATGTTTCTGGACACATAGGATGGGATAAGATAGGATGGACCTTGGCACAGAACACGTTGTAAGGTCTCATTCCAGTATCCCATATGTGACATGGAGCACTTTCCCCGATCTTGCATGTGTGTATCAATGTGAAAGTACTACAGTCGGCCCTCCACATTCACTAGGTTTATGGGTGCAGGAGCTGCCACAAAGGTGGAAAAACTGCAAATATCAAAATGTGTATGTGCGTGTTTGTGGGAAGAGGACCAAAGCATGGTGGGGAGAGAGGGAAAGAAGAAGGAAATGGTGGGAAGGTTGTCATGGGGGGGCTATATTTCTTCTCTCCCACCCACCTCCTTCATTGGGTGTGGGAAGAGCTCTGGGAGAGGGTTTGTGGTACTGAGAACTTGGGTTGTGAACCATCCTCAGTTAGCCAGGCAGCAGCTGATGGAGGAGGAGGACCAGAGGCAAGTTTTTAAAGTGCTGCACAGTCTGGAGATGCCAAAAGAGAAGATTCTCTCAGAAAAGAGGACCTGACGTGGGTAGGACATGGGTTGGAGAAACTCACAAATAATCAGATCTTTGAAAATCAAACCCACAGATGTAGAGGGCTGACAGTGTATGAGTTATGTCACTTGGCACTCTTAACAGCAATCAATTAGTGCAATAAAACCACTGGAGATTTCCAAGGGAGGGAAGGTTGGCTTTGTTTCTTGCTTGGATAAGAATCTGATTATTGACTGGATTCCACTGTGAGTTCATTTAATCCACAAGTTCCAAGGAAGTGAAACTGGTCCTTTGGGCTTTTTTTTCTTTAAGCAAATAGAGAGTGAAGCTGTCATTTTCCCCAAGATGTACTGTCACTGTGCCATTTAAGTTTTGGAAGTTCTGATAAAGATTTCCCTCACCTCTCCAACAGATTAGGGACTGAGACACTGTCAGCATGAAGGACTTAATGGAGGCTCAGTTGGGATCATTTTTGTGTGCATACTGCTTGTAGAGGCCATTTCCGCACTGGGTATTTAAAATGGTGCAGAGCAATCTCCGACGGAGGTCTGCTGCACCACAGAGTGGACTGGTGTGGACTACTTTTTGTAGTTCCACACCTTAGTCCAGTTCTGTGTGACCGGAACTGGTGGCGCAGCATGCTTTTTAAAAACCTCTTTTTTGAGGTTTTTAAAAAGCACGGAGCAAGCAACCCCGTCTACCTCCGTCGCTGCGCTCTGGAGCAGATTTGCAGGTGCTCGCAAGTGCGTGCCTGCAGATCTTCTGGGGGGGGGGGCTTTTGGCTGGCGAGCTTCCCCGGTTGGTGGAGAGCCTCCACCAACTGGAAGCCACCATTTTGGACGCTGGAGAACTGCGGAGCGGCGAACTCGTGCTGCTGCTCTTCGCGACGGACTTGCCCAGTTGCAGGAAAAATCCGGTGAGTCCCATTTCTGCCCATTTCTGCCCGATTCACACCCCACATGCGGAAAAGGCCAAAATCTCTCTGCTGACATATTAATTATTTTTGTTGTTGTGTGCCTTCATGTTGTTTCTGACTTATGGAGACCCTAGGGGGAAGCTGTCGCAGGGTTTTCTGGGGCTGAGAGTATGACATGCCCAAGGTCATCCAGTGGGTTTCCATGGCCAAGCAGGGAACTGAACCCTGATCTCCAGGGTTGTAGTCCAGAGCTCAAATCATTACACCACACAGGCTTTCAAACTCCGTTAGGCCCTTTCTAAAAAAAAGTAGCCATCTTGTTAGAGGTGATTGGGAAAAAAGGTGTAAAAAAAATACCTGTTTCAACCTACCTCTACATTTTCTGGTTTCTTGGAAAGTATCTCTGAGTATGGATAGAATGCATCAGTAGGTTACTTTATCTACTTTATCTAGACCATACCCTCTTCCATGTTTTTAGTATCAGAAGACATGGCAGAAATTCAGGGTCAGATGAGCTCCAACCTCTCACACTAGACCTGACAATTTTCATTCTAACATGTGCCTATGAGCCACATGGCACCCATCTGGTTTTGTACCCCCCAGAATGTCCTCTTGTTGATAATTGCTGTTAAGTTGACTTCAACTTATGGTGACCTTATGGATGAGAGTTCTCCAAGTCATCCTATCCTTGACCGCCCTGCTCAGGTCTTGCAGATTCAAAGACATGCCTTCCTCGGTTGAATCTATCCATTTATAATGTGGTCTTCCCCTTTTCCTACTGCCTTCTACCTTACCAAGCACTATTTTCTTTTCTAGTGATCATGTCTTCTCATGAGACGGCTGAAGAGAGTCCACTACCCATCCAGCATTGTGAAAATAATGACTAAGGATGACTAAGACCATCTTTTTTCCTTTCAGAACAAAGTGCACTCTCTGATTTGTTTGCAAGCAGATGCACACTCCCCAAAGCCTCTTGCAAGCACTAATCCAGTTTCCAACAAGGTATGTGCAGAGCATGCACCTCCTTTTGAAGAAAAAGTACAGTCTTCAAGGCGAAAACCTCCTTTTTGCACATATTTTTCATGTGGCAAAGGATGATTGGAGCCCTGGTGTGTTCAAATCAGGTAATATAGCTTTTCTTAGCATGCTGCCTCCCTGAAAGTGACATTCCTGCTAAATCAGGTAGTGTAACAAGCTGTATATATCTAATATACAAAAGTCAAAGTTTGTCTGTTTGTCTGTGTCATGCAAAGACCTCGTACAATTGGCTGCATGAGAAGATTCTATGGAATCTTGGGGTTTGTAGTTTAGGAAGGTGCCTTTAGAATTCTCTGCCAGAGAGCTCTTGAGCCTGGCCGGTTGCTATGGAGATGAGACCTAGCAGCAAGGGGGAGGCAGTGTATTCCCTCAGGAACCCAACCTCTGTATGTTAATAATTCTGAATACAGTTTGGGTTGGGAATATGGGAAAAAGTTACAGGTACTGGCCAAGGCAGTTTGGGGAATTAGAGACATAGAATCTCAGTTCTTTCTAACAAGTATTACCTATGAGAAAATAAAATCCCAGACAATACAGGGTGTATATGCTGGTATATATACACTGTTTAACAAACCTTTCTGTTCTGCAAGTGTGTTGTGTTTACGGTTATCGGCTTTGCTACACAAGGTGCTTCAGTTAGGAATAAGGTGTCTACACGAATGCAGTTATTCCACTGAGAGGTCTAAGGAGTAGAAAGAAAGGGAGCAAAGGATAAAGGCCTTGTCTTTATCTCAGTGAGAACCAAAGATGTTTTGGACTCCTGCTTACTCACAAATGGATTCACAATAACAAATTCCAGATAATAAGAGGAAGATCAAGGCCATGGGGATTATTTTGTTTTGCAAGAAAGTGTCAAGGGCTCATGACTTCACTTCTCTCTCCAGTAAATTGTCCACAATTCAGATAGCTTCTTAAGTCATGTCCAACTCCAGTGTCAAGAGAGCACCCGGCAGGCTGTTTTCATCCTATTCCTCATACAGAGAACTTCCAAATGTTGTGAGCTGCCTTGGAAGGTTTTCAGAATCCAGCGTTCGAGACTTCTGCCATTTGCTAAAGATGAGGCAGCTGATCAGTATCTTCTGCATCAGCAGGAGTAGTGCTGAACCTTATCCCCTGAACATGTTCAGCAGCTTGGATAGCTCTTTTAAAGTTTGGACTGAAACCTGTAGGGTAATCCATGCTGCCACTGCCAAAGATCCTTTGCACGTGTCAGGATAACTGCATATTCGTTTGGAAGGTTTGTTGCTGTAATATTTGGACTTTTCTTCCCACAAAAAAGCCAAACCTTTAACTATAATGTTTTAATTGGTGACTGTATAGGAGCACAGCAGCAAAGTGGACATTTTAGTCATGACTACAGATAGGAAACTCTCAGACCATTTCCGCACTACCCTGTTACAGTGCTATTATTCCACTTGCAACATCCTCTGGAATTCTTGGGTTTGTAGTTTACTGAGGCCAAAGAGCTCTCTGGCTGAGAATTCTAAAGGCCCCTCCCTAAACTGCAAACCCCAGCATTCCACAGGATGTTGAAAGTGGAATAATAGCACTATAACAGTGTAGTGTGGAAAGGCCCTCAGTTTCAATTTTTCTGTGTTTCTCCAATTCTTACTAATATTTGCTTCCTCAAAGCTACTGTGGGGTAGTGATTTGAGCACTGGACTTCAACCCTGGAGACCAAGGTTTGATTCCCCACTTGGCCATGGAAACCCCATGGATGACTCTGTTTGGGTCACACTCTCTCAGCCCCAAAACCCCATGATAGGTTTGCTTTAGGGTCACCATAAATTGGAAATGACTTAAAGGCACACAATAACAACCACCTCCACAACAACAATAACAATTTGCTTCCTGCACTTGTTTCATATCAGGTTAAGATACTTTGTGGGGGTTTTTCCCCTTGCATTGAAATTCAGATGCAATTTTTAATGTATTTCTGCAACTTGTAAATTTATGCATGCACTTTAGCTAATGTATGTATTTCTTCTTACTGACTAAACCATATTTATGTGGATTTTAAAAAATGTGTACCTTTTAAATTGCCTGGGTTATTTGGTCTGTGCTAATTTTATTTTACCAAAACATACCTTAAATCATGCAAATATGTGACTGCTTGGGAGAGTCAATATTAGTTCTTGCACTACACCATGAGAGCAACTACATTTCTGTAGAAGCTGAGAGTGGCCCCTGAAGGTTTTCAAAGATCCAGGTCAGTTGATTTATTGTGTGTTTAGCTTTTGCCCTTGTCTAAACAATAATCCAAAACCTCTGGTGCTTTGGGAGCTTCCTTGGAACTTCACTGGAAAAAAAAAAGAACTTTGATTCCTGTCCTCCCTATAAAAAGAGAAAGAGCAACTAATCAAGGAAGAAACTAGGCATACTCTCTCTTTTTCTTTATCAAGCCAAGAAGATCTGCTGGGGAACTGAAGGTAAGAGTCTCATCTGGACAGTGCTTGTCAAAACTTAGAATTTTTTTAAATTACACATCTAAGAATCCCCTCGGAGTTGCAGTCTAAAAATTAACTTTTTCATAGTCTGCTGGTGACACTGGTCAGCTGCAACTATTGCACTCACGTGGATAAAAGCAGGCGATATCTAAGGATCAACCAAGCAAAAAACACATCAATGGAAAGGCTATTAGATTGGGAAAGTTACTTTTTTGGAGGTCAGCTCCCAGGATTAACCAGGCAGCATGGCCATACTGGTACCAGTTAGTTCTAACTCTATAATCATCCATTAACTCTCCTGCTCTGTTCTCTGTGCTGCCCTCTTTGTAATAAATAAAGTACCCTCCTTCTGTTGCCCTTCTGATTCAGACTAGAGTATGCTTTACAGCCATAGCTGTGTCTTTTTTTCTTTCTCTAGCCTGAGTGCAGGGGTCTTGATCCAGATCAGGAGCCTCAGTTGAGGCTTGGGGGGTCTTTAATCCTTTGTACCCCCCCCCCCGCTGTCTAGATTTGGGGGATAAGACTGAAATGTTTATTTCCAATAAGTGCATTATTGCTTTCAATGGCTCACTTCTTGGCAATAAAAATTGCAGGAATAGAAGACCTTAAGGTACAGGAGAGCAAAAAGTTAAAGAATTAAAGCCTTTGGTTCTGATTAGCAGAGATCGGAGACTGTTACTTTACTCCTTAGGATGCTGCAGGAGTCCAACATGTATCTCATTTTCTTTAAAATCTACATGGAACCAGTGGGTGAAGTCAGTGGGGTGATTCTGAATGACGTATCAACATGTGGTTGATATCAAGTTCTATTTCTTCTCGCAGGCAAAGGTTTAAATCTAACACTAGTCCCAACTCAAATCAACCCACTGAATCAATAGAAGTTACCCAAGTGTTGGCTCACCAAGCTCTCACTAATTCTCTGTTTGGAAATACCTTTTGGATTTAGCCAAACATGAATGAATAAACAAGGGACCATTATTTCATTTCTTTCTTTCTTGTTTTGCAGTCATGATAATGAGGTGGATCATCTCCCTTTTGGCTGGTGTGATGCTACTGAGAGGTGAGTAAGCTGGGTTGGATGTTACCCCAAAACTGGATGCCATGCAATGCCAATATCTCCATTCAAAAGTGGTGAATGAATTAGCTCAATGTTTAGGAGGCTTGCGAGAGGGCAGTCAACTTAGCGAGAACTTTCCTGCCAGTGTTTACAAGCTCATGCAGGAGAAATGCAGCCAGAGAATAAAATGTGGACTAAAAATGTGTTTTATTGAAATAAATGCACTCACACACACAACAGTTCAAGCAAGCACAAAATCACACAAGAGCTAGGCAAAAAGAAGGGAGGAAAGTGGCATAGCAACTGCAAGAGATCCAGGTGATAATTACCAGATCTGGAGTGAAACTAAGAGAAGCAGCAGCATGGCTTAGGTGAAGAACCTAAGGACAGTTCTCATTTGGGAATCAGATGGACAGAGTGATGTTTGGATCTGTGAGAGACTGTAATAAATTGCCTAGATGTTTGTACCTGAAAAATAGCCTGTGGCAGTAGTAGCTATGTGCAGTTCCAGGTGCAGAACAATGGGAGTTGTGATACATACAATGCACTATCAACCTATTTAATGCTCACAGTGCTTGAATGACAAAGGCGTGAGGGGTGCTGTAATAGGTGTCTATTGTGGATGCCATGAGGAAAGAGGAAGAAGTCCAGGTGCACAGGGGATGTCAATCAGCATCCTGGTGGGCTTCTAGCCATTGTGTTCTCTAGGAAAACTCCAGCTTCTACTTAAGCTTATTATGCTCAGGAACAGTGTTTGCTTCCCTGATAAATAAGCTAGTCTTACCTGGAGGGTGTCTTAGGTTGACCTGCCTTTCTTCTCACGTTCACAATCAGAATTCTCTCTCAGTTGTTTTGACCTCTCAGTCACCTTCAGGTTTGATTTTGATATCGGTGCCAATTAAGTATGATACCAGTTAGATATGATGCCCATCCAAACCATACAAATATGAGACCCCCCACACGGGATCCTTACATGGAGAATACTGCTACTTGCCCTTCATTTTCAGGAGGCTAACCAGTGAGCATGTGGCTTCTTACAGCACTGGATGCAGGTAGAGAGAATCTTCTCACCAATCGCTGCGTTTCATCCTGGAGACAAGTCACTAGTGGGGTGCCACAGGGTTCTGTCCTGGGCCTAATGCTATTTAACATCTTCATCAATGATGTGGAGGAAGGAGTAGCGGGCATGCTGATCAAATTTGCAGATGACACCAAATTGGGAGGAGTTGCTAATACCTCAGAGGACAGAATCAAAATTCAAAATGACCTTGACAGATTGGAGAGCTGGGCCAAAGCTAACAAAATGAATTTCATCAGAGAAAAATGTAAGGTCTTACACTTAGGTAGAAAAAATGGAATGCACAAATAAAGGATAAGGGACACGTGGCTGGGGGGGGGGCATGACAGTCATGTTTAAATATTTGAAGGAATGTCATGTCGAGGAGGGAGTGGGCTTATTTTCCACTGCTCCAGAGACCAGGACAAGGAGCAGTGCATTCAAGCTGTAGGAAGGGAGATTCCACCTGAACCTCAGGAAGAACTTCCTGATTGTCAGAGCTGTCAGCAGTGGAATATGCTGCCTCGGAGTGTAGTGGGGTCTCCTTCTTTGGAGGTTTTTAAGTAGAGGCTGGATAGCTATCTGTTGGGAATGCTTTGATTTGCATTCCTGCATAGCAGGGGGTTGGACTGGATGGCCCCTGGGGTCTCTTCCAACTCTAGGATTCTATGACTCTATGGTTCTCATATCCTGTCCCCCCCGCCACTGCCCTAGAAAAGAAGAAGTGATAGTGGACCTCTGACATTCATACAGGAAAAGCAACCCCTTCAAAATATCTGTAATGTTAAAAATAGATCAACATTGCACAAAGAATAGTCGTTGCGCTGGATAGAGAAGTGTAAGAGCTGCAGCCCTAAAAGGGAACTTGGACACGCTTTGGGAAGGAAGAGGGCAAACTATTCTGTCAGGCCAGGAGGACGTCCTAGCATCCTTCTGGAAACATTACGAGAAGAGTGAAGGTGGTGAGCAGAGCGCAGCCAGTGCTCTTCCATCACTTCAAGCAGAGTCAGCAGCTTAAAAAAAAGCCTGTCCTGAAAAGAGATGGAAAGAAAACAAAAGCTTTTAAGAGTGTGTGCTGGGGAAGAATTCTCACCCCCACCAGAGCTGTGTGTTGTTGACTGTTTACCCTTTGGAGGGGAGGAGTCCTGCTGGAAGCCTTGGAACATAAAGAGATGACTAATTACATTGTACTCCAGTTTTTAAATTAAGAATTTGCCTATGTTTGTGCAGAGAGAAAGTGGGGGCTGTATCTGGAGAGAGAGAAGAGAGACAGAGAGAGTAACTGTATTTTGAGAGAGAGCATCTGTATTTGGAGAGAGAGTGTGTGTGTGTATTTGGGCTGGAAAGGACTTCAGATTTTAATAATATATTACATGTGGGAGAAACTGAAACTGACTGGAGAGTCTATCCAGGGTCAGGGTTTGAGTTCACAACTCTTAAACGCCTGGTTTTGAACCCATATGCCTTAACTGTGTTCATGCTAAATTAGAATTGCTAACACTTTCCCCACCTCACATTTAACACCAAGCTCCAATTCAATCCTCTCCATGCCAGGGGCAGCTGTGCCTTCTTAATTTGAAAGACGGACAGAAAGAACTTGAGGTTTAACAAACTGGAATACAGAAGAAAGCAAACCTGACAGATTTTCCTATGCTCACTCTAATTCAGCTCGTTCGAAAGTACCACAAATAACCTTTTCCCATAAGCAGGGAAAGCCATTGGAAATGTGGGGTTCTAGCAGTGGTAGTGTTGGTCTTTTTAAAAGCCACTATTTTGTCTCAACTTGTGGTAAGAAATTCTTTAACACAACAAACGTATATGTGCTTGGACAGAAAATGCATTGCGTTCAATGGAGCTTACTCCCAGGTAAGCGTACCCAGGATTAGATCTTAAGGCTACAATCTTATATACTCTGCCTTGGGAGTCAGTTCCTTTGAATACAGTGGACAAAGTCGGGTTTGTGTTTTGCCTAGCCTCCATCAACAGGGGGCACATGGTTTGAGCAGGGAGTGGTATGTCACTGTACCATTTCTATGACCCTTTCCGCAACTCACCCATTTTCGGCGCTGGGGTGCAGTGCTCACGCGAGCAGCCTCCGGAGAGAGGCTGTTGCGTCCGGGGTCCTTTGGCTCCGCGCAAGCTTCCTGCTCGCACGAGAGCCCCACCTCTTCCTTTCGCAGTGCAGCCTGGGACCTTCCCAGGCTGCACGGAGACAGGAAGCGCGACCGGCCCTGTTCCCGAGGCTCCGCACACCAGGTAAGTGTCCGCGGGGCCCCGGAGCAATGCACGACCACGCAGCATTTTCGGCTTCAAGCCAAAAATAAAAAAATGTGTGCACGGTCTGTGTCAGGCCCTGGAGCGTCGTGCAAATGTGAGTGCGTCATGTGGACCGCTCCTCACATTTGTGTGACGCTCAAGGGGCCCTTTCGCATCGGAAATGCCATGCGATGTTAGGTTCCCCTCTCTGCTTGGACTACAGGCTACTTCTGTCTGTTTCATATGAGCACCACTGAAAAGGATGATCAGAGATGAAAGAGAACAGGGTTCCTGCATCACAAGTAGTAGTAAAACTTCTATTTTCAGCAAGTATAGCTTCCAAGTTGAAATTTTTTTCTTCCATCTTTCTGTTCAAAGTGTAGAATATGGAGTCATTGAGTTGACCCTGAGATCTTGCATTGCACATGTGCAGAGTAACATTCTGTGCATGCAGATCCATACCTCCTCTGCTTGGCAATGGCTATGGGAGGCAGAGCAGAAACAGAGAAGGGGCCAAGAAACAGAGACTCTCTCCCACAGTTCTCGGGGGTCGGGTGAGAAAATGGCTGCTGTATCTCTTACCTGTGTCTAGAAAACAACAGCAGGAGTGAATGGCAGTCCCTGCTGCTGAATCACTTTGCTCGCTATCCCTTTCCCTCTGTTAGGTGTTCAACAACTGTAGCAGTGCTCCTTGGGCCCCCTCCCCAGTCATTAACAGCCATAGAAGCACCCCACAGATCTTTTTTGAAACACCCAAACATTGAACAATTTAATAAAGAGAACCAGCATGCAGATCTGATGCCCAACCAAGCCCAGCCCAACCCGCCTCAGTCAATTTAATAAAAGAAGATAATCTTCCCACATGGTGGAGGAAAGGCTTATGTTAACAGTCTTCATTATATACTTTCCCTGTCTGAAAAAGAAAAAGACCAATTTAGAACCTATTAATCATTGTCATCTTCTCTCTTTTTAAACTGGTATTTCTCTCATGTGAGACCAAAAAAAAAAAAGAGAAAGAGAGAGAGAGAGAGAGAGAGAGAGAGAGAGAGAGAGAAAAGAAAAATAGATTAGAAGAGAGTTTTTTCTTCCTAAACATTTCAGCATTATATAACAAGTAATGCATCTATAACTATGTACTTTAATCTTCATGTATATATGCATATGCATATGCATATGTGTGTATGTGTGTATACACACACACACATACATAGGCCATTTCTGCACTATACTGTTATAGTGCTATTATTCCACTTTCAACATCCTATGGAATCCTGGGGTTTGCAGTTTAGGGAGAGACATTTAGAATCATCAGCCAGAGAGCTCTTTGGCCTCAGTAAACAACAAACCTCAGAATTCCACAGGATGTTGAAAATGGAATAATAGCACTATAACAGTGTAGTGAGCAAATGGCCATAGTTATTAGATAAATATCCTTTCCCTGGTCATAACAAAATAATTTAATAGTCCATTCAAATCAGTATATATAGTAATTAATGATTTAATCTTTCACTGTGAATAGAAGCACCCCACAGATTTTGACAGTTGCCTGGGGAAAAGGTTTCCAATGGAACACAGGGGACTAGTGAATTGTCCCTTGTTCCGCATCCAAAACAAGACATAGGTTCACATATCACTGAGTTATCTGTGCATATATCACTAACAAGATTCCAGCCCTAGGATTATAAGAAAGGCAGGAAAATACATTTTTACACCCAGGGCAGAGAACAGTGACCCTGTAAATATTACTGGAACTAGTACTGTCATCGTTCTTCTCTATTAGCCAAACTGGCTGAAGGTGATGAAACCAAAGTCCAACAACATAATGGGTTCCTTGGCCTTATTTTACACATTGTTACAGTGTAATGAATAAGACTTTCTAGCCCAGTTGCTGCTCAAGGTTCATTTCCCATCTTTATGAAGTCTTTTTTCAAGATGGATCAACCAGAAAAGCAATGTGGCCACTTTATAAATGCATTTCATTATAATACCTGCTCAGTCGAGGCTGGTGGCTCCATGAAGTGAGGCAGTGAATTCATTTTTGCTTTTAGTCTGAACTTCAAAGCTGGTCTTTAAACTCTACCCCAAAATAGGTACACCTTGTATAGCTTCTTTAAATTTTGCACTAAAACCCAGAGTAGATTTCCATTGACAAGGAAGCCAATAGCCCCCATTATACGTGTTATACTGGTCCCTTCTTTCATAAGAACTCTGTCTTCGTTCTCTCTCTTCTTGCTTCTAGGCTGTTGTGTAGCAAGGTCTCGTGGGAAGAAATTTGTCACAGCATTTCTGCTTAACATCTGGGAAAGGCAGCCCAATGCTAAGTTTGAGCTGCTGATCACTGGATATCGCCCTGCAACCACTGTCACAGTGACGAAAAAGCCCAGCTTTGAGAGAACCATTTCTGTCAGCGTGGGACAGACAGCGTTCGTTGAGCTCCCAACCACTCTCGAGATGCTAGGAACTGGCATCTTTAATACTACCGTGCTGATTGAAGCCAACAAAGACATCTCGGTATTTGCTCGCAACTGCAAGGACTACTCCACTGGTGTCACTGTTGTGTACCCAGTCCAGCAGCTGGGCATGACATATTATGTGGTGACACCGACCGGGGATCTACCTAACACTTTCAAGGAATTTGCAGTAGTATCCTATCAAACTCCCACCAGGGTTGAAATTCACCTGATGGGAGCTGTGTCATTCAAGGGACACATTTATCCTAGGGGGAGCAAACTTGTTGTTAACCTCCAGGCTTTCCAAGCAATCCAGATACAAAGCTCAGAGGATTTGTCTGGCACGAGGATTGACTCCAAGGAACCGGTGGCTGTCTTGACTGGGCACAGTTGTGCTCAGAAAAACACAGCCTGTGACCATGTTGTGGAACAGCTTCTTCCTGTTTCCAGCTGGGGAACCACCTTCATTGTCCCTCCTATGCCTTTCCAAAGCAAGTCGGACATTGTATATGTTGTTGCTTCCCAAAGCACTTTGATGAAGTACCAGTCTGGGCTCAAAGAAGAGTCCCATAGCATGGTAGCTGGGCAAGTTATCCAGTTTGAAATACGAAGTTCTCAACCACTTTATCTTTCTGCCAATGCTGGACTCCAGGTTCTTCTTTTCTTCACTGGGGCAACAAATGGAAACAGATCTTATGAGCAACTCATACCCTTGTTAGGTGATGGCCCCAAGGAAAGTAGACTCTATGATCCATTCCTTGTCAACATACCGGACTTAACAAATTATTGTAGACTCTTCCACATTGATGGGATGAGTCAGAATGATAACTATGCTGTCCTCATAGCCAATACATCAGAATCCAGCCAGATCAAATTGGCAAAGAGAGTCATTGAAAATATCCACTGGAGGCCAATTCCTGGCACAGAATATTCTTGGGCTGAATATCTCATAGGTGCAGAAATGAATGTCCTCTCTGCAGAGCACCCCACCACTCCTTTTGGGCTCATCATCCTTGGAGGCTTATATCGCAACGGTTATGGCTCTGTGGCTCTTTGCTCCTGCAGTAAGTGTTCTCAATTTTATATGTAGATAAGAAATAACCTAAATATCCTAAAGGAATCTTGGAAGCTACTTAGGATCAGAGTCAGTCCTGATCAGTACTTGGATGGGAGACTGCCAACAAATACTAGGTGCTGTAGGCTGTATTTCAGAGGAAGGAACTGGCAAAGCCACTTCCGAGTATTCCTTGCCTAAGAAAACCTTATGAAATCCATGGGGTTACTATAAGTCAACAGGCGACCTGAAGAGAGAGAGAGAGAGAGAGAGAGAGAGAGAGAGAGAGAGAGAGAGAGAGAGAGAGAGAGACAGAAAAGAAGAAACAAGGATTGCTTGCAAGGAGAAAGTTACCTGACAATAGAGCACTTCACAACACTATGGAAATTGTTTTTAAATGCAGACATTTTAATGACTATATTCATACATCATGACAAGCTGTGGGATGGTTTGTTGACATGCGGTTTGTGATTTTCAAACCCACCTCTGCCAACATGCTTTGTCTTCCAGCCAGAAACCACAATTTGATTTCATGGCTTGTCATTGGCTTACAGACTCTGGCTTGATTGAAACATGGCTTATCATAACATCGGAAGCTGCTGCCATAGCTTGTCTCTGGCTTGATTCCCTAGACGTCTGCTCTGACACAGAAAACAAATCAGAGAGACGCAAGAAACGGGAGAGAAAAGTCATGATTTGTTACTTATGCCCTGAGCAACAAAGTGTGTTTAATACAATCATGGTTTATCGAGACTTGAAAATATGTCTGTGTTAAATTCCCATGGTCCCATTTCTTAATATTAGTGCAGTTCTAGATTATGTGTATGCACAAGATAGTGAATATGTAATACTTTTATTTATTTAAGAGTATTTAACATAGAAATGGTCTGCTTCTGTGAAGGATAACTTCATCCATAAAATGTTGGTCCTCCCTCTTATTGTCTAGATTTAGCCTCAGTTTACTGATGTTGTTATAATTGTTGTTGTGCACCTTCAAGTCATTTCCAGCCTATGACAATCCGAAAGTGAACCTATCATGGGTTTTTCTTCGCAAGATCTGTTCAGAGGGGAGTTGCCTTTGCGAAGGCAACTCTGAGGCTGAGAGAGTGTGACTTGCCCAAGGTCACCCAGGGGGTTTTGATTCCAACCCTGCTCTCCGGAGTTGTAGTCCAGTGCTCAAACCACTAGATCATGCTTGGCTCCCACATTATTTCCTTCACTGAAGCCAGGTAAGGACAGATAATAATTTTGCTGGACTCAAAGATCTCAACAACAGCATCTTTTTAGCAGTTCTCAAGACTTGCTTCAGAAATCCGCACATATGTCAGGCTTGTCATATGCTTTGAAAAAAGTAAAATATCCACAAAGCTAAGAGTTAAAACATGTATGGATGGAAAATATGTACAAACATGCTTTGTCAGTGGAGAAAAAAACATTAAAAAGTGTGAATATCAGGGGGAAATGTACAGAAAAGGATCACAAAAAAAAAAGTTTCACAACCTGACCCAAACAAAGAGTGAAATGAGAATGAAAGTGAGATTTAAATCAATGTGGTGAAAATGTGATTTTTCTCACTTCCCTGAATTTAAGCATTGATTAATGTTTGATTTCCAGCTGGTGGTATTGAGTCTGATCATCCCCACTTAACATGTGGAAATGCTCTGTAGTTCAAGGATTGTAGACTTAATCTTAGTTAAATCTATTGTTAAAATGAAAAGCACGTATGTCTGTAAATCAAGTACAGGTTTCATAACATCTTTCTTGCTTCCTTTTAGAATCCATGCCAGATTCTTCTACCCAGAAGCCAAAAGGTAAGGTGGAGTTAAGCTGAAACCGGGGGAAGGGGATTAAAAATGCTCACAAGTTTTCTTGTGATCGACAATGAAAGATTTCACAACAGATTATTTCCAAGATACAATAGAGAGGTTGCATAGAGTAAAGTGTTATGGTGGTGCTACCTTACCTGTGTGCTGAATTGCAGTGTTGTGCAACAGAATGTGTAGCTCATATCACACTGATGTGCATTCTTAATGCTCAGTGGCCTATTAGACTACCATTAAAAGTATATTTAAACCAGTAAAAATGTGATCTGATGTGAGAGGCTAGCATTCCCTTTCCCCAATGTGCCAGGGACTGGTAACATTTGTCCTAATTGGCCACAACTATTTCTTTCTTACCTGCAAACTCTCAGTGGACTGGCAGCCAATGACTTGTGGACCAACACCAGTTCAGAGCCTTTGGTTGCATTGTGGTAGGGGACAAACTTACATGATGCCTGAAAAAGCACAGCTGCTTGTGCTATGACTATACCAGCAGAATTCTGCTTGAACTAGGGATTCTACTTTTTCATCTTCAGGAGTAGCAGTTCAGTGCTTTGAAAAAAGCGCAAGAGCACCAGGTTCATTCGCTTGCAAAAGCAGCAAGGAAGCCAAAAGCAGATCCCCAGCCACTCCTCCTTTTAATGTTTTCTCTAGCTTTTCCAGGCTTGACAAAGTCCTGAGTCAAAACAGTGGCCCCTGAACACTGGAAGATGTCCATGCTTGGTATGCAGGAAGCCCCCACCTTTTGACACTCTGTTATCTGAAGATTTGCTCTTTTGACACTTCCAAATTTAGCACACCTGTAGGGTCCATTTTTCATCAGTTCTTCTTGCCTCTGGAGGCTGGCTTCAGACTACTTGCGTGTGCGTTTATTAATGGAAAGTGTCTGCCCTGAAAGCATCAAAACAGCAGGCTTCCATCAGTTCTTCTTGCCTATAGAGACTTTCTTGGGATCACACATGTGCTATTTGCAAAGCAAACTCAGAGGGGGGAAAGGGTGCCAAGCCAGCTGAGAGACTTTACAAGCAGTGTGTGAGTGCAGTCAGTCCGAAGCAAGATTCTTCATGTTCCCTACAGTACATGGGTTCTGTTTTTGACCATTTCTGCTTTCTGACAGTGGTCTGGTCCCTAATCTGTCAGAAAAGCAGGGGACGCCTGTACAGGATTTCCAGTTTTCCAGTTGTGACTTTTATCATTTTGAGTAGGACCCTGTTGTAAGTTTGGAGCGTCTGCTTGCTGTGGTTTGACACCTGAAGATGCTCTATGACTCTGTGATTTCCCCTATGACCATCTGTAACCGAAAGAAAGTAAGAGGGATCAGAGGAGGGTCTGGCTATGTCCCCATAGTCAGACACAAAGTTATGACGTCACCGACCAAGATCCACCAGGGTCTTCTGGAATTTTCAGCAGCTAATCATTTTGCATCTGGCTATAGGGACACAGCCAGGCACTTCTGTGATCCTCTTCTACCCACTCTTCTCCTGAATGAATGGCCAAGGGGGAGGTGCTTCAGCAGCTCTACAGTAGGTCCAGGGAAGATGCTTGGGTCGCCGCAGAGGAGGAAGGGAATACTAATCTCAGCAGTTACCCAAAATAGACATACACTGGCATAAGGTTAGCTTCTACCTGCATGTACCATTAACAGGATGCCAGACTATATGTAAGAAGTAGGAATCATGCAGTGCCCCAGCTGTTGTTGGACTGCAACATCCAGCTTTCTTCAGCATTTACTATGCTGGCTGGCACTAATGGCGGCTGCATTCCAATACACCTGACAGCTGTGTTTAAAGCTTCCATAGCTCTGATAGGGCAATTTCTTTCTGTTTTTTAGGATCAGCATTAACCTCTTCTGACCTGAAGACAAAAGGTAAGATGGATGGGATGGGATTGTAGGTCTGCCTTTGGGGCAAGTCACACTATCAAACTATGCCTACATGCAATGTTTATTAAAACTGGCTTGGGGGGAACTCCTTTCATCCAGAGAGCCAATGTTAATTTCAGAAGCATTCTTGGGAGTGGTATTCCAGCAGTAGATAAAACAGTAGCATACCCTCCAACTCTCCCAATTTGTCTGGAACAGTCCCAGTTATCATCTCACTTTTTTCAGCTGCCTTTAGAATGCCCCAGCTTTTCTCTTCCCCTCTTCCCCTTTCGTCCTCAGTTTATTTCAATTCCTGCAAACTGAGCTCAAAGCACAAAAGCAGTTTGCATTCAATTAATTCCACAAGTTGAAAGGGAGAATCTTGCCCTTCCCAGGAGGCTCAGGCAAAAGCAAACTGCTGCAGCCTTTCCTTGTTTGTATATCAATTGTCCTTCAATAAATAACTGTTGCCATCTTAACCACACTCTGATGTTCCTTGACCACATGTTTCCCAATTTTCATCTGTGAATTATTGGGGGTGGAATACAACATGCTAGTATATTTTAGTTGAAAACTCTTCCTGACAATAACTAAGCATTAGGAATCGTAAGTCAACCTTCTAGAGTAAGAAGACCCTATACTAAAACTGAGAGACCACCAAACAGTGGTGCCACGGGTAAGGAGGCAACTGCAGAGGGACAGATTAGATCTCAGGGCCCAAGATTCTGTACCCTAGATTTATAATGTAGATTGATTTTTTTAAAAAAGCTTTGCACTGAGCCCTTGGTGGGTCATAGGATCATAGAGCCGGAAGAGACCACAAGGGCTGTTGAGTCTAACCCCCTGCCATGCAGGAATACACCATCAAAGCATTCCCAACAGATGGCCATCTAACCTCTGTTTAAACACCTCCAAAGAAGGAGACTCCACCACACTCCAAGGCAGCATATTCTACTGTCAAACTGCTCTTACCATCAGGAAGTTGTACCAAATGTTTGGATGGAATCTCTTTCTGAAGTTTGAAGCCATTGCTCCATGTCCTAGTCTCTGGAGCAGCAGAAAACAGGCTTGCTCCATTCATCATATGACACCCCTTCAAATATTTAAACGTAGCTGTCATGTTGGCTCTTACCCTTCTCTTCTCCAGGCTAAACATACTCAGTTGCCTAATCCACTCTTCACAGGACATCATATCCAGGCCTTCTACCATTTGGTCACCCTCATCTGGACACATTCCATTTCATCAATATCCTTTCTGAACTGTGGTGCCCAGAACTGGACACAGTGTTCCAGGAGGGGTCTGACCAAAGAAGGATAGAATGGTACTATTGCTTCTTTTGACCTAGACAGTGCACTCCTGTTGATGCAGCCCAGAATTGCATCAGCTGTTTTTAGCTGCCACATTGCACCGCTGACTCTTGCTCAGTTAGTGGTCCAGTAAGACTCCTAGATCCTTTTCACGTGTGCTGTGGTCAAGTCAGGGATCTGAAGAGATTAGAGAGTGTGGCCATGTAGCTGATATCAAGGGTATGGCCATGTATCTGATATCATTAGTCCCATGGAGCTGGCTTCACTGTCCTAAGCCCTCTCCAAAGGAAAAAGACATAGGTCAGCCAAAATCCTCTCAAACCAGGCACTGGCTCTAGTCATCACTCCTGCACATGATGGCATTTCCTCCAACTTACTCAGTATGCTGGTAGAAAGAATATGGAAACAGCACTGAAGAAAGAAAACAAAACAGTGAATAAAATATATTCTGTTCTAGAACCACTCCTGTATCCTTATGGGACAGACCATGGTGATACAAGGAACCCCAAGTCAGATGATGCAACATCTCCAGAGATCTCCACAGCTGTGCCTTTCCCCTACTACGGCAAGAAGTATCACTCTATCTATGTACGTAGCCTCTAGTCTGAATGAACTGCATCCCTATGCTTCTTTATCAGAAGAATGGTCGCTAGGTTTAAATCCAACTGTTAATCCAGTAGGCACATTGAATCAATGGGGATTTGGTAAATCAACACTTATGTAAATTCCAGTGATTCGACAAGCCTACAAAACTGCTGTATCCCTAGTCTGTCTTTCCCTTTTTTCATCCTTCATGACATTTAATTTCTGTGGGCCTATCAGAAGAACCAAGATTTTATGTGATGTGGTCATAAACCCTTTCCATTTGCCTTCCCACAAGCACTTCTCCCAATCTGGGGTGGTAAAAATACCATAACAAGCAAGTAGCTAACAGTTTGAGAGCCAGCATAGTGTAGTGGTTTTAGCACTGGATTATGGCCCTTTCCGCACCTTACCTTCTTCTGGCGATGGGGTGTGGGGATTGCGCGAGCAGCCTCCAGCAAGAGGCTCTCACTTCCCTGCTGCTTCAGTTCTGCACGAGCTGCCTGCTCACGCGACAGCCCCACCTCTTCCTTCCGCAGTGCAGCCTGGGACGTTCCCAGGCTGCACTAGGGCAGGAAGCATGACTGGCCCGGCTCCAGAGGCTCCACATGCCAGGTAAGTGTGCACGGGACCCAAGAGCAATGCACGATTGCGCACCATTTTTGACTTCTAGCCGAAAATGAAAAGGTGCGCGATCGGCACCTACCGGCCCCTGGAGTGTTGCGCGATTCTGAATGTGTCATGCAGATCGTTCCTCACAATTGCGTGATGCTCCAGGCCCTCTTTCGCATGGAAAATGCCATATGAAAAGGGCCTATGACCCTGGAGACCAGGGCTTGATTTCCTGCTCAGCCATGGAAAACCCATTGGGTGACCTTGGGCACATCACACACTCTCAGCCCCCAGAAAACCCCATGATAAGTTCACCTTAGGGTCACCATAAGTCAGAAATGACTTGAAGACTCACAAGAACAAGTTAACAGTTTGCTGCTCTTCCATAATGCCACAGAACTATAGCCTGAAGCACCTGCTCTACACTCTTTAATGGTAGGGTCACCTCTTAGTAAAGCTAGAGTAGCGTAGTGGTTTGAGCATTGGACGATGACACTGGAGACCCAGGTTCAATTTTCCACTCAACTATGGAAACTCACTGGATGGATGACCATGGGCATGTCACACACTCTCACCCCCAGAAAATTCTGTGACAGGCTCACCTTAGGATTGCTATAAGTCAGAAATAACTTGAAGGCACACAAAAACAACAGCAACACCCCCCAGTGCTTGATGAACCCATTTTTTCATGGCCCCTGGCAGAACCTTCAAACTGTGCACAATGTGTATCTCACAGCAATAGGAAAGAATAGTAGGCATCACTCTGTACTGCATTTGAGGAAGTGGGTTTATAGCTACGAAAGCTCATGCTAAAATAAAGACCAGTTGGTCTTAAAGGTGCTATTATATTCCTTTTATTCCCCTCCCTCTCCATCCTCTTTTTTATTTTAGCTTTACAGAATCATTCTAGACTGCATGATCTTTTTCTCCTTGGCAAAGAGCAATTCAGCTAAATGTGCTGATCTCTTTTCCCCTCTTTTCCCCATCTCCTTTCCTTTGGTCTCCTTTCTTCAGGTGGATAACAATGGTGTGATCTCCTTTGGCACAATGGTTCCGGAGTTTGCACAAACACCTGACCCTTTACCACTGAATGAGGGGCCACCCCTTGTTGCTCCGTTTTGGGGTGATGTCTACAATCCTATCAGTGGGGAAGTTTTCTGGAGGCAGACTCAGGACCCAAAGCTCCTTCAACGCTGCACTGCAGAAATCAATCAGTACTACCCTGAGATCTCTTTCACAGCCCACTGGGCCTTCGTTGCTACTTGGGATCGGGTGGCCTATTTTGGATCTAAATCAAAGAAAGTAAGTCTCTTACTGCTCTGGACCCTGTTGGACCTTTTTGAGATTTCTTCTGAACACACAGGAGCTGCTTGTCTTTGGGCAAAATGCAGAAAAGTTACGTCTGGAGACTTCAACTCTCAATGACCAGGGCAATAGGTTGTCACCCCTGGAAAGGAACTTGCAGAAGGGGAATTACTTCGGGTAATTCAGGGTAACACCTGTGTGTGCACTTTGTCATACCTATTCCTTCTAGAAGGTTTTTAAAAAAAAGGGAAGGCACAGGTTGACTCCTCCAGTTAGGCCTGCCTATGGTCGTTTCTGCACTAGACTGTTATAGTGCTATTTTTCAACTTTCAACATCCTATGGAATCCTGGGGTTTGAGACGCCTCCCTAAACTGCAAATTCCAGGATTCCATAGGATGTTGAAAGTTGAAAAATAGCACTATAACAGTAGAGTGCAGAAATGGCCTATGTCACCAACAGAATGCCAGCATAGGTTTCCTTCCCTTGCTACCACTGTCAACTCTGGAGTGAATGAATGAATGAATGAATATTTAGATTATTGGACATGTATCAGATAGACAAGCTGACTATGTTGATTAATAATTACACCTTGAAAGAATATATGAGGATTTGGACTGCATAAAGCAACTATAGGAAATGAAATGGGGGGACTGGTGTCTAAAGATTTAGAAGACTGAAACTTTGAGAAGGTATATGCACAGATAGTGTACACTTCCTCTTTTAGATAGGGCCAAAATAAGTATATATACACACACATACACATGTATATATGTCTATATATATATGCATACATACACACACCTATTTATAACTGTTTATAAATGCCTATATTTTATACTAGCGTATTTACCCGGTGTTGTGCTGGATTTCATTTTCTCATAGTAATACTTGTTAGAATGATTTGAGATCCTGTGTCTCTAATTCCCCAAATTGTCTCGTCCAGTACCTGTAACTTTTCCCCATATTCCCCAATCCAGTCTGTATTCAGAGTTATTAACATACAGCGGTTGAGTTCCTGAGGGAATATACTGCCCTCCTCCTTCTTGCTGCTAGGCCTCATCTCCATAGCAACTGGCCTGAGGCCCAAGAGCTCTGTAGCTGAGAATTCTAAAGGCCCCTCCCTAAACTGTCAACCCCAGGATTCCATAGAATCTTCACAGCCAGCCAATCATATGAGGTCTTCTTGCCCCACTCAGCCAATCATATGAGGTCTTTGCCTGCCTAAGGCGGACAGACTTACAGACAAACATTGACTTTTATATAGTAGATTTTTAACAGAACTATATAGACTATATATGAGAGCATAAAGATATAAGATTTTTTATCTGAAATTGTTTATCAAGATTTTGTTTAGATGTGTAATTTTTGTATAATTTTTGTTTTATATTATGCTATATACTATTGGAAACTTTCGTTATAGTGTTGATTTAAAAAAATCTGGAATAAATAGAGTTCCTCAAGAATATTCCAGCTTCTAGATCAGCCTTCTCCAACTGGGTACCCTCCAGGTGTTTTGGACTGCAGCTTCCATCATCTTTGACCGTTGACCACACTGGTTGAGGCTGATGAGAGATGAAGGCCAAGTCACATGGAGGACCCCAACTTTTGTGTGGTCAGTGGATTTTCTTCTCATGGCATAGTGGGGAGTGTTCTAGAGTTAAGCACAGATAATGCTTTTGCTGGCTCAAGATGACTAAAACAGGCGGTGGTACTTTGGATGTATTATGAGACAACATGACTCACTGGAAAAGATGACAGTGCCTGGCAAAGCAGAAACCAGTGGGAAAAGTGGAAGACCACACTACAGGTGGATTAATGCAATTGAGGAATCTAAATCTGAAAGATCTCAGCAGGACAGTTGATGACTGGGGGTCCTGGAGCTGTCAGTCATACTCTGGAGCTCTCTCAGTCATAAGGTCACCATATGTCCGGGTCAACTTGATAGTGAAACAACAATAAATACGTTTGCTGAGGCTTGGGGTAGGGTGGCGTGGGGAATGCGTTGTTGTTATGATTCTCACTATTACCACTAGAGGACTGATGTGTCATTCCGTATGCAAGAAAAGCCTGCTTGTGTGTGATCTCTGCTTTCTTGCCTTCTTCCATTCCTGTTGCAGGTCAACACCTTTCAGGCTGTCTTGACCACCAATGAGGAATTATCCTTCATCATATTGAACTATGCAGACATTCAGTGGACCACAGGGACATGGAGCAATGGGGATGCTAAGACAGGCCTTGGAGGAATCCCAGCACAGGTACCTATGAGCAGAACTTGCATCATATAGCAAGTGTCATTCTGGACAGTTCTGGACCAAGAGATCCCTAAAAAAGCAAATAAACAAACAAACAATAGCAAGGAGATTTTTGTCTAAACCCCATTACCAGTCCCAGCTCAATAGAATCACTCAATCAGTTGCTAAACGGTAAATTGCCAGTTGTAGAAATCCTATTAATTCAAGTGGTGTACTGTGCTTAAACTTAGATTTGGATTTAGGTTTGAGTTTCTTCTTTTGTAGTAATGTAAATTCCTAAGTCATGTGGTTTTCATACAGCATATAACCTAAGCATGAAAAAAATGTTTTTTTGACTAACTTCCCAATATTTTCCAGCTGACATGGGTCCTGTTCATGCTGGCTGGAGGATTCTAGGAGCTTGGGTTCAAAAGTAATTCTTTTTTGTAACTCTGAATCAGCTATCCTCAAACTAGTACACTCCAAATGGCTTGTGGTAGAAAGCCCATCATCCTGAAATAAATGAGAGATACTGAAGTGAAAATTCCACAGTTTCTGCAGACCTTTTGCGTCCCTCACTAGTGGTGCAGTCGCGTAGGAGCGGGAGGGGCACTTCACCCTGGGCAGCAATGTTTTTGGGGTGTCCCGGCTTGTAGCCACATCCCTGCATGCCCTGGTCACACCCCCACAGACCGTGGCCACGCCCCATGCACCATGGCCACACCCCCTCCCACTCCTCCTCCATACACTCCAAGCTCCAGTACTATAGAGGTGCAAAATTTTGTGATTTCTTTAAAGTCAGAGAAACATTTTAAAAATTGGACCAGTGATTATTAGGGTGTGGCTGTGCCTTGCCTTGCCTTTCTCCTTACCTCATTCCTTCCTTCCTCCCTTCACTGTCACAAGTGTTGATGGGAGTGCAAGCATGGATGTATCATAATTTTCAAAACTTGCTATGTTTGCATATTATCCTCATATTTTTTTGTTAACCAGGGATGGGGAAAGTACAGTTGGTGGGCCCATTTTTTTGTCACCTGAAGCTCCAAAGCACCTGGATATCATATATACACACCCACGCACACACACACACACATTTTAAGGGTGATTTTTCACCCAAAAAGAGCAAAAATTGATCAAAACAGTTGAAGAAAACAGATTTTTGTCACCAGTTCTCTGCCCAAGGTTCCTGGCTACCAGAAAAATGGCAAAAAGTTCCCAAATCAGCTAAAAATTGGCCAAAAATAAAACCAGAAGCAATGTGATGTCACTTCTTGGCCACATCAGAGTGGTGAGGTGTATGTGTATGAAAGTGACCCCAGTCTCCTCTGCATTTACTCT
The DNA here is from genome assembly GCA_030412105.1 of Cyclura pinguis. Lineage (NCBI taxonomy): Eukaryota > Metazoa > Chordata > Lepidosauria > Squamata > Iguanidae > Cyclura > Cyclura pinguis. Next base: position 12,490,032 of record CM059606.1, on the reverse strand, counting down.
CCTCTGATGTTAACAATGGTTTGTTGCTATCAAAATTACCATCATAGGTCTTTTGCCAACCAAATATTATAAGGATATTTGCCTTAGGTTATATGCAAGACATATCCTCTAACTGCCCTTGTTTGGCAGGGACAGTCAATATTAATCCTCCATCATTCCACTTTTTCAGCTGCTTTTAAAATGTCCCAGCTTTTCTCCCCTCCCACTTTCCCTCCTTGTCCTCGGCTTTCTTCAATTGCTGCAAATGTAGTTTGAATTCACTTAACTCAGTGGAAGGAAAGGCAGAATCTTGCCCTTTCCTGTAGACTAGGGCAAAAGCAAACTGCTGTAACCTCTCTTTGCTTGTCTCTTCTTCCTTATTAATAACTTTTGCCATCTTGACACATTCTTTGTGTTGTTTGGCCACATGCATCCCAGTTTTCAGCTGCAAAATGTTGGAGAGTATACACAAGATGGGAAGCCAATGTGCACATATCTCCCTCTAATCACCACAGAGACCAAAGATTACACATTGTGCACTTCCACACAGACATATGGAGCATGTGCTACCTTGAATAAATTTTGTTACATTGTAAAAATGCATTTCTTATTTTGTTTATCCCCCAGGCAGGATTTGACAGTGGAGACAAAATAAATTACTACATTCTACCTGGTTCCCGTACTTCAGATATTCTCAATGTCACAAAAACAAGCAATGTGAATTACCCGGGTCGCTGGGTATTCCAAGTGGATGACTATGTGATTGACAGCACCATGGAGTGTTTCTTGTGAGTACAAAGAAGACCAGATCAGCTTAGGCCTTCGGTCCTCTAATATATTTCTTGGGACCTTTTGTGGCCCTTCAGGTATTGCTGGACTGCACCTCCCATCAGCCCATGGTAAGGATAATGGAAACTGTAGTCCAAACATGATCTGAAGTCTCACACTTCCTCCATGCCCCTGCATGTCTTTCTTAAAACAAATATGTGTGTGTGTGTGTGTGTGTGTGTGTGTGTTTGTTTTTGTAACTTTGTGCTGAAATTTTTGGATATGCACAATCCCTTCCTTTTATTTCCAACAAATCAATCTTAAAAATATTAACCTAAAGCGTCTGGGTTTTTTAATCTAACGTAGGATCACATTGGAGAGAATTCATCAGCAGTTTTTCTATTGGAATGAAGGAGATACACTGTAGGATAGTCTTGTGTGTGTCCATTTCATTTCTCAGTTGTCTCATTCCCTCTTTTGGCCAGTCTGTACTGTGATTGATTTCTCCCTTTAATATTTTCAAAGCTGCAACAAGTTTCCAAGCCAAAGGAAAATTTTTATCTTGCCTTACCTGCTCACTTTTCTTGTTTTCAAATCTTTTTATTCAAAATTCACAATTCGAACTTCAAAAATATTCAAAATTCAGAATTCAAAAATTAACCTAATTCTCATCACAAGTATCCTCCACCTCATCGTATACAACAAATATATTCAAAACATAATCACAAACTCCCAAAAATCTCACAAGTTTCCTATAAGTTTTACATAATGTTCCTTATAAATATATATCCAAATCTGCGGTTATCCAATTTCTTATATTCTTTTCTAGATATCTCTTCATCGATAAACTTAATCGCCCAAACTACTTTAATCTTTTAACTTTTCTTTTCTTACCTTAAAATCTCTTCCCTTATTTTCTTTTCTCTATACTAGTTGGTTATTCCCTAGTTGTTACTATCCAACAAAAACTTAGAAACTATATTTCTTTTCACATTACTCCACTTGCTTCCCATCTTGTTGATTTTGCTTTATCATTCCTGTTTTCTCTCCCATGGTCTTCCATGACTCTTTATTGCTTTCCTTTTCTTCGAGTGGTCTTTTTCCTTAATAAAATATCTTCTAATAAATTCTAGTAGTTTCTTCTTCCTACTCTTACTCATATTTATCCATTAAGTTCTTCCTGTTATTTTTCCTCGTCCTACACCTTATTCTATATTCTATATCTTTAATCTGTACAACCTCACCATTCCTCCAATATCTAATCATAAGTATTAAATACAAACATCTCCTATTCCTTTATTCCTCTGGTAGCCAATTTCCCCCACCTAGCTTCAAATATGGGAACAATCAATTCCCAATCCTCATTGATTTTCTCTATTGGGTTTTGGGATAACATTGCTCTTAATTTGTCCATTTCTATTATATCATATAATTTTATTAACCATTCTTCCACTTCTGGAATTTCCTCTTGTTTCCATTTACTTGCATAACTCATTCTCGCTGCCACTATCATATGTGCTAATAGCTTTCAATGTGAAATTTTTTTAAGCGATCCTATTCGTTCATACATGTTTAACAAATATATTTCTGGATACATTGGAAATTCCATTTGTAGAATTTTTGTTATATTAATATGTATTTGTGTCCAAAACTTTTTAGCTTTTGCACATGTCCACCATAAGTGGAAAAGGGTTCCTTTCTGCTCACATTTCCAGCATCTGGTCTTATGCGTTTTGGTTATTTTTTCTATTTGTACTGGTGTATAGTACCACCTATAGAAGATTTTGTAGTAATTCTCTTTTAAGGTTACACTTTTCAATATTCTAGTTGTTATTTTCCAGGAATTTTCCCAACTTTCAAGTTGTATTGGTCTTCCTATATTCTGCGCCCATTTTGTCATATTCTCCTTAATAGTTTCTTTTTCTAGTTCTAGCTTGAGCAGAATTTTATATAATTTTGCTATCAAGTGTTCAACTCCTGGTTTAAGTAATTTATCAACTTCATTCTCTTTGCTTTCTTTTCCTATTTTTTTTAATCTAACTTAAAATTCTCCGCAAGTTGTCTATGCAATAACCAATGGGTAGAGAGTCTGCTATTTATTAGTTCTTCTTTTGTTTTCGATTGAATCTCCTCACCCTGGATCTTCACTATATCTTTATATGCAATCCACTTATTTAATTGCAGTTTCTCTCTCTTAAAGAAGGCTTCATGTGGAGATACCCAAAGCAGCAATTTTAGATATATTTTCTTTTTATACATCAACCAGACTCTTAATATAGATTTCCTAATGAAATGGTTATTAAATTATCTGTTTATTCTTACCTTCTCGTACCATAAATATGAGTGCCATCCAAAGGGCAAATCTGCCCCTTCTAAGGTTAGTAGCCTTTCATCTTCTAGCCTAATCCAAGTGGTCACCCATTCTATACAGCACGCATGATAGTATAGTTTTAAATCTGGTGTTCCTAAACCTCCTCTTTCCTTAACATCCTTTAAACTGCTCCACTTTATTCGGGGTTTTCTACCGTTCCCAATAAATTTGGAAAGGTCGCTTCTCCATTGATTAAAGACCATGTCATTAGTTATAATAGGAAGATTTTGAAATGAGAAAATCATTCTTGGCAAGATATTCATCTTTAATACCGCAATTCTACCCAATAAAGATATATCTAAAGTCGTCCATCTTTTCAAATCATCCTTCACCGTCTGCCATACTTTCTTATAGTTGTTAACGTATAAATCAGTATTATTTTTAATCAAGTTTATTCCCAGATATTTTATTTTTTTAGCTATTTTAAATTAGGATTCCCTTTCCAGTTCCAGTTCCTCTTGCTTGCTCATATTCTTCGTTAATATAGATGTTTTTTCCAGATTTATTTTAAAGCCCGACACTTTTCCATATTCTTGTAAAGTCCTTTTTAACTGCTTTATACTTTGACTTGGGTTGTCTAAGAGAATTACCAAGTCATCTGCGAACGCCCTGAGTTTAAACAACTGGTTTCTTATTTGTATTCCTTTTATTTCAGAGTCCTGTCTTATTTGTATGTTTAGAATTTCAACCATTATTAGAAAAATCAAAGGTGACAGCGGACATCCCTGCCTCGTCCCTTTTCTAATATCAATTTTGGATGTTTTTTCTCCATTTACTATTATATTTGCTGATTGATCTTTGTATATCATATTTGTCCAATTTACAAATTTATCCCATATATTTATCTTTTTTAGAGTTTCTTCTATAAATCTCCACTTAATATTATTGAAGGCTTTCTCCGCATCTGAGAATATCATCCCTAATTTCTTCTCATTGTGTTTCTGGTAGTACTCTATTATATTCAAAACAATTCTCATATTATTTTTAATTGATCTTCCAGGGAGAAAGCGGCTTTGGTCTTCGTGAATCCATTCTTTTAATGTTTTTTTTAATCTTTCCGCCAAGATTATAGCGAATATTTTGTAGTCTGTATTTAGAAGTGCAATTGGTCTATAATTCTTAACATCCAAGTGGTCTTTGCCTTCCTTGGGGATCAGGCTAATCATAGCCTCTCCCCAGGAAGCTGGGCGCTCACCATTGTCTATTTCATTCACAACCTTCTGTAAAGATCTTACAAATACTTCCTGGAAAGTTTTATAATATTGAGATGTAAAACCGTCAGGTCCCAGAGCTTTCCCCACTTTAAGTTTTTGAATTGTATTTATAATTTCCAATCTTGTAATTGGTTTGTTTAACTCTATCCTATGGTCCTCTTTGATTTGTGGTACTTTTGCTTCTTCCAGATATTTCTTAATATTTTTGTCCAAATCGGAATATTCATCTTCCTCATAGAGTTTCTGATATTATTTGTGAAATACCAATTTTATTTTATCTTGTTGTCTATACATTTCATTTCCGTCTTTGATATCCAAAATTGTTCTTTTCTCTCTTTCTTCTTTGAGTTTATATGATAACCATTTTCCAGCTTTATTGGAATACTCATAGTATTTTTGCTTTATATATTTTAATTTCTTTTCCAGTTCTATTGTATTCTGTATAGTTATTTGTTCTTACAATGCTTTTATTTCATATTTCATCTTTTTATTTTGGGGGTTTTCCTTAAGCTCATCTTCTTTTCTCTTAAGCTCTTCCATAATTTTTTGTTCAGTTTCCTTCCTTCTCTTATTTTTATAAATCTCTTGTTCAATCAAGATTCCTCTTGCCCCAACTTTCCCTGCCTCCCATACTACACTTTCTGATATTCTCTTTCCCGAGTTTTCTTTGAAATAATGCTCTGATTCTACTCTTACCTTATTTACTACTTTTTCATCTCTAAGCAGCTCTTCCTTCAGTATCCATTGATATTCTAACTTCCTCTCCTTAAATGTCATCATTACTGGGCTGTGATCTGAGAATACCCTAGGTAGGATTTCCATCTCTTTGATATTTTTGGCTAAAGGTTTAGAAACTAAGATCATATCGATCCTGGACCATGATTGGTAAATTTCAGAATAATAGGTAAATTCTTGAGTATTCCCATAAAGATATCTCCATACATCTAAAAGAATAGACTTTTCCATAAGACTGAAAAAAGATTTTGGTAGTTTCCTTTGTACAGCTTTCTTTTCTGATTTCCTATCCATATCGGGGTTTATTACCCCATTCCAATCTCCCATTATCACAATTTCTTGGTAGTCATGTTCTCCCATTACATTCTGCAATTTATCGAAATACCCAGACTTATTATGTTGTGGTCCATAAACCCCTATACATAGAATTTTTCCTTGCCTTATTTCCATTTCTACCCCTACAAACAACCCACCTTCATCTTTAAAGACTTCCTTTGACTTATATTTTTTATTTCCATAGATTGTCACACCCTTTTTCTTTTTATGACATACAGAGGAAAATTCAGATCCTAATTTGTTATTTTTTAAATATTTAACATCCTTATCTCTTATATGCGTTTCTTGCAGGCATATCACCTCCACTTTCAACTTTCCTAGATAATGAAATATTCTTTTCCTTTTATTTGGTGCATTCAAACTTCAAACATTCCAAGAGAGGAATTTCATATTTTCCCTTTTTTACCTTAACCTGTTTCTTGTTCTATCTCCATATCTATTTCCTCACCTTCCTCTTCTTCTTCTTCCTCGTTACCTGCTCACTTTTCATTTTCCTGTTCTTATAATACTGGGCTTGAGGTGAGGCAACTAAGCCCAATCAGTTTCACATACACTGTGATTGTGTGTGCTTCAGTCTCAAAGATGGAGAAGTACATGACCTGAGGTCATGTACATGACCTTGCTTTATCTACTCACCTATGGTGAATCAAAATAAGTTTCAGGTGACCAAACAAACATTTGTAAACTCGAAAATACCTAATTCTTTTATTTTACTTTGAACTGTCAGTATGCAACAAACAATCTTTTAGTCTGTCTGATTTTATGGTCTGTCAAAAAAAAAGTATGCATGCTGGTAAAGTTCACTTGAGAGTCTCCCTTCCCATTTAAATTTCCTCTTCCTTTCTTTTTCTTTTTAGGTGAGACTTCCCCTGACTCCTTCAAGATAAGATATATGAAGGTCTGTGAGAGAGCTCGAGCTGAGCCAGGACAGGTATAGTCTTCGAGCAAACCCCAGAAGCTGAGCTCCCAAGAGGACCTGTCTCTTTCTGCTTTCAAAAGGATTTGTGCAAGCCAGATATAACACCTCTTCGAGAAAAGCTTAATGTTAACGTTAAGGAGGGATGCTGTTTCTGAGCAGTAAAAAAAAAAAAAAAAAGGGGGTAGTATAATGCAGTTTTTCTCTTGACTTGCCATTTATCAATATAGTACCGAACCTCACAGCAACTATTTTTACTGTTTCGGAGGCTGGACTTTGGTGGTGAACTGGAAGAGTATTCAGGCTGCTACCTTGTTTTCTCTACTAAGTATATTCAATCTTACTTCAAATTTACTTTCTACAAATTTATCTGGGAGTAGAACATAAAATATATTGAAGAAAAAGCAAAGGACTAAAATACCCAAGCTAAATCAAGATTTGCCATCTACTCACGTGAAATCGGGATCAACTGTGAGTAATTAAAGTGAAACCAAACTTTGTCTTCCTACTTGCTTGTTGATCTATCTTTCAGTTGTTGACATTACTTATTTTTAGTTGGTGTCAACATTGATATGCTTGTTCCAACACAAGCTCAAGAAGAGAAAAGATAATTAGGACTATCAGGGTTCTCTTCTTCCTGAAATTTACTCTTTTAAATAAAACCAGAAAAGCAACCAAACCAATACAGAAGTAAAGTAAAGTAAAGAAGTTTACTCAAAAGTAGAAGAACAGGAGTGGCAGCTTCATTAAGAACGATGGTGGTTCTTACAAGACAGGGATACAGAAATTTAGGTGCTTCACCAACTCACATGGAATCTTCCACAATTAACAAGAAGGGGCAAATAAAACAAGCAAAACAGACAGAAATCCCTGCATACTTTTCTCCAGTGGTCAAAATAAAGAATCCAGGGCCTGAATTGTCCACAGATGCAGAGCTTGATTGGACCCTAAGTAATAGACAGATCTTATTTGATCCATACAACAAGGATGGCATTAATTTGGCAGAGGAATTTGCCTTTGCTGAAAGCAATGAAAATGCTACCCCGCCACGGGACTGGAGATATGGAACCATAATTGAATCTTCGAAAGACAATGCTATTGTTAACCAAATGGAGAGTGTTCTAAATCAAGAAATAACACCAGGTGAGATGAAGAATCTAGAAAAACTGACAGAATTAATGGGACATGCCATAGTCATGACCAAGGATCTACAATCAATCAAATCCTACCTCTCCGAATGTAATGGCCTACTAACAGCTATTACGGAAGTTTTGGTAAGGATGGAGTTCCAACCTGAAACCAAGCTACTGGGTTGTGAGGGTAACACACCTCAACATAGCAATGGAAGGAAGGAAGCTAAGCAGAAGAACCCCAACAGAAAACAAAAGCATTTATACAGTGACCCTAACAAGCCAAAGAAGAACCAAAACACCAAGAGATCAGGGAAAGGTCATCGATCACAACTTAAGAGAGGAAAAATGAACTTCCAAAAATTGCTTAATGTTTTGGACATGAAGTCAAATACACTAGAGAACCCCAAAAAAACAAGTAGACAAGAGAAGCCAAATAAAAAAACACCTAGCCCCAAATAGAATAACCAGATGTCCTCATACAGAAATTATAACAATTCTATCTCTCCCTCACAAAATTCCTCCTGCTTTAGCAGTGAGGAACCAGTTACTCAAGATCCTTGGGAAAAGGCACTGAGAAATGACTTGCCTAACAAGAAGAAGGTATCTTTCCAAGGTGAGGATCTCCAAACTCCTGGCTCTCAGGACAATCGGAAAAGCAAGTCCTGGAATTTAATTTTAGCCAAAAACAAATTGGTTATTAGTAACTACCCTAAACCCCAAGGCATGTTACCTCAACCTGCACGTAGAGCCCATCTCGTATGTACATTGGAATCTGCAGTTCATTTGAGACTTACCCCCTTGGAAATTTCCCACGTGGAGTACTTGTTCGATAATTATACTCATGCCCGTGCAGTTGTGACTTTTATAAACGTTCAAACTGCAGAGAAAGTATACTCCTTTAGGTCTAAACTTTTAAACAAGGGTATAGTTACTTCCCGCTTTTTTGAAAATAGGGCCCCTCCTATTTCATTAACTAATGGCATGCCCAGCACATGCCCCAAATATAAGAACAGCAACAGCATAACAACTAATCTTATCGATTTTTCAGACCCTGCACAATGTCCAACTCAGTGTCTTCAAGATAAACAACTTTTTGTAAACACATTTAATGATATGACTATAGAGGAGGAGGAGTATCTATTAAAAACCTTTCAGACTCTGCCTCCTCCACTGCAAACTGAAATTATAGATAGATTAACTTCTCTAACAACTACTTTACATAAATTGCATGGAAGCGGGGTCTTGGGGAAGTTAAAACCGAGTGGTATGCAGCTGGTTTCAGCAGCAGCCAATCTAGAGAATAACGAAATATATGAAAGATCCTCCTTGGGGCAGAAAACAACAAACAACATTAAACATCTGGGCATAATGAATTGCACTAAAGAATCGGAGGCATTCTCTGCTGATAGATACAACCAGGTGGTAAACGTGGACCACATTGTCAGGGATGAGCATTATGCTTCAAAAAGAGGACATCGGAGGACTAATGGAGCCATATTCCGTGATGACAGTGGACATCTGGCCCAGGTTCAAAAAACAAAGTGACAATTAGAGGACAGTGTGGAGGAAACTAAATCTACTAAGCACCCTGTACCTTATTGTGTTTCCTTAGTACCCTATGATGCAAAATCATCTCCTTTGGCAAAACATCAGGTTAAATTTTTGTCCTGGAATGTAGTGGGATGGATTTCTAAATCTAAGGACCACGAGTTTTCTGATTTCCTACGGGAATTCGACATAATTTTGCTCCAGGGGACGTGGTCTACAACAAAACTGGATATTAATGGCTACGTCGTTTTGGAGCAACCTGCTATAGCTCCAGTTGGAAAGGGAAGACCAAAAGCCGGACTCGCCATTTTGTGCTCTACCTCCCTACATGCTTCTAACATATGTCTAGCTCCATGTGGTCAGATTGCTATGGCATGTGTATTTGAGTTTGGATTCATGTGCTTATTATTAGTTAATGTGTATATTGCCCCAACGACCAACAGGGAAGATATCACCCGACAATGGGAGACACTAGAAGAATACATAGTCAAGTTGGAAGTGCAGTTTCCTAAATCACACATAATAGTGATCGGGGACTTTAATGCTAGAATTGGGCCAGACAACAAGGCCCTCTTTTCCTCCCATTTCTGGCACTTTAACGATTTGGAGGATTATGTACTTAACATCAACAGACACTCAAAGGACACAGGGATTAACTATGCTGGCATATGTCTTGTACAGCTGGTGGGGCACCTTGCAATGAGAATAATCAACGGGGACCCAAAGTTTGAACAAACTGGAGAATACACATATATATCAGGAAAAGGGAGTAGCACAATAGATTATGTATTAGTCTCTAATTCTATCTATAAACATATACTGCAGTTTTCTGTGGCAGCTAGAACTGAGAGCGATCATCTACCCCTCTCTCTGAGTTTGGGAACCTCCTTTGGTACTCGTTTAAGCCCTCAAAAACAACTGGTCAACTCAGCAGTGGCTATAACCTGGAAAAGACTAAGATGGTCTGATAATGTAAGCTGTAAGATCTCAACATTACTAAACTCACCAAGGTATAGGGAGCTTAAAAACTCCATTATAGAGTCACAGAATATACAAGTTGCCCTGGAAAACTATTCACTGCTCACTGCGCTGTTGGCTAAGATAATAAAGAACATGGAAACAAGATCTTTCACTGTTAGACATAAAAGGATAAGCACAGGATTAGATTTAGAATGCCTGGAGGCAAGGGACCTCCTGAGGAAAGTGTATCTTAAGTACAGGGAAGACTACTCCTGCTCTTTGCCAAAGAGCTACTATACTATTAAAAAAAACTATAAAATATTGATCGCTAAGAAGAAAAAGGAAACCAGGTACAGGCAATGGTCAGCATTGCTGGCTTCCTCTCTACAAAGGAATACCAGACAGTTCTGGACCATTGTCACAGGTATGCTAGGCAACCTGGAGGGTGCACCCCAATGTAATATACCAGCACATGTATGGGAAGCTTATTTCTCCACTTTGTTCAAGGACTGTGAAGAGCTCAAAGTGGGGCCATTGGAAGGAAAATGTATTGGCCTTGTGGAAAATCTGGCCATTCCACACTGGCCCCCAGTGACCCAGCATGAAGTTGTAAATTTGATCTCCACAATGAGATCTGGCAAAGCCCCAGGGCCAGATTTAATCATGCCCGAGCTCTTAAAAGCAAATATCTCATGGTGGGCACCTTTATTGGCAACCCTATTTACTCATATGAACCGGACAGCCCAATTACCTGAGAGCTGGTCTCAGGCCATTATCATTCCCATATACAAAAAAGGAGACAAAAATGACCCTATCAACTATCGCCCCGTTAGCTTACTATCTGTAGTGGGCAAATTATATGGCCGCCTTCTTAACAATCGTCTGACAGACTGGATAGAGTCAGAAAAAATATTGGGGGAAGAACAAGCTGGTTTTAGGAAGGGCAAATCAACCACAGATCACTGTGTAGTTTTAAATCACCTGGCCGAAAAATATTCAACAGCATATAGCAATAGGCTATATGCTGCCTTCATGGATTTGAAATCGGCATTTGATCTAATACCTAGAGATAGATTGTGGGCTAAACTCCTCGCTACCTCTATTGACAAAAGATTACTTAGGCTAATGATGAAGCTATATAGCAACACCACAATACAAGTAAGATGCGGAGTAGAGGGTAATCTTACTAAATCCATCCCAGTAGAAAGAGGTGTCCGACAAGGATGTATCCTTGTGCCCACATTATTTAATTTGTATCTCAATGATCTTGCTCTTTCTGTCTCTTCAGAGACTTTTCACCCTCCTAAATTGGCTTCAGTGAGTATTCCCTTGCTCCTATATGCAGACGATGCTGTTCTCCTCTCCTTTAGCAAGATTGGTTTAAGACGAATAATAAGAGCTTTCATGGAGTATTGTGAAAACAACCAGTTAACTATCAACTATAATAAATCTAAAATCTTGGTTTTTTCCAAAAAATACTCCATACTTAATTGGGTTATAGCTGGTCATAAAATAGAACAAGTGAAGAATTTTAAATATTTGGGGGTTATTTTTCATGCATCTGGTGCCTGGGCATTGCAGCGGGCAACCGCTATACAGAATGCAACCTGCAACAGCAGAGCAATTGTCCGATTTTTTTTATACTAGGGGGGGACAATTGATTCCAGCTGCACTTAGGGTATTCCAGGCCAAGTTTCCTCCCCAACTACTGTTTGGTATCCCGGTATGGATTTTGGGTTTCTCATTAACAATGAAACGAGTACTCTCAACATTCCTCAGAAAACTATTTGCGGTCCCAAATTGTGTCCCATCAGCAGTTCTCCGTCTGGAGGCTGGTTGTACATCAATTGAATGTACAGCATGGAAGTGGGCCTTAGCGTACTGGCTGAGGGTTCTCTTTGCAGGACCAGAGGCTGGGTATGTTTACCTGACGCAAAGAGATATATATACTACTCACCTGACTAAATCTGTGAAAGAAAAACTGCAACGATTAGGCCTTTCAGAAACATTCCTTCTCACTCTTGATTGGCCCAGGGCCAAGCTGATTCTTGCACAATGAATCAAGGATATTGATATTCAGTATTCTATATCCATTGCACGTACAACTTGCTCTCCCATTAGTTTGGGTTTGAGGTTTAATCCAATTAGGGGTGCAAACTATCTCAAAAATTTAACAGTCCCCAAATACCGGATGGCATTTAGTAAAGCTAGATTTAATGTTATTCCATCTGTTGTATTAGAGGGACGTTTTCAGCAAATTGAGTACAGGGATCGTATATGCCCCTGTGGGGAGGGACTAGTAGAATCCTTATCTCATGTACTCTTTTATTGCACCTTCTATAACGATGATAGGCTTCACAGTGCCTCTCCTAAGCAACTTCCCTGGAAGATCTTTGGGATGGTATTTAATACATCTATTAGAGGATACTGAAAAAAGAGTAACTGAGGAGGTAGCAAAGTTTCTCTTCAGTGCTATTAAAACTCGAAGGTCTATGGTACACAATGGTAACATTTGAATAATCTTTTCTGTAGTAATCACCTGAGATGGGGCCGTATCTCTAGGAACTGCAGGGCTACCAAGAATTCTATACGAGGAAAAAAGGTTGCATGAGTTTTAATAGAAATTTTTACATATGATATGTTTTAAATTTTATAGTTTCCTATCTAATCTTAAACTTTACTTATTAAGCTGTTTTTAAAATGTATTACATCTAATTAATTACATACTGTGTCTTATCTTATTATAAATATTCTATATTTCTATGTTTTTATCCCCACGTAGAATGTATAATGTATATAGAAATTATACATTGTATGTAATCAAGTGTTTTGCCTCATGGTTTGTTGACCGCAATAAAGGCTTGACTGACTGATAAGATATATACCAAGACCAAGGAATGTGCACTCTTTCAAATGCTGTTACTGCTACCAGCATTCTTTACAATGGGTTATGCAGACCAAGGCTGCTGGGAGTTGCAATCCAAGAACATCTGAAAGGCCACACAGTTTCCACCCTGATGTATATAAGTCCTTGAAATGATCCTTCTGTGGCCTCCCATAGGCCATGGGACTCACCCACGATGTAATTAGGGTTGTACATAAGCAATAAACAACTGTTTTCAAACTACTGCTCTGCGCTCCTCTTTATGAGGCCATGGGGAAATTGGACAGATGTTGTGGTGGAGGCAAGAAATACATGGCTGTTGCTGTGTTTGCAGTGTGAATCAGCCAAAAGAACAGCACCCTTGCAGAGATTAACTGACATCCATATTGCTTGCTGTAAATCGTGACCATTTCCTTACTAGACTGTTATAGTGGTATTATTCCACTTTCAACATCCTATGGAATCCTGGGGTTTGCTAAACTGCAAACCCCAGGATTCCATAGGATGTTGAAAGTGGAATAATACCACTATAACAGTCTAGTAAGGAAATGCCCTGTGATTCCAAAAGCAGGATCCCTCAGCTCTCAGCACCAAATCATATTGGGGCAACTACATTCTCTTAAAACACTTCTAATGCCTGCTGTCCCTAGAGCAGAAAGAAGTTCAACATAGCATGAGATGACTTCTGTGCTGTTAATCTGATGTCTTCCAAGATTCCCCCCCCCCGTCATAATATTATAGAATCATAGAATCATAGAAATGTAGAGTTAGAAGAGACCACAGGGGCCATCCAGTCCAACCCCCTGCCATGCAGGAACACCCTCAAAGCACTCCCGACAGATGGCCATCCAGCCTATACTTAAAAACCTCCAAAGAAGGAGACTCCACCACACTCCGAGGCAGCCTATTCCACTGCCAGACAGCCCTGACCATCAGGAAGTTCTTCCTGAGGTTCAGGTGGAATCTCCTTTCCTGCAGCTTGAATCCATTGCTCCTTGTCCTGGTCTCTTAAGCAGCAGAAAACAAGCCCTCTCCTTCCTCTACATGGCATGCCTTCAAATATTTAAACATGGCTATCATGTCCCCTCTTAACCTTCTCTTCTGCAGACTGAACATACCCAGCTCTCTAAGTCTATCCTCATAGGGCATGGCTTCCAGGCCCCTCACCATTTTGGTCACCCTCCTCTGGACCTGCTCCAGCTTGACCATGTCCTTCTTGAATTGGGGTGCCCAGAACTGGACACAGGATTCAAGATGAGGTCTAACCAAAGCAGAGTAGAGTGGTACGAGTACCTCCCTCGATCTGGACACCATACTCCTATTGATGCAGCCGAGAATTGCATTGGCTTTCTTGGCTGCCGCATCACACTGCTGACTCATGTTCAGCTTGTGGTCTATTAAGACTCCTAGATCCCTTTCACACGTACTGCCATCCAGCCACGTGTCCCCCATCCTATATTTCTGCATTCCATTTTTTCTACCTAAGTGTAGGACTTTACACTTCTCTCTGTTGAATTTCATTTTGTTAGCTTTGGCCCAGCTCTCCAATCTATCCAGGTCATTTTGAATTTTGATCCTGTCCTCTGGCGTATTAGCAACCCCTCCCAATTTGGTGTCATCGGCAAATTTGATGAGCATGCCCTCTATTCCTTCATCCAAGTCGTTGATGAAGATATCGAACAACATTGGGCCCAGGACAGAACCCTGTGGCACCCCGCTAGTCACTTCTCTCTAGGATGAAAAGCAGCCATTCGTGATCACCCTTTGAGTTCGGTCGGTCAACCAATTACAAATCCAACTAACAGTAGCCCTGTCCAGCCCGCATTTTACTAGCTTCTTTGCAAGAATGTCATGTGGAATTTTGTCAAAGGCCTTACTGAAATCGACACATGCTACATCCACAGCATTCCCTTCATCTATCAAGCTAGTAACTCTATCATAAAAAGAAATAAGATTAGTCTGGCATGACTTATTTTTGAGAAGTCCATGTTGACTTCTCGTGATTACCGCATTGCTTTCTAAGTGATTAGAAACTGACTGCTTAACGATCTGCTCCAGAATCTTTCTGGGTACTGATGTCAGCCTGACAGGGTGATAATTATTTGGGTCCTCTTTTTTTCCCTTCTTGAAGATGGGGACAACATTTGCCCTCTTCCAGTCTACTGGAACTTCTCCTGTCCTCCAAGATTTCTCAAAGATTATAGCAAGCGGTTCCGAAATGACCTCCGCCAGTTCTTTTAATATCCTAGGATGCAATTCATCTGGCCCTGGAGACTTGAATTCATCCAGTGTGGCCAGGTATTCCTGTACCACCTCTCTACCTATTATGTACCTCATTTCCCCTGCTTCCTCACCTGCTCCCCAACCGCCAGGTTGAGTGCTTGTATCCTTCTGGGAAAAAACTGAGGCAAAGAAGGTGTTAAGTAGTTCTGCCTTTTCTCTTTCCCCTGTTAGTAATTCTCCATCTTCTCTGCGCAGCGACCCTATCGTCTCCTTCTTTTTCCTTTTGCTACGGACATATTTTAAAAAGTCCTTTTTATTGTGTTTAATGTCTCTGGCCAGCCTAAGTTCATTCTGTCCTTTAGCCTTTCTGACCTCCTCCCTACATCTCCTAGCTACTTGCTTAAATTCTTCTTTGGTGGTTTCCCCCTTCTTCCATTTCCTGTACATGTTTCTCTTAAGACTTAGCTCAACTGAGAGTTCTTTAGTCAACCATTCTGGTTTCTTCAGATGCCTTCTATTTTTCCTCCTTATTGGTACAGTTTTAGACTGTGCCTTAAGGAACTCCCATGCCTCCTGAACTCCTTTCCCTTTCACTATTCTTGACCACTGAATTCCAGCCAGCAGCTCCCTAAGTTTACAGAAGTCTGCTTTTTTAAAATCTAAGATGACTGTCTGGCTACATTTATCTTCTCCGTTCCACTGAATGCCAAATTCCAATAGGGCATGGTCACTCCCCCCTAAAGATCCAACCACTTCTACCTCATTAACAAGGTCATCCCTGTTGGTCAGGATCAGATCTAGAATATTTGATCCCCTTGTGGTCTCTTCCACCTTCTGGACCATGAAATTGTCTGCAAGACAAGCAAGAAACTTGCTGGACCTTGCTGTCTTGGCAGAGTTTGACTGCCAACATATATCCGGGTAATTGAAATCTCCTATTATTACTGTATCTCTCCTTTTTGAATGTGCAGTCATTTGGTTGAGGAAGGCGTCATCAAAGTCCTCCGTCTGGGTTGGAGGTCTGTAGTAAACCCCCACCAGAATATCCCTATTGTTTCTCGCTCCCTTAATTCTTACCCAGATGCTCTTGACCTGGCTTTCTGGGTTTAAGTTACGGATCTCTTCACAGGTGAAAACATCCTTGACATACAAGGCTCCTCCTCCTCCTTTCTTGTTTGGTCTATTTTTACAAAATAGGCTATACCCCTCTATTCCTACATTCCAGTCATGAGACTCATTTTCCCCTAGATATTTGAAAGAGGAGATCTGTTCTATCTTGTTTCACCACCATCACCCCCCCAAAAATCCAGTTCTACTTATGTGATCATTTACCAAAAACCATCAGCTTTGATTTAACATAATTTGTTCCAGGCTGTTCTGTTGGAGAGAACTCATGCAGTTTATTCAGACTTCTCTCCAGCCCAGCTTTATTCTCCTCAGGCCAATTTTATTTTAACATTTCATCGGTATATATTAGGGTTTCTATTTTGTGGTTTCCTATCAAATCTGGAAAATTAGTTGAGAAGTTTAACAGAGTTACAATATTAATAATATAAAGATTAAACAGGAGCAATGTTAACAGGCAGCCTGTTCTAACTGCTGTTGTATGAATTTCCTCTGTCAGTCTTCCATCTGTTCTAATCCTTTCCCTCATGAGTTGTGTTAGTGTATAATTGCTGAATTAAGAGTATCAGTCTCTTATCAATATTGGTCCTGGTAAGCTTACTGAACAATGTTTCCTATTTATTAAATCAAAAGCTGAAGAGAAGTCAATGAACGCAGCAAAAACTGTTTGAAAGGGCCACTGGTCTATTTATGATTTAAATGATGTAACGCAAAAATACATAAGTATATCTGATTTGGGAGTGAATTCAAATGAGAGTGAAGAGTCCTTACTATGCATGAAAAGTAAGAAGGGAAGGGAAAAAAGGAATGTGACAGCACCTTTAAGACTAACTGGTTTTTATTTAAACATGAGTTTTTGTGGATATAAACCCACTTCCTTCGATGCAGTACAGACTGAACAGATGTGCGTTGTTTCAAGGAAAGCCATGCCTAGAGTAACATAGCTATACTGGGTTTCTACTGTTTTCATGGTTCCCATGGCCTTGTGAATGCAGGTGGCTTACAGGATGCACTTTATCCACCCCTTACAAAGATTCAACAATGAATTGCCCAGCGTGCTCAGATTCGGCAGTGTGGAATGATGGAGGTGGGGAAACAAGAATGAAATGTGATTTCCTAAGACGTGCATGTTCCTTTAAATGTGTATTCCTTTGGTGTGAGTTCAGTTCATATAGCAGTTCCAGAATGAGGCCAAAGAAAGAAGCCGATCTGCAATTCTTGAGTGGAAATGATTTGTCCGAGAGAGCAAGTGTCCATGCATTAGAAGTCCTTGGCTTTCCAAGCATGAATGAATGCAGCAGTATTGTTCTCCGATTCTCCACTAGGCAGTTTCAGATCATCAGACCTGTCCTTGTTGAAGTTTCCACACAGGGCACACAGTTTCCCTGCAAAGGTCTCCTTGACTTTCACCATCACTTGTCCACTAGGATGAAGGTGAATGTGCACCTGTGAATCTAGATCAATCATAGTCCCATTCTGAACTTGGCTGACAGATACAGCATTTTTGGTGTACGGGAGCTTTACTGGGTGCCCATTTACCTGGAAAAGATAAGGATTGGGTTGGACATAAGATACAAGGTTATGTGAAGGCCTAGATACTACAAGATTTCTTTTAAAAAGATGAATCATTATGACTGTTCTCAGGGCCACCTTATCCATTAGACACTTTAGACATAGATCCTGCAAAAATTTCAGGGGCCATGAAAATGGAATCTTGGGCCTATGAAAACATGCCTAGTGGTTCACTGAAGCGAGGTGGTGAGTTGAATACAAGAGAGCCTATAGCCTACAAAAACCTTAATGTGACCCTGAATGCCCTATGCTAAATGAACTGAAGCAATTACCTTTCTGCTATTGAAACTCTGGTCAGTGAAAACTTTGACTCAGACTTTTCTGTGCAGAGCAATACCAGTTGTAGATGGACTTAAGTAGCCAAATGTCACTCTCTGGCATGAGCCAGTTGTGACAACCAATTCCTCACTATTTCAGTGAGCATTACATCCAAACACAGATGTTTAGAAATATATCTTAAATCAGGTGTCAAGAACCTTTGGTTCTTCAGATGTTTTGGATGACAATGTCTTGTTGGGGGATGATAGGAGTTTCAGCCCCATAGAAATGCAGCGGAAAAACCAGAGGTCAGCGAGCCAACAGCAGCAGCCTTGTTCCCCAGTACGGATACTCACACACAGAGGAGTTTCTTCCAAACAGGAGGCACTTTATCTTGCAGCAAAGTTCCGTTATGTACAAAACATGGAACAGATGGACAAAGGCTTGCGCCAGACACGAGTTTGGTCAACAGACAAAATACATACTGAGGATTGCTTTCTTATATACATACTTACAACCAATCAGGTAGAGGTTTGCACATCTCTCTCTCCCATCTGCACAAGACCCCAATTTCTTATGCAACCTTGCAATTACCCACAGCTGGGGCATGATGCAACATCTTTGCAGTGGGCTGATCATTTTCCCAGGGTTCCCTGCCTGGAATCCCTGACATGTCTGCAGTCCTTATCCCTGGCCCTGGTGTCTGGAGGTTTTGCGAGTTGGGGCAAGGGGCAAAGGGGCAACGTTTACCAACCACCCACACCTTAAATGAATTTCTAGCCCTAGCTAAGCATCTTATAATTAAACATGAGAACATTAGCATCACAGGATCACTTACATAGCATCACAGCCCAAAGATCTAGCATAGCAGCCATAAGTCACTACAAATTTCTACATGCTTTCCCACTTTCTCTAAGCTTATCTCCTTAGCAGCTTTTAAAGAAAATCAGGTTTCAAAGGCAGAAGGAGAAAAAGATATGTTATTAGGGTTCCTCCTGTTTAAATGGTAAACAGAAGTAGTATCTGATGCTTTGTTTCTACCACTGCCCACCTAGTGGTGGCTGGTATGCCAATGAAGCAGTGAATCCACTCCAGGTTTTAGTCTAAAGACCTATCTAATGTGTTGAATCATATCCCAAAATAGAATTTCTGTACCAGTAGTATAATTCACCACCTTAGATCCCTCCTAATGGACTAGTCTTTAAAAAGAGTTAATAATGCCTAAGAGTCAACATGGTGTTGTGGTTTGACCACTGGACGACAAGCTTGGAGACCAGGGTTTGGTTCTCCACTTGGCCATGGAAACCCAATGGGTGACCTTGGGTGCATCACACACTCTCAGCCCCAGAAAACCCCATGATAGATTCACCTTAGTCACCATAAGTCAGAAATTACTTGAAGGCACACAAGAACAGTAATGCCTGAAAGTCAGTTGCATAGGGATGGAGGGGATTGGGGGCTGTTCACCCCAGTGGCAATGTTTTGGGGGCATTCCAGCTTGTAGCCATGCCTCCGCACACTGCAGCCACACCCCGTGCACCACAGCCACGCCTCCACGTATCGTGGCCACGCCCCCACACCATGGCCATGCCCCCATCGCATACACACCCCATGCACTCCAAGTTCCACTGCTGCTGAAAGTAATTCTCATTGTGTATTTCCTTTTGAGCAAGCTTTCACAAAAGTTTTAGAATTACAGATTCAGAGTTTCTGGCTTGAATCAGCACCTCTTTTATTGTTGTTGTTAACTGCTGTCAAGCTGACTTTGATTTATGGGGAGCCAACGAATGAATAATCTCCCAGTCACCCTGTTAACAATCCTTTTCCAGTCTTGAAAACTCAGGCCTGTGACTTCCTTGATCGAGTCTACTGTAATGTTGTCTTCCCCATTTCCTACTTCCTTCTATCTTACTGAAGCACTGTTGTCATTTCTAATGGGTCATGTCTTCTCATGATATCTCCAAAATATGACAGTCTCTCTTTAGCCATCTTGGGTTCTAGGGTGAGTTCAGGCTTGATTTGCTCTAGGACCCCTTCATTGATCTGTTTAACAGTCCACAGTATCCACAGAACCCTTCTCCAACACCCCATTTCAAATGAGTTGATTTTCTTCCTATCAGCTTTCTACACTGTCCAACTGCCACAACCACACATAGAAACTGGAAATACAGTGGCATGGACAATCCTAACTTGATTGATTTTCTCTTAGGTCCATTTATTGATTTTTATTATCTTTTTTTTAGAGCCATAACCATAACCCATGGTATCCATAGTCCCTTCTATAGAATGGCAATAACCCCTTCCCCATACATAGACCAGATAAATTGTGCAGAATTTGGTGGAAACATTGATAAATGGAAATCTGAAAATCCTCCACTTACACACATATATTCCTACCTGAAAACCTGAAATTACAGGACTGCCATTGATACAGCACTCCCTCATATATCTGGAGTTCAAAAATGCCCAAGTTTAATTCTGGCAAGATTATAAATAAGCTTTAATATTTTTTTTAAAAAAGGAAGATTGATCATGAACTCTGGTTTTCTCTGGGCTTTTTCCCACCACTTTCAATCTGTAACAGTCAAAGATTAACATGTCAACCTGGGTGGGCAAGGTGTGTCCCTCCAGATAGACTACAGTTCCCATCATCCCATACTATTTGTTTTGCTAAGGCTTCAGGTGGGAAATGAAGTCCAATAACATCTGGAAGGTCACAACATGCTTCCCTCTGAAAGTAAACAACCAAATAGTTAAGATGCTGAAGAAATGTAAGGAAGGATCAAGGTTTAATAAGATGAATCTTGTGACAATGGGCAAGTCACACACTCTCAGCCCCAGAGGAAAGCAAAGGCAAACCCCTTCCGAACAAATCTTGTCAAGAAAACCCTGTGAAAGGTTCCCTTCAGCATCACTATAAGTCAAAAATGACTTGAAGACACATAGCAACAACAAATCTTGAATATTGCTGCTTGTTTTCCATTCTCTGCTTACCCATATCTTGTTGTTTTTCTTCACAGTGACAAATGTATCTTGGAAGAAAACATAAATAGCCTTCCCAGCCACCAAGCCATCATCACTGTCCTTTCCAATGCTGACTAAGACCCTGAACCAGGAGATGGCACTGTCATCACAAAGAAGAGCCAAATCATAGACTCCGTTGCAGAGGAAATTTCCTAAGGCACCATCAAAGGAAGTGAGCTGGTCTTCTGCAGAGATCTTGCACTGGCCTTCACTCTGCCCACAACTTCTCACCCCATCTGTAAGTGTGCAGATCCCTCCAGATGGACAACTGGCTTGCTCACAGGTGAGCTGGCCAGAGATGTTACAGGTACAATTCTCTGTACAGTTGCTTGAGAAGATGCTCTCTCCAGCCTGTTGTATCAAAAGAGAGAATTTCATACTGAGAAGTGGAAAAGAAAATGAACCTTCAAATGATCTGTGTATTCAAAGAATCATAGAATCATAGACTCATAGAGCTGGAAGAGACCACAGGAGCCATCGAGTCCAACCCCCTGCTATGCAGGAACACCCATCAAAGCATTCCCAACAGATGACCATCCATGCTCTGCTTAAAAACCTCCAAAGAAGGAGACTTCACCACACTCTGAGGCAGCATATTCCACTGCCATCAGGAAGTTCTTCCTGAGGTTCTGGTGGAATCTCCTTTCCTGCAGCTCGAATCCAGTGCTCCTTGTCCTTGTCTCTGGAGTAATGGAAAACAAGCCCACTCCCTCCTCAACATGACATCCCTTCAAATATTTAAACATGGCTATCGTGTCCCCTCTTAACCTTCTCTTCTGCAGACTAAACATACCCAGCTCCCTAAGCCACTCCTCATAGGGCATGGTTTCCAGACCCTTCACCATTTTGGTCCCCCTCCTCTGGACATGCTCCAGCTTGTCGATATCCTTCTTGAATTGAGGTGCCCAGAACTGGATACAGTATTCCAAATGAGGTCTAACCAATGCAGAATGGAATGGTACCATTACCTCCCTCGATCTAGACACCATGCACCTATTGATGCAACCAAGAATTGAGTTGGCTTTCTTGGCTGCCGCATCACACTGTTGACTCATGTTCAGCTTGTGATCTACCAAGACTCCTAGATGTCTTTCACACTTACTGTTATCCAGCCACGTGTCCCCCATCCTATATTTGTGCATTCCATTTTTTCTGCCTGAGTGCAGGACCTTACATTTCTCTTTCATTTTGTTAGCTTTGGCCCAGCTCTTCAATCTGTCAAGGTCATTTTGAATTTATATATTTATGTATATAATTAAGATGTCTGTATTCTACCTTCCCATATTAAACATAGACATGATTTACATTTTTAAACACACGTACCTACATACACACACTTTTAAAAAGGTATGGTTCTAAAGAAAGGAAAAACAAAATAGAAGAAAAAGGGGGAAGGAGGGAGTGTATGAATGTGGGCTATGCATATATGTTAATATAAGCTGATTATGTTTCCAAAAACAAACTTGGAAGCTGGCATCTACAAAATACATGCCCCAAATCCCTGTTCTATATATTTGCTAAACTTATATACTGCCTAACTGGCAAATGTCCTTGGGATGGTTTACAAACAACAAACGAACAATAATTTGTAGTTTCCTGAGGCCAAAGAGCTCTCTGACTGAGAATTCTAAATACCCCTCCCTAAACTGCAAACCCCAGGATTCCACAGGATGTTGAAACTGGAATAATAGCACTGTAATAGTGTAGTGTGGAAAGGCCCAAAATAGCAAACATTATTTAACCACTGAAAGTCATTCCTGGGTTGGTCTTATCAAGAGTTATTTCAGAGTAGCAATGATTACAGACTCTTTTTAAAAAGACTGTATTTTTGTATCCACTTGATAGACTATCGCCAGTCTTTCAGTATATCCATGGCAATCTAGTATCCAGTACCCAAAATATACCATGAGCCATATTGTCCCCTGTAAACAAAGAGGGCAGGCATCAGGGTTGGACATTACCTTAAGATAGCGTCCATCATTTATGCAGCCACACCTCTCAAAAGGCACACAGGTATCCCCATCGGATGCATAGTCTTCATTACACTCACAGCCTTCAAAGCAATTCTTGGTGCACTGGACTGGAGCAGACATAGTGACACAGCTGGTATCACAGGGGGCAGTGCAGACCTCGTAATGGCTGTTGGGGGGACAGGTGAGAGCTGCAGAACGAATCAGGAAAGGCAATGAGGCAAAACCACTTTTAGTCCCAACAGTGGAAGCAGTGAGATAAGGAAAATGCATTATTCAACATGTATGTCCCATTGATTTCAGCGGGTCTTCTGTAGTTGGAAATCATGAAATCATAGAGTTGGAAGAGACCACAGGGGCCATCTAGTCCAACCCCCTGACATGCATCAAAGACTCCCAACAGATAGTCATCCAGCCTCTGCTTAAAAACCTCCAAAGAAGGAGACTCCACCACATTCTGAGGCAGCATATTCCACTGCCGGACAGCTCTGACCATCAGGAAGTTCTTCCTGAGGTTTAAGTGGAATCTCTTTTCCTGCAGCTTGAATCCATTGCTCTTTGTCCTAGTCTCTGGAGTAGTGGAAAACAAGCCCGCTCCCTCTTCGACATGACATCTCTTCAAATATTTAAACATGGCTATCATGTCCCCTCTTAACCTTCTCTTCTGCAGACTAAACATATCCAGCTCCCAAAGCCACTCCTCATAGGGTAAGGCTTCCAGACCCTTCACCATTTTGGTCACTCTCCTCTGGACATATTCCAGCTTGTCAATATCCTTCTTGAAATGAGGTGCCCAGAACTGGACACAGTATTCCAGATGAAGTCTGACCAAAGCAGAATAGAGTGATACCATTACCTCCCTTGATCTAGACACCATACTCCTATTGATGCAACTAAGAATTGTGTTGACTTTCTTGGGATCAGAACTGAATTCCACCCAATGCATTCTCATTCTCATCAAATAGGAAAGGTTAATGGAACTGCTTTCAGGATTTATTTATTGCTTTATCTATGGAATATTGTGTGGCTTCTGTAGTATGTGTATGTGTGGCAGTGGAGCTTTTGGCACAAACTAGCTGTGCTGTGCACATTCAAACTTTTTAGGGAATGGCACACAGCAACAACAAAATATTAGAATCCTCATAGTCCTGCCTCTGTACTGAGTAGAAAAATGATCGATTTGGTTTGGAGATTAAAATACTATCTCAGTATTATAGAATAAGAGAGATACAGCTTAGGAAAGATACAGCAGCTAAGAGCCAAGAAGTTCAGAGACATGGAATTAGTCAGTGGAATAAAAAAGCAGGAACATGGTAGAAGAACAGCTGGGGAAAAAAAGCTTGAGGAAAGAAGGGGAGGTGAAAAAAACAGTGAGTATGATGCTGTCAAACTTCAACCAACAATTTAAACCATCTTTATGTAACTTAGGGAGGTTTATTATGAGACAAGTGGAGGAAAAAACTGTTTCTTGAAAACTTACGACAGAAGGAGGCTGTTCTCCAGGCTCTAATCTTGGCTCCAGATGCTTGGCATGCAGCTACATAGGCTTGAAGGCTCTGACAGAGGGATTCTTGTGTCCCATCAGTCACACACATGTTATAGAGGCAGTGCTCAAAGTACCGAGCAGGGATCACCAAGGAGTGACAATCTCTGAATGGACCTGATTTGGACAGGATCATTCCACAGGAACTCTCCGCCCTGTATGGTTCAGTCTCGGCTGCAGTGCAGATGGGGCATCTCTCTCCACAGCCATCAGAGCAAATGGCACCATCCACAGGGACCTTCCAGGAGGCCCCAAACTCCTCCACGCTTCTGATGAGTTCTCCATTGGGTAACATGAAGTCATCAGCCTTATTGCCATTGAAATTGCCCCCCAGACCACACATGTGTTTCCAGTAGCTGTTAGGCACAGACACACGGACAAAGGAAGAAGTATCATAGAGGACTGTGAGGCCAAAGGAGGTCTGGACAATGATGTTGTTCCCCTCCTGGGTGATCCACAGTTTCCCATCCTCTTTGTTCACTGGCAGAGTGTAGGATTCTCCCTCCACCTAAGCCAATAACAAACAATATTATTTTGGAGTTCATTCCTGGCCACATACAAACACATGCACACACTGTGCACAAGGCATTTTCTCCAGCAGTATGTGTATAAAGGATTTGACTTGTTATTTAATGTTAGGTACTTACCATGGCCTTCCATTTCACTTCCCGCTCCAGTACAATAGTATATCCATAAAGGGAAACCACAACAGTCTTTATTAGAATCAAAGGGCCACCATCAAGCTTCTCATTTGCCACTGACACAGAGAAATCCACTAGTTGCGTATCCTTGCTGCAGACTTTGGCTAAGGTATACATGCAGGAGCCATGGAATCTAAAACCTGACCCATCAAAGGATATATAATGAGAGCCTCCAGACACTATTGCTGTCCCAACTCCAATGGCATGACAACCCAGGATGCCATTCTCCACATTGCACACCTCATGAGAGCCACAGGAGAACTGTTGGCAGCGGATGTGTCCATCATCCATGCATTGGCACTTCTTCTGGCAGAAAGTGTCAGCGTAGAACTCCTCTCCTTTCTTGTAGTATCTGCCCTGGTGCTCACAACCACACTCTTCCTGAGGAACACATTGATCCCCGCTGAGGAAGAACCCAGAATCACAATAGCATCCTTCCACGCATGATGCCTCACATGTTTTTGAAGAGGCATCATTGTAACATGTGGTGGAGCAGGCATTTCCACAGAGCTCATAGTGAGAATTTTGGGGACAGGTAAGGCCTGGAAGGACAGAAGGAGGATCATTTTGTTGCTATTTCGAATACAAATAGGATTGATCTGAAGTATTACAGAAGTGTAGGAGGCTGCCTTAAACTGAGTCAGAGCACAGGGTCCATCTAGCTCAACATTATCAACTCTGACTCTCACTGGCTGTCCAGGGTTTCAGCCAAGATTCTGTCCATTTCCTTTCTGGAGGCACTGGAGATTGTTCCTGTGACCTTATCCACATTAAATGTGTGATCTATCATGGAGCTAACACCATCCCAGTGTAATACCTGGAATTCCTTTGTACCATCTAAATACTAACCAGGCCCAATCCAGTTTAGTATAGTTCCTAAATCAAAAGAGATTAGGTGGTTCAGGGTAGTATCATCTAGCTGAAAAGAATCTGGTGTGTTGTGTAATGCAAAGAGCCCTTTTGAACTCCATACACAAAACACTTCTAAAATGTTGTGAGCTTGTGCAGCACCATAAGGTTGACACAGTGAGAATGGTTAGAGAGTAGTACCTTTCCCCACCCAAATATAAACAACAGCTTCTACTACAATTGAATGCCATATTTTGCATAGTAAATTGGGATCCTTCTCAAATACATCTTACTTTTTAAGATACACTAAAATTACACTGAAGTCAATTTCAATTTAGACGTAAAGGGGGGTGTCTTTTTTTCTCCAGTTAAACCTTTCTCCTTCCTACTACAAGATTTCCTCAGAGATGCATGCAAGACATATCACTTGAGGAACATTGCATTCTGTGAGAAGTAGACATCTTTCACCACCTGAAGAAGCACCTCTTCTAAAAACATTCTAAGCATATTGTCTAGTTGGACCCCAAGACTTAATAAACAACACTTACTACAGAAGGAAGCTGATCTCCACTGTCCAATCTGAATGCCAAGATCTTGGCAGGCTGTCGCATAGGCAGTGACAGTATGGCAGACTATGTCATGGTGACCCCTGTATGCACAGATGTCAAAGACACAATCTTCAAAGTAGGTTGTTGGGTCAATATCCTCATGGCATGATCTGAATGGCCCATCCTCTTTGACAAGGATCCCACAGAACTGGTCCCCCCTGTAGATCTGTTTGTCTTTTTCCTGGCATACTGGACAATCAGTAGTACATCCTCCAGAGCACCCTGGAACATCCTTCAGCTTCCAGCTGTCTGCAAATTGGATTGCATCGCTGGCTTCAGTACCATCCTTCATGGCAAAGTCATCACTGAGATCCTGATTGGCATTGCCACAGAGCCCACAAACAGCATTGGCATAAGTACTGGGCAGAATAACCCTGGCATAGCTGTACCAGTCAAAGCTGACTCTCAGGTCAAAATCTGTTTTGATGAAGCCATGAACTCCACTGGTGTAGACCTTGATTTTATTTTCATAGGAAAATGGTGGGTAAACAAAGATTCCATTGACCTGAAAAACACACAGAAGACCAATATACTAGTGAAAGCTTTTATTGAATTTAGGAAGGGGCTGGATTTGCTCTGATTAGCATTAACTCTCGAACTAAATGAACAAATAATGCTACACAGGATGGATTTACCTCTGTCGGTCCAAGCTAGTGAAGGAGATTGTTTAACATGCTGGAAAACCAGAACCATGGGGAAAGAAAGGATTTTTTCTCCCTAGTGGCCATAGGGATGGGAAGACTGTTCATAATTGTTTATTCTGAAGTAATGGTTTTCCTGACAGTAGGGAAGCCTCATCAAGAACAATAACAGACCAGCCAAAATTTTGCATAATTTTCTCCTTTGGCAGAGGCTCTTATTTATACTGTTGGTCTCTGTGTGTGGAGAGTGACAAAAGCGGTTGGCAGGGCATGTACACTCCCCTCCTCACATTCAGAATAGTCCTTTTCTAAACATTTGAACAGGGCTCACGTGTTTACATGTATCTTTCCTCTTTCAAAGAACCCTTACTCCCTTACCCACGTAAGCACATGATAAAATGTGTTAGCAAGGTCCCTGCCGTTCCTTTAAAATACAGTTTTTCTCCTACATAAAGAAAAGTGTGGTGCTGAACTTCACAGCATCTCAGGTGGCTGGCCTACAGACTGAACACATAACATGAAGTCCCACCCTCCCTGTCTTCTCATTGGCCCAACACACCTACCTGTATCCTGTGTAGATACTCTTGGCTCAGACTGATGGTCATGTTGTACACCTCCAGAGTCACCATTTTGGTGAAGGACACTGCCTTATTGCCTCTGTTGTTATTCTCCACGCTGACCAAAAATGGGACGAGGGTAGGGTCCTTGGAACAGACCCCCGTCATCTGATAAAGGCATGTCCCCATGAAATCATAATTCTTTCCATCAAAGGTGGTATAGTGAGGGTCTCCAGTTGCTATGCAGGTGTAGTGCTTGGGGGTATGACACCCCCGGACTCCATTGACCACCATACATTTCTTGTTGCCCTTGCAGGAGTCTTCTTTGCACATAACCTCACCTAAATTGGGGTCACACTTGCAGAGAGTATGACACTCTTTGTCATCCCAAAACTCCTCCCTTGCCTTATAGGTGGCACCTTTATAAGTGCAGTTGCAGGTCTCCACTGGGACACATTCACCAGCACTAAGAACATAGCCCTCGTTGCATTGGCAGATGGCAGCACAGATATCATCATCACATGTGGAGGGAGCAGTGCGGTCAGAACAGGTCGCAGGGCAGGCATTTCCACAGGGCTCATAGTGGCTGTTCTCAGGGCAGGATAATGGGACTGGAATGGGATTGATGATCAAAATTGGTCATGTAAATTCTCAGACTTAGCTTTAGTCTTCATTACAAGGATAAATCCATACGTGTATAAATTGAAAATCGATATATAAAACCAAAGTTTTGTCTTTGTAATAAAGAGTGCCCCCTCCCCCAACAAGTACTCTAATCTCACAGCAAACACTGGTTACTGCCAAGGACACCCAGATAGTCAAACATCTATCTCCAAATATGGATTTTGCCTTATTTACAGAACAACATGGAGCAGAGATATGGCAATATTTAAGTCAAACTGCAAATTGCATTATCTCAACAGTCCTGAATTTGTTTTTCAACTGTATGCTCAAACTGGGAGGGAAACGTATATTTCATCATGTTTTCCTCATATCATATCTATTCAGGAAGATTTCAGGAGGAACACTATGGCCTAAATTCTATTTTCAGTCCTGACTACTGTAGACCTACTGGGATTTTCCGATGTGTCAGCTCATCATTCAACAATTGATTCAATAGGTCTGCTCTAGTTGGGACTAACCAACAAGATTCCAGTCCATGTCACAAAAGCATTGGTATATATATCTGCACGCACAAGTGTGTGAAATTAGCATGGGTAATATTGGTGGCATTTTTTCTATGCATATTGAATAGAAAAGGAAAACTATCTAGATGTCTTCATAATTCCCTATATAGTCAGCCCTCCAGATTTGCTAGGGTTGGGGTGCAAGACCTTTGCAAAAATGGAAAAATCACAAATATCAGAATGTCTATGTCTGTCTGTCTGTGGGAAAATGGCTGAGCCACAGTAGGGAAAACAGGCACCCAGGGTCCAACACAGGTCAGAAAAAGGAGAGGGAAAGGGATGTGCTGGTGGCATGGTACCCTTATACATAGTACTCTCTCACACACACCTCCTTCCTTGGGTTGGGGGGAACATCAGAAGATGGCTTGTAATGCTGAGAAATCAGGCTGTGAGCTGTTCTAGCTGGTCAGGCAGCAGCTGATGGAAGAGGAGGAGGACCAGAGATGAGATTTCAAGTGTTGTGTGGCCTGATTGGAGCTGCTGAGAGGGAAGGTTCCCCATAAAAGAAGTGCCTGGGGTGAGGGCTGGGGGCAAGTTTAAAGAAACTTGTAAATAATCAAATCCATGAAAGTCAAATCCACAAATGTGGAGGGCCAACTGTATAGCAATCTTAGGTAAAACCAAAGAAGGGGAAGTCACGGCACCTCATGCACTTCTAAACCCTGCTCCTATCAGAGCAGAAGTGTGGGTGCAGCTTTACTGGGATTTTCAGTCAGGTGGCTCACTTCTTTCTTTAACATCTTCCTGCTTTGGGAGGGAGAATTGGTCGTGTCAGGCTGGTGTAGATGAGGGCCCCAATACAGATCCCACTTGAAGAAGTGGGGGTCTTTGGGTACAATGGGTCCAAAATAAGCTCTGTTCTACCCTGCCTTGTCCCAGATTGTTCCCATAAGCTGGTGGTAGAATGGTTGTCTCAATCCTCTGCCCTGCCCCAGAAAGGTAGAGATAGATGTACATGTATATAGTTTTCATGGAGCCTTCAGAGAGGATGCCCCCTCACTAGTAAAGTTCTGGTCACAAGAGTTTCCAAGACAAGAATTGTTCCTCCTAAACAACTCAGAAATTGGAGGAAATTGTTCTGAGCGTAGGATGCTAACCTACTCTTCTGCTTCTGTGACTCAGCACCTGCCTCTGATCTAAGGATGGAAAAAAATATTTGAAACTATTTTAACAATGGAAACCTTGATGAGGAGAAAGCTGGACTGATGAGAATCTTTGCAGATCAGGAGTTTTTTTGCACAAAATTTGCACTTTCATGTGTCTTGTGCAGAAAACAGGAGTTTCCATACAGGAATAATGAAATAGTTTCTTTGCAAATAGTCTTTGAAAATTGTATGGTTTTGGAAGACTTTCTCACAGGTCACATTTCAAGAATGAAACTGGCAAAGAATTACATCCTTGCTCTGATCATTTGAGCCTCCTTTATATGATTCAATGCCTGAACATTTCTATCGCCCACCTGATCTTTTTCTACCCGTACTTGAAATGGGCCTTAATGGTAGCCTGCCTTCAAATTAAGCCAGGGCCTAACATTCCTCTTCCTCTACAGCCAAAAATCGTTGTTTTTAATCCTGCTTTCATTTTGATGATGTTCCTGTTTGAAACTGTATCAAAAGAAGGATGGAAATATAAAGCGGTGCTTTTTTCTGTTCTTCTTTCAATAGAAAAGATGGCCAAGAGGAGTAGTCACAGAAGCTGAACTACCAGCAGCAGTGTAAATGGCAAATCAGGTTGGCATGTTTCAGAAAGATCTCCATCTCAGACTTTTGGCTCATACAGGTCCGTCTAATGCAGGGGTATGGAATCTTTGGATCTAGAGATGTTTTAGCTTCCAATTCATCAACAGTCCCACTCAACTTGGCCAATGATAAGAATCTGTGGGCATAATAGTCCAAAACATTTGAAGGGCCAATACTTTCCCACCTCTTTTCTAGTGCTCTGCATTGAGATAAACCAGAAATACTGACTGTCTCTTTTAGGCACCTGTTCAGACCATCTTTGGAACAGAAAATATCAGCCCTGTTTAGGTAGGGTGTAAGCTATGCTTTATGAAAGATAAACAACACAGTGCTAGAGAAAATGCTTTTATGCAGAAGGTCCACATAAGTGGATCTGAGCAGCTGCATGTTCAGTGAATATATATATACACACCTATATATACACACATATACACACACACATACACACACATACGCATACAGTCATCCTTCCACATTCATTGGGCTAGGGGCACAGGACCCCTATGAAAGTGAAAAAAACATGAATAACTGTAGGCCCTCCCAAACTGTATTTAACACAGAAAAAAAGTATGATCACCATATTTAACCCACCATGGATTCTTTTGAGGCCTCAGGGTCCCTTTACAAGGCAGAAGTGGGGGGCTGGTGGGGCTTACTGCCACCGCCACTGCTGCCCCACACCATTTTTAAGAGGGACTTAGAAACCTCGCTGACAGTTTCTCAGTCTCATGAGGCTTGCAGTCCCTATTAAAAATGGCATAGGGCAGCAGCAGAGGCAGCAGCAAATAATCCATGAATAATCAAATCCGCAAAAATAAATCCTGCAAATGTGGAGGGCTGACTGTATACACATACACATACACACATACATTCCAGTCAATGTGCACCAGTGAATTACTTCTTACCGTTAGAAACGCATGCCATGACTCCATTTTGGAGCCCACAGGTCTCACTGGCAGCACAACTGTGAGTTTCACATGTTAGCCCCCTTCCTGGGATGCAGATGCAATTTTCCTGGCATTTATTCAGCAGAACCATCTCATTGGGCTGGTGGGAGGTTCAGAAAACAGTTAGACAAAACAACAGAATTATGGCAGAAAATAGATCTATAACATCAAGATCTAATAGAAACATCTAGTTCTGGAAAGCAAATAGAACCCACTCAAGTGTTCTGAATTATCTCTTCCTTCTTGTTATGTACCTTCCTGTTATTTCAACTTATGACAACCCTAAGGTGAACTTATTGTGGGATTTTATGGGGTTGAGAGTGTGTGACTTGCTCAAAGTCACCCAGTGGATTTCCATGGGCAAGGTGGAATCAAACCCTGGTCTCCATGGTTGTAGTTCAGCTCTCAAACTACTATGCCATGCTAGCTCAGTAAAACTATATCTATGTTAGGAAAGGAAGAACATCAATTTCACTTCCTTCAGATAGTAGAACTACGCTCCTAGTTGGATCCTGAAAAAAGAGAAAGGTACGAAATAATAAAATAGAA
The DNA here is from genome assembly GCA_030412105.1 of Cyclura pinguis. NCBI lineage: Eukaryota > Metazoa > Chordata > Lepidosauria > Squamata > Iguanidae > Cyclura > Cyclura pinguis. The sequence continues at coordinate 12,457,695 of CM059606.1, read as the reverse complement.
TGCCTACTTAATGTGTACTGAAGAACATAGAAGTTGATCACAATTGCTTGAAATATCCAGTTGGAATGCATGGAGCGAAGCCAAAGTACTTAGAAGAAGAAATCAATGATCTGATCCCTAAGAAATACTGAAGATGAGAGAAACACGGGGTAAGAAAATCAGACCTTCAAGACCACCCTACCTTGAAGTAGCTTCCATTCATAAAGCACCCACAGCTCTCTGGAGGAACACAGCTAAAACCATCAAATAGGAAGCCATCATCACACTGGCAGCCTGCAGAGCAGAATTCTGGGCATGGTCCAAGATCTGTGTACCTGGCACAGCTGGTGGAACAGAGGTCAACACAGTCTTCATAGTGACTGTTAGCTGGGCAGCTGGGGGCTAAATTAAAGAAGGGCATGCATATTAGAATGTAAAAAATGGATAGTCCTGCTCAAAATGGGAGGAAAGAAGCTAACTGGAGTAAATTCTGGCAAGTTCATCTAGATCTCATAACAACAATTATCTGGAACAGTTAGAACAGTTCGCTTAGAGCTCAGTTAGAAAATCATACACATTATAATATGGATGGGTCCCCCAGAAGTAATTGAACTGCAACTGTCAGCACTCTTCACCATTGCCAATGCTGCCTAGGTCTGCTAGGAGTTGCAGTTCAACAGTATCCAAAAGGCCTCACAAGTCCAACTTCTATAGTAGAAGAACAAATCCACAGAGCAACTTAGGAGTGGAAGGAAGAAGAGATGGACTGGAGATCAGTTAGAAAGGAAAGATGAAGAGCTAGAATGGGAAAAGACCAATTCATTTATTTATTCATTAACATAATGTTGCCAATGGTTATTACTTTCTCAAAGCATTTAAATCAGAGATTCTCAGCTTTTCATTCTCCAAATGGTTTGTACTTCAGCAGCCAGATTCCCTGAACAGTATCCATGCTGACTGGGGCTATTGGGAGATGAAGTTCAAAACACCTGGAGAACCACTGATTTAATACTGCAGGAATATTTATTGCTCTGGTGTCACTAATAGGTAAATCAGAAGAAATTTCAGCAACATCAAATTCCCCTAAGATGACAGATTTTATGTTCCCTGTGATTCTTCATCTCTCCCACTCCCCACATTAGCTATTATTTGGTTTAGGGAATGGATCTCCATCTCCATCTTGATCCATCTGTCAATTTTACCTGTCATTCAAGATGGAAAGGATATTGGTAAATATTCAGATCCCACATGGAAAACAAATGGTTTCCTTAATGCTGGAATACTCTGATGAGAAGAATAGTTTGGGACTTGTTCTAAGTGAAAAATACATTTTACCTATTTGTGTCGAAAATGGCATTTTCTGTGGAGGAGGTAAGTTTGTTGCAGAGAAAACATGATTTTTTGTGCAGACAACAGGAATTCTGCACAGAAAAAGCTGTTTTTTGTTTGTTTGGTTTTTTAAAAACATTTGCAGATTTGTTACAGAATAAATCCCAAGCTCTGAATAGTCCTCAAAAAGTGCTTGCTTTTTTAGAACTTTCTCCCAGTGGGGGAAAAAAATGGTTACTTGTTACTGCCCACAACAATCAAATTTATGTAAATTTGCATTCCTCCTTCCTGGCATTACCTTATCTGTCAATACATGACAGACATTTTAAGAAATGAGTGCCAGTAATGTCAAAAAATGGCAGTCAGTGCTATGGGAGGAAGAAACAGCACAAAGAGATACAAGATACTCAAATTGAACTACAAGGAACCTCTTTGGTTTTGCCAGTTTCTGATGAGCAGGCAAAGAGGAGAAGAGAAGAAAAGAATAAAAACAGATTAAACCATCAATATTAAGAAACCAGAGAAAAATCTCCTGTAGTTCTCACTCATTCCCCTCAAAAGAACTGAGAGAAGAAACCAGGGGGGAAAAGACCAAGGATTGCAGTGATATGAAGTCTACATAGTTTTTACCAATAGCAATAGCATGTGTATTTCTATACCATTTATCAGCTAAGTGCTTTACAATGTGTAAGGTAATGGCCCCCAACAAGCTGGGTACTCATTTTACCCAACTGCAGAAGGATAGAAGGCTGAGTCAACCTGGAGCCCCGCAGGATCAAACTCACAACCTTGTGGCTGCAGTACCGGCATTTAACCACTGCACCACCAGGGCTCAGAAATAATTTAGAAATAATGTTGAGAATTAGATATAAGAACAGCTTGTCTTAAACATTTTATTTATCATTGTAACATAAAATCTCATGATCCATTTTTCAACTGCTCCAGAAAAAAATGGCTTCAGAAAAAAAATAGAAAAAAATCCCATTTCTTTCTGTTCCCCCAGCCCACCCCACCCCACCCAACCCCAGTCCTTCACATGTCTAGTCTGAATGGAGGCTAAGGTGCTCTCCAGTTGACTTAGAGCACTGATCTCATTCTCTTGTCTACTTCCAAGTGGGGCTGATGGGAGTTAGAGTCCAGAACACCTGGAAGGCACCATGTTGACAAAAACTCTACTAGACTATTATCATACAATGCAGTAATCCTTAATTATTAATTCAGTAAAAGCAGTATGAGCAATAGATCTTTTTCCCTTTTTTTTTGTGAATATCCTAGATGAAGTAGTCAGATAAGAGACAACTATAGCCATCTCAAGAAGTGTTGGAAGTCATTTAGCAGAGCCCCCTTGTTTTAGTTGTCTGGGAATATTTAGTCTGTACATACCCTAAGTAGACTTATTTAGTTAGAATAGCTTAGCTGTAGACTGTACATATATATTTAGTTAAGTCTGTAGTAGGTATGTGTTTTATGTTTTCCCCTATGTGTATTTTTAGGTGATAAAACTCTTTTGTGGTTAATTTTTTTTTTTACAAAAACCCTATTCATTAATCCTTAAGCAAACTAAATTTTAAAAAACAAATTATAACACTTACGGGAGGAACAAAGAACTGCAGATCCATAGCCATCCCTTTCTGAGCCTCCAAGAAGGAAAAGCCCAAAAGGAGTGGTGGAGTGCTCGAAGGAGACTGAGACCGCTCTTTGGCCCAAGTTGCGCTCAGTCCAAGAATATTCTGTGCCAGGAATTGGTTTCCAATGGAAGTTTCCACTAGCCTTTTGATTTAGTGTGATGCCACTGGATTCTGAGGTTTTGGCTAAGACGACAGCATAATTATCAAAGTGATTAAGTCCACTCACGTGGTACGACTTGCAATAGCTAGTAATAGGAGGGATATTGATTAGAAATGGGTCGTATGTCCTACTTCCTCTTGAAGCCCCAGTAAAGAAGAAAAGGACTTGGATGCCATGGTCAGCTGATATGTAAAGTTGTTGGTTTGGCAGGACCATCAGCTGGATAACTTCTCCAGTTTCCATTGTCTTGGAGAGTTCCTTGTGTCCTAATTGGTACAACATGGAAGTACGCTGGGAAGCAGTGACATAAGCAATGTCATAACGCCTCTGGAAGGAGAGAGCAGGGACAAGGAAGGTAGTTCCCCAGCTGGAAACAGGCAAGAGCTGTTCAACAACATGGTCACAATGTGTATGTTTCATAGCACAGCTGTGTCCACTTAAGACAGCCACGGGTATGTTGGATTCAACCTGGGTGCCTGATAAATCATCTGAGCTTTGGATCTGGATTGCTTGGAAGGCCTGGAGGTTGACAGTGAGTGTACTCCCTGCACGATAAACCCTTCCTTTGAATGTCACAGTTCCTTTAAGGTGAATATCAACTCTAGTAGGAACTGCATGGGCCACAACTGCAAATTCCTTGAAAGTATTCTCTATGTTGCCTTCTGGGGTTACCACATAATACAATGTCCCTAACTGCCAGAGTGGGTACACAGCTGTGGCACCGGCTGCATAATCCTTACGACTGTAGGAGAAAACAGAGATATCTTTGTCTGCTTGGATCCTCACAGTCTTGTCAGAGATTTCAGTCGTCAAGATCTCTAGGGAGACTGGAAGCTCAATTGAAAATGTTTGTCCTTTAGAGAGAGAAAAGGTTTTTTCTGTTGCAAGACCATTTGCTGTCACTGTGACAGAAGTTGCTGGGTGATATCCATTGAAGACCAGTTCTAATTTAGGATTGCGTTGCATTTGATTGAAGTTGGTTAGAAAGGCTGTTACAAATTTCTTCCCAAGGGAACTTGATAAACATGGTCCTAAAAGAAAGGAAAGGAAAGGAAAATATTATTTTATATGACAGCAGCTGCTAAAATTACACTAACCTCAAACTAAAAATAAATAACTATTCCTATGGAAGAAAACTGGATTTTGAAATTATTAGATATGGCTTATATGGACAAACTTACAATTTTATTAAGAGGAGAAAAACTTGGATGATTTATAAATGAATGGGATGCTGTGATCTCATTCCTTGAGACCATTTGGGAAGATATAGTGACAGCAAGTTTTGAAGTTTGATTTTATTAAGATAATTCTACATGTAAATACCATAAGAGGATGAAATACACAGAATTATTTGCTATGTTAGATGAAAAGATATAGAATTTCTAGTTAGTGAAGACTCAAATTTTGTCAGGAAGGAGTCAATGTATGTAACAGAATGATCATGTTTCTATGTTTGATGATGTTGTTTTGTTTTAAATGGTATAATAAGGTTTATTTTAATAGAAATAAATAATAAAAAAGAAGAAAAGAAAATAATATCAACAATCTCTTGATGTATAGTGGAGGCGGATGGCTCCCATGTCAGTGGAGCAGCAAATCCACTTTGGGTTTTAATGTGAGCTATTCAATTTGCTGAAGCTATTTTAGAAAGAAGGTCCATCACTTTGCATAACTCCTTTGAAGTCTGAACTAAAACCGATAGCAGATTCACCATGCCACAACCAGGAGCCACAAGCTGGCATTGATGATGTTGTTTTGTGCCCTATGATGGGGATTCATATGTACCATTGGAAGGTCTTTTTCAACTCTTTCATTCTTTGTAGATTATACCATTGACTGGTTGACTACTCCTAATGTGGAATGGCAGCTTTTATTGCATAGACTCTATCTGTCTATTCCAGTGAATGAACAAATCTCTGGTGTTGGTCAATCATTCAGCTACTGAAAGTCATGCAGTTCCAAGGCAGGGACGAAGAATTTATTTACTTATTTATTTATTGTATTTATATGCTGCTTTTTCTCCCAGAGTGGAACTCAAGGAGGATTCAAAAAAAGTTAAAAAGCATTTAAAACAATTAAAGACATTAAAAATATATAAAACTGTAAAAACTTACAACATTTTTTATGAAAAAGGCTCAATAAATAAATAAGGTCCTACACTTAGGCAGAAAAAATATAGGATGGGGGACACGTGGCTGGATAACAGTACGTATGAAAAGGATCTAGGGCCCTTTTCGCGTCCTACCTTTTCTCGGTGCTGGGGTGTGGTGATCGTGCGAGCAGCCTCTTGTGAGAGGCTCTCGCATCCAGGTTTCTTCAGCTCCGCATGAGCTTCCTGCTCGTGCAAGAGCCCCACCTCTTCCTTTCACAGCGCAGCCTTGGACCTTCCCAGACTGCGCTGAGACAGGAAGTACGACTGGCCAGGCTCCTGAGGCTCCACACACCAGGTAAGTGCACGCGTGGCCTGGGAGCAATGCGCGATTGCGCACCATTTTCAGCTGAAAGCCAAAAATGAAAAAGTGCGCCACCATTGCCTGCCGGCCCCTGGAGCCTCACGCAATTGCGAGGGCATCATGCAGATCACTCCTCGCAATCACGCGACCCTCCAGGTCCTCTTTCGCGTGGCAGATGCCGTGCGAAAAGGGTGTAGGAGTCCTGGCAGATCACAAGCTCAATATGAGTCAGCAGTGTGATGTGGCAATCAAGAAAGCCAACGCCATTCTTGCTTGCATCAATAGGAGTATGGTGTCTAGATCAAGGAAGGGGTAATGGTACCACTCTATTCTGCATTGGTTAGACCTCATTTGGAATACTGGGTCCAGTTCTGGGCACCTCATTTCAAGAAGGATATCGACAAGCTGGAACATGTCCAGAGGAGGGGGACCAAAATGGTGAAGGGTCTGGAAACCATGCCCTATGAGGAGTGGCTTAGGGAGCTAGGTATGTTTAGTCTGCAGAAGAGAAGGTTAAGAGGGGACACGATAGCCATGTTTAAATATTTGAAGAGATGTTGTGTCGAGGAGGGAGCAGGCTTGTTTTCTGCTGCTCCAGAGACCAGGACAAGGACCAATGGATTCAGTGGCAGAGCTTGGAGTGTGTGGAGGGGGGGGCAGGAGGGGACAGGGCTATGGCGCGAGAGGTGTGGACACTGTGTGAGGGGGCATGGCTGTGGTATGTGGGGGCATAGCTGCGGGCTGGGATGCCCAAAAAACATTGTTGCCCAAGGCGAATTGGCCCCCGCCCCCACATTCCTACGCAAGTGAATGGATTCAAGGTGTAGGAAAGAAGATTCCACCTGAACCTAAGGAAGAACTTCCTGACGGTCAGAGCTGTGTGGCAGTAGAATATGCTCCCTCGGAATGTGGTAGGGTCTCCTTCTTTGGAGGATTTTTAAGCAGAGGCTGGATGGCGATCTGTTGGGAATGCTTTGATATGTGTTCCTGTATAGAAAGGAGTTGGACTGGATGGCCCTTGTGGTCTCTTCCAACACTATGAGTCTATGGCCATTTCTGCACTAGCCTGTTATAGCCCTCTGATTCCACTTTCAACATCCCACTTAATCCTGGGGTTTGCAGTTTAGGGAGGGGCCAGCTGGCCCCTCCCTAAACTGCAAACCCCAGGATTCTATAGGATGTTGAAAGTGGAATCAGAGCGCTATAACAGGCTAGTGCGGAAATGGCTTATGATTCCATATATACCACTCCAGACCCATACTGCCTATGTCAATTAAAAGCATGCTGCTTTATAGATGTAACCTTTCAGCCTTTTGACACTTGAATGAACTTCCTTTTCCTATGCAGTTAAACAAGCACTAGAGTGGTCAGCAATAAAGGATTCTGGCCTCTGTCTCCATCTTGTGGACATTTGAGCTCTTAGCAGGGACAGCCCTGCCATTAGGCAGAATGAGCTGACTGGCAGAGTGTGTGGGAGAGGAGGGACAGCTGTGGCCTCCAGGCCTTTCATCTCTTTTGGAGGATATTAATTGCACAGCATATCCTTTATCTTTTAAACTGTCCTGGGACCCTCAAGGCCAAGAGGGAAAGGGGGGTCTAATGGCCAGTCTGGTTTGGTTCTATATATAGCACTGGGGGGGAATCTCCTTGAATCAGGGAGAAAAATGTCTTGGATTGGCCCTGACCATTAGGATTTCTTTGTCCAATCTGTGAAAAATGTCCCAGCTCCCTGATAGTTGCATTTATGAACTCAGGACCCCCAGAACTCAGGACCCCCAGGGGGAGGCTTAAGACTGTTAGACAAGTCATTTATGAATGTTGCATACTTGCGTATATGTTTTTGTTGCTGTGTATCTTGAAGTCATTTCTGACTTATGGCAATGCTATTGTGAGTTTTTCCTGGCAAGATTGGTTCAGAGAGGGTTTCCCTTTGCCTTTCTTTGAGACTGAGAGAATGTGACTTGCTCAAGGTAACCCAATGCATTTCCATGGCTGTGCAGGGATTCAGACTCTGGTCTCCAGAGTCATAGTCAAACCACTTTTTTTACAAAACAATAAAAATCAGAGAGTACAGTGGCTAGTAGTAGTAGTAGTAATATTAATAAATTACCAAATACATCAGTTGACAATGTGACTACTGTGAGGACAATGACAAAATAATAAATTTACCAAGGAAAGGAGAAAATATATGAGCCTAGCTTCCCAGCCTAGCTTCCCCACCCGCCCTTCCAGGGTCCATGGCTGTACTTGAATAGAATGGAGAACTGAATCTCTGGCTGGTCTCCTCTTCATTGTTAGGATAAATAACAAGAGGCTAATGTCTTTCAGGTCTTTACATTATCTCATTGATATCTTCTTTTGGACATCTGCCATATGGGACACAACTCCCACAGTCCCTCCCGATTAATAATGCTGGCTAGGGCTAGACCTTGAAATCTCATCTGGACAAGCTAGCTGAGCGATTCTTGAACCTATCGATAGTTAAAAAAACATTTCCAAGCTTTAATTAGGGTTGACAGAAGTTGTGGGCCACAAACATCCAAAGAGCCATAGTAGCCCAGCCCTGCATTGCATGTAAAGTTACTTTTTTAAAAGAACAAAGTCACTTCCAAGAATAAGTCATATTGAATTAACATTTAAACCTCTTTTTCACATCTTTTTGTTTAGGGAGAAAATGCCAACTGAAGTTCTATTGTTGTACTAGACTAAAAAACTGAAACAATATCTTCCAGTCTACTTTACTTACCAGCCAAAAGTACCAAACCAGTCAAGAAGAATACAATTCTCTTCATGGCCATGGCTGCAGAAGAAAGAAAGAGAAAGATGTGAAGTTTTTTAAAGAAAGAAAGAAAGAAAGACAGACAGACAGACAGACAGACACCTGAAAACAGCAGTAACACACATTTGACTGTCCTACATCTTGTAACTTTTCTGAGACTTGAAAACAACCTTTCACTTGAGATACAAATGTTGAACTTCTCTATGACTGACTAATTGTATGTGACTGTTTGTAATGACCAGGCCACAGAAAGGATCAAGTCAGGGGATCTGGTTAAAGGATCATGGAGGAGAGATTGCACTGGCCCTGAAACCCATTAGGCAATGGGAGGTGAGAAAAGGAAACAACTGAAGGTTTTCTGGCTGAAGGAGGAGGAGAAGCCATGCTGTTTAAGCTTGCAGCTAACTACTCCATGTTAGAACAAAGAAAGGAACCTCAGGAAAAGAATTATAAGGAAACCAGGGACTGTCTAGCCAGATGCCTTAGGTTTTCAGTTCTTTTGTAAGGGATTGGTGGACTGGAGAAGCCACCCTGGAGTTGGAGAATAGTCTTTCTTTTCTTTATGCCTGTGCCTATGGGTTTGGTCCTTCCTCTTGCAATCAGAGGGAAGGTAGGCAGAGAGCAAGGATTTTAAACTAGTTGAGTTCCTTGATCTATCTCCTGTTAACTCCTGATAGGTTTGTTTTCTATTTTCTTTTTAAATTAAAGAGTTTTCATTTATAAAAAGCCTGCTTTGTTCCTTAAGGGAGCGTGAGAAGCTCTGGTCACATATCTCCACAGCAGGGTCTACCAGGAACTTGTAAAATATATTTTTTTTCTTTGTCTCACAAAACATGAGAGAGATGGGGGAGGGTGTGGAGCCCTTATATTCTCCAGGACCCAGGGAAAGAAAGGGAGATTGGATCTCCAAAATGGACTTTATGGCAGCAATGCTATTTCTGCTGGACTGCGAAGAGGTGGAAAAATCTGAACAAAATCCATTTATGCACTGGTCTCCTTTTTTGCCACACTGTTCTTGCCTTCTTATGTTCAATTTGTACAATGCACATCTGAACAAAGTACTACCTATTCCCAACATCACCAGTATTTTATTCTTTATGCAGTCAAGATGAAAATTTAAGTTGAAGCAAGTTTTAAGTTGAAACAAGTTTTTCATGTTTACGTTTTTCTCCCAGAGCCACCATGATCGCAAGGGCATCAGCTCATTTGCAGAATACACCTTTGTCCTGATCTCTGGCATTGATTAGATGATTTCTGTTCATGTTTCAGAAAAAGACTTCAGCCATCATTGCAGTGAATACCCCTGTAGTCCACAGTAGGTTATAACCCCACACTTCCCCACCCCTGGCACTTATTTGGCAGGGACAATCTGAATTTATCCTCTCACGTTCCGCTTTGTCCAGTTGCTTTTAAAATGTCCCAGTTTTTCTCTTTCTCCTACTTTCCTCCTTTTGACTTTGGCTTATTTCGGCTGCTGAAAACTGAATTGAAAATGCAAAAGTAGTTTGCACTCACCTAACTCAGCAGTGGGAAGAAGAGAAAAGAGACAGAATCTTGCCCTTCCCTGCAGACTCAAGCTAAAGCAAACTGCTGCAGCCTCTTCTAGATTATGTGGTCTTCCTCATTAATAAGTTTTGTCATCTTGAGCACATTCTGATTTTCTTGGTCACACATATCCTTGTTTTCATCTGTGAACCTTTGGAGGTATTCCATTTGTACAACAAACTGCTGCATACAGTAGATCACACCACAAAGCAAATAGCACACAGTCCTTTGTTTTAATATGGGAACAGAGCTAGTGTTCATTACTACACTGTGCAGCTTTAAATAAACGAAAATTGCATCCTTTCTTTGGAAGAAATGGCAAATCTTAAGTGAGGGGTCACAGTCGTTTTGCTCCATGGAATTCACGTTCTGGTACCAAGTATGGGAGAATAGTTTTTCTGTGCCTTCAATCATTTCCAACTTATTGTGACCCTAAGGGAAACCTATCACAGAGTTTTCTGGGGCTGACTGCGTGTGAGACACACTCAAGGTCACCCAGTGGGTTTCCAGGGCCAAGCAGGGAATAAAACCCTAGTCTCTAGGGCCGTTGTCCAATGCACAAAACCACTACACCATGCTCTAACATATGTTGACCATCTAGCAATGTGGTACTCTAGTTAGTAGGGATAAGATGCCATTGTTCCATGTTTGAAAGGCTTCTTGATGACATGATAGCATCAAAGAAGCGTGGAGAAGAAATGGGGCAGGATATGGCAAGACAGAACCATTTCGGTCCTTCCTCTACTCTCCATAGCCATTCCCATTGGGAAAAAATCACATTAGAGAGCATGGGAACAAGACAGCAATTTGCTGTGCGAAGGAAGTTCACAGAACACAGCTATGTATAGTGAAAGTGACTTAATATCAGTTTATATGGCGGAAAACTAAGCCTATAGCAGGGGCACCTGGGAGTATACGAACCATATATTGCTATGTGAATTCACCCATTGTCCCTTTGAGAAGGTTGCCCCTTTAGCTATTAACAGACAACAATGAAAAGCTTTGTCACCCAATTTCTGAAGACAAAAGGAGAGGGCAGGATTATGATCCTGGAGACCAGGGTTCGATTTCTGCTCAACCATGGAAACCCGCTGAGTGACCTTGGGTGCAGTACACACTCTCAGCCCCAGAAAACTCTGTGATAGGGTTGCCTTACAGTCTCCATACGTTGGAAATGACTGGAAGGTTGGAAGTGACCTGGGCCCCACCAAAAAGGTTCTGTCTCTTGTGCTGACCAGCATAAAGTGACTTTGACAACAGGGCCTCTGAGGACAGCCTTAACTCTTAGGCCTTTCAGCTCTGGGTTTTATCTGTTCTGTTTATGCTACGTTCATCTCTCCTGGTTTTATTGTTGTTTTATTTAATCTTGTATCACACCCTTGAAATATTCATGTTGATACTTAACATAAACAGTGGCTGGGATCTTGCATCAGACATGTAGGCCTGATGCCATGGCTATGTTGCCTCTCCCAATCTGACCCCCCCCCCACAACAACCCACCTTAAAATGCAGGCATCCATACTAAGCAAAGAAGATCTGTGGCACCTGTGAGAGGGGCACTGAATGATGACATATCCAGTCCCTTTCAGCCAGCCAGTTGTGGTACAACAAGCAGAAGCAGGATCCCTGTGAGATCCTGTCACAATGCCTTGTTGCACCAATGCTCACTGGCACAAGAGGGCTGGATACGTCATCCTTCAGCACCCTGTTCACCAGCCTTGCAGAACTCCTTTACTGAGTACAATTGCCTGGATGTCAAGGTGGGTTGGGGGAATATTTGCTGTCATGGCAATGGAACAACAATCAAAATGTTAATATCAAGCAGCTACAATGTCATAAGCCTAGGTCACAACATTGTACCTGCCTAACGGGAGGCCAGGCATAGGATTCTATATAGGATGTTGAAAGTGAGATAATAGCATGATAATAGTTTAGTGCAGAAATGGCCATAGTTTTAGAAACCTTACCAGTAGCAATAAAGAAACCATAAAAAAAGAGCCGAAATTACTGTCAGTGCTTTTACAAATATATATTTTGCTACACTTGATCAAATACAGAAAGAAACAAAAGCAAAATGCTACACTTGATCAAATACAGAAAGAAACAAAAGCAAAATGTTAAAAGCTAATAGAATAATTGGAAACATACAATCACCATCAAATAGCATAAACAGCTCAAAGAAAAAAAATCAATGTGAAAGCAACTAAGGCAAACAATATCACACACTGACTTCCAAAACCTTTGGAAAGATAATAATTCTGCCAGCTGTCTGAAAAGCACCATCCTGGCCAAACCCAGAGAGTAAACTCCCAACAGTGGGTGCCACTACTTGAAAGACCATACTCATTTGTTTTGTTTCCAAAGGCTAGAACATCATTTGATGAGTATATGATATTATACATATGAAGGAAAGTCCTTCTCCAGTTGTCTTTTAGGGTGGCCTTCCTCTCCAGGGGCTCTAAGGGTATTGTTTTTTTACAACTCCATGATGATCAGCAGCATTCACTGCTGGCTAGGATTGCTCAGAGTTATGGGCCAGTACATCAGGAAGGCACAAAAGTGGGCAGCTTTTGAGCTCTGCAAGATAAAACCTGTTTAAATACCCTATAATAACAATTCCAAATGAGTTTGAATCAGGCATATTTCAATCATTGAGAAAGCTCTACTTTAGTTTAAAGGTGATTTATCAACCAAAGACTGCTGGAGCAGTGTGTATTATATGATGAAAGAAAATGTGCTGAATGTTGATTTTTGAATGTTGACTTTGTTTTTAAATATATCTATATATGACACGCATATGCGAGTATAGCGCATGCAAAGATTGCTGTCTCCAACAGGTTTTATCTTTTTTAAAAAATTATTTTCTCATATATATATATATATATATATGTATGTATGTATGTATGTATATGAGAAAATAAAAAAAGAAAGAAAGATAAAACCTGTTGGAGACAGCAATCCTTACATGCCCTATACTACTCACTGGTTGCATGTCACCCTAGAAGTTTAGACACAAATTTAGATACAATAAGTTTATGGGTTTTTTTTTCCTATTTGTTTGTTCAAATTCAGTCTCTTCTGATAGCATGTAAGCATCCTTTGTTCTCTGCCGTCTCTGCAGTCTCTGCTCTCCTTCTCTTCCTTCCTTCCTGTCTCCATTAAGCATAAGGCTCCCAGGAGCTCTCTGGATGAGAAGCTCTAGCTTTTCCTGAAACTGTGGCCATTTCCACACTACACTGTTATAGCGCTATCATTCCACTTTCAACATCCTGTGGAATTCTGGGGTTTGTAGTTTTCTGAGGCCAAAGAGCTCACTGGCTGAGAGTTCTAAATTCCCTTCCCTAAATTGCAAACCCCAGGATTCCACAGGATGTTGAAAATGGAATAACAGCACTATAACGGTGTAGTGAGGAAATGGCCCATGTGATTGTTGACTTTTTACTATTTTCTTCAAGAACACGAATCTGTATTGATTATGCATAGAAAGCTGTGAGTAAACTACCTTTATGGAAAAGGCTAGGGTTGATTTCTTTCTCTGCTGGATCCTTTTGTGTGTGGCTGCAGAGTGGGCTGATAGACTGTTCAAACTTCTGTCCAGTGAATTCTGTCCAGGGCTACCGAATCTTTCACATTTTCCCAATCAAACCAATACTTCCAGCAAGAGTCAAATAAATCACTGGAAGCTGGTGGAATTGATGCAGAACCAGTGTAACATGCATCCCTCTATTAGCAATTAGACCGGCATATTCTGTTCTGGCTAAAAATTCCAGATACTCTTCAAAGACAAACCCACACAGAGCTATATGTATATGTTATGGTAACATTTATTCCTAGAAAATCTGCCAGACCAATTTTGTTCATTTTCCTGTTTAAATCAAAGCTTGAGCAGCATAGAGAGGCAGAAGGCTTTTTGGTTTGTGAAGAAGTTCAAAGCTCAAACTTTAAAGCAAAACAACCACAGCAATACAGTACCAAAACAACAATCTGCCCCATGTTTCCAGGGAAGAAAGCACAAGAAAGGTCATTGGGACTTGCTGTTAAGTAAACTTTACAGCACAAGCAGATGTAGACAGTTTTGCAGCAAAAATTACTTGAGCTACTTCTAAGTTTTAAACTTCAGATCCTCATTTCATCTTCTCTGATCTACCAGACCGATTTTGCTCATTTTCAGCTTACTAGCATGTGTGGCAACACAGGCGTTACAGTTAGGTGAAAGAAGAATTCAGCAAAGCATGCATGAACGATTAAATAATGGCCATTTCCACACCAGGCTATTAAAACGGGGCAGAGCGACCTCCGACGGAGGTCTTCTGCACCGTGGAGTGGACTGGGGTGGACTACTTTTTGTAGTTCCATACCTCAGTCTGGTTCGGAACGACCGGAACTGGTCTCACATCATGCTTTTTAAAAACCTCTTTTAAGAGGTTTTTAAAAAACACAGAGCGCGCGACTCCGTGTCGCTCCATCGCCACACTCCACTGCAGATTTGCAAGCGCGCACAAGTGCATGCCTGCAGATCTGCTGGGGGCGGGCTTTAGACTGGCAAGCTTCTCCGGTTGGTGGAGAGCCTCCACCAACCGGAAGCTGCCATTTTGGATGCCAGAGCAGTGCGGAGCGACAAGCTCGCACTGCTCCTTGTCCTGACGGATTCGCCCGGACGATCAAGAAAGCCAGTGAGTTCCATTTTCGCCTGTTTCCTTTCTCGTGTGTGAAAAAGGCCAATGACCACGTTCCTGTCCTGCTGGAGAGGAGACAGCTGGCAAGATGTATTAAACTTGGCAAAAGAAACTGATGGATAGAGATGATAAAAATTGTGGATCAGAAATGGATAAAACACCAGGCTGAGATACTAGATCAATGCAAGCTGAGCATATTATTCTGCATGTGCGGTTCCATGCTCCTACTCCATTGCTACTACCCCCACCATTGTCCCCATCTTCAAAAAGGAAAAGAAAAAGGACCCAAATAATTATTGCCCAATCAGCCTGACATCAATACCAGGAAAGATCCCTAGAGCAGCATCATTGAACATGAACAGTCAGTGTGTAATTACTTAGAAAGCAATGCTGTAACCACTGAAAGTCAACATGGATTTCTTAAAAACAAGTCATGCCAGACTAATCTTATCCCTTTTTATGACAGAGTTATAAGCTTGGTAGATGAAGGGAATGCTATGGATGTAGTATAGCTTGATTTCAGTAAGGCCTTTGACAAATTTCCCCATGACATTCTTGCAAAGAAGCTAGCCAAATGCAGGCTGGAAGTGCTACTGTTAGGTGGATTTGTAATTGTTTGACTGACTGAAGCCAAAGGGGGATCACCAATGGCTGCTTTTCATCCTGGAGAGAAGTGACTAGTGGGGTGCCACAGAGTTCAGTCCTGGGCCCAGTGCTATTCAACATCTTCATCAAAGAATTGGATGAAGGAATAAATGGCACGCTGATCAAATTTGCAGATGACACCAAATTGGGAGGGGTTGCTAATATGCCTGAGGACAGGATCAGAATTCAAAATGACCTTGACAGATTGGAGAGCTGGGCCAAAGCTGACAAAATGAATTCCAACAGAGATAAATGTAAGATTCTGCACTTAGGCAGAAAAAATGGAATGCACAAATATAGGATGGGGGACTCATGGTTGGATAGCAATATGTGTGAAAGGGATCTAGGAGTCTTGGTAGATCACAAGCTGAACATGAGTCAGCAGTGTGATGCAGCAGCCAAGAAAGTCAATGCCATTCTTGGTTGCATCAATAGGAGTATGGTGTCTAGATCAAGGAAGGTAATGCTACCACTCTATTCTGCTTTGGTTAGATCTCATTTGGAATACTGTGTCCAGTTCTGGGTACTTTATTTCAAGAAGGATATCGACAAGCTGAAGTGTGTCCAGAGGAGGGCAACCAAAATGGTGACAGGTCTGGAAGCCATGCCCTATGAGGGGTGGCTTAGGGAGCTGGGTATGTTTAGTCTGCAGAAGAGAAGGTTAAGAAGGGACATGATAGCCGTGTTTAAATATTTGAAGGGATGTCATGTTGAGGAAGGAGCGTGTTTGTTTTCTGCTGCTCTAGAGACTAGGACAAGGAGCAATGGATTCATACTACAGGAAAAGAGATTCCTCTTAACTCTCAGGAAGAACTTCCTGATGGTCAGAGCTGTCCAGAAGTGGAATATCCCGCCTCGGAGTGTGGCGGAGCCTCCTTCTTTGGATGTTTTGAAACAGAGGCTGGATGGCCATCTGTTGGGAGTGCTTTGCTGTGGGTTCCTGCATGTCAGGGGGCTGGACTGGATGGCCTCTGTGGTCTCTTCCAACTCTATGATTCTATGATTCTATACCCACTCACCTCAGGCAGATGTCAAGACGTGGGAGACACTGTCATTGCCATTTCTTGGCTGGGGAGAAGAGAAGGTGACCAGAGAGCATGCGCTTGTATTTCTATAGCCAGGAATAAGGAATGATCAGTCTACGATATCTTCAGTGGATCTCCCTGGAAATTAGGGAGAACAACCCCATTTCTCTTCCTCTATTTGCAACAGTGCAACTAGGACAAATTCTGCCTGGTCACCGCCCTACTTCTTCCCTGGCAAGTAAATGGCCATGGAGTACTCCTGGGGCTTGACAGTGGCCTTGAGGTGGACTGAATATTGAATAAGGAGCCAGTAAATAGTTCCTTGTGCAATATCCAGAAACAGCTATAAGTACATGTAACCTTCCACATTAGACATGTGGTTGTCAGAAACAGGATGCCAACCTGAGGGTGCAGAGAAAATGGGACTCTATCCAGAACAGGAGCATATGCAGCCATCCTATACCTACTTCCAGCTAGGAAGCCCCGCTGAACTCAACAGAACTTTTAAGTTGATTGTGTTCCTCCTTTGCTAATAACATTGGCCAAAATCTTATATCACAGTCTACATTTTGTATCTTTCATAATATTTGTAACTTTATAACTCCATAGCTACTTTGCAGAAATGCAACAACACTGTTGGCAAGTTGCGTAGATGCTTATCTTGGTACTGGCAAGAGTCCTCCAATGCATGTTGGGCACTTCTGGTGCACTTGAGGTACTTCCATTGTGCTCTGGCACTTCCTAACTAGGAAGTGTCCTGCTACACATCATGGAGCACACTGTTGAGCATTCATGCATGTTGCACACCAGGCCACGGTGCCTCAGTCCCCCCACTGGCAATTATGGTGCAATGTATGCTGTCATACAACCTCAAAATACCATAGGTGCGCATGGATGTTGTGTAAGTATTTTATGCACACATAAGGCGACTTATAAAGATGTAGGTCCCAAACAGAAAGCTGACCAACATCTTGAAACATTTCAACATTTTTGAAAGTCTGGGTTAAAAGGCTTCCTTCGAAGGAAGACAAAGAAAGGAGAACATGTTCCTTGCAAAGCAGAAGGCACAGAGATGAAAGCAGAAGTTCTGGCAGACCTCTGTTCCCCTGCAACAGATTATTATTTGACTATTTACTCCCTGCAACCCTGCTTACATGAAATGTCTTATGGATTAACACCAATGGCACTGAAAAGGAAAAGAAGTTAGATTCACTAGCCCCACCTCCCCTAAACTGGGAACCGTGAGATGCTACAGATAAAACCAGGCTTGATATTCGCTATGCTGCCTAACTCTCCTGGAATCCTGGAGGTGCCATCCTCAACATGGATGGATGGATGGATTCTTCTTTCATAGAAGACTTCATAGAACCATAGAACTGAAAGAGACCACAAGGGCTATTGAGTCCAACCCCCTTGGTGTTGGATCAACTTGCTGGTAACTGGGTTTAGCAGTGGAAACTGATCAATATCATAAGGTACATCTCAAGTACACTCGGAACCCCACATCTACAGGTTTGATGTTCACAGATTTGATTATTTGTGAATTTCTCTAACCCCTGCCTCCCCTCCTCCTCCCCTTCTTTTCCCTCTCAGTGGCTCCAATCAGGCTGTGCAACCCTTTAAAACCTTCCTCTGGTCCTCCTCCTACTTCACTAGCCACTGCCTAGTGAATGTAGAGGAGCAATTGTATTAGGAACATAAAAAGCTGCCTCTGACTAAGTCAAAACACTGGTAAATCTAGTACAGCATTAGCAACAGTGATTGGCAACAGGTTTCTGGGTTTTAGTCTGTCCAGGACTACCTGGAGATGCCAAGGCCTTCTGTGTGTAAGACATGTGCTCTGCAACTGAGTTATGCCCCTTCCCATTCTCTTACCTTCTGTAAAGCTGCCTTGGCTTGATGAAGAAAAGCTCTTTCTTTTTCCCTTATGGCTCTGCTGCTTCTTGTACTTTTATAGGGGAAATGAGTCAAAACTTATTGCTCAATTAACTTTGAAGGACGCTCCGCTGTCCAAGTGGGCAGAATCAGTGCGGGAGCCACATAACAAAGATTTGACCCCAGTGGGTCACAATTCTGGCCCCAAAGAAATAGAACTGCCTATCTTGGCCTGTCTCTGATCTGCTTGTTGTTTCTGATCTGCTTGCAAGTATTTTTTTTTTTTTTTGCTTACGTTTCCAAAATATATTTCAACATTTGAAATGGTGGGAAAAACAACATTCATCATAATTAGCATGACATGAATTGAACAAACAGACCTCTGTTCTACGGATTATCATAACATTAAGATAAAATCTAACTATAGCAAAAAAAAATTAAAAATCCATGTGGTGCTGAAATCATTCACTGTCCATTGAAGGAAGATATTCCTCAGGGTTTTTTTTTAAACAGTTATAGCAGAACAATTGCACCAAAAGCAGTAAAACTAATTACAGGCTGGCACATTCCAGATGTGCTGGACTTCAATTCTCATAATCCCCAGTCATTATGTAAGAACCAACCATAAGTTTTTCCTATATTATACATGGATACAGATATAGATATATATTTATTACAAAAATTAAAAAGATATTCTAAAAAGGGTCAACCACAGTCGCCCCACCCCTAGTATATTGTTTTGCAAATGATGCCTGCCATGGATCTTTACACCTTTCTGTTTGCATTTTTCTAGATGTACACATTATTTTTTGCACTTTTGTAATATACATATTTTTCTCCCATTGACTCATTTTAAAAGTATGCATTTGTTCACGGGCTTTTCCCGAATCCCCCATTTTTTAAAACCAATAAATTAAACTCAAAATACCACCCACCCACCCCCTTAGAATCTCCCTGCTAGTTCTATTAGAATAGGACAGTTCCAATTAATCATCTGTCATCCCACATTTTCAGCAGCTCTTAGAATGCCCCAGAAATCTCAGTTTTGCCACATCCCAAGCAGAAGCTCTGAGATAGAGGCCATTTCTACACTACATTGTTATAGTGCTATTATTCCACTTTCAACATCCTATGGAATCCTGGGGTTTGCACTTTAGGTAGGGGCATGTAGAATTCTCAGCCAAAGAGCTGTTTAGCCTCAGTAAACTACAAAGCACAGAATTCCACAGGATGTTGAAAGTGGAATAATAGCACTAGAACAGTGTAGTGCAGAAATGGCCAAAGCCTTAAGCCTGTTAGGTAGCAAGAAAGCATTCCACACATGCACTTTGACCAAAGGGCCAGCTTCCTTCCTGCTATTGAACAGCTGAGCCAATCCACAGCAAGAAGATGAGGCAGATGAAACTTTATTTGAATGCCTAAAGCTTATGTAAAGCACAGGAAGAATTCAAGCAAAAGTTTAACAGTGCATGTTTTAATTCAAACAACAAGCCTACCAGTTACCTGTTCTCAAGGTGAGGTTGAGGGGTTCTTATCAACCTAGATGCTCCAACTAGCAGAAACCTTCCAGGCTGGCACACAAAAACAGCATGCCTTCAGGTGAAGGCATCTGGTTTCTATCAGCGCCTTATCCCCCCAAAAATGCCTCCTTCTTTCAGAGTTTCACAGACAGGGCACATTCCAAGCAGCTAGTGAGACACATAAAATGGATTCTTGATTCTAGCTTATAAAATGGCATCACTTAAGCTAACTAGCAACATAGCAAATATTTGCAGCTTGTACTGAGTTCTCTCTCTCCTCTTTCCACTGTTTACCTTTGTCCTCAGCTTACTTCAATTGGTGCAAAGTGATTTCAAAATGCGTAAGCAGTTCACACTTGATTAACTCAAGGGGTGGAGAGGAGAGAAGTGGGCAGAATCTTGCCTTTCCCAGTAAGTTCAGGTTAAAGCAAACTGCAGCAGCCTCTCCTATATTGTCTCTTCCTCCTCATTAATAACTTTCATCATCTTTACCATACTCTTGATGCTTGGCCATACACATACCCAGTTTTCATCTGTGACATGTCACAGGGTATGTACTGATTCCAGGAGAAGCCTTTTTAAAGCCCAGTTTGAAACTTGTGTTTTACTTCCTTGTCTTAAAAATGGCCTTTCCTAGGCCTAAAACTAGCCAGAGATCCCAAAACATCATCAGAGTTGCGGAGGAGCTTGGGGTAATTTGTAGTTAAAAAGTGTTGTTTTTCCTAAAACATTTGAGGGTGCTTGGAGGTCTTCAAGAGCTTCAAAATGGCAGTGGGGTGCAGTGGGTTGTGTTTGTGGAAGATTGGCAAGAAGTGTAGTGCTGGGCTTCTCATCTGTCATATACCATTTTTGTAATAATCACACATATGTGTATTCATTTGCTTCAGTAAATGCATTAACTTGCTTTAAGGCCTGGAGTCATATGTCAGTATTACAAGCCTACTTTATTCTGCTCAAGCTCTATATAGAAGCCCTAACAGGAGTTTGGGGTAAGGTTGAGTATGATGAAGTAGCTATAAACAGATGTGCAACTGGTGGTAGGCCATAAGGACACCTCTACCTAAGATGAGGCATCTTTTCCCTCTCTCACACCTAACAGGTAAACAGGAAGGCAATTACACCCCCTCTGAAACTATAACTGTCACCATAGTTTCTAGCAAGCTAGTCCTGTTGGGATTGCCCTCCTTTCATGTGGCACTTCTTGGTCCAGGTCTCAGAGAAGAGAATGCCAGTGCTCTGCATGAAAACTGTAGAGGGCCATCAAGAGCTAATCAAGATGTCCTGTGCAGACATTATCCACATCTAACCCTGTGCCTGTATCCAGGAGAAGGAATAGAAGAACCACGTTTGCTGTTGCTTCATCCTTTTCCATCTATCTGTAACCTTAACTGTATGTTATACCATAAGTAGCTTTGTTTTACTTCGCCATATCCGTTCAGCAAGACCTCAATAGATCAGCCTCTGTAGCGTGTTACAAGGTCGACCTCTACTTTATGTTTTCAGTCCCATGTAAAGCTAAACAATTATAGCTAATTAATGCTTACTGTGTCTGGGTCCAGCATCAAACTGGGTTTTAAGTGAGGTTTGTTACCCCAAACTGAGGGTGACTGGGGTCCACCCATGATGGTAGTACCTCCATGTGAAATGGGGAATTAATTAGTTCAAAATTAGGAGGCCTGCAAGAGGGGGGTAACTCAACATTGTAATATAATATATATTAATGTATATTTAGCATGTGATTCATAATAAAAGGGGGGGAAAAAGAAGAAGAAACAATCACAGTTTGGTGGGAATGTCCTCTTTCTGTACAGAGATGTCCATATTTAGCTTAAGCCTATGGTCTCCAGAGTTGCCTTATAATCTGCCTGACAATGACTTCAGTTGTTCCTAGAGGGGGTGTGGGTTGACCTGCCTTGCAATCTCACATTTACAGTCAGTAATTTTCCTCTTTCCAGCTTGACCTTCCAGTCACCTCAGGTTCCGTTTTATATCAATTCCAATTACCGTATTTGCCAGCGTATAAGATGCACCCTATTTATACGTCAGCAAATACTATCTGTCAGTGTATAAGACACACTGGCATATGAGATGCACTCCATTTTCAAACAGTATTTTTTGAGGAAAAAATGAGTCTTATATGCCAGCAGATAGGATAATGTAGTTGCTAGTTAAATAATATTTGCCAATTAAACCATATCAATCTTAGGGGGGGTGCATGGGACCGTAATAAGTTCAAGAGCACCTCCTTCCTTCTGGATGCGGTTGATGGATCAGGAATAGTGGTGTATTGCTGACCAAATGTCCAGGGGTGCCCTAATTGTCAACTGGAAGCTGATTGAGTGGTTACTTTATGTACTCATGTATAAGACTAAAACTTTGAGCCAAAAAATGACCAAAAAGCTTGGATCAACTTATCCACAGGTCAATGTAAGTACTGTACCTTTTATTTAAAAAGGAACCACCTCCTTCTCTGAGTAGAGTGGTGAAAAGTGAGAGCTTAGTCTCTCCTGGAAAAACTAAAAGAAGCACTAACCCTCTCTGTTCTCTCAGTGCTCCTTTGAGGGGAAGTGCCATATTCCCACCCAGACATTCAAAAATGCCAGAAGGCAGTGCCACAGCAGAGGGAATAGAGGGGGTCAATGCTTCTTTTAGGTTCTCTTGAGACTGACCAAGTTCTCGCCTTTTGCCACTCTACTTAAAGGAGGGGATGGTTCCTTTTTTTTGATAAGAATTCATTCTGTATCTTAACTCTTATCAAAAAAAAAAGGAACCACCCTCTTCTCTCAGTAGAATAGCAAGACCTTGAATGCCTGGGTGGGAAAATGGTGGCCGTCATGGTGGCCAGGGATAGCTGGTTACCTGAGGCAAGGCTGGTGCTTTCCCATTTCCATGGAATGACCCTCAACTTATCCATGGGTCATAATCATATCAATATTCAAAATCAATCCCTCAACTTATCCATGAGGTCAACTTATACATGAGTATACAGTATATTTATGGTCCTCCCTTCTTCCAATGAGTTCATGACATGGTTTGTTGATCCTCACAACCACCATCTCAACATAAGCTGAGAGAGTAATTGTCCCAACCTAGTGAGATTCTTGGCTCCATGGACACCTCTTTTCTGATCAATTCATGCATGGAGAAGTTCATTTAAACACCCTCTTTCTTTTTTTCATTTTGGGTTTTTCTTGCCATTTTCTATAGTTCTACTTTCTGGATGTAAGGAATGTAACAGAGACTTTTTGAGAAACTGAATGTTCTCTGCCAAGAAAGGAGCAATTAGCTTTCCACAGGACAGAAACATCTGGATCTCAAAGGAAATTACTTTTCTATTACTAATGTAGTTGACATTTTATTACCTGTCTTTTATTTCAGTTTGTCCATGGTCCTCACATGACCAAGAAGGAACGGCCTCTGCTTGCATTGATATCCCTCTAGGTCATCTTAACTGACAACAGAGTAACATCTGAGACAGAATGTAGGCCTGTGATTCTAACATCTTCATTTTTTTCTTCTGTGTGATTCTTAACATCTTTGCCTGATGAAGAAGCCAGTGAAGCTTTGAAAGCTTGCATGATGCATTTTCTGCATTTTGGTTGGCTAATGAAGGTATCGTTCTTTTCTGATTTTGTTGTATTTTGCTGTATGGCTAACATGGCTACCCCGAATATGTTTTCTTAATTCCTTCTGTTACTCTTGGTTTATTGTATAAAATTTCTGCTTAGCAATTTGTCTCCTTGTCTCTTTTTTACTGCTATGTTTTTTTAATGCTACTAAGCATTTTTCTTCAAAATTGCTCTTGTAAATTCATGCAATAAATTGTAGTATACAGTAATAAATTGCATAAAAAACTGCAAGGCAGGTATACATAATGAGTTATTATAGAAAAAAATACATGATTAATACTGATCAAGTGAACAGACTAAGCTCATGATGAAAAATGTTTTATTTAACCAAGTGATACAGTTCTATTTCTAAGTAGCAAGCATTGCATCTTGTGTAAATTAGCAGTATTGGGTTATTTTTTTCTGAAGATCAAGCATAGCAACTGAAGCTTCCAGCTACCTCTAGGAAGCAATCAATAATAATAAAAAGCTCCACTCAGATAATCTGCAAAACTGTTGGACATCTTGCTTTGGAAATTGTCCTTTTATTACGTTGGATTGAAGAGAAGGTGCTGCACTTGAGGAAGCAGAATGTTGCAGAGATGGTGTACTCTGAGACTGAAACACCACTGGTTGGCTTATCATTTAACACTTTGAGAATTGTGTGGCTTTTCTCTGACTCAGCAGGTCGTTGGCCACCTTTCACTGCATGTGGTGGTGGGATTTCCCCAGCAGTTACTGTGAAGAAGAAGAAAACAAAACAAAGCAGGATGAGTTCCCCATTTTTGAAAATACATCCATTCAAAGTACGCTTTGTGCTGGCTCATGCAACAGAATTGGCCTTTTGATCATCCTGCTTTGGCTAAGACTGACAATAACTGGGCCATTTGTGTCCTTTTCAGCCAATAGCGATGTAAACCCTGAAAGGCTGGAAGATAGTACCATGTTGCAGCAAAGATCAGAACTGGAATTCCTCCTAAAAGAACAGACACGCACAGGCACACACACACACATGCACACACACACACACACACACACACACACAAATACTCCTCTGCCTCATAATATGGTGGAGCACAGCCTGATGCCCAGCTGTGGATGCAGAATAATACATTTTAGTATTTTGAAGGAAACAATAGGCATGGCTTGTAGCCCTTGCACTCCCACTCTCTATGAATAATGCTGGAGGTGCTGCCTTACAGGGGTTCCATGCCTTTCTTTAAGGGTGATTCCAGACAGAAGAGTAGCATAGGGAGGGAGGGGACGTGCCATGTCCCTGCTAACTTGATCACAAGAACTTTGCTCAGAGTTTGAGAACAGAAGTGTTTATTCAGCGAGCGACACAGCACCATTACCAAAATGTTGCTGAGACTTGTCAGAGTTGTTATAAGTTTTATATAAATTTTGGTATGCATATCAAAGATTGGTTGAAGTCTTACCCCACCAGCATAGGCACTTTCCCAGGCTGCAGTTATTTACATATCTTTCATCACAGGAATGAGGTCAAGTTCCTGTCCCCTTATCTATACATTCTCATAACACCTTCTTGTTATTCCATTGTCCCCCCACACCTTGATGTCCCCTTCCTTGTATCTGCTGCAAGGTGACAGTGAACACACAACCATCAGCATTTGGAGCTAAAGATACTTTGAATGTATAATCAGATACACAGTTGCAAATTGTAATTAGCAATGGATACATATTAGTGCTTAGCAAGCCCTGTCCTACTGGATCAATTGCAGTTATACTATTACATATACTGGTGCATACATATGACAGGAGCAATGCATCCTGACAGGATGATATTGGCCCCCATAAGAATTCTTCTCCCCCCACCATGAAATTTCTCTTCTATATCTGAATTGCTAACATTGTAGAGATAGAGACACTGAAAATCACTCATGTCTGGAACTCTTATGTTTTATGTGTGTGCATCCCGTTGCTTTTCTATAGGTATCTAAACTGTATTTCTAAATGCTCAACAGAAGCTTTAAGACACTGCAATGCTAGAAATCTGAAGAGTGAAGGAAAATTTCCTTTGGGGCAGAATTATTATTTGGGAGGCAATGTCTTCATTCTGCTTTCTTGTTCCAGAAAGTGGCATTGGACAACCTGTTCATCTCCATGGCCATAACACTGTGGGTACCACAGGGTTTCAGACTGTAGGGATGGAAAGAAAATGGTCAAAAAATATGTTTTTCAAGTGTTGGGAAACTGTGATGAGAATAATTGTGGACTGACAAAAATCTTTGTACTTTGGGACTTATGCTGTGCAAAATTTGCAAGGAAATTGCTGTTTTCTGTGCAAGAAGCCATCTTTTCTGCATGGAAAATAATATGTCAGTTCAGAAATATTAATTCCCGCACAGAAAATACTGTTTTCAGGGCAGAAATGCTATTTTCTATGCAAATCAACCATGTGTGAATTTTACTCAGAATAAATCCTCAACTGCAGAATTTTCTGGACATAAATTAATATTTCTGTATTGACATATTATTTTCCACACAGAAAAGACTTCTTCCTGCACAGAAAATGCTGATTTTGGCACAAAATGTTGTTTTTTTTTTTTGCAGAATAAGTCTCGAATTGTGAATAGCCTTAGAAAACCGTGTGGTTTTCAAAGCCTTTCTTGCAGCAGACAGAAAATTGTTGAAATTATTCATTGCTACCTTTGAGAAGAAACTTGGTGAATAATTACATCCCTATCACTTGGCCTCCAGAGATGTTCAATATCTGTAGGAAGCATTTGGGTGAGATTATTAGAGATTTTAAGCCTTGGCATCACTAAAACACTGAACACCTCAGCCCTACTTCTCTTTGTCACTGGAGTGAGATCCTCAGATATAGGGTGGGATATAAATGTTTTAATAAATAAAATAAATTATAACGTGTCATAATAAATTGATAAATTAAATTTATAAATTAGTAAATTGTACTAAATTTACAGAGGTAGATCTAGAGTGGGGCAACTGGGGCTCATGCCCTGGGCACCAACGATGGGGGCTTGCAAAGAAAAGAAGATGAACCCCCTCATGCCTCCCTCCCCTGCCTGCTGTCACTTGCCCCTCCCCACCTGCCACCGCTCGCCCCTCCCTCTCCCACTTACTGCCACTAGCCCCTCCCCTGTGCACCATTGCTCGCCCCTCCCCCACCCACGCGCCACTAGCCACTCCCCCTTGCCTTGGGTGCTATTGATGCTCGGTAAGCCACTGTAAATTTATAATAAATAATGGCAATTTGTTTATAATAATATAACGGAGGGAATTGTCCTGCCCTTCAGACATTCTTGGATATCAGTTTCCATCATCCCTCACCAGTGGCTATGATGGGTAGAGCTGCTGGGAAATGCAGTCCAACAACACCTGCAGGACTACAGCAGCCCCCCCAAGTCTCCAAGTTGCCATTGTTGCTAAGTGTTAGAAAACTGAAGCAGAAACTGTTTGTAGAATTTCATCAGAGAACTACCGAAATGCGATATTAGCTTGCTGGCTTCCTTTTGGGAAGCAATTCTCCTGTGCCCTGGCGGAAAAACAGCTGATCCTCAAAAGGTTTTAAGCAATACATAAAAAGGCTACATTCTTCTCATTCACAGATACGAAAATCAGTTGTGCATAGCAATGAGTATTATACGTCAGTAGAAAATTACTACGTATTATTCATCACATCACAACTAGCACTTTATTTGCTTAGTGTTCATCATGGCTGGTTACATTTGCGTAAGGAAAAGATTTCTTAAACATAATCAGTCAATAAAATTAATTTTTTGCCAAACTTCGGAAAGGAAACTCAACTTAAAGGGAAACAACTGATACTGAACTAATGGGAGATTGCAACATTTTACTGGGAACTATCACTTATATTAATGCCACTGTATAGTTGGAAAGAGATGAACTGCATTTATGGGTTCTGAACCATGCGAAGCACCACTGAGACGATAGCATCTAAGAATTTCAGTTATGAAAAAGCTGACATCTCTCAGGCCAGAGTTCAGGAAGCTGGAATATCAATCAAGTGAGATGGGGTGGAGAATCAGAAGAAGTTCTTCCTTCTAATAACAAGCCCTTATCAATATACTGCACCGTGCCACAAGGCTGGCAGGAATAATAAAGCTAAAAATAAGCAATCAACTGTATTTCCTTGAAGGCTAAACGTTCCTTATCAGTTTCTTTTCTCTTAGCCCATTTCTGCCCTACATTGAACATTTCCGCACGACACTCTTATAGCGCGATGATTCCACTTTCAACCTCCTCTGGAATCCCGGGGTTTGTGGTTCCGGGAGGGGCCGCCCGGCCCCTCCCGAAACTGCAAACCCCAGGATTCCATAGGAGGTTGAAAGTGGAATCATCGCGCTATAAGAGTGTCATGAGGAAATGGACATTGTTATAGTGGTGTTATTCCACTTTCAACATCCTATGGAACTCTGAGGTTTGCAGTTTAGGGAGAGCCATTTAGAGTTCTCAGCCAGAGACCTCTTTGGCCTCAGTAAACTACAAACCCCAGAATTCCACAGGATGTTGAAAGTGGAATAAAAGACCTGTAGGGACTTACCTTGTGTGAAAGTTGCTGCTTGGGAAGCAATGTGCAGGCATGGCTCTGCTGGCCACGTGTGAGCAGTGGCAGCCACTTCCACATTCCAGGAGGCCTCTGCTAAGGACGGGGAGGCCCTTTCTTGAGGAGGCAGCCGATGGGCTGCCTGAGTGGTGGCAGCTCATTGGATCGCTGAGGTGCCTGTCTCTGCAACTGAGCTCGTCTTCCAGACACTGTGGATTTCTTTATTCAGGAGCGGCCGAGAGAAGCAGTCGTGTGGAGGCGCGCAAAAGCACTACAACAGTGTACTGCAGAAATGGCCTTACTGTGAACCTAACACCAACATGTGATTTTCAGTGTTGGACAGTGGGCTCCAACTGTAAAAGTGAGCATTCCACAACCATGGGTTCCAACCATGAAAATGAGTGATTTTAGTCTGAACTTTAAAGGAATCATCCACATTTCTGAAGCAGTTTGGAGGATAGGCTGCAGTACCTTGGATAAAGTTTAAAGTCCAAACTAACGCTGGAATGGAGTCATCCCACTGATTTGAGGACCACCAGCTGCTGATTTTCTGATTCTTTATAGAGTGTTGTTTGAACTGGAACCCTCTTCATTTTGCAGGGAAATCGCATTGACGCCATGATCCAGGATGACCTCTGGGCCTGACTCCTTGACTACAATTATCCTCCAAAGATGCCATTTACTGCAATTAGTATATCTGGTGGTCAAAGAGCAATTTTTGGTAGGAAACTAGGGCAAGCCCTTGAGGTAGATTGGGAATGCATCACTTCTTTCTTTTCAAAATCAAAGTAGCTGATATAACAGTGTACTTTTTAAAACAGCAGAAATAACAATAATGTACTTTGGTTCTCAGTATCGCACAAGATTTTAAAAATAAATGTATTTAGTATGTCCATAAACCTACTTACTAGTTTCAGTAGTCCTTGGACCTCCAGGCATGGAGGACCTCAGCAATATTCATCTCAGACTTGCCACTGGGCAGCTTTAGGTCATCAGAGCTGTCCCCATTGAAGTTTCCGCATGGGGCACACAGCTTCCCAGCAAAGGTCTCTTTGACTTTCACTGTCACCTCCCCATTGGAATGAAGAAGAACCTGAACTTTAGAGGCTTGGTCAACTAGGATCCCATCACGAACCCGGCTCACAGTTACAGTTTTGGAGACTCTGTATGGTAATTTCACAGTGCGCCCATTTACCTGGAAGAAACAAAGTTACATTTCAGGCATGAGATGCTCTGTTGACTGAAGACAAAGAACTAAGATGACCCTGAGATTTCACATGTACACCAACTGATCTAGACTGGGGTGGGGAAACCCTACATATTATCATATGGAATACATCAGGGGCTAACCTTGCCTTGGTATCTCAAGAATAAGGAAATTTTGGGGCCTACCATGAGTGAAATGAAGTTGCACGCCTTAGACCCTATTCAGATGTTCAGAATAGGGTTAATATTACCTGAATAGCACAATCCAATTTAACGCTTTATACTTACAATCACGGTCAAACTACATGGTATACTTAGCCTATATTTAAAAGAAAGGTTCCCTCAAATGGTAAACATTAACAATATCTTACCCATATGTTATTATCGGTCTTCAGAGTGATGGATGCATTTCTGAAGTAAAAGTAAACAGCCTTCCCAACTGCCAAGCCACCCTCCACGTCCTTTCCAATGTTCACTAACACCCTGAACCAGGAGATGGCATTTTCATCACAAACAGAGGCCAGGTCATAAACCCCACTGCAGTAGTACTTTCCCAAGGCGCCATCAAAGGAAGTGAACTTGGCTTCCGGTGTGACTTTGCACTGGCCTTCTCTGGGCTCACAGCCCCACATGCCATCTCTAAGTGTGCAGATCTCATGAGGCGGGCAGGTCGTTTCCTCACGGGTGACTCGGCCTGGAGCACTACAGGTGTATTTTTCTGTGCAGTTCTTTGAGAAGATACTCTCTTTAGCCTGTAGGGAAATCCCCCAGTAAAGAGAACTATTAGGACAATTGCAAAAGACCATGAACATTCCACGAAGGCTTTCTTCTACTGTTTTATTTAAATATATGTGCTTTTGTACAGATAACTTGCTGGTTTTCAAAACTGCAAGATTTTTTGCAGAGGAAATAGTGCACTCTATGCAAAATACATGGCAAAACATTATTATTTTGTTCAGAAAAAAGTCTTCAGTACAAACAATCCCATGTTCTCTACATAAAAAGCACGTTTTACACAAAATAGTTTTTTTAAAAAAAAAAAAAAAGAAGGAGACTATGGATTAAAAATGGGACACTGATCCTCATCTTCTCATGCTGTAGGAAGAAAACTGTTGAACATATTTCCCCTTGCATTCAAGAACAAAAAATATGCATCTCTAGTAATCTACATCTCTTGCTGGAAATCATTAAGACTTTCAACCTTCAAAAGAGCTCTTCTGGATGGCATTGACTAGTGACTCTTTATCCTATCTCCCTCTATCTGGGTTATAAACTTCAGTTATTATGCTTCTGAGCACCTGAAGCCCACATCCGGCATCTCTATTGAATTGTTAGGACATTATTGCTCCAAGATAATGACTGAAGTCCCATTCGTGATTTACACTGGCATAAATGCCATTACACAAGCTGTAACATTTTCTAGGAGCCTGGGCAAGGATTATTATCTAATCGAAGTTAGGCAATGGAAGCAACCATTGTTGATAGGTGAGCACAAGTCAGTGCCACCTGTTACACAATTGATTGTGCAACCCTGCTGTACAACCCTGCTATAGTGTAACTCCAACTGGTGCAAATTTATGCTACACCTACACTGAACAGGATCTGGAACACAATATCTGCACCGCATTCCAACACACAATTTTCCTTGGGGTATCTACAGGCCAAGCTGTCCCCAATCTTAAACAAGAGTGAAAAATCTCATAGCTGGGACACAAAGGCCTGAAACCTGTTGGTGACTCCCAAGTAGAGTAGACTAATTGAATTAAGTGCCAAATGGTAGTTCCACATTTAGATTCAATAGGTTTACTTTAATCACGACCAACGATATGATTTTGAGAACCAGCATGGTGTAGTGTTTGGAGCATTGGACTACAACCCAGGAAATCCACTGGATGGAAATCCACACTCTCAGCCCAGGACACCCCATTATAGTTCCCTTTAGGGTTGCCATAAGTCAGAAACAACTTGAAGGTGCACAACAACAGCAACAAGATTTAAGCCAAAGACTTACCTTGAGGTAGAATCCATCATGTACACAGCCACACTTATCTATAGGCACACAGACATCCCCATCAGACATATAGCCTTCATCACACTGGCAGCCTTCAAAGCAATGCTTTGTGCACTGGAGTGGAGTGTATAAGCTGGCACAGGTGAAGTCACAAAGGGAGCTGCAGGTCTCATAGTGGCTGTTGGCTGGGCAGGTCAAGGCTACAGATGAAGAAAGCAGAAAGTATTGTCCCTGTGTCACCAATGCCAGATAAAACAAAATGTCACCATATGCCAGGACTTTCCCTCATTCCTGCTTCCTATCCCCTTCAAAAAAATGCAGGGCCTTATCACACTGCACTGTTATGATGCTATTATTCTACTTTAACTGCCATTACAAAATCCCATGGAATTCTGGAATCTGCAGTTTAGGGCAGGACATTTAGGCCCTTTCCACATGGCATTTGCCATGCAAAAGGGCACCTGGAGCGTTGTGCGATTGTGAGGAGTGATCTGCATGATGCACTCACAATCGCATGATGCTCCAGGGGCCAGCAGGCACCGATTGCGCACCTTTTTATTTTTGGCTGAAAGCCGAAAATGGTGCGCAATTGCGCATTGCTCCCGGCCCCCGCGTGCACTTACCTGGCGTGCGGAGCATCCAGAACTGCACTGGTCGTGCTTCCTGCCCCAGCGCAGCCTGGGAAAGTCCCAGGCTGTGCTGCGGAAGGAAGAGGCGGGGCTCTCACACGAGCAGCCAGCTCATGCGGAGTTGAAGCAACAGGGACATGAGAGCCTCTCGCCGGAGGCTGCTTGCGTGATCCCTGCACCCCAGCGACAGAAAAAGGTAAAGTGTGGAAAGGGCCTTAGAATTCTCAGCCAGAGAGCTCTTGAGCCTCCCAAAACTACTAACCCCAGAATTCCATAGAAGTTTGTAACAGCAATTAAAGTGGAATAACAGCACTATAACAGTACAGTATAATAGGGTTATCAGAAACATACAGCACAATTATTTCTAATCATGATCATCCCAAAAAAAGGATCCCATTTTTATCTTCATCCTGAGTGTTAGAATGAGTAGAAACAGTTTTATCAATGGTATAGCTATAGCTTTTGCTGCCTGGAGTTGACCACCTACCCTTGCATCCCCTAGCTACGACACTGCCAGGAGTGCCCCACTGGCCTTGTGAAAAGATCAGGAGAAGCAGTGAGTCACCCCCAGTAGAGGCTTCCTGAGCCCCTTCACCCTCTTTGCCTCCTTCGCTCTGCCCTCCCGCCTCCTCTGAGCTGTACCACTTCCCTTCCACTAGGCAGGGAATCAAGGGGGCAGGGCGGGGTGACTATGAGCAAGTGCCAGACTGGTGGGCCAGGAGCCAGCTAGCAATTGGGGGAACTTCCAGGTGGGCTTGACCTTCTGGGAGGAGCTTGTCTGCTGAACTACAGGCAATGCATGCCACCTGGGGGCTCTGCGTAGGTAGGCAGGGGTGGTGGATGGCCAGGTAGGTGACCAGGTGACCAGGTTCAGTTCCTGGTCCTGGGTAGGCTTAGACAGGATGGTGTCCAGGTGGCTCAAAGACAGTGAGTTCTTGGGACAGGCACACAAGTGGTAACACCCTCAAAAAGTGTCACCCAGGGCAGATTGCCCCCCACTCCCCCTCACTACGCCACTGAATTTAATTTTTCACTTCCTCCTTCGTGGCACAGATGGCAAGAAAAATTAAGAACAGGACTAAATTTTTATGCAGATCATGCTCTAGTTAAACAGTAATTAGGAAACATTCTTTACTAAATAAAGAATGGTTCATGTAAGCCATTGGTCCATGGTGAAGACCACTTCGTAGCACACTGGCAGGCTGAATACTGCAGACCTAGTCTCAGGCTGGGAGTGATGGGACTTCCTATCCAATGCATCCAAATGGGACCAGGATGTTATAATAGTATTATGCTGGGGGAGGGGGTGTCCTCTACTGATTGTGGACATTCCAGTTTTGCCAAATGTTTGAACTGGTGAGGGAATAAATGTATCAGTATGTTAGGAGTCAAGTTTTTTGTAAGTGAAGAGAAATCCTGTCCTGAAGAACAGGAGTAGCCTTTCAGGACAGAGGGCCTTCCCATAGTACACTGTTATAGTGCTATTGTTCTACTTTCAACAACCTGTGGAATTCTGGGGTTTGTAGTTTACTGAGGCCAAAGAGCTTTCCCTTTCTAAACTGCAAACCCAAGGATTCCATAGGTTGTTGGAAGTGGAATAATAGCACTGTAACAGTGTCGTGCAGAAAGATATCCACTGGAAAACTAGGGGCAGGAGGCCATTGAAAGAAGTGTGCAATGGATGGAAGACGTGGAGTCTCTAGAAGGAACAAAAGTGGATACAGAGAAGATAAATGTGAGTAAACAGCAAGTGATGGGCGAAGAAGGTTTGAAGAAGAAGGCAAAGGAAACAGGGAGCTGAAGCAAGAAGGAGACAAGAACAGAAGGGCTTCTGAAGAAACCATAGAGCCCTTGGGATCAGGCTGGGTAATAAGTTAAGAGGAAACACAGATAGGAGTTCAAGGATCACTGGCAAGAAGGAAGGAGTCAAAAGGATGTCACTCTATGTGAGTAGTTTGGCAAAATCCATGCATCCTCACACATCAGTGAGGAATGTATGGCCCTCCAGATATTGTTGAGCTGCACCTTTGATCAGCTTTGGCCCACATAGCCAGAGATCATGAACATGGTAGCATTGGGAGGTCCCCACATTCCCCATCCCTGCCATAAAAGAAGGAGAGATGGAGTTGAAAAAGTTGGCATAGAAGTACAACTAGGAAAACCACAGAAATGGAAGATACTTTGGAGCAGGAGAGGCTCTGACAGGTAGGAAGTGGACAGGAAAGGGAATCTGGAGGAACTGAAGGTTATACACTGGACAGCAAAGAGGACACAGAATTTCTGAATATAAAAGTTTGTCCCTGATATTACTGCTATGGAATCAGTGTGATGTAGTGGTTAAAGTGTTGGACTAGGCCTCTGGGAAATGAGGGTCAAATCCCCACTCAGCTACTGGGTAACCTTGGACAGATCTTGGGAAACCACTGGGTAACCTTGGGCAGATCACATTCAGCCTCAGAGGAAGGCAATCCTCTGAACAAATCTTGCCA
Organism: Cyclura pinguis; assembly: GCA_030412105.1. Classification (NCBI taxonomy): domain Eukaryota; kingdom Metazoa; phylum Chordata; class Lepidosauria; order Squamata; family Iguanidae; genus Cyclura; species Cyclura pinguis. The sequence goes on along the minus strand of CM059606.1, from coordinate 12,423,586 downwards.
AGAAAACCCCATGATAGGTCAAGTCAGAAATGACCTGAAGGTGGATGTGCATGAGCGCACATACACACACAGCTTCTATCACTTCAGGAGGTACATAAAAATCAAATTCTGAGAGTCATGGCTTCTGCTGTGACCACACTTTTGCACATTGATAGAACTCAAGCAGTAGCAAGATTTGGCTACTAAGCCTTAGCAACAGGAAAAAAAAGGGAAAAAAAGGAGAAAAGAGTACTCGGCATTACCAACTTACAACAGAAAGAGTTTGTTCTCCATGCACCAATCTCAGCTCCAGCTGCGCGGCACACCGCTGTGTAAACCTGGAGGTTTTGACAGAGGTATTCTTGGGTTCCAGTTACCCACATGTCATATAAGCAATTATGAAAGTATTCTGCAGGTCTCACAAGTGAGTGGCAGTCTGCAAAGGGGCCTGACTCAGACATGATCATTCCACAAGAACTCTCATCCTTATATATCGTTGCTTCGTCTGGCACCATCTTAGGCAGTACCTGAATACAGTCATCAGAGCACCTGACACCAGCCACAGGAACATTCCAGGACTCTCCAAAGTCTGCCACATTTTCTGTAAGAGTTCCATTGGGCAGTGTGAAATCATCACTCTCATCACCATTGAAGTTGCCACCCAGACCATGCAACTGTCCCTGGTAGGTGATGGGAACAGAGACACGGATGTGGGAGGCAGTGTCATAAAAGACGGTGAATCCGTCGGATGTCTGGACAATGATGTTGATTCCCTCTTGGGTGATCCAGAGTTTTCCGTTCTCTAGATTCAGTGGCAAACTGTGAAACTCTTCATTCACCTAGACAAATAACAACAAAAGAAAATAACATCCATGGGGAATTAGGTTTCCTTACTAGGAGTGTCAACCTTTGTTTATTTGGTTCTGACAGGTGAGGATAAAAAAATTCAGAAGTTCTCATTGGCACTTCCAGCCAGTGTCCTGATGCACAACAGGACAGATACACCGGCAGTCTTTTTAGGTAGCTGACCTTATTATGCATTGGGACCCACTGTACATCAGTCTCATTGCTGGCCCCCCTACATAGTAATCTAACAGCACCATTTTAATGGATATGGATGTAACAGAACTGCCTGGTTTTAATTCGCTCACTTACGAAGACACAAGCTGTATTGCTATTATTATTATGATTATGATTATCCAACTTAATACTGAAAGTAAATTAGGGGTCCCAGTGGGGGAAAATAAGAACATGCATGAAAAGGAATTTAGCAGATTCATCTTACCATAGCTTTCCATTGCATTCCCCTCTCCAAGACAATAGTGTTTCCGTCAATGTAGATCATAACAGACTTTATCAGAGTTAAAGAGCCAGCATCAAGTTCTTCGTACTCTACCACCACAGAGAACTTCACTCTCTGTGGATCCTTCTCATCAAAGATTTGGGACAAGATGAAAGAGCCAGACCCACGGAACCCAAAACTTTGTCCATCAAAAGAAATATAGTGAAGGCCTCCATACGTTGTTGCTGTTCCATAGCCCTCAGGATGGCAACCCTGGATGCCGTTCTCAACCTTGCACTCCTCGTGAACTCCACAAGAGAACTGCTGGCAATCAATGATGCCATTGTCCTTGCACTGGCACTTCTCCTGGCAAGAGGTATATGGATAGAACTCCTCTCCAATCTTGTAGTACCTGCTGTAGTGCACACAGCCACATTCTGTAAGAGGGACACACCTGTCCCCACTGAGGACATATCCAAAATCACAGAAGCATCCTTCAGTACATGGAGCATCACACTTTTCACCGGTGAAGTGGCTATGGCATGTGGCAGGGCAGGCCGATCCACAGAGTTCATAGTGGGAATTAGTGGGACAGGAAAGGCCTGGGGAGGAAGAATGAAGAGAATATTTTCCTGATCATTGCAATGATACACAGGATATACATTGTCCTTGCCAGGGCTGGTGAAAGTAAATTAGGGGTCCCAATGGTGAAAATAATTCTTTCCCTCTCTCCCAGTTAGGGTTGCCAGGTTTTTCTTAAACAGCAATATCATACAGTCTTGTCTATTGCCAAGCCAGCCCAGGACTGCCTGGGATATGTGAAGCAGGCCTATATAAAGCCTATATCAAGTCTTGCAAAAGGAGGGCCTCTTGGACAGATTTCAGCCTCCCAAAAGATTGGAATCTCATCAGAGTTCAGAACTCTTGTGAGGGATCCTCCTCTCACATGACTTGAAGTTGGTTTTATTTTTATTTTATATATATATATATATATATATATATATATATATATATATATATTTGTGAATAAAAATTTACAAATGTGTTATGTTCATTCAACAACAAAAAAACAGAAAAATTATACACACACACACACACGTGTATACAAAGCTGTATGAATCTTTAACTTCTTTCTTTCAGATAATAGATCTATAGAGGAACTACTAAATATGATATATAACCTTAATCATGACCTATGTCATTCCATCTTTAAAGTCTAGTATCGAAACCTTCCCTCATTTCTCCTCTAAATAAACAATTATCTCTTTCCACTGATTTATAAAATTATCATTAATTTTGTCTTTCAAAAACATTGTTAACTTGTCCATTTCCATGACATCATATGACTCGGTTAACCATGCATCTATTTCAGGGGTCTCAGCAGTTTTCCAGGTTTTAGCATACAGAATTCTTGCTTTAGTAATCATATATAACAACACTTTGTTATTATGCTTACCAACATACTTTTCTATTGCGCTAACCATGTTAAGCAAATAAAATTCTGGCTTCATTGGAAAATTCTTTTTTGCTATCTTAATGATTTCAGAATGAATATTTTTCCAGAATGCTTGGGCCTTTTTGCAAAGCCACCAGCAGTGGTAAAAGGACCCTTTTTCTGTTTTACATTTCCAGCACCTGTCATTGTCACCCTTGTAGATTTTTGCTATTTTTGCTGGAATCAGGCGCCATCGGTATAACATTTTAAAATAATTTTCTTTAAGGGCTTGACAGCTTGTAAACTTTAACTCTTTCCATGTCCTTTGCCACTGTTACTTGAGGTCGGTTTTATATAGGCCTGCCTCATATGCTACTCTCCTCAGCCTCCAGGGCTTGTAGAACCGAGAGCAGGTAAAACAGGCAGGAGGTTTGCTCACTACAGTCAGAGCCCCACAGTATTTGATATGTAATTTGAAGCTGTTGGCTGAACAGCAAACCCTTAGGGGTCAGCCTATTGTGAGTGCACTTGGCGCCCGCTCTTCTCTCACCATCAGAAAACCAAAGAGACAAAGAATAGTCAGAAGTGTTCAAAAATGGTTTAATTATTTTTCCTAAGTTGTTTAGGGCTTTAAAGGTAACAACACTTTAATTTGAGCCCAGAAACCAACTGGAGAACACAAGAGGGTAAGAAGAGCCATGGTGAATCAGTAAAGGAGAATGAATTTTAATTTTGTGAGCCCAGTCCTAATCATAACTACTGGGACATAACATCTCCTTTTGCTCAAGTAAATGGGCTCTTCACCCACCTTCTTTTTCATCTGTGAAAGACACACATCTCAGTTGTAGAAAGGGCTGGAATGGGATGTCCTATCATAGAGATATGCACATCAGACCTTTCTTAGACATTTCCCTTTCTCTCTAGTCAAAAATGGATGCCTCTTTAGCATACCTGCTGTGGCACGTGTATTATCTAAAGGTAAAGTACCCTTTTGCTTTGGATGCTTCATGCTTGGACAAACAGAGCTTGGAAAGTTTCTTGTTAAATTAGTATCTGTAATTTAGTATCTATAGATCCAAGCCAGTGAGGTCATTTGCAAACAAGGGAGCATTTTGGGCACGTACATATGCCATGTCCCTTGGCACCCACACCACCTGCTGCCACATCCCTGACAAAAGGGACATGGCAGCAGGCATGTGTGCACACCCAAATTGCTTCTTCGTTTGCAAATAAGGGAGCAGTTTCAGCACCTGCATGCACGTGCACACGCACACACACACACACACACTGCTGCATCCCCCAATGAAAGGGGCATGGTGGCAACCACCCCAATCTATGGCTCATTCTGCACCATATCTTGATCTCACAACATCCTGGTATCATCCCTGCAGTGTCTTTGCTTGAAAAGGGCCTACAACTGTGGAGACCAAGGTCTGAATCGCCACTCAGCCATGGAAACCCACTGGGTGACCTCAGGTGAGTCACATTGTCTCAGCCATAGCACAATCGGTGCATAACTCCACATGCATACATTTATGTTACACAACTAAATAAGATCTTGGCCACTCATACTCACGTTCTCTCTCTCTCTCTCTCTCTCTCTCTCTCTCTCTCCCCCCTCCTCCTCTCTGGCCATTTCCGCACTGGCCCCTCCCAAAACTGCAAACCCCAGGATTCCATAGGATGTTGAAAGTGGAATAATAGCGCTATAACAGCCTAGTGCGGAAATGGCCTAGCACTTTTACTGAGTGCTAAATATGGGGCCACTCAGACCTCAATCCAAGCAATGAGTGGTAATGTGACATTACAAGGTGCCAGAAATCTAAATAGCCTTATGTAGTAAAGCTCTCAATTAACCATGAAATTGCTAGCTTATTTTTACTCAGCTTTTCAGGAAAATTGTCCAACATCGAATGTTCTTGTGCTGAACTCCAGGAGATTTCATGGTTATTTTTTTAAAGTGTGTGTGTGTGTGTGTGTGTGTGTGTGTGTGTGTGGCATTAACAGCCTAAATAACCTAAAGGCACCTGATCTTGGAAGCTAAGCAGGGTTATCTCTGATTAGTACTTGGATGGGAGACCACCAACAATGCTGTAGACTCTATTTCAGAGGAAGGAAATGGCAAAACCACCTCTGTGTATTCCTTGTTTAAGAAAATGGTATGAAATTCATGGGGTCATCAGGTGACTTGAAGCCACATGACAAAGATGGCATTAACCTTGGTGACCTATTACAGACCTCAGATGTCATTTCTGTATTATTATATCCCTATAAGACAAACAGCCCCTGTAGTAGAAACAATTTCATATTTTATGCTTAACACTGGAAGCCTCAAATTTTAAAAAAGTTGATTAAATTGCACTCTAATGTTTCATGAGATCTGGACCTTGAAAGCAACACTTACTGCATGAGGAAGCTGATCTCCACTCCCCAATCTGGATGCCCTGAGCTTGACAATCTGTCACATAGGCGCTGATAGAACTGCACAAAACTTGTTGGAAGCCTTTGTACAGGCAGGTATCAAAGACACAGTCCTCAAAGTAGTATGTTGGATCAATGACAGCATTACACTGCTTGAATGGTCCATTTTTTCTATTGAGGAGCCCACAGTAATGTTCACCCTGGTAAATCTGTTTCTCTGCTTCACTGCACACTGGGCAGTTGTTCGAACAGCCCTCTGAGCATTGTGGGGATCCTCTCAGCTTCCAGCTGTCTGCAAATTGGATCATGTTTCTTGTTTGAGCCCCATTCTTCATGGTGAAGTCATCACTGGGATCTCGATTGGCATTGCCACAGAGTCCACAGATAGATTCAGCGTAACTGTTGGGAATAATGATCCTGGCATGGCTGTACCAATCATAGGTGACTTGTATATCAAAGTCTGTTCTGATAAAGCCATGGACCCCACTCTTGTAGATCTGCAGTTTATTCTCATAGGAGAATGGTAGGTTCACAGAGACTCCATTGACCTGGAAAACACATACCGTCAAGGATTTTAAAGGAATCCAGAAAACAAGGATATGGTCACATTATTACTTGCTGCAGAACAAATAAGAAATGTGTGTGTTGCCCCTATAGAATTTGTCCAGACTATTTGAAAAACTTCGTCTCCCTCTATGAACTGGCTAGAGCCCTAAGATCTGCAGGGGAAGGCTTTCTCTCACTCCGCCACCATCCCAGGCTCATCTGGTCAGGACACGGGAGAGAACCTTCTCAGTGGCTGCTCCCACGCTGTGGAATGTTCTTCCATGGGAAACTAGGCTGGCCTCCGCCCTGCTCTCCTTTTGCCAGCAGGCAAAAATGTTTCTTTTTAAGGAGGCCTTCAGTAGGTGAGCTGAAGACCTTTTACTTATTCATTAGCTACTTTGAAAAATCTATTGCAGTTTTACTGTTTTATATGCCTTTTAGTGATTTAATTGTTTATATGCTTTTAACATTTTTTTTAACCTGTTGGAAGCTGCCTTGGGTCTCATCTTGGAAGAAAAGGCAGCATATAAATTCAATCAATCAATCAATCGATATAGAACAAATTCATCTCTGCTGGTCTAAACTAGAAAGGCGATCACTAGTTTTGTAGTATGATGAGAAATAAATTGGTCTTGAGGAGATAAATTACTTCCATTTCTGGAAGTCCAGAAAGGATTTGGCTGCTTCTTTTGCAAAAATTTCCATTGCATTCTTGCTGCCCTTCACTTTCCATTTTATGTTTTACAAACAGGGCCAGCCCTACCATTTGGTAGACGAGGTAGAAAAAGTGCAATCCAGATGTTTTGAACTTCAACTCTCATCGGTCCAAGCCAGTATATCCAATGGTGTGGAACACTGGGAGCTACACTTTCTCCATCCCTGAGGTAAATTAAGGAAGTCACATCAAGTGACAAACTTTCAGTGGTGTGCTGAGATCACTGACCATTACCTTCCATTAGGGGACAGAGTTGTGTGTTCTAGGGTTTGTGCTCTGAAGCCTATATAAGTTAATCTGATACCCTTAGACAAGGTAGAAGATGCTGTCCTCATACCAATGTTGGAGAAAAAATATCTACAACTAGTCTGGTCAACTTTGTACGTGGCATGGGGGAGCACCATCATGCTTCAGGTAGAACAATGTATTGGGGAAACCCTATTTCTACCATTCTCCCCACACACACACACACACAATAAAAGAAAATAGTCCCGTGTAATCGACCTGAGAAGCCTTATATCTCAGTATTTCTACCTGAACCTTCTGTGGATCCTCTTGGCTCAGACTGATAGTCATGTTGTAGACCTCCAGCGTCACCACTTTTGTGTAGGACACGGCCTTGCTTCCTCGGTTGTTGTTTTCCACTGTGACCAAAAATGGGGTGAGTCTGGGATGGTCAACACAGACCCCTGCCAACTGATAAACACAGGTCCCCATGAAATCAAATTTCTTTCCATCAAAGGTTGTGTAATGAGGGTCCCCAGATGCAGTACAGGTGCTGTAGGCAACTTCATGACAGCCCCGAACGCCGTTGACCGTGACACATTTCTCATTTCTCTTGCATGAAGACCTCATGCACACAGTCCGGCCTAACCTGGGCTCACACTTGCAGCGAGTACGACAGTCTTCGTCACCCCAAAACTCTTCCAAGGGATCATATTCCACACCTTTGTAAGTGCAGCTACAACTCATCATTGGGACACAGGCCTCCTCGTTGCGGACATAACCTTCATTACACTGGCAGCTTTCTTCACAGGGCTGACTGCACTCAGAGGGAGCAGTTCTGTCAGAACAGGTAGCCGGGCAGGCGGTTCCACAGGCTTCATAATGGCTGTTCTCAGGGCAGGATAATGGGATTGGAATTGGTGAGGGAGACGGAACAGGATCTGAAGGAAACATTGATTTTTTTTAAAAAAAAGGGGGGGGGGAGAAGAAGAGGTGAATGCCAGGTCCATTAATCAGCCTCCCCATCTGAGATAATGCTTACCTGGACATGTGCAACAGAGTCACTGCAGGGGAAGGTAACTTTTAGATCATCTCCACAATAGAAACCAGTGCGATTGGTGATGGACACTTAATGCCAGATCATAATACATGACAGGGGCAGAACAAGAGGCTACTTAAACCTGATTGCCTCTGCACATGTGTTTGATCTTCACAGCATGACCCACCCTCCCACTTTCTGTGCAGTGTGAGAGTTGTCTGATCTCTTTGGGGCTGGTTGGGATTCCTTTCCCTCTCCCTCCCCCCCTTTTTTAATTTTTTTTTGCTTGTCTCATACTGTATCTGCTGGGACTTAGACAACTGGTTTGGCTGGTGTCTTTAAACAGGCCTTCTTCTGGCAAGTAGCAGGGGAAGAATATAAGACTTCAGTGTAGGGTAGGCCTCCCTCTTTAGCAATGGCATATCTGGCATAAACAGTGCCTAGGCCAAGCATAGAAGTTGCACCTCTATCATCTTAGCTCTAACCCCACTCCCCTGCCCTACGTGCATGGGGGGGTTCACCCGCCTGGCATTGGCACCCAGGGCATGTACCCTACTTGCCCCACCCTAGATATGCCTCTGCTCTTTAGGGTCCTGCATCCCAGAGAGTGGGGATGGAGGCTATCCTTGTGGCTAACCTGGGAGTAAGGCTCTTATTTGTTGGGCCCTGAGACTTGTCTGGAGTCTGCTGGGTTACTTTCTAATTATGCTGGACTGTGGCATAACCAAAAACATTGGTATTGCCCTCAGGGCTGAGGTGTTTTGCCCAAGGGAAAGCTGAGGAGGTAGTCTCCTGGTCTCAGCTGGACCCTCATCAGGTTGTTCTCCCTCCCTTACTCCTTTCCCAGGCCAAGGCAAATATGTCAGGTTAAAGTGGCTTGTTTCCTACTGCTCCAGAGACCAGGACTAGGAGCAATGGATTCAAGATGCAGGAGAGGAGATTCCACCCGAACCTCAGGAAGAACTTCCTGATGGTCAGAGCTGTCCTGCAGTGGAATATGCTGCCTTGGAGTGTGGTGGAATCTCCTTCTTTGGAGGTTTTTAAGCAGAGGCTGGATGGCCATCTGTTGGGAGTTCTTTGATGTGTGTTCCTGCATGGCAGGGAGTTGGATTGGACGGCCCTTGTGGTCTCTTCCAACTCTATGATTTAACCCAATTTTCTGGGTCTGGTTTCCTTATTTCATGGTTGACATCAAATATATACATCTAGTCTTAATTTACAATACACTGCCCAAGAGTTTGTCAAAGGAGACTTAGGCCCAGCCCTGTCATTAAGCAGACTGAGGTGGATACTTCAGGCAGAGACTATGTGAAGCAGGGGAGCAGACAGAGCTGTGTGTCTTACATGATCTATCCTAGCTCCACCCACCCACCGACCCAGTTTTTTTTCCCCTCAAGTGCATTGGGGGACACTGTCCTATCACCAGGATGGATGTAAGATTCAGTGCCTACTCTGCTCAACTTTTGAAATGTGAACCAGAATCCTGCTGGTGTTATTTACACGTGCAAGGTCCTTTACATATGCAAGTTGTACATTTTTGACTGTTGCACAACATACAGAATCAGTTTGTGGTTGCATCAGGGAACCCAGGTGTAAGCATTTCACATCTCACCTAGTGTTACTCCTGACTAGAGCAGAACCAATAAATCAGTTGGATTTATCTACGCATCAACTTGACAACTGACTATATGAGTCTACTCTAGTTGGACTAACCAACAGGATTCCAGCCATGGAACTGTGCATTCTTGGATGGTGTGTAATATCTCTCAGTGCCTTCAATGTGCTAGTTTATTCACTGAGTTTGCAGCAATGGTCACTGTGCATTCTCTGTTGCACAACAAGACAATAAGCAGCCACACTGCCAGATACACAGTTGATTGCACAGTGTCGACATTCAGCTGAGTAGTGTGACCATAGTATAACAACTTCAGTCTACATTTATACTATGCAAGGGCAATATAGGATCTCAGCTATCTGCATGGGGAAAAACCATCCTGTGCTTCACGTCAGACTCTAAAATGTCTTGGGTTGGCCCTGTTAGAAGTTTTTTGCAGGGTTCCATATATTGGAACTCCAAGGAGCTTAAGATGCCAGGAACTCAGTTGCACAATCCGAATACATTTCAGGGCTGAAACACACAGTTGACAAACCACAATTTCTCCTTGGCTGTGGTCCCAGGGGTGGATGGCTATAAAGTAAACAGATTACAGCTGTAGGCAGCTGCTCTTTGCTACACAATCATCAAATGTGGGTTTCATAAGACTCTTGGGTTGGTTTTGGTTTTGGGAGCAATCTATTGGAAGGATGAGGCACAGATTAAGATGAGTGTTTATCTAAATTACTAGCTAAATTAGATTAACACACACACACACACACACACACACACACACACATACATATACTCAGGGTTTATAGAATTTATTTTTCCAGGTTTAGTTGTGTTTAGAAGGGTTTATACCCTTCCTTTTCAATATAAGATGAAAACTGCTTGGGTGAATTTAGTAGAAATCCTACCCAAAGGGAATGGTTTAAGAATGCCCCTGTACAAGTCTCCTACTCCAGGTTATAATGTCCAGAAACACTTCAGGGGGGAAAAAAAAAACTTCAGGTGACTGAATATTGTACCTATTTTGACTGTTAGAGACAACTGTCAGACAAATATAACTTAACAGATCAATTATCCATAAAGGAACAGCTTTCATAACCTCCGACAAATCCACAGTCTGTGACAACTGAGTATGGGACTATTGAGCTATACAGTCAGCCCTCCACATTTGTGGGTTTAACATTCATGCATGTTTTTATTTGCAAGTTTCTCTAGCCCCTGTTCCCCACCTCAAGTGCCTCTTTTCCAGGGGAACTTTCCCTCTCAGCAGCTCCAATCAGTCTGTACAGCCTTTTTTAAAACTGCCTCTGCTACGCCTCCTCCACCACCACCACCAGCTGCCTGGCAAGCTAAGGATGGATTTCAGTTCAATTTCTCAGCAGCACGAACTCAGCATCACCAAATGCCCCCATACACATACCCAAGGAAGGAGACGGGCAGGAGAGAGAAAGTATAGAGCCACCATGCTGACTCACCCCTTCTCCCTCTCTTTTCCCTGACCTGGTTTGGACCCTGGGTGCCTGCTCTCCCCATCATGCCTCAGCCCCCTTCCCACAGACACACACACACATATTTTGATATTTGTGGGGGTCCTGAGCCCCTAACCCTAGCAGTTGTGAAATGCCAACTGTATTGCGGAGTTACAGCTATGCAATCCATGTCTCTGTGTTTCCAACAGGACCTTGCAATCCCTTAAAAACAAGAAATATTATGATTTCCAGTCCTACCATGACAAGAACTCAAGATAAGTAAATATGTAAGGAAGCTGGGACTTGGTGCACTGTCTTGATTTACACACAGTTTGAGAATAATTACCAAATGTCCCGAAAGGTGGTGGAGCAAAGCCAAAGCCTTCGTAGTTTTTGGTACCAAAGAGAAAGACACCAAAGGGAACTTCAGGATGCTCTAGGAAGACAGCTCTGCTTGCAGGGGGCCATTTGCCTTCTCCCCATGAATACTGTGAGCCAGGGATCTGTGTCCATTGAATGCCTGTAATAGCCGAGTTATCCTGAGTAATGCGATTGATTTCAGACCTTTTGGCTATGATGGCGATATAGTTCTCAAACTTGTCCATTCCCTCAATGTAGTAAGACAGGCCATAGTGTGTTATGGGTGGGATGTTGATGAGGAACGGATCATAGCCCGTATTTCCTGACTTGATACCAGTGAAGAACAAAAAGACTTGGATTCCAGCATTAGAAGAGATATAAAATGCCTCTGGGTATTGGATTTCAAACTGGCTTACCTCTCCAGCCACCATGTCTTGAAAGCTTTTTAGATTCCCTGATTGATATTGTATACGTGTGGTTTGGGACGCAACCACATACACAATATCAGCACTGCCCTGGAAAAGCACAGGAGGAACAATGAAAGTGGTGCCCCAGCTGGAGACCGGCAGGAGCTGTTCAGAGACATGATCGCAGTAATAGTTTTGCTGAACACAAACGTGCCCAGTCAGGACTGCCACAGGTGCTGAGCACTGAATTCTAGTGCCAGACAGATCTTCTGAGCTTTGCAGCTGGACAACCTGGAAAGCACCAAGGTTAACTGTGAGTTTTCTCCCTGCACCATAGGTCTTTCCGTCAAAGTACACTTTCCCTCTCAGATAAATATCAACTCTCGTTGGCATCTGCCAAGCTATGACTGCAAATTCTTTTAAGTAGTTTGTCGATCTGGTACCAGCCGGAGTAATGATGTAATACTCTGTGCCGAGTTCATGGACTGGGTATACGGTTGTGGTGGCAGCAGAAAATAGCTTCCTGTCCAACGAGACGACAGAAATGTCCTTGTTAGCCTGGATGAGAACAGAATTATCAAATGTGTCGCTGCCTATCATCTCTGTAGTCACTGGGATTTGCACAGGCACCGTTTGACCTTCCCCAATTGAGTAACTTTTCCGGATGACGCTTTTGGTCAGTGTCACGGTTACTGTGGTGGCACTGTGGTAACCAGTGAGGAACAGCTGCAACCTTGTTTCAGAGGGCCATCTCGTCTCAAAATTTTCCATGAAAGCTGTGATGAATTGTTTCCCCTGGAATCCAGCTCTGACAGGACCTGATGGAAGGAGAAGAGAAGAGATCTGAAGAAATCAAATCTGGCAATAAAATAACTGTAAAAACTGTAAGAATGTCAAGATACCTCCTCAAACATCAGTTTGAGAGCTGTATATGGATTAAGCGAGCCAGCATGATGTAGGTTTGTGCATTGAACTACAACCCTGGAGACCAGCGTTTGATTCCTTGCTTGGTCACAGAAACCCTCTGGGTGACCTTGAGTGTGTCACATGCTCTCAGCCCCCAGAAAATCTTGTGATTCACCTTAGGGTCACCGTGGGTTGGAAACAATTCGAAGGCATACAACAACAACAACAACATGTATTAAGGAGTAGAGGAAGCATTCCTCCCCTTATATCACTTACCTCCCTACATAATTAACATATTTCTCTGTTTATTTGACTTTCTTTTTTTTCTTTTTCTTTTTTCAGTATAATACTACAAAGGGCAAATCAGTGTAATAGAATCAGAATCATAGAGTTGGAAGAGGCCACAAAAGCCATTTCAACCCCCTGTCATGCAGGAATATACCATCAAAGCATTCCCAACAAATGGCCATCCAGTATCTGTTTGAAAACCTCCAAAGAAGGAGACTCCACCACACTCCAAGGCAGTGCATTCCACTGTCAAACTGCTCTTACCATCAAGAAGTTCTTCCTAATGTTTAGATGGAATCCCTTTTCCCAACATTTGAAGCCATTGCTCCATGTCCTAGCCTCTAGAGTTGCAGAAAACAGGCTTGCACCTTCCTCCATAGGACATCCCTTCAAAAATTTAAACATGGATATCATGTTGCCTCTTGACCTTCTCTTCTCCAGGCTACATATCCAGCTTTCTAAGATTACATAACCCCAGGTTAGGAGAGTTTATGAGATCAACAGGACTCTGGACTGAGAATTCTGAGAATTCTAGTCCATAAAGCTAATGCTTCCGGACTCTAACTGTCTGTCGAAAGTATACAAAGCAGTTTAATAACTGATCCAAACTGATCCAAATTACTGTTTCTGGTTATTCGATTATTGCATCACTCCTTCCTTTAGAAGGACATGGTTCATGAAGAAGGAGAATAATATTAGAAGTGAACAACCGGTTCCACAGATGGTGACATGAATAAAGAATTGGTTTCTTAGACCAAGATATAGCTTCTTGATGCAAGAGATGGGCTGCACCTCACAGCAGTTGGTAAAGTATTTACTAGAAGTCTTGCAAATCTGACTATGAGGGCTTTAAAACTGAATTACATGAGGGAGGGAGACAGCCTTTCAGAGGACAACAGGACAACAAATATCAGGGACAATAGCTTCTATGATACAGTGGGAATCTTTAAAATAACTTTTCCCAAGCTCTGATTAAGGGTACCAGACCTCATGTGCTACAAAAACACACCATTTGAGCATAACCTAGGCCTAACTAAGTGTTGTTTAGCTTGGGGTAGAGAAGGTTAAGCTGCTACATGAGGTCACCAAAGAACACCAGGTGCCATAGGCTACATATTCAGTGGCAGGCAATAGCAAACCACTTTTTAGTATTTCTTGCCTAAGACAACCCTATGAAATTCATGGGGTTGCCATAAATCAATAAGTGACATGAAGGCACATACACAACAAGATGCAGAGGGAGAAATGAAAATAGCTAAACCTTATTGTGTTCTATCTCATTGCAACAACAGAGAAACTGAAACGAATAATAGAGAACAATAGGCTTCCTCTTTTGAGGAAAAAAAGGGGAAGTGGGAGCCTAGATTTTGTCATTGTGGTTCTTCTCTTCACCACCTTCCCCAAAGATGTGAGTGATCAGCATTATAAAATGTCCACTCCCATCTATTGCAAGAGATGGTAGCTACCAGTGAGTTTTACAGTGTGCATGCATGTAGCAGATGCTTCTATGCTGAATGCACAAGTGGTTGAATCGGAGGAGTCCAATGACCTCAGCAAAACATATGATTGCTGATAACTAGTATTGGGAAGCTGTTTGGGAATTTCCCCACGGAAGCTTATTTGCAAAATGTTAGTAATTATTAAACAGGATGCATTCCATTAAGCTGACATGTGGACAATTGACATAGCCATGTGAAGATGAGTGGAAAAGGGGGAACAAAATTTGGACTCCTTAGCTTCTAACAATGGAGGGGGGCAACGTTACTTGTATGCACTTGATTAGATCACTAACTTATATCTCTAGAACAACAGATCAGAGAGGTGGATTAATTTACTTCTCTCAACATAACCTCATATTCTGTTTCCCATTTTGTAGCAATGGGGCATTGATTCATGCAGAGACATTCACAGATTTTTCTTTGGGCTTTTCTGTTAGTTGGTTTTTGTTTGGCTGGGCTGATGTGTAATGACAGTGTACTTCTGCAAGTGTACCTGATTTCTGTTCAGCTAATACATACTTCATTTTTTAATTCAAGGAGCAGCCCGTTCGGAATGAGTGTTAGGTGCAGGCCAGTTCAAAACATTTTGCTGGATGAAGCAAGGAGCCTTCCATTTCTATTCCATGTACAAAATTTGGCTGGATTGGATGCTGAAATTTACTTCAAAAGAAGCAATGAGATCTTCTACTACAGTGTTTGTTGACCTGAGATCTACAGACCACTGGGGGTCCATGATATCCTCACATCATCCATAAAAGCTTGAAAAAAATGTTATGAGCTTTTACAGTTAGGAAGGAAGGAAGGAAGGAAGGAAGGAAGGAAGGAAGGAAGGAAGGAAGGAAGGAGAGCACACGGTCTGACTAACGAGGAGGAGGAGCCAGCTAGGGGGGAGGAGTCTTATTAGGAGCTCCCAACGGCCCTCTAGCTCATTCCCAGAGGAGAGAGCAGAGGGTGAGCTGGGTCTGTGAAGACATCCTTGACCAGGTGTTGTTTACAGGCTTGTGGGGCTGTGCTTGCTTGTTTGTCTGTTTGTTGCTTGTTTTTGTTAGGTCTCCTTGTGCTGGCTGTGTGCTCTCCCTGAGCACACAGTCTGACTAACGAGGGGGAGGGAGAAGAAGCCCTCTTCTTCAGCGCTTCCAATTCATCCCTTGGCGATCAGCAGAGGAGACATACTTGATTCCGTTGAATTTTAGGAAGAAAGCCCTGTTATTATTTCTAGACCTACTCCCTGTACTACTCTCTGTAGTATCAAGGATGGAAGGTGAGGGAGCTGCCGAGGTCACCTGTAGCACTTGTGGGATGTTCCTTTTCTTGCCACAAGATGTTGTCGGGTACACCTGCACCAAGTGCAAGCTGGTGACCTTCTTGGAGGAGAAAGTTCGCTAGCTGGAGGCACGAGTTTCTAATCTTCGTCTTATTAGGGAAGGTGAGGAGTTTTTGGATAGGGCAGAGAAGACCTTCCTGAAGACCGAATGCGCAGGGGAGCTGCCAGATCAGGAAGTCAGCACACTGGGCCAAGAAACAGATGCTTGGAGGAATGTCACACGGAGGAGTAGGAGGACCAGGAAGAAAACAGAGACTCTCAACCTACACAATCGCTTCAAAGTTCTTGGCCTTATGAACGATGAGGAGCACCAGGAGGAGGGAACAGAATGTCAACAAGAAGGAATCCAACATCGGCAACAGGAACTAGATCAACACTCCCAGCCTCAACTGAGTGTCCAGGCAGTCCTAGAAGAACCTGCTGGTCGAGGAACCCCGGACAAACCTCAGAGGAGGCGAGTTCTGGTTGTTGGGGACTCCTTGCTCAGAGGAACTGAAACGGCAATTTGCAAACCCGACAAGTTCAATCGAGAAGTCTGCTGTCTTCCTGGGACCAAAATCAACCACATAACGGAGAGGCTAACCAGGCTGGTCAAGCCCACTGACCATAAGCCCCTCATTGTGGTTCATGTCGGAACCAATGACACTGCGAGGCGCAGCTTTTACCACATCACAAGGGACTACGAGCTTATGGGGACAAAGCTTAAGGACCTTGGTGCGCAGGTGGTCATTTCATCTCTCCTCCCTGTTCAAGGATATGGCGCACAAAGGGAAAGGGCAATAGCAGAGGTCAACAACTGGCTCCGCACATGGTGCCGCCGGCAACGGTTTGGGTTTTTGGAACACAGCCTGAATTTCCATGAACGTGGGCTTCTGGCAAAGGATGGCCTGCACCTCACAAAACTTGGCAAGAATGTTTTTGCAAACAGTCTTGCACGGAGGATTAAGAGGTCTTTAAACTAAGTTCTGCTGGGGAGGGAGACAATATTATTCAGGGCAAAGACACAGCGAGTGCAGGGGGGAAAGGCCCAAATTATATTGACCAAGTAGTACAAGCGTCCAATGGTGGGAGGAGTAGAAACTATAGTACAGGACTTGCAGGAAGGGCCCGGGGATTTAAGTGTCTCTACACTAACGCGCAGAGTATGGGAAACAAGCAAGATGAACTTGAACTCCTAGTACAACAAAATAAATACGATTTGATAGGCATCACTGAGACCTGGTGGGATGAGTCTCAGGATTGGAATGTAGGAATAGAGGGGTATAGCCTATTTTGTAGAAATAGACCAAACAAGAAAGGAGGAGGAGTAGCGTTGTATGTCAAGGATGTTTTCACCTGTGAAGAGATCCATGACTTAAACCCAGAAAGCCAGGTTGAGAGCATCTGGGTAAAAATTAAGGGAGCGAGAAACAATAGGGATATTCTGGTGGGGATTTACTACAGATCACCAGCCCAGACTGAGGATCTTGATGACGCCTTCCTCAACCAAATGACCGCGCATTCAAAAAGGAGAGATACAGTAATAATAGGAGATTTCAATTACCCGGATATATGTTGGCAGTCAAACTCTGCCAAGACAGCAAGGTCCAGCAAGTTTCTTGCTTGTCTTGCAGGCAATTTCATGGTCCAGAAGGTGGAAGAGGCCACAAGGGGATCAAATATTCTAGATCTGATCCTGACCAACAGGGATGACCTTGTTAATGAGGTAGAAGTGGTTGGATCTTTAGGGGGGAGTGACCATGCCCTATTGGAATTTGGCATTCAGTGGGAAGGAGAAGATAAGTGTAGCCAGACACTCGTCTTAGATTTTAAAAAAGCGGACTTCTGTAAACTTAAGGAGCTGCTGGCTGAAATTCCGTGGTCAGGAATAGTGAAAGAGAAAGGAGTTCAGGAGGCATGGGAGTTCCTTAAAAGGGAGATACTGAAGGCACAGTCTAAAACTGTGCCAATAAGGAGGAAAAATGGAAGGCATCTGAAGAAACCAGAATGGTTGAGTAAAGAACTCTCAGCTGAGCTAAGAGTTAAGAGGAACGTGTACAGGAAATGGAAGAGGGGCGAAACCACCAAAGAAGAATTTAAGCAAGTAGCCAGGAGATGTAGGGAGGAGGTCAGAAAGGCTAAAGCACAGAATGAACTTAGGCTGGCCAGAGACATTAAATACAATAAAAAGGGCTTTTTTAAATATGTCCGCAGCAAAAGGAAAAAGAAAGAGGCGATAGGGTCGCTGTGCAGAGAAGATGGCGAATTACTAACAGGGGGAAGAGAAAAGGCAGAACTACTTAACATCTTCTTTGCCTCAGTTTTTTCCCAGAAGGATACAAGCACTCAACCTGGTGGTTGGGGAGCAGGTGAAGAAGCAGGGGAAATGCGGCACATAATAGGTAGAGAGGTGGTACAAGAATACCTGGCCACACTGGATGAATTCAAGTCTCCAGGGCCAGATGAATTGCATCCTAGGATATTAAAAGAACTGGCGGAGGTCATTTCGGAACCGCTTGCTATAATCTTTGAGAAATCTTGGAGGACAGGAGAAGTTCCAGCAGACTGGAAGAGGGCAAATGTTGTCCCCATCTTCAAGAAGGGAAAAAAAGAGGATCCAAATAATTATCGCCCAGTCAGCCTGACGTCAGTACCCGGAAAGATCCTGGAGCAGATCATTAAGAGGTCAGTTTCTAATCACTTAGAAAGCAATGCGGTAATCACGAGAAGTCAACATGGATTTCTCAAAAATAAGTCATGCCAGACTAATCTTATTTCTTTTTATGATAGAGTTACTAGCTTGATAGATGAAGGGAATGCTGTGGATGTAGCATATCTCGATTTCAGTAAGGCCTTTGACAAAGTTCCACAGGACATTCTTGCAAAGAAGCTAGTAAAATGCGGGCTGGACAGGGCTACTGTCAAGTGGATCTGTAACTGGTTGACTGACCGTTCCCAAAGGGTGCTCACCAATGGCTGCTTTTCATCCTGGAGAGAAGTGACTAGCAGGGTGCCACAGGGTTCTGTCCTGGGCCCAGTGCTGTTCAATATCTTCATCAACGACTTGGATGAAGGAATAGAGGGCATGCTCATCAAATTTGCAGATGACACCAAATTGGGAGGGGTTGCTAATACGCCAGAGGACAGGATCAAAATTCAAAATGACCTGGATAGATTGGAGAGCTGGGCCAAAGCTAACAAAATGAAATTCAACAGAGAGAAGTGTAAGGTCCTACACTTAGGTAGAAAAAATGGAATGCAGAAATATAGGATGGGGGACACGTGGCTGGATAGCAGTACGTGTGAAAGGGATCTAGGAGTCTTAATAGACCACAAGCTGAACATGAGTCAGCAGTGTGATGCGGCAGCCAAGAAAGCCAATGCAATTCTCGGCTGCATCAATAGGAGTATGGTGTCCAGATCGAGGGAGGTACTCGTACCACTCTACTCTGCTTTGGTTAGACCTCATCTTGAATACTGTGTCCAGTTCTGGGCACCCCAATTCAAGAAGGACATGGTCAAGCTGGAGCAGGTCCAGAGGAGGGTGACCAAAATGGTGAAGGGCCTGGAAGCCAAGCCCTATGAGGATAGACTTAGAGAGCTGGGAATGTTCAGTCTGCAGAAGAGAAGGTTAAGAGGGGACATGATAGCCATGTTTAAATATTTGAAGGGATGCCATGTAGAGGAGGGAGAGGGCTTGTTTTCTGCCGCTCCAGAGACCAGGACAAGGAGCAATGGATTCAAGCCGCAGGAAAGGAGATTCCACCTGAACCTCAGGAAGAACTTCCTGACCGTCAGGGCTGTCCGGTAGTGGAACAGGCTGCCTCGGAGTGTGGTGGAGTCTCCTTCTTTGGAGGTTTTTAAACAGAGGCTGGATGGCCATCTGTCGGGAGTGCTTTGAGGGTGTTCCTGCATGGTAGGGGGTTGGACTGGATGGCCCGTGTGGTCTCTTCCAACTCTACATTTCTATGATTCTATGATTCTATGAAAATAGATAGTCATACTTTAATGTCAAAGAGAAATACTGTTTTAGGTTTTTTTAATGATTTTATACGTTTTAATGTTTTAATTGTTTTAATTATGTTTAATATTTTAATTTATCTCTGGAAGCTGCCTTGGATCTCATGCCGGGAAAGAGGTGGCAAACAAATATAGAAAATAAAATAAAATAAAATAAATCTTTTGCTGGTGATAGACATCATTTCTGCAAAGTTTTAATACAATTTCTCAAACTGTTCAAAAGTTATGAAAATAACTGCTTGATAGCACACACACACAAAAAGTACCCCACACCTGATACTACTTCATGCAGTGAGAATATGCAAGTGAATGCTGAGTGGCTGAGGGAAAGCATGTGACAATTCTTGCTATTGCGCATACATCTAGAAGCCACCATTGTAGCTGCACTGAACCTTTGTGTCGTCCACATCATGACATGGATGGTGCTCTGAAACTGCAGTTCAAGGAGCAATCCCTTCCAAATTTCTGGCCTCGCTTACAAGCAAATTTTCTTACAAGCAAACGTACAAGCAAACTATCAGGGAGGGTTTATGAAAGTAGTTATGCCTTTCATAACAACATACTTGTGTGAAAAATCATTCTCTGCTCCCATTTACCTTAAAAACAAGTAAAGAAACTGTTCAAAAAACCTGGAGTCGGAACTCAGAAATCAAGTTTCAGCCACTAAGCTCAACATAACAAAGCTTCTCATTGAAATGCAGCACCAGCCTTCTCATTAACTAATTTATTAATTCAGTGTTCAAGTATTATCATCATCATCATTATTTGGAATCATTCCAAAAATATTGTAATAGAAGCATGTGCATTTGCTTATTTCTCCCTTCTCTTCAAATTTGAAGACCCTTGGAGAACAACTTTAAATGAATATTTGATGCACTTTAGGATTTTAAATCTTGAGTTATATCTTGTTGGTCCCTCGCAACAAAAGATATTCAAATGGGATCTATATTAAAGAAACATTAAGAACTACTATTCCACAACATTTGAGGTAAAAGGCTAGCTTGTTGATTAATTTATTAAAATATTTATAACCTGCCCTACATCTGAAGAGCTTCTGGTATACAGGATGTGCTGTGAAGCATAATCAGTTCATTCCTCCAACAAATAAGGAATAGCCAGAGAATCCAGAAGGATTCCCAATGTTAGGGCTGGCCCCAGAATTAAGAGGCAGACTCATCTTTCTAATTCTCCTCTGGATATTAGACACCCATCCCAAAGAATAAAGGGGGAGACATATTCCATGCTAGCTTACTCACCAATCAGTAGCATTAAACCAGCCAAAATGTATAGGTTCCTCATTCTTGCCATCGCTGCAAAAGAAATAATTTAGGATGAAATACTACACAGATTTCCCCATATTTTTGTTTGTCGTTGCACATATACGTAACCTCTAAAGCAAAGCTTGGACAGTTACTTTTAAAAATGATTTTGTTATGTAACATATTACAACGATACACACATACACACTGACATAATTGGATAGCATTGCAGAAAAAAATAATAACCCCTTGATAGAATCCATATTCCTTGTAAGTTCCTTTTGGGGAGAGGGGAAGAAAAATATCTCTAAAAAAACCGAGAAAATGATTTGAAATTTTCAAAAGATCCCAAGAAAACATTTTATCTACCCAAAATAAAGAGAAAGTAGTAACAATATAATTAACCATGACTTTGTTTGCAATAGGAACATCATGCTACATATTACCTAGCAAAAATACACTGCTGCCAACATCATCAGTTGTAACAATTATTTGCAAACACTGTGAAGCTTTCTTTTCTTTCCTAAACCTCTGCTGTATGGAGATTTCTTGAAGGAGGCTCTGTCGCTTTTAACAGCTGCCTGATATCAACAAGAAAAGGTCTTCCTCCACATGAAGATTCAGTGACAGAAAGTGTCTGTCTGTCCTAAAAGGTAGTTTCCTTCATCTGGGATGAAGAAGGAAGGCAAAGACCAAGTACTGTAGGAACTCACGTACAATTTCATGAGAACTCCAGAGACATGGACTTGAACTGACCTACCACATGAACAACACTGAAACTTCAGATTAACCCAAAAGCATCTTGATCCAAATATTATATCAAAATGCCTATGGTTAAGAAAAAGGGAGTGGCTGTCTTTCTGGCTTTAGTGTGGGGGATTTTGTTACATATTTGTATGGAAGAGAGCAGGTACTTAAAACCTGTTTGACAAGAAACAGCATGGAAAAGTCTATTTACTCTTTGGGGAGTGGTCTCTCTCAAACAGTATTCAACTCCCCTATAAATTTATTTTTGCCTTCCTGCACAAAAACTCACTATTACACAACCTAAACAGTGGTGTAAATAATAAGACAAAGTGAAGCCATGGAAAAGAGACAATCCGCTCACCCTTGGGTTTAGAAAAGGGTGAGAATCAAACTGCTCTCCAGCTGCAACAGAATTGCAACTTCCAATAACTCCCAGTAGCTGTCTGAATTTACAGAGACTCGAAGTGCTGGGAGTTATCAAAAACCGAGGTGCCATCTTGGGAGAGTCATAGATGTCGTTTTTTTCCAGAATATGATTAGAATTAGCAGTAATGTGATTTGCTTCCAAGATGCATGTCCGTGGATTAAGAGAAATTCTTTAACTGGAATGACACAGCTCATCATTAGCCACAATGTGACAGGACGTTAGAGCATCACTCTCAGATCAGCTTTTCAGTGCTGTGGCACAGTGTTTTAATTTCATGGCCACAGGGAAGCAACTACCTTTAGGGAAATAAGCAGTGACGTATTTAAGTATTCTACTCCAAGTCTCAAGTCAAGTCTTAAGTCTCTATTTTCAAGTGTCAAGTCAAGTCTCAACTCCTTGGAAGAGACTTCAAAGTCTCAAGTCTGGGAGCCAACGTTATACCCCAACCTATGTTCCCGAATTTCTGGATAGAGTCGAATAAAGGCAGTTTTAACAATTTAAGGAGAGTTGGCCCTCCACGTTTGTGATTTTTCCATCTGCAGCTTCAGGAGTGGGGAATCAGATCCTTCTCATCTGTGAAGCTGAAGGCTTTTTCAGAAGTGGGGAATAGGAGCCTTCTTACTCCTCCTTCCCAAAGCTGGAGGCTTTTGTTTCAAGTCTACAGTTTCAGAAGTGGGGAACAGGATCCTTCTCATTCCTCATTACTGAAGCTCCAAAAGCTTTAAAAGGAAGGCTCCTTTCTCCTCAAGCCCACTGCCTCACACTTTTTCTGTTCCCCCTGTAAGATATCACCCTGTACTCCGGGAGCAAGTCTTGCCTTCTGCTCTTAGGAAAAGTTTTAGAAAGCTCTTCCTATATGCAATGGTGACAGGCTGCTAAGCAGACCTCAATCCTACCTCAAACCCATTGCCTCACCCGTTTGCTGTTCTCTTCTGAGAAATGCATCCACACTTTGCACTCGAGACAGATCAACATGTGACCAGTACGCAAAAAGAGATGGAAGCATTGTTCAAAGTTTTAAGGTTTCTGGATGAATGTGTTATGCTACTGAACCAAGGGCAGCAAGTCAGTGACTAAAAATATACAAGTCACAAGTTGAGTTGAGTCAGTGCATCATTTATTGTCAAATCCAGTCCAAGTCAAGTCACTGAAGCGACCGAAGTCTGACTTGAGTCCAAGTCAATTGACTCAAGTCTACATCACTGGAAATAAGCCAGATTAAGAGGCAATTGTCCAAAGTTGGCTAAGGAACAGAAGACCTGCAGGAAATTGTCAGCAATTCAACTGTACAACTTTGAGGACCTTGGTGGTTATTTTATGCCATGTGTCCTCCTTCAGGCAGTTTTATCATTATTTCAATTGACCTTTATTAGGCATATTATAACATAAACATATACCCATCAATAAGACATCAAGGATCCTTGCTTGACAGTTTAAACCATAAATTTGCCACCTCAACCAGGAAATTAGCCATTAATCTAGTAACCTGTGGGTTTCGGTCATCCAATGATTATTCTACAGATAGCCTATCTAGGTAGATATTCATTTCCAATAGTCTCCTTAACAGCTTTTCCCTTGAATTTGAATACAATGGGCAGCTCAATGTAATATGAGAGAGATCATCAGGAGCTTGTGCACAATGGCACGTATGTTTTGAGAAAGGGATCTGTAAATATCTGCCCTTGGTCACATTCGAAGGATGTACATTCAGCCTTGCAAGTAGAAAGGCCTTTCTTGCCACTGGCAACATAAGAGTTTGAAAATAATCTGGGATTCTACCCGGCTGGGGAGACACACCAAGCATCAGCGGGGAACAGACCCTAGGGGGTGATGGATATGAAAGGTGACATTCCCTCTCCAAGAGGCAGGCCCTAACAGTTTTGAAGCACTCCGTTTCCGTTAGTAAAAGGAGAGAATCTGATCTTAGGCCCAGGGACATTACTTTGTTTTCATACAGTGAAACCCATCTAGTATAACAGGCATTGGATAGTAGAAAGCATAGGAGGCCAGATCTATTAGGCCTAAAATGGATCTTAAACCAAAATTTAAAGGTCATCAGCCAGGCACTAATTTCAAGAGAGTTCAGGCCCAATTCAGCATAAAGTGTCAGACGGCAAACACATAGGGGAAAAGATAGTATTCTCCTAAAAAAACGTGACTGCACTCTTTCAATCTCTTTATTAAAGACTGGAATCCAGGTAGGCATACTATAAAGTAGTAAAGGTCTTCATTTGGCTTTACAGATTTTTAAGGCTGCCAGAATACCCTGGTTCCCATTTTTATAATTAAAAGATTGTATAGCAGCCAGGGATCTTTTCCCTGCCTGAATTACCTTATCCCTCTGTTTACACCAATGTCCATTAAAGTGGAAAAGTACGCCAAGGTATAGGTAACTCTTGACCTGCTCAATTGTCTGGTTGCCGAACTTCCACGTCCTTGGGACAAATCATTTGCAGAATACCAGTATTTTAGATTTGTCATAGTTTACCCGCAGATGATATTTGTCACAGTATTCAAAAAACCTTCTCAACGCTCTTGTCAAGTCCACCTGGGATAATGAAAGTAACAATGTGTCATCGGCATATTGTAGGACAAAAAGTGGCCGATTACCCAACGAAGGAGGGTGAGAGTCTATTGAAGACAAGAAAGAAGGTAAGTCCGCCACAAATAAGTTAAACAGATGGGGAGCCAACACACATCCCTGTCTGACCCCTACATCAGAGCGAATAGGGTCTGTTAATAGACCAGTTTCAGAGAATTTCACTCTGCACTATCTTTAAAAAAGGGGTTAGGAAGGACTCTGGTAATTATAGTCCAATAAGCCTTCTATCAGTGGTAGGTAAATTATATGCTAGCTATTTGGACATGAAGTTACTGAGTTGGATGAACTCCCAAGTCCTGATCGGTCCAGAGCAGGCGGGTTTCAGAAGGCATATGTCCACTGTGGATCATATAACAGTGCTGTCTTTCCTGGTGAAGAAATACCTGTCACGCCCTAAGGGCAAATTGTACACGGCATTCATTGACTTGAAGGCCGCTTTTGATTCAATTCACCAGCTGCTGCTATGGGATAAGCTTGGTAAGCTTAATGTAGATCCTCGTTTGTTGTATCTACTATGCCAGCTTCACTCAGGCAGTTCTTAGGTGATTTTTGTCAAACTAGAAGAAGGGAACAGTGAGGGGATACTTCAAAACGAGAGCAAAAAAAGACTTAATGGGAACACCTCACTACAGAAATGCTGACAGCAGTGTCACTGCATGTTATGATGAGAAGTAAAATGATGAAATGTAAAAGAGATCAAGGAGAACAATGTTGGCAGCTCACATGGAACTGTGACACCACCCCTAGCATATCTCACCAGCTTACTTTGTGGCAGCAGTATCAAGATGCACAAGCTGGAAATAAAGGCATGGTTAAAAAAAATTGTTTAGCAATCATAAGTCTCTGGTGTTCTTCACCATTACAAGGAAGACTGTAATGAAATGTCATATTACAAGGGACTGTAGCCATAAGCCCTTTTCATTAAAATTCTACAGTCCCAGTACTGAAAGATTCTGAGACACCAAGGCAGGGAGATATCCCTTTAGACCCTTGCCTCAGGTTGACCATTTCCACCAACTGTCCTCTGGGAAACATCCATATCAATCGTCACATGAAAATATTGGCTGGCGTAATGCTGGTAAATTAAGATAGTAGAAACTGGACTTACACCCTCACAACCCACTTTTTTGCTCTTTGCGGAGATCAAAATTCAGTGTGAACTGCACAACAACTAACATACACATACACAAAACCCACCTTTTCTCAGCTGCAGCTCCTGGACTTGGGTATTTCCTAGTAATGGAGAGAGCTAGAGAGGAGCTGCAGGCACATTTCCAGAAAAAATTACGATTCTGAAGGTTTCTCAGAAAGAGACAGAGATTTTGGATGCAATGGCCATGGAAACTGCTCACGTCCACAGGTATTCTCAACGGCTTTCTGAGGATCCCCGTGAATGATACATTTGTGGGAAATACTGGTCACATGATCAAAAAAAGGTGTGTGCAGAGGTCTGCGTCCGGTGGTATCTCATGCTATCTTTGGGTCAAGGAGAACTAACAAAGTCACACGTTGTTGATCCTATCTACTCATGGTGAGGTCATCAGCTGGGGTTGCTTCACATGTCAATCCAGTCAAGAGCTAGAGTTAAATGGCCCTGGATAATCTTTTCAAAGAGTGCCTCCAGCTGGAAAGAAACTTCACAATGAGCCAAAGTAAGCACCAAGCCTACATACTGCAGGGAAAAGGTACTGCTAAAAGAAATTCCACTTCAGATGGTTGTGTTTTAAGTACACCATGAACTTTGCAAGCTTTGACTGCAGACTGATAAGAGGCACATGGAGGAATGAAGTGGTAGAGGGGAAACACAGCATATGGGAAAAGAGAGGAAGATAATATCAATCTGGTGTGTTTGTTGAATGATAGCTGGTTTGTGTGATGTCAGCTCTAACTTGCTTTCCAGGGTAAATACTCAGAATGTGGAAACACACATGAACAGAAGCATTCTTTATTGAAAAAGTACAGCTGGATACCAAACATAACTTTGAGTTGCAGAAACTGAGTATCATCAGTCCACTGAAGTTTATATAGATTCAATCAATAATTATTCAGCATGCATTACATTGGCCCTTTCTGCACGAGGCGAGTGAATTGCTCCATGGCGTTACTTACCGGTTCTTCTTGGGTCCAAAGTAACGCAGACTTTCCCTGGAGCCCTTCCGCAGGGCTCCAGGGTGAACCAGAGCAGTGCTAGGTCTTTAGATCCGCACTGCTCCAGCTGAAAATGGCGGCTTCCTGTGGCTTCCGGATGAAAATGGCGGCTTCGTGGGTGCCGACCAACTGCTGATGCTGGCCACGCCCACAGCCCGTCCTCCGCTGATCACAGGCTCGCATTGGTGCGAGCCTGTGCATCTGCACAGGTAAGCAGGAACGCAATGGCACGTTCCAGAAGATTGAAAGACCGGATTTTTCCGGTCTTTCCTTAGCGGGCTGGAGGACCACTTGGGGGTGGTTTGGATCGGACTAAGGTGTGGAACTAAGTTAAATAGTCCTCACTTAGTCCGATCCAAGGTGCGGACGACCTCTGTGCCAGGACGCCTTGGTCTGTGTTAACACCCACGTGCAGAAAGGGCCATTGATTGGTGGAATTCACATGTCATATTAATTCCTCAGCCACTCTGATTCTGCCCAGGCTTGCTTTGTTTATATACATTGCTGCATGGCCATCTGCTGTCCTTTTATTGCTCTTTCTTCCTGCCTGGCTTGATACCCTAGCCCAGCATCCTGCTCCTCTTTGATCTTGGCTGATATACAACTTCTCCACTAGCCATCTCTGGTGTTATGCTAAATAATAAAACAATCCTTGAATGCTAGTTTGGTATCTGGTTACCCATCAAAGCCCTTCCAAGGAAGTATTCTGTTTATTGCCTTCAGTTTCCCAGCTTATCCCATTATCCTTTAAAACATAGTCTTGTTTACTTGTTTACTTGTTTATTACTAAAGCTGATGCATAGAATGCTTAATGAAATAGTTGACAAAGGAAAACCTGCATCTTGGAATGAAGAAAACATTACATTGATATTGAAAGAAGGGAAGGATTCCCGAGACCCTAACAATTATTGACCGATATCCCTTTTAAATGTAGATTACAAAATATTTGCAAATATATTGGCTGAAAGACTGAAAAAAATCTTAAAGGAGATATTACATGAAGATCAAAGTGGCTTCTTACCTAAAAGACAAATAAGAGATCATCTAAGAATGGTGATTAACATGATAGAATATTATGAAAAACATAACAAGAAGAAATTTGCTATGATATTTGTTGATGCCGAAAAAGCTTTCGATAATATCAAACACGAATTTATGCTACAATTACTCAGGAAGATGAATTGTGGAGAAAAATTTGGCACATGGATTGGAGAAATATACGAAAATACAAAGTCTCAAATCATAACCAATGGTGAGAAAACAAAACCAATCAGAATAAGAAAAGGTATGAGACAAGGCTGCCTTCTTTCACCATTGTTATTTATAACAGTATTGGAAGTGCTGCTTAGAATCATCAGAGCTGATAAAGATATCAGAGGGACTAAAGTAAAGAGTCACGAGTACAAATTGAGGGCGTATGCTGACGATCTTGTGATTTTTCTTGAAGATCCAAAGTCAAGTGTGGAAAAATTACTGGAAACAACTAAAAAATTTGGAGAGATGGCAGGATTTAAAATTAATAAGGGTAAAACAAAAATCATAACAAAAAATATGACTAAAAGAGAAATGGAAGAGATATTACGATTGACGGGATTTGAGACAGAAAAAAAGATAAACTATTTAGGGATTACAATAGCAAAACAAAATAATGAATTGTTTGAAAATAATTATAAAAAATTATGGACTGACATAAAGAAAGAAATTCAGAAATGTCCAAATTGAGTTTATCTTTATTGGGAATGATAGCAGCAATTAAAATGAATATCCTTCCAAAAATTAATTATCTTTTTCAAAATCTTCCAATAATAATTAACAAAGGATGTTTTCGTGATTGGAAGAAAGATTTATCGAGATTCATTTGGGGAGGGAAGAAGCCAAGAATAAAGGGGCAGATGTTAATAGAGAGAAAAGAAAGAGGAGGATTTGGTGTACTGGATCTTGAAATATATTACAAAGCAAACGCCTTGACCTGGTTCAAAGAATGGATAATTCTTGAAAATGAAAGAATATTGGAATTGGAAGGATCGGAATTGAAATTTGGCTGGCATGGATATCTTTGGTACAATAAAACCAAAGTGGATAAAGAATTCCTCAACCATTATCTTAGAAGGGCATTATTTGAAATTTGGAAGAAATTTAAAAGGAAGGTGTATATTAGAATCCCGTTATGGCTATCTTCCCACGAAGCCTTATTTGGAAGATGGCAAGATGAGAAAGAAAAATGGATCAGATACGAAGATATTATAGTAGAAGAGAAGACAAGTCTAAGAATAAAAACAAGAGAGGAACTGGAGATGGAAGGTTTCACATGGAAATGGTTCTTATATTATCAACTGAAAGAAAGATTTAAAATGGATAATAAATTGGAAGGATTTGAAAGTATAGGGAAACGGAATGAATTTGAGAACATCATTCTCGAAAAAAAAGACCATTTGGTGGCTCAATTATACAAAATATTATTAAACAGACAATTAGAGAAAGAAATAATTAAAGATTCAATGATACAATGGGCAAGAAATATAGGGTATGAAATGAGCTTGGAACATTGGGAGAAAAGCTGGACGAATACACAAAAATTTACATTAGCCCAAAAGCTGAAAGAAAATTACTTTAAGATGGTACTTAGATGGTACTTAGACCCAGCAAAATTAAGGAAAATGTACAAGATTTCCAGCAAATGTTGGAAATGTAAGACAGAAGAAGGAACATTCTTCCATATGTGGTGGTCATGCCCTGAAGCTAAAAGATATTGGAAAACCATTCAAAAGAAAATATTGCAAATATTACAAATTAATATTCCTTTGTATCCTGAAATATTTCTTTTAAATATGTTACACCAAATAGAAAAAAGCATATTAGATATTGAAGAATAATACTGAATATGGTACCAAATGCAAGGATTACTTATGCAAAATACTGGAAGTGTGAACATATCCCAGATACTGAGGAATGGGAGGTTAAACTATCAAAAATGATAGCGATGGATGATTTGACAATGGCACTTAAAGGTGAAACAAAAGGGGAAAATAGGGAAGAATTGAAACCAATTAAAGAATACATACAACGAAAATGGGCGATTCAGAAGGAAACATGAAAAGAATGAAGATAAGCAAAGATATGGGAAAAAGGGAAGAGAAAAATTTATATTCAAAATAATAAGGCAAGTCACAGAAAAGGAGAAACGATCAGAAGAAACTTGGAAAAATAAGTGAGTAATCAAACTAGAAAAAGGAAGGAAAGAAGTTGAAATTGTACATTTGTACATAATCTGTATATAATTTTTATATAGAAGGATGCTCATAAAACTCAGAACAAAGCAGGAAAAGAATTCATATGTAAGACAAAGCAGAATATACAAGACATGTAATTGAAATTTATTTAGATACATAAAAGATATAGAGGTATCTGTATATGCAGACTAAGTTAGAACAGCAATAGAAGAAGAAGAAGAAGAAGAAGAAGAAGAAGAAGTTGGATAGGTATACAAATTTGATTGTATATATTTCTTTGGTTTTTGTTTCTGGTATATTTATAAAAAGAAAGAATGATTATTTGTAAATATTGATTGTTATAACTTTTATAATAAAATAATAAAATAAAATAAAAAAACATAGTCTTGTTCATATACCATCATCCCTTCACAGCACATCACACTTTCATTGCCTGGCCCTTGTTTCCCAGGAACAAGTACAAATCATACATTAGCAAGTTACAGTATCAAACTACCTGCCTTCGTACAATATGTAAATGTACTACTTACTCTCTAGATTCTATGCAAGCAGTAATACATATATGTAATACAATATGGGTGCAATCAATGAAGGTATATGATAACCCCATTAAACAAAGTTAACAGCCAGTACTAACTAGACCTGCTTAATAGATATCCTGACCTGCTACAGTGGCATACAGCAAAAGACAAGACATCATAACATAAGAGGAAATACTGACAATTAAACTCCAATACAACTACTACCTCCTACAACATGCTTATTGCATACGGTATTAGAAAGCATAACATAATCAGTAAGCCTCCTTCATTATGAATCATATCATGGAGCATGCCAACATAACAGTTTGCATTAAGTGGTTTCATTCAGGCCAGCCTATGAGTCAAAGAATCTGCTTGGAAGAAAAACCCGAGAGAGACAATATATGGATGTTGCCGCCTTATTATATACTAGCTTTCAGGTAGCACCAGTTCTTGAAGTTTCTGAAGAGCAAGATGAGTGAGAGAAGAAAATCAAGAACAACTACAAGAATATTAGGGCAGAGCAGGAGGAACTGTGATTTCTATTTGCTTTGTTGCTGTGTTGTGTGCTTTCAAGTCCTTTCTGACTATGGCGATCCTAAGGAAACCCTATCACGGGGTTTTCTGGGGCTGAAAATGCATGATGCACCTAAGGTCACCCAGTGGATTTCCATGGCCAAACAAGGAATCAAACCCTGGTCTCCAGGGTTGTAGTCCAATGCTCACATCGCTATACCACACTGACTCATGTTTATTTACTAGCCACATTCATATCCCGCTTTTCCACTAAGGGGCTAATGATGCCATACACAGATTTCCTCTTTGCCACTTTATCCACACAACAGCAACCTTGGAGGGTAGGTCAGACTGAGAAAGAGAGACAAAGCTAGGGAGAACAAGATCAAGACCCTTTCTGCACCACACTGTTATAGAGCTATTATTCCACTTTCAACCTCCTGTGGAATGCTGCGATTTGTAGTTTGCTGAGGCCAAAGAGTTCCTTGGCTGAGAATTCTAAAGGCCCCTCCCTAAACTGCAAACCCCAGGATTCCATAGGCTGTTGAAAGTGGAATAACAGCACTGCAGAAATGGCCCAAGAGTTTCATGGCTGAGTGGGGATTTGAATCTGACCCACTATATGAAGTAGATTAAGTTCAAAATGTCATTTGGGCCTTAGAAAAGTAACATTTGAGTTGCAAGGCCTTTTTAGAAACAGATGACAGAGATACCAAGGAAGTTAACAGTAATTACCCAGCACTCAGAAGCAGTGGTAATCATAGCTATTTGGGAGGAGAAAAAAAAAACAGTGGGTTATACTACAAGGACACTCTAAACTTAATTTCCCAGAAGCCAGAGTCCCAGATTGTGTTTTAGCAAACATGTACACATACGGGAAAAGCTCCCTCAAGGTGGCATGCTTGGAAAGTGCGAAGTTAAACATAACCTGTGAATTTTTTGCTTGTTTCAAGTTAGATCTGAAATGGTGAGCTGTAATACTCCTATCAGCACTTGAGATAAGAACTGAGCTTTCTGCGTGCAAGGATAACCACGTTGCATCAGAATTCAGATATGATAATTACCTTGTTATTGTTAACTGCTATCTAGTTAACTTGGATTTATGATGAATCCATAGATGAAAGACCTCCAAGCAGAGATGTAGATTCGAGTCGATAGACTCGGACTCAAGTCAGACTTAGGTCGCTTCAGTGACTCAACTCGGCCGTAAATGATGCACTGACTGAACTTGACTCAAGACTTGTATATTTTTAATGACTGACTTACTGCCCTTGAATCAATAAATATAATGCATTCATCCAGAAACCTTGCAACTTTGAACAGTGCCTCCATCTCTTTTTGCCTACTGGTCAGCTGACAATCTGTCTTAAGCCCAAAGCATGGGTGCATTTCTCAGAGGGGAATAGCAAATGGGTTAGGCAATGAGCTTGTGATCTGCTCAGCAGTCTGTCCCCACTGCATAGCAGAGGAGCCTTCTAAAATATTTCCCAAGAACCAAAGACAAGACTTGCTCCCAGAGTGCAGGGTGCATTTCTCAGAGAGGAACAGCAAATGTGTTAGACAACGGGATTGAGGAAGAAGGA
The DNA here is from genome assembly GCA_030412105.1 of Cyclura pinguis. Classification (NCBI taxonomy): domain Eukaryota; kingdom Metazoa; phylum Chordata; class Lepidosauria; order Squamata; family Iguanidae; genus Cyclura; species Cyclura pinguis. The sequence goes on along the minus strand of CM059606.1, from coordinate 12,391,053 downwards.
TCCTTCCTTCTAAAGCTTTGAATCTTCAGTAATGGGAGTCAGATAGGATCCTATTCTCCACTTCCAAAGCTGCAGATGGCAAAATTGCAAATGTGGAGAGCCAACTCTGCTTAAATTGTTAAAACCGACTTGATTTCACTCTATCCAATAATTCTTGAATTTTGGTTGGGGTATAAAGTTGGCTGTCAGACTTGAGACCTGACTTGAAAGTATCTTCAAGGACTTGAGACTGGACTTGAGACTTGGAGTAAAAAACTTAAATATACCACTGCCTCCATGTTACCCTATCCTCAATTGCCCTACTCAGGTCTTGCAGATTAAGGAACATGTTTTCCTTATTGAATCTATCCTTCTGTAGTGTGGTCTTTCTCTTTTCCTACTGCCTTCTAGCTTACCAAACATTATTGTCTTCTCTAGTGAGTGATGTCTTCTCATGATACAGCCAAAGTACAACAGCCTCAGTTTAGTCATCTTGGCTTCTAGGGAGAGTTCAGGTTTGATTCTCTCTAGGGCCCATTCATTTGTCTTTTTAGCAGTTCAAAATATCCATAGAACTCTTCTTCAGCACCACATTTCAAATGAGCTGATTATCTTCCTATCAGCTTTCTTCACCGTCCAGCTTTCACAACCATACATAGAAATTGGAATTATGATGGCATGAACAATCCTAACTTCAGTATCCCATGATATATCTTGGTATTTCAGGATTTTGTCTAATTCCTTCATAGTTGCCCTTCCAAGTCCTAGGCCATTTCTGCACTACACTGTTATAATGCTATTATTCCACTTTCAACATCCTGTAGAATTCTGGAGTTTGTAGTGTACTGAGGCCAAAGAACTCTCCGGCTGAGAATTCTAAATGCCTCTCCCTAAACTGCAAACCCCAGGAATCCATAGGATGTTGAAAGTGGAATAATAGCACTATAACAGTGTAGTGCAAAAATGGCCCTAGTCATCTTCCGATTCCTTGATTGCAGTCACCATTCTGGTTAATGACTGAGCCAAGGTATGGAAAATCTTGAAGTATTTCAATATCTTCATCGTCTGCTTTAAGGTTAGGTAAATGTTCAGCTGTAAACCTTCCATTGCACTTTTTCCCTTGAATTTTTTCAGTAATCATTCCCAGTCTTTGCTCTTTTCTGCTAGTAATATGATGTCATCTGCATGTCTAAATTGTTGATATTCCTTCCTCCAGTTTTCATGCCTCCTTCCTCTGAATCTAATCCTGCTTTACCCATGATATGTTCCACGTACAAGTTAAACCGACAGAGTGATAAAATGCAGGCTTGCTTGACCCCGTTGCCAGTTGGAAACCATTCCATTTTTCAGTATTTTGTCCTAACAGTAGCCTATTGTAGTGTATATAGGATATGCATCAGCACCTGCTAAATACGTCAGAAGCACTATATCCTGCCTGATCTTGGATGCTAAGCAGGGTCAGCCCTGGTTAGTACTTGGATGGGAGACCACCAATAAATACCGGGAAGGACGTAGCAAAATCACCTCTGAGTATTCCTTGCCTAAGAAAACCTATGAAACTCATGGAGTCACCATAAGTAGACCAGCAACTTGAAGTCACATATACACACACAATTGCATAGCACTTCTGAGACATGGTTCTTTGCTAAACAGATTATCCAGATTTTTCTACAGTAGCAAATTGCAGGCTACCTGTTTCAGAATGAGCTCATTTGAAATTTAGTACTGTAGAAGAATTCTACAGATAATACAGACTGTCAAAAAGGCAAATAAATATGTCCAAAAGCAAATCAAGCCTGTATTCTCCATAAAAACCAAAATGAGTAAACAGAGGCTATCCTAGTTCAGACGCATCATGAGTCAACATCATTCACCACAAAAAACAATAATGCTTGGTAAATTAAAGACAATAGGAAAAGAGGAAGACTGCATTGTAGGGAATAAACTGAATCAATGAAGCCACAGCACTGAGTTTACAAAACCTGAGCAGGGCTATTGATGTCTGGGGCTCTTGGATCTTTGTTCATAGCGTCACCATAAGCTGAAGCCAACTTGATGGCAAGATATAGTGGGCCCTTGGTATTTGCTAGGGTTTGGTTCCAGGACACCCCCTCTCCACCATAGATAACAAAATTTGTGGATGCCGAAGTCGCATTATGTACAGTGTTGCAGTAAAATAATGTCCCTTATATAAAACAGCAAAGTCAAAGTTTGCTTTTTGGAATTTCTTTTCTTTTTCCCTTTTTTTGGGGGGGTGGTGGAGGGGGGGCAAAGGGTATATTTTCAAGCCGTGGTTGGTTGAATCTGTGGATGCAGAATCCGTGGATATGGAGCATCAACTATACTAAATACAAAGGAAAAGATGTGGAGAGCAGAGCAGAAGAGTGAGAGCAGAGAAAAAGAGAGCTTGGAAAAGTTAGTTTTCTGGATGTCTACTCCCAGAATCCCCAGCCTGCATGGCCAATGACAATGTGGACTGAGGTATTTGGGGAACTGTAACAGAAAAATAACATTTCAGATCTCTGCATGTGCACTCACTTACACACACACACATATTCTCTCTTAGTGGGAGTTTCTTTCACACAAATTTGCCACTAATGAAGAATGGCTTTTAGGCTAAATCTATCCTTGCCCAGTCCAGATATCCTCTTTGCTGGAAAAATTCAATAAGAAGAGCTGATGAATATAAGAAGACAATGACCTTGAGAAGCAATGTGGTCAAACTCACCAGACTAGAAGTGGAGTCACCTCTGTTTAAATATCTACCACTTATATAGGAAACTTGGTGTGTGACCATGAGTCAGTCACCATCTCTTGTTTTACAGGGCTGTTGTATGGATTACCCTATTTGCTGGCATGTAAGACTCATTTTTTTTTCCTGAAAAATACTGTTTGAAAATAGGGTGCATCTTATATGCCAGTGCATCTTGTATGAGGGCAAATAGTATTTGCTGGCATATAAATGAGGTGCATCTTATATGCTGGCACATCTTATATGCTGGCAAATATGGTAAAAGGGGAAACCAAAAGTTATGCTTACCATCCTGAGACCCTGAAAGATGGTCAAGGTGCAGGTCTAATAATCAGACCAAATATTTAAAATGTGCAGTCCAAAAGATCTTCTTACCTTCAGTGAGACAATAGCACAATCTTGGCAGGGCAAAGGAGAGCAAAGAAGAACTTGGCTGGCTCACTCCATCTCCCTCCCTTCCTCTGCTGCTTTTTCCCCTTTTATAAGGATGAAGAATTAAAGGCTTGTTCCACAGAACTGACCAGGAAGTTCTGAGGTTGTTGTCAAATAGAATAGGACATCCCAAATGGAATGGAGTTCCCAGAGGGCTGGGGGAGCAGACTCAGCAAATAGTTCTTCCTGTTGCTCTGATTGTTTTTAATTGATCTCTCCCCAGGGCTTTCACCCTACTTGGCTATTTCAGGAATAAGTAGCTGGCTTCCTATTGGCTACAAGTTCTAGAAGAACTGCTGCTCTGATGCCACACAAGCTCAGCTGCAATGGCTTTCTTCACCATACAGCAGTGATGTATTTAAGTCTTTTTCTCCAAGTCTCAAGTCAAGGCTCAAGTCCTTGAAGATACTTTCGAGTCAAGTCAAGGCTGGAAGCCAACTTTATACTCCAATTCAAATTCCAGAATTATTGGATAGAGTGAAATCAAGTCAGTTTTAACAATTTAAGCAGAGTTGACTCTCCACATTTGCAATTTTGCCATCTGCAGCTTCAGAAGTGGAGAATAGGATCCTATCTTACTCCCCATTACTGAAGATTCAAAGCTTTAGAAGGAAGGATCCTTCCTCCTCAAGCCTGTTGTCTAACACATTTGCTGTTCCCCTCTGAGAAATGCACTCTGCACTCTGGGGGTGAGTTTTGTCTTTTGCTCTTGGGAAATGTTTTAGAAGGCTCTTCCGATATGCAGCGGGGACAGGCTGCTGAGCAGACCTCAAGTCTGCCTCAAGCCCATTGCTTAAACCTGTTTGCTGTTCCCCTCTGAGAAATGCACCCACACTTTGGGCTTGAGATTATTGTCATGTGACTAGTAGGTAAAAAGAGATGGAGGCGTTGTTCAAAGTTGTAGGATTTCTGGATGGATGCATTATGTTACTGAACCAAGGGCAGCAACTCGGTCATTAAAAATATACAAGTCTCCCCTTACAGACAATTAGCAGAAAGGTTTCAGATGGACATAAAGACATATGGAATTGACTTCAAAGAAAAAACTGGAGCTATTACTGGGAGTTTCCCAGGCTGCACTGGGGCAGGAAGTGCTACTGGCACGGCTCCAGAGGCTCCGCACGCCAGGTAAGTGCATGTGGGGCCTGGGAGCAATGCACAATTGTGCACCATTTTCAGCTTCTAGCTGAAAATGAAAAGGTGGGCAATGGCGCCTGCCGGCCCCTGGAGTGTCACACAATTGTGAGTGCGTTGTGCAGATCAATCCTCACAATTGTGCGACGCTCCAGACGCCCTTTCGCCTGGAAAATGCCATGCGAAAAGGACCTGAGTCAAGTCACTGAAGCGACTTAAGTCCAGCTTGAGTCCAAGTCTATCCACTTGAGTCTACATCACTGCCATATAGCAAGGATGTTTGGACAAATGGGGCATTATTCACCTAAGCCCAACATCCTTCCAAACCAGATGTGGGGAGAACAAAGTATAGTGAGATCTTCCTGGGGTCCTTCTAGAGTTCCTGGAGTCTTTCCAGAATCTGGAGCAATGCATCTAAAAGACAGAGATCCCAAAAGGGGAGGGAAATGGTGGCATTTGATACTCTTACCTGAACTAATTAGCTCCAGTCAAAGATGAGAGAAAGGCAAATTCAGATGGTTTCTACATTTGCCCTCAGAATTTTCTCAGCTTGTTACAAATATCATGTACAGTGGTGGTAGCCCCTCAGCCATTTCTCCCAAGTACCCAAACATTTCCCTCTTGTGTGCCACACAGTTCTTTCCTGCGGCCCCTACTATCTACTGCCCTCAGGAGGAAAAGGTGACCTGCTGGCACTATTAAAAGTCCAGTGCCACTCCATTTGGCTTTTGAAAATGGAATGGATAGGAAGGTGCCATCTTGGTCTTTTTCCTCAGGCAGAAAACTGTCTTAGGCAAGCTTTGCCTTTTTTGAAATGGAGCAACTGGAGCCCCTTTTTACACTATACAATAATTGCATTATGATTTAGCTCCCATGGACAGATCCTATAAAATCCTGGAATTACTAGGCAATTGATGAGGCAATGGAGGTCCCCAAAAGAGCACTCTAAGCAGCTCATGAAACTAAAAATCCAGGATTCCATATGATAAAGCCATGGCAGTATATTATAAGGCGTGTACAATAGTGGTATCAAAGTGCTATAATTTTGTGTGGAAGCAAGAGGCCAGAAGACTGCTGCCCTTCTTCAAGTGCTGTTACAACAGGGCAGCTAGTTATAAAGGAGCAAACGCAGTAGTGGACTCACAGCTCAGTAGCAATTCAACAGTTAAGCATGTGAAGTAAGATCCTGAAGGAGTCTAAACACAGATTCAGTCTGGAAGCAGTCCAGGTATTTGAGTGTGAGGCTGCAGTGACCAACCAGGTAGTCAAAACAAAAGTTTTCATCACCCATATGACACAGTTAAAGCACTTTGGCACCATTTTAACACTATGGCTCCAACCTATGGGCCCTATGGAATCCTGAGGTACTGAGGATTCCCTATCAGAAAGTTCTACTGCAGCATTTCAGGGGAGTGGACTACATCTCTCTAGCAGAAATTTCTAAGTACCTCACCAAACGACAAACCCTAGGATTCCATAGAACCCTGGCAGATTGAATTAAAAAGAATAACTCCCAGAAAGCTTCAACTTCCGTGTTCCTACCCTAGCCATACAACCTATCAGGATATATTTTTTTTTTATCTTGGGTAATCCAAAACCTTGGTGGAAAACATGGTCTAATCCTGAAGTGTCACTATTCCAAGATAGATCAACTAACTAAAGAACCACCACGGCAGTCTGCATGGTTCCTCTTGCTCTGTATGTCTCTGCTAGAACTTGAAATTTTACTTGTTTGGGCAACAGCCCTCAACTCTCTAAGAGTTGTAGTCCCAGGCTGGATTTTTGATGAGGCTTTGCATGGGAACAATGCCATTATGCAAGTAGTTGCACTTTCTTGGAGATTGTGTGAGGGTGATATCCTGACCCTGTTACATCAGAGTGAAGTATTGTTCAAATGTTCTTAGGAAAGTGTGGTTCTAAGTGATGTTACTGTGGTCAATGGCTCTCTCTCCCAGGGTCTATAATTTAGTAATCCACAACATCAAACTGATATCCCCATGTGGCTAATATTAAAAATCATTCCACGTGTCTGACAGGGTCACTGTATGAGCACGTAGGCAGGAACGGCCGAATGGCCAATGTTAGGAAAATTCCGGTGTGGCCAGTAACTTAATCTGTCACGTAGCCCCAAGGAGCCCTACAGAGAGTTCAACCATCAAGCACACAAGCGGTTTCCTGCCCTGAAATGGTAGCTCAATAGAATCACGATCAGTTTGCCAAGTGAGGGCAATTTCCACTCTGCCGATGCCTTTGTTCTACTCTGGCAGAGACATTCACAAACCGTCGTGAACCATCAAGCCGGAGATGTCCGTCGGTGAGGGCTTTGATCTAGCTCCTCTATCTATTGTCCTCCCCGGGGAAAGGACGAGCCCTCCAGGTATATTTTTCTTTTAAAACCCCCCTGTTTTAAGCAGTTTGCGGGATCACTCTCGCTTGCCTCCCGGCTTGCTGTCACTCTGTTTGCTGATCGTTCCCCCTCAGGCCCCTCCCATGTGCTGAGTTTCACTGCTCTTCACTCTCTGACCTAATTTGATCGTCCTAGACATCTGGATCAGGTGGAGTATTACCCTGAAACCCTCTCTAAAATCCCCTATCAATTTTCCTCTCTTTTTATTTTCCTTTAGGCTCTGTGTGCATGAGTGCGAACATGAGTAAGTGCACAGTGACTGACTTTTTATAAAAATGAAATAAAAATCATTTATTAGATCTTTCTGCTTGGCTTTTGGTTTGGCCTGACCTGGTATACATTGGGTTTTAAGATCCTGTTGAGTTACCCTGCCTCTCGCTTTGCCAACTTGTGCTGAACTAATTTTCCATTCCCCATACTATATTTTGAGCATGGTGACAGGGACCCCCCCTGAACTCGAAATAACTGACTCAGTGACCAGGACCCCCAGGACCCCTGGAAATCAGGGTAACAGTGGTGGTGGTGGGGAGTTAGATTGATTATTTTGCAATCAGAAAGTACACAGCTGTTGCTTCCATCATGTTAAGCAATGACTGCTTAACTCCCAGCTCCCAAAGGTAACTTTTCTGAGCTCTAGTCTCTGTATGACTATCTCCCAGAAATGTGGCTTTGGTCATGCTCTGTCAAACAGTTTTAACTCTTTGCAAGGAACAAGCATCAAAGAATTTACCTGAGATTCCTTGTCATGGAAAACTCCAGTCACCACACATAGGAGCCCTAGACAAGAGATGGAGAAGTGTAACTGTCCTTTGCTTGGTTATTTTCCTGTTTATCTGACATGCTCAATTCTTATCTGCCACAAATGATAACATATATCAAAAGGCTTACCAAAACCTCCTTCACTTACCATGGTAAGGACAGTCCATCAGTAGCCTTTGTGCACAATGAGGAGACGTCACTGCTTCTTCTTTGGAATGGAGGTGTAGAGCTATGTTGCCCGCATCCCTCTCTCTGCTATGCTACTTCAAACAAACACTCCTTAAAGGCATGGCGAATCTATGATCAGTCATACGTTTCTGCCAACAAAGCAGAGAACAAAATGATACCAGGAGAAACAAGATCTAACGTAACAACACTAAAAAATGTGCTTTCCAGGCCATCATCCATGGAAACTCAGCTGCAATACACCAGAGTGTTGCGATTCCATATTACGTTTGCACAGAAGGCATAGGGTAGGTGACTGGTAATGGCTGAACAATTGTACGAGACATGCTTCTGCCAAGTGAGAATGGCTTGCTTGCTCAAAGGAGACAGTAGAGGCAACTGGCCAGTTGTACCCATGAATCATTTCAAGTACTTTGCTATGTCTGACTAGCAAGAAATTAGTCAGATTTGATCTGACCTAGGGATCAAGATAGGGCTGCCTGACAATAGGGATATCAAAGCACCAGGAAAACTACCTCTTTGCTTCTCCAGTTCTTTCATTGGCTGATGTCCCCAGAGAGAACCCTTGGTTGGGTCAGCTTATTGGTTCAAAGTTCAGAACATCCTTGAATGCTTGCAGTTAGTTTAAGTGGACCAACACAGGTTTGAATATCATGAGAGAGTTTTTCTGTCTATTTTCATCATGCCATCTACTCCACATCCTGCCTTCTTTCTTCCTAACTTCCAGGAAATTGGATGGAGTGATGGTAGGTACTAGGATTATTCTTTAAGGGAGTGGTAGGGAATGTGTACCATTGCCCAGAGGTTATTGTACTGAGACTTCCATCAGCCCTTGTCATAATAACAAGGATGAGGAATGCTGGGCACTGCAGTGTGACAACATCTGGAGGCAGGGTTGCTAAGAATAGATTTGGGCCTCAGTGAAAAGAAACCAGGCAACCCCCTTAGCTTTTGCCAGCAAGAAAACTGTGTCATGGCTGGGGGCTGTCAGAGGATGACTATGGACTGGTCAGCCATGTAAGAACCTCTGGGCCTGGGTGATGGTTTTAGGCTAAAAGGAAAAGACACTCCCATCTATGCGTGAAGGGGAGGGATATCACAAATGGACTCTTCTTTTGCTCCCCTTCCTTCATCCCTCTCTCCAGGCCGAGAAGAGACTCCCTAGGGGCCTCCTTGTGGGTGTGCTCACAGAATCCTTTGCAATCTGGAAGGTGAGCAGACAGGCAGACGGGGTAGAGGGACAGTGAAGCGGCCATTTGGTGCAGCAGACTGAGGAAAGAGGAGGGTCTGGCTCAGCTCCATGGGAGCAAACAGCTTTCGTCCTTTGCTCCCATGATCAAACCGCTTCAGTTGGCAGCTGCAGGAGTTACTCTTGGACTGCCTGGCAGAAGTTTTGAGCACCTGGCAGACCATCTATAAATCTTTACATGGGATTTCAAATTTTCTATATCAGTCTTATTTTTCTTTGAAACTCACTTATTTTACAACAGATGTCAAAAACGAATGACAAGTAACGATACAACTCAGAAAGAGAAAAACATCTGGATTATTGTCAAGCCCAGCCCTCTATCTATCACCACCACCATCTTGCCAGCCCTCTCTGGAAGGGAACATTCTCGCCACTGCTGATTTGGCAACATCATTACACATTTTCAGTATCAATCCATGATCCTAAAGCAGGAGTGGGCAAAGCATGGGTCCTCCAGATGTTGTTAGGTGGCAGCTCCCAGCATTCTTCACCATTGGCTAGGATGGTTAGGGCTGATGGGAGGCACAACCCAAGTACACCTGGAGACTCACCTTTGCCCACCCTCGCTCTAGTGCAAGTTGATTTGATAGCAACATCATATAATATGAGTCCATTTCCTTTAGGCCTAGGACTCTTCTGGCAGGTATAGGGCTGTTTCACCAAACTCCTGTAATCATCCCTCTCCATCAAGGAAATAGCCTAAGCAAACAAATGTTGGAATTGCTACAAAACAATAACTTTCCTGTTACCGTACATTCTAGACTTTGGACAACATATCAGGTATCCCCGCTTTTTGTTTGCAGAAACTGAAATGCGAAGAGTTTCTGTTCTTTTGCTGCAGTGATTTGTGTAGCAACCAGGTCAACCCCAGGGCAGGACGTGGGTTGTAAAATGTTTTCTCATTTCACTTGATTGCAACATCAGAGTTTGTGAAACTGCTTTTTCAAAAAAGAGTTAGTAGGAAAAAGTTAGTTCAGCTTTAGGGAACTGCAGAGTATGGAGACAATGAAATGTTTCTGTGCATTGTTGAGTAATCTGTGGCCTAATTTGATGGACAAACCCAAAGAGCTGATGTTGTGTGCCTTTGAGTTGTTTCTAACTTAGGATGACTTTAAGGTGAAGCTATCATGGGGTTTTATTTTGGGCTGAAAGTATGTGACATTCCCAAGGTCATCCAGTGGGTTTTTAAGGCCAAGTAGGGAATTGAACCGCAAACCATTTTACCCAACAGCTAATTGTATTGCTTTTAGTTTGGCTTTAGGTTGATGAATGTTTCTGAGCCAGTGTGCCAGGAAATGTCTCAAGAACCTTTGTCAGGCATTGCTTGAGCAACATCTTATAAGCAAGCACACTTTCCCAGTTGTGCTCTATGTATTTTTGTACAATCAGATCTGAGGCCATTTACTCCAAAGAAAGTCATACATCCCACTTCAGTGGGCTTAATCCCAGACCAGCATGCTTATGGTTCAACGATAGTGAGTTTCTTCACTCTGTGACCTTGCTGTCACTTTTTAAAACAATTTTAAAATTTATTTTATACTAGTGTATTTACCTGGTGTTGTCCAGATTTTATTTTCTCATAGGTAATACTTGTCAGAAATACTTTAGGAATTACCTTACCTTACCTTAGGAATTAGATGTGGTTGAAATACACAGATTTCAGTTCCTGTGTGTCCAGTACATGTAACCTTTCCTCATATTCCTCAATTCAATCTATATTCAGAGCTGCTAGGCCTCGTCTCCATAGCAACTGGCCTATTCAGAGCTCTCTGGCTGGAATTCAGGCCCCTCCCTGAACTGCCAACCCCAGAATTCCATAGAACCTTCACAGCCAGCCAATCATATGAGGTCTTTTCTCCTCACCCAGCCGATCATATGAGGTCTTCACCTGCCTGATGCAGACAAACAGACACGATCACTCACAAACTTTGACTTTTATATAGTAGAAGATTATCATACATTATGTATGTTACAGGAAACATACAACTGGAGGGGATGCTTGTGCAAAGAAAAAAAGAAGCCTTTAAACTTGCTATAGAATGGCCAGTTGAATGCTGTTCAATCGTTTCAGGAATGTTGGAGTCTGAGGCCATTTCCGCACCGGGCTATTAAAACGGGGCAGAGCGACCTCCAACGGAGGTCTTCTGCACCGTAGAATGGACTGCGTTGGACTACTTTTTGTAGTTCCGTACCTTAGTCCGGTTCTGCGTGACCAGAATGGGTCGCGCAGCGTGCTTTTTAAAAACCTCTTTTTAGAAGTTTTTAAAAAACACGGAGGGTGCAATTTCGTCTTGCTCCGTCGCCACGCTCCAGAGCAGATTTGCTCCGTCGCCGCGCTCTGGAGCAGATTTGCAGGCGCTTCCAACCGGAAGCCGCCATTTTAGACGCCGGAGCAGTGCAGAGCGATGAGCTCGCACTGCTCCTCATCCCGACGGACTCGCCCGGACCCTGAAGAAATCCGGTGAGTCCCATTTTCGTGCGCCCCCCCCCACGTCTGGAAAGAGCCTGAGATTATTGGAGTGGGCATAGGTTTATTGCCTTTGTTATCTTCCCCATTTTGAATATGGTTTGACCAAGATGGTAACCTATTGGTTAGAGTTAGACTGATCCATAGCAATACACCAACTCTAGCAGTTTTCCTCTCTGCCAGGGTCTTTTGTAGAATTAATGGTTCTTAACTGACCATTCAAGCCATCCCAAAATACTTTAGATGACCACAGAGATAATTGACAATACTATGTTATTTCTGGAAAAATCAGTTTCCTTCTGGTTACTGTGAGGACTGCAACTAAACCCAAGGGAAAAGGAAAACCTGTGACAGATTAAATATGTACTTATTTAAATATCTCTGCCCACTCCTATATCCAGAGTTCACAGAAAAGGGTACAGGCAACGCAAGCAATTTTGAAGCAATCATAAAACTGTTGAGACCATTTTGAAAAATTCGGCCTAATCAAAACAGAATAAAACCCAAAAACTAGCTAGCCAGAAGCAGGCCAATGACAATGGGCTTGCAGATCAGGAAGTCCTGGTACTTTGATCCTGAACAATTTGGCTCCAACAAGGAAGGAACAATTCACTTGGAAGCAACTCTGATGTCTTCTTCCATGACAAAGTGGCAAGTTCCTAATAATAACAGACTGGCATTCCAGGCATTGATGGAGGCACTCTACAGACAATGATGTGAACTCACAATACTATGTGACTATACTGAACAAAACACTCTACCTGCCACAAAGAGTTATCAAAATATTCTTCTCTGGAAAGTAAGGCCATTTCTGCACTTCGCTGTTATAGTGCTATTATTCCACCTTCAATATCCTGTGGAATTCTGGGGTTTGTAGTTTACTGAGGCCAAAGACTTCTATGGCTGAGAATTCTAAATGCCCCTCCCTAAACTGCAAATTATCTCATTCCATAAGATATTGAAAGAGGAATAATAGCACTGTAACAGAATAGTGCGGAAATGGCCTGTGACACACGGCCTACCTGGCCACAGAAATGCTTTATTCAAACATGCTCTCAGACATGTCATGCTCTTATCCACGTCAAAGATAAGTGGCTTTGAACAGCTGAGAAAACTTTTCAGAAGCACTTGTGAAATCTTTAAAAGATTCTTAGAACTAAGCAGTTGAATAGTCTTAATCTCCTCCTAAGAGGCCAGACAATTTCATCTAACTCTGATAAAGAGTTCCCAGTTACAATTTATAGTTAAAGGTTATCACTGTTTTTATGCCTCCCGTGATAACTGAGAAGAGGCACAAGTCTTCAGATTTTTACATTTTCAGTTGGGTTTGAGACCCTTGTCCAAATGGTTGTCCAAATGGTTCTGAATAGGTCTGAGCAAAACCATATCATTTTCCAAAGTGCTGAATTGGGATCTGAACCAAATGTGTGTTGGGAAGGGTGCACAAAGGAAAAGAAAAGCGGGAACACGTGTGTAGTGCTCAATGTTGTCACAAGAGGGCTCACTTGCCTTCCTTTATACTGCTATTTTTTTAAAAAAATCTTGTGTTTTGCCTCCTATAGCTTTCCGCACAGCACTGCCTTCCAGATGTTATAAATGGCATCATCCCCAGGCAGTTTGGGGAGGCAGCCTGCTACTCTGTGGAGGCAGAGCTGCAAAACTAGAGGCATACGAAGCCTCTTGTGCTTTTAATAGTCACACAGTCGACCATTAGTCTCTTTTCCTCTTGCTGGAGGTTTTCACCTTTCAGGTGATTGACTAACAATGGAGTGTTTGACACTTTTTTGACACTTCCAAATGAAAGATTAATTCCATTTATTAAACAGGGGTGCTGCTCTTTCATAGGTTCTTCTTGCCTATAGAGGCTTGCTTGGAACGACTCTTGTGCACGTGCTACTCGTAAAATTTGCTGGGGTGGGGGGGGAGAGGCGCTACACTGGCTGAGAGCAGCATATGCTCAGTTGGTCCCAAGGGAGTCTCTGTAAGTCCTTCATGTTCCCTCTACTGCAGTACATGCATTCTGCTTTTCAACTAATTCCCTTTTCTGACAATGCTCCCGTCCCTACCCTGTCAGATAGGTGGAGAAGCCTGTATTTTGTTTTGGAAAAGTATGGGAGACTCCTCACCTCCACAGATTTCCTTGAGATGAAGATTGCCAAGGAAGGACTATATCCCAGGCCTTGAGATTTCAGGGACAAAACCTAAAGACGATCCCTTGTGACATCACAGGAGGTGGGCCATGTTACAGCGGAGTTGCTACAGGGGGCAGCTCCTGGTGATTAAGCGTGAGATTAAGCACCAACCATGGCTGCACAGAGGGTGCCATTCAAATTTTTAAAAAAACAAAACACCACGTCTAACAAATCAGGAGAAACGTATATATCTACACATACCTTTCAATGCTCTCATCCTGAGATTCCTCCTCCTTGCAGGCCCTGAGGTCTGGAAACCCTGCTTGAGGAGGCTGCAGCTTCTATCTAGCAAAGGCAGATTTTGTTTTCTACATCTGCACCATGGTGTAATATGTGTAATAGTCATTAAGATTTTTTTTTAATCTGTGATTTTTCATCTGCCTCTTGAGCTGCGCTGTCAATAAGTACAAAGTTCAGAGGTTTCAGTATGAATGGAATAATGAATTAATGGTCCTGTTTCACCTAACCACCAGATAGCAGCTTTAGCCTCCACATCTGCTATTATCTATGGATTTTAAATTGTAAGGTGTACAACAAGAACTCTTGTCATACCAACAAAAAAGGGATCCAACACTGATCATGCAAGCATCCTGCTGAAACATGCTGACGTTCAGTGGGGTACAGGCATTACATGCCTCAGCATCATCACACACCTTCAAAGTATCTATGGTAATAGCTGCATGACTATGGTCTCTTCCCTTCTTCCTGCAGGTCAAAACTGGTGTCCTCCACATCAGTGGGATGGTGATTCTGTTCTGGCTTTGAGTCTGAACTCTGTAGGAGCCATCCAAGGTGGTGAACCCATTTTGAGATAAGGTTCAGAAAATGGATTTAAATGGATTCAAAAACTGATGTTAAAACCTGGAGTGGACAAAAAACTGTTCTGGAAGTCACCACCGGTTACCCGTTGCCACAATTCCTGTTGCACTGCATTCTATCACTCTCCAACATTACTGTATTTTGAACTCAATGGAACAGCACGAAGAATGTGTATGTTTTGTACTGATCTGAGCAATGCAGGTAAAAGTAAAAAACAGATATGCCCAGCCATCTTGTATAATTAAGGTAAGAAGATTGTAAGAACTGTTCACCAGTGGAATAGACTATTTCAAAGAGTGGCGAGGTCTCTGAAGGTCTTTAAATAGAGGTTGGATGGGCATCTTTCAGGAGTGCCTTAGCTGTGTGTTCCTGTATAGCCAGTGGTTAGACTAGATGGCCCTTGTGCTTCCTTCCAGCTCTAAGATTCTATGATAAGAGTCTCTTACTAAGAGGCAAAGCTTCATCCAGCTCCAAATAATGACTATAGGGAAAACAGCACTGCAGAGTCCCCTTCGCATGTAATGACTTGTGTTCTTTATGTTATTTTAGCAAAGGAACATCAGGAAAGTGACTCATTGCAGATGACACGATTACATGAAATAAATTACTTCTGCTGGCAGGCAATGTTTCACACCCTTCTTCCTCTTCTTTGTGTGGGGAAGGGGCAAAGAAGAACAAAGTCAGATCCCTGACCAAAGCATCAGGTGAAAATGATCCATCTAGAGCTTTGGCCTCCCAGATGACACTGAGGAACATGGCCATGTCCCTGATGTTGGGTATAAGACCATGGCCAGAATCCTATTGATGAAATGCATGCATGCAACTCAAAATATTACTTTGGATGGAGGAACAAGCATCTGCTCTGCTCCGTCCAAATCTTCCTCTGATCAAAGGGCTTGCTGTAGCTGCTATAGCAGGGAGAAGGGAAAGGAAGGGACTGAGTAACAGGGACTGCTTCCCATCCTCACTGCTGTTCTGTAGATAGAGACAAGAGGAACATCAATCTTGTTCTCCTGCCCTGTGCCTAGGAAACTCCAGTAGGGACAGGAGGCAGTCTCTGCTGCTCAGTCCCCTCCCTCACTCCCCTGTTACCCTGACTTCTGGGGGTCCCTTGAGGGGACACCTTGATTTGCTCCAAAAATTAAGGTTGGAGAAATTAGTGGAGCACTGGCAATAGCAAAATGAGGGGCAGGGTAACCCAGCAGAATCTTTTACAGGGTCAGGCCAAGCAAAAAGCCAGACTAAAGTACTAATAAATGGATTTTATTAATAAATGTGTTCTCACGCACCAACACATTCACTCACTCATGCACACAAGGCCTATAGAGAAAGGAAAGAGGTGAAAATTGATACGGAATACAGTGGAGAT
The DNA here is from genome assembly GCA_030412105.1 of Cyclura pinguis. NCBI lineage: Eukaryota > Metazoa > Chordata > Lepidosauria > Squamata > Iguanidae > Cyclura > Cyclura pinguis. Next base: position 12,375,308 of record CM059606.1, on the reverse strand, counting down.
GGTGTAAAGGCTGTGATACTGCACCTATCCTGAAGTCTTCAGTCTGGGAAGCGGAGAGAAGGATGGAGCTCAGTGAAGAAGGGTAGCTGAGGGGATCACTCGACTAACAGAGCGCTAGTGTGCTAGAGGTCTGCTAGTGTGGTGGGGAGTTCTCCAAAGAGACCCTCCAAAACTGGGACTACTTATAGGGCAGAATGTACCTCGAGGGCAGGCCCTCTCCCGGGAAGAACAGTGGTCAAAACAAAGGGGAAAATGCTGCACAATAGCAACATGATGGTTTGCATGATTGGTTCATGCAGATGGACCTCACCTAGTAGGATTTTCCAACGTTGGAGTTGCTCAACCTGGGGAAAACCCAGTAATCCCCTCAAGTTGGCTATTTGTGGCTGAGGACCCTTTGTTCGTGCGGACATGTTTAGCCTGAGGTCTCCTTGGGGAAACGTGACTGGGGATTTTCCTGGCCCTAACCTTGTTTTGGTTGTTCGACCTATTTCTCTATGCACCCACCCAGGCGTGGTGGGCATGGTGAGCATATTTGATATCAATTTTATATCCCCCCGGGATGGGGTCTGCCAGTGGGATTACACCCCCTTCCATTTAACGGTGGTGGCAACAGCTCATGGGGCTTGATGCTTACCACGGGGAAAGCAAAATGGAGCACTGGATGGAGTACCGCATTCCACCTACCTGATCCAGGATCTTGGCTCATATTTCCTAATACCATGTGGCCTAAAGAAGGCTGGTTGAGTGGGAATTTCCTATCAGCATCCCTCTGTCAAACAAAGGACTATTCTTTGAAAGCCTTTCAAATGAAGGGCTACCTTCCATAAAAAGGGGACATGTGGCATTGGTCACTCAACATACAGGCAAAGGTAAGAGTAAGCCTGTAGGAGAGGAGCGCCTTCCTGGTACGATTCCGTAAGTATAACAAGAATCAATAGGAACAAGTAATAGGAGATGCTTTTCTCCAAACTTTGTTTATTCAACCTTTTAATCTTTCCTTAGAAAGCTTCCTTCATGCTAAATGAACAAGCCACAAATAATGGCACTGAGAACAAAGCTGACCATGTCTGAATAACCAGGAAATAAGTTTCAGATAGCCCTGTCTGTCAGTACAATTTCAATTTTGGGAAGGACTTGTTGCAAATAATGGCAGGTAGTTGTGTGCCTTCATGTCATTACCAATTTATGGCAACTCTATCATGGGGTTTCCTGGGCTAAAAGTGTGTGATGCACCTAAAGTCACCACGTGGGTTTCCACAGATGAGCAGGGAATTGAACTCTAGTCTGCAGGGTCATAGTCCAAGGCCTTTTCTGCACCTTACCTTTCTGCAGAGTTGTCCGGTGGGGATCCCTGCAGCCAGGAGGGGAGTGTGACAGGAGCACTCCCTTCTGCACCAGCTGGCTTCCCGTGGAAGGCAGCACGATAGACATGCTTCTTCCTTCCACAGTGCAGTCATCACACTTCTGTAGCTTCCCCAAGACAGGTAAGTGTGAAATGGTGGCACAATCACATGTCATTGATAAGGAAAACCCGTCAATGATTTAATCCACAATTGTACCAGCTAGGGATGAGAGAAGGACGAGACCACAACGACATCATGCAGAAGTGTCATCACAGTCCTGTCCTTCTCCCATCCCCATTGCAGGATGGGAGGGTGCTGTGGAAAGATCCCAACACTTAAACCAGTATACAACCTCGTCAGAAAAATGCAGGCCAAAATGTTCCTAGCACAAATATGGGGAACATGCTGCCTTCCATGTTCTGTCAGACAACAACTCCCGTAATTGTTGGCCTTGGCTCCTGCTGGCTTAGGCTAATGAGAACTGGGGTCCAAAAACATGCAGGGGCACAGGTTCTCCACCCCTGCTATCACATGTTTACCAAAGACAGCATATTAGCATTAGAATGTCATCACGTCTTTCCTGATGTAGGGGTGAGAAAAATTACGCCACTTGAAATTCCTTCTTGAAATTATGATGGGCTGGGAGGTCATGTTGCCAAGTCAGGAAGTCCCATTTTTGAATCAGAGGATACATGAGATCTAGACAACCTCCCTTGATATCATTTATCTTGATCATCACCGTTGTTCAAATTAAAAAATGTAAAGTCTAACTAATGAGAAGATTTTTTTTCACCTAGATGGAAATTAAGTTTTCTAGATTTTGCACTGAACAGAACAGCCCCTGCACCCCAAGCAACCTCCAGCACCAAAGCCAGGAGCACTCAGTTTAAAAAGTTTAAAAAGTATATATTTTCATGGCAGTGTTCTTACTCTGAGATTTCTTCCCATTCCTTGATGACCACAGACAAAGGCCCAGGCCTTGAGATCTGTGATTCCTACAGCTGGGATGAGAGGTGTCCTCTTCTTTCTTGTGTCTGGTCACCCAGCTGGAAAAATTTCAACCTCAGTCATAAAGCCAAAAACCAAGTTTGTTTTTTTTAAGGCATATTGTTTCTGGGAAGTGTCTTTGCTTTTCTCATCCTAAGATCTACAAATAATCTATTAGGAAACTTTTATGCGTGGCAGTGGATGAGAGGGCACATTTCAAATTTTCAGTGCAAAGCCCAATAAGATGAGTTTTCATAGAACAAAGTAAGATCAAAGATCTCTTCTGGTAGCAGCTGATGGTCTATACAGGAAGCCCTCACCTTTTGACAAGCTGTTATCTGACAACTTGCTCTCCTGATGCTTCCAACTTAAGGACAAGTTCTATTAATTCAATAGGGGTTCTGTTCTTTCATCCGTTCTTGCCTATAGAGGCTCCCTTGGGAGTGCTTGCACACACACACACACTGCTTTCAAAGTGAGCTGAGAAGGCGGGAAAGGTACCAAGCTGGCTGAGAGATTTTGCAAGCAGCACATGTACGGCCAGTCCCAAGTGACTCTCCGTTAAGTCCTTCATGCTGCCTATGGTACAGCATATTGCTTCTGTTTTTCAACCAGTACCATTTTCTGACATGCTCCAGTCCCTAACCTGTCAAATAAGTGGGCGATGCCTTTATAAAAGGCATCTTAGTTCTGTAGCTAGTGCATTGAAGCATTCCACTCTGCCACTGAAGAGATTCTGGTTGCTTTCACACTATACATTCACACTGTGGATGTAGCATTTCTTGATTTCAGTAAGGCCTTTGACAAAGTTCCACAGGACATTCTTGCAAAGAAGCAAGTAAAATGCGGGCTGGACAGTGCTACTGTTAGTTGGATTTGTAATTGGTTGACTGACCGAACCCAAAGGGTGATCACGAACGGCTGCTTTTCATCCTGGAGAGAAGTGACTAGCGGGGTGCCACAGGGTTCTGTCCTGGGCCCAGTGCTGTTCGATATCTTCATCAACGACTTGGATGAAGGAATAGAGGGCATGCTCATCAAATCTGCAGATGACACCAAATTGGGAGGGGTTGCTAATACGCCAGAGGACAGGATCAAAATTCAAAATGACCTGGATAGATTGGAGAGCTGGGCCAAAGCTAACAAAATGAAATTCAACAGAGAGAAGTGTAAGATCCTACACTTAGGTAGAAAAAACGGAATACAGAAATATAGGATGGGGGACACGTGGCTGGATAGCAGTACGTGTGAAAGGGATCTAGGAGTCTTAATAGACCACAAGCTGAACATGAGTCAGTAGTGTGATGCGGCAGCCAAGAAAGCCAATGCAATTCTCGGCTGCATCAATAGGAGTATGGTGTCCAGATCGAGGGAGGTACTGGTACCACTCTACTCTGCTTTGGTTAGACCTCATCTTGAATACTGTGTCCAGTTCTGGGCACCCCAATTCAAGAAGGACATGGTCAAGCTGGAGCAGGTCCAGAGGAGGGCGACCAAAATGGTGGGGGGCCTGGAAGCCAAGCCCTATGAGGATAGACTTAGAGAGCTGGGTATGTTTAGTCTGCAGAAGAGAAGGTTAAGAGGGGATATGATAGCCATGTTTAAAATATTTGAAGGGATGCCATGTAGAGGAAGGAGAGGGCTTGTTTTCTGCTGCTCCAGAGACCAGGACAAGGAGCAATGGAGTCAAGCTGCAGGAAAGGAGATTTCACCTGAACCTCAGGGAGAACTTCCTGACGGTCAGGGCTGTCCGGCAGTGGAATATGCTGCCTCGGAGTGTAGTCGAGTCTCCTTCTTTGGAGGTTTTTAAGCAGAGTCTGGATGGCCATCTGTCGGGAGTGCTTTGAGGGTGTTCCTGCATGGCAGGGAGTTGGACTGGATGGCCCGTGTGGTCTCTTCCAACTCTGCATTTCTATGATTCTATGATTCTATACATTTATAGCACTTTGATGCCACTTGAACCACCATAGCTTCATCCTATGGAGTTCTGGCATGTGTACTTTTGTGAGATATTAAGAATGCCCTGACAAAGGGCTCTAGTGCGTCACCAGATGACAGATCCCAGGATTCTGTATCAAAATACCATAACTGTGTAATCTTGCAAAGATCTCTGGCGGAGTGCCAGATAGGGATGTCAGTGCTTGCCCCAGAGTTAATGGTTAAATCTTAAAATGTTTTGATGCAGCCATGTCTTTTGCTTTACTGCTTTACTGCTTCCCTTCCTAGCTCTCGTCCCCTGCTACAACACCTGAGGGCTAAATCAGGGTCAGTATTTCTAATTATGTGCATCCATTCCTGAAAGGCTGGGGTACATGCCACCTCAACTGCTCCCTGACTCTTGAGCTCCCTCCTCCAAGGGAAGCTAGGTTTGCTTGCTTTCTGTTTTCCTTCTACTGGTATTCATGGTAAAGACCTCTGGATTCAGATAGGCTTTGGCCATTTCCACACCAGAGACCATTAGTGTGTTATACCGTTATAGTGGCAGCAATGCCATTCACACGATGCCATTGGATTGGGGACACTCTTTTCTGCATCCTTCCCCCTACAGTGGATGGGTAGAGGTATTGTCGCCTGTGTTCCTTCCACATTACAGGGTCCTTGGCCACTCCCATAGCCTGCCTTCACCCTGCCCCACCACCCCAACTGGGCAATGATTTTTTTATTTTATTTTTTATTTTGGAGCCGTACTAACACAGTAATGTTGTAACAGCATGATATGCCAGTACACTATTGCACTTTTGCCCTATACTATTTAAAAACATATTAAAAAGATGAAAAGTTTTGACTCAAAGGAGACATTTAAAATAAACAGGAAGAGGTGATAGTGAAGGGTTTTCTTAAAATTTTTATTAATAATATTAATAATAAAAATACATAACATGATAAACATAAAGGTGAAAGGAAAAAAAGTTACAACAGAAAAATGCTTACATTTCTATTTTCTCTCTAAATCCACTAACATCATAAACTTATTCAACGTATTGTAAATCATACTGATTAAATATTTTTATTATATGTATCTGAATCTCATTCTCATCATACCCATGGTTATTATGTATTCTCATCATTAGCATTTTAAAAAATATACCATTAGTAATTTCATTCTTATTTCTATCTTTTTCAAACTAAATTTAACCTAGTGCTATTATGGAATGTAACCTTATTACTAAGTATGCTGTTAGTAAGTGTACTCTAAATGTACCCCTTCCCCAGAGCCAATTACATCTCAAGTTACTCCACCTTCCAAAATTGTAACTCTTCTTGTGGAAATATGACACCATCCTCTTTTATTAACACCTTTTCCACAAATATCTTCCATATCGCTTCAAGGTCATTCCCTTTCATTATTCCATTTTTGGCTTTAATTCCACACGTTACCTTATCGTTAATCGCAATTTTCCACACAAGGTGATAGGGAAGTTACCATGCCATGGGAATCATTGAGGCAGGGACCAACCGGGCATGCCCACAGCCCACCCACTACTGGATCCACCATTACAGGAAGCACTATCAAACACTATGAGGGTACCGCACAATGACAGCTGATGGGCTTCAAATGCTATAGGAAGCTCTTAACAGATTTTTTCTGGAAATAGAATATGGCAATTCGGTGATGCTTGGGGACGGGATAACAGCTGGATAGCGATGACATCGTGCAGCAGCACAGTTCCTGGACGGTAACAACCCACTGTTAGTGTGTTATAGCGACATTGTGCGGAAACGGCCTTTGACACATGAGATGATCTGCTGTGGAACGTGATCTTAGAGGCTATTATTTATTCCCGTGTTTTTAATTTAATAAAGATTAATCACCATGAGTACTTTTGTTGGCAGAAATATGGGCAATTGATCAGTCAGACAAATATATATGACACATTATGCTCCTCTCCTTGCTTCGGTGAGGAGGACTTGTTCAATCTGGGGTAAAAGTGCGCCCATACCCCCACAGGAAATCAGGAAAATGTAAGTAAATACTAGGGTGTGCATTTGAAGGCCACGCTAGAGCTAAGGTCCACTGGTTTTCTGGTGTCATTTTGGACTGACATAAAGGCAAACCAAAGAACAAGCTGGCAATGGAAGATCTGGGTATCAATCAAGTGAGAAATGAGAACAAATACATTACTGTTGACTTGCAAAGTGTCAACATGTGTGACAATGACAAGATCAAATAGTCTCACTTTTCTTCCACAAGGAAGCCAGGCAAATTTACTTTTTCTAGCAAACAGATCTCAGTGAGATAAAAATTAAAGAATGCATAGGTAGAATCTTCAAAAATATAGATTCAGATTGATGGGGATGATACTGTGCCTCACCCTATAACAAGGCCATTGCATTAACAAACTTGTAAATGTGTTATATGAATATTTTCTATATTTATACCATGACACAAAGGAGTAGCTTGCCATTTAGAACATCATAGAACAGACTTAATAAAAGAAGAAAAATAGGGTTCCAGGTCATGATTATCCCCGGCCCTGAGACTTGGGGCCCAAAACTGTAGACTGAGGGACAAGCCCTTCTGATGTCACATTCATTCATTTATTTGTTTATCTGATTCTCAGTTTTCTCCCAATATGGGACCCATAGTGGTTAACAGCAGGGAGTGAGCCTGATGATGTTAGATACATTAAGCATCAACCACAATTGCCCAGTTATGCCTTTCAAATTTTAAAAAATAACAAGTCAAACAAATAAGGGGAATATGAAGCCACACATCTTTATCCCCTTCCAGCTTCTTGTGACTGGAGAACAGAGTCCAGGCCCTGAGATCTGGGAACCCGTGTGTGTGTGTGTGTGTGTGTGTGTGTGTGTAGTATATAGTATAGTATATGTGTGTATATAATGGATTTTTCATATTCTACTACCTAGAGAGATAGGATAGCCCCATCCTTGCTAGCCTTCCAATGACAGGCTAGGACACTTCTCTGGTGGCAGGCATTTATAAATTGACTAGCTGTGGACTCTTGATGCCGTGCAGGTCTTTTTAAGGCAGATATAGTTTCTAATGCATGTTGATATGTTTAATATTTTTAACATGTAATGTTTTAACATTATGAATGGTTTGACTGATTTTTTTTTAGCTTTTATATTTATATTTATACTTATACTTTGACAGAAGTTTTAATTTGTTCTGTTTTAATGTTGTTAGCCACCTTGAATTCCACTGTCAGGAGAAAGGAGGGAGATAAATAAATAAATAATATGAAGGGTGGGGAAAGTGTGGCCATGGGTCCAATGCAATTCCACCCCCAAAGTTAATTTTAAAAATTAACACCTCCAGAAACCATTTATAATCTCTCCTCTTTGGAGCTGGTTCTGGTCCAAAATAGTCTTTTTGGGGGGCAGTGGTAGACTCTTCTTCCGTAATTCCTTCATGTTTCCAACAGGAAGAAGTCAACAGAGGAACTGATAAAAGAGTAGACCCTGCATTGAAAGAACGGTACATGTCTATCATTTACAATAGTTCAAAGAGCAGAACGTTGAAAAACAAGTTGTCGAAAAGTGGGAGATGCTTGTAGTCCAAAAGGGGTGTAACTAAAGCATGTACCTCTGTGGTCAGATCTGGCATCTCAAGGAATGGGCATAGTTGGCCCACAAGTTTAAAATGTGCAAAAGCACTCCCAGCCACCATACAAACTTGGGCTTCCTGGTTCAAGGCTGAGTTGAGGAGTATACCCAAACTGTGAACATGTGTCTTCAAGGGGGAAATCTAAAAGCATCTAGCACAGGCTGAATCCCTATTGTTTGATCTGTCTTTCAACTGATCAGGAGTACCTGTCTTGTCTGAATCAAGTTTAAACTTATTCACCATCATCCAGTCCATTACCAGTGACAAGCTCCAGCTTAAAACCAAGACAGCCTCCTTAGATTGGGGTGGAAAAGAGTAGTAGAGTTGGGTGTCATCTTCGTATTGCTGGCACCACACCCCAAACTCTGGACAACCTCTCTCGGAAGTTTCATGTATATATTAAATAGCATGGGGGACAAGACAGAACCTTGCAGGACCCCACATGCCAATGGCTAGGGGGTTGAACAGGAGTCTTCCAGCATCATCTTCTGGGCTTGCCTCTCCAGGAAGGAACAGAGTCGCTGTGAAACAATGCCCCCAAGTCCCATCCCAGTGTGGCCCAGAAGGATAACATGGTCAATGGTATCAAAAGCTCCTGAGAGTCCAACAGAACCAACAAGGACACATCTTCCCTGCATAGATCATGCTCCAAGGCAATCAAAGCTGTCTCTGTTTCATATCTTATAGTTGTTGTTCTTCCACTTCTAACCTGCCCTGATTGTTTGGTCTTTTATTTGGTTCTTGCACTTCAGTGCTATGAAGCTTTGTCTCTTCTTCCCTTCCACTGTTTTGGAAACTTTGCATTGCCTATTTACACTATTTTTCACATTTCTTACCAGTCACCCTAGTAGTGACACCCTTAGATTGGAAATGGAAGCTAAGAACCACATAGCTTTGGGAATACAATACTTCAGTCTTTTGAATTTACTTTTTCTCCCCCAGGGCAATCAGTGATAACCCTTTTAACAGGGGTCCTTTCCACATGTGGGGGGGAAACGGGCGAAAACACCCTAAAACGGAGCTTACCGGCAGCCGGTTAAGTCCGTTGCCACGCGGAGCAGCGCGAGCTCGCTGCTCTGCAGTCCTCCGGCATCCCAGATGGCAGCTTCCAGTTGGTGGAGGCTCTCCACCAACCGGAGAAGCTCGCCAGCTGGAAGCCCGCCCCCCGGCAGATCTGCAGGCATGCACTTGCGCACGCCTGCAAATCTGTGTCAGAGCCGGGCGACGGAGTGGCACAGGGCTGCGCGCTCCGTGCTTTTTAAAAACCTCAAAAAAGAAGTTTTTAAAAAACACGCAGCACGGCTAGTTCCGGCCGCTCCTGAGTGGATTCTGGTGTGGAACTACAAAAAGTAGTCCATGCCAGTCCACTCTAGGGTGCAGAAGACCTCTGTGAGAGGTCGCTCTGCACCATTACAGAAGCCCGGTGTCGAAATGGTCAGGGACTAAAAAAACCATTGTAGAACAAGCCCAGGGACAATTACACACAACAAGGCCTCCAAACAGTTCAAAATTGATGAATTGTTTGCCTGTGAGGAAACTGTGAGTATCCCAAACTTAAACTCAGTGTTTGCAGTTTCTACAACTAACAGTTTCTCAGCTGTGGATATAGGAAAATGAGCTTCTATCTAATTCCTTGAAAATCTCCAGCAATTATTTGGCTACTTCTCAGGAAGGAGTGTCCTCCGAGTCACATGGCACAGACCAATCTATTCTTGAGAAATCACTTATTCTTGAGACGAAACAATCCACTGAACTACAAGCTCCCAGACTTTGTGGAAAAACCTTCTAATAGCCCATGCTGTTATTTCAGTTTATTAACGTTAAGAAAAGAAAAGTAAAAATTGCTTCTTAAACTCTCCTTTGATAATTTTATACAGAAACATACAACTTGAAAAGAGTTTGGCTCAGTTTACTAGCACAGGATCCAAAAAGGAGTTAAAATTGAAGAAACGCCATACTTGATTTTAGGAGTACAGTTCTCCCTCCACATTCGCAGTTTAGCTCTCACATATTGGATTATTCGCAAGGTGTCTGTATCTCCCCCACCGTTCTTCTCATCCCATAACCTTTGTTTTGCCAGCACAGAGAAAGGATGTAACCGTACCAAAGCAAAAGGTAAGGCATTGGGGAAAATGTGTGCACGCAATTCCCCAATGCCTCCCATTCCCTTGCCTCTGCCCTGGCGCTGAGAACTCATGCCGAGGCAGAAGGTGGGGACACATTCTCCTCAGGAGCTCTTCTCTCCCATTGCTTTGCCTCTGCCACAGCGCTTAGAACTTGCATGGAAGCAAAAAAGTAAGGCAGTGGGGACACATGCACACACACACACACACTTTCCTTTGCCCCTCTGGAGCAGTCCTCTCCCATTGTTTTGCCTCTGCCCCGTAAGTGAGAACTCATACGGAAGCAAAAGATAAGGCAATGCAGGAGGCTACACACAAATGCTTTCCTTCATCTCTCTGGAGCTCTTCTCTCCCATTGCTTTGCCTCTGGTCCACGTGCGGAGAAGGAAGGCTCCCACACCCTGCCCTGGAAGGCAATGGGAAGGGGGATCGTGGGAGGACAGTTATTTGTGATTTTTCCACTTTTGTGAAGGTTCTGTGCCCCAAACTCTTGTGAATGTGGAGGGGCCACTGTAGTTCACGAGTAACTAAAGGGGTCAGAAAAAGGATACTGTAATAGGATCTTACCATCAAACCAAGTTACGCCGCAAGTTGCTTGTAACAGAATAAATAATGGTAGACAGAGGTCATATTGAGATATCTGATTTTCTCTGAGCCAGCTTTTACATATATACTGTCACAGTATTGATATGCCACTGGCTATAGAATGGCTTCTCTGTGTAGTTGCACATCAGAGAGTTTTGGTAGCATTCAAACAATCTACAGTCCCTCTTATGCTGATGAAACATAAGATGCAGGTTTTTTGAGACTTAGCGATCACGCCTTCTCTTAACAGAGAAGAAAAGTCTGATATGATGCTGGATTAAAAAGAAACCCACTCCAAGGTGGGAATAAAATGTTGCAACTGGTGCTGGCAAATATTTTTGGATATGTTAAAAAAAAAACAACCTAAGAACTATGGCAACAAATACCATAATCTCAAGCAAAATCCCAACCATTTGCCCCATCTAGAGAAGCACTAAAATTAATTAATCAATCAATCAATCAATCAATCAGTTTATTTTTCTACATGGCTTCCTCCTCCTGACTTTATCCTTATAAAAACATTTTTTATGTTTATATCATTTTATTCAAATTTCACATATAAAAGAAACATTATTACTGTTAATTTACATGAAATATTTTTGATCTTTCACGCTGGTCTAGATTTCATTTCCAACATCTCTTAACATAGTTGTATCAATGTCCCGCTTTATGCTGATAATGTTACGTGATAGTTCTTGCATTTCATTCTCTACATTACAGTTCCGTGGTTTACATCAGTAGCCCCCTCATTAGTTATCTTAACCATGAATCACTGATTTTCATTTAACAGTACCCAGCAATTACCCGTTACAATCTGCCATTCCTTTTTGATCTCATCATCTGTTTTCCCCTTTAATTTCTGTGAAACTATATCAGCATTTCTATTTTCCATAAATGTTCCCCACCATTGTTCTATTGTAGGTATTTGTTGAGTTTTCCAAAGCTTTGCATATTCTATCCGGGCTGTTGTTATCATATAAAGAATTATTCCCCAATGTTTCTTTACTTCAGTACCATCAAGTACCTTTGTCATATTTAACAAATACAATTCCGGTATCTTGGCAAACTGAACTTTCATTATAGCACAAATTTTACTATGTACATCGGTCCAATATTTCTTAGCTTTGGGACATGACCACCATATGTGATATATTGTACCGAACTCTTTCTGACACTTCCAACACAGACCGGTACCTGTATTGTAAATCTCTTTTAATTTGTCTGGTGTCATGTACCATCTATGAAACAGTTTGTAATAGTTCTCTTTCAAATTCTGAGCAACTGTAAATTTTTGTGTCTTTTTCCAACTTTCTTCCCAGAATTCTAACTGAATTGAATGTCCAATATTTTGAGCCCATAAGATCATTGCTGGCTTGATGGTTTCTTTTTGCCTTTCCTGTTGTATTATTTCTTGATATATATGTGATAATAAATGAGGGGGATTTTCAAACAGCCATTTAATAATCCCCGTTTTCTCTTTTGATTCTATTCCATATGTCTTTAACATATGGAAACCTTTCAGTTAACTGTCTGTATGGGAACCAATTTAACGTTATTCCTTCTAGTTCCAATTTTTCTCTTGTTTTGATCTTGAAATTATTTAAGGCTGATTTCTCTAATATGTCTTCATATCGCAACCATTTGTCTGTTTCAATCTATCTACTGAAGAAGGCTTCCTGAGGGGACACCCATGTGGGAAGCTGCCTTATGTTTTTAATCTTATATTCATTCCATATCTTCAAAAGTGATTTCCTAATGTAATGACACGTGAAATCTTTATCAATTATTGCTTTGTCATAAAACATATAGGCATGCCATCCCATCCTCAAGTCCGCACCTTCCAGTGCCAGCATTCTCTTATCTTGTAAATCAACCCAGTCTTTTAACCACCTGAAGGCTGCGGCTTTGTAATATAACTGAAAATCTGGAAGTCCCATTCCACCTCTGCTCTTTTGGTCTGTCATAATACTCCACTTTATTCTGGGTTTTTTTCCCTTGCCATATAAATTTAGTTAGTTCTCTCTTCCATTGTGTAAAAGGCTTGTTGTTTGTTATAACAGGAAGATTTTGAAACAAGAAGTTCATTTTTGGGAGTATATTCATTTTTATTGCTGCTATCCTCATCATCATCGATAGTCACATAGAAGTCCAACTTTCCAAATCTTTTGTTATTTCTTTCCATTTTTTTTTCATAATTATTTTGGTATAGCTCATTATTCCTTTTAGCTATCCAGACTCCCAGATACTTTGCCTTTCGAACTCTGTTAAATCCTGTTAATTTTGCTAATTCCTTCTCTTCTCTCTCAGTCATGTTTTTAGTTAACAATACTGTTTTATCCTTGTTCACTCGAAATCCAGAGAATTCGCCATATTCTTGAACAATTCTATTCAAATCTTTAATACTTCTCCCTGGGTCGTCCAAAAACAGAACTAAATCATCAGCAAATGCTTTTAGCTTATATTGATATTTCTTAATTTGAACTCCTTTTATAGTTTTATCTTCTCTTATTGCATTATTAAGTATTTCCATTGTCAAAATAAACAAAAGAGGGGACAAAGGACAACCTTGTCATGTCCCTCTATGCAATTCGATCGGTTTTGTTTTTTCTCCGTTTATGACCAATCGAGCTTGTTGTTGATTATAAATTGCTTCAATCCATGATACAAATTTGTTTCCAGCCTGCAGCTGTTTAATCACCGACTTCATAAATGACCAGCTGATCATGTCAAAAGCCTTCTCCGCATCAACAAATATCATAGCCATTTTCCATTCATTTTGCCTTTCATAATATTCAATTATATCTAAGACTGTTCTTATGTTATTTCTCAAAGTTCTTTTTGGTAAAAAACCATTCCGGTCTTCATCAATGACCTCTGTCAGCACTTTTTTAAGCCTTGTTGCAAGGATTGAAGCAAAAATCTTATAATCTGTATTCAAAAGTGATATTGGTTGATAAATCTTTACATCAGTTAAGTCTCTACCCTCTTTCGGAATCAGCACCACATTAGCTTCTTTCCAGGCGTCTGGTATGCCTTCCTTTATTATTTCATTTGTTGTACTTTGCAGGGGTATTGAAATCTCATGTTCCAAAACTTTGTAATATTTTGCTGTAAAGCCGTCAGGTCCTGGAGATTTATCATTTTTCAAATTCCTGATAGCTTCAACAATTTCCATCACTGAAATAGATTTATTCAAAGCCAACCTTTGTCCTTCAGTAAATCTCATTTTGTTCAGTTTCTCCAAATATTCTTCCACCTCATGTTGCTTTTTCAATTTGGGAATCCTGCTCATTAACTTCACATAGTATTTATAGAAAGCTTGTTTTATTCCCTCTGGTTTTGTAACTCTTTCTTCTCCTGTTCTAATCTCCGATATGATATTTCTGGTCCTTCTTTTACATAGCAAATTGGCCAAAAACTTTGAAGGTTTATTCGCTTGTTCAAAAAAATTATATCTCATTCTTCGTACCTGTTGCTCTATTTCATTCAAATTAAGTTGATTTAGTTCATCTTGATATACCTTCATCTGTAATCCAATCTTTTGGTCAGACGGATTTTGTCTCAACTGTTTCTCAGTTTCCTTCATCTTTCCCAAACTTTGTTGTTCAACATATCTCCTTTCTTTTCTAATCTCTGCGGACCATCTGATAAAATTACCACACATCACGGCTTTACTTGCATCCCAAATAATTTTCATCAACAGTTCCGGCGTCATATTCTCACTAAAGTAATTGATTATCTCCCTTTTTGCTTCCACGATGGACTTTTCCTTGTTCAAAATTTCATCATTCATTCTCCTTGATCTTTCTCTGTCCTTAACATTTATCTTTAATTGTAGTGGATTATGATCCGAGCACAAATTAGGAAGAATGTCCATATCTGTGGTTTTCAAAAGTAATTGTTTGGTTATCGGCATCAATAAAAACATTTTGAAATAGATTAAAGAACCATTTGGAAGAATATTGCTGAACAGAGGAAAAAATGCCACTAGTAATGTTTACATAAGGTAGTAGCAGGAAACAAAATAGTGAATACACATACAACAATGTTTGCGTCATAAAGAAAAAGACAGGGAAATTGTATAAGTATTTGCACCAAGCACAACCATGGTTTCTTTTCCACCCTAATAAGCAAAAACCAACACAAATCAACACAAAAGCAACAGGAACACAAAGCAAAAGTGAGGATAAGAAAAATAATTTCAGGCTTATCTACATTTCTTCATTCAATACATTAAGCAAGTCTAGATAATCATAGTCATAATAGTACATTGTAGTCTATTATTAAATTATTAAAAATAATTTCAAGATGGCTGTAGGTTGTCCTCCAACTCTATGGTCCCAACTAGGTATAGAAAGAAAATTGCTTATTTTACATTTTTGTTGTTTTCACGCATCTTCAAGCTGACTCCATGCGTTGTTGTTTTTTTTAATTATTCAGAGGAAGTTTCCCATTGCCTTCCTCTTAGGCTGAGATACTATGGCCATTTCCACACGACACTCTTATAGCGCGATGATTTCACTTTCAACCTCCTATGGAATTCTGGGGTTTGCAGTTTTGGGAGGGGCTGGCTGGCCCCTCCCAGAACTGCAAACCCCAGGATTCCATAAGAGGTTGAAAGTGGAATCATCGTGCTATAAGAGTGTCGTGTGGAAATGTTCTATGACTTGCTTGAGCTCACCCAGTGGGTTTCCATGGCTGAGCAGGGATTTGAACCACAGTTTTCCAAAGTCCTTAGCCCAACACTTAACCACTCCCTGCAGCACTTGCTGACTGTATTTACATGGACCAAATTTCACACTTCTGAACCAAGGTGAGCATTGAAACTCTGTTGTCAATCTAAATCTGCATTTTTCTGGATTTTTGTAATAGCATTTCTCCAATTTTGAAGAAGAAAAAGAAATTCCAGGGATGTGCAGTTAAGGAAAATACACAGAAGGCTTTCTATTTACTGAAAGTAACATTCAAAAGCAAATAACACAGTTGGCCCTCTCCTTTTCTGAGGGTTCAGGGCATAGGACCCTCGCAAAAGTGGGAAAACCATAAATATCTTCCCCCCGATGCCATTGTGCCGTCGGTCAGTGGGGAAACATCTTGCATAGGGGGGTATTGAATACCTCCTTATGCAAGTGTGTAAAAAGTATAACTCATGGCCTAATCAAAAGTTACAGAAACACTACATCCTCAAAAGGATCCCAACCAAAGGTTTATCAAGCAACTTCTCAGGTATACCCTTCAAGATGGATGTCTTCTCCAACAGTTCACAGATCTAAACCAGAGTGTGGGTACTCAAGCAATATCAGAGTGTGGTCACCATGGCAAACATTATTATGAGGAAGAATAGACAAGTTAGGAGAAGCTGCAGCAGTTTGCTTTTGCCTGAGCCTACCGGGAAAGGCAAGATCTCCCCCTCCACCCCGCATTAATTCAATGCAAACTCCTTTTGCACTTTGAACTCAGTTTGGAGCAAGTGAAGTAAGGGGAGGACAAAGGGAGAAACTGGAAGGAGGAGGAGGAGGAGAGAAACTAGGGCATTTTAAAACCAGCTGAAAAATTAGACAACAAAGGATTACATGGAACTGTCTCTGCCAAATGTGGGCAGTTGTATGGTATGGATCCACTAGTTTAAGAAAGACTTTCTTGAACATCACCCTAACTACTCCTTGTACACCCTTACACTTTGATAGGTCTCTTCCTCCTCTCAACCTCACCCCTCTTCTGTCTCATGCATGCATAATCCCATCACCCATCCTTATTTCTTCCACCCAAAGTCAATAATATGCCATCTGAGCTGGGCCCTGATCCAGTCAGCACTCTAAGCAACATCTCAAGCACTCTCGATACTACGCTTATTTGCCAAGGTACAGAGATATCAACATTTCCTGATTCAGTCCAGGAGCTGGCCCTACCCATCGACTGAGGTGTTGATCTGTTTCTCACAAAAGATGTGGAAAGAAATGAGACTGTTGAAATGGGTTGTTTGGTTAATGTCCCCTTTCCTTTATGAGAATTGTTTGCTCTTACTCTCTAAAAGTAGGTGTGGGAGGGGGCGGGGTATATACACACACACACACACACACACATATATACACATACATATATAAATTCCATCAATTTATCGGGATACACAACAACCTACAGTGAAGGCCTCATTGGTCTCTTACACAAATTAGTTCAACTAAAAACGAACAGACAGCATGTGGAGGCTCTGGGTCTTCCTCCTTTTGGCAGTGGGTAAGTCTCATTAAATCGAGTCTTTTTTTACAGTCTGTTTTCTTTGTAAGTGGGAGATCAATTCTGATTTTAGCTTGATCATGAACTGGATTGAATCAAGACACTCATGATCGACTACAGCTACCTTCACAGGGGAAATTCACTTCAATGTGTAGGGCTGGATCCTGACCTAGATGAATGCTATGGGGCTGGCAGAAGTAGACCTGCTGTCAGTCTCTTTGCCAGAAACACAAATTTAATACACTATACATACAGGCCAGCATCCTGTTAGTGACATACACAGGCGTCAGTTGCATTAATCATACAGTGTGTTTTCACTGGATACTGCTCAATGGCTATATCCAGAGCCATTTCCACACTAGATTGTTATAGCGCTATTATTCCACTTTCAACTTCCTATGGAATCCTGGGGTTTGCAGTTTTGGGAGAGGCCAGCCGGCCCCTACTGAAACTGCAAACCCCAGGATTCCATAGGAAGTTGAAAGTGGAATAATAGTGCTATAACAGTCTAGTGTGGAAATGGCCCAGCTGACAGAGGTGGAATGTGCATGTGGAATAGATAGCAATGGGCATCAGGAAGCGAGTGCACAATCTGTGGTGGTCCTCTGATCACTCCCTAATAGGGCCTGAGGCCCCACTGCAGAATATACGGGGGCCCAACTTTGTGAAATAGATTAAGAAACATGCACCAATGTCCATCACATTGCCCACTGCAATTGCACAAAGGAGTGTCAACCATGCGCTTCTAGCCACGAACTACATGTTACACCATAGTGGCCACCAGTTAGGGACTGCATAATGTAAACAAAAGATAACTCCACAGGCGGTTATTTACACTACACTGTGGCAATGTAGGATCTTGGCCAGAAAGCTTGGGACCCTGCTGTCTGGACTGAGCAATGGTAGGGCAGATCTTTGAAAACTGCATGGGGGCTCCTTCTGTAAGGGGGAATTCCTTTGGCACAAAAGCTGATCTTCATTCCAACCGATTTATTTTAACATACATGGCCTTCCTTTAAATTAAAAATGCATATGACTGCCTGTAATAACATTAAATGGGATCTAGATTTAATCACAGTTAGGGGAGGCCCACTGAAGTGCATGGGGCCCCAGTTAGTCCCATTTGTTTCAATGGGGTCTGCTCTGAATATGACTAATTCTAGATCCAACCCATTGCATTTTTTTTAAAAAAAGACAGGATTACAATAACATTTGTTGATGCACATTTTAAAAACCAACAATGCAATTATTTTATAAAGAGCAAATGAAACAATAACAGAAGGAGTCAAAAACAGAAATCCGGAGCACTTAAAGGATTTTTCAGTCCAGCAGAATTAACTCTTATAAGAATCGGTATCTATATTGGTGTCTCTGAAATAATCACAGAAACATATCAGACCTTCATTTAGATAAAAATTGTAAGATGGTCAGTCTCCAAAAATTAGCAATAAATAACACAAAACTGGAACAAAAAAAAGAAAAAGAAAAACAAGATTTACAGAAGATGAAAATGTCGAGCACAACAACTAGTTCACACCTTGAAATATCCTAGGATCGTCTCCTGATCACAATAAAAGCCAAGGGACATTCAGAACAACAGAAAAGGTCCACATTCTCCCTCCATCTGAGAGCTATCATACTGAATTGCTCAAAAGGCATTTTTCTGGGACTTAATATGCTGCTCAGGTGGACTGTGTGGTGAAGAATCCTTCTTCGTGAATAAGCTTTAAAAGATGCCAAACATTCAACAAATGACCTTTCTTTTCTTCCTTTTCAAGTCCTTTAGCCATTCAAAGATTCTGTGCCAGCTTCATTACTGTAGCGACTGCAGCCTATATGGAAATTGTCAGACTGTGGAAAACTCTTGATGGTTTTAATATGATGGTTTTGCTACATAAGATCTAATCTGGACCATTGTAAGGTGGCGTCTTTTGTTGGACTGACTTTGACTTTGTATGAGTGCAATGTCTGAATTCTACAGAACTGTTCATTGCACACAAAGGAACAGAAACAAGACATGTTATCCAGTGCTGGACCTTCCACCCTCACAAGAATGAAATCCAGCATCAGTGGGAACACAGTCGTTTTTCTCTTTTCCCTGCTGCAGCATCTCCCCCACTACAGTAGCCCCAAATACTTGCTCTGGGGAACTTCAAAAAGCAAATAGATCCAGAGCCAGTTTCCAGGCAGTGCCAAGGGCTGCAGGGAAGAGGTGGAAGAGCTCCAAAATTCCAGCACTACCACCAACATCCTACTGGATTTGGGACAATATACAGTAAATGTATTGCATAAGCAGACAATTGAGCTGCCTAATCCTTTAGAGGATTCTCTGTTTATTTTGATTCTAAGGAGGCTCTGATAGAAGGATGGTGGCTTCAGCTGTGTTGATTTTCCTGGTGGGATGGAAGGGGCTCATGAATGGATAGTTTCATCTTCTAGAAGGCCTTAGACAAAATGGCCTCTCTCTTTTTTTTTTTAAATGGAAAATTTCCAATGCAATCAGTTCTTTAACAATTTCAAGCAGGATCCAATGATAGGCTTATTCATCAGCTCTTTCACAATTAAAAATGGAAAAATAAAAGGGTGGGGGAACAAATCAAATTAGTGAATAATAACATCCTTCCACAAATTGAAATGTACTCAAGGAGTAGGTCTTGTACTAGTATTACAATTAACATAACCTATGAATGGAGGCCAAATGTTTCAGAATCTGGATTTACACTATATTTATGTTGCCATAACTATTATTGCACAAGCAGTTGTGTTTTCTCGGTCCTGGCTGGAAGGGCAGGATCCACAGCTTATTTGCACAAGGGAGTCCATTGCTTGTGCAAGGGTTTTATATCAGTTGCACTTTCCCAAGTTGTTTCATATCCAAACTAGGATGTCCTCCTATCTGTAAGGTGCAGTGCGGACTGAGGTTCCTAGGCAACAGGAACCTGATATTATAGTCCTGTGTATTATATAAGTGTGCATGGGTTACAGAGCTGACTACCTTTTTGTTACTGCTTTTCCTAGGATTAGCACTGACTGCTCCTGTTGAGAACTCAAAAGGTAAGGTTTCCTTGACTGGAGTCCTTGAATTTGGGCTGCCAAAACACCATAAAATTGTGTCATGCTTATACAACAGTGAAGTAGTGGGTGGGGAATCTTATCCAGGAGACACTTAGGGCCTCCCCTTACATGCAAACACTATGATCAAAACAGGACTCTTACAACTTATTCTGTGCCTTAGATTTCAGGAGATCCTTAGTGTTGTACTGGATCCAGGGCTCACAGGTTCACAGCACAGGGATGTTTTGATTAGCAAGGTCTGTGCCATCATCTGCCAGGTTCCTCTATTCCTTCTAGCTGAGCTGTAATTTTCACAGTAGCTGAGGGTCTAGCATCAGTTTTCCTAGCAACAATACAGCGTGCCCCTATATGCAAGGGTTCTATTCCAGGAACCTCTGTGTAAAACAAAAAATGTGAATGCTCATGTCCCATTATAGTCAATGGATGTGACGTGCACAGTCCGCAGCAGTGTGTGCATACGCATGTTGCATCCGTTGACTCTAATGGGGCACAATGCTTCACACAGCCCGGAATTCACATGGGCAGATGTTGTAGTAAGGGAGGGTCCACTGTACAGCAGGCCCTCTGCATTCACTAAGGTTAGGAGTGCAGGACCCTTGCAAAAGTGGAAAAATCACAAATATCAAAATGTATGAGTGTCTACGGGAAGGGGGCTGAGGCATGGTGGGGTGAATGGGCACCCTAGGTTCAAATCAAGTAAAGGAACAGAGAGAGAAAGGGGAGTGAGTTGGCATGGTGGTCTTACACTTCCTCTGTCTTGCCCATCTCCTTCCTTGGGTGTTGGGGGGGGCACTAGGAGAGGGTTTGTGGTACTGAGAAATCGGGCTGCAAGCTGTTCTTAGCTGGTCAGCTAGTAGCTGGTGAAGGAGGAGGAGGAGGAGGAGGACCAGAGGCAGGTTTTTAAAGGGTTGCACAGCCCAATTAGGGCTGCCAAAAGGGAAGTTTCCTCCACAAAAGAAGTATCTGGAGTGGCGGGGGGTCAGGGATTGAAGAAATTTGCAAATAAGCAAATCCATGAAAGCCAAACCCGCAAATGTGAAGGGCGGACAGTATATTGTTATGAGCCAGCCCAGCCTAGGCCTAATCTACAGTCCCTCCACAAAGTGGCTTGTTTTTCATTTTTGCTTTGAAAAGCTAATTGCTGGCTCTGTGATAAGTCATTCTCTCCTATTCTAGCATCACTGATGTATCCTTATGGGACAGACAAGGGTGACACAAAGAACCCCAAGTCAGATGATGGGACGTCTCCAGAGATTACCCTTCCAGTGCCCTTTACCTTCTATGGAAAGAAATACCACTCCCTCTATGTACGTAATGCTTGGCTAAAACAAACCTCCATATTCCTTTAACAGGAGGCAGATTGGCATAGAATTCAGACTGCCAGCCTCATCCGTATCCCTCCTGACATACTGTGCCCCTTGATTTCTATGCATCTGCCAGGAAAAAAGCAAGCTATTTTATATGATTAAAAGCTTAGGACAGCCATTTTTATATCTCAATATATGATACATATATCTCACCAAGAAAAGAGGACACCAATTTGCATAAAATTTGCACATCCTAATTTATACACACTGGTGAAAAAAAAGGATTTTTTTTTTTATTATTGAAATAAAAAAGCATCTAACCATGCCTTTGAAGGCATTTCCCTCTCAAATAAGAATTTTGCTTTCTCTGCCCCCAGAACAAAAAATGACATTTTCCTTCACTCCTCAAATTTCTAGCATTTTAGACTGTGAGACACTGAAAATTGTTCGCGCCTAGAACTCTGGCATTTGTTGTATTCACAATCTCTTGGTCCCTTTGTTTGCCTATTTTCTCTAGATGCCTAAACTGTATTTCTAAATGCTAAAGTAAATTGCACTTACATGCTTCAGTTGTTACAATGCTAGAAATTTGAGCATAGAAAGCAAGTTTCATTGGGGGACAGAATTCTTCCTTGTGTCCTCATTTTTCCAGACACAACTACACATCTGCTACCTACTTATATTCATTTTCATCTTCTGTACCTTTTCTTTAGGTCAACAACAATGGTGTGGTTTCCTTTGGTGTGAATGTCTCACAGTATACACCTGACCCATTCCCCCTAGATGGTGGATCTCCCTTTGTTGCCCCATATTGGGGTGATGTTGACAATGTTAAAGGTGGGGACGTTCTGTGGAGGCAAACTCAAGATCCAGCACTGCTTAGTCGCTGCACTGCGGACATCAATCTGTATTTCCCTGAGGTCCCTTTCACAGCTAGTTGGGCCCTCGTTGCAACCTGGGACCGTGTGGCCTACTTTGGAACAGCATCAAAGAAGGTAGGCTTCTCACTGACCTGCATACTTCAATAGAGTGCATCTGCTTTTCCCAGCATAAGCAAAAATATATCCATGTGGCAAGAAGAACACATTAATGGGCCAAATGACTGGATTCCAGTGAGGAAGATCTCTGGAACCTCAGATAAATTCTGAGGTAACCAAGTGCAAATTGCACTTCAAACTCAGGCCCTTTCCAAACCCTACCTTTTCATGAAATTATTTGGTGGGGACCCTGGCAGGGGCCCTGCGGAAAGCCTCCACACCAGCTGGCTCCTTACAGAAGGGAGCGCAATGGCCAAGCCTCTTCCTTCTGCAACACAAACGGGTACTTTCTCAGGCTGTCCTGGGGCAGGAAGTGCAGCCATTGTGCTTCTGTAGGTTCCACAGGACAGGTAAGTGCAGGATGGTGGCACGATTGTGTGTCATTGACTGGGAAAACTCATCAATGATTTAATCCGTGATCATGCTGCTTGGAGATGGGAGGAAAACAGGACTGCAATGATGTCATGCAGAAGTGTCATTGTGGTCCTGTCCTCCCGTTCCCACTGCAGGATGGGAGGGTGCTGATGAAAGGGTCTCAGTTTGCAGCAACTGGAGTGAGCTGAGACTCAAGCAGAAAAGTGGGAGGAGGAGAAAGAAACTGGGACATTTTAAAAGTAGCTGGAAAACATGGGACTACAGAAGATTAAGCCCAACTGAGACAGATTGAGGGTATAGATGCACCGTTAGAAATGGTAAGAGAAAGTATCAAACTTTGTATGGCTTCAAGCCCACCAAGCCTCCCTGCCCTTGTGTTATTTTTGTTCTCTCCCATCTCTGCTCTTTTCTTTCCTTGTTGACCTTTCTCTCTCTCCATTTTTTTTTTTTTTTGGTGCCAACCCCACCTGGTTCTCTGCTAAAGCTGTCAGGAGTGAGTGAGTGAGTGAGTGAGTGAGTGAGTGCAAGAGAGAGAGAGGACAACCTGACTCCTCCTAGATCCTCAATGTTCAACCCTTTGTTTTTGACCTTTCAGCACTACACTGTTATGGTGCTATTATTCTTTCAACCTCCTATGGAAGAGCTTTCCAAACTGTGTGTCATGATACATTAGTGTGTCAGCTGCACTGTGTAGGTATGTCACGCAAACGTAATGGGTGGAGGGGCTGCCTCTCCCACAGTTGGGGTGGGCCAGGCCTGGGTCAAGGGGATGCCTCTACCATCACTTCCCCAGACCAAGGAAGACCCCGGTGAGGGCAGCAGTAGGCCAGGCCTGGGTGGAGAGGCTGCCTCCACTTACTGAATTACTTACTGAAGTACTGTGTTGTTAAATGATGCATGTCTAAAAAGTATGTCACCATCATGAAAAGTTTGGAAGACTCTGTCCTTTGGAATCCTGGGGTTTGCAATTTAGGGAGGGGCATTTAGAATTCTCAACCAGAGAGCTGTTTGGCCTTAGTAAACTACAAACTCCAGAATTCCACAGAATGGTGAAAGTGGAATAATAGCACATGACAGTGTAGGGCAGAAATCCCCTTTGTTACAACGGGATTCCCTTGTTATTAGAAAAAATGATCTTGTGATCCCTCTGCCACAGCATTCCATAGCCTAGTGTCCTCCAGAAGTATTGGACTACAACTTCCATCACCCCCAACTAACCTAAAGAAGGATGCTACCTGCCACTTTTGAGTGATGCCAAAGGCAGAGCTGCAAAACTAGACACATCCCAGGGCCTTGAATGGAAGTCAATCATAGGTCTCTTTCCTTTTTGCTACAGGTCAACACCTTCCAGGCTGTCTTGACTACCAATGGGGAAATATCTTTCATCATGCTGAACTATGATGACATTCAATGGACCACCGGGATAGCAAGTGGAGGGAACGCTAGGACAGGTCTTGGAGGAACCCCAGCACAGGTAGATCTGCTGAGATCTCATACTATGCAAGACATAGGCAGTTTGGAGTCAAAGGATCAACCCGATAAAATGATCATAATTCTTTCAGAGAAATATCAGTAAACATTAATTTAATGTCTGAAATTTTAGGGTGCTACTATTGGTGTAACTAAGTGTAGCATCAGCCTCATCATTAGGCAGAGTGAGGGAAATGTCTCAGACATCAAATACTGCTGGGCAGCCCCACTCCAACAGATCTTCCTGAGCTGTTATACTTTCTCATCTGTTGGCCTGAAGGGCTTTCCTGAAGAGAGAATGGGGCTAGAAAACGATCTTCCTGTTTGCTCTGCAGGAGGACTGAAGATTACAAAACAGATCAAAACAGGAAGTGAGCCAGAGACCCCACCAACCTCTTCTTGCTGCTCTTCTCAAAAACTCATGATTAGTGATATTTTTTGACAGAATCCATTGTTTTGTGCTGTATGATGGTTACTATCCATCAAAACCAGAACATGTTAAGTTATACTGGATAGAAGGTTTCCTAGCTGTGTTGAAAGATTGGATTGTTCATGGTTGTTCTTTTGTGTTTTCTGCCCAGGCTGGATTTGACAGCGGAGATAAAATCAATTATTACAACATCCCTGGTTCCCGCACCCCCGATATTATTAACATTACAAAAACCACCAATGTGAGAAGACCAGGGCGCTGGGTGTTCCAAGTGGATGAATTTGTGATTGGAGTCACCACGGAGGAAAGTAACTGTCTGGAGTAAGCACCAGCTCATCTCTTGTCATTCTCTGCTGTTTTGTGAAAGGTATTACGTGAAGCTGAGCCAGCTATATTTTGGTTGAAAGTCTTGCATTTTCTAAACATTGGACAATAAAACATTGATTGGCGCCACAAAGAGTACAATCTTCCAAGAACCAGAAAAGAGCATGTATAGTCCCCAGACCTCCCACAGTTGCCTAGCCCCTGGGACCCATCCACACTACACAATTATAGCACTGTTATTCCACTTTAATTGTCATGGTTCCATCTATGTAATCCTGAGGTTTGTAGTTTCATGAAGCACTGAAACACTCTGGTGGAAAATTCTAAATGCCCCTCCCTAAACTGCAATTCCCAGGATTCTGCAGGACAAAACAGTGGCAGTTAAAGTGGAATAATAGTGTTATAATTCTGCCATATGAATGGCCCCCAGATTTGTTCCTTGCTGAATAAGTGAAATTGTTTCTTCTATGCTAGCATTAAAGTGCCTGGGGTCTTCTAAGAGTCTGGACGTATGTATCTAAAGGGCAGAGATCCCAAAAGATGAGGGAAGAGGTAGCATTTGACAAACTGAATTGAAGTAATTAGCCCCAGTGGATGGTGGGAGAAAGGCAGTACTATTGATTGATTTCTGAATTTACTCAGAGGACTTTTCCAGCTTGTTATAAACTTCATATATAATGCTGCCCCTCAGTCATATCTGCTAAGCACCCATGTCATTTCCCTGGCCAAGACTGAGATTTCCTCTCCCCACCTTGCAACTTCCACCCCAGAGAGGCAGAGATTTTTTCTTAACAGTTTTTAACCCAGCTGACTAGGTAATATCCAGGAAATGAACTGTGATAAGGTCAAACAATAGAACTTTGTAGTATCCCAAAGAAAAGTGGACGTATCATGGCATAAGCTCTTAATACTCTAGAGTCTATTTCACTGAGCACATTCAAAGGAGCAAATTGCGGTATTCGAGTAAAAATGTTTTAGTCCACTTGTTTTGATGGGGACAATTTCCAGAAGCCATTTCCCACTACACAGTTAATGACACTATAATTTCACTTTAGGAATCCTTTAGCAAACTTTAGTGTCATAGTTTCATCCCATGGAATCTTGGGATTTGAAGTTTAAGGAGTGCTAGTTGGAATTCTCAACCAGAAAGCTAGTACCTCACCAAAGTACCAACCCCAGGATTCCATAGAAGGTAGCCATGGCAGTTAAAGTGTAATCATAATACTGTAATTCTCTGGGGTAAATGGTTTTTTACCTGGGAGTTTACTGGCATTTACTCCTAGGTAAATGTATTGGATTTCAGCCTTATTGCATGAACCAGGGATCCCATTAAAAGTGTCTGTAAGCACCAAAAAGTGCTGCAGGGCAGGAGGATGCAATCTCTTCTCTATTTCCAATGTTGCTGTCTCTTTTCACTAGGTGACACCTCTTTCCTCGACTCAAGGACCTCTTGTTTGTATCTCAGCATCAAGACAGTCTGTACCAAATCGTTGCAAAGATCTCTCTTCTGCTCTCTATAGTCAGGAAGGTTTCTGGAGATGATATTATTGTAATGTAGCAATAAACAATTATGCTCACATTGCTTCACTCCCAAATCCATTTCCTGAATGGTAGGAGATGATTAGGTTGTCTGATAAAGTGCATGGCTGTTAGAATGTGTATGAGTGTGCGCGCAAGCATGGATGCATGCTTTTTTTTTTTTTAATGACCAGATGAACACTGAGCCTTTAGCTTAGGTGGGAGATATGTCCTCTGAACTTTGCTCCCCTAGCCATAGGTCGTGTTATAATCAATGATGTAGCAGTAAACGTAGAGATGGAGGCCCTTATCATGACAATATATTGTGATACCCCCAAAGAGACTCCACAATACGGATGTTGTGTTGATCTATTTTAAATAAAATCTAGCAGTGTTCATCCCCAAATGAAATGGGTCTTTTGTGAAGTTAAGAGGTCTTGCCCACTCAAGATAATGTCCCCCCCCAAATATTTTTGATTATTGATTTGCACACTGGTTCCAGGTGCTGACTATATTTTTCCAGACTGGTTCCAGGTGCTGATTCAATACAATTCTCCTGCATCAGTGCTTGGAAAAATCCATCTCTCCTTCAGCTATTGTGTACATTGCATTAAACTCCAAAGCAGCTAAGAAGCCCAAAGTGGGTGGCAGGTGATGTCATGCTCTCTGCTAATCAAAAAATCCCAGAGCTTTGACCCTACAAGCCTTGGCTCCACTACACCATTAGTGACAATCCCACGAGCATGTTCTTTCTTTTTGTTTCTGCTGCGTCCATTCCGAGGAAGGGTTGTCACTCTTGCCCCCCATCTCAGTGTTTTTAATAGCATCTTTCCAAGCAGAAAGTCAGATAATAACAGTTTCCCTCTGTACAGTGATATGTACAGAGCCAGACCGAGACATTTTGCTACTTGGACAAAGGACAAAAAAGCCAAGCAGAGTGGCAGCTGGACATTCAAACAGGCAAAGGAACAAGGGACCAGAGGGCCCGTTTGAAGATTGTAAGGAAGACCTTGCCTTCCAAGAGAAAAGAATGGCTGCAGGGCTCAAGAGGAATGCTTGGAGGATTCAAAAGTCACCAACACCAACACCCAATAAACTTGTGCCAGTTGAGCTGATTGTATCAGATACCTAATGGCAGAGATTTTCTGAGCTAAGCTGCTTCTCAGGGTGGAGAAAAGTTTCACCCACTGAGCATCTGCTTCCTCTAAGGGGCAAAGAAAACCAGCCCAGATAAATCATAAATGCCAGAGTGCTTTACAGGTTGTGCAGACTGGTTCCAGGTGCTGCTTCAATCCATTTAAAAACAAGAGCAGTCAAAGTGCAATTACAGCACTGGACATCAACCCTGAGGCTGTTTTTTCCCCCCAAGCCCTCCAGACTCCCTAAAATTCCCTTTTTCTAGTTAAAAAAAAAAAGGAAAGAGGATGAATAATTGAGGCAATTCATGTTTTGAATAGGTTTCGGGGGGGACACGCTCTGTTTAACATCAAAAATACTACTTTTAAAAAAGCAGAAACAGAATTTGAGCTGCTTCAAGTTTCCTTTCCTTTCCTTTCTTTTGTAGTCTGTGCTGGTGCCTGCAGTGTCAGAGAGGCAGAAGATTGACTCTGGCCCAGCCACTCTTGCCCGATCTATCTTTAGAATCCATGAGTTAAAATCCTTATCCTGAAGTTCAGCTGATGTATATAGTCTCTGCCTGGAATCTATTGATGACATAGGAGTGCATAACCTCAGGTTATACATAGATGTCTTTTGGGGATATTGCAAAAGGGGTATTTGATGCTTCTTTGTTCAGCACGTACCCAATTTGTCGGGGACAGTCTTGATGAATCCTCTGTCATCCTACTTTTTCAGTACTTCTAACATGTTCCAGTTTCCCTCTCTTCCTCCCAGAGCCCCGGGCTCTGTCCTCAGCTTACTTCAATTGATGCAAACTGAATTGAGAATCCAAAAGCAGTTTGCATCCACTTAACTCAGCAAGGCAAAGAGGAGAGGAGGGGTGAAATCATATCCTTCCCTGTAGGCTCAGGCAAAAGCAGACTCTGCAGCTTATGTGTTCCTCTTCATTAATAACTGTTGCCACCTTGATCACACTCTCTCACCTGGCCATTCCTTGTCCCAGTTTTCACCTGTGAAATGCTGATGGATATGAAAACATCAGCCCCTCCCCCCCCCAATGCACATGGAACACTCTGCATGGCCATTTAGTGGCTGGGGATGGGAGAGCAAAGCGAATTGGCATTGCCATCCCATATCTACAGCATCTTACTGGAGATAAATGAGGAGGACACCAGCTCTCTCCTCCCAGGTGAAAACCACCCAGGTACAGACTGGGAACCTCCACCATTTCCCTCCTACTTCCCCCCATACACACACATATCTCAGCCATAAGAGCGTACCCCAGGGATGCCCTTTCCCCAACCAGTAACTGGCCATTGCCGCACCGTGTGGCGTATGAGCCTTCAAGTCACTTATTGACTTATGGTGATACCACAGGGTTTTCTTAGGCAAGGAATTACTCAAGAGGTGGCTTTGTCAATTTCTTCCTCCGAAATAAAGACTGCAGCACCTGGTATTCATTGGCAATCTCCTATCCAAATACTATCCAGGGCTGACCCTGCTTAGCTTCCAAGATCAGAGAGGATCTGGTGCCTTTTGGGTACTTTGGCCCCATTGCAACACATATCATGGGCAAGACAGATGCTTAATTGTGTGAACTCTCTGCCGGCACAATAGAAAATCTTGGCCTGTGTCTGCTTTAATGCCGCTAATGGGCTAACATTTACCTTGCAGAGCATGTCAGGATGAAGCAGGATGTACTGCTGTTGAATAAAGGCTAGAGACTGTGCAATGCAAATATGAGCCATACCTCACAGGTGATAGGAGCTGCTAGTGAGAATCTGTGCTTGAATTCTGTAACCAGATCCTCTCAGTTCTCCCAGGTTTGCCTTCTCAGAGTGATATTTTGAGCCCAGTGTTTGAGCCCAATGTTTATTAAGGCAAATACTATTTGAGCCCAATGTTTATTAAGGCAAATATTATTGTACTCTAGCAGTTTGCACTGCTGGAGTACCGCAAAATGAGATTTTTGGGTGTGGGAAACAGTAGGGACAATGAATCATCTGCAGACACACTCCCCATGGAATATTCGGCTTTGTTTGTTTGTTTGTTTGAGCTTAATTCCACATCTGCCAGGAACCAGAGGAATGGATGCATTTTCCCACAAATAATATATTGTCATCCTGGACATTAAGCAGAATATTTTGAAGTAGTTTGGCAATTCAGATCCATTAGCTTTTCAAAAGAGCTGCCTTTTGCTGGAAAAGAACCTTGCTAGAACTGCTTTGTTACTACGGATCAAGACAACTGTCTGATTTTTGGGGGGCATGTCTACACATGTACACATCAGGATTTGTCATCACATCACTGAAAGAAAAAAAAAAGGAACTGGAAGAACAACGAAGTGTCTCAGTCACACTTGCAAGTTTTCTCTGGACAGAAAAAGGAGAGTGAGTGTCCACAAAATATTTTTCCAAAATGGTTTACTGAAGAGTTTCCTCTTTATGTGTAAAAGTTCGGGGGGGGGGGGGATCAAAGGAAACAAGGAAAGCATCTATCAGGTTATCAGAATTTTCCAGTTTGAGAGCAATGTGTCCCACAGCCCAACTCTTTCTTTGTGACACAGAAACTAGGGAGTCACCTACCCCAACACAAGACATCAGAATTTATCACCCACAAAGCCACACACAATTCAGCTACGTATGATGCTCCACTAAGAATTTAATAACAATGCTTTAGTTGAAAACTGAAGTCACCTTTGGAAAAAGAAATCAGATTGCAACTTTTTTGAGGGAGTGTGTACATCACTACTATTTTTCATGAGGCAGTGCCACTTCCTGGATGCTGGGAGAAATGCAGTTTGAAAAATGGGAAGACGGATCCAATATTCGATTCATCGCTTAAGGGTGTCTTAAAACACACAAATCCTATATACATTTTCCATTTCCGTCTGTGTCAGAGATACATCAAGCCTGCTCTCCTATATGAAATAAATGGAATTAAGTCCTAACAAACTGTCATTATTTTTCTAAATAATAATATAGAAGACCCTGTTAACATAGTCACCTTCTGTTGTCTATCCCATAATACCAGGATTCTTGCAAGGAAGTCCAGGGCTTGTATTAGAAAACATAGAATCACAGAGTTGGAAGAGACCACATGGGTCATTGAGTCCAACCCCCTAAACATCAACTTCATTTTGTTATGGACTATTAGCTGAAACATCTGCTCAGGCCTGTTTTTGGCTGCAATGCTTGACCTCTGATTTGTTGTTACTGTTCTGTGTTCTAGTCTGAAAATGCATGGGAAATATGCTGCAGATAATGCTCAAAGAAGTTCATCGGCTATTCAAAAATTCTTTAGGTCAAAAGGAGGACAATTGATACCAGCAGCCCTCAAATTGTTTGAGGCAAAAGTGATGGCGCAACTCCTTTATGGCGCTCAGCTGGGTCCCTTTCAAAACTATGCACCATTAGAGCTTGTACAAGCAAAATTCTTAAGAGTGATTTTTCAGCCCCCCCAAGTGTGTTTCAAATGCTACTCTAAGATTAGAGTCAGGCTGTATGAAAATAGAGTCTAGGGTGTGGGTGATTATAATAAACTATTGGCTTAGATTAGTTTCATCTTCTACTGGCTTTGTCTCTTTGGTGCTGAAAGATGGACTCCATTCTAGATGGAATCAAACAGTGGTTATTAAAATACAAAGCTTGGGCTTCTCTCTAGAATCCTTATGTAATTTGGGCTACGATAGAGCCAAAATGGCCATTAAACAAAGGATAGTGGATATAGAGCGTCAAATGGACCTTGGTATGACTCCTACTTTCATTATTAGTGATTCCAACAGATATGCTGCCATACCTATGAAGTATTTAAATAAATTGGAAATCCCTGAATACCGAAGAGCCTTTACCTTGGCACAGTGTAATGCTTTGCCATCAGCACTATTGGAAGGCAGATATCAGAAGATATCCTTCCTAGAGAGAAAATGCCCACGTAATAATGAACAAGTGGAAACTATGGAACACGTACTTTTACAATGCCCATATTACAGGGATTTACGATTAAATCTTATTTCCCCCATTCTCAATAGATTTTTAGGCCACTCGGAACAGTTTTATGTCTCACTACTACTTTCACATCATAACTCAGAGATATCCTACAAAGTAGCTAAGTTTTGTGCAATTGCCATTAAAATCCGGCGCAAGATGGTCAGTGATGCAGATTAGATAAAGGATAGATAAAGGAGAATTTTATGAGGATGATGTTGTATGCCTTATAATTCTTTTTAACCAACTGACTATTTATATGTACTCATTTGTCTTTTATTGACTGATTTTATGGTATATGAGGAAAATGTTGTATGGTCTTATAGCCTTTTTTAACCAATTGACTAACTATATGTACCAAATAGTTTTTTACTGATTGATTTTATATATTTTATGAGAATGATGTTGTATGGTTGTATATCTCTCTCCAACCAACTGACTATTTATATGTATCTTGTATCTTGTTTGTTCTCGTATACTGGTCTGAGACCATAATAAAGTTGAAAGAAAGACTGTTCTGTGTTAACATCTTTTCCTTCATTTGCTTTTTCTTTTTTTTAATTTAGTTTAAATTATGCTTTTTAAAAAAGTGTTTCGCATGTTTCAGGTTTCTGGAATGTTTTTAGACGAGTGACTTTGATTACAGAAAGACAAATTTGTGCTGTTTTCCCAATGTAAATCACACATGCCCCTTTGTACTGATTGTGTTGTATGCACATATTTGCAAGAATCAAAAGTGCGGTCAGTCCAAGAAACTGTTCAGAAGCTTCACACATTATAAAAAGGAGTACTATACATCAGCTAGAAATTTTATGAAGCTGGGTCTCTGAGGATCTAGCATTACACAGTTCTAACACTCCGATTACACCATTCTAACACTCTGATACCACTTTAACCATCACAGGTCCACTATATACAGTAATGGGATTTGCAGTTTGGTCAATGAGATAATTAGGATTCTTTGCTAGAGAGCTCCTGCCGCTGTTATGGGAGCACACAATTCCAAGTACTTCAACAAACTACACTTTCCAGGATTCTGCAAGACAAAGCCACGGCAGTTAAAGTGGTGCCAAACTTCTATAATTACACGGTTAGGATACACCTTAAGTCTGCAACAGATACCAGATCCTTTGCACAGAGATGAATAAGAATCTCTGATGGATACTATGTGCTCATGTTGCCTATACCCATCCTGCATAGCTCTTGGGTTTGACTCCATTCATAGAAATGAACAACCATGGTATTCAAAGAAATAGCCATGTTAGGCTGTTGTAGCATGAAAAGAATACAAGTGAGAAAGAAATCTAGCAGCATCTTTAAGGCTGACTTACATTTTAGCATGAGGTTTTGTGGGTATCAGTCCACTTTTTCAGATGCATTGTCAAACTGATATTAAAAGCAAAGGTTTTTAAGCATAATGAAACAGTTGAAGTAGTGGGATAGGCTTGATTCATTATTTTTGCCTTACCTTGTCTCACGGTTCTTTCCATCATTCTAATTCCCTTCATTTAGTCTTTGTTTGTTTGTTTGTTTGTTTGTTTGTTTCTCATAACCATCATCATCAACAAAGCCCTTCTTACTGAATTTCCTTAATTTTCAAATCTCTAAATTGAATTTTCATTTCTTAAGGCAATTCTGAACAGCCAGAAACATAAGATGGTTTACAGAGAAAGGTGCACAAATGACTGAGAGTGGTGGCATTAGGTGCTGGAGCCATATTGAGCCATAGGAAAATATTTTAGCCTAGATCCCATTGCTAGTTTTTGCGAAGGTAAAGCCACTGAATCCATTGATGAATGGAAAATCCACACCGAATATAAAGCTAATTGGTTCAGTGGCTCTACTTTACTTGGGGCTAGCAACTGGATTTGAACTAAAGCCAGGAACGCCAAGAAGACATATGTCCATAAGGTACATGATATATTTCTCTTATATATATTTATATATTTTTCTAAAATGACTGGTATAATTTCCTAAATATTTATTCTTCCTGTCTACATATATCCTGTTCATTAAATTTCTTCTCTTTTCTTTCTTCCTCCCTTTTATATTCTCTCTTATCTCTTCTTGCTTGTTTATCCATTATGTCTGATACATTTTGTTTTTTTAAAAAAAAACATAGAAAAATACTTTTTTAAAATTTGTTTATTTAAAAACAACCACACTTATTTCGGTGCCCCTCCTTAGAGCTTCCATGTAATCTGCTATTTACATGTTGACCACAGAACCTCCATTCTGCATTACCGCCATTTGACCCACATTGTTTCACAGCATATTCCATTGTTCATGATAGAGTTCAGGGAGTCTCAGGATCCGTGGAAGCAGCTGTCTGGCTGTCAGTATTGATGGGGGGTCATGTTCTGGTAGACCACCACAACCTGAAGAAAGGAAGAAGCCAGGAACACAATCATCCCCTTGGGCATTCTTTCTGTTCCTCCTTATCTAAAGGAAAAGCTTCGGTTTTATGACGTTCAAGGCATTCACCTCAAACTTTTGCTCAGAATGTATTGGCTTTTAGGGTCAAAGAAAATGGTCTACCAAACTATTTTAGAATTCCCCTCCTTTGTGCAGTTTGGTGGAGCAAGTGACAAAGAAGTCATTCCAAAACACAAAACATAAGCATTGAGCCACAGTGACTAGACTGCTAAGCAGACATTTAACATCTCGCACTGGTGATTAGCTAATAGCCACTATTAAATAATCAGTGATGGGAAAATGTCCAGAACCCTGTTGGAGAAATAGGCCAGCATAAAGGTTCCTTTCGTTCTTGTGTGCCTTCAGGCCGTTTCTGACTTATGGCGACCCTAAAATGAACCTATCATGGGGTTGCCTGGGGCCGAGAGTGTGTGGTGCACTCAAGGTTACCCAGTGGATTCCCAGGGTTGAGTTGAACTCTGGTCTCCAGGATCGTACTACAACACTCAAACCACTATGCCATGCTGGCTGTAAAGATCTATTACGCTGGTATAACTAGTTGTTTGAGCAAGGTACGGTGGCAGCAACAAGACAGCAGCCAAACCCATCTCCTTCAGTGGGAAAAAATGACCTGTAGGTTCCCAAGGAGATCTTGACAGGTCAGCTTTAGATCCTGATAGAAAAGGCTTCTGCTGTTCATTTCGTGCCTCCTCCTCTCATCATCATAACACCCAGAGCCACTCTGCCACCTCCTCCTATGCTGATGAACGGGCTTTGGGGAGTCGGTCCTGATCAGAAAACCTTTTTTGGCATGGAACAGTCTTTCAGCCTTTAGATCAGGAACCTACATTTCATTCCAAGCCAAAACATAGCGCTCCTTTTTAAAAAAATTCTTCATTATTTTCTTTCTACCAACTGTACTAGAGTATGGTGACAGCACTTCCAAGGAAACCCACCTTTATTTAGGACCTAACTCAAAAGGGGTTTAGAATTATTCTACACTTATTCAAGACTCTACACCAGCCTTTCCCCATACGATGTCATCCAAATGGGCCAAACAACAACTTCCATTGGTGGCAATGGAATCCCACCTCATACTGGCTGGCTGATTGTGGGAGGTTTGGTCTACTACTACTACAGAGGGTTCCACAGGTGAAGGATATCCTAAAGAGTAAAGACCATGACCATCCATCCAAGTGGGTTAGTGTTTTGCATCACTCAGTGCAGTTAAAATGTGAACATCATAAGACATTACCGTTTCAGCATAGGCATCCCGGCACACTGTCTTGCACCCAAAGGCAGTGGTAGAGATGGCGATGCAGAACTCTAGGATGGTGAAAGGCAGCAAAACAGCAAGAATTCCATGTAAGGTATCCTGCCAATAAAAGATACAGCAAAGGGAATCATTCTTCAGCGTCTAAAATATAGACAGATTCTGATTCAAGGTTCATGTAACTATACACGATGTGGTAACAAAGAAAGAAACAGAGCAGCTGGACTTGACTGCAACCCACATGACCCTCAGAGTGTTGTACTCTTTTATGAGCACTGAGAAGAAGAGAAACACAGGAGACCCAATTGCAAACATCTCTTTGGACAAGCAAGACAAAGCGTACTTTTGGACTGTATGCGTACTTACAAGTTGAATTGCTTCAGCAGCCAAACATTCATTCTGAGCTGCCAAGTCATCACTATTACATATGTATGAGAAATACCATGGTGAATAAAAATGTGCCAATGAAAAGCAGAGGAATATGATCCCAATGCCAGCTGCAAGAGCACTCACAATATTCATTCCCAGCATGCCTTTCACCTAATAGTGACAAATGATAAAATGTTATTTCATTAAGGAATATCATGGCCCAGGCCCAAAGATGGTATAGATACATCTTCCCTGCTGCTGGACCTCCTAGAAAGAACATCCGCTGTGCTTTCTTCACTCACTTCACTTGCTAAAGAGCAGAAACTTGGTAAAGAGCAGTGGGAGATTTTGGGGGGTCACTTTTGGTGACAAGATTGCAAGTCCCTCTTTCAGTCTCATAAACATCGAAAATGATGTTAGCTGTAGCATCCTGTTTTACACAGCACGTTTTGTGCAAAAGTATTGGCTCTGAAACTCTGCAGACTTTTGGCGCAAGAAAGCTACGTCTGTTTCTGTGTACAATTACTTCCCCAAATGCTTCAGGATGTGCAAACACTGGACAAAACTTCACAAAATTCTCACTTCTCTATTAGATTTTGTGACTGGTTTCTCAAGTGTCAGAAAACTGAGAGCCACCGCTATCTCATTAGCCCAATCTTCCCGACTCACATCACACCTTCCCCAAATAGGTCAGTTACCAGTGGCATCTTCGGATTCCTGGAAGCTGCCACAGACAGAGATCCGGAAATTATGTACTGCAAGAGATAAAAGGGAAAATCAGGAGTGGTAATGAACAAGATTCAAGTGACTGTCTTGCATTTCTCCAGTTCCCTCTTCTTGATCTCAATCAGGGAACGATCAGCTTGGATGTCACCCAGAATTTCTCGAGGGGTGGCACCGAGGACAGTTTATGTTACCCCCCACCTCCAGCATGCCAATGGACAGATGGACAGATCTCTACTAATCAAGAGATTCATCTATGGAAAAACTTCATAGTTACTGATGTGGAATCTGGATCCCTGCACAATGGGCGACTCTCTTCCCCTAATGCAACATAATACCATGCTCCCTCAGTATTGGTAGTAGCTCTTGAGGACATAACTAGGGATGGCACTGGTTCAACAATCCTAGTTCTAAAGTGACCAACCGCTGTGAAACTATAGTTTGTAACATGCTGTTATGCAGAATTACCAAGACTCCAGTCCAGTACGGTGTCTTCAATATAAAGTAATCTGTTCTGTATTCATCAATCATATCCATCACAACCCCAAAAGCTATTCCAATGAGTGCTGTGAGTATCTGGGTGATCTGAGAAGACAGAATGGAACAAGTTGCTTTTGGTTAAAAAGAACAGTCTTTGAAAGAAAATCAGCAAAGAAATTAGGGCACCCGTAACTTAAATACCACAGAGCCGGCATGGTGCAGTGGTTTGAGCCTTGGACTATGACCCTGGAGACCAGGGTTTAGTTCCCCACTCAGCCATGGAAACCCACTGGGCGAATTTGGGCACATCACACACTCTCAGCCTCAGAAAACCCCATTATAGGTTTGCCTACACTCACCGTAAGTCGGAAACAACTTCAAGGCACAAGAACAACCACAAAATTTAACTATCAGATTAACACAGAAATAAATTGGCTGCATCTATAGCTGTTTATGGGGGGAAGGTTTTAGTTTTGCTTCATTTCTAGAGCCTTTTGTCCACTGAACTCAAGGTGGCACATAGGGATCTTCCACATTATTCTCATCACCACAAATATAAGCTAGGTCGGGTTGAGAGAGTGCAGTCCCGAGATGGTCATTCAATGGGTTTTATGGTTCAGTGGGGACTTCAACCTAGAGCTTCCAAGTCTCACTCCAGTAGTCTCTACACCACAACAGCAATATTGTCCCCTTCTCTTATATGTGGTAAAGGGGCAGAGAAGACCAAACTAAGCATTACTTAAAAGGCATTACTTCCTTTATCTTGCTGCCCCCCTTCTCCCCTCCTGCCAACAGCCATGGCTATGTTGTGCCATCCACAGACTGAGAGATCTCGGCAGATGAAAAAGTTTCCCCTCGCTACTTTATCTTCAATCAAGAGGATACGCAGACGACTGCAGACAGCTGAAGTCCATCCGTCCTCTCCTTAACACACCCCCTTATACCTGTGCATCACATGGGAACAGGGGAAGTTTGGGCACACTGTCAGCAAAAGACGTTATCGATTGTGATGCTATGTTATTAATTATCTTATTAAGGAACCCCTCAGCTGCCCAGAAAATACCCCAAAAACTTTGCTTGCGTGAAAGGAAATGCAAAGGGTTCATAGATTAATCTACCTATCATTTTTCCTATGCAGGGTACTCACCCCCAGGGCCAGTGGTTCTCCCAAATAAAACTTCTTCAATGGCCGTGGCAAAGAAAGTTTTGTCTCATCCGTTGAGGAAGACCTTGACAGCTGGGGCACGACTGGTGTTGAATCCATGCCTGTGTTTTGAACCAAGCTTCTTTCGGCTTGCAGAACAGTAACGCTTCCACTGTGTAGGAGAGGACGGGGGGGGGGGGGAATTACTGTCACCTTTTGAAAGAATTCTCTTCTCAATTTCCTTGGGGCCCCTTCTGAATCATGAAATGTAGAGTCCCTGTACTTAAAGACATGTTATTATTTTAACAGCCGCATAACATGGAATAAATTAAGTAGGTACCTCTTCCCTAACATGGCAATGCATTGATTTAGAAACCATTCCTGCTGAATTATTGTCTACCATAAGATTGTTAACAACCCACTGCCTTTAAAGCAAAGACCTGACGGCAGAGACGGGATGTTTCTATTTGGTATACATTTTCTTGGGATCATAATCTCACGATAGGAAGTTAGGCATATTTCCCTTTTAAAGAGCTCCAGGACTTTAAGCCAATTCATCTCAAACTATCTGATGGGGGAGATCGCTGGTTTCCCCTACAAAGTGCCAAGGACTGGTTCCATATTTTTGCCCATTGGGTACAGTCATTTTCCTTTCCTGGAAACTTGCCAGGCACCAGAGACCAATGGCTCGGGGACCAGCACTTTGAGTAGCACTGCTTTCAGATGCAGGAGAAACTGGACTCTTTTCGGGGTACCTTCTTTATCAGCTACTAACTGAACACAGATGAGATGCTGCTAACAGCAAACATTGGAGAGGCCTAAGTCCAAAGCAGATTGGCTGTGCTAATGGGGCAGATTCACTTGCCACGCCTCTGTATGGTAATATGTTTATTGCGAAAAACCAACCAAGTGTTGCATGATTGTGAACACAGTCTCAAAAGACAACATGTAAAATAACTGAAATAATTTGTATCTTTATGTAGCAAATACAACATGAACAATAAGGGAAGTGTTGAACATAGATAAATAGACTGTACAGGAAGTGGTAATTGAGCTGGTTTTTAAAAAATTAGAATCATTCCTTTCTGTACACAGTTCAAGGAAGCTAAACACAATCACCCTGTACTGATAAAAGAATGGACAAGGAGATTGAGACAGAATATTAAAAGCAAAAATATTAAGGATTATACAGAATCATAGAATTAGGGATGGGATGAATCCAGAATTTTCTGAATCCAAATCTGTACTGATATCCTTGAAAGGTTCCAGGAAACCACGAATCTCACATATCTCGAATCTTTCAAATCCTTTTTTAAAAAAAGCATTTAAGAAGCAAGGGAAAGAAAGCACCTCTACTGAAAAGTGTTTTTGAAGCAGAATTTGACATCTTAGTTTAATGTAAAAAAATTAAATAATAGTTTTCACTTTCAGAAAAACCTTCAGGATCCCTGGATCTCCCCAGCGCTGGTGGGAGCAGAGGAGGGAGTGCAGGATCGTGCCCCCTGCAAGCTTCTGCCACTCGCCCAGGGCAGGATCAGGCTGGGGGTGGTTGGGAAAAGAGCGGGGAGTGCTGGGTCGTGCTCTCTGAAAGCTTCTGCCAGCTGCCTAGGGCAAGATCCGGCTGGCGCTGGCTGGGAAAAGAGCAGGGACCACTAGATTGCACTCCCTGCTACCTTCTCCCGTCCGCCACCAGTAGGATTCAAAACATTTGGTTCGCCTGTTTTGGCGGTGGGATTCGGATCCCCAAATCTCGAATCCTTGCCCAGGATTCAAGGATTCGAGAATTCGGTTGGCCCATCCCTACATAGAATCATAGAGTTGGAAGAGACCACGGGGCCATCCAGTCCAACTCCTTGCTATGCAGGCACACACATCAAAGCATTCCCAACAGATGGCCATCCAGCCTCTGCTAAAATACCTCCAAAGAAGGAGACTCCACCACACTCCAAGGCGGCATATTCCACTGCCGGACAGCTCTCATCATCAGGAACTTCTTCCTGAGGTTCTGGTGGAGTTTCCTTTCCTGCAGCTTGAATCCATTGCTCCTTGTTCTGGTCTCTGGAGCAGTGGAAAACAAGCCCGCTCCCTCCTCAAGATGACATCCCTTCAAATATTTAAACATGGCTATCATGAACCCTCTTAGGCCCTTTCCACACCGGGGTATTAAAACAGTGCAGAGCCACCTCCCACGGAGGTCGTCTGCACCGTGGAGTGGATTGGGGCGGACCGCTTTTCGTAGTTCCGCACCTCAATCCGCTCCGAAGCGACCGGAACTGGCGGCCCTGCATGTTTTTTAAAAACCTCTTTTCAGAGGTTTTTAAAAAGCACGGAGCGCGCAGCCCCGTGCAGCTCCGTTGCCGCGCTCCGGTGCAGATTTGCAGGCGCGCACTAGTGCGTGCCCCCAGATCTGCCGGGGGCGGGCTTCTGGCTGGCGAGCTTCTCCAGTTGGTGGAGAGCCTCTGCCAGTCGGAAGCTGCCATTTTGGACGCCGGAGGAGTGTGGAGCAGCGAGTTCGCGCTACTCCGCATGGCGACGGACTTACCCGGCTGCCGGTAAGCTCCGTTTCAGCGTGTTTTCCCCCGTTTCCCCCTCCACATGTGGAAAGGGCCTTAGCCTTCTTTTCTGCAGGCTAAACATACCCAGCTCCCTAAGCCGCACCTCATAGGGCATGGCTTCCAGACCTGTCACCATTTTGGTCGCCCTCCTCTGGACACATTCCAGCTTGTCGGTATCCTTTTCGAATTGAGGTGCCAAGAACTGGACACAGTATTCCAAAGGAGGTCTAACCAATGCAGAATAGAGTGGTACCATTACCTCCCTTGATCTAGACACCATACTCCTACTGATACAACCAAGATCGCATTGGTTTTCTTGGCTGCTGCATCACACTGCTGACTCATGTTCAGCTTGTGGTCCACCAAGACTCCTAGATCCCTTTCACACGTACTGTTACCCAGCCACGTGTCCCCCATCCTATATTTGTACATTCCATTTTTTGTGCCTAAGTGTAGGACCTTACATGTCTCTCTGTTGAAATTCATTCTGTTAGCTTTGGCCCAGCTCTCCAAGCTGTCAAGGTCATTTTGAATTTTGATCCTGTCCTCAGGTGTATTAGCAACCCCTTCTAATTTGGTGTCATCTATAAGTTTGATCAGCATGTCCTCTAGACCTTCATCCAAGTCATTGATGAAGATGTTGAATAGCACTGGGCCCAGGACAGAACCCTGTGGCACCCCGCTAGTCACTTCTCTCCAGGATGAAAAGCAGCCATTGGCGAGCACCCTTTGGGTTCGATCGGTCAACCAATCACAAATCATAAAAAGAGATTAGTCTGACATGATTTATTTCTGAGATACCCATGTTGACTTTTAGTGATTACAGTGTTGCTTTCTTTCTTTTTTATTCTCAGATTGCATACAACAAATAGACAGGGAAAAAGGGGAAACAAAGAATTCTAAAAAAAAGGGAATTCTAACAGCATTACATACAATTACATACAATTACAATTACACACAATTGTCCATTTCTCATTGATAAATATCCCCAATACCAATATAAAATACATAGGATAAAATTAGATTAAGTAATCTCTGTAATCTAAACTTAAGCTTCAACCTGATAGCTATCCTCAGTCTCTCAACACGATTACTGAGAAAGCCCCCCATCTCTTTTCCAGATAGTTACGCACTTCTCCCCATTCTTCTCGATATCTATCCAGGGATTTACCTTTCAACAAAATAGTAAGTTTGTCTATTTGCATCAAATTGTATATCTCGTACAACCATTCATCTATGTCCGGTACTTTCTCTTTTTGCCAGTCTCTGGCAAATAATATTCTGGCTTTAGTTGTCAAATAGAAAAAGATTTTTCTATTATGCCTCCCAATAAATCCCTCAATTAGCTCAACCATATTCAACAAGTAACTTTCCGGTAGCATGGGGAAATTTGTGTTTAACATTTTTGAAATTTCCATATGAATGTTTTTCTGGTATACTTTGACTTTTTTTACAATCCTACCAACAATGATAAAATGTCCCTCTTTCAGCCTTACATTTCCAACATTTATCATGGTTGCCTTTGTAGATCTTTGCCAGTTTTGCTGGTCTTAAGTAATATCTATTAAACATTTTGTGATAATTCTCTTTAAATGTTTGACAACCTGCAAAATTCAAATTCTTCCATGTTTGTTCCCAATGTTGCAATTCAGTTGGATGCCCCACATTTTGGGCCCATTTAATCATCGTATTTTTGATCGCCTCCTGCTAGAGATCCCATTTTAATAATAGCTTATAAAATTTTGAAAGTCAACTGTCTCCTCGATCCAAACTAACATCTAAATCTGTCTTTTTGTTATTTATCTTCCCTTCACTACAATCCTCCTTAAAACTGGCGAGCAGGCGAGCATAAAGGAACCACGGACAGTCAAACCCCTCCTGTAAAAGTTCCTCTCTTTTCTTGAGCATTGGCATGCTATCTTCAAATTTTAACAACTCTTTATAGGTCCACCATCTCTGTATTTTAGGCTCGTCTCGGAAAAAAGCTTCTATTGGAGATATCCATAGTGGGAGCTTAGGGCATAACCGTTCTCTAAACCTTTTCCATGAAAAATATAAGATTTTCCTTATAGGATGTTCAAAAAATTCTTTTTGTGGGGTTTTTTGGGTTTTTTTTTTTTTGAATACCATAAATAAAAATGCAGTCCGCTGTCTATACCTGCTCTTTCAAAAAGCAACATTTTGCTATTTTCTAATCTTAACCAATCTGTTATCCAGCACATAATATTCGCATGTAGATAAAGTTTAAAGTCAGGGAGACCTAGTCCCCCTCTTTCTCTAACATCCGTCATGG
The DNA here is from genome assembly GCA_030412105.1 of Cyclura pinguis. Classification (NCBI taxonomy): domain Eukaryota; kingdom Metazoa; phylum Chordata; class Lepidosauria; order Squamata; family Iguanidae; genus Cyclura; species Cyclura pinguis. The sequence goes on along the minus strand of CM059606.1, from coordinate 12,332,571 downwards.
AGGTCCATTTGATTCGGGGTTCCTTCCCTGCCCAAATGAATTTAGTCAGCTCTTTCTTCCATTGTTTAAAGATATCAGCCTTAATTATTAGTGGTAAGTTTTGGAACAGAAAATTGATTTGAGGTAGTAACGTCATTTTGATTGCCGAGATTCTTCCCAAAAGGAAAGCTTTAACTTTCCCCAAGATTTGATCACTTTTTAAATCTCTTTCCGTTTCTTGTCATAATTGTTAAGAAATAGATCTTGGTTTTTCTTTGTTAGCCAAATTCCCAGATACTTAATCTTCTTTTCTACTTTATAGTTAATTTGACTTTGCAAATCTTTCTCTTCAATTAAAGTCATATTTTCAGTTAGCAGTGCTGTTTTTTCTTGATTAATTTTGAAACCAGGTAAGTTCTCCAAGTCTTCTAACGTCTGATTTAAAACTGACTCTTTAATGATCTGCTCTGGGATCTTTCCTGGTATCAATGTCAGGCTGATCGGCGATAATTATTTAGGTCCTCTTTTTTTCCCTTCTTGAAGATGCGGATGACATTTGCCCTCTTCCAGTCTGCTGGGACTTCTCCTGTTCTCCAAGAGTTCTCAAAGATTATTGCGAGTGGTTCTGAAATGACTTCTGCCTGTTCTTTCAATATCCTTGAATGTAATTCATCTGGCCCTGGAGACTTGAATTCATCTAGTTTAGCCAGATATTCCTGTACTACTTCTCTACCTATTCTGTGTTGCACTTCCCCCCACTTCCTCACCTGCTCCCCACCCCACCAGGTTGAGTACTTCTATCCTTCTGGGAGAAACCTGAGGCAAAGAAGACATGGAGTAGTTCTGCCTTCTCTCATCCCTCTGTTAGTGTCAGGAATCTCTCCCTGTTGGGCTGCAGCCAGCAAGGAAGGAGAGAAGCCAGGGACACTTGGGGAGTCCGAATCTACCTAACACCAGGAAAACATAAGCCGAGCCAGGTCGAGGTCCAGTCCAAAGGGTTGGGAGGCAGAGATCCGTCTGGAGGGTTTCAGGGAACAGGAGACACAAGGTTGCGAGGGCTTGCTAATAATTTGCTGCAAGCAAGGAGCAACCACGCTGGCAGGCTTAAATACCCCTGTGAGCAGGTGCTGCTCGTTAGTGTTTTCTCAGCCTAGCCCAAGCAGCCTCCCTCTCCACAACCCGTTTCAGCCTTCTGCGTGATTGAGGACTGATGGGCACAGCTGGATGCAACTCCTCTGCATCACCACTGATTCCCTCTTCGTCATGAGCTGGCGGGGGCAACTCCGTCTCTGTCTGACCTTCCAGTGCAGGGGATGTTTGCAAGTTGACTTGCTCAGCCACTGGCTCAGCCCCCTGCACAATCAGTTGCTCCTCCATTGCAGCAGATCATCTATCACAGTTAGTAATTGGCCATCTTCTCCACACAGCCACCCTATCATTTCCTTGTTTTTCCTTTTGCTGCAGACATACCTAAAGAAGCCCTAAAGTCATTGGCAAGCCTAAGTTCATTCTGTGCTTTAGCTTTTCTGATCTTCTCCCAACATATCCTGGCTATTTGCTTCAATTTCTCTTTGGTGTTTTCACCATTCTTCCATTTCCTTCTTATTGGCACAGTTTTCAATTGTGCCTTCAGTATCTCACTTTTAAGAAACTCTCATCCATATGATGATATAACTGAGAGATCAACGTCCAACAATCTTAAGATTAAAACAGGGGAAAAATTAGAACAAGAGGGAACGACACTAAGTTGGTTCCCTTACAGACAATTAGCAGAAAGGTTTCAGATGGATATAAAAACATATGGAATTGAACTTAAAGAGAAAACTGGAGTTATTAAATGGCTGTTCGAAAATCCGCCTCATTTACTAGCCCAAATGCATCAAGAAATATTACATCAGGAGAGGCAAGAAGAAACAGTAAAAGCAACAATGATTTCATGGGCTCGACACATCGGACATTCAATTCAATTAGAGTCTTGGGAGCAGAGCTGGAAAAAAACACAGAAATTTACAGTAGCTCAGAATTTGAAAGAGAACTATTATAAGCTATTTCATAGATGGTACATGACACCAGACAAATTAAAAAAGATTTATAATACAGGTACCGGACACTGTTGGAAATGTCAGAATGAGGTCGGTACGATATATCACATGTGATGGACATGTCCAAAAGCTAAGAAATATTGGACTGAAATACATAATAAAATTTGTGCATTAATGAAAGTTCAGTTTGCTAAGACACCAGAATTGTATTTGTTAAATATGACTGATATATTAGAAGGTACCGGTATAAAGAAGTATTGGAGAATATTACTGTATACGATAACAACAACTCATATTGAATATGCAAAGTTGTGGAAAACTCAGCAAATACCCACAATAGAACAATGGTGGGGTACACTTATTGAAAACAAAAATGCTGATATGGTCTCTCAGAGATTAAAAGGGAAATCAGACGATGAGGTACAAAAAGAATGGCAAACTGTAACGGGTAATTGCTGGGTTCTATCAGATGGAAATCTGTAATTCATGATTTAAGATAAATTATGAGGGGGCTACAGGATATATATCATGAAGCAGGAATATGGAGATTGAAATGCACGAATCAACAAGTAATATTAGCAGTAAAATGTTGTACAATATTTTAAGCATTAAGAAATCTTGATAATGAAATCTAGATCAGTGTGGAAGATCAGAAATATTTCAATTAAGCTGACAGTTATAATTGGTTGTTTTTTATGTGCATTTTGAATAAAATGATTATAAAAAAAAAAAGAAAGAAACTCTCATCCATCATGAACTCCTTTCTCTTTCAGTATTCTTGCCCACGGAATTTCAGCAAGTAACTCCCTAAGTTTAGAAGAAAAAATCAGCTTTTTTAAAGTCTAGAATGCGTGTCTGGCTACACTTGCCTTCTCCTTCCCACTGAATGAGAAATTCCAACAGGGCACGGTCACTCCCCCCTAAGGATCCCACCACCTCCACCTGATCAACAAGGTCATCCCTGTTGGTCAGGATCAGATCTGAAATAGTCGATCCCCTTGTTGCCTCTTCCACCTTCTGGACCATGAAATTGTCTGCAAGGCAAGAGAGGAACCTGTTGGATCTTGTAGTCTTGGCAGAGTTTGACTGCCAACAGATATCAGGATAGTTGAAATCTCCCATCATTATTGCATCTCTCCTTCTTGAATGTGTGGTCATCTGCTCCAGGAAGGTCTCGTCCAAGTCCTCAGGCTGGCCCACAATCACATCTCTATTGCTTCTTGCTCCCTTAATTCTTACCCAGATGCTCTCAACTTGGCTTCCCAGATTGAAGTAATGGATCCCTTCAAAGGTGAAAACATCCTTGACAAATAAGCCTACTCCTCCCCCTCCTTTCTTGTTTGGTCAATTTCTGTGAAATAGGTTATACCCCCCTATTTCTACATTCCAATCAGGAGACTCATCCCACCAGGTTTCAGCGATGCCTATTAAATCATATTTATTTTGTTGTATTTTGTTGTATTAAGAGTGTGAATCATATTGATTTTGTTGTATTAAGAGTACATCCTGCCTTTCAAAAGGAAAACAGCACTTACGAGAATAAAAATGCAATCGAAAATACAATAAAATAAATACAATCAAAATATTAATCAAAGCAATACAAATTAAAGTGGGTTAATAAAACATGAATTGCTGTCATCATCATTTGAACTTTATATTAAATTACTAACACCACAGCAGATGAAGATGGGGAAAAACAGGATTCACTTCTCTTTTTTCTAATACTCTACTCTCATCTTTCCTTTCGAGGAAATAGCCACCCCACTTGCAGCAGTCCATATTTGAACAAAAAGTGTGGTAGCCCTTCAAAACTTCTGCTTTCTTGCCCCATTCTCATCTTACGCAAAATGTGTCCAGGACCACAGAAAAATAAACTCTGTAGCCTTTGGGATGGAACCTGCAGCAGAGGAATTCAGAAGCTGATAAAACTGCTTTACAGTTTCAGGCCTCAGATTAGAAAAAGCTTTAAATACAACAAGGCAAAAAACTAAGCATACATTTCATTTTTGGTAATGGTTCTTGGGCTTATTCAACATGTTATATGTGGTGCTCTGTATGTCTTCGGTTCCAGACCTGAGGGTAAAAAGAGAGGCCGCGATTTTCAGCTTGCTTGCTTCCAGGGCTAACAACAGAGGGAACAGCAAAGGGTAATCTGGATCCTGTTCATTACACCCACCGATGTCATTTTTGAAAGTGAAGTTAACACTTGTGTAAATCCTATTGATTCAATTGGCCTACTCAAAGTGGGATTCAAGCAGAATTTAGGTCAACGTCTCTGCACCCACATGGGTCAAAACCAGTCAAGTTCTCTTGAAATGTGAGAGGCAGGGGGAGCAGCCCCTATGCACCTTATTAGCATTATTATTTACATCCCACTTTTCCCAGTTCAGAACACAGGACCGTTTGCAAAAGATAAAACAAACATAATTAACATTCCTAGCATACAAAAATTAAAAACTAATGGCTTTTCTTAAACAAAAGACTTACAGCAGCTAAAACTATAAACAAAACAAACAAAAAAATTCCAGGGAATAGCTAAACACAACAAGTAATAATCCAGCACATAGGTCTTTCCCTATAGCCTTGTCCGGAAAGAGAGAACTGCACAGAGAGAGAAGGGCTGGACTCTTCTTAAGGTCGCTGCCGCCCTCTACCTAACAGTAGGGCCGGTTCTGCTCGTTTTTCTAGCGCCGCAGGGGCATGTACTGGCCCAAGCCCCCCTCCCAGCCAATCAGACCTGCGCTGGCTGCCCTTCTCCTTCGTGACTGGTCTTTTCTCATGTCAGGCAGGGGTGGCGGTGGACGCAAACAGGGTCTCCTTTAGACCGCCCAGTAATATTACTGGGGGACTTTCACTGTCAAAATGCCATCCGCTGGAAGCCTGGGATTTGGAGATCCGCGAAGAATTTAGCTCCGGTCTCGGGCGGAGAGCGACACAGCTTCCCCAACGTCTTAACCCCAGGATTCCACGGGGGGGGGGGGGGACAAACGAAGTGGCCTCGATGCGCGACAGAGCTGCATCATGTGAAAGGGGCGAGGTCGCAAGAGCCTAAGGGGGTAAAAACCCTGGCACGCTCTTTCCTCCTTGCAACGCACCCTCGGGGGCCCCTCCGAAGGCGCCGCTCCCGGGCCGACGGCCCCCCATCCCCGCCCTCCCCTCTCCCGCGGTCCCCTCCGCTGCGGCTCACCTCCTCCCGGGACGCGGCGTTCCTCCCGTGAGCGGCCCCGAAGGCTGTCCGGGGGGGGAGAACGCGGCTCGGGAAGGATCCTCCGGTTTCGCCCGCGGGAGGACCGAGGATTGCAAAACGGGAAGTGAATCCGAGACCCCGCGAGGCTCTTCTGGCCGCCGGCAGCCGCGGGCTCGCCTTAGCCCGGCCGTCGGCGCCCTGGGCCCCCCTTTCCTTTGCGGGCAGGAGGACAGGCATCTTTTCTCCGCCCCCCCCCGCGCATCTGGGGCAAAAGGATGCGGAACTGTGTGAACTCTCTGCCTGCGCAGACTTTGTTTCTCTGGGCTGTTCAGAGCATCCTCGCTGGACCTTTTGTCCCGAGAAAACCTCCCGGCCCTGGACTGGGCATTCAAAAGCAATGCTAGACCGCCAGCTCACTTTTAGGGATTATTCAGCTCTGGCTTTGGGCAGAGTTCGCCCTTCATTTGAAACAGGGAGTAGCTAGGATAGCCTTGCCCCCCGCCCCTTCCCATAGGAATTTCTTTCCCTGGTGAAATTTTCCCTAGGTTCCCAAATCTCTAGGATGGTATGGCCTGGGCCCACTTCCAGGCTACACTGCGGTTTAAACTCTTTATAACCAGACATCCAAAGAAAAAGGGGGCAGGCCAAGTGACCAAGGGCATGTGAATACAGCAAATAAGAGGTTTAGATGAGAATGATTTTTGATGTCTCGAGCCATTTTCACACTACACTGTTATAGTGTTACTGTTCCACGTCCAACGTCCTGTAGAATCCCGGGGTTTGTAGTTTATTGAGGCCAAAGAGCTCTCTGGCTGGGAATTCCAAATGCCCCTCCCTAAACTGCAAACCCCCGGGTTCCACTGGATGTTGAAAGTGGAATAATAGCACTATAACAGTGTAGGGCTGAAATGGCCTAAGACAAACTTTGCTCGCCAGCTCCTGATAAGGGGAGGAATTAGCCAGCTGGAAGGCTTGGCTGGCTGGCTGCCCAGGACGGAGGGGGAGAGGAGGCGCTGGGATCAGGCCCTTCCCTGTAGGCTCAGGCCAAAGCAGACTGCTGCAGCTTGTGTGTTCTTCCTCATTAATAACTGTCGCCCCCTTGACCACATTCTGTTGCCTGGCCACTCATTGGTCCAGTTTTCATCTCTGCCCGCGCAATAGAAAATCTTGGCCTACGTCTGTGTTAGTGCCTCTAATGCACTGACACTTACATTGCAGAGCATGTCAGGTTGAAGCAGGATATACTGCTGTTGAGTAAAGGCCAGAGACTGTGCAATGCAAATACGAGCCGTACCTCACAGGTGATATGAGCTGCTGATGAGAATCTGTGCTTGAATTTTGTGACCAGATTCTCTCAGTTCTCCCAGGTTTGCCTCCTCGAAGTCATATTTTGATTCTCATGTTCATTGAGCGAAATACTATTGTAATGAACCTATACCATGCAGTGCTGGAATACCACAAGATGAGTTTTTTGGGTGTTTGAAATAATAGGGACAATGAATCATCTGCAATCAGATTTTCCATGCATTTTTTTTTTTTTTTTGAGCTTAATTCCACAGCTTAATTCTGCAAGAACAGCAAAGATGCAGAACTCCAAAAAATCTTGGCCTGCATCTGGGTTAATGCCACTAATGCACTAACACTTACATTGCAGAGCATCTCAGGATGAAGCAGGATGCAGGGCTGTTGAGTAAAGGCCAGAGGCTGTGTAATGCAAATATGAGCCGTACCTTACAGGTGATATGGGCTGCTAGTGAGAATCTGTGCTTGAATTCTGTAACCAGATCCTCTCAGTTCTCCCCAGTTTGCCTTCTCAAAGTCATATTTTGAGCCCAATGTTTATTAAGGCAAATACTATTGTAATGGATCCAGAGTTTGCACTGCTGGAGTACTGCAAGATGAGAGTTTTGGGTGTGGGAAATGGTAGGGACAATGAAACATCTACAGACACACTCCCCATGGAATATTGGGTTTTGTTTGTTTGTTTGAACTTAATTCCACGTCTATCAGCAACCAGAGGAATGGATGCATCCTGGACATTAAGCAGAATATTTTGTAGTACCTTGGCAATTCAGATCCTTTAGCTCTACAAAAGAGCTGCCTTTTGGTGGAAAAGAACTTTCCTAGAACTGCTTTGTCAGTATGGATCAACACAGCTGTCTGCATTTTTGAACTCTCCTTGAGGGGCATGTTTTTGAGAACTACCATTATGAAGGCCTACACACCAGCATCTGTCACCACACCACTGAAAGCGAAAAAAAGAAGGCGCTGGAAGAACAGCAAAGTGTCTCAGTTATGCACGAACAATTTTTCTCTGAAAAGGGAGCGTGAATGTCCACAAAATATTTTCCAAACTGTCTTATTAAAGAGATTCCTGTTCACATGTAAAAGTGTGGTGGGGGGGAATCAAAGGAAGCAAGGGAAGTATCCATCAGATTACCAGAATTTCCCAGTTTGAGGGCAATGTGTCCCACAGCCCAACTCTTTCTTTGTGACACAGAAACTAGTGAGTTTTTATTATAAATTTATAAATTAGTGAGTTCTTACCCCAACACAAGACATCAGAATTTATCACCCACAAAGCCACACACAATTCAAGTACGTACGATGCTCCACTAAGTATTTAATAACAATGCTTAAAATGAAAACTGAGTCATCTTTTTAAAAGAAATCAGATTGCAACCTTTTCTGAGGGACTGTACACATCGCAACTACCGGTCTTTGTAATGAGGCAGTGCCACTTCCTGGATGCTGGGAGAAATGCAGTTTAAAAAATCTTAAGATAGATGCAACATTTGATTCATTACTTAAGTGTGTCTTAAAACACCCAAATCCTATGTGTATTTTCCATTTCCATCTATGTCAGGGATACATCAAGCCTGCAGTGCTGTATGAAATTAAATGGGATAAAGCCCCAACCGTCACCATCTGCCCCGCAGCATTTGTATTATGGCATAGCCTCCAACTGTCTGGATTTGGCCCCTACAATCTGCCATCACACTTCTTTGGCCACTTCTAAAATGTTTCTGGTTTGCTCTCTCTCTCTCTCTTCCTTCCACTTTGCTCCAGGAGTGATTGTCACGACCGGCTAGGGCCAGACCAGGGCTTGCTTTTCTTTCTTCCTATCCGGAGAAGCAGCTCCACTTTATATTTTGTTTCACACTGGCTCCCAACTTCCTCTTATTCACACGCCTGCCTTCCCTAAAACCCTCAACCTCTGGGGATAAAAGGGCAAAGCTTGTTAACGGTTACCCCAAAACAAATGGATAGCTCATGGTAGCATTTTCTTGAAACAAGATTAAAGGAATTACACTGTGGAGACGATGCTTATAGAAAAATAGGGTAAAATCTATATTAGGATAACAAACAAGGGAAAGGGTAGTGAGGATTCAGAAATATTCAAAACAAAATTACTCTTTTAACACAGGTGGTTAACTAGATTCTTTAAACACTGTTACCCTGATTTCTGGGGGTCCCGGGAGGGATACCTAAATGCTCTCTCAATTATATAAGTTGGGGAAATTAGCCAAGAGTACCGCCTAGCAATACGAGAGGCAGGGTAACGTACCGAGATCTTGAACCCTATGTTTACGGGGTCAGGCCGAGTCAACAAGCACACAGAAGTTGAAATAATAAATGATGTTTTATTAAAAACACAATCAAACAGTGTATGCAGCACACTCACACAAGAGAACTAAGGAAATAAAGGTTGGAGCGGGATAGAGGGATTTTTAGAGGAGTTGTTGGTTTGGGTGATACTTCACCTGTCCTGAAGCCCAGTTGGAAGTGGACAAGCTGGGGAGCGTGGATCTCAGCACGTGGGACTGAGGGGAAGGCTCGCTGGACAGAGCGGCAGCAAGGCGGGATGGAAGCCAAGAGCGATCCAAGGAAGCACTCAAAGTCAGGGGTTTTTATAAGGAGAATTGTGACTGCAGGCTAGTTCGGACTTGGGGAAAACAATGGATTTGGGGCTGGAGACAAAGGCTCTGAAAGGTCAGAATTTGAATGATTGAGTTATAGCCAAATTGTCAATAGGATAGCCAGTATGCAAACGCGGAGTGCTTGAGCGTTGTATAATCAAGCTGCCAGCGCAGGGCAGAGGATCTTTTGAAAGTTGGGTGCATACTTAATGAAGGTACTTGCCCTGAGGTCTCCTGAAGCCGCGAGCCAGCTATTTCTGGCCTGCCTCTATTGTGTTGTAATATTACGGCGATTATCGGCCGAGCCTGTGTGCGTGCTTGTCCGGGGCCTCGCAAGCACGTGGAGGGGAATGGGTATGTGAGGCTGAATTATTGATATCAAGAGGTATCTTTTTATATCCCCCAAGCTTGGGCTAGCCAGGGCAGTAATAACACCTCAGTGGCTCCTCAGTAGAGCATTTGCACACACACCTCTTTGGCTGTCACAGCTCAAAGGTCTGTTTCCCCCTTCAGGGTCAGTGGCAGAGCTTGGAGTGTGTGGAGGGGGGCAGGGTGGGGGGCGGTGCATGGCTGCAGTGGGTGGGGGCATGGCCAGGGCACACGGGGTTGTGGCTACGAGCCAGGATGCCCCAGAAACATTGCCGCCTGGGGTGAAGTGCCCCCACTGCCTCCCTGTTCCTACGTGACTACTCAGGGTTCCACTCTCTGATCCTTCTCAGAAGTGGTTTGGGTTTCTTCTCTGCCCACAGCAGGCCACTGAGAAGAATAACCCTCTCTTCAATCACCACCACCACCCCCGTTTTAGTTGACTGAATGCTCTGACTTTACAGTTTACGTGATGACTCTCACAGAATCATCAAACTCAGGCTGTGCACAACAAGCATTATGGGAACAACTTATTAATGCAGTAAGGATGAAAGATATGAAAACCTTTTGGCAGCTCACGTCAACAGCAACCAAAAGTTACACCACATGGGCAGATTGTCATATCCCCTCTGGAGTTTGGGAAGCTTATTTTTATGAGTTATATGCCATTAAAGAATCCCCTACTTTTCAAGTGAATCGTATTACCAGGAATTTGCCAGTATCAATTGCTGAAGTGACAGAGCTTGTAAACCAACTTAATCCAGGCAAGGCCCCAGGGGATGATGGTATTCCTCTTGAATTAATCAAATGCAACATAGATTGGTGGGCCCTAATTTTGGCAAATCTTTTTACATATATTGATAAGAATGCCCACATGCCTTCTGATTGGAATACAGCTATTATTATCCCAATCTTTAAGAAAGGTAAGAAGGATAATCCAGCAAATTATCACCCAGTTAGTTTGTTATCTATAATTAGTAAAATCTATGCTAGACACTTATATTGGAAATTGCAATATTGGATGGACATAAAAAATGTTCTGGCTGATGAGCAAGCAGGTTTTAGACCAGGAAGATCTACTTTGGACCAGGCCCTAATCCTACAACGTCTGGTGGAAAAATACTCTAGTAAAGCTAAAGGGTCCTTGTTTGCAGCTTTTATTGACCTTAAAGCTGCCTTTGATTCTATCTCTAGAGATAGATTGTGGCACAAGCTAGAAGCCTCTTCAGTAGATCGTCGCTTATTATTGCTTATTTACAAGCTACATGAAAATACAGCCTTGAAAATAAGGTGTAATTTGGAAGGTCAGCTGTCCAATAAAGTCTTTACACATAATGGAGTTAAGCAAGGATGTATACTAGCCCCATTGTTATTTAATTTTTACATTAACTCAATGGTTGCTGCTCTTAGTCAGTTAGATTTTCACCCTCCCAAGTTAGCAGGTAGGCATCTTTCAGTGTTGCTATATGCAGATGATGCAGTAATACTGTCGCAAACACCCATTGGCTTACAGAGAGCATTGCGTGCTCTAACACAGTATAGCCAAGAGGAAGGACTCCAAACAAATTATGAGAAAACTAAAATTATGGTGTTTGCAAAAAGACCAAAGCTGTATAAATGGATGACAAATGAACATAGGATTGAACAAATAAGGTCCTTTAAGTACCTTGGTGTTGCATTCCAGTCAAATGGAAATCGTAAGGCACATGCAGAATATGTTGCACAAGTAGTACAGAGATCCACATCCGTAATTCAAAAATTTTTTTATACTAAAGGAGGGCAATATGTTCCAGCTGCCCTAAGGTTGTTTCAGGCCAAATCTATTAGTCAACTACTTTATGGTGCTCAGCTAGGTCCTTATTTTTCTTTCACTACCTTAGAAATAGTTCAATCAAAATTTCTGAGGGCCATCTTCAAGTACCACGTTGGATCTGCAATGCAGCTTTGCGGTTGGAGGTGGGCTTCCTGAAAGTTGAATCTAGGGCTTGGTTAGCCATTTTTAGTTTTGGGCTGAAATTAAGTTTTCGACCAAGTGGTTTAGCTTCCTTAGTATTTCAAGATAATTTCCAAGGAAGCATATGGAAAAAAGCCATATCTGCTAAACTCAGATTTTATGGTTTTTCTGAGTACTTTTTACATGTGGGATTTGACGTAGCTAGTCGAACCCTTAGACAGCGAATTATGGATGTGGAGAGGCAGCACAACTTAGAGGCAACTTCAAATAATATATTAATTTGCACTGATAGCCTACAAGCCAACTAATTATTTTTATTTACTTTTAATATTAAATCAACGTAGAGCTTTTACTCTTGCCCGATTAAATGCTTTGCCATCAGCAATACAAGAAGGGAAGTTTAAAAAGATTCCATATGATCAACGTAAATGCCCCTGTAATTCTGGTGAAATTGAAACAATAACTCATGTTCTTCTGTACTGCCCTTACTATCTTGAAATCCGAGAAATACTTATTGAGCCATATATAAAGGCATTCCCTGGATGTTCAGAGGCCTTTTATACTCTCTTACTGATGTCAGGGCAAAATACAGGGATGTTGACCAAGATAGCAAAATTTTGTGCTGCTGCAATTAAAATTCGTGAAAATAAGGTTTTAGTAAATGCTTAGGTTTTATTATAGGAATATGTACCTAGGTTTTATATCACATATTTTATACGATTTATGTTTATATTTATATTTTGCTAATGCTACCAGATGTATGTATATCACGTATGTAGGTGAATTTTCGAATATGGTCATTGGCCGCAATAAAAATTATTGATTGAAACTCAGGCTGTCAGTATAAAGGTGCTACCTGATGACTCTCCCACAGCCAACCCTCCTTTTGTTGTTGTTGTGTGCCTTCAAAATGTTTCTGACTTATGGTGACACAAAGGTGAACCTATCATGGAGTTTTTGGGGGCTAAGAGTGTGTGACACACCCAAGACCAGTCAGTGGATTTCCATAGCCGAGTGGGAAATCCAACCCTGTGTCTTGTCCCAAGCCTAGGACCCACGTGCAGACACAGACAGAACCCTCCCAAACAGCCAAAACACACAGACATGATTGGTCAATACTAATCACAATCCAGTGTAAGGCCCCGCTTTGGGGGTCCCAATATCAGTATGGTTTGGATGGGCACCATACCTAATTGGCATCTTATGTAATTGGCAACACATTTTGTTGGCTCTGATATCAAATTCAAGCCTGAGAAGTGACAGAGAGGTCAAACCAAGCGAGGGAAAGAATTTGACTGTAAATGTGAGAAGCATAGGTCAACTCAAATTCCTCCAGGTAAGACTGAGTCATTTGTCAGGCAAATACACGTCATTCCTGTGGATAATAGGCTTAAATAGAAGCTGGACTTTTCCAAGGAATCCAAATGTGAGAAGCCCTCCAGGACACTGATTGACAGATATTCATCCCTTGTACACCTGGATTCTTTCGTCTGTCCTCACAGCACCCACAATAGACAGCTATTACAACATTCATCATGTCTTTGTCAATCAAAGCACTAAACCCATCAACAGGCAAAAGACCCATTGTCCAGAACAGGTTCCCTTTGTCTTGCATCTGGAACCTTCACAGCCACAAGCCATTTTCAGGGTACAAATACCCCTGGTTTGAGGAGGCCCAGTGTAGTCTCTTGAGGATCTACCCGTCACTCTGTCTGTCTGGCTCCTGAATGAGAACTGCCCTTAGGTCCTACCTAAGCCAAAATACATTTCTGCTCTTCACTACTCTTCTGGACTGGTAATTATAAATCCCCCCAAATCCCTCAGCCTCTCTATAATTTTTCCTCCCTTTCTCTTTCAGATAGCTCTTGTGTGAATGTGTGACTGTGTGTATCTTGTGTGCGTGCATGAGTGAATTCCCCTCAATAAAATCATATTATTAGACAATTTTGCTTGGTTTTTGGCTTGGTCTGACCCCGTAAAAATTGGGCTTAAAGATCTTGCTAGGTTACCCTGCCTCTTGTAGTGCTACAGCTTGTGCTCTGGCTAATTCCCATTCCCCAGTATTTGCAGCACATTGAGGTGTCCCCCACGGGACCCCAGAAATCAGGGTAACACCAGCATAGACAAGCAAATGAGGCTCAGAGCACTTATATAGGGAAGTCTCATTAATCAGGCAAACAGCTGGGGGATGCTCCTGGCCAAATGAGGTGGGGCAGAGAGAAGTCTGTTGCAGATGACTGCCAATTCTGGTGGAAGCAACACTTTCTTCTTTCGACCCTTGGCTCAGTTTCCTGAAAAACCCTGACCCTTGCTTTGTGTGCTGACTATGCTGCTGGATGCTCCCTTGAACTAATATCCCAACTTATTGCTGACCTGGACTGCTGAAACAAGAATGGCAACTGACTCATAAGTTTCTGTAACCCTTGACTGTGGCTACTAATATGGACTCGCAATAATCTTTCAGAACTCTTGGAGAACAGGAGAAGTCCCAGCAGACTGGAGGAGGGCAAATCTCATCCCCATCTTCAAGAAGGGGAAAAAAGAGGACCCTAATAATTATCACCTGGTAAGGCTGATGTCAATTCCAGGAAAGATCCCAGAGCAGATCATTAAACAGTCAGTTTGTAATTACTTAGAAAGCAATGCCTTAATCACTAAAAGCCAGCATGGATTTCTCAGAAATTAGTCATGCCAGACGAATCTTATCTCTTTTTATGATAGGGTTACAAGCTTGACAGACGAAGGGAATGCTGTAGATGTAGCATATCTTGACCTCGGTAACACCTTTGACAAAGTTCCACATGACATTCTTGCAAAGAAGCTAGTAAAATGCGGGCTGGGCAAGGCTACTGTTAGGTGGATTTGAAATTGGTTGACCGACCGCATCCAAAGGGTGATCACCAATGGCTGCTTTACATCCTGGAGAGAAGTGACTAGTGGGGTGCCTCAGGGTTCTGTCCTGGGCCCAGTGCTATTCAACATCTTCATCAATGATTTGGATGAAGGAGTGGAGGGCATGCTGATCAAATTTGCAGATGATACCAAACTGGGAGGGGTGGCTAACACACCAGAGGATAGGATCAAATTTCAATACGAGCTTGATAGATTGGAGAGCTGGGCTAAAGCTAACAAAATGAATTTCAACAGAGAGAAATGTAGGGCCCTGCACTTGGGCAGGAAAAATGAAAGTCACAAGTATAGGATGGGGGACATGTGGCTGGATAGCAGTACATGTGAAAAGGATCTAGGAGTCATGGTAGATCACAAGCTGAACATGAGTCAGCAGTGTGACGTGGCAGGCAAGAAAGCCAATGCGATTCTTGGTTGCATCAATAGGAGTATGGTGTCTAGATCGAGGGAGGTAATAGTACCATTCTATTCTGCATTGATTAGGCCTCATTTGGAATACTATGTCCAGTTCTGGGCACCTCAATTCCAGAAGGATGTGGACAAGCTGGAACGTGTCCAAAGGAGGGCGACCAAAATGATGAAGAGTCTGGAAGCCATACCCTTTGAAGAACACCTTAGGAAGCTGGGTATGTTTAGTCTGCAGAAGAGAAGGTTAAGAGGGGACATGACAGCCATGTTTAAATATTTGAAGGGATGTCATGTTGAGGAGGGAGCAGGCTTGTTCTCTACCGCTCCAGAGACTAGGACAAGGAGCAATGGATTCGAGCTGCAGGAAAGGAGATTCCACTTGAACCTCAGGAAGAACTTCCTGATGGTCAGAGCTGTCTGGCAGTGGAATATGCTGCCTTGGAGTGTGGTAGAGTCTCCTTCTTTGGAGGTTTTTAAACAGAGGCTGGATGGCCATCTGTTGCGAATGCTTTGATGGGTGTCCTACATAGCAGGGGGTTGAACTCAATGGCCCCTGGGGCTGCAATAGTTTTGTTTGAGGAAATAACACTTGCACCAACATCTGTCCACCAGATTCATACATATGCTATGGAATTTAATTCGAAAGAATATATATGGTTACCTCAAATACAATTACTACTACACATCCCATCAGTCACATATGTCTGCCATTCCCAGTGAACCACATTCTAGATCAGTGGAGAATACATGACCCACAGGCCAGATGCAGCTGAATCAGAATCTCAAGCATCCCTTGTCCCCGCTAACCACCCAGAGTGTCTTTAAGGACCCTTTTAATCTGAAAAATCACTCTACAGGGCTCGATCCATTGTTTTTGCCTTTCCTTGTTCTTTCCATCATCTTAATTCCCTACATTTAGTTTTTCTTGTCATAACCATCTTCAACAACAAAGCCCTCCTCCTGAATTTCCTTACTTGTCAAATCTCTACACTGAATTTTCATTTCTTAAGGCAATTGCGAACAGTCAGAAATATAAGATTTACAGAGAAAGGTATACAAATGGCTGAGAGTATTGGCAGTAGGTGCTGGAGCGACACTAAGCCACAGCAAAATATTTTAGCCTAGATCCTATTACTAGTTCTTGGTAAGGTAAATCCACTGAATTCATTGATGAATGGTAAATCCAAACCTAAAGTAAAGCTAATTGGTTCAGTAACTTTACTTTACTTGGGGCTAGCAACTGGATTTGAACCAAAACCAGGAATAGCAGGAAGATGTATGTCTATAATGTGCATGATATATTTCTCTTTTATATATTTCTATATTATTCTAAAATGACTGGTATGATTTCCTAAATATTTATTCTTCCTGTATACTCATATCTTTTCATGAAATTTCTTTTTCTCTTTGTTTCTTCCTCACTTTTATATTCTCTCTCATCTATTCTTGCCTAGTTATCCTTTATGTCTCATATATCTTGTTTTTTTTAAAAAAAAATTCTTAGGAAAATATTGATTCCCATTTATTTCAATGCCCCCTATTTAGAGCCTCCATGTTCCTGATCTGTTATCTAAATTTTGACTGAAATGTTAAAAGCTGATACGCTCTCTAACACAAAAGCTCCATTCTGGAATATCACCATCTCACCCACATTTCTTCCCAGCATTGTCCATAGTTCGTGATATCCTGTGTATTTGATTGACTGAACAAATCATCTAGGACTAGGTATGAAAACCCTTTGGTTCGCAGACACGTATTTAATCTTCTTCCCCTTCTTGCTGTAGTATGAGACAGAAGTTCAGAAGAGCTGGGTTGAATGAAGGAGCAAGAGTTCAGGGAGTCTCAGGATCCGTGGAAGCAGCTGTCTGGCTATCAGCATTGATGGGGGTCATGTTCTGGTAGACCACCACAACCTGAAGAAAGGAAGACGCAATCATCCCCTTAGGCATTCTTTCTGTTTCTCCCTATCTAAATGAAAAGCTTTGGTTTTATGATGCTCAAGGCATTCCCCTCAAACTTTTCTTCAGAATGTATTGCCTTTTAGGGTCAAAGAAAATGGTCTATAGCACCATTTTAGAGTTCCCCTTCTTTGTGCTATTTGGTGAGGCAAGCAACAATGGAGTCAGTCCAAAAAACAGAATATAAGGAACGAGCCACAGTGACTAGACTGCTAAGCAGACATTTAATATTTTTCATTGGTGATTATTTAAGAGTGACTCTTAGCTTATCAGTGATGGTAAAATGTCGAGAACCCTGTTGGAGAAGTAGGCAAGCAAAAAGGTGTATTTTGTTGTTGGGTGCCTTCAAGTTGTTTCCAACTTATGGCTGACTCATGGGGTTTTCTGAGGCCGAGAGTGTGTGATGCACCCAAGGTCACCGGTGGGTTCTCATGGCTGAATTGAACCCTGGTCTCTGGGGTCGTAGTACAACGCTCAAACCACTATGCCATGCTGGCTCTAAAGATCTATTACACTGGTATTCCCCCAGGCATACCAGCTTACACATTAAAAACATTACAATTAAATACATACAAAAAGTCAACAGTAAAACCAACTTAAGCTATTCATCACATTAAAAACATTACCCTTCACGTTAATCACATTAAATTAAAAACATACACTTTAAAAAGGATTTTAAATGTTACTGTACATATATTTAACCGTAATTCTAGACAAATTGGTCTAAAAATTTACCCTTGAAACCTCCGTCAACGTATCCACAGGTCAATGTTGGTTTTCATAGGACTTGAGGCCAGCCTGCCCTGCTCTGTGAAGGAAGGAAGGAAGGAAGGAAGAAGCCCCAATTTGGGCTTCCTCCTTGGGCTGTAATTTTGGGCCCCAAACCTGCCCTCGATTTATCCATGAGATCAACATAACTGGTTGAGCATAACTCGTAACAAAACATTTTAAAATACTACAGCTCTTACAGCCATTTCCTCAAGAGCCTTCCATGCTAAAAGCCTGTTGGAATTAAAAAATGGCTTTATCTGCTGATGGAAGGACAGGAAAGAGAGGGCCACTCTAGGCTCCGAGGGGAAGCAGTTCCAAAGTCTAGGGGGCAGCCACGGAGAAGGTCTTCTCTTGTGCTCCTACCAGAGATATCTGTTCAGGCGGCGGGAGTGAGAGAAGGGTTTCTCTCATGGCTCTCAGGACTGGACAGGCTCATATGGGAAGATACGGTCTGTCAGGTAGCCTGGACCTAACCATATAAGGCTTTATAACCATTGTGACTTGTAACAAACTCCTCACTGAGGTGCTACAAAGCAGGCCGTTCCCAGTTCTCTTGTCTACTTTGACTACGAAGCTCCACCGCAGTGTCAGAGATTGGAGTGTGCAGAGGTGGGATGGGGGGGGGTCTACGGCGTGAGGGGTGGGGCCACTGTGCATGGGGGCATGACTAAGGAGCAGGACGGCCCAAAAACATTGCCGCCTGGGTCAAATCACCTCCCGCTCACCCCCACATCCCTATGCGACTGTTCAACCGGGTTTAAATGTTACCGTTTCGGCATAGGCATCCCGGCACACTGTCTTGCACCCAAAGGCAGCGGTAGAGATGGCGAGGCAGAACTCTAGGATGGTGAAAGCCAGCAAAACAGCAAGAATTCCATGTAAGGTATCCTGCCAATAAAAGATACAGCAAAGGGAATCATTCTTCGGTGCCTAAAATATAGACAGATTCTGATTCAAGGTTCATGTAGCTAGACACGATCCAGTGACAGAGAAAGAAACAGAGCAGCTGGACTTGACTGCAACCCACATGACCCTCAGAGTGTTGTACTCTTTTATGAGCACTGAGAAGAAGAGAAACACAGGAGACCCAATTGCAAACATCTCTTTGGACAAGCAAGACAAAGCGTACTTTTGGACTGTATGCGTACTTACACGTTGAATTGCTTCAGCAGCCAAACACTCATTTTGAGCTGCCAAGTCATCACTATTACATATGTATGAGAAATGCCATGGTGAATAAAAATGTGCCAATGAAAAGCAGAGGAATATGATCCCAATGCCAGCTGCAAGAGCACTCACAATATTCATTCCCAGCATGCCTTTCACCTAATAGTGACAAATAATAAAATGTTATTTCATTAAGGAATATCATGGCCCAGGCCCAAAGATGGTATAGATACATCTTCCCTGCTGCTGGACCTCCTAGAAAGAACATCCGCTGTGCTTTCTTCACTCACTTCACTTGCTAAAGAGCAGAAACTTGGTAAAGAGCAGTGGGAGATTTTGGGGGGTCACTTTTGGTGACAAGACTGCAAGTCCCTCTTTTCAGTCTCATAAACATCGAAAATGATGTTAGCTGTAGCATCCTCTTTTACACAACACGTTTTGTGCAAAAGTATTGGCTCTGAAACTCTGCAGACTTTTGGCGCAAGAAAGCTACGTCTGTTTCTGTGTACAATTACTTCCCCAAATGCTTCAGGATGTGCAAACACTGGACAAAACTTCACAAAATTCTCACTTCTCTATTAGATTTTGTGACTGGTTTCTCAAGTGTCAGAAAACTGAGAGCCACCGCTATCTCATTAGCCCAATCTTCCCGACTCACATCACACCTTCCCCAAATAGGTCAGTTACCAGTGGCATCTTCGGATTCCTGGAAGCTGCCACAGACAGAGATCCGGAAATTATGTACTGTAAGAGATAAAAGGGAAAATCAGGAGTGGTAATGAACAAGATTCAAGTGACTGTCTTGCATTTCTCCAGTTCACTCTTCTTGATCTCAGTCAGGGAATGATCAGCTTGGATGTCACCCAGAATTTCTCAAGGGGTGGCACCGAGGACAGTTTATGTTACCCCCCACCTCCAGCATGCTAATGGACAGATGGACAGATCTCTACTAATCAAGAGATTCATCTATGGAAAAACTTCATAATTACTGATGTGGAATCTGGATCCCTGCACAATGGGTGACTCTCTTCCCCTAATGCAACATAAAGCCATGCTCCCTCTGTATAAGTACTACCTCTTGAGGACATAACTAGGGATGGCACTGGTTCAACAATCCTAGTTCTAAAGTGACCAACCGCTGTGAAACTATAGTTTGTAACATGCTGTTATGCAGAATTACCAAGACTCCAGTCCAGTACGGTGTCTTCAATATAAAGTAATCTGTTCTGTATTCATCAATCATATCCATCACAACCCCAAAAGCTATTCCAATGAGTGCTGTGAGTATCTGGGTGATCTGAGAAGACAGAATGGAACAAGTTGCTTTTGGTTAAAAAGAACAGTCTTTGAAAGAAAATCAGCAAAGAAATTAGGGCACCCGTAACTTAAATACCACAGAGCCGGCATGGTGCAGTGGTTTGAGCCTTGGACTATGACCCTGGAGACCAGGGTTTAGTTCCCCACTCAGCCATGGAAACCCACTGGGCGAATTTGGGCACATCACACACTCTCAGCCTCAGAAAACCCCATTATAGGTTTGCCTACACTCACCGTAAGTCGGAAACAACTTCGAGGCACAAGAACAACCACAAAATTTAACTATCAGATTAACACAGAAATAAATTGGCTGCATCTATAGCTGTTTATGGGGGGAAGGTTTTAGTTTTGCTTCATTTCTAGAGCCTTTTGTCCACTGAACTCAAGGTGGCACATAGGGATCTTCCACATTATTCTCATCACCACAAATATAAGCTAGGTCGGGTTGAGAGAGTGCAGTCCCGAGATGGTCATTCAATGGGTTTTATGGTTCAGTGGGGACTTCAACCTAGGTCTTCCAAGTCTCAGTCCAGCAGACTCTACACCACAACAGCAATATTGTCCCCTTCTCTTATATGTGGTAAAGGGGCAGAGAAGACCAAACTAAGCATTACTTAAAAGGCATTACTTCCTTTATCTTGCTGCCCCCCTTCTCCCCTCCTGCCAACAGCCATGGCTATGGTGTGGCATGCACAGACTGAGGGATCTCGGCAGATGAAAAAGTTTCCCCTCGCTACTTTATCTTCAGTCAAGAGGATACGCGGACGACTGCAGACAGCTGAAGTCCATCCGTCCTCTCCTTAGCACACCCCCTTATACCTGTGCATCACATGGGAACAGGGGAAGTTTGGGCAAACTGTCTGCAAAAGACGTTATTGATTGTGATGCTATGTTATTAATTACTTTATTAAGGAACCCCTCAGCTGCCCAGAAAATACCCCCAAAACTTTGCTTGTGTGAAAGGAAATGCAAAGGGTTCATAGATTAATCTACATATAATTTTTCCTATGCGGGGTACTCACCCCCAGGGCCAGTGGTTCTCCCAAATAAAACTTCTTCAATGGCCGTGGCAAAGAAAGTTTTGTCTCATCCGTTGAGGAAGACCTTGACAGCTGGGGCATGACTGGTGTTGAATCCATGCCTGTGTTTTGAACCACGCTTCTTTTGGCTTGCAGAACAGTAACGCTTCCACTGTGCAGGCGAGGAGTGGGCGAAAAAGGGAATCATGGTCACCTTTTCAAGGAACTCTCTTCCCAAATTCCTTGGAGCCCCTTCTGACTCAAGAAATGTGGAGTCCCTGCACTTAAAGGCACCCTACTATTTTAACAGGAACATAACAGGGTATAAATTGAGTAGGTACCACTTTCCTAATATGGAAATGCATTGATTTGAAAACCATACCTGCTGAATTATTGTCTGCCATACAATTGTTAACAGCCCACTGCCTTTAAAGCAAAATCCTGACAGCAGAGATAGGAAGCTTCCATTCGTTATACATTTTCTTGGGATCACAATCTCATGACAGGCACATTCCCTTTTAAAGCGCTCCTGGACTTTAAGCCAGTGAGTCTCAAACTAGTGGTCCCATATTTTTGCCCATTGGGTACAGCCATTTTTCTTTCCTGGAAACCTGCCAGGCACCAGAGACCAATTGCTTGGGGACCCAGCGCTTTGAGTAGCACTGCTTTAAGATGCAGGAGAAACTGAACTCCTTTCTGGATACCTTCTTTATCAATTATTAATTGAACAGAGATAAGAGCTTGCTAACAGCAAATACTGGGGAGGTCTTAGTCCAAAGTAGATTTGCTGTGCCTGTAGGGACAGATTTACTTCTCACACCTCTGTATGGTAGCAAGTTTATTGCTAAAAACCAACAAGTATTTCATAATTGTGAACACAGTTTCAAAAGACAATCTGTAAAGTAACTGAAATAATTCGTATCTTCATGTAGCAAATACAACATGAGCAATAAGGGAGGATTTGAACTTAGATAAATATACTTTACACAAAGTGGTAATTCAGTTGGTTTTAAGAAATTAAAATCATTCCTTTCCATACCCACTTCAAGGAAGCTAAACAACGATCACCCTGTACTAATAAAGGAATAGTCAAGGAGACTGAGACAGAATTTTTAAAGCCAAAATATTAAGGATTATATCTTGCCTTTAAAAAGAAAACAGCACTCATGAGAATAAAAATGCAATCAAAAATAAAATAAAATAAAATAAATACAATCAAAATACTAATCAAAACAATACAAATTAAAGCCAGTTAATAAAACATGAATCGCTGTTATCATCATTCGAACTTTATATTAAATTACTAACATCACAATAGACGAAGACTGGGAAAAACAGTATTCACTTCTCTTGTTTTCTAATACTCTTCCCTCATTTTTCCTTTCAAGGAATTAACCATCCCACTTATTCATCTAGCTTCACATTTAGCAATCCATATTTGAACAAAAAATGTGGTAGCCATTGCAAAATTTCCGCTCTCTTACTCCATTCCGATCTTATGCAAAATGTGTCCAGGGTCACATCAAAATAAACTCTGTAGCTTTTGGGATGGAACGCATGGTCGAAAAAGTCAGAACCGAATTAAACTATCGGGCCTCAAATTACAAAAAGCTTTACATACAAAAATCAAAAAAGCTAAGCATATATTTTATTTTTGGTAATGGCAGTGGGATTATCCCACATGTTATATGTGGTGCTCTGTATGTCTTAGGCTCCAGACCTGAGTGCAAACAAGAGGTCGTGATTTTGAGCAGGGTATAGAACATGCTTGCTTTCAGGGCTCACAAAAGATGGAACAGCAAAGGGTGATCTGGATCCTGTTCATTACACCCACTGACGTCATTTTTGAAAGTTGTCAGCACTTATGTAAATCCCATTGATTCAATGGGTCTACTCAAAATGGGATTGAAGCAGAATTTAGGGCAATGTGTCTGCACCCATGTGGGTCAAGGCCAGTCAAGTTCTCTTGCCATGTGAGAGGCAGGGGGAGCAGCCCCTATGCACCTTATTAGCATTATTATTTACATCCCACTTTTCCCAGTTCAGAACACAGGGCCGTTTACAAAAGATAAAACAAACATAATTAACATTCATAGCACACAAAAATTAAACAGTACTGTTTATTTTTTAAACAAAAACGTTAAAACATGGGTCAAAACCAGTCAAATTGTCTTGAAATGTGAGACGTGGCAGGGACGAGATCCCATATGCACGTTATCAGCATTATTATTTATATCCCACTTTCCCCAGTTTAGAGCACAGCGCACTTTAGAAAAGATAAACGTAATTAACTTTCGCAGGATACAAAAATTGAAAACTGACAAATATATTTAAATAAAAAAAACAAAAACAGCTAAAACTGAAATCATTAAAAAGGAAAAAAAGGTCCAGGGAATAACTAAACACAGCAATAATAATGCAGCACGTGCGTATTTTCCCGCAGCTCCGCCCGGAGAGGGATAAACGCACGGAAACAGGACGGCGGCCCTACGGGGCGGGTCCTGTTTGTTTTCCTAGGGAGCGCCGGAGCATTTACTGGCAACTCCCAGAGCCAATCAGACCTCGTCTGACTGGCCTTCTCCTTCGTGATTGGCCGTTTCTTCTGTCAGACTGGGATGGCGGGGGAGAGATGCAGACCGGGTCTCCTTTAGACCGCCCAAGAAGAGCAATGGGTCACTTTAATTGTCAAAAGGCCACCCTGTGGCAGCCCGAGATTTGGAGTTCCGCGGCGCATTTAGCCCCGGTCTCTGGCAGACCCCAGGATTCAAGGGGAGGCGACCCGGGCAAACAAGGGGACCTCGACGCGCGCTAGAGCTGCGTCGTGTGAGAGGGACGAGGTTGCGGTCCCTTCCCCGGTTACGGAGCCCAACGGCGGCGGGGGGGGGGGAAGGCGGCACGTCTCTTCCCGCTTTGCAGAGCACCCTCGGGGGCCCCTCCGAAGGCGCCGCTCCGGGGCCGACGGCCCCCCATCCCCGCCCTCCCCTCTCCCGCGGTCCCCTCCGCTGCGGCTCACCTCCTCCCGGGACGCGGCGTTCCTCCCGTGAGCGGCCCCGAAGGCTGTCCGGGGGAGGGGGGGGGAGAACGCGGCTCGGGAAGGATCCTCCCGCTTCGCCCGCGGGAGGACCGAGGATTGCAAAACAGGAAGTGAGTCCGAGACCCCGCGGGGCTCTTCTGGCCGCCGGCAGCCGCGGGCTCGCCTTAGCCCGGCCGTCGGCGCCCTGGGCCCCCCTTTCCTTTGCGGGCAGGAGGACAGGCACCTGTTCTCCCCCCGCCGCAAAGGGGGGCGGCTCCCGGCTCCTGCGCCTTCGCCCCCGCCTCGTCCTCCTCCGCCTCCCCGGAGGAGCGCCTGGCCCGCTCGCCGGAGAGAGAGCCGAGGTTTGGAGCCCTGGGATCCGCAAAGCCGAAACCTGGGCTGGGGCGGCGAGGGAAGGCAGCTGGAACGACACCCCCCCCCCATAAAAAAAAAAAAAACCCCACTGGCCAGCGGTCGAAAGAGAAAGACCAAGGCTGCCTTCTCGGGGATTTTGTTTCTCGGGCTGTTCGGAGCATCCTCGCTGGACCTTTTCTCCTGAGCACACCCCCCTGCCCTGGACTGGGCCTTCAAAAACAGTGTTGGACCTCCACCTCATTTCGGGGGATTATAAACCTCTGGATTTGGGCATAACTCTCCCTTTGTTTGAAACAGGGGTGTAAACATTTTCTCTGATCTCTTGGCACGCTGTGTATTTTAGCCTTTTATTCCAGATTTTCTCCCGTTAACTCCCATTTCCTTCTGTGTCAGAGAGACGTCAAGCCTGCGGTGCTGCATGAAATTAACGGGGATTAAGGCCCAACCAACTTTGTCACCGTCTCCACCACAGCATTTGTATTATGGCACAGCCTCCACCTGTCTTGATTTGGCCCCTACGTTCTTGTTTAATCATCTGTCATCGCACTTCTTCGGCCGCTTTAAAAATGTTTCCACTTTGCACCAGGAGCCACTGTCATGACCGGCCAGGGCCAGATCAGGGTTTGCCCAGGGCTCGCTTTTCTTTCTTCCTGTCTGGAAAATCATGCATCCGTTTATATTTTATTTCACACCCTGGCTCCCTATCTTCTTCTCATTCACACCTCTGCTTTCCCTAAAACCCACAACCTCTGAGGACAAAAGGGCAAAACTTGTTAAGGGCTACCTGAAGAGAAATGGATAACTTCTGTAGTTGTTCTTGAAATAAAACTGAAGGAAATACACTGCGGAGACTACGTGTATGGAAAGATAGGGTAAAATCTTTATTAGGATAACAAAAAAGGGAAAGGGTATTGAGGATTCAGAAATATTTAAAACAAAATTACTCTTTTAACACAGGTAGTTAACTAGATTCTTTAAACACCTCCGTGTCTGCTCCGGCGGGCATTTGCACACACACCCCTTTGGCCCTCACAGCTCAAAGGTCTGTTCCCCCCCTCAGGGTTCCACTCTCTGATCCTTCTCAGAAGTGGTTTGGGTTTCTTCTCTGCCCGCACCAGGCCACTGAGAAGAATAACCCTCTCTTCAATCACCCCTCCACAGCTTTTAGTTGACCGAGCGCTCTGACTTAGAGTTTATGTGATGACCCTCATTGAAGGTCTCAGTCTTCAAACTCAGGCTGTTAGTATACAGATGCTACCTGATGACTCTCCCACAGCCACCCCTCCTTTTGTTTTTGTTGTGTGCCTTCAAAATGTTTAAAACTTACCGTGACAGAAAGGTGAACCTATCGTGGAGTTTTCTGGGGCTGGGAGTGTGTGATACGCCCAAGACCACTGAATAGATTTCTATAGCTGAGTGGGGAATCAAGCCCTGTGTCATGCCCCAGGCCTAGGACCCAAGTGCAAGCACAAACAGAATCCTCCACAACAGCCAAAACATACCGACATGAATGGGACAATTCTTACTGCAGCCCAGCATAGACAAGAAAAGGAGAGCCCATGAGGCTCAGAGCACTTATATAGGGAAGGCTCATTAATCAGGCAAACAGCTGGGGGAGGCTGCTGGCCAATCAATACCAGAGGCAGGGCAGGGAGAAGGCCGCTGTGGACGACTGCCAATTCTGGTGGAAGCAACACTGGCTATCACTCCTGCTTCTGTTTAGTCCTTTTTTTACCCTCAGGTTGTTCAGCTGAATGGGCAGAAGATGCAGCATATCTGCAAACTGGCCACAATCATGGCTATAGTACTGTTTGAGGAAATAACACTCGCGCCAGCCTCTGTCCACCAGATTAATACATATACTCAGGACATTAATTTGGAAGAAGAGAGATTGTTAGTGTAAACACAATTACTACTACACATCCCATTAGTTACGTATGTCTGCCATCGCCAGTGAACCACATTCTAGATCAGTGGAGAATACATGGCCCACAGGCCACATGCATCCCTTGTTCCCTCCCCCCCAACCACCCAGAATGTCATAAGAAAAAGGTCTCTTTTTTTATCTGAAAAATCACTCTACAGGGCTCGATCCATTAGTACTGTGTTACCTTGTCTCACAGTTCTTTCGATCATTGTAATTCCCTTCAGTTGGTTTTCTTGTTTGTCCTAACCATCATAACAACAAAGCCCTTCTCATTGAATTTCCTTACTTGTCAAATCTCTAAATTGAATTTTCATTTCTTAAGGCAATTGTGAACAGTTAGAGATATAAGAAGGTTTACAGAGAAAGGTATACAAATGGCTGAGAGTATTGGTGCTGGAGCCATATTGAGCCATAGGAAAATATTTGAGCCCAAATCCCATTGCTAGTTCTTGCCCAGGTAAATCCACTGAATCTATTGATGAAAAGTAAACCCACACCTACGTAAAGCTAACTGGTTCAGCATCTCTACATTACTTGGGGCTAGCAACTGGATTTGATCCAAAACCAAGAACACGAGGAAGATGTATGTCTATAATGTGCATGATATATTTTTCTTTTACATATTTTTATATTTTTGTAAAATGACTGGTATAATTTTCTAAATATTTATTCTTCCTGTCTACTCATATCTTGTTCATGATATTTCTTCTTCTCTTTGTTTCTTCCTCCCTTCTATATTCCTTCTTATCTATTCTTGCCTAGCTATCCACTAGATCTGATATATTTTTTATATTTTTAAAAAGAAACGTAAGAAAATATTTTTTAAATTAAAAACAACCCCATTTCTTTCAATGCCCCCTCTTTAGAGCTTCCACGTTCCTAATCCGCTATCAAAATTTTGACAGAACTGTTAAAAGCTGATACCCAATCTAACACGAAAGCTCCATCCTAGAATATCACCATCTCATCCACATTTATTCACAGCATTGTCCATAGTTCATGACATTCAGTGTATTTGATGGATTGAACAAATAATCTAGGATTAGTTATGAAAATCCTTCGGTGCATAGACATATTTTTAATCTTCCTCCCCTTGCTGCTTTACTATGAGACAGAAGTTCAGAAGAGTTGGGTTGAAGAGCAAGAGTTCAGGGAAACTCAGGATCCGTGGAACCAGCTGTCCGGCTATCAGCGTTGATCGGGGTGACGTTCTGATAAACCACCACAACCTGAAGAAAGGAAGAGGCCAGGAACACAATCATACCCTTAGGCCTTCTTTTTGTTTCTCCATAGCTAAGCAAAAAGCTTTGGTTGTCATAATGTTCAAGACATTCCCCTCAAACTTTTGTTCAGAATGTATTGCCTTTTAGGGTCAAAGAAAATGATCTACAGGAATTTTAGGATCCCCTTTCTTTGTGCTGTTTGGTGGGGCAAGTAAAAAGGGAGTCATTCCAAAACAACAGAAGGTCAGCAACGAAACACAGTGACTAGACTGCTTAAGCAGACATTTAACATCTTTCAGTGGTGATTAGCGAATAGCCACTCTTAAATAATCAGTGATGGTAAAACATCCAGAACGTTGTTGGAGAAGTAGGCCAGCATAAAGGTCTATTCAGTTGCTGTGTGCCTTCACGCTGTTTCTGGCTAATGGTGATCCTAAGACGAACCTATCATGGGGTTTTCTGGGGCTGAGAGTGTATGACACACCCAAGGTTACCCAGTGGGTTCCCATGGTTGAGTTGAACCCTGGTCTCTGGGGTCGTAGTACAACACTTAAACCACTCTGCCATTCTGGCTGTAAAAATCTATTACGCTGGTATAACCAGTTGTTTGAGCAACGCAAGGCGGCAGCAAGGAGAGAACAGCCATACCCATCTCTGTCAGAAGGAAAAAATGGCTTGTTGGCTTCCAAGGAGATCAGCTTTATCCTGACAGGTCAACTTTATCTCCTGACAGAAAAGCTTCTACTGTTCAATTCCTGCTTCCTCCCCTCATCCTCATAACTCCCACAGCCTCTGTACTACCTCCTCCTATGCTGATGAATGGGCTCTTGGTGAGTCAGTCCAGATCAGACAACATTTTTTGGCATGAAATGGTCTTTCAACCTTTAGATCAGGAACCTACATTTCATTCCAAGCCAAAACATAGCACTCCTTTAAAAAAAAAAATCTTCATTTTTTTTTCTTTCCACCAACTGTATTAGAGTATGGTGACAGCACTTCCAAGGAAACCCACCTTTTTTTAGGACCTAACTCAAAAGGGGCTAACAATTATTCTGCAATTATTCAAGACTCTACATCATTGCCTCTAATTGCCTTTCCCCATACGATGTCATCCATATGTGTCAAACAACAGCTTCCATCAGTGGCAATGGAGTCCCCTATCATGCTGCCTGATTGTGAGAGGTTTGGTCTACCATGACCGCAGAGTGTTCCATTGCTGAAGGGTGTGCTAGAGACTAGAGACCATGACCGTCCGTCCAAGTGGGTTAGTGTTTTACGTCACTCAGTGCATTAAAATGAGAACATCAGAAGACATGTAAAATGCCTCCAGAATACTTCATTCTCTGGGTATCAACAGACATTGACTGAGATCCTGTATGTCAGAGCATGACATAAAAATTCTGAAGGAGAAAATATGTTTCATCTCTCCTCTCAACCCCTCTGATTCACCAGTAAGCCACTGCATTATGTTGTGCACACACACAACCATTTTGTGACTGGTTGGAGAGCAGATGGACGTCAGCAGAGGGTGTCTCGCCATAGCCAGAAGCAGGTCAATGACATCATCCACGGAGAACTGCAAGGGGCCTCATGAGGTGGGATTATATCATCATTCTGCGTCTGGCTACAGGGATACAGCTGGATGCTTCTCTGATCCCCCCACAACTCTCTGACAGTCACTGAATGGCCATGGGGGAGAAGCTGCAGCACCTAAACAGTGACTGGAAGGAGACTTTGGTCATTGTGAGACAAGAAGAGCAACTTCCACAATGACCCCAAAGTGGGATATACAGTCATATGTTGGATTTAAGCTTATGTAGGTCACTAAGAGGATGCTGTCCCAAATGGGTATTAAAATAGGCCAATCAGCAACTTCCGATCCTACAGTCCTGAAGGCAAAGCCAGTCTTTTGGGTTACATTTCTATCCATTTAACAATGGGAACTTGGCAGTGAAAGGCTAAGAGTAAACATTTCAAATCTCGATATCAAGAGCTCTTATTTTAGTGGTGTTGATGGTGAATTTTATGGGGATTGAAGTCAGCTTACATTAAAAACATTACAGTTAAAAAGATACAAAAAGTCAATATTAAAACCAAGCTATTAATCATATTAAAATCATATATTAATCATATAAAAATCTATATTTTAAAAAGGATTTTAAATGTTAACAGTATATATATTCAACTGTAAGTCTAGAAATTTTAGTCTAACCTGGAAACCTGGGTCAACTTATCCATGGATCAATGTTGGTTTCCACGGGACTTCAGACTGGCCTGCCCAGCTCAGTGGAGAAGGAAGGAAGAAGCCATAGTTTGGGCTTCTTCCTTGGGCTGTAATTTTGGGCCCAAAACCTACCCTCGATTTATCCATGAGATCAACTTATAGTTGAGAATACAAGTTAACAATATATTTTAAAATACTTCAGTTCTTACAGTTTTTTCCTCAAGAGCATTCCATACTAAAAACCTATTAGAATTAAAAAAAATGTTTTTATCTGCTGATTGAAGGACAACAAGGAAAGGGCCACTCTAGGCTCTGAGGGGAAGCAGATCCAAAGTCTAGGGGGCAGGCACTGAGAAGGCCCTATCTTGCCTTCCCACCAACCATACCTATGAAGGTGGTAGACTGAGAGAAGGGCCTCTCACATGGCTCTGGGGACAGGCTGATATGGGGAGATACAGCCTGTCAGGAAGCCTGAACCTAAATCATAGAAGGCTGTATAACCGTTGTGGCTTGTTACAAAGTCTTCGCTAAGTTACAGGAAAGCAGGCCCTGTTCCTGGTTCTCTTTGTCTACTTTGACTACCAAATTCCACTCTGTTTTAAACATTACCCTTTCCACACATGCATCCCGGCAAACAGTCTTGCACCCAAAGGCAGCAGTAGAGATGGCGATGCAGAACTCTAGGATGGTGAAGGCCAGGAAAACAGCTAGCATCCCATATAAGGTATACTGCCAATAAAACATAGAGAAAAGGAAATTGTTCTTCAGTGCCGAAAATACAGACAGATTCTGATTCAAGGTTCATGTAGCTAGACACGATTGGTGACAAAGAAAGAAAGAGAACAGCCTAACTTGATTGCAACCCACATGAACCCCAGAGTGTTGTACTCCTTTATGACATTGGGAAAAAGAGAAGCACAAGAGACCTAATTGCAAACATCCCTTTGGACAAGCAACCCAAAGCCTATTTCCATACTTACATAAGGAAGGACTTCAGCAGCGATACAGTCCTTTTCAGCTGCTTCTGATTCATGGTGATCACAAATATATGAGAGATTCCATCGTGGAGATAAATGGTCCAATGAAAAGCAGAGGACTGTGATCCCAATGCCAGCTGCAAGAGCACTCATAATATTCATTCCCAGCATGCCTTTCACCTAATAGTGACAAATAATAAAATGTTATTTCATTAAGGAATATCATGCCCTAGTCCCAGAGATGGTATAGATACATCTTCCCTGTTGCTCGACCTCCTAGAAAGAAAATCCTTTGTGCAATTGTGGCAGGATGCTTCATCAATCATCACGTCCTTTTTCAGAAACACTTGACCTTCGGATTTGCTGGATCTCCTGCATCTAACCGTAGCAGATATTGGCCAGATGCATCTGATGAAGTACCTGCTGGATGCTAATAGGGATACAGTCAGCCCTCCACATTTCTGGGTTTGACTTTTAACGGATTTGATTATTTGCAAGTTTCTCCAGTCCTTGTCCCTCTACCTCAGCCACTTCTTTTTCAGGGGAACGTTCCCTCTCGGCAGCTCTGATCAGGCTGTGCAGCCCTTTAAAAACCACCTCTGTCCTGTTCCTCCTGCTCTTCATTCACAACCACTACCACCACCACCACCCTTGACCTGGCCAGCTACAGATGGATTGCAGCCTGATTCCTCAGTACCATAAGTCCTCTCTTGATACCCCTCTCCAGACTCAAGCAAGGAGATGGGCAAGAAAGAGGAAATACAGGGCCACCATGCCAACCTACCCTCTTTTCCTCTCCTTTCCCTGACCTGGCTTGGACCCTGGGTGCCTGCTCTCCCCACCATGCCTTGCCCCCCTTTTCCACAGACACACATTTTGATGTTTGTGATTTTGCCACTTTTAGGGAGATTCTTTACCCCAAACCCAAGCAAATGTGAAGGGCTGTCTGCTTCTATCTTCAATTATTTCTTCCCTGCATAAGAAATAAATAATTTCTAGAGTTTTCTCTCAACTTCAGGAAAAAAAATTATATATTTCCATACAGTTTTTACCCAGCATTCACACATCCAGAAGTATTTCAGGAAAGAATTCTGTAAAGAAATACAGCAGTTGGGGGGTTGCATGGGAAAACATAGGCCAAGATCCTGCCATGGCAGATAGCCCTCCAACAACAGAGCTCCATCATCCTAGCAACTTCTGCCAATGCTATCCCCCAAAAATGTACTGCTTAAAGCCAGGTAACATTCCAGCCAAAGATGAACAAATGGCTAAACAGACTGATGGGAATTGTTGAAATGCACAATCTTATGCAATGGATAAAAGGCAGAACACAAAATGATTTTTTGTCTAAACGAAAGGGGTTGATTGACTTTTTTTAAAAACAGAATGAAGGCAATTGATGATAATAGGTTTTGAAACTTAACATTTATATTACTACATGAGAAGTGTAAAAGAAGATTTAGATGATGTACTCTGTTGTTTCAAAATGTTATTTTTTATATATAGATGATTATTAGCTTTTGATGATTGATCATTAGTATAAACTAATCTAAAATAAGTTAGGAATGATTTATGAACCTGAGAAATTAAGTACATAAATAACTAAAATGATAAGTGATTAGCAACAATTAATAACTATAGGATAAAAGGAATGATTCAATAGGTGTAAATACCTAAACAATATGAACTGTTTCCAACAAGCGCAGGAACCAATTTTTTCTTATGTTTTGTTAGCTTTTGTTTTAGTCATGTGCAGATTAGGATGTTTGTTTATGTTTTTATGAATGTATTTCTTCTTGCTTTGTATGTTTGGTTTGTGTTTCTTTTTTCTTTTTTCACTTAATAAAAAATAAATAGGAAAAAAAAAACCTTTCCAGCTGAAGAGTTTCCAAAGCACTGTACATCAGTGCTCTGAGAAATAACAACCGTAGTGCTCTCTCAGTTGCAGGGGTGCATTAAGAACAGAAGCTGGAGAATCCCCTCTAGGTCTTACCACAACTGGTTCTCTCAACAAGCCCAGGACCAAGACAGCCCTGCAGTTGTCATTTCCCCGATCAGCAGTACTTGGAAACCCTGCAGTGGAGACACTGCCTGATTTAACAGGTAGATTTTTTGGAGTCACTTTTGGTTACTGGTGATCGTAAACACAAATTGCAAAAGTCACAAGTCCCTCTATCAAACACAATGCTGGCTGTGGCATCCTGTTTTACACAACATGTTTTGTGCAAAAGTATTGGCTCTGCAATACTGCAAACTTTTGGCATGAAGAAAAATTATACAACAAAAGAATATCTTCTTATGAAAGAAAGCCATATGTGTTTCTGCGTAGAAATACTTCCCCAAACGCTTCAGGATGTATAAATACTGGACAAAACTACAAAAATTTTCACTTGTGTGTTATATCTTGTGACAGGGTTTCCCAAGTGTCAGAAAACTGAGAGCCACTGCTATCTCATTAGCTCAATCTTCCCGACTCACATCACACCTTCCCCAAATAGGTCAGTTACCAGTGGCATCTTCGGATTCCTGGAAGCTGCCACAGACAGAGATCCGGAAATTATGTACTGTAAGAGATAAAAGAGAAAGTCAGGAGTGGCAATGAACAAGATTCAAGTGACTGTCTTGCATTTCTCCAGTTCACTCTTCTTGATCTTAATCAGGGAACGATCAGCTTGGATGTCACCCAGAATTTCTCAAGGGGTGGCACTGAGGACAGTTTATGTTACCCCCCACCTCCAGCATGCTAATGGACAGATGGACAGATCTCTACTAATCAAGAGATTCATCTATGGAAAAACTTCACAATTTCTGATGTGGAATCTGGATCCCTGCACAATGGGCAACTTTCTTCCCCTAATGCAACATAAACCTATGCTCCCTCAGTATTGGTAGTAGCTCTTGAGGACATAACTAGGGATGGCACTAGTTCAACAATCCTAGTTCTAAAGTGACCGACAGCTGTGAAACTATAGTTTGTAAATGCTGTTATACAGAATTACCAAGACTCCAGTCCAGTACGGTGTCTTCAATACAAGGTAATATATTATGTGTTTATGACTCATTTCCATCACAACCGCAAAAGCTATTCCAATGAGTGCTGTGAGTATCTGGGTGATCTGAGAAGACAGAATGGAACAAGTTGCTTTTGATTAAAAAGAACAGTCTTTGAAAGATAATCAGCAATGAAATAAGGGCACCAGTAACTTAAATATCAGAGAGCCGGCATGGTGCAGTGGTTTGAGCCTTGGACTATGACCCTGGAGACCAGGGTTTAGTTCCCCACTCAGCCATGGAAACCCACTGGGTGAATTTGGGCACATCACACACTCTCAGCCTCAGAAAACCCTATTATAGGTTTGCCTACACTCACCGTAAGTCGGAAACAACTTCAAGGCACAAGAACAACCACAAAATTTAACTATCAGATTAACATAGAAATACCTTCGCTGCATCTATAGCTGTTTATGGGGGGAAGGTTTTAGTTTTGCTTCATTTCTAGAGCCTTTTGTCCACTGAACTCAAGGTGGCACATAGGGATCTTCCACATTATTCTCATCACCACAAATATAAGCTAGGTCGGGTTGAGAGAGTGCAGTCCCGAGATGGTCATTCAATGGGTTTTATGGTTCAGTGGGGACTTCAACCTAGGTCTTCCAAGTCTCAGTCCAGCAGACTCTACACCACAACAGCAATATTGTCCCCTTCTCTTATATGTGGTAAAGGGGCAGAGAAGACCAAACTAAGCATTACTTAAAAAGCATTACTTCCTTTATCTTGCTGTCCCCCTTCTCCCCTCCTGCCAACAGCCATGGCTATGGTGTGGCATGCATAGATTGAGGGATCTTGGCAGATGAAAAAGTTTCCCCTCGCTACTTTATCTTCAGTCAAGAGGATACGCAGACGACTGTAGACAGCTGAAGTCCATCCGTCCTCTCCTTAGCACACCCCCTTATACCTGTGCATCACATGGGAACAGGGGAAGTTTGGGCAAACTATCTGCAAAAGACGTTATTGATTGTGATGCTATGTTATTAATTACCTTATTAAGGAACCCCTCAGCTGCCCAGAAAATACTCCCAAAACTTTGCTTGCATGAAAGGAAATGCAAAGGGTTCATAGATTAATCTACATATAATTTTTCCTATGCGGGGTACTCACCCCCAGGGCCAGTGGTTCTCCCAAATAAAACTTCTTCAATGGCCGTGGCAGAGAAAGTTTTGTCTCATCCATTGAGGAAGACCTTGACAGCTGGGGCATGACTGGTGTTGAATCCATGCCTGTGTTTTGAACCACGCTTCTTTTGGCTTGCAGAACAGTAACGCTTCCACTGTGCAGGGGAGGAGTGGGCGAAAAAGGGAATTATGGTCACCTTTTCAAGCAGCTCTCTTCCCAAGTTCCTTGGAGCCCGTTCTGACTCAAGAAATGTGGAGTCCCTGCACTTAAAGGCACCCTACTATTTTAACAGGAACATAACAGGGTATAAATTAAGTAGGTACCACTTTCCTAATATGGAAATACATTGATTTGAAAACCATACCCGCTGAATTATTGTCTACCATAAGATTGTGAACAGTCCACCGCCTTTAAAGCAAAAACCTGACAGCAGAGATGGGAAGTTTCTATTTGGAATACATTTTCTTGGGATCAGAATCTTATGATAGGAAACTAGGAACGGTCTCCTTTTGAAAAGCTCCTGTACTTTAAGCAGTGCATCTCAAACTATCTGACGGGGGAGACCACTGTTTTTAACTTCCAAAGTGCAAATACTGGTTCCATATTTTTGCCCATTGGGTACAGTCATTCTCCTTTCCTGGAAACTTGCCAGGCACCAGAGACCAATGGCTCAGGGACCAGCACTTTGAGTAGCACTGCTTTCAGATGCAGGAGAAACTGGACTCTTTTCGGGGTACCTTCTTTATCAGCTACTAATTGAACCCAGATGAGATGCTGCTAACAGCAAACATTGGAGAGGCCTAAATCCAAAGCAGATTGGCTGTGCTAATGGGGCAGATTCACTTGCCACGCCTCTGTATGGTAATATGTTTATTGCTAAAAACCAGCCAAGTGTTGCATAATTGTGAACACAGTTTCAAAAGACAACATGTAAAATAACTGAAATAATTTGTATCTTTATGTAGCAAATACAACATGAACAATAAGGGAAGTGTTGAACATAGATAAATATACTGTACAGGAAGTGGTAATTAAGCTGGTTTAAAAAAAATTAGAATCATTCCTTTCTGTACACAGTTCAGGGAGGCTAAACACAATCACCCTGTACTGATAAAAGAATGGACAAGGAGATTAAGACAGAATGTTGAAAGCAAAAAATATTAAGGATTATGTCTTGCCTTTCAAAAGAAAAACAGCACTTATGAGAATAAAGATGCAATCAAAAATATAACACAATATAATAAATGCAATAAAAATGTTAATCAGAACAATACAAATTAAAGTGGATTAATAAAACATGAATCACTCTTATTATTATTTGAACTTTAAATTACTAACATCACAGCAGGTGATGATGAACAAAAACAGCATTCACTTCTCTTTTTTCTAGTACTCTACCCTCCTTTTTCCTTTTGAGGAAATACCCACCCCACTTGTTCCTCTAGCTTCAAATGCAGCAGTCCATATTTCAACAAAAAATGTGGTAGCCATGGCAAAACTTCTGTTCTCTTTCTCCATTCCCATCTTACGCAAATGTGTCCAGGGCCACTGCAGAACCTAATTAAACTGCTTTACACTTTAGGGCCTCAAATTACAAAAAGCTGTTAACTACAGTAATGGAAAAAGCTAAGCATACACTTCATTTTTGGTAATGGTATTGGGCTTATCCAACATGTTATTTGTGGTGCTGTGTATGCCTTAGGTTCCAGACTTAAGTGCAGAGAGGCCACAATTTTGAGCAGAGTGTTGAACACATTTGCTTCCAGGGCTATCTACCGGTGGGACAACAAAGGGTGGCCTGGACCCTGTTCATTACACCCACTGATGTGATTTTCAAAAGTGAAGTCAACACTTGTGTAAATCCCATTGATTCAACGGGCCTACTCAAAGTGGGATTAAAACAGCATTTAGCCCGATGTCCCTGAACCTGCGTGGGTCAAAGCCAGTCAGATGCACGGGGGTGGAGAGATCCCGTACACACATTGTCAGCGTTATTATTTATATCTCACTTTTCCCAGTTTAGAAAAAAGAAGGAAATATTGTATGGATATGAGTGGTTAGTTAAATGTTGGGTATACTATCACGATATGACCTGTATAACTTTTTGTTTTGTAAGTTATTTTATATTAATAAACTCACATATAAAAAAAAACTTTTCCCAGTTGAGAAAAGGGAGCCGTTTACAAAAGATAAAACAAACATATTTAACATTCACGGCATGCAAAAATTAAAATCGAATAGATTTTTTTAAACAAAAAAAATAAGCACACCTCAAACGAAAACTATTAAAAACAAAAGAATTCCCGGGATTAACTAAACATCATAAATAATAATCCAGCACGTGGGTCTTTTCCTGCAGCTCTGCCCGGAAAGAGAGAACTGCGAAGACA
Organism: Cyclura pinguis; assembly: GCA_030412105.1. Taxonomy (NCBI): domain Eukaryota; kingdom Metazoa; phylum Chordata; class Lepidosauria; order Squamata; family Iguanidae; genus Cyclura; species Cyclura pinguis. The sequence goes on along the minus strand of CM059606.1, from coordinate 12,295,271 downwards.
CAGAACAGCCAACGTCTCCCGAACGCCGATGCTCCCCTCTACCTAAGGGCGGGCCAGTCCCGCTCGTTATCCTAGTGAGCGGTGGGGCATTTATTGGCCCAACTCTGCAGAGCCTATCAGACTGCCAACCCCAGGATTCCATAGGATGTTGAAAGTGGAATAATCGCGCTGTAAGAGTGTAGTGCGGGAATGGCCAGGGTCTCTTTTACACCGCCCAGTAAGATCACGGGGCCACTTTAACTGTCATCCTCTGGAAGCCTGGGATTTGTAGTTCTGTGAAGAATTCAGCTCCGATCTCTGGCAGAGAGCTACAGAGCTTCCCACGATTCCAGGGCAAACAAAGCGACAGGGATACGCCCTGGAGCTGCGTCGTGTGAAAGGGACGAGACTGCGATCCCTTCCCCGGCTGTAGATGCTAACGGGGGGGGGGGGGAACCCGGCACCCTCTTTCCTTTTTGCAAAGCACCCTCAGGGGCTCTTTAAAAGGCGCCGCTACCCGGGGGGAGGGCCCTCCGTCCCCACCCTCCCCTCTCCCCATTCCTACGCCCCCCCCCCCGCACTGGCCCACCTCCTCCCGGGACGCGGCGTTCCTCCCGTGGCCGCTCCGAGGGCTCTCCTGGAGAGAGATCGGGGCTCGGAAAGGATCTTCCCGTTTAGGACTGGAAATTGCAAAACCGATTCAAACTAGGAAATGAGCCCGAGAGTCCGCGAGCCTCTGCTGGCCGCTGGCAGCCGGTCTCTCCCGGCGCCTTTAGCCTTGCGATCGGCGACCTGGGCACTCCTTTCCTTTGCAAGCCTTAGGAGAGGCCTTTTCCCCCCCAAAGGGGAGCGGCGCCCCGCTCCTGCGCCTTCGCCCTCGCCCCCTCTTCTGCCTCCCCTGAGAACCGCCTGGCTGCTGGCTTGGTCGAGAGAGGAGGCTTACAGCCCTGGGATCGGCAAAGCCAAAAACTGGGCCAGGAGAGCCAGGAAAGCGGCGGCGGAGTTTGGAGCGCGGGGGGGGAGAGAGGTGGGAGCGGGCATGGCTATGAGCAGGGCCGCCCCAAAAACTTTGCCGCCGGAGGCGGATCGCCCCCATTGCCCTCTCCAGTCCCTAGCGACTGGAGGGAAGCAAACTAAAACAAACAAAGAGCCCTGGGGAGCAATCCGTAAACTACAACCTGCAGAATTCCACAGGATGTTGAGAGTGGAATAATAGCACTACAACAGGGCAGAAATGGCCTGAAACAAACTTTGCTGGCCAGCTCCTGCTAAGGGGGGGAATTAGACAGCTGGAAGGCTTGGCTGGCTGCCCAGGACCGAGGGCGAGGGGAGGCGCTGGGATCAGGCCCTTCCCTGTAGGCTCAGGCCAAAGCAGACTGCTGCAGCTTGTGTGTTCTTCCTCCTTAATAACTGTTGCCACCTTGACCACATTCTGTTGCCTGGCCACTCCTTGTCCCAATTTTCATCTGTGAAATGGGAATGACAACTTCAGTCCCTCCCGCCCCCACACAAAGAGGGGAGTGGAGAGAATGAGAAGGGGGGCTTCCAAGCAGGTGGGACACTCTGCATGGCTGTTTACTGGCTGGGAAGGGGGGCTGAAGAGAGCTGGCGGTGCCATCCAGCACCTCCAGCAGCTTACTGGAGATAAAGCAGGAGGACAGCAGCTCTCTTCTCCCAAGTGCAGACCTGCATCCAGGTGTGGTCTGGGACCTCCACCATTTCCCTCCTGCTTCTGCCTCCCAACGCACGTGTCCCAGCCATAAAAGCATGCCCCGGGGATGCCTTCTGCTGTCCCTTTCCCCAATCAATAAGTGGCCATTGCAGCACATGTGAGTGTACATGCCTTCAAGCCACTTGTTGACTTATGTTGACACCATGGATTTCATAGGGTTTTCTTAGTCGAGGAGTACTCAAGAGCTGGTTTTGCCAGTTTCTTCCTCTAAAATAAAGCCTACAGCACCTGGTAGTCATTGGCAGTCTCCTATCCAAATACTGTCCAGGGCTGACCCTGCTTAGTTTCCAAGATCAGAGAAGATCTGGTGTCTTTTGGATAGTACTTAGGCCAGATTGCAGCAAGTACCAAGGGTAAAAGCAATAGAGAACTACATGAACCCCCTGCCCACACAATACCAAATCTTGGCCTGCATCTAGGTTAATGCCACTGATGCTCTAACTCTTACATTGCAGAGCATGTCAGGATGAAGCCAGATGTACTGCTGTTGAGTAAAGGCCAGAGACTGAGCAATGCAAATATGAGTCACACCACACAGGTGATACGAGCTGCTAATGAGAATCTGTGCTTGAATTTTGCAACCAGATCCTCTCAGTTCTCCCAGGTTTGCCTCCTCAAAGTGATATTTTGAACCCATTGTTCATTAAGGGAAATACTATTGTAGTGGATTCAGAGTTTGCAGTGCTGGAGTACCACAAGGTGGGTTTTTTTGGAGGGGAGGGGAAATAGTAGGGACAATGAATCATCTGCCACCACACTCCCCATTCCACACTGTTTTCTCTCAACTCAATTCCACATCTTCCAGGAACCAAAGGAAAGGATACATTTTTCCATAAATAATATATATTGTCATCCTTGAGATTAAGCAGAATATTTTGAAATAGTTTGGCAATTCAGATCCCTTAGCTCTGCAAAAGAGCTGTCTTTTGCTGGAAAGGAAGCTTGCTAGAACTGCTTTGTCAATACGGCTCAACACAGTAGTCTGCATTTTTGAACCCTCCTTGAGGGGCATGTTTATGAGAACTACTATTATGAAGGCCCACACATCAGCATTTATCACCACACCACTGAAAGCAAAAAAAGAAGAAACTGGAAGAAAACAAAGTGTCTCAGTCACATGACCAATTTTTCTTTGAAAAGGGAGAGTAAATGTCCACAAAATATTTTCCAAAGTGTCTTACAGAAGAGATTCCTGTTCACATGTAAAAAGTTGGAAAAAAAATCAGTGGAAACAAGGAAAGTATCCATCAGATTAATAGAATTTCCCAGTTTGAGGGCAATGTCTCCCACAGCTCAACTCCTTACTGTGACATAGAAACTAGTGAGTCATCTGCCCCAACACAAGACATCAGAATTTATCACCCACAAAGCCACACAGCTGCAGATGATGTTCTACTAAGGATTTAATAATAATGCTTTTGTTGAAAACTGAAGTCATTTTTGGAAAAGAAGCCAGCTTGCAACCTATTTTGAAGGAGTGTACACATCACAACTGTTTTTAATGAGACAGTGCCACTTCCTGAATGCTGAGAGAAATGCAGTTTGAAAAATGGGATGCAATATTTGATTCATAGTTTAAGTGTGTCTTAAAACACCCAAATCCTATGTGCATTTTCCATTTTCTTCTATGTCAGGGATACATCAAACCTGCACTCCTATATGAAATTAAATGGGATTAAGCCCCAACTAAGTTTGTCAGAGTTCTAAATAATAATGCATAAGACCCTGTTAACATAGTCACCTTGTTTTGCCTATCCCATAATATCAGGATTCTTGCAAGGAAGGCTTGCAACTTTAATTTTTTTAAGGGCTATTACCTGAAATATCTGCTTGGGACTATTTTTGGCTGCAATGCCTGATATCTGATTTGTTGTTACTATTCTGAGTTACATCATTTCTTTTTCTTTCTTTCCTGCTTGTTTGCTTGCTTGCTTGCTTGCTTGCTTTCTTGCTTTCTTTCTTTCTAGTTAAGTTTATGCTATACTTTTTTAAAAAAGTGTTTGGTATGTTTCAGGTTTCTGGCATGTTTTCAGACAAGTGACCTTGGCTAGAGGAAGACAAATTCATGCTATTTTCACAGTGCAAAGTACCATGCCCCTTTGTACTAAGTGCGTTGTATACAAATATTTGCAAGAATCAGAAGTTCTGTCTTTCCAGGAAACTGTTAGGAAACTTCACACATTATAAAAAGAGTACAATATATCATATCTTCATTCAGCTAGAAATTTTATGAAGCTGGGTCTCTGAGGATCAGGTTCTAATACTAACACTCTGATAACCACTTAATTTGTCATAGCTCAATCATATGCAGCTAAGAAAACCCTTTGTTTCATAGACACATATTTCATCTTCTTCCCCTTGCTGCTGTAATATGAGACAGAAGTTCAGAAGAGTTGGGTAGAAGGGACAAGAGTTCAGAGAGTCTTGGGATCCGTGGAAGCAGCTGTCTGGCTATCAGCATTGATGAGGTCCATGTTCTGATAAACCACCACAACCTGATGAAAGGAAATGGCCAAGAACACAATCATCCCCCTAGGCATTCATTCTGGTCCTCCATAGCTAAGCAAAAGCTTTGGTTGTTATGATGTTGAAGGCACTCCCCTCAAACATTTATTCAGAATGTATTGGCTTTTAGGATCAAGAAAATGGTCTACAGAACCCTCTTAGAATTTCCCTTCTTTGTGCTATTTGGTGGGGCAAGCGGCAAAAGAGGCATTCCAAAACACAGAACATAAGCAATGAGCCACAGTGATTAGACTGCTGAGCATACATTTAACATCTTTCAGTGGCGATTAGCGAATAGCCACTCTTAAATAATCAGTGATGGTATAATGTTCAAAACCCTGGCCTTTTCCACACTACACTCTTATAGCGCGATGATTCCACTTTCAACATCCTATGGAATCCTGGCCCCTCCCGAAACTGCAAACCCCAGGATTCCATAGGATGTTGAAAGTGGAATCATTGCGCTATAAGAGTGTAGTGCGGAAAAGGCCCCTGTTGGAGAAGTAGGCCAGCATAAAGGTCTATTTTGTTATGTGCCTTCAGGTAGTTACCAACTTATGGCGACGCTAAGACGAACCTATCGTGGGGTTTTCTGGGGCTGAGAGTATGTGATGCACCCAAGGTTACCCAGTGGGTTTCCATGGTTGAGTTGAATTCTGGTCTCCAGGATCGTAGTACAACACTCAAACCACTATGCCATGCCGGCTGTAAAGATCTATTACGCTGGTATAACTAGTTGTTTGAGCAAGGCATGGCGGCAGCAATGATAGAGCAGCCAAACCCATCTCTGTCAGTGGGAAAAAATGGCCTGTTGGCTCCCAAGGAGATCAGCTTTATCCTGACAGGTCAGCTTTAGATCCTGACAGAAAAGGCTTCTGCTGTTCAATTCCCACCTCCCCCTCTCATCATCATAACTCCCACAGTCAGTGTGCCACTATGCTGGTGGGTGGGCTCTTGGTGAGTTAGTCCTGATCAGACAAACTTTTTGGCCTGAAATAGTCTTTCAAGCTTTAAATCAGGAACCCACATTTCATTTCAAACCAAAACACAGGACACCTTTTAAAAAATTCATTTTTTCTTTCTTTCTACCAACTGCACTAGAGTATGGTGACAGTACTTCCAAGGAAACCTGCCTTTATTTAGGACATAACGCAAAAGGGCCTTACAATTATTCTACAATTATTCAAGACTCTACATCAGCCTTTCCCCATATGATGTCATCCAAATGTGTCAAACAACAACCTCCATCAGTGGCAGTGGCAGTGACAGCTGTTTAATGACTGGTGGAGAGCAGACGGATGTCAGCAGAGGGTGTCTCAGAAGCAGGTTGATGACATCATCCACGGAGAACTGCAAGGGGTGTCATGAGGTCAGATTATATCATCATTCTGTGTCTGGCTACAGGGACATAGCTGGATGCTTCTCTGATCTCCCTTTGCCGGCAGCCACTGAATGGCCACGGTGGAGAAACTGCAGCACCTCAATGGTGACTGGAAGGAGACTTTGGTCATTGTGGACAAGAAGAGCAACCTCCACAATGACCCCAAAGTGGGATATACAGTCATATGTTGGATTTAAGCTTATGTAGGTCACTAGGAGGATGCTGTCCCAAATGGGTATTAAAGATAGCCAATCAGGAGCTTCCCATCTCACAGTCCTGAAAGCAAAGCCAGTCTTTTTGGTTATATTTCTATCCATTTGCCAATGGGAACTTGGCAGTGAAAGGCTAAGAATAAACTTTTCAAATCTCCATATCAAGATGTTATCTTGATAGCAATGATGGTGAATTTTACTTATATCCTGGTTTTTCCCCAAAGATGGAGACTCAAGGCAGCTTACATATTAAAAACATTACACTTAAGAACATACAAAAAGTCAACATTAAAACCAACTTAAGCTATTAATCATATTAAATATATATACTTTAAAAAGGATTTTAAATGTTACTCTGTGTGTGTGTGTGTGTGTGTGTGTGTGTGTGTGTTCAACTTTAGAAATTTTAGTCTAAAAATATACCCTGGAAACTTGGGTCAACTTATCCAAGAGTCAATGTTGGTTTCTGTAGGAGTTGAGGCCAGCCTGCCCACTCTGTGGAGAAGGAAGGAAGAAGCCCTAATTTGGGCTTCTTCCTTGCGCTGTAATTTTGGGCCCAAAACCTGCCCTCAATTTATCCTTGAGATCAACGTATAGTTGAATATACATGGCAATAATACATTTTAAAACACTACGACTCTTAGCAGCCTTTTTCTTAAGAACCTTCCATTCTAAAAGCCCAAGGAGATATAGTCTGTCAGGTAGCCTGGACCTAAACCATACAGGGCTTTATAATCATTTTGACTTGCAGCAAAATCCTTATTAAGATGCAAGAGTGCAGGCCCAGTTCCTAGTTCTCTTCGTCTACATAACTTCACGCTGTTTCAAACATTACTGTTTCAGCATAGGCATCCCGGCACACCATCATGCACCCAAAGGCAGCAGTAGAGGTGGCGATGCAGAACTCCAGGATGGTGACGGCCAGGGAAACAGCTAGCATCCCGTATATGGTATACTACCAATAAAACATACAGCGAGGGAACTGTTCTTTAGTGCTGAAAATAAGACAGATTTCAGTTCAAAGTTCATGTAGCTATGCACGATCCGGTGACAACGAAAGAAACAGAGCAGCTTGCCTTGACTGCAACCCACACGACCCCCAGAGTGGTGTACTCCTTTATGAGTACTGAGAAGAAGAGAAACACAGGAGACCTAACTGCAAACATCCCTTTGGACAAGCAACCCAAAGCCTATTTCCATACTTACCTGAGGAACCTCTTCAGCAGCCATACACTCTTTTTCAGTTGCTGAGTCAGGGCTACCACATCGATATGACAAATACCGTTGTAAGAGAGGAACGTACCAGTGAAAAACAGAGGAATATGATCCCAACACCAGCTACAAGAGCACTCACAACATTCATTCCCAGCATGTCTTTCACCTGATAGTGACAAATAATATAATGCTATTTCATTAAGCAATATCATGGCCCAGTCCCAGAGATGGTATAGATGTATCTTCCCTGCTGCTGGACCTCCTAGAAAGAAAATCCCTTGTGCTTTCTCCAATGACTTTGCTTGATAAAGAGCAGAGACTCTGACAAAGCATCACACTGTACCAAGGCAGAGCCGAGCCCCACGTACATCAATTGTGGAGGGATGCTCCATTCACCATCCAGTCCTTTTTCAGAAAAACTTGGGCCTTGGAGTTGGCTGGATCTTCTGCATCCCACCATAGCGGCCAGCTGCATCTAATGAACTACCTACTGGATGCTAATACACTTAGCCCTCCACATTTCCGGGTTAGACTCCAATGGATTTGATTATTTGCAAGCTTTTCCAACCCTTGTCCCCCACCTCAGGTGCTTCTTTTCCAGGGGAACCTTCCCTCTCAGCAGCTCTGATCAGGCTGTGCAGCCCTTTAAAAACCACTTCTGCTCCTGTTCCTGTTCCTCCTCATTCACCGGAAGCAGCAGCAGCCGCCACCTCAACCTGGCCAGTTAAGAATGGATCACAGCCCAATTTCTCAGCACCACAAACTTTCTTCCAGTGTCCTCCCATATCTGAGGAAAGAGATGGACACAGGAAAGAAGTATATTGCCACCATGCCAACCTACCCCCTTTCCTTTTCCTTCACTGACCTGAGTTGGACCCTAGGTGCCCACTCTCCCCACCATTCCTTGCCTCCCCCTTTCCACAGACACACATTTTGATATTTGTGATTTTGCTGCTTTTACGGGGATCCTGTGCCCCCAACCCTAGCAAATGTGGAGGGTTGTCTGCTTCTATCTTCAATTATTTCTTCCCTGCATATGAAATAAATAATTTCTAGAGTTTTCTCTCAACTTCAGGAAAAAAAATTATATATTTCCATACAGGTTTTAACCAGCATTCACACATCCTGAAGTATTTCAGGAAACAAATCTGCAAAGAAATATGGGGGCAGGGAGGGGAGCACAGGGGAAAACATGGGCCAAGATCCTGCAATGGTATGCCAGATAGACCTATAGCAACAGAGCTCCATCATCCTAGCAACTCCTGCCAAAAACCTTATCTTGTAAAGCCGGGCAACATTCCAGCCAAAGATGGATGAATGGCTAAACAGACTGATGGTAATTGTTAAAATGGTCTTCAAGTCCATCTTCCAGTCTAGGTGTGGCATCCTGTTTTGCAGAAAAATATTGGCTTTGTGGCTCTGCAAACTTTTTGTGCAGAAAAAACCTGTACGACAAAAAATGTCTTTTTATGCAGGAAAACCATGAGTGCTTTTGCACAGAAATACTTCCCCAAATACTTCAGGATGCATAAATATGGAACAAAAACTACAGAAAATTCTCACTTTTGTGTCATGCTTTGTGACTGGGATTCCCAAGTGTCAGAAAATCCATTTTTCAGCCAGAAAATGAGTTAGAGCAACTGCTCTATCTAACCTACCATGGTGACATCTCATGTCTCTCGTTCAGGTTGTCTTCTGCACCAGATTGGTTCACCTTACTTTTGCCAAGTTCCCTCTGGGCTCTTGTATTGCCTGGCAGAGGTCAAATCCAACCCTCTTGGGGTCTCAATCCTGCCCTCTAGGCTTCCCCTGAGGGCCATGCCACCTTCACTATGCCACCATCACTTTGCTATTTCCCTGGGTTTTTGTGTGTGAAGTTTTTACCATTCCAGAAGGATGAATGTCAGTTACAAGGCTTTACTGTATATATTCATGTATAACTCCAGAAATTTTAATCAACAAAAAAAACCTGGGTCTACTTATCCACAGGTCCATATAACTACTTTACCTTAACTCTTATCAAAAAGGGAATCGGTCCTTTCTCTGAGTGGTGAAAGGTTTAGGAAAACCTAAAAGAAGCACTGACCTGCTCTATTGTCTCCACTGTAGTCCTGCTTTTGGCTTTTTTGCCTTGCAGTCACATAGGGATGTGCGGGTGGAGGGGACGATTCGCCCCGGGCGGCAACGTTTCTGGGGCGTCCCAGCCTGTAGCCCTGCCCCTGCATGCCATGGTCACACCCCCATGCCCTGGCCCCGCCCCTCGTGCCATGGCTCCACCCCCTTCCCCCCTCCACACACTCCAAGCTCCGCCACTGTTGCCCGGGCAGGAAAATGGTGGTGGTGGCTCTTCAGCACTGCCCCTCACTGAGAGAGCAGAAGGCATTGGTGCTTCTTTTAGGTTTTCCCAAGATGGACTACGCTCTCACTTGTTGTCACTCTACTCAGAGAAGGAGGTGGTTTCTATTTTGATAAGAGTTAATACTGTATCTTAACTTCTATTTTATTTAGCCTTTTTGAATGCCTGGGAGGGAGAATGCTGGCAGCAAAAACCAGGGGCAGCCGGCCCCTGAGACAGTACTAGAATTTTACCCTGTCCATGGAATGACCTTCGACTTATTCACGAGTTATATCAAAATCCATAATTTTGGCTCGCAAACTTTCCTTCAACTTATACATGAGGCTGACTCAAACATGAGTAGATCCAGTGAGTATTGGCAGTAAGAGCACTAAGATAACACACTGTGGTATTTTGGTCCCGCTCTTTGTCTATGGGGTTGTCGAACAGTGAAATGCAGTTTCCCAAAACTTCTCCAAAACCAAATGCAGCCCTTGGGCTAAAAATGGTTTGCTAACTTTAATCTCGCCAGAACTGAAGAAATGACTTCCCTGGCATGCTCTTTTTAAACAATTTTTGGACTTCTTTATACTCTATACTTTTTTGCACAAGTCACTACTTTGTGTACATGACACACACGGGTGGACAAGGTGATATGTGGTCGAGATGCTTCTCTCTCTTCACAGATAACCAAAAGTGCTGACATTACTAGCTCACTGACCAAGAAACAAGAGATTTATAAATGCCACAGTTTCTCTGTGTCATCTCTGTGGCCCACTGCTATCTCATTAGACCAATTTTCCTGAATCACATCACACATTCCCCAAATAGGTCAGTTACCAGTGGCATCTTTGGATTCCTGGACGCTGTAACAGACAGAGATCCTGGAAATTATGTACTGTAAGAGACAAAAGAGAAAATCAGGAGTGGCAATGAACAAGATTTAAGTGGCTGTCTTGCATTCCCCCAATTCTCTCTACTTGATCTTCATCAGAGAATCATCGGCCTGGATGTCACCCAGCATTTCTCAGGGCATGACACTGAGGAGAGCTTATGTGTTCCAATGGACAGATCCCTAGTAATCAAGCGATTTGTCTATGAAAGGCATCATAATTCCTGATGTGGCATCTTGATCAATGCAGAATGAGAGCTTCCCTCTCCCTAATGTAACATGAACCCCCCAGAAGTTGCTGTGTAGACACTAGCTGTTGAGGATGTGATCAGGGGATGGCAATAGTTCAACAAGCCTATTGTGAAACTATACTTCGCACAGTCTGTTATCCAGAATTACCAAGAGCCCATGCCAGTATGGTGCCTTCAAGATAAGGTAACCTATGTTGTATTCATCAATCATGTCCATCACAACCGCAAAAGCTATTACAATGACTGCTGTGAGTATCTGGGTAATCTGAGAAGACAAAATGGAATAAGTTGGTTTTAGGTTAAAGAAAACAATCCTTGAGGGATAATCAGCAATGAAATAAAGGCATCAATAATTTAAATATCACAGAGACAGCATGGTGTAGTGCTTTGAGCCTTGGACTATGATCCTGAGGACCAGGATTCAGTTACCCACTCAGCCCATGGAAACCCACAGGGTGAATTTGGGCACGTCACACACTCTCAGCCCCAGAAAACCCCATGCGAGGTTTTCCTTGGGACATCATAAGTCAGAAACAACTTGAAGGTACAGCAACAACAAAATTTAACTATCAGATTAATATAGAAATAAATTGGCTAGTTGTTTATGGGGGCAAAGGTTTTTGTTTTGCTTCATTTGTAGTGCCTTTCGTCCACTGAACTCAAGGTTCAGTATGATTTTTCTACATTATTCTCATAACCACAACTATAAGCTAGGACAGGTTGAGAGAGTGCAGTCCCAAGGTCAATCAATGGGTTTTATGGTTCAGGGGAGACTAGAATCTAAATCTTCCAAGTGCCAGTCCAACAATCTCTACACCACAACAGCAATATTGTCTCCTTCTCTTATATGTGGTAAAGACTCAGAGAAGGCCAGATTAAGCATGACTTGAAATGCATTAGTGACTTTAACTTGCTGTGCTCCTCTCCCCTTATGCAAACAGCCATAACAGTGGTGTGGTATTCATAAACTGAGGGATCTTTGCAGATGGAAAAGTTTCCTTCGCTACTGTATCTTCAGTGAAAAGGATACACATATGACTGTATACATGTGAGACTGGTGCATCCTTTCCTTAGCAGATTCCCTTATACCTTTGCATCACATGGGAACAGGGGTTGTTTGGGCAAACTGTCTGCAAAAGAGATTATTGATTCTGATGTTATTATCTTATTGATTATCTTATTAAGGAACTTCTCAGCTGCCCAGAAATTACTCTGAAAACTTTGCTTTCATGAAAGAAAGAGCAAAGTGTTCATACTATCACCTATATATAATTTTTCCTAAACAAGGTACTCACCCCCAGGGCCAGTGGTTCTCCCAAATAGAATTTCTTCAATGGCCGCAGCCAAGAAAGTTTTGTCTGATCAGTTGAGGAGGAACTTGATAGCTGGGGCATGACTGGCACTGAATCCATGCTTTTGTTTGGAACCAAGCTTCTTTTGGCTTGCAAAATAGGAATGCTTCCACTGTGCAGGGGAAGTGAGGGGAGAAGAAGGGAATTACTGTTACCTTTTGAAGGAATTCTCTTCCCAAATTCCTTGGGGCCCTTTCTGAATCAAGAAACGTGGAGTGCCTGCATCTAAGTTTTCTCCTGAAAGACACACTGTTCTTTTAACAACTATGTAACAGGGAATAAATTCAGTAGGTACCACTTTGCTAACACAGCAATTCATGGATGTGAAAACCCTACCTGCTGAATTATTATTGTCTACCATAGACTGTTAACAGCCCACTGCCTTTAAAGCAAAAACCTGAGAGCAGAGATGGGATGTTTCCATTCGGTATGCCTTTTCTTGGGACCAGAATCTGATGATAGGAAGCTAGGAACAGTCTCCTTTTTAAGAGCTCCTGTACTTTAAAACAGTGAATCTCAAACTATCTGATGGGGGAGCCCATTGATTGTTCTCCCCAAAGTGCCAAGGACTGGCGCCATATTTATGCCCATTGGCTACACCTGCTTTCCTTTCCTGGAAACTTGCCAGCCAACAGAGACCAGTGGCTTAGGGACTAGCACTTTGAGTAGCATTATTTTAATATGTACATGAGAAACTGAATTCCTTTCTGGGTACCTTTTTTTTCTGCTACCAACTGAACAGAGATTAGAGGTTTCTAACAGCAAATGGTAAAGAGGCCTTACTCCAAAGTGGATTTGCTTCCCCTGTAGGGACAGATTCACTTGCTACATCTCATAGTTATTAAAATACAGAGGTTCGGTTCCTGCCCTCCTCCTTGCTGCTAGGCCTCATCTCCATAGCAACTAGCTTATTCAAAACAGACCCAACAGCTCTCTGGCTGACAATTCTAAAGGCCCCCCTAAACTTCAAATCCCAGGATTCCATAGAATCTTCTTAGGCAGCCAATCATATGAGGTCTTCACCTGACACAGCCAATCATATGATGTCTTCTTGCCTGACACAGACAAACAAACAAACTTTGACTTTTGTATATTAGTAGATTATTAACATCACAGTAGATGGGGAAAAACAGCATTCACTTCTCTTTTTTCTAATACTGTACCGTCATTTTTCCTTTTGAGGAAATAGCCACCCCACTTACTCATCTAGCTTCACATGCAGCAGTCCATATTTGAACAAAAAATGTGGTAGCCATTGCAAAACTTTCACTTTTTTATTCCATTCCCATCTTATGAAAATGTGTCCAGGGACACATCAAAATAAACTCTGTAGCCTTTGAGATGGAACCAGTGGCAGGTAAATTCAGAGGCTAATTAAACTGCTGTATAGTTAAGGGCCTCAGATTTTGAGAAGCCTTTAAATACAAAAATGCAAAAAGCTAAGCATACATTTCATTTTTGGTAATGGTACTGGGCTTATTCAACATGTTATATGTGGGGCTCTTGAATGTCTCAGGGCTCAGACCTAAGCGCAAACAGAGAGGCCGTGATTTTGAGCAGGGTATAGAACATGTTTGTTTTCAGGGCTAAGGACAGGTGGAACAGCAAAGGGTGGTCTGGATCCTGTTAATTGCACCTACTGATTTGATTTTTGAAAGCTAAGTCAACATTAAGCGATAATCGCTTATTTAAGATGGGGAGACTGCAATAGCTTGTTTTGTAGACCAGATTTGAGCATGTAATTGAAGTCGCGTAATTGAAACTGGTAATCAGAGTAGCCTAATTAATATTATTTTGTTAGTGTTGGCTTTTCTTATTGAATATAGTGGGAACATGGAGTGATTTAATGCTCAAACAACAAGGAAATGGAACTGTGAAAATTACTTATATATAGTAAGATGACATCTGGTAAATCTAATAATGGAAAGTATAATGGAAACCTGATAGGAAATTAGCTGATGTTATGGAATGTATGGGGTTGACGTACTGAATGGATGTATAAATGAGGCACGAGCATCTATTTGTTTAACTTTTGTGTTTTAATGCATTAAAATTAAAACAAAAGTTAAGTCAACATTTGGGTAAATCCCATTGATTCAATGGGTCTACTCAAATTGAGATTAAAGCAGAATTTAGGCCAATGTCTCTGCACCCATATGGGTCAAAACCAGTCGAGTTCTCTTGAAAGGTGGTGGCGGTGGGGAATCCCATATGCATGTTAGTAGCATTATTACAGTTATTTATTTCCCACGTTTTCCCAGTTTAGGACACAGGGAAGTTTCAAAAGATAAAACAAACATAGTTAAAATAAGAACGTACAGATTTTTTTAAAAAAATAACAACTGTTGAAACGAAAACCATTAAAAACAAAATAATTTCTGGGAATAACTAAACACAACAAATAATAATCCAGCACCTGGGTCTTTTCCTGGGGCTCTGCCAGGAAAGGGAGAGCTGCACAGAAAGAGAACAGCTGGAGGCAGCTGTGAGTGCAGGGACATTTATTGGCCCAAGTCCCCAGAGCCAATCAAACCTCCACTGACTGCCCTTCTCCTTCCTGATAGGTCCTTTCTGGTGTCAGGTTGGGGGGCAGGGGGAGATGCAGACAGTGGCCAGTTCCGCACTACTCAGTTATAGTGCTATTATTCCGTTTTCAACATCTTATGGGATCCTGGGGTTTGCAGTTTAGGGAGGGGCCTTTAGAATTCTCAGCCAGAGAGCTCTTTAGCCTCAGTAAACTACAAACCCAGAATTCCACAGGATGTTGAAAGTGGAATAATAGCACTGTGACAGTGTAGTGCGGAAATGGCCAGTGTCTCTTTTATACCGCCCGGTAATATCACTGTGTCACTTGAACTGTCAAAATGCCATCCTCTGGAAGCCTGGGATTTGTAGTTCCGTGAAGAATTTAGCCCTGATCTCTGGCAGAGAGCTACAGAGCTTCCCCAAAGTCTAAATCTCAGGATTCTAGGGGAGGCAACCAGGGCAAACGAAGGGACATCGATGCGCGCTAGAGCTGCGTCGTGCGAAAGGGAGGAAATTGCGAGTCCTTTCTCCAGTTATGGATCCTAACGAGGGAGGAGGCGTGTTTTTTCCTCTTTGCGAAGGACCTTCGGGAACTCTTTAAAAGGCACCGGGCCGAGGAGACCCGGTTACTGGGTCGGATGGCCCTTCATCCACACCCTCCCCTTTTATACGCCCCCCCACCTCCTCCCAGGACGCGGCGTTCCTATCGCGATCGGCCCCACGGGCTGTCCTGGAGGGAGAACACGGCTCGGAAAGGATCCTCCCGTTTAGCCCGCGGGAGGAGTGGAGATTGCAAAAGAGATCAAAAGAGGCCGCTGGCAGCCGACCTCTCGCGGAGCCCTTAGCCGCGCGGTCGGCGTCCGGGGCCCTCCTCTCCTTTGCAGGCATTGGAAAGGCATTTTTTTTTCCCCGAAGGGGAACAGCTCCCAGCTCTTGCGCCTTTGCCTTCTCCTCTCCTGCCTTCCCTGAGAACCGCCTGGCTGGCCGGGTGGCTGGCTTGTTGGAGAGAGATCCGAGGTTTGGAGCCCCGAGATCAGCAAAGTCAAAAACTGGGATGAGGGAGCGAGGGAAGACGAATTAAAATTTTAAAAGCCCCGGGGAGCAGTCGAAAGGGAAAATCCCTTTGCAGGGATTTTCTCTGTGGGCTGTACAGAGCACCCTGGCTGGGCCTTTGCCTGGAGGAAACCTCACTGCCCTAGACTGGACGCTCAAAAACAACGTTATACCTTCATTTTTAGAGGTTACTAGTGTATATACCCTGCATTGGCCGGGATTTTATTTTCTCAAGGGTGGAAAGATTCGAGATCCTGTGTCTCCAGTTCCCCAAAGTGTCTTGTCCAACACCTGTAACTTTTCCCCATATTCCCTAATCCAATCTATATTCAGAGTTATTAACATACAGAGCTTGGGTTCCTGAGGGAATACACTGCCCTCCCGCTTGCTGCTATGCCTCGCCTCCATAGCAACCAGCCTATTCAAGACAGACACAGTTGACTGAGGCCCAAGAGCTCTCTGGGTGAGAATTCTAACACTCTCTCTCCCCAAAACTGCAAAGCCCAGGATTCCATAGAATCTTCTTAGGCAGCCAATCATATGAGATCTTCGCCTGACACAGCCTATCATATGAAACAAACTTTGACTTTTATATATTAGATTATCCTTTCCCTTTGGGCATAAGCGTTGTGCTTCCTGCCCCCATAACAATTTATTTCCCCAATGAAATTTTCCTTCAGTTCCCAAAATTCTAGCCTGATAGAGAGTGAGACATGGAAAAACATTTGCATCTAAAACTCATAGGGACTTTCTGCACTACATAACTATTGCACTATGATTCCACTTTCACTGTCACGGGTCTGTTCTATGGAATCACGGGTTTTCCATTTTAGGGAGGGATATTTAGCACTCTGTTACCCTGTGAACTGGGGATCCCGGGAGGGACACCAAAATGTGCTCAACTAAAGTTGGGGAAAATTAGCTCGGAGCACTGCTTAACGTTATGAGAGGCAGGGTAACGTAGCGAGATCTTGAATCCTATGTCTACGGGGTCGGGTCGAGTCAAGGAGAACACAGAAGTTGAAATAATAAATGATGTTTATTCAATACAAGCAAAACAGTGTATGCGACACACTCATACAAGATAACTAAAGAAAATAAAGGTTGGAGTGCTATAGAGGGATTTTTAGAGGGATTGCTGCTTTGGGTGATACTTCACCTGTCCTGAAGCCCAGAAAAATAGAGAGCGAAGCTGGGGTACGATGTAGCTCAGCACGTGGAGCTGAGGGGAGGCTCGCCAAGCAAAGCGGCAGCAAGGCGGGATGAAACTCGGGAGTGATCCGAGGAAGGTCTCGGAATCAAGGGTTTTTATAAGAGAATTGTGACTGCAGGCTATGCTGTACTTGGGGGAAAACAATAGATTTGGAGTTGGAGACAAAGCCTCCAAAAGGTTAGAATCTGAATGATTGAGTTATCGTAGCGATTCTCAATAGAGTAGCCAGTATGCAGACGCAGAGTACTTGGGTATTGCATAGTTTACCCATCAAGCTGCCATCGCGGGGCAGAGGCTCTTTTGTAATTAGAGTACTTGCCTGGAGGTCTCCTAAAGCAGTGAGTCAGCTATTTCTGGCCTGCCTGTATTGTAGTTTGAATATTACAGCTATTAACGGCCGAGCTTGTTTACATGCTTGTCCGGTGGCCTTGCAAGCACATGGAGAGGAATAGAGAAGTGAAGCCGAATTATGATATCAAGGGATATCTTTTAATATCCCCAAAGCTCGGACTAGCCAGGGTAGTAACAAGTCTCAGCCAGAAAGCTCCAGTATCTCCTAAGGTAGAAATCCCAGGATTCCATAGGAGGCAGCCATGGTAGTTAAAGTAGAATTATAAAGCAATAGTTATGTAGCGCAGAAAGGCCCTTACATTTGCTGTGTTCACATTCCCTTGGTCACTTGGCCTGCCCCTTTTTCTTCGGATGCCTAAACTGCATTTTTAAATGGTCAAGTGAAGTTTTAAATTACTGTACTGCAATGCTAGAAATTTGGAAACTAACAGAAAATTTCATGCAGGGAGAGCAGAATTCTTTGGGGAGGCAATGCCCTCAATGCCCCTCCATAGCTACACACCTGTTTGGAATCCGTTTCATCCTCCTTTGTTTTTAAGCAAATGTAAGGGGGAAAGAGGTATACTGGGTGCCAACCCACTGCTACTGATCCTGAACAAGTGGAAGTCTGAGCCAATCTACCAACAAGGCCATTTTCCAAACTCCACCAAACATCGTGCTCAGTTGTCAGTTACAAACTGAATTTGACCCTTGGCTCAAGTCCAGACTTAAACTTGTGCTTATAATGTGGGCATGCATGGGCCTTCAAGGCACTTGTGGATTTATGGTGGGCCCATGAATTTTGTAGGGTTTTTGTAAGCAAGGAAACTTCAGAGGTGGTTTTGCCAGTTCCTTCCTCTGAAATGTAGCCTGCAGTGCCTGGAATTCATTGGCAGTCTCCGGGCCAAGTACGTATAATAGACTCATTGATGTTAATGAATGCAAACAAATCTTTACTAATTGAGGTCCCACTGATTTTGAGAAGTTGATAGGCAGCACGGATTCTGGATCCAAGATAATGGTGCAGGCGATTTTGTTCCAGCTTTCTCTTTTTAACAATGGCTTTTGGTTTGAAAATAAGCACATTTTGCAGAGCCAATCAAGTAAATCAAGAATACCCACCTATAGTTCTTTCTTTATCAGTTACTGTTTTCCTATATGTGGAAGAAAGCTGACCATGTAGTCAATCTGTTTTCTGTTTCATTCAGACTCAGTAAATTTTTATACTGGTTTGAAATGATATCCACATTTTTGTTGCAGGGTAAACCTACTGATATTAATGGGGAAAATGCATCATATCTAACAGATCCCACTGATTTCCAGTGAGTACAATCAAAGTAGTGAGTACAAATTTCTAAATTTTGATCCTTCTCATTCTTTTTCTTGACCTACTTTTCTCTTTAGCAGTGGCTTTTTTCTGTCTTTACATAACTTTGAAATCATTCATATGCAAACATACTGCAAACATCATTACCTTTCAGGCTTCTGGTTCATGCAGTTCTCCTTTGTTTGGCCCAAGTATATCTGAGTGAGTGAAGGGGGTACCCTGATGAGATGAAGTTCTGGGAGGTGTAACTATCTGAAGTGCCAGTGCAACCTGGAGGCAGGTTACTAGGCAACCAGAATAGCGCCTCAGGAGAGAACTCCATCCCAGTATTGTGTGGGATGGGCTTGTGGATGAGAGAAAAAGTTATATAAAGCCAAGTACCTGTGGGTGCTGGGTTTCCTTCGGTGTGAGCCTAGCAAGGAGTTAAGGAGTACAATCCCTTAGACAGTCAGAGAGTGTGGCTGTTTTGGGAGAGTTAGTTCTCAGTGGAAGCCTAGTGAGAAGCAGAAGAGTAATTAATTCTTAATAGGATATGATCCCTAGATTGGGAGTTAAGCCTTTGGTGGGAATCTAGCCAAAGTGCTGTTATATGATCATTGTGCCTTTTTATGAAAGTCTAAAGATATACAGTAGCCCCCTCCACATTTGCGAGGTTTAGGGGCACAGAACCCTCAGAAAAGTGGAAAACTTGTGAATAACTCCCACCCCTGTGATTCCCCTCTAGAGCTCCCCCTCCCATTCCTTTGCTTCTGGCCCCAGTGTTTGGGGCAGGGGGAAAAAAAGACATGGTAAAGAGCTTACCTCCCCCAAAGGGAGAAAAGCACATTTCTCCCCTTCTGGTTACTTCCTATGGCTATCTTGGAAAGGGAGGGGTAGGAGCAGAGAGAGCACCGGACCAATCAGCAGCCATTACATAGCAGAAAGTGCAGCCACATGGGAGAGAAGACACACCTCAAGCAGGGGGAGAGGGCTTTGCTCACCCAAAAGCCAAAAACGTCCATTTTAAACACAAGCCTGGCAAGCCTGGGGTGAGGAATGCAAGGGATGCGAAAAGGAAAATGAGGGGGAGGCAAGCAGGTGCTTCACAAATAATGAAATTCATATGTAGAGGGAGGACTGTAACTGAATTGTTTCTCACAGGGAGTTACATGTTATATTGTCTAAAACCTACATTGAGGAAATGTATCAACCAAAGAAGTATATCAACTTGCATATAAAGTCTAACATGCTACTTTATTCTTAGTGTTATCTTAACAAATGTTACACTTTATCTTTGTAAACATTGTCATGGCTTGAGTTGTATACAGTATGTAAGGCAATACAGAAAACACACTACCAGAAATTATTAAGTGGTTCTAAATAAACATGAAAGCCCTCTTCCTTTTACGCAAAGGTGGTGTTATAGGGGATGAGGCACAGCTGTGTTGTAAAGACAGGGTGCCTTATCAGATTGGGGAACTGCCACACCAATCTGGAAGAAGTAAAGGCCTGTCACCCCTGGATGCAAACCATAAACCGACAGAACACCAACCATAAGTTGCTCCTCCAGACTAGTGTTTCTCCTGTGTTCTCATAACCTTGATGGGGTCTTCATAGTGGATGGTGGGCAGGCAGGTACTTGCTATTCATAGCTACTGGAAATGCGTCCACATTCGGACATAGGAAGGCTCTTCTCTTTTCCCCCTGACATGCCTTTTGTCCTGCACATGCAAAACAGTGAGTGGGAGGCGTTCACCATCTTCCCTGGTGCCATCTAATCTCTAGCCTCCTGCTTCCCATGCCACATCCTAAAGAGTAGGGCTGGGGAATATCTGACCTCCACGTGGGCTTTGGATCAACCCCATTATCTTTGAAATCTCTCCTAAGCCCCACTATATGAGCTTCCAGCCAGCCACATCTTCTGTGATGAACTCTAAAATAGAGATGGGCAGCATATGGCCCATGGGACACATGTGGCCTCACTGCATGCCCCACTGTGTTTTATCATTGCCCTCAAGTCATGCCACAAGTCTGTTTCACTCTCCAGTTGAAAAACTTCAGGCTGCCTTTTTGCTTTCTCTTCCCTGCTTCTTTTCCACTCCTAAGTCCTGCCTGCCCCTATGCACCATAGAAAGCAAGTGCAGTAGCCACCACCAATTTAAGATGTGATGGCTAATTCAGCAACAGTATGATCCACGAGAGCTTAGGGGTCCAATGCTGTCCCCTCACCGAGGAAATTGTCCAAACCTGCTGTAGGGTTACATTTTTTTTAAGCAGATCTGAGAACTACTTTGAAAACTTCAAATGCATTGGGAGAAGTCGCAGTGAGTCTGCAAAGCATAAGCTATGCTGCGTTTATGATGAACTAGTGCCACTTGCTGGCTACTGATGAAAATGCAATTTGAAATTTGACCTAAAGATCACTTCTGAGTACGCCTTGCCTAAGACAACCACAGAAATTCAGGGGGTGCCATAAATCAACAGCTGACTTGAAGACACATGCACACACACAAAAGCACCAGATCCTGTCTGTCCTTAGAATCTAAGCAAGATTAGGCTTGCTTCAGCATGGCTACCTTTGCATTTTGGGTGACTTTTACAGAATGCAACATTTAAACATTCAGTCAGTGAGATCCTACAGTGGAAGGTTTTATCCTACTTGAAAATCAGGCTGTATTTTCAGAAGGATCATCCTCTCCAATCAGATACGTAAAGCTACTCACACTGACTTGTATCTGACTCAGCATCTAAAACCTTTGCCAGCCTTGACATTATCAATTCCCTAAGGAACTCTTCTTTCTATCTAAAAATGGGCCTGTGAGCTTCACACTGGATGGAGACTGCTGGGAGGACTACTGAGTTTTCAAAACAAGGAACTATATATTTTTTTCTTTTATTGCTTTTCATGTTCCCAGCAAGCCTGAAGGACATTCAGCATAGCGTAATGGGCTCCATCTGGAAAACGGTAGACACTTTCTCATCATGACATCTTACGGCCACGATTAACCTTTTTTCTACTTTCTTATGGGGAGCCTTTTTATGACAGGCGCTATTTTTAATCTTTACGATTTCCAAATGAGTTTTGTTTTAGACTTACTGTAAGCTGTCTTAAGCCCCAAGTAGGGAGGGGAAAGGCTGGATATAAAACAAAACAAAACACAGAGATTATATGGTTTTAAGAATAAACATGGACATACACTATACCAGTATATCCTCAAGCTATCTGATGTGTTGGAGCAGTCATTTCTTCTTCTCAATGTGCCATAGGCTGGTACCATATTTGCACCCACTGCCTACAACTGGTTCTTTCTTGGAAAACATGCCAGGGACCAGCAGCTGATACCTCATGGACCAGCACTGGTCTAGAGATCACCATCTGAGTAGCCACTGTAAAATATGATGCTGATTTATCTGTCCTGGCTCCATCCTAGGAACTCCTAGGATTTGTAGTTTGGTGAAATACTTGATGTGAGAGGTAGCGTGGTGTAGTGGTTTGAGTGTCATACTGCGATCCTGGAGACCAGGATTCAGTTCCCCATGTGACCATGGAAACCCACTGTGTGACCTTGGGCACATCACACACTCTCAGCCTATCCTCCCCGCAAAAAACCCCCATGATATATTCACTTTAGAGTTGCCATAAATTGGAAATGACTTGAAGGCATGCAACAACAATAAAGTTCTTGATATTCTCAGCTATAAAGAGTACCCCCATTGTTTCTACATGGCGTTTTTAAAAAGACATTTTTCTTTGTTCAAGGGACCTAGAGGTCTCGAAAGCTTACACAGCTTCTTGGTTGGCCTAACAAAAGTTTACAGAACCATGTAACTGTAAAGTTGCAAAGACAGACCCTAAGATAACTTAGCCCATTTCCACCCTACGCTGTTCTAGTGCTATTATTCCACTTTCAACATCCTGTGGAATCCTAGGCTTTGCACTTTAGGGAGGGGCACTGAGAATGCTCAGCCAGAGAGTGCTTGGGTCTCAGTAAACTATAAACCCCAGAATTCCACAGGATGTTGAAAGTGGAATAATAGCACTATAACCGGATAGTGCCGAAATGGCCTTAGCCCAAACCTCCTCTGATCCAGGAATCAATAGCTAAGGCATTCTTAACCAGAGGTCCATCCACCCTTTGTTATAAAGCTCTCCAAAACAGACAATAGCGATTTCAGAACAGATCTGGAAAATAAAACAAAAAGAACAAGTCTCATAGGACTGCAGCCTAAAGAGTCAACCAAACCCTAGTCCGCTGCCTTTGCAAGGGTTGCATTTGGCCAGCTGGAGGGACCTCCATTCCTCCCTCATCTTTTGAGTTATTTTGCCTGCGGGGACCAGCACCAGCCCATTTGGACGGGAGAGGTTTCTGCACTACCATGCTCTTGCCCTTTCCACATTACACCCTTATGGTGCTATTATTCCACTTTCAACATCCTATGGAATCCTGGCGTTTGAGCTTTAGGGAGGGGCGTCTAAGCTTTCCCTCCCCTCCCCTCCCTTCCCCCTCCTCCCGCTGGGACCCCACCCAGCCAGAGTAAACCCCCACCGCCAACCCCCCCTCCATCCTGGCCTCCTCCTGGCGGAATGGATCCTTCTCGCTGCTCGTAGGAAATCTAAGCCAGGGAGGAACCATTCAGGGGTGGGGGGGAGGCACGGACGGAGGTTGCGGCCTGCAATGGAAGGAAACGCTTCTTTAAAAAAAAAAAGAAAGAAATTTATGAAAGAAAACTGTTTAGGTTAGCATGTCTAGTGGCCGAAGATGGAACAGCCAGCTTCATTCGAGACGCCGTTTTTAAAATTTTGATTTTATATTTTGGTCTCCCCTCCCCGAACAGAAATGGCAATGGCCCATCCGAGAGGAAAAAGGGAGACGGCGGATTGCACAATTCCATCTGGGTGGAAAGTTTCGTTCTTACACCTCGCCGTCCCTGAATATTGGTAGTAAAGACCTTGTGCTTGCCACACACAAATCCCTCCCCGCCCCCGAATCTTATTTTCCTGTGGAAAAGATGTATTTTATTATGATTTGATGACGGGCTTTTTTTTTCCTGGAGGGACGGGTCATGTTAAAAAGGTCCTGCGAAAACAGATCTTAGCTTGTTAACAATTTTTGTGGTGTTGCAGCGTGGATGGCTCAGGGAAGAGGCAGGAGAGGCATACGATCAAAGGCAGAAACGTCCGTAGAAAAGAGTTAATACTTTTAAATAACCGTTAGTAAAAAAAAAAAAAAAAATTCAAAATGATTCAATTACATTTATCTTAAAGACGGGGGGAAATATAAGTATTGCATTCAAACGGATCATTAACCTTGTTGCTGTTGTGTGTCTTCAAGTCGTTTCTGACTTAACTGCAGCAGTAAGTGAACCTATCACGGGGTTTTCTGGGGCTGAGAGTGTGTGACACACCCAAGGTCACTCAGGGGGTTTCTGTGGTGGAGGGGAGAATGGCACCCCGTCTCCAGAGGGTAATCAGTTTTGACAGTTTTTTCCTCTGAAAGACAGCCTACAGCACCTGGTATTTGTTGGTGGTCTCCCATCCAAGTAATAACCCAAGCTGAGCCTGCTTAGCTTCCAAGATCAGACAAAATCTGGTGTCTTTAGGCTATTTAGGGCTTGAGTTGCCTTCCATTTTTAATTTGTACCTAGGAGAAGTAAGGGCACTGAATCCTTCTTATTACAAAGAATAATATAAACTATGCAGTATAAAGAGCTCATTTTTCAAGTGCCAATCCTTATGTTGCCAAGAGACCCGAGGTAAACTAGCAATAATCCAGTGTTGGTCTTCATTAAATCAAGAATTTGAGTCCTCAGGTACAAATGAAAGCAGTTGTAATCTCATCTGGTAGTTGTGTGTGTGTGTGTTTGTGTGTGTATATATGTGTGTATGTGTGTGTGTATTTGACAATTCACTCCAGTGGTGACCTAATACCTTTGATATTATCTTGACCAACAAAAGAACAGAATCAAATGAAGCCAGAAAACATAGAAAAAACAAACCACGCCAGATTTTTT
Organism: Cyclura pinguis; assembly: GCA_030412105.1. Classification (NCBI taxonomy): domain Eukaryota; kingdom Metazoa; phylum Chordata; class Lepidosauria; order Squamata; family Iguanidae; genus Cyclura; species Cyclura pinguis. The sequence continues at coordinate 12,270,977 of CM059606.1, read as the reverse complement.
ATTGTGAGTACGGAACTTGAGACTTTTTGGAACAGAATTAGCAGAGGGAGATTTTTCTTGGCGTTGAGTGTCTACCACCATGTCTACAATCCATGCGCCAACGCAAGTCTCTCCTAACCTGAGGCTGCACGAAGAAAAGAAGTTTCAGTCCATGGATCTTTCGATCTTTCTGGTTCTACAGGGGAATTAGTGTATAATGAAAATATATCTTAGGTGCAAAGCCAGAAAAAAAACGAATGGGTGTTATAGGGATGGGTAAAAAAAACATGTTGGGAGGGCAGAGGGAGGGCTGGATGGTTTTGGGGGTGGGGTGGATGAGGGAAGCTAAGCAGTGACTTTTCCATCGGGGAAGAATAGGAAAAACTGCCAAATGGGATGTCCATGACCAGGGTGGAAGTTGGACGGTTCGCTTCCTTTAGTGCAGTCCTCCGAGGACACAAAGTGGCTTCAAGCTTGTGTCACATCATAGGTTCTGTAAAAAAAGCGGACAGAATTTGGGACAGGAAATGTATCGTAATGTGCTTAATTGTGTATCGAGTGCAGGTCTAGCCTAAGATACTTGTGATGTCTCGATTGAAGGAGAAGACCAGGGGTGGGGAGAAGGTGTTGCATGGACTGCATCAGGCCTCTTGAGTGCCAATTTCTGCTGCTTCAACTCCCCACCAGTCCCCCAAAGCCCTGCAGTCCATCTCCCCCATTCTTTTTTAAATAGTGTAATTTCTTTCGACGTTGGCTTAAAAGCCACACAGAGGCACCACAAGTGCATGGAAATGCCGTTCCTCAACCCCCAGAACCCCACTACTTTTTCCAAATACCTCCATTTTCATCACAGCCCCTCTCAAAAATGGTGACAGGATGTGACAGGATGTCATTTCCTCTTACCATTTTGAGAGGGACTGCAGGGGGAAATTGAGATATTTGGACTTGGAGCCTGCAGCCTGTGATGGGGAGGCGATGGCCAGGAAAGTGCTCCTAGCCCCCACACAGGTGACTACGCGGTGCTACCCCCTCCCTCTTCCACACTGAGATGTTGGATGGACTGCTAGAGGCATGCTGGCAATGGAATGGCACCCTCCATCACACCTGAGGGCAGCAAGCTAGTTCAGATGGAGAAGGCAGCTTGTGGAGTACACATAGCTGCGTCCTCCAAGACCGAGGAATGGCCAGAGAGTTCATGAGGAACGACCATTGCTATATTGCTATACCCTGGAATTTGCTAACTGAGGTACATTCTGCTTCTTGAAAGGCCCATCCCTAATCTGGTCCATTTATCTTTGGAGTAGTGAACTTCACATGCTGGCACCAGATCTGTTTCTCGGGGCTTTCCCAAACAGCCATGGCCTTTTCTCCACAACCCCGATGGTGGTTTCTCAGCTTTTCTGTGAGATATCCCAATTCTGGTATTTCTTTCCGAATGCTTAGTTATGGCACTAACAGCATTGAGCAAATGTATACTGGTAATTTTGGTTTTGCCCTTTTACTCGGCCCATCACTGGAATGCAGCCTCCAAGAACCTCTCTGAAATTGAATAAAGTCCTTGGGTGAAAGGAGTTCCCAACTCTTTATTTATATACTGGCATTCAGCTTCATTCAAGAAATAATGAATTAGTGAGGGGGAAAGGGAGCCGGGGTAGTTGTTTTCTTACCTTGTCCGCTTCGTTCCTCGGCATCTCGGGAATTTCCCATGTTTACCACCTGGAAATGGAGAGGGAACAAAGAGTTACAGTTCTAATGTTGTAAACAAAATATTTAATAGTAGAATGAACAACAACGTGCTTCAAATCTAGTAAGGACAGAACACATAAGGGAAGAAAAAAAGTACGGCTCTGTGCAGGTAGAATGCCTCATCACAATTAAAATATTATGTCTAAATAGCTAAATTATGGCTAAGGATTGGCTCCAAACCAAAATCTGAATGATGATTTGAAGTGGTTTTGCAATTGTTTGGTAGCCTCAAGCATTACATCTGCCTCAGGCATGCTATAGTTACTGCTTGCAAAATGACAAGCACATCTGCCTGAGGTCTCCCAAAACTGCCTTTTCAAGGACTGGCTTTTCTCAATCTGGAAGCATCCTTTTGTAGATAGCATCTCCTGCTGGCCATGCAGTCTGTGTGATTCTGGGAGTTGTAATATAAAAAGTGACTTCTCCAAGATCTGATTAAGCCACATAAATTCTTCTCTGAACATTTGGAAAGCTAAACTAGTGCAAACGCAACAAGCCATGGTGAATGTTAACTATGTTTAAAGTGTTACGTATATGTATGAACTACATTATGCATCATTCCTCTTTAATTGCCATGGATGCATCTTACAGAATCCTGGGATTTGTAGTCTGGTTGGAAGCACAAGAGCTCCTTGACTGAGAATGCTCAATGTTGCTGCTGTGGTGGTGGTGGTGTGCCTTCAAGTCATCTCTGACTTAAGGTGACCCTAAGGCTACCCTATCACAGGGTTTTCTGAGGCTGAGAGTTTGTGACGTGCCCAAGGTCACCCAGTGGATTTCCGTGGTCGAGCAGGGAACTGAACACTCGTCTCCAATATCATACACCAATGATCAAACCACTACACTCAAAATACCCCTCGTTAAAGTACAAATCCCAGAATTCTGTAGGATATTGCCATGCTGGTTAAAGTGGAAACATACTATTAATGTGTAGTGTGGAAGGGGCCTTTAAACTGTAAGCAGGCTGATACGGAAGAAATCTCTCAGCTCTCCTTTTGCCATCAAGCAAAGACCATTTTTATTTTAAATCGGCACTTGGTAGTTAAGGAGTTGCAGGGAATCTTTTTATGGGCATGTGTGTCGTGTGCTGTAATTTGATTGTTAATGTTAACATTTTTAAATGATTTCACATCTTTGTAAAATGAATGACATTTTACGCCTTTTAAAACTAATCATACCTTCTTTAACTGTGTTTTAAGTTTTTCTCATCAGGTTTCTAGCTTTATTTTAGCCCTACTGTAGGCTGCCCTGGGTCCCATGTTGGGAGAAAGGTGGGATATGAGAGATATAGACAGACAGACAGACAGATAATACCTTAATTTACACTGTTCCCACCCTCACTAGCAACACAATTCAAATCAGAGCCATTCATGCCACTCATCTGTTCTTACAGGTGAGAATGAGAATGCCAAGGATGAACAGGATAGCAGCTGCTACTAAACCCCATTTGCGCAGGGAGTAATAATCTGCAACAGAAGGGGGAAAAAACAGGGACTTAGTGCAAACATTGAATGGTATGCTGAGATGAGCTAATGTTGGTGCATAAGTAATGTCTGGAAAAAGAGCCAGTTTTAAAGAATACTGACAGACATTTGAGCAGTGGTGTCACTAGTGTTGGTGTCACCCAGTATAGTAATTCATGGTACCTCCACAGAGCTTATCTGTCCAGGAAGCAGAATTCCAGGGGTCCTGGACTACTATCAGCAGGCCCCACCCCTCTGGGCCTCCTGATCTACCCGCCTGAGTCCACATGTGGAAAGGCACTGGGGATCTCATAGAATCGTAGAGTTGGAAGAGACCACAAGGGCCATCAAATCCAACCCTTGCCATGCAGGAATACACCATCAAAGCATCCCAACAGATGGCCATTCAGCCTCTATCTAAAAACTTCCAAAGAAGGAGAATTCACCACACTCCTAGGCAGCGTGTTCTTACTGCTCTTACTGTCAGGAAATTCTTCCTAATAGTTAGATGGAATCTCTTTTCCTGAAGTTTGACGCCATTGCTCCATGTCCTAATCCCTACAGCAGCACAAAACAGGCTTGCTCCATCCTCCAAATGATATCCCTTCAGATAGTTAAACATAGCTATCATTCCAGTCATAAGGGGGTGGTCATCCTATATCAATCTATATAGGCTATCATGGATGCGGGGAAGAAAGAAGGGGCAGATAATCATTTTGGTATCACCTGTGCTGATGGTGTCACCCAGTCATCCCCCGGACTCCCCTGGTGATGTTGGTGCATTTGAGATAGCCAGTGCTTCTCACAGTGTATACCCACATGTATTTCCTTTGTGCCATGATCTCCTCTAGTCAAACAGGTTGTGCAGGTTTTTTTAGGCATCCCAAAGCCTGCAAAACCTGTTTCCCAAAAACAAATACAGCAAGGATGAAAAATACCATGAGCAGGCAGGCATCCCTCATTCAAAATCCTCCAAGGTCTCAAACAGAGTCAATTAAATGAAAACTCCCCTGAGTATCACTTTCTTCATCTTGAGACTTACCATAATGGAAAAAATCATCATTAAAATCTATCATTTCAATATCTACAAAAAGAGAAAGAACATTAGATGAACCTAAATAAATAAATAAATGTGGTTTTTGCCATCTTCGGAGTTTCAGATCTGATCCTCTTGATATAAATTACATATATAAATGCCCCCCTGGCCCCCATCCCTATGTGACTGGTTTGGAAAGTGAAGAAGGGCAGGTACCTTCATCCCACTTGATGGAACTTTATGGTACCTCATCCTGTTCCAAGATCTGTCCAGGATTAAAGTTGCAAGAGATCCATCCTGGATCCATTCTCATAACCCTATTGCAGGAGGACATTAAGATGCTGCCTTCTGCAGTCAGACGGTTCTTCCTGCTGAGCCATTCTACTTACACAATATGTCCTTCTGATGCCTTGGATTTCAACTCCTATTACTCCCAGCAATGGCTATGTTTGGTGGGAATTATGGGACATGTAGTGCGAGGCATCAAGAGGGAACTAGGTTGGGGAAGGCTGTTCCAAGCATTAACTTATGGCAACTCAACATGGAATTCCTTGTCTAGAAAAACTTGCCCATTCCTTGAAGACAGAGCTTAGAAACCCTAGAATCCCCTAGCCAGCATATCTACTGACTGTGCTGGCCGGAGGTTTCTGGGAACTGTAGTCCAACAAATAATGTTGCCAAGTTCTGCTTGAAATGTGCTGAGATATTAAAGGAACCTTTAATGCACTTTATTTCACAGTGTACTTCACTTTAATGTACTTTATTTTTGAGTGTTTTGTAATGGCCATTGGGCCACAAGCAAATAAAACTATATCATCACTTTATTTCATTCATGCACCTATAGCATTCAAACAGAAAGCTTGTTTTAGCATTAAAACATAACAGGAATCCTGTAACACCACTGAGTCTAATCAGGAAAAAGAAATTTCTAGCATAAGCTTTTCTGGACACAGCCACTCCTCATAGGGCATGGTTTCCATGATTTCTTTCAGGAAAACAAATCCCAAAGCAGCCAAATTTTCCCTCCCTCTCTGGAAGCCTTCAATATACCTGTTCCCCGTTCCTTGTCAAATGGTGGCAGTTCAGTTGAGGTAAGTCCTAGAAAAGACAATGCAGAGACATGACATCTGAGGAGGTGCATTTCAGTTGAGTTTGGTATCTCAAGAATCTTTTGTTGGTTCTGTCTCTTCCAGTCCTTCTCACTTAGATTGTCTCCAGTCTCACAGGCTGGGTTTTAGTGCTCACCTGCAGAACTTGTGGATTCCATAATGCTGGTGCTGATGATGTCCGTTGTTAATGCTTTAACTGCAGTTGTCCCTTCTATTGCTGTAGTTGTCGCTTCTATTGCTGTAGTTGTCGCTTCTATTGCAAGCCAAGGAAATGAAACAAAAAAAAATTAGAAATGAGCCAAAATTCCTCAGGGGGCGGGGGAAGCACATTCTGAGCTTTGTGGCCAGATAGAGACTTGCTCTTAAATCTCAGTCTTATACCAACGATTGAATCATCACACAAGTGTAATACTGTCAGCCCTCCATATTTGTAGGGTCCACTTTCAAGGATTTGATTATTTGCAAGTGTCTTCGATCCCTGCCCCTGCAACCTCAAGTGTTCTTTTCCTGGGGAACTTCTGGTCCTCTTCCTTTTCCAGTAGCTCCTGTCTGGCCAGCTAAGTGCAGCTCACAGCCCAATTTCTCAGCACCACAAACCCGCTCCTGATGCCCCCACACACACACCCAAGGAAGAAGATGGGCAAGAGAGGAAGTATAGGGCCTCATGCCAACACATACCCTTTCCTTCTCCTTTCCCTGGCCAGGTTTGGACCCTGGGTGCACGTTCTCCCCACCATGCCTTGGCCCCCTTTTCACAGACACGCACACACACAAACATTTTGATATTTGTAGTTTTCCCACTTTTGTGGGGGGGGGGGTGTCCTGTGCCCCTAACCATAGTGAGAATGGAGGGCCAACTGTAATTGTGGTCAAGCTGTCTCTACCGAGTTATGAACACAACTGGCATATTAGCCAAACCCTGAAAAAGACATTGTGATAGCAAATCCTGAAGGACTAGTGGGGTTGCCACACAGGTTGCTCTTGTTCAGAGGCACTGTTAACCAAACATGCCTTCTGCAAAAATCATCCATTCCATTCCCCAGCCCAAGTGTCATTTATTATAGACATGGAGCATCAGTCCTCAGTGGTTTGGAGAGGTTTCCACCATCCTGAAAGCTTTGCTCCCCACAATTATTTTTGTTCTTCTGGCATCTTGGGAGTTCTTCCAGGCCTGCTGCTACCTCCTCTTCTATACCAATGGTACCTTTTGGCTACATAAGAACTGACACTTGGAGAACCACTGACAATGCTGGTTATGAGATACTGAGAGTTGCAGTCCAAAGCAGTAACCTTTCCAAGCTTCACAGAATTGAGATCAACATTATTATTAAAGGATTCCAGCCCAGAGATGTTCTCAGACACATACCGTTTGTTGACACAACCTCTTGTGGGAAGTTCAGAAGGTTCTGGTTAGTACTTGCATCTGCTGACCCCTCTGCTATATAAGATGAGGCTGTGGAACAGAAAAACTGGATTAGAAGGACTTGGATCTTAAAACTAGGGTGGCTTTTTTTTTAAAAAAAAATTTTATTAAAATTTTCAAGAAAAAGTATAAAATGGGGACATTTCTTCCAAATGTTCCCCTCTCCCTCCCAACTCCCATAACAAATTTTCTTCTCCAGTTTTGCCCAGCTGAATCAATCAAAAAAATACAATACAATGCAGTACAATACAAGGAATACAGTCAACTATAGAATATAAAATCTCAGGCATAACGATCATAAATTGCCATTTAACCAATCAATATATTTTTACCATTTTTACCATGTTATACCATTGTAATCAATATCTTTACAGTTGAAGCCACTCTTTTATTTCTCTCCATTCTCTATCAAATTGTTGAATAGATTTATTCTTTAATGCATTTGTCAATTTCTCCATCTCTAGCATGTCCATAACCCTTAATTTCTATTCGTTTAAATTTATATTAATATCTTGTTTCCAGTATTGAGCATATGTTAATCTAGCTGCTGTAATTAAATATAACATTGTTTTTTATGCTTTCTAATTTCTAACTTTGCTTTTAATATATTCAATAAATATAATTCCGGTATCATTTCAAAATTCAATTTAAATATTTTTTTAAATTTCATCATGTATTTCTTTTCAAAACTTTTTTGTTTTGCAAGTCCACCACATATGATAAAATGTTCCCGCTTTTTCTCCGTACTTCCAACATTTCAAATTACCATTATCCATGCTAATCTTCACTGTATCGTTCCAATTTTAGTATATGTGCTGCCGAAGCAAGCACAAAACTAGGGTGGCTTTTCTATTGGTTTTAATTGCCTATGTTTTTGAAAATTGGTTTTAAAAAGTTTTTAGTCCGTTTTTCACTTGTCCTATCTGTTTTCATTTGTTCTACATTGCCTGGAAGCCATAGTGAGCTGAGAGGTAATATCACGAATACCTAAAGAAATGAAGACTAGATGTCTGTTCCATCAGTCAAAGGATGTACCACTCTTTTTCTCAGCATGACTTCCAGAAAGTAGATAGGGCTCCTCTGTTTTTATTACACCTGTTTGAAAAGGGGATTGAAGTTGGTGGTGAGGACTCTTTCCATTTCTGCCACTCATCAAGCAGGTTTTGCAGGCTTTTGTACTGTTTCAGAAACCTGCCAAACCTATGTGACCAGCAACAGCAATGGGAACATAGGAATATATGGACATAGTGCAGGAAATGCACTCTTTCCAAATCTTCAGTCTCTCTGAAAAAGGATCTTGTTTCTCCATCCCATGAGTCACAGCTCATGGACCTTAAAACAAAGTCCTCTATGCCACGAGAAAGGAATGACATCCCAGGTATCACACTGAGGACCAAGAATAAGAACAAGTAGTCACACAAATGTTTGAAATGCAAATCTGTTTTAAAAAATGAAAAGTAGCTTTACGAAGGAAGACTTGAGAATGGAGATAAGCACAAGGAGTGAGTACTAACGAATGTTTCTCCACTTGAAATCATACACATCTTCAACAATGTTCCCCCTTCATTGTACAGATGAAAGTGTGACACAGCATACGCTCAGCCAGTAAGGGAGGCAAATACATCTGGGAAGTTAGCATGCAGATGCTAGCTGCAAAACAAAACAATAATCCCTTTTGGCCAGCATGTAGATGCAGCCTCTCTGAAAAGGGCCAGATACTCTCATTGACCAGAGATTATTTGCCAAGTCATAAGACTCACGTGTGGAAAACAGCTGGGGTTCCATTGTGGTTGAATCTGTAGCATCTTCTTTCTGTTCAGCAACCGGGAGCGGGCTTACTGAAATCAAAGCAAGGATGTGATCAGTCACTCAGCATATGATGGCTGCTGAACACATTCAGACATTATTGAACTAAACCTCGACAGCCCAATGTTTTTCCCCTAACAGTCTTTAAAAACAACAACACTGCAATCTTTAAGAGTCCCTCAAGCTTTTGGATATGTGTGGAGGGAGCGAGGCCTGTTTTTCCTTCTCTCAGACTGGAGATAGCAGCTTCCTTCCAAGCTTGCTATAGCACCCTGCCACTCTTCTTACAGAACCCTTGCTTTCCCCTTGTTACCTCACTGGTAAACCCTGTCCCGGGGTCTACAATTTTTGATATTAAATATGATTCAAACATGCCTGAGAAGTCACCCGGATGAGCACGTAGGCAGCAATGGTCGAATGATCAAAAACCAGGTCGGGCCAGTACAATGCCCCATCACGTAGCCCCAGGAGACCTCAAGCTGTGCAAACCCACAGTAGACAAAGGGTCCTCAGCCTCTGAGAAGCCAATTTGAGGGGATTAGAGTATTTCCCCCAAGTTGAGCACTGATAGCGGTAAAATCACATCAGGCAAGGACCATCTACATAAATTCACACCACAACCCAATGCAACCAAAGATCCCGAAGCTTTGGCAACACCTTGTAAGCCCATCCTGCAAAGGAAGTTGCCATTGTGGAACTTCTTTTCCGTTGCAACACCCATTGTTCTCCCTGGGAAAGGATTAGCCCTCCAGGTACTTTCTCCCCTACAAATGGTCCCTGTTTTTGAGAGGTTCTTTGGATCGCTCCTGGTCATACCAGCAGACTGTTTCTCCATCCGTCAAGTAATCCCCTCAGCCCTCTCTGTGCTGAGCTCTACTTCTTCGCTGATTTCCTGGACCAAGGACTTCAGGAAAAGGTGCACTATTATCCCAGCTACAATCCCTTCAATATTTCCCCTATCCAGTTTCCTCTCTTTTGCTTCTTAATAGGTCTTGAGTGAGTGTGTGAGTGATTGCGTTGGTGCGTGAGACTTTCATTCAATAAAATCATTTATTAAGACATCTTCGTTTAGTTTTTGGCTCGGCCTGACCCCGCAAAAACTGGGTAAAAAGACCCCGCTAGGTTACCCTGCCTCTCACATTGCTATTGCTCGTGCTCTGGCTAGTTTCCATTCCCTCTCACATGGAGCACTTTAAGGCAGGACCTCACAGGACCCCAGAAATCAAGGTAACAGATTTTGAATCTGCCACCGTAGTGAGTAAGCCTCTCTGGTCTTATTCAGAAAGATTTAATAATCTGTGATAGCATGTTTCTGTAAAATTAAAACTGATGAAAAAGTACTCTGCTAAGTCAGAAATTATAAAAATAGAATGTAGTCTTTTTTAAAAATAACAAACAGCGAAAAGGTATTGGGTGCTATGAGTATATTCAAACACAATAGAACTTCCAAAAGTATTTAACCAGTTTCTTCACCTTAACACAGTATTCAGATTCAGAGCTTTCTTACACACCAAGGCCTTTGGTTTCCTTTTCTGCTCAAAGGTTACATTCCCAAGTTCAGGTGAACTCTTCTGACCCAACTCAAAATAGATTGGTTTCATTTCTGTCTCTCACTAGACCCCTGAGAAGCTAACCTCACTTGTTAAAACAACCTCCCTTGGCTGACTGAAAAGCTCTCACTCAAAACTCTCTGGAACTCTCTCAAAGGGAGCTCCAAAAATGCAAGTCACTGCCTTAGATAGAGCTCCTCCTTGGAAAGCTCAGCCCCTCCCATGCACCAATGGGAGTTTCTCTCTTACTCAGAGCCACTTGAGTTACATGACAACCTGTTGCCAGGGCAGCTCTGTCACTGAGGCTGGCCACACAGACACCCAGGCTCCGTCACAATCCCTTGCTCTTGCACACTGGTAGTGCTATTTCAGCTACATTAACAACAACATTCATCATCTGAACACCAGAAATAGAGAAAATACAGGCTTCCCCCACTTTACCTGACAGGTTAGGGACTGGAGCACAGTCAGAAAACAGAGTTGGTTGAAAAGTGGAACTACTGTAGGAAGCATGAAAGACTTGCAGAGGCTCACTTGGAACGGAGTGTGTGTGTGCTGCTTGCAAAGTCTCTCAGTTGGCTTGCCATCTTTTTCTCCCCTCTCAGATCACTTTGCAATTGGCATGTACAAGCAGTCTCAAGTGAGCCTCCATAGACAAGAAGAACTGAGGAAAGGGTGAAACCCTGGTTGAATTAATGGAACTTGTCCTTAATTTGGAAGTGGAAAGAGAGTGAGTTGTCAGATAACATGGTATCAAAAAGCTGGGTCTTTCTGTAATAATTTTTATTAGAGGTGGGTATGCTTATCCTTAGTTCATGTCATACCAAAGATACTGCTCCTGTTCTCTACATCTTTTTGCATGTAGCACTCTGGATATGCATGTATTTTGTAAACTTGGTTCAACTATAGATGGCAGGAGGTTGGACTCAGTGGCCCTTGTTGTGGGCTCTTCTAGCTCTATGATTCTATGATTTTAAGATCTTCTTCAGAGCTGAAGGAGTGTTACATTGTGCCAGTGGCAAGCCCAACAGAGGCATGATGGAGTTTTCCATGTGCACCCCTGCATCCTACCAAGGCTAATCAGTGGCTGTTCATGCTGGATGGTGGAGTGCCAGAAGGTACTGGCCACCTCCTTGCACAACATCCAAAAAACAAAAAGTTACACCAGCAAGGGGATTCTGACCATGAATTCATCCCACTCCTACAGCAAAGTGTTTGTGCAGATAGTGATGCCATTTCCACACTACAGTGTTATAGTGCTATTATTCCCCTTTCAACGTCCTGTGGAATCCTGGGATTTGCAGTTTAGGGAGGGGCATTTAGAATTCTCAGCCAGAGAACTCTTTACCCTCAATAGGCTACAAACCCAGAATTCCACAGGACGTTGAAAGTGGAATAATAGCACTATAACACTATAGTGCAGAAATGGTCTAAGAATAAAGATGCAGGGGGTAAAATCATGCCTTTTTTTCGATCCTGCAACTATTCACCAGCTCTACCCTGTACTAAGCTTCAAAAAGTTACATTTTGGTGTTACAACTACCAGAATCCCCTAGCCGGCTAGTGACAAGCAATAATGGCTATGGGGTTCTGGGAATCATGGTCTAAAACAATAATTGCTTCCCCTTACTTTTGCAATTGGACGTGACAAGGGGTTACCCCTCCTTGTCTTCATCAGCACTCATCCTTTGCTGTGATTCAAGCCCCGTTAAGCAGCTGGAGGCTCTGGAACTCTGCCTCTTCCGCAACACATGCGAGAAGGGGTGCTTGGGCTGTGAAGCAATCACCATGGCATTTTGCAAATTCTTGGAAATGCCAGCATGTGTTCCGACTTATTTAACAAAAATTATTTTTCATTTGCAGGGTAAAATATTTCACAACACTATTTCCTTTTATTTCCCCAAATATTTCCTCCCTCTACATCTTGAGAGATCTGTCTGAGCCTCTGCAAAACACACACGACTCCACCCACAGTTGTTCTGCACAGAATAGAAGGTGCAGTCGTTTAGCTCAAGTGAGATTTGGATGACAGTCACAGTGTTTCTCTCCCAAAGGTCAAGACAGAAACATCTGAGGAGGGAAGTGGAATGTTTGGCTCTCCAGATACAATGACTATCAATCCCCCTCAGTGTAGCCAGTGGTGAGGCACTGTGGGACAAGCCAGCATGAGTGCTGGTCTACAACGCAGAGTTGATCAGAGTCCAAATTCCCATTCAGCCATGGAAAGCCACCTTGGGCAAGTCATGCTCTCTAAACCTCAGAGGAAGGCAAAGGCAAACCCTCTCTGAACAAATTTTGCCAAGAAAACCCCATTATAGGTTCATCTTAGAAGCCATTTCCCCACTAGACTGTTATAGTGCTATTATTCCACTTTCAACATCCTATGGAATCCTGGGGTTTGCAGTTTAGGGAGGGCCCTCAAAGCCCCCTTCCTAAACTGCAAACCCCAGGATTTCATAGGATGTTGAAAGTGGAATAATAGCACTATAACAGTCTAGGGCAGAAATGGCCAGGGTCACCATAAGTTGGAAACAACTTGAAGGCACACAATAACAACTACAACAACCAAGGCATTGTGGGAACTGTGCTCCAAGTCATTTGGAAGGCCATTTATTCTTTCACCTGGGAGCTATGGATTGTGTCTGAAAAGGGCATTAAGTGACTTGGCTGCTTCTTTTTTTTAAAAAAACATGTTTTTATGAATTTAATTTCTTTCTCCTTTCCTTGATGTCCATCCTTCGCACGATGCTCAGGGTAGCTTGCATTAGTGCAACTCAAAGAAGTGATCCCTGGACTGATGCCAGTCCATCAGCTGTCAATCCCTGGTGGCGCAGTGGTTAAATGCTGGTACTGCAGCCACAATGCTGTGAGTTCTATCCTGCAGGGCTCCAGGTTGACTCAGACTTCCATCCTTCTGTGGATTGATAAAATGAGTACCCACCTTGTTGGGGGCAATTAGCTTAAACACATTATAAACCACACAGAGAGTGCTTTGCACTGGTAAGCGGTGTAGAAATGTAACTGCTATTGCTATTGCTAAATCCCTGAGGAGTTTCCAAGATAGAAAGAAACAACTGTGGCCAATGGGCACAAATATGGTAGCAATCTCTGGCACATTGAGAAAAGGGTATTGTGGATTCTCTAGACTAGATAGCATGAAAAGTACCGGTTTATATGTTCTATTCCCTTTCAAATCTGCTCAGAAATATTTATTTATTTATTTATTTATTTATTTATTTATTTATTTATTTATTTATTTATGGTGCTCATATGGAGCTGGACATGGTGGTACTGATTGTGTGGAATAATTTCCTTACTGAAATTAGAAATGTTTGGCAAGTCTTGTTTTTCAGTTGCCCTTCAAAGACATGAAAGTCTTACCCTCCCCTTCATTGTAGCAAAAAGATGGCCCAGACCATCTGAAGTCTCTGCCAGCAGATGCAGGTTCTACCAAACTGGTAACGCTCCTGATACAGTCCCTGCATGTTTGTCATCTAAGGATCAGTCTCCCTAAGAACAGAGAGCTACATCACCCGAAGCCTGGCCACCATTTGATGAACTGTCCAATGATACTGTGAAATGCTTGCCACGTCAACAGAGGGACTACCAATATTGATGAAATTCTGGATCAGCAAGACAGTCAAGGTGAGGTTGAAACCATACCTATTTTAGACACTCTTTTCAGTGTAATGCAATTGATAATGTGGACACCGACTTTAGTTATAGTTTTATATTGAATGCATTGTGATTGAAAGCTTTGGAAACTTTCAGTGTAAGTTCTTAACATAAGGAATATGATGGCTATATGAAACCATCTAGTTCAGAGGCAGCATACCACCAAATACCAGTTGTGGAGGAGCAACAATGGAAGAAGACTGTTGCCTTCATCTCCTGCTTGTAACATTACTAGAAGTATCTGGCCTGCATGGAAAACAGGACTCTAGATAGTAGATTTGTGTGTGTGTGTCTGATCTTCTTGTGTTTTTACTTTTTTGGACTCCCTCTATCCTGCAAGCAGCAGAGCTACTGGCTGTGCTGGCTGGGTAATTTTAGGAACTTCCTTTTTGCCTGTATAGATCTCTAAAATATTTTTCTAGTACTCCGTATTCCTGCCTGCTTTCACCATTTGGTTGTTCAGTTTTGACAGCAGTCTGCAACAATGGAAAGAAGCAGAAAGCTCTTAATTCCAGGACTTCCCAAAGCCAAGAAGGCTCAACAATCTCCAGAGGTCAAGAAAGGTAAACCAGCTTGGTGGTCTTCAAAACTTCCAGACTTGGACTCAAATTTAATGTCAAGCTGCAATGTGATGAAAATTCCAGTTTTATTTTGTCTTCTGTATCCACTGACATTTATATCCCCCTCTCTGTTGGGCCCCTATTCCAAAAACATGGTAACAACTGCAGAAGCGAAATCCTTGAGCTGTGTTCAATGTTGTAGACGAAGGTAACCAACTTCTTTGTCCTAAGGGGCTGTTATACTAGTCCAAATGTCAGAAGTGTCTGTTTTGTCTCACTAACCAACTATAGCTCATCCAGTTTGGGCAAGGCCAGGACATCCCTACTGCCTTTGCCAAAGGCCAAGATGACTCATGCTAGTAAGTTCAGGGGGGAAATGGTAACTCCTGGAGAACATGGATGTGTGACTCCATTGTTGTCTATTGACACAGAGGTAAGAGTTGGAACACATCCTTGGAAAAATGTCATGAGGAGGCAATATCTTACCTTCTGCATCCACGGCAGTTGTGAGGCTGACAAGGCTAAGCAGCAGAAAGAGCTACAGAATAAACACACAGAGACATTATTCAATTGTTTTGCCTCACGTCCAGATAGTGTCCCATGTTCCCAACTGTAAATTTCCAAAATATCCCCCAGTGTGGACCATTATGGGATAAAACCATAACTGGTAAGCAAGATGGGACCAGAATATTTTTCTGCCTGAGCAGTTGTGGAGCTTGGAGTGTGTGGAGGGGAGGCGGGAGGGGCCAGGGCTACGGTGCGAGGGGCGTGGCTGCAGTGCTTGGGGGCACGGCTATGGGCTGGGACGCCCCAGAAACATTGCCACCGGGGGCGAGTCTCTCCCCCTGCCGCCACCTCCCTACGCGACTGTGCCTGAGCCAAAAAAAATACAATAGTAATTCCTTCTCATTCCATGTTTAAAGCCAAGCAGACTGGCAGCTGAGTCCTTCTTCAGTGCTGGTGATGAGACTGTGGCCATTTCCGCACTACACTGTTATAGTGCTATTATTCCACTGTCAACATCCTATGCAGTCCTGGGGTTTGCAGTTTAGGGAAGGCATTTAGAATTCTCAGCCAGGGAACTCTTTGGCCTCAGTAAACTACAAACCCCGGAATTCCATAGGATGTTGAAAGTGGAATAGTAGCAGTATAACAGTGTAGTCCAGAAACAGCCATACCACAGCCTAGATTAGAAGGCAAAGGAGAAGTTGTGTGGCATGCAACTCCTTCCTCCAATAGTTTGCTGCAGCCTCTTGGTATCTGCCACTTGAAGAAACTTTGCCTAATGACAGGGCTGGCCCTAACTGTAAGCCATAAGATCCTCTTATTAAAACAGATGAGTAGAATAAGATGGGGTTGATAACTTCAGCAGTGCTGGGAGAAAATGTCTGCTCCAGGACACTCCAGGAGCCACATGGATTGCCCCAAAATGGGGAATAACAGAAGTCGCCAGAAGTTGACTTTTGTTTTTGAAAAATAGATATTATGTGATGTTAAACAGTGCAGAGGAACTTGCCTCCCATTCAAAAGGTGAACTGTTTTTGGTGGCCATTTATGCTCGTTTTTGCGTAAAATTAGAGGTCCATGGGAAGTGAGGAATAACAAAATCAACCTTGGGAGCAATGAGTACCCACTCTTTCCCTACACTGTTCCAGAAAGACACCGTTGGCCCTCCACATTTGTGGGTTTAACATTCACAGGTTTGATTAGTGGTGAGTTTCTCCAACGCGTATCTGTCCCCCACCTCAAGCACCTCTTTTCTGGGGCAACTTTCCCTCTTGCTGGCTCTGATCAGGCTGTGACGCCCTTTAAAAACCCATCCCTGATCGTCTCCCTTCTTGACCAGCTACTGTCTGACCAGCTAAGGACAACTCTCATCTCAATTTCTCAGTACCACAAACCCTCTCCTAGTGCCCCCCTACACCCAAGGAAGGAGATAGGTGTGAGAGAGGAAGTATAGGGCCACCATGCCAAAGCACCCCCTTTCCCTCTTCTTTCCCTGATCTGGTTTCAGCCCTTTGTGCTCGCTCTCCTCTCCATTCTTCAGCCGCCTTTCCAAAGACACACACATACATTTTGATATTTTCTGTTTTTTTCACTTTTATGGCACTTTGTGAGCCCTCACTCTAGTGAATGTGGCGGATTCAGTGGCGGAGCTTGGAGCGTGTGGGGGGGGGCGGGAGGGGGCAGGGCTACGGAGAGAGAGGTGTGGCCACTGTGTGGGGGTGTGTGGCTGTGGTGTGTGGGGGTGTGGCCAGGGTACATGGGGGTGTGGCTACGGGCCGGGACGCCCCAGAAACATTGCTGCCTGGGGAGAATCACCCCCCTCGCCCCCAGTTCCTACGCAACTGGGCAGACTGACTGTATAAATAAACGTGCAGCTTTTATATAATACCATCATATTTGTCGGACTTAAAACCAAGGCTGTATTTGTTCACTTGCTGGTTTGCTTACTTGTTTATTACACTGAGAGTGTTCAAGACATTGCTTTATTAGTCTGTTTCAGCATGAAGAGATATGGAGGAATTCTGTAGTACCTTTGGCAATGTGTTTGATGAGAATACAGATGATGAAGTGGGCTGGAGTGCACTAGAACTTAAGCCAGAAATACCTTTTTCTCAGGCCATTTCTGCACTAGAGTGTTATAGTGCTACTATTCTAGTTTCGACATCTTATGGAATCCTGGGGTTTGCAGTTTAAGGAGGGGCCTTTAGAATTCTCAGCCAGAAAGCTCTTTGGCCTCAGGAAATTACAAACCTCAGAATTCCACAGGATGTTGAAATGGAATAATAGCACTATAACAGTGTAGTGCGGAAATAGCCTCAATTACTTTCAAAGGTGCTAGAGGATTCCTTTGTATCTTTTTACACTGAGATCATGCCATCCACAAAGTAGTACACAACATTATAAAAATATGAACAGACACATCAAGAACCACATACATATGAAATAAAACAAAAACAGTTCTGTTGGCAAAACAGTGTCAGCTTTAAACATTTTGTTTTTGTTAATTGTTAGCATGCACCTAATAATTAATTTGTTGTTTTTAAAGTTAGTAGTGAATTTTTAATTCATTACGTTGATCATTGCACTAATCATTATGTTAATCATTAGTTTTTCAAGAAACCAGGAGGAGTCTGCAGAGCAGAGCTTCTGTTCCATGCAAAAGCTTGCCAGTCTGCATACAGGACCGCTTCCTGTATGCAAAACCTTCCAGGATGACAAACCAGAGCATATTTCACTTTGAAACCTTCCCAGGCTTTGAATAACTTTTTGTCTCCAATCTCTGATCAGAGATAAGAGCAAAAATATAACAGAATAATGAATAATGTCCAACTATTGGGTATGGGTTTTTTTTAAGTCCTGGTTACATTAAAAACAAAAAAATGTGAAAGTGCTTCCTCTTGTTTGTTTAAACAAGCTCAGTGAATTGAAATAGCAAATTGTTCTGAGCAGCTCTCTCCAAGCAATTCTTGCCAGAGCAGAAGCTACCTTCTGATATTCTGCTCCCAGGGCTGTTAGTTTTAAATGGCCCTGGGCTGAAAGAACAGACAGTTCAGCTCAAACAGATATCTAGTGTTGCCCTCACCCACTTTCCTGTCTTTGATATGACTGTATAGACACACAGTTCAGCTTCCATAGAATCTCTGACCATTTCTGCACTATACTGTTACAGTGCTATTATTGCACTTTCAACATCCTGTGGAATTCTGGGGTTTGTAGTTTACTGAGGCCAAAGAGCTCTCTGGCTGAGAATTCTAAAGGCCCTTCCCTAAATTGCAAACCCCAGGATTCCACAGGGGGTTGAAAGTAGAATAATAGCACTATAAGAGGGTAGTGCAGAAATGGCCTCTCTTTCCTTTTCTTCCTGGAAATGCAAGTTTCTAGTCCTTAAGTATGCAGTAGTTTATTTAATATGGAAGCAATGCCTGCAAGAATTTCACCAGTCCAAGAAGTGGCTGTCAAAAAGATTTTCGACTTCTTGGCGAGAAGGGATTCATAGCACAATCTTATACTAGCCTATTCAGTCTGATTTTAGTGGGATATAATCATCAATAAGCAGGTGTAGGCAGTGACGGGGCTTGGAGTGTGTGGAGGCGGGCTGGGCTGGGGGCAGTGCTATCGCATGAGGGACGTGGCCACCATGTGTGGGGCGTGGCTGTGGTGCGCACGGGCATGGCCAGGGCGTGTGGGGGTGTGGTTACGGGCCAGGATGCCCCAGAAACACTGCTGCCCAGGGTGAATCACCCCCTTGCCCGCACGTTCCTACACGACTGGGTGTAGGATTATAGCTCCTCTTATGAAAAGTAAACCCAAATAAGTTGTGCAAATTTGCAAACTTTTCAGAGGTTTTTGCACAGTGATGCAAGCGGTACAGTTGGCCTTCCATGTTTGCTAGGGGCACCAAACTCCAGCAAAAGTGGAAAAACCACAAAAATCAAAAGGTATATGTATCTGTAGGACAAGGCATGGTGGTGGTGGTGGGAATGGGAATCCAAGGTCCAAACCAGATCAGGAAAAGGAGAAGGAAAGGGGGTGGGCAGGCATAGTGGCCCAATACTTACTCTTCCTCACCCATCCCCTTCCTTGGGTGGGTGGGTAGGCACTGGGAGAGGATTTGGGGTACTGAGAAATCGGGTGGAGAAGGAAGAGGACCAGAGGTGGATTTTTAAAGGGCTGTGTAGCCTGATCAGAGCCTCTGAGACAGAATTTCCCCCAGGAAAGAAGCACTTGAGGTGTGGGTGGGTGGGTTGAAATAATCAAATCTGTGAAAGTTAAACCCGCAAATGTGCAAGGCCAACACTTCCTCAGTTTGCACAGTGCATGCCAGTCGCAGACCTTTAAACTGTCCTGTTGCAGAATGTCAGTTTCCTGGATGAAGAAAATTCTTTTAGGGAGGAACAAACACAAAGACCTATTTATAGCCTGTTCTTTGTTGCCAGGACTGCATTTTTCCTTTCTGGACAGGTTCATGCTCTGTGCTAGGGGAGAGCAAAAGTGGCCCTTGAAATGGTGTTGGATTGTGACTCCTATCGATCCTTCAGGGATTATGGGATTTGCAGTCTAAAACCTTCTGGAAGACCACAGTTACTTATCTCTTGTGTAGATCAGGTTGGTTATTGTTAAAATTAAAATCTGTGTGAAATAATCATATATTTGACATATTTTCCCACACAAAAAAGAGTTACTGTGTGTAATAAACAGAAATAATAACAAACGGAAAAGTATTACAGTCAGCCCTGCACATTAGCAGGCTTAACATTCATGGATTTGATTATTTGCAAGTTTCTCCAACCGCTGCTTCCTCCATCTCAGGTGCTTCTTTTCTGGGGGAACCTTCCCTCCCATTGACCCTGATCAGCCCTTTAAAAACCCTTGTCTGGTCTTCTTTCTCCTCCAGTCACTGCTTGGCCAGCTAAGGATGGCTCACAGCTCGATTTCTTAGCACCACAGACCCTCTCCTGATGCCCTCTACAACCAAGGAAGGAAAGGGGTGAAAGTGGAAGTATAGGGTCACTGTGCCAGTCCACCCTTTTCCCCTCTCCTTTCCCTGACCTGGTTTGGACCCTGTGTGCTCAGTCTCCCTACCATGACTTGCCCCTCTTATTGGCCTTTTCAAAAAAGAAAAGAAAAGAAAAGAAAAGAAAGGGAAAGGACTTGGTAATGTTTGGTTATGATGACTAGAAAAAATAGGGTATTGAAAGAAGGGAATATGTTGTAATTTTGTAGAGAGAGGTATCAATAAATATTAATATAAATGACTATCAATAACTTCCAATCTTTAGGCAAATATATAAGTGTGTGTGTACGTGTGTATACACACACACACACACACACACATGTGTGCATACATAAAAATAAAAATTGCTTAAAGGAAGATTGGAAGTCTTTTTTTTCTCTTTTATTCTTCTTTTCTTTTCCTCTCTATTTTTGTCCTGCACGTCTATCATTTCATTTTTTTAAATCTCTGCAATAATGTATTTTTTTTTAAAAAATTCTTAAAATTCTTTTAACAAAGGAGAGAGAAATCCCCTTTTTTTTCAGTGAGCTAATAAGGCAAGTCAGTCTCAAATTCTATACTGTGTGTTCCTGTTTGCCTCTTTAGATCTCATAACAGAACAGCCATAGCACTTAACAGAAGTTTGTTCTCCTGTAGTAACAAACTTAGGGTATGTCTACACTGCACAATTATACCACTCTAATACCACTTTAGTTGTCTTAGCCACATCCTGTGGAATTTTGGGAGTTGTAGTTTCATTACATCCTCAGAATTATCTGACAGAGAGCTTCTCTAGTCCTATAGGTCACGGAAGTAGACAAGAGAATTTGAAGTCCCTCCTGACCAAACTACAGATCCAAGAATTCTGTAGGTTTACGACCATAACAGTTAAAGTAGTAGCAGACTTCTAAAACTGTGCAGTGTCAATCTCCTCATTCAATATTCCATCACACTATTGCTTTTTAAAAATGTGCAACAATGCTACCAAATGCAAATGAAGTTTTCCCATACATGGCCAAAATTGTAAAAGCAATGGATGCAACGGCCTTGGGGAATAAACACACACAAACATGCATGCAAGAACCCTACCCTCCATGTTGCCCACTACTCTTCTAGGTGGCTATTTCATCAACCCGGTGGGCATTTCTGCCTCGGCAGCTCAGCTGAGGTCTCAAGCTCTCGATCCAGTCTCTCAAGATGGAAAAATACTGACACTTCCTCTCAACAGAAGGTCTACTTCTTCTTTGATAGCCACTGACATAGTAGCTTACAACTGTAGGAAAACTTCAAGGGATGTGATGCATGATGCAGAAGTCTGAGCAGACAGCTCTTGAGCTATCTGACCGTTAGCGTTTTAGAAAGGAGTCCCTTAGAGTTTGCATTTTGACTGCATTGCAAGGACTGATTGGTGTTTTTTGTCTCAGCCTCTCCCACTGGATTTGTTCCAATCCACTGTAGCCCCAACATCACTGAAATTAACCAGCCACCCCCTCCCTCTTGGCTTCGTAACAGAAGCCAAATGCGTTGTTCTCCTCTCTCCCACACTTAACAATCCCACAGGCTCATACCAAAGCTCCGGCACTTTGTGACTTTCCAGCTGGTCTGAGACTTCTACTTTTAGAATAAAAACTTTGTGCAGAGCATGGAAAAATTAAGATTCGGGATGATAACTGCCAGAATCCCCCAGCCCATGGGGCCAGCTGGGGGATTTGGGGAGGATGTATTTACAAAAAGAGAAGGGGGGAGAGAGAGAGAGAGAGAGAAACAAAGAAAGAAAAAGAAAAGAAACAACCTTCCCTAGTTTAGACTGTGTGTGTCCTATGTATCTTTCCCAGATTTATTACACTAAATCCTTAGCTCCAGTCCAGAACTGGCGACAGAGGGAGACCAAGAAGGCAATAAATGTGACCTGAAGCAGGTAAGGCATTTGCCATATAGTTTATCTGCCCGGCACACAGCCTGGTTCTTTGCCTTATACCGCTTAACGCCTTCCCTCCCATCCCACTCTCAATTAGGGACATGTGGCTTTCATTTCCAAAGGCCTCTTTCTTGAACCGCCAATTTCAGCCCAAAGGGTTAATCCCCAGCAGAAACTTTTCTCCTAGCTGGTAAGTTATTCCAGAGGCAGGAAACAAGTAGGAGGAGGGATGTAAGTTATTATTAGAAAGGAGACCTGGGTGGTCCGGTCTACGCCGAAGAGACCAAGGCTCACTCACCTTCATGGCGGATGCTTCACAACCCCAGGCGTGCGGCATGCCGGGCATCTGCGAGTGAACGAAAGGCCTCGCCAGTCATTTCCTCCTCTTGCCACTTCCTGGCACTTATGGAGTGGGTGTGAGTCACAAGGCACG
Organism: Cyclura pinguis; assembly: GCA_030412105.1. Taxonomy (NCBI): domain Eukaryota; kingdom Metazoa; phylum Chordata; class Lepidosauria; order Squamata; family Iguanidae; genus Cyclura; species Cyclura pinguis. The sequence continues at coordinate 12,248,779 of CM059606.1, read as the reverse complement.
TGTTCTTGCATTTCCAAGTGTGTGGGTATATATAAAGTCCAGCCAGCAGCGCGTGTCTGTGTGTGTGTGCGCGCGCGCGTCAGAAGAGCATTATGCAGAAGTACCAGATCTTTCTGTACATGACAACAGGCTGTAACCAAACCTAGAGCCATTAATGAGAATAAAAACAACCTTTCCACCCTCCCGCTCGGTACGCTTGGGCGAGTAGCAAAGGCCACGTGGATCATCTGGAGATGTTAATGGGAACCACTATGTGCACAGTTGGAATTGCCCAGAGGACATTTTTCCGAGGGAAGCACATTAAAAGAACAGAAAATTGGGGATCTGGAAATGGTGCAAAGCTAGCTAGGTGGAAATGGTACAGAAACAGACCCTTCTGTTGTATCTTACAAGGTGAGTACCAGTGCCTGTGTTGGGAAGAGGGTACAAAATGGTGGCCAGACTGACAACACAGCTGCCACTACTCAAGGCCAGCGGGGGATGTGGGGAGTTGTAGTTCGGAAAAGAGGCATTTTCAAGTTTTCCTGTTAACCGTGGGCAGCAAAATAAAAATATTTAAAAGAGAGGAAAGAAGGCCTTTCGCTGCACCACTAATTGTGAATACCACCCCTAAGAAACAGTTGGAGAATTTTTCCCCCTCTTAGAAAAATGAACCCCTCCTCCCCAGGTCTGGGGTTCAAAAATAGGAGAAGCTGGAAGGTTCAGCTCCAAAACCCAGTTCAACCAGCCCTTTCCCGATGTCCAAGCGTATGTTCCCTCTTCTAAACATGGGAACTTAGGTTGTCTCCTGGGAAACCCAGTCGTGCTTGAGAGATGACCAAACAAGCCTCCAGTATTTGGGTCACAATCCTTAATTCCCTGGAGTATGACACAAGCAGAAAGAGGTTCTACTCCAGAGTAGCTAGAGAGGTCCCATGATTACATCTGCAAGATTACATAAAGGTAGAATATGTAAGGTGTCTAAAGTGAAAGCAAATCGTACACCGCAATAACTCAAGGAAGCAGATGGTATACTTTAGTCCCCCAGAGTTGCATTTTGTTGCAGACTTTGCACACAATGAGACTTATGAGGTACACATTTTATGATACTGTCACTGAAAAAAATTGTAAACAATGTCCTCAAGTTTCAAACAACCGGCAAGGAACATTTTTTTTGTTTGTTTTAATGGACCAAAAATAGGACAAAAAGTATCCCAGTCAATCTTTTGTGTTTGTGTTGGTTCGTTTTATTTTTTAAAAAATTATTTTTAAACACAGAGGCTTAAGAGCTACTCAAAGCAAGTGACCATGTCATTTCTGGCTCTGGATGTTTAGATATTGTGGAATAGCCTAGATTCCACATTAGCACAGTTGGTGAGAACTCAAGAGAGGGCCTTCTTGTTGGCTGCTCCCAGACTGTAGAACTCCTTTCCATGGGAGATCCACTTGGTCTCCTCCTTGCTTTCTTTTCACCAACAGGTGAAGACTTTTTTTAAAAAAAAATGAGGCAAACTGTTGGATCGAATTTTATTTATGGACCCGTAGCATGTCAGTAAAGTAGAGTGAGTCTTTTTAATCTCTATTTTTACTATTTTTAAGTCTGTTTTAATAATTGGAATATTTAATTTCTCTTTTAACTTTTGTAAATTAAATGTTTCAGCTGTATCTTTTTAGATTATTGTAAGCTGCCTTGGATCCCATTTGGAAGAAACGTGGGATATAAATTCAATAAATAATAATCTCATTCCCATAGAGGTGGGGAGAGCCAATGATTCAGGAAAAAGCTGTTACAAATTATGGTGACCGGGCAGTCCAGAAAGGGGTCCAGGGCGCAAGCAAATTGTCCTGTCTACATAGCTAGCCATGGTTCACAGATCTTCAGTAGGGTCTATATTAGCACCTGCAGACAAGGTTTACACAAGCTCATCAGTCAATTATTGTTTTTTGTTTCTTTGTTTGTTTTGTTTCAACAGCCTAGGGGCCTTTCCACACTACACTCTTATAGTGCTATTATTTCACTTCCAACATCCTATGGAATTCTGGGGTTTGCAGTTTAGAGAGGGGCATTTAGAATTCTCAGCTGGAGAGCTCTTTGGCCTCAGTAAACTAAAAACCCTAGAATTCCACAGGATATTGAAAGCAGAATAATAGCACTATGACAGTGTAGTATGGAAAGGCCCCAAGTCAGTAATAAATTCAGTGTGTCAGTTCAAGGTAGTATCGAGCAGCATAGTCAGCACACAAAGCAAGGGTCAAAATTTTCCAGGAGTACAATCCAAGGATCCAGATGAAGAACATGTTGCTTCTACTAGTAATACCAGTTGTCTGCAACAGATTTCTCTCCAACCAATTCCTTGTATTTATTAGCCAACAGCCTTTCTCAGCTGTTTGCCTAATTAATGTGTCTTCTCTAAATGGATGCTCTGAGTCTCATAGAGTCTCCCTTTCTCATCCACTCTGGGCTACATTAAGTATTGTCCTGTTCATGTCTCTGGCCATTTCTGCATTAGATGGTTATAGCGCTATGATTCCACTTTCAACATCCTATGGAATCCTGGGGTTTGCAGTTTCAGGAGGGGCTGGCCAGCCCTTCCCAAAACTGCAAACCCCAGGATTCCATAGGACGTTGAAAGTGGAATCATAGTGCTATAACCATCTAGTGCAGAAATGGCCTCTGTGTTGGGGAAGATCCTGTCTGTCTTTCTGCAACCTGAGTCCTGGAGCTGGGGCATGACAAGCATATATGTTTTTGTCTTTCTCAATAGTATCATCATTTGTTGTTTGTGTTTGATATACATTTATGAATATACTGGTGAATTTTGAGGAAATTAAGGATGGTATAGCAAATTCTGTATTACAAAATATGAAAGATGTTTAGTCGGTCTGCCCTCGTAATAAGAGAAAACAAGACAGGGGCCCAAGTGAGGGAAAAGAAGCCACAGATGAGCAAAGGGATGCAGTTGTTGCTGTTGTTGTTGTGTGCCTTCAAGTAGCTTCCAATTTATGGTGATCCTAAGGCAAACCTATCATGGGGTTTTCCTGGAGCTGAGAGTGTGGGACACTCCCAAGGCCAGCCAGTGAGTTTCCATGGTGGAATGGAGAATCGAATCCTGGTCTCCAGGGCTGTAGCCCAGTGCTCAAACCACTACACCACGCTGAGTCTCAAAAGGAATACAGTGGCACTTGCAAGTGGGAGGATGGGAATGAAATGGGTAGAGAGGCAGGCAGGCATGAAAATACCCCCAATATCCTATAGTATAAGGAACTCTGGAACTGGCAGATCAGATGTGGGCAACTGCATGGGAGGCAAGAGTCAATTCACCTGTAGTCCAAATAACTCTATTTTCCTTTTCAGTCCCTCTCAACATGATCACAGGATGTGACATCACATCATTTCCTGTTGCCATTTGAGAAGGACTGAAAAGGAAAACTGATATATTTGAGAGTATATAGGAATCTAGGATACTTATGGGTTTGTGGTGAGGGTATATGTTTTTGTCTTTCTCAATAATATCATCATTTGTTGATTGTGTTTTATATACAAGGTCACCCAGTGGGTTTCCACAGCTGAGTAGGGAATCAAACCTTGGTTGGCAGGACCATAGCCCAATGTTCAAACCACTGCGCTATGCTGGTTCTCAAAAGGGATGCAGTAGTACCTACAAATGAGAGGATGGGAATGAAACGCTAGACAGGCAGGAGGGCAGTGTTGGAAAGAGCCATGGGTTAAACATTGCTTCCAATATTCACAGAGGAAAACCAGCACACTTGTGGCCAAACAACATCAGAGTGTAGTCAAGATGGTGAATGTTATTAATGAGGAAGGATAGACAAACTAGGAGACGCTGCAGGAGTTTGGTTTCACCCAAACCAACCTAGATGGGCAAGACTCCATTCCCTCATCTCATCTTCCCCTTGCTAAACTAACTGAGTGCAAACAGCTGTTGAACTTTGACTTCATTTGCAATAGCTGAAGAAAGCTGAGGGCAAGGGGGAAAGTGGAAGGAGAGAAACACTGGGATATTTTAAAAGCACCTTGAAAAGTGGGATGTCAGAAGATTAATTGGGACTGTCCCTGCCAAAGCAGGACAGTTGTGATGGGGGTGGTAAAACACAAGGCCTCCCACTTCAGTGGTGGTGGTTGGAAATACAGACCCTGAGGTAATCAGACCACTGTGGCCTCAGCTGCCTGGAGGAAAAGGAGGAACATCACCATCACCATCATCTGTCGCTCCCCACCTGGGCAAACACCTCTCCTCATTCTTCACCAAACTCCTCTGTCTCCAAGAGCAGTGCCCAAACATCTCCTGGCTTGTCCAGATCGGCCACCAAGAAGTACGTGAGGCAGGAGACGGATAGACTCCAGGTCCAGGTCAAAGTGTGGAATTGTTCAGGTGACCAGGGAGAAAGGTGTTGGTTCTGGGTAGCAGTGACTATATCTCCCCTGGTGGTGTAGGGATGGAGGCGAGAGGGCAGTGTGGCCTCGGTGGCATTTTTTGGCCTGCCCCCCGTGCATCGTTGCTCCGCCCATGCGTGCCATCATCCTGCCCACATGCTCTGTCACCCCTCCCACATGCACCGTAGCCCCTCCCATGCATGCTGTAGCCCCGCCCCCATGCTTCCATCCCTGCCTTTATCCCTTTTGCACCAAGCTATGCCACTGCCTCACCCTATAAATTCAAGGGATGTTGAGAAAACAACTTCCATCACCCTACCCCCAAAAAATCATTGGAGCTCAAACTTACTTTCAGGAACCCTGAACACGAGGCAATGTTAGTCACCATCATATAATGGAATTGTCATTGGGGCCAAAAAATACTTCAGTTTAAGGCATTTAAGGGAAGGGGTAAAAAAACAAATCTGAAAATGATATGAAAGTTACTTCCTTTCGGCTCAAACCTCCACATTTTCAACTTTCTCTTTGGGCAGCTTAAGTACTTGGCAAACACATAAAGCTAGCAAACAGCTAATTCCCACCCCATCTCTTATTTTAGCAGTAGGACTAGGAGATTTCCAACTGCACATTTTGTTTCCAACTGCCCCCTTTGAAAGGTAAACTATGGCAGATCCACAAAATAAATTTGTATAGTAGATAAGATGATGGGTTCCTATGTAGCAACTGTGGGAGATACAAGGTGCAAGCAAGTACAAATTATGGGCCTAGCAAATTATAGCATTGGGGCTGCATGTGCCTTCCCCTCTCCCCTGGCCCTGACTCTCCAGGATATTCTTTTTCTGGCCAAAAATGTGTGCAGGGGGGTGAATGATCCATTCTGAAAATGTTAAATGTCCTTGCCTGGAAGCCTCCAGAAACGGCAGTTCATCATTTAAATTGGTTGCAGCCCCTGGCCTCCATACTGTTTAACATAAAAAAAAAAAATCAAAAATAGACTTCTGAGTCTCTTTCACAGTACACAATTAGCTATATGCTGCACAGTTGTAGCCCTTTGATTCCACTTTAACTACTATGGTTCCATCCTATGGACACCTCTGGAATTTTGCAATTAAGGGAGGGCTGTCTCAAATTCTCAGCTGAAGCTCTCCAGTGTTGTACCAAACTCTTGGGATTCCATAGGATGGAACCATGGAAGTAAAAAAAGTGGAAATAAGGTGCTTTAATTGCCTGGTTTGAAAGAGGCCCTGGTGGGAGGCATTTTCTGTGGTCTGCACAGCCCCTGGAAAGTCCCAGCAACAGAAAATTGGCTTCTGGACAGCTGCCCACCTCTGAAGAAATCAATTGAGGCAATTATACTTTGTGCTTGGCTTTTCTTTTGCCTTTTTTTAAAGTGGTACCTGAAACAGCATTTGTGTAACTGGAAAAAATTGCTTTGAAAGAACAATAGCATCTGACCATCCCCTCTGAGCATGAGTGTGTGTAGCTACACATCTGTGTGTGTGTGTGTGTGTGTGTGTGTGTGTGTATGTGTGTGTATGTGTGTGAGAGAGAGAGAGAGAGAGAGAACAGAAAGGCAAAGGAACTTAGCTACAGGAAACCACCTTTCTTCCTTCTCATACTGGTGGCCCCTCATTTCCTATTTTGGTTTCTTCATCGCACAGAGAGGAGGCTGTGAAACCTGTTGCAATGCGCCGTCTGTGGTGAAGCGGACAAGGAACCACAGTAGGAGCATTACTGTTTTGGATGACAGCTCCCAGAAACTCATCTGGCAATCGTCCAAAAGAAAAAAAGTAACTTTCCCAACCTCTGGCAGGAGAGCCATAGTAGTACTGCACAGCCAGAATCTTACTGACGAAAGAAAAGAGCTTGGAAGAGTTAGGTTTTGGCTTTCAGTCAAACACAATGGCCACACCAGCTGGGAAATTCTAGGGTATCTAGTCCAGAAAAATAACTTTTGCAAGATCTATAAAGGAGCTGTTAGGAAAGTCTGGTAAGGGCTGTGGGATAATGGCAGTCCTATCTGGTGCATCTCTTGCCCCTCATAGGTGCCGATGCAGTGCTAGGAGGGGTTTTGGGTGCTGTAGTCCAAAAAAATAACTTTTCCAAAATCCAGGATAGGGAAAAACAGTGAGTGACTTCCAAATCATGCAGTAAATGGTATATAAATTTTGCTCTCCTTCCCCCATTATCCACCCCTTATTAAAATTGAATAATGATAGTTAAAATTTAGTATTGCTTGGTTGGGTGTGTGAATTTAACCTGAGCAAGAGATGAGGACTTGGAAAGTTCTGTGGATGCTTGGCACGGATGAAAGCTTGAGTAGATACCACCTTAGAATACATTCAACACAACATTAAAAAAAAAAAAAACACCCTGTAGGATAAGACATAAAAACAAAAGCATGCTCTGTTTCTTTAAGGTGTATTATGAGCATTTACCGTGATCCTTATACTATATACTTCCTTTGGTATTTCTTGCATCAATAGATAGTGGGTACCTCTTCTACAGTATAGGCCATTTCCACCCTATGCTGTTATAGTGCTATTACTCCACTTTGAACATCTTGTGGAATCCTGGGGTTTGTAGTTTAGAGAGGGGTATTTAGAATTCTTAGCCAGAGAGCAATTTGGCTTCAGTAAACTACAAACCCCAGAATTCCACAGGATGTTCAAAGTGGAATAATAGCACTATAACAGTGTAGTGTGGAAAGGTCCTAAGAATTCTCTTCTCTTCTTTTCTCTTCTCTTCTCTTCCTTCTTGAAGTTTCTTCGGTTTCAAAACTTTCCTCTGTATCTCCAGAAGTTGAATGACTTTCTAAATTGTTGGCAAGAGTTTTCTCACTCACTCTCTTTAAAGTTTTTTCATCTGGTTTCAAACCATAAATTAAATATAACAAGTGCACTGCTTTGCAACTGTACCAATTAAGAGCAATTAACCTGTTCTTTTGCTTCTGAACTATATTTAGCTGCTGTGTATTCAAGCCCTGTAGCTTGTCAAATCTTGTATTGTGAAGAGACATGGAAATAACATCCTATTCTAGAATTGTCATGGAAGAACTTGAAATATCATGGTAATCTGTGCTATTAATATGTAAAATAATAAGGATTTTCTGTTTGATCAGATATTCTGTTTGATCAGCCTCTTTATCTGGACTACTAGTTAGTACAGAATTAAGTACTGGTCTGTGTACATGTATATTTCTTGTTGTTAACTGCTGCCAAGTTGATTTTGACTTATAGCAACCATAGAAATGAGACACCTGCAAGTTACTCTGTCAACAACAGCCCTGCTCAGGTCTTGCAGACTCAGGGCCGTGGCTTCCTTGATTGAGTCTATCCATTCATAATGTGGTCTTCCTCTTTTCCTACTGCCTTCCACCCTACGAATCATTGTTCTCTTTTGTTGTGAGTTTTGTCTTCTCGTGATATCAGCGGCGGAGCTTGGAGTGCGTGGAGTGGGGGCGGGTGGGGGCAGGGCTATGGCACGGGGGCATGGCTGCGGTGCGCGGGGACATGGCTGCAGTGTGTGCGCTCGTGGCCACGTGCGTGGGGGCGTGGCCGCAGTGCACAGGGGTGTGGCTATGAGCCGAGATGCCCCCAAAACATTGCCACCAGGGGCAAACCGCCCCCATCGCCCTCCCATCCCTACACGACTGCATAGTATGTCCAACATATGACGGCCTCAGTTTAGTCATCTTGGCTTCTAGGGGGAGTTCAGGCTTGATTTCCTCTAGGACCCATTTATTTGTCTTTTTAGCAATTCATGTTATCTGCAGAACTCTTCTCCCAGCACCACGTTTCAGACGAGTTGATTTGCTTCCTATCAGCTTTTTTTCACTGTCCAGCTTTCACATTCAGGCAGAGAAACTGGAAATACGATGTCATGGACAATGCTAACGTTAGCATTCAACAATGTATCTTTACATTTCAATTAGATCTTGTCTAATGTTGGCCCTTCACATTTGTGAGTTTCACTTTCATGGATCTGATTATTTGCGAGTTTCTCCAACCCTTGCCCCGCACCCCACAAGAGCCTCTTTGCTGGGGGAACCTTCCTTCTCAGTGGTCACGATCAGGCCGTGCAGCTCTTTTAAAAATTGCCCCTGGTTCTCTTTCTCCTCCACCAGCAACTGCTAGACCAGTTAAGGACAGATCACAACCCAACAGGGACACAGCACCACAAACCTTCTGTCAATGCCACCCACACACCCAAAGGAGGAGATGGGCAAGAGAGAGGAAGTATAGGACCACCATACCAACCCACTCCCTTTCCCTCCCCTTTCCCTGACCTGATTTGGACCCTGGGTGCCCATTCTCCCAACCATGCCTCGGCCCCCTTTCCGTAGACACACACGCGCACACACACCTTTTGATACTTGGATTTTTTTCCACTTTTGCAAGGGTCCTGTGCCCCTAACCTTAGAAAATGCAAAGGACCAACTGTAGTTCCTCATAAACTGCCCTTCCAAGTCCTAGCCTTCTTCTGATTTTTTTGACAGTAGTCTCCACTCTGATTAATGACTGGGCCAAGATATGGAAAATCTTGAACTATTTCAATGTCTTCATCATGTACTTTAAAATTGTGTAAATCATTTGTGGTCATTATTTATTTTTGGTTTCTTAATGCTCAATTGTAAACCTGCCTTTGCAGCTTCTTCCTTTAGATATACATGTGCATATACATGCATGCTTGCATGTTCTATATTTATGTTACTTTTGGAGCTTTCATTCTGTTTTCAGGTCCACCTCACCTCTTGCTTTTGAAAGCAACCCGTACTTCACCTTCAATAGGATTACTCCAAAATTTCAGCCCGTGGCATTGCGCCCTCTGCTGAACATTCTACCAATTCGCAAGTACTAAAGCCGCCTAGAAAAAATCAGAACACCGACCCAGACAGTTCCCATAGACCCAGCTTGCCAGTGATGAAGGAACATGGGAGCTGCAGTCTAACAGACTTCTGGGGTGGCTAAGGTTGCCAGGTGTCGCTTCTTATAAAAGATACCTCTTATCTGAAGTTTGGAAAGTTGGTCCCTGGTATATCTGGCAAGTGTCTATTATAACGAGGGACGTATCTTATTTGAGGTTTGGGCAGCTTTCCCTTTCATATCACTGAACAAGATGCCCAAAAAGTCCTGTAATTTGGAGTGTGGGACCTTCCTAAAGAAAGATATGTGTGTCATGGAATTTGTGCATATGGACAATATGTTAATTTTGCAGAGAAACACATGGCTAGGTTAGCAGAAATCAACACTGTCATTTGATATTTAGGAAGCACAGATGCCTTTCAATAGCTATTTTCTGATTGCCAACCCTGCACATCATGAATTTCAGGTGTGCCTTATTGGTATTTTGAAAACATGACAACATTAGGAAGGCCACAAGCTTCATATCTCTGTGATAAAAGAACAAAGGAAACTATGGCCTATGAGGAGTGGCTTAGGGAGCTGAGTATGTTTAGCCTGGAGAATAGAAGGTTAGGAGGCAACATGGTACCTATATTTAAATATTTGAAGGGATGTCATATGGTGGATGGAGCAAGACTATTTTCTGCTGCTCCAGAAACTAGGACACTGAGCAATGGCTTCGAACTACAGGAAAAGAGATTCCATTTAAACATTGGGAAGAATTTCCTGAGGGTAAGAGCAATTTGATAGTTTACTATGCTGCCTTGGAGTATGGTGGAGTTTTTTTTAAAACAGAGGCTGGGTGGCCATTTGTCAGGAATGCTTTCATGGTATATTCCTGCATGGCAGGGGGTTGGACTTGATGGCCCTTGTGGTCTCTTCCAACTCTGCAGTTCTTTGATTCTATGTGCTCACCTTGGAGTGCTTAAGATTGCCTCTATGAGCAACTTCTGCTAAGAAAGAAAGGATAGTATAGTTGCACAGTGTCTTTTGACTGTTGATGGTAGTCCTAACAGCTGTCTGTCTGGAAGCATTTGCCCATTCAGTCTAAGAGGGCTTTCTCTACTTGTGGCAGTAGTTCTTCAGGGGTCTCAGACTGGTTTATTTCCCATCACTGGCTTCCCAGTTCTTTTAACCGTGTAGCAGATGTTATACAGTAAGGATTTGTTGGAAGGGGTGAGAGAATGGAATGTCAGGAGTCAATGGGGGTTGGTGAAGTGTTTAAATAGGTTTTGAAAAGGCTGATGTGTGAGAGTTGGTTAAGGAGTAAGAGTCCAATCTGTCAAGACTGGCAACTAGGGGGAGTTAGGAGTTTGGTTAGGAGATTTAAGTTCAGAGACAGGGATAAGAGATGAGTTAAGAGTCAGGGTCCGAGTTAGAATATGAGTGTGTGTGAGAGAGAGAGGTGTGAGTAGTGTTGGTCAGAATTTGGGTGTAATCAGCAATCTTTGATGTTATGTATTAATTTCTGTTTAATGAGTCATTATTTTTGTACCATAACACCTGAGACTCTGAGAAGGTTTCATTTTAGAAAGCGTAAGCTCAGACACCCAGTGTCTGTGATGGTAGCCATTAAGCAAGGCTGGTAGTGTGTGGTGGGGATATAAGATGAATAAAGTCTTGCACAGGAACCATGAGGGCATCTAAAAGGTCCACAAGTTAGTGGCCACAGTGGTGGGACAGGAGGAAGTGTGCACATTGGTGGCGGAGCTGGAGATAAGTGAAAAACCTCACAGTGCACTCTATAATCATGCTTAAATCCAGGAGAACTTCACTGTGAGAAGTCACTGACATCCTGACAGATGGGATCCATCTGTCCCAAAGATATCTTACCCTCCCAGTATTCAGATTTGGTAGGGATAGTCTTAATTCATTCTCTGACATCTAACTTTTCCAGTTGTTTTGAAAATGTCCCAGTTTTTCTCTATTTGTCCCCCACTTTCTCTCTTTGTCCTCAGCTTACTTCAACTGCCACAAACAGAGGTCAAAGAACAAAAGTAGTTTCCACTCAGTTAACTCACTGGAGCAGGTGGAAGGAGGAAGCGGAATCTTAGCCTTCCCGGAAGGGTCAGGCAAAAGCAAACTACTGCAGCTTCTCCTAGCTTGTGTGTTCTTCCTCATTGTTAACTTTCATCACCTTGAGAGGGTATGTTATATAGATGAAGGTCACTGGCAAGTATGTCAGCTGAAACCACTACTGACAGACTCAGTGAAAAGGATTAAAAAACTGAAAAAGTACCTTCCAACTTAAACAGTGGACAACCCCAAATCATGCACCCTAGTGTCCTGGAGAAGATTCTCTATGTGATGGCATCAAGATCAACATGTTCTAGGTGAAATTGTACTTCATACATTCATGCATCATAGCTGCTCTGTGACTGAGACTGATGGAAGGAAATGAGTAGTTATCCCAATGCCAGCTACCACAGTACTCACCACAGCCAGGATTGACTTGGGCAGTTATAAATGTGTAACTGCTATAGCTGTGTAGCTTTGACTCCTGGCATCACCCCTCCAATGTCCACTTAGTAGGAAACAGCTGCTATGATCAACTGGGGGTCTGTCCCCCTGTCAATCAGGAAACAGCTGATTGATTGCCCCACTCCCTTCCATGAGTGATCTTCAGCATGATGGGGAGAAGCAGAGTCCCTATCACAATCCCTTCTCTGTCCTGTTTTCACCAGAAACTGCCCAGAGCTTGGGGGGGGGGGGGAGTGAAGTACAGGAGCTGTCAGGTGGTTATTCTGTCCGAGTCAGTTGCAGGTACGTCACTGCAATGAAGGGAGTAACAAAAGGGCCATTGTCAACCAGTCCAAGTCATAACAGTGAATCAGGAATTCAATGTAAGAGGCCAGAAGGGAATCTAAAAGCAGCGAAGTAAGTTCCAAGGTCACTAAGGAAGAAGAAAGTGAAAAAACTGCTAATCAGCCAGATAGGCTGGTTGTGAGCAACAATCTACCAGGCACTGCTGTGATAATTTATAGCTAGCTGTCTTCACACAGTTGGTGTTTGATTAATTAGTGTCTCTTACTTAAGAGCCATCAGGACCTGCACCTATCTTTCACTCTCTTTCTTTATGTAAAGGTAAGTACCATACTCTCACCAGCTTCTTCCCCCTGTTGCGAGGAAGAATCTCCTTCCGTCTGCTGGAGTTTGAGGTCCCCTCTTGCTTCATCCCCAGGCACTGCAACTTCTGAGTCTGTGTCTGACTCACTCAAAGGGTGGGGCATGATACTCTCATGCTGGAAATTGCTTACATGGGGGGTGGGGAGCATCAGTCATCTGCTTCCTGACCAAGACAGGAACAAATCCATGCATCAGTCACAGTGGCTGTTGCCTGGTAAGTGGGGATTGGGGGACTTCCATGGTCCCTATGTATCCCTTAAATGAGGGAACACATAGGTGTTGTGAATATGGAATAGTCATGAATGCATAACTGTAGATTATGCTTTCATAACTGACTTGGTGGATTACAGCCCACATTCATTCCCATTGAGCACTTCATCTCTATTCCTGCTGCCATGTCCCTCTATTGAAGTCCTCTCTTCCCAAACCTCCATACCAGAACTTAGGAGCATCATTCTAAACCTCTTTCCACACTAGCCTGTTATAGCGCTATGATTCCACTTGCAACATCCTATGGAATCCTGGGGTTGGCAGTTTCGGGAGGGGCCAGCCGGCCCCTCCCGAAACTGCCAACCCCAGGATTCCATAGGATGTTGCAAGTGGAATCATAGCGCTATAACAGGCTAGTGTGGAAATGGCCAAAGACAGCTGTGTTAGACTGTTTCAGCATAATACAATAAAATAAAAACAAAAAATAAGGAATCCTGTAGCACCTTTAAGACTAACTTAGAAAAAAGAATTTTCTAGCATAAACTTTCATGGACTCTATCACATCTCATGTAGTAGACTGGAGTCCATGAAAGCTTATGCTAGAAAACTTTTTTTTTTCCAGTGAGGCTCAGAGATGCTCCGTGACTCCTTTAGGAGTAACCAAAATGAAAAATAATGAGTTACTCATAATTAAGTCCTTTTGCTAAGAACTGTGACATAATTAAGTTACACTGTAATTATAGTTTAATAAGGGCTAACTCATTCCCTTTTCTGCAGTGTAGCTGGCTCTTTTCGTTCTTTTATTTTTCTGCGTGAAAGTCTCATTATGTCTCTGGAGGACCTGAACACTCTAGGGCCATCTGGTCCTGCTGCCCTTACCAAGAAATTTCCTATTTTGATCTGCAGGAGTCCAAAACCAACATTTGGATTCAGGAGAGAGGGAGGAAAGGAATGAGGAAAGATGGGAGGAAAGGCACAGACTTCAGTATAAGTCTTCCTTTTGGAAAATATACAATTTATTGAAGATTGATCACCTTTTTTTCATGCAAATATGCTCCACTACCTGTATATGTGGTAATATTATTGTTGCCATATATTATATATAATATTGAATGTATTGTACATTGCATATTGTCTATTAATCACTCTAATAAGTACACTGTAAATATTGTACATTGTATTATTGTGTTATCATTGTATACTAATAATATTATTGATTACTACAATAATTAGCAACTATAATATATTATTATTTATTATTATGTTTACATAGTTATCTTTTGACAGATTTACAATATACCAGACTTTTCCTTTAGAGCAAACATATTGTAGCATTGTTCTACAACACAGGAGACCAGGGTTCAAATCTCCACTTGGCCATGGAAAGCCACTAGGTGACGTTGGGCAAATCCCACTCAGCCTCAGAGGAAGACAAAGGCCCTCTGAACAAACCTTGCTGAGAAAACCTCATGATAAGGTTGCCTTAGGGTCTCCATAAGTTGGAAATGACTTGAAGGCACACGGTAACAACAAGGTGTTTATTTAACGAAATTCCTTCTGGATTCTGCCTGTAGGACCTTCAGTACAGATGGACAATTGCAGCCAAAACAATTCACTGTTTAGTCACCTGCATTGCCTCTTCCCGTAGCCAATTAATGGCTTTAGCAGCAGTGGCCCCTCTTAGGGCTTGACAGTTGTTGGGGGGGTTGGTTTTGGGTGCTGTGTTAGGGGCTAGTGAATAGGCAAAGCAATAAAGAGCTGGGCCCTTTATTTGTGATAGTGGCTTCTCAAACCATGAGCTATGTCAGAAGGTTTAGGGGAGAGAAACATCTCTGTATCATGCAATTTTAGACACCTTGGGCAAATCCAAGAAAATGGATTGGCAGTGGTATCTTTCCAACAGAGCAAGGAGGCTGTATGTAATGCCAGATGAGGTCAGCCAGCCAGCCAGCCAAGTGTTCAGGACATTGCTCAGTTCCATCCAACAGCTCCTTAGGCTTTAAATAGTTTCTTATCAGTTGGACATACAAGTGGAAGAAGCATGCTGTGGAACAGAGCACATACACATACCGGCCTGCATCCAGCCGGAGGTTCCAGATTCTTGTAACATTATCTGTTTTGACCATCAGCAGATCTCTGGGACCACCAGCAAAAGTCTTCTGCATTATTTGCAACTGAATCTCTCTAACTGGAGATGCCAGTGACTGAAAATGATTGTTATTGTTGTTGTTGTGTGCCTTCATGTCATTTTTGAATTACAGTGACCTTAGGGTGATGAACTTATCACAGGGTTTTCTGAGGCTGATTACATGTGACAAATCCAAGGTTACCCCAGTGGGTTCCCATGGGTGAGCGAGGAATTGAACCTTGGTCTTCAGGGTCATAATTCAATGTTCAAACCATTATGCCACACTGGCTCTCAATAAGAGATGGTAGCAACCTTTAAATATCTGAAGGAATGACAAGTAGAAAATGGACTGAGCTTGTTTTCTACTGCTCCAGAGACTAGAATGGGAACTAATGGATTCAAATTACAAGACTCCACCAAAACATGAGGAAGAACTTCCGGATTGTTACAGCTGTCTGACAGTGGAGCAGATGGCCTCAGAAGGTGGTGCTCTCTTTTTCTTTAGAGACCTTTAAACAGAGGTTGGGTGGCCGTCTCTCAGGAATGCTGTAGCTATGCATTCTGGCATGGCAGAGATAGGACTAGATGACTTTTGCAATCTTTTCCAATTCCATAATTTTACGACTCCAGGATTCTATGGACAGCGGTTATAAATCTGAGAAAGGGCCATAAATCATATCTGCTGTATACAGACAAAGTCACAAATTGAATTCCTGGCATCTTCAACTAAAGATCAGGTGGCAAGTGATAAGAACCCATCCCTCCTGCAAGCAACTCAGGAAATGTAACCTGAAGCATTCTGTCTCTAGCCAATATCATCACTTTAAATCAAACCTAGAAAACAAACTGATAGCCAGGGGTTGTTGGAATAGGGACAGTGATGACTTTGTCCAGCAGTAAAAACATTTTGGAAGAAAATGAATTCAAGCCGTGGAAGATACACCTGAGTTAAACTAAGGCCCTTTTCACATGTGGGGGGGGGGGAACGGGCGAAAACGCCCAAAAACGGAGCTTACCTGAAACCGGGTAAGTCCGTCGCCACATGGAGCAGCGCGAGCTCGCTGCTCCGCAGTCCTCCGGCGTCCCAAATGGCGGCTTCTGGTTGGTGGAGGCTCTCCACCAACCGGAGAAGCTCGCCAGCTGGAAGCCCGCCCCCGGCAGATCTGCAGGCACGCACTTGCGCGCGCCTGCAAATCCACTTTGGAGCCGGGCGACGGAGTGGCACAGGGCTGCACGCTCCGTGCTTTTTAAAAACCTCGAAAAAGAGGTTTTTAAAAAACACGCAGCCCGGCTAGTTCCGGCCGCTCCTGAGTGGATTCTGGTGTGGAACTACAAAAAGTAGTCCACGCCAGTCCACTCTAGGGTGTAGAAGACCTCCGTGAGAGGTCGCTCTGCACCATTTCAGAAGCCTGGTATGGAAGTGGCCTAAGTTTTAGATCTATTAATATTTCTTTTAATTTATATGTGACTCATACTAAACATGTTCTGAGAATTCAAAGTTATCAGAACAGTCATTACTGCTAAACTGTGTTGCACCTCCATCAGTGTTATGCTGGGTACACAAATAAAATGGCTATGCCCTCGCATTGACTTTAATGAAGTAGAAGTCACTGAACGAAGGAATTCGACAATGTGATGTTATGCATGTGCAAAATGTGTTTTCTTAGGAAATGGCAAAATAAAGCTTATTCACCTGCAAGCACAATCTAGATGTTTAATTTACTGTGGGATAAATAAGGTCAAGAGGTCTCAGGTAGGTGATGCTTTTCCAATCCCCCATTGCTGTCACCAGACATGGAATGATTTTGAGGGCAGGGGTTAGAGAAACTCTACAGTGGCTCTGGAGTAGCTTTGATCAGTGTAGATGGAGGAAGGGAATGTTAATATTCATGCTGACCACATGCAGGTATGAGGTTGATTTATGCCTGCATATGCCACTAACTGGGTGCCAGTAAGGGGATCCCAGCCATTATTTACATATGCATTAATTCTGTAAAAGAAAAATAAGAAGAACCTTATAGTATAGTGGCCCCTCAATTTTCACAAGGGCGCAGAACTCTTGCAAGTCAAAAAAGAACAAGTAACTCCCCTGCACCAGGATGAGCACTCCCCCTTTCTTTCTCTTAGAATCATAGAATCATAGAGTTGGAAAAGGTCCCAGGGGCCATCAAGTCCAACCCCCTGCTATGCAGGAACACCCATCAAAGCATTCCTGACAGGTGGCCATCCAGCCTCTGCTAAAAACCTTCAAAGAAGGAGACTCTACCACACTCTGAGGCAGCATATTCCACTGCCGGACAGCTTTCACCATCAGGAAGTTCTTCCTGAGGTTCAGGTGGAATCTCCTTTCCTGCAGCTTGAATCCATTGCTCCTTGTCCTAGTTTCTGGAGCAGCGGAAAACAAGCCTGCTCCCTCCTTGACATGACATCCCTTCAAATATTTAAACATGGTTATCATGTCCGCTCTTAACCTTCTCTTCTGCAGACTAAACATACCCAACTCCTAAGTCGCTCCTCATAGGGCATGGCTTCCAGACCCTTCACCATCTTGGTTGCCCTCCTCTGGACATGCTCCAGCTTGTCAATATCCTTCTTGAACTGAAGTGCCCAGAACTGACATAGTATTCCAAATGAGGCCTAACCAATGCAGAATAGAGCAGTACCATTACCTCCTTGATCTAGACACCATACTCCTATTGATGCAACCAAGAATTGCATTGCCTTTCTTAGTTACCGCATCACACTGCTGACTCATGTTCAGCTTGTGATCTTCCAAGACTCCTAGATCCCTTTCACATGTACTGTTACCCAGCCACGTGTCTCCCATCCTACATTTGTGCATTCCACTTTGTCCAGGCATGGAGAAAGCAGGCTAGCACCCAGGCAAATAGCAAGTGAATGGAGGTAGGGGGATACACATGCAAGAGCCTTTACCCTTCCATTCACTTGCCTTGCGCCAGGGTGCAAAGAAGGAAGGCAAAAAAGCACAGGAATGGGAGGGGGATAATGGTGGAGAGGCAAGTGGTTACCTCGTGAATAATCAAATTTACGAAGGAGGAACCTGCAAATGTGGAGGAGGATTGTAGCCATTATTGTATCCCATCAGGAGGGACAGCAGTATGTGTAGAAAAAAAGAATTCATCTCCTCAGCTTAAGGTAACTTTCATAAGACAAGGCCATGGAAAGGAATCACACTGAACTTCAATGGGCCAGATGAAGCTTGCAGGACACATATTGCCTGTGCTCTCTCTCTCTCTCTCTCTCTCTCTCTCTCTCTCTGTGGATCCCTTAAAAATTAAACAATTTGTTGAATATGATCTCTTTTTCCATCTGGTACTGCTCAGCATTTCAGGAGTGTCATCTGTTGCAGCTGCTAAGAGTTCTTTTTTTTTTCTTTTTTAATTATTTTTATTCAGCAAAGTGATGAAAGGGAAAGCTGCAAAGAGTTCTTAAAGAATCTACTGGGACCTAAGCCATGCTATGGGGAAGGATCAGGGTTTGGAAGTTTCTTTTTAGACTACGTTTCCCGGAATACCGAGCCAGATTGGATAAAAAGCAAATGAAATGTCTCTTCCGCCATGGAATGCATCCATGAGGGGGGAGGGAGAGAAATTTACCCAGTGAAACACATAGACACCCACACATAGGGGCACACAGCAAATGGCATTTTTGAGACAATTACTAAATGAAACGTTTATGTTGGGGGAGTGTCTTTGGGAGAAGGGTAGTGTGGAAAAGGTGATCTGCACTGCTTCAGTAGGCATGGCTGCTTTTTAAAAAAATATAGATGTGTTTAAGCACCTAAGTTTAGAATATGTCTAAAGCAACATACTGAGAGGCACCATGCCAAATTTTTAGAAGGTATTGAGTAGAAAAAAAAAATTTTTTTCTTTTAAAAATTATATTCTTTTGCCCTCTGGTGGTTGAAAGATAGAATACATACTATTACAGAATGCAGGCCTTTTCACTGCATGGTTTCCATTTCTGTCCTATTCTGGAAGTGTAAAAGTTTAAGACTTTTGCCATTCCACTTTTTTTCCAAGTCTTCTACTCTCATATTTTCTATTCCTACCCTTTTGCCTCCCCACTCATAATATACTATTTCAGCTGCTACTAACCATAGCCTTCTCAGGGGCTGGGAGTTTGAGAAAACTATCACAAAGCTATTTGTAAGTGCTAGCCTGAACTAGCACTGAACGGAGGCAATGGAGATGTGCTCAGTGTTCTGTAGTGTTGTCCTTACTGCAGATTCTCTGCCAGAACACCAAGAATGAAATGGTCATCAAGTGGAAGACTATATGGTTCTGTAGTGTGGGGAACTATGGTCCTGGTTCAGCTATTGTGTGACCCTGGGTGCATCACACACTTTCGGCCCTAGCAAACGCCATGCTAGGTTCCCTTTAGGTTCTCCATAACTGCGAAACAGCTTCAAGACACACAAAAACAACTAAGTTTGGGAATTCATAGAGGATTACATTTAAAAGTGTTCTTCAAGCCACACAACAGGGCTTTCCAGGTTGACCATACAATAAAATCCAAAGTCCATGTCATAGTTACATCTCCACTAATACTCTCAGTAGCCGAGTTGATGACAGAATAAGCCTAATTTGAGAGTATGCAAGCCTTTCCTCTAAATCGGGGATGGGCAAAGTGCAATCTACTGACCAAATAGAGCCCCTGGATCCCACTTTTATGATCCACTGAATCACCCCACTTTTGTGATCCCCTGACTCCCCGAGTCCCCCACCAGACCCTCAAAGGTCCTCACCCCCAAATTGAAAAAATAAATCAGCATGATTTTGAGGCAATTTTTTTTGCCTCCAAACCATGCAGAAAGCCCTTCAAAGATATGAAAACAAGCAAAGATATCATCACCTAAAAGCATCCCTTGTGTTACTCCCAAATATCTCTGTATTCTTCTGCAGTTCCTTTCAAGATGTCAACATGAGACATCCTGTTGCCATTTTGAGAACGGACTGCAGAGGAAAATGGAGACATTTGGCCTTGTGAGGGAATGCAGCTTGTGTGGGGATGGGGAAATATTGGCTTCTGGCCCCCCCTACCCGGTTGCCCACCCCTGCTCAGAAAACAACACGCAGATTATGCGAATCTGACATTGTCATTCTCCCCTACCTTCCCCTGTATACCTTTTCAATCCATCTTGGCCCAATGAAGAAACTTTTAATTTTGAAAGCTTCCACACTGATATCACAATAAGGACCTTCACAACATGGGCCTGCAAAACCAAGTAGGTATGGCGCAGACAGAGTCTATGATGCACATTTGAAAGGTCTTGGGTTCAATCCCAGGTATTCAAAGTAAGGTCAATCAACGTAGACAATACTGAAATGAGTCAGCATGTGGACTCAATGTAGGTCAACTTGTTATGATCTAGATTCCTAACCCAAGTCCACCAAGCAGTCCACCCTAGGATGTCCCTGGCCAAGAGCTACTTGATAAGGACTTCACAGACATATTTGAGCTGTAATTCTGGAGACAGGGGAAAATATGTGGAAGGAGATGAACAGAGACTTTGGACTCTTTATTTTTCAGACTTCCATCCACCACCACCACCACACTTGCTGGATAGTAAGACTCAATATTGCAAGTGTGTCTGAAGATGGAATCCCTTTTCTTGAGGTTTGGAGTAATGGTTTCAAACTTCATAGAAAGAGATTCCACCTAAACTTTCAGAAGGAATTCCTTATGGTAATAGCAGTTGTGTGGTGGAGTCTCCTTCTTTGGAGGTTTTTAAAAAGAAGTTGGATGGCCATCTGTTGGGAAGACTCTGATGGTATATTCCTGCATGGTAGAAGGGGGTTGGACTTGATGGCCCTTGTGGTCTCTTCCAACTCAACAATTCTATGAAACCTTGGAGTGGGACCTGCAAGAAATATGACCACTTCGAGGTAAATAAATAATCAGCACAAGAGAGATCAGTTAGAAAAACCCCACATTTATTGATCGGTCAAATTTGGCTCCATGCGTAGATGAAACATGGAGATGTGGAAAGTACAAGCGAGGAGAAGCTGTGGGGAGCTCCCCCTCCCAGGAGGGGGAAGCAGAAAGTATGCCAAAGAAGTAAGCCCTCCCCTGCTAATTCTTCTTCCCAGGTCAGTCCTATTCTTGGGCCCAGGGATGACTGAACACCCTTGCCCATCCACCACACCCACAAATGGCCTTTCTAGTTTCTATAAAAGCCCAGGGGGCAATGTGGCTCCTTCCCCTTGTGGCTATGATGGTCATTGGACTTCACAGCATAGCATGAGGCAGAGAAAGCAAAGCAGCAGCAGCTAGATCAATGGAGGGTTATTATGCTTTACAGCAAGGGGGGCTTTTTTTAAAAAAATTTTTGGCGGATGTTTCCTAGAGGGTGTCGGCGGCAGCAGCAGCAGCAGGCAGCATTATTGCAATTTTAGGGACCTTTTGGAGGATGGGGGGTGGGAGGTGGATTATAGGAACCAGCCCCCCAGCAGGATGGGTGTCAGATGGGAAAACTGACAGGCAGAAAGGACTGCCACGCTACTCCATCACCTGAGCAGCGCCCCAGCCCTGCCCAGGGGCTTGCTCCCATCATGCAATGGAAGCGCAAGAGCTAACTGGTTATAAAATTGCCCCTCCCTCATTGAGGATAGAACGGAGAGCCCCTCCCCCTCCCGGGCAGTCAGTGCCAAGGTGCCAAGGTCTCAGGAGAAATGTTCCTGGGCGCAGTTCATCCCCCAGCCAGTCAGGAGCAGCACATCTTGGAGACGGCGCCTATGCACTGCCAGCTGGAGCTAGAAAAAGAGGGAGAGGAGTAAAGAATATGAGGAAGAGAGCGAAGGCACTAGTGGTTAAGATGGAGAGAGACAAATCCCAGCATCTAGGAGCCCTGACAAACAATGTCTCCCTGCAGGCTTCCCAGCTGCTACAAGAATAGTGCTCTCTGTTGCCATGGCATCACCATAGAG
The DNA here is from genome assembly GCA_030412105.1 of Cyclura pinguis. NCBI lineage: Eukaryota > Metazoa > Chordata > Lepidosauria > Squamata > Iguanidae > Cyclura > Cyclura pinguis. The sequence goes on along the minus strand of CM059606.1, from coordinate 12,227,086 downwards.
TCCTCAGCATCCCTTGCAACGTCAGCAAACTCCATGGTAACAGATGATGGGTGGGAACTTACCTCAGGTGTGGGAGCTTCAGCCACCCACTCATATATTTCTTCATTGCCTTGCAATGAGACGAGGTGTAGGACAGAGAGAGAGAGACACATCAACACGCACATGTGGGACACAGGCCTTGTTCTACAGGAAGAACTTAAGCCTTTCCTGTTTCTGGTTTAAAAAAACACTACTTGAGATGGAATGTGGTGGTAAAGGTGGGTCTTTAGGCCACTTTTGGGGCAGAAATTCAACAGGGCCAGCTCATGTCATTTTGGCCACCTGAGACAAAAGAAAAGTTGGTACTCCCCCACCATCACTGCCCATTTCACATAAAGAAGCTCTGGACTGGCAGTTGAACCTTACTCAAGCACTGGAAGTGAAATAGCATTCTTCACCACACCTAAGGCAGCAGGCTAGTTTATGGTGGCCCAGAATAAGTTGTTTGGCATATACAACTCTGTTCCAAAGAGGGGAGCAGCTAGGGTGCTCAGAAGGAAAAGCTGGGAGGCTGCCAACATCCCCCACCCTCACCTTGGGTCTGAACATTGTGACAATATGTGGCCCTCCAGATGTTGTCCTGCAACTCCCACTAGTCTTCAACATTAGCTATGCCAACTACGCGTGATGTAGCCCAACAGCATTTGGAGGACCATGAGTTATCATCAGCCTACTGGTAGGGCCAGCCCTGAAACTAAAACAGAACAAAAAATGAGGTCGTGGCTGAGCTCCCAGCTAGGGTTACACAGGGCTTCATCCACAAACATGCCAATAAGGTACTAGTCGCCCTGTGCCCTCCTCCCTCCCAATGCCACATCACTTACTGGGAGTCTTGCCTGCTGCCCTGGGATCCGACAGGCTGCAGAGGGGAAGACACAGAAAGGGTGCAAGTGAATAGGGAGCAAAGGGTACCACATTTCGGGGTAGGGAGGGTCAGATAAGAGTTCAGATGAGCAATGGAGACAAAAGGGGTGGATGAGCTGGGAGCACATACCTGGGGTCAGATTTTTTGCACTTGAACTTTTTGCCTGCAAAAAAGAGATTAAGGAGGGAAATATCAGTGGCAGAAAAGACACAGAGATGTGTTTGGTGGACAAGATGCAAGTGTACATGCTGTGTAGGGATCAGACTGCAGAGGCTTAACTACTGGGGAGAGGGAAAATGGGGGAACTGTTCTTGTGAACATATGCTCTTCTGTACTCTGCTTAACCTACCCCTGCAGTGCAATCCCAGGCGTGTCTGCTCAGAAGAAAGGTCCACTAAGAACAATGGGACTTACTCCTAAACATTGCCAGTTCCATACCTCCTTCGTTGCTAATTCCATATCTCCTGAAATCCCATACACCTGATCAGATTTGAAAATGTACCTCCTTTAATGTACTAAGGAGTCCCTGAATATGCTAAAACCATTCTTCTTTGGCAGGAGAGGCCTTGTGATACTTCCAAACGGACTGGTATTTAAATACCCACAGCTATTATTAAAGAAAATGAAAAACAACAAAGTGCTACTAAACATTGCAACAACAGATCCACAAGCTAATTTTTGCTTGTTTTAATAGTTCCTGTCAGGTGGGGCAAAACATTTGTGGCTGACATAGTCAAGAAACAGGTTACAGGGTGCCTGCTGTATATGTAGGGGTTCTGTCCCAAGACTCCCTGTGTAAAACAAAACAAAACAAAACAATGAGCAATGAGTCCCATCATAATCAAGGGACACAACATGCATGCCCCTGCAGTGGAGGGTGCATGCCCATCATATCCATTGACTAGAATGGGACACAATGCATTGCACAACCTCGCATTCATGCATGTGGAGATCACACCAGAAGAGGGAGCACAGTAATTTGATTCCCTTTCTGTTGTTTCCCAATTGTTCTCCAACACCACCATGCACACTCATGCAGTGTTACTCTCTGCCTTGAGCGAGGGGAACATCCATCCTTGAGCATGCCCCATAATCAACTCCAATGCCTAGGTCCGTGGGAGTTCTGAGGTAGACATGTTTCTCGAAAACAGAACGTCTGAAAGCCACTTCTTTGGGCATGTCCAGTAGTCCTAACCACCTACATTCTGCATTTACCAATTTTCCTTTTGGCAAAACTTCATATATCTAATATATAAAAGTCAAAGTTTATTTGTCTGTGTCAGGCGAAGACCTCATATGATTGGCTGTGTCAGGTGAAGACCTCATATGATTGCCTCCCTAAGAAGATTTTATGGAATCCTGGTGTTTGCAGTTTAGGGAGGAGCCTTTAGAATTCTCAGCCAGAGAGCTCTTGGGCCTCAGTCAACTGTGTCTGTCTTGAATAGGCTGGCTGCTATGGAGACGAGGCCTAGAAGGAAGCAGGAGGGTAGTGTATGCCCTCAAGAACCCAACCTCTGTATGTTAATAACTCTGAATATGGACTGGATTGGGGAATATGGAGAAAAGTTACAGGTACTGGACAAGACAGTTTGAGGAATTAGACACACAGGATCTCAAATTTTCTAACAAGTATTACCTATGAGAAAATAAAATCCCCGGCAACATCAGGTATATACACTAGTTCTGTAATAGAAGTAATAATAAATATGCCACACCCAAAGGCTGGATTTATCTATGTGTCATATTTTTGTTTGTGTTATCTAATCTATTTTTTTTACTAAATCTGATTGCTAGTCCTAACTAGAGCAAATGTGCCAAGCCAAGTGCTGCATGATCAACAGTGATGTGAATCCCATTGATTCAATTACTCTACTCTAGCTGGGACTAGCAAATTAATTTAGGCTGTTGTATTTACCCATCAGATGTGAATGGTACTCTTTCTTCAAGAAAACTATAGTGGACTACATATGATTCTCTCCCTCTGCTTCATTTTATTCAGACATAACACTGTGGGGTAAGTTGAGCTGAGAGAGAAAGAGTAACAAGAGTGACCTCGTGGCTCAAAGGTATAGAACATGCTTTACTTGTAGTATGTCCAAGATTTGGGCTCTGGTATCTCTAGTTAAAAGGATCATGTTACAGTTAATGAGATCCTGGAGAGCTGCTGCCGGTCAGAGTAGACAATGCTGGACTAGAAGAACAGTGTCTTGTTATTGGCCCCAAAATACTGAGTGAGGTTTGTGGCTGAATAGGAATATGAATGCTGACCAAAGCATCTCATTATACAGTTTGTGTTAATAATTGGGACTGGAACAACCACAAGAAGTGCAAATACCTATTCGCCTAAACCATGGCTCCTGCAGTTTCTCAAAGTGTCACCTATGTGTTTTTAATTAAGCAGCATTAAAAACAAGACACTTTTTTATAAATAGAAAGGAAGACTGGGAGGAGGGATGTTGATGGTTCCATTGGCCAACACAGAATTCCATGTTTGGGTGGTGAAACTCTGTTTCTCTGGATCCATATAAAGCAGCAACAGTAGGACTTAGGATGGGATTTAGATGCTAATACCAAAGCAAAGCAAGGCATAAAAGAACAAGCATGAAGAAAAGAGGACTCACTCAGTGCTATCAAGATTCCCAGCACAAACATGACGATGGCCAAGATCAGCCCCACCATGCGCAATGTGTCATAGTCTAGAGGGAAATGCAGGTCACAATATGAGATGCTCACAGTCACCCTTGCCTGTCATGTCCCCTGCCCAGCATCAACCCAAGGAGGAGTCCAATTCAGAGAGGTCATAAATTGTCCTGTTTTGGATATGGACACCCCTTTCTCCTAGGATGACTTGCCTGCAGTTTCTCCTATCTCTCAGCCATGCAGGGCCATGAGATTTATAAACAGCTATGAGCTTTATAAGAATTATAGTCAACATCCTGAAGATAGCCAAATTGTACCAGCCTGTGAAAGGCTTCAGTTGACCTCTCTGAAGCATCATCTTTTCCAGCATGACTGAGTGAACTGGGAGCTATCCATGGTCCTGACTGCTTTTTCCCTGAATCAGTCAAGACTAAGCCATAAGTGAACTAGCTCACCTCACTCTTTTCACTCAGTAGTGCCTTGATCAAGTCACTTGCTGTGACTAGACTGGTGTTAATCTGAAATACTTGACTGAATCTGACATAATTTGACCTGAGTGTCTTGGAATGATCAGTTGACTGAACCTGATTTACTTCAAGTGGACCTGTCTGACATTGCCTACCTCTTCCTTCCAAGTTCCCACAAGCAGGATAACCAGGACCGATGTCAAGATGGCTTGGATGGCATACTCACCACCCTAAGCAAAATCATGTCTTAGTTTCTTTGGGTGTTGCTTAGCTACTGACACCTCTGTTTCCTCTCCTATTGCTCAATATCTTATCCTGGAGTGGCTAGAAACATCCTCTTTCCTTTGCGGGACAAAAGATTCCCAACCCCAGTAACTGAACAGCATTCCTGTAGTATTACTTACCATAGGTGAAGGGGTCCATGTGGCTGTTGGTATCTGCGGAGAGAACAGAGAGCCAGAGGGCAATGAGCAACCAAGCCTACCAAGTATGTTTCATTTACTGGTCAACTGTTGTGTTAGGGTCACACCCAACAAATTTACAACAAAACTGCAACTTAAACAAATACAGTCAGCCCTCCATATTAGCAGGTTTAATTTCCACAGATTGGATTATTTGTGAGTTTCTTCAACTCCTGACCCCCACCACCACCGACACCACCTCAAGTGCTTCTTTTCTGGAGGAACCTTCCCTCTCAGTGGGTCTGATCAAGCCACGCAGCCCTTGAAAAACCCACCCCTGCTTCTGCTCTTCCTACACCAGCAGCTGCCTTGACAACTAAGGACAGATTGCAGCTCAGTTTCTCAGCACCACAAACCCTCTCCCAATGCCACACAAGAAAATGGACAAGAGAGAGGAAGTACAGAGCCACCATGCCAACCCACTCCCCTTCCCTCTCCTTTTCCTGACCTAGTTTGGATCCTTGGTGCCTATTCTCCCTATCCTGTCTCATCCCCCTTCCCATAGTCACATACACAGGCACACATTTGGATATTTGTGATTTTTCCACTTTTGTGAGGGTCCTATGCTTCTAGCCCTAGCAAACGTGGAGGGCCAACTGTATTATATAGATCTGCTATGCTCCTTATAAGGATGGTGTCATTGTATAGTCACTGCCTTAGTCACTGAATGATGCTAGACTTTATTGCATTCCATGGGTGTCAAAAGTCTCCTACATTTATTAAGAGGAAAAACAAAAATTCTGTCTAGCATCTTACTGGCATGTGCTCTAAATCTTCCAAAGTCAGCCAGGAAGCACAATCCTGTTAATGTCAAGACATTTCAGGAGTACCAAAATCAACAGTTCCCTTCAAGCCATTACAGGATTGACATTTGCCTTGAATGGCCTTAAGTGGACTTGACAAACAATGATCCAGAGAAAATTTCTCTAAAAAGTGAAACAGTAAGTGAAGATAACAGTAGCTGAGCCTCCTGAACTTGACCTCTTCTCATCTTCTCACCTGATTGTGGCCAAAGTTGTCTTTAATATTAAAAAAGGAGGGGAAGGGTAGGTACTTGAGGAAGCTACAGACAGAAGGACAAGAAACACAGTAGCCCCATCAGCTTTGGGTCTTTTAAAAGAGTATGTTCTCTTGGTGGACATCTGGCAATGTTTTCAAACCCAGATGTGATTGTAGAGTGATGGACATGTCTTAGTGAATCCACCAGTAAGAGCCTGCCTTTCACATATATTTTGATCATATAATATATAAGAATTACCAGCAACAACATATTGCAGTGTAGAGTTCAGAATTTCAGCCATTCTATTATATCTCCTCTCAGGGGACCTTTCTTATTAGACAATTATAGCAGTATGATTCCACTTAACTGCTATGACTGCACCTTATGGAATCCTGGGGATTGTAGTTTGTGAGGCTTCTCTGGCCAAGAATTCTAAATATAAACTGCAGACACCAGGATGCCATAGAATGCAGCCATGGCAACTAAAGTGGATCATAGTGCTATAATTGTCTATTGTGAATGGGTCCCAGTTTCAGTTCTGGCTTCCCCACAGTCAGTCAAAATCCTGCAACCACTGAGCAGGCACAGGGAAGAGGAGGAGGTATATCCCTCCTGATTTTTTTCTCTTGTGTATTATATTTTACACTTCTGCAAACCATGGGATTCCTCTATGCCTGCTGATACTTCCCCTTTGTGCGTGGAAGGGTATGTTTTGGCTGCATAAGGACTGGCACTTGGAGAACTGTGTATAATTTACAATTTATTAATGTACAGTTTGAATGGAATGTAAACACTGGGCAGAGTTACCCTGACATGTGGGTGTGGGAGTGATGATACTGAACTGCAACAGGTGGGTATGTGTGGGAACATGCCTCAATGTATGAACTCCGAGTTCTGAAGTGTGGCAAAGCTGCCACGTTCCCAATGCCAGAGTCATTTCCCAACACTATGATTATGACTATAAACATGTCTAGGAATGAGCAAGTGTGAGGCACAACTCGGTCTGGAGACCTTTTACTTTCCAAGGCTCAAATTCTGCAGAAGGTCTCATTTCCAATCTCAAAATGGTTTGGTACTTCAAAGTGGTCTTTTTGATGTCTATTGATTACTGATCCCCTGTGATGATTTCAGTGGTTTATTGTTTAATTAGGTTTTACTTATACTGACAGCTACATTTAGAGCCTTTTGACAATGGAAATGGAGGATTGAAATGAAATGAAATGAAATAATCAGTGGTATTTAACCTGGGGTCTGCAGACCCTCAGGGGGCCACAATGTCCTCACAAGGGGTCTGTGAAGGCTTGAAGAAATATTATAAGCTTTTAGAATTAAAATAGAAAGGAAGGAAGGGAGGGAGGGAGGGAGGGAGGGAGGGAGGGAGACAGATGGACAGACAGATGGTCATACATTGACCTCAAAGATTAGCATTCTTTTGCTGGTGATTGATGTCATTTGTACAAAGTTTCATTGTAATTTCTCAAACCATTCAAAAGTTACGAAACTGATAGCAAAAAATGTGCTGAACACTTGCTGCTTCTGCACACAGTGAGAACGCGCAAGTGAATGATGTTGATTGAAAGCATGTGAGATTTCTTGCTACCACATATACAGCCAGAAGCCTCTTTAAGTCTTGGTAGTCTATGGCAACAAAAAATATTTAAAGGGAGTCTATGGTAAAGGAAAGGTTAAGAACCATTAAATAAAACCTCTCAGGGTTTAAGAAAATGGCCAAAAAGTTTAATAACTGACTCTGTGATTTGAGGCAGCACCCTCATTGTGCATAAAGAGAGGACTGTATATGGCTTCAAATACTGGAGTTGAACAACAGTGGGTAGTATTTTTCAATCATATACCTATGACAACTGATCCTGAGAGTAAATTTCAGGAATCTGATCCTAGTCCTGTGTGTGTCATGAAAAGGTGTTATAAACAACTACAGGAAAGTCAATACTTTAAGAAAGAATCCATGTTTCTAGAGGAGTTAACTGCAAATATTTTACAACTGTGTGCATGTCTCTTGAAGGAGGGTCTGCGCATGGGCAGCGGGGTAAAGTACACTTTACCAAAAGCTGGAGGTCCAGTGGGGCCTGGCCCATTCTGCAACCACATTACCATGAGAAAAGAAACAAGGCTAAATTGTAGGTCATGCTTGAGGATATTTATGGAAACTTACTTCCAACATCTATCTACCTATTGTCCAATCTTGTCAGATTTGCTTGTGCCAAAAAGAAAAATGTTAAGGCAGAACCAAAGACACATCCTGAACAGCAGGTTTCTGCCCATGCATTTTCTATAGAGCAGAGACAATCTGTGCAGTGAAGTAAGACATACAGTCTAAAAGATAGAGAGATTTTTGCTTCTCTATGGCACATGCTTTCTCAAGAACTACCATGGGGCGGGCCCAGTGTGGTCCCTGGGGTGCATGGGATCCCTATATCCCACTTCTGTGGGCCTTTGAAGCCCCTCCCCACCCTCCAAGAATCCAAATATTTTTTATGCAATTTTTGGGCAATTTTCTCCAGAACAATGCAGAACCCCTCAAATTTAGAAAAACACATGAAAATACCCCTACCTCAAACCCATAAGCATCCTAGATTTCCATACTGCCCCCAAATACATTTGCAGGTGCTACTGCATCCCTTTTGAGAGCCAGCATGGTGTAGTGGTTTGAACATTGAACTATGGCCCTGGAGACCAGAGTTCGATTCTCCACTCAGCCTTGGAGACCCACTGGGTGACCTTATATAGCAAACACAATCAGCAAATGATGATACTGTTGAGAAAGGCAAAAACATATATACCCCCACCTTAAACCCATAAGCGTACTAGATTCCCATACTACCCTCAAATATCTCAGTTTTCCTCCACAATCCCTCTCAAGTGGCAACAGGAAATGCTGTGGTGCCATATCCTGTTGCCATTTTGAGATGCACTGAAAAGGAAAATGGAGTTATTTGGACTTGCTGCAGTGGGGGGGGGGGTGCTGCCCACATAGGCTCTGGGGGAGGAAATTGGCCCTTGCCTCCTATGCAGTTGCCCACATCTGAACTGCCAGTTTCAGAGTTCCTTTTGCCTAACCACATGAGGAGAGACAGCTGGTAAAAAGGAACAGACTTCATGATCAGTCATTTGGTGCCTGAGGCAAATAACAAGATGGCACCATCTACAAAAGCCATCTAGACTGGCAGTAGAATCCTTCTTCAACAATGGCAATGACAGAACATCCTCAATTACCTCTGGGGGCAGCAGGCTAAGTCAGTGGGTAGTCATAGGGCATGCAGCTCTCTCCTCCATTATCTTTTGAATGCCTTAAAGCATCTGCTACCTGAGGCAACCACTTCACTATGCCTCATTGGTAGCCACCTGTAGTGGAAAATGTACTTTTGCAGCCTCTGTGTTAAGACATCTGTTAACACAGATGCCTCCCATACCTTCTTTCTCTGTTTTGAAAAAAGCTAGGAAGGGTATGTAGGTTAAAAAATACTTTTAGATTTTCACCATAGATGTAACCTAACCATTATTCAAACAATAATTTCCAGGGTGTACAAAATGGCACTAACTTGGCAGAAAGTCTGGAAAGCCAACAACTATCTGTAGATCCCCTAGGAAAGGGGCAGAGTACCTCCTTTGGCTGCATAGCCCACGTTCAGTCTCCAATACTTCAGTTAAAAGGATCAAATAACACAAGGCTGGGGAATCTTTGGCCTTCTAGATGTTCTGCTGTACCATACCCATAATCCTTCACCATCAGTTGTGTTGGCTGGGTGGTTAGATCCAAAACATCTGGAAGACTTAGCCCTAAAATGGCAGGTGATGAAAAAGACACCCTGGAGAACTGCTACCAGACAGAGGACACAAAGGGCAGGTCTTTCCAGTCCTTTATCAGTTTCAACCCACATTCAACCCAGTTTCAACCTATTGTAAACCCACAATAGGCCACAGTTACTACTTAGAAATTACATTTATATTCCCATTTACACCAGTGGGTTCAAGATGGCATGCATGCTTCTCTTCCACCCGACTTCACTGTGAAGTTGGCCAAACTGAGCAAGAGTGCTTGATATCACCACCCCCACCTTCGACATACTTTATTGTAGAAACTAAGTTGGGTTAGACCTGATTGATAGTTGGATGGGAGACCACCAGGAAATTCCAGGGCTCTCTTAGTATAGCTGGGACAGAATCTTGCCTGAAACCCTGGGGAGGTGCTGCCATCCAAGTTGACAATACTGGTCTAAATGGATCTGTGGTTTCAGTCACTACAAGGCAGCCTCCAATGAGGCATGGTGTCTATAACACCACTGAACTGAGATCTTGTCTGTGCTTCTGTTTCAAGAATACAAGAGACTATAAGCTGGATCGGACCAAAGGCTGATGAGCTGCAATCTGCTGTTCAGACAGTGGCCAACAAGTTGCCCATGGCAAGCTCTCCAGCAGGCCATGTGTGCAACAGTCTTCTGAATAGGGAGGAATGCTTCTCATATTCTCTGCATAGGGAGTGGGAGCCATTTCTTTTTTCAATCCCACACATATCTGCACTATGTGACACCTGCAATGTTTCTGGTTAAGACTTACTTCCAGAGTGTAGCCCTGCCAACACAGGCCTGTTTGCCGTCCTCCACTTTGATTTCTATTTGCTACACTGATATAGTTCCAATTTTATCTGCAAGCAGTTTGGGAAGGCCAGGCAGTTACAGCTCTCTTACCACCTCTGGCTTCGCAATATACAGTCATAGTACTTTGATACCACTTTAATTGCCATGGTTCCTGGTGAAATATTTAATTGCCGTGGTTCCTTGGTGAAATATTTAGAATTCACTGGAATAGCACTCTAGTCTACTCCGCTGAACTACAGCACTAGAGCTCTCTAGCAAAGAATTCTAAGCATCTCACCAAACTACAAATCCCAGAATTCTGTAGTGCGGGAGTGCTACTAAAGAGCTACCAAATTACTAAAACTATGAAGTACGCATATACCATAAACTACTACAAGATCAGCTCCACCATCTGCCCTGAACATGAGGAAATTCTGTCTCACTCTCTATCTATAACCAGAAACAACAATTACTGACACAACATCCTTCATTTTTGACACTTTTATCTACTAAATGTAAATGAGTTACACTACAGAACTCCCTCTTCCCACTTTGGCATTCCTGTCACACACTTTGTAAAGCCCAAAGCCTGCCATGAACTGCCTGCAGACCATACATTTGCACAGGTTTATAAACTCTCTCTTGTTTCTGAACGAGCAGCGCTCTGTCAGTTTCTGTCTCATCTATGTTTCCCCATCCTTCCTTTTCGGTCCAAACTGAGATGCCCCCAAATTTCCACATGGAAGTTGAATAATAAGAGTACAAAAGAGAGAATAGTAACTGCTGCAACTTCTTCTGCCACATAGGGAGCTGGGTATGTTTAGCCTGGAGAAGAGAAGGTTATGAGACAACATGATAGCTATGTTTAAATATTTGAAGGGATGTCATATGGAAAATGGGGCAAGGTTTTTTATCTGCTGCTGCAGAGATGAGGACATGGAGCAACTGATGCAAACTTCAGGAAAAGATATTCCATCTAAACATTAGGAAGAACTTCCTAACAGTAATAGCAATTCAACAGTGGAATATGCTGCCTGGGAGTGTGGTGGAGTCTCCTTCTTTGGAGGTTTTTAAATAGAAGCTGGATGGCCATCTGTTGGGAATGCTTTGATGGTGTATTTCTACATGGCAGGGGGTTGGACTTGATGGCCCTTACGTTCCCTTCTAGCTCTACGGTTCTATGATTCTATACATACGTGGACTCATGTAAAGTGCTACCTCCTTTTTGCAGTTGGAAGTTGGGCTAAAAAGGGAAGGAAGTTGCAGTTGAGCTAGAGAAGGGGTTAAACACCACCCCACCCTCATTTTCCACTCATGCATTCCCACTGTGTCTCTTCCTTCTCTAGTTCCTCTAATCAACTGATCAAATACACTTGGCCCTCTACATTTGCAAATTTCAGTTTCATAGATCTGATTATTTGCTAGTTTCTTCAACCCCCTGCCTCGTGTGCTTCTTCAACCCCCGCAAACCTCATGTGCTTCTTTTACAGGGGAACATTCCCTCTCAGTGGCTCCGATCAGGCTGTGCAGCCTTTAAAAACCTACCACTGGTCCTCCTCCTCCCCCTCCATCAGCAGCTGTCTGGCCAGCTAAGGACAGCTCACACCCCAATTTCTCAGCACCACAAACCCTCTCCTGATACCCCCACACACATACACCCAAGGAAGGAAATGGTTGAGAGAGAGGAAATATAGGGCCACCATGCCACCCCACCCCCTTTCCCTCTCCTTTCCCTGACCCGGTTTGGACCCTGGGTGCCCACTTTCCTCACCATTCCTCAGACCCCCTTCCCCCCCACACACACATTGTGATATTTGTGGTTTTTCCACTTTCATGGGTGCCCTGCGCCCCAACTCTAGCAAATGTAGAAGCCAACCGCATCCATCTTCGTACCTCACCCCCATACACGGCCACCCACACCTGCAACCATCAGGATCCCCTTGCTCAATACTTTCTATGCCTCCTACTAAGAGCCCAGCCCCATGTTAGTAATTGGGACCCATGTCTCAATCCTATGACCACTTCTTCATAATAAAATACGAGCTGCCCCCCACTGCCCCCCCCCAACCAGTGGTTCCTTCCCCTGCCAACCCATCTATCTGCAGCATATAGGTAGGGAGAGGCCTCCGAAGCCCTTGATGCAAGATTGAGGGCGGTTGCTGCGGCGGCGGCAGCAGTGGCGCAGGGACTGCGGATGAATAATGCAAACTCCAATGCAGGGGATGGGGGGTTGCCATGGAGACAGGACACTGCATTGTGGAGAGTGCCGGTGTCTTAATCCGCTGCCAGGGCTCAGAGGAGGCTGCTGAGGAGACAGGATGCTCAGGGAATCACAGAGCTGGCTCCGAGCCAACCGTCTACAGGAAACTTTCCGGGCCTTGGGTTCAAGCTGCCTTGGCTCCCCCCAGCTGTCAGTTTCCCTCTGTTTTAACCCAACAACTTCTCCTGTCAAGCTGAGCAGCAGTCACCCCCCGCCTTAAATGTTTTATCCACGCTTGTCCTCAAATCCACTCTGTGCCCTCAAGTGTCCCTTTACGCAATCCCCTCCGTTTCATCCTTTCCTCTTTATTATCAGAGCTCTGGCCCGTCTAGGAATACACAGAGCAGGCGTGAAGTTTATTGCGGTGGATCAGTACGGGTCAAGGTCTCCCCCATCACTGAATCTGTAGGTTTCCCAGAACCTTCTGGAAGCAAGCCAAGGAAACACCCTGCAGACAGACAGCAATAGCCGGGGACCGGGGCAGCCGCAGAGATGGAGAGAGTGATAAAAAAAGGAGTGGCATTTCCCAGAGCTGCGCATTAAACCAAGAAACATTATTATCTCCTCTCTCTTGCCACAAAGCTGGCCAAGGGAGCCCAGTGCCACTCCATTGCCCTCTCTCCTTTCCCCAAACAGAATGCTACATTCCATTGCCACAGCCTCTTAGTAAGCTCAGCCTCTCCGAACGGAAGCCGGCTCTCTGCAGCGGTGGATATGCCTCCGACTCCTGTTGAAGTACTGACTCTGTTTAGAATATGGGATTTGAGCATAGACTGGGGAGTCGCGGAGGCTGGAGGTGGGGGAAATGGCATCAGGCCAGCCTCTCAGAAGTCCTTGAAGTAAAAAGCATTTTTGTGGCTGGGACATACTGACTGGGCAGACACCCAGAGTGATGCGGGGTGGCGGTTAACAGTTGTCAGCACGTAGGAATGCACCTCTAGAATCTGAAAAATCATTTGAGGCAGTTACTCTGTGGAGAAAGGGGCCTGGATATAGCAGGCTTCACTTTATGGTGCATTGGCCATAAAGAGAGTTTTTCCCTAACCAGCAGCATGAGGGGTTAGCCACCAAAAGCCATTTGCAGAATGCCAAATGCTTGGCCCTAGAACAGTGGTAGGGAGAATGCTGACCTCCAGATATTATTAGACCACAATTCCCAGCATTCCTCACTGGTGGTTATAGGGCTAGATCTGCTGGGACACAGGTCTAACAACATATGGAGGGGTGCATGATTGCCAGCCCTGTCCTAGAACAAAGAACTCAATAAACACATAAGTGACTTTGAGTATGTACAGAATGCCTTCTCCTTAGCCGTGACTAATCACAGTAAAGTATCCTTGTGTTAGCCTTTTGCTGTCCTCCAGATTCATTGGACAGCACTTAGCATAATCCTTGGCCAGCACAGTGGAAGCTGAAGTCTATGCTTCCAGGTCAGAAGGTACCATTTTGGATACTCCTAATCTATCATGGTAAAACAAATGGCTTCCCCCTAGAATTCTAAGGTTAACGTTCTGTGAGGATTGTTGAGACTTTCTTGCTAGAGACCTGCTGCTCCTTCAAATTGAATTAGTTTCCAGGACTCACTGATTGAGAGCCATGACATTTAAGAAGTCTTAAAACTGGCTTAAATTTGTAATCCATATTTGGGTTGGGCTTGTCTTGAAAAATTAAGTTTGGGGCATAAGTATATCCTTTCTTTCTGGTTTCAAAAAGCAAATCATCTGATTTCAACTTCAAAACCCCCATACTGAATTGAAAGATATTATTAAACTTCAGATATATTAATATTACTGTGGGTTTGTTGAATGTCCTCCCTTTGAAGGCCTGTCTGGTTCAGGTATTGGTTTGGTAACAGCACCAGCTAAAACCTTATTGCTAATCTTTTGGAACCTCATGATTTCTGTTGTTCAAAAGAACTTTACTGTAAGCTTGCCAGAAAGATAAGGTGGGCTAATAAATATTTTAAGATAATAAAACAAACATTACAGTGCACCCTTGTTACCCACAGTCTCTGGACATGTGAATCTAAGCACTCCCCAACCCTGTTGTGTCCTATATCTAAAATGGTGGCAACATGCACGTGTATTTAAAGTGTCTGCATGCCCCTCACCACCACTGAATAAAATGGGACGCAAGCATTCATGAATTTTGTCATTCGTGGCGGTTCCTGAAATGGAACTCTTGGATATAGACGGTGCACTGTAGTCTGTTCATTATTAATCTTCACATCTCATTAAACTTTTGAGTAGATAGGAGAAAGTTCTAATGGAGGAACCTTCCTATTTGCTGTGATAAAGAGAAGTATTAGTATTACTGCTGGATAACTTGTGATGGGAAGGTAGGAACTGGTCTCTGTTGATGGACAACTTATGCCCCATCAGAAAGTGCTGGACTTCGTCTCCTATCAGCAGGACAGCCAATGGCAGTGGTTGTTTGGGAGCTGCAGTCCAACGACATGTGGAGTGCCACACATTGCCCATACCTGACTTAGGAGGATATAGGCTTTCGGTTTACACAGAACTATTCGACTATTCACAATGAAGATTACCATCATGCAAAGCTTAGATACTTGGTCTAGTGGATACCTCTGTTTGTCAAAACCATTTCAGAAACCCACTGAGACTTATAAATGATTCCCCACTGAGCACAAAGAACAAACAGTTCTTATGAATATCTAGACCTGCAGCAGCCCACTAGTCTTCTCTGTTGGTAAAAAAATAGCAACTGGAATGTTAGAGGAGGTCTTGTTAGTGTCACAAGGCAAGTCATAATGATCACTTAGCTACTAATCCTCAGCACAAATGCCTAAACCATCACACCACTCTGATATGATGCCCTCTAGGTCAGTGTTTCCCAAAATCTGGTCTTCCAGGTATTTTGAACTTAAGCTTCCAGAATCCCTAATCACAGGCCAATGCAGCTGGGACTTCTGGGGGTTGAAATCCAAAACACCTGGAGAACTAGAGTTTGGGAATCATTGTTCTAGATGTTTGGGACTCCAGTTTCCATCAGCCTCAGCCAGAATGGCCAATCATCAGGGAAACAAGTCACCTAGAAACATTGAAAAGACATTAAGCTGTGGAAAGCTGGCCCCAAAGACCTTTTGACCACAAAAAAAGAATAGTGGACAAAATATAATAAATGTCTCCCATCCCAATTAACATGTTTAATAGCTGCTCTAATGTACGTTCATGATTACAGTGAAAATAAAACCACTTGAGCTAATATATGAGTTAGCAGCATGATGCGGCAGCTAAAAACGCTAATGCGATTCTGGGCTGCATCAAGAGGAATATAGTGTCTAGGTCAAAGGAAGGCATAGTACAACTCCATTGTAGTTTGGTCAGACCCCACCAGGAATACTGTGTCCAGTTCTGGCCACCACGGTTCAGGAAGAAAATTGACAAACTATCCAGATGATAGTGGCCAAAATGGCAGCAGTCCTGGAAACCACGCCCATGAGGAGCAGCTTAGGGAGCTGGATTTGTTTAGGCTGCAGAAGAGAAGGTTAAGGAGGTGACATGATAATGATGTTAAATATTTGAAGAGATGTCATATGGGGGAGCAAAACAAGCCTGTTTTTGGTTCCTCCAGAGACTAGGACATGAAGCAATGGATTCAAACTTCAGGAAAAGAGATTCTATCTAGACATTAGGAATAATTTCCTGATGATAAGAGCAGTTTGACAGTGGAATATGCTACCTGCAGTGTGATGGAGTCTCCTTCTTTGCAGGTTTTTAAACAGAGGTTGGATGGCCATCTGTCGGGAATACTTTGGTGGTATATTCCTGCATGGTAGGGGGTTGGACTCAATGGCCCTTGTGGTCTCTTCCAACTCTATGATTTTATTATTCTATTTGTCTACTGAGAAATAAGTCTCAATGAGCTCAGTGGGGCCTTCCTATTTATAAGAGGGTATGGTGTTACAGTTGGCCTAAATATCCTAAAGGCACCAGATCCTAACTGATCTTGGCGTCAGCTCTGGTTAGTACTTGGATGAGAGATCAGCAATGAATACCAACCACTGTAGGCTGTATTTCAGAGGAAGGAACTGGCAAAACCACTTCCGAATATTTCTTGCCTAAGAAAACCCCATGAAGTTCATGGGATTGACATAAGTTGATAGGCAACCTGAAAGCACACACATACAAACAGTGTTGCAACTTGAGAGCAGCAATGTGTCCACATTAATTTAAATTGGAGCCAAAACCAAACTAAACCAAATAGTTCATGTTCAGAAGATCCCACAAGAGAATTCCCTGCTGATATTAGCACATATCTACATTCACACAAGATTAATTTTCTACCAATTAACCCTGGCAATTGCACATGAGGGCAAACTTACAATGTCACAGTTTGGCAGACTGACCAAACTTAGTGGGTGAGTGAGCAGCAGTGAGGCAGCAAAAAGCTGGACCTTAGGGCTAAAAACTCCAGGCCCCAGAGCCTGGGGCAAGCCAGGGTATGATACAGTCTCATATGGTCTGCCTCCCAGACAGCCGCAGATGGAGTAGAAGGAAAGACAAACAGGCCCAGAACCAGCCCCCAGGCTGCCGCTATTCATCATATCATCCTTTCCTCCTCCTTCCTTCGGAAGACATTATTGTCAAGGGGCAAGTGGTTGGGGACAAACACAATTACAGCCTAGACGTTCATTTTATTTTTTCACAATAAATATATATTTGTCCTCTTCAAAACTCAAAAGATGCTTGTGCCCAGGTAAAATAGCAGCAGGAACAAACTCCATTCCTGTGATCGTGACCATGCTATGAACAGAGTTTAAAATGCAAAACTACATGTGATCAAAGTATTTCTTCTTTTTAAAACACTCAGGAAACCCTATCCCACCCATCCCCCCCCCCAATCACATCAGGAATTAGAAGCAATCATAAAACCTAGAAAGTGGTTACAGGGAAGATGAAAAAATTTAGTCGTGGCTTTCGCAATATACAACTACACATGGCTGAGGTCCAAAGCCTAAAACATTTGGGAAACCACAACCCTCCAAATGTTTTGACTTCAGCTTCCAATATCTGCAGCTAGCAGGATCAATGGCAAGGAATTAAGGGAGTTGTAGTCCAACAACATCTGGAGGACCAAAATTTCCCCACCCTGTTTATTGAAGACATCTTTATCTTTATAACAGTTCCTTTAAAACTCAAGGTGGAAAGGTACCAAACCATGGTATTTAGTTCCCTTGCCCCCCATCAGAAGGGTGACAACACATCTTACAATGGATAAACAGCAACCATCATCTAGTTGGGCATGGATCAGCACCACAGAGGAAAAAAAAACAGATGAGCAGTAAGAGGCAGTTCTACATTATTACATTGAAGAGTCTGATGTGTTTATCCCTGGTTTTCTGGAAACTAATCCTCACATAACATTTTTTTTTTAGTGTAGACCAACAAATAACAGATGAATGCAACAAACATCTGCATCATAGAAACAAGGAGATGCCATTAGCTGCTCATCTCTGCTGATTGCCACTAAGTACAAACACTGTGGTTTGTCGCTGCATCATGTGTGAAAACAGTCTTGAATAGCTAAGGGAATACTAGGACGATGCATATAACTGTCTGTGGCTGGAATCAGCGCATGTAGCTAGCAATAACCTTGCATGACTCCCGCTTCCCCAGTTTGCGTGCAGGGAGGCACATTACCTTGGCCTGTGCATAAGGCTGTTTGGTCATGCACAGGAAAGGGAGGGCTACAGACATAAGACAGCATGCATGTTTGCACGCTCACAAAAGAGCTGACAATACACCTGCCCAATTGCACAGATGCACACCTTGCCTGATAGGGCTGTCAGCTAGCAGCTGATCAAAAAGTCCCCCACAAGCACAGTTTAATCACCATGATACCCTGAAACTGGATGCCCATGCTGTAAGACAAGACACCCAGATTTCCTTCACAACATCATTTTGCAGGTAGGGGCACACACAGGCAGACACATTTTTTGACACGCATATGTTTCCTTCTTCACTACCTACCTCCTCCCACACTCTTCACAAATCATGTCATGCCTACACACCTTGATGAGTGTGCCATTGATGAAACAGGAGGTACACTGACAGCAGAATTGTGCAGAGGAGGGTTACAAGTGAGGTGGGAAAGCTTTAGCCCTGTAGATGCTTTGGATTTCAAAACCACGAGGCCGCAGGCAGCATCACCAATAATAAGGGACGATGGAAGCTATAGTCCCACATAGCTGAAGGCCAAAATTTCCTCAACTCTGGGCTACCAAGATTCTTCTCAGACAGTTTCATGGTCCAAATACAATACACATTTAAATTATCACCATACAGATGCCCCCGCCACAAGTGTTCAACGTGTGATCAAGGAGAGGGCTGCATTCATTAATAGCGAGAGAGGACCTTGCATGTATATAATACATATTCACTAGGAGGAGAAGGGATGGAAGGAACCTGCCCTCCCACCTCTTTTTTAGAAGGCTATTTGAAGGGCAGTGATCCTCAGCTAACACTGGGAGATCTCGGGACGGGGGGGGGGGGTTGTGGATTTCATTAAGCTAGGCAAAAATGCAGCCTACTGGATGCTGCTAAAGACATCAACTCCCATAAGCTCTTGCCAGCGTAGTCAGTACAGTCAGCCCTCCACATTTGCGGGTTTGACATTCACAGATTTGATTATTTGCGAGTTTCTCCTACCCCTGCCCTCCCACCTCAGATGCTTCTTTTTTGGGGGAACCTTCCCTCTTGGTGGCTCCAATCAGGCCACATAGCCCTTTAAAAACCCACCTCTGGTCCTCCTCTTCCACCACCAGTCTCTGCCTGGCCAGCTAAGGATGGCTCTCTGCCCAAATTCTCAGCACCACAAACCCTGTACCCATGCCCCACATTCACCCAAAGAAGGAGATGGGCAAGAGAGAGGAAGTCCACCACATCAACCATCTCCTTGCCCTGACCTGGTTTGGACCCTGGATACCCACTTTCCCTCCCCATGTTCCACAGACACAGAAATTTTGTTACTTGAGAATTTTTCACTTTTGTCAGGATCCTGTGTCCCTAATCCTAAGCGAATGTGGAGGGCCAAGTGTATTGACAAATGTCAGGAGCTTGATTTCAATAATTATCTGAAGGGACACAGTATTAAGGACATTTCTAACCAACAACTAACGCACCCCTGTATTAAGGACGTTTCTAACCAACACAACTAACCACCACTCATAAGTTTTGCTGTCCAGAAACAGGGAAGCCTCATTAGGCCCAAAGATTGTGGAGAAGCCATAGAGGAGTATGTTTGTACATGCACAGTGATCTCTCTCTCTGTCCCTCCCTCTCTCTCTCTAACAAATGTCTGGCTGTCATGTAGTGGCATTGCTAGGGTGTGTATAGCACATTCAGTATACATATAGGAGGGTGACTCTGCCATGTCTATTGCCAATTTGTCGTCCTATCTTTTGCATTTAAAAACTTTTTAATAGGGCTTAGGAAAAGTAGCCCCCAGTGCTCCCCAGGACAATCTCCAAACCCCCAAAGTTTTAAAAAAAATGTGCCAAAAAATGATCCCAAATGGCTGAAAACTGTTTGCTACAAAAACGCAGCAATTTTGGGTTCATTTGCCCTCGTTACCTACTAAAATGGCCATTTTTCATCTGAAAAGTAGACCCAGAAGTGATCTGACATCCACTTGCCCCAAACATGTCTCTGCAGCCCTTTGGGTGGGGGTGGAGAGAGAAATGGCACCAGCTCTGGCACAGTTGCCCATTCCTACTGTATTGGGTTACCTGCTTCGTAGAATCTTAACTCCCAGGTGATTTACGAAAGGGTTAGAAAAACATCTGGTATTCTTAACCCCACTCCCAACTCTGGACACCACAATCCCTATGCACACTCAAATGGACAGAAGCTTAGATTTAATTTTCTCACAACCACCCACTTGGTACAACATATGCATTCTGAAGAAAATGTCATTCAAACACATGCATACAAATAACAGATGGTAGAGCATATATACACAATCATATCAAATGCACTCAACCTGAAATGTTATTTGCATCCACACACTGGAAATGCAGCATCTATACATTCTCTCATACATACATACATACATGCTGATGTACCTAAGACCTCATACACAGAGAGAATCATAGATGACAAAGCACTTATTTTGTTACAATCCACAGTCCTGTATCAGCCCAGAACTAATGGGATAGCATGAATGAATGGAACTAGAAAAGTGAGACGGCAACTAGGATATGGTTCCATTCATATATCAGGCCAAACCATGTTTCACATTTCCAATAGTCCAAGCTTGGTTCGGAGCTGGCTGCCTGCTTTCATTTGCTTCCTGCACAAAACTTGTATCTTCTATGCACAGCAGCCTTTGGAACTAGAACAACAGCTATATCCATGGGCAATCATTTCAGCCATCACACCCAGACACAGTCACACAGATCATGGCTACTTTGACCCATGGTTTCAGATTCTTGCTCACAATCATGAGTTTCTCAATTCTGGGGCCCTTTTACAATAAAAAAATAACACAGGTTAACAGTCATGGCAAAATCCTATGGAGTCCTGGGGTTTGTAGTTTGGTGTGGCACTAGAGCTCTTTGGCTGAGAATTCTAAACACCTCTCCCTAAACTGCAGTTCCCAGAATTCCACAGGATGCTCCCTTGTCAGTTAAAGTGGAATGATAATGCCATAACTGCATAGTGTGCCAGAGCTGGTGGTCTCCTTTCAAATGGCTGTTAGGCTTCCCTAGGTGTGGTTTGACATTATGCTTGTACATGTGATCACCTCTCAGTAGCTTTGCAGTATGCCTTGCAAACCACAGGTTCTGGGTTCAAAGTCTGGTATCTCCAGTTAAAAGAAAAAAGGTAAACAGCTGATGGGAAAAAAAACCCCCTCTGATATCCTGGAAAGATCTTGGTAGTTATAAAGGACAGATTTGATGGACAGATATTCAGGACTGACCTGAATATAAGGCAGTTTCCTCTATGCATGTGTATGCACACATAGATGTTCACACATGTGTATGTAGCATAGTGGTTAGAGTGTTAAGACTGGGACCAGCAACAGCTAGTGGTTTCTGTGTCAATATGGCATTGAATCTGCACTGGACTTTAGTCTGACGTTTCAAAGAGCTGCCCAAGGTGCTTCACTTTGAAGAATAGGGTTCTATACTTCTGATAGCACCTTTAAAGTTCAGAATAAAGCCAAGAGCAGATTCAAAGACTGCTGATGTGGAAGCCACCCAACTTGGATTATCCAAGCTCAGGTTCCACATCCAGGAACGGTGATATTCACTAAGTGAGCAGCGCCAGCCACTTTCTCTTAGCCTGCCCTACCTTACAGGGTTGTTGTGAAAGTAAAGTTTTCATCCTAGATAGTACATTATATCATCCACCACCCTTTCTCCCAAGTAACAATTTCTCTGACATACATACATAGAGAGAGAGAAATTTGAGGCCATTTCTGCACTAGATGGTTATAGTGCTATTTTCCACTTTCAACATCCTTTGGAATCCTGGGATTTGCAGTTGAGGGAGGGGCCTTTGAGGTCCCTCCCTCAACTGCAAACCCCAGGATTCCATGGGATGTTAAAAGTGGAATAAGAGCACTATGACCGTCTAAGTGCAGAAATGGCCTGAGAGCGAGAGAGAGCTCTGCAGCAGGAGTTTAGCCTAAATTCTTGGCATCTTGACCAAGGGAAAAAGAAAACAGGTCATACATTCGGCTGCACACAAGCACAACAAATCCCACGTTCACAGCCCTGCACAGACTGTTCCTGTCCTACAGAAACAGGCCGTGGCATCTCTCTGTTCTTCTTCTTTTTTTTCCCCTTCACCAGCCACATTCCATCAAGGCGTTCAAAGCGCCCAGATCCGCCGCTGCCACCCCACCGCTGGCAGCATCCTCTTCCCTCCTGTCAGTCAAAGAGCAGCTGCAGAAGCGGATGATGACTTCAGGCTTCCAAGGACTGCAGTGAGCCGGGCAACATGCTGTGTGACCGCAAACACACACGGGCGCGCGCACACATACACAACAGACCCTGCAGCAACTCCCAGAGGATTGTAGAAGGGAAGGAAGCCGCTTTGCACACCTGCCTCCGCAGTCTCTCTCTCTTTCTCTCTCTCTTTCTCTCACCGCTAAAGAACCAGAGGCGAGTTGCACCCGGTTGATTCGCCGCCACCAGCCGCACCGGCAAAGCCGGCATCAGCCCTCTGCATCCCATTCATTCGCAGAGCTCGCCTCCCCGCCCCCTCCCCGCCTGGTTTGCTCCGGAAGATACTCCCATTGAGTTCAATGGAACTTCACTCTCAATCCCAGTGCCTCTCAGGTGGTAAGGGGAAGGTGGAAGCGGGGGGGCAATGGAAAAGAATATGCACCCACTCGCTGCAGACTGAAGAAGTTGTGGAAAAAAGAGGGCGCAGAGCAGCCGGCATTCAGGCTAACCGGCGCCGCCCCGGAGTGACTCCGGAGTCGCGCCGGTTCTGAAAAACGAACCTTTTTCTTAGCCCGCGATTCAGCGAGGCATGTTTCCTCATAGAGGCACCTATGAGGAAGCCGGGGAAGGGGGATTCCTTTTGAGTAAAACGACTAGAGCAATGCAGATCTCTTACTTTCTCCCCTCCTCCCATAGTCAAAAAATCAGACCGCTTTCCCCAGAGAGTATCTCAAAGAAGAGGAATCTGGAATAACCCCGACCCACATTTTTAAAATACTAATGATGATGATGATGATGATGATGATAGCACCCTCCCCGGGAAGATTTCTCCTGCCTGGCTTTGCGCAAGAGGAGGTGGACTAGATGAGCTCGTGGGGACCCCCTCTCCTCCCCACCTCAGTCTGAACCCCGTCGCCCCCTCTTTGCCTGCTTTCCCGGGGAATGAACGGAGGCGGGGGGTCTCACCCTGGTGGGTCGTCGCGGGGGTAGCCATGGTGGTGGTTCGACGGCGGCGCTCGGCTGCTTCTCCTTCTCCGCAAGTCTGTTCCGGAGCGAATGCGGCACAAGCCGGCTGGGAGAGAGGAGAAATAAGACTAGCGCGAAGATGCGGAGCTAGGCTTTTTTCCCTCCCTTCTCCTTCTTTCTCTCTCCTTCAGTCTCTCTCTCTCTTTTTCCCTCTCAATCCCTCTCTCTCTCCTTCTCTCCCCCTTCGCTCCACGTGGGGAGGGAGCGACCAGTGGAAACGAAGCGGCGGATCAAGCGGGAGGGGCGGCTGTTGGAGGGGGATGAATCCGCAAGACCTCTGACCTGCCTCTCCCCCAAGCGCTCCACCCCGCTTAGACCCCTTCGGAAAGGCAACCCAGAGATCCAGGTCCCCAGCATCACACCCACGTCCCAAATCTGTCTTCCACTTCCTCCTCTGCTTGACACATCTGGAAAGAGAGGCCCTGTCAGATGCCCCTAGTAAGGGTCGACCCAAGAAATGCTGAGGTCTGAGGCAGGGCAGCAGATGGCACGCTTACCCAAACCCTCCCCTCTGCATTCAGTGTGGGTAGAATCCCCCATCAAGAAGGCCAGGCAGCACAGGAAGCGAGGGGGGGAACCCCACAAATCTACTCCAGCCACCATATAAATACAATCAACAGCGAATCAAATAATGAATGGCCATTTCCGCACTAGACTGTTACAGTGCTATTATTCCACTTTGAGACCCTTCCCTAAACTGCAAACATCAGGATCCCATAGGATGTTGAAAGTGGAATAGTAGCACTATAACAGTCTAGTGCAGATCTGCTGCCCTTTCAAAATGCCTCCAACTGGAGTGTCCAAGGCAACTGGCTCACTCTCCTCAAAAGTGGAACTGGCTTTGCTGCTGGCAGAGAGGTCTTCCTGAGAGATGGGGGGAAAAGGGAGGAAACTTTGAGGTGTGGGTGACATACAACTCCCATCAGCCCCATATTCAGTCATGAGGGATTATGGAAGCTGCAGTCCGAAAGTATCTTAAGATCCACAGTTGTCCACCTGTGGCTCTAATAAATAAGGACTGGGATGCGTGAAGGCTGTTTCTCCGTTCCAATGGCCATCTCATGAAAGGTCAGCAGAACCTCCACAGGTACAAAAGATAAGAACTAAAAGAACGGAAAATGACCTTCTTTGCGGTTTCTCAGAAATGAGGCCGTTGCTGTTGGCTAAAGCATGCAAATCTAAATAGCAAATAACTGAGCCAATTTTAGATTCTGGGACTAATGGTTTTATGGGGGTCCCCTTCTTACATCAGAAATAGGAAACTTTTGCTTTCCAAATTTTTCTTTTTACTTCAACTCCTAAGTTCCAAGCGTCAGAGCCCAGATGCCCCACTCACTGTGGCAAGGAATCATGGGAACTGTTGTCCAAAACTTCTGAAAAGCAAAAGGTCCATGACTCTTGCTTTAGGTGGTACAGTATTTCTTCACTGTAAGATGTGCTAAGGTTTCTTCATATGGGCTACTCATGCTGCTGACTGGGTCCTGAGATCCATCAAGTGTAACAGGATACTTTGTATGTTTTTTTTTTCCTGCTTTCAGGGCCATCACCGCTCAGAACAAAAGTTGGAAATATTACTTTTTTGGAACACAACTGCTGGAATTCCAATCCACCATGTCCATTGGTAGCTCCCTGGTTCAGAAGGAAGTCCTTTTCCCTGGAAACTGGTGAGAAGTTGTCCACTTAATCAAGAGTAACTTCAGAGCTATCCTTCTGGTAGGGAAACTTCTCTTGTGATCTCAGATTTGTTTGGGATAATTCACTACATACAATGCTTTTCTCCTATACCAAATGCGTCATGTTGAAGGATGCAACCCTTACCTAGAAGTAGGCAACTTTGCTGGGTACGGAGGCCAATTTTCTGCCCCTAAGATCTTCCAAAGGCATCTAAGGATGCCTAAAATGCTCCCTCCCCAAAAAATGGGAAGGAAGGCAGGCAGAACTCACCCAGTTGCATAGGGACAGGGGCAGCACTAAGGGGTAGTGTGCCCTGGGTGGCATTTTTTTGGGGGTACAGCCACTCCTTGCCTGCCTCCCCGCGCACCGTAGCCACGCCCATGCACGCTGTAGCCCTGCCCATGCACTGTAGCCATGCCCACATGTGCTACAGCCCCACCCACATGCATTGTAGCCCCACCCACACACCTCTGCCCCCCCCCACTCTCACCAAGCTACACTACTGAAGTCACCATCAGTTCACTTCTTGTTTTAAAGTCATTGGTTCTTAATCTGGGGGCTGTGGACTTCTAGGGGTCTGTAGAGCCCTTACAGGAGGTCTGTGAACCCTTGCTGCTAGATGCTAACAGCAGCAGCAGCAACAGGGATGTGGCAGTGGAGGGGTCCGGGTGCTGAAACTACTCTCTTATTTGCAAACGAGGGAGTAGTTTGGGCACATGCACACGCCTGCTGCCGTGTCCCTTTCCTCAGAGACATGGGAACAGGAGCTGTGGGCACTGAGGGGCAAGACAGCAGGCATGTGCATGCACCCAAACTGCTGCTTCATTTGCAAACAAGGGAGCAGTTTCAGTGTCTGCACTCCCACCCTCACTACCACATCCCTGATGTGTGTGTATGCCCAAACTATGACTCTGGAGACCACCTTTTTAATCCTCACTAGACCAGGGAAACCCATTGGTTGACCTCAGATAAGTCACGTTCTCTCAGCCTCAGAGAAAGGCAAAGACAACAAATCTTGCCAAGATAATCCCCATGATCAGTTCACCTTAGGATCACCATAAGTCAGTTTTCAAAGGAGAGAGACATGATGGCTAGAAAGACCCTCCTGCTGTCTGCAGCACTTCGTTGTTGTGTGTTTTCAGGTCACTTCTGACTTAGGGCAACCCTAAGGTGAACCTGTCAAAGGTTGAGTTTTTTCTTGGGAGGGGGGTAAGATTTGTTCAGAGGGGTTTGCCTTTGCCTTCCTTTAAGGCTGAAAGAATGTGACTTGCCCGAGGTCACTCGGTGTCTAAGTGGGGATTTGAATGCTAGTCTGCAGAAACCTTTAATAAATCAATAAGTATTGGAATATTTAAACAAATATTTGAATATTTGAATCTAAGTTTAAATATTTAAATCTCAAGTTAACAAATTATATTTACAGGAAGTCCCTGGTAAAGAAAAGGTTAAGAACTACTGGTCTAGGTTATCTGAAGGACCATATCTCCCTATGTGAGCCTTTCTGCGTCCTGAGATGTTCTGACGAGGGCCTTGTCTCTGTCCCATCACCCTCACAGGGACATCTGGCGGGAACAAAGGATGGTGCTTTCTCAGTGGCTGGTCGCAGGCTCTGGAATCCCTTTCCAGGGAAGTTAGACTGACACCCATCTTGCTATCCTTTCAGCAAGCCTTTTTGGGGAAGGACCTTTCATATATCATGTCGCTTATATTTGTTGTTCTTTTTCATAGTTATGGATTTGACTGATTTTAATTTTATTGATAGTTTAATTATATTTTTAACTCAGATATGATGTAATTTTTTTCAGTTGTATCTGTTTTACGGTAACTTTGAGTTAAAACCTTGAGTCCTTGAGTCCTGCCTTGAGTCCTTGATTGGGGAAAAGATGGAATATATTTCTTCTTCTTCCTCTTCTTCTTCCTCTTCCTCTTATCATCATCATCATCATCATTTATTAATGGTATTTTTAACATTAAATCATCCAGAAGATCCCTGAGGCCTGTTTAAACAGTGAATCACTATTTTATCACCATTCCTGGAAGCTTCCAAGACAGGCAATTTTTTTGTCAGAAAAAGAGTGGATGGGGTAGTTGAGACCTCTCAAAACAAGCTTGGGGTCACATCAAGCCCGAGGACCACCCTTTTCCCACCAGTGCCAGTTCTTGAGCCATCGGTGACCAATCCCTTCTGAGTTTCTAGGAAAGAAAGAAACAACTGTAGCCATTAGGGTTGCCAGAGTGAAAACTGGTGAGGGCTCTAATATTTGTATGGAAGAGGAAATTGCAGCAGATGTTGGTTGTTACCTGGTTGCATTACAAGCAACATCTTCTAACATTCTCTCTTCCATACAACCAGTAAAGATAACAGGATACAGTTTTTGATCTAGGAGCATAAATAAGGTTCTGGCCCATGACATGTTGGGAAAAAAATAATCATCGGTCCCTCGTATCAGGTGGTTTGAGAAAACCCTGGTCTAAGTCTTCTGAAAGGCACCTGTTTGCTATCCCATCATTCTCTCCCAGGCCCTTCTGATATTTTGGCTTACAACTCCAACTCCACTGACTATTGGCCATGCTGGCTGGGGAAGCTGTAATACCAAAGCACTCCGGGGGGATCTGGATTTAAGGAAGCCTGTGTGGGAACATTAAAACTGTACTGAAGCTACTTGCATTTAGCGGCAGTTCTAGCAACATGTAGCCCTGGTAACTGCCAGCGAAGAAAAGTTGTAAACAGAGGAAGTGCCGGGAGGGGGGGATGTATCTTTGTAATGGCAATGTGACCTAGCTTTCAGTGATCATGTGTGGAGTGGCAAGCACTTTTGTTTTAATTTGCAGACCATAAGAAGTCAAGGATATTAACAGAAAGCAGCTGGCAGCAAAAGAAAGACTCTCTTCATGCAGCACAGAACTATCTCATGGAATGACCTGTCCTGTGACTATTAACATGATGAGACATAAAAATTGATTTTGTAAAGGATTTGCCAAATAGACAAGGGGAAAACCAAGCCTTAAGGTCCAGATATAAATAGTATAATGGGTCAGAAGCTGATTAGGGGGAGAGAGATTCAAGATGGCAGACTGTGAAGAAGCTTGGTAACAATGTGGGTTTCTAAATTATTATCCAGTGTAGATTAGCCAGTTCAATAAGAAAGCATGGAACCGGTCCATAACTCCCCCGATAAAGGGGGTTGATATTAGACACTATATAATAAGATAAAAATAAGACTTTTGAAATATTAATAAACATATGACAAAAATAGTATAGGAAATAAATGTGAGAAAGGAAAGTAAGAACTTAGGAATGTATGGATTTAATGATTTATACAGAGATACGTTACTTTACATTATACAAAAGAGTATTTTATTTATTGTAAACATTAATATGTCTTATGAACTTATGCTTGTAAGGATGAAAAAAAAATTAATAAAAAAAAAGAAACTGATTAGGGGATTGCATATTCACCACTGGACCTGGAAGGAATCTCTCCCTTTTAAAATTCTTTTTCAATTTTTTGTCATATTTGTTTCCCTCTTTGAGCCAGCTTAGTCCCAGAAGAGGCCTTTCCACCCTGCCACAGGGAAGCCCAGAAGCCAACTTCTGGATCATTTCCTATTGAAGGAAATGGCCTCTATTGGGCCTCTGGGGAGAGGGTAATGTGGGAAAAGTGCCCCGGAAATCATCTAAAGAACAAAAATATTTTTGTGGCCCAATAGAGGCCATTTTAGTTCTTTTTCTCCTTCCTGAATATTTTGAGAACAAAATATCCAGGAAAAAATATAATATTTTTAAAATCTGAGGAATAAACTAGGGGTTGCAACAAACAGTCCTGGAGGCTATATGTGACCCAGAGAGCACACTCCCCTTACCTTATAAATTCAGAAGGTTTACACCGAGTGGGAAACCTCTTGATGCTTTGGACTTGGATCCCATAATCCCTGACTGCACATCCTCCAACATTTCACAGATGAAAACTGGGACATGTGTGGCAACATCACAATGTGGCCAAGATGGGAAAAGTTATTAATGAGGAAGAACAGACAAGCTGAGAAAGAGTGCAGCAGTTTGCTTTTGCCTGAGCCTACTGGGAACAATGAGATTCTGCCCCATCCTCTTTTCTCCCTTCTTCTGAGTTAATTCAGTGCAAACTACTTTTGCATTTTGAACTCAGATTGCAGCAACTGAAGTAAGCTGAGGATAAAAGGGGAAGTGGGGGGAGAAGAGAGGAAAATGGGACATTTTAACAGTACTTTTAAAAAATGGGACGACAGAGGATTAATTGGGGTTGTCCCTGCCAAATTGGGATAGCTAGAGTGTATGCCCTATGCCTTCCTCAGGACAGGAAGGCAGCTTGGCCCAGCTATGCAGGCAGGGTGTTACACTCCACATGTGTGAATGCAGGATCTTGGCCAGTTATATTTTAAATGCATTTCAATTTTTTAAATTCAGTGTCTGCTTTAAACACAATAACTTGTTTTTTGTTATTGTTCTTAACATTTTTACGATTTTTAGCTGTTTTTCTGGTTTAATTCATCTTGTGAGCTGCCTTGTGTCCTGTGTCAAGAGAAAGGAGGCGTATAAAAGGAAATGAAATGCAATAGAACAAGCCTTGGCAGAAAAGGTGGTGTTGAAGCTGATCGTTTTAATGTTTTGTGTTATAATTCTATCTTGTTTAAAATTTTAGTATTGAACAGTAGAGCTTGGAAAAGTTACTTTTTTGGACCACAGCTCTCAGAATCCATGGGGAGTTTGTTTTAGAGCAGTAGGGCATTTGTTGTAGAGGGATGGCAATTGTACAGCCTGTAGGCTCCATATGGTCTACCAACTCATCCCTTGAAACGCCAGAGATACCTTTCCCTATGAGGGCCTGAAAACAAATCTGGCCTAGAAAACATATGGCCTAGAGCAATGCCCCATAAGTCTCTCAGAGCCTGTAATTCTCCATTTTTTTATTACATATTTTACACACACACACATGATTTATAAAATAGCAATATTATTAACAATTGTCAAATAAGCAATTTTAAGTATCTTCTTAACCTCCTTCACTTCTCCCTAGGATATGGTACTAGATTCTAATTCTAAATGTACTTCCAAAAACCCAGGTATTTAATTGTCTATACTTATACCCGATGTTTAACATATGAGAAAAGACTTTCATTTTTCACATATTCTTAATTCATTTCCTGCAAAAATAAAAGTATAAGGCCAGTTGACATAGTAAGTTTCAAGAAGCAAACTTTTGATGAAGAAAATTGGATTAGAATAAACATGGGGGTAATAAATTCCATCTTGTAAGGTATGGAAAGCAATAGTGCAATTCTCTATTTCAACACTATTTTCCTTGGGGAATGTCAGGACTCATAGCTCCTGGCATAGTATGCTGACCATACGAGTATATGTATAGAATGGCCTTGCTAGGTCAAATAGGGTGATACTTTGCTAAAGCACTATTCTGTATCAATGGCTAATTGCTACTTGCAACTGTGTATCTGGCTGGAACTTCTGAAGTATTACAAGGCACCAAATGGTTAATAGGTGTATTGTTCAATGTCGCTTTGTATCAGGGCAAGAGGGAAGAGGATCAGAAGGAGAGAGGCATATGAAAACTAGCAGGAAGGTGTTACGGGAACAGGCAAGGAGGGCTAAATACCTTTTTTTCAGCACAAGGAAGAGCCCTTGCAGTCACTTCCATTTTGGAAGGAAAAGGGGCTCAGGGCAGCCTGAGAAGATCTAGGTAGTGGAAAAAGCAGCCAACATGGCATCTAGACCCTTCCCGAGTTATTGGGGCAGAGGGATACTGGGTATATGCAATACTTCTTCTATGATTTTCATAGTGATAGAGCATTGACAACATCTATGAATCACTGAAATCATCATGAAAGGCTTGGCCAAACTTTATCCATTCTTTGCCTTAGGACATGACATTCCGTGCCAAAAGCTATGGCCTTATATAAACTCTGACTACTGAGCCCACGGAAGTGTTAAATGTCTGGTAGGCACTTAGAGAGAGATTTTCTTCGAGAGGCATTGTCACTAGTGTGGCAAGCTCTAGGTCAGAGCTTTCCAAACTTTTCAGGTTGGAGAGACACTTTTTTAGATATGCATCGTTTTGCAACACAGTACAGTCAGCCGTCTACATTTCAGGTTTCACTTCTGCGGATTTGATTATTCACATATTATTTGCTGTCACTTCTGCTGCTTCCCTGTGCCATTTTTAATAGGGAGTGCGAGCCTCATGAGACTGAGAAACTGTGAACGAGGTTTGTAAGTCCCTCTTAAAAATGGTGTGGGGCAGCAGTGGAGGTGGCAGTAAGCCCCACCGGCCACCCACTTCTGCCTTGTGAAGGAACCCTGATGCCTCAAAGAAATCCATGATGGGTTGATTATGGTGATCATATTTTTGTGGGTTAAATATGATTTGAGAGGGTCTAGAGTTATCCACAGTTTTTCCACTTTCATGGGGGACCTGTGTCCTGAACCATAGCGAATGTGGAGGGATGACTGTTATTCAGTTTTACTAGCAAACTGGAGGTTAAACTAATCCCTTGTAAGAGATACATAACTTGTAATAACAAAATGTAGAGAGACACAACATATCTCATGAAAACCATTCATATATTTTTAAAAATTATGATTTATAAATAACATACATTTCCAAGATTGTAGGCGACACACCTACACACTTCAGGCGACACACTAATGTGTCACGGCACACCATTTGGAAAGCCCTGCTCTAGGTTCTAATACAATGACTTTCTTGATACCAGGAACAACACATTGTGAAATTTATTAATCGGCTCTGTCTCTAGCTATAGGGAATTGTCCAACTGCAGTGACCCAGTCCACAGTCAGATACATGGTTTTATAATACAATGGTTCCTCCACTTGTGCGAGGGTTTGGGGTGCAGAAGCCCTTGCAAAAGTAGGAAAACTGTAAATAATTACCCCTTTCCACGATCCCCCTCCCATTCCTTGCCTTTTGTCCTTCCTTCTCTGCGCTTGGCAAAAGACAAGAGAATGAGAGGAGGAGAATGAGGGAGAGGTACATGTGCGCTTTGTGAATAATCAAATTCACGAAGGTCAAGCGCACAAGTGTGGAGGGAGGACTGTATCTTTGGTGTCCAGAAAGACAGATCATAAGAAATGGAAAAGAATAAGTAGACTTGCTTGGAGGTGTCTACTAATAGGAAAATTACCCTGCACACCCCTTGGGGGGCACTAGATGGTAAACATTTAGACCCCCCCCAATAATGGCAGGTATCCTAAGGACCAAAGAAAAGGCCCTGGGGGCTGCATGTAGCTCATGAACTGTATACCCCACACTTCCAAAGGTCTCCCAAGGAGGAAATCAATGGACAAGTCAAGAAACTATGTTGGTATTTTCTTGTGTGAGCTGATTTATAACCTTACTTTGATTCTCTGTAACAGTGAATGAATCCACAGACAGATGCATACTTCCCAGAGTTATAAATGCTGCAGAATTTCAGAAATGTTTTTAACTGTTTTGTTTAAAATCAATAGATGATTTCCCATAGCTCTTCACATTACTTGTCACAAAAGTTGCTTTGTACCAGTAACATATGGTCTCTAATCGTTTACACACCCATTCAATTGTTTTGGATCTTTCAAAATGGGAGTGTCTAGGTGCATGAATGAGCATCAGTGTAGTGTAGTGGTTTGAGCATTGGATTATGATCCTGGAGACCAGGGTTCGATTCCCCACTGAGCCATGGAAACCCACCAGCTGACCTTGATGTGTCACATACTCTCAGCCCCCAGAAAACCTCATACTATGTTTGCCTAAGGGTCATCATAAGTCAGAAATTACATCAGCAGCAACGTAGGTGCATAAATAATTCTGTGTGATGAATCTGTGTGTCAACTTTGCCTTCCCTCCCTCCTCAACTGTCATGATATCCAAGCTGTATAACATCTTACTAACCTTTCTTATTTAGAATAAAAATGTCCTTTGCTTACCTCTTTGTTAAATGTTATTAATACTTTGACTGCTTGGGCACACAGGGTGCACTTTCTCTCAGTGAGAGGGGAAGCTGAAGATTTACTTCAGCTTACTCATCACTTTATTTCCCTCATGGAAAAAGAAGAGAAAGGCCATGGAAGACATATAGGTAGGACCTGGGAGCCTTTGTTTCACTAGACCTCTCTTCCTTATCTAGCATTTCTTCCACCCTGAGAAACAAAGGTCATTTCTGCCCTACACTGTTATAGTGCTATTATTCTACTTTCAACATGCTGTGGAATTCTGGGGTATGTAGTTTCTTGAGGCCCAAGAGCTCTCTGCCTGAGAATTCTAAATACTCCTTCCTAAACTGCAAACTGCAGGATCCCATAGGATGTTGAAAGTGGAATGATAGCACTATAACAGTGTAGTGTGGAAATGGCCAAAAAGAGATGTTTTTCCCCCTTACGGCTACCAATCTGGTGCTGAGGAACCCGGTTCCCCTACCTTTCCTGGAAAGGAGTAGCTCATACCCCTTTCCTGCTGGAGAGGTAAGGAAATATGGGCACAGTTGTTCAGCTTTCCTATTCTGCCTTCTAGAAGACATTGAGAAACCTCAGCCACCTTCCCAAAGGGATGGTTCCCAGAGAAGATTCCTGGCAGGAGAAAGCACTACTGTGATATTCAATCTGGACTTTTGTTTGGGGAAAAAAAAAAGATTCTTGTGATTGTTAAAGAAATGAAAGTAAAGTATGGTTATGTACAGACTTCTCCTGCTTATCTGACAGGTTAGTGACCGTAGCATGTCAGAAAGCAGAAATGGTCAAAAATCAAAACCTGTCTTCTGTAGAGAACATGAAGGACTTAACAAAGGATCTCTTGGGACCGACTGCATGTGCTGCTTGTAAAGTATCTCAGCTGGCTTGGCATCTTTTTTCCCCCTCTGAGCTCACTTTACTAGCAGTGCATGTGTGATCCCAAGCCAGCCTCCATAGGCAGGAAGAACTGATGGAAGCTCATTGTGTTGATGCCTGCAATGCAGACAAGTTCCATTAAATCGACCAGGCAAGCCACCCTTTCTGTAGGCAAGACGCTGGACCTCCCACACATGTGACTGGTCCCAAGCAAGCCTCTGTAGACAAAAAGAACAGATGAAAAAGCAGAACCCACATCAAATTAATGGAACTTGTACTCAATTTGGAAGTGTTGAAAGAGCAAGTCATCAGATGACGGGACTTCGAAAGGCAAAGGCTTGCTGTATGTGATGTACAGGATATTTAATAAAGTGATGATCTGTTGTGGGGTTGAAAACATGGAATGTTGGAGAGGATTGGTGTCTGGCTGAGTCTTTCAATGGGATTTTTAACAGGCTGGTATATATTAGTCAGTGAAAAATAGGAACAAGAGACAGGAATTAGTGAGAGTCAGAGATAGTGAAGGGAAAGAGTTTGAATTTTGAGTCAGTTGAGACTGGATCAGCATATATTAAGAAGAGACAGGGAAAGCGTTAATAAGATGTGTTAGGGTCAGTTAGGATTTAGGGCTCATCCATAAGGGAAAAAGGGTATCTAGAAGTGCTGAGAATTTCTAATTCTTTTTTATTTTAGCTGCATATTCCCAGATTTGCAACCAAACTCTTCCTTGAGACATCCCACATTTTCTTTACTCTCCCTCCCTTGCGTTCTTCTTACTCCCTCTTCCACTGATCATACGTCACATCTGAACTCGTGCAACATGTCAGAAATTGGATTTCCATCAGTTTCTACAGAGCCATCTTTATTATTACTGAGGAGTTATAGCCTAAATACTAAAGTGTTTTGGCAGTGTTAGAATAAGTAAGCATCGGGATCATTTTGTGTTTTGGTAAAACCGTTCCTCTTTGTGCGAGCCAGTCTGGTGTGGGGGTTTGGTCATTGGACTGTGATCCTGGAGACCAGGATTTGATTCCCTCCTTGGTCATGGAAACCCACTGGGTGACCTTGGATGTATCACACACTCTCAGCCCCCCAAAAAACCTATGAGGGATTCGCCTTAGGGTCGTGACTTGAAGGCACCTAACAACAACTATTCCTCTTTGCCTCATTTGATCCCTTTTGCATCTGTATGGTGGAAACAACAATTGTGTTTACTGGTGGCAGCCACTTAGCTAGTTCCAGGATAATACCAAATGACACCCAAGTAGAGATATATTTCATTGTGGAAAATACTGGACCTAGACATTAGGAAGGAAAAGTGCTTCATAATACCAGAAGTTCATAGGACATACTTCAGGAGGAAGAATACTTTGTGTGGATTTCCAAAATAAATTTGATTTGTACAGGAACAAACTGGGACTTTCAGAAATTTTTTTTTCCGACCAGGAGGAAAGATTAGATGACCTAAGAAAGCAACAATAAGAACTAAGCCTTGAAATTCGGTAACCATAGGCTTCTGTACACCCAGTAATCTTTAGCTGTGTGTTGAACTTCTGTTTAACAGTTTATTCCTGTAACGTACACACGTGCCTCTAGGAAGGCTACAATAGCACTATTGGTGTGGCTGAGTTCAGACACATGCTGTCTGTGGTGGCAGCATTTATTCAAGATTCTTACAAGTATTTCCCCTCTGGGAAATGAGGAAGAAAACACACACAGAGAGAAGCAAAGATCCTCCTCTTCATGCCTCAGCAAACCTTGTCTGCCAGGAGTTCAAACAAGGAAGCCCAGCCAGGGGCACATACGTTTCAGTTGGCATAAGCTTTCCTAGCCTTCAGCCCACTTGCATTTGATGAATTAAGCTGCATTTCACAAAAGCTTATGCCAAATCAAACCTGTCAGGCTTTCATGTGTTACAAGGCAGAGTTCAGCTGAAATTGAAGAGCCACAAAGGTGTGGGGTTGCAATCTTAACTGCCTTGTTAAGTGTCCCAAATCCACTGGGGAAAAAGCCTCCATAGATTCCAATGGGTCTTTATTTTGGAGAAAATGCATCATGGGATTGGGTTTGGAACAGATTTCATCTGATGTCTCTTTAACCCTCCCGTTCCCAGGCTTTGTAAAAAGAAAGGGCCAAGGCAAGTTTTATGCCTTGCTGCTATATTTCTAGCTCCATGCACTTTGCATCTTTTTCAAATCTCCCCTTCTTGGTCTGTCCCATCCCACTGTCCTCCTTCTTTCCCATGGAGTGACTTCAGAAGAGAAAAAGATCCCTCATACTAGCTTTGGAAACATCCATAAAGTGAGGGGGTTTCAGTGTGAGGGAGAACAGGAGCTGATTGTGATGATATTGACTTTTGAGAGTGAAATTAAGGTATAGTTATATTTTGCCTGAAGGCACCAGATCCCATCTGAACTTGGCAGTTATGCATGGTCAGCCCCGGTTAGCACTTGGATGGGAGACTGCCAATGAATACCAGGTGCTGTAGGCTATATTTCAGAGAATGGAACTGGCAAACCCACATCTAAGTATTCCTTGCCTAAGAAAACCCTATGCAATTCATGCAGTTTCCATAAATCAATGGGTGACTTGAATGCACATACCTACCCATCTATATAGTTATGTATGCAATGTATACTATATGTAATAAGATACGAATCTGTTGGGCAGTGGTGAGAGTATGGGATGTTGGTAACTGACTGAATTGTTGATGTTAAAAAGGCTGGTGGGTATGACAGAGTGAGAGATTTGAGTCTGTCAAAGTTAGGAATTAGAGTTAGTCACAAGGATAGTTATACTGAGCCAGAAGGAGAGATAGGGATTACTTAGGATCAGGCAGTTAGTTGGGTTCAGTAAGGCTTATGAGGAGATCGGGAAGTGTTAGTAGAGTCAATTAGGATTTAGATGTGTTAAATAAGTAACCTTCAACTGTATTTCGTACTTCTGCTTAGTAAATTAGTTTCTTATTATATACCTGTGCATCTAAGAATGCGATAATAGTGCTATGGTTGAGTTCAGACACTGGGGTCCTTACTGCACAAAGTTGTCATACCGCCACAGTAACGCGTTGTTCCTGGTACGGGATCTGTGCTATTGCACGATGTGATTGCTAACCAGCTCCTATCATGTTGCAATCCATTGGAAATCCACCCTTTTTCAATGCTGGGAAAAAATCTGGTAATGACCCCCTTTCCTGCCACAATCCCATCAGCTATGTGAGGGTGGTTTCTCAACAGCGCTTGATACAGCTTCTTGCCATAGCTGATCCCAGAGTGAGTGTGCTGTGGGAATTTCCAGGATGTCCTCGTTTCAGCTACTCCCATGGTATGGTAAGTTCAAAATTTATCACCTCTTCATGTTTATTTTAAATTTCTCCTTTGAGTTACTTGTTTTAATTACATTTTTTAGCATTATAGTGCACAAATACAATAGCATATGGTGTGTGTCATGACATTTAATGTTGCTGCACTAGTACAGTTTTTTTAAAAACTGACCAATCATGAGCTGTGGGGCAGGAAAAAGGTGGGGAAAAGGACTTGTCAGTGGCACTGTGATGCAGTGGGAACACCAGTGGCAATAACGCTACTCATCCGCTTAAGTTGAAAGGATGTAGTATGTAGTAGAGAGTGTTCATAGCCCAATACCATCACCATCACTTCGGCAATGCTGGGACTGAAACAGAACGACACACTATTGAGGCATATATGGTGTGGTAAAGGTCACGGCATCTGTAGTGGCACCAGTGGTTCAAGGGTGGCAGTGACCAGTGGTGAGGTTATAGAACAGAATCTGAACACACAAACTACAGGGATACCTTGAAGGTTCCCCTCAAGTGGTGATGGTAGCACTGGGACCAATGGAGGTCCTTACATTTGGTGCCATAGTGGTGGGTTAAGTAGAAGTCCTCACAGCGCTGCTTCTGAGTTTCCATATGATGGCTTGCATGGCATGGAGATCTGAGCACACAAGTGCCCTGAAGCCAACAGAAATCAGCCAGAAAGTGTGACCTGGGGCAGAGGCGAAGCAAGACTTTGCTAGTGAGGCTATAGTATCAACAAAACAAGAGGGGATCTAACGTCACAAAGCGTTGTGGTCCAGTGAAACACATGCCCCAGAGAAGCAATCCCAGTTAGAACAGGTTTATATGGTCATCTTTTAGAGTACCCAGTAAAACCTAAAGATGATGGTGAGAATCTCTAGGAATGGTGACATATCACTTTGGATGTGTCAGTGTGTTATGTGAATATGGAATTTAAATGTAGGAACAGCTGTATACTTTCAGGTATTTTACGGTTATGTCACCCCATTTTGATTCGCCTAGCATGGAGTATATAACTCAGCAGAACTCATCATATAATTATTGCTGAAGGGTGGAAGTATCGCATTTTTCTTTTTGAAATAAATAGTGAAAGCAAAGGTTAGAATTCATCGCAGTCACTCATAACAAATCGGGATAAATGTAAATATTTCCAATATCTAATGTTCTAATGTCATTAAGTCTGCTTTTTTTTGTAATACAGCTAGATTTGCTGTAAAAGCCGCCTTAACAAGCTTTTGAAGGCAATTTGCTGATTAATGGATGCTTGTTGTTTGTATATATTCTAACCCTGTATGTACTTGGTTGCTGTGGCTGTGACCTTTCTCTTTGCTTTTCTGCCTATAACCAGTATTTGGTTGCCAAACAAATTTGACTGAGCAATTGTATCCCATCAGACTAAATATTGAACTAGGTGAGTCTTTACAAAGTAACTAACAGAAAGACAGGCCCCTGTCCTCAACAGCTTACAGTATAAAATATTTGTCTCTCCTATTGCCAATCTTCTACCTTTTGGACAATCATTCTCTTAAAGTATACGTGAAGCCCTGAGACTGATAATTAATTTCTTTAAGGGGACTGGAAGAGAATATGTTGACCCTTGCAAGATTCCAACCAGAGTCTGTAGGCCTCATACAATGGAGTCACCTGTTGCAAATGTTAGAAAACTCTACAGGAGTGAAGTGTCCCCAAAAATGGCTAATTATGAGAGTGCACCTGTCCTATATTTCCGATAATGCTTGGAAAGGGAGTAGGAAATGAGGGAATCCACATCACAGGTGGAT
This sequence comes from Cyclura pinguis, assembly GCA_030412105.1. Lineage (NCBI taxonomy): Eukaryota > Metazoa > Chordata > Lepidosauria > Squamata > Iguanidae > Cyclura > Cyclura pinguis. Next base: position 12,188,171 of record CM059606.1, on the reverse strand, counting down.
TTATTCAGTCAAGGAAGCTACAGCCTTGAGTTTGCAACATCCGAGCAGGGCTGTTGATGACCAGGGTTCTTGATGATCTCTCATTCATAGGCTTGCCATAAATCAATGCCTACCTGATGGCAATTAACAGCCAAGTGATTTTACCGATATAAACTTCCTGACATCTACACTGGAAGGCATAAATAGCAATCTGCTACTGCAAGTGACAAAATGATTCAAAGCATATCTTTTGAATTCAGTCATCACCAGTATGTGCTCCATGCTCCTGGTTCTTTTAGATGAACACTCAGGTTATCTTGGTGACCTGGCATAAGCTGAGTATCTTGCTGGGGCTATAATGGGGTCAGGAATACTATAGCCCTTTAGATGTTGCAGTTCCTAGCATTGCTACCATGGGCTCTGCTGGCTAAGAGTTAAGTCTGACCACATCTGGAGAGCCTCATAATCTCCACCTCTGGAATGCTTCCTTTAAGTGAGTGGAGTTGACCACAGGAAAGGTGGAAAGGGGTAAAATCAGCTCCATCCTCTTATAAATCCCCTGCCTAACCCAAAGTCCATATTTATGAGTGACTGAAATTCTGCCTATCTGTGGAGAGACAGCCTGGCTCTTCCCTGTGTCTCCTGCCAGGAAACTCTTCTCGGCAGAAAATAAAATTTTCAAACAATCAGTTTGCTGTTGACATCACACATAAGAAACATGTGGGCCCCACTACAAGGCCAGCTCAGAGCACTGATTTTATGTATTGTGAAATTGCAGCAAATTGTTGGAAGGTGATAATGATGATGATTTCAGCAGCGATGGGTGTTCTGGGAGCAATTCCAAACAAACTGACAAAAGATCTGAATGAAATCCCCCTGGACAGGGTCCTGATAGTCCAATAAGAAAAGAGTGACACCCCTTGGAACCTGCCACATTATCCAATGGTACCTCACTGATTCTTGGATTCCCAAATAGAATCCAACTCACTAGACTCACTCCAGTAGTTAACACCTGGTAGACTGGGCAACTGAAAGACAGCAGTACAAATGGTGATAGGAGGAAGAGAAAGAAGAAAAAGAACATTGGATAACATTGGTGAATTGACCATATCCCTGGTGCTAGTCGGATTGCCCTCAGGCAGCAAAAATCTTGGGTCAGCCCTGATTTTTAGTTTCCTAGTATTGCTTCTGTTCTGTCACCCTTGGGGCGGCTTCTCATACTTTAGTCAGTTGTCTTTTGCATCCCGAAACATAAGACCCAGTAGCTGAGATCTCCACTCTTTTCTCCCCCCCACCCCAAGTAGTATGTTTTTACCAGCTCAGCAGCCTATCAGCAGTGCGCCGAGACAATCCCTCCTGCAGTCTTTGGTCAGTGTGCTTTGCAGCATCTTCCTTGAGTTGGAGAGCACTATCGGGAAGCTGCCATTGTTCTGAAAGGATGACCTTTGTAAGATCCTTGGCTTGCTGCCATAAAGATTACAAAGATGCAGCCAATAGTTCAGATGGCCTGTGCTTTTTTATTTTTAAAAAAGCTTCCTGCAGCCATCCTCAAATACAGCAAAGGTCTGCGTCAATGAAGCATACAGCAAAGATGTTTTAAAAATCAAGAATCAGAATCACAATAAATGGAAGAGAGGACCAGGTAGAGTGGCAGCCAGCCAGCCAGAATCATAGAGTTGAATCATAGACTCATAGAGTGGTCAACACATAGAATCATAGAGCTGAAAGTTGAAAAGAATGACAGAGTTGAAAGTTGGACAGAAGCACTGAGCTGGTCTCTAGTTCTCAAACTTTAATCCTCCAGGTGTTTTGGATTTGAAGTCCCAGAAGCCCCAGCCAGTTTGTACAATGACTGAAGATTCTGAGAACTGAAATATCCAGAGATGTAGCTATGGCGTGACACAAAATAAAGGGATTACCCCCCGTAAGAATTCTGCCTTCCCAAATGAAATTTCCTTTCAGTCCCCAAATTTCAGAGTGAGACACAGAAAACTATACACATAGAACTCTTCTATGTTTGGATACCTTTGGTAATGTTGCCTGCCACTTTTCTTTGGAATACTACACTGTATTTCTGAATGCTCAGCTGAAGTTTTAAGTTTCTGCAGTGCTAGAAATTTGGGGTCTGAAAGAAAATTTCCCGGGGGCAGGCAGAATTCCTACTGGGGTAATGACTCCATTTCCTCACCCCTCGCCAGCTATACCTCTGGACTAGCCATTCACTTCCAAATTGACCTACCTTACAGGATTGTTGTAGGGATAAAATGAGTATGTTTGAGCTCATTAGAGGAACGATGGGACAGGACCGTAAGTAAGAAATAAATAATGGATGCATGCAGGATCACATTGCAGTGCCACAGACCTAGATTTGAGGTTTCCAGATTCATTCTTGGTGCTCCAAAAGCAAAACCCCACGACAAACGTCAAGTAACAGTGAGTTTACAGATCCCCTGTTCTTCTCAGAAGCCTTGTAACAGCACAATGCATATTACCTTCCTAAGTTAAGGTCATCGATGAGATGCTATCAATGGAAAGTACTGGCACCAACTTCTCTCATCTGAAATTCTTATGAGATTATGTTAATTTATTTGATTTAATAATATCTGGGATCTAGGACAACAAGCAGAAGGCAACCAGCATGAAAGAGAAGTCTGTCCAGTGTCAACCTTGAAAAGGAATGTCAAGATGGGAATCTTTGTTACTAACAAAAGCAATTCAAGAGGAGACGAGAGAGCTGGGCAAGGGATTCTAAAGAAGAAAGAGAGTCACAGCATCTGAAGACTAAAAAAAATTATCATGATGTAGCTTTTTGTACAGTAGAATTTATTTTGTCCAGTGTAGAACATTCATGGCTATACAGCAGGAGTGGAGAGCTGGTAGGCCAGATATACCCTATGGGCAACTCTAATGTCTATGCCACATCCACCCACATGGCATTTAAGCTTTAAAAGAAATCCTAAATACCTCACTACAGCGAAGAGTAGGGTTGCAATATGACCTGGACAGCCGGGTTTTACACTGATTCTAGGCATGCTCCCCGGTGCCTGTTTGGGCTATGATTTCACCTGAATTCCAGGCTTTCATTTCAAAACAAGTAAGCCGCTAGCCCTTGTAGAAGCTGAGATATGGAGCAAAATGTGGAGGCGCATTTCTATCGAATTGCTCAGACAGAAGTAGGTCCATCTGGGAATTTCAGGTGTGAGGAGAGTAAGAATGAGGGGTGTGAGTGGTGGACTGCAAGAAGAAGCAAGGGTGAGGGCAAACAGCGAAGGCCAAGGAGAGGCAAGGGAGGGAGTAGGAGAGAGAAGAGAGTGAGGAGTGAAAGCAGTGGGTGCAAGGAAGGAGGAGCGGTGAGATGCACTGCAAGACCATAGAGAGAGAGGTGAGGTGAGAGAGACAGCAAGTGCAGTCAGTCCTCCACATTTGCCAGGGCGCAAGACTCTGGCCATTTCTGCACGACACTCTTATAGCGCGATGATTCCACTTTCGACCTCCTATGGAATCCTGGGGTTTGCAGTTTCGGGAGGGGCCGGCCAAATCACAGAATTGTAAAGTTGGAAGAGGCCGCAAGGGCCATTGAGTCCAACCTCCTGCCATGAAGGAATATACCATCAAAGCATTTCCAACAGATGGCCATCCAACCTCTGTTTAAAAATCTCCAAAGGAGAAGACTCCACCACATTCCAAGGCATGCATTCCACTGTCAAACTGCTCTTACCATCAGGAAGTTCTTTCTAATGTTTAGACGGAGTCTCTTTTCCTGAAGTTTGAAGCCATTGTTCCATGTCCTACTCTCTGGAGCAGCAGAAAACAGGCTTGCTCCATCCTCTGTATGACATCCCTCTGTTACTGCCCGGGCTAGTCTGAGCTTTGGGGATATTAAAAGATATCCCTTGATATCAGAATTCGGCTGCACTTCTCTATTCCTTTCCATGTGCTTGCGAGGCCACCGGACAAACACGTAAACAAGCTCGGCCGTTAATTGCCGTAATATTCAAACTACAATACAGGCAGGCCAGAAATAGCTGACTCACTGCTTTAGGAGACCTCCAGGCAAGTACGCTAATTAGGTATGCACGCCACTTACAAAAGAGCCTCTGCCCCGCGATGGCAGCTTGATGGGTGAAACTGTACAATACCCAAGTACTCTGCGTTTGCATACTGGCTACTCTACTGAGAACCGCTACGATAACTCAATCATTCAGATTCTGACCTTTCGGAGGCTTTGTCTCCAACTCCAAATCTATTGTTTTCCCCCAAGTACGGCATAGCCTGCAGTCCCAATTCTCCTGATAAAAACCCTTGATTCCGAGACCTTCCTCGGATCGCTCCCGAGTTCCATCCCGCCTTGCTGCCGCTTTGCTTGGCGAGCCTCCCCTCAGCTCCACGTGCTGAGCTACATTGCACCCCAGCCTCGCTCTCTATTTTTCTGGGCTTCAGGACAAGTGAAGTATCACCCAAATCAGCAACCCCTCTAAAAATCCCTCTATACCGCTCCAACCTTTATTTTCTTTAGTTATCCTGTGTGAGTGTGTCGCATACACTGTTTTGCTTGTGTATTTAATAAAACATCATTTATTGCTTCAACTTCTGTGTGCTCCTTGAGTCAACCCGACCCTGTAGACATAGGGTTCAAGATCTCGCTACGTTGCCTTGCCTCTCATAACGCTAGGCAGTGCTCTGAGCTAATTTTCCCCAACCTCAGTGGAGCACATTTTGGTGTCCCTCCCGGAACCCCCAGTTCACAGAGTAGCACCTCCAAATATGTAAACATAGCTATATGTAAACATATGCATCCCTTAACCTTCTCTTCTCCAGGCAAAACATACCCAGTTCCCTAAACTGCTTCTCACAGGGCATGGCTTCCAGGTCATTTTGGATTACCCTCCTCTGGACACCGTCCTGGTTGTCAATATCCTTCCTGAACTGTGGTGCCCAAAACTGGATACAGCATTCCAGGTGGGGGCCATTTCCGCACTAGCCTGTTATAGCGCTATGATTCCACTTGCAACATGCTATGGAATCCTGGGGTTTGCAGTTTCGGGAGGGGCCGGAGGGCCCCTCCCGAAACTGCAAACCCCAGGATTCCATAGCATGTTGCAAGTGGAATCATAGCGCTATAACAGGCTAGTGCGGAAATGGCCGGAGTCTGATCAAAGCAGAATGGAGTGGTACTATCACTTCTCTTGATGCAGCAGTGGAGTGCAAAAGCAAGAGAAGGGAGTGTGGCAGAGGTGAGTCCAGGGAGAGGGGAAAACTGAAAATAGGGCAAACTGGAAGCATGCAAAAGAGGCAAGGCAATAGCAACAGACGTCATCTCTCCATACCGTATTTTTTTTATGACAGTTGCAATTCTAAAAATTAGTATGAAGCTTGAAATATCATGGAAGGAAAAAAAACTATTAATATATAATTTGCATACTTAGAATAGTTAAGATAATTTTCATTAAGATGCAAATTAGGTGCCCAAACCACATGGAATATGACACTCCTACTAAAGGAGGCTTAGTAAGCCCAGTTATAATGCAGTTTGCAGCAACGCTTAACTGTTCTCTCCTTAACTGTGACTGCTTCAAATCATTTGGAAAAGGTATCTATCTGATTGTAAACCATGGGAAATTTTTTCAAACTAGAATTGTAGCAGTAGGTAGACTATTTTTGTGTTGTTGTAAAAAAAAAAATATGTGGACAGTAAGAATGGCAGGTGCCCCTTATTGCTATCCCTTGTTAAAGGCCTAGAAAGCTTCTATACAGGCATTAAACATGGCGCCAAAATATCCTGCATTTTCAGCTATTGGTCAAACACACATAGAATCATAGAATCATAGAGCTGGAAGAGACCACAGGGGCTATGAAGTCCAACTCCCTGCTATGCAGGAACACACATCAAAGCATTCACAACAAATGGCCATCTAGCCTCTGCTTAAAAACCTCGAAAGAAGGAGACTCCACCGCACTCCCAGGCAGCATATTCCACTGCTGGACAGCTTTGACCATCAGGAAGTTCTTCCTGAGGTTCAGGTGGAATCTCCTTTCCTGCAGCTTGAATCCATTGCTCCTTGTCCTGGTCTCTAAAGCGGCAGAAAACAAGCCCGCTCCCTCCTCGACATGACATCCCTTCAAATATTTAAACATGGCTATCATGTCCGCTCTTAACCTTCTCTTCTGCAGACTAAACATACCCATCTCGCTAAGCCATTCCTCATAGGGCATGGCTTCCAGACCGTTCACCATCTTGGTCACCCTCCTCTGGAAACATTTCAGCTTGTCCTTCTTGAATTGAGGTGCCCTGGACACAGCATTCCAAACGAGGTCTAACCAAAGCAGAATAGAGTGGTACCATTCCCTCCCTCAGTCTAGACACCATACTCCTAATGATGCAACCAAGAATTGCATTGGCTTTCTTGGCTGCCGCATCACACTGTTGACTCATGTTCAGCTTGTGATCTACCAAGACTCCTAGATCTCTTTCACACGTACTGCAACCCACAATTTACACTCCAGGCATTGGTGGGGTGTCTTTGCAAGTGTGGCTGTGGCCCAGTCTTTGCACTCCAGGCTCAGCAGTGTGCTCAGTCTGGCAGCAGTAAAATTCCTCCCTTCGCAGTGGCTGCTAGCCTGCTATCACAAGATTTTCAGTAGTTGAGGGTTCTTATGAGATTTGAGATCTTACAGGAGCCTGAAACTCTCAGGAGAGACCTATGTTACTGTGATGGAAAAGCCTGAACCCGGGGTCTACAATTTAATATAAACTGGAGATTAAAAATATACCCCTCCACATGCTTGAGAGGCCCCCGGATAAGCACGCACATGGGCACGGCCAAACGGCTGAAAAATACAAGAAAAATCCTGGTCAGGCCAGTAACTTTCCGTCGCGCCACTTCAGGAGACCTCCAGGCAAGTATCCATCAAAACACAATTAAGTATGCACCGAGCACACAAAAGATTCTCAGCCCCGAACCGTCAGCTTGACAGGATTAGCCCTCCTGACTACACAGACTGTCAAGTGCAGCCTATTTGCACACTGTCAGGGCTATTGACAACCCTGACTAAAACCCATCAAGTCAAGCACTGACCTTGCGGAGGCTTTGTCTCCACTTGAGAACCTATTGTTCTCCTCGGGAACTGTCTACCCTCCAGGCACATTTCCCCCTATAACTACCCCCAGTTTTCAAGCGCTTCCTCAGATCTCTCCTGGCTTCCTCCCCGTCTTGCTGCCGCTCTGTCTGCCAAGCCTTCCCCTCAGCCTTCACATGCTGAGCTCTACCGCCCCTGACTCTCTGGCTCCATTTCGGCTTCCTGGACATCTGGATCAGGTGTAGTATTCCCCCGATACTCCTTTTAAAATCCCCTATCAATTTTCCTCTCTTTACTTTTCTTAGGTCTGTGTGAGTGAGCGCGTCAGTGCGCAGTGACTTAGGTTTTAAATAAAGAAAATAATCATAAATTAATTTTGTCTGGGTCTTGACTCAGCCCGACCCCGTAAAAGTTGGGTACAAGGTCTCACAGGGTTACCCTACCTCTTGTGTGTGCTGGGCATGTGCTTGGTGCAACTTGGAAATCCCCTTAAAATCGGGGTCAGATTAGGTGTCCTCTGAGGGACCCCTGGAACTCAAAATAACTGATTCGGTGACGGGGACCCCCGGAACTCAAAATACCTGATTTGGTGACTGGGACCCCCGGGACCCCCAGAAAATTAGGGAAACACCTACATAGACCTGCCTCATATATCTCAGCCAGTCTTGACTGTCCCTTATTGCTGTTTTGAAAATCTGGCAACCCTTGTGGAAGTGTGAGTGTGTGGCACACACTGTGGCCTGAAGCCCCTAGAATGTTAACCCTTCTCCTTCAGGCCTGGAAAAGATTCTACCACCCAAACATAGATGGAAAACAATAATAAGACATGGAGCCCATCTGCAATAAAAGGCAAAAGTACATTTTAATATGGGGAAAGATGCAGCCCTCCAGATGTTGTCTGACTCAGCTTCCAGCATTCTTCATCATTGCCTATGCTGGTTAGGGCTGTTGATACTTGAAGTCTAATAATTTCTGGGCAGCTACATGATTCCTGCTGCTACCTTTCAGCAATGCAAACCTTAAGTAAAGTGGGCCAATATCACTGAGGCTTGGCTCATTTTAAGCCTTAGTTCAAGTCTGAGCAATTTGTGACCTTCCAGATATGATTGGAACTGCAACTCCCATCAGTCTTGACTGATATAGTCAATGGCAAGGGATGGTGGGAACTGCAGTGTATTATCTGGTGGGCCAGAAGTTTTCCCCTGCCACTTTAAACAGAATTGCTTTGAGATGTTCTTTTGTGCATTTCTTTGCCTTTTGATTCTACTGTTTACAACCTGCACAGATGTACACTCAGCTGCCATCTGAGAATACTTCATGCATTTGCTGGACTCTCCTTCCCAATAGCTCCTGCTGCAGTAAATCTGTCAGGCTTTAAGAAAGCACATGTTTCGTCATTGTTTCTGTTGTTTCAGGCTTATATGCGCTTGCTGTCTCTGGATGCTGACATCCTATATTGGAGACTGAAGTCCCCAGGAGATGGAAACTCAAAATGTCACCCTGCATTTCCCTTGATATTTTGTTATTTTCCATTAAGACTTGAAGTGTGGCTCAGAGAAGCTATGCAGAAATTTCCAAAGGGCTTTAGAAAACTCTGAAGCTCTGAGCTAGTCCTGTGAGGCCAAGTGAAGCAAAGGAGTGGGAGCAAAACAGTTCTGTTGTTGTTGTGTGCCTTCAAGTTGTTTCTGACATATGGTGACCCTAAAACAAACCTATCACAGGGTTTTCTGGGGCTGAGAGTGTGTGATGCACCCAATGCCACCCAGTGGTTTTTCACCCACTTGGAATCAAACCCTGGTTTCCAAGGTCGTAGTCCAACACTCAAAACCACAGTTCTGATTTGTTTTTAATATGGTTTTAGGGTGCTCCATTTCTCAGGGGTTGGCCCTTTTTCTCTAGACCACAGAATGAGGGAAAGAATCTCAGGGCAAGAGCACTGTCCTGAAAAGATTTTTTCCCCTATCTGCTGTTGGCCCACAGCTACAGTCTTCTTCATGGAATTTGCTTTAGACTCTCCAGAAACCTCCTCTACCTCCTTTGTCTCATTTGTGAGACTTTATGGCTTGTCTATTATTAGAATGACATGCCTTCAGCAGCTGTGGCTGATGCTCAATGAATATACTTAATAACATCAACCCAGATCTCACCCCCACTGCAGCACCTAGGTCTCAGCTTTTGGATGTAAAATCAGGGCCTGGAATGCTCAAGAACTGGTGAGCTTTGTTTGCATGCCTATTGGATGAAACATTTATCCTAATCAAAGGAGCTGATTTAAAATTCACAGAAACTCCAACTTTACTGTGATCTGCTCACAGAGCTACAACATTGTGACTATGTACTTGATGCAGGATCTTGGCGGCTTTGGCTGCTGGTGATGGTGATGATGATGATGATGATGATTGGAATCCTGTTCAGTATTCACATTGTCATGAGTTGGACTTTCAGTGTCCTAAATTTTGGAATATGCATTTATAGTTGTTGTACCATTGCAAAGATTGAAAGGAGCCCCAAAACCAACCTTAGATGCTTTACAAAAGAAGAAGAAAGCAGAATTTTGTGAATAAAAATAATAAAACCTGAGAGAGCTGGCAAAGTAAAAACCAACCCAATAATACTTAACAGTTTTATAAATTGTTACCAAAATTGTTGTTGTTGTTGTTGTTGTTGTTATTTTCTCACTATTGCTACTATATTATTGGTTCCACAGGTATTAGTGACTGGAGCTTTGGACCACCATTCATTCAGATACTATCTAGGAATCTGCAATGTATGCTTGGGTATTATTATTATTATTATTATTATTATTATTATTATTATTCATAGTCCAGCTGTTATTTTCTTCTTCTTCTTCTTTCCAATTAAATAATGAAACTTCTTCAGATATGCATTGGCTCTGCTTTTCAGCTTTGCTGTATGTGATCTTTGCCACTACCTTGAATTCCCTGTCAACAGCTGGGCAAGAGGCTGACATCTGGCAAGCGGCAGCTGTGCACATCTAAGTCATGAAATCAACACCCTAATTCGTTGGGGGAGAAGCAAGCGATCTCAGCTTGGAAAGACATTTCAGCCAAGCTTTTCAGTATGGGCCCAATCTGAGCTGCAAAGTCCTGCAGTGATGCATGTATATGAGTAGAGTCGAGTCTCATACACAAAACCCTCTCCTTTACAGTGATGGTTCCCATGTCAGCACCATGGTGAATCTGCTCCAGGTTTGAGTTCAAGCTTTAAAGTTCTTATTCAAAGTGCTGAACCTGTTTTGAGGAAGAAGTTCAGCAACTCAGACAGCTTCTTCAAAGTTCAGACTAAATCCTGGAGCAGATTCACGGCCACACTGAGACAGAGGCCAACAAGTGCCATAGCTCATTTATCCTTCATACATACCTACTTCCTTCATACAAAAAGGAAGCTCACAGTTCTAACAGTTCAATTATCAGCAAACAAAAACTTTGAGGAAGCAATTTAGCACACAGTTTAAGTACCAGTGGTAAAGCTATATACACACTGTATTCAACAACCTGTTAGAGTTGCATTTTGAGCAAGGGAGCTGTGTGATGGCCATGAGTCAGGCAACTAGGATGGTTTTTTTTTTCAGGGGGCATGTTTTGTGAAGATGACATAATCTCTTAGAACAAGGATCCCTTTCATGTTACCCAGTTACAACAATATGATTCTACTTTAACTGCCATGGCTATATCCTTTGGAATCCTGGGGTTTGTAGTCTGGTGCGGGCACTAGAGCTCTCTGGCAAGGGCTGCCTTATCCGCTGGGCAATTTAGGCTCAATGCCTAGGGCCTACAAAAATTTTGGATTAACAAAAAATGTAAGGTCTATGAGGCAGGGAATTGAATGTAAGAGTGCCTAGGGACTACAAACCTTAATGCAGCCCTATCTCTGGCAAGGAATTTTAAACAACTCTCCCTAAGCTCCTACAGGGTGTTCCCATGACAATTTAAGTGAATCACAGCACTACAATTACATAATGTGAAAGGGCCCCAGAGGTGAGAATTGTGCAGCCTTCCAGATACCATTGGACTACAGTCTCCATCAGTCCCTATCATTGGTTCTGCTGGTAGAACCTGCTGGGAGTTGACATCCAACATCTGGATGGCCACCTAATTCCCACCCCTGCTTTAGAGCAAGTATGGGCAACTTCCAGTCTTCCAAAAATTGATTGATTTCTACTCCCATCATCCCTCACTACTACCAATGCTGATGGCAACTAGTGTCCAGCAGCATCTGGAATATTAAAGTTTGCCCTGCCAGGTCTAAGATGATTGTACATGTACTCAGATCTGTGTTCACACATGCACGCTCAAGAGCAAATCTGGCATCTTGCAATGGTTGAAGAAAGTAGCACTTTATTTATATAGCTCCATCTATGTACATTTTAACATTGTAAAAGGCACTTGCCAGGCTGACAAAGGTCAGAAACCATACAAAGGGATCGGCAAAAATGTGAGGATAAGTCTCTTCTAAGACAGAGGCAAAGACCGCACTGTAAGAATATCAAGTGCTAGATTTTGTATGTCATTACAGCTGTGTGACTCCTGCACAACTGCACTGAATTTAAGTAGGCAAATGTTAGTATTGCCATCTGCTGGAGAGAAATGAAACTCCTCCATGTGAGAGAATTCTGCTTGTCGTCACTGGTATACAGCGTCTTTGTACAACAAATAAGGAGGTGAGTAGACAAGTGTGTGAAGCAGCCGGACCAAGGTGACGGTGACAGGATTGGGGAACTGCCTCTTATGGTGTGCATACCCATTCCTTTCATACCAGCGCCATCACTTAAGAAAATGACATGCATGTTTATGAAGTACAAAAAGAGACCAAGGATTTTTGTCCTCTGCAGCACTGTGAACAACGCCTCTATCATTTTATCATCCAGCACTCAAGGCGGGGAAGAGAACTGGAGTATTTCTCTAGTCTTGTGCTCCAAGACATGCCCGCTTCAATCAAGTTTACCTATTTGGTCGGGAGTTTTAGAACAAATTTGCATCAAACTTGCCTGCAATACTAAAAGCAAAGGTGAAGTCAGTGTTTGGCAGCATGTATCTCCATTGATACTGTTGGACTGTACCTCCCATCATAGCTCAGTACTGGCTAGGATGGATAGGGATGGTGAGAGCTGCAATCCAACAACTTCTGGAGGACCAGAGGCTATCCTTGATCTAAACCAAAAAAAGTATGTTACACTCGGCATTAACAAAGAGAAGAAATGGGCAGGGAAGATGCTACAAAGCTAGAGCTGCATCTTTTCCAGCCTCCCAGCTATCATTCAATTTTTTTCCTAATCTTGTATCTTCCAGGTACGGGACTATATCTGGAGGCAACATCTTTAGAGGACACCAGATGGGAGGAGAGCTAAAAACTTACTCTTAGGGTCCTTTTACACTGCACAGTTATATCACTCTGATTCCACTTCAGCTGCCATATGCTAGATTTGGCAAATCAAATCCTAGGGTTTGTAGTTTGGTGAAGCAACAGAAATCTCTGGCTGGGAAGTCTATGTAACTCTCCTTAAACCACAGTTTCCATGGCAGTTAAATTGCAATCATAGTGCTATAACTTGTAGCGTGAAAGGGCCCTTAATAAGAACAACAATGCCAGAGAAAATTCACACTGCTGCCATTTTAATATTGTGTATTTGGCAAGGCTGGAATCCCAGACGCCAGCAGACAAGTACAAGATGATCATTTCTCACTGTAGCCCTGACGCCAGTTGCTAAAGACAACCAATAGGCCTGGGGGGAATTGCAAAACTGTGACTGGTGAGCTAGGACTGCATTATTTATCATCACTCTCAAAAAAACATTATGTGCTACCATCTCTTCTCCAAATCTGCTCTTTTCTGCATGCTTTGGTAGGCCAGATCAAGTCCTTTCATTGTTGCTCAGTTGGAATTACAGTTGCCCCTGTTTGGCCTAGAGAGAGAGAGAAAGGGACTTTTGTGCCATGACACAGCAAAGCCACTAGAAAAAAGTGGCTTTCCATCTGCATTGGTGATATGTGTCTCCATCTGTATTGCAATATGCATCTGGGCAGCTCCGAATGTTTCTCAGTCTGGGCAACACAAGTCATCTGCTTGTCTTTAAATTGGTATTGAATGCTGGAAGTCAGTGAAGTTAGCATCTGGCTTTGGACTTGCTGCTAGCTTTATTAGGGCCCTCCATCTAGGACAAGGCATACACCAAAAGAGCACACGAAACTCAAATATTTCTATTTTCTTGTGATACTTTGAGACAGAATAGGACAGTTGGTTGCCCGCCCACCTACAGAACTTAGACAGGTGCAAAGAGTGTTTGATTTCTCCTCTTGTCTTAGGAAGGCCCATCTCACACTGTTGAACTTAACAACAATCTGAGAATGCAGATTTTAGCTTGGAAAAGTTCATTGTTTGGACTACAACACCTACAGTGCTCCTGCTGAAAGATTCTGGAAAGTAGCCTTCTTGAGCTCTGCCCATTGCCTAACAGTAGGACTATGTTTCATCAAAATGGCTGCCCCATAATCCTCTCTCCATGAAATAAAGTGGCCTTGGACCAGCAGTTTAAGACATGGTGGCAGCGATTGGGAGTTTATTGGGGCTAGGGTCAGAATTGGGGCATCAGGCCTGGAATTTGCTGGGTTCAGTGGAAGAGAACGAAGCAGGGCTAAGGCTGTGCAATGCAACATATAGAGGGAACATTCTGGATCCAGGAGGAAGAATGTGCTGGGAACAGCCTGAAATGAGAAAGAAGAAATTAAGTGACATAAGAAGTCAGGGCTCTTTCAGATTGGTCTAAAGAAATGCAAGATCCCACAATATAGCTCCTTGGGTTTTGCCAGTTGTTGTGTTCTTTTGGAGTGTCTTTTTGTAGCAATTTCTTGGATCTGCAGTAGGGCTCTTCCAAACGTCTTTTAAAACCTTTGCTGATGCGGTCCTACTTTTGAAGTTCATATATTCTTTTCTGAATTTTTAAATTTCTCTCTCTCTTTTTTAGAGTTATAGTACAAAAGTGCCATTTTTGATACACTACAACTCTTTTAAAAAATTTTTAAAAAAGGAGATGAGAAGGGAGTGTATTGTTCTGATATGTCTTGAAATTAAAAAGAAACCCACATAAAGGTTGTAATAAAATGTTGCAGCTGGTACCAGTATTTGCCAGAAAATAGTCCAGGAGAACAGAAATGTTGTTTGGATATGTTAAAAAATACGAGCATTGTGGCAAGAAATACTGCAGCCACTCAACACTTTTGCCCATCTGGAAGAGCCCACAGAGTTAATCTGTGCTATTATGATTGCAGTAATTTGAGGCTACTTTGTCATGGATCCATTATATGGAATTCCTACAACCCAGGCAATAATTCTGAATGAATTTTTTGCCTGAATTAAAAAAAAATTTCTTTATTACAAGGTCCTGAATTGTAAAGAATGCCTGAATTGCAATGAACTTCTTTGGCTTTGCCAAAGAGGAGCAGCCAAACAACAAGAAAACCAGAAAACACCGTGAACATTAGCAAAACAAAGAAAATAATTGTATCCCTTTTAGCGTCAAACAGATGTAAAGCACTCATTCCCATAAAAAGAACTGAGAAAAGGAAAGCAACACCAGGAATTGCAATGATGTGAGATACTATATGTAACCTTATCAAAATATCTTCCAGTTATATAGTTTTTAGAAATAATTTTGTAGGAAGTAGATACGTGAACATCTTGTCTTAACTATTTATCATTCCAAAAGAAAATACTGTTGGCCCTCCACGGTCACTAGGGTTAAGGGCACAAGGCCTCCACAAAAGTGGTAAAACTGCAAATATTAAAGTGTGTGTTGGTGGAAGGGAAGAGGGCTGAGGCAGAGTGGGGAGAACAGGCACCCAGGGTCCAAATCAGGGCAGGGAAATGAGACTGAAATGGGGTGGCCCGGCATGGTGACGCTATACTTCCCCTCTCTTGCCCATCTCCTTCCTTAGGTGTGGCGGGCATCAGGGGAGAGTTTGTGATGAGAAATCAGGCTGCAACCCATCCTTAGCTGGTCAGGCAGCAGCTGGAGGAGGAGAACCAGAGACAGGTTTTTGAAAGGCTGCACAGCCTGATTAAAGCAACCAAAAGGGAATGTTTCCCTAGAAAAGAAGCACTCGAGGTGGAGGGGCAGGGGTTGGAGAATCTCGCAAATAATCAAATCCATGAAAGCGAAACCTGTAAATATGGAGGGCCAACTGTATTCCACAGTCCATTTTCCTCCAATTTTTTTTTCTGGAAGAACTTTGGGAGAAAAAAAAGGGGGGGGGGTTCTCCTTAAAGGTTCTTGATTTTCCTTCCAGGCCTTGACAGTCCTGTTTCAAGACTGCATTAGGCAAGACTCTTGTCTATAACCAAAAAGTGCCATTGCTACCACTCAAAGGCCCCTCCCTAAACGGCAAACCACAGGATTCCATAGGATGTTGAAAATGGAATAATAGCAACAAAACAGTCTAGTGGGAAAAGTGTGTGACTCGGTATAAGGCGGCTTCCCATCTTCTCCCTATGGCATCTCCTCTTAAAGCAAATGTGGGCCACATGCCACTGACCTACAGCCACCTTGACCATTTTTGGCAGCCCTCTCTTGGTGGTGTTGGGGATTTAATCAAAAACTAAAAGTGCTCCTGCTGGAAGCCTTCTGAAGAGATGTATTTCTGTTAAAACAAGGTGCTACCCTTCTCACCACCCCATTTTGTCCACAAAAAGGAATGCTATGAAACAAGAGACTGACGTTTCTGATTTTAGGCGTATGTGCATGGGTGGACTTACAGCCACTATGGTGTAGTAGCTTGCGTACTGGACTAGGGAGACCAGGGTTCCAATCTCTGCTCAGACACAGAAATGCACTGGGTGACTCTGAGCAAGTCACACTCTCTTATCCTAAGAGGAGGGCAATGGCAAACCCTCTCTGAACAAACCTCACTGAGAAAACCCTGTGATAGGTTCACCGTAGGTTTGCTGTAAATCAGAAATGACTGGAAGGCACGCATAAAAAGAACAAGTATGTGTATGTGGACAGAAACTGCAGCCTGCTGTGAATCCCAGCAGAGGAAAATTGGGCCTTGTTTTTGTTTTTGTTGTGTGCCTTCAAGTCATTTCTGATTTATGGTGATCCTAAGGCAATCCTATCAGAGGGTTTTCTGGGGCTGAGAGTGTGTGAAACACCAAAGTCACTCAGTCAGTTTCCATGGCTGAGTGGGGAACTGGACCATGGTCTCTAGGGTCATACCACTCAAACCACTACACCACACTGCCTTGGGTTCCCAGAATTCCCCACCCCTGACTTAAAGGAATCAGGTAGCAAGAAGATGGGAAGGACTTCTCCTACATAGTGTTTGTATGTCACTGTGCATTCCAGACATGACTCACCAGTCCCAGGCTCCTTCTATCTCATTCTGGTGGACAAACCTAGTGAAGATACAGAAAAATACCATTTTTATTGGATGGATTGTTTCCCTGAAATGATGCATTCTGTTCTTTTGCTACTATACCTCAGGCCAGGACAGTCTGTCGCCTGCAGAGAATGTTACATGACAGACCAAAGCAGGCCCAAAGCCCATCTTGTTCCAGAATGAAAGATCTAGTAGACACATGCCTGTTCCTTCACGATGTGGAAGACATAATTCCCACTGTGAAGGTCTGTGTTATCCTAAGGGCACTCTTAATTTGACAAATGCTGCATCAAAACATGGCCTGAACAGCAAAGCAATTTTCTTTTCTCATGTTTTCCCAAAGCTTGGAAAAGTTACTTTTAGACTACACTTCCCAGAATCCTCCTAGTCACCATGACTACTACCCATCCTAGCTGGAAGATTTGGACAACTCTAGTCTAAGAAAAGTAAAACTGTAGTCTAAAAAAAAAATACAACTTTTCTTGTGATCAATCGTAGCTGCAAAGCAGCTACCCAGTTTCAGATTTCTGACATATTTCAAATCTTGAGTCCTTATTCGAACCTCTTGTAAACAAATTATATCCAATTTTTGTTTTTCCAAATGATGAAATATCTGTCTTCTTTTATATTCAGAGTTACATCCTTTAATATTCCAAGAGTATATTTTTAGCCCCATTTTATCAGTTTTATATTAAAATTATTTATCCTAATTTTCCAATTAATCCCGTATATTTTCTGCCACCAACTCTCCTTCCTCTCCCAATTCTTGTTCTTGTACTCTTTCTTCTTCCACCTCTTCTTCTTGTATCTGTTCTTTTTCCTCTTTTCCTTTTTCTTCTTCCAACGATTCCTGTTCTTCATCTTTCTCTCCAGCTGTAGGTCTTTGTAAATCTCTCTTCAACCTTTCCATCATTTCTTTGGCTTTAAAAACTGAGTTAATCCTATATCTCTGCTGTTTATACATAAAAAAAATGCCTTCAGTCTTCTCCCATGTGTAATTGATCTGTAACTTCATCAAAAGATTGGCCAGAGGTTTATAATCTTGTCTCTTCTTGAGTATTTGATATGGTATGTCTTTAAAAATTCTTACATCTTTATCTTCAATCTTAAATGTTCCTTCATAGCTTCTCTGTAATATTTTGTCTCTGATAACTGTCCGAGTGAAGGTTATTATAATACCTCTTGGTAATTTTTTCTCTCTCACTATTCTAGAGGATACTCTGAACATTCTGTCAATACAAGCTTCCATCTTATCTTCATCAATGTCTAGATATTCTGCCAAAGCCGGAACCATTTTTCATATAAATTTTCACCACTAGATTCAGGAACGGCTCTAAATCTAAGACATCTTTCTCGATATCGTAACTCTTGCAACGTTATCTGGAATTCCTCTTCTTGTTGCTTCCCCTTTACTTCAATCATTTCTGTCTGTACTTGTGTAACTTGTTCCTTTATTTCTTTGGTCTCAGTCTTTATCTTTGTAACATCCTTAGTTAAGGTTTCAAATTTCTTCCCCAGTTTATCGATTTCATGCTTCATATCTGTTCTCATCTCTTTTCTTTTCTCCTTTAAATCCTGTCTGATGTCTTTTTCTGTCTGTCTTATGTCCTCTCTAATGTTCTTAAGTTCCTCCATCATCTGCAACATTAAATCTTTCTGGGGTATCTCTGTTGATGTTCTCCTGACTGGCTGGGTAGTCGTTGTTGCAGCTGCCGCCGCCGTTCCCTTCCTTGTTCTTGGTTCCATTTGTACTTTCTTGACAATAGAATTTTTCTTCCAAAAGTCTTGACCTTTATCTTTGTTGTCCTGGCACTTGTCAATTCTATAAAGTCATCTTAAATCTCTTAAGAAAAATATACAATAAAAC
Organism: Cyclura pinguis; assembly: GCA_030412105.1. Taxonomy (NCBI): domain Eukaryota; kingdom Metazoa; phylum Chordata; class Lepidosauria; order Squamata; family Iguanidae; genus Cyclura; species Cyclura pinguis. The sequence goes on along the minus strand of CM059606.1, from coordinate 12,169,856 downwards.
ACAAAAACATACAAAGCAATATTGTCTATATCAGCCTATACCTTATTATATGCACTCTAAATTAATCCAAAAGGAATATAATTTCAAAAGATACATGAATAAAATCATATATATAAATCTGAAGATCATATATATATGAAGCTCAAATACTTCAAAGTAATTATTTCTCAAAATATATACACAAGAATTGTTTTTGGTACAAAAGTTTCCCTTTAAAAAGAAGCCTTGCTCCAGTTCACTCCAACTCCCCCCTCCCAATTCTTCTAGGCTGGCTTTTGAAGCTTGCTCTCCACTTAGTAAACAGCTAGCAAGACCTTGAATATAAAATCCAGCCGCTTCTCTGTAGCCTCTTATCTTCAGAAAAGTTCAATCTCACATGAACAGTTCAGCTCAGTCTGTAATCCTGTAGCCAATGTTCTGTAAATGTTAATGTCTTGTAGTATCCTAATTTCGTCCAATTCCAAGGTTCATAAAAAGTTCATAAAATTCTTAAGTTCTTAAATGCGAAAAATCTATAAAGTTCTAAAACGTATGTTCATGAAAAGTCCCAAAACAAAAGTTCAGTTCTTTAGTTGCTTCTAACTTACGCCTTCTTAAATCCCATGGCATCAATAGGTCTATTCATAGCAAAGAACCACTTACACATAGGTAAATCCCAAGGCATCCGTAAGTCTACTCGTAGGTAAGAGCCACTTCCACCAAGGTAAATCCCAAGGCATCAATAGTTCTCCTCATACATAAGATCAGCTTACATCTGGGTAAATCCCAAGGCATCAGTGGGTCTACTTGTAAGTAAGAATAACTAATACCTCTGTAAATCCCATGGCATTAGTGGGTCTACTTGTAGATAAGAGCCAGGTTACTTCTTTTAAAATCAGTTTCTATTTAATTCCATTGTCCACAACGAAAAGATCCAAATCAAATTCCAGGTGCCAAAGACAACAATTAGCTTCAAAAATCCTTGATGAACTAAAAGAAACATGGAGATTCCTCTTCATCAAACCACCATACCAAAGTACATTTTCCAACAAAAAAAACCAAGAAAACAATTCACAGATCCAAGTTAGTTCCCAAAAGAAGTATTAATCCAGAGGAATGTATTTATGACAACATATGAATCCACAAGTCTCTCTGTTTTGCCAAGCAAAACTAAAAGGAAAAAAAAAATAAAGTCCCTTTAAGCAAGAAAGCTGAATCAGTTACTTGAAAAAAAAATACAACTTTTCTATGTTCATAGAAAATGTGAGACAAGAAAATTGCTCTTCTGTTCAAACAATGGCTTGAACTCAGTAATCTCCTAATTTCAGCTTTGTCATAGGCTTTACATTGGGGCTTTTTCACATTTGTCAATTATAGCACCATAATTCTATTTTTACTGCTATGGTTGCATCCTACGGCATCCTGTGGTTTGTAGTTTGGGGAGGCATTGGAACTCTCTAGTTAAGAACTTTAAATACCCCTCCCTAGCCTGTTAATCCCTAGATTCCATAGGATGTTGCCATAGCAGTTAAAGTTGAATGGCAGTGCTACAACTGGGTAGCGTGAAAGGGCCCTTGATAAAGGAAGAATTGCTTCACACTGATTGCTCAGTCTTTTAAAGGATATCTAATGTGCCTCCATTTTCTCTAGGCATCCCCAAACAGTCCCCTTTATGGAATCTGTAATCTAATGTAGTGCCAGGCTCAAGTTTCTAGCCCTCGATTTTAAGGAAAAGAGGGATGGCCCAACAGGTGGGCAAACAGAAGAATGATTTTTTAAAAAAGACTAGATCTTACGTCGAATTGAGCTGCGTAGGGTCCCTTCCTCCTCATCGGGTTCACCCGTCCTGGAAACAGAACAAAAAAATTGTCATGCTGAGCTTTCCGAGCATGTAGCATTGTTCACATCTCACAGTGCAGACGGACTTATTTTACTAACAGGACTGGGTCAGGTCAGAAGCTGGCTAACTACTCCCATTTGGCTTACTGAGCCTATAAACTGGCACATTTTGCACAAGCAAAGCAATTGCTCCCCCTGCTGACAGACAGAGGAACTAACAACAGGCTTCCCTCACTTATCTGACAGCTTAAGAGACTCTCAGTAAACGGTTCAAGTGCAGATCCCATGTACTATACTGAAGGGAGCATGAAGGACTTATGGAGGCTCACTTGGGACCAACCACACATGCACTGCTTGCAAACTCTCTCAGCCAGCTTAACGCCTTTTCCTCCCTCTCAGCCCACTTTGCAAGCAGTGTGTGCACATGTGAGTGGTACCAAGCAAGAACTGATGAAAGAATGGAACCCCTGCCAGTTTATTGGAATTTGTCCTAAATTTGGAAGCACTGAAAGAGTGAGATAATAGGGTGTCAAAGGGCAGGGGTTTCCTGTACGGAGTACACAGTGGTCAGTCAAGATGATTTCATCAACATGCTAGAATCAGAGCTCAGAAAAGTTACTTTTGGGGACCATAACTCCCAAAATCTTGCAGCAGTATTCTGAACTCTGGGTAGGATATCTTTATGCAAGGGAAGATGCACCACTGAAGAGGCAGGAACAGGGCTTGGTGTTCCTTCCTCATGTGCTCCAAACCATGTTTCCAAAGTGCATGAGTAACTGATGGAAGAGATTGAAAACTTTGGTAGGATGGGACTGAAATGAACATCCCAGAAAAAGGGATGGTTGACAGTATTTCTTGGGATGCAAAACCCCTGTCATAAGTTCACATCCTGGATAGGTACCGAAATAGTGGAGGGTAGTTAATGAAGGGGCAGTGGGAATTATTAGAGTACTACAAAGCATTGAGTTTTAATTGTTGATTGCAACAATGAATCTGTTTGAAGCTCACTTTGTATTCCAATATATCAAATGGTTAATTGCTTTATTGCCCATTGCTACAATGTTTCCAGTGAGGGGGAAAAGATCACAGTGAATGAAAATGACACCCAATTAAGATTTTGAAAGAAAAGGCCTTACCTTTGTTGCTGGTTGAACTTGCAGCGGCAATGTCGACCTAAGTAAGAAAGAGAAAAAGTGATTCTAAGTAGTGGCCTCAGCAAGCAGACCAGAACAAGGGGAGGTAGGAATTACAATTGTCCAGTCCTTTGGGAGGGGAGTGCTGACTAATGGTTGGAACAGAAAGGAGATAACATAAGAGAAAGCCTATATAACGGTAGCCAAGCACATGGAGATATTCTCCAGACCCAGGTCCTAGCACCTCATGACTTCAGGCAGCAGGGCTGGGACGGGCATGACTGAGACCTTAAGACTCACTGTGAATCAAATAAGGTGATCTAGATGGACAATTAATTTGGAAGTCAAACTTCACGTTAGGGTACCGGGGCTTTGCAACACAATGTTGCCATGGTGAGTAGAGGCTTCTAGCTAGCCAGCCAGCCAGCTGCTTTCTCTTCCATCATACCTAATTCCACTCCCCCACCTCTTTCGTTTTCTATCCTCTTCTACAAAAACACACTCTCTTACTGATCCCTGTATGTCTGCAGGGAGGGAATAGTCTTATCCTGTTCCTAAAGGTGGTCAGAATCAGCCTCCTCCTAAGTTATTTGCTGCTTCTAGACATTGTGAGTTGATCAACTGACTAAGCTATTGTCCTGTTTCATACTGCAAATTCCCGGTATATTGAACACTACACCATTTTTCTTTTTGATTGCTATCTCACCATGAAGGGCCTAAATACCCTAAAAGGTTTCAGATCCTGTCTGATCTTGGAAGCTAAGCAGGGTCAGCCCTGGATAGTACTTGGAAGCGGGGAGACCACCAACAAATACCAGGTGCTATAGGCTATATTTCACAGCAAAACTGCCTCTGAGCATTCCTTGTGTAAGAAAACCTTCTGAAATTTCATGAGGTTGCCATAAGCCCACAGCCTACTTGAAGGCACATATCCACATCTTACTTTAATGTAATAACATATTTTTTTAAAAAAAACTAAGATGCTTTTCACTTCACAAAGAAAAAGATAGAGGCCATTTCCACACTAGACTGTTATAATGCTATTATTCTACTTTCAACATCCTATGGAATCCTGGGGTTTGCAGTTTAGTGAGGGGCCTCAGGATTCCATGGGATGGAAACCCCAGGATTCCATAGGATGTTAAAAGTGGAATAATAGCATTATAACAGTCTAGTGCAGACATGGCCATAGATTCCCATTAAGAGGAGGAACGGGGTTAGATTGTGGAATTTTTAACAGAAAAACCACAACAATGGAGCAGAGACAGAGCTAGCCTGAGATCTTTCAGCCTGAAGTGAAGGACAGGATGATGGTCTAAGTGGAGATAGACCTTTGAGCCCAGCAGGGCAGACAGTGAAGCATGGCTGGTCTCAACTCTAAACTTTAGCCAAAACAAATCACGACAGTGCATATCAATAAACCAATTTTATCTGTTTTGGTTACAATCTCGAGACTGTGGTTTGGTAATGATCACGCTTTGCCCTCTGGATGGCTGGGTTACCAAGCTGCAAATTTGAATTTAGATTTGCTTACTAGATTAATAACTTGATCTACCCTCCAGTTCCAAGTATGGAAGGCAGCTGGCCTGGCACTAATCTAGAGGCAGCAAACTAGCTTAGGGAATGCAGGACAATATGGGTGGCACACACTGCTCTCTCCTGCCACTCCCAATTTCCACTCCCCTATCACTGCTGCCAGGGACAGCTGCTTTACTCTGACTATTGGCAGGACTGGCACTGAATGAAATGAAGGCTATGAAACCTTCCCCACAAGCAGGAGCTTCTATAGCTGCATTTTATTACAGAACCATGCTGGGGACAAAACTAACGTGCCATTCAGACTGTGGAACCTGACCTGGCATAAGACAGCTTAATTAGTAAATGCTGGAAGAATGTACTCACTGAGGACAATGAGAATGCCAAGAAGGAACAGGACAACTGCAAAAACCAGGCCCCCAATTCTCAGCGATTTATAATCTGGGGAGGAAGGAAAAAAAATCAACAGACATGTCAGTGTTGAGAATCAGCGTGGTGTAGTGATTTGAGCATCGGACTACAAGCCTGGAGACCAAGGTTTGATTCACTGCTTGGTCATGGAAACCTAGCGGGTGACCTTGGGTGTGTCACACACGCTCAGCCCCAGAAAGTCAGAAATCACACAATAACAATGTCAGTGTTTGGCATGGACCCTGAAAAGTGGGGAGAGAAGGGCATGAGCCCCCTCTAAGACTAGGCTGTGGTGGGGGAAGGCTGAGCTTAGCGATGTGGTGAAACTGGACCACCAAAATGCTGGTGTGCCTCCTCAGGAATTATCAGTCAGAAGTGCATGAAATGACCAAGCATTAATAAATATGTTTGCATCCTCCCAGGAATAAAAAGGGCTGCCTGTAATCTCTCTGATGAACAGTTACTTTGGAGTAATCTACACTGACCACTTTAAGTAGGGTTGCCAGGTGAAATAAGGGCTCTTGAACCTCCTGTCATGCAAATAATATCTTGCTGAAATGCCATCTTCTATGTAACTGTTACAGATACAGGAGCTCTGTCCCTTGTTTCACTGGCAACTCTACTTCAAAGTAAACAGGGTGCTTGTCAGAGTCTTTATATTTAAATATGTTGCAGTGATAATGGATGGAAAAAGTAATTTGCCCTCCCACTGCAAGTATTTGCAGCTAGGCAAAATTATTAACACCCTGCCTGTTAATGTAGAGTCCTCAGACACACACCTATGCTTGGAAAGAAGGAGCATTCCAGTGTTCTACATCGGTCTTCTCCACCCTGATGATATGTGGGACTGCAATTCCCATTACCTCCAGACAAGAGCCAGGGCAGTGGGGATTATAATGCTTCAGACAAAGAAAACATCAGATTGGAAAAAGCTCCTGTTTTATCACTGACAACACTTTAAACCCGCCAAAGAACAGTCATGTATACTCACTGGAGGGATCAGGAACAAACACACAAGTGAACAATCCATTTTATTAAGTAAGTCATGCTGTCTGTAGGGATTCTGGATGTTATAGTCCAAAAAAGTTACTATTCTAATCCCTTCTCAGATTTTTGAGTTATACTCTTGAAATGGCAAGTTCTGATGCCAAGCATTTTGTCACTAAGCTGGCATCCAGCCTGTAAAATTTCACCATCACTGATCAAAGTGAATGAAATCCTGCCCCTACAATAAGAAGGCTTTGGGCATTTTTCAGATTTCTTCTGTGCCATCTTACACCTGCCTTCACATTCCACAAATGACTTTCTGGACCTAAAGCAGAATGGGGCAATTGCATGGGAGGAGAGGGTAATTCCACACACAGAGACACACAGACACACAGACACACAGACACACAGACACACAGACACACAGACACAGCAAGCCCAAATACCTTTGTTTTCATCTGCCATCCCTCTCAAAATGGCAACCCAAACTGAGGTATGATTGCATGTTGCTTCAGGGGGATGGGGGTCTTTTTGCCTGGTTTAGACGCCAAAATCGCCCCCAAATCGTGCCACTCTTTCTTTATATTTGAGGGGTTGGGGGACCAGTGGAAAACTTCAAGAGTCACAAATGTGGAATCTATCAGCCGTATGGAAGCCACAGGGTGCACTGTGCTACCTCTTCTTTAAGAGAAAGTCAAGGAAATGTATAAGCCTCCAGCTGTTGTAAGGACAGCAGCTCCCACCAAAAGGCTGAATATGGGCCAGGGCTCATGTTCCTTTATATTTGGTAGATCCTTGAGCAGAAGTTCCATAAGGCAGAAATATAGCACCTCTCCTCCCTCACCACCATCCCCTCTTTTAGCTGATGCAGCCTCCAAACCTGACTATCTATTGGCCAAAGCTGGGAGGGCTGCAAAGCATACCATTCCATTCCCATAGCTGGACATGAAGCATCAGCCACACTCCATGTCCTCCCAGAGGTACTGAGGGGGTCCTGGAGGGTGATGTCATTGCCATGGCACAGGTAGGCAAAATGGGGCCCTGGGACTGCCTTTGGCCTCAAGAAAGTTTTTGTGGCCCTCAACACATCCAGAACCTCCAGATCAACCTTTCCCTAGCCAAAAGAAAAAAGGAAACTTCCAGATGCAAACTTTTTTTTTTGATATGTTGTAAGGCTTCACCATGCTGTTTAATATATATATATATAAAAATACTCATTTTTGAGAACCAAGAGTGGAATGCTAGCCATTTCAGGGTGGGGTTGTTTTGTTGGTCCCTGAGGCTCCCATGAGGCCCTGGAGGATAAAAGTGGCTCCTGGACCTGCTCCAGTTGTTTACTCCTGAACTTTAGCAATGAAGCTGGATACTTTGCTGTCACTGTTCTCCCCTCATGTTCTATCAGACAGTAAATAGCCATGCTGAGAAGAAGCTACCTCAGCTAGAAAGAGGAGCTGTGGGTGAGAGATATGCCACAGCACTCCCTGACAGAATTTTACAGTAAGTCTTCTTGACTGAGGATCTGCTAAATATCAAAGAAACAGGAGCCCTCTTCTGTATTCACCCTGGCAACCCTACCTGGCCAGGATACCCAACAGTGACAAATCATGGAAGCTGAGGCCCAATAACACCTGGAGGATCACGCATTCCCTATTCCTACCCGAAGCCATAGGTGGCCAACTTGTGACATCAGGAAAATTGCAGACAAAATTGGATTTGGTTGTAGCTGTGAATCAAGCCTTCCTATCCTGTTAAATGTTGCTCACCAGCATCATTGTTGTGCTTATATTTGAAGTAGATTGTCTGAATTTTAAAGTCTAGAAAATAAACATACAGGACATTCAATCATCTCCTCAGGCTCTGTTTCAGGGGTTTCCGTGTTTACATTCAGTTCCTGAACCTGAGGAAGGCTGCTGGTAATCTTTCACTCACCATAATGGAAGGGGTCAATGGGAACATCTTTGGGTGGAGGAGGTTCTAAAAAAGAAAGACATGCATACATACAGAAAGAAAGAAAGAAAGAGAGAAAGAGAAAGGCAATTAATGATAGCAATAGCCTTAATAGTGTCTCCAAATCAATTAATTAAATGAAAATAATTCCGTTTTATAGATAAAATAATTGGGTTTTATAATTTGCTTTGAGAAAAACAAATGCAGAATTTGTGAGGAAGGTACCATGGATGCTTGTCTTCTGAGACAATTAGCTATTAGAGACCTAAGTAGCTTGAGATCATATCTTCTCCCACATGAACCTACCCAATCTTTAATTAAGTTCTTCCTCAGGATCCCCGTTCTTCTTCTGGTCACTCCAGGTCACCCACAATGAGGGAGGTGGCATTTGGGAGTCACCAGAAGCAATTCTTTTAAAAAACTGGATTTCAGCAGGTATGGCTCATACACCTACTAACATTCTCTCTCTTGTCCTACTGAAGAAGCAGGAGCTCTGTCTTCTTTTGCCTATAGCTAGCCTAGCGATACCTGGACTGGCCACAGGACCTTTTGGGTTGTCGCTTCCCATCTCCACAATTTTCTTTTCCAGCAAGCTCATCTGACAAGGAATCCAATTCCTTTGAGAACCAAATAAAGATTCTTTCTCTGTCTAGGGCTTTCAAATGTCTTCCGAGTTATACTAATTTTATGCTGCAATACTGCCTGCACTGTGGCTTGAGGTATGTTATTGCTTTATTTTTGTTATGGTTGTCCAACACTGTTCTTGCAAGTCATCCATTTTGAGCCAGAACGTAGGGTTGAAACAGTTGTCGTTCCCCCACCCCATCTTTTAGTCGAGCGACTGAAGGTTCTCTGCCTTATGCTTGTCAATCTGTATCTAGCTAGCATTCTTTAGAGCAGAGCTTTCCAAACTTTTCATGTTGGTAACACACTTTTTGGACATGTGTCATTTTGCAACACAGTAATTCAGTTTTAATAGCAAACCAGAGATTAATCAGCATGAAAAGGAGCCCCCTCCCCACCTGATCCTAGCTCACTGCCATCACCTTCTCCGAGGAAAGACTCCGGCGAGGGCGGCAGCAGTGAGAGAGGCTCGGGTGGGGGGATCTTTCTCAGCCCAGAGAGGCAACACACCTACACACTTCAGGCGACACACTAACATGCCGCAGCACACCGTCAGGAAAGCCCTGCCTTAAGAGTTTACCACTTCTAAGCTCCCAAGGCTACAGACAACAATACTGTCTAGCAGGCAGGACACCACAAGTATTCTGCTTAAGAATCTCTTAAGCTTTGGACTTTCAGGAAATGTATTATTACAGGAGAATAAACACGCAGGTTTATTTCCTTTAAGAGATAAACAAGGAGCTTTTGCAATAACATACTTCCTATGGATGGTATCGTATCACACAGACGCTTCCAGTCTATTCTCTCTCATGACATTAAATAATTGAAATACGTGACTTCTACAGACCTTCCATAGACCAGGCAGATTATCTCCTATAAGTAGCATATCTCAGACATAAAGCACATGGTACTTGTAGTACATTGAAGCTGTCAGGAACATCAGCTTACACAGTAGTGAGGCATCACAGTTCATTTAATCTACAGAGGAATCCTTATACAAGTATTCAGCATTTCCAATACATTGCAGTACATAATGGAATCTAGCTTTTTATTTATTTTTACTTCAAGCTCTTTTTTTTTTTAGGCCTAGCATTATTACTGCTTAATAAATTATAGTATAAATGTATTTTCAGGCTTTTATATGCACTGGCTAGTGCGGGAAGGAAGGTTGCAATTCCCTTTAAAGCAATTTTCCCTTTACAGAGGTGGTATGGACCCTAACTCTCCATATTAGCAAGTTATGCCTGAATAGTTTTAAGGCTTAGAAAAGGATCCATGTTTTCTGTTGAGCATAAGATGAATGGAAACAGAATAGCTACACTAGGTCAGAACAATTTTTCATCAAATTTCATACAGTTAGTGTGCCTACTGATAGCAGTCAGCACCTTACCAAAGAGAAGTTCATACATAGGGCATGAAGGTCTATCTGTGTAGTTAGTTTCCTATACAAGATATTGCTTTGAGTCCCTTGAAGGAAAGATAGAATATAAATTCAACAAATACGTACCCTACTCAACTAGAATGTACTTTCTAGGAAAGCCAATTAAACCTCGACTGATAAATCTTAAGATTTGCACTGTTAACTATGTGCTGAATGCATAGCCCATATGATACTTCATAACAACTAGTGCATTATGGAGCACTTGATCTTTTGGGAACCTTAATTATCATAAGGAAAGAGCTGCTAAAAGAAAGTCTACAATGAGCCAACAGCTCCGTAAAGAAAGGGGGAGATCAAAGCAAGGCTAAAGAAAGCAAGGCTATTTGCACAATTAAGAAGTGTGTGAATTACCTTCTGAAAGTAAAGAAGAAGTTAATGCATACACATTTTTGATAAATAATTGAGGGTTTTTTTTTAAGCTGGGAGTACAATCTGCTAGCTTCTACTGTTTTAAGCGGCCCGTAATATCAGTAGATAGCATAAATGAGTGTTCCCCATGCATTCCGATCTTACCTGCAACTGTAAGGCCTATCAAGATTCCACAGAGAGGAAGAAGGATCCACAAGTCCATCTCTGTCCTGGTGAGACAGAAGAAAAATCACAGTCAGATTTCTGGCTGGGGCCAAGGGAAGAGTGCTAGCCCTTTAAACCAGGACTCAGGAATTTCTGTGAGCCTACACCTTTTGAGCTCCAACTCCTATGAACATGAATATTCTTAGCCCTTGTGAAGTATGATGGTTGTAGCAGTTCACCAACATTTGGTGGGCCATTTCTAGCTGAGGAAAAATGGAGGATTATATGCCTTTAATCCTCCACCACCTCACCCCTGACCCTGTGACTGGTCGCAGCCAGCAGAAAAATATCTTAAGTGAGGCAAGCTGCTGATGCAAGGAGCAAGGGCTGTTTCACACTGCTCAGTTATAGCACTATTAACTACTGGGGCTGCATCCCAGGTGCTTCCACATTGCATAATTATAAACCCTATGATTCCACTTTAACTCATACGGTTCCATCCTAGGATCCCAGGATTTGCAGGTTAGCGACAGGTATTTAGAATTCTCAGCCAGAAAGTTCTTGGGCCTCACCAAATTCCAAACTTCAGAATTCCACAGGATGCAGCCAGGGCTGTTAAAGTAGAATCACAGCACTATAATTCTGCAGTATGGAAGGACCTCTTATGCAATGCTGGTGTCTGCAGTTTGGTCAGACATTAGAGACCTTTGAGTGAGAATTCTAAATATAGGTTGAGTATCCCTTATCTGAAATGCTTGGAACCAGAAGTGTTCTGTATTTTGGATTTTGGAATATAGTACCCGTTCCTGTATATAAAACAGTATAGGGCAGCAGCTGAGGTGGCAATAAGCCCTGGTTGCCAGGGATTCATTCTTCAGGCTCCTCTGTCTCTTGGGAAAAGAACAGAACAAAAGGGAGGGACATAGTGCAGCTGAGTTCACAGCCAAAGTCTGCACAAGTGGCAGTCACAGTAGCTGCTGCTGCTCCTGCCCCTCTTCCATCACCACCATCCAGCTGAAAGGAGGTCTAGAGCAGGACACAGCAGCAGCAGCTGCTGGCAACCATCTCCAGCTGTGGCCCAGAGGAGCGCCTCACATCAAAAAAACCCAGCACCCCCTTCTCTCCCCCGGCATCTCTTGCTGGGCCCCACATCCCAGTCAGTGCCTTTCCCACCTAAGTCTTCCGCAGATGGAACCCAGTAATTGCAGCCAACTTCAATAGCAGCACCAGCAGCAGAGCTGCCAGCCACCCACATTCACCTTCATGGAAGCAGCTGCAGTGCTCCTGCTCATCCATTTGGCTGGAGAGAGACACAAGAATCTGTGAAAGGACAGGACTCATGGATTCCCGCTGTTCCACAGACCCACACATCCCTCTCCAGCTGTGTCTCTCTCCAGCTTCATAAATACAGTACAGGTACATATATGTTGTAGCTCCAAAAGTTTCAGATTTTGGAGCATTTTGGATTTTGGAATTCTGGATAAAGAATAATCAAGCCCATACCTCTCCCCAAAATGTACATTGGTCTAAATACCCTAAAGGCATCAGATCCTGTCTGATCTTGGAGACTAAGGCCCTTTTCGCACGGCATTTGCCATGCGAAAGGGCACCTGGAGCGTCGTGCGATTGTGAGGAGAGATCTGCATGATGCACTCACAATCACGCAACGCTCCAGGGTAGGGCAGGCGCCACTCGCACACTTTTTCATTTTCGGTTTTCAGCCGAAAATGGTGTGCAATTGCGCATTGCTCCAGGACCCCGCGTGCACTTGCCATGCGTGCAGAGCCTCCAGAGCTGTGGTGGTCGCGCTTCCTGCCCCAGCTCACTGCGGAAGGAACAGGTAGGGCTCTTGCGCTGCCTGCTTGGGAGTAGGCAGCTCATGCGGAACTGAAGCAGCAGGGACACGAGAGCCTCTCGGAAAAGGCTGCTCGCGTGATCCCTGCTCCCCAGTGCCAAGAGAAGGTGAGTTGCGAAAAGGACCTAAGCAGGATCAGCCTTGGATAAGAGACTGCCAACAAACGGCAGGTATTTCACACTGTATTTCAGAGGAATAAACTGGTAACACCACCTCTGAGTATTTCTGCCTGAGAAAACCCTACGAAATTCATGGGGTCGCTGTAAGTAAACAGGCAATGTGAAGGCACACAGAGAGAGACACTGTACATTCCAGGATGCCATATGAAATTGCCATGACATTTGAAGTGGAATCACAGCATGATAACTTTGTAGTGTGAAAAACTCCAGAAAGGATGCTGAATAGAGATTAAAACTCCCACAGCCAAATTCTAGCATAAGTTCAGAGCCTAATGCAAAGTATGCAGACTGAATCTTGTGGTTCCATGAAATGTTTAAATCTTTGGACTTGAAAGTGAGTTCTCTTTGGACTTCCAAGGGGCAGGGGACCTATGCGTCCTCCCTTAACTCACCCTCTTTTGCTGCTAGCTGTTTTGCACAGGCAGAATATCTTTGTGAATAGCTACCATGATTTTCCCCTTATGTGATGAAGTATCACCATGGGGGGGGGCAGTGGGGCAGATGCACAGCTTTTAAACATTTTGGGACTGCAAAAGAGATGGGGCTTAGCTGTAGCATATATCTTGAGCCTCATCTCATATTCAACAGGCACTGGTTCTCATAAATGAATTTCGGTCTATATTGTCAACTCCATCATCATTCAGTGTTTTTAAAAAGCATACCTCGCACTAGATAGTAATTGGACCTCTATCCAGAGCCCAACTGTTGTACAAGACAGGAGGTGGTTAAAATTTTTATTTTTCATCCTGTTTTCTCGCTAAATCCCTTTCTCCCCATTAGCTATTTGGTCTCACACTTTTCCATGGCCATAATTTCCTTCTATTCTTCTCCTCCTCACAACAATAATATGCAGTGGAGTTGCCATTTTTACCGCCTGGCAGAGCTCCTGTGCTTTTTAACAGCTCTATCAATCTGAAGGGATCACCAGGAATTCAACAGGTAAAGCTTTCCTCCTCCATTGCATGGCTTCCAAACTAGAAGAAAGCAATGTGCTTTGTTTCTGCTCCTGAGGCCCACAAGATAAAATGGTGGCGCCCCAGAGGAACCCAAAGTTGACAGCTCTGAAGAACAGAAAAGCAAAGATTAACTCCACAAAGAGTAGGAATGCCTGCTTAAAAAAAAAGGAGCTCTGCTTAAAAGAGCAGAAAATGAAAAAGAAAATACAAAGAATTCTATAGGGAAGAAAGAAACAACAGCTGAAGAACTGGAAAGGAAAGAATTGTGCAGACAGAGCGAGGGGAGGGTCCAGAAGGGTTTGGTGGAAAGGGAAATGGATTGGGGAGAGGAGAGGAAATAGTTTCTGGAACAGCTGGTTCTGGACCCATTATTTCACATCCTGAAATGGCTTAGGTGGCCCCGAGGAGGGAGGGCAAAGGCCTGTTACCATAGGGATGGGGCCTTTGGCAGTGCTGAAAACTCACTTTGCAATGTTTACAGATGATAACCTGCCTTCAGGGACATTTCAGGGTTCCCGGCCGACTGCCCTCAGCCCAGGCAGTTAAAACCAGTGGATTTCCAGAGAAGATTTGGCCTCACAATACACTCTAAAGGTCATCTTGCTGCTGTTACGTGCCTTCAAGTCATTTTCAACTTATGGGAACCCTAAGGCAAACCTATCATGGGTTTCTTGCCAGGAGCTGTTCAGAAGGCAGGGCCCCCTTAGGCACAGTGCCGACGGCCTCTGAGAATTTTAGGGCCTACGGAAATAGGATTAACAAACAAAAATTTTTTTTACAGGCATTGGGAAGGAAAACAAGATTTCAAAATAAAGATATTTTATATTTTTATCTGCAAAAATTATAAATAACTATTAAAAAACAGAAATAGGTTTATTAACAATCTTGAAAACATAAACTATCATGAATCATATACATAAACTGAATACAAGAGTGCCTAAGGTCTACAAAAAACTTTAATGCGGCCCTCTCAGAGGGGTTTGCCTTTGCTTCCCTCTGAGGCTGAGAGAGCAGAGTTTGCTTAAGGTCGTCAAGCAGGGATTTGAACCCTCAACTTGAGAATCCTAGTCCAACGCTCAAACCCCTGCTTCACAATTTGAATATACAAGTGCCCATGGACTCAAACAGTCAGGAGAGCAGTAAAAGAAAATAACAGGGAGTGCATTATTTTAAAATGAGAACTGGGGTGTGTGTGCGCAAATGCTTGCGATAGTACAGAAATCATTAGGGGAAAAATATCTCTCGAGGTGAAACCCTCTCAACGGCTCGCTGAAAACTGGATACGGTCAGTGACGACAGAATGCTGAGTATCTCTGGGGAACAAAAACTGAAAGATGGAGCGAGAAGAAAGAGGTACATGTATACTACAGTCAGTCTTCCGCAGTTGCAGGTTTAAGTTTCCTGGATTTGATTATTTGCAGGTTTCTTCAGTCCCTGTTCCTCCACTTTAGGCACTTCTTTTCTGGGGAATCTTCACTCTAGGTGGCTTCAATGAGGCCATGCACTCCTTTAAAAAAAACACCTCTGGTTCTCCTCCTCCTCCTCCATCAGCCATTGCTTGGCCAGCTAACGATGGCTTTCAGGTCAGTTTCTCAGCACCACAAACCCTCTCCCAATACCCTCCAACAACCAAGAAAGGAGACAGGCAAGAGAGAGGAAGCATAGGGCCACCACGCCAATCCATCCGCTTTCCCTCTTCTTTGCCTGACCTGGGCCATTTCCGCACTGGACCATTCTAGCGGTATGATTCCACTTTCAACATCCTATGGAATCCTGGGGTTTGCAGTCTCGGGAGGGGCCACCTGGTCCCTCCCGAGACTGCAAACCCCAGGATTCCATAGGATGTTGAAAGTGGAATCATACCGCTAGAACGGTCCAGTGTGGAAATGGCCCTCGTTTGGGCCCTGGGCACCCATTCTCCCCATCATGCCTTGGCCCCCTTCCCACAGACACACACACAAATTTTATATTTGCAATTTTTCTACTTTTGTGGGAGGTCCTGTGAAGATCCGACTGTACACAGTTCTAGTGTTATTATTCCACACAGACTCCATCCTATGGAACATTTGGATTTGTAGTATGGTGAGACACTAGAGCTCTAGATGAGAATGCTAGATGCCCATCCCTAGAGTGCAAATTCTAGGATTTCAAAGAATGTTGCCATGGCACTTAAAGCAGAATAATAGCCCTATAATTGTGTAGTGTCATTGGGTCTGAGGAATAACACAGAGTAGGCTGGAAGACAGCACGGGTGGCTGGAACCTTCAACAGGAGTGCCCCACACTGCAATATACTCTTGCAGGTCCTGCTGCTAATTAGTACACTGAGAAAATGTTTATATTGCTAAGTGAAGGCCTTTAATCAATGGCCACAAGCACACAAACATTCCAGAAAATCAGGTGACAATACATTCCATCCCCTGCAGCAAGGATGAAGAACCTTTGGTCTTCCAGATGTTTTGGATCTCAACTCCTGGAAGCTTCATAAGCATGGTTAATCATTAGGGAGTTGTAGTCAAGAGCATTCAAGGAACCAAATGTTCCCCACCTGACTTATAGGTGAGTATGTTGCTATGGGCAGGGATAAATTTACCAGAATTCCTTATTTGAAACCCCAAACTAACAAAAACAGAAATACCCTACCCGTATTTATAAACTGGAATCCATGCTTGCTCTAGTTCATGAGTATGGAAAAGATCACTTAATTTTTCTAGAAAAAGTCTGTCACTTCCTCCATTGCATTACTTTTTGAATTTAAGTGATCTGATGAAGTGCACCTGAAGAAGCAGACTTAAGTATGCTACCCAACTTCTTTCTCTCAGTCTCTAAGTTGCTGCAAGATTTTTTTGCATATTGATCCAGACAAGCACAGCTGAATGTAAGTGAATCATCACAACTTACTTGCAAAAACGCCTCATCATTATCTCATTTTCTCCCTATGACAAGGAAGGCTTGTTTCCCGTAACTGCCTAGGCACATTGATATGTTGAGACCTAGGCCCTTTCTGCACGGCATTTGCCATGTGAAAGGGCGCCTGGAGCGTTGTGCAATTGTGAGGAGCGATCTCCACGATGCACTCACAATTGCGCGATGCTCCAGGGGCAGGCAGGCGCCGATCGTGCACCTTTCCATTTTTGGCTAGAAGCTGAAAATGGTGCACGATTGTGCATTGCTCCCGGGCCCCGCGCGCACTTACCTGGCATGTGGAGCCTCTGGAGCTGCGTCAGTCAAGCTTCCTGCCACAGCGCAGCCTGGGAAACTCCCAGGCTGTGCTGTGGAAGGAAGAGGTGGGGCTCTCGCGCAAGCAGGCAGCTCCTGTGGAGCTGAAGGACCCCGGACGCGAGAGCCTCTCGCCAGAGGCTGCTCACGCAATCCCTGCACCCCAGCGCCGGAAGAAGGTAAGGTGCAGAAAGGGCCCTAGTTATTGTGAGAGTTATTGTGGTGTAGCTGTTTGAGCATTGGACGATGACACTGGAAACCAGGGCTCATTTCCCTGCTCAGCCATGGAAACCCACTGGGTGACCTTGGGTACATCACATACTCTCAGCCCCAGAAAACTCCGTGATAGGTTCAACTTAGGCCCTTTTCACACCTTACCTTTTCTTGCTGCCATCGCACGAGGATCGCGCGAAAAGCCTCTTGCCGGAGGGAATCGCATCCCCTGTGCTTCCCTCCACACCAGCTCCGTGCTAGATGGAAGGAAGCGCAATAGCTCTGCCCCTTCCTTCCACAGCACAGCCGGGTACTTTCCCAGGCTGTGCTGGGGGAGGAAGCATGGCCATCATGCTTCCTGAGGTTCTGCACGCGAGGTAAGTGAGGGAGGGATGAGGGAGGAATACGCAATCACAGGTCATTTTTGGCAAAGAGTCGAAAATGATATAATCCATGATTGCACGGGATCACTGTGGGAGCGCTGCGCGATTGCGAGAACATCACGTAGAACCATCCTCGCGATCCCACAGCACTCCCATGGCCATTTTCCAGGGCCTTAGGGTCACCATAAGTCAGAAACAACTTGAAGGCATGCAACTGTCAGAATCTCTAGGCTCCCATCTCTAGTCACACAGAACTCTTCATCTGACACTTGAAAAATTAGGTGTGACCTAAAAGCTTCCAGATTCCTATATCAACAGGCCTTGTTCAAAAACCACCACCACCACCAATTAATTTATTTTTCATTAATGCTAGAAGGAAAACCTAACTGCTTCCTTTAAGCATGAAGCAAAGAAGCCTGGTAGGTACAGATATATAACTCCCGGCCCCCTGCCTTAGACAATCTGATCTTCTTAAACTCTGATCTTCTCAAACTCTAAACCTCTGGGTTTAGAGATTGACTGTTATCACCAACCAACAGGAAAGGAAACAGGAACACTATCGTCCTCTGGCTCATTGTATTCAAAAAAGGCTGTGCTTTAACACTTTCCACTACCAACATCAAGCTAGAGATCCTCATTCTACAAACTGCATTCATGCATCCAGGGGCCTTTTCACAGTACCCAGGTTACAGCACTATGACTCCACTTTTCACTGTTATGGTTCCATCTTATGGAACCCAGGGATCTGCAGTTAAGAGAGGAGTAAGGGACCAGATCTTGTCACCATGGAAGCTGAACAGGGTCATCCCTGCTTAGTACTTGGATGGGAGATTGCTAATGAATACCTAGTACTATAGGAAGGAATTGGCAAATCCATCTCCAAGTATTCCTTGTCTTTAAAAACTCCATGAAATACATGAGGTCTCCATAAGTCAACAGGTGACTTGAAGGCACATATGCACACATTAAGAATTCTCAACCAGAAAGTTCTAGAGTCTCACCAAACTACAAACTTCAGACCTCCATAGGATGCAGCTGTTAAAGTAGAATCATAGTGCTATATTTGTGTCGAATGAAAGGGCTCCATAGCACTGGACATTGGGTACCACTTCCCAAAACTGGAAGGAAGAAAATGCATTTTAATTTCCTTTCCAACTCTGGAATATAACCCAGCATAGCTGGCCCTGCACATTTGCAGGTTTAGCTTTCAATGGATTTATTCTCTAGTTTCTTCCATGCCTGACACCCCCACCTACCCACCCAGCGGTGCTTCTTTTTCTGAGGGAGAACACCCAAGGAAGAAGATGGGCGAAAAAAGAAAGTATAGGCCCATTATGCTGAGTCATCTCATTTCCCTCCCCTTTCCCCGAGCTGGTTTGGACCTTGGGTTGGATCAACATCTTTTGGGAGTAAGTAAAACTAGATGGCCCTTGCAAATTTCCTTCCAAGCAATTTTGCCACCTCAATGTGCAACCTGCGTCATCTCACTGCCAAAAGACTGCAATGTCTAGAGATGGTGGGTTTTGAAAAACAAAACATCCAGAGGGTGCTGACTTGGGAAGAGCTACATTTACAGTCTTTTGAAATATAAGGAAACCAGGGGGCCTTCCTAGAAAACTCCCCAACTCCCATTCTGAAATCTGTGGCACAAGATCAAAAGAGATACATTTGCCCATCCTCACTCCTTATTGAGGAAACAAGGAAGAACTGGATTGCCTTGACAATGCACCCGTAGGGACTACTGGGTGGTGGCTGTCTGCCACACCAGCTGGAATGTTTTTCTTTTTTTTCCAATCTGCTTTTATTTTTCCTGCTCTTTAATCCCCGTTATTTGTTTCTATAGCTCCAAGCAATGCCACCAGCTTTTCCCCCTGGCTGCTCAGCAACTGCACCCCTATCCCAGCAGGGAGCACATTCCTGGAGGTGAGGTTGCTGGGCTGCCAAGACTCAGTCCAGCAGTGTTGGCCCTGGCAGGAGGGAGGCTGAAGCAGCTCTTTCTCCAGCAGCAGACTGTGATTCCAATCGTGGGGCAACAGACTCTCAGACCTTCCCCACCTGGGCAGCCCAGATCTCAACTAAGTCATTTTGTTGCCTGAGGCAAGAGAAAAATGCACCCTCACCTCTACTCCAGGACTAAGAGTTGGCGTTTACTGAGAAGAGGATAGGGCAGGAGTATATGGGCAGGCAAAATGAGGGCACTGCCCCTCCCATAAGAATTCTGCCTCCCCAAAGGCATTTTTCCTTTGGTCCCCAAATTTCTCCCATTGCACAGACTGAAACACTGAAAACTGTTCACACCTGGAACTCTTCTATTTGCCATAGTCATGTTCAGTTGGTAACGTTGCCTCCCTCTTTTCTTTGGATGCCTGTCCTGTATTTCTAAATGCTCAGCTTAGAAGGTTTAAATTACTGCAGTGCTAGAAAATGTGAGGACTGAAGAAAAATTTCACTAGGAAGGAGCGTAATTTTGTGCCAGCCCCCCACAGAACAGGACAGTCCTTCTCAGTCCTTGATCCTCCAGATGTTTGGAACTTCAATACCCAGAATTTCTGGTCACTGACTGGGACTTCTAGGTATTGAAATCCCAAACATCCTAAAGGACCAAAATTTGAGAATCACTAGGACAGAGTTCTCCACCCACCTGAAGGCAGCCTAGCTGAGGAAGTAAAGGACAGATAATTATAGCTCTGTCCTCCAAGAGTGGGGAATGGCCAAGGACTAAAGAGAAACAGCTGGGGGGACTGCCACAGAAGCTTACCAAATCTTGGGGAAGGTTTTTGGGGGTTTTTTGGATTACAATTCCCAAAATCTTCACTCACACACACACACACACACACACACGCACTAGCTTGGCCATGATGCTCCCACTGCACAATCAATAATCCAGTCTTGCTGTGGTGGTTGCTTCATTCTGTCTAATGGTAGGGCCAGGTGCACTACATCTCTCCCATTATCATTCTCTGATGAGAGTAGATAAAGTGAGCAGACAAAGTAAGTCACTGTTCTACAGAAAATCCCTTAGAGATCTGTGGGGAAATCCAGAGCCACCTTACTGCCCAGCCTTGCTTGGCTCTCCTGACCGCTCTAGAATCCAAGACCTTTGCTATCACAGCAATGCATGATTCCATGGAGCTTTGCCCATTCTGCTCCATTCTAGCATGGAACAATATCATTCGAGGTTTGAAAAATTACTTTTTTAAGACTATGGCCATTTCCACACTACACTATTATAGTGCTCTTATTCCACTTTCAACATCCTGCGGAATTCTGGGGTTTGTAGTTTACTGAGGCCAAAGAGTTCTCTGGCTGAGAATTCTAAATGCCCCTCCATAAAGTACAAATCCCAAGATTCCATAAGACGTTGAAAGGGGAATGATAGTGTAGTGTAGTGCGGAAATGGTCTAAAACTCTCCCAATCCATGATCCGGGCATGCTTGGGGACTTCTGGGAGTTGTAGTCCAAAAATTAACTCTTCCACACGCCAGACTTGCCTTTGGAGGGCCCTGCCCTGTCCTATATCAGTGTCCTTCAAGGCCACCTTGCCCGCCATTCCCCACTTCCTACCCACCTAAAAAACTGTGCTGCTCCCCTCTCATGCATCCCCTTGCACCTACCCTCCAGAAGATATCCCGCTGGGCCTCTCTGGCGTCTCAGAGGGAAGATAACCAAAAGTTGGAGAGACCTCAGGGAATGGGACAAAGTTTTATCAAGGCAAAGGCACTGGCTCATGGCAGAGGGAGATTACAGGAGCTAAATTAGTCTGCTTTGGCTCCAGGACAACAGGGGGTGAGGGGAGCACCGCACTACTGAACAGAAGGTGCAGCTCGGAAGGAAGCACAGGCTGAGAGAATGAACTGGATCAGACTGGCCTCTCCTACCCACGCCCACCCCAGCCAAATGAGGCAGGCCTGCAAATTAGTCTAGAAAAGATACCAGCTGCAGCGTTTGTTTAGTTTAACTAGCTAGCTTGTCCACAAACATCTGTGTCACTCATTTTCGATAAGCTGGCAGCCTGAAAGAGAAGCCAGAGAGAGGGAAAAGAAGAACCAACTCTGTGGACCTTTTAGATAAAGCATTCTTGCAGCTACAGTGCAGCAGCATCTGCTGTTATATCTGCTTTTTAAATCAGTAGCCATAGGAATGTGGTGATGGTGGTGGTGGTATGGAAACTAGGGCCATTTCCGCACTAGACTATTGTAGCGCTACGATTCCGCTTTCAACATCCTATGGAATGCTGGGGTTTGCAGTTTCGGGAGGGAAACTGCAAACCCCAGGATTCTGTAGGATGTTGAAAGTGGAATCATAGCGCTATAACAGTCTAGTGCAGAAATGGCCTAAGACTGAGCTGCAAAGCATGGGGATTTGCCCTTCCTTCCCCCCGTGCTAAGAACTAAGAACCAGTGTGTGTGATGGTTACAATAAGGGTATGGGACTTCTTTCAGCCTGAGAGTGGAATTCAATTGCAGAGAGGTTTTCAGGGGCCACACTGCAGGATAAGCTAGGGCCAAGGAGAAATTAGCATAATGGTATAGTGGTATAGTGGTTTGAGCATTAGACTACAGCCCTGGAGAGCAGGGTTCGATTCCCTGCTCAGCCATGAAATTTGGGTGGTTTTCACTGGGTGAAATGAATTGAAGGCACACAATAACAAGAACAACAACAAAACAGTAGAAACACTGAGAAGCTATCAAATGATGATATGAGGGGAGGGCCAGACTCCAGACTCTGCCTTAGGTTGGACTGCTGGGCTTGGACTGCAGAGACTAGGTTGCCAGATCCCAGGCCAGAGCCTGGCCCCACTCCTCCATCCTGCGTGCACTGTGTGTGTGTGTATCTCCCTCATTCATTAGAGTCAGTATTTTTAAAAAAATAAAATTGCATACCCTGTTCAACTACAGTTAATGCTTAATGTGATATGCTTAATGATAGCATCAGGGCCATTCTTTATAACATCACGTTCATGACATGACCAGGACCTGTCCTGTTGGATATCATAAGCATCCCTACATTTAGGTTTTGGCCCGTAAATTTCAGAGGCTGGGACAGTCTTCATCTGGACTACTGTGTTTAGTTCTGGGCACCATCGTTCAAGAAGGATATTAACAAGCTGGAATGTATTCAGAGGAGGATAATGGACATGAAAAAATATCTGGACATCAAGCCCTATATGGGAAATTTTAGGGAGCTGGGTGTATTTAGCTTGGAGAAGAGAAGATTGAGCAGTGATAGGGTTGTTGTTGTTGTTGTTGTGTGCTGTCAAATTGTTTCTGATTTACAGGGACCCTAAGGTGAACCTATCATGGGGTTTTCTGGAGCTGAGTGTGTGTGATGTGCCCAAGGTCACCTAGTAGGCTTCCATCACCTAGCAGTAAATCGAACCATGATCTCCAGGGTCATATAGTTGTTTGTAGTCGCATATTAGTAACAATCAAGTGTTCATGAAACAGAGTTCGCAATTAATATAGTACCAATTTTGAGGTGAGTGCCGGTGTGGTTTTTTTTTTCTTTTTTGTGCTCCAGGATCATAGCCCAGTGCTCAAACCACTATGCCATGCTGGCTCTGATGACAGGGTAGCCATCTTTAAATATCTGAAAGGATGTCATGTAGAAGATGGAGCAAGCTTGTTTTCTGCTGCCCTAGAGACTAGGACATGAACCACCACATTCAGATTACAAGAAAAGAGATTCCACCTAAACCTTAGGAAGAACTTCTTCAGCATAAAAACTGTTCAGCACTGGAAAGTACTTCCTCAGAATGTGACGAAAGCACCTTCTTTGCAGGTCTTTAAACAGAGGTTTGATGGACATCTTTCTAGAGCGCTTAAGCTTTGTATTCCTGCCTGGCGACGGCTTGGAATAGAGGGCCCTCGTGGTCCCTTCCAGCTCTTATGATTCTATGAACCTGGCTGAAAACCAGCCAGGAAACTCAGTGTGTATCCTTAGGGCAGTCGCTAAGCCATAGGTTTATTGTGAGGAGATATCATGGGACAGAGAACCATAGCTTGCTGCCTTGAGCTTCTTGCAGAAAAGTGGGATATAAATGTAACAGCAAAAGTAAAAGTGCCCACCCTATATCTCTAGCGTTATCTTGCAATGGAAGGTTACTGTTGTCAAGTGCAGCTCGGAGGGCCACATTCTGTGTTGAGGGGTATGGCACAGGGGAGAGGGTTAATCCGTTTCCTCCTGGCCCTGCCCGGGGCTTCACTAACCTGAAGTCTTCCAAATGCACCGGACTACAGTCATCATCATTATCATCCAAAAGCAGCATGGTCAGACTGTGCTCCTCCTCACCACAGTTGCTATGTCATAAAGGTATTTCATACACAGAAAGCAAGCTACACTTTTCACATGCACAGTCTGAGAATTACTTACTGTAAGTAACTCACTTCTTTGCAGGGCCACCAACTTATGTGGTTCTAATATGAACTTAAAGAAGCAAAAAATAAAGAGACAGGCAGATCTCTGCCCACAAGCAGATTCCAATCTAAGTTTCAAAAGGAAGGTAGAGAAGGGGGGGGGGGTCGGCTAAGGAACTGAAAAGTACGATTGCAAGGATCAGCTCCTGCTGTGCTTTGGTTGTGGGGTTGAAGAAAACAAAGGAATGTCCAGAAGTCTTCAGGGAAGAGAAGGTGGTATCAGAGAATTCAAAGTGTAAGTAACGGGCAGTAAGGGAGAAAGGGAGCAGGAATTCTTTTGGCAGTCGACAGCGGTTGGCAGTGATGTTGGGGAACCATGGGCTTACAAATCTTGAATGCCAGCATCAGCATCAGCATAAGAGCATCATTGACAATGGCCATTTCCGCACTAGACTGTTATAGCGCTATTATTCCACTTTCAACATCCTATGGAATCTTGGGGTTTGCAGTTTTGGGAGGGGCCGAAACTGCAAACCCCAAGATTCTATAGGATGTTGAAAGTGGAATAACAGCGCTATAATAATCTAGTGCGGAAATGGCCAATGGCATAATCTGCCACTCCTTTGCACCCCCCTGTTTCCTCTAAATTTAGCTACAACCCCCACGGTATCTTGGGGAATGGGTAGATTTATTCTGGTATAGTAGTTTAAGCATTGGAGTACAATCCTGGAGATCAGGGTTCAGTTCTCTGCTTGGCCATGGAAACCCACTGCATGACGCTGGGCGTGTCATACACTCTCAGCCCCAGAAACCTCCATGAGATGTTCACTTAGGATTGCCATAAGTCGGAAATGACTTGAAGGCACATAGGCTCAGCAGCAGCAGCAGCAACAACAACAACAACAATATATTGTTGCACACCATCCCTTGGTCTTAAACTGCCAATTAAGAACCAATAGCTTTACAAAAGACCTGCTCCTAGTGGAGATGAAAATGGTTAGAACTGATCTGTTTATACATATAAACCCAGCTGCCTGCTTTTTTAAAAAAATTATCCTGGACTGGGGGTAGCTATTGGGAGTCTCAGGATGAGCCCATGTGCTACAAAATTTATTATTGTACCACTGATGGCTGAGCAAGAGGAATAAGAAATGACAAGCTATTTACTCTCTCTTGTCTGGTGACCCATGCCTCTTATATCTGTCCATTATTAAGATTTTATAGATGGGAGGACAAAATAGCAAGGAATGTTCCTAGGAAAGCCTAGGGGAGAATACAGAAAAGCTCAGCTGCAAGCCCTTTTATGGAACCCCCCCTCCCCTGACTTGTTGTTTGGCAGCACTCTCTAAATATACCAAGGCTGGCAGGATGCTGGAGTTATAAATATCCCCCATATTCATCCCTAGTGGCATCCAGCCCTGCAGCTCTGCTGGGGTTCAAGCCAGTACAGAGCTTTCCCAAAGAAGGCACACAGCCACAAATTATTTGCACAACCAGTTAAAGGACACCACACCTTTCCCTCAATCCTACCTGCCATTTGAAAAATTCAGAGACTGGAGAACACTCTCTGGCTATGGGGGTGGGAAGCAAGCGTTAACATTGACATATGTTTACTTATTTATCACTTCTATCCTTGTTTCTTCCAGCCAGTTCCACACACAGGTCCCCTCCTCCCTGCTTTATCCTCACAATGACCCTTGAAAGGTAGGTCAGGCTGCGAGAAAGTAACTGGTCCCCAAGATAACTCAGTGACTGGAGAGCTTGGTGCCGAAACACCCAAGACTTAGTCCAAGTCTACACCACACCGACTCTCATTCTCAATCTTCAAATCTCAGAGTGTATAACAAAATAACAACACCGATTTAGAGCAACGATTATGTTTAAGCAATAGGATATTACCAGCACTGGCACATGTTAATGCCAATTAAAAACCATGCCTATTTGTGCAACTTGAAGGGGGGGAGTGGGAACATATCAGAAATATCTAAAAGCTCTGAGCAAATACAGTTATTTTTCTGTTAATGAAGTAGATGTGTTCATGGACATTACTTCTTTAACAGAAAATTTGGTACCAGTGGCTGAAATAGCATGGAAAGAATGGGGATAGGCTCCTATATCACAAAAAAGAACAGCAGGTCAACATGTTTCAGCAAACTTTCCATCCAAAACTAACAATAGGCACATGTGAAATGAACAATCAAATCAGGCAAGCCTCACATACATAAACAAAAGCACTTTTCATTTAGAGATCAGTCGAAAGTGTCTTCCAAAATGCATGAAGGGGTAATGGTTTTTTTCACCACCCAAAACTTTCCTTACGATTTCCATTTTGGTGGCCAAACTTAGGCCATTTCCGCACTAGACTGGCCATTTCCGCACGAGTCAGTTATAGCGCAATGATTCCACTTTCAACCTCCTATGGAATCCTGGGGTTTGGAGTTTCGGGAGGGGCCAGCCAGCCCCTCCCAAAACTGCAAACCCCAGGATTCCATAGAAGGTTGAAAGTGGAATCATCGCACTATAACAGACTCATGCAGAAATGGCCACTGTTATAATGCTATTATTCCACTTTCAACATTGTATGGAATCCCGGGATTTGAAGTTTAGGGAGGGACATTTAGAATTCTCAGCCAGAGAGCTCTTGGGCCTTGGTAAACTACAAACCCCAAAATTCCACAGGATGTTGAAAGTGGAATAATAGCACTATAACTGTGTAGTGTGGAAATGTCCCCCAAGATCTGTGCCTTTTTAACATGCTGGGGAAGCTAGTGAGGCCGACTTATCCCATTTCCCCTTTTCTCTCTGTTCTGCAGCTCAAACATACTCACTACGGGATTCTAGAAGTGGCTGCTGTTTACCTTGCCTGCTGTAGGCAAGCATATACAATGACGGTAGGATTGGGTACAGCACAATCCTGTTCTCTCCCAACGCAAGCTTTCTTGCATTACTTACTGTAGACAGGATGCTGCAACCCATCACCAAAAGTCTGTGTTTCTCCAGCCATCCTTCCCAATGCTGATACTGCTAAAAAAATGTCCAGTTACAGAGGTCAAAGAGAGTTGGGTGAGCATAAAAAGACTTTGTAAAAAGAAGCTTCTTTATTTTGGACTTTGTTAACTGAGTATGCCTGTAAGGCCTTCATTAAGCAACCTTCTCTGTAAAGTTGTTCAAAGACAGGTTACAATTTCCAAAAAGGCCCATAAGTACTGAACACCTGTCTGTCCCTTGTACCCTCTGCTTTATGATAAGTTTACCTGGACACAGAGAAACTGTATTTCCTACAAAAGGAAATTTACCTATTTTGGGCAAACTGGTGTTTCCTGCAATAAACAGCAGGCATGATTTTCACACACTAATGAATACACACATGGGGTTTACCACAACCTGTTCCAGTTTGATATCTCTTATTCAGTAGTGAATTCAGTCACCTTAGGGTCGCCATAAGTTGGAAATGACTTGAATGACAACAATAACAACAACAACGGATGGACATGCTCAGAGAAACTTTGCGTAGATGGAACTCTGGCAATAAAAGAGTTCCCAGGAAGGGTTTAATCTTTGAGAGGGGGAGAGTAGAAGTAACCTTCCCCAAGTGCTATGTGCTAAGTGCACAATGCTATTCAACACTATTGTGATTCCAACAAAACATGGAACAGTCATTCTGTGTGTAACTCGTCAAGTATGACTTGCACACTCATCTGAAGTAATATTTACTAGCTACTGGCAATCAAATGGTGTCTTCCTATAAGTCTGTTGACTTTTTACAGAGACAGTTAAATAAAGCATGGCCTGGAACAGCAAATACACAATGTAACCATTAATGCAGTTCGGTGGATAGAAAAGTTGCATTTGACCAGGAGACCTGCTTTCAAATCCCACCTCTGTCACAGATCCACTAGGTAGCTTTGGAGAAACAGCTTCTTCTAAACTTTAGTCGGGGTCAGTAGTTTTTTTAGCTCACAGTTGTTGCAAGGATAAAGACGACAGAACACTATGTACACCAGAAGAGCTACAAGCATAATTAGCAACAAAACAGTTCAGACTGAAAGGATGGCATCTTTGGGGGAAAACAATATTTTATTATTTTTTTTTCATTTTTTTCATTTTGTTTTATTTTATTTTTGGTGAGGAAAACATCACCAATGTACAAAATACGTACAGGAAAGAGCAAATTTACAGAGATCTGGGAAGAAGTGCATAACCAGTTACACACTGTGACACACTGGTTGGTTTAATCCATCACCATAGTGAAAATACTAATTTTGATACGGTTATTATTTATTTATTTATTTATTTATTTTTGTCTGGAGAAGATGTGAAGCTAGTGGATTGCCTGGATTTGGCAAAACAAGCCAGCTTAAGACAAAAGATGGATCTACAAGCAAGTCTTAATTTATGTTGCCCCAGTTTACACCATATTTAAAGCATTTCTCCAGAAATAATAATAATTTAAAAAACACATAAAACTGCCACCCACAAGACAATGGGTGAATAAGCAAATGCAGTCTCGGGGCAGCTGTAAGGAAGGAATTTCCTTTGCCTGCTTATAAAGGAGAGCATAAGCAATAGGAACAAACTTGAATCTTGCCAACATGACATGGGGGAGAAGGGGACATGTGGGGGAGGAAGAAACTGGAATTTTGCTGTCTTTGGAAGATAGGTTTCCTTTGCCAAATTTAGAAGAGGAGTTGAGGAGAAAGAAACTGCAATCACGGAGTTATAGTGTGGCTGGAAGGGAATTCCTTTACTTGCTTAGGTAGGAGAGTAAGCGACTTCGGTGTTGTTGTCTGGAAAGGAAACGCTTATTTAGCCTGAGTGTTTTATGCTTTAAACACTTTAAAACTGGTGGTGGATTGAACAAAATCGCAAAGTCTGTGACTACTTCAGTTCCATGGGAATGCGCCTCCTTGGTCTTTAGTGATTCCTCATGGAACTGTCTTCCCCCATTGACACCAGACTCAATTTACACTGTGAGTACGGGAACACAATCCCAGCATAAATCAAGACTTGCCTGTTGTTAATATTCCCTTCTTACAGGTGGAAAAATTGAAAAAGAAAGATAGGAGCTTACTCCAAGCCAAGCAGTGCATCTAGATCTAGATGCTGGATCACATAAGACATTTTTCAAACTTCATGAACTTTTCAAGTTCCCCACAGCAATTTGCTGATTAATCCCCAAAGACGTTTTGCGTCCCATGGAGCTCCTGCATGATGCAGATGATTTTAGCGAGTGGCCCCAATGAAGTAACACAGTTCTTGCACACAGCTGGCTATGCGTGCTGGGTTCACTAGTGTTCCCCTCTGGTTTGAGCATGAACCAGACAGCAATGCTTACCTCCAACATTCCCATGAAGCTGCATATTTTAAGAGACAGCAGGTCATGGAGGGCAAGGTGTCTTCTGGGGATGTTTATCCAGCATTAGGGGCTTTCACAGGGAGGAATTCCTAAGACATGGGAAAATCCCAGGGTTTCAAAGAACATACTGGAGTAGGCCTGAAAGATCAGGCCAGAGGTTCATCTAGGCCAGTAGGCACTTTCCCATAGTGGCCAATCAGTGCCTCTGGGCAGCCAAAAAGCAAGGCAGAAAGGTCAGTAGCCTCTCTCACTATTGCATCCCAAACAACTAGAATTTTGAGGCATCTTTTGCATAAATGTGGCTTACAGCCATGACAACTAGTAAGCAGAGCTTGGAAAAGTTACTTTTTTGGACCACAGCTTCCAGAACCCTTCCAGCCACTATGATCAGTGGCCATAGTTGGGGGATTCTGGGTATTGTGGTCCAAAATGTATCATTGTGAAATTCTGCTAATAACCGCAAATTAGATGTACCCTTCATAAACCGGTAAGCTATTTAAACAAGTCACATGGTCACCATATCTTGTGATAGCAAATGCAAATGCCATCAACTAATTATGCACTAATTTCATTTTCAAATTATATGGTATGTGCAAAAGAAACAGTGTTTCCCAAATGACCTGAGAATGCATCTCCTGGGACTGCTGCTAATTGTTGTTGTTCTGTGCCTTCAAGTCATTTCTGACTTACGGCAACCTTACAACAAACCTATCATAGGGTTTTCTGGGGCTTAAAGTGTGTGATGTCCCCCAAGGTCACTCAGTGGGTTTCCATGGCTGAGCAGGGAATTGAACCCTGATCTCCAGAGCTGTAGTTCAACACTCACACTACTACATCACACAGGCTCTCTATATACTACAGGACAAAGGTGGGCTAGTGTTCTCTTGATCCAAGCAAGCAGTTTGAGTCAACAAAGGTGTTTCCATACTAATCTCCACATTAACCAGAGTCCCCTAGGATATCCCTCTCCAACATGATGCTATTGAGGCAGGCTTGACTTCAACACCCATCATCCCCAGTGCTGGGGAAGGTAGGCACTGTATAGTCCCTCCCACCCCACCCAGAGGGTTGCAGAAGACTTTTCTGAGATTTTTCCATCTGAAAAGGTAAAATGCTACCACCCCCGTCTGACATCTATGTAATTTTCCCCCTGCTGCGTGGCTAACATTCCACAGGAGAAGCCTTCCCAGACAGTAATGTCATAGGCAAAGGCTTCACCTGTTGAGTTTATTCCTTTCATACAGCTGTTACACATACAAAGCTTTTGCCAAGAAAACCAAGGCAACCCCTCAGCTGATTCCAAAGGATCAGATCTCTCCTCCAAGATCTCCAAATCACCCCCGTGACCTTCCCAGAGGGCCACCTCCTCCCTAGGCTCTCCAGTTCCAAAGGGGACCCCAACTGTCTCCAAGACCACCCGCGCAGAGGGCTGTCCCACTCTCAGAAAATGGTTTTTGATTTAATCCATTTTCTCATCTCCGTTTGGAACTGCGAAAGGTAACACCCTAAAAAACACTCCCCGTCTGGCTTATTCCCGAGCCGGCCGCTGTTGCTTTTACCAGCCAGGGAAACTATAGCCCTAACTCTCCAAACAAGAGAAGAGCGAAAGAGGAGGCAACTTTTTGGGCAACGTGGTTTATTTATAGAAGGGAGAGAGAATCCGTTAGGTTGGCAAAAGAAGGGTGGGCGCCCGGTCGATCCCCACCTTCTGGCCGCTTTGTGAGCGAGAGCCTAAATCGGGACTTCAGGGATCTCGATATCCACCCGCAATCATACCACGGCTCCCCCGGTCGCCTCCAACTTACTTGCGAAGCCCTTTCCGAAGTCCAAACGCCGGGACAAGAACCGATCGCTCCCCACGCGACTGTGCTCTCCAAGCGCTCTCCCCTCCCTGTTTTCCCCTTCTTGCCACGCGGTTCCGGGAGGTCACCTCTCCGCGGGCGCCCCCCGTGGCGGGCCCGCCTCCCCAGCGCCTGAGCTACACCCGCGGACCCGAGTGGGCGTGGGAGGCACAGGCAGCGGAGGGAGGGGGAGACGATCGGGCCGGGGCGGGGCCGTGAGCTCAGAGGGGCCGGCCGGAGGTCAACAGCAGCCCGGGGAGGATCGCCGTGTCAACCGTTCGCACGAGGGCGCCCGCGCCGGACGGGGCTGACACGTGTAGAGCGCGCGGCTTGGGGAGGAAGGCTGCCCGCTGCGGGAGAATATAACTATGGCCTTTCCGCACTGGACTGTTATAGTGCTATTATTCCACTTTTAACCTCCTATGGAATCCTGGGGTTTGCAAATCCCAGGATTCCATAGGAGGTTGAAAGTGGAATAATAGCACTATAACAGTCTAGTGCGGAAATGGCCTGTAACGTCCCCACGGCTATCCTACTTTGATCGGGTCTTTATCGTGCGGCTTGAAGAAATTCTTCCAGGCTTATTTTCGCTGGGGCGGCCCCAGGATCGCGCCCTCCCGGCCTGCCTCCAGATCTGCCGTATATTTTGTTTGTGTGCACGAGAGAGGGAGGGAGAGGGCTTCACCGTTTTCTCCTTCTAACGCGGCTTCCCGATTCCTGGAGAAGGCGTGGAGGCCGCACCCTTCGTCCACGCGTCTTCTTCTTTTCAGGCCTGCTCTTAGACCCCGGGGTCTCTTCACACGACCACCAGGAGTTGGCTAGATTGGAAACCGGAGAGGGCTCATGTCACACCGTTTTTCCCATTTCTATGTATGGTTGTGAAAGCTGGACAGTGAAGAAAGCTGACACGATGAAAATGCTAGGGTGAAAATCAACTCCTTCGAAATGTGGTGCTGGAGAAGAGTTCTCTGGACTGCTGAACTGCTGAAAAGACCAACGGACTGCTAAAAAGCCCAGTGAATGAGTCCTCCATCAAATCAAGCCTGAACTCTCCCTAGAAGCCAAGATGATTAAACCAAGGTTGCCCTACCTTGGGTATATCATGAGAAGACATGGCTCATTAGAAAAGATAGTAATGCTTGATAAGGTGGAAGGCAGTAGGAAAAGAGGAAAGCTGCATTACAGATGGATGGACTCAATGGAGGAAGACGCACCCCTTAATCTTCAAGACCTGAACAGGGCAGTTGATGATTGATAGAGTGGCTTGGAGATCTTTCATCCATAGGGCCACCATAGGTTGAGGTTGACCTGAAGGCAGTCACAGGAAAGGGGATTTCTGCAAGTGCTGCTTGTTACTTGTTACTACTTACATAACCAGATAACAAGCAACACTGGCTGACATCTCCCTTTTACACAACCATTAAAGGTCCAGGAGCAGTTTCCAGTTTTCAGTCCAGTAACCTTAACCAGATGCTGCTTACAGGGAAACTATAGCCCTGACTCTCCTGCTGTGCCATCTGAATGTAGGTCGGGCTAGCATGGGCTCAGAGCCCTGCTTCATTCACTCCCTTCACATGTTCAAAATAATTATGTGAATAGATGAAAGTTTAATAACCCACTTTGTCTTTCTGTGTAGCAGAATCCTGTGTTTGCTTAAGCAAGGCATGTTCCCCCTTTCAGTGCGTGTAGGACTGTGGCCTTTTATGGGAAAACAAAACTGTCAGGAATTGCAGCCACTTTATTTTGGGGGGAAAGGCTGTGTCTGTGTGAACATTTGACATTAATTTCGTGTAAGTAATTCATGGTTTTGAAACATTTTTAGAGCTACAAGGCCCTCACGCTGTGGTCCTCCTGAAAACAGCTTCTGCTTTCCTGAAGTTATTTACATTGGAAGGGAAACTGACAATGGATTGAAAAGTAGCTCATGAAGGCCTACCTTTGAAGACAGGGCTAGACAAAGCAGGGCCCTCCAAACACTATCGCACTGCAGCTCCCATCATTCCTAGTGAGCATAGTCAATGGTAAGGGATCTTGGCCACCCAACACACTTGGGGAGCCACATGTTCCTCAGCCTTGTTTTTGGGGTTGCACATCAGACTTGACACAATCCTCCTGATGCTTTTTGGCTTCAAGCCTCAGAAGCCTGCACCAGCATGCCTATGGTAGGAGGTTATGGGAGTTATTTATTTAAATATTTCTATCCTGTCCTGTAGCTTGAGATCTCAGGAAAGCATATAGTCAATACAATATAAACAACTTCTAAAAATTCCAGATAAAAACAATAACATAATTTAAATAGGATTAACAACATATTGCAATTTATAACAATGGTGGCAAGAATTCTGTATGCGCAGGAGTGTACAGATCCTACAATACTATCTCAAGAAGATTGGGTGATAAAGCTGTTGGATGTGGCCAAGATAGATAAATTGATGATTTTAATCAGAGCAAGCTCTTTGAAAGAATGTAAGAAGCAATGGAAGCAGGTTATAATATATTTAAGAGAAGGTGAGGGGAGGCATGCAACATTAGAATTATTATTATTGTAGAACATTATTTTGAATCTGTGAGAGTATTCCTCATTTAAAGTAATGGAAAAACTATTTTAGAGGTCTAAATGTAGCTTAAATTTTACGTAATTATTGTATTAGATTATTAAGATCACCATGTAAGTGTAGATACTGATAGAACTTAGAGGAATTATAATAACTTTTTATTGTTATCCATTTTCTAAGGAATTGGAATTGTACTGCTCCTTTTTCAGTTATAGTTGTTTTAGCTTATGTGTAGTAAGTTAGTTGCTTAGTTTAGTTAGTAAATATGTTGGTGTGTTGTGCCCTTTTATATTCACGAAATGTGTTTTCAATAAAAAGATATTTAAAAAAGGATAAAACCACATTAAACAGGTCACTGAGTTAAAACAAGGCTAAAATAGTTAAAATCATAGATTAATTTTTTTAAAAAAATTAGGCCCCAAAGGCTATAACAAGAAGCCAGCCTGATTTTTAAGATCTGAGGAGGAGGACTTTCTCTTAGGGCCTTTCCACTCTACACTGTTATACTGCTGTTATTCCACTTTCAACATTCTGTGGAATTCTGAGCTTTGTAGTTTACTGAGGCCCAAGAGGTCTCCGGCTGAGAATTCTAAATGCCCCTCCCTAAACTGCAAACCCCAAGATTCCATGGGATGTTGAAAGTGGAATAATAGCACCATAACAGTGTATGGTGGAAGTCCCTAAGTTCCACAACTTATCACAGGCACATTTTGTCAGGACATAAGAGAGAGCACCGAGAGCTTTCTCAGTGGCTGCTCCCAGGCTGTGAATTTCCCTTTTCTGGGAGGATTGATTGACCCATTCACTGCTGTCTTTCCACTGGCAGGCAAAGGCTATTTTATTTAGGTGAGCAAAAGGGTGTTTTGGATGCAGTGTACTGTGCTTTTATCTCCTTATCTTTTAATTAGGTTTGAAATGTGTTTTCATGATGCACTTTTAAGATTAGAACTGTTTAATTGCTTTTTTAAAAACGTTTGTAAAGTACAATTTTAACTGGACTTGGTTATGTAACCTGCTTCACAATTTTAGCTGGACTTGGTTATGTAACCTGCTTCAACGTCCTTTGTGGGATAAAAGCAGGGTATAAATCAAACAAACAAACAGTTTTGTTTTGTCTGAAAGAAACCAGTGTTGGCACCGTTCAGACATTCAAGGATGGGATTCTATAAATGGGGCACCACTGTAGAAAAAAATCTCTCTCCCATGTGATGTATTACTCCCAAAGGTGGCATACAGAGAAGGGACCCTCCAGCAGATCTCAGTACTTGGATGACTATATATGTGAAGAAGCATGCCTTCAAGTATTGAAGACTTATAGCTCTGTTGTCGTTGTGTGCCTTCAAGCCATTTCCAACTTATTGTGACCTTAAGGTAAACTTCTCATGGGATTTTCTGGTGGCTGAGAGTGTGTGATGTGCCCAAGATTATCCAATGGGTTTCCATGGCCAAGCAGGGGACTGGACACTGGTCTCCAGGGTTGTAGACCAATGCTCAAACCAGTATATCACCCTGCTCTAGGAATAGCTATTTCCCATTGAAGTTTCTGTACCTTAGAGAAGCCCCTGCTGTTCCAAGATTTTATTCTGTGTACAGGTTTTAAAGTGACAGACTCTGTCAGAATCAATGAGCAGTTCAATATGCAGACATACCTCTGTTTACAAAGCTTCTGACAAAAATGATCCTTTTTACAAAGTTTTTTACACCTGTCTTTCCTTCTCATCTTCAATATAGTTAGGAGTTTTTTGGCAGCATTAGCACTGGGAGCATGGCGAAGGAGGGCTGTAGAAATACAGACTTTCCATGTTTAGTTGCAACACTGTGTCTGCAGGAAACAATGCAATAAAGTTTGAATTGGGACAGAATGGGATTCACTTTTAGACTACCCTACTGTAGCTGTGTATGTCTCCCTACAACAGTACAAGTAAACAGCAGATGCCTCTAGAATCCCTTAGTGAGCATGTGTGAACAGCAAAACACAGAGAAAGGGAGAGAACAGATAAGCCTACCTTACCAATTACATCTAGCATGTGGACAAAAGTATAGATCTATAAGGTTGACCACTAAAGTGTAACTCATAAGGAAACTGGAGACAGATAAAGGAAGCAGTTAGTTCTGGATCCATTTTGGAAAACCCTTTGTTGTTTCTAGAATGTTCAGAATGTTTTTGCTTGCTTATGCAAGGCTTACCTGATTGTTTCACATATGCACGTTGTTAGTTTTGAATACGACACTTGCTGAAACATGTTGAATGGCTTTTCTTTTTATGTGATGCAGGAACCTATCCCTATTTGTTGTTGTTGTGTGCCTTCAAGTTGTTTCAGACTTATGGCAACCCCAAGGTGAACCTATCAGAGGGTTTTCTGTGTGATGTGGCCAAGGTCACCCAGTGGGTTTCCATGGCCAAGCAGGGAATTGAACCCTGGTCTCCAGGCTCATAGTTCAACACTCAGACCACTACACCACACTGGCCCTCTACCTATCCCTATTCCCTCCATGTTATTTCTGCCTCTTGTACCAAAGTTTCTGTTAAAGAAGTAATGCCTAGGAATACATCTGCTTCGGTAACTGAGGTAGCCCTGTAGTCTTTGTGGATGATTTGTGGTCCTCCAGATGTTCTTAGTGTTACCCTAAGAAGTGAGGGACATTGGGGTCCAGCTACAATGCCAGTGTGATCGTAGAATTTGGGGAAAATACAGCTCAAAGGAGGTCTGCAAGAGGAGGATAATGGCAGGATCTTTTCGCCTATATATACCACTACTAAGTGCAGAGACAATTCCAGTTAAAAGTTAAACAAAGTATTTTGTTTGGATTTAACAAACACACTGGAAATCAGACACTCTAAGAACCATATAAGGCCATTGGAAAGCAAGGCATGAAAAGTTGGGTAGGGAGAGATATTGGAGTGCAAAGGATCTAGTTACCAATCCTGAAGAAGACGATCGAAGTGGAGTGGCTCAGACAGCATCTGAAGGCACAACAGTCTGGATGCCATGTGTTACCTTCAAATACTACAGTTTTCTGGGGCTGAAGCTAGGGTTTATATATCCTATTTCTGACCCTGAAGGGGGTACATAGGCAAAGTGGTAATGGCTTTCTCACAGGATTGACAAAGGAGTCCAGAATGGACTGATTGCCATAACTCTGGGTGACAAAACACTGATGGGAGTCATGAGAAGCTCTTAATGTCTTGGTCAGCCACGAGTATAGGGAAGATTTCTGTAGGGCAAGATCAAGAGATGATCCCTGATTGATTCACCTGGGCAGTTACATCTTCCATTGTTTTTGGGTGTACACAGAACCTGAGGTGTTGAAAGGATTAGCATAGATCCCTTAGTATGTGGGTTTCCCACTGAATCCTCTCTGAACTTATGACCTGACCATATTTAAGGTCCGCTTGACCTGGCAAAACACTCTTCTGGCCAGCATGCCTTTGATTGTGCTTTCCAGCTATAAATATATTCAATTATGAAAATAGCACATCCCGCAGGATGAGGGTGTAGGGTAGGGTAACATGTGCAGGGCTGTTGATGACTGGAGCTCCTAGAGGTCTGTGATTCTTAAACTTGCCATAAGGCAAAGCTGGCTTGATGGCAAATAACAAAATAACAAAGTGTGTGTGTGTGTGTGTGTGTGTTTTAAAAAAGGTCTTTAAGCTTTCCATTGGAACTGAGCAGTCCTAGGATGGCTGCAAATCACCCAGTAATATACCAGTCAGTCCCACTGTATTTCTATCCATTCTGTAGTTTTAGCAAGACCAAATCCTCCACTCCAGCAGTAGAATTGTATCCTGTGCTTGTCAAGACTTTTATAGCAGTTAGCAAGAGCAGTTACATTTCTATACCGCTTATCAGTGCTGAGCACTCTCTAAGCAGTTTACAATGTGTTAGCTAATTGCCCCCAACAAGCTGGGTACTCACTTTACTAACCTACAGAAGGATGGAAGGCTGAGTCAACCTGGTGCCCTGCAGGATCAAACTCACAACGTTGCGGCTGCAGTACCGGCATTTAACCACTCTGCCACCAGGGTTCTCGTACACTGAATTAACTGATCTAGAGCAGCAGTTCTTGACCTAGGGACCGTGGATCCACTGGGGGCCACTTGGCCTCACTTGGGGTCCATGAAATCTTGAAGAAATGTTACGAGTTTCTTACAGTTACCATAGAAATAGTAAAAGGAAGAAAGACAGACAAATTTGCATAGAATCATTCCAATGAAAATATTATAATAGGAGGGTGTGCATTTACTTATTTCTCCATTCTCTCCAAATTTGAAGACCCTTGGTGAGCAATTTTAAATAAATATTTGATGCTCTTTAGGATTTCAAATCTTGAGTTAGGCCTTGGTGGTGCATGGCACCAAGAGATATTTAAAGGGGGTCCCTGGTAAAGAAAAGGCCAAGAGCCACAGTTGTCGCACAGTTCCTATTTGCAGCTATAAAGTATTTTTTCTACCCATAAGAAGAGATATAGTGGAACCATATAGTGAAGGGTTGCTGCTAGGACTTTTTGACTAGCAAGGGCAGTGATATCATCTTCCATCCACCATTCCATCTAAGCATAGTTACAATTCTTACAATTGCTTAGTTGGAGGTGGGTGGGTAACAGTGGATTTTTCCCAGAAAAAATATTGTTATGAGCTATCCAATTTGCAATGCAATGTGTTTTGCCATGGCTTTATTTTGAATGGACAATTAAAGCCCATTAGCTTTATAAAACACCTGCTCCTAGTGGAGATGAAAAGTGCTAGATTTGGTTTGTTGATGAGGTTCAACACAGCTACCTGCTTTTTTGGATTCTCCCTAGGAACATGATAGAAGAGGCTCTCATTATAAATAGCTTCTCTTCTGTACTTACCACCGGGTCACTGCTTAAATTTACTGACTTTTTTTCTCTCTTTTTTTCTGAAAAAAAAATACCCTCGGGCCACCCTATTGATAAGTACAATTAGTTATTCCTTTAATACGGCTTGAAAATCTAACATCCATGAAGTAACCTTGGGGGTGACTTGTGCATGGCACATGGGGCTTAGAGTATCCAATGTATTAACAAGCATATATCCAAGAGTACTGTAAAGCTTTTCAGATTTTCACATCAGATGTGAGTGTACATTTGCTTTGACACGTGCTAAGATTGACTGAAGAGAGAGAGGGAATCTATTGAGCTTATTAGCCTCTGAGTATTTTAACTACTGCATAAAACATACAGACATGGTCTTAACTGCAATTATAGGAAAGTAAATGGGTTTTGGAAAGGAACATTAATGTCGCTTCAGGACAGAGCTATTGTCACTACCTATCACTTGACAAAGTCTCCATGCTTCTCATGGCTTCAAAATAGACATTCACTCAGAGCTTGGGAATGTTATTTTTTGCACTATAATTTCCAGAATCTTCCTAGCAACATGGTCATGGCCATGCTCGATTGGGGATTCAGGAAATGTAGTCCAAACAAGTAATTTTCCCAAACTCTGTTTGCAGCATCTGTGACCTGTGTTGGAGAGCTCACTTACTGACTAAGGATGAAATTAGCTGTTCCCCTTCTTTTGAATTACAACTCATAGAATTCCCTGGATAGCACAGTCACTGGCCTAACTGACTCAAGGGTTCTTATCTGAAAAATTTAACTTTTTCTCAAATCAACAGGCATAATCCTAAAGTCTCATATCATCATTTCTGTATATTCTATTCAATCAATTCTATTTATTGATCTAGCCAAAAGACAACATAACACTTTTGCATCAGCTATATTCAGAAGTACAGCCAGAGAATTGATCAGATATCTCTAATAACCAAAAGCTGACTGAGATATAATTTCAAGTCATACCTTTATTATATTTGCTAAACATTGTGCTCCTCTTAATGGCTAAACTCATTTGTACCAAAAGGGGGGATATTCACTCAAGAGCCAGCATGGTATAGTGGTTTGAGTGTTAAGACTATGACCCTGGAGACCAGTGTTCGATTCCCTGCTCAGCCATGGAAACCAACTGGATGACCTTGGGTGCATCACACAATCTCAACTCCAGAAAACCCCATGACAGGTTCACCTTAGGGTTACCATAAGTCAGAAGTGATTTGAAGTCACACAGCAACAATATTCACTCAGGTTTGTCAGGTGATTTACAATATGATTTACAATATGACCTGAAGGGGGCAATGTATTTCCAGTAATAGAATACAAAATGCATCCAAAGGAGATGGGGGATGGATCTTTCTTCTGTGACAGAATGGGGTCCCATTTGCTGGGGGTTATTTTGGTACTTGCCCTCTTTTAATTCACTGGGCTCCTGTGACTTGGATGGCAGCTTAGGACAGATAAATTTGACCTATGCCATTTTTCCCTGCGTGAAGACAAAATGTATGAGAAGAACTTAACTGGCAGAGTATCTTTGTGTCAGGAAGTGGTTCAAGGTTCAGGAGGAGAACCAATGAAAAGGTCAGCCAGTGATTTCGTTGCACAGAATTCATACCAAGATTCATCTCCCCACCCATCACAAAAAGAAGATGTGATTGAAGCACCAAGTTGGTTTGTTGGTTCATTTTTACAATCAGGTTGTCTGGCACAGGTTGTGTTTCCAAAAGTTCCAAAGTTGGCAGCTTCAGGATGCATAGTTCATACCTGATGTCCTCATTTTTGGGAGGAGCCACTGCTTCTGAAGGTGCTGCTTTCATAAGGATTTCCTAGCTAATTATCCTTACAGTAAACCCATTGAAATTGATTGGATAAGTAAGTCTCAACTAACTTAAGTACTATTGGTTTCAATGAGTTCCCTCTGAGTATCACAAAATTAGGATCCAACCTTTGCAGTTAACCATCATTCTAGCAGTGACATGGGCCAAGTGTGAGCCTTCAGATGTTGTTGGGGCTGCAGCTCCCATCATCCCTAGTCAATCTAGCAAGTGGCAAGGAATGCTGGTAACTGCAGTATAACAACATTGGAAGGACCATACAATTCTCATGAGAAACTCTTCTCAATGACATCATAGAATCATAGAGCTGGAAGAGACCACAAGGACCGAGGAGGCCAACCCCCCTGCCATTCAGGAATACACCATCAAAGCATTCCCAGCAGATGGCCATCCAGCCTCTGTTTAAAAACCACCAAAGAAGGAGATTTCACCACACACCAAGGCAGTGTATTCCACTGTCAGACTGATCTTACTGTCAGGGAGTTCTTCCTAATGTTTAGATGGAATCTCTTTTTCTGAAATTTGAAGCCATTGCTCCATGTTCCTAGTCTCTGGAGCAGCAGAAAACAGACTTACTCCATCCTCCATATGACATCCCTTCAAATATTTAAATATAGCTACCCTGTCACCTCTTAGCCTTCTCTTCTCCAGGCTAAACATACCCTAAGCAGCTCCTCATAGGGCCTGGTTTCCAGGCCTTCTACCATTTTGGCTGTCCTCCTCTGGAAACATTCCAGCTTGTCAATGACCTTCCTGAATTGTGCCACCCAGAACAGGACACAGTATTCTAGGTTGGGATCTAACCAATGTGGAACAGAGTGGTACTATCATTTCTCTTGACCTAGACACAATGGACGAATGCTGATTCATCCCAGAATCACATTGGCTTTTTTCAGCTGTCGTGTCACACTCCTGGCTCATATTCAGCTTGTGGTCTACCAAGATTCCTAGATCCTTTTCAAATGAACTGTACTTAAACCAGGTGTTGCCCATTTTATGTCTGTGCATTTTATCTTTATAATTGGTTTCTGTTATAATATTGACTTCTTTAGTTGTAGGATTTTCACCCTGCCCTTCAGTCAAAATGGCTTCCAGAGTGCCAGTATGGTTTAGTGGTTACAGCAAGATTAGGAAAGGTATGGCCCTCCAAATGTAGTTGGACTACAACTCCCAACATTCCTCACCTTTGATTATCCTAACTGGGAAACAATTCAGTCCAACAATATCTAGAGAGCCACATGTTTTTCGGTCTTGTTTTAGAAACAACCACCATAACCACCCCACAATTTCCCTAAATCTGGAACTCCAGTAGAGGAACACACACTGTGAATATAATTTTTAAAAAGTAGCGAAGAAAACAATTGTAAAGAGCTTACTCTTAATCTCATCATTATCTTAATTAAATTAACTAATCAATTGGTATCTTAATGAATCTCTAGCCACAGCTGTTTGAAGCTACCCAGAATCAAGTTGTTGAACTTCCTGATACATCCTATCCAAACTTTGTGTTCACGTGGAGTGGGAATTGTGTGTTGGTGTTATCAAACTGCCATTTCTAGCATCCCTAATCAACATAGCCACTGGTGAAGAATCCTGGGATCTGAAGTTTAATCACAGGTGGGGAGACCTATAATTCCCACCCATGTTCTGTTCCAAGGCTAAAGAGTGTGAGCCCCACCAGATATTGGTGGACTTAACTCTCATGATCCCTCATCAATATCCATCTAAGTGAGGGGTGATGGAACCTGCAACCTAATAATAGCTGAAGGGCCACTGGTTGCCCATCATCAGTTTAGACTGTAGGACAGGGACTTGGGAGATCCAGTTTTTAGCCTCCATTGTACTGTGAAACTCACTGACCTTGGGTCAATCACTCTCTTTTGCACTAACCTAACCTGTTGGGATAGAATCATAGAATTGTAGTGTTGGAAGAGACCACAAGCACCATCAAGTCTAACCCCCTGCCATGCAGGAATACATCATCAAAGCATTCCTGACAGTTTATTGTTATAAGGATAATTTTGTAGGTGCTGGATATCCATTTACAGACAACAGAATGCAGGGCTAGTAAGAGGTCATTTGCAGTCAAACAAGCTTGCCTGTTCAGGATGGAGTAGAAGTGTCATCAAGGATCAGTCCTAAAGTCCAGGAATCCAGCAGGCAACACAGTCAAATAGTCCAGGGTCAGTGAAACCAGTGTCCTATCTCAGTCTGAGTATCACAGCCTATAAAACAAACAAAACAAACTAAATAGCTCCCAGCTATTTACTTACTTCCAGGGTCATAAATAAAGTCCAACATAAAGTCTGGCAGGATTCCACAGCAAGGTCAAGCCAAGCATTCGTCAAGGCATCCAGCAGGATAGAAGTTCAGATAAATTCTGACAACTCCTGGAGGGAAAGGACACCAGCTAAATAGGTCTGAAGCCTAGTACAGCTGTGACTTGATTGATTGTTGCCAGTTATAAATTCTGAGGAGCAACACTGGCTCTCTCTTTGCTGCCTGGGCTCTGCAAAGGTGGGTCTAGGTA
This sequence comes from Cyclura pinguis, assembly GCA_030412105.1. Classification (NCBI taxonomy): domain Eukaryota; kingdom Metazoa; phylum Chordata; class Lepidosauria; order Squamata; family Iguanidae; genus Cyclura; species Cyclura pinguis. The sequence goes on along the minus strand of CM059606.1, from coordinate 12,127,315 downwards.
AGTGTTCTTCTATATCTGAGGAGGCAGAAGTCTCTGTTGGAGCTGGCACCACCCCTTGTTCTGTTTCTGGCACTGTAACCTCTCTCTCTGTACAGCAGGTCCTGGCATGCTCCCTGTCTCAGCTTCTGGCATGTCCTCTGTTTCAGACTCCAAGTCAGAGTCCATGCTCTGGAAGCAGGGCATGACAGCCAGGCAGACAGTGAGCAGGGAGTCTGTAGCACACAAGGTGAGGATCAGCAAATGTATTAGTTGTTTCTGACATTGGGCCACCACCCTCTGCCTGCCTTAAAAAAAGGCTGGAGACAGCTGGCTCTCATCCCAGCCTGTTTAGCTCCTGGTTGGCCTGCTTGCATCTGCTTGTGCTCCTTCGAGACTGGTGTTCACCTGGAGAAGCTGACTCCTGGCCCATGACAGGTAAAATGAGGAGGAAGAAAATCTATGTGCACCACTCTGAAATCATTGAAGGAAAAGCAGAAAATAAGGAAGGGTTATTAGTTTGTTTTACATATTTGATCTATATATGTAATATTTTAAATGTTTTTATCTGTTGCACATTGCCTCAAGATCCCTGGGGAGCTGAGACACAATACCAAAATGTCATAAATAGATAAATAAAATGATAAACAGAGAGACAGACAGACAGTTAATCAATCAATCTCTGACCACAGGCCCTTTCACACTACACACTTATTGGATTGTGGTTCCGCTTTAATGGCCATTGCTGCGTCCTATCGAATCTTGGGGTTTGTAGTATGAAGAAGCATGATAGCTCTCTCTAGCTCAGAATTCTAATTGTCCCCTCTGTAAACTGCAAATCCCAAGATTTGATAAGATTTTGCTGTGGTACCTAAAGTGGAATTATAGTGCTATAATGTGAAAGGGCCCCAGCTCAAGGGTACATGAAGCTTTCAGCATCACTGATGGAGCAACCGGTTTCTCCATCTGCTGCAGACTGAGCAAATGGTTAAAGCTAAAGGAGGAAGAAGCTTGATAAAGGTGGTTTTTTCCCCCCAGAATTGCTGATGGCCCTGCTTCCCTTCTCTTCCTTGTTTGAACCCAATGGAAATGGCTGCTGTCAGGTGACAGTTGCTGGAAGGGGGCAGGGAATGGATTTTACTTACGCTAAATATTAAAATTACCATTTAATCTTCTAGGACGAACTCAGTGAGTTTTTAAAATTAACATATTAAAACACTCATGTCCTTCAAAAAGCGTCTCAAAGGCAGATGTTCTCAAAAAGTCAAAACTGAAATGTTCACTTTGTTGTCATCCCATTAAAGCACTAATTGCACCTGTTTCAGTTGTTATCTTAATTATTAATTGACTGAATCTGTGTAAATCTACATTTGAGAAAAATAGTTCTAAAAAGGCTTGGTTTTTTTTTCTTTTAGTCTATATGCACACATATTCTGGCAAGCACAGTCTCATAGGATTATTTGTCATTCCTTCTCAGACAGCACTTGCCATCAGCATTTAAAATAAGTATTTGTATTTTTCAAAATTAGATTCAATAAATTAATGTACTATAGCCAAAACTCTCAGGGTGCCACAAGTAAAGACACAAGAAAACATGATAAAAATTCGCTTTTATTCATACTCTGTTTTTTTCCCCTAAACACAGGGGGTCCATTCACACTACAGAATTATAGCACTTTGGGCCTTTTTGCACTACACTGTTATAGTGCTATCATTCCACTTTCTACATCCTATGGAATCCTGGGATTTGCAGTTTGGGAGGGCATTTAGAATTCTCAGTTAGAGAGCTCTTTGGCCTCAGTAAACTACAAACCCAGAATTCCACAGGACGTTGAAAATGGAATAATAGCACTATAACAGTGTAGTGCAGAAAGGCCCTATGATTCCACTTTAATTGCCATGGCAACATCCTGTTGAATCCTGGGGTTTGTAGTTTGGGGAGGCACTAGAGTTTCCTGGCTGAGAATTCTAAACATCTCTTGCTAAAATGCCAGTCTCAGGATTCCATAGGGTGGCACCATGACAGTTAAAGTGGAAGAATAATAATTCTTATTAAGTGCTATATTTCTATAGTGTGAAAGGTCTCCGAGAGTCAAGATGGATTACACATTAAAACATAGTTAAACATAGTTTAAAAAATTGAAAAGATCAACATTAAAATAGAATTAAACTATTAACAAGATTAAAAACAATTTAAGACATACAATTACAATGCTAAAAAGCAAGGTTTTTTTTCAAAAAAGGACAATTAAGCCAGTACAGTATACTCTTAAAAGTCCTTCCCTTAAAAACGTCCACTTTTCAAAAGCCTGTAGGAATGAAAAAGTCTTTGCCTATTGATAGAAGGCCAGTAAAGAGGGGACTGTTCTAGCCTCCCCAGGAAGAGAGTTCCAGAACCAAGGGCAGCCAGTTAATATATCTACCATATATATTCATGTATAAGTCTAGAAACTGTAGTAAAAAAAATTGACCCAATACTCCTGGGTCAACTTATCCATGAGTCAGTGTAACTACTGTACCTTAACTCTTAGCAAAAAAGGAACCATCCCCTTCTCAGAACAGAGTGGAGAAAGGTGAGAGGTTAGTCTTTCCTGCAAGAATCCAAAAGAAGCACTGACCCCCTCTACTCTCTCCTCAGTAGTGATGCTTCTGACCCCTTTGAATTCTTGTGTGGAAAAATGGTGGTAGCAGCAACTCATTGGTGCTTCCCCTCAATGGAGCATCAAGACAGTAGAAGTGGTCAGTGTCTATTTTAGGTTATCCCAGAATGGACTAAGCATTCTCCTTTCACCACTCTACTCAGAGAAGGGGATAGTTTGTTTTTTTTATAAAAGTTAAGTTACACTATGAACTCCTATTTTAAAAAAGAGGGAGTAGAGTAGCAAAAGGCCTTTTTGAATGCCTGGGTAGGAAAATGGTGGTGACCTGTGATGACCCCTGAGGCAGCACTGGCACTTTCCATGGAATGACCCTCAATTTATTCACAGGTCACATCAAAATTCATAACCTTTGCCCCAAGACCTGCCCTTGACATATACATGAGGTCAACTTATACATGAGTATATGCAATAACTAGATTTTATCTTGTTTTCTTGTGTATTTACATAGTCTTGGCCATATAATGGAGACAGGCAGAGACCTTATTTTATTATTATGGAGAGGAAGAACATATGGTCCCTATCCGGAAGAGCGGACAAGTACGGAATAGGTAGGAAGTGGTAGCAGATTTGGAGGTACTTTTAAACATTTCTAGCTGCAAATAAATTCATACACAGGTGTATCTCAGATAACAAAGTAGATATGTTCCTGGGTGTTACTTCTTTAACAGACAACTTTGCACCAGATGTAAAAATAGTGTGGAAAGAAGAGGGATGTGTTCCCACAGCACAAAAGAGAAAACAGTTCAACACATTTCAGCAAACTTTGTATTCAGAAAGATCTATATTTATATGTGAATGAAACAACCAGTCAAGTGAGCCTTGCGTAAGTACACAAAAGCATCTTCAACCTTCTACAGACCACTTGAAGGTTGCTTTTGAAATGTATCCATGGTAATGTGTTATTTCACCAGCTTCCACTTTTCTTATGATTTCCATTTTGGTGACCAAACTTACAGATCTATGCGTTTTTTCCCATGCTGGGTGGAAGTAGCTAGTGTGGAAGGCTTCTCTGCTATTCCTCTTTCTTTCTCGTTCTTTTTTTGTTGTTCTTGCAGGCTCAGTCAGGGATTCTGGAAGGAGTCTGTTCTAGGCAAGCGTACACAGCTACACTTGGACTGGTTAGAACAGAATCTCATTTGTTCCCAGCTCAGGCTTTATTGCACTGTTTAATGTAGACAACCCAACACCAGAACTCAGCATTTTTTCAGCCACAATGCCATCCTCCCTGCATGGATGCTGCTAAAATACTTCCAGCTAGATAGAGAACAAAGAAGAAATGGGGGATGGGTGGGCATAAAAAGAATTTGTAAAAAATGTTTCCTTGTCAAAGACTCTGTTAAAGAAGGTATTGCAATCTTTTCCCTACTGGGGATGGATTTGGATTGTCTCCCACAAAGCTTTTTTTTCGAACCAGCCTTTCCCAGCTGAGTGCATTTTACATATGTTGGACTCCTGTCGCTAGTCATGTTGGCTGGGGATGATGAGTGTTATGGTTCAACTGGACTGGAGGAGTATCTGAGTCCCAAATGTCTGGAGGGCACCAGCTTGGAGAAGACTGTCCTAACATGTGCACATCTGCAAGAGCTGGACAGTTCCTTCCTTCTGCCACCAATCATTTTGCTGTTCTCCTTGCTTTGGGGATGCATGTGAGCCTTATTGTTTCAGTGGTGGTGTAAAGTCATGAACAATGTGTCTTCTTCTCTCTCTCTTTTCCGCCTGCTTACAAAGCAATTTCAGAATGCAAGTCTTGTTGTGGGCCTGGATAGCTATTCTGGGTGCCAAGTGGGAGGTAATATCTACCCACGAAGGCAGGCATGTAGAACAACACATTAAAAGAAATAGGTATTTTGCTGGTCAGCAACTATTTGTGATGGGAGGCAGTTCCAAAGGAAAGGGAGGTGGAGGAGTAAGGTCCCATGCCACAGCTCACTGTACTTCCCCACCTCTCCAAATGGGATACCACCTAGTCTCCTAGACTACAGTGCAGCTTATCCATACTTCTCTTTCCTTCTGGGGAGGATCATTGGGAAGTGGGCTGATTTGGCCCAATGGACACCAGTGGCCACCCCCCCTCAATCTGTTACACATCAAAGATGGCAAGTTTCTCCAACATATCATTTCCACAAACACTGCTACACTCTCTGATTCTGCCTGAGGCTGTTCTTATTTTAAACAGCTGCTCTTTAAAATCTGGTCGGCTCCATCCTACCCTCACCCCCCACCCCTTTCCCAAAAGGCTTCTGCAGAACAAAGCTGTGCTGTGTGAAGGGAAATGCCGAAGCCTGGGCGGGAATCCTAGCTCTGAGGGCGCTAGGCCAAACAGCTGGGCCCATTGTGCAACAGTGGGTTGGGCCTTTCCTCTGTGCTGCACTTTATAGCTTGGCATTTTGGGGGGTGAGAGGGCCAAATGGCCATGGTGTCAGGGACAGTGGAAACTATTAGAGCATGTTAGTGCTTGCTAGAGACTCCCTGGAGATGGAGAGAGGGGATTGACCTTACAGGAGCTGCCAGGTTTTTCAAAAAGCAGTCCCCATGTACAAAAAGGCTATTGAAAGAGTCCAGCGTGTCCTAAGATGCCAAAAACACAGGGCAGGCAAAGCTGTTCTAGATGAGAGCTTTACGAAGCTCAAGCCCCACTAATCAAATACCTGCAGGGTCTCTTAAGATTCTCTAAGTCTTGAGGACCCCCAAGAATAGGGCTGGGGAAATCCTGAGCCAAACTGGTCAGGCTGAGGTATCAATACAGCCTGCTGGGGTTCCCCAGACAGCCAAGTCTCTTTTCCTTACATCAACATCAGAACATTTCCTAGCTTTTGCAGAGGTTTCTCCGCTTGCCCTGTCCTAAAAGACTGAAATGAATGCCTGTTGCTGGCAATAAATTACTGAAAGGAAGAGCGTCATGCTAAAATACACTGGTATTTTTGGTTCTGTTCTCCCTCCCTCCCTTCCTCCCTCCTTCTCTTATTTATATCCCACCTTTCTCCCAGGCTGAGACTCAAAGCAGCTTTCAAAAAGACAGGGAATATGATAAAATACAGTTGACCCTCCACGTTCAGGAGGGTTAGGGGTGTAGGACCCTTGCAATAGTGAAAAAAATCACGATATCAAAATGTGTGTGTGTGTGTGTGTGTGTGTGTGTGTGTCTATCTATATCCATGGGAAGAGGTCTGAAGCATGGTGGGAAGAATGGCTACCCAAGAAAGGGAGAGAGGAGGGAAGTGGGGGTTGGCATGGTGGCCTTATATTTCCTCTCTCACACCCATCTCCTTCCTTGGGTGTGGGGGAGGCAGCAAGGCAGAGTTTGTGGTGCTGAAAAATCAGGCTGTGAGCTGTCCTTAGCTGGCCAGGCAGTGGTTAGAGGAGGAGGAGGAGGAGGAGGAGGAGGAGGAGTGATGGTGGGTTTTCAAAGGGCTGCATGTCTGATCAAAACCACCAAGAGAGAAGGTTCCACAGGAAAAGAAGCACCTGAAATGGGGGGCAGGGGTTAGAGAAACTCATCCGTGAAAGCCAAGCCCACAAATGTGGAGGGCGAACTGTAGTTTTAAAAAACATACACATTTAAGTTTAAAACAGTATTAAATTATATCAGAATTAAAAACCAATTAAGATCTTTAAAACAGATTTAAAAAACAGTACAGCACCATAAAGGCCAATTTTTGTTCAAATCAGTTTCCAAAACATACTGGGAAAATAAAGTCTTGACTCGTCTCCCAAAGGAGCCATCCTAACTTCCCTGGGGAGGTTACAGAGAAGGCCCTCTGCGACATTCCCAACAACTATGCCTGTGAAAGCCATGGGGTGAGAGAAAGGCCTCCCCTGCAGATCTTAGAGCTTGGGCCTGCTCATATGGGAAGATAAGGTCTTTCAAATAGCTTGTCATGAGCCGTATAGAGCACTGATTCTCAAACTTTTTACTTCGTGACCTCTTTTACTTCAGCATGCAGATGTCAGCCCCCACCCCAGCTGCTCGACAAAGTATATGAATAAAAATATTTTGTTAGTTTAGTGTGTATATTTTCCTTTACATATTTATATTTTAACATTTTATAAGGAAATAACATCGTTGAAACTAGAACAATTTTATTTTAAAATAAATTCAATACCTAACTCATCACCATCCCTGGAAGAGAATGTCAGGAACGGTTTGATTGTATATACCTGCATGGCAGGGGACTGGACTCAATGGCCCTCGTGGCATCTTCCAGTTCTATCATTCTAGTGCTTAATCTTTATATCTGAGGATTTTATCTAGTCCCTTCCTAACTGTTCTTCTAAGCCTTAGGCCATTTCTGCATGGTGTTGCAGTCCCACTATGGGGATAGGATGGCAGCAGTCCACAGGTCGCACTCTCCCACGACGTCAGCATGATCCCACTGCCATCCTACCCCCACCTGTCATGATCATGGGATATTCGCTTAATGGAATAAATCTGTTAAGCACCCATGATCACGCGATGCTCCCATCCTTCCCGGCCATGCAGGGCAGGAAGTTAGATGGAGGCACTTCCTTCCCTAGCACAGCATGAGAAAGAGCCCAGCTGCACTGCAGAAGGCAGGCGTGTGTCGTTTGCATTCCTGTATGCAGGGAGCTGGTTGAGTGTGGAGTGGAGTGTTCCCGTTGTGCTCTCTTCCCAGCAAAAGCGCTGCCGGGATTGCAATGGGAGTACAACAGGATCAGGTAAAGTGATGTAAAGGATCAGGTAAAGTAAAGGAAATGGCCTTAGTCTTCTTCTGATTTCTTAACTACAGTTTCCATCTTGACTAATGACTGAGCTTAGGTATATAAAATCTAGTTAAAGAACCACTGCTGTTGTCTCTGAGAGATCAGCTACCAGTGTCACACCCCCACATCTTCACACGCTACTGCTGGTGCCCAGTAGTTGCTTGGCACATTTACTTCTTCTGTTTAGCAAAAGCCTGTCTGACTCGGGTCACCCTACAGGTACCAGTGCTGCTGTCAGCATAGCCTTTGGCTTCACTGGAGCATGCAATCCCACCACATTAAAAGGTAGTGCAAAGGTTGGTGCTTTATTTTAGAAGGTTGGAAAAGAACACTGCACCAAGCTGAAAAGGTGCTGAAGAAGTGCCCAAAGTTTCTGCATCACCACAAAGGATGCCAGGGGAGTCTCAGTTGTTGTTCAGCAGAGTGAGGCAGCTACCTCAACCTACAAACTCTTGAGGAAATGTTGCATTTAGTGCAGAGTACTGCCACTGCCAAATACCAAGTCCTGCTTTTATTCCTGAATCCTCTAAGCTAGGCTGTCCTTAAAGACAGGTTGCTGTTTATAGGCATGGGGGACAATGCTATTCCATTGTTGTTGTTGTTGTTGTTGTGTGCCTTTAAGTTATCTCCAACTTATGGTGATCCCAAGGTGAACATGGGTTTTCTGGAGGCTGAGAGTATGTGATGTGCCCAAGGTCATTCAGTGGATTTCCATGGCCAAGCAGGAAATTGGAACTCTGGTCTCCAGGGTCGTAGTCGAACTCTCAAACCACTATCACTACACCATACCAGCTCAGTTGCCAAGTTGCCTGTATGTGGACAGGAGGTAGACATTTCTGGGATGTATTCAGGCAAGCTAATTGTCCAGTTGGGTGGAAAAAGGCACCTCAACACAAAAAACGGCCGGAAAAGAGCTCTCTCTCTACCTCAGACCACCAGCTGCTTGTGGATAGATTTGCAAGAACTTGCCTATAGGCCAGATGTAGCCAGATGGGGGCCTATGGGTCCCATGTGGCCCCCACAGGTCAAACATAACCAATCTTTGCCTCCAAATGCCTTCTATGCAGCATGTGGTGCATTTTTGTCACATTTTTGGGCCTTTTTAGGTGCACAGGAGGCTTTTCAAAAACAGACCATGAACAGGCCACTCAGGCTCTACAAATGTGGTGGAAATACCACTACCACCACCACTACCCAACACACACACCCTTTAGTATAGGCAAATAGGCAATTGTTTTCTGTCAGGCCAGACAACATGGCTACTGAGCCCAATGTTGTCTGTTGATCTGCAGGTTCTCAGTGTCTGCTGTCTCAGCTGGAGAAGCCAAGGAATCAACCAGGAAAGCATCTGATCTACAGTTGAACCAAGGTGTTTTTTTCGGGAAGCCATAGGAAAGTGTGGATTTGATCTTACTATGGATGTGGTAGCCTAGACTAGTGAAGTGGTGAAGTGCTTTAAGTACTTCCTGATAACCCTCCCATGGTGCAGAGGCAATCGCCATGTACTTTTGGCTACTTTTCAGATTAACTAAGTGCTCAAAAACATCACTTTTTCTGTTTTCTGCATAGCTAAAAACATAAAAACTAGCTATAAGATGTGTAAAATCGATTTTACTTAAAACCAGTAATTCCCTAAACATTATTAAATTCATTTGAAATCTTTACCACTCAGTAAGATCAAAAATCTCATATGTACTTCATCAGATATTCATTTATATTTGATCAGTTATTCGTATGTGAATATGAATATTCACACTCACCTTAAATGTACTTAAATTTAACCCAAGTTTAAGTAATATGATCTTGACTCTTGATAGGGAACTAGAAGTAACTAAAATGACTATAGTCAGACAGCCCCATTTGTGAGTTTCACTTTCATGGATTTGATTATTTGTGAGTTTTTCCAAGCCCTGCCCCCACCTAAGGTGTGTTTTCCAGGGGAACCTTCCCCCTCTGCTACTCCAGTCAGGCCACACAGCCCTTTAAAAACCTCCTCTGGTCCTCTTCCACCAGCTGCTGCCTGGCCAGCACCACAAACCATCTCCTCATAACCCCCTACACACCCAAGGAAGGAAATGGGTAAAAGAGAGGGAGTATGGCCCATCATGCCAACCCACCCCCTTTCCCTGTCCTTTCCCTGACTGAGTTTGGATCCTGGGTGCCCACTGTCCCCACCACACCTCAGACCCCTTACCCACACAGACACACACATGCCTTTTGAAATTTGTGGGGGGCTTTATTCACTTTTATGTGTGTCCTGCACCTCTAGTCCTAGCAAATGTGGAGAGTTGACTGTATATATTGATAGTAGTTCACATAGTTCTTTTTCCTGTTGGCAATTGGTCATTTAGATGAATTTAGGCTGCAGATTGCAATGTCAATTTTTTAAAAGTAAAAATTCTGGGGAACACTGGGAGCACTGTAGACTGCAAAAATGGCTTTGGGGGCTGAGTACAGCTCAGAGTGGTACTTTCCTAATGTTGAGGAGGGATGTAATTCTTCACCAGGTTTCTTCTTGAAGGAAGCAACCAGGAATTTTAGCATTTTTCTTCCTGCTGCACGAAAGTCTTTGAAAACCATGCAGTTTTCAAAGCCCACTCACAATTCAGGATTTACTTTGTTCAGAAATTTGCACATTGCCTCTATTAAACAGAAAGCAGTAATTTTTTTCTTCACACTGGAAACACCTATTTCTATGCAGAAAGAAATTGTTTCTGTGCAGAAAATACTGTTTTCTGTGCAAGTAAACACATACAATTTCTGTGCAGAATAAGTCCTGAACTGTAAAGATTCTGATCAGTTTAGGATTCTTTTCCTCCTCCTTCTATTGTGTTTGAACATTCTTTCCATCCTTTGTGCAGACTTATATAGAGCTGGCTATGGATTTTATTCCAAGGAACTGACATAAAAACCCATCTTGGGAAAGGAAACAATTCCAGCAGAGGGCCTCCCTGCACCAGCACAAGTATTTGCTTGGTCTGGTATAGTACTGGCCTGAAAAAGAAGAGGCTTTGCCATATTGAGAAGATAAAGATATTATGGATGACCAGTCATGTGCTACCCAGTCAAGACATCCATTACTATGATCAGACTATAACAGATACCAGGTGCAGAATTAACTTCTTGTTTCTTTGGGTTTCTTTTAAAAAATAAATTCTAGCCCTTGGGGTGGTAAAAGTAGGTTTCAATATCTGTGGTCAAAGTCTGGTGAAACTGCAGAAGCCAGAACAGGTGCCCCTGAGCAGTTACTCCCTGGTAAGGGGATGGAGCTTCAGCAGTGGCAGCTGGTGGCTTCTATGTCAGTGAATAAATCAATGAATCCACACCAAATGTTAGTCTGAAGGAGCTATCCAAAGTGCTGGACCTATCTGGGGCTAGAATTCAGTACCTTGAATAGCGCCTTTACAGTATAGACCAAAACTTGGAATGGACTGGCCACTCCATTGACATGGAAACCACGTCTCACCCTTCTTTACCCTTCTGGGCTTCCACAGTAATTTTGTGGAGGAGTTTTGTTTGAAATATTCTACTTGATTGAAGCCAGTGTCCCTATTGATGTACATAGTAAAACCACCTAGGGTTGCCAGACTGAAAATTGGAGAAGGCTCCTATAACTGTAATGGTTGTGTAGAAGGGGGAATTTCAGCAGGTGTTGCTTGCAATGCAACCAGATAACAACACCTACTGAAATTCCATCTTCTACACAACCATTAAACAGTGATGTAGACTTGAATCGATAGACTCGGACTCAAGTCAGACTTAAGTCACTTCAGTAACTCGACTCGGACTTGACTCGGCCATAAATGATGCACTGACTCGACTTGACTCAAGACTTCTATATTTTTAATGACTGACTTGCTCTCCTTGGTTCAGTAACATAACGCATTCATCCAGAAACCTTGCAACTTTGAACAAGGCTTCCATCTCTTTTTCGCTACTGGTCACATGACAATCGGTCTCAAACCCAAAGCGTGGGCACATTTCTCAGAGGGGAACAGCAAATAGATTAGACAATGGGCTTGAAGCAGGCTTGAGGTCTGATCAGCAGCCTGTCCCCACCGCATATCAGAGGAGACTTGTAAAACAAGACTTGCTTGCAGAGTACAGGGTGCATTTCTCAGAGGGGAACAGCAAAAGGGTTAGGCGACAGGTTGAGGAAGAAGGATCTTTCCTTCTAAAGCATTTGAATCTTCAGTAATGGGGAGTAAGACAGGATCCTATTCCCCACTTCCAAACCTGCAGATGGCAAAATTGCAAATGTGGAGAACTGACTCTGCTTAAATTGTTAAAACTGACTTTATTTCCCTCTATCCAATAATTCTGGCATATAGGTTGGAGTATAAAGTTGGCTCCCAGACTTGAGACTTGACTTGAAAGTATCTTCAAAGAGTTGAGATTTGACTTGAGACTTGAAGGTAGGGACTTGAGACTTGGAGTAAAAGACTTAAATACATCACTGCCATTAAATGTATAGCAGCCCTCTCCAGTTTTCACTTTGGCAATCCTGACCTCAGTATAACCTTTCCTGACCCCTCCTAGAGCCAAAGTGGGAAACTTTTGATGTAGTTCAGAGATTTTGAACTACATTTCCCACAACTCTTTACCACTGGATATGCTGGTTGAAGTTTCTGTGAAACAATGTCCAAAACACCAAAGATCTAAAGGCTCCCAACCATGCTATAAAAATTGAGGGGTAACAGTAACCTACTGGTTTTCTCTATTACCCCAGATTTATGATAAGCTTTTTGTGTTTATGTTCTGTTTTGGTAGCATCAAGCACTCCATCTCTACTATTTCTTAGCTTAGTGTCTTTCTGCACTAACATATGAAAATGATGATCTCATACTACACAATTATAGCATTTTGATTTCATTTTAATTACCATTACTGCATCCCGGGGAAATCTGGGCTGGGTGAGTCACTAGCACTCTCTAACTGAGAATTTCAAATACCCTTTGCTAAACTGTAAATCCTAGGATTCTGTAGGACAACTGTGACAGTTAAAATGGAATCAAAATGCTGTGAATTGTGTGGTGTGAAGGAGCCTCAAGTCATGTTGCTGAAGCAGATTGTGTGTACCTAAAAGATGGTAAAGGATCTAATGGAACTTTCTGTGTCCTGGTGCCCATCAGATTTTTGGATGACTTTATAAACAAGAATGGTGAAGTATGTGGCCTCCTTAGATGACTTGCAACTTTGCTGTATTTCAGCACTGATTATGTAGGGTGACAGGAGTTGCAGAACAACGATTTGATAGGCATCACTGAGACCTGGTGGGATGAGTCTCATGATTGGAATGTAGGAATAGAGGGGTATAGCCTATTTTGTAAAAATAGACCAAACAAGAAAGGAGGAGGAGTAGCCTTGTTTGTCAAGGATGTTTTCACTTGTGAAGAGATCCGTGACTTAAACCCAGAAAGCCAGGTCGAGAGCATCTGGGTAAGAATTAAGGGAGCGAGAAACAATAGGGATATTCTGGTGGGGGTTTACTACAGACCTCCAACCCAGACTGAGGACTTTGATGATGCCTTCCTCAACCAAATGACTGCACATTCAAAAAGGAGAGATACAGTAATAATAGGAGATTTCAATTACCTGGATATATGTTGGCAGTCAAACTCTGCCAAGAAAGCAAGGTCCAGCAAGTTTCTTGCTTGTCTTGCAGACAATTTCATGGTCAAGAAGGTGGAAGAGGCCACAAGGGGATCAAATATTCTAGATCTGATCCTGACCAACAGAGGTGACCTTGTTAATGAGGTAGAAGTGGTTGGATCTTTAGGGAGGAGTGACCATGCCCTATTGGAATTTGGCATTCAGTGGGAAGGAGAAGACAAGTGTAGCCAGACACTCATCTTAGATTTTAAAAAAGCGGACTTCTGTAAACTTAGGGAGCTGCTGGCTGAAATTCCGTGGTCAAGAATAGTGAAAGGGAAAGGAGTTTAGGAGGCATGAGAGTTCCTTAAAAGGGAGATACTGAAGGCACAGTCTAAAACTGTGCCAATAAGAAGGAAAAATGGAAGGCATCTGAAGAAACCAGAATGGTTGACTAAAGAACTCTCAGTTGAGCTAAGTGTTAACAGAAACATGTACAGGAAATGGAAGAAGGGGGAAACCACCAAAGAAGAATTTAAGCAAGTAGCTAGGAGATGTAGGGAGGAGGTCGAAAAGGCTAAAGCACAGAACGAACTTAGGCTGGCCAGAGACATCAAAAACAATAAAAAGGGCTTTTTTAAATATGTCCGTAGCAAAAGGAAAGAGAAGGAGACGATAGGGTCGCTGCACAGAGAAGGTGGCGAATTACTAACAGGGGGAAGAGAAAAGGCAGAACTACTCAACACCTTCTTTGCCTCAGTTTTTTCCCAGAAGGATACAAGCACTCAACCTGGCGGTTGGGGAGCAGGTGAGGAAGCAGGGAAAATGAGGCACATAATAGGTAAAGAGGTGGTACAGGAATACCTGGCCACACTGGATAAATTCAAGTTTCCAGGGCCAGATGAATTGCATCCTAGGATATTAAAGGAACTGGCAGAGGTCATTTTGGAACCGCTTGCTATAATCTTTGAGAAATCTTGGAGGACAGGAGAAGTTCCAGCAGACTGGAAGAGGGCAAATGTTGTCCCCACCTTCAAGAAGGGAAAAAAAGAGGACCCAAATAATTATCGTCCAGTCAGCCTGACATCAGTACCCGGAAAGATTCTGGAGCAGATCATTAAGCAGTCAGTTTCTAATCACTTAGAAAGCAACGCGGTAATCACGAGAAGTCAACATGGATTTCTCAAAAATAAGGTATGCCAGACTAATCTTATCTCTTTTTATGATAGAGTTACTAGCTTGATAGATGAAGGGAATGCTGTGGATGTAGCATTTCTCGATTTCAGTAAGGCCTTTGACAAAGTTCCCCATGACATTCTTGCAAAGAAGCTAGTAAAATGCGGGCTGGACAGGGCTACTGTTAGTTGGATTTGTAATTGGTTGACCAACCAAACCCAAAGGGTGATCACGAATGGCTGCTTTTCATCCTGGAGAGAAGTGACTAGCAGGGTGCCACAGGGTTCTGTCCTGGGCCCAGTGCTGTTCAATATCTTCATCAACGACTTGGATGAAGGAATAGAGGGCATGCTCATCAAATTTGCAGATGACACCAAATTGGGAGGGGTTGCTAATACGCCAGAGGACAGGATCAAAATTCAAAATGACCTGGATAGATTGGAGAGCTGGGCCAAAGCTAACAAAATGAAATTCAACAGAGAGAAGTGTAAGGTCCTACACTCAGGTAGGAAAAATGGAATACAGAAATATAGGATGGGGGACACGTGGCTGGATAGCAGTACATGTGAAAGGGATCTAGGAGTTTTAATAGACCACAAGCTGAACATGAGCCAGCAGTGTGATGCGGCAGCCAAGAAAGCCAATGCAATTCTCGGCTGCATCAATAGGAGTATGGTGTCTAGATGGAGGGAGGTACTGGTACCACTCTACTCTGCTCTGGTTAGACCTCATCTTGAATACTGTGTCCAGTTCTGGGCACCCCAATTCAGGAAGGACATGGTCAGGCGGGAGCAGGTCCAGAGGAGGGCAACCAAAATGGTGAGAGGCCTGGAAGCCATGCCCTATGAGGATAGACTTAGAGAGCTTGGTATGTTCAGTCTGCAGAAGAGAAGGTTAAGAGGGGACATGATAGCCATGTCTAAATATTTGAAGGGATGCCATGTAGAGGAAGGAGAGGGCTTGTTTTCTGCTGCTCCAGAGACCAGAACAAGGAGCAATGGATTCAAGCTGCAGGAAAGGAGATTCCACCTGAACCTCAGGAAGAACCTCTTGACAGTCAGGGCTGTCCGGCAGTGGAATATGCTGCCTCGGAGTGTGGTGGAGTCTCCTTCTTTGGAGGTTTTTAAGCAGAGGCCGGATGGCCATCTGTCGGGAGTGCTTTGAGGGTGTTCCTGCATGGCAGGGGGTTTGACTGGATGGCCCGTGTGGTCTCTTCCAACTCTACATTTCTATGATTCTATGAATATATGCAGGCCACACATTCCTAACGCTTGGAACAGAGGAATGTGAACCCAGAGTTGGGACAGACTGCATCAGTATCTCCAATTAACATCATTCTGGGCACCTTCCAGCAATGGTAATAAGAGATTTAGCAATGCAGTTTACTTGATCAAATTAAATTAATTAAGATGATTTAGAAGATTAAGACTAAGGACCTTACAATTATTTTGTTGCTTTTTATGTCATTGTTCTCTTAATACGATTGGCATCCTGCTAGTTACTTTCATCTGGAGTAGATCCATTCAATACATTGTTGAATGGTGAATCAAGACAGGTAAATACTACTGACTGGATGGGTTTACCCTAGTTTGGACTTACAACAGGACTTAGATCTATGTGCATTTTTCTTCCACTTTTTTTATACCTAAATAAGCAATTGGTGACCCTCCACATATCGTTAGATTACCACTCCCATCAGCCCTAGCCAGCATAGCCAGTGGCAAAGAATCATGAGAGCTGCAGTCCAAATATATCTGCAGGACCACAAAGTTCTGAAGAAAAGTCAAATATTTGCCAAAAAACTTGTCTCCATATCTAAAAATTAAATATCCATACATCTCTACCGTCCCTACAGCTGTTAAGGTGTTCTGCTCATATTGCTTAGCTTGCTGGGAAAACTATTACTTGTTGATGTTTGATGTGAAGTCAATCCCAACTTGCCAAAATATCTGGAGAGCCAGAGGTTCCCAACTTTTGACATACGCAATCCGACTATCAAAGATGTTCTGATAGTGAAATTGTTTGGGTGCGTGTGTACTCAGAATTAAGCATAATTGAATTCAGTGAAAATTGTTGTTGTTATAGTTATTACTTATCAAGTCAACTTTGATGTACAGCAACCCTAAAGATCCCCAATTATCAACAGCCCTGCTCAGGTCTTGCAAACCTCATGGCTTCCTTTATTAAGTCAACTCATCTGTACTGAAGTCTTCTTTTTTTCCTACTGCCTTCTTCTTTACTGAACACTGTCATCTTTTTGAGGGAGTCATGTCATCTCATGATGTGTCCAAAGTACAATAGCTTCAGTTAAGTCATTTTGGCTGATAGAGAGAGTTTAGCTTGATTTAGTTTTGAACTAATTTATCTGTCTTTTGGGGGGGTCCAATCTGTAGAACTGTCTTCCAGAACTACACTTCAAATGCAGGGGATGTGAATATCTTCCTGTAAAGTGGGTGAGTACCATGTTTCTTGAGACCTAGCATGGTGTAGTAGTGGTTTGATCATTAGACTATGACCATGGAGACCAGGGTTTGATTCTCTGCTCAGCCATGGAAACCCACTAGATAACCTTGGGCATGTCACACACTCTTAGCCTCACAAAACCCCTTGATAGGTTTGCCTTAGGGTCAAGCATAAGTTGAAAATGACTTGAAGGCACACAAAAACAACAAAAAACATGTTTCTTCCACCTCCCCCCATACTTACTGCTATATTCTATGCCAATCTTATTTGGAAGTCCTAGCGCTCATCTTTTTGCAAGTATTTGTTCCCAAGATAGATAATCCACAGATACGGGCAATTTTTCCCAAAGCAGGGATGAGAAACATATGGCCTTCCCCACATTGTTTAACTAAAACTGCCACCACCCTTTGTTTTCTGCTATGCTAGCTAGCACTTATGAGAGCTGCAGTCCAACCACATCTGGGGAGTGGGCCATCCCCCACTGCTAATCATCCATTTAAAAGCTGCTTGGAGATCTTTTGGATATTATGAAGAGTCATTTTGAATGAAATGCATTTTCCCCCTATTTTGCATCAAGTGCATTTGGTACAAGCTTAGGAATCCTTCCAACCCCCAATCTATCAAAATCCCAAATGTGATAGGTTGATGAAATCACTTCTGGTTGAGGTTCAGCATACTAGGCCACTAAGCATCTATAGATCCCATGTATGGAACAACTCTGCCTAGGAATCCTTTTTAGCTGTTTAGTGCTTGGGATGGAATATCAGTGTTGGCTGGAGCTTGTCTCTTGAGAAGCTGACCTTTCATTGTTGTTGTTGTTGTTGTTGTTGTTGTTGCTGTGTGCCTTCACGTTGTTTCAGACTTAAGGCAACCCTACGATGAACCTACCACAGGGTTTTCTGGGATTGAGTGTGTTTGGTGTGCCCAAGTTCACCCAGTGGGTTTCCATGGCTGAGCAGGGAATCAGACCCTAGTCTCCAGTATCGTAGTCCAAAGCTCAAGCTACAATGTCCCCTTGTATGTCAATAAGTCTCCTCTGTTTTATTAGTTTGCTGCAACAATGGGGAGCTAGTGCTAGGAACTCCCATTTCATTTCCTCCCATGCTTCTGAAGCCAGCATGATGAGGTGACTTGTATGCTCCACTGGGACCCAAGGAGTTCAAATCCTTGGGTCCCAATGGGGTTTGCATTGGGACCCAAGGAGTTCAAATGCTTGGGTCCCAATGGAGCATACAAGCCAAAGCAAACAAACACACACACACACACACACACACACACACACACACACTACTGGGTATGAGTTGTACTCTCAGCCTAAGAAGAAGACAATGGAAAACCTCCTCCAAAGACATCCTATAAGGAAAATCCTATGAAACAGTCACCATAAATCAGAATCAACTTGAAGGCATGTAACAAAAATACCTCTGATGTAATATTACCTGAGAGCATTGGAAGAGCATTGATCCACATGCCTGTACTATCTGACTGAGAATATCATACATGGAGGCCTGCATCCAAATCTTCTTTGGCAATCTTGGCTATCAAAGGTAATAACCTGGGAGGGAATAGACACAGATTTTTCTTCCTGCCTGCTCTGAGATCTGATCTCACACACAGCGACTTCAGCTTTCAGCATTACAGTATGTTCTTTCTGCCAAGAAGGAAAACTTGCACCGACTCAGGCTCATTCCCAGGGTGGCCTACCCTTAGGTAAGATGAGGCAACCAACTCAGGCAGGAGATGCTGAATGGCTAGGGGGTCGGCAGTGAGACGCATCAGGGAACAGAGTTGTAGATGCTCTAGAGCCTATGCTGCACCCTGTAACCCAGTGCTTCTCCAATGTGGAGGACCAGCATGTTTTTCTCTCCTAATGTGCCATAAACTGGTGTCGTATTTGTTCCCATTGACTACAGCTGTTTCTTTCCGGGGAAAAATAGCTGCGGAGTGGCAGATAATAGCACCGGTTGCTAAGGAGTGACAGGTTATAGCGGTAGCATTGCTCTGAACTAACCAGTCAGCGTCAGGCATGGCAAGGGCATGGTCTCAGGAGCAGTGAGTATCCTGCAGTTCATCATCTGTATATGGAATGGAGGGTGGGTGAGAAAGACTCCACTATTTCCTTTGCCACAGGAAAAGTGAAATGTTTTGGTCCTGACCCAGGCCCACTGGTACATCGATTGCACTTTTGGTGTCCCACTCCCCTGCACTTTTGGTGTCCCATTCTGCATTTAGATATGTTAAGTATCTATGCAGTGAAGAAGCCATGGCTTCCAAGAGCATGCACATATGTCTACACAAAAAAAACCCCTCCCAAGTGGAAAGAAAAGGTAAGAGGCACACTGGTTGCATCTTCTTTTCGAGATGATCCTTAATCAGTACCCACTTCATCCTTCACCATTGGGATTCTAATGATGATGCTAATTATGAACACCCTCTCTCCCCCCCCCTTCTTTTTTTTTAAAAAATCCCCATCTTATTTGCCTCTCCACTGTAGGTTGGTTGCTGTGCCAGCCAGAAGCCTGCATTTCTATTGGTTGGCAGCAGTGTGTGTGTGTGTGTGTGTGTGTGTGTGTGTGTACGCGGCACTGATGTATCTGCGGAGACAAGGAAAAAGAGAGAGAGACTGCCTGGATCCATTACCTTTTGATAAATAGACGCCTTATAGATGCTCTCCTTTCTGTCAGGTCTCGAGTGGATTGGGGGATCGACGGATCCGATGGAGACCTTGAGCGATCGGGTTTTTTATATCCGACCCATGCGAACAGTGGGCTGCTTTTAATATTTTTTTGAAAAAAAAAAGGAGGGAGAAGGCTGCGTGTGCGTGTGTTTTAACAGCAAGGGTTTCTGGCTACGAGGGGGTAGCGAAGGCGAGCCAGGAAAGCGGGCGCGGAGTCGGTGGTGCGGGTGGGGAGACATCATCTTTGCTTCCCGGCGCCCGGTCTGGGGGTGGATGGGGACGGGCGGGGGGCGGCCGACGGCAAGAGTCGGGGACTGGAGCCCGGCCGGGAGACGTTGGCCATGAGGCGCCCGCCGCGGGATTAGGGCCAGCCCGAGCGCGGCGGCGGCGGCAGCGGCGTGTTTTGTGGAGGCGCGCGCGCCCGCCCGCGGGGACGAGGCGGCGGGGGGTCTCCGCTGTGCGGCTTTGCGCGCGGGAAGCCGAAGCGGCGAGGAAGCGCCCGGCCCGGCCGACGGCTCGCCCGCGGGAGGATGGGCTGGCGGCTGGGGCTCGGAGGGGCCGGCGCCCCGCTGCTGCTCCTGCTGCTCCTGGCGGGGCAGGGCGCCGGCCGCAAGCCCCCGAAGAGGAAGTGCCCGCTGGGCTGCACCTGCACCAAGGACACCGCGCTGTGCGAGAGGGTCAAGGAGATCCCCTCAGACCTGCCTCAGAACCTCATCTCGCTGTAAGCCTTCCAAGAGGAGGGAGGGTGGGGGTGGGCTGGGGTGGCTTTTTGGCGGGCTTCGGCCACCGGGTGGGGGGGGGGTTCGCTCATCCCCGCGGGCGCCTCCACGCACGCGCCGTCGCCCCTTTTTCCTGGCGGGAGCGGGTGGGCGGGAGGAGGTGAAAGGGTCTCTTTCTGCATCAGGTTGTTATAGCGCTATTATTCCACTTTCAACAGCCTATGGAATCCTGGGGTTTGCAGTTTCGGGAGGGGCCTTAGGCCCTTCCCGAAACTGCAAACCCCAAGATTCCACAGGATGTTGAAAGTGGAATAATAGCGCTATAACAGTCTAGTGCGGAAATGCCCAGGATTCGGGACAATTCTGGATTAATTCCTTTGGGGCCCGTGCTGGAAAGAGGGGGATGGGGAAGAAGAAGTGACATCTGCACGCTCTTGCCCCAGTCTCCTCCTCCCAAATTTAGTCTCAACCATGGGGCACATAGGAAAAGATGGAGGCCCAGAGGAGCCAGTTGAGGGAGTCTGGAGGGGCTTGTGGGAATGGGCACCCCATTCGAAGGGGTGCCCTAGTGGTCTCACTGGCTTTGAGGTTGGCTGGTTGGTTATTAGGGTTGGCAGCTGGCTGGGAATGGAGTGGGAGTTCATGGTAGATGCATTGCTTTTCTCCCGCCAACGCACACCAGCTTTTACGGTGCGAGGATGGAGGATTTGCATTGGCTGGCCAATATGTCTAGCAGCACACATTATAACCCATTCTTCCTTCCAAATTGTATTAGAACCAGCCTAGAACTTGCTCTGGAATCTTAGTGCCTCCTGTATTTGGGCACACACACATCTGCTTCCTACACTGGTTTTCCCCAAGAAAGTAATGTGCTGAGTCCAGATCCCATCATCCTCAGCCATCATGATGAACAGTCATGCTAGTTGGGGAGTGTTGGGACTGTCGACTAACATCTTGGAGGTGCTAGGTTGGGCGAAAGCTGCCCTAGAGCAGGGGTGGGGAACCTGTTGTGGCTCCCCAGATGTTGATAAAGAACTCTTCCTGTCATTCTCCTGCAGTGGCAATGTTGTTCTTGCTGTTCCTACTGCTGTTATTGTTATGGGAAGTGGGTTCCATCAATATCTAGAGGGCTCCATCCCAGAGACATACCTGTGATGCTTAAAGGCAGTCTATTTAGGAAAAGAAATGATTGCCATAATCAGAGGCATCCCAGAGACTAGAATCAATATGGTGTGTGAACCCTTCTGGTAGTGCTGTAGATGCTGCCTGGGAAAACACCAGCAAGTCTCCCCGGTGAGTTGCTCAGCTGTTGTATAGATGAAAGAGTGCAGCTGCCTAGAGGTAGGACTCCCCCCCCCACACACATGAACCAAGGATTAAAAAGCAAGGTGTAGAGTCCAGGGAAGCTGGCAGTACACACACCCTACTGAATTTACCTCTAGATGCTGCATCAGAAACAAAATAAAACAAATAAAAATGGAGGTGGGCTTAGTTGCAGTGATTGCTTTTCATGCAGCAGTGAAAGGGGGGAGCACAGTCAAAATGCTCTGAAATATTGTCCCTGGTTGATTTGTCTGCCTGTAATTTGTCTGCCACGGCTAGTAATTCAGCTTCTTCTGATTCAGGTGCTGACGGGGCAGATTGTACCAGTGCTGCTGCTGGTGTAAGTAATGCTGCAGCTGGCATTTCTCACCAGATCATCCAACTTCCCACTCTCTTCTCTTTCTGTGCAGGTCTCTCATTCGGTCGGGGTTCACCGTGATCTTAGAGGGCAGCTTTCAACAAGTGCCATCTCTTCAGCTGCTGTAAGGATCTTGAGACATCAGCTGTGAGGGGGTGTCTGAGTGTGTGTGTGTGAGTGGCCATCATTTGCGCTATGTGTGGGTGGTACCTGGGAATCTGTCTGCTTACCAGTCAATCTCCCAAACAGTGTATCTGTTTATGTGCCTTGTAAATGTGAATCCATTTACATTGGCACAAATGAATTTGTACTGGTTTCCTGATCTTTGCAATGTGTCACTGGGCGAAGGAGTGTGTTGTTTGTGATGTATGGTTTGTGTATATGGAGTGTGATGTGTGGTTTGATGTAAGAGAAGTGTGTGAATCTATCTCTCTTTGAGGCAGTGTGGCAACACTGCAATCTGTGAACTGCATATGGGCCCCAGATCCTATCTGGACAGTCATCCCTGCAAACCCTTCCATGAAAATAAAAAAATGAAAAATAACCTATTTCCATTTCTGCTTGAGTAGTGGTTTTGCTTTAAAATGAGATATAGTCCACTGACCTTATTTTGCTCCCAAAATAGGAGTTTTACAAAATTTTAGATAGTGATAAAATAGCTGCAAGAATATATGACTTTTATAACAGTTCTTGTACTAGCTAAAAATGTCAAGTGCTGTCTAAAAGGAGCACTTCCTTTTGTGCAAGGGAGAATGGGGAACTTCTTCTTTGAAGATGGTGTCTCCTGAGATACAGCCATACATCATCTTGTTCAGGTTTTTTTAGGACAAATTGAGTCAATTAATTGTTCACTGATCAACTAAAATTCAAACTGTTCATCAGCTAAAATTGTTCACTATAGAGGAGCACACTGTGGTTCTGAAATTAGTGTCCATGGATTCTGTGAGTGTGAATTTCACAAATGAATATACCCTGTTTCACTAGCTCTTGCTAGTGAGTATATCATATAGGTGCCTTTCCTTTGATATTTCCGTTGCGTGAGGAGCTCTCCATCAGTGTGTATGCTCCAGTAAGCATGATTTTGGATATGTGTGCAAGTGAATTTTGTACATTTGCTCTGGCACTTCCTTGTGCCACACCCTGTAGCTGGTGAAAGAGTATACCATACACACCACAGGCATGGCCTAGTGGGTTGGTTAATGGTAAGTGAGGCCTTTATTCCCTTTGCATGCTGAAGGGCTCTGCTCAAAGACAGAAGCCTAAATCTAAATGTTAGATTCATCTGGAGTAGGCCTACAGTATCAACTACTGAATGATAGATCAACATGTACATAAATTCCATTGATTCAGTAGGTGTAGAGTTGTGAGAGTGAAAACTGGAGAGGGCTCCTATACCTTTAATGGTTGTGTAGAAGACAGAATTTCAGCAGGTGTTGCTTGAGACCTGGTTGCATGACAAGCAACACACTGCTGAAATTCCCTCTTCTGCACAACTACGACAGATACACAAGGTCTCTCCAGTTTTCACTCTGGTAATGAAAATGGGTGTACTCTAGTTGGGAGTAAATATTGGATGTAGGCCACTGGTCCCTGCCTTAGTTGGTGACTTTTTGATTGAGGGCCCTTTAAACACTGGTGTGAGGGTGGAAACTTCTTTTTATATATTGATCTAGGGAAAGATACTGTGTCTGTATATGCTGAGGCACTACTCTCTTTGTTATGATAGATGTCCCATGTTCCAAGGCTGTGTTGCAAAACAGACTTGAAGGTGAAAACTCACTTAAACTGTAGTTAATAACTAGATAAATGAGGGTTGATAAAGAGGTCTGGAGTAAAACTTCGAGTACCCCACTGGATCTATGACTGCCCAGTCTCTTCTCTTCCTGATGACCTTTCTCCTAGATGCAGGTACCCTAACAGTCTGATGCCATAGAAAAGCTGTGTTCTTACATTTCCCTGAGTTATAGTCCTTTAGAACACCAGTTTTCTTTTCTGGGGAACAGAAACGGTGGTGTACTGGTGAAATTTGAAGTCCAGGTGCATATCATGATGGTCCCCATAAACGTACCTCCAAGGAAAGTCCAAGATTGCAACTAGCTAAATGCTAATTCATATCCACAAAGCAGTTTTAGCTCTCTTCAGCTCCAGAAGAAGGAAGCGTTTGTAAAGCTAGCAAGTCCTAATTGCCTATCCCAAATCAAACCACGACAAAACACTTTGTACTGCAACAGAAATATCTGAAAACATTATATTGCTTCTAGCATCCCCCACCCTTCTCCCAGCAATTGTGAGAATTGCAGCTATGGTTAGAAGAAGCAGAGAACCCTATGGTGGTTACCAGATAACATCAGAATCCCAGTTACGGAAAAAGTCCTGGTATTTTGAACCTGCAACAGTGGAGCTACTCCTTTGAGATGGTATTTTCCCCTTTCCTGTCTTCTCCTGAAAACTTGGCTGCCCTTCCTTTATATTTCCCACTGTCTGACCTGCCTGCTTCTCCCTCCCCTGCCCTCACCCTAGCTTGATCACATACAACTCCCTGGAACTGATTGGGGACGACGCCTTTGCGGGACTCGTACACCTGGAGTATCTGTGAGTGTGCAAAGGTGATGGGTCGCGGGAGGGTTGGGATGCATGGAAAATTGGGATGGGGTGGCGTGTGGTGTGGCGTAAAGAGCTCGCGAAGGAAAGTGTGTCTTCTGCAGGGAGTGAGTTTGGGAGGCGATGGGGCTGTGACGAATTTGTGGGTCAGCGTGAGAGTGGTACAGGACTCATTTCAAGAAGTGAGGCTACGTTCAAAGTAGGGCAGTAAAATAATTAAAATTAGCTGATTACTCACCTGTTTTGAATTGTTTAAGTAAGCCTAATGTCATTTTAAATGTGTTTCCATACAAATGAATATGATCAAAAGCACAGTACATGTATTGCAGAGTTCAGAGAAGTTACTATTTTGGATGACAACACTTGGAAGGCCTCACGCAGCGTGGCCACTGGGTAGTAGATTCACAAGCAGACCTGTAGAGCAGTGCTATTCAAAGTGGTGGTTGTTGGATCAGTGCTGATCTTTCAGACATTGCCTGTCAGTCCCTGGTAAGTT
The DNA here is from genome assembly GCA_030412105.1 of Cyclura pinguis. NCBI lineage: Eukaryota > Metazoa > Chordata > Lepidosauria > Squamata > Iguanidae > Cyclura > Cyclura pinguis. The sequence continues at coordinate 12,102,552 of CM059606.1, read as the reverse complement.
TTTGGAAGGAAAGAAACAGTTGTCGCCAATGGTGCCAGTTTCTGGCACATTGGAAAAAAAATGGCTAGTTTCCTAAATCATTCTGAAAAGCATAGCTGTAGGTGCTATTCTAAGAGCAGCACATAGCCTTAGATTGTTTCCCAAGCCCTGCACAAGAGAAGGGGGCCCTGACAGATTGAGAAGTGATGAACAAATTCCTCAAATGTATGAATAATAAATAAAGTTTTTAATAGCATTGCACTGTACTTCTCCAGGAACTAGTGCTATATATGCCATGAATGGGACACAGAAGTAATCTTAGTGGGACACAGGGTTTTCCCAACAATTTTCAACAACTGAAGCAATTATTATTTTTCTTTGTGTTTATCCCAAACAAAGACCAGATTGTTCACTTCTATCTTGGTGAGACCCAGGTTCTTTGAGACAGTGATTGCTGAGATGTAAGATACGAATGTTGAGAACTATTGTGATAAAATAGCAAAGTGCCTGAATAGTCATTATTTCCCTCCATGAAACCTGGGAACTGCCGTTCTGTGATGGGGTGTTGGGAAGTCCTCAGCCTAGAATTCCAAGGATTTCCTAGGTGATGCTATGACAATTAAATGAACATACAACTGATATGAGGGACAAACTAGGTGCAACAGCATTGATGCAGTTAGCAATATTGCAAGGAGTGTTTTTAAACATAAATAGCTGGTTCCATGACTGATGGAGAAAGCAGGTGGCTTTCACCCTTTGCAGTCCTAATCTAGTTCTGAATCATATTCTTCCTATTTGCCTTTCAAGGCAAGTTCACTGTCATGAAAATTCAGAAGTCAGTTTCAGCTCGAATACCAGGCATTTATGGATACATTGTGGAGTGGGATCACAACAAGGGGAAATGAGTTTAAGTGCTTGTATGAAAATGTCAGTCCAGGTTGAGGGGAATCAGGCAGGCCTGCACAACCTGCTGTTTGTTTTTAAAAAGTGTTGACCCATTTATAGCTACATGAATGACTCCACATATGACTTGGCACTCCATTTGTGAACATGCCTGTAGATTGCAGTTGTGCCCACACAAATAACTAGCAAACAGAAGCTAATTGCTCTAAGATAGAAGATGAGAAACTTTTTACTCTGTAGACATTTTGAACAAAAACTCTCATAATTCCCTGCACATGGTCATACTAGGTGGGATTGATGACAGTTGTAGGCCAAAAAGTTCCCACTTCTGGAGAAATTTGTTATCCAGAACTTTTTGGCCTGGAGGAGTGGCAGTCTTGGCACCTTAATTCAGTAGTGGCCAACTGAATGAGCACCAGGGGCCAATTGTCAGCCCCACACTCTAGTGAGCTGCATACATTTTCTAGTGAACTGGAGGTGGCAACATATCCCTTCAAGTTTCATATGGCAGCAAAAGTCAGTGCTTTTTCAGGGGTGAAAGGATTAGAGGTACAAAACTAGCTAAACTGATGCACTTAAGGCAATTTTGCAGCAGTTTGGGTGATTTTGAGGGGTTGCAAAAAGTGGGGCAGGGAGCCATATGTGGGCTATGGGCTACACTGCCCTCCCACCTTAAAGATGATCATGTGTTTCTAGGCATAAACATTTAGCGACTGCTGCTACATCAGATTTAAGCGGGCTTGCACAGAATTCTTTCCAGTTCTGTGACAGAATCAGAGAATTGAAAAGAGCCTCATAGGGCACTAAGGCCTACCCCCTGCTCAGTGCAGAAACTCCAGCTAGAGCAGGGGTGGGAAAACTCGGCCTGCAGGCCCCATGCAACCCTCCATAGCTGTTGTGGTCCCTAGGACCCCATGAAATTTTGCAAGATTTTTTTAAGAAACAATTTTTGCCTCAAAATGCCCTAAAATGCCTCCTAGAGCCCCATAAAGGCCCCAAGACATGTCCCGTATGTCACATAGATACTCCATAGGTACGTGGTTCAATTGCTGAACTGCTGTTACTGTTAAGAGGTTCCTTGTAATGTTCAATCAAGAACTACTGTAACGTAAAGCCATTAGGCCTGGTTCTACCCTCTGGGGCAGCAAAAAAACAAACCTGCAACCTCCCTTCTGTGACAGTCCTTTAGATACTCAGAGAGTGCAAACATATCACCCCTCAGTCTGGCCTTCACCAGGCTGGACACACAGCTCCCTTAACCTTTCCTTTTAAGATGTCACAAATACTCTTGTATTTATTATTCAGAGCAGCCCAAACAGTGTACCTACACCTGCTGCCAGGCAAATATCTGCTCTGCTATTAATGTATCACACTTTTCTGCCAAGCCAAGTTAATGGCATGTCAAATACCCAAAACGCCTGAGTAACAGGGATTTGTGGGTGAAAATGCAAGATCTTTGAAAGTGACTGTTGTGAAAAGTGAATACAATGGCATGCTGAACTTACCCATAACTAGTAAGATGATACCACTTTTGGATGGTGGCAGCATGCCAATATATCAATTCTCTTTGAAAGTATCAAGATACTCCTCAAATGTTACCAAGGTACTCCAGTGTCAGTGAACATGCCTGTTTGCTCCCTCAGAGACACAGTGGCTATGATATGAAAAGGATGAATAATTTAATATGCTGATATTTATTGTTTAAACAGTAATTGTGGGGGCAATCAGGAATGTCCCAGGAGGGTAGAGGGTTTAACCATCCAACATATGTAGTTCTTATGAAAATTGCCTCCTTCCCATTATCCTGACAGAAAACATTGGTACTAGCTGCAGGAACTTGATGTTACCTTCCTAGGGCTATGTATTAGTTAGATTTATATCTCATGCCATCTCCACTAAGCTCAAAGCAGCACACGTGGCCCTCCTCCTCACTTTATCTTTGTAGCATCCATGTGAGGTAGGTCAAGTTTAGAAAAAGTGGCTACCCTAAAGTAGTTTCATGGCTCCGTGAGGATTCAAACTTCTGAGACTAGTACTCTAACCATTATACTACACTAAGTGAGTCCCTTCCCTTCACTTGTAGCATGGTCTCAATCTTGATTGTCTACAATGCAGTTTCTCTTTAAGTAACAATGGTCGAACATGTTAAATAGGGGCTAAATACCCCAAAAGCACCAGATCCCATCTGATTTTGGAAGCTAAGCAGAGGCAGCCCTGGTTAGTACTTGGATGGGAGACTGCTAATGAATAGCAGGCACTATAGTTTGTATTTCAGAGGAGGGAACTGGCAAAGCCACCTCTGAGTATTCCTTGCCTAATATATGGAGTCATCATAATTTGACTGGCCACTTGAAGGTGCCAGATGTTTGTATATTGTTTAGTCTTGGGCCCTTTTCTCACCTTACCTTTTCATGGCACTGGGGTGTGGGGATCGCGTGAACAGCCTCTTACGAGAAGCTCTCGCATCCCCGCTGCTTCAGCTCCGCAGCTGCTGCCTGCTAGCAAGCAAGCAGCGTGAGGGCTCCTCGTCTTCCTTCCGCAGTGCAACCTGGGATTTTCCCAGGCTGTGCTGGGGCAGGAAGCACAAGCGCTGCGGCTCCGTAGGCTCCGCATGCACGGTTAGTGCGCGCAGGGCCCTGAAGCGATGCGCGATCGTGCACCATTTTCAGCTATAAGCCGAAAATGAAATAGTGCGCAATCGGCGCCTGCCAGCCCTGGCAGTGTTGTGCAATTGCAAGGACATCATGTGGACCGCTCCTCGCAATTGCGTAATGCTCCAGAGGACCTTTCGCATGGTGAATGCCGTGCGAAAAGGGCTTTGTTCTCAGTGTACAAAGCCCCTGGGTGGGCGCTAGGTTTCAGAAGAGCAAAGTGCATAGTTATGAGCCCCCACTTGTTCTTGTGGCTTATCTGCCATTTGGGGTGGCCAATAGCAGAGCTGGTTGGCTGACAACCACCACTGGGGCCAGCCATGTCATTAAGCAGTATGAGGCAACTGCTGTAGGTCGTGTGTGAGCCTTAGATAATTTCAAGAACTGCATATGCCACAATGGCTTGCTCTGTGCTCACTAAGCTGTCCTGCTTCCCTCAGGTGTGATGGAGAACATTGTCCTGTCACAACATTGTCCTGTCACCAGTGTTAAAAGTTAGATTCGTCAGCCACAGTAATTATCACTACTACATGATATGAGGATAGAAGCGTGTCATCCTGGTCATATTAGCCCCCAAATGCTGTAGGCCAGCTCTGCCTGTCATCTTTGTCTCCCACAATTCCCCAGAGTGATGCTGTGTTAGGAGTGTAGTGGGAAAGTAGCAAGATTCATAATTGACTTCTAATAGACAAACCTACCATGGTATATTTCTCCTCTTCTAATAATTTCCTTAGCATTGCCACACTGAAGTAGTTAATGTTGCATGACTACTAATGCTGGAAGAGAATTGAGATATCTCTAGAGATCTTTGTATTTGTTTCTTAGATTCTTATAGGTTTTTTTGGTTTTTGTTCTCGTTTTTGTTTTTTTACTGTCATGGCCTCCATCAAAGAAGCCAGAACGTTGTAGTTTGAAAAGGGTGTCCAGAATTCTTTGAGAGAATCCTGAGCCCTCTCCCACCCTGAAATAATCATTCTCAACAAACTATGCATACTTACATTTACAGTAATTTGTGATGGAGACAATAATACTAGTTTTTTAAAAATTATTTATATTCCAGCTTTCTCCCTAAAAGGGGACTCAAACTGCTGTATAACAAAATAGAACAAATACCATTTTAAAATTGAAACTGCATTAAAAACATTAACAATAAAGCAGATACCTTTTCCTGTGAGGTACCACTGCAAGCTATATTGTCATGCCTTGCAATTTTAGGCGTCAGAATCCCTCTCACATCATTTAAGCCATGAAGCACATCATTAAACATCTGGAAATAACTCCTCTCCGCTTTGTGATCTGTCCATTGTTATCTTCCTTTGTTATTGACTTAACATGGTCTTTTCTCTACTTGCAGATTCATTGAGCAAAATAGGCTTGAAGTGATCTCCAAGAATGCCTTCAGAGGCCTGAAGAATCTTCTCCATCTGTGAGTGCTTCCTGGATGTGCTCCCAATCCCCACTTAAGAGTCTGATTAAGGGTGGCCACTTAACTAAAGGCCAGAAAAGAACAAATGCTTCACTTGAAAAGAGGAAAAGAGAGGACACAGATTAGCATATGATGTGCATAGTTGTATGTTTGTATGCAAGTATAGGAATGATTAGTATAACATACACAGAAAAGTAAACAGAAAAAGAAATGCAACCCATCTCACCGTAGTAGGTAAAATTGTGACAAGTTGATCTGTATGCCTATTCAATCTTCTGGCTAGGTGTTAATAGCTGTTTGGAAACTGCAGTGGGTCCAAAATGCTGCAGCCAGGCTGCTGACTGGGGCTGGTTACAGGGAACATGTAACTCCCGTTAAAACAGGTTTGGTGCTACCAGTTCATTTTCAACCACAATTCAGAGTTCTAGCCACAGCCTATAATGCACTGTATGTATTGGATCCAGACTATTTGAAAGATAGCATCTTCCGATATAAGCCTGCATGAGTTTTAAAATTTGCACGGAAGGGCTTTTTCTCAGTTCCACCACTACTGCAGGTACATTTGGTGAGGACACAGGAGAAACTCTTCTTGGTGGGTGTTCCTGGGTTATGGAAGTTTCCTTGCATGGAAGGTTAGATTCCCCCACCACCCCACTGTTTCCACTAACAGGCAAAGACATTATCATTAACTCAGTCCTGTGGCTGCTAACTGCCTGTTGCAGAAAGACTTTTAATTGGGATGTACTGTATTTTTATCATTATTACTATGTTTTAATTGCCTTTTAAAACAGTTTAATATTTTTAATATGACTTTGTTTAATTATTTTATAACTAATATATTATCCATTGTTTTAATTGCATGTTCTTTTTAGATATATTGTGAGCTGCTTGTGTCCCAGGGAGAAAGACAGGATATAAATTAAATAAATCAATGAAAATCAATAAGAGCTGATAGACAACTTTTAAGACCTCTCTCTGGTTCTTTATCATGACAGGCCAGTCCTTCTAAAAGAAGATGTCTTCAAACAGAAAACTGTCTTCTAATAGCCCAGTTAGAGCACTGGCTCCCAAATTTTGGTGGTCCAGATGTTTTGGACTACAGCTCCCAAAATTCTGGACTGTTGGCCAAGCTGGCTAGAACTTCTGGGAACTGAAGTCCATAACACCTGGAGGAGGAACGTTTGGGAACTACTGAGTTAGAGGATTGTCCTCTGTAAAGTGGAAGACATGGCCATGCTGACTCTATACAGTTCCAGCCTTGTACCATATCATCTTTTGTCTTGGCTTGTCCACACCCTTCCTGATTTTCCCCTTTTATTCAACACCTGCTTCAGTGCTAGAGTGGCCACCTGTTTTGCTGGACCTGTCCCTGTACAGCTTCACCTCAAACATCACCTTACCACCCTTTAGCCCTCTCTTTTCCTATCTTGACATAGGTCTAGGTCCAAATTTTCAGAGAGCTGGGAAACCTATGTCTGGGCTGTACCACTTCAGGCTGCAGGTCAAGGCTCACATAAAGCTATAGGGAGAGAAAGCTCAGAGGAATCTGGTTTTACATGTGTGGATGTTTATATAGGGGGATGGTAAAGCATTCAATCACATGGGGTCCCCCCTGCCATTTGGTGGTAAAGCCCAAAATAAATGTTTATCACCGTAAGAGACAAGGTTTTGTCCAATGTAGATTAGTCCTACTGTTACATAGGCCAAGGGTCTAACACAGGCAAAGGGGTCATCCAGGGCCAGCAAATTATTCATTTAAAACAAATAAAAAAATGTCATTGCTATAATAGTATTTTTACACCCATGGAGAGGGTTTGTGGAAATGTCTTTCAGGAACCCATAGCCTTAGGTAAAGGCACTGTGACAGATTGTGTGCTTATAGATGCAACTTCAGTTGTTTTGTCTCAGGCAACAAATTATACAGTCAGTCTTTCAAGTTTTACTTTCATAGATTTGGTTATTTGTGAGTTTCCCCAACCCCTCTACCCCATCTCAGGTGCTTCGCCTTCTGGGGGAGCCTTCCCTCTCTGCGGCTCCAATCAGGCCCTACAGCTACAACCCTCTAAAACCTGCCTCTCCTTGTTCTTTACCACCAGCAGCTGCTGCTGCTGCTGCAACTGCCTGGTGAGCTACGAATGGCTCACAGCCTGATTTCTCAGTACCACAAACCCTCTCCTGATACCCCCCCACACACACACACACCTAAGGAAGGAGATGGGCTCCTATGCCAGCCCACACCTTTCCCTCACCTTTCCCTGACCTGACTTGGACCTTGGGTGTCTGTTCTCCCCATCATGCCTCAGCCCTCATTACCATAGACATACACACACACATGCACACACATTTTGATATTTGCAATTTTTCCACTTCTGTGGGGGGGGGGTCTAGCACCCCTAACCTTAGCGAATATGGAGAGCTGACTGTGCATATTCTTCCAGTCCTTACGTTCACTGTACCTCCTTCAAATCCATTGCAGCTAGAGTTGCCAGGCTGGGCTTATCCCAAACCCTCAGATTTCAGGACCAAATCCGGAGACTTGGGGGTTACCCCTTGTGATGTCACAGGAAATGGGCCCTTGTGATATTACAAGGCTGATTTTACAACTTACAGGCTCTGGTGAAGCATTAAGTATGATGCATGAAGCATCAATCACAGTTACAGAGTATACAATACAGATGAAAAAAACCCCCATATTCATATAGCTTTCAAGACAATGCTTTAATCCTGAGATTTCTCCTCCTTGCCCTGAGATCTGGCAACCATAATTGCAGCATTCTTTCCCAGACCCCTAAACTGAGCATCTCTACAGTGCCTTCCTTCTGAGGATGTTTCTCTCCCCTTTCCCACAGGAATTTGGCCAACAATAATCTGCAGACGTTGCCAAGACACCTATTCCGGGGCTTGGATTCTTTGACTTCAGTGTGAGTTGAAGGGCAAGGGATAGGGCAACAAAGGGCGTGGGGGCATGGCTCTGGGTATGAAGAATGTAACAGTTTTCCCCCAGTTTGCCTCCTACTTGCTTCCCGTTGTTTTCCCAATTTGCTAGCGAGACAGACAATGAAAGCACATTGGTTTCTGGGCCACCCTCCAGGTATGTTGAATTCTAAATCTTATCAACCCCAGCCTTTGTGGCTCCTGGCGATGGTTGGAGTTGTGATCCAGCCCACTTGGACTGTGCTCAGTTAAGGGAGGTCGTAAGGGGTTGTTTGCTTAATTAACGGGGGGTTTACAGCTAACATTATGACAGTTCAGCCTTCAACGAGCTTGGAAAACTTATTGTTTTGAATTACAACTCCCAGTGGTCTTCTTGCTGGGGAATTTTGGGAACAGTACTTAAAAAAAACAATTTTCCAGATGTTACCAAACAGTACCCAGCCTACATTCAGAAACCTAGCTTAATTGCAAAAGGATTGAAAGGTGGAGGATATTGGGTGGGTCCAATATCAGTTGACAGAGGCAAAGGAATAAGGAAGGGTGTTTGAGGAAGAACAATGGTGTTTGGTGAGGTCCTTTCCTGACTGTGAGATCACCAAGAGGCCTCTTCACACCCTACTCTTAGAATGTTTAGCACAGCTATATCAGTGCCCGAATATATTGTAGAAGGCTGCTGATGTTGAAACAGTACTAAATTGTCAAAGATCAGTTTGTCAATGTTAAAACATTAAAGGAATAGAAGTAATAGAATAGAATAAATAGAATAGAAGTAATTTGTCATGTTGATAGTTAATAAAACATTAATCATTAATGGGTTATATTTTTTTAAAATTACTAAAAATGGCCAACTCCCACAGAAGTGACTAATTAGAACAATGTGAAATGTGACTCATTATTCAAAAAACTGACAGTATGTGTATTTAATGTTTAAAATAATGCATTTTAAATGTGTTGCCTTTTTTAAAAAAATTACTAAGGCTAAGTAATTAGTTTTAAACAAATTATTTCCAAGTCCTGCCATTAGGCAGTGTGAAGTGGCTGCCTCAGGTTGCAAACTGGAAGCAATGTGAACTGGCAGCAAATTAGTTATTTGATTTCTGTTATTGTATTTCCCTGCCAGAGAGAAGGAGAGGTGCTTGTGGGATTTTCCATCTCATGTACCAAAATAACTTGACTGAATTTTAGAACTATATACCTTGACTTGGTAGGTAGAACAGCATTTGCTGCTGCACCTCAGGCAGCAAAGTGTCTCATGATGGCCCTGTGCCCACCTTCCATCTCCAGCCCACTAGGAGCTTTCCTACCTGAATACAGGCTTCCTCCACTTATCTGACAGATGAATGACCAGAGCACTATCAGAAAATGGAATTGGTTGAAGAGCAGAGCCCATGGACTGTACTGTAGGGAGCATGAAGGACTTACGGAGACTCACTTGGGACCTATCACATGTGTGCTGCTTGCACAGTCTGTCAGCTAGCTAGGCGCCTTTTTTCCCCTATAGGCAAAAAGAACTGATGAAAGAGTGGAACTCCCATCAAATTCATGAAACATGCCCTTAATTTTGAAGCGCTCATAAGAGCAAGTCATCAGATAACAGACTGTGAGAAGATGGGGGCTTCCTGTATCTGTTTTCATTCAGATGGATGAACCTGCTACAGCAAGTCAAAATACAGGTCCATTTTGCCCCTTATAATCTATTCTGAGAGATAGCAACTCTCCAGGTTAGGCCTTTGCCTCACTGTGCTGCACTGTGTTCCTTTCACTGGAGATACTAGGCAGGGACAGCCCTACCATTAGGCAGAGGAGGGCAAAAGCCTCACATGAAAGATGGTAGGGAGGAGCAGTGCTAGGCTTCCTAAGCTCTTTGGCCTATCCCATCGCTTGGAAGACAGAACCAAGTACACCACATAGCCTGTCTTCCACCCCCTAAACTGGCCTGATGCCCTCAGAGGAGTTTTGGAGGACCTTCTCCAAGTACCAGTTCAGCTGCAGATTTAACTGTCTGTTCTGTTGGCTTCTGAATTGCAAAAGTGTTTGCTGGGGCGAGGCAGTGAGGGCAATCACTTTGTCACTGTTGTGAGCTAGGAAAAACGTCTTAGGCCAGACTTTGAGTTGGAGAGCCAAACTGAGATCTGTAAGGAATGAGTTCCTCTGCCCTGGGCTGTATTCCACTCCCTGTCTGCTATTTGCCAGGATCTTTGTCAAGAGAAGGGCAGGAATTTTGCTGAATTAGGATTCTGTAGCTTTCTCCATGTAGGGAAAGGAGAGAGAAGAGTAAATACTGGGTGGGAATGCAGGAGGGAAGGAGGAGCCTCCTTTTTCCTCCTGCTCCTCTAATCTTCTTTGCCCAGGTAAATGGAAAGGGACTGGACAACTGACTCCTCTTTCTCACAGGATTGCAGAATTGGCACAGAGTCATTTCAAGGCCAGCATCAGAGGTTGGCATTGTTGGTCGGCATCTGCTGAGGCCAGGCTGTTTGTAGGGGTCCCACCACTGAAGTCTTCAGGCCCAGAGAAGACAGATGGACAGGTTGTGCCAGCAGGGAGGAGGGGCAAGTGGTGACTATAGGAGATGGAACAGTATGTTCTGTTCACATTGCCTCTCCCGCTTATGCATAGTCTTATTTATTTGTTTGTTATATGTATACTTTGCCTTTCCTTCAAGGCTGTCAATGTGGCATGCGTGGTCCTCCTTCTTACAATTATCTTCACAACGGTCAGGCTCAAGTTGAGAGATAGTGCCACGTTCAAGGTCACCCAGTGAGCTTTGCGGCCATATAGGGATTCTGAATCCAGGTCTCACCTGTCCTAGTTCAGCAGTCTAGCCACTACACCACACTGTCATCAAATGTGGCCCAGAAGGAGGTGCCATGTGCACTGGCAGCAGGGACAGTGGCAAGGAAGTGGTGCCTCCATTCAAAGTTTGTCCAAAGACATTCTCTCCTCCCAGTACCCAGACCTGGCACTAGGTCCACCTTCACCCAGTCCAGTGTGGTGACAGATTGCCTTCTTTCCTGGCAGGGACTTGAGGGGAAATGCCTTCCACTGTGACTGCAAGTTGAAATGGCTGGTGGAGTGGCTGAGCCAAACCAATGCCTTGGTGGAGCCCATAGAGTGTCGGTCACCACCTGAGCTGAACCGCACCAGCCTTAGTGAACTCCGTCCTGGGGAATTTGACTGCATCACCACTGGTATGTCATCTCTTTGCATGCTTCTCTCACCGAGCTGTTCCCCTTTCCCATGTTTCAGTTATTGCAGGCCTGGAGCCCCCTGAGATTCTCCTTCACCCTTTCTCCTCTTGAAAGCAGTTGTCTGCACTTTAATTATCATTAGTTTAGTAAGCAACATTATACACAGAAACAAAATATATCCAGTATGGAACAACTCAGACTATGAGAGAAAAAAGTCATTGGAGAAAATAAAGTGACAGTGAGAACAGTAATTATTGTTAGGTTACCATTAGTTCTGAATTTTGTAAAATTTATTGGTTTATTGGTTTTATTTTATATGTTCTTATTGTAAACAAATGAGAGATATTTTTTAAAATAAAAAGCAGATAAAGATGTTAAACAAAAGTAAGTATACGCAAGAAGAGTAACAACTTAGTACATACAGAGTGAAGGAAACAGAATGAATTCTAATTAGCTGTATAATTAGTAACCAAAAATATTTTAAAATGATCGGTGACCTCCTCAAAATCCTGGGTGGCACTTCTTTGTTCATCTGCCCCACCTCCAGCTTTTACTTCTGAGCTGCCTAGTCCTGCTGAAATTAAGGTATGTCTAAACTTACAATATGCTCACTTTTTCAAATATCACATACAATTTTAGATTCTTATAGATGGGATTTGTCCAGCATGGATTCTGGCAGCAAAGTCTGTTCTCAACCTTGAACTTGCATGTTGAAACTCAAAGGCTCTGTTGCTTAAAGAATCAAAAGCAACACAGCAAAATTTTCAGTTTGTGTTTTGACAGTTCTTTTCTGGCTTTGAATATGAGGCAGCCTCTTTGTGCCATGTTTATCCTATTGACTAAATACGTCTTCTAGGTGATCAAGGAGAGGGACTATGTGGGTGTCATGGGGGGAATATCATGATTGAGGTTTCTAAAATTATGCACGGTGTGGAAAAGGTGGGTAAAGTTTTTCTCCATTTTTCATAAGAGTTGAAGACAGAGTAATCCAATGAAACAGATGGGCAAACAGGAAAGAAGCATTGTCACACATCTTAGATTGGGACTAACTGCTACAAGATTCAGTGGTGATGGCCACTATCTTACATGGCTTTAAAATAGCATTATTTTTTAAAGCACCTTTCTCTCACTCTTCAGTCAGACAGACTCCCAGGCTGGCTTACCATACAATCAATAAAAGTAAAACAGATTCTGCTCCGTAGGCTTGCAACCTTGTCATGACACAAAAGGAACAAAAGGAAAGAGGAGAAAAAGGGGGAAAGGATGAGAAGGAAAGAGGAAAAAAGAAAAGAGTTTTTTGCTGCTTTGGTCCCCTGTCACAGTGGGGGCTTATCACAGAAGGCAGGTAAATTACACAGCAGGATACTGGTGTCTTTGGCTGGGACTTATCAAATGGTGTCATTCCTCTATTGTTCTCCTGGTGTTAGTTGCCTTTTCTACAATGAAAACCAAATTTTGGGGCACTCAGTTACCAGAAATACTATAACGCAGTGGTTCTCAAACTTTTTACCTCTATAACCCCCTTTACATCTACATGCAGATGTTGCATCTCCTATCAACTCATGGTCACTAAGGGGCAAGCGCCTGCTGTGCCAATGATGGAATGTTTGGAGAAGCTGAGTGGGAAAAGCCTAAAAAAAGGAAGCCAAATTTTGCTATGTCTGAGGTTGGAAGAAGGCATAACAGAGGAAGATATTTTATGTTACTCTTTTGCAGGGGCCAGTCAATTGTCAGTGGTGTGTACACCTGCACATACATACACACACACACCTACACACCGTAGACTTGCCCTTCTTTTTCACGTTTGCTGTACTTGCAGGCTGACTTTTCTTGAGACCCCCTTGAGTAACTAACACACACACTTTAGAGTTGCACCCCACAGTTTGAGAACTACTGCTGTAAAAGTCTCCAAACAGAGAACAACAGAAAAGGAATACGTTGTTAGTCCCAGCCAAAGACACTATTATGATTTACCTGCCTCATGCGATAAAAGCCTTGGGAGATGAGAAGCAAAGCATCAGCCCTGATCCCTTCTAATCTCTTTCTGCTACAGCCTTACATATGAGATTAAAGTGGGAACCCCAACCCACATTCCCTAATTCCAGTATAAAAAAGTACTTTTTTCTCCTACTTCCAAGTCTCAACGCCCCCTCCCCAAATATTCGGAAGTACCTCTAAGACAGAGGTGCAGAAAGTGCAGTCCTGGGGTTGCTTGTAGTCCCTTGCCAATTCGGACTCCCTTGGCCACTATTTTATGTGCCTCTCCTGGGTTTTCCCTTACACTTTTCAACATCATTCTCCCTTTTCTATATTTGAAATGAGTTTCCAGCAATGTTTTCCTTTTTAAAAAAGATTATTTAGCAGTCCTTATGGCCCCAGGCCAGAAGAGTGGTCCCTGGACCTTCAGCAGTTGCCCATTCCTGCTTTAGAGGATACAATTCTCCTCCAAAACAATGTAAGGGGCAGATTTTATTTTGAGAGATTTAAAAAAAAAAGGAAAGAGGAAATGGCTTTCTGGTCACTTTCTGTTTCATTTGAAAGGAGTGATATCCCCCCGGAGGCTCTTGTAGCAGGAAAATGGCCCCTGGACCTCCAGAACTTGCCCACTCAATGATCAGATGAATTCATGGAAGAGAAGAGATCTGTCAGTGGCTACTGATCGTGATCAGAGTTTGCAGATCATCAAGTTGTAACAAAGTCAAATTATTATGGACGATCTAACAAGGGTTTGCTTAACTCCTTTTGCTGTGTAACTATAATTGTGTTTTAGTAACTTTTCTAGTTAAAAGGAATACGTGGCCTCAATACTTCAGTGTGTTTTAACTTACAACATTCTTCTAAACAATTAACTTACAACATTTTTCAAAAAGTAACAAAAAGGGAAACAGAAGGCACAGCAACAAGCAGCACAATAAATAAACATGTACAAGCTGTGAGACACATCTGAAATAACAACTCTTGCAAACATGCCCTGGTGGATGAACTGTTTTTTAGTAACCAGCTTAGTTTTCTATGGCAAACACTCTGGTGGGGTGGGGGTGTCCCTTTTTGTTCTACTACTAACCCCTATCTTCTTTCATTAGACCTTGTTCTCTTTGATACCCTGCCTGAACAGTCGCTCTCAGTAGAAACCTTCACCTACCACGGAGAACAGAACTTGGTGGTCGCCCAGCCTTTTACTGGACGCTGCAGCTTCTTAGAGTGGGACCACGTGGCAGGGAAATTCCGCAACTACGCCTACATCAATGGTGAGAAATGCACCATCTTCATTAGACAGGGGACTATCTCACACCCTCAAGGACAGACAGCACACAGTCTATCACAGTGTTATCCTTCTTTAGGCAGAAAAACACCTCAGGCTGACTGATGAATTACAGTTGGCCCTCCATATTGGCTAGGGTTAGGGGTGCAGGACCTCTGCAAAAGTGGAAAAATCACAAATGTCAAAATGTGTGTCTGTGTCTGTGGGAAGCGGGGCCCAAGGCACGATGGGTAGAATGGGCACTCAGAGTCCAAACCAGATCTGGGAAAGGAGAAGGAAAGAGGGTGGGTTGGTATGGTCGCCCATCTCCTTTCGTGGGTTTGTGGGGGGCATTGAGAACTCAGGTTCTGACCCATCCTTAGCTGGCCAGGCAGCTGCTGGTGGAGGAGGACCAGAGGAAGGTTTTTAAAGGACTGCATGGCCTGATCAGAGCCACTGAGAGGCAAAGTTCCCCCAGAAAAGAAGCACTTGAGGTGTGCAGGGGGAGAAGATGGGAAAACTTGCAAATAAATCCATGAAAGTGAAACCTGCAAATGTGGAGGCTATTCTAGTTGTGTCCTGCCACCCATAACCATTTCGCATAGGTCTCACAGGGCTACTCCATGGATATTGGTTCTTTTTAACTAAAAAAAAGTAAGGAAGAAAACAGGGGAAGGAGTCTAATAGTACCTCTGAGATTCATTTATTTACTTTTCAGCATGATCTTTCACTGATTAAAATCTATTTCAGTAGATGCTTTTAATATTCTCTTAAGTTTAATATCCTAACATCAGATGTAGGCAAAAGAACTAGTCATCGTTAATTCTCTCCTTACTCTTTGACTCTTCCTAGGTTCCTCCACAGTGGTCTGCAAACCCCTCGTGATCGAGGGGGAGCTCTTTGTGGTAGTGGCCCAGCTGTTCAAAGGCTCACACATCTACAAACGGCATGAAGCGACAGGCCAGTTCCTGCACATGCAGGTGATTGAGAGCTCCCGTATGCGTAAACCCAATGACATCGAGGTCTTCCGCGTGGAAGGAGACTGGTATTTCATCATGGCTGACAGCTCCAAAGCTGGCTCCACAACTCTGTACCGCTGGAATGGTCATGGCTTCTATTCCCACCAGTCGCTGCATCCCTGGTATCGTGACACAGATGCTGAATTTCTGGAGATTGCAGGCAAGCCCCACCTCATCCTGGCCAGCAGCTCCCAGCGCCCTGTCATCTACCAGTGGAATAAGAAGGAGTTTGTGCGCCGTACTGATATCCCTGACATGGATGATGTCTATGCGGTCAAGCATTTCAAGGTCAAGGAGGATGTGTACATTTGCCTGACCCGCTTCCTGGGTGATTCCAAGGTGAGGCTGCTAAGGATCACTGCCAGGTCAGCGGGAGGAGGAGGAGGTGTGCATGCATGGTAACAGATACAGAAGATTCTGCTGTTGCTACCATCCTCATTCCACTCCCTGATTACATCACAGCATGTCCTTTAACTGGAGGTATGGCCATTACAGCTGGTAGTCTAGAGGTGAAACAAGCCCTAAGCAGGCAAATGGGTAGGGAATAGGAAGATAAATCTTTGCTTTATTGCATATGAGAACAGCAAAAAAAAGTTATCTTCCCACACTGTTAGATTATGGGAATTTTTGCACATTTGCACATTGTTATGGGATTGTTTTTTGCTTTGTTTTGTCTGCTTTTGCTGATGGAAAAAAAGCAATGGCTTTTTTACTTAGGACCACTAACCATTTTTGGCAGGGTGTCTCAGTGTTTTTGAAGCATACTTTCCTGTTGAGGATGATGTGAATATTCATTAGATTCCTAGTACAGAGGGCTACTTAGCCTTCCCTCAGGTATAATCAAGCTGCATTGATAGAACTGTAGTTTCCAGTTCAGGAGAAGGAATAGCTCTGCTTTATTTTGCATTAATTGGATCTCATCTGGACAATGGGTAGGTGGATGGTGACTGTGCTCTGGGGTTTAGATAGAATGTTAAAGGAGCTTTTCAAGGTGTTGAACATTACCCCAAAATAGATTCAGCACCTCGAATGGTTCCTTTCAACTTCTAACAAAAGCACAAAATAGATTCACCACCCAAATGACATGGAAGCCAGCAGCTGCTACTGCATTTGGTATACAGTCTCTTCTTCTGTAGTGGTGTGAAGCCAGGACTTATCGGGCTGAAGCTCCTGGACTTTTTTTTTATTAACTTAACAGGAACGAGTATGTCATCTGCTGCTGCATGCTTCCCTGGTCTTACTGAGCTTAGCTGCATTCCTCACAGTAGGCAGAGAAACGGAGACGTGATGAGATTTCCCAGCAACAATAGAGCTTCCCCTGTTGTATTGAAAAGTATTTTGGAGTGGCTATGTCTTGAATGGGCAGTTGAGACCTGTTAGGTTTACCAAAGTCCAACTGCTGCTGGAGATGAAAACAGACCCAAGTGATTTGTTGATCTAAATCAGGGGTGGGAAAAGTGTGGGCTGCGGGCTGCATGTGGCCCCCAGATACTGGTTTAATTTTTATTTATTTTTTGCCCTCAAATGCCCTCCAGTGCAATTCAGACATGTTTTTGGGTCCCCTGGGCCATTTTAGTCTCAAGGGAGACATTTCTTTCTAACAGGAAGTAAATCAGTTCACTCTGAGGTCTCCTGGAGAGCCAGTTATAGTGGTTGTTGTCTGCCTTCAGTCATTTCCAACTTATTGTGATCCTAAAGTGAACATGTCAAGCAGTTTTCTTGGCAAGATTTGTTCAGATGGGTTTGCCTTTACCTTCTTCTGAGGCTGAGAAAATGTGAGTTGCCTAAGATTGGGATTCCGTGGCTGGGTGGGGATCTGAATCCTAGTCTTCAGAGCTGTAATTCAACACTCAAACCACTACACTATATGCCTCCTGACAGTTGCCCACCATTCATTGAAATCAGTATAGCTGCTTGCATTTTTGTTCCTCCTTTGAGGACATGGGTAAGGGAAATGTTATAATGAAAACCTGCATTTCAAAATATTACCACTGCATCACTGCTACTGGGTACCACATTTTAAGACTCATAGTGCTGGAAAGAACATTGCAGGTTATCTCATCCAGCTATCCCAGTATTTTCCTTGATGCATATCACTAGCTGTCATCAAGAGTTTTTTCAGATCATTGCATAATCAGGCTCTTTAAAATGTTTTAAAGATAGCTTAAGGCTATGGAAATAAAACTTAGATTACAAGGGATATTTAAAAATGCAGATCTGTCAAACACATTGCACTTGTCACAGTATAATATGGGAATATGACCTTTCTTCAGCTATGTCTCCACAATTAGTTGACCCCTTTAACTGCCCTTGCAGAGTAGGGCTTCATTTTTTAATCAACACTGTCTCCTACATGGACCACTTGCAGAAACTTCATGATGTAGAGCATCAGCTAGAAACCACTGATCTATGGCTGGATCCTTCACTGAGCTCTTGCACTGAAGTAAGGATCCATAATGCAGGAATGAATTACAGCATGGCTGACAGATAACCATCTTTCCAGCTTCTGCTTTGCTTCCTCTAGCAAAGAAAAGCTTATCACTCTCTAAAGAGCCATTCCTACTGCTTATCTGATCTGAAAGTGAATTAAAATTAGTAAATTCTTTCTAATGTTTAGCTGAAACCTGCTTCACTACTGTTTCTCCTGTCGATTCTGGCCCTATGGTTCTGGAAATGTAGACAAGGACTTTCTACCAAAATAGTGTATTTTTGGTTTTGGTATTCTCTATATTCTCTGGCATGACCTTCCTCACAGGGTTGTTGTGTCGATAAAGGAGTGAGGAGGAGAGCCCTGTATACCACCTTGGGTTAACTGGAAGAAAGGTGGGAGATAAGTGTTAACCACTTGCTCCATGCAGGATCTACAATGCAATATACAGGTATAGCTGTCTTGCATTGAGTCAGATTATTGGGCCATGTAGCCCAGTATTGTCTACTGTGATAGGCAGAGACTCTCCAAGGCCTCAGGTGGCAAGGGTCTTTCGTAGCTGCCTGAGAGTGGGTGGACTGCATAATCTATTTTTTTACTATAATCCAAGACAATTTCCAGCAACTGCAGACTGGTCATATAGTTAAAGTGGAAAGGTGCAGGGTGTGTGTGAGAATAAACAAATGAAGACTCAGACTGGTATCCTGTTCAGCATTTATGAGATCATATGCCAGACTTATGATCTCATAACTTTTGGAATTCCCATTTTTGGTTGTTAACAACCTAACATGACTTAACATGACCCCCCCCCCCCCAATCTAATTCTTCAGCCAAGCAATGCACCAACCAAAGGGTTTCTGAGGTGCTGGGAGGTGATAACTGCAGTACTCTTCCATTCATGGGCTATGTTGAGAGAAGCAGTCGTGGTAGGACCCCAAGGAGTCTCTCCAGCTGCCTGTCTCAGTGTGCCCCACAACTGGGAAAGCATGGCAGTCATCATTCCCAAGTTCCCCAATCTGTAGGGTCTTGGAAACCCTTCAGTTGGGGCACTTCCTGCTTAAGAGGTAGATTGGGTGCATGGTGTAGGCAGAAATGTCTGTGATAAAAAAAACCCAGGACCTGGGCCTCAGTCCCAAAGATGCTGCTTCTTTCCTTTAACCCCACTTTTATTTTATGTTGAAACAGATCAACATATCCCTTTGAGAAGTTAAAACTGAAGAGCTCAGGAATGTTGTGCAGTGTCCAAACTGATGACAGCTCACACTTCTTCAACAAAAAACCCCAACTGTAGTTATACTCCACTTGTCAGGCTTCCTTCATTTCAGCAGTATGATCCAAAGCAGTCATAAGAACTTAAGAGCTGTACCAGATAAGATCAAAGCCTTAGGTAGCTCAGCATTCGTTCAGTGGCCAAGAAATGCTTCTTGGAATCCCACAGACTAAACATAGACAAAACAGTCCTCTTTGGGCTCCTTAGGAACTGAGATTGAGAAACATTTTGTTATTGTTATATAACTGGAATGCAAAACCCCTTGGAGAACTACTGTAAATCCCAACCTATCTTCTACTAGTTCCATCATGCAAAAAATGGAAACGAAGACTTTACAGCCAATATCCTACATTCTGCTGGTGGAATGTTAAGTCTCTGCCATTGTACTTATAGAAGACAATAGCTCCTACTGCTTGGTTGTTTCCACCTTTGTGCAACAACAGTTGGGGGACTGTAAGCATCTCCAAAGCTTCTGTTCAGCTGGGGGAGCTGTACCTGGCCTTGTTCCAGCTGCTTTTCAACACAGAGGGAAGTAGGAGCAGCCTTTGTTCCCAACATAAGGCTATTCCTTCTCCTTCAGTGCTCAAGAGCAGATGGAACAAACCTAGGCACACCTCCACAGCCCATAACTGAGCAGAGAAACAGCTGCGTCCAACAGCCGCTCAACTGTTGTTGCATGCTGGACTGGTAGCCTTGCAGAAGGAGATACTACATATTTCTTCTGCAGTGTCTGACTGCATATGTAATCCCTGGTTGTGCTTAGATACATCACCAACAAGATGCTGGTTGTTATCTGCATTCTATCCAGAGCTTGGGAATGCTGGAGGATTCTGGGAGTGTAGTCCAAAAAAATAAATTTTCAAAGCACAGGTTATGTATGTATGTTACATTTATATCCTGCCTTTTATGTCAAGGCACTGGCTGTGCTCTCCAGCCCATTCTTCAGTCAGTCAAGCTGAGAAACAGGGATCGACCCAAGGTCATTAAACGAACTTCATGGCTGGACAGGGACTTGGTCTCCTACACTCTAGCCATTACGACAAATTAGTCCAATAATCACTGAGGTATGGATCAAACAAATAGCCAATACGTTTCGGAATTCAGTGATCCTTCAGGGACATTTTCATGCAGGATGCCATGATGAGAACCATCCCCTGTTCATTTTCACTGTCTGGAATACAGACATTTGCTCTATCTAAAAATATAGGTTATCCTTTTGGCTCTTTGTAGAATTATCCTACATAGCTATCTATGCAGTAAAAGCTTTAAAAGCTATTTATATTCACACTGGTGATAGGAGCTCCATGAGCTACTGGCATGTTGTTTTTTATTTAACTTAAAACTGTTCATATTTTCAGTTTCAGCAGATGGCCTAGAGTTCTTGTTCTAAACTAGAAAGACTGAATAATGCTTCCTTATTCATTTTCATTGTACTTGTGCTCTGTTTACTGGTTTTAGACTATAAGCCCTCCACAATGGAGCCATATTACTTAATTTCTCAGAATAACATCAAGCCCAAATTGATGAAGGAGAAACCTGGCACATTGCTCATTTTTACCCAATGAATCATGGATTATCACAAGTTGGTTTCAATTTCCCAAGGATGTCTGATGGCATTTCTTTTTTTCTAGGCAGAAATTCTACTCAATTCTAGCTGCTTCTTAGAGAAAAAAGAATCAGGCTTCTATTTTGACTCTCATTCTTAGGAGCACAGAAAGCTGTCTTATGCTCAGGTGAGCCACTGGCCCACTGAGCCTTTTATTAACTTTGACTAGCAAGGTTTCAAGCAGGATCCTTTCGCTGTACCAGGAGATGCCAGGACTGAACATAGGAGCTTCTGCATGTGAAGTATGCACTCTACAAATGAAAAGTTACATTTTGAGATTTAACTCTCAGAATCTACCAGCAAGCATACCCACTAGCTGTCGTGCCAAAAAGAATCTTGGAGCTGTTAGTACAAAAAGTAACTTTTACTATGGCCCTTTCTCTAGAGGGACTTTTAAAAAAAAAGTCAAATCAGACATCCACAGGATGTACGCTTGTGTGACCCTGTTCCCATCACACATGCTACCAAAGGAGTGACCAGATCAAAATATGCTGGAAAATCTCTAGGCATTTGTAAAAAAAATTAAAGCTTTCTGATTCCTTTTTTCTAAAAATAACATTTTAATATGTAAGTTTGACTGCTAGAATCCCTGATCTGTACTAACTTGGTTTGCAGTTGTGTCTGGCACGTTATCTTAGTGGATGTGTCATGGGGTGCAGTATGTAGTTTGACTGTGTCCTCTGAGGAACAATTTGTATCTGGATCCAGCTGGTGGACTTTGGGATACCAGTTCATACCCCCTGCCCTTAGCTCCACTAAGCCTGAAATCTGCCTCCTGAACCAAAGCCTGGAAAATTTACTTTTTTGAACAACTACTCATCATCTCTCACCATCATGGCCATTGTGGGGGACTCTGGGGGCCACTGTCCCAAAAGGTAATTTTTCCAAGCTCTCCTCGCATTTACCTTCTACTGTCTAGTCCTGGCTCTTGCTCAGTAGCCTCCCTTGTAGAATACTCTTACTTGCCATAAGTTTTATTGAAGTCATCCTCCTTCCTGAGCTCATGATAATCTCTTCTACTGACAGGTGATGCACTGGGATGGCTCAATGTTCCGAGATGTCCAGCAGATGCCTTCCCGGGGCTCCATGGTCTTTCAACCACTGACCATTGCTGGCTACCGCTACGCCTTTCTAGGCAACGATTACTCCTTCAGCAAAGTGTACCGCTATGACCCCATCACCGGGCTCTTCCAACACTTCCAAGAGCTGAACACCCAGGCCCCACGCTCCTTTGCTCACCTCAGTGTGGACCAGAGAGACTTCCTTATCGCCTCCAGCTTCAAGGGCAAAACGCACATCTACCAGCATGTCATCATCGATCAGAGTGCCTGAGCCTGGTGATGGTGGGTTTGGGGATGGCAGCGTAGGAGGCAGACACCGCGGGGAAGAGAGGAAGCCAGGAGTGAACAGTGGAGTCGGCCCCTGGAGGAAGTGCAGTGCCAAAGGAAACCGCTAGGGGACAGCACTGGAAGCAGATGCTGTTGCGAGTGCAACTTCTTCAGAGGCCCCAAAATGGGGAGTAATGGGTAACAGCTAGCCAGTGGGTAGAAGCCAAGCAACTGAAGAACCATAATCAGTTGCTAGTGAGTGCAAAGAATGGCAGGAGGAGTCATCATCAGAATGCTTACTTTATTGTTTTACTCACTAGTGCATAATAAAGGGATCTTGCAGTTTCTGGAGATGGCAGGACCAGAGGCCTGTGTGCTTTCAGTGGGGCTAATCTGTATGTCCTTATCAATGAAGCACATAGGTTTGGAGAGGCAGAACTTTGCCTGTAATCACTCCAAAACATGTCTCCAACAAGTTACTTTTTCCCCCAACTTAAGAGTGGGTGCTCTCTCACCTCAGTTTGATTTCTCATCCTAACTTGGGATGCTGTTTTTGTTTTCCATCCCATCTTCCAATTTTTGTTCCTTTTTAAAGGGGTTTAGTGGAAACCATCACCTATTGCGTATTTTCTCTGCTTGCTTTTGATATGAATTATTTCCCTTTCAAAATGCATGATTAAAAAAAAGTATTCAACTTCAGTTGCAACTAACAGTGCAGTCCTATGCATGCCTACTCAAAAAGCTAGCATGTATAGGACTGCAGCTTAAATGTCATTCAGTTTTAAGACACAACAAAGGACTGTTCTTGGCTTTCACTGAGGCAAGCAGCATGATCTCCATGCATGTTCATACGGAAATCTCATTGCATTCAGTGGCACTTAGCCCAAGACAGACAGAGGCTACGATTACTGGCTGCTCAGTTGTTATCAAATGTGTTTTAACTATCGTTTTCAACCTTACACTTTGCTTTGCTTTTTAGAAAATATGATTTCAGGCGTTATGCCATGTCAGGTTGTTAAAACATAACTAAAAGCACAAGCTTAACTTTAAGCACACAAGGATCTCCCATAGATCTTGACACGAGGGGGGGTGCGGTTGAGAAATAAATGCAAGAGGGCACAGGGTAGGATGGACTCACTGATAGGATGGGTAGGCAGAAGAAAAAGCAGCTAGAATAGATTCTGTCAGGAAGGAGTTGGCCATGGCAGTGAACACAGTATTTACCCTTTCCCTGTAAATAACCAGCATGTTGTTCAAGTCCATCAGACGTTTCTCCAGTAGTGGGCAGCACTGAGTACAAGGAATACATGTACTAATGTATTTTATTCCCAAACTGGAATCACGAGGATGTGAAGCTGGGATCACACAGGTGAAGCTGGAACACACCACAAGAGGTCTCTTCTGAAGGACAGACTAACATCCTCTTCTGTCTCCCATTCATAATGTGAGATTCCACATATAAACATTGTAAATAAAAAAGAAATATATTGTTTGTAGGCTCAGGAGTGACATTACTTACTCCACTGCTTTCACCGAAAGCCACACCAGCACAAATATACACACTTAAATGCAAATGACGACAGATAAGTACCTGAAGCTACGAAAGGAAAACTGAGCCAATCACACTCCCATTTCATTGCACACCAGGCTCCTTGGAAAGTCAAAAGGAAAGCAGGTAACTCCCAGAGTGAGTGCAGCATTGTGTTGCTATATTGTATCCTCCAGGCAACATTCACACAGCTTAGTTTTGCCTTTGCTCCTAAATTCATAAATATTGATCCTTACGTGTCATTGCTGAGAACAATGCTAAGTGCAAATTGGGAACCACGGTTGGCCCTACCATTAAGGAAAAGGAGGTAGTTGCTTCAGGCATCACATGCTAGGAAGTAGTGGCAAGGTACTGGAGAAGGTTACATGACCAGTGATCTGTCCCGCTGCCTTCAGTTATGGTAGAGGATGTAGTCCTATCGAGTGTTAAAGAATGAAATGTCAATTCAGTTGCCATTTATGCATGGAATGGGAGGTGGCACATTCTTCACCATCAGGCTGAATATTATCTTCGACCAGCCCTGGCGAGAACATGCTACCTACTACCTTTTCTACATCTTCAGAGTCAGGATATTTGTGCTGAATTCCATGGATCAGCACAGAAGAGACCTAGACTGCATCAGTTTTCCCAAGAATCCAGCATAAAATGAGAACAGTCTGCTTTCCTTCTCACTACCAATGGAAGCCACAGGCAGATTTTGGCCAGACATTTCCTCCAGATTTTGAAGCTGTTTATATAAGGCAATGATTCCTCCAGCAGTGGAGATTATTGTTGGAATAGAAACTTTCTGTTATGCCCAAGCACTGACCATACCAGCTGGGGTTGATGAAAACTCTACTCCAGCATCAGAAGGGCTACGGCAATATGTCAATCTGAACCATACTTATGCGAAGGCACTTACCAGGGAGTGAAATTAGAGCTATAGCCAAAGTAGGCTTATTAGATACAGGTCTGAAAGGGCTGGGGGTGGGGGAAGAGGACAAACAAAACAGTTAAAACATACAGGAACTGCACACTCTTCATCTTCTCAAGTTGGATGCCATTCTTTTATCCTGTTTTTTTAAAAGCAACATACATGCTATTTTTCCAACACTGTAACAACAACAAATTACTTTACAACCAGTGTGAAGAGTAAAGAAATTGCTTTTAAAAGTAACCTGGAAGCTTAAAGTTAGAACTCAGTTCAAAACAAAAGGATAATCTCCTGGCCTGCAGATACTTGGATTTATTCTTACTCATAGTCCAGAAATGTTTCAATCCCTAACTGTTTAGACAAAACAAAAATACTGTCTGTCTTAAACAGTTCCCCACTTCACAAATGTGTTGTTCACCAGCCAAGGCAACATGACCTTTGACATGAGTGGACAGAGAAAGAGAATCCATCAACAAAAAGACACCAAAGCGTTTGACAGCAACACTCAAAGACTTGCGCAAGATCCCTTAGTGGCTAGCTTTGTAGTGCTTTTGCATTTAATGCTTTGAAGAAACACATTTGCTCTCCAAGCCTACAAGTTCAAGGATTTGGGAACTGCAGAGACACATATTCATGAACTGTCAAATGGAGAAAAAACAGCACAAATCTCCTACAGAGACTTCAAACATTTCAATCTGTGCCTTCAATCAAGAGTTGCTCCCGCTTTGACCAAGGTCTGTTTTAGCCACACAACCTTGAATACACATAAAGACAGCAATTGACAGAAGGACAGTTTGCTCAGTACAAAATGTTCCATTATTTTATTTTTGGGTATCTATTTCCTGCCTTTTAGGACAGAATTCTACCAGGGTGGTTTACAAAAAAAATAAGCATTAAAGGCATAAGATACTACAATGAGAACTTTAAAACACACCAGTTATAACAGAAATGTAGCCCACATAAAATTGTTTAAGACCTTCCAAAGTAAAAGGAATCAATCTGTCACAACACAGTGCCCTGACGAAGCAATCCTAATTAAAGAATTTGAAATGTGTAGTCCCTTGACTAAAAAATCTTGTTAGAGGGCTCTCACACCCATATACATTTTTGCTTCTAACCACCATACAGTCTTCCCAACACTTGTATATTCCAGTTGCTGTTGGATGCAATTCCTTTCCTAGTCAGTCCCCAGCCAAGACTGACAATTGGTCAGGAATGATACAAATAGCTGTGCAAAATCCAGAGGACACCAGACTTTGGACGGCTCCAGACGTTAAACAAAGCAGACAAACAAAAATTGGAAATATTCTCCTGAACTGCCCTCTCTCACATAGGATGGATCTGCCTTCTCTGTCCACTTGGGTGGACAGAGATGTATTATGTATGTATTATGGTGGCTTATGAACTGCAAACTAAGAAGCTGGGAAATATGTATTCCTGAAATGATTTCAGTCTCTAAACTCTTTCTCTGCAGCTTTGGGGGGAAAATAAACCCTAAGAAAATCTCTCTGAACACTTAAAAAAAAATTAAAAACCTAAGTTTATTTATAGCTGTGATCAGAAGATCGCATAGCAGCTTAATAGCAGAGACTGGAAATGTTACTATTTGGACTACAACTCCCAGAATCCCACAACCATTGTTCAGAAGTAACCTTTTCATACTCTTGAAAATATTTAAAATAAATTTTAAAGAAAGCTGCCAGAATAAAACAGTTTAAGGAAGCTGTTGGATATTTAACCACAAGCCTTACAGCAACAGCCCATGTTAAAGAGCCTATCTGTACATTCATGTGTATTTGAAAAACTCCAAAAATAGTTGGACTGTCATGGCTTCTCCTAAAGCATTCTGAGTGCTGCAAAATGCTCAGACTGCAGAGAATCCTCCATTACAAACTTTTGCCTTTGCTCCCTCACAGAACTCTGCTTATGCATGGAGAGGACATTACCATTAAAGCCCAGTTCAGATTTGCAGTGGAGTTATGTCCTTGATGTAATACTTCAGAGTTTGTGTGTGTGTGTGTGTGTGTGTAGTTTCTCTAGGAGAAATATCTACTGATTGGATCCCATGCAGAGAAAAAATCTTGGATCAAAACCCCTCCCAGCACACACCAAGATTAATTCATTTCAGAAAAGCAGCAACATTTTATTACACTTTAAAAAATGGGACCTTCATGTGGGGGCCCAGAATAGCAGAGAAACAATGTCTGTTGCTACAAACAGAGAGAGGAAAGATTTCATGGACGTGAGATGGGGCAGGTATGTTAGCATAAGTAGCCATTATCTTGACTCAGCACTCACTGGCACCTCCTACAGAAAAATAAAGAACAAACCAGAGAGCACATTGTATCTGAGACACAAGGCACCGAATACTTTTTTAGTAAAACAGGGTACTGGAATTTGAGACCAGTAGAGAACCAACAGATCTGAATCCTTTTAAATGTCCCAACTAGAGAAGATCCACTGAATGAATGGGAACTGCCTACATGTTGAGTCAACCATTCTACAATTCATTCAATGAGTATCCTTTAGTTGGGACTAACCAGTAAGATTCAGACCATACTTCCTCACAAACCAGAGCATTGTTATCAGTTTTATCTATACACTTTCCATCAAAGTTCTCAGATATTCTTCTTTACCCAGAAACTAAAATCTTCAGACCCTCCCCAACATGTGTAAGAATTTTACTATGTCCTCCAACTATCCTGATTTGAAAGGGAAAGTTCCAATTAATCCTGTGTCATCCCACTTTTTCAGCTGTTTTCAAAATGTCCCAATTCCTCTCTGTTTCTGTCTTTGTCCTCAGCTTACTTCAACTGCTGCAAACTGAGTTCAAAGAAAAAAGTTATTTTGCACTCATTTGGTAGAGAAGAGGAAGCAGAATCTTGCCCTTCCCAGCAGGTTCAGGCAAAAACAAATTGCTGCAGCCTCTCCTAGCTTGTTCTTCCTTATTAACAAATTTTGTCCTTTTGACAGCATGCACAGATGTTGCTTGGACACATGTGTCTTAGGTTTCATCTGTGAAATGAGTGTACGATGTCACTGGTCTTATTGGCTCCTCCTCAAAATCTTGCAGAAGTTGCAAAATCACTTTGAATGTTTGCTTTTGATCAGGGTGCGGAGTACGTATGCCTGCCTAACCAGGATGGTTGACCACAACTTCCATCAGCGTCAAGCCTCATCAGTGTTGATGCTGAACCTGTTCAGTAACTGATGGACCACATGTTCCCCATCACTCTGGCGCTCCAAACATTTTTGACTTCAGTTCCCAAAAGCACCATATGCCATGATCAATCAGAGGGTGTTATGGGAGTTGGCCATCCAAAGCATCTGCAGTGCCAATGGTTCACCATCTCCAGTTTCAGCAAAAGTCTGGAATCATCTCTACTAAGCCAAAATAAAACATTGCTCACTGGTTCTGCTGAGGCACAACTTCTGCCAAGGCACCACTGTAGTTAAGAATTTTATTGAAGAAAAATACCTTTGACTTTTCATCGTATTCAAGCCATCTTTCACAGGATGATTTTGAATAACCAGTAAAAGGGGTTTATGTTTTTTAAGACATGTTTAGGTGGTTTGTTTGTGTAACATGGCAGTTCTGAAGTTAATGGCCCCAATATCTCTAACCCAGATTATGCCAGTTGCAATATTCATTTCCAGCTTAGAATTTGCTTTTGAGGTGCTGTATTCCTTTGGTGCTGGGTAGGGGATGGAGACTGCATAACAAAGACAACGGATTCCAGCTCTGCTACTCTTTCCATTTCTGAAAGTATTAGCCAAAGATAAGGAACCCTGTGGCCTTCCAGATGTAGTTGAACTGTAGTTCAACTGAAGTTTCCATCAGTCTCTGTCAACATGGGCCAGGAAATGATGTAGTCCAACATCTGGGGGCCCACTAGTTCCCTACCTCTGTGTTAAATCCTTACAACCTATCACAGAGGTGAATGGTATCCCACCCCTCCCTGGGAAACCTGCCAGTTCCAAAAGAGATGCTTACCTGTAAGAGGAGCCTTTGGTGCAGCACTGATCTGGACACTAGACAAGGAAAGAGGACACATTATAGTTAATGAAATTATAACCTACACCAACATTCTTCTTCCCAGTTTCAGACAAACAGATTGAGGGTTTGCTCAGCTATAGTTCTGTCCCTACATAACGCCTCCAACTTTGGGAGCCAGCCAAAGTTGCCTGCAAGCTGCATACAGCCACCCCCAGCAAGAGATTTATCTCCATACCTGTTTCTCCTCTTGGGTTTGCATTTGCACTTTCCACCTGGGGGAAAAATACAAAAGCAGAAAAGGGATCAGGGATATTTACAAATGGAACTATCAGTAGCTTCCCAAACGTTGGAGTTCTAAATGCCCTTTTGCACGTGGAGGATAATATTGGCTCCTGGAATCAGAGGCAGCAGAACTGGTCAGTGGGGGGGATTCCCTGCCTCCAATCTTGTAGAGGTGAAGCTATTAAGGAGTGGCACCATCTATGTTAGTATATGCCACCTCAACGTTTCCTTACCTGAACAGAAGGGAAGTAGAAGATATAGCTCACTAGATGATGCTGTACTGCAACTCCCATCAGCCCTCACAGTTTGCTAGGCTGTGAAGGACTGAGGAGAGCTGCAGTCAAACTGTATTTGGAGGGCCACATGCTTCCCATCCTTGCTATACAGGAAAGGACTAAATGGACAATATTCAATAAGGTCCCTTTTAAGCCAGAGCTTGCATTGAGACAGCAAACCTATTTTGATTTATTGTACTGATTTTGCTGACATTTCAGTGTTCTAAATCACTATGGGAACCACTCTGGCTGAAAAGAAAAGTTGAAAAAAGTGTATCTTAAAATACAAATATAAATAAATCTTCTGACCACACTGCAACTCTTCATCTGCAGGAGGGAGCAGGGCTGCTCCAAGACATTTTGCTGGATGAGGTGCAGCAGTAAATGCCACTCTCCAAATCTAAGTCAGCGCACAGGAACCTAAAGCCAACTGATTCATTCTGGCATCCGAAGGAGGCAGGGATCGCCACAAGCATCACCTTTCCTCCTTTGGCAGTAAAGTGCAGGTTAAACAGTTATTTGATGCCTTTTCATTATGGTCAAAATCTCCTGCCTGAGGCAGCCACTTCACTCTGCCTAACAGTAGAGCCAGCCCAGGCAGAAAAGGGTTTGAAATGGCTGAGTGCTTCTCCACAGAGGAGTTAATATGTAAGATAGGAGGCTTCTAGGCTAGTCTTCCATTGGATGCATGACTTTGCAATGTTATACTGTGTGGAGGGATTTCTAATTCAGTCATGTGAGCCACCCCACCTCCATCATCCCAACACAAAATGGTGAAGTCCATCATAGTGAGAGGTAAGCCAAAGTTATCTACAAATGGCAGCAGATTCCCCTGCTCTTCATGAACTGCTTCCTTTCCCCAGCCTCAGAATCTACTTACTCATTAAGATAACAATTCCAAGAAAACAGAGGATGCCAGCAAAAATCAAACCGCCAACACGAAGCGAATGCCAGTCTGGAGGAGAAAAGAGTAGACTGTTGTCTTGTTGAGGTTGCTCAACTTCTTCCCTACAAAACCTCTCATCCAGTGAGTTCTCTTTCACCCACTCAAAATCACTTATGTCATGGATGGGAGGCAGTGAGGAGAGCTCTCTCCTTGCCTACATATTTTTGAGCTGGTACAGGGAGCAGAAGACTTGTCTTAAGGGAAAAGGAACTCAGGATAAAAACTTTCCACTGTAATCAGCACTTGCATGGAACAGACGCAGCAAAGGATTAAGTAAGTGGGAGTAAACTCTGTTCCACTGAACATTTGGGCTCTTCTGAATAGGCAAATAAAATTCACATTCTTCCTTTTATTGTAAATACAGTAAACATTTACCACATCTCTTTATGTACAACAAGCCAGACTGGCATAGTGGTTTGAGTGCTGGAGAAGGACCCTATTCTGGATCTAGGACTCTGGAAAAACAGGTGCAGAAACTCACTGGGTGACCTTGGGCAGTTCACACTCTCTCAGCAGAAAAAAGAGTGACTTACCCACTCTGGAGGAAGATAATGACAAACCTTCTTCAAATAAATCTTGAGGAGAAAACTCCTGAAGAGGGTTGCCATATGTAGGACATTACAGAAAATAACAACAACATTTATGTACTTTTAACTCCTGCTCATAAGACTTCGGATGATTACATGGGACTGCTGAACACTGGCTAACACTTACCATAATAGAAAGGGCTGTTTTTATCTGGAGAGAGAAAGAAAAAGCTTTTTTAACAATTATTTTGTTGATTTAATTTATATCCTGCCTTTCTCCTTACAAGTGTCAAGTCAGTTCACAGCATATATTAATACAAAATAAAGTTTTTAAAAAGTTTATAATACAAAAGCGAAAAATGATTTAAATCAGTAATCCAACTAAAAAGATTTAATGAAATTTATAAACACTGAAAACTTAACGGAGGGCAGAAGTACAGAATTCTACTCTCATCCTCTATTAACAGATGGTTCTGGATTCTTTGTTTAGAAATATCTGATATGCAAAAGATGAAAGGGCTAGGAATTCATATACCAAGATTAATTATTCTTTGGTAGTACTTCCAAGAAGAGAGCCAGTGTGGCACAGCAGTTCAATTCTGGACTAGGACTCTCACTAGGAGACTCACATGGCTTAGTGGGGTTTCAAATCCCCACTCAGCCATAGAAAAATGCCACTGGTAACCCTGGGCAAGTGACCAGCTCTCATCCTTAGAACAAGCAAGTGGCAAACCTCTTCTGAATAAGACTTGCCAAGAAAACCCCGTGGTAGGGTCTCCATAAACCAGACTTGAAGACACATACCAACAATCAGAACCCCAAGGCCCTTTCTAAAAGCACACCTCAGAGTAGATGATACAGAATTAGAAAACAAAGCAATGAAGTTGTACTCTTGAAAGCAACAAGATCTGGTTCAGACAACACCATATCTTATATGAGCTTCCTTCTTGTCTCTTCAACAGCCTACCTTCTCCAGCTAGTTAGCCAAAG
This sequence comes from Cyclura pinguis, assembly GCA_030412105.1. Classification (NCBI taxonomy): domain Eukaryota; kingdom Metazoa; phylum Chordata; class Lepidosauria; order Squamata; family Iguanidae; genus Cyclura; species Cyclura pinguis. Next base: position 12,071,097 of record CM059606.1, on the reverse strand, counting down.
GTGATTTTAGATAGTACTGGTGGAGATCAGGATACCTGAAATAATGTTTCACATCTTAGAACTGTTTGATTAGCTCATCTTAGCAGAAAGACACCCCCTCCAGAAACACAGTCATTGCCAGCTTCTAAAACAGATGCAAGGAGCCTGTGGCCATCCAGGTGTCTTGGACCACAATTCCCACAGTACCTTTCCACAGGCCATTCTGGATGGTTTCTGGAATTTTAAGTTCAAAATATATGGAGGGCCAAGGCAGCCAAAAAGAAATTTGTATCTGCTGTTACCTACAGAGTTCCTTAAATATTTTTTTCTGGGACTCATTGTCTAACCTGATTTTAAATAGAATGCTAAGACTGGCTACCAGATTTTAAAGAGATCTTTTGTTACATACAAACCCCTGGCATCAGGGTGTGACAAAGCTACTCACCAGCAACATCATTTGCTTCCAGGATTGGAAATGCTACAAAAGAACAAGAGAACAGTTATTGCTGAGGTGATGGCACAATTATAGCTGCTAAAAAGCTAATACTTGTAGATCAGAGGCCTAACAGGGAAGGTAAAAGATCAGCTGGGATTTACTGACAGTTCTCTAATTCTCCTGTGATATCTTAGCAAGGTCACTGACTTCCAAATGTGCAACAAACCCAACAACTAAAAAGTCTCTCTATCTCTAAATTAGAAACAAAAAAAACGGGGGAGAGAGGAATGAGGAGTAGATTTCTATCCAAAACAAACTGAGACTGAGAGCTCATTTTTGGTACCAAAACCCAATTCCTGGGATGCACATGCATTCAGAATGTGCTCTTAAAAATTTTAAGTGTAAGCCTTGCCCCATAAAACCGCAAGGGAAAGGCTTGCTGGATGAGGGGATTTGAAATCAACTATAACAGAACAGTTCCTGTGAGATTGAAGTCGCCAAACCCCAACTTCTATAGGGTTCTGCCAAAAAAAGGCCTGCATTGTTTACTCTTGACATGACTGAACTTCATTTGTGGCCAGTTCCAAAACCCTATTGTTATGCAACTCTTGTTTTCAGAGTTGGGAAGGAGAATCATGATATGCTTTAACTACTGTGACACATTAACCCAAATGTGGGCAACTCCAGCAGGTGAAAGGGCCAGTTTTCTGTCCCAGGACCTGTACTGAGTGTAAAAAACGCCAGAACACCAAAAATATAGAAGTGGCCTGAAGTTTTCTGCTGGTTTCGGGGGAAAAAATGGTATTTTTTTCTGTTGAAACATTAGCAGTGCAAGGAGGATAGACAATCAATTTAAAAGGCAAACTGCCATACCCAAGGGCTTCCAGGAGGGGTGACCCTTGAAGGAGACACAAAGAGGTAGTTTGATGAGCTTGGAAGAACAGAAGACAGCAAAAACAGCATCTGGGGACTACCTGGCTCCCCTCCTGCATTAACATACCCAGACTATTCTCACTGAGATGCAGGTGTGGACATTCAATCAAAATACAGCAAAATCATAAAATAATTACTATTCAATGCACTTTTAAAATAAATACAAGTCAAAGGCCAATCCAAATCAGTTTCAGTTGTTGTTCTTGAACTGCCAGCAGACCAAGGTCTGAATTGTCCGAACAACAAACAACAATAACAAAAAGAGATTCTGTCAGGTATCTGGTGTTAGAGACTGAAAAAAATGGCAATTTCTAGATTCTGAGTCATCTTGCTTCTCTTTGTGTCTTCAGCTCCCTAACATGGAGCTAATATTTTGCAAAATATAAAAGCTGGCACCACTATTATTAATGCTGCAACATTCCCATAAGAAAGGTAAACGTGGAGCTACAATATCAGCTGTGAAGGGAAGGTTCTGGCAGGAAATATGCAAGGGGAAGAAATGGCTAAAAAAATCTTCCTGCACACTGTAGTCCTGATCTGGATCATGGCCTACTGTAACTTTTTTTTTTGTTTGTTAAAACCATTTTTCTTTTGAAGGAGTGTGGGCTGGAAGCAGCCATTGGCCTTTAAATCCTTGAACATACTTCCAGCTGAAACGTGGGTTCTGAGCCTGTTTTCTACTGAAAATCTCTCAGGCTGATTTTAACCCCAGAAGTACTATACACAGACTTTCTGGGTAGAGAAAAGGAGAAAAACTGGGGAGGGGTCAGTAGGAAAATGACTAGGTAAACCTTCTTAACTAAGGATGTCCAGTTGCTTTCTTCCTTCCCCTTAAAACAAAGGCAGCCAGTTTAAACAAACATTTTACAAAGAGCTTGAATAATGAAAGATGGAATGGGCAACCTTTTCCAGGTTTAGAGCCAGAATGGTGTTCGGCAAATCATTCAAGGGCCCCACAAACAGGGACACATACACCCACCCATGTAACATGCAAAAAAGCCGAACTGAGGGCTTTCCAAAAACTTGAAAATGCTACTTTTTAGAACAAAACTCCCAGAATCCTCCAGCCAATATGGCCAGCGTCCACGCTGTTGAGCGAGGGAGGAATTCTGGGAGGTGAAGCAATAACTTTTAAATCTCTGCTCCTGCCCATTAAAAGACAGCTCTATTGGAGGCTAAACACCTGGAGAAAAAAAGTGAGGAAGGAAGTTGGCTATTACAGGCTGAGCCTCCCATATCCTGAAATCCAAAATCCTCTAAAAACTGAAACTTTTTGCCACCAGCCTTCCATTTCTGACTTCAAGGTGGCAGCTGTGATGTTCCTGCTCATTCATCTCTCAGATCCTCAGCCTCTCTCTTTTTGCTGCCATCTGCTAGCAAAAAGAGTAAAAGGATCTGAGAGACAAACAAGGAGGAGTGCTGCAGCTGCCTCGAAGATGGAAGTGGGCAGCTGGCAGCAAAAAAGAGAGAGACTGTGACTCTGTGAAACTGCAGGAGGCATGGGTTTGTGCTAAGCCCTATGCTTAGATTCCCAGTATTTCACAGATCCTCAATATCTCTCCTAGTCATATCTCTTACATAACACAAGCAACCAACAAACAAGAGGCAGGGCTACTCCAAAAAGCTACTGTATTTCAAAAGCAAAATAAAATAAAATATCTGAATTATGGAACAATTCTGCTTTCAAGTGTTTTTGGATAAGGGAGGCTCAACCTCAAATGGCCATTAATTCCAATCTTTAAGGTAACACAAGTCTTCCAGCAGTTTTTGCTGCAACAGACAAATATCAGTAGCACTCTGGAAGAGAGCTTCAGGAAAAGGGCCAAGACCAAAGGTGATCAAGAATATTACCAGCCAACAGAAGAAGCAGGATCTCTGTGAAGGTAGATTTCATCTTGGCATGTACTATGTGAGCTCTGGAGCAAAGAAAAGGAAAGAAAAGTTGGTAAGGAAAAATGAAAAGGAAAACCAAAGATCTGAATTTTATTTTTTAACTTGAGGTTTGAATTATTTTAATAATGTAAATAGTTTAATTCTATTCTAATGCTCATTTTTGCATGTTTTAATAGTATTGTTCTTTAAATTATAAACCACTTTGAGTCTCAATTTTGGGGAAAAAGTGAGATATAAATAATTATTATTTTAATAATACCTCAAATACATCAATCAATATATTAATTCAGGCAATGTATTGATTAATTTATTTAAAAATTATTGAGCTATAGCACAGGTATGGATAACTTGCTCACTTGAGAGTCAAGGGGTCTCACAACGTGTCTGTAACAGACTCTTAGTATTTTTGTTGCAAGAGACTAACATGGTTACCCCCGGGAAAGCACAACTATGGTTTGCTTCCCTTCTCTACATAAGAAATATATCCTCGACCTTTCAGCGATAATTGGGAAACCCTAGTCTCAGAGCATGTTTATAAAAAGTGGCAGGCAAACAGTGTTTATTATTTCTTTTTAAAAATGTATATCCTTCCTCATTTCTCAGAGGAAATCAACACATCAACCACAAGATTACAATGTTACCATAATAGACCAAGATCAACAATTACTATGCCAGAAATCAAGACTAAGAAATAGGGTTGCAAGAGTGAAAACTGGAGAGGGCTCCTGGACCTTTAATGGTTGTGTAGCAGCAAGAATTTCAAAAAGAGTGTTTGTTATGTGGTTGTGTGACAATCAACACCCGCTGAAATTCTCTTTTATATAACCATTAAAGGTCCAGGAGCTATCTCCAGTTTTCACATGGCAAACCCTACTCAGAAATCACTTTTTAAAAATTAGCCAGGAAAATATTTGGTCAAAGACCTTTGAATGAGCCACATTTTTGCCAACCACTGAGAACAACAGAATGACAAGGCCTAAGGAGTGTCGGCTGGAAGAGTTGTTGGTATGCTGGAAAAACTCCTACTCCTGGTCACTCCCTGCCATGATCCATAGGGTGGTGGGATTTCAAGGAAAGCTTGAGCTATACATGGAAGAAACCATCTTAATTTTTTTAAAAAAGAAAGGGTAAGAGATAACAAAGAGTGCTAAGAGCCAACAGTAAAATCGGTTTGTACCTAGATGTCATTCAGAACACCAAAGATTATCCTGAGCCAATCAGAAGCAAAGCTGGGACAGAAGGTGAACATTCCAAGCGGAACGAACATTCTGTAACAGCAATTCAGTCCTCCAGGGTGCCTAGAAGGGCCAAAAACCAGATGCCAGAGATAGAGATAAGTGATTAGAAGGCATTTTCTTTCCAATTAAGTGAATTTCTTTGGTGTTTATGGCTCACCATGCCAATCAGGCAAGCTACAACATCTGAAGCTTATGGACAAGGAGAAAACAGATAAACTGTGAAGGTTAGCAAGATGAAAATTCATTTTGTTAGGTTGATACTAGTCTGCAGCAACATTTACAGCCTGCTCCTTAGCAAGGGGCAGAGCAAAGCCAAAGCCTATGGAAACAATATTTTATTACAAAGCATTTGGCTGCTGAGGATAAGTGAATCCACATGATATTGTGAGAAAAAGTTAACTAACAACATTAGTTCCACCCTCTTTGGGAGAAAATTTCTTTTGATAAAAGATGAATCCACATATCATTAATTCCCAAGCCCTAGTCCTCCAGGTGTTTGGACTTCAACTCCCAGAAGTCCCAGCTGCCTTAGCCAATGATCACGGATTCTGGGAGCTGAAGTCCAAAACACCTGAAAGACCTGAGCCTCGGAAACCGTGCCCTACATGCTGCGAAAGGCAAAATTTTTCACCCTGTTTCATCAACCTATGTACTGCAGAAGAAGTAAAAATCACACAATTTTGAAGAAAAAGCAGAACTTGCCCATGATAGATGGGGATTCTGGGTGCTAGAGTCCAAAATATAACTTTCCAGGCTTCAAAACACAACTGCTGTGAAAGAAGAAGCAGTTCAATCTGTCCTTCTCTCTTGGTTCTAAGAACTTGGACAGCTGTGTGTTGGAGTGGAAAGGAACGCTGGATAGGAGTTTGGAGGACTTGGGCAAAAAAGGGAGAAAACTTCTTAAACAGCTCTGAGGGGCAGAAATAGCTCTGTGCTTAATAGGAGGAGAGGAGCTGGAGGGCATTCACTTATCAGTTCAAATCTTCCCCACAAGATTTCACAAGGAAGTTCAAAAGCCACAGCAAGTATACAATCAAGCATCCATCTTTGTAACTAGCCAGGTACTGTAGGTATAAAAGAGATTACAGTCAACATGATGCATGCAACACATTTCAGAAAGAACTGGTTTGTTAGTGGAAGGGTCAGAGCTGAGAGCAACACTGCAAAGAATGTTGGATGGCTCTATACCTCTTGTATCCAAAAGCATGGAGAGCCAAGGCCATAATCTGATTGGCAAGCCACAGAACAATGACTTTCTTGGAAGTCTTAAATTACTAACTCATTATGACAGCATTATTGTGAAAGGGAAACAAGTTCCGGCAAGCTCAAGGAATCCACTTGATTCCAAGCCAGCTTTCATGATGAGCTTTCAGCCTAAACTTTTAAAGCAATCTACTGAAGTAAAGAGGCCTAGAATTCCATCAGAGCTACACTGGAGAGAGAAACAGCAAAAGCAAAATTATGAGACCAAAGTAGAAATTTATGGTGACAACTGCTGGTTTAAGTACAAGGCGAAGCCAGAAGAGACCCAGTGTGGCATAATGGTTAAGAGTACTGGACTAAGACTAAGATGACCCATGTTCAAATCCCTCTGAAACTGACCTTGGTCCAGTCACTATCTTTCTCAACCTAACCTATCTTACAAAGTTGTGGTAATAATAAAATGAGGAAGACCTTGAGCCAGTTACTCTCTCTCTTAACCTAATCAACTTTATAAGAGTTGTTGTGATAACAAGACAAGGAAGACTCTGTGCACAAAATAAGCAAATCCCTTTGAGCTTATTGAAGAGGAGGTGGATATAAACGTAACTGATAAACAGAATAAGTAAACTAATGTACAAGGAGTGTCACAGGTACAATGTTGTAACGTTTTAGACTCTGGACTTAAGGGACTTATTTCCACCCCTCACCTGGCCTATAGATGGTAATCTGCTCTTTCCAATGATTTACTCTCCTCGCAGGGAGATGATAATAAGAGGGGGAACTTGACATAGCAACCTGGTCACTCTTCTGACAAAGGAAATCCTGGTTTTCCTTTCCAATATGTTCTTTCTTCAGACAATGTTTAATACAGATCCTTCAGTGGAGGCTCTTCTGCATTATCCTATCAACTCAAAGAAACTAGTGACACAACTCACGGCTCAATGAAAGATGAAACAACATCACAAAAGAGATTAAACACTCAGAAGGAAAAACACAAAGCATGCTGTGGGTGTGTATATATGTATGCATGCACACACATACTTTGTGCCAAACCTTAAATTTTGCACTCAAAATAAATGTAAATCAACAAGACACAAGCAAGCACAAATTACTGGTAGTGCTATTACATTTTTAACTTTTGTATGATGTGAATTTTTTAGCTGTTTCTGTTTTAACCTTTATGGATTACCTTGAATCCTGGATTGGGAAAAGGGAGGGTTATAAATAAACATAACAAGAACAGCACTTCCATTTCACATTTCAGACAAATTCTTTCTCCATGGGGATGGAGGCTGTGTGGCACTTCAGAACCCGTTAGACTGCCACTCCCTTGTCAGTAGAGCCAACCGTCAGTGACGATGAGAGCTGCAGCCCAACAATTTATGGAGAATCACTAGTTGTCTGCTCTTGCATTTCCAAAGATCATTGGTGTTAGAATAATGTACTAACAGAATGTGAAATAGATTGGCAGCAACATTACTGCATTTTCAGATGTCTCTTGTTTCAGAAACCCATCACCACCTTTGCAGGGAGCTGGCACGCACTGGAAACCAAAGAAAAAAGTAACACTAACTAATAATGTGAAGCAACAGAACATCTACCATTGCAAGCTGCAGGCTTTAACGTCAAAGCCTTTCTCTGACCTATTTTCACCCCATTGGTTCTGTTTCATTTAACATCCAGCCCTGTGAGTTTGGGATTGTTCTTTTGCAAACTGATTATTTAAAAAATACCCAGAGAAAATTACTTCTTCATTTGGCAGTCTGAGAGGCCAGAAGATATGAGTTATTCAGAAGAGAAACACATGCACACGCACACGCGCGCGCACACAGAGTAAATGCAAAAAATAAAAGTGTTTATCTAGGCCCATGAGAGAGGAAAAAAGCCTAAACCCAGTCAGGTAATACTTTTATTAGGACTATTCAAAATGCCACAAGAGTGCAGATTTTCTTAATCTATCTATGCAGGAGGCAAAAGAGGTATTTAGATGCTTAAGCTCTGAAGTTGCATCCACCCCCTCAACAAAGGCTGCTGCCATCAAATGCAAGAAACAAGCGTCTGACTAGAGAGAAAAAAAAACAGCCTGGCAGACAGCCTGGCTGTATCTAATCCAGAGTGGCAGCTCCATAATTACTACCACACAAGCCTGAAACCTATTCCCAGCTTGCCGGGAACTGACTCCTATTAGTCTCTCAGCTATTGCCATGGGTAAACCAATTATTTACATTTAAACAAAGGGATCAAAGGGATTTGATACAGGTACGTACAACGTAGGAGTCTTGCACTGGTTTCTAAATCATCTGCTGAACACCAAGCCCAAAGGCAGAGGTAATGTGTAAACTGGGCCAAAGTCTCCAAGCAAAGTCTGAAGACCCTCCCAACAGAACGTGCACTGCTGTACATACACAGTTTAAATCCTCTTTGCTGAACATTGCTCCCAACTGTGGAATTCTGCATTTTTAGGAAGACGTTAGGAACTTCTCATTCACCATCCCAGAGCTTGTTTGGGAAAGTTGTATACCCTTTGTAGTGTGGATGTGTCTATCCAGCATGTGAGACTGAAAGCACAATCCCGCACATATCTACTAAGAATGGAAGCTTACTCCCAAGTAGGTGAGAGTAAAATTAAAACCACATTTTGCATCTTAAGGGAAGGACACAAAATGGTGCCTCCCTCCATTGTATTTAAATCTATTTCAGCTGTGGCAATGAGATATAGTATTTGCTACTGAACTATGGAACATCATCCTAGCTTGTTGGGGCAGGCAGGTCATGTGGCACATATAGAATTGTCCACTTAGCCACTTTACTGCATCTAATGATAGGGTCATTCCTTCTTAAGAAAGAAACGGACAAAGAAGTTTTGTTGCACTTTCCCTTACGACTTCCAAGTCCTGTCTTTCTGCGCTGAATACTAATAGCACAACCTGAGAGAGTCACATTGCTCATCATCAACTGCAATAAATCCTCAGAATCAAAAATTGTAGAGCTGGACTATCTAGTCCAACCCTGTGCCATGCAGGAATACACCATCAAAGCATTCCCAGCAGATGGCCATCCATGACCTCTGTTTAAAAACCTCCAAAGAAGGAGACTCCACCACACTCCAAGGCAGCGTATTCCACTGATGAACCGAACTTACCATCAGGAAGTTATTCCTAATGTTTAGATGGAATCTCTTTTCCTGAAGTTTGAAGCCATTGCTTTGTGTCCTAGTCTTTGGGGCAGCAGAAACAGGCTAGCTCCATCCTCCATGTGACATCCCTCCAAATATTTAAACATAGCTTTCATGTCACGTCTTAACCTTCTCTTCTCCAGGCTAAACATACCCTGCTCCCTAAGCCACTCCTCATAGGGCATGTTTTTCAGACCTTCTGCCATTTTAGTCACCCTCTTCTGGACACGTTCCTGCTTGTCAATGTCCTTCCTGAACTGTTGTGCCCAGAACTGGCCACAGTATTCTAGGTGGGGGTCTATCCAATGTGGAATAAAATAGTACTATCACTTCCCTTGGCCTAGACACTATACTCCTATTGATGCAGCCCAGAATTGCATTGCCTTTTTTTAGCTGCCGCATCACATTCTTGACTCATGTTCAGTGTGTGGTCTACTAAGACTCCTAGATCCCTTTCACATGTACTGTGGTCAGGCCAGGTGTCACCCATGTTATATCTGCGCATTTCATTTTTAATGCCTAAGTGTAGTAGCTTACAGTTCTCCCTGCTGAAATTCATTTTGTGGGTATGTCCAGTGTTCAGTATCTTGAACACAATCATTTTGAGTGGTGGCTCAGTAACAGGTAAACAGATTGTTCACTTGTATCACTGAGATATGGGGAAGGAATTGTTCCCTGGGCCCTTTCACAGTGTATAATTATAGCACTATGATTCTGTTTTAACCACCATGCAACACGCAATGGAATCCCGAGATTTGTAGAGCAGGGAGAGTTATTTAGAATTCTCACCCGAGGAACTATGGTGTCTCCTCAAACTACAAACCACAGGATTTTAGAGAACGCAATCATGGCAGTCAAGAGTGGAATTATACTGCTATAACTATGTAGTGTGAAAGAGTACCTTCTCTGCCATTGTCCTGGCTCCTGTAACAGCTCTGACTTCAGCTTTAAAATTCAAACTGTGTGTAGTATTCTTAGCTATATGACAGCCTCATAGCAGAAGTAGCCCCATCTTGGAAGAGAACTGGATCCTATGCAACACCACTTATTTGCCACATTCTTAACTACTTCAGTTCTAATGACAAGTAAGTCAATGTGTTGTAATGGTTAAAAACTATTTGCTGTGACTTGGCAGGTTCTGGTTCATGTCCCCATTGAGCCATGAAACAATGGGTAATATTGGGCCAATCCTTCCATTGCTGACCTACCTCACACGGTTGTGGGGAAGAAAACTGGGGAAGGAAAAAATATGAATGCTATCTTGAAGTCAATGGAGGAAAGGTGGATATAAATATAACTAATAAATAAAATGAAACAAACAGTTAAGTAAATAAAAGCTTTGCTTACAACTTGTGGCAAATTTTCAAGTTTAATTTGGCATAATAAACTTTCATTGACTGCAATCCACTTCATTATAAGCAACCAGGCTGCATTCCATAAAAGCTTATGCTAAAGAAAACATTCTAGTCATTAAGAAACCACAAGATTCTTTGCTTTTTATGTTGCAGTCAACTACAGTTAGGGAACTTTCTGCTACCTTGGAAAAGTTCCTTTTTTGGACTAAACCCCCCAAAATTCCCTAGCCATTGATCAGTGGGTGTTTTAGTGCAAAAAGTAATTTTTCCAAGCATGGGAGCACCCATAAATCCCAATTTGTATACCTTTGACAGTAGAATTTGACTTTAAGGGTGAGTGTTATTTAAGAAGAGTACCAGTACCAGATTATGCAGAGGAAGGCCAAAGTGGTTCCAGCAACTGATCTGTGCCTCAGTCAATTTCCACACCCAACCCAGAGCTGTGCCAACCCCAGATCCAACGCAAAGCAGGGTTTTGATGACACATGCTCCTTAGGAATGCAAAGTAAGTCTGTTTTTGTACTGAACTTTTTGAAAAAGAGTAAGGCCATTTCCGCACTGTGCTGTTACAGGCCATTTCCGCACTAGCCTGTTACAGCACTATGATTCCACTTTCAACATCCTATGGAATCCTGGGGTTTGCACTTTCGGGAGGGGCCAGGCGGCCCCTCCTGAAACTGCAAACCCCAGGATTCCATAGGATGTTGAAAGTGGAATCATAGCGCTATAACAAGCTAGTGAGGAAATGGCCACAGTGCTATTATTCCACTTTCAATATCCTGTGGAATTCTGGGCTTTGTAGTTTACTGAGGCCAAAGATGTCCCTTCCTAAACTGCAAACCCAAGGATTCCATAGGATGTTGGAAGTGGAATAACAGCACTATAACAGTGTAGTGCAGAAATGGCCTATGTTTGGAGCAATTAGTCTTTTTTTTTTTTTTAAGAACTTTCTAACGAATTTGGAAAACTACAGAGCCTCAGTACTTCCAGTGCGGGCAGTTACTGAGGTTCCTTTATGGGTGCCAACTTTTAGAATGTGAGGAGAAGAAGCCCCTAACTCACCTCTAAAGATACATAAAAGCAATTACTTAGGTAAATAGTTAGCAAAATATGGGATGGTCCGTAAGAAGTCCCTCTTTTGGGAAGCAAGCAGCCAAGGACCAGCTATGAGGGGCTACACTTCAGCTTTCCAGTCCTTCCCAAAACACACACACACACGCCTGCCACTTCCACGAAGGCACAATGTTCTTTCCTCCCTTTATTTTACAAAAAATAGGACAAGGAACAAGCAAGCCCCGACGACAAGCCTGCAAAAAAAGCGCCTCATGGAAGTTCGGCCCTCAAAGAAGGCCCGGGGCCCAACTCCCGCTCCTCACAACAGCCCCCCTTCCCACTCACCTCGTCCTCAGGAAAGGCAACGCGGGCGGCAGCTGCGGCAACGAAGGAGGCAGCAAAGCCGACCCGGAAAAATGGGGAAGGCGGGAAAAAAAGACGCCCCTCCCGTGACTGAATAACACCGTGCGCACCTCAGAGACCGCACCCAAGCAGCCGGGCAGGTGAGGAGGGATAGGTTTCGCTGCCGCGGGGAAGGGCAGGGCAGCTCGGCCTTCCTCCCCCGTTCCCTTTGCATTGCTTTTGCATAGGAACAGCTGCCTCCTACCAAGTGGGAAAGGGAGGCTCCTGACTCCTTTATTACTGGAGAAATAAAGCAAAAGAGGTTCACTTTGCTCTCTCTGGCCATTTCCGCACCAGCCTGTTATAGCGCTATTATTCCCCTTTCAACATCCTATGGAATCCTGGGGTTTGCAGTTAGGTAGGGGCCTGGCCCCTCCCTAAACTGCAAACCCCAGGATTCTGGCCCCTCCCTAAACTGCAAACCCCAGGATTCTGGCCCCTCCCTAAACTGCAAACCCCAGGATTCCATAGGATGTTGAAAGGGGAATAATAGCGCTATAACAGGCTGGTGCGGAAATAGCCTCTCTTTTTCTCTCTCTCTCTCCCTCCCCCTCCCCCAAATAGGGCTCCTCCTTGGGCCTGTCAACAACTGTGCCTTTCATAACACAGCATAGGTGTATCTGACACAGAGGTTTGTGATGGTGTTGGATTTCTGCCTGCTTGTGAACTCTTTCAGGTGAAAGGAGACTCAGGCCATTTCCGCACTACACTGTTACAGTGCTATTATTCCACTTTCAACCTCCGAGGGAATCCTGGGGTTTGCAGTTTAGGGAGGGACCTTTAGAATTCTCAGCCAGAGAGGTCTTTGGCCTCAGTGGACTACAAACCCCAGAATTCCACAGGAGGTTCAAAGTGGAATAATAGCACAATAACAGTGAAGTGTGCAAATAGCCTCACTTGCAACCTATCCCTGTTGTACTGCAAAGCCCAGGGCCAGATTTACACATATTGCCTTTCACTGCGTATGGACAACTAGTCCTTTAGATATTTTTGGACTGCAGTTCCCATAATTCCTCTCCATTAGCTATTTGGGCTAGGCAGGGGTTCCCAAACTTTGCTTCTCTAGGTTTTTTTTTTTTTTTTTTTTTTTTTTAGACTTCAACTCCCAGAAGCACCAGCCATCTTGGCTAAGAGTTGGGAGTTTGGGAGCTGAAGTCCAAATGGGCTGCAGGACCAAAGGTCTGGAACCACTGAACGGGGTTTTTGAGCACCTTTCCACAGTGCACTGTTATAGTTCTGTTATTCCATTTTCAACCTCCTATGCAATCCTGGGGTTTGCAGTTTAGGGAGGGGCCTTTAGAATTCTCAGCCAGAGAGCTCTTGCGCCTCAGTAAACTACAAACGCCAGAATTCCACAGGATGTTGAAAGTGGAATAGTAGGGCTGTAACAGTGTAGTGCAGAAAGGCACTGAGAGTTGTAAGCAGAAACCTCCAGAGGGCTGCAGTTCCCTATCCTTGCTTTAAGCCTGTGGTTCTCAGTTTCCAAATGTTGTGGAAGCTGAAGTCCAAAAGCTGTTGGCTGCGCTGGTGTAGCTTTCTGGGAGCCATGCTAGAGGATCAAAAATTGAGAATCCCTGCAAACCATCAAGTAGCTAAAGGGCCTAGAGCCCTTCATGGGTAAGATGCATAATCCCACAGGGCTTTTTTTTTAATGGGAGTGTCTAGAGGATCCTCATAACCTGGGGCCCTCAACTACAGCTGCCTTATCTAGTATTTAAATCTGGCACTGGCTGGACCTCATTTTGTACTGTTGTGTTCTTCCTACCTCTCTTGCACATATGCACCATCAGCCCAGTTTATGGCAGCCTTCTGGCTATTCCTCTCTGTTGGAAGACAAACTAGCCTATCCTGAACACATTAAGCTGGCCTTGTTGCCCTAAGCTGGAGAGGAAGATGTTATCGTGTCACTACGGTTGAAATAAGATTCAGCTCCCAATCCAGTTTGATTCTGTAGGTGGAATGGATTGTGGGATGCCATTTTATCTTTTCTCTCATGTTGCAAATCATAATTGGATTGGCCCTGCTTGTCTCAAATTGCTGTGGGTCAGACAGATACTAAGGCGGATATTTGGGGGTCGTCTTTTTTGTAGTGTAATGATTTGAGCGTTGGACTACAACCCTGGAGACCAGATTCAATTCCCCCCTCAGCCATGGAAACCCACTGGGTGATGTTGAGTGTGTCACATACTCTCAGCCTCAGAAAACCGTATAATAAGTTTGCCTTAGGGTTGCCATGAGTTGGAAGGGACTTGAAGGCACACAACAACAACAAACCTCCATTGACAAAGTAGTTGTGTTCCTTGGCATTATGTCTTTACCATAACATTTGGTACTATAGCCAGAAATAAAATGGAAAAAATAGAGATTCCTGCACCACAGAAGAGCAGATTGAAATGTTTCTGCAAACTTTAAATCCAAAACTAGCAATATGCATGTGTAAAATGAAATATCCTGGGGAGATAAGTCTTCCACAAGTAAGACGTTTTGAATCTTCTGGATACCACTTGAAAGCTTCTTCCAAAATCCTGAGATTATTTTTTTTTCCTTTCACAAGTGTCCACTTTTCTTTTGATTTCCATTTTGGTGGCCAGACTTACAGAGCTGTGCTTTGTTAATATGCAACCAGTGAGGCAGGCAGCTTTCCCTTTTTCTCTTTGTTTTGGTGCTCACGCATGCCCAGTAAAGGGTTCTAAAGCCAGCTGCTGTTTGCGTTGCCTGTCATAGGTAGGAGCACACAACTACAGTAGGATTTTTCCCAGCTCAGGCTTTATTGCACTGTTTACTGGAGACATAAGCCATTTCTGCACTACACAGTTGTAGTACTATTATTCCACTTTCAACATTCTGTGGAATTCTGGGGTTGTAGTTTACTGAGGCCAAAGAGTTCTCTGGCTGAGCATTCTAAATACCCGTCCCTAAACTGCAAACCCCAGGATTCCATAGGATGTTGAAAGTGGAATAATAGTACTACAACTGTGTAGTGTGGAAATGGCCATGCTGTTGGAACCAAACACTTAAAATCTGTGCTTCTCCAGCTGTAATTCACTATCCTACCAATGCCTGCACTATACACAAAAGGACTGTGACCCCTCAAGCCAAACTGTAATGAAAGAAAAAAATATTCTACTAGTACAGGTCCACAACTAGAATTACTAGTAACCTTACCCACAAATTATTGCATCATTAGATTTCTTTTTCTCCAAAAGTCCATAAACAGTTTCCAACCTTTCAAAAAAATCTTCAATTGGCTTATCCTTTAAAACCCATGTTAGGTGATGTGGGCCAACTCGAGAACGTTAAGAATCCATTCTTCTGTTGTTGATGCTGTACTCTGTTTCCAGGTTTGAGTATGCATTGTTCTTGCTGCTTTATCGTATATTGAAGAAGTAATCAATATTTACTATCCAATTCTTTATCCATAATACACAGCAGAAACATTTCTGATGAAATTACAAAATTGATGTTTTTATTAATATGTAAATCTTAAAGCAATAATTTTTCATCTGCTTACATGTCTATCACGTGTGAAAAAAAGGAGCCCTTCTAATCTTGACATTCCCAACACTGATTTGAAACATTCTTAGACATTTTCAACAGTTTATTTGGGGTTAGATACCATCTATATATAATCTTATACATGTTTTCTTTTAAATTACTACGCAGAGTGAAATTTATAGCTTTAGACCACATTTTCGCCATACATCTATTTGAACATTCTGCCAAAAATTTTGGGTTCACCTTACCAAATTATCTTCTGTCTCTAGTTTCAAAAGGTATTTATACATTTCTTTTATTATATGGTCAGCATCTTTACACAACTCTAAATAAAACTCATTTTCTCCAGCTTCCACAGTCAGGTCTCTCTTATCTTGATTAAATATGTCCTTGAGTTGCATATAAGCAAGCCAACTAAGATGTTTGCCTTCGTTAAGAAGCATCTCATTTAATTTAAACTGTCAGCTGTCTTGTTCAAAGTACAAAAGGTCATCATAAAACAACCATCTCTGATTTTTGACCCATTCTTTTCTGAAAAACTCCTCCTGCAGTGAAGTGGCTAATATTACCTCAAGAAAAAGTTTATGCTTGTATTTATACCAAAATAAGAGACTTTCCAGCACAAGGATTTTTAAATTCAGCTTGTGCTTTAATTGTATCATACCAAAGATAACCATGTCACTCAAACCTTTGGAAGTTCTTCCTAATCCATGATCAGAATTTCCCTTCTTGTAATTTGAATCAATCAGGTCTTATCTGCTAGAGCAGCAGAAAACAAGCTCATTCCATTTTCTACCTGACAACTTTTTAAAGATATCTATCCTGTCAGTATTCAGTTTTGTTTTGTTTTTTTAAACTCTGAGCTAAACATAGCCAATCTCCCTCACCTGTTCCTCAGAGGGCCTTGTTTTTGGACTCATTACCATCTTGGATGCCCTCCTCTGGCCATGTTCCAGTTTCTCAAGGGTCCTCTTAAACTGTGATGTCCCAGACTTGCCATATTACTCCATGTGAGGCCTAACCAAATAGTACAGAGTGATCCTGTTATTCCCCTTGATCTATAGCATCCACTATAGTTCTGTGGATGCAGCCTAGAACTAACTGCACTGCCTTTTCTTGCCACTGCATCTCAGTGTTAACTTACGGATTTTTGAGTGACCTGGTCTACACTGCAGTTCTTTTTTGGCAAGCTCTCTTTGCTAGAGCAGTGCCATCTTTAGCCTAGCATGTGGGATCCCTGTGGTGGTGCAAGTCTCATCTATTGATTTGTGTCTGCTATTGCAATGATTAAACACAGAGGTAGCTTGCCAATGGCAAACTGCAGAATTAGTTGGGGGTCTAGGCATAAGTATTCTATAAAACATCAATCCTTCTGGCTTAAATCAGGTAAGAAGTCTCACACTTTTCTAAACAACCAATTTTTTGTTGTAAGCTCTAGATTTAAGTTTACATCTGTGCATTCCAATTAGTGCTCAAATTAGAGAGTCCCAGAAAGGACCTAGACATCAGAGATGGGGAAACTTTGGCCCTCTAGATGTTTTGGACTTCAGCTCCCAGAAGCCCCAGGTAACATGCCCAGTGGCAAAGCATTGTGGCAGTTGTAGTCCTACAATCTGGATATGAAGCATTCTCAACCCTTTGTTAGCAAGTGTTTTTAGAAAGCTTAGCAGGTGGTGTTTGCATGATTTATCTAAAACAGTGGGAGGAGGCTTTGGATTTCACTAAATAACCAATAATTAACTTCATTGTTTAGTCCAGTTCCTTGTCTGTTTTCTTGGAAGCATTTTCTGATGAGTATGATGGCATTTACTTCCAAAAAAGTAGATGCAGGGCATGTGAACCTGAGCACAGTAGTAGTGAGTGTTAACTGCCATCAAGTGAACTTTGACTTATGGAGACTCTATAGATAAGAGACCTCCAAGTTACCCTATCAGCCTACTCATGTCTTGCAGATTCATGGAGGTGTCTTCCTTGAGTCCATCCATCTTTAATGCATTCTTGCTCTTCTCCCACTGCCTTCTATCTTACCAAGCATTATTATCTTTTCTAGTGAGTCAGATTTTCTTATGATATGGCCAAAGTACAACAGCCTCAGTTTAGTCATTTTGGCTTCTAGGGAGAATTCAAGTTTGATTTGCTCTAGGATCCATTCATTTGTCTTTTTAGCAGTCCAGGGTATCTGTAGAACACTGCTCTAGCACCACATTTTGAATGAGTTGATTTTCTTCCTATCAGACTTCTTCACTGTCTAGCTTTCACAGCCATGCATAGAAGACAAGTACCATCTCCATATCAGCTTTGAGGTTACTTTTTCCTTACTGCATTGTTGGAGCAAGCATAGGCAGAATATAAGTGGACTGCTAGATGATTTGCAATAGATCAACAGAGATTTATGGTTCCCAAGTACTTAACTGGATTTAACAAGGTACTCTTTCCTCTCCTCTAAATTAGACTCAAGGAATGCTTAGGGGAAAAATAGGGGTAGCTGTTTGTATGAAACGACTATGAGCTCTCCTTGGCTACCTGGAAAAAGGTCCTAGACTAAGCACATGCACCAAAGCATGGCTTTCTTTTATTGTAAATACATGTCTGGGGCTTGGTAGACATCTGCTTTGTGGGCACTGTAAGTAGGCTTATGTGTTTTCCAGCATCATTATCAGGCATTCTTGGCAGCTGCAAATCATAAAACTTCGCATGTTAAAACAGACCCTGGCACAATCTGTTACTATGTGATTACCAGATAAGTTGTTATGCACTTTCAGAAATCCAGATTGGACTGCAGAGGGTTGGAAACAGGATGCTGCAAAAACCAGCATAAAGCAGTTTGAGACTTTTTTTTTTCCTTTTCTGTCTTTCATGAGCTGGGAATAGCCTCAGGTGAGGGTTAGGCTTTGTGCTAGGCTCTGTGCTGCTTGCAGAAATGGCTGTTTGTAAATGCAGTTATTAAAACAATTGGTATTCATGTCATTTCAAATCTCAGGATTGAATATAGCCAACCTCACACCCTGGCGCTAAATCTGACCTTCCTAGTATCCTTGAAAGAGTTGTCAAATGTCCTTTCTCTGTGGCGTGTTGGTTTGGTGGTTTCTCATCTTTTGTATAACCATGGGTGGAATGCCTCTGGCAAGGTTCTTGACAGTACAGGCATATCTCAATTAACAAAGCCTCTGACACTTCCTTTTACAAAGCCTTTTTCTTCCTGTATCTTTTTTCTCCTTGTCCTCTGTCTAGCTGCAGTGTTTTTAGCAACATTTATATTGGTAGGATGGTAAAGGAGGCATAGAGAAACACAGACTTTTGGTGTGAGGCTGCAGCAGTGTGTCTGCAGTAAACAATGCCATAAAGCTTGAGCTGGTAAAGAATGGGATTCTGCTGTAGCCAATCCTACTGTAGCTGTGTGTTCCTGCTTACAACAGACAAGGTAAACAGCAGCTGCCTTGCGAATCCTTTACTGAGTATGTATGAAAATGAAGAACATAAAAAAGGAAAGCAGATACACCTGCCGCACCAGCTACCCCTAGCATGTTAAAAATGCCTAGATCTATAAGTTTGGCCACCAAAAAGAAGTACAGTTAGCCCTCAACATTCACTAGGGTTAGGAGTGCAAGAGCCTCACAAAAATGGGAAAATCGCAAATATCAAAATGCTTGTGTGTGTGTGTCTGTAGGAAAGGGACCAAGGCATGGTAGTAAGAATGGACACCCAGGGTCCAAACCAGGTCAGGGAAACGAGAGGGAAAGGAGGTGGGTCAGCATGGTGTCCTTATACTTCTTCCCTCTTGCCCAGTTCCTTCCTTGGGTATGTGGGAGGGTGGGTGGAGGCCCTGGGAGAGAGTTTGTGTGCTGAGAAATTGAGCTATGAACCATTCTTAACTGGCCATGCAGTAGCTGGTGGTGGTGGTAGAGGAGGAGAAACAGAGACAGATTTTTAAAGGGCTGCATGGCCTGATTGGAGCCACGGAGAGGGAAGATTCCCTTGGAAAGGAAGCACCTGAGGTGGGAGAGAGGGCTTAGAGGCTAGGAAATTCCTACACTGAGGCTGGCTAGCTGTGGAGAAAGTCCCTCTGGCTGTATTCTGTAAGAGAGGTTGATAGAGTCTGTCTACCACTGCATTTGCCTGGCTCTAGGAGGAATCCTGAGGCTACTGCATTGTCAAATATATCAACCCAGCAGCCTGGAGCAGTTTGCATACCTTCCAACATTTCACAGATGAAAACTGGGACATGTGACCAAGCAACATCAGAGTGTTGTCAAGATGGCAAAGGTTATTAATGAAAAAGCACACACAAACTAGGAGAAGCTGCAGCAGTTTGATTTTGCCTCAGTTTACAATGAAGGGCATATTCTAGTCCTTTCTCTACTCTCCCCTGTACTGAATTAACTGAATGCAAACTACTTTTGAACTGTGAACTCAGTTTGCAGCCATTTAAGTAAAGGGAAAAGTGTAGAGAGGAGAAAAAAACCGGGACATTTTAAAGACAGTTGGAGAAAGTGGGATGAGAGACTAATCAGAGCTGTCTCTGCCGCTGCCAGATATTCCCTTCCCTTGGAGACCTGGCACTACTTTTTTTAAAGCTACAGGAGTGAATAGTCACAAATAGGCTCTTCCAATTTTGTTCAGATTAGCTTCACCTTCTCTGATACAGTCATTTCAGTGAATTCTGAAGCTTTCCAGGAACCGAACTTGCTGAAAGCTAATTTAGCTTCCAGAAGATTAGCTCTGATTTTTTTGCAACAAGCAGATATTACATAGCCTTAAAAATCCAAGCAACTCATGGTCTTCTGAATGTTATTGAACTGTAGGTCCCATTAGCCTTAGCCTGTATAGCCATTGCTATAGGAGGTAAAAGTCACAATCAAAGAACATCTGGAAGGCCAGAAGTTGCCCACCTCTCTTGTAGCTTAATTAGTTTATGAAAATATAAGACAGGGTGTGTTATCTTTGACCATCTAGATATCTCAGACTTTGACTCCCAGAAGCCCCAGCTGGTATGACCAAAGAGTGTGGCATCTGGAGTCCAAAACATGTTGCTGGGCTGTGGAATGCCCTGCCCCAGGAGGCTAGGCTGGCTCCTTCGTTTCTCTTTCTTATACAGGACGCCCCCAACTTTTGCTGCCTCATTATCTGATGACTTGCTCTTTCAAGGTTTCCAGGTTAAGCACAAGTTCCATTAATTCAATAGAAGTTCCATTCCTTCATCAGTTTTTCTTGCCTGTGGAGGCTCTCTTGGAACCACTTATGTGAGTGCACTGCTTGCAAAGCAAGCTGAGAGAGGAAAAAGAGACACTAAGCCGGCTGAGAGATTTTGCAAGCAGCCCACAAGTAGTTGATCCCAAGTGAGCCTCTTTAAGTCCTTCATGCTCCCTACAATACAGTGCATGGGTTCTGCTTTTCAACCAGTTCCGTTTTCTGACAGTGCGCTGGTCCCTAACCTGTCAGATAAGTGCAGGGAGCCTGTATTCACGTGGAATATAAATCTTATTTTGGCAGCCTTTTGGCTTTTAATTGGTCATTGCAGAAGAGTCTTTGAACGGAGAGTGCTGTCTTTTAATCCTCATTATTCATCATTGTGTTTTCTGTGCTTTTAAACTGTTTTATATTACTTATCAATAAGTTATGTTAGTTGTGAACTGGGTAGTTTTCTATTGTTTTTGTTGTTTTTATTTATTTGTTTAGTTAGTTTACTGTTACGATTGGGTTTTCGGCATATTTTCTTTTAACTTTGGAGCCAAGTTGAATATCATATATCATATTCAACAGCAAGACATCAAATAAGTAAATAAAATCCTGGCACTGTGTAGATTGTTCATTCTATGTGGAATGAACAACGTATTTGGTATATTAATACTAGTGAATACAGGTTTTATTCCTTATATAGCTTGCACGTATATCTAGTTGCCTTCCAAAATCGTCCAGCTTGTGACAATTGAAAATAACACAAAAGATATATCCGATATAATATAGTGACTGTATGCATGCAGCACCAATAATAGGTGCTCACAGTAACACATCTCCTTACCTTCTGTATGTGGATTTTACTTTCTGTAGCAGGGCAGGAAACCATTGTCTCCATTCAGGCAAAAGCAAATAGAATCCAAGAGCTGACGTTTGTTTGTTGAAGGAAGGCAGTTTCAGGTCAGCAGCAGAGAACACTAAGACAGGCTTCCCCAACCTGGTGGCCTCCAGATGTGTTGGACTGGAAAGTTGAAATCCAGCAGATCTGAAGGACACCAGGTTGGGGAACCTCCTGCTCTCAGTGCCCTTGTACCTCTTGCTCTTAGTGCCCTTCTGTTGTTTATGTAACTCAGACTATGGATGTGCAATTTGTGGCTCTCCAGGTTTTGTTAAACTGCAGCTCTCAGCTATCATTAGGTAGATTGGCTATGGCTGATGGGAGTCACAGTCTAGCAACATCGGACACTGGGCAGGAAATTGCTAACCCAGTTCTACGCAAGAGAATAAGTGAATGTGAATCTGACATAAAACAAAAATAAGTAAAGACAAGATTCAGAAGAAAGTAACAGCAGGCTTACCACAGCATGAACACCAATTAACTCATTAAGCCTTACTCCTGAGTAAATTGCTTTGAAACTTTAAAATTGCAAAGACTGTACTGTAGCACTCTGCATTTAACCAGGACTAAGCTTCAAGGCAGTCAGTTGCATTTTCTCCATAGGCTTGTCTAGGATAGCACTGCTAAATGCTATAAGACGAATATTGGTTTTTACCTCCCAGTCAAGAGTGACTCCCATAAGTGTTTTCATATTAAATTATAGAAATCAGTGGGAACAAGCAACGTTAATGCTTATAGATTAGTGTTAGCTTTCCTCGGTGTCATTTTCTTAGTATTAGCAGAGCTCAGGGATATGAAGGGTCAGTGCCCAGTTTAGACAATCTTATCAAAGGGAGGGGGAGGAGATGTGGAAACACAAGGCAACTATAATCAGAATGACCTTGGGAACCTCCTGCCAATAAAAGCTGGTAAGCTAACAAATTGTCCATCAGTAGTGGCTGGAGGATATCCTGTTGGTTTGGTTTCCACCAAACTGCTACTTTGAGCAGCAGGTCTTAGTTGATAAAAATTTGATGTTGAAGAGAGGTTCATAGGTGGATCAATTGAAGTCCCTGTTTGAGAGTGTTTGAGAAGTCCCTGTTTGATACCGTTTGAGAAGATAAATAAATAATAAAGAAATACATTTTTTAAAATTTTGTTGAAGCATTTTGACACATTTATACATATGAATTGTGTTTGGGAACAGTCCTAGGCAGAGGGGTTGTTTTTTAAGATGATGAGAGTATGCATCAAAAGAGCATCCCTGAACATACTTTGAGTTCTTTTTTCCTCAGTACTACTTCACCTGCCTAATGCTAGAGGTAGCTCTGGGACACCGTCTCCCCCTTTTGTGTGCTCCAACGTTTCTCTTCACTTTCAGAATGAGGCTTCAAGGAGAAACCAAAGAATTGGTAGAAAAGAGAGCCAAGAAAAAGCAGAAATTCTTACAACATATAAATATTGCCTAAAATATACTGGTACAGATGCTGCTTTCCAGAAGTTATAGGGTAGCCTTATCTAGCCTGATGCCCTGCAGATGTTGCCTAAAACAAGTCTGGAAAAGTTTCTTGTAACTCCCACAATCTCTGACTAGAATGGCTGGGGGACTTTGGGATTTGTAGTCTAAAAACTAAATTTTCTCAACACTATGCTTAATAGGACTGATAGGAATGACCCTGGTTTTATCAACAGACTGGTTCAAGTCCAACCAGAACTACCATATGCAGAGGCAATATATATTTGAATATCAGATGTACAGAGAATGCCATGAATAGCCGATATCAAAATATTTCCATGATCTTTCCAGATATATTTGGCTGGTCATTACTGGAAATAAGAGGATACTTGGCCTGATAGCTTTTTTTTTTTTTTTTTGCCTGACCTACTGCTGTTTCCTATTCCTCATGATAAAAAAAATAAGCAAAATAAATGCACATCTTTTAATATGCATAATTGCATTTTAAATGTTTAGACTTTGGAAACTATATTAGATACAGTGTCCACCCACCCACCCCCACTTGCAGTATGGAATAATCCCACCAGGATGGTACCTTGATTAGACTTGGCTGTAAAGGTCTCTGGGAAACCATGGATAGGTTGTATTTTCACCTGGGGTGAGACGTTCGGAAGATTTACTTGTTGAGGCTACAGTTCCCAGAAACCACTGTCATCATAGTCATTGGCAGTATGATGCAAAAAAGTAATCTTTCTGAGCTCTACCTTTGACTCAACTATCTCCCAAGAAGAACCCCCCCCCCCAAAAAAAAGAAAGAAAAAATAAACAGACTCTTTAAAAGTGCAGTGGCAGTGGAGTAGGATGGATATAAAACAGCAATTCAACTGAGGCAGCAATTTGTGTCCTTTAATTAATTACAAGCTGCCTCTGTAAACATGTCAGCAAAATGAGAGTTTGAATAAAAGCAGCCACTGCCATAATTATCTTTTCCAAGAAAAAAGAAAATTCTTAAACCTAGCTCCCTGGTGGCCTCTGTCAAAAGTCTGTGCCTATCTGTATGTACAAATCTAGTACAGAATAATTGTTAAGAGTATTGGTTTAGGACTGAGGAGATCTGACTTTGTATCTCTAGTGGAAACTCTCTACTTGGCCTCTTCTCATACTCTGGGCCAATGGTCCCCAATTTGGGGTGTTGCTGAATTATAGCTCCCAGAATCCCTGGACTTTGGCCGTACGGGCTGGGGAGATTAAGTCCAAGCACATCTGGGGACTCAAAATTGGAACCACTTTCCTAAGAAAACACATGAGAGGGCTGCATTTAGCAAGAAGGCACAGAACAGCCTCAACTTTCATTACAAGTTTACAGTGTTGTAAATTTGAAGCTTTTCTAACTATATAAAAAAAAGTGTGTACGCTGTGTACTGAAGGTTCAGAAACAGGAGTGTGGTGGCACAAAAGACCCACTATGTCACCACAGTTGCAGCTGCACAAAGATTTCCCCTTAGCAAAAGCTTAACACTGCAGAATTCATGGCCCTGGGACACTCCATTCCCACTCTTTTCTCCCAGGGCGGTGGCTGCTTTTTTGGATCACACTCTTTCTTCTTGATTGTCTGTTTATAGGTCAGCATTTCAAGAGCATGGGTGGAGGAACCAAGCCCAGAATGTACAGTACCTGATGTGCATACAAATAAATCCCTTGGCAGAGGGACAGGGTGGGGTGCACAGAGGGAGCTGGGTAAGAGAGCATCTTAAGTGCTTTGGCTCAGCGACAGCTTGTCAAAAGTCCTGAGATCTCTGAGGATCTGTAGGGAACATCAACATTGCTTCCCAATTAGAAGGCTTGGAGGCAGACACTGGATGCTTTTTGGGAAGCCTTGGGGCTAGGGAGGTACTAACTAATGCATATCCTTTGGCTGTACTGATTGAATATGTACAATTTCTGTTACATCAAGGCACTGGCAATGGCCGTTTGGTTGCAGTGGTTTATTCTCTGAGCCTCACTGATTCATCATACCCGTTAACCTCCAGGAGACGGACTACAGTCCTTCCCCCACATTTTCAGGTTTGAACCTCACAGATTTGATTATCTGTGGGGCATGCACATGCCTCCCCCCACAATTCTCCTCCTCCAATTTCCTTGCATTTTGCCAGGTGCAATGAAGGTAAGCACTCAGAAAAAAAGACTAGGAAATGAGGGGGGAGGCACATGCATGCCTTCCTGCTCCCCTTTGGAGCTCTTCCCTCCCATTTCCTTGCCTCTGGCCCTGGTGCTGAGAAATTATACCAAGGCAAAAGGCAAGGGAATGGGGTGTGGGGGGGAGACTCAGGTGAGCTTTCGTTCTCCCCTCTGGAGCTCCCCCTCCTATTCCCTTGCCTCATGCAAGGGAATGGGGAGGAAAGACTTGTGAGTGCTTTTCTTCTCCTCTCTGGAGCTCTCATTCCCCTGCCTCTGGCCCCTGTGTCCAAAAGGCGAGAGAATGGGAGCGGGGAGCCCCGGAAGGGGCTTGTGTGAGGGGTATTCACAATTTTTCTGCTTTTTTGAAGGTTCTGTGCCCCAAACCCTTGCGAAAGTGGAGGAACCACTGTAATCCCCGTAGTCCAAACGGCATATCAGCATGGGAGCATGAAGTGGGTTTAAACAAGATGCTTTCTGCGATCCCACCTGATTCCTGAGTGAGCCCACTTTCTTGTCACTGCCAGCACCACCACCCATGTCAAGGTGAAAAGGATAAGACAGTGGGAGCTGTTGCTTTTTTTTTTTCCTGTTATCACTCTCATTTTTCAGAAGTAACAGAAGACAGGGACTGTAGCAAACAAATTGAGAGGTTCTAAAGCTCAGAAAGGTGCCCCCCCCCGCCCCAGTATGGGCCTTAACCAGTGCCCAGTGCGAGCTTCACCCATAGGTGCTGTGAGCTCAAAATCAGTTCACCTCTCATCTGAGAGTAAGCTCATTAGGCAGCTTTGGGAAAGCTGCTGTTCCCATTCTCACCCCACCATATCCATAGGAAAAGGAATACAGAGGCAGCAGGCAGAATGGCTGTAGGAAACCAGCAGTCAGATAATGTTACAGCTATGCAGTGCCACTCAGATTGGCTTCCTTTTTGTTCCTGGGCATGATTTACAATGCTGGCATTATTATCCTTTAAATCAGGGATGAGGAAATGGTGAGTTGGATGATGCAGGGATGCTTACCTACGCCTTAATCCCTGAGTCCCCTGATCTCATCTAGTCCGTGTTGCTTTTCTCCCTGCAGGCAGGGAGAGGCACAGAGTTCCATGGCACTTTCTGCACAGAAGAACAGATTTGGCTGGTTCTTGGAAGAATGGATCTTCCAGGCACTGTCTGAATTGGCAAAGACTTAGTGGGCACTTTGATGAACTGCTCCTCCCAATGTCATCAATGTTGCAGGCTGGCTTTGCCTGCCATTCAAAATACAAAACTATGCCCGGGTTACAAAGGAACTGCGGACCGTTTAAAATGGCTGACACCACCAATAATCCTTTCCAGTTTTTGTTTCTTCTGCACCCTCTTGATGCTGTTAAATTATGGTGAGGCCACTATAGTTGTGGAGGGGGCATAGCGGTTTGACAGATTACTCAGGCCCTTTCCGCACGAGGCGAGGGAATCGCTCCCTGCCGTTACTCACCGCTTCTTCTGGGGTCTGAAGCAACGCGGACTGTCCCAGAAGCCCTTCCGCAGGGCTCCTCCTTGGCCCAGGGCGAATCGGAGCAGTGCGAGGTCTGTAGATCCGCACTGCTCCGGGTTCCAAAATGGTGGCTCCAGCTTCCAAAGTGGCAGCTTCCAAAATGGCGGCTTCCAGTTGGTCGTGGGTCCTGACCAACCGCTGAAGCTTGCCACGCCTAAAGCCCACTCTCCGCAGATGGCAGGCTCGCATTGGTGCGAGCCTGCGAATCTGCACAAGACAGCAGGAATGCAATGGCACATTCCAGGAAAATAAAGACCTGTTTTTTTCCGGTCTTTCAAAAACACGCTGGAAGACCACTTGGGGTCGTCTTGGAGCAGACTGAGGTGCGGATCTCCGGTAAGTAGTCTGCTCCTAGTCCACTCCAAGGTGCAGATGATCTCCGTGCGAGGACACACTGCCCTGTTCTAATTGCCTGGTGCGGAAAGGGCCTCACTCTGGTCCTCACTCCCATTTTCTCAGTCTCTCCAACTGGACTATAATATGGTGCTGAAAATATGTTTCAGCTTTCCAGTCTATCTACTTTGTACTTTCTCCACATGCTTAGATTACATGTGAAGCTCACAAGACCTACACAAAAATTTATAAAATACAGCTGCATCATACCAATGAGGATCATATAATACACTTCTGGATTTTTTATTTATTTATTTTTTTTGGCTAGACAGCCTTTCAGTTCCAGCAGCACCAAAGGAAGAGGGTTTTCATGCACAGACAGGCAAACACGCATACATACACACATATAAAGGAACAGCCAAGTACATATTTATAGTTTCTTTAAATTATTCCAGTCAAGGTTTGATCAAAGTTTAGTTTAAATCTTTCTTTGTGACAAGCGCTCCAGTGGCATGTAGTATTATCCACTTTGTTAGCCTTCAGATCAACACCCCTGAACTGCATGTCCCAACAGCCTCAGCCAGCATAGTCAGTGGCCATGCAGCGGGAGATGATGCAAGATGCAGTGATTTTCTTCTCAGCAAGAAAAGTGAAACCTGTATAAATGCTGCTGCTGCAACTTCTTATCACTTGAAGAGTTGGAAGGCACTAAAACTATTCATTAGGGTATTTTTTATTATTCTTTTTGTTAAACATTTATGTTTCTCATTTCCTCCCTTGAACTCAAGGTGGAGTACTTGTCTGTCTGCTTCTTCAACAACTCTGCTGTTAGGTCAGGCTGAGGACATGGCAGGCCTAAGATCACCCTGTCTGTTTTGCAGCTTGTCTACCTAGTCTCAGTCCAACACTAACCACTCCTCAACACTGGTACTGTAAACTCCTCCCCTCGTCATCTGTTTCCGTGTCTTCTCCAAACTTTCACAATGACACTCTTGCAGGGTGGAGATCTTTCTTTACCCATATTATGCAACGGAGACAGTACCAACTGTACTGCTCCTGATGAGGCTGGTTTAAAAGAGGCATCGGTATGGTGTGCTTCCTCTAGAGATCTAGATTTATTTAATTACTTGTAGATAAGTGTGTTTAAATGCCTCCCTGGGGCTCTGTGAAAACTCTGTTGCAATCCTTCCTTCAAGAACAACAGAGTTTTTGCAGAGCTGGGAAGGGGAGCTCCTCCCACAGAAGGGGAGCCAAGCTGGATCTTATTTGCATAGCTCTGCCTATGGTGGGGTGGAGCAAGCAACCCTTTCTTAGGCTGTGTGTGTGCGTGCACATGCTTGCATCTTCAGATCACCCATAAATTCCATAGGATTTTCTTAGGCAAGGAATACTCAAAGGTGGTTTTTCCAGTTCCTGCCTCTGAAATGTAGTCTACTGCACCTGGTATACACTTGAGAGTCTCCCATCCAAGTACTAACTAGGGCTGATCCTGCTTAGCTTCCAAGACCAGAGGGGAAGTGGTGCCTTTAGGGTATTTAGATTACCTCCACTGAAAAGGGATCTAATATTGCATCATCTCTGGTGAGGAAGAGCAGCTCAGGCTTATAGATTCAGAGCACCAGGGTGATGGAGAATGGTTACCTCATATGGTACCCCTGGTAGCTTCCCTGTTCCCTCTAAGCAGAGCTGCAGACCTCACAGGAATAGCAGGAGGGATTTTTTTTTCCTAGCAGTACTTTAGAAAGCAAAGTATTTTCAGCAGGCTTGGTTTTGAATAAGCAATTAAGACTACAAGCTTTACAAAAGACCTCTTTCTCATGTGGAAGACTTCTGGAATTAGTTTGTTGTTATGGCTCAACATAGCTGTCTGTGCTGTTGGATACCGCTTGGGGATGTGGCCCTGGGGACTGTCATAAGGACTAACCTCAATTCCTTGCCCAAACTATGCACACTAAAAACTCTCCTATGCTTGTTATGCGGGTGATTTAAGATGGTTTGGTGATTTTAGGCTTTTTTTTTCACCCTTCAAATGCTGCTTCAAGCCCTCTTGGAATGTTGTGAAGAGCTCAAGGATGACAAGAAATTGTTACAGACATCTGCAATGAAATTTTGAAGGTGTGTCATCTTGCTCACTCAGTAAAGGTGGAGCAATGGCAAGGCCCAGCAGACTTGTCCTCAATAGTCTGCATGAACAAGAATGCTGCGAAGGATCCCACAATTCTCTGGCAAATAGCAAGACTGGAGACCAAGATAATAAAAGCAGCCAGCATGCTGTAGTGGTTTGAGCACTGGACTGTGACCCTGGAGACCAGAGTTTGATTCCCTGCTCAGCCATGGAAACCCACTGGGCGACACTGGGTGCATCATACACTCTCAGTCCCCCAAAAGCCCCATGATAGGATCATCATTAAGTCAGAAAGAACTTGAAGGCACACAGTAACAACTCTAAAGGTGTTGGCTCAAATATCCTCAAGACCCCAGATCTCTTCTGATGTCAGAAGCTAAGCAGGGTCAGCCCTAGGATGGGAGAAGGCCAACAGATACTGGGTGCTGTAGGTTATATTTCAGAGGGAGGAACTGGAAGACCACCTCTTGAATAATTCCTTGCCTAAGAAAACCCCTATGAAATTCATGGCATCACCAAAAGTGGACAGGCGACTTGAAGGCATTTAACATACGCTCTCTAAAGGTAGAAAGATTGTAAATTTCAAGTGTGAGTGGCTTTGTCAGGCACAGTGGTAAGAGTATTACATGGGACTTGAGAACTCCAGGAGTTCCTTGTGAGCTATGAAACTCCCTGTGATGACTTTGGGCTTGTCAAACTCTCCCAGCCAGCCCTACCATATGGGGGTTTTTTTGTGCAGGGAACAGGTGAGCTTCTTATGCCCATTGGAACAAAGGCAGAATATAAATGTAAGTAATTAATGTATGGCAAACCGGTGTGGTGGTATGAGCCAACATGGAACAGAGATTTAAGTGTTGGACCAGGACTCCTGGAGACCAGGGTTCAACTTTCCACTCAGCTGTGGAAACCCCTCGAGGTGACCTTGGACAAGTCACACTTCCTCAGCCCCATAGTAAGGCACTTACAAACCTCCCTCTGAATAAAACTTGCAAAGAAAAACCCAGAAGATGGAAGCCTTAGGGTCATCTTAAGTTGGAAAACACCTTGAAGGCACACCACACCAACAATTAATTAATGATAGCTATTCAGTTTCCTCAGGAGTAATTCCATTCTGGAACAGGGTTAGACAGAGTTATGGACCGGAGGGTCAGGAAATGAAGGAAGGTCTAATTTTGTCTTTTTTGGCCACAGTTCTGGAGGAAGTGGCATTGTCAGGCCAACCCTCTGGGGTAGAAGTCCAGGGCCCCTTTTGGCAGAAAGAACAGAAAGGCCCTCATGCAGACTTCGCTTATCATATTTTGAAAAAGAAAATCAAAATAATACACATTGTCATCTAAAGGAGGAGTGTCTCCCTGAAACCATTCAGTCCAGAATCTAAAATTACCAGGCTCTACCACTGGCTGGAGGTTTTGTAGGCAGAGAGGAGCCTACCAGGCTCCTCACTCTAACACTGAAAGCTTCCCATCCCTCAGTCATTTCCGCTGACTTAAATTCACCAGTGACCCCGGCGCTTCTGAGAACAACCCCAGGCCCCTGCTCGGCTGCTTGTGGCACAGATGGGACATTGTTCGGAAGCTCGATGGAGAACAAGCTTCCCATTCAACAATGTGAGAACGGCGGCACTGCAGAGCGGACAAGGGGCTTGGCCTTTTGTTCCGGCTCCAGATGAGGCATCGAGAACCAATGACAAAACCCAGAAACAAGATGGGGGAAGGCTCTGGTCCTTAGGAGTGCCTTCTCCCTCACTAAGACGGCCCTTGCTTGGCTGTGCTTCGGCTCTGGGATGCAGTCACCGTCCCTAATGAGAGTCACATTGTCTGGGCGGCTTTCAAGGAAGGAAGAAAAGGAAGGGATGATGAGCTTTCTGTCTTGCGGGGGGGGGGGTGAACTCCTGGCTGGAATAGAGGGAATAGAGTAGTTTGGCAAAAATATATTTGGGGGGACATGGAGACCAATGATGTCCCTGGATCCCAGACCTCCTGAGGTTGGGGGTGGGGGTGATGAAAAGGACTTTTTTTTTAGCCCAAAGGAGAATGGGGTGATTCAAAGCCTGTTTTCCTGAGCCAGTGCAGCTGCGTGCGGTTGAGCAAGAGCAACAGCCTGCGAAGCATCCTGGCAACATGCCTGTCCAAGCGGCGCCTTTGCACTGATGTCAGCGAGAGTTCAGCAGGGTGGCATGCTCTGGGAAGCAGGCTGTCTTTCCTAGTGGTTAAAGTCGAGGTAACTGTGCACATAGAGAGTCAGTGTGGTTTGAGCGCTGGGCTACAACGCTGGAGACCATCCACTAGGTGAACTTGGGCAAGCCACACTTTCTCAGCTTCAGAGGAAGTGGAAAGCAAACAAATCTTGCCAACAAAAAAGCCTTGATAGGTTCACTTTAGGGTCACTGTAAGTCAGAAACAACTTGAAGGCACATTACAACTATGTATTGCATATTGACTGGGCAGGGCAGGGCAGGGCAGCCAAGCCTGACTTCTCTTTAGGAAATGTTTTAAATAAAGTAACTTGAAAATGTTAGAGATACTTTTGCTTTTGTAGTCCTACCCCTCAGATGTCTCCTCTGCATTTTGTACCATCACTTTTTTTTTTAAGGAGAAAAAAAGCCTTATTAAACAACAAACAAAACCAATTGATGTGAAAGGGTATTGCTTAACAAAGGAAAGTACCTCAGGGCATGTCAAGAGTACTTGCCCTTCACTGCTAAACATCTGCTGTCTATCCCCTTACATTCAGAATTAAGAAACTCTGGCTTTCTTCCAGGATAGATGACAAATCAGTCATACATATTTAACCTCACTACCCCCCCCTTGAAGGAAGAAAGGACAGACCTTCACCTCTCTTGCAGGAGTTTGAGAACAGTCTGTGTTCTTTGACACACTTAATAAGTCTATAGAAAAACGGCGTTATCCTTGTTTGGATAATATCTTTATTAAGCCCAATCAGAGGTCACAAAATCATGCAAATTTTCAAGATTCCCTTCATCAAACAAAACATTTTTTTTCTTGTTAACATCCTGCCTGATGAAACAATCAGGAGATCTTAAAAGTTTGCGCATTTTGAGTGACACCAATTGGCCCAATATCTCCAAGTGAATCTTGATTTTTTTAGGAAAAATAATATGGTGGTATTTTTATGCTAAATCTAAATTATATGCTGGCAGTCTGTACCATGCAGTGGCTGCTTATCTTCATTCTTGCCTTGAACAAAAAATGAATTGGAAGAGTTTTGCCTTTAATAGCTTCCTTTCCCATCAATCTATTTCCTCACTGGGAAAACCTGCAAGATCCAGCTAGTTTTTGCTGGCAAGGCAACACATATTACAGGCAGCTTCCTTCCATCATAAAAGAAACGGCTCTGGGGTTCATTCATATGAAGAAACCATTGTCTACACTGGCTTTAGAACTGTATTCCCAGCACTTTGAGGGAACTGGTATTAGACTGCACTAGAATCTATTGAATTGTTATTTTTTCAGTCCTGTGCCACATCTAAGGCACATAAAGTTGGATCCAGACTTATATTTAGACCAGGCTATCTGAGATTAATTAAACTTAAATTAGTCACGACTAATGTTTATGTGGCATTGATCTGAGTGGGCTTGCTCTTAAGCATGAGTAAGGTTGGGTCCTGCCTACTGCATATAACTAATAACACACAATAGCACATACCACAACACAAAGGATCTTGCAAAATACTGTGTAAATATAAACGACGCAACTAGTTGCTTGGTCTTATGGATGAAGGCTGTGCATTTTATCTCACTACTTTAATTATAAAAGAAATGCTGAGAACCTATTAATGGAATCCACAATCCCTCACATCCTTTCTCCCCCCACTCATTTTAACCAAATCATGCACCTTGTGTTGTTGTTGTGTGCCTTTAAGTTGTTTGCAACTTATGGCAACCTTATGGCAAACCTGTCATGGCGTTTTCTGGGAGCTGAATGTGTGTGATGTGCCCAAGGTCATCCAGTGAGTTTCCTTAGCCAAATGGGGTATTGAATCTTGGTCTCCAGTGTCGTAGTCTAAAGCTCCAGCCACTACACTACACTGGCTCCTTCATGCAGCCTGTAGGTTTCTATAAATAAATGAGGACATAATGCTGGAGTTGCTTGTGATTTCTCAGTTCTTACTTTGTGCAACATTTTGAAACAGTTTGGTCACTCAG
The DNA here is from genome assembly GCA_030412105.1 of Cyclura pinguis. NCBI lineage: Eukaryota > Metazoa > Chordata > Lepidosauria > Squamata > Iguanidae > Cyclura > Cyclura pinguis. The sequence goes on along the minus strand of CM059606.1, from coordinate 12,038,095 downwards.
CTAAAGAAATTCCTGCTGATTAAATACCACTTATTAATATAGTGATTTTTGTGCAATGGCACATTAATGGGTGATAGCCCCAAGTAAAAATGTCTCTCTCTCTCTCTCTCTCTCTCTCTCTCTCTCTCTCTCTCTCACACACACACACACACACACACACACACACAGAAATGTACCTCTGCATCCCAGAATAAGCTTCAGGCTGGAAGCAGGGAACTAGGATGCAAATTCAGCATTGTCTAATGGGGCCATCACGAAAGCTAAAAGGCAGCTGATTCTCTCTTCTCCTTCTTGCAATTTCAGCATGGTGTCGATGACACTGGGCAACCGGTGCTCCCCAGAGTTGTTGAGTAGTGAGTCCTGTGATCCCTCAGCATTGACTATGCTTGTAGGGTGGATGGGAATGGTGTTACACCATCATCTAGGAGACCACAAGTTGCCCATTTCTAGCTGTTTCGGACCAGTGTGTTAAAGCAACTCATTTGAAATGTGGTCCTGGAGGAGCGTTCTGCAGATACTGCTGTTGTTGTGTGCCTTCAGGTAGTTTCCAGCTTAAGTACTGGGGGACAGCTATTTGATGCCCTGACTGTTAGGCTGTGGAGTCCCTCAGGGTTCTGTTTTGTCCCTCATGCTGTTTAACATCTCCATGAAATCGCTGGGAGAGGTCATCTGGAATTTTGGGGTTCAGAGTTACCAATATGCTTATGACACCCAACTCTACCTCACTTTCCATTTGATTCCACAGAACCAATGTCTGCTGTCAGTAATGGACTGGACGAGGGCAAACTGAAGCTTCATCCAGACAAAACAGAAGTGCTCCTGGTCAGTCAAAAGGCAGATCAAGGAATGGGGACTCTGCCTGTGCTGGATGGGGTTATACTCCCCCCGAAGGCTCACAGCTTGGGTGTTCTAGACTCAGCTCTGAGGCTTGGATGCTCAAGTTTCAGCAGTGGTCAGGAGTGCATTTGCCCAGCTGCAACTTGTGTACCAGCTGTACCCGTTCCTTGAGATGTCAGATCAGGCTACTGTGACACATGCCTTGATTACATAGTTGGACTACTGTAATGCACTGTATGTGGATGCTCAAGTTCCATTATGAACAATGGTGTAGTAAAATGGTGTCTCTTATATAAATGGCAAAATCAAAGATTGCTTTTTGGAATTTTATTTTTTGGGGAATATTTTCAAGCTGTGGTTGGTTGAATCTGTGCATAGAGAATCCATGGATACAGACGGCCAACTCGTTGTAGGGAGGGACATGGCAAAATGCAATGGGTCACAGAAAAAAAGCAGAACTGCTCAACACCTAAAATCGACAAAACAACAATACCTTTACTGGGCAAACCAAAAATCCACAAAACACATCATGCAAGCTTTTGAAGCTTCATTAGCTTCTTCATTAGGCAAAAATGTTAGAAATCATACAGATAATCACCCAGGGCAGAAAGCACCTGAATCTCAAGGCAAGTTACTTTTTCTACTACTAATGGAGTTGGAAACATATTGCCTAGATTTTACCACTCTTTGTCTCCCAGTTCCCACATGGTCAAAGAGGGGAGTGTCCGCTGCCTGCATTGCCATCTTAACTGACAGCTACGAAAACAACATCTTGGCAAAATGTAGTCTTGTGACTCTGTTTTTTTTTTTTAATCTGTTTTTAACACTTCTGCTCAATGAAGAATTCCAGTGGAGTTTCAAAGCTTGCAGGATATATTTTGTGAATTTTTGGTTGGCCCAGTAAAGGTACCACTTTGTGGATTTCAGATGATGTTGTATTTTTTGCTGTATGGCCAACACGGCTACTCCTCTTTTAGTCTTTGTCTTCTCCCAAAGGAGCTTTTCCTGCACGATGATGCTCTTGTGCCCCATCATATCACAATCCCGGTAGTATCTGTGCTGGGATGGGAGTGTGTTCCCAATGCTCCTCTCCACACGCAACTGGCTGCCTGCAGAAAGGAGCATGAGGCACACATTCTGTCCTTCTGGACTGCAGCCAGCCTTCTTCCCATGCTGCAGTAGGGGAGGACATGCATAGATGGTGCTTCCGATCCTTCTGCATGGCCAACTGCAACATAAGGCCGTGTGATCGGGGTCATGAATGGAGTTTCTCCATCAATGATATAGCTTGTGATTGCTCTGGCTGGCGACGCGAGGAGGACGGGATTGCAACGACTTCATGGAGAAGTGTCGTCTTAGTCCTGCTCCTTTTGCGTCCCCATGCCAGGACACCATCATCGTGCAGAAAGGGCCCAGGAGTCAGCCTTGGGAACGTAGAAATGAATGATACAGGGAGCAGGCTGAAGCCCAAATTGGGAAAGAGTGGGTACAAACACACTTAGCTGCTGTAGATGAACTCTGTGACCAGAGAAAGGGACTAAAGGGGACTAACAGAACAGGTAGGTTTAAACTCAGAGCCTCTGTCTACAGTATATTCTTTCTGCATTCTTGGAGAACAAGTGAAGGTCCTTGCAGACTGGAGGCAGGCAAGCATGAGGTCCCCTTCTCCAAAAAGGGAAAGAAAAAGAGGAAGCCGGGCTACTCGCACAGTGAACAGCACCTGTCAGATTTCTGCCTGCTGTTGAAAGACAAGAGGTCTTTACAATGGGTGTGCATGAAGGAGACTAGGGCCATTTCTGCACTAGACTGTTATAGTGCTGTTGTTCCACTTTCAACATCCTATGGAATCCTGGGGTTTGCAGTTTAGGAAGGGGTCTGAAACCTCAGGATTCCATAGGATGTTGAAAGTGGAACAACAGCACTATAACAGTCTAGTGCAGAAATAGCCTGCGAGGCTACAAACGGGAGTAGCCTCACATGTCCCAAAGCCTGTCTCTGCCTCGCCCACCCCTTTTCTTTTGCTGCAGGCGAAAACAAGGCGCCGTACACACATTTGGCGTAGCTGGTTAAGGCTCCAAACAAGAGTTTTGTGCCTGACAATCATCAATCAAGTCAAACGCCCTCTCTCTGCTAATTCTGCTTGGAGGGAGAGGAATCCCGTTCGGCTCTGCACAGCTTTTTGTTTCCCCCTCCTATCCCCTAACCTCTTGCACTCCCTTTACTGGGAATCGGTCCAAGCACAATTACACAACACTGCAAGCCATCGGCCGGTCGGGGGCCCAGCAGGCGGCTTCAGGGGGGCTGCCCCCTAGTGGACAACAGCGGCGACGCAGTGCTCTTTTAATTTCAGAGAAAGTGGCTGTATGCACACCCAAGAATTGTCAGGACGAAGGGAGATGCATTAAAAAAAAATCCTCGCTCTCCCATCCAAAGCTTCCCGGACAGTTGCATTAAAAGCAAATCAAAGCCAAAGAAAGTCGAATACACCATAATACTTTACACAGAGCGCGGGGAGGGGGGAGGAGTTATTTAAATGGCATGAAATTCCTGTTTGTTTTCACACTAATCTTCTAGGATAGGCACTTCTCAACCCTTGATGGTCTTTAACAATTGCAGCACGCTTGCTCTTCAATAGAAGTTCAATGCTTGAAATTTGTAACATGCTTTCTATGTGAAAAAAAAACAGCAATATTGCACAACGTGCATACCTTGCTACCTGGAAACAGTCTTTTTTTGTGCAAACTTTACAATCTGAATGTTGTGCCTTTTCCCTTCCATCCCAAAAGCTGTGCAGTTCTCAGAAGAAGTTGTGTGACTTTTGGAAAAGTCTTTTTTTTTTTCTCAGCAAGCTGCACAGCCTTCATGGAAAAGCTGTTCAGTTTTCCAATACTATTGTGGGGAAAAAACCCTCAAAGCTATGGGACTGAAAAATGTTTCATTGTTTTCAGTATCCAATGGGGCTTGGTGAATGGTGATTTACTGTACTATCCATAGTTTGGAGTGAATCTACTGCTTGTTTTCTGAATGAGAGAGAGAATGGCCCCAGAAAATGGCTGAAGTGTATTCTCCTAATCACTATAGGAGTCAGTCTTTGAGTCAGGAAATGAAACTAATCAATCAATCAATCTAATCAATCACTTGGTAAAATGATCATGTCCTAAATCCATCTTTGCCCCATAGGTCCACTGAATCCATAGACTATAAGTAAGGCCATTTCCGCGCCACACTGTTATAGTGCTATTATTCCACTTTCAGCATCCTGTCGCATTTTGAGGTTTGCAGTTTACTGAGACCCAAGAGTTCTCTAGCTGAGAATTCTAAATGCCCCTCCCTAAGCTGCAAACCTCAGGATTCCATAGGATGTTGAAAGTGGAATAATAGCACTATAACAGTGTAGTGCGGAAATAGCCTACGTGTTACCAAGGCCTGAATTCTATTATTAGTCCTAACTAGAGCAAATCCACAGAATAAATGAGATTTACCTATGTGTTGATTCAACAACTCATTCAGTAGGTCTGCTCTAGTAGCAACTAGCCATTGAATTGTGACCATGGGACAGCCAGCTTTTGAAGGGTGAGGGTGTTTGAGTAGTTATTTCTTTAGCAGCAGTTAGGAGGTGAACATGCTTAACTCCAGCTGCAAATTGCACTCCTTCCAGCTTTTGCTAAAAGAGACAGAAGCAGGCTGAAGTGGCTTTCCCTGACCACCACTCCTTGTACAGTGTTGTAGTGTGAGTCATAGCTAAAATTTGTTTGCACAGTCAGGTATCTGCAAATAAAAATCCTTAAACTCATTTGAACTGTAGTTTAGTTCCCCGTGTAAGCTGCTGGAGAAGGGAATTGTGGATTAAAAATTGGAATACCTAGGTCCTTTCTCTGTCCCCAAATTTCAGAGGCTCTTGGCTTTGCTTTTTTTTTTTATTCATGGAGAAAGGCCAGGGTGCTTACCTTTCACACAATTAGGATTGACATTAAATATTTGTTTTTCAGAGTAAACAGAAGGTATTGGGAGCCTGATGTAGACAAAAGGGTGTAGCTACACTACACAATTATAGTGCTTTGATACCACATTAATTGCCATGTCTGCAGCCTATGGATTCCTGGGGTTTATATTTTCATCAGGTACTTATTTTCAACCAGAAAAATCCCAGTGCAAGTATGCCAGGGAAAGCACTAGAGAATTTTAAATTCCTTACAAAACTGCAAATTCCAAGATTCCATAGGCTAGAGCTATTGTAGTTAAAGAGGTATCAAACTGCTATAATTGTACAGTGCGGATACATCCCAGGACACCTGGCAGTGGCATGGGGTTGTAACACTTTGCTTCCTGATATAATCACAATTCCAGTATGGACCAACTCCTCTCCCCACCCGATGACTGCTACTTGCATCAGAAGGAAAACTCATATTCTGCATATAGCAAATGCATCTCTGCAGAGACATTTCCTCTAAACACACACAAATGCAAATGCAAACACACCATGGAATTCCAAATTGTGTGAATGTGTTATGTGGCAGTAAATGATCATGCAAACTGTAGTCCGCTTCAGTCACCAGTAGTAGATTCAGTTCTCATTGGGGGAAGAATCAGGGTGATTCAGAATCATGACACCAATGCATGTATGAGAAATCCCCACATACAGGTGAGTGGGCCTCAAGTCCCATCTCCGTCCACCCATCAGTCATATTGCCAGCATGGATCCTGATGAGGGTGAAAGGTATTAGCAAAGTATCCAGCAGGAAACTATACTGTGGAGCAGCACATGTAGGATAGCAAAAGGAGTTAGGGTGTAGGAGTTTCCACTGGCTAGTTGGAGCCCTGTAAAGACAGAAACACAGCTGTCAGCTTCCCTGCTTACCTGCCTGGAAATAATTTCAGGCAGTCCTCATGCAGAAACAATAATGTTGGACATTAAAAAACTACTATGGAAGTCTCAAAGCTCTAGATATATTGATGGCAAAGCTGTTTCGTTTGCAAGTGTTTAACTGTGGTTTAACTGTGATTAACCAAGGCTTGGAAAAAAATTATTGTATTGGACTACATCTCCCAGAATGCCTCAGCCACCGTGCTGAGATATTCTGGGAGATGTAATCCAAAAATGTGAAATGTCCACACTCTAGTTAAACAAGGATTAAACTGCAGATGGACTTCCATGCCGACTTACTAGCCACTGTGGTTAGAAGAAACCACTGTTTCCCAAATGCAAATGTCATGAGGAAACTACCGTTGCCGAAGGCCAGAATCTTTTGATCCTTGCATGTGAAGGAAAGGCAAACAGGTAGCTTATAATTTGCACATGCTTTTCTTCCACACAATCAGAATCTATGGCTTGTTCCTGCCATATTTAAAACTTCGCATCCACAATAGCAAATGTAGCATTTTTTTGTACATTATTTTCCTTTTTTGGCTTTAATGTTAATGCTTGGACATTAAGCAAGGCACAAAGTCTGCTTGCACGAAAAGGGAATGGCACACTGCCACATCATTTAAACTGGCCACCATATTTCTTTGCCACCATACTCTGAAATTAAGCTTTCTGTTTTTTGTGTTCCTTGCCGCATTCGTTAAATTAGAAACAAAACAAACTAACAGAAAAACTAGAACCTGCCCCCCTACAAGTCATGTTAAATCGGGGTAGACAATCTGTGGCCCTCATCCCTACAAACCACAACCAGTGGTTAGGGATCCTGGGAGTTACAGTCAAACTGTATCAAGAGAGCCACAAGTTACCCATTCTTATTTCAGAGAAAAAGTGCCCTTAAGCCATATTTGTGAAAGCAGTCATTGTGCCCAGGTGCCTCAACATTGGCACTTAAAGAAGGATGACCTGCCTCGATCAAGAGAATCATCGTATCTCAAGAAAGGGCCAGCTGAGATGATGCCTGATGGAGCCTTCCTTCCAGCAATCACAGGGCTTTCCAGGTCACAGTTCTGAGAAGGAAAGGAGAATGATACAGTCTCATCAATTTGTTACAATGGACATTGTTGATACCAAGAGGGAGCCAGGCTTATTTCTTAAAATCATGCAATGCATGGCCAACCAGATTCCTTTGGACTAATTTTGGCCCACGCTGCTTCTGGCAAATTTTGGAGGCATCTTAAAACTCTTGGGTGCTCAAGGCAAGTAAGATGGCACTCTCTTCCCATTCAGTGAATGAAAGCCAACCAGAGTGAAAAATCTGTGCTAACACTGATGATGGGATAGTATCCTCCATTGTACATCAAAGTAGTAGTTGACATGGTACACATTTTTTTTCCACCAACATCTTGCTGTTGGTTTTCCCTACGCCCCAAATTCATCTCTGTCTAAGGTGACTGCTTCACTCTGCCTAATGGTAGGATCAATCCTGGGTCACCTAAAGGATTCCACACAGCCCAGTGATCCCTGACTGTATTTTAAGGGCTTCATCGCACAAGGCAGATAAATCACAATTACAGCAGGATAATAGTGTCTTTAGCTGGGAGTTATTACATGACATCATTCCTCTTCTGTTGTTCTCCAGATGGGAGACCATTTGGAAAGTGTTTCTTTTACAGTCCATTAATGACCTCCTTTGTAAATGAAACATTTTTCAAATGGTGTCCCACTGGGAGAACAACAGAAGAGGAATGATGTCATGTTATAGATCCCAGCCAAAGACACTATTATCCTGCTGTAATTGCGATTTATGTGCCCCATGTGATAAAGCTCTTAGACTCTTCTTCTTCTTGTTGTTGTTTGCCTTCAACTCATTTCTGACTTAAGGTGACCCTAAGGTGAAACTATCACGGGTTTTTCAGGGGCTAAGAGTGTGTGACATGCCCAAGGTCACCCAGTGGGTTTCCATTGCTAAGTGGGGATTCAAACCCTGGTCTCCAGAGTCACAGTCCAACACTCCAGTCACTCCAACATGCTGGCTCCCAGACTCCTTTAGTCTCTCAAAAAGAGGCATGGAGAAAAACTACTACCTTTCAGAGGTCTTGATCAGGACTGTCCTAGCTTGGGAATTGTAGCCGGGGTTTGTCCTAGAATCACCACTCAAAAATCATTGGACCACCAGACTTTCCCCAGCAGCAACCACTACCACTGCCTCTTTTAACAATGTTCTGGTTTAAGCACCAAGCAGCTGTGTCAAGGGAAGCTGCCATTTAAACTTCCCACAATGACACTGGTGTAGGATTACTCTGTAGCACAATTGGAAACTGGCTGCTCTTTAAATCCCCATAATGCTATGGGAGTCCTGCTATGTTGGCAGCTCCATCATGGAGCATTGCTAGAGCTGCTCCCACCACCAGCTGAACCCACCACCAGCTGAGCTCCCTTCCGACTTGGATCTGGTCTTGCCTGTGGTCTGTCGTGTCACCCTCTTAACTTACCACTGTGCACTTGGCCGTGGAGAAGCTGCAAAGGCGGATGCGGCAGTGCAGGTACACCTCTGCCAAGTCTGGGACAAACTGAAAGACACTGAAAGAGAAGCGGCCGACGAGAGACACTCCGTCCTCCTCCACAACCACTGTACCATCTCGAGGGTTGGGGCACCTGCATTGGGAAGAGCAGCACAAAATGTGGTGAGGGTGGGGAAGGCCGAAGCATGCTAGTTGACTCACACCCTCCAACATGTCACAGATGAAAACTGAGGCACATGCAGCCAAGCACCATTAGAATGTGATCAAGATGGTAAAAGTTATTACTGAGGAAAAACACACAAGCTAGGAGAGTCTTCAGCAGTTTACTTTTTGAGCCTGCTGGGAAGTACAAGATTCCACCCCTTCCCCTTCTCTTCCCCTGATGAACTGAATGCAAACTATTTTTGCAGATTTAACTTAGTTTGCTGCAGTTGAAGTAAGCTGTGGATAAATGAGGAAAGCGGGAGGAGGGGAACAAAATCACATCTCCTGTGCCTGGAATTAGTTCCCCTATGGCTACCCTTTGCAAAAGTGCCCATGGGAAATTTCCTCCTGTTGCAAAGAAATGTTGCAAAGTAGAGGAAATTTGTCCACTCTAGATTGTGGCAGAGCAGAACATTAAAGCCTGAATATAATCTCAGCCCAATTTGGGGAGAGGTCCTCATGGCTAATATATATTAACAGAAATATAAATATTAACACACATATACATACATTTGATCCAAGCACACAAAATCAACATGTGAATAACATTACATCTGTCTTAACCCTACATTAAGGAAATGTGCATGTTGGATTTTTAATTTTGCTTCATCAAAGCTCCATTCCTGGGCAACATTAAAAATATTAAAATTCATTAAAAAGACCATATGCAAACATTAAAACAGCACCACACAGCATTAAAGCCCAACATTAGTCAGTTTGTTAAAAAAGCATGATGGCACAAAAATATTTTGACCTGCTGACAGAAGGAAAGCAAGGATGGGGCCATCCTGTCCTCTCTAGAAAGGGGGTTCCAAAGTCTGGGAATAGCCACTGAGGAGGCCCTCTTCTTTGTTCCCACCAAATGAACTTGAGAAGGTGGTGGGACAGAAAGAAGGGTCTCTCCAGATGATCTTAAAGTTATAGTGGGCTCATAAAAGGAGATATGACCCTTCAGATAACCAAGAGCTGAGCTGTATAGGGCTTTATAGGACAAAATCTATGAAACAGACTGGCAACCAGAGGAGCTCCAGTTAACAATCTGGCTGCAGCTCTTTGAGCCAATTGAAGTTTTTGAGCACTTTTCAAATGAAACCCTACACAGAGTGCATTACAGTAATCCAAATAAGATATAACCAAGGCATGTATCACTGTGGCCAATCCAATTTCTCTTGGATAGGTACAGTTGGCACACTGGCTTTTAACTATGTGAAAGCACTCCTGTTCATTGCTGAACCCTGGGCCTCGAGGCTCCTGATACTTTGCAGAACAAGGGAGAAAGGATATTTAAAGATGGGGGGGATCAGATTATTTGGTCTCATCCCAAGGGTGCTCTAGCCCAGGAAACAGGTCCTTTTGGGCAACATCTAGTTCATCATGGGAACCCTGGTGAACAGCAGCTGTGATGAAACACTGCTTCAATCAGCTGAAGGCATGTGAGCTAACTTTGCCTTAGGTTTTACTGCAGCATCCTGCTTAACACCATCATGTAATCAATAAACCATTGTGATTTTGTTTCATTTTGGCATACTCTCAAGCCTTTGTTGGGCAGGGAACTGAGTGGATCAGGGCCTGGGAATTATTACATTTGAGCTGGGGTGAGAGATGACATCATAATTCCTATTAATTAAAAAGTCTTTGATTTTCAATCCTATGAGCCCTGGCTCCATATGACATTTCTTTTATGCCAGAGACATACAAGAGGTATTTGCTCCTAGGTTTAATTTAGGGTGCTAATTTCAGACACAACAAGCAGCTTCCTGATCAACCCCCACTCTTAAGTGCTATGGATTTTTTTTCTTCCAGATCAAACCCAGGGTCCTTTTCTGTCTCTTCCAATATGCGTGATAAACTCTGTTCCCATTGCAGATGACCATGTAGAAAGGAAGAGCCAATAGCTTACTGGTTGGTGATGAGATCCCACCGAATGCTGGAGGAAGGGTCTCTGTCTGGTGTGGCCCAGCATGATGACAAGGTCACCACAAAGTGACTGGGGTCTGCTCCCCAAACGCTGATGCCCACATAGGCCCTGTGATTGACCGTGAGCAAGATAGGGCTCTGAGTGAAAGGCTTGTTATACTGGGGATCTTGGTACAAGGTCATGGCTGTCCAGTAGCTCCCTTGGCCAGGGGTGAGAGTTTCATTAATGATGCTATCAAAGGGATAAAAGAGAAGAGAGTTATAATATTTTTGCAGAAATTTTTGAGCAAGTGGGGTTCGTGGGAACAGCTGCAGGTACAAAGCTGATAGAAGATGAAGAAGTAAAAGTGTGAGAAGCAGCAAGATGGAGGACACAAGCAAAGTTGAGAGCAACAATTAGAAAAGTTGCTCTGTTCACCACAAACCCCATAATCCTCAGGTATTGGCCATGGCTGGCTGAGAGATTCTATGAATTCCAATCCTTTCAAGCTCTGATAATGAGGCTAAGAATGGGAGTCTCTCCTGCCCCTCTTAGCTCATTTATAACCAACTTGGACTAAAGGGAAAAGTGTCCCCACCTTCAACGAAGGTTCTATCAGTCTACACTGTCATAAAGCTATTATTCCACTTTAACTGTCATGGCAACATTCTGTGGAATTCTGGGGTTTGTAATTTAGTGAGGCCCAAGAGCTCTCTGGCTGAGAATTCTAAATGCTCCCCCTAAACTGCAAATGCCAGGATTCCATATGATGTTGCCATGGTGTTTAAAGTGGAATAATAGCACTATAAAACAGCGTAGTGTGTGCAAAGTGTAGTGTGATAGGGCCCTAAGACAAAGGCAAACGTAGCAGCCATATGGTTCTGGAGAATGGAAGACTGGGATTTAATTTGTAACTCTTCATTTCCTATTAAGGTCTAGGGCAAAACTTGGTTTCTGGATATGGGCTGAATACACACGAGGATGGCACCAAATCTACTAAAGCTATACAGCTCTGGATTTTGTCAGCATTTGTATGCAGAATTGCCTGAGCATCTTATACCCTGAGTTCGAGGCGGGGTGGTAGAAGCAGGTTGTACGTGTAATAATATCACCAAATGTCCAAAGAAGAAATACAGGGCTTTTTGTTACAATGGCAACCATGTGTTTCTTCTTCCAACCTGTGGTGCTAGAAGGTGTGCCAAGTTTCTTGAAGGGGAAGGGAGAACTTGGTTAGGAATATTGTGGCTGGGGAGGGGTGTACCAGACATCAGCTGGCATCTTCCTGGCGCACAGGTAAATCCTCTTGCATATGTGGTCATATTTTTTTGGCAGTGGCTTAATGTCTGTGTTCAGTTCACAGCTGCCTATACTGAATTCCACAAGTGTAAGTGTTCTGCATGTAGTCATATATTCTTGGATTAATGCATTCAGTGTACCACCTGATTCACTAGGACTGTGGAAGTATCAAGCACATTCACAAATAGGCAGTTAGTTGCACAATGTTGCTATTCAGCTGAAGGCTAGTGTAAGGCAATCACTGATTTTCACTAGACAAGCATGATGCAGGAAGTCAGCTATAGTTTGCTTGGCCTTTACTGAAGATAAAAGGAACCTTCTGCCTGCTCTGAAAAGGTGATTCTTAGATACAAGAATGCAGTGGAGTCCTCAGTAGAGAAGCGGGCAACTGTACAGGGGCCTGAGGCCAGCTTTCCCACCAGAACCACTAACATACGCTCCCTGCCCAAATACCATCCCCCTTAAAATGGAAACAGGAAATGACATTGTGTCTATTCTTGTGGTCATTTTGAGAAGGACTGCAGAGGAAAACAAGTGTTTGGAGGTAGTAGGGAGACCTGGGGTGCTTATAGAGGGGTAGGGTAAAATTTTTCTGTTTGTGTTTTCTTATTTTGGGAAACTTTCTGTGTGGTTTTGGGGCAAAATGTGCCTGCAAATCATGCCATTTTTTTTAAAAAAATGGGGGTCCTGGGGGACCCCAGTAGCCACAAAAGTAGAGGTCCAGGGGCTGCAAGTGGCCTGGAGGCCACACTTCGCCAACTGCTGTGTTAATATGAAGGAGGTATGAGTGGAAATAAGGGACAGAATGCACAGGAAGAGCCAGCAGGGTGGAAATGTGGCAGGGTGGTGAGCCAAGGGTATGTGAAGCTGTAGGACCTGAAATTCCTAGATCACTATGATGAGGGGAAAAAACATACACACACAAAACAGAAAAGAGGGGAAAGCCTAATGAAAGGATATGAAGCTGTGGAATGCAAATACTGCCAAGGTGTGTGAAATGCTGTATTATGTTATCTGGTTTCTTTTTCTATCTCCTTTCTCTCTTTCTCTTTCCTGTCCTTCCAGCTGAACTCACTCCTGGATGGGATGGATGGCAGGTGCCATGGAAAGGTTGATATTGAGTGGGTAGGTGCAGGAGAAGCTCAGAAAGAGAAACCGGTCTCTGCTGATCACCCCTCCATAGGTGTCCTCCACATGGCCCTGCACCACATTGGAGTAGACGATGTGGGTTGCGTTGACCTAGAAAGAACACAACAAGCAAGCAAAGGACAGATTTAGCAATCTTGCTTTCACACGATCGATCTTCTTAGACCCATTGACATCTCCCTGGGTGTGGGCCAGTTTAAAACAGCAACCTTAACACATCATGGACTGCTGAAAGATGTAAAGTATAGTGGGATGCCATTGTGTAGTTGCTCTCATGTTTATAGCCACCTGGCATCCTCGTACTGCTGGGAACGTGTTACATGTGCGCACAAGTTTTTTACCCATGTGCCAAATGATAGTTTGGAATCATCATCATTAAAAACAACGTTTACTTTATAGGACTTTCAAGATTCAAACTCATAAACAATTCGAACAAAATAAGCCAGACAAATGTGATTGAGAAAAAGAAAACTTGGATTACAGATATGGCAATCCTGGGGAACAGCAGAGTCAAAGATGTGGAGAAGAAAAAAAATTATGAAATATTATTTATTTTTTAATAATGAAAGGTACTACCCAACAACCCATCACACTTGCTGTTCCAGTAAATAGAATCTTTAGTTAAAAGAATTAGATGTAGAAGTGTTGGCAGGGAGGAAGGGAAAGATAGAGGAAGGGGGAAGAGATGGTAGTCCCTCCTGGCATGTGAGAGACCAACCAGGTCCCATCCATCAGCTAAAGACAAATCTGCTGTTACAGTGACCTTTATTTTCTTGCCTTCTCCCTACCTCCATTGTGGTCCCACAGGTCTTCCGCACAGTATCAAAGTAGAAGATGAGTCTGTCTCCAACCAGGGTGCCAGTGCAAGTGGGGTCTATCAGATGCAGTCCCTCAGCAGGGAATCCATCAGTAAAGAGCAAGCAGCGGGAGAGGGAGACAGCAGTACTGTTGCCATGGCAGGTCAGATGGTAATCTGCAGGAGGGGAAGAAGACAATTGGTAGAGTGAGTAGATCTGGTCTTGTTTTTGAAAGCTGAGCTGTTTTTGGGTGAAGATACTACCCAACAACATAAGGCAAGAGTTTGCAGGTCAGGAATGAGATCTCTTAGACTTGCTCTGTGCATGCAGGTAGGGCCAGCATCAAGAGTAAGAACAGCCAGACACCTGCGAAGGGCCTACATCCCATAATGGACCCAGTGACAAGAAACTTCAGACCCTTCTGGAACAGACCATGGAGGTAGCAGTGAGGAGGAGAAGTAGATGCCTTTGCCTGCTTGCTTATTGGCTTTCTGGCTGCCAAGCAAGCAAGTACATCTATTAATATATAAAAATCAAAGTCTGTTTGTTTGTCTGTGTTGGGCAAGAAGATCTTATATGATTGGCTGTGTGAGGTGAAGACTTCATATGATTGGCTGCTTGAGAATATTCTATGGAATCCTGGGGTTTGCACTTTAGGGAGGGACCTTTAGAATTCTTAGCCACAGAGCTTTTTGGCCTGACTGGTTGCTATGGAGATGAGGCCTAGCAGCAAGAAGGAAGGCAGTGTATTCCCTTAGGAACCCAACCCCTCTATGTTAATAACTCTGAATAGATTGCATTGGGGAATATGGGGAAAAGTTACAGGTACTGGAAAAGACAGTTTGGGGAATTAGAGTCACAGGATCTCAAATCTTTCTAACAAGTATTACCTATGAGAGAATAAAATCCTGGTCAACGCTGGGTATATACGCTAGTCTATTATGAAAAAAACAAGGAGCAGCTAACAGCAGCTGATAAGAAATACAGCCAGGACAGCCAGTATGGCAGGCATGTATGTTCCTTACTTGAGTACAACATCATGGGATGTGTATCCTCCAACATTTCACAGGTGAAAACCATGTCATAGTCTAGATGGCAAAAGTAATTATTGAAGAAGAACACACAAGCTAGGAGAAGCTGTAGCCAATTTTTTTTTGCCTGAGACTTCTCAGAAGATTCCACCCCCTTCCCTCCTCTTGCCTGATGAGTTGAGTGCAGACTACTTTTGCACTTTTAACTCAGTTTGCAGATATTGAAGTAAGCTGTGGATAAAGGGAGAAAATGGGAGGAAGAGAGAGAAACTGAGACATTTTAAAAGCAGCTGAAGAAGTGGGCGACAGAGAATTAATTGGAACTGACCCTGTCAAATCAGAACAGTTGGAGAACATAGTTGACCACTCATTGACTGAAATATCAAGTCGCAGTTGGAGGGCGTGCAGGGTGATCTGCATAGATGAACAGGCACATTGCTTAACTGATATACATATCAAGGGCATCTGAAAAGGATTAGGAGAAGAAAAGGAGATAAAGTTCTATTTACCGTAATCAGCCTTTTTGGCTGAGCCATAATCTTTGTGGCAGAAGCAGCCCCATTTTCCCTTCCTTTCTCCGCACCACTCATTCTCTCCACATGCTAAGTCAATACAGGGGTCAGTTGTAGCTGCAGAAAGAGGAAAAAAGGTTGAGTAGAAGTACAATGTCTAGTGTAGTGCTTTGAGTATTGGACTAGGACACAGGGAGACCAGGGTTTGAATCGCCCCATGTGGCCGTGGAAACCCACTGGGTGATCTTGGGTAAATCACATTCTCTCAGCCTCAGGCGAAGGCAACGGCAAATCCCCTCTGAACAAATCTGTCCAAGAAAGTCCTGCGATAGGGTCATCTTAGGGTTGCCATAAGCTAGAAATGACTGGAAGGCTTATAACAACAGCAGCAGCAGCAGCAGCACTGAGTTGTGTTATGGAGTCAGGTGTTATAGGGCCCAAGTGCTATAACTTTTTGTTGTTTCTAAATTTGTTGAGTAGCCACAATCTTTCCTTTTCTCCTCATCCCTGTTTAATTAATAAACTCTAGCTGGAATGCTATGTATCCACTTACCTGGAAGTAAGTTTCCTTGCACTCAGTGGGATCTATTCCTGCGTCGACATAGAATCATAGAATCACAGAGTTGGAAGAGACCACAAGGGCCATCCAGTCCAACCCCCTGCCGTGCAGGAACCCACATCAAAACACTCCCAACAGATAGCCATCCAACCTCTGTTTAAAAATCTCCAAAGAAGGAGACTCCACCACACTTGTTCAGCATTGTGTTGTTAAGTCCCAGTATACAGATTTCCCCAAAGCAGGCCAAGCACTACGTGTCACTGGGAAAATTGGCATATCTAGGGATGGAAAAATAAATTTCTTTGCTCTACATATTTCCCTAACATAAATATCCATTTGGCATCTCTGGAAACTGGCACAGGACAAAGCACGTGTTGCCTTTGAAGCCTGAAATATATTTTGGCCAAAAGGAATCGCAAACAAAACCATGCATGCATTTCAAAACTGTGAACAGCTAAAAATGCATATATAGTTATCCCTCTACATTTGTGGGTTTGATTTTCAAGGATTTAATTTTCAAGTTTCTTCAAACTGTGCTGCCCGCCCATCTCAGGAGCTTCTTTTCCAGGGGAACCTTCCCTCTTGTCAGCTCCAGTCAGTCCACGCAACCCTTTAAAAACCTGCCTCTGGTCTTCCTCCTTTACCAGCTGCTGTTGGACAGCTAAGGACAGCGTGCAGCTCAACTTCTCAGCACCACAAACCCTCTCCTGATGACCCCCACACACCCAAGAAAGGAGATGGGCAAGAGAGGGGAAATATAGGTCCACCCACCATGTTGACTTTCCCTTCCTTCTCCTTTGCCTGAGATGGTTTAGATCTTGGATGCCTGTTCTCTTCACAGACACACACACATTTTGATCTTTGTAATTTTTTCCCCCACTTTTGCGAGGGCCCTGCGCCCCTAACCCCAGCAAATGCAGAGGGCCAACTATATTTGTAAACTGCACACAAGCACATTTTCATCTGTGGAAAAATGCATAAAGACACATACATGAAGGAAAAATGCACACCAAAAATAGGTACAAATTTCTGTGCAGCAATAAAAAGAAGTCTCACAACCTGTGAGGGAAACAGGGCAGGGGGGGACAATGTTAGGTTTTCTGATTTCACACTCCTACTCACGGCACTGGGCAACTGCTCTCCAGCCACTGATATGGACCCCTTGATGGAGGCACCTCTCCTCATAAGCCCCAAGGGCTATGCACAGCATCCCATGAGTCGTCCCATAGTGGCACAAGTCATACAGACAGGCCGAATAAAATGGAGAAGGGTCTACATGCCAGTGGCACTCAGCAAATGACCCCGATTGGTTTATGAGGATCCCACAGAGCTCTTCATATTCCTGCGGGTCTTTGCAGGGCTCAAGCACTGTATGGTCATCCAAGCACCTAAAAACAAAACAAAACAAAAAAGGCAGGTAGTCTTGAGTCTCAGAAGACTCCGTTATTTGCAGCAAGAATCAAACTGATCAAAGTGGGTCTTTCGCACATCTTTTGCTTTTTAAAGAACATAAAGACTGAAACACATTCCCTTCTTACCCTGCTGGGCTGGTGTCTGTTTTCCAGGAATTCCCAAACTGCAGGTCATTCTGGGCTCGGTTCCCATCAGGCAGGACTTTATCATCTCCCCGTATGCCATTGAAATTCCCACACATGCCACACAATTTCCCTTGGTACTCTGGTCCCACGTGGATAAATAGAGTGTGCCAACCTTTATATTGGATCTCTAGGTTGGCTGTCGCCTTTATTGTCACCATATTTTTGATTTTAAAAATGGAGCCCATGAGCCCCAAGGTATAGGGCAATTGTACCCTCTCCTGATTGACCTGCAAAAAGAAAATGGGTGGAGCGCTAAGTGTAACTACATCAGACAAAGGATGAGTTCATTTGCAATGTTTCCCAGTTTCCCAGTGAATGCAGACTTTATTATCTAGTGCAGGAGACAGAGTTATGTGGCTGGGAGTTGCAGTTAATTGTGACACTGAAACTCCCAACATACCGAACAACTGGCCATACTGACAAAGAAAGAGTGTAATGGGGAGCGGGGGAGACTTTGTTCCTCAAACTAAAAATTCTCCTCCCTCCCTGAAATTCTCCTTCATTCTCCACATTTCTAGCATTGCAGAGAGTGAAACACTGGAAATTCTTCATACCTGGCTCTTAACATTTGCTGTGATCACATTCCTTTGGTAACTATGCCTGCCCCTTTTCTTTGGATGACCAAATTGTATTTCTAAATGCTCAGCTTTAATTAATCTAGGGCCAAGAAGTTAGCGACTGGAGACAAATTTCATTGGAGATGGCAGAATTCTAATGGAGGGCAATGCCCTCATTTTGCCCACCCCCATAGCAATATATTTTCTGGCAAAGATTGCAGTTCAGTGAAATTTGGAGGGCTGTACTTGGCCAACCCTTCATCTAGTGCTAAGTCATCCCTTCTCACTAAATCAGGTTCCTAGCCTTCATTGTTATGAGGACAAAAAAATATACATGAAGTATTGTTTAAACCAGTTTTGATTCCAACTTTCCATCTATTACCTTCTTGTTGTTGTGTGCCTTCAAGTCATTTCTGACTTATGGCAAGTCTAAAGTGAAGCTATCATGGGGTTTTCTTGGGCTGACACACCGAAGGTCACCCAGTGAGTTTCCATGGCTGAGCAGGGAGTTGAACCTTGGTCTCCATAGTCCAACACTCAAACCACTACCCCATTTTGGCTCTCATCTATTGCCTACCACGTACCAAACCCACATACCTCTACCATTTGACCACTCCCTAGGACAATATGAAAGCTGAGGAAGCCACTCTTCAGCCAGACCTCCACTCGGCTCACAAAAGACACCTGGGGGTTCCCTCGATTCCTGTTTTCTGCCACAATCCGGTAGAAGAAGGGAAGGGAGCTGTGGCAAGTCCTGGAGACTTCATAGGCACAGGTGCCCTGGAAATGGACCACAGCCCCATCGAAGGTGAAGTAATGAGGGTCGCCAGTCACCGTACAGGTTCCCCACTGAGTGTGACAACCCACTTGGCCGTCTTTCACAGTACACTCCTGGCCAGGGTTACAACTGGCTGGGACACAGTGGAAGTCTGAAGGGCCAATGCAGGTGCACCTCTCTTGGCAACCAGGAAGCCAGACATGGCTCCCAAACTGCAAGAAAAGAAAAAAACAGAAAGGGTTTAAAAGACAAGGACCACAAGGTTAGACCCAAAGTGACACACTGCAAGACCAAAGAATATGTCTACTTGTCAAGATGTACAGAACCCACTCTGTGGCTGAGGTGACTCCTGGCAGAGTGTTTTCCTGAGGGCCTTATCTAGACCTTTGCCATCAGGGCTGGTAGCTAGCATTTCACAGAATCATAGAATCATAGAGTTGGAAAAGACCACAAAGGCCATCAAGACCAACCCCTTACACCATCAAAGCATTCCTGATAGATGCCTATCCAGCCTCCGTTTAAAAACCTCTAAAGAAAGAGACTCCACCACACTCTGATCTTCTGATCTTACCACCAGAAGCTCTTCTAATGTTTAGATGGAATCTCTTTTCCTGAAGTTTGAAACTGCTGCTACATGTCCTAGTAACCAGAACAGCAGAAAACAGGCTTGCTCCATCCTCCCTGCAAATATTTAAATATAGCTATCATGTCACCTCTCAACCTTCTCTTCTCCAGGCTAAACATACCCAGCTCCCTTCATTGTCACAATATCCCTGATATAACATTGCAACTGGGTCCCTTATAGGTGTTATTGGAATGTAACTCTCAACATTCCTCACCATTGCCTCTGTTGCTAGGTCTGATTACAGTTACAGTCAAAAAATAACTGGAGGGTCACAGTTGTCCACCTTTGCTCGGGACTGCTGTGGGAGAAGATAGACACCCCATGTGGAGTGTGAAAAAAAATGGAAATGGGGAGACACTTAGGCAGACAGTAGGGGGCCATGAAGGGCCTTTGGGAACATGTAGCTGCCTGAGGCTGCCATTTGCAGACTCCAAGCCTGGCTGTGCCATTGAAAAAGAGACTCTGACATAATAGCTAGTACCACGCAGAGCAGACAATGAGAAAGTGTCAAGGGCCAGATATATACTGATGCAGTGATGTATGGTATCACATTACTGGTCAGCTCGCTGCTGCCAAGGAGCTATGTGGGTAGATGGCACCTACATATTTCTCTGCAACTTATAGTTTGGGTTATGTTGTTACATTAAGAGCTTAAAGTATACATCCCCTAGCATCTTGAAAACTAAGACTGCAGTTCTTATGTCCCTTCACCTGGAATCAATTGGGCCATGCTAAAATCAACAGGACATATTTCTGAGTAAAGAGGCTGAGGAATGTGCTGAAACGGGCTATCTACAGGGCACAAATTTAATTTCATGGCAATTTGATTGCAATATGTAATATGTCTGACTTTAGTATCGCTGAAATATCCTAAAGGTACCAGATCCTATCTGAAATTGGAAGCAAAGCCGGGTCAGTTCTGGTTAGTACATGGACGGGAGACTGCCTATGAATACCAGGTGCTGTAGGCTATATTTCCGAGGAAGGAACTGGCAAAAACACCTCCCAGTATTCATTGCTTAAGAAGACCCTATGAAATTTATGGGGTCACCATAAGTCAACAGGCAACTTGAAGGCACGTACCCACATGCACATGCCTGATTTTGAAGGAATCAAGTCAGGCTAACATCCAGCCACAAAACTGTGAAAAAGTTTGAAAAGGAAGGCAGGTCAAAAAGCCATTTAGAGCACACAAAAGTTATTTTTGTGCTACTGTTCTCAGAATCCCCTCGCCAGTTTAGCCAATGGCAATGATGGTTTGGGGATTCTAGATGTTGTAATTTTAAAGTAATTTGTCCAAGTTCCAAGTGTAATAAAGTAAGACCTCATTCATTTCAGAGTGGATTTCTGTGGAAGAGAGTTCAGGAAAATCCTTAAATCCTTGAAAGCAGATGGCATAAAAAGTGCTTGTATTTGGCTTGTATGTTAGGATAAGGGGAATACAGAAATGGGATCCTTACCTCATAATACAGCCCATCATGTAAGCAGCCACATTGGTCTTCTGGGATGCAATTGCTGCCACTGCGTAGGTACCCTCTGTCACAGAAACACCCTTCAGAACACATGTCAAGGCAGTGGGGCTTGATCCAAGAATGAGAGCAGACGTCCTGGCAGGGAGACCCACAGAGCTCATAGTGGCTATTGGCCTGGCAGTCAAAACCTACCCAGGGAGGAAAAGATGGGAACTGAGAAATCCAGGGCCATTCAGAGGAAGAAATGCCTAAAACAAGGCTGGACAGCTTGTGGTGCTATGGGTGTTGCTGGACTGCAGCTCCCAACAGCCCTAGCCTGCATAGTTAGTGTGAGAGATCATGGGAGTTGTAGACCAACATCATCTGGAGGGCAGCAGATTGTGTGCTCAGAGTTAAAATGTTCAAAGCAAAATAAAGGAGAAAAAAGTGAGTCTTGTTCTCAAAGCTCATAAGATACAACCAGGGTGTATTTATTTTGTGTTTGTTAGTTACTATATTTTATCCTTCCTTCAAAGCACTCAGTATTATATACATGCCCACTGTAAATTCCTCAAAACAACCCTGTGAAATAGGTAAAATAGTGACTAGCTCAAAAAGTGTAGAGCAAGCATTTGAGCACTGGGCTACAACCCTGGAGACCAGTGTTCAATTCCCAGCTTGGCCATGGAAAGCCACTGGGTGACCTTGCGTGTGTCACACACTCTCAGCTCCCAGAAAACCCAGTGATAGGTTCACTTGAGGGCCACCATAAGTTGGAAACAACTTGAAGGCATGCAACAACAAAGCTCAAAACTATCCTGAGAGTTTTGTGCCTGAGCAAGGATTTGAATTTAAAAGTTCTTTAGTTTCACAATCCAGGACTTCAGCCAATATGCCACCCTGCCTCTTACACCTCTGTCATGTTCAAGACACAAGACACACTAGTTGAGAAGCTGTTCAGTGGTGTAGTGATACCGGGCCTTGAAGGTTTGAAGCACTAAGGCATTTTGATGAGCAGGAGCAACGATCTTATTTGTAACATGTACCCAATACAGCTTCCTAGGTTTGTTCCTTTTGACATGGAATCTCAAGGCATTAGATTAGCACTGCTGCTGAAGTCCAAAGAGCAAAACAAAGATGGTTTCTACTTACTGCAGAAGGTCTCTGTCCTCCAAGGTGAGATGGTGACATTGGCTCTCTGGCAAGCTGCTACATAGTTCTGAATGGAATGACATAAAAGGCTGCTGTCTTCCTCAGAGACGTAAAGGTCAAAAACACAATCTGTCAGGTATTGCTCCGGATCCACTACAGAGTGGCAAGAAGCAAATGGCCCATTGGGATTTTGGATGACCCAGCACATGGATTTTAAATGGATGAGGTGTTGCCATTGCTCAAACTTAGGAACTGAAGCAGACAAGTCATCAGTGCTCCCTGGGGTGGTTTCCAATCTCCATCCTAAAACAAAGTCCATGGTGGTCTTTGTGGTGGAGCCATTGCGCAGCACGAAGTCATCATCAGCAACTCCATTGAAGTTCCCACATAGTCCACATGTCTGGCCTTGATATGCTGGGGCAAGTGTGACAAAGAGCCTGTGGTGGTCCATGTTGTAGCTCACTGTTAGCCCCAAATCTGTTTTTACAATGGTATAAAAGCCATGCTGATAAATCGAGATTCCTAGAACCTGGATCATTGCTGGGAGACTTACAGTCACTTTGTCAATCTGCATGAAAGGAAATAGTGAAAGGAGGTGATTCTTGCTGAATTAAACTGCAGATTGGCCAAACTAGAGAAATCTAACTTTGGCTAATTAATCCCGTGATCTCGTCTTGGCTGCAAAAAGTGAGAAATAGTTAAGTGTGCTTAATCCAAAGAGATCCACCATGGTATAGCGGTTAGAGTGCTGAACTGAGACCTAGTCTGGAAAATGATGGACCATTTCCCTTAATGGATCAGCTGCCACTGCTGATTAATAACTCTTCTATTGAGAGTCTGTTGTCCCATGGGATGTATCCCAGGAAATTAACTGTTGTGCATTATGCAGAGGTGTGTGTGTGTATGTGTGTGCATGTGCCTTTTCCTGTGCATGTGTCTTTTCTAATGCGTCATGTCTTCTCATGGTATGTCCAAAGTACGGCAGTCTCAGTTTAGCTGTCTTGGCTTCTTGGAACAGTTAAGGGTTTTCCCTTAAGTGTTACTGACATAATTTGCTCAGACTTTGCATTATATCCATTGACTGCTTTTGCTATGTCTCTTCTCACTACATATTAATGCCACCCCATTTCTTCTTAGATTTTCATTTCCTCAGTAAACTACTGTGTCATCATCTGACTCAATATGTTCTGTTCCTGTCCACTTTAGCTCACTCACCCCAAGTATTGCTATACCTATACATTCCCCCTTTTGTTTTATAATGTCTAGCTTCCCTGATTCATGGTTCTCACATTCCGTGTTCCTATAATATGTGTTCTGAAGCTTTGGACTCTCCTTTCATCACTGAGCATGTCAACTGCTGAACGTCCTTTCAGCTTGAGTCCAGCTGCATCTCTAGCCCACAGGACTAATCACAGTTGTCCTCCATTTTTCCCCAGTAGCTCACTGAGTGCCATCTGACCTGGAAGTCTCATCATCTGGCACTATCTGCTGTTTTATTTTGGGTTGCCTCATCATAGGGTTTTAAAGTAGAAGGCTTCAAGAGTGGTTTACCATTGAGTCCTTCTGTGCAGTGCTAACAAGTGTTAGTTACAGTGCTACTGCCGTTGTCTCTGAGAGATCCTCCACCAGTGTCAGACACCACTACAACCATTGTCCAGTAGCTCTTTGGCACAAGGCCATTTCCGCACTAGACTGTTATAGCACTATTATTCCACTTGCAACATCCTATGGAATCCTGGGGTTTGCAGTTTCGGGAGGGGCCTGTAAAAGCCTGCCTGATATGGGACACCCTGCTCACAGCGCTGATATTAACAGTGTAGCCTCTTGCCTCATCAGTGGCAAAAGCATAGTGAATGGCATACTTGATATAGATTTGATGTATAGAGATAAGGGAAACAATGCGACAATGTTTTTGTTTGTTGTGCTTTTTCTCTTTTTGTCCCCCCCCCTTTTTTTGTTGTTTAGTTTAGTTTAATTTTGTTTTGGGTTTTTTTTTGTAACATGGCATTGTGGTTTATTGTTTGTCAGGTTAGTATAAAATGAAATAAAAAATAATAATATTAAAAAAGCCTCAGTTTTTGGAAGTTACCTTTTTGGGGACCACAGTTCTCACAATCCCCTAGCCAGCATAGGCACTGGATATACTGGCTGGGGGCTTATGGGAGTTGCAGTCCTGAAAAGTAATAATTCCAGTCTCTGAATCTGTTTAGCTTGGAGAAGAGAAGGTTAAGAAGGTTAACAGGTTTAAATATTTGAAGGGATATCTTATAGAGGATGGAGCAAGCCTGTTTTCTGCTGCTCCAGAGACTAGGACACAGAGCAATGGCTCAAACATCAGAAAAAGAGATTCCATCTAGATATTAAGAACCTGATGGTAACAACAGTTGAACAGTGGAATACTCTGCCTGGGGGTGTGGTGGAGTCTCCTTCTTTGGAGTTTTTTAAACAGAGGCTGGATGGCCATCTGTCAGGAATACTTTGATGGAGTATTCCTGCATGGCAGAGGGTTGGACTCAATGGCCCTTGTGGTCTCTCCCAACTCTATGATTCTAGCAGTCTTTTGGGGGAATGCATACAGTAGGTAGGCCAGAAGACAATGGTGAATTTGAGCAACCAAACTGAATGAGTTTTTCACTTCTCTCTCTGTTCCCCTCCCTCTCACCTCTGACTAGACATATAATCCAACTGCTTACAGAACATTAAAAAAAAAATAGGCCAAGAGTGGCAGGTTCCTCCTGCCAGCATACTGGGAATCCATAGGTATTATTTTGGCATGATTTATTTGACTTAAACTCACTTCTGTTTAAAAAAAACAATTTGCATCAGAAGAGTCAGATAATTTTGGTTCACTTCAGGATGTACACGAAAAGACTATGTAGATTCTCTTAGCTTTTCTATGATTCCTAGTTGAAATATATTGTGGGGTTACACTTGCTCGGAAAAATTCCAGCAGTTACCTTGACAGTTCCCTGAAGGTGCCTCTGTAGACATATCTGTGTATTGTTCACAACTACAAACACCTCCGAAGTCACAGCTAAAGGACTGCCAGGCAGTTTCTCATTCTTCACTTCAACCCTAAAAGAAGGTGAAGATTCAGATGCCCCACATAGTTCCATGAAGACATATTTGGAAGTGCCTTGGAAACTATAGTGCTGCCCATCAAAAGTGGAGTAGTGGAGAAACCCAGAAACTTGACAGATGCCATCCGGCAATGCATGGCACCCGTACACACCATTCCGGATACCACAGAATTGTCCTGAGCTACACAGGGACCCAAGACCTTTAGTGACACTGACAGTTCCATCACATTGGTACATGTTTTGGCAGTCTTCTCCTTCCCAGAAGAACGTCTCTCCTTTCAGGTAATATCGGCCCTTGTAGCTGCAGCCACACTGCTCTGCAGGTACACAGTCGGTGCCACTTAGCACAAACCCAGGTTCACACTGGCATCCTTCTACACATGCAGAATCATGGCAGGTGTCAGGCCCTGCTGGGTGAGCACAGGAAGGAGGGCAGGGATTTCCACAGAGTACGTAATGGCTATTTGCAGGGCAAGCCAATTCTGAAAAATACATATAGCGTAATATTAAAACTAATGGCAAAGAAATATGTCAGGAGACTTTCTCTTTGATGGGAAATGACATGGACACAATTTAAACATGGAAGGAACATATGAAGCATACACTTATAAAACGCAAAGCTTAAATGGCAACTTTTTAAAAATAGTTACAATCATCGTTGACGTTGAAGTAACTCTTTGCTTTGTCATTATTGAGAAGCCACTAAAATATTTACTCTTAATTACTATTTTTTTTTAAAAAAAGAAATCTCAATGCTACAAGTCTGTGGTACGAAATATACCTGAGTAGTGAAGTCACATAGCCCGTGGAACTACAAAAGTAACTGAAACAGTACTTTTTACCATTTTGCCATCTTAATTGCATTCTGAAGTAACTTGTTGCTTTCTCATTGTCTGGAAGCAACTAAATGGTTAAATGGCTGGGCTGTTCATAGCAAGAAATATTAAATGTATATACCATGGGGTTTTCCACTCACCACACTCAGTGATCTCTCTCCATGGCTGAATGGTGTTGCCGCTAACCTGGCATTGCCACGCATAGCTCTGGAGGGCCTTGCACAACGTCTTGTGGCTGCCCTGGGTTGCACACAGGTCCTTCACGCAGTTCTCCAAGTAGAACCGAGCATCAGTTGTGTGGTTACAGTCTTTGAATGGGCCATTCATGTCACCAAGAATCCCACAGTGGTTCTCCGATGAATAATAGGCTAGTTCGGTTTTGCTACATGTGTCCTGAGATGCAACTGCTGTGCAGTGGAAAGAGGAGCTGGCATCCTTCCAACTATTGCCAAAATCCACAGCATCCAGAACCAGAGAGCCATTGGGGGTCCTGAGATCATCATGGGGACTGCCATTGAAATCTCCCCCAAGGCCACAGAGGAATCCAGAATAGGTCTCCGGAACAGAAACAGATAAAAAGTAAACCCAGTCATAATTAACAGAGAGGCCAAAATCAGTCTGGATGAAGACAGAAGATCCACCGTAGTAGGCATAGAGCTTTCCTGATGCAAGCATGATGGGAAGGTTCATTACGATGCCATTTACCTGGGGGGGAAAAGGGAAACAAGACATTTCCAAGAACCACCGAACAAAGCTAGGCAAAGTCACTTGGAAGGGCTACAACTGTCAGACTTCCTCAGTTTGCATGACCAGGGATTTCCAAGAAAGCCACTCTTCCAGGCGTTGGTATTCCATGTGCACCACACCAAGTTCCATCTTTGGGTGCTTCTTTCACATTTCCAGTTTCTCTTCTAATCATTGGAAGATCTATCTATTTCTGATCCCTGTCAATTTCAATCATTTATGTGTTCATAAGTCTATTGCACTACTGCGCTTTAAAAAAAAAATTCCCATTTCTAAATACCTCTGTGGAATGAACTTTCTTACAAAATTTGAGTTTTTAAATAAGTTTTGTGTGACATTTCCATATGCAATTTTAATCATAAAACATGCACATCTCCAGTTTAGCTTGGTATCTTTTTTTCAACCAAAAATGTCATTAAAAAAACTCCAGAGAATTTCAAAACGTAAAGGGAGATTTATTATTCATATCTGTAGTTTATTTTTTTAAAACATTCTTAAACTTACATCTATCCAGGTTTGCCAGGTGAAATAAGGTACAGGCCCCTTGTCCCTTTAGTGGTTGTGCTGAAGAGGGAAATTCATGGTGAAATTTTGTCTTCTAGAGAACCAGTGTGGTGTAGTGGTTTAAGCATTCACGTATGACCCTGGAGACCAGGATTTGATCCCCTGCTCGGCCATGGAAACCCGCTGGGTGACCTTGGGTATGTCACACACTCTCAGCCCCAGATAATCCCGTGATAGATTTGCCTTAGGGTTGCTATAAGTTAGAAACAGCTTGAAGGCACACAACAACAACAACAACAACAACAACACAACCATTTAAGGGACAAGAGCCCCTTATTTCACTTGGCAACCTTACTCCAAGAGGATGCAGGCAGTGTATATAACACAAAACTAATTACATTTCCTGATACCTACATCAGTCCAGAAGGTTCAGCTCAGACCAGCTGGCATTGGAATTCACAAGGTGTGAATTCCAAAAATATGCCATATTTAGGATTTTGGTTCTCCACAGCTTGTGAAATGATCCTCTTACCTGTACTTTGCCCTCTTGGCCTCCCACTACAGTGATGTGTTCTCCGTAGACATCCAGCTCTATCAGTCTGATCCAAGAGACTGCAATGGAGCCTTTGTGCTCACTGCTCACCCAGAGGCTGAAATCCAGAAGCTTATTGGGAGGGCCACAGTATTTGCTGAGCAGGTACCTGCAGGCACCTTGAGAGTCAAATGTAACTCCATCAAAGGTGATATAGTGGAGGTAGCCAAATGCCCACATGGTGCCATATATTACAGGGTGACAGCTGTGTCTGCCATCCATGACCTTGCATATCTCTAGAGGCCCACAGGCATGATCCTGGCAAGCCATGGGATGGGCTGGTTGGTTGCAGGAGCATCTCTTGCTGCAGGTGTCTGTCAAGATGACCTCCTCTCCCACCTGATAGTTGTGACCATTCATCCTACACCCACACTCTCCCAGGGGTATGCAGACCCCAGCATTCAGAACATGCCCATATTTGCAGAAGCATCCCGCCGTACAGGGCTTGGAACAGTTGGTAGGTGCTGTGAGGTCAGTGCAAGTGGCAGGACAGGTGGTGCCACAGTAATCATAATAAGCATTGTCTGGGCAGGAATTATCTGGAAGGAGAGAACAGAAATCACTAAGAAGAAGTGGACAAAAGTCTTTTTTTATCCTACACAATTACTGCACTTGATGCTATATTTCTCTACCAGAAATCTCTAGTGCCCCGCCCCAGCTAGAAGTCCCAGAATTCCATAAGATGCAGCCACAACAGTTGAAGTGGCATTGAAGTGCTATAATAGTATAGTGTGAAACTGATCAAAGACACAACTCCTTAAATGTCAAGGCAATTAAAGCAAAACATATCCTAAATTATTTTACAAGCTTAATTGCCGGTTTAAGGGCACAGCAGATGCAAGCAATCTGTGATAGGATCTCCTGACACTCCTCCATTCTCATTTTAGTTGTAGGGCTGGCCCTGAGAGGAAGAGAGGTATCCCCCCACCTTTGTAAAACAGGAGGGCTGAGAATCATGCAACCCCCAAATGTTACTGCACTGCAAATCCAAGCAGCCCTAGCCCCCACACAGCCAATGGTGAGGAAGGCTGGGAACTGCATTCCAATTGCCTATTTCTCACCCCATTGTAAAATTCAGATCTGCATCACCAGATCGTGCTAATGATGTTATTCTGCTCTAGATGTCATGAGCCAGGCTGACCTCACTCCCGATTCAGACTTGGACTCCGAGCCCGGGGTGAGTCCTGGGGAGGGGCCTTCTGGAGGGGGGTCTGCTTCAGAGTCTAGGGAGGAGCCTGCCTGCGACTCCCCAGCTGTCCCTGGCACGGAGCCCGGGCCAGCACCTGCAGCAGACGTTTGCACTCCAGAGGCAGAGGCCAGGGTCTCTGACTCCAGCCCAGAGTTTGCAGCAGACGTTTGCGCTCCAGAGGCAGAGGCCGGGGTTTCTGACTCCAGTCCAGAGGTTGCAGCAGACCCTCCCCCCACGTTCCTCCAGAGCCGACTGGAGAAGGGGGCGGTCCGGAGGTCTCAGCAACTGCAGGAGAAGTGCTTGATGAAGCGGCTCTGAACTCTTGAGAGGCTCCAGCTGTGAGCGGGGCCAACAGACAGTTGACCGGCCTCAGCTGGGCTGAAAACTGAGTACTTAAGTCAGACGCTGTTGGGGGTGGGCACGGGGCAACAAACGTCTACCAACCAAGAATCTGCGTCCCATGTCATGAGCTCTCTGCCCCAGTCGGACCTTCCTGCCTGAGTCTGCTGCTCCTGGGACTTCGTCGCTTGTGTATACTTTCTTTTGGTGAGGTAACTGCTTTGCTTTATCTACGACTAAAGCCATAAAACTCAGCTCCTGCTTCTGTGTCTGCTTAGCCGCCGGCTGGACACTGACACTAGAACCCCTGACTCACATGAGGCTGGGCCATTATTAGTCTACTCAACAACCTCCAAGGGCTCCTTGCCACTACACAATTATAGCACTATGATTCCACTTTAACTGCTGTGGCAACATTCCTATGGAATGTTGGGATTTGCACTTTAGACAGAGGTACGGAGAGTCAGTATGATGTAGTAGTTTGAGAGTCTGGAGATCTTTCCGCACTAGACTTTATAGCGCTATGATTCCACTTGAAACATCCTATGGAATCCTGGGGTTTGCAGTTTCGGGAGGGGCCAGCCGGCCCCTCCCAAAACTGCAAACCCCAGGATTCCATAGGATGTTTCAAGTGGAATCATAGCGCTATAAAAGTCTAGTGCGGAAATGGCCTTGGACTACAGCCCTGGAGACCAGGGTATGATTCCCTGCTCAGACATGGAAACTGGATGACCTTGGGTCTGTCACACACTCTCAGCTCCCCCAAACTCCATGACAGGTTCATCTTAGGGTTGCCATAAGTCAAAAATGACTTGAAAACACACAACAACAACTTAAGAATTCTCACCCACAGAACTCTTGTGTCTCACCAAACTACAAGCTCCAGGATTCCATAGGAAGCAGACACGGCATCATAGTGCTACATAATCCTACAATTGTGTAGCGAGAAATGGCCCTGAAGCTCCTGCGGCTGTCATCAAAATGCAGCAGCAACTGCAGGCAGCTCCTTATGATGCGGGAGTGTATCAGAGTTCTTCCAACTTCTTTCTTAAAATGCCTCTTTCCCTCCCAGAAAGATAAGTAGGAGGAAAATTGTTTTCCTTTTGTGGTGCTGCCAAAATTCAGCGGCACACTTGTAGCAGCAATGGCTGCAGGCAGTTGGAAGCTGTAAAAATAGCACTCTATTAGCCTTGCAATGGACAAATGAAGGGGTTTATATTGTGGCAGTAGATTCCCCCCGCGCCCGACTAAGGACCTAATTTCAGCTTAGACGGAGTGAGAGTGATTTTCATCTGCAAAATGGCATCAAAGGGAGCAATATTTAAGGGAAAAGTCATAAGCAGTTCATCACTAATCCTCCAGACATAAACATCAAGCAATACTCTCTTATCTGAAGCTGACAGGAACATTTACAGAGCAGACTAAAGTGCGAGAAAGCATTATAGAAGGATCTAGGCCAGGAGTGGGTGATTGATGGGCTTATGTCTTTTGCCTTTTGCCTCTGAGATTTTCCAGGGGCCTCAAAGACTACAAAAATGCCAAGAAACAAATCCAGAAATAGCTGGAACTCCACTTCCAGTTTTGATCTATTTGGCTTTAAACAGTGCAGGGGTGGTGATGGCTGAAAGGGTGAAATGTCACTCCCAGGATCTTTCAGGAAGGGGAGCTCACCTTTTGTGGGCCAGAAAGAAAAAAGATGGTCTATAGAATCAAGAGGGGCTGTACATTTGTTGCTGAAGGCACAAAACTGCAAACCCCAGGATTCCATAGGATGTCGAAAGTGGAATAATAGCACTATAACAGTCTACTGTGGAAATGACTGTCAAATCTGCTGAAGTAAAAAATTCCGGCTCTGCATTTATGCCCAACTCTCCTGTTTTTAAAGGAAGGTGAATATTACCAAATACGTTCAAAGCTAGCAGTGACCACATTCAAACTAAACACTGGTAAATGCTGCACGCCTGAAACTTCTCACTGCTTAGAGAATGGGCAATGCCTTTGCATATGAGAAGTAGTGCTGCCTCACATGTGCACACCATAGGGAGTACAACGTTAACATCACAAATAAGCCAAGAATAAAATATGCTCCTTGCTCACCACATTCAAGCTCCTTTCTCCAGTCTGGCACGTTCACTCCAACTATTTCACACATCTCCTCATAGGCCTCTATGGCCACACACATCATGCGGTCGCCTGTTCCATGAAAGCAGAGGTCATAGACGCAGGATTCATAGTAAAGGGCTGGGTCTTCATGCCAGTGACACTCTGAGAAAGGCCCAGAGCGATTTCGGAGGATCCCACACATTTCCTCAAATTCCTGCGGATTGACACAAGGCTCGGAGACACCCATGTCACTCAGGCACCTGAAAGCGCAGGTAAGCATTTACTGCTAATAATGTATACCCTTCTTTATCAGCACTGTAGTCCTGGTCCATTTAAAATAAATCCCTCTCTATATTTGCTTTTGAGTTTAAGGCTATAGCTACATGAAAGCTGTTGTTCCACTGTGTAATATCCCTGCCCCAGTTTGACCCCTATACTACCGTACACACCTGTTTTAATCCAAATTAACATTAGTTTAGAAAGTCACTTGATACCCCCTTGCATAGCCACACGGGTGCAAAGGGGTCTTTCAACTGTGTGCATTTGCTCGCTGTATCGGTTTATATCCAGTCATACGATCACAGAAGGTGCATTTTTTTCTGATTCCTGACACACATGCTCATATTTACATATTTGCTTAGTAAAATAGCCTTTGTTTTCCCATTGTTCTGATTGCTCACCTGCACTTCTACAAAGTGAAGCTGGTATCGCAGGAGGAGGAGAAATGTCTGCCTGAAAATGTGTGCAATGTTATATAGGCGAAGGATATCATGCAAACATCAATTCTCTTCCCTGCAAGGGTGACATTGTTTTCTGGATGCTGATACAAACAAGAGAGCCACCCTTCCATGGCAAGAATGCTCAGCTGACCTTGGTGACCATCTGACCTCGGGGGCCACCCCACTAACCTGGCTGCACCATCTTCTACCTCCCACTCCCAGTTCCTCGGGAATCCCAGTTTGAGGGTCAAAGTACACTTTTTTAAAAAACCAGTTCTTCTTTAGTCTGTCTGTCTGTCTGTCTGTCTGTCTGTCTGTCTGTCTGTCTGTCTGTCTTCCTTCCTTCCTTCCTTCCTTCCTTCCTTCCTTCCTTCCTTCCTTCCTTCCTTCCTTCCTTCCTTCCTTCCTTCCTTCCTTCCTTCCTTCTTTTTCTAATGCTTCTTTTGACAATCAATATATGTACCCAAAAGGAAATACTGAAATATGTTTTTTTTTCTTTTATGGTTGTCAACCTAGCTATCTCTTTTCTCTTCTTATGCAATAATTTTTTAATGTTGTATGTGGAAAACCAATAAAGAGATAATTAAAGAAAAAATCTAATTGGCATAAACACTAGTTTCTTTCCTACACCAATGAATAACTTGCCTTTTGTTAATGTCTTTGGAGTTTAAATTGCTTCAAGTGCAAATGTACATGGTTTTAATTTAAAACATGCTTTTTGCTGTGTGTTTTTTTTTTTTAAAAAACAGTTCTTCTCAAAAATGGCAAAGTAAACCAGAGGGTTTTTAAAAATTACCTTAAAGCCCTCACCCATCAAAAAAGCATTGTTTTCACATCAGAATGGGAGGAATATCATATAACATCAGGTACAGCAGCATTGTTTAGCCTGTGTAGATTTTCTGTAAGTTGTTTTTACGCTGCCTATGCAGAAAAGAGGTTGCCACTTGCATATCAGTTTGGCAGGAACAGTCCTATTTAATTCTTTGCCATCCTACTTTTTCATTTGCTTTTAAAATGTCCCAGTTTTAACCTCCTCCTTCCACTTTCCCTTGTCCTCAGCTTCCTTCAGCTGTCGCAAACTACGTTCAATGCACAAAATCAGTTTGCACTCAGTTAACTCAGCAAGGGGAGAGGAGAAAGGGGAGCAGAATCTTGCCCTTCCCTGAAGACTCAGGCAAAAGCAAAATGCTGCAGTCTCTCCTAACTTGTGTGTTCTTCCTCATTAATAACTTTTGCTGTCTTGACCAGAGTCTGATGTTGCTTAGCCATACATGTCCCAGTTGGAAAGCTGAAGGTAACACAATACCATAAAAGGAAAGAATGCAAATAAGCATACTTCTGGGGGCTGATGTCTGACATCCAGGCATTTCCCAACTGTGCATCATTCACGGCCTTTTTCCCATCAGGCAAGACCTTATCATCTTCATGGATACCGTTGAAGTTCCCACACATGCCACGCAGCTTCCCCCTATATTCTGGGCCCACACGGACAAACAAAGCATGTCGGCCATTGTACTGGATCTCCAGATTGGGATGGGCTCTCACAGTCACCAGATTCCTCTTCTGTGTGATGTTGGCCAAGTGCTTCAGTTTTATTGGCAAAACGGCTTGCTTCCCATCAACCTGAGAAGGAAAACAGAAATAAATGTGGTGATGAGATATGAAATGGCCAATGTCTCCATGAAAAAGAACCAGGCCAAAGTGGTCTCACTTGCCATGTTGGTGAGATGCCAACACTTTCTTCTCTCTGCTGATGATGATCCAAAGGTAGCCAAATGTCTCCCACCACCTGAGGCGGAAAGCTGTGTGCCACCCCACACATCATAAGGGTCTTCTACCACACCACCCTCCCATTTGTGTATATGCATTCAGTTCTTCACCCTGTCACACTTGAGGGGAAGACACCAGGTCCTCATAGGAGGAAGAAGCACAGCTGGTGGTAGCTCCTTTCCTTCCAAAATCTTTGGACCAACAAGAGGAGGAACAGGAAGAGGAAGATGAGAAAGTGGTAGTAATCTTATGGCATCGGCAACAATGACAAGAAGAGGTGGAGATCACCAGTCTAAGCCAGCTGTTTCTTGAATGCTTGGTTCTTAGAGATCCTTTGAAAGAAGGCATTATAAGAGGGGTGTAAAATATCATCTGTGCTTTGGCATCAACAATGCATAAAAACTGCCTCACCTGAAGGTGGAAGAAGAAACTGAAAATTATTTCCAGATGTATTTTCAAGCTCCAAATTGGCCCCAAATTGCCAGTGTGAAAATTCACCCAAGCAGTTGTGGTCCCCATCCCTGCTCTACCTAATAGTAGGGCCGGACCTGTGTGACAGCTCTCAGAATCTGCAGGCACACAGACATCACTTTGGGCAGATTCAAAAAGAAGTGATTTACAGGATGTGTTCTCTAAATTTCTTCCAGATCATCTTCCTGAAAGGTCTTCTGGTCATGCTACCCTATCATGTATATTCTCTACCCCTTCCCCCCTCTTCCTCCTCCTCCTCCTCCTGCATTTTTCCTGGTAAAAACTCAAAGCAGCTCACAGTAATTTCAAAAAAATAGTTAAAAATCATGAAACATAAAAGTGAAAACACAAATTAAACAATTGGATAATAATTTTTAAAATGTTGACATACATAATTAAAACACAAACATTCAAAAAATGCTACGTAGTTAAAAATAACCACCTTTCATCAGCCAGGCCAAAATCACGAATGCTTGCCGAAATAAAAATGTCTTTGCTTATCTATGGAAAGAAAGTAGAGTGAGTGTCAGTCTGACTTCTCTGGGATGGGAGTTCCAGAGCCTGTGAGCAGCCACTGAGAAGGCCGTCTCCTGTGTTCCCAGCAAATGTACCTGTGAAGGTGGTGGGACAGAAAGAAGGATCTCTAAGGACTCCTAAGCATCTACCAAAGAGCTCTACACACCTGAACGTCTTTGCCTTGCTCCAGAACAACATGAGAACTGAACTGCTTGGAGCTGAGCCATATTTCCACTCGGTAAAGAAAGGACACACGGGGATTCTGGAAATTCCTGTTAGCTGCCACAACCCGGAAGGAGAGATCAGCCACAGAGTCAGATGTCTTTGAGATCTCATAGGCACAAGTGCCCTGGAAATGCACCATAGCCCCATCGAAAGTGAAGTAATGTGGGTCCCCAGAAACAGTGCAGGTGGCCAACTGATTTACGCAGCCTAGTTTGCCCTCCTTGAGCACACACTGCTGGCCGTAGTTGCAGCTGGCTGGGATGCAATGGAAGGTCGAGGAAGCATCACAGCTGCACCTTTGAGTGCAGCCAGAGAGCCAGAGAAGGTCTCCAACCTGAAAGGAAAAGTGTCCATAAAGAGAAAAGTAAAGGCCCTCACAAAAACTTTGCAACAACAAAACTGGATATGATAAGAAAGGACATAAAACTGGTAAGACCTCTGCTTTTCCATAGGAAAAGGTGTAGAAGAGCATATCTCAAGAAAAGTATTTTTTGGATTTCCCAGACAACATAGCTAGTGCAAATAACATATCGCCCAACATTTATTATTGCAGATGATATGCTACTTAATCTCTATGTTCTGCTCCCTCCTCAATTTTTACTTATGCGATCCACATTTGCACGACAACCTGCACTTTGTTGAAAATCCCTCTTCTTTGCAGCTATTAAAGATGTGGGGCCCTGCCTTCTTTTCCATGTGTGGCTAACATTATCTAAAACAGGGCTAGGCAACTGTTGGAACCTAGAAGGCCACACTGGCACCCCAGGAGAAATTGGAGGGGCTCAAACCGCAATAGCCAAAAAAAAAAAAAAATGCTTGTCAGTTCCCCACAACGACTCTATCTAGAAGGTATGGGGGAAAATTTTGCTACATTTTTTAAGGTTCTGCCTAGGCCATTTCAGATCCTGAAGAGGCTTTTTTTTAAAGGAAATGATTGGAAGTCACTTCCAGTTTACTTCCATTGTTCCAAAAAGCCCTCTTTTAGGTCCAGAATGACCCAAGGTGCCCCAAAGTGTGGCAAAAATTAATGAGAACATAGAATCACAGAATTGTAGAATTGGAAGAGACCACCAGGGCCACTGAATCCAACCCCCTGCTAGACACAATCAAAACATTCCCGACAGATGGCCACACAGCCACTGTTTAAAACCCCCCAAAGAAGGAGACTCCACTACACTCCAAGGCAGCATATTCCACTGTCAATTTACTTTTGCCCTCAGGAAGTTCTTCCTAATGTTAGATGGAATCTCTTTTCCTGAAGTTTGAAGCGATTGCTCCTTGTCTTAGTCTATGGAGCAGCAAAAAACAGGCTTGTTCCATCTTCCATATGACATCCCTTCACATATTTAAACATAGCTATCAACTGTTAACTTTCTCTTCTCCAGGCTAAACATACTCAGTTCCCTAAGCAATTCCTCACGTGGTATGGTTTCCAGGCCTTCTACCATTTTGGTTACCCTCCTCTGGACATGTTCCAGCTTGTCAACATCCTTCCTGGACTGTGGTACCCAGAACTGTACAAAATATTCCTGGTAGAGTCTGACCACACCATCACTTCCTTTGACCTAGACACTATACTCTTATTGATGCAGCCCAGAATTGCATTGGCTTTTTTAGCTGCCACTGAAAAATATCAGTCAAGGACGCATCTACTCACATTGTAATACTGTCCGTTGTACTCACAGCCGCATAGCTTGGGCCGAACGCACTCATCTCCATTCCATAGGTATCCATCATCACAGACACATCCTTCAGAACACAGGGGGCTGCAGAGATGTTTAAATGTGGAGCCAACACAGAGATCTTGGCAGGGAGGCTTACAGAGCTCATAGTGACTTCTTGCTGGGCATTCAGCAGCTAAAAGGAGAAAAAAAAACAAGAGGAATGGGAAATGTTTTTGTCTTTTACTCCAAACAATAAAAGAATGATTAGGTTTGCAGTGTGGCGAGAGACATGAGATTCATTTAGATTTTTCATCATTTCCCAGGATAATAACAAAGACCAACCCAAGCCCATAAGCATTAGCCTCTTAATGTGATTTATTTTCAAAATTATTTATAATTATTAATCATTATCATTAATCTCTAATAGTTCTTGTTCAACAGAAACATTTGATATTACTATTGTTGTTGTTATTGGTTTTATTGTCCTCAATATCTTTATACCCCACCTTTTGCCCAAAACCTAAAATGCAAGGAAGCTTACCAATTAAAATTTGTTGTTATGTGCCTACAAGTCGTTTCCAAGTTATGGTGTATCTTTTGTCACTCCATTTTTTCAGATCCTTTTAAAATGTCCCAGTTTCTCTCTCCTCCTCCCACTTCCCTCCTTACTTCAGTTGCTGCAGGTTGTCCTCACCTTACTTCAATTGCTGCAAGCTTAGTTCAAAGTGCAAAACAAATTTGCACTCAGTGGAAAGAGGGAGTGAAATATTGCTTTTCCAAAGAGGCTTAGGCAAAAACAAACAGCTGCATCCTCTGCTACATTGTGTATTCCTCCTCTTCAGTAACATCTTGATCACTTTCTGGCATTGCTTGGCCATGCGTGCCCTAGTTTTCATCTGTGAAGTGTTGGGTGGTATCACGTTTTGGCCACACAGCAGTTGGCACTCACTACTTGGATTCACCCTAAAGGGAGCTATTTTATTCATACTGTTTTATACACATCTACTTACTTGCTAGCCCTTTCAGGGATACATATTAAGATTCACTTATTTGTTTTACACACCACAGAAAAGTTGCCAGGACTTGAGGGAGGAGAGAGATTTCCTTGAATGTGTATACGTATTTGTCCTACAAACCTTCATTCTCAAATAATTCAGTCTGCTCTTAGGGCAGTGGTTCTCATATTGGGCCTTCTACAAATTTTGGATTATACCTCCCAGAATCACCGATTGTTGGCTACAGTGGCTGGGACTTGAGGGAGTCAAAGTCTACAACATCCAGAAGACCAAATGTTGGGAAATATTGCTTTAGAGCAGCAGTTCTCAACCTTTGTTCCTCTAGATGTTTTCAACTTCAACTCCGAGAAGTCCCAGGCAGTATGGCTATTGTTCAGGAATTCTGGGATTTAACGTCTTAAATATCTGAAGCACCAAAGGCAGTTGCATAGGGATGGGGGGGGTGATGGGGGCAGTTCTCCCCCCAGCTGCAATTTTGTGGGGCATCGCCGCTCCTTAACTGTCTTCCTTCATGCACCATAGCCCCGCCCCCAGGTGATGTAGCCCTGCCCCTGCGTGACATAGCCCCACCCCCATGTGACATAGCCCCGCTACTGCCCCTCCACCC
Organism: Cyclura pinguis; assembly: GCA_030412105.1. Lineage (NCBI taxonomy): Eukaryota > Metazoa > Chordata > Lepidosauria > Squamata > Iguanidae > Cyclura > Cyclura pinguis. Next base: position 11,999,894 of record CM059606.1, on the reverse strand, counting down.
TGCCCACCCCACCCCTCCTCTGCACACTCTGAGCTATGCCACTGGTCCAGAGGTTGAGAACCACTGCTTTAGAGTATGAAGGACACTGCAGTAACCATAGGAACAGAAAGCCCATGTTGAATTGGCTGAAACACCCACACATTAGGTCTTAAGTCACCACGATCTTTTGGCAACTTAAGCCAGTTTAATAAAGCCAGTTTAATACTCTCTTATGCCATTGGAAAGCATTTTTGGAAGGCAATGGTACGAAACAAAACAAAGCTGTCCCAGATGCCAAAGAAAGTGGTGCTACTGGCTCCTGGACATCATAGGAGCTGACAAGGCAACTTTTACTCTTGATAAAGTTACTTCCTAAGGCTGTTCCCTTGGTGTCATGATCCTGTGGCCATTTTTATCCCTTCCACATCATTATCATCACCACTTAAGCTGATGAAGTTTTTGCAGCCAGCAAGATTATGGCTAGAATACTAAGATTTGCAAATTCATGTGGGCAGAGCTAGAAACAGCAGGATGTGCTGAGCTTCACCAACCAGACCTACCACAGAAGAACTCTGTCCTCCAAGGCCAGAGGGTGATATTGGCTCTTTGACAGGCTGCTACATATGTCTGAATGGAATGACACAAGATCTCTATGTCCCCCGCAGAAATGTACAGATCAAAAATGCAGTTTGTAAGATAAGGCTCTGGATCCACTACAGAGTGGCAAGAGGCAAATGGCCCTTCAGGATTCTGGATCATCCAGCACCTGGATTTTGACAGGATGAGCTGCTCCTTCTGCTCAAATACAGTAGATGAAGTGCCTCTGGGTTTTTTGGCTGGCAAAATCCAGTCTCTAGCAGGGTCCAAATGGTGCTTCCCTGTGGAGCCATCTTGTGTCTTGGAGTCATCTGTAGCAGCTTCATTGAAATTCCCACACAGTCCACACACTTGGCCTTGGTACTTAGGGGAAAGTGTGATGAACAGACTGTGCACCAGGTCATAGCTGACCGTTAACCCAAAGTCTGTTTTGACAACCACATAAAAACCATGCTGATAAATGGCAATTCTTTGGCTTTTTAAGTGAATGGGGAGGAGAGAGACCATGCCATCAATCTATGTGAAAAAGAGAAACAAGATTATTCTCAGGGGGAGGGAGGGAGGATCAAGGTCTGTGGATTCATAGGGACAAAAGAAAACCCCAAACTTTTGCTGAGTGGGCAACATGTATACTTTTCTTAGGATCAACTATACATTCATAAAATTGCAAGCTTTTAAGTACGCAGAAATTCTGCATCAGGCTCAGTGATGAACAATTAGGGCAGAGGGAAGGAAGAAAGATTTTAAAAATGTGTTTGGGATGGCTATTTTATGGCATTCCATTCTGCAATTAAAATCAGTGCCAAGATGAAAAAGACTTTAATGAATCAGAAAGTTATGCAGGTATCAGAAGACCATTAGCAAAGCTATAAAAAGGAGAAAACGTGGGCGGAGAGGAATCTAGCAGCACCTTTATGACTAACTAATCCACTGTGGAATGAGCTTTCATGAACATCAATCTATTTCTTCCAATGCCGTGGTATCAAAGCTATGTAATCCTCGCATAACATTTTGTCTCATCAAACCACCTACTTTCCATCTCAATTGCAGGCCTCAATGGCTTCCACTTGATGTTTTATCCTCTGCCATCTAGCCTGCTAAAGAGTTCTGGAGAACTAGTACATTTTTTTGTTGTTGTTAAGATTATTTTCCTGTTGTGGTTTCCTCCCTTGCTTACTCTTTACCTATGTCTGCATCATCATTGGATTCATATATCCCTGGATCCTACATCAATCATTTTTGGGAAGCATGAGGTTTGAGCTCAGGGCTGCTCTCATGGTATTTTTCATTACTTCAACTTGTATTGAGAAAGCTTTGCTAGGAGAACTTCTTAAGACTATATTGAAAGGAAGGCAATGACAAGCCATCTTGGAATACCCCTTGCTTAAGTAATCTCAATGAAATTCATGGCATCGGCATAAATCAACAGAAGCCTGAAGACCAATACATTTTATTATTTTAATTATCTGTTGCCTTTTTGTTTGTTTGTTTCATGTAAGTCATTTCATATATTATGGTAAAAACTTTTTTAAAAAATGAAAATCTAAAAATGAACATTTTACAAGAGAATTGCTTTTAGTTTTATGCATTTTTAAGATATATCTGTCTAGAAGTTAAATGTGTCCTGTGCTATTATCTTCTGTGAGATTGGTTCAATTACCTTATAACATTCATTCTAACTGCTTATAAGTGGAATGCAACCGAACACAGTGAGCAGGCTGAGAAGGGATCCTTCAGACAGTGAAAATAAAAAATGTTTTTACCTTGACAGTCCCATGATGTGCCCTCTGCAGATATATCAGTGTATTGTTCACCAGGACAAACACTTCTGAAGTCACGGCTGAAGGACTGCCAGGCACTTTCTCATTCTTCACTTCAACCCTAAAAGAAGGTGAAGATTCAGACGCCTCACACAGTTCCACCAAGACATATTTGGAGGTGTCTTGGAAACTATAGTGCTGCCTATCAAAAGTGGTATAGTGGAGAAACCCAGAAACCTGACAGATGCCATCTGGCAATGCGTGGCATCCATACACACCCTTCTGGATACCACAGAATTGTCCTGAGCTACACAGGGACCCAAGACCTTTAGTGACACTGACAGTTCCATCACACTGGTACATGTTTTGGCAATCTTCTCCTTCCCAGAAAAACGTCTCTCCTTTCAGGTAATATCGGCCCTTGTAGCTGCAGCCACACTGCTCCACAGGTACACAATCGGTGCCACTTAGTACAAACTCAGGTTCACACTGGCATCCTTCTACACATGCAGAATCATGGCAGGTGTCAGGCCTTGCTGGGTGGGCACAGGAAGGAGGGCAGGGATTTCCACAGAGTACGTAATGGCTATTTGGTTGGCAGTGCAATTCTAAACAACAAAAACACATAGAATATTTACTTTTTTTCCTTTAAATAAAATAATTAAAATAATAAATAATAGATATATAATAAAAACAACAATAATATAATGATAATATCAAAGCAATTTGATGGACTTATGTTAGTTAAGCAGTAAGACATCATATTCTACCAGTGTGAATAATAAATGAAAAAACAAAGTTATAATCTCCTACTTGTAAATAATAAAAAATGTAGACGTAGTTGTTACAAGTTCTGACATTGTATAGTAATAATACTAAGAAATCACATTGGATAGGAATTGTGCATAGTGTTACTTCATTATTAGAATATTAATTGCTATATAAGTTTCAGAGTTTTCTGATGTAGGTATATACTTCTGTTGTTTGTTGTTGAGTTAGTGCTGAAGTAGGTGTTGAATATAATGATTGGAACCATTCTTACTGTCAAGAAATTCCTTCTAATGTTCACTCAAAAACTACTCTGCTATAACTTCAAACCATTAGAACTGGTCCTGCCCTCTGGGGGAACATACAACAGACCTTCATCCTCCTCTTTGTGACAGCCCTAAAGGCAATTAAAGAGTACAATCATGTCATTCTTCAGTTTTGTCTTCATTAAGCTGACCATGCCTAGCTCTTTCAACCTTTCCTCATATGTTTTGTTCTCTGTACCTCTTAACCTTGTTTGCCCTTCTCTGAACCTGCTCCAATTTGTCTGTATCCAAAGCTGAATGCAGTACTCCAGATAAGGCCTCAACAGTACAGAATATAGGGGGACAATTACTTCCCTTAACTTGGAAACTATATTTCTATTAATGCCGGCTAGGATAGCGATCAGCTTTTTTGCTGCACCGCCACACTCCATAGGGTGGAATCATGACACTTAAAGTGGAATAATAGCACCATAATTATGGAGTGTGAATGGGCCCCAAGTTCCAGGGCTCTAGCTGAAGTTTCATGGAATTTCAGGTCTCAAGTTAGGGAGATGGTTCTCAGATAAGTGATACTGAAGGAGGAGGTACTTTGATTTTTATTTCTGAGTTGGCTCTAAAGCGTATTCTCAGTTTGGTTGAGCAAAAAGGTATCTGTATGTGTGTTGATCCTGCACAACGCATGAAACCTGGAGAATTTGTCTCCCTGCCTCCCACCTGGGGCTGACCCATGAAATCTGGATATTTATGCCAGCATCTTGAGATGTGGTAACCTTATCTGGAGATGACTGAGGGAAGAACTGGTGGGTGCATGTATTTGGGCACACCTCATCATGTGGATGAAGGAATGAAGTGGAGGGTGAGCATCAAAACATTTGAGCCTTCTTGTTGCTCAGGCTCTGGCAACAGCAGAATGGCAGGGTAGGACCTGGGAAAATTCCCTGGGTATCCTGTGTAATTTAGGTAAGTCTATATGGAATGCAAGTGCTTTAGGAGTGCTGGCAATCACTGCAGCTGCACGACACATTTTGCCATCTGCTTTGCTATCAGAAAGTGTCCTTCCCCTCAACTCCAACTTGCCACACTACCTGGTTAGTTGGTTTCACCAAATTCTCAGCCCGTAGAACAGGAGTCTACTCATGCCTGTTTCCACCATCCGCTGGCCCAGAATTAGTTTCACCCAGACTTCTAATCCTTGCCTGCCTCAGTTCTCTGACATCACAAGGACAACTCCAGAACACCACAAAGTCCCATTCTGACGTTCTACCTCTAAAATCTCAGAAAAGGGGGTATGCTGCTAGCCCAGAAACTTTAAAAATTCCAAGACAAAAAGACTAAATCTAGTAACATGTATAAATTATACAGATGGAGCAAATGTTCATAGTCTTTTATTTTGCACAATCTATTCTGGATTTTAAACTATTTTGTATAATTTATTATGGTTCTACTAATTTTGGCAAGAGCCACACTCAGTACATCCTTGAACTTAGATATTCTACTTTGCAATTTGCTCTCCCAGCCGGAAAGCCAGCAAGTATAGTCTATACACTTTGGGGCACTTTCTCCTCAGCCATAAGGAGTAGAACCCTTCTTTTAAAAATAAAAAAAAGCTAAGATTCTCAGAAAGCTGATTAATTACAATCAATGGATTCTTCATTTGATTTGCAAATCTGTATCAAAACACACAGCCTTGTGTCTTAAATGCAAATTCTTAACTGAAAATTGCCTACCACATCCAGTTATCTGTCTCCATGGCTGAATGTCGATGCGCTGAGCTTGGCATCTCTGGGCATACCTCTGCAGTGCCACACACAGAGTTTTGTGGCTGCCCTGGGTGGCACACATGTCCCTCACACAGCTCTCCACATAGATCTGAGCATCTTCTGGGTCCATACAGTCTTTAAATGGCCCACCGTCATCACCAATGATTCCGCAGTAAGTGTGAGACCTATACTGAGCCACTGCTGTTTGGCTACAAGTTGGGATGGGCCCAACAGCTGTGCAGTGGAAGGAGGAGTGGGCATCCTTCCAACTGTTGCCAAAATCCACAGCATCCTGAACCAGAGTGCCATCGGGGGTCCTGCGGTCATCATGGGGAATGCCATTAAAATCTCCACCAAGACCACAGAGAGATCCAAGGTAGGTCTCCGGAATAGAAATGGACACATAGAAAGCCCAATCATAGGAAACAGAGAGGCCAAAATCAGTCTGGATGAGAAGGGAGGATCCAATGTAATAAGCATAGAGTTTCCCAGATGCAAGCATGATGGGCAGGTTCATCAGAAGGCCATTCACCTGGGGAAAAAAGGAAGAAGGAAGAAATTTCTAAGAACTGCTGAGCAGAGCTTGGAAAACCTCCTTTGATAGACTACAATTCCCAGAAGCCAGAGAGATAAAGTTTGCAAATGGCTTACCTCTATTCTGCCATGCTGTCCTGCTACTACAGTAATTTTTTGCCCATAGATATGCAATTCCAGTGTCTTGATCCAAGCCACTGCAATGGAGCTTCTGTGTGTATTGAGAATTTTGATGGTGAACCCTGGAAGCTTGCCTGGAGGGCCACAATACGTAGCCAGAGTGCTTTGGCAAGCTCCTTGATAAACAAAGGAAAAACCATCAAAGGTACGATAGTGACCAGGGCTCTGTGCCCACATGATGGCAAAATTCACAGGATAACAACCTCGTCTGTCATCCACAACTTTACATATTTCCAACGCCTCGCAGGTGTGCTCCTGACACTCCATGGTGCTAGCAGGATGTCTGCAGGAACACTTCTTGCTGCATGTGTCTGTCAGGATCACTTCAGCTCCCAGCTGGTAATAGCGGCCATTCAGCGAGCAACCACACAGTGTTCGGGGCACGCAGACCTCAGAATTCAGAACATACCCTTCCCGGCAAAAGCAGCCCGAGACACAGGGCTTTTTGCAGTGGGCAGGCGCATTGAGGTTGTCACATGTGGCTGGGCATGCTGTCCCACAGAAGTCATAGTACTTGTTGGCTGGACAGGTGATACCTGAAAAAAACAAGAGAGAGATTGAAAGAGAGAGAGATTAATTTTGTGAGACTCATGGTGGTCAAGCTTAACACATTAATGTGCTACATTCTAGTATTGTTTTTCCTTTTTTTTTTTTTTTGCCTTTACCACAGCCATATACAGTGGGTCCTCCACATTCACAAGGGCTAGGGATCCAGAACCCCCATAAAAGTGGGAAAACTGAAAATATCAAAATATACGCGTGTCTGTGTGTGTGTGTCTGTGAGAAGGGGGCGGAGGCATGATGGGGAAACTGGGCATCCCGGATCCAAACCAGGTCAGGGAAAGGAGAAGGAAAGGGAGTGGGTCAGTATGCTGGTTCTATGCTTCCTCTCTCTCTTTCATCTCCTTCTTTGAGTTTGTGGGGGTCATTGGGAGAGGGTTTGTGGTGTTGAGAAATTGGGCTGTGCTCTGTCCTTAGCTGGCCAAGCATCATCTGGTGGAGGAGGAGGAGGAGAGGCAGTTTTTTAAAGGGCTTGCGTGGCCTGATTAGAGCTACAGAGAGGGAAGGGTCCCTTGGAAAAGAAGCGCTTGAGACTGGGAGGGGGCGCAGGGATTGGGAAAACTCACAAAATAATCAAATCTGTGAAAGTCAAACACTCAGATGTGGAAGGCTGACTGTATTTTATCTCAAAACATTGCATGTAGAGGTACAAAATACTTGAAAAATATGAACATGTGAGAGCGATACTTTACATGATAACAGCAGCAAGAATAATACATGCTAAGTATTGAAAAAATAATGACACCCCTGAAATAGAAGAGTGGATGTTCAAATTGATGGAATGTGTGTCATTAGATGATCTAATGTTCGCAATGAGGGGTGAATTGCAGGGGAAGAATGAAAGAGAAATGACACCAGCTAAAAATTACATGAAACAAAATTAGGCATTACAATGTTAAATAAGTTTGGGGAAAAAATGTTATGGTAAGAGAATTGAAAGATAGCAATTGATGAATTATAAATATTGCGTAAGACGCAGGCAAGTCATCAGGAATAAGACAATAATAGAGGTAACTTATAGAGATAAAGTAACACATCCAAACAAGAGTGTGTGGGAAGGGGGAAATATGTACTATGAAATGTAATCAAGGATTGTTTAAAGAAAACAAAATTTTGGGCAAAGTTAAGTTATTTAATCTCTGTAAAGATATAGCAGATCCTTATCATAATAGCATGAGAAAGTAATTTAAAGAATGAATTGCATTTTATGCAATTGAAAATAAAATACGTTTTATTAGAAGGTGTACTTGGAAACATTGATTGATTTTAATAAAAATAATGAAGAAAAAGAAAAAGAAAAAGAAAAATATGAATACATACACATGCCCCATTCAAACACAGAGAATAAAAGTACCTCACCACCTTGATTCTGAGATCTTCTGCATACCTGGGAACTAGAATTATGATCCATAATTGTATTTAGGTATATATGATCATATGTCATGCTTATTCCACATGCACATTGTGTTAAATAATGGTCTTATTACACACATAGTACATTTCTCAACAACAGGCTTCAAAATCCTAGAAATGGCAGGGACACATGCTGTCATGGTAACCACCAGGGATTCCAGCCATATATAATCAACCCAGCTGTATAGCTCTCTGTTATAAATTGTATAACTCTCTGTGCTGGCCTTGTTTCTTGGTCATGCTGCCTTGGGAGCTGGCTATGTCATTCTTCCTGTGAAAGGCCCATTTAGATTCACTACAAAATCAGAGCGCGTTTTGCGGTTGCTCTGCTCATTTGTATAAATATGTGCATGTCTGTTTACACATGCTTTCTCTGACACTACTTTAAAATGCTGCTGTTCTTGTATTTTATGGTATTGTTCTTGTTGTATTGTATTGTATAGAAACTACTATGAATCTCTATGTACGTGATGATCCAGGAGGCTTGCAAATCATAATAGTAGCCATAAGACCATGTTAAGCAAGCACAAATGCTTGCATTCTCAAATCAGGAACTCTGGCAGCAGGACCCGGGAACAACTGGGACAGCTTTCAACAGGGCCAGCCCCACCATTAAGGCAAGCGGGACCATCAGCTTAGGAGGTAAATGCTGGGAGTCAGCCCCAAGTTGTTGAAGGTGATGCTGTACTGTACATTTCACCCTTTGAGCTAACCTGGGGTCCTTATACATTACACAAATACAGCACTATGATTCCACTTTAAATGGCATGGCAGCTTGCTGTGGACTTCTGGGATTTGCAGTTTAGGAATTTAAAATTCTCACCCAGAGAGCTCTAGTGCCCCATCAAACTACGCACGCCAGGATTACCAAAAATACTACCATGGCAGCTGAAGAGCTATACTTGTGTGTTGTACAAGGGCTATTGTTGCCTTCAGAAGTGGTGATGCGCACTGTCTCATCCAGATAAAAACTGAGACACACGCTGCCAAGCAACATCAATGTGTGGTCAAGACAGCAAACGTTAATGAGAAAGAACACACAAGCTAGGAGAAGCTACAGCAGTTTGCTTTTCCTTGAGCCTACTGGGAAGGGCAAGATTCTGCTCCCTCTGCTCCTCTCCCTCCTTTTGAGTTAACTGAGTGCAAACGATTTCTGCACTTTGAACCCAGATTGCAGCAATTGAAATAAACCAAGAACAAAGGGAAAAAGTAGGAAGAGAAAGAAACTGGGACAGTTTGAAAGCAAATGAAAAATGGGGATGACAGAGGGTTAGTTGGGACTGTCCCTGCCTAATCAAGACAGCTGAAGAGTGTGATACCATCCAAGCTGAAGAATGACTCAATTGCCAATCCAACCATGTTTTTGTATATGGAATAGGAAAGGGTGCCACTATCCTAATTCTTTGTCTCAGGCAGCAAAATGTCTTGGGCTATCCTTGACTCTCAGGGGAAAGGGAAGCAGCAGCCTAATCTACAGACATTTCAATGTAAAAGCAAGCATTCATCTGCTTACTACATCCTGACTCTCGACGCCAATTCACCACCTTCACACCAATGATGGTGCACATCTCGTCATAGGCTTCAATGGCTGTGCAGAGCATGCGATTGCTCAGTCCATATTGGCAGAGGTCATAAATACAGGATTCATAGTAGGGATCTGGGCTTTTGTACCAGTGACACTCAGAGAAAGGCCCTGGAGTTTTGGTTAGAATGGCACACATCTGCTCATACTTGGATTTTTCTGGACAAGGGATGAGGTCTTCTGTGTCATTCTTACACCTGAAATAATCATGCAGAGAACAGATGCAAGACAATTCATCATGAGACAGAGAAGTCTTCTCCAACCTCGTGCCCTCTAGATGTGCTCCACTATAGCTCCCTCCATCCCTACCCACACTGACTCTGTATGATGGAAGTTGTGAACAGCATATCTGGGAGGCATCTAGTTGGGAAAGACAAGAATAGAGGAATTATCAAATGTATTAATAAATGTAATAATGTCTCATACCACTCTTCTCAAAATATTACCTCAAAGCATTTTGCACTGCATTAGGGATGCTTGAGAAATTTGATCTTTTACATCTTCTGATATAAGCAGAATCTGATCCACATTTCTAGGACTAATTAATGCTGAAATCTTCCTCTTCTATGTTCTTTTGCCAAGGTCAGAAAAAAAATATGTTCCCCTGGGAGGAGCATCCATAGAATATGGGCCATAAAATAATAGTCACTCTTGATTCCAAAGTAACTTAGCAATTTTGAGGTGAGTGCATTCTCCTACCTTGCTAAGCTGGTGTTTGATATCCAGGCATTCCCAAAATTTGCATCATTCAGAGCTCTTTCCCCACTGGGCAAGACTTTATCATCAGCGGTGTCACCATTGAAATTTCCACACATTCCACAGAGTTGATTCTGATACTCTGGACCCACACGTATGAACAGGGTACTGGCCCCATTGAACTGGATCTCAACATTTGCTTTTGTTCTGACAGTCAACATGTTCCTCTGCCTGAGGATCACACCCATGGATCCTATATGGACTGGTAACTGGGTCCTTCTACCATTAACCTGGTGATGGAAAAAGAAAAGAAAATAAGAGGGAGGGCAGGAGGGAGGGAAGGAGAGAAGATGAATGTGGTTTCTTCTGTAGTGCTGCCTTTAATATTGCAGATAATGCATAGCTATTATGACTAGTAAGCATAGAGGGCTGGATTTCTGGGGTAATGTATGGGTAATGTATGGGTGACAAGACTATCCAGTTGATTTAGACAATAGCATTTGTCCTTCAGCCTGGACTTATGGCAGAATATTGAGAACTGCAATTGTCATTACAACCAGGAAGTAGTAGGACTAGGTCTAATGGTTGTCAGTCACAAGAGACTAGATTTCAATTAAACATGAGAAGGAGCTTCTTAACAACAAGAGCCAATTGCCTAGAGAGGTGGTGAGGTCTCCATCTCTGAATATCTTCAGATTGAGGCTGGACAGCACCTGCTGGGGATGCTTTAGCTGGAAATCTAGCACTGAGCAGAGGGTTGGATTTGCTGGTCCATGAGGCCACTTCAAACTCTATGAGTCTACGAAGTATAGCAGCCTTAGAATAGTAATGAAACAAACTGGTTGATGTATAGTCTCAGCAATGTTTATCTCCAATCAAGAAAGGTACGGTGGCAATGAATGCCTTTACCCAATCAACAAGTTAGGCCATTTTCTTTGAAGAAAAGAAATTAATTGTGTAAATGTTTACTCAGAAGCCGTTGATCTCTGCTTAGTGGGGATCTGTTTCACACTCTGCAGTGTGGGCATCTCAAGATGGAGCAGGCTTGAGCCCTAGAGGGTGACTTCCCCCATTTTCATGTGACTCACAAAGTCACATGAAAGGCCAGGAGCCACCCAATTTGAACTGGCCAGTTGGGACACAAAATGGTGAGCTGTAACCTTAACTCAGGCCCATCACGTGAATATAAAGAGAAGCGGAGGCCCAACCTAGCCATGCCTTGTCTATTACTAGACTTCACCTCTCCTTTCCCCACCCCTTCCTCTGATAGATTGGGAATAGTAATAATTGGGGATATTGCTATGGTTAGAGCCATTGTGCTGTAGTGCTATTAGCGCTGGACACACATACATCTACTGATTAATCCAACTGTTCTTGCAGCCCTAATTGTAATTAACATGCAGCTCCAACTCACATGGACAGCTTTGCCTCTCTCCAGTACAATATGAAAATGTGACTGGTGGGTGTTTAACCAGATCTCCACTCGGTAAACAAAGGATACTCTGGGGTTCTGGAAATGTCTGTTTGCTGTGACGATCCGGAAGGAGAAATCCCGAGAGGAGTTGCAAGTGTGAGAAACCTCATAGTCACAGATACCCTGAAAATGTGCCACTGCTCCATCGAAGGTGAAGTAGTGAGGATCCCCTGTCACAACGCAGGTTGTTAAGACATTGTGGCAACCTATCCATCCATCCTTCAGAGTGCACTGCCGTGGCGGGTTGCACTTAGCAGGGAAACAGCGGAAATTCCCATGGGAGATGCAGCTGCATTTTTTAGCACAGCTGGGTAGCCATATGAGATCTCCAACCTGAAAGAAGAAGATAGTTATGATCAGCCATAAATCCAGAGGAATACTTCCAGTGTTGTAGTGGCACTGGGGCCTGCGGCATCAATGCCCAGGATCTTTTGGTTAGCAGGAGCAATCTAATAGTCACACTTATCAATCCTTTATGCTATATTACAGAGACTTGGAATTTGATCAAAAAAGACAACTAGCTCACCTTAGGGGAGCCAGCATGGTGTTGAGTGTTTGACTAGACCAGGATTTGAAATCCCGCTCAGCCGTGGAAAGTGGGTGATATTTTCTCATCCTCAGAATAGGGCAAAGGCAAATCACCTCTGAACAAATTCTGGTAAGAAAACCTCATGATAGGCTCACCTTAGGATCACCATAAGCCAGCAATTATTTGAAGGCACATAACAATTACAACAAGAAGAAGCTTACTTTATAGTAACGCCCATCATGCTCGCAGCCACACTGCTCTGACAGAACACACTGGTTGCCACTCCAATAGTATCCATCATCACAGAAACACCCTTCAGAGCATGAGGAGCCCCTGAAGTCCTGAAGCTGAGTTCTGGAGCAGAGCCCAGGCACAGAAGCAGCACAGAGCTCATAGTGACTGTGCTCTGGACACTGGAGATCTATAGCAAAAAGATACGGATTAGTTAGAAGGCAGCTGCTCCTGTATACCAAGGGTGGGAAACCTCTGTCTAATGTCAAAAGCCCTTTGAAATAATTGTTTCTCCAGTGGCAGTTCACTCAATTAAAGCTTCTAGTGGGGACACTGAATTCACATCAGGTTTTTGTCGAAACTAATGTAGCCATGTGAGGTGTAGAACCATATTCTCAAAAACAGGTAAGTTGTTTCTAAGTTTAGACTAAAACTGGGAATGGATTTCCTGACCTGCTGGCATTAGAAATACCAGCCATTCATGTTCTCTGGCAAGAGTCATCTGTTCCTCTTCTGGCAGACCAATGAGTACAGAAGAATAAAAAAGGAAAAAGAAAGAGAGAAGAGAGGGCGGAAAAAGAGGGAGGTGATGTACATTTTATTTCTCCAAGAAGAAAGGTTGGGATCACACTGTTGGGAAATGTGGTAGTACTGAATCTCTCAAGCAAAGTAATCAAACTGCCAAGGCAGAAGCATTTTGTAGAGTGTATTAATCTATCTGATCTTGGGAGCTAAGCAGGGTCAGCCCTAACTGGTACTTGGATGAAGACTGCCAATGAAGACTAAATGCTGTAGGCTATATTTCAGAGGAAGGAACTGGCAAAACTACCTCTGAGTATTCCTTGGTGAAGAAAACCCTATGCAATTCATGGGGTTGTAGTAGTTCCACAGGCAACTTGAAAGTGTGCACGCATGCACGCACGCGCGCACACACACACACACACAGACATCATGCTTTTCTCTTTTTGCTGTATTTTAATGTGATTTTACTGTTGTAATTTAATGTTTTTAACAGTATTGATTTTTTAAAAAAAATATCTTTCGTACTTAACCGGATCTAAACTGCCTTGGGTCCTGGGCCAGTTGAAAAGGCAAGACATTAAGCAAACAAACAAGCAGACAAGATGACATGCCAGCCGATCTGTTATGTTCTATGCCCTCAGCCTTCTGGACATTTGGAAAAAAAAACACCTTTCCATAAAAGTACATAATCACGTCAAGGACCATCTGTGAGCCTTCTCCAACCCTTTTGCTTTCCAGATGTTTTGAACGCCATTCCTTGCTTTAAGCAATGCTGGCCAGGACAGATGAGAGAAGAAATCCAAAACATCTGGAGGGCACCAGATTGAGGAAGTTTTATAGGCAATTAATCCTTTGATGTGCCTTCAGGGTGGATCAGTTTATATGTCCAGAATAATGTGATGCAACTATGATCTCACCACTACCCCAGTGTGGGCATATTTTCTGCACATTAGGAAGCTTTCTTCTTATGCTACATGATGAAGAATATCACATATAGTGCACTCTTGAGATACATACAGCAAAAAGATGTGCTCCTCCAGGCTGAGATCTTTAGGTTTGCTCTCTGGCAGGCTGCTGCATAGTTTTGAACAGACTGACATAGGATGTTGCTGTCCCCTGGGGAAAGGCAGAAGTCTAATATGCAATTGGACATATAGGGCTCAGGGTTAATTTGAGCATGACAAGAAGCAAATGGTCCATGGGCGTTTTGGATGATCCAGCATTTGTATTTTGCCAGGACAAGCAGGTTCTTCTCAAGGCACTCAGGGTAGGAGGTAGAGGAGACATCATCACAACCAGGGGTGGTCTTTGTTTTCCAGCCCGATGCAAAATGGAAAATGTCCTTCACCATGGAACCATCTGGCATCACAAAATCATCCTCAGCAGCTCTGTTGAAGTTCCCACAGAGCCCACAGGTTTGGTTCATGTATTTGAAGGGGATGGTGACAAAGACACTATGGTCCAGATCATAGCTCACAGTCAGACCAAACTTTGTTTTCAATACTGTGTAGATTCCATCTGGATAAATGACGGTTTCTCCTTGATTCAGATTTGCTGGGAGGGTCACAGCTACTCCATCAATCTGATTGAAAGAGGCAAGAATTGGACAAGCAGGTTAAGTTATGGAGAAAAAACACCTTTCCTCTCCAGAAGTAGAATTGAAGCCCTTAGAAAACACCCGTCATGCAATATTCTTACTCATGAACCAAGTTCAGGACATGAATAAAGAATTTTCAAGACCCTGAACTTTAAAATTTGTACTGTTAGGAGCAACAAAACAAAGCATTTCTTCACACGGTGCACGGATAGGCAACCTGGTATCCTTTATGTGTCATAGACTACAGCCATCATCAGCCCCATCCAAGGGATAGGGATGATGAGAATTTTAGTCCCAAACACCTGGAAGGCACTAGCCTGCCTATCACCCAGAGCACTGGGTTTTGCCTCAGACTACTGTGATGCAGGATTAGACACATTTATCAAGTTTATACTGAACAACAGCTATTAGATTTTATAATGGAACTGTCAAGTTCAGAGGCAGTGTACTGCTAAGAGCACAAGCTGTTGTGGAATAAAAGCCAGAAAAGGCCCACTGTTGCCCTGGTTCCATTCATGTGACTCCTAGAAGAATCTAGCTGACCATTTGGGGGAGAGGATTGCTAGACTAGTTGAATCCAGTGGAGGGTAATCCTATACTGTTTCTTTTTGTTCTTCAAATTAGCTTTCCAGTTTGCCTTATTGTCTGATCACTTTGAAATTCCAGTCTGCTTCTCGCTTGGTCTCCAACACTAGTCCAGGCCATGTCCCAATGACAGCAGGTAGCGACACCACCTGCAATGTTGATGGTTTGTGGACTGCCTTTGGCCCATGGGGTTGATTTGGCTATGAGGGGGTTCCTATCCTATCTGCAGAGGCTCCATTCCCAAGCTTTGTTCTCTTTGCAGCGAGGAAAAGAATCCTTGCTATTATGTCTCATCATTCTTTAACAACAGAATTTCTCCTCTGCCTGCCATCTCAATCAGGACAGCAAGTGGTGTGTCAGAAAGGTGATGCCTCCAAATTCTGGCTGAATGTATCCTTTCACACACAACTCATTGTCCCAGATAGTGGACAAAGTATGTGCATGACTCAGGAAAGGCTGGGAGAAATTGTTCCTCCAGGTATCAGCCAATTTTCTTTCTGCATGCAGAGATTGGACGTAACGTTACAAATATTGTATTTACCTGTTTCCCGTTATTCTAGGGTGTGTGTGTGTGTGTGTGTGTGTGTGTGTGTGTAAAAGGGAGAGAGGCCATTTCCACCCTACACTGTTATGGTGCTATTATTCCACTTTCAACATGCTATGAAATCCTGGGGTTTGCAGTTTAAGGAGAGGCCTTTAGAATTTTCAGCCAGAAAGCTCTTTGGCCTCAGTAAATTAGAAACTCCAGGATTTCATGAGATGTTGAAAGTGGAATAATAGCACTATAACTGTGTAGAGTGGAAATATCCAGAGAGACTGATTGATTGGTTGATTGATTGATTGATTGAATGAATTACAGTGCAAATATGTTTTGAAAATCATGTAATAAGTACAAGATAATTTACTTCATTGCTATAATCATGTTACTTTCTAGTTACTTTCAAATATTAGTTTTTAAGGATGTGCAGAGCAATTTTAGAGACATTTTGACAGGAATGCCTCAAGTTTTAAGCCATTCCCTTATTAATCCTAAATTTTCCCTCCCCCAAAGTAATAAAAATGTGATGACTGCCACAAGAAGTAACACAATGAGTTACTTGTCACTGTAACAAGTAATGGCAGCAAATTATTTTCCAAACAGAGTAAAATGCAATTGTCATTTACAGGGATGGATTGCCCATAAAAAATACCTTTCCAAGCCTTTCCTCCCCCTGTAGAATGGTTAAATGGGTGCTTGGCAATGGGGAAGCTTATGCATCCAATATTATTCTACCCACTGGGTATACCTCTTGGAAAGAACATGATTCTGCCCTGGGATCAGTTAAGATTTTCTCATCGCCAGTCTAGAAGACACTTCTGTGTTCTTTACCTTGATAGATCCCTGGATCCCCCTCTGTAGATGTATCCTGTGAGTGTTCACCTGTACCATCACCTCTGATGTCACTGGTAGGGGCATTTTTGGCAGTTTCTCATTCTTCACCTCAACCCTAAAAAGGGGTAAAGATGCAGCTGTCCCACAAAGTTCTGCAAAGATGTATCTACAGGTACCCTGGAAGTTATAATGCTGCCCATCAAATGTCATGTAGTGGAGATGTCCTGCAGCCCAACAGATACCATCTGACAACATGTGGCATCCATAAACTCCTTTCCGAATGCCACAGAATTCTCCAGGGCCACAGGAAGAGTTGGTGCACTCAATGGCATGGGTGGTACTATTACATCTGCAGATGCTTTGGCAACTTTCTCCTTCCCAGAAGGTTTCCTCAGCCAGGTAGTATCTTCCATGGTGAGTGCAGCCACAATGCTCATGGGGCACACATTCCATGCCACTCCTCACAAGCCCAGGATTGCAATGACACCCTTCCACACAACCAGTCTGGCAGCTGGAAGGGGCTGCTGGATCAGTACAAGAAGCAGGGCAGGAAGGTCCACAGAGTTCATAGTGGCTGTTTGCAGGACATGGAAGCTCTGAAACAAAGAGGTGCAAAGATTTTGAGGACATAATAGATTGATACAGTTCTGGATGTGCATACAATTTAACTAAGCTACAGTTCAGGACCTGAGATTGTGAAGGTCCTTTAAATCCCAGCTCTCAGCTGTCATTATCTGCCACCATGTGGGCTTCAACTTATGGTGTCCTTGAAAGATCTCCAAAAGCCCCAGTTGTCAACAATCCTGCTGAGGTCTTGCAGACTCAGGGTCGTGGCTTGCCTTATGGAGTTTATCCACCTGTGATGTGGTCTTTCTCGTTTCCTATTGCTTTCCACTATACTGGGCATTATTATCTTCTCTAAGGAGTCATGTCATCCCTTGATATGTGATAGCCCCAGTGTAGTCATTCTGGCTTCTAATGACAGTTTAGGATAGATATGTTATCAGATTCATTTATTCATCCTATGAGCAGTCCATCATATCCCCCAAAGTTACAAAAAAAAAATCTAAATGTCAAGTTTTATGTAATTTCAGTCATATTATGGGACCTCCTACACTTGACTTAAGGTCTCAACATATCTTAATCTGGCCCTGGATGAGAGCCAGCTCCAATGAACAGAACAACCTACACTGGCAAGCAAAATCACACATCTACACAGTCCTTAACACATTTTCCTCTCTTTAAGCAGCAAAAGGATGAATTAATTCAGATGCTAAACTGTATCCCTTTTTAAGAGAATGGTGGCTACAGCTATCTTTTAGAAACAGGATAGATAGGAGACAGAGTAGATTGTGTTCATAGATCTCTGCATGATTTGTAGTACATCAACAACAGTTTCTGACTCCCCAAAACCCCTTTAATCATGTTCATTTATGAGAACTTGGGAATAATTCATTACAAATAATGAGTTATTTGTTATTAATTATTTCTGTAATACTGTTACATTACATTATTATTGCAACAGGACCAGGGATAACATAATTCTTTAATTCAGTGTAACTGTAACTGTAACTGTTGTAGTTAGAGGGAGCATCCTCACTGATTAAATCTGTTTTGTACCACAGAATAGCAGCTAGTGGTATTCTGACTTCATTTTTTTTGGAAACAACAACAAAAATTAAAAGCAAGAATTTAACCTACTTTTGAATACTAAGAAAGTAACAGTCAACTAATTGTACTTTTGGACCCTGTAATTTTAACTATAACAATTGTAACTGTTATTTCCAAAAGTAACTTTCCAAACACAGGCATTTACTTGCTTGATCCATTTATATTTCTGGCTGTAGTATTATTCAGCTGCTGAATGGGATGAATTTTTAAATAGTGTGCATGTTGCAGAGAAAGATGAGAGGTAGACTAGGTACATGGCCCCAGCACTTAACCCAAAGATGTCAGGTGCTGAATCTGATCCTGCAAGCCACTGGTCTCTTAACTGCAACTCACTTCTTCCTTAAGTCCAACATTATTAATATTAATTGTTGTTTTGTGCCTTCAAGTCGTTTCTGACTTATGGTGACCCTAAGGTGAACCTATCATGTGGTTTTCTGGGGCTGAGAGTATGTCTTGCACCCAAGGTCATGCAGTGGATTTCCATGGCTGAGCGGTGAATCGAACCCTGGTCTCCAGGGTTGTAGTCTTAACACTCAAACCACTATACCATGCTGGGTCTCTGGGGATATTAATACCAAGGAATAAAAGCATTCCTAAGTAATAACATGCCTAAGATATGTATGGGAAGAGCTTTGTCTACTCTAAATTGCTATGCAAATTATTAACTGTAGTCACATTTATATCTTGACTTTCCTCTAGTGAGCTCAAGGCAGTATAACCTGATGCTTATCTTTCCTATTCTCTCTTCCCAACAGCCTTGAGGTGACTCAAGATGAAAATAAAATGACTGGCCCACAGTCATCCAGACAGTTTCATGGTTCACTGGGGGCTCAAACCTGGATCTTCCAAGTCCATGTCCAACACAGTGCATGCTCCCATCTCATGGTAGTGGTGAATCTACTCCGGATTTAAAGGAGTTATCCAAGGCCCTGAACCCTAGCTCCAAAATAGGTACAGCACTTTGGATAGCTTTTTTGCAGTGATTCAGAATCCGGAATGGCTTCACCATCCTATCAGTCATCACTGTGTTACATCACGCTGCTTCTCACTACAAATTACTCTTACATGAAATATACAAATCGACCTTGGCTTACCACACCCAGTGATCTCTCTCCAGGGCTGAATGGAGATTCCGTGAATTTGGCACTGCTGAGCATAAGTGCCCAGGATCTTGCACAAACTGCTGCCATACAAGATGCACATGTCCCTCACACAGTTTTCAAAGAGGACCTGAGCAATAGCAGGGCTACTGCAGAGTCTAAAAGGCCCGCTTGGATCACGGATGATGCCACAGGAGCTTGGAGATTTGTATGGGGCTTCATCACAGGGTGGTGGAAACCCAACAACTGTGCAGTGGAAAGGTGAGCCAGCCTCTTTCCAGCTGTTGCTAAAAGTGACCGCATGATGAAGCACAGTGCCATTCGGACTTTTGAAGTCATCATCCTGGTTTCCATTGAAGTCTCCACTAAGGCCACAGAGGGAGCCAGAATAGGTTTTGGGAACAGAAACTGACACAAAATAAGACCAGTCGTAGGAGACGGAGAGGCCAAAATCAGTCTGGATAGTGACGGAGGAGCCAGTATTGAAACCATAAACCTTCCCAGATGTGAGGACAACAGGCAGGTTCACTAAGATGCCATTCACCTAGGATGGAATGAAAAGCAGGGAAGTTTCCTTTATTAATCAACCAGGGCAAGGGTGATCCAAGACATTTCCCTGCCCAAAGCAAAGAACAAGATGGTGTTTCTCCTGTTCCATGTAGAGCAGCTGACCTGACCAGTAGTTAACTTTCACTTTGATTCTGACAATGGGATGGCACTTCTCCTCCAGAGGTTTTTGTTGTGTGCGTTCAAGTTGTTTCCTGACTTATGGCAACCCAAAGGTGAACACATCACAGGGTTTTCTTGGTGAGATTTGTTCAGAAGGGGTTTGCCTTTGTCTTAGTGTTCCTTTGATGCTGAGAGAATGTGAGTTGTCCAATGTCAATCACTAGGTTTCCATGGCTGAGTAGGGATTCAAACCCTGGTCTCCAGAGTAGCAGTGCAATGCTCAAACCACTACACCACATTTATTTAGGAAGTACCACTGCTGTAGTGCCACACTTCTAGACAACAGAGGCTGCCACCTCATTCTGTCTAAGGATAGAGCCGGCCTTATAAGTGGCAGTCAGTCTACTGGTTTGGATGCTTTCTAGCTGGTCCAGCTTATACTGCTGAGGGCAAACAGAAACTGAACTCAGTGAAATCTATTTTAAGGAACAACCACTTTATGATTGTAATAAATATTTACTGATGTGGTTTCTCCAGGCATAGCCCACGTTTTCATCAAAGAGATGTAAGTTGTACATTAGTGACTGAACCACTTACAACCATCACTTGACCGCAAAAACTGTAAACAATCTTCTGCCACAACTTTAATAAAAAGTTACTTTTCTTCTACTATTACGCAAAAATTAAAATGCAATTGTTTTACTGTAAATTATTATGGTACTAGAGAAACCACAAATGAGTTGGCACATCCTACTGAAGACTTTGTGAACAATTGATTTCCAAAATGGACATTTTACTTATTAATGAAAAAGCGGATTTTTCACCCTGACCTTTACTGAGTTGTTATGGTCCCACTGCTTCTCACAGCTAAAAATGGAAGCTCAGGTTCTGCTAGCATATATCAAACTCCAGAATTTGGATGTTCCATATACGCAAACAAATCTACAATATTTATTTCCCAGTTTTGCAACTGTACCAGCAAAACAAAGGGATGTTTGGCTCAAGTTCCACTATACATCTGTATTTGATGTTGCCTGTGAGAAACTGGGTTCAATCCAGATTTAAGTGTGTGCATCTGGGTTGGTGGAAAAGGGCTTCTCCTCTCCTCACTTCACACAGCATGCCTTCCAGCTCTCTGGAGATATTAAAGAGGGTAGGGGAACCTGATGAAAGGGCTGAGCTGTGGTGTGTGGAGAAGAGGGGACTTGCCAATATGAGTAGAGGCATTTCTGTGAACAGAGGCACCCACAGAAGGTAGATCATGGACTTGACGACCCATTTGGGAAAGGGGAATTTTGCATGCAGGCAACAGCTTCCATGTGTGCATTGCTTGCTGACTCAAAAACTAAACATGCAAAAGGGCCAGGGCTGAGGGCTGGCATCGAGGTCGGCTCAACTGACACCTGCAGGTTCACAATGGTACTCAGTATCCATGCTGAAGGGGATCTGGCCATTTTCCTGCCAGAAATCACTACTTTGAGGTGCCTCACACAGAGGTATTCACATGGAGTTATTAGCTGTGGTTTGAATCAGAATGGGTGTCCTCCATATTGTTTTGAGCCTTGGACTATGACCCTGGAGACCAGGCTTCAGTTCCCCACTTTGCTATGGAAATCCCCTGGGTGATCTTGGGCACGTCACACCCTCTTAGCCCAGAAAACCCCGTGATAGGTTTACCTTAGGGTCACCATAAGTAGGAAATGACTTGAAGACATACCACCATAACAACAATAGCTTCCCCACATTGTACATTTATAGCATGTTGATACCACTTTTAGTGTCATGGCTCCATCTGAAGGATTCCTGGGATTTGGAAATTCATGGGGTGTTCTTTGCCAGAGAATTGTGGTGCATCACCAAACTACAAATCCCAAGATCCCATCAGATGCAGCAACATAGCAGATAAAGTAAAATCAAAATGCTATAATTCTGTAGCGTGAAAGAGACATTGGACTCAATTGTCACAGACAATAACTGAAGGAATTATAATAGAGTGTGTGTTTCTCCCCTTTTAAATGTTTAGCAGTAATGTGCTTTTTCTGTCAAGCAATAGTGACTTAGTAGTGGCAGTAAATAATAGCAGCAGTAAAACCAAGCAAGGAATAGAAATAAGATTCCACAGCAAGTTAGTTCAGAGGACTATGTGACAGCCATAGGGATGCTTCTTCTTTGCCATTCCTTGCTCTTATATACTCATGAAGTGTCTTGGATATCCTTGCTTTCCCAAAGACAGACACTGATTTTTCTTTGGAAGTGCAAGTTCACAAAGAGATGTGTATTGTAATTGTGGTTCATGATTATCTGTATGCTGGAATGTGTATGCTAGGAGCAGTAAGACAGTGTTAACAGAGATATCTATGCCTTTTGAGGCACATTCAGCATGTCCTGCTGCCCAGGGTATCTTACCCCCTGCCTTCTCAAGGCTTTACAGATCCAGCCACTGATGATTCCTGTCTACCACCACCCCCAGCACAAAATAAATAAGACAGAATGCAAGATAAGGAAGGTTAATTACCACGTCCCTACCTGCACTTTGCCGTACATTTCTGCGGTTATAGCTATGTGTTCCCCATAGACATCGATTTCCACCAAATGTGCCCATGATGCTGCTAAGGAACCACGGTGATCATTCTCCACTTTGATGGTGAAGTCAGGGAGCTGACCCAATGGACCACAGTACTTGCTCAGGGTGTATTTGCATGTCCCTTCATAATCAAACATCACCCCATCAAACGTGACATAATGTGGATCCCCAAATACCCAGGACTGGCCAGATTTCACTGGGTAACAGCCCAGCACGCCATCCACAACACTGCACATTTTCTGAGTGCCACAGACATGCTCCTGGCACTCCATGGGGTGGGAAGGGTGCTTACAGGAGCATTTCTGGCTACAGTTATCTGTCAAGATGACCTCTTCTCCCAGTTGGTAATACTGGCCATTCAGCATACAACCACAGTGGTTCAGGGGCACACAAGCTGCTGCACTACGAATGTAACCTTTGTTGCAAGGGCAGCCTTCCCTACAGGGCTTGCTGCAGTAAAGGGGTGCCGTGGAATCCATGCAGCTGGCAGGGCAGGCTGTAGAGCACAGGTCATAATGGCTGTTCTCTGGACAGGTGATTCCTTTATGGAGAAAAATGTATACAGAGACAAAAGAAAAAAAATGTATCAGTGTGGGACCAAGATCTTTCCTTGCCTGAGACAGAGCTGAAATGCTCCCTTCTGTTCAGTGTTTTAGAATGATTTGCTCAACCTATTAGATGCAACCTCTGCTTTATCTATCCGCCCCCCACCCCATACACATCCCTGATAAATTAAAGAAGACAAGAAGGGCTGCTTGTAAATATTTTGCTGCCCAAGGCGAAGGACAAAACATCCACTGCCTTACTCCTTCTACAGAAGTAAACTGGACTGGCAGTTGAATCTCACTTCAGTTCCTGAAAAGGGGCAATGCCCTCTGTGGCTGGTGAGGACCGCAAACTAGTGCAGGACTTGTAGGACAAACCATGTGGGCACATACTCAGCACTGTCTTCCAAGAGAGAAGAATGACCATGGGGCTCAGAAGAAATAACACAGTAGCTATCTGTCAGCATATGTCCCCTCAAGCCCTTTGCCAAATACTATGGCTGAGGCTCAGAATAAGGATCTTAGTGGTTTACCAGTCATTATGATAATGGAGTGCTACCTCTAGTATCAGAGGCAACTTGCTTCTGAATACCAGGGGCCAGGAAACTTGATGTGATCATGTTCTACTAAGGAGCTTCCCTTAGACTTCTAGTTAGCTGCTCCAGGAAGAGAATGTTGGACTAGATCCCAGCCAGCAAGATCTTTCTTTCTTAGGGTCTTTGGTTCTTGCTCAAAAACTGAGGAAGCAAGATAGCCGCTTGGTCACAGGCTATCATATCCTGGCAAGAGGTATTGTATTTCCTGTTTACCTTTGGAGTGGGCAGTTGTTGGGGGTTGAGGGGGCACACTGGCCTTCCATTGAACTTTGAAAGGCCACAACACTATCGTGCCTTGTCCCTATGGTACACAATTTTAAATTTTTTTGATGAATTTGTTGGCCCCCAATCACCCCCAGTAATGGAAATATACATGATAGAATGATACGTTATAGAAAAGATTTTCACATTTGCCTCTATTTATGTATGTATAAATTAGCATATGCATATTTTATACAAATCTATTTCATCTTTTTTGGCAGTGGATATCACTCCAGTGATTCACAGGCATTTGATCAGGGGCCCATTCACACTACATAAATATAGTGTTATATTCCACTTTAGCTGTCATGGCAACATCCTGTGGAATCCTAGGTTTTGTAGCTTAGTGAGGTACTAGCTCATTCCAGCTGATAATTCTAAATATCCATCCCCAAACTGCCAATCCCAGGGTTCCATGGGAGGTTGCGATGGTGATTAAAATGGAATGTAGTGCTATAATTGTGTAGTGGGCATAGTTCCCTGATTTTATTTTATTTTGGACCCACCACAAGATGTGTCTTGTCTCCATTGGCCAACTGTGATGTTGCTTGCCTGACAACGTTCTGCATAAATCTGAAGCATGCTGCAAAGTACTATCCGGTTGCCTCTAGACATGCAAAGATCATATGTGCAACTTTCCATGAAGCTGGAAAGAGGAATAGTCTGAGCACAGTTTCCAAAAGGACCTGGAGATTTTTTCAGAATGCCACAATATTCTGGGCTTGAATAATGAGCCAGTTCAGTAGGAGAGCAAGCTGGCAATTCCTGGATGTTCCCACACTGGTCCTGGTTATTCTTTGCTTGCCAGCTTCTAGCAAAAAGAACAGCTGAGGTTGCCAAGATCCCATCTGATGTCAAGAAGTCATCTGCAGAGTTTCCATTCAGTGTTCCACAGAGGCCACAGGTAGCATTGTGGTAGCTGGCAGAAACAGCAATCTCCACATGCTGTTTCCCACGGAAGGACACTTCTACTCCCAGGTCGGTGACTATCTTCACAGAGAAGCCACTCTCAAGCACTTGGACTTTGCCACCAAAAAGGATCACTGGAAGATGAGTCTTTATCCCATTGATCTAGCAAGCAGTTCAGTAAAATAAAAGAGAATGAACATTATTGGTTAAGTCTTAGCTAGCTTCTATTTAAGAGAATGTTGCTGGAATTTAAGGGCCCCGAATGATATGACCTGAGCTAGACGGAGACTGCTGCCAGGGATATCCCCTTGGATCTGCACTTAGGGTGTAATTGTTGTTAATGTGTTCCTACATTTATTCCAGTGTCTATCTATTAAGGAAGCAAGGCCATAGCTGAGTGGTAGAGAATATGCAAAAGGTCCCAGGTTTCATTTCTATCAGCTCCAGTTAAAAGAGAGAATAAGAGTGGCATAGTGGTTTGAAAATTGGACTAGGACTCTGGAGGCCAGGGTTAAAATCCCCACTCAGAGACAGAAAGCCACTGGGTCACCTTGGGCAAGTCAAGCTATCTCAGCCTCAGAGGAAGGCAAAGGCAAACCCCTTCTGAACAAATCTTGCTGAGAAAACCCTACAATAGGTTTGCCTTAGGGTCACTATAAGTTGAAAATGACTTGAAGGTACCCAACAAGAGTTAAAAAGATCAGAAAGGAAGAGATGAAAGAAAGCTCCCTGCCAATATCTCAGAGAGATGCTGCTTCTTAAGACTGACCGTATGGATAGCTATACTAGTTTGTTGCAGCCAAATCCATAGAAAATTTTGTGGCACCTTAAAGGCTAACAGATTTTCTTTGGTATTAGCTTTTGTGGGTGGCAGCCCTGTCATAAACAAGCAAACAAAAATAAACAAAAAACAAACACAAAACCACAGTTATTATGGGGAAACAGCCTGAACAGGTATAAGAAATAAGATCTGAAAGTTACTGTTAGTTTCAGCACTAGAAATTTTAATTCACCTTGAGCAATTGGAGGAAGTTGGTTCAATGGCAAAATGTATACATGAAATATGGATGATGGATAGAAGGGTGGATGGATGGGTGGATGGATGGATGGATGGATGGATGGATGGATGGATGGATGGACAGACAGATAAACAGGTATGAAGAAAGACTCAGTAGGAAGGGAAGGACAGAGGAGAGAATCTGAAGAAATCAGTTTATCCATGGGCTAAATCTGGGATATTAAAGTCCAGTGACTCACCATGACTAGTCCAGTGGAATTTGTGGTGACAACAATGTCCAGCCCATAGACTGTCACACGCAAGTGCTTTATGCGTGGTGCATCTGTGCCACTACCCAGCATCTCTCCTTCCACTTGATAATACTCCAAACTGTCATTGTGTGAGGATCTGCACTTCTGAGAGAGCACATAAGTGCAGTTGCCCTGAAAGTGGTACAGTTGACCATCGAAGGTAATATAGTGCTGTCCACCCAGGACTTGGCAGGATGCCCTATGGATACCAATGGACAAATCTGTCAGTTTTGGCTTCTATTTTTCTAACTTAACTTTGGTTCACCCAGAATGTTGTTTTTGTTTTTGTTTTCTAAAAAAGTTTGCATTCAAATGTGTATGAATGTTCTTCTGATGCCTCCATTTTTTTCTAATATACCACTTTTTGCAAGCAGTTTTCCTAATCTCAACATACTTTAAATATAGTTTTTACCAAGATATTTTTAATGCACATTTTCCCTAATAAATGCATTTTGCATATATTATTTTGACACAACAACTGTATCACAAAATTTCAGAGGTGTGAATTTCAGTGGGCAGCTGAGTTTTCAGTTTGCATATTGGTTCCAAAAAGTGTGAAATGAAGTAAGTCCTGTTTAAAATGTGAACTGAATGAATTTCTCCCCCATGCCTACCGATAAAAGGGCTGACAGACATGATACCAGGAAGACGGCTGGCAAACCTCATCTACAACACAGATCCTGGCCTGGCATTTCACTCCATGACCAGCTGACATGCATTGGCACTTCTTCTCACAGGATGATTCACTCCAGAAGATGGCACTTGTTGGTAGGAAGTTAGCTGAAAGAATGAACATAACCCATATAAACACATGGAGTGACCACAGAGAATGGGCCTCATTGCTTTAAGAATGAACATATTAGCCAAAAGCATTTTCCCCATCAGTTAGAGAAAAAAGTCATGTTAAACACCGTGTGTAAAAACGTCCAACATTTTTAGTTATAGCATGAGAGATCTGTAACAACTGAATGTCAGTAAGAGGGAAATAACTTGGATGGCCAAGAAATCTACTTTATGGAGAACAGTCCTCTATTTAAAGGAGTGTCAGAGGACAGTCCAGTATGAAGAGATAGATTATATTTCTATTAAATCATGCTTATTCTTAACACATTTTGTACAGCACGGGAAGTTATGTCAAGAGTTACAGTTATGCGAATAAGCCTCCTACCCAAAGTAGTTAGCTATTCTTCTAGCTGCAGTTTTTAATAAGCAGCTCCTTTCTCCCCATTTCTTAAAATTAGCCAGTAGTTATTAACACTTACTTTTAATTAATAAATTGTAACTAATTTGTTGCTAAATAACAATAATTGCAAGCTGCTGGCCTACGATGCAGAACGTCCTCTTTTCCCGTCTACTTCGTCAACGCCTTAGCATTCACAAGAGACCACAAGGCAGAAGCACAGGCAAATAAATAGGTCTAAAAGCAAAAACAAGCTTGAATTCTCCATAGAAACCAAAGTGACTAAACTGAGGGAGTTAACAATAACAAGCTAATTAGCAGATCTGAGTTCTGATGCAACACAGCTATCCTTGGATGCTGAACACTCAGTTCTTATCTCAAGCACTAATAGGAGTGTTACAGCTCACCGTTTCAGATCGAATTTAAAGTAAGCAAGCTACAACTCCTTAGTTGCAACTGCTTGCTTCTAAGCTCTGAATTTTTCATTTAAATACATAAATTACCATGGAGAAATTTTAATGCAAGATCTGGGCCCGTTTTTGTCTTCCCAATATTTTCCACTCCATTTGACAATGGCTTTCCAGAGTCGCAGTCAGGTAGGGCCATTTCCCACTACTTCCTACCTGACCAGATAACCACAGCTGTCAGGCACTGAATGTGGGACTCTTTGGATACAAAGCACGCACTCTACCTTCAAGATGCAGACTCCTCTTTGAAATTTTAATTATTTTTATTGGCATTAATATTTGTTGGTTGCTTTTCTACTTGAAAGCTTTCAGAGCAAACAAAACTATATATAGAGAAGCCTCCTACTTCCTGTCAGTTGGGCAAATTAGACTAACCATTCATCACCTTCAAGATGTTTCAGACTTCAGCTCCTAGAATCCTTGGCCATCAGCTATGCTGGCTGGAGTTTCTGGGAGCTGAAGTTCAAAACATCTAGAGGACCATTGAATGAGAACCACTAAATTAGAAAAACTCATATAAGTTAGATCAATTCAACAACAACTAGCTACAATAAATAATGGATGTTGTATCTTCAGACACTCAACTGAAGAACAAATGCTAGGTATAAATAAAAGGAAACAGCTGTGGCCTTCATGCCTAGATTTTGAAATTCACAGATGATCTGTCCATCCCCTGCCAGAAGCAACATAGGGCCTTTCTGCACTACACTGTTATGGTGCTATTATTCCACTTTCAGCACCCTATGGAATCCTGGGACTGGCAGTTCAGAGAGGGGCCTTTAGAATTCTCAGCCAGAGAGCGCTTTGGCCTCAGTCAACTACAAACCCCAGAATTTCACAGGATGTTGAAAGTGGAGTAACAGCCCTATAACAGTGTAGGGCGGAAAGGCGCATACTTGGCCAGATGGATTTGTAGATGGATCCTTTACAGTTCTTCCTACGAGCTCATTGCAAAGCATTCAACATACCTTTGTACACACAGCCATTGGGCACTGCAAAGACATCCACTTCAAAAACCCAGCGACCAGGGTCCATGATGTTACTCATTGAGCTGATGTTAATGATGTTTGGAGTCCATGATCCAGGGATGTTGAAGTAGTTGTGAGCATCTCCACTGTTAAATCCAGCCTGAGGTGAGGAGCAGAGGAGGAAGGGAGGGAGGGAGAGAAAAGAACCATGATTTTAGCTTGGGGATTTCCCCTTTTTTGTCTCCTTAACAGCTTGCCAACTAGAGAGCACTCCTTTTCTTGCAACCATCTAACACGGAATGAGCTGCTCTGAAAAGGCACAAGGAAGTAATCTAATAAAAGAATGCACAAAATGTCTCAGAGGGTGGTGGGATCTTCTTCTTTGGGGGTGTTTAAACAGAGGTTGGATGACACAGCAGGGGATTGGACTAGATGGGCCTTTGAGTCCTTTACAGTTCTGTAATTCAATTTTTCCACAAGTCCATGA
Source organism: Cyclura pinguis (assembly GCA_030412105.1). Taxonomy (NCBI): domain Eukaryota; kingdom Metazoa; phylum Chordata; class Lepidosauria; order Squamata; family Iguanidae; genus Cyclura; species Cyclura pinguis. The sequence goes on along the minus strand of CM059606.1, from coordinate 11,970,743 downwards.
AAAAATCTTCCTGCAGGTACAGTTCTACAGCTAGGCAAAGCAAAGCAACTCCCTCAAGTGGTGAATGCAGGAAGTAGGGAACAACTCCCTGGTGAACTATCCTGAACCTGTGGGTCACCTCCTCTACTGGGAGATAGATCTCTCTCTGTGGATGAGGTCCTGTACTGCAGAGTATAGCATAAAAGTTCTATAGGTGGAACTATGCTGTAGCTCTCCCCTGAACCTCCCAAGGCTCACTGTTTTGCCATCATAGGGTTTTCTGGGCTGAGAGTGTATGATGCACCCAAAGTCACCCATGGCTGAGTAGGGAATTGAACCCTGGTCTGCAGGGTCACAGTTAAATGCTCAAACCACTGCACCACAGTGGCCCTAAAGCAGGATAATAGCATCTTTGGATTGGACTTACCACATTACCTCATTCCTCTTCTGTTGTTCTGCCAGTGGGAAACCATTTGGAGGAATGAAGTCAGATGATAAATCCAAGCCAAAGATCTTATTATCTTGGTTTAAGTGTGATTTTCCTGCCTCCTTAGATAAAGCCCTTAGTTAGATAGAGGAATTTGAGAGGTTAGGAGAGTTCGTCGTAGTCAGGGTAACAGATGAGTTAGGGTCAGGGTTGGTTGGATATGATTGAGAGAGAATGAGAGATGTGATTTATATGTATTAAATAGGAGTGTGGTGGAGTCTCCTTCTCTGGAGGTTTTTAAACAGAGGCTGGATGGCCACCTGTTGGGAGTACTTTGATGTGGGTTCCTGTATGGCAGGGGGTTGGGCTGGAAGGCCCCTGTGGTCTTTTCCAACTCTATGATTTTATGACTCTAAATAAGTAATTGTTGATGTTCTGTTCAATTCCTATTAAAGAAATCTTTGTGTGTGTGTGTGTGTGTGTGTGTGTGTGAAATACACTTGAATGTTAGAGAATTTTACACAAGAGGTATTAGTGGAAAACCTCATGGTGGAGGAATAGGGAGAAGTTCTCACAGGGACTCACTTCTTTTTTAACCATATATTTTTTAGGGTGGTAGCACTCTGCAATTGCAGATTGTCAGCCACCAGTTCAAGGCCAATGATCTTCATAGCCAGGTCCGGACACTGATATTTTGCTGCATATAGCAAAAGTACAAGAATACACCCTACTCTTGTTTTCAGAAACCAACAGAAATTGTAGTTAATTTTTATTTTGACATTCGAAACAAGGTACCATCCTCCACCGTATCTGATGGTTTAAGGAGTGCAAACAGGTCACGAGGCCCACAGAACGTCACTTTCCAAAATATAGTGTGTTTTAATTTTGATTTTTTAGTTCCATATTCTGTACCCTGCCTCGAGCCTTGGAGAGAGGTGGATAATAAAAATTTATTATTATATCAACAGCCAGAGTGGCCCTGTGGAAATGGCTGAGAAGAGGCCATTGCAGCTCCTGGATATCTGCCAACTGAGCTAACTGTGTCACTGCATCTAATGGCAATGTAGTGAGATTATTGATTAATGCAAATACTTTAGTCACTGTGGTGAAATAACTGTTTAATCATCAAAGCTTTTGGTTCTTATTTGTGTAGGAGACCACTGTGGTCATCCTCCCTTCCTGCTTCTATCCCCATAGCCCAAGCAACAACAACTGCTCATTCCTATGTCTAATCCAGAACTTGTGGTTAGCCATCCCATCGAAAGGGACACATCCAGTCAGATATGAAATGGAGAGAATAGCAGCAGCCAAGACATGTATTTTTTTGGTAGAACCTACCTGAGCAGGTGTGCCCTCCAAGCCAGTGTGAGCATCTCCACCACTAGCCTGCCCTGATATCCACTGGATGTCCTGGTAGTTCAGTATAACAAAAGACAGTTCACCACTGGAGGTTAAAACAGCCTGGAATGTGTTCACCTATACAGAAAAGGTAGCACAGCACATTGAATAGATACCACTAATATTTAGTTCCCTATTACAAGCTTATAATAACTGGTCACATCTCAAATCCTTTGAACCCTTCTTTGCTAAATGTTTCTTCTTTGGGGCTGGCCCTCCTGTAAGGCAACTGCCACAGGTAGCAAATATTAGGGAATAGTAACGTAACTTCCTCCTTACAGTTCCTCCTGGGTCATCTAGCCATTTTCCTCTCTATTAGCTTGTTGCTCCCTTGAGATGCTGTGAAGAATGCTACTCTGTTGCTGAGGTAAAATTCACTCACCAGTCCATTTGGCTTCTGCATGTGGCATTGAGGGGGCCCATCTTGTTTACCACAGGCAGTTAAATATCTTGACCAGCCTTGCTTCTCCTCCATGGACACCTTGTACAGCCATTCAGATGTTGGCAAACTACAGCTCCCAGCATGATGGCTAGGGCTGCTGGGACTGGAAGGGAAACGCTGGGGGCTGGAGCATAAATTCCCACCCCTGAAATTTTTGTTATATTCATTTATATCCCTCCTTTCTGCCATTACTGTGATTCAAAACAGTTTACAAATTATTAAAACCAGTACAGAAAGGTAAGCCAGTAGAGATGCTAAGGACATGTTGTAATACAGGGAAGGGAAAACTATGGCATTCCAGATGTTACTGGACTTCAGTTCCCATAATTCTTCATAATTGGCTATGGTTATTACAGCTGATGAGAGTGGGAGATGCAGTCTGACATCATATGGTGGGCCACGTGTGGGGGGTGTGCAAAATTCACAGGGCCTGCCCTACCATTAGGTTAAAGAAAGCAGCTGTCTCAGATCGCAAATTCTGTCAGAGAAGTGGCAATTCCTCTGCCATTTTTCCTGAATTTCTTGCAGGGCATTTCCCTCAATAGAAAGAGCTTGGGGTACCCCATGGCCTTGCTGTCACCCCCTAAACTAACCCTGCTCATGGAAGATGCTGCCCTGTCACCAGTTTTCAAGAAAGATCCACATGTCTTATCTGAAAAAAATTCTGTAGGTGTAATGGGAAAGTGGCATTTTTTTGCTTTTTGTCTCAGGCAGCAAAATAACTTGGCATGCCTCTAGCACAACAGGTCTCAAAATTTCGACTGTCTCAGCCAAAGTTGGAGCCTGTGACAAACTTTTGAATGTCACAGGTAAAGCTACCAATCTCTCAGCATTAGAAAACAGTGATTGCACTAGCAAATTCTGGCTGTGTGTTTTGTTAATTTGGGACAGTGCCTGAAGGGAGGAGTTGAACCAGTGATTATGTTCAAGCTCAAGAACACAAATCGGAACAAATTCATATGAAGACAGCACTGGTTTGTTATGACTTAGACCATATATGAATGGCAGAACCGTTGCACTTTTCCTCCCTTCAGTCTGAACAAAAGCATCTTATTCCACTTAGCAGTCATTTTTAATTTTGTATTTTATATTCATTTAAACATTTTTATGGATTCACTGCCTTTACAGACTATGCTCTAATCTGAGATGTGGACAGCATGCAATACATTGAAAAAAATCTAACATACAAAACTAAATTAGTAACTGAAGACAACATAAAATGCAGTCGGCCCTTCACATTTGCAGGTTTAACTTTCACGGATTTGATTATTTGTGAGTTTCTCCAGCTCCTGTCCCCCCACCTCAATTGCCTTTTTTCCCAGAGGAACCATCTATCTCAGTGGCTACAAGCAGGCTGCTCATCCCTTTAAAAAGCTGCCTCTGCTCCTCCTCCTCCACCACCACCGGCCTCTGCCTGGCCTGATAAGGATGGATAGCAGCCCAATTTATCAGCACCACAAACCTTCGCCTGATGTCCCCCCCACACCCAAAGAAGGAGATCAGAAAAGAGGAAATATAGGGCCACCACACCAACCAACCCCTTTCCGTGACCTGGTATGGACCCTGTGTGCCCACTCTCCCCTCCATGCCTCAGTCTCTTTTCCACAGACACAGACCCACATGATATTTGCAGTTTTTCCACCCTTTGTAGGAGTCCTGTCCCCACAGCCCTATTGAGTGTGGAGGGCTGATGATAAATTTAAAACTGTATTTGAAAAAAAACAGCAACCGTGGGCATCAAAGTTAGTGATTTCATTTCCCTCTCCCTCATTTTTTAAAATCCTCAGTCATCATGTGACATACGGGCCATTAAAACTGTATCAAATTATATGACAGTGTGGAACAACAAAACATTTCGGGATGGCAGAAGAAAAGCCAGAGATTATTTTGCTCAGAGGCTTAGAACAAGCAGCAGGTCAGGTAAACTGTTAGCGTTGCAGCTTCTTTTTGGTCTTGTTTCTGAAGCCCTTGTAATGATGGGAGTGTGCCTTCAAGTCGTTTCTGAAATATGGCAGCCCTAAGGTAAACCTATCACGGGGTTTTCTTGGTAAGATTTGTTCTAAGCTTAGTTCATTGCCTTCCTCTGAGGCCATTTCCGCACTAGACTTTTATAGTGCTATGATTCCGGCTGGCCCCTCCCAGAACTGCAAACCCCAGGATTCCATAGGATGTTTCAAGTGGAATCATAGCACTATAAAAATCTAGTGTGGAAATGGCTGGAGGCTGAGAGGGCATTTCTATGGGTGAGCAGGGGATGTGAATCCTCGTCTTTCAGGGTCGTAGTCCAACAACATTAAACCACACTGACTCTCTTTTGAACCCTCGCATTACAATTTACAATCAGCTAGTGAACAGAGCTAGTGGAAGAGAGAGTCATAGATATATGCCAATCTTGCTAAGTTCCTTTGGTTATGGTAAGAATGCCAAACCAAAAGTTATTTTAAAATAAATAAATTCTTTCAAAATGCTATTTTAGAAAGTAGGAATAGCTTGGTTCTTAAAGAGGTAGAAAGAAAGAATAGTGTTTAGTTTTCCAAATGGCACACTTTTAGTTTAGTTCAAGGTATATAACCATAACATAGTGACCTTAACATAATGTGACAGTGTTTTTATTGTAAATGTATTACAGTATGTATGATTGTATTGTATTTATTATTTGTAATTGTTTGAAATGGTCGGTAGACAAATTCAATGAATTTATCTGTATCTGTATCTGAATTGGGGACTGCATATATATATGTATGTATGTATGTATGTATGTATGTATGTATGTATATGTATATACGTGTATGTACACACACACACACACACACACACACACATTGTAAATACCAGTGACCATGTTGCTTAGGGGAATTCTAAAGGGAGTCCAAAAAGTAACTTTTCCAAGCTTTGTGTAACTAGAGTAGAATCAGTCCATTTGGCCACAAAGAATTTCACTTGCCTTTTTCACACTGCGGTTTAACTGGAGCAGAAAGAAATCAATGCTCTCCTGACGGCTCCCTTGATTTTGTTGGCAAGCGGAACTGTTAGAACTACTCAGTAATCTGGTCACGACGTCCTGAGAGCTTTGAGTTCTTAAGAAGGCATTTAATCCAGATTTATTGTGACATTTATGGCACATTAAATGCAGGCCAGGTGGCAGGGAAACACAAGTAAGCATAGAACATGGTTACAGAACTCAGTTTGCACTTGGAGAATGTTGTCTTTTTTATATATGCCTGCTGAAGACAGTATTCCTCAACCCTCTGCCTTTTCCTCCTATGCCCCTTTTTATCACATTTCTTCTTTTGTCCTTCTGGACTTATTGCAGGCTATGTTTGGCTAGCATGCTTCTCTTGCCTGAATATTGTCGCAGAGCACGTTTGGCACAAGATATTTATGAAGCTGAAGCACAAAGTGAGGCCTGTTTCTCAATGCATGGTGATAGCACTTTGATACCACTTTAAAATCTAGGTCCATAATACCTCAAGCCAGCTAAATTGTTTTGATACATGAGAGAGAGAAAAAACCTGACCCTTCCCAGTGTTGGTGCTTTAATTCCCAACATATATGGGGGATGCTCAACTTTCCCCCCCGTGGCTCTTCTTTTAAGTTTCTTCTTTTAAAAACATTTATAAGCACTTGTGTTTAGATTGTCCTTAATTGGGAACAGTTGGTTCTGTCATATTTGCAGCTGCCCAGGACAGGGAGATAGCCATATTTCTAATATTTGCAGCTAATCTAATGTGCTGTGGGCAGTCCATCCCCATTCAAAGAAGCCTACCTTGGAGGACAGGGATCCATAGAAAGCCACTTCATCCCAGGTGGCCACAAAAGCCCAAGTGGCAATGAACTTTTCCTTTGGGAAATAGGTGTTGATGTCTGCCGTCACTCTCTGCAACAGCCTCTTGTCTTGGCTCTGTCTGTAGTATACCTCACCTTTGATGCGGTTATCAACGTCAGCCCAAAATGGGGCCACAAAAGCCCGGCCATCAGTCAGGGGGAAAGGATCAGGAGTGAACTGCCTGACAGGCTTGTCAAATGATAATACTCCATTATTGTTCACCTGTGGGGATGGAACAGTGAATTTTTTTTCTCTTGTCATGTTTAGCATACTCAGCATAGCATAGGCAATGAGTCAGATCACTTTGTAGCTGGGAGTGAGAAGATAGTAGACTCCTATAACTACATGGTAAATTGTGTAAATGAGTAGAACCTGCAACATAATGTTGCAGTGTGAAGTGATCAAGGAAAGGTCAAGGGGCCTTTCCGCACTACACTGTAATAGTGCTATTATTCCACTTTCAACATCCTATGGAATCCTGGGGTTTGGAGTTTAGGGAGAGGCATTTAGAATCCTCAGCCAGAGAGCTTTTTGGCCTCAGTAAACTGCAAACCCCAGAATTCCACAGGATGTTGAAAGTGGAATAATAGCACTGTAACACTGTAGTGTGGAAAAGCCCAAGGACTCCATCTCCTCCATTACTGTTTATTCCCCCTCCCCCTTGTTTTATTCTTTCCTCTACCTCATACTCTTTTAGACATCTCCATAAGGATTTCTAATGGAAATGGGAAGGACACCAGCAAGAGTAGGAGTGTGGCCAATTTCTCACCCCACTTCAGCCTTCTAGGGCAGCCCCTCAGCAGAATGCATCACCATAGGCAAAGTAACCAGAAGTAATGTGACCATGGTTCCAATTTTGGCTGAATTTTGGCTTTTTTTTTTAACTTTTTTCAAAGATGCAAAGATACATGGATTGGAGCAAAATTACACTTCTTGCCCATTATTGGTGGAGCCTGTGGTGGAAAAGATCATCCCAAATTTTAAAAATATCTGGGACAGGTCTAGGGGCTTTGGAAGGCTTCAAGGGCTACACTTTTTCCAATCTGCTCATGAACCAAGGAAGATTGGGATATCACTTTGTTGTTGTTTTTTTCCAGAAAAGCACTTTTCTTTCTTCCTTTCTTCCTCCCTCCCTTTCCTTCCTCCCTCCCTCCCTTCCTTTCTTTCCTTCCTTCCTTCCTTCTTTCTTTCTTTCTTTTTTAAATTTTCCAGCTGGGACAAGATGGGAGGGTTTCATATTTTGTTCCTGGAAGCTGGTAGGAGCAGGAATTTTAATTTCTGAGCAAAATATTTAAATTTAGGGATAGGATTGCCAGGTATGCCTTAGCATGCCCCCTATTTGGGGGATGGAATGCTTTTCCTTTCATATTGATATAACAAGACCCCAGAAAATTCTCATATTTTTGGGTGTGGGCCCTTCATGAAGGCAGAGATGTCATATATGTGTATATGAAATACCATGTTATTTATGCCTATGGATGATATGTTAATTTTACAGAGAAATGCCTGGCTACGTTGACTGAAATCAATAATTTCATTTGTATTTAGGCAGAACACAAACTTGTTAATAGCTGCTTCCCGACTGTAAGCCTTGCATGTCATCTTATCACTTCTTTGAAAACCTTGCAATACTATTTGAGGATAGGGTAGACAAGGGCTCAAGGTGGGGCCACAAGGTGTTCAAAAAAACCTTGGGAGGGCCATCTGTTGTCTGTGGGCCACCAAATTCTCCAATTCTGGACCCATAGGATGAATATAATTTCTTGTGTTTGTGTTATGTTTGCCAGAGTAAAAGATTGAGAGAGATCTTGTCCCTTTTGTGGTTGTACAAATATAGGAATTTCAGCAAGTGTTGTTTGCTGTCTGATTGTGTGACAAGCAACACCTACTGAAGTTCCCTTGTCTATACACCCATTAAAGGTACAGGAGCCTTCACCAGTTTTCAATCTGGCCACCCATAGATAAGATGAAACCACAGGAAACAGCAAAAGGAAACTTACATAGAGGGACTTGTATCTTTTGCCATAAAAGTAGAAGAACTCAGAGACTGAGATTTGAGGAGATGCTCCATCATCTGCTTTTGGGGTGTTTTTGTCTTGGTACTTAGGTCCATAAGGGTAGAGCAGTGTGTCTGAAAAGATAGCAAGAACAAAAAATCAGGGGTAATAGTAATTAGGAATTTTGTGGATCTACCATGCAGCATCACAATGTCCAAAAAGAAAATGGCAGCTGGTTTTCATTTTTCAACAGACTGTAACACCAAAGAACTGTACATTTTCATGCTTTCACCACATTGATATGGCATGTGTTGGTGCAGACATATGAGTAAAGACATATTGAAATGGTATGGCCTACAAATAAGCTGATCTTTCCAGCCCTACTGCGTACCATTTCTAGCATCAAGTAGGCAAATGCTAAATTTAATGTTCTACCATGTGCAAGGCTCCTTGCAAGAAGTAAGCTGTACATGAGAGAGAAAAGAGTTCTGTCCCAAACAATGCCCTGTCATACTAGATTTCTACTTACAGGAATTTTTGTTTCAGTGCAAGAGGGCATTAAAATAATGTGATGCCCACCTGCAAGTTGAAATGACAAAGTACAGGCAGTCACTTGAAACTTCACGATTTCATTCTAGGTGTGCTGAATATCAAGGAAAATAATTAAAAAGCAGAGGAGGAGAGAAAAATTGACCTAGATTTTTGTGCATTCGACTTACCTCTATTAGTTACTTGTTCCAAGGATAACACCTGTAATGCTGAAGTTAGAAAAACATTAGTAGAATGAAGAACATGACCCTCAGCCTGAGGTCAAGCATCTTCACCCAGCCCCAGCCCCCAAGGCATGGTTGACAGCTGTCTCCTACCCTGTTGTTGTTATGTGTCTTCATGTCATTCTCAACTTATGGTCAGCCTAAAGTGAACCTATTGTAGGATTTTCTTGGTAAGATTTGTTCAGAGGAGGATTGACATTGCCTTCCTCTGAGGCTGAGAGCAAGGCCTCCTTAACCATTAGGCACTTCAAGCACAATGCCAAGGGCCTAAAAAAAATGTAGGGCTTATGAAAATATCCCTAGTGGTTCAGCAAGGTGAGGTAGTGAGTCAAATACAAGAATGCCAAGGGCCTACCAAACTTTAATGCAGCACTGGCTGAGACAGTTTGACTTGCCCAAGGTCACCCAGTGGGTTTCTGTGGCCAACCATGGATTTGACCCCTGCTCTCCCAGACTTCTAGTCCAATATTCAGATTACTACACCATGTTGGCTCTTACCGGACTGCTTGTACCCTAGGCTCCACTTAAATTGTCCCCACCTCATGTCCCAGGTCGCCATTTTGATTTGCCACATTTCCCCTGACATAGCATTACTCCAGTGCATTGTGTGAGTTTAAAAAGACAGTCCCCAGAATGCCATTAGGGCTGCCCAGTGGTACTTGGCATAGCACTGCTGCTGAATATTGCTACCATTACCAGGTAAGATGATTGAGAACAGCACTGATATGTGAGGACTGGTTTTAGGCTTGAAAACAGTCATTTGCCTGGTCATCTGTGATGAAGAAGTATCACCTCCAAGTATCCAGGTGAAGAAGAGGGATCTCCTCCCACTTTTCCTTAAACTATCTGTATACCCTAAATGACTACCATAGGAATCTGTGATCATGTATGCACAAAACTGTGATCGTTGTTCCCTGACTTTACTGCCTGTTGGACCAACTAGAGCAGGTGGCCTGTCAAAATGATCTCCCTCCATTCCGAAGCTGATGTAATTGTGGGAAAATTAATGACTAGATCTAGCCATCTGGTATTGCTCACAGTGCCTACCCGGGAACATATGCGATATCAACCCAGGGATGAGAGAGGAGCTGGCATATTCTCAGTCTGCTAAACTAGCTGACACATAGTACAGCTGTTGGGGAATTCATATATAATGTGCACACACAGTACCAATGATTATATAAATAAACAGTGCATAGGAGAATAGGTTGCTCCCATCACGTGGTTGTTAACATGATGGACCAGAAGTACAGTGAGATGAAGAGGCAGTGCTAAAGGGGATCTCATTCATCATTCATGAGATAGTCATATTTTCCCTCACAATAGGAAAACTCCAAATCTCCCCCACCACATCTTTTCTACACTAGCTCCATTAATTTAGTCATGGGTCCGTATTCTTGACTTCCTGCATGTAATACCGTTTACTTTCCAGACATACTCAAGCTCCGTGACATCACCAAGCTCTGCTTCTTGACGTCATCACCCAGTGTCTGACACTCAGCTCTTGACACTCAGGCTTTGGGCAAACGGAGACCTCACAGTTTCCTTAGGCAGGGTTTCTCTGGGATTTGAGCCTGGGAAGCATCACGCTTAAGCAAGACTGATATGCTTAAACCAAGGGCCCTTTCACATTACACAAATAGAGCACTAGGCATACCTTTAACTGCCATCATTCCATCCTATGGAATCCTGTGATTTGCAGGTGTGGGAAGGGTATTTAAACGTCTCTGCTAGAGAGCTCTAGTGCCTCTACAAATGACAAGCCCCAGGATTCCATAGGATGTAGCCATATTGTGCTATATTTGTGTAGTGTGAAAAGTATTCCAGAAGTGTGGAATTGTGATCACCAGATGTTGCTTGACTACATCTTCCACCATCCCTGTCCATTGGCCATTCTGGACAGAGCTATTGGAGCTGGAATTCAGCAACCCACCTTAAGCTAATGCTTCATTTTGAGGCAATAGTATTCAGTGACAGCTTTTATCATGGGCTTTCCATGACTTGGGCAGGCTTCCTTCAATGTTTTTCCTCACAGTTCAAGTAAAAAAATAAAATAAAACCAGAGCTTTCAAGAATGATGACGCTGGCTGATATGTTCTGTAAGTTTTATCCCCAAAATCAATTTTTCTAGAGGGAAAAAAAAGAATCATTAAAAGTGCTTTCGGACATACTTACCCAACAGCAATATGTCTGCAAGCAGAGGGAGGTGTAGTCTCATTATTCCAAATTTCTTTGTTACTTCTTATATGATAAATTCTGTTCAAATCCTGAGAATTAGTAAATTATTCTGGTTTCATATTGTAAAGATCACTGTGAATGCATTTAGGCAGCAATTTTGTGCACTTTTACTTGTGTTGAACAAAGGAAGTCTTACCTCTGAATAAACTTGAATAGAATTGGCTTGTAAGCTATTCTTTGTATTTACATATCAATTGAAGAATTCTTACTCCACTAGTTACATTAGCTTTAGTTCTTTAACTGATCTAATGTAGGCAAAAATAATGGTTCTGAAGCAAGAAGTATACCGTCTTTGTCTCTGGGTAAACAAATGATTATTATTTGCAACTGAATTTTGAGGGTTTGAACCAAAGCTTACTGGCATTGCCCCAAATGCTCTGCTGCAGGGCTCCATATTTAATTTCCCATAATGCCTCCAAACACCACTACCACATCATGAAATAACACAGCTATGAGAGGTGTTCTCTCTCTTTCTGTGATAATGGGGACCATCTTTCCGAATGACTTCACATTGTGATACAACATCAAAATTCACCTCCAGTACTTAAAATTTTTGGCATTTGGTGTCTGCAAGCAATAGTTCAGCCCCATGCTGAAGTAATTACTTTACATGAGCAGACATCTTATCTTTTTCAGAATTGTCCAAGAACATTTTGCTTCCTGAAGTAAAATGGCAAATGGTTCCCAGCCATCTAAATCAAGGTTCAAAACTACAAAATTATTTTGGTACATGAGACCAGAGAATCCCACAGTTGCTTCGCCCTCTCCCTGGCAGTAAATATTCAGAAATAATAAGCCAAATAACCAACAATTTGTTGTATTTTCATTGCATGCTAGGACTGGCCCTGATGTGATTTCATCCAGTCTTCTGTTTCTTTTTCAACTGAAAATGACTAGTCATTGTAATTTTAGCTGCTGTGGGGCAGATATGAAATATTTTTTCTCTCCTTTTGCACAAGTTTGTTGTGACAGGGTGCTTTACTAGGCTGACAACATTAGAAGCGCCCTCACAATTTCTTCTACTGTATAGCTCTGTATTACTCTGGTAATCCGGTTTTGTTGATGAACATTGCAGCATTATCAGAACCCCATTACCCAACCTGGTGCTTTTACATCTCCTCTCTTTCTCTTCCACTCCTGTAGAACTCAGATATAAAATGTACAGTTTAAATCAATGTTTCCTGAGAATTATGCCAAGTTACTTTCCTCAAAGGAACTTGGAGCCCTATGAATGGTTTCTCCCATTTTATCTTTTTGAAAACATTCTGTTAATCACATTTTTAAAAGCAAACAGGAAAATAAAGCCCAAACCCACAGAATTCACTGAACATTTTTCCCCAACATTGCATAACTAGAGCAATATGACATCATTTTTAACTACCATGGCTCCATCCTATAGATTCTTAGGATCTGCAGTTTGGGAGACGCTAAGAACTCTCTGGCAGAGGATTCTAAAAATCTCATGAAATTACAAATACCAGGATTCTATAGGGTGACAGTCTGGCAATTAAAGTGGAATCATAATGCAGTTAATCAGGTCATGATTAACTGACATTAGATTAAACTAAGTCATATAGCTCAAGTTCTTGTTGTTGTGTGCCTTCAAGTCATGTTTGACTTAGGTGACCCTCAAGTAAAGCTATCATGGGGTTTGCTGGCTGAATTTTTGTTCAGAGGGGGTTTGCTCCTGCCTTCCTCTGAGGCTGAGAGTGTTTGACTTGCCCGAGGCCACCCAGTGGGTTTCATGGCTGAGTGGGGACTCAAACCATTACATCACACTGGCTCTCCATGACTAGGGGCGGACAGTTATTTCTGTGGTTTGTTCCCCCACCACCACCAAAAGTTGGGTCAGAATAAAACATGGGATGCTGGAAGTCTAGGGCCATTTCTGCACTAGACTGTTATAGCGCTGTGATTCCACTTTCAACATCCTATGGAATCTTGGGGTTTGCAGTTTCGGGAGGGGCTAGCTGGGCTGCAAACCCCAGGTTTCCATAGGATGTTGAAAGTGGAATCACAGCACTATAACAGTCTAGTGCGGAAATTGCCCAGGACTCAGTAATGAGACCTGGAGCCCATTTGTACTACACCCTTATAGTGCTGTATTCCACTTTAACTGCAACATCCCATGGCATCCTGGGAGTTACAGGTTAAGGAAAGCATTTAGAGTTCTCAGCCAGAGTGCTCTAGTGCCTCCCAAATGATTTTGTTCTAACTTGTCAAATTGTTTAGTATACTTTTGGTCTGTTTAAGTTATTTTACTGTTTTAAATAATTTTAAACTCCTTGTATTGTTTTAATTCCCCGTCATTGTGAAAACCCGGGCTAGAGGGTAGGATATAAATATTTTAGCAAATAAACAAAAGAAATGAAATATGCTCCAAGAACTGCATACTTTGACAGCCCTTCCAACATTTATTTAAAAGATTCCTATTAATTTTATGCTGTCTTGTTGGGCATAAGGCAGACACTTTTACAAATGGTTTTAGAACATATTATTTAGATAATACAGATACTAGCTTGTAGAGTGAGAATGACCAGATTTTGTTCCACCTTCTGTGATAACAGAATTCAAATCTGACTTCACAAACTAGCCTTGAATAATGTCAAGAAAACAAAAATAGTGGCCATAGATGATTAACATAACATTAAAGCAGGTGATGAAGACATTGAAATAGTTCAAGATTTTCCATACCTTGGTTCAGTCATTAATCAGAATGGAGACAGCAGTCAAGAAATCAGGACTCAGAAGGGCAGTTATGAAGGAACTAGACAAGATCCTGAAGTATAAAGATATCTCATTGAATACTAAAGTTAGGATTGTGCATGCCATCATATTTTCTATGTATAGTTGTATATAGTTGTATAGTTGTGAAAGCTGGACAGTGAAGAAAGCTGATAGGAAGAAAATCAACTCATTTGAAATGTGATGCTGGACAAGAGTTCTACAGATTCTATGAACTGTTAAAATGATAAATGAATGGGTCCTAGAGCAAATCAAACTTGAATTCTCCCTAGAAGCCAAGATGACTAAGCTGAGGCTGTCATACTTTGGCCATATCATGAAAAGAAATAACTCCCTAGAAAAGACAGTAATGCTTGGTAAGGAAAAGAGGAGGACCACATTACACATAGATAGACTCAGTCAAGGAAGACATGTCCCTGGATTTGCAAGACCTGAGCAGGGCATTTGATGACAGAGTGACAGGTCTCTCATCCACATATGTCAAGACCAACCTGAAGGCAGTTAACAACAACAACAACCAACCAAAGGACACTTCAACAATTTCTTTACATAATTCAGACACCAATCCTCTAGATTCATAATGTCCACTTATGCTGCATGAGTCAAATGTGGTTAACACATTCAGAGCCCTCAAAGTTCTATATATGTAGAACGCCAATGAAGCAAACCTCTCCCATGCTACCCATCCAACAACCCTGTCAGGTAGGTTTGAGCACAATTGACTTAAGAGTCACTTGAGGAACATCAGGGATGAATAGGCATTTCAACCTGAATTTTCCACATGTTAAACTACTGCATTATAGCTGCTGCTACTGGAAAGACAGATAAGTATCAGAATATAAGTATGAATATTTTTGGAAGCAAATAAAAGAAGAGTCCTCCTGATTGTTTCACTCAAGCTGCGAAAGTAAAATTCTTACCAGCCTCCTATGAATATCTGTAGAACAAAACTCCAGAACATTTGTGATATCGGTCCCTGTTGCGCACATGATCACCTCCTACAGCTTGTGGGGGTTTTATACGTGCTCACCCAGGCAGTGAAACCAAAGAAGAGATCCTGGACTTCTAAAGAAGGAATGAATAGGTTCATTTCTCAGTCCAACGTGGGGCTGGAGTATTTTGGCAGGAATATATTGTCCTTTGTCCTTCTTTAACTGACCCATGGTAGTCAAGTCCAATCCCTGGCAACCCAGGGGACAGATGTTAAACTGGACAGTAGGTTTTCTTTTAAAGAAACTAATAATAATGGGTAGACTTGGCAAGGAAAGTCAGTAGTAACACACAACTGGTAATGAACTAGAGGTAAGCAGCAAAGGTGGAAGGTTTTGCTATTCTCGTATAGCTTTAAAAAGGTTAGATTTGGGACAGTGAGGTATATGGTGTTTTGAAGTGTTGGACTAGGAATGCAGGAGACCAGGGTTTGAACTTCTGCTCAGCCATGGAAACCTACTGGGTAACCCTAGGCAAGTCACACTCTCTTAGCCCAAGAGAAAGGCAGTGGTAAATATTCTCTGAATGAATCCTGCCAAGAAAACCATAGCATAGAGTTGAGTTGAATGCATATGACCACAGCAACAAGGTTAGTCTTGAGTATATTGAGTATATATTGGGTATATCATATTTACCATACTGAAAACTGGAGCGTACTCCTGTACCTTCAGCTCTAATATTTCATGATTTTATGAAGGTAAGAATATACTCAGAGTGTCAGGGTGATATAGTGGTTTGAACATTTGACTATGACTCTGGAGACCAGGGCCTTTTCCACACTAGACTAGTGCTATTATTCTACTTTCAACATCCTGTGGACTTCTGGGCTTTGTCATTTACTGAGACCAGAGAGCTCTCTGGCTGAGAATTCGAAATGCACCCCAGGATTCCGTAGGATGTTGAAAGTGGAATAATAGCACTATAACAGTGTAGTGTGGAAATGGCCCAGGGTTCTGTTCCCCATTCAGGCATAGAAACCTCCTGGGTAACCTTGGGTGCATCACACACTCTTAGCCCCATGAGAGGTTCACTTTAGGGTCTCTATAAGTCAGAAACAACTAGAAGGTAAACAAGAGAAGAAGGAGGAGGAGGAGGAGGAGGAGGAGGAGGGGGATGTACTCCACAAATGTCTTGATATTGAATGCCCATGATACAGTGGCTATAACCCACGCAGTATAGAAAGCATTGAAGTCTTCTAAATTTGGAAGTGGGGTGTAATGAGGGATATGCACACCAAGGCAAGCTCCTTCCCACTGTCACTAGCTGTGTGGTTCTCACACACCATGGATTTTTCCACAGATTAAAGGGCAGTTGCAAATGAATTAGTTGTTTAAAGCTATATTCTACTGTGGGAAGGTGGGAGCAGTTACAGAAATGGATGTCTTTCCCTCACAGGCTTCTGAGGAGAGCAACACTAAGTGCCTAGCAGGAGTACATGGCAAAGGAAGTGGTGACTGCTTCAAAGACAGGCAAAGGAGAAAGTGATAGATTGTCTTCACACCAGAAACCTAAACCATTACCCTATTGCAGCCTCCCTCAACTTAGTACTCTCCAGATATGTTGGACTATGACTCCCAGAAGTTCTCTGCCAGTGCTGGGTTGCTGCTTCTAGGAGTTATAAGTCAACGTATTTCAAGGACACCAGGCTTAGGTTAGGGATGGGAATTATATAGCCTTTAAGATGTTGTTGTACTGCATCTTCCAGAATTCCTCATCATTGGCTATGCTGGTTAAGGCTGCCAGGTATAACAGTCCAACAACATCTGGGAGAATATGTGATTCTTACCACTTACCACTTCCAAACTGGGACATAGGTGGCCAGAGAACATCAGAGTGAGGCCAAGATACCAGAAGTTAGAAACAAGGATGAACAGATAATCCAAAAGAAGCTATAGCAATTTGCTTTTACCTGGGCCTATTGAGAATGGCAAGATTCTGCCCTTCCTTTCCTGGTGAGTTGAGTGCAACTTACTTTTGCATTTTGAAGCAGTTTACAGCAATTGAAGTAAACTGAGGACGAAGGGGAAAAGTGGGAGGAGAGAGAAACTGGGGTATTTTGAAAGTAGCAAAAAAGTGAGAGGACAGAGGATTAATTGGGACTATCTCTGCAAAATCATGACAGTTGGAGAACATGGGTCTTCCTGTCTGTACTGCAGTGGTCAACAGATATAAAAGATGTCAACATATATAAAAGACTGAAATCTAAATTGCCACCAGCATGACTGGACATCTGTTCTACTTTCTGATGACACAGGGCTGGAAACTTCCATCCAGATTGAGAAATGCATGTCATCCATTTAGTAATGGCTCAGGGGTTTGCTGTTCTGATGCTAGAGTGGCCCTGTACTTTTGATAGCTAAACATCAGCTCAATAGATGCACACTGATTCCCTGGCATGAAAATTAAATTTTAACTGCTTAATTTCTGACCACTGGCTGCACAGAAGCAGAACCATGAAAAGAAGACACTTTAGGATACAGTAATAATAACCATTCACTCATTGTTATAATATGCAATTTAACAGCCATGGAAACATCCCATGAAATCCTGGGATTTGGAATTTAGGGAGCAGTATATAGAATACTCTGTCATAGCACGCTAATGCCTCACCAAACTACAAGTCTCAGCATTTCACAGGACAAGCCATGACAGTTAAAGTGAGATAACAAGACTATAATTGTTTACAGTCAGCCTTCCACATTTGCTAGTTTCACCTTCACGGATCTGATTATTTGTGTGTTTCTCCGACTCCTCCCCCTGGTACTTATCTTCCAGGAACCTTCCCTCTTGGTGGCTCTGATCAGGCTGTGCAGTCCTTTGAAAAACGGTCTCTGATTTTCTTCTTCATTCACCAGCTGTTGCCTGGCCATCTAAGGATGAATCACAGCCTGATTTCTCAGTACCATAAACCCTCTCCCAATGCAAGATGGGCAAGAGAGAGAAAGTATAGGACCACCATGCTGACCCCCTTTTCTTCACCTGGTTTAGCCCCTGGTTGCCTGTTCTTCCCACCATGCCTTGGACCCCTTCCTACAGATGTACATGCACATTTTGATATTTGCATTTTTTCCACTTTTGTGGGGATCCTGCACCCCTAACCCTAGCGAATGTGGAGGGCTGTCTGTCCTTGCATAGCATTAAAGCACCTCTTGTCCAACTTAACAGTAAGAGCTGTTACTGCAGAAGGTGGCAGATTCTTCTTCAATGGAGATTTTTAAACAGAAGTTTGATGGTCACACCTCTCAGAGATATTTTTGCAGAGATACATTTGGAATGCAGCCTCCAGAGATACATTCCAAGAAAGATTTGTCTTCCATCTTTAAATTTATGTCACTTGCTCCCCTCCCAAAGGTATGGGGGCTCTGACAGTCTGAACTTGTTCTACCCTCTACTTGACCATGATAATGGTGGTATTCAACCTCAGTTCTTTGAGCATATTCCCTGCTAATTTCCAGCTGCCTTTTGGCTGCTGGTGAGACGAAGCAGGGAAAAAGAAAGAATGCAGTTAACTATTAACAGGTAATACGTCTCTGTTCCTTTCTCCCAGGCGGATGTGGGTTTTTCTCTTCTTCAGCAATGTCATTGTTCTCAGCCACCATGGGGCTGCTAGTCCACATTATACTGCCATTTCCCAGAAAGAGGACCAATTATTCATTCGGAGCTGACTTCTTTAGGAATTGCAATTACCTTTTCGTCCCTCATGATGCAGAGAGTGGTGTTCACTTCTGAGCATTCCAGCTCTTTACTCTAGTCCATGGGTCAGTGAACCCACTCAGGGTTCCAATTTGCCCTTTAATGGAGTTATTTCAGGTACTGACTCCTAGCTCCCCAAAAGGTTCCGTACCTTGGACAGCTCCTTCAAGGTTCACAACTATATCCTGGACTGGATATGGAAGCCATTAGCTGCCACTGTGCTTCCCTGAGTACTGAATAACATTGGGCCAGCAGAGAAACTATTAAACAGATTTCACAATTTTTGTAAAAGAGAGGTTGAGAGTTCCAGAATCTGAGTCCTTGCTTCCTTGCTGCGTGAACTGTGAGCTATACGTTCAGATAGCTCACTACAAACTAGCAGTGGAAAAATCTTTAAAACGTACACAGAGCCCAATAAGCTGAGAGAGGTAGCTGAATTCTTTCAGACTAAAACCCGGAATGGATTCACCACCCCACTGACATGGAAGGCACAAACCTACCAGTGTGTGCATGGCGGCAGTGGCAAATCCCTCCGTCTGTTCCTCTCTGTCCGAAGACAACAGAACAGTGTGACTTGTGCAGTTTTCTAGGGTTGCCAGATTGAAAACTAGAGACAGCTCCTGTACCATTAATGGTGATGTAGAAGAGGGAATTTGAGCAGGTGTTTCTTGCCATGCAATCAGGTAACAAGCAATGCCTGATGAAATTCGTCTTCTACACAATCAGTAAAGGTACAGAAGCACTCACTGGTTTTCACTCTGGCTATCCTAGGCTTAACCACACGCACTCCCCTCAAGCTAGCTTGCTTCCCTCAGGTGCTGTCAGCTATTCTATGACTAACTCAGGATGCTTTGCTGCCTGAGATGAAAGACAAGATGGCTCCTCTTCATACATAAACAAACAGGACTGGCAGCTGATTTTTCTTCTTCTTCTTCTTTAGCATTGGCAACAGGACAGGGTTGTTCTGCTTCAGGCAGCAAAACAATAGAGCAGCTGCAAATTAGTAAGGGTCAGTACTTGGTTCATAGTCTGAAGGCATTTTCAAGAGCCAAACCCAGAACCCAGAACCCAATTCAAATGCAAGAAAAAGTGCTACAAACAATTAAGCAGCCTAGGGATACAAAAACCCCCCTACAATTTCTGAGACATATTTTAAAAAAAGATGTCCAAGGATTCGGGTCCCAGAGTTGAAGGGTTTGGAATCAGGCCTAAAGTGCCAGAGCACAGCTGTAAACCACCGTTGTTACTGAGAGGAACCAATTTAGTCGTGAGGAGCATTCTCTTCATGATCAACCCTTTCTTTATTCACAAGGAAGGTTTTCTCCATCAGGCAAGCACCTCTATATCTGGAGCCTACTGAGCCTTATCCTGTGGATGTCTATGCTTCCTGTGGTGAGCTGAGCATTCAGTGACCCCTTCTGGTCCAAGATGGAGCCATTCCATTTTGAGCCCACCACTCAAGGCATACCTTGGTAATGTTTGGCTTGGGGAATTCTGCAAATGTAGCATGCCCATGTATGAGTCAACCTCATGTATAAGTTGAGAGCAGGTTGTGGGGCCAAAATCACGCTTTTTGATATGACATGTAGAGAAGTTGAGGGTTATTCCACAGAGAGGGGAAAGCACCAGCACCACCTCAGGGGGGTCATCTGCCCCTGGCCACTTCCACCACCATTTTCCTTAGGCGTTCATGCCTTTTGCCACTTTACTCAGAGAAAAGGATAGTTCCTTTTTTGATAAAAAGGTAGGGTACAGTATTAACTCTTCCTAAAAAAGGAACTATCCTGTCCTCTGAGGCCATTTCTGCACTAGCCTGTTATAGCGCTATGATTCCACTTGCAACATCCTCTGGAATCCTGGGGTTTGCAGTTTCGGGAGGGGCCGGCCGGCCCCTCCCAAAACTGCAAACCCCAGGATTCCATAGGATGTTGCAAGTGGAATCATAGCGCTATAACAGGCTAGTGCGCAAGCGTCTTGAGTAGAGTTGCAAAAGGCAAGAATTTAGTCCATCCCAGGAGAACCTAAACAAAGCACCAACCCTTCTCTACTTCCTCAGTGCTCCTTGGTGGAAAAGCACCTTTTCCCATCCAGGCATTTAGAAAAGGCAAGAAGTGGTACCGCAGTGGAGAGAGCAGAGGGGGTCAGTGCTTCTTTTATGAAGGATGAACTAAGCTTTTTCCTTTCGCCACTCTTCTCAGAGAAGTGGATGGTGCCTTTTTTTTGATAAGAGTTAAGGTACAGGACTTACATTGACCCATGGATAAGTTGACCCAGATTTTTTGGATCAATCTTTTTGATTAAAATTTTTAGATATATACATGAGTATATACAGTAATCACTAGTGCATGTCTCTCTAAGAGTTTAGACATAGAGTATATTAAATGTAATCTCCCATTTGCTGGTCCTAGCCACACCCTCTCTCTTCCTGCATTAGTTAGCATTATAGTTTGTTCATCCTCCATCTTGTAATCTGCAGATCTCTCTCTCTCTCTCCATCCCTCTCCCTGTCCTTCATGTTTGAAGAACACATGTTACAGATTATCTCACTATGAGGTATTGTGAAAACTTTAGTATTTGTAAATAAACCAAATTCTTGTGTTTTTACAAATAAGATTAAGTCTGGTTTATTTATCTGCTAGATCCTGTGTATATGGAAGTGTGGGACCAGTTATTGCTTACTTTCTGCTTATAGATACTAATTATTCTGCCTTTGAGAGGGCCTCAAAGGCCCCTCCCTAAACTGCAAACCCCAGGATTCCATAGGATGTTGAAAGTGGAATAATAGCACTGTAACAGTCTAGTGCAGAAATGACCTAGGATTTTGGGAGACCAGGGTTCAAATCCAAGCTCAGTCATGGAAACCCACTGGATCACTTTGGGCAAGTCATCATCTTTCAGCATTAGAGAAAGGCAGTGGCGTACTTCCTCTGAGCAAATATTGCAATGAAGACCCTGTGTTAGGTTTGCCTTGGCAGCCACCATAAGTTGGAAACAACTTGAAAGTTGTCTCACAGTCCTGCCCAAAGCCTTAGGTCGTCTTTCCAAAAAAAAAAAAAAAAAAAAGAGTCATCTGGTGTGGCTATAGCTTAAGTCAGCCTGTTTGTTACACACTGCCCTGTTCTCTAATTGAGTGGAGGGGTCAAAAGCCTTTGGCAGAATGGCTGGAGATGTACTGTTGTTGTTTCCAAGCTCTGTCTTCTGCCTGAGGAACTTGCCTGTCTAATGGTGCAGCCAGCCTATCACCACTGGCTGAAATAAACTGCAACTGCTAGTCTGCTTGGTTTCTGTACAGGCAATGGGAGCAGGGTGCCATCTTATCCTACATCCCCTGGTGAAAAATGTAATGGATCAGGCTTGAGGACATAAGACTGGAACAATGTGAGATCCGGCCAAGAACATTTCCAAGTCCTGTCATGGCTGATGGCTTTCATGTTAGTAAAGTGGTAAATTTACTGCCGTTTTTTTTTCTTTTTCTTTTAAACTTAATTCAGCACTTTGAGGTGCTGGATTTTGTTCCAAATAGGTTCAGCTCCTTTAAAGTTTGGACTAAAATCTGTAGTGGGTTTACCAATTGATTAACATGACAGCCACCGCTCACCATTGTCCGATACCTTTGGATGCTTGCTGGTAAGCAGGAATAGCTGATTTCTCCAAGGTCTGAGGGCTGTGAACAGACACCCCCAGACCTCAGAGAGCTGCAACCTTCCAAGGCCCCCTTAAGTTTTTAACATTAAGACATTCGAGGGCATCAAAACATTCTAGGGCACATGGGGCAATTTTGCCGCATTTTTTACCCTCTTTGATGTATTTTTAGGCCTGTCGTTGCCCCTAAACTGGGAAGAGTTACTTCTAGTTCTGAAAAAAAAAAAAGACCTCTAGACCTTGAACACATTATGAAGAGCGGGGAGGAAGAAATATGGAGTAAAGCCCCCCTACCTGCAGAGGAAGCAAACGGCCTTTTAATGTTAAGAGAGAGTGCTGTGAGGGATGGAGTGCACAAGGGTAATATGGGGACTGCATTGGGAGGTTCCATGGGCTGCAGTTTTTCCACCTTTGTAGTAAGACATGCAAATATCATCATCATCATCATCATTGTGGGAATAATGTCCAGATCAAGGAAAGTAACAGTGCCACTCTATTCTGTTGTTCTGCTTTGGTCAGACCTGATCTGGAAGACTGGGTCCAATTCTGAGCATCACAATTCAAAAGTGATATTGACAATCTGAAAGGTGCCCAGAGAAATTGTACGACTATAAAAGGGCTGGAAAGCAACTCTTAAGAGCAAGGGGGAGGGAGTAGGTTTAGCTCAGAAAAAAGATCAAGAGGTAATAGAGAGATATAGATATGCCCACTAGATGGCACTTGGCACCTTCCATTCCACCAACTAGTGAAAATAATATTTTGGCAAGAGTAACCATTAAAAAGGGGCAGAGCTTGTTTGGTGAGTTCAGAGGATTATATTTAAAAGAATCACATTTTTCTAACCTTGGAAAAAATGGCTTGAGTTGGGTATGATATGAATATGTTTGGCAGGTCATTTGCAAGAAATGTTCTGCTTCAAGGACAGGATTACTGGCTTGTTGAGACCATTCCTTACACTTTTCTCTTTGCAGAGCAGGCCAACACCGTGTGGATTGATCTTCATTATCAGGGCAAAGTGAAATGGACTGAAGATCAGGTATAGGATGTATTTACTTGGATGTAGGAGTAGAATGATAGGACCCAGCTTGATATCCTCACTGAGTTATGCATTTCACACCAGATGATATTGATCTAGCGACTCTCACCCAGCCAAAGCTACTTCACAAAGGCCCTTTCCACACCTTATCTCCTTCCGGTGCAGGGGTGCAGGGATCATGCGAGCAGCCTCTTGTGAAAGGCTCTCACGTCCCCGCTGATTCGGCTCTTCAGGAGCTGCCTGTCAGCTGGCAGGCAGCATAAGGGCTCTGCCTCTTCCTTCCGCAGTGCAGCCGGGCATTTTCCCAGGCTGCGCTGAGGGAGGAAGCGCAAGGGCCACGTCTCCGGAGCTCCGCACGTAAGGTAAGTGAGCGTGGGACCCCGGAACATTGTGCGATCATGCACCATTTTCAGCTACAAGCCGAAAATGAAATAGTGTGCAATTGGCGCCTGCCGGCCCTGGCAGCGTTGAACGATTGCAAGGATGTCATCTGAAACACTCCTCGCAATTGCACGATGCTCTCTGGAGGCCCTTTTGCATGGCAAATGCCATGTGAAAAGGACTAAAGCCACTGTCACAATAGAAGAGGGACCCCTGTATGTTGGACAGCAAGGTAGAGGTAAGTATAATGGCCTTGTATTCTCAGGAAAAGAAGAAGCGTGCATGAAAAAAAAAGCTCCTGATTTGTTTGCTTATCCATTCCATCAAACTTTTCTTCCCCTACTGCTTTCCGTCATGCATTTAACTATGTTCATAGTGATGAAAACTTTTATGTCTTTTTAAACTTTTATACTGATACGTAAGGCAACATGAAAGTCTTCCAGGCTACTGAGCAGGGTAGAAATGCTGCCTTTTAGCAAAGAAACCAGTAAAGAATAGGTAAATTGTGACATAGTAAATGTTAAGCTGCACAGTTATTTTAGTACAATGTTGAACCTCAGTGAGCCAGATTGTCTTGATTTTGTGGAAGCCAGCAATTTCTGCATATTTCTTCAAGGCCAAAAGGTGCTGGGTTTGGGGGAAGATATTAGGAGAAGGATCTAACTTCCTCACACTAAGAGTTGTTCAATGGTAAAACAGGTGGCTTGAGGAAGTGGTGGTCTCCCGTTCAAGAGAGAGCCCTCTTCATACTGGACAACCGTCTGTCATGACTGCATTAAGTGCACCGGGCACTGACTACCTTATATTAAGCATGGATTTAGACTAAATGACCCTAAAGATTCCTTACAAGTCTACAGTTCTGGGGCTATGAAAGAGTAGGTATTTCCTGCATAGGCCTTGAAGCCTTGATCTTCAGGTTAAAAACTTGCTCACACTACTTTTAGGGAGCACAAAGATTCAGTCCTATCTGTAGTTCACAAAAGGATCAAATGTGAAAAGAGAGGATGCAATAACCCTCGACCATAGTGACACATACTGTCCAATCCCTGACTCCGACCGTCTCTATGGCTGATTCCAAGACTCATTTTTAATGTTCACATTCAGAGTATGGGAAGCAATTGTAATAGAAGGAGTGGGCTTCTGAGTGTTCACAAAGTGCCTTTCCATGCAAATATACAGTCATTCTCTCCGACTTTCTCTCTCACACAAACACATTTAGATGCATGATTATCAACATTCCCATTATATGCAGACTTTTCCACTTAGTACCTCCTGATTCTTCTACCACTTGAGAGACACAGGACAATGAGGAATGCCAGAATTTACTTTTATTATTTTGCTACACTACAATTAAGCTGTGATTGCAGTAGGCTCCCTGACCCTAAGGGGCTGCAAATAGTATTGTTCCACATCCTGGCTGGTTCTATTAGGACCTCGGTCAATGTCCATTGGAAGTGAATATCTTCTGAGATGGTTTCATCTGAAGAGAAAAGGAAGACAATATTTGCATTGGAAGGAAAAACTTGGCGGGTCAAAGCACATCTGCTTGGGTTTTGGGTTTTGGTTTTTGAGGCTGGGCTGATGCCACCTACTCCTACCATTTTATTCTGAGCCGGTCCCCTACTAGCTCTGGCCATCTGCACTGTGAATAAACTGCAACTGCTGGGAAGGAGCAGTATAAACTGCACAAAGTCTTCACAAAGACTTTACAGAGGCTGTCATGTATTACTGCAGGGTGAGAGGCAAATATATATATACTTTAAATAAAAAAAAATACATATTGAAAAAAAAGTGCAAGCCTAAGGTCTGTTAACAAAGCATCTGACAATGAAGCTCCTTTTTACAAAGACTTTGTAATGATGACAAATAAAAGAAATATTTAAAACACTAAATATAAAATATAAAATGGGTTAAAAACATGATTTAAAAACAAACTAAAGCCATTTCTTTTTTTAAAAAAAGTCCAAAGCCACACATGATTAAAATGAGAGCAGACACTCATAGTTTCAAAGACTGAAGGCCATGTGAAAAAATGGAAACTTAGCTCCCCGTTGGTAGTCGCAACAGCATGAAGGCAGCTTGACTTCCCTTGGGAGGGAGTACTGATGCAAATTCTTGATTGTATTTCATAATTGCATGCAAAGATGTATAATTAATGTTGATTTTCCAACCACTAAGGGTGAAAGCACATTTATATGCAGTATTCTTCCAATATTGTGCTTGCGTGTCTTCAGGTTGTTTCCAACTTACAGCGACCCTAAGGCAAACCTATCAACCAGGTTTTCTGGGGCTGAGAGTGTGTGATGTGCCTAAGGCCACCCGGTGGGTTTCCATGGCTGAGCAGAGAATCAAACCCTGGTCTTCAGGTCATAGCCCAACATTCAAATCACTACACTGTGCTGGCTCTCATTCTCCCCACACTCCCCCATCAGGATCCCGAAGTGTTCCAGAGGATCCTTCCATGCAGGATAATGTGTAGCTTGGAAAAAAAAATAAAGAACACATTTCCTGCACAGAAGACAGTGTTTCCTGTACAGAAAGCATATTTTCTGCTTAGAAAATGGAGGGGGAGGTTGTGCAAAAAATCTACATGTTTTCTGTGGGATACTCAGATATAGGCCATTTCCACAAGGGCTTAAAGAAACAGTGCACAGCATCCTCCAGGGAGGACGTCTGCACCTGGGAGCGGACCGGGTCGGACCTACTTACTGTAGTTCCACACCTCAGCCCGCTCCCGAAAGACCCGAAGTGGTTGTCCAGCATGCTTTTGAAAGACCGCTTAATGGATTGAAGCAATTTACAGCCAACAACAAGCTCGACTGGTCATAAACGGTGAAAGAACACAAAGGATAGAAGTGCACAGAGGTACGAGACAAGGGTGTCCCTTGTCTCCTCTGCTGTTTATCATGACAGTGGAAATACTTAACAATGCTATAAGAGAAGATAAAGAAATAAGAGGAGTCCAAATTAAGAAATATCATTACAAGTTAAAAGCTTTTGCTGACGATCTGGTCTTCTTACTGGATGACCCAGGGAAATGTATTGAAAAATTGATTACTACAGTTCAAGAATATGGAGAATTCTCTGGTTTTAAAGTTAATAAGGAAAAAACAGTCTTCTTAACCAAAAATATGACTGAAAGAGAAGAGATGGAATTAGTACAAAAAACAGGATTCAATAGAGGACAAAAGGTAAAATATCTAGGTATTTGGTTAGCCAAAAGAAACAATGAGTTATTTCAAAATAATTATGGAAAAAAATGGAAACAAATAACAAAAGACTTGGAAAGTTGGACCTCCATGCGTTTGTCAATGATGGGGAGGATAGCTGCAATAAAGATGAATGTTTCATCAAAAATGAACTTTTTGTTCCAAAATCTTCCTATAATAACGAACATGAAACCTTTCATACAATGGAAGAGAGAACTAACTAAGTTTATATGGCAAGGGAAAAAACCTAGGATAAAATGGAATACTATGACAGACTTAAAAAGTAGAGGAGGAATGGGACTGCCAGACTTTCAAATATACTATAAGGCCGCGGCTTTTACGTGGATAAAAGACTGGGTAGACCTGCAAGACACGAGAACGTTGGCACTGGAGGGAGCAGACCTGAGGATGGGGTGGCATGCCTATATGTTTTATGATAAAGCAAAAATAGATAGACTTCACACATCACTTTATCAGAAAATCGCTTCTGAAAATTTGGGAGGATTATAAAACTAAAAACATACGGCAGCTCCCCACCTGGGTCTCACCACAAGAGGCTTTTTTTGGCAGATGGACGGACACAGATAAATGGTTGCGATATGATGATATAATTGAGAGATCAACGTCCAACAACTTTAAGATTAAAACAAGAGAAAAATTAGAACAAGAGGAAATAACATTAAGTTGGTTCCCTTACAGACAGTTAGCAGAAAGGTTTCAGATGGATATAAAAACATATGGAATTGAACGTAAAGAGAAAACTGGAGTAATTAAATGGCTGTTCGAAAATCCACCTCATTTACTTGCCCAAATATATCAAGAAATACTACATCAGGAGAGGCAAGAAGAAACAGTAAAGGCAACAATGATTTCATGGGCACAAAATATCGGACATTCAATACAATTAGAGTCTTGGGAGCAGAGCTGGAAAAAAACACAGAAATGTACAGTAGCACAGAATTTGAAAGAGAACTATTACAAGCTATTTCATAGATGGTACATGACACCAGATAAATTAAAAAAGATTTATAATACAGGTACGGGACAATGTTGGAAATGTCAGAATGAGGTCGGTACGATATATCATATGTGGTGGACATGTCCTAAAGCTAAGAAATATTGGACTGAAATACGTAACAAAATATGTGCATTAATGAAAGTACAGTTTGCTAAGTTACCAGAATTGTATTTGTTAAATATGACTGATGTATTAGGAGGTACTGGTATAAAGAAGTACTGGAGAATATTACTGTACATGATAACAACAGCTCGTATGGATGTGGAAAACTCAGCAAATACCCACATTAGAACAATGGTGGGGTACACTGATTGAAAACAAAAATACTGATATGATCTCTCAGAGATTAAAAGGGAAATCAGACGAAGAGATACAAAAAGAATGGCAATTTGTAATGGGTAATTGCTGGGTACCATCAGATGGAAATCTGTGATTCATGATTTAAGATAAATTATGAGGGGGCTACAGGATATATATCATGAAGCGGGAATATGGAGATGGAAATGCAAGAATCAACAAGCATTAAAATGGCATTAAAATGTAGTACAATATTTTAAGCATGTTAAGAAATATTGATAATGAAACCTAGATCAGTGTGGAAGATCAGAAATATTTCAAATAAGTTGAGAGTTATAATTGTTTGTTTTATATTTGAATTTGAATAAAATGATTTTAAAAAAGGGCGCTTAAAACAGGTCTTTCAAAAGCATGGAGCGCGCCACTCCGTTTCCGTGCTCCAGTGCAGATTTGCAAGCTCGCACCAGTGCGAGCCTGTGATCTGCCGGGGGCGGGCTTTAGGCTGGCGAGTTGGTCAGCAGTTGGTTGAGACCCTCGACCAACCGGAAGCCACCATTTTCGGCACCGGAGCAGTGTGCAGCGACGAGCACGCACTGCTCCGGAGCACCGCGGACCAGACCGGGAAGCCAAGAAGTCCAGTAAGTACCGGTACGGAGTGATTCCCTCGCCCGGTGCGGAAATGGCCATAGAGAGAAAACTGCACAAAAATCTCACTGCTCTGTTTTTTTTGATTGGGAAATAAATAATAGAGAAGATATTTTCCGTTCCTAGGACGAGGTACCAATAAGAAGGTTATCTACTTATGTGAGATTCTCCTGACAAAGTTATATGACATTCTCCTAAAATAGAAGGCAGGATGCGGTCACTGCCATCATGACAAGAATATCATGTGCAAGTTCAAATTTTAGTCACTTACAACCTTAGGTCATCACAATGTAGACAAGAATATCATTGACAAGAGGAAGATTTTTCTCACTGGCTGACAAGAAAAGACAATTGACTCCCTCCTTTCAGATCCTGCTTGGATATACTTACCACTCACACTCATCACTCCCTTCATCGTCCAGGGGGGTCTCCTGTGGTTCTTCCTCTGGTGGGGCCTCCTCTGGTTCTTTCTCCTTGGGGGCCTCTTCCGGTTCTTTCTCTTTGGGGCCCTCTTCTGGTTCTTTCTCTTTGGGGCCCTCTTCTGGTTCTTTCTCCTTGGGGGCCTCTTCTGGTTCTCTCTCCTTGGGGGCCTCTTCTGGTTCTTTCTCCTTGGGGGCCTCCTCTGGTTCTTTCTCCTTGGGAGCCTCTTCTGGTTCTTTCTCTTTGGGGGCTTCTTCTGGTTCTTTCTCCTCAGGGGTCTCCTTTGGTTCTTCCTCCACGGGGGCCTGTGGCTGTTCCTCTTCGGGGGCCTGTGGCTGTTCCTCCGCGGGGGCCTGTGGCTGTTCCTCCGCGGGGGCCTGTGGCTGTTCCTCTGCGGGGGCCTGTGGCTGTTCCTCCGCGGGGGCCTGTGGCTGTTCCTCTGCGGGGGCCTGTGGCTGTTCCTCCGCGGGGGCCTGTGGCTGTTCCTCCGCGGGGGCCTGTGGCTGTTCCTCCGCGGGGGCCTGTGGCTGTTCCTCCGCGGGGGCCTGTGGCTGTTCCTCCGCGGGGGCCTGTGGCTGTTCCTCCGCGGGGGCCTGTGGCTGTTCCTCCGCGGGGGCCTGTGGCTGTTCCTCCGCGGGGGCCTGTGGCTGTTCCTCCGCGGGGGCCTGTGGCTGTTCCTCCGCGGGGGCCTGTGGCTGTTCCTCCGCGGGGGCCTGTGGCTGTTCCTCCGCGGGGGCCTGTGGCTGTTCCTCCGCGGGGGCCTGTGGCTGTTCCTCTTCGGGGGCCTGTGGCTGTTCCTCCGCGGGGGCCTGTGGCTGTTCCTCTTCGGGGGCCTGTGGCTGTTCCTCTTCGGGGGCCTGTGGCTGTTCCTCCACGGGGGGTTCGGGTTCTTTCTCCACTGGGGGTATTAGTTTCATAAGGTCTTCAGAGATTCCAGTCACTTTGAACTCATTCACCTGGAATACCCATCGTCCTGAGACATTCACGTTGCTAGTGTGGATAATGTTGAGAATTGCAGGGCTGCGGGAACCAGGGATGCTGAAGTAGTCTTTGTCATTACCAGTGTTGAATCCAGCCTGAAATAAAAATAGTGCCAGTTATCTTTGTACAGTAGCCAAACTATACTTAGGCAGCCAGTACGAATATTAGAGATCACCAGGAATCATCTTAGGACCTTCCCCTTGTTAAAGAAAGCATCAAAAGACTTAAAGGGGGAAATGACTGGGCTCCTGAACTACCACAGGAGACAACCAGTGAAGGGGTACGCTGTTACAGACTGCCACAGAGGGTACTTATGGATGATGCCCAAGAGAGACCATTGTCCTTTACTCCCTAGAAAGTAGTTCTAACTTCACCTTTCAATTCTATTGTTTTTTTCCCCATCTGCAACATCTCAGAGGAGCCCCCTCTCCATCACCATTCCAAACTGTAGGTATTCCAGCTTTGTCAGAAAGCATGTCCTTTAACTCTCTTCAGGAGCAACTGCCAAAAAAGTGGACTGTTGCAGACACCAGCTGGAATTCACAATTGCAGTTATGAATGTGTAACCTAGAATTATTCATCTGTAACTGATTCATATTTGTGATCATGGCAATAGTGTAGGGAATATAAAGGGACTGTAAAAGTTTCCCAATTCTGCCTTACTGGGCATTAGCTGCTGCGAGTGACTGAGGTCTGTTCTCCTACCCATGAGGACACAGCAGGCTGATGTTTACAGACCTTCCCCTGAGCAGCCTCCATTGTGCAGGGGCTTTGCTTCTGACTGTTGCACCAGAGATCGCTGGTGGGAGGGGAGAGATGTGGTTATACTACAACTCCCATTGTGCACGACCATAAGCTATGCTGGCTAGGTGTTGATGCCACCCAGATCTGGAAGCAAAGAGATTTCCTGCACTTAACTTCAGTACTCAGTTGGTTGCTGGCATCCAGGCATTACTGGGCTCCAAGTCACATTAGACACTATTAATATGGCCAAAAGACACAGATGATGAGAGTTATTGTCCAGCAACATCTGAAAGTGAATTGGTTCCTTGTCACTGCTCTGAGATCCCTGCTTATCCCATACCTAGTCTGATTCCAAACTCAGTCACATTTTGAGCTATCTTTGCTACTAACCTAGTATTTCTACCATAACTGTTAGGATACCTGGCTTTTACTCTGGAACCTTGGGTTCAATTCCCAATACAGTAATGGCATAGGAACCAAACTTTAAGGTGGATCATATGTTTTACTTGCAGGAGTCCAATGTAAGTTTGCATTCAGACTAAAAGAAATATCCTAGAATTTTTTTGTTCCTGTTCTTTCTGATTTTATACTGGGTTAAAATAAACCAACCTGGGAAGCGGGTATAAAAAGCATTGATCATACTGGGAGCTGACAAAGTGTGTGTGTGTGTGTGTGTGTGTGTGTGTGTGTGTGTGCATGCGTGTGCACATGCATGCATATTCTGAGACAAACAAAACATATATCGATCTCAAATAAAAGCAGAGAGAACAGGAACAAAATCTGGGATTTTCTGGTCTTTTTAATCAGTCTAGGTATGCCCTAAAGTTCAATCCCTTTTGTTTAGTTGCCTGCTTTCTGTAAGGCCTCATTGATTTAGCTCCAATTTAATGCAAGGAACAAGTAGCTGACAATGCAAAGGACCACTTTGTGAGACGCTGGACAATCTCTGCCAGTCAGAGGAGACAACAAAGAATGAGATAGACCCATTACTCTGCTGTGTTCTCAAACTAGAATGAGAGGACATTTCATTGGTCTTACCATTATCTGCAAATTGCAGGGTGGTGGTGGTGGTCAGAACATCTTTTTGGAGAAAACAATCCTTAAACTGGCTAATCTAGTCATACCTACCTGAGCTGGGATTCCTCCCAAACCTGTCCTTGGATCTCCTTGACTTGCTGCACCAGTGGTCCATTGTATATCACCGTAGTTGAAGGCTACAAACGCCTTGTCACCATCAGATACTAAGACACACTGGAAAGTGTTTGTCTGTTTGAAAAGACAAGGGGAGTGAGTAAAGTCAAGGCATGGCATGGATCTCATCATGCTATTGCATGGTCTATTACAATTGCTTTGTTATCCATTGATTAAAAAGTATTTCTAGCCCATTCTTCATCCTAAGATGGGGTGGGTATACTCCAAGGCCAATTGTTTTCTGCTTTACCAACTGCCCAAAGAGCTGCCCAGCCAAAGACACCTACAATATTGAGGCAGTTTAAAAAACTATAACATAAAAACCAACATCCAAGCTGCTTTGGGTTCCATATGAGAGAAAAGTAGGAAAAAATAATGATAAAATAAAATATAAGCCCCAATATGACCTATTAAAACCACAAAACATTTAAGCTAAGAAAAATTCAAATAAACATTTGAAATAAGAACAACTGGAGGGATTTTTTTTAAAAAAAACAAAAAACCCTGTGGTGAATAAGCATAAGCCAGAATTAACACTTTACAATGCTTGGGCAAGTACATTTGTACAATACAAAGTGAAAGCAGCATCAGCTCCAGTGGAATTTCAGTGCAGAGAGAATTCCAGAAAAAGGGCACTACCACAAAGAAGGCCTTGTTTCTCATTTCTATGCATTGAGCTTGCCTTGACAAGGAATGTAGTTAAAACTTTTTCCTTCATAACTCTTAAGACAGGAGCAGGTTAGTAGAGGGAGAATTTATCCACCCCCTTTTGCTATAGCTATTTGCTTGCTATTACAGTGCACCTGCTGTATATGCGGGATGGAGGGGTTCCATTCCCCACCTTTGTGTGATTCTTCAACACCTGCTCCCCCCATTGACCTTCTTTTCCAGGAAACCTTCCCTCCTAGTGGCTCTGATCAGGCTGTGCTGTCCTTTAAAAACCAGCCTCTGATCTTCCTTCTTCACCAACTGTTGCCTGACCATTTAAGGATGAATCACAGCCTGATTTCTCAGCACCACAAACCCTCTCTCGATGCAAGATGGGCAAGAGAGAGGAAGTACAGGCTGACCCACTGCCTTTCCCTCTCCTTTCTCCACCTGGTTTGGCCCCTGGATGCCTGTTTTCCCCACCATGCCTTGGTCCCCTTCCCACAGACATACATACACATTTTGATATTTGCAATTTTCCCACTTTTGTGGGGGTCCTATACCCCTAACCGTAGAAAATATGGAGGGATGACTGTATTTGTATACAAAAATGGTGTGTTTTTTTTAATGTATAAACAATTTTACATTCTCAAAAAAAGTTCAGAAATGAAAACAGTTGCATGGCAGTTGACCATTTTTTCAATAAGGTGTCTTGATGTTCATCCTCACTGCAGATGAAAATTGATGAGTATTTTTTCCCTGCTACTATTTTTATCCCCTGTTCTGTTTCTGCACTAGTTGCAGCTCTGAGGCTAGCTTCAAGGGCATCCCTATTTATGTGCATTGCAATAATCCACATAAAATTCATTGCTCCAAGGCAATGAAAGACCACCAACATCTACATCATAGAAGACAAGTCTTGTTGCCCAGGATGGAGAGGATCAAACTGGTGAAATTAGGCCAGAAAACAACAATACCACTCAATTGTTAGATATTCGGTTAGATCTTACATTTGTATTATCTGGAGCTTACCTTGTTGGAAATACTTCCAAAATAGGCCACACGATACCAGGTGGCAATAAAGGCCCCTTTGGCAGTGAAAGGAATATCAGGGAAGTATGTATTGATGTCCTTGGTAATAGTAGCCAGCAGTTCTGGGTTTTTCACCTCACGGTAGTAGATGTCACCCCCTAGCACATTGTTGACATCACCCCAGTATGGAGCAACAAAGGCTTTTCCGTCTGTCAGAGGGATACTTTTGGGGGTATATTCTGGGACAGGTTTCTCAAAGGAAACCACACCATTGTTGTTAACCTGTGATGAGACAGAGAGCCATGTCAGAAGCATTACAATCATCAGTAAAGAAAAATCCTCTCTCACCCTCAGACTGATATCTTTCTCATGGCTACTTCCTCCAGAAGCTGAATTAGTGCAATATTTTTATTAGACCAGCCAAAAATGTTATGAATATTTAGCTTCTGACTTTAATTCAGAAGGTGTAGTGGACTGGACTTTTGTTATCGTTCTTATTTATTCAATGTTTCAAAAGTATTTGTATTTACTGCACATTGTTCTGGAGGCCCTGTTGGGTTGACAGGTGATTAAATCGATCATAAAATTGGAAAGGAAGATTTTATAATCTGTCTCTGAGACTGAGTTGCTTTCAGGTCATGGAAACCTGGGAATTATCAGCATCTTATGTATTTTGAAAACTTTGCTCTCAGTCCATTGCTATTGTCACCCTGGGTCTATGTAAGACTTGCCTATTCTCTTACTGTTGGGAGGCAGTAGCATCATAATGTTTGCTATGAGCTGTTCCAGTTCTGAAAAAAATAAGAGTATTTCACGAAATGCCTCTTTTATGGCTATAGGGAAAGGGTAGGCAAGATGTGCTCCACTTGAGGTTGTTGGATTCCATCTCTCAGCAGGCCTAGCCAGAGTGGCCAGTGGTGAAGAATGCTAGGAGTTGTGGATCAACAACTTCTGGAAGGTCACAATTCTTGCCTCTGCCATACAGTAGCAATGTATTTTTGATAACAAAACCTTCTCTCCTCAAGAAGGACTGACATTTTCTTAATGATCCTCTTTTTTATGTTTTGGTCTTTCACTGTGGCAAATGAAGTCATACGCACGTAAAGGTCATCGTATTTCTTGCTAAAGAAGGTGAAAATATGCGACAGGTGAATTTTTGGTGATGTCCCATCATCATTCTTGGAGTTCTTCTGATCTCCTACAGCTTCACCAAATGGGTACATAACATCTCCTGCAGAGAAGTTAGAGACAGACAACACCCATATAACTTCAGCCCTTACACAACACTATGGGAAGGGGGATTTTTTTTATTTTTCTTTTCTTTTTTTCTTTCTTTCCTTTTGCTTTTCTTTCTTTCTTTCTTTCTTTCTTTCTTTCTTTCTTTCTTTCTCTCTTTTTCTTTTTGACAACATAATAATGACTTCTTATAAGAAAGGGGAAATGCCCATATCCAAATGTTTTAAGCTCAGAAAGGACTCTTATGGTGAAATTCTATGCATGTCTTCTCCCAAGTATGCCTGACGGTATTCCATGGGACTTACTCTCTATAGCAGCTTTCTCCCAGCTTTCCCCCCACTATGTAGATTATGAATTCCATAATCTCTGTCCAGGATGCTGGTTGGGGATAATGAAAGTCTAAGGCCATTTCTGTACTACATGGTTATAGTGGTATTATTCCACTTTCAATCTCCTGTGGAATTCTGGGCTTTCTGGCTGAGAATTCTAATAGCTCCTCTCTAAACGGCAAACTCCAGGATTCCATAGGATGTTGAAAGTGGAATAATAGCACTCTAACAGTCTAATGCAGAAATGGCCAATGACACACAGGATTGCAACATTATATTTTATGACTCTGGACACCAGGATTCAGTTCCTCACTCAGCCACGGAAACCCGCTGGGTGACCTTTGGCACATCACATACTCTTAGCCCCAGAAAACCCTAGCACAGGTTTGCCTTAGTGCCACCGTAAGTCAGAAACTACTTGAAGGCACACAACAACAACAACAACAACAACAACAACAACTTATTTATCATGATTTTTACTTTGTTCCTCAGTGGCTTAACATGGATTGTTATTTCACTTTGACTTGGTATGACTCATTCCTGGTTTAAGGCTGTTGATTGCATATTTCTGTCACTGAGATTTTCTCCAGCAAACCTTCTCTCTCCGAGTGAAGAAAGAGTGGGAGCATCCTATGCCCCCCAAATTGTATGGAACTGATCACCCAGATCTAGTCTGCACAGCATTTAAATTCCCCTCTCTTGTAAATTTTGTACTACCTTAGGCAGCAGGATAGTCTGGGATGACTTACTGAAGCACGCACTAGAGTTCTCTTGCTTAGAATTCTAAACACACCTCCCTAAACTGCAAATCCCAGGATTCCATAGAATGTTACCGTGTCAGATGATGTGGAATCATAATGCTGTAATTGTGTAGTGTGAAAGGTCCTCCAACTACCTTATCAAAAACCCCTACTCTTGCTTTCCCTTTCCACTTCCCTTATAATCTCATCTGCTACACCCACCTCACCCTGGGTTTGTTTATCTTATTGATTCCTGCAGAGATCCCAGCAAAAATCCCAGGGTAAAGAGCTTCAGAATTCAGTTATCTGCAATAAGCAAGCAGGCCAATGCTTCATAAGGTGTAAAACACGGGAGGGCCATTTAAATGCAAAGAAGATCGCGCCTCTTCCAAGCGAACTAACAAAGCTGACCATATTTTTTGTTTACTTGCCCATGATTATCTGAATGAGGTGGTCGTATTGTTTGGGCAAATAGGGGTTTTAACCCCCTAATACCCTGCCAAGCAAGAGTGAGATAAAATATTATATTTAGACCTTGCAGAGGGGGAGTTTGAATAGTAAATGAGGTGCAGTTTGACTCCTGTATCATTGCTCCCAACTTCACCTCTGGTGGCCCCATCCCTCACCCCACCAGCCCCACTGGGCATCAGCTGAAACGATATCCAAATATTCAGGTTCCTAGATATATAGAGAAAGTGCTTTGGAAAATACTCATCCACTCATCGCCCCTAATTGCATTCGTCGATATTTTACCGTTAGGCAATGAGTCAGGCAGTGGGAGTGGCAGCGCTGAACCTGTAACAAAGAGAAAGAGAAGAAAAAGAAGATGAGTCTCATCCTGAACCTGTGTCATGTTCCACAAGTCATCCGGTAGGTTGTGGATGAAGTCTGAAGACACAGCTGTAGCTACATACACACAAGGGTTTGTTTATCAGGGAAGAAGATGTTGACACCCCAAGATAAGAATGTTGCCCCCCAAATGAATTTTCCATCAGTCCCTCAGTTTTAAGCATTGCAGAGACTGAGATCTTGACGATCATTCACCCCCATAGTTGTTTGGCCTGCCCGTTTTCTTTGGTGGCCTATACCTTCTTTCTAAATGCTCAACTGAAGTTTTAAGTTACCACGGTGGTAGAAGTTTGGGACTGAAAGAAAAGTTCACTCAGGAAGGCATGATTCTTATTTAGGGGGCAATGCCTTCGTTTTTTTCCCTTCCCCCATAGCTGTACCCCTGAATCTCATCAGGAAAATTGCTTGCTATTCTGCATGTGTGCATTTTAAAGAAACAGCCACTTTCATGTACAGCCCTCCACATTCGCCAGGGTCGGGGGTTCAGGACTGCTGCAAAAGTGGAAAAATTGCACATATCAAAATGTGTGCGTGTTTCTAT
Organism: Cyclura pinguis; assembly: GCA_030412105.1. Lineage (NCBI taxonomy): Eukaryota > Metazoa > Chordata > Lepidosauria > Squamata > Iguanidae > Cyclura > Cyclura pinguis. Next base: position 11,933,296 of record CM059606.1, on the reverse strand, counting down.
GGGAAGAGGGCCAAGGCATGGTGGGAGAATGGGTACCCTGGGCCCAAACCAGATGAGGAAAAGAAGAGGGAAAGGCGGTGAGTCGGAATGGTGACCCTGTTATCCCTCTCTCCTCTCTTGAATGTGTGGGGGCATCGGAAGAAGGTTTGTGGTGCTGAGAAATCAGGCCGTGATCCATCCTTAGCTGGTCAGGCAGTGGCTGGTGGTGGAGGAAGAAGACCAAACGCTGGTTTTTAAAGGGCTTCATGGCCTGACCAGAACTGCTGAGAAGGAAAATTCCCCTGGAGAAGAAGTACCTGAGGTGGGGAAGACAGGGGTTGGAGAAACTTGCAAACAAATCCATGAAGGTTAAACCCAAAATGGTGGAAGGCCAACTGTAGAGACATGTAGAGAATCAGATTGAGCATGGAATGCTAATGAGATTTGATGTACTTTTCTCTAGAGCACGCTTTTGAGGCAAAGCTCAGGTGTCTGCTAAGAATGTTTGTGTTCCTTGCCTCCATCTAAGCTCAACATATGTGAGTGCCTCATGATTTCTCCTCAAAAGGGAAACAAAACCTATAGTGTGCTGTTTTTGGACTTAGTTATCACTTAGGCCCTTTTCACATGTGGGGGGGGGACGGGCGAAAACACGCTAAAACGAAGCTTACCTGCAGCTGGGTAAGTCCGTCGCCACGCAGAGCAGCGCGAGCTTGCTGCTCTACAGTCCTCCGGCGTCCCAGATGGCAGCTTCCGGTTGGTGGAGGCTCTCCACCAACCGGAGAAGCTCACCAGCCAGAAGCCCACCCCCAGCAGATCTGCAGGCATGCACTTGCGGGCACCTGCAAATCCGCTTCGGAGCCGGGCGACTGAGCGGCACGGGGCTGCGCGCTCCGTGCTTTTTAAAAACCTCGAAAAAGAGGTTTTTGAAAAACACGCAGCCCGGCTAGTTCCGGCCGCTCCTGAGTGGATTCTGGTGCGGAACTACAAAAAGTAGTCCACGCCAGTCCACTCTATGGTGTAGAAGACCTCAGTGAAAGGTCGCTCTGCACCGTTTCAGAAGCCCGGTATGGAAATGACCTTAGAGAGGTGGAGGGAATGTAGACTGGTGCAGGGCTAGTGTCGGGTTCCCCAACTTGCCAAAGCCTTTGCCTCAGTAGAGCACCCACTTCCTACCCCTTTGGACCTCTGGTCTTTCTCTCTTTTTCCATACTGTCAGCACCTGTGCCCTCTGATAGTACAAACAGTGGTAAATCAGAGAAGACAGAACAGTAGCCTCACCTTGCTTTAGTGCTCTAGGCATAGAAAGTTGGTTCAGTGAATGAACTGCAGCAGTAGCAGCTGTGCCCATTAAAGAAGGAGTGCCCGCCATTTGCATCATGCATTAAAAGCCCCCAAAATCTGGAGCTTATAGTGATTTAACAGGCCAGTACTTTTATACACTTGAGTGTTGACACAGGGGAGATTGAGAATGCTGCTTAAACCTATAGGTGTAGGCTCCATCTCAGTGGTATCTCAGTTTAATTAGGGTCAGGTTTGTAGCAGCTCATTGATCTGTAATGTAACCTGCCCCCACTTCGTGGCTGAGAGCTCCCTCTCTGCAGTTATTAATTCATTTCAGATTTTTTAAAATGACTTTTTCATCCAGCCACCAGCCTCTGGCGTCTTTCATATTGCTTTGTCAGTTGAACTTACCCAGCAGAAGCAGCAGGAAGGTCAAGCAGATCTTCATGTTGGCCTCCCCTTCAAAATTAACAAAGCAAGGAAGAGAAGAAGGAATGTAATATTGAATTAGGGTATTAGTAAAAGATTTGACTTTACATTTGCTGTTATTCTAATTCTGTAGTTCATTCCTGTTCCAATCAGGCAAGAGAGGATGATTTTTCTAATTTCATATCATATTTGGCAGAGCCTGGGCCAAAGATGGAAAACATGGAAAATCTGGCTGTGGTACTGCAGCTTCCAGAATTTCCAGCTGCAGCCCATTTGGCTAGGGGATTCTGGGAATGGTAATCCCCCAAAAGTAACATTTCCAAATTCCAACTTTTGGCTCAATTTTGATAGCTCGGTACAAGAGATCCTTTTGGGTTTCAGATAAAAGCAATATGTCCTTTCCTAAGAGCCTGATGGGTTAGAAGACAAGGGGGAAAAGATAGAGAAAAATAGGGACTGCAGAAAGAGAGAAAAAGACAAGAGATTTTCAGAAAGAGAGGCACAAAATATTGGATGGAAGGAAAAGTGAGAAAACAAAGGTGACAAACAAAGGGAGAAAGCAAATTGATGACCAGAAAAAGGCAAACCCACCCCTTTTAACCCTCTGACTTCTTTTTTTGTTTTGTCTTGCTCACCTCTTGGTTCCTTCCGTCTTCCAAGTCTTTATTACCCGAGCTCCAACTTCCTTAAAGAGTCTGCCTCTTTTATAGACAGATTCCCCAAGCTGTTCCATGCCCAGCCCACCAGTGCAAGATATGACCCACATCGTGCCCTGTTCTTCCCCTCCCTCCGTATAAGAGATTTGGCCATATGCCTCAGGGACTGATGGGCCAACCCAATGGTAAGAAGGAAGTTCTAAATCCATTCTTAATCCAACTGCATATACTGGATTCAGAGGACAAACTGAGGCTTTAGCCAAAACCTCACCCCACCCCCTCAAAAAGAGGCTGGGGAGAAAGTGCAACTGAAGGGAAACTTGCATAGGTATTAGGACCATGCTGCATGAAGTTCCTGTTGCCAGTGTCCAAATGGTAGGGTGCATTTTGTGATGGCTCCCTTAGCTCCTGTGAGGCTACCAAGAAGCAGAAAGAGCTGTGATTTGACTAAAAATAGAGGGATACTTGGTGAAGCAGTTTGAGGGTTGGATTACAACCCCAGAGACCAGGGTTCCATTTCCTTCTGAGTCCTGGAAGCTCACTGGGTGATCTTGGGCTCATCACAGACACTCAGTCCCAGAAAACCCCGTAATAGGTTTGTCTTAAGGTTACCATAAGTTGGAAATAACTTGAAAGCACACAACAATCACAATAACAGTGGGTAAGCCCTACGGTTTTCATGAAGGGCCTCCCTTCCTCTTTCCCTATAATCTGAACCCCAGGGGGCTATTGTTGGCTGCCATTTTAATTTCCCGCAGTGCTTCTAAAGCAGCTTTATTCTACAGCATAGTCGTTATTGTTTTTGCTACTACAGTCATCCCTCCACATCCACGAGGGTTAGGGGCACAGAACCCCCAGTGAAAGTGGAAAAACCTTGAATACCTCTGGGCTCTCCCACACGATATTTAACAGAAACACAAAAAGTATGATTACCATATTCAACCCACTGTGGATTCCTTTGGGGCACCAGGATTTCTTCACAAGGCAGAAGTGAGTGGCTGGTGGAGCTTACTGCCACCTCCACGGCTGCCCCACACCATTTTTAATAGGGATTTACAAGCCTTGTTGGCAGTTTCTCAGCCTCACAAGGCTTGCAGTCCCTATTAAAAATGACATAGAGAAGCGGCAGAGGTGAGAGCAAATAATCTGTGGATAATCAAATCCGCAAAAGGTAAACCTGCAAATGTGGAGGGCTGACTGCATTTGCTGTCAAGTCAGCCTTGTCTTACGGTGATTCTACAAATGAGAGACCTCTCAAGAGCTCTAGTCATCAACAGCCCTGCACTGGGCTTGCAAAGTCAGGGCTGTGGGTTCCTTGATCGAGTCAATCCATTTGTTATGTAGTCTTCTTTTTTTCCTATCATCTTCCAATTTCCTCAGCATTACTGTTGATCATATAATGTGTTCCTCTGTTGGTTCAAGCAGTGTGTGTGTGGGGAGCACATACCCCTGTCCGCACCTTACCTTTTTCTGGCACTGGGGTGTGGGGATCATGTGAGGAGCCTCTGGCGAGAGGCTCTCACATCCCTGTTGCTTCAGCTCTGCCCGAGCTGCCCGCTCATACGAGAGCCCCGCCTCTTCCTTCCTTCCGCAGCACAGCCTGGGAGTTTCCCAGGCTGCGCTGGGGCAGGAAGTGCGACCGATGCGGCTCCAGAGGCTCTGCATGCCGGGTAAGTGCGTGCAGTGCCCGGGAGCAATGTGCGATCGCGCACCATTTTTGGCTTCCAGCCGAAAATGAAAAGGTGTGTGATTGGCGCCTGCCAGCCCCAGAGCATCGCGCGACTGTGAGTGCGTCGTGCAGGTCGCTCCTCACAATCGTGTGATACTCCAGGTGCCCTTTCGCATGGCAAATGCTGTGCGGAAAGGGCCATAGAGAAACACTATAGTTCCAGAAGCGTCCAGGAAGCATGTTTCTCCTTTAAGGCAAGATGCAGATTTCTGCATGCTTTGCTTTGAACCAGTGGTTCTCAAACTGTGGGGCGAGACCCTAAGGAGGAGCACGATACTTGCTCAAGGGGAGGGGGCACAAGAAAAGTCAGCCTGCAAGTACAACAAACATGAAGAAGAAAGGAAAGCCTGCGTATGTGTGCAAGCACACACTGTTGACTGGTCTCTGCCAAAGATTGAGACAAAGAATCTTCCATTGTTATGCCTTCCTCCAACTCAGAAAGAGCAAAAATTGGCCTCCCTTTTAAAATGCTTTTTCCACTCAGTTTCCATCCTTGGTACTGCAGGCACAGGCCCCTTAGCGACCATGAGGCAGTTTCTCAGGTGAGGGGGAAGGAAAATGAAGAGAGGAGACAGACAGCAGGAGAACTCAGTCTTAAGATGGAGAGCGCATGCTGCACAAGGGGCCTGAGAGAGGGAGACGGGGAGAGAGAGGCATAAGATAGGACGTGAGGGGCATCACATGGAGTGGGGGATCATAATGTCCTTAAGTGGATGTAAAAAGAGATCACAGGTTAAAAGGTTTGACGACCACCGCTTTAAACAATTTTTTTCCTAATTCAGAAATGCTTAAAAGAATCCACCACCAAATTTACTTTTGCCTGTGGCTCCTGGCAAATTGAGGGAAACTGATCCCACATCACCAAAGTTGCCATCCCCTAATGTCTAATGTATACATCTCCCCAGGACACCCAGCCTTCCATGGATACATTGGATGCAGCTTCTTCCTCCCATTTTCTCTCTCTCCATCTCTCTCTCTTTCTCCGTCTCTCTCATTCTAGTGCCAATTGAGAGCTTAGTATTAGCTCAGTACTAACAGTCATACACCCTTCATTTCACTGCCAAGAGATAAAATAAAATAAAAATCAGAGAGCAGAAAATTATTTAAGATCCAGCTCAGTGTTGAGTGAAAAATGTGGATCTAGATTAGCTATTGATCCTCGGTTGGTTTGTTATGCAAAGAAACTCAGTGGCGATTAGGTGAGCACACAGGGTGTAGCTTCTGTTTGCCTTGGCCACTTCACTCATGTTAGTTCCAAATGTTTGCAAATGGAGCTCTGCAGGGAGACCAGGATGCTCCTGTATCCTGGAGCTTTGATGGAATACGGTACTACTCAAAGTGGTGGTCTATGGAGTAGTGGCAGTCCATGAGCCGTCAGCTAGTAGTTGGTGTCAGATTTCTAGGAAACTGTGCAAATATGATAATAAAATGGAGCTATCATGGTACCAGTCCCTGGCACATTGGAAGAAAAACTGCTCTTTGTTATATCAAATAGCTTGAGAAGCACTGGCATAATAGATGAGGAAGAAGGGGAAGGAGGGGGAAAAGGAATGTTGCGTCACCTTTAAGACTAACTTATTTTTATTTTTGCTTGAGCTTTTGTGGATATAAACCCACTTCTTTGGATGCAGTACAAAGTGATAATAAAACCTCAACTATAAAGCATATTTACACGGTTGTGGGAGTGGGGTGGAATATAATAGGACCCATAAAGATGCAAATCATGGCTCTTACCCTAAATTTTCAAAGGGCTACACAAGGTGATACCACTCTTTCAGATCTTTACAGTGTTTAGTTAGTGTTGATGTATGAAAGCAATATAGCTACTTATTAAAAATAGGTTTCCTTGAGCTCAAAACTTTTCCTGAGAGGATTCCTTTTGTTATAGTAGTGAGGACTCTTGTATGTAATATGCCATAGTATGCTAATAGATTGGTACTTAATTCTTTGACGTTTTTACCTCCAGCAAAAGTCAAACTCTTTCATTTGGAGTAGAACTGGCAAGTTTTACATATATAGCACCTAAAAGTTTTTTGAAATGTAACAGTATACTGAATTCTTGAGAAAAATCAATGTTCTTTGCCTCAAAAAGGGACAGTTAAGCTTTGCCCAAGACAGGGACAGCTTGGATCTCAAGGGAAGTTACTTTTCTGTTGCTAATAGAGTTGAAATGTTATTACCTGTCATGTAACGCCCTTTGTCCCTGGTCCCCACATGGCCAAGAAGGGGAGTGGCCTTTGCTGTATTGCTATTCCTCTAAAGCATCTTAACTGAGAACAGGAATAACATCTGAGACAAAATATAGGCCTATGACTTGAACACTTTTCTTCTCCTATATGATTTTAACACCTTTACCTGATGAAGAAGCCAGTGAAGCTTTAAAAGCTTGCATGATTCATTTTCTGCATTTTAATTGGCCAATAAAGGTATCGTACATTTTTGTGTATTTTGGATTTTGTTGTGTTTTTGCTCCATGGCCAACATTGCTACTTCTGAATATGTTTCCTGGAGAAAAAGGGTGGTCTGCCTGATAAACTGCACTCTCATTTACCTTCTTGTCATAGTCTTAACCAGCTGCTTTATCTTCCTGTGTCACCTCCGTACCCTAACAGTGGCCCTTTCCGCACCTTACCTTTTTCCTCCGCTGGGATGCGGTGATCGCGCGAGCAGCCTCCGGCGAGAGGCTCTTGCATCCCTCTGCTTCAGTTCTGCATGAGCTACCTGCTCGCATGAGAGCCCCGCCTCTTCTTTCTGCAATGCAGCCTGGGAGTTTCCCAGGCTGCGCTGGGGCAGGAAGTGTGACTGGCCCGGCTCCGGAGGCTCTGCACACCAAGTAAGTGCACGCGGGGCCTGGGAGCAATGCACGATTGTGCACCATTTTCAGCTTCCAGCCGAAAACGAAAAGGTGCATGATCGGCACCTGTCAGCCCCTGGAACATCACATGATTGTGAGTGCATCGTGCAGATCGGTTGTCACAATCGCTTCAGGCGCCCTTTCGCATGGCAAATGCCTTGCGGAAAGGGCCAGTAAATGCCACCACTAGAGTCTCCTTATGTTTGCAACTGCCTGGTGGGGTAAGGCTTGAATAGAGCATAAAGGGCCGGAGAATGTCCTCCTGGACCCATCCGTAAAGAGGCATATGTGCAAGTAACTTAGTTATGTGCACATAAGTTACTAACAGGATTCTGATATAATATCATAGCACAGCCTTTGCTATTCTGTTACTTTCCAGATGTTCTGGTCTACAGCTTCTGCATTCTCTACTCATTGGGAATTGTGGTCCAGCACATCTGAAGGTTTACAGGTTGGGGACAGGATGGATTTTTTTTTTTAATGCTATATGGATAGCTGAATAAACATCTTGGCTTGAGAGGTTTGGCCCAAATTGTAATGTCCTGAAATTTTCCTGAGTAATAGTACATGAGAAATCTGATCTATTTGAATTCTGATGTGAACTGGATCCATAACTCCAAAATAAAGTTGCCAGATCAGGATTGCCATTCAATTTTTTTTAAAAAAAGTTGAACAAATTATGAAAATATATGTACACATACCTTTCAAGGCAGCACTTTCACCCTGAGATCCTACCTCCTAGCTGGAGGAGGAGACTGGAGAAGAGTGGACAGGTCTTAAAATCTGGGACTTCTGCTCTCTAACTAATGTGAGGATCAGTAGGTCATTTTTTGAAAAATTGCACTTCATCAAATTTTCTGAGGGATTTATTCACTCTACAAATGTCTCAAACTGTGTTTTAAAATGGGTATTTTAGAATACAACATGTTTGGAAATAAATACTTTGAAATATAGCCTGTTTAGGCAATTTATTTTGCAAAGAAAGTATATGGAAAATACAAGTCTGAATCATATATTTGGGCAGATATCTTTAAAACAGTAGATAAATGCAGAAATAAGATGACTTAACATTTTTTTTCCTGACATAAACCAGATATAGTGGTCAGCCAATTTCATTCTGCAGATTTTTTCTGTGAGCTACTTTTCCCTACTTCTTTCAGCTGAGCATTAGAAAGGTGAATTTGGGAGGATACCCAGCTGTGGAAGAAACAGCCTGAAAGGAAAAGTTGCAAGAAGACACCTCTACAGGAAGAGGAGAAGTAGAGCATAGAAAAGTAATTTTTGAAAGCTACAACTCTCAGAAGTGCACCAATCTAGGGGGATTCTGGAAATTGTAATCCAAAACTCCAAGTTTTCCAAGAACTGCCCAAATAAGTAACTTACTCATATTCATGTTACTTGGCAAAAATGCAGTTAGGAACATAGTAGACTAAAGCTTAGTATAGACAGCATAATAAGATGATGTTTTCAGTTGATCTGGGAATTAAAGGACAGTAGAACTCAAACTTGATTGCCAAAGTGTAGCATTTGCTTTACAAATACCAGCTTCGTGCGATATGTTTAACCCCAAGGTACTTTGCAAGGTAAGAATCCGTGTCATACCCTTGTTCTGCTTCTGCTTGATGTGCCTTGGGCAAGGGCAGGGGATGAGTCCAGTCCAAACCTTAATATATTTGCTGATCATTAACTTCCTTCAACTCACCGTCATGCCATGCACTCATTATTTTGATATTGTTTACCCATCCCACGGGCATGTGGACAGCTCTGAATTCTTGCATTGTATCCCTGATCTCTGTCTGCTTAGCATGAAGGATGGAACCGGAATGGAGCAGGACAGCCTTATTATTATTGTTGTTGTTGTTATTACTATTATTATGCCTTTTTCATCAAAAGGCAGAAATATACAGTCAGGGAAAAGGACAATAAACATAACACTATAGGAACATGTGGAGTGAAATCCTCAACACTCCACTAGTGGCTACCCATCTCAGTACCTTAAACACAACTCAGTAGCTTAAGCTGGTGAATCAAAGAGGAAGGTCTTCAGCCCTTTGCGAAAAAAGGTGAGACTTTCCTCTAGCTGAAGGTCCAAAGGAAGACAGTTCCACAAATGTGGAACCAGATCTTGAAAGGTTTGCAGCCTTGACAGAGCAGCGCGTGATGGTGGAACAAGCAATAATCCTTTGTCTGTTGATCTTAAATTCCTGGATGGACCATACCATACTAGCCAAGCTGTGAGGTACTGAGGGAGGTTGGAGCACAAAGCCTTGAATACCAGAACCAAAAGTTTCAAACAGGCCCTGACCTGAACTGGTAGCCAGTGAAGTGATTTATGAGGAGAAGATACAGGTGAACATTTAGAGGGATTTAAAACAACCCAGATGGCACTGTTCTGAATTCTGGAAAAGCCATCCACCTGTCATTCATACTCTGTTGTGAGTAAGGTGGGCTGAAGTCTTCCTGAACTAGATGGTTCTCTCAGGCTGCAAGATGAGAATCAGTATTTGTCTTCTGAATTGTATCCCCTTACATTGCTCACATAGGTGTGTCAGACTGAAATCTGGAGAGACCGCCTGTACCTTTAAGGATTGTATAGAAAAGGGAATTTCGGCAGGTGTTGTTTGTTACCAGGTTGCCTGATAAGCCTGAAATTCCTTCTCCCGTACAATTATTAAAGGTATAGGAGTCCTCTCCAGTTTTTATTCCAGCAGCTCAGTGATCTGTTTGACTACCTACTAGGCAAATCTCATAGAATTATAGAGTTGGAAGGGGCCCCATAGGCCATTGAGTCCAACTCCCTCCTTGGTGCAGCAAATCCAGCTAAAGCATTCCTAGCAGGTAGCTATCCAGCCTCTTTCTGAAGATAACCAAAGAAAGGAGACCCCACCATCTCTCTAGGTAATTGGTTCTGTTACCAGACTTGTCTTACTGTCAAGATCATAGAATCATAGAATCAGAGCTGGAGGAGACCACAGGGGCCATCCAGGAATACACATCAAAGCATTCCCAACAGATGGTCATCCAGCCTCTGCTTAATAACCTCCAGAGAAGGAGACTCCACCACACTCCAAGGCAGCATATGCCACTGCTGAACCTTAGTTCTTCCTAGGGTTCAGGTGGAATCTCCTTTCCTGCAGCTTGAATTCATTGTTCCTTGTCCTAGTCTCTGGAGCAGCAGAAAACAAGCCCACTCCCTCCTCAACATGACATCCCTTCAAATATTTAAACATGCCTATCATGTATCCTCTTAACTTTCTCTTCTACAGACTAAACATATCCAGCTCCTTCTAATGTTCAGTTGAAATCTACCCTTCTGTAACTTAAAACCATTAAACCTGGTCCTACCCTCTGGGGCAGCAGAGAACAAACCTGCACCGTTTTCTCTGTGACAGTCCTTTAGATATTTAAAGAGTGCAATCAGGTCACCTGTCAGTCTCCTTTTCATTAACTCCCTGAACCTTTCTTTATATGTTTTGTCTTCCATACCTTTTATCATCCTTGTAGCCTTTCTCTGAACCCATTCTAACTTGCCTATATTCTTCCTAAAGTGAAGTGCCCAGAAATGAACACAGTACTCCAGATGAGAGTTGACTAGTACAAAATATAATGGGACTATTCCTTCCTTTGTCTTGGAAACTATGGTTCTATTAATGCAGGCTAAAATATTGTTTGCCTTCTTTGCTGCAGCATTGCACTGTTGGATCATATTCAATTTACAGTAAACAATAATCCCAAGACCCTTCTCACACGTACTGCTGCTAAGCCAAATATTCTCTTTCCTATTAAGTGTGAATTCGTTTTTTGTGGTCTAAATGTAGAATTTTGCATTTGTGTCTGTTTAATTTCATTCTTTTAGTTTCAGCCCAATTTTCTAGTTTTCAAGGTCTTGGTGAATTCTGTTCTTATCTTCCAATGTGTTCTGTCTCCCCTCCCAGCTTTGTATCATCTGCAAAAAATTTGATAAGGATTCTTTCCACCCTATCACCTAAATCATTGATAAAAATGTTGAAGAGTAATGGCCCTAGGATAGAACCATGAGGCATTCCGCTTGAAACTTTCCTCCAGTTTGAAGTATAGCCATTGATGATGACTCTTTGAACATGGTTTTCCAAACAATCAGCTCAGGTTGATCAACCTTGTTAGATTCAAGGTGATGCTACGATGACTTGCAGGATCAGATGTGATGTCATTACATGGAAGACTCTGGGGGGGAGGGTCTAGTGGGACCTCCCAGAGGTACCTGCATGAAGCCTTTTTAGAACTTTCTCTCAACAACCAACATTTCACAGATGAAAACCAGGACACAACACCTAATACTTATTAAGTTGTTTGGACCTAACAACTTAGTCCATTTCCACACTAGGCTGTTATAGTGCTTTTATTCCATTTTCAACATCCTTTGGAATCCTGGGGTTTGCAGTTTTGGGAGAGGCCTTTGAAACCCCTCCCTGAACTGCAAACCCCAGGATTCCATAGGATATTGAAAGTGGAATAATAGCACTATAACAGTCTAGTGCGGAAATAGTAAATGAACTGGTTAGGTATTTATTTAGCCTTGGGTGAGCTGTGAAACAATAACTGAAACACCAAAGGAGTCATTAACCAAGAAACTTTGGGAACCTCTGGATTACATGGACAGTGAAACAGGATTTTTTCATTACCACGGACAATGGCACCATCTACCCAACCTCCTCCTTCAAGCGTCCACATTCCCTTTGAATTTAGTTGCAATCCTCACAGTAGTGGGGTGGTAGAATGGGAAATCAATGTTTTCAGCAATAATGTATAATAGTGAGTTATTCATAATTGTAATGGAAATTAGTTTGCCATGGGTTGGTCGTGAATGAGCAATTAAGATCCAGTAATTCTGCAAATGAGAACCAGCATGGGGAGTGGTTTGAGCCCTGGTCTATGATTCTGGAGAGCAGGGTTCGATTCCTGCCTTAGCCACGGAATGGAAACCCACTTGGTGACTCTGGGCACATCACACACTCTCAGCCTCTGAAAACTCTGTGATAGATTTACCTTAGGGTCACTGTTAAGTCAGAAATGACTTGATGACACACAACAACAACTCTACAAAAGGTTTGGTGCCAGTGAAGCAGAAAACTCTCTGATTTGGTCAATATGGATCAACAGAGCTACCTGCTTTTTTGGACTTTCTTTGAGGCAAAGTTATGGGGACTATTATGATGAGTATTTAGCACAGTACCATAGGGAGCAGTGTACCGAAAACCAAATGTGATAAACTCTATATGGCAAGCTCCACCATGAAGTAAAGTAAAGCAGCCTTCTTCAGGCAGCATCATTGAGCTAGGGATGGCAGCTGAAGGCAGGAATTGAAATGTGAATGGTCAGTAAGCATGAAAGCAACCAGGGAAGCACAATTTGGGCTCTGTACCAGGCTAGCACTTCCAGTAAGCACCACAATTTCCTATTGAGAAGTGATATATCTTGTCCATGGGACACGGTCCATTCCTACAAGGAAATCTGCACAGCAGGAACTTTTATAAAGGTTATGATTCCATACCTGGCAATAAGCCCCATATAATTGAAGAAGTATGTGAGTATGTATATATTTATGCAAGTATTATTGAATTATTGCTGTCCTGCCCTGATACAAAGTCAGGGTAATGTACAATAAAATCAATTTGAACAAAACATTAAGAAATAATTTAAATATACTGAAAGTACAAGCAAGTGAAAGCAAGACACTTTAAAAGAGTTAAACCGGTTTAGTACAATTTAAAACCACAATGCACATGAAGATTTGGAGAAAATCAATTAGGTTCCAAAGGTGATAATAAAAACCCGTATTTTGACTTGTCCGAATGACATAAGAGTTGGCACCAACTGGGCTTCTTAGGGGAGGATATTTTTTAATAACTGGTACAGCATAGCAGAGAAAGTCCTTTCCCACATCCTCCACAGTGTATTGACCCCCCTAGTGGGACATAGAAGAAGTCAGGAATAATGAAAAAAATAGGCAGTTTCGGAAATAAATGTCCATGACATCTCCCATGATGTCTAACATCTCAGAGTCAAGCGAGATTATATTGGAATGACTATAGAATAGGAAGGTGGTGAAATTTTCATTTTTGTTTTGTTTTGTTGTTGATATAAATTTACAGTCAGTCCTCCATATCTGTGGATTCTGTATCCACAGATTCAGCTAACCAGAGCTTGAAAATATTCTCCCCAAAAATTCCAAAAAGCAGACTTTGATTTACTAAACCATTGTATATAATGGGACTTGAGCATCCATGAATTTTGGTATCCACAAGGGGTCAGGGAACCAAACCCTAGAGCATACTAAGGGCCCACTGTACAAACATCCAAAAACAGATGTTGGAGGAACTGAATTTGACTGTCATCTATTCACACCCGGGGCTTTTCTGAACAATTTAGATTGATTTCCTGGGATAAATCTCTGTCAGTTCAGTTCAAATACAAGGTATTCCTCCTTAACAACAACACTGCAGGCAGGTGCTCAGAATGAATTTGGCTAGTGTCAATGGGGAAGAATTTCATTTCAGTCTTCTTTTTTTTTAATGGGGGAAGAATGATTAGATTTGCAAATTGCTTCATAGGAAGAACCTGTGGGTTTGTTTGTTTGTTTGTTTCTGTTCTTTTTAAAAACTAAATCTCTCTCTCTCTCTCTCTCTCTCTCTCTCTCTCTCTCTCTCTCTCTCTTCTTTCTTTCTTTCTTTCTTTCTTTCTTTCTTTCTTTCTTTCTTTCTTTCTTTCTTTCTTTCTGTCACTACTCCGGAGCCATTGATGTCTGTGGTGCAACTTTGAATGGTTTTGTGATGCTGCCCTCTGCTGTATTGACCTTGTCATTGGTGCTCAGCCATTTTACAAAATCTGTATTATAATACAGCCACATCTCAGTTAGAGAGCCAGCATGGTGTAGTGATTTGAGCATTGGACTATGATCCTGGAGACCAGTTTTGATTCCCCACTCAGCCATGGAAAACCACGGAGCGACCTTGGGCGCAATCACAAATTTGATCATTCAAAGGTTGTAGCTCTTGTCCCCTCCTCTCCCTCTAGCAGGGGGTAAAGTAAGAGAAGGTAGGGGGCTGGTGCTGTTGGAGGATGGAATTTGATTATTTGTGAGTTTCTGTCACTCCTGCCCCCTCCATCTCATAGGGGAACCATCCCTCTTGGTGGCTGCAATCAGACCAAGCAGCCCTTTAAAAAGCCACCTCTGGTCCTTCTTCTCCACCAAAGGCAGCTGCCTGGCTAGCTAAAGATAGCTCACAGCCCAGTTTCTCAGCACCACAAACTCTCTCCCAATACCTATTCCCACACCCAAGGAAAGAGATGGACAAGAGAGAGAAAGTATAGGGCCACATGTCATTCCACCCACTCCTTTCCCTCTATTTTCTCTGATTGGATTTAGACCTTGGGTGTTCATTCTCCTCACCATGCCTCTCCACTGGTCCCCTTCCCACAAGCACAAGCAAGGGCTTTCTTTGATGTCACACCTTGGTTGTGGAATACCCTGGCCTTCAAGCCTGTTGGGCAGGACTTCTGGCCTCATCCTGGCACTAGGTCAGAATTTGACTTTTTGCCAAAGCTTTGGAGCCACACTCCCCTCACAACTATTGTGTGAGAGTGGCATTCTCTCATAATTCCAGATGTTACCCTGATTTCTGGGGGTCCCGAGAGGGACACCTAAATGCGGTCTAAATTATATAAGTTGGGAAAATTAGCCAAGAGCACAGCTTAGCAATGTGAGAGGTAGGGTAACGTAGCGAGATTTTGAACCCTATGTTTACGGGATCAGGCCGAGTCAAGGAGCACTCCAAAGTTGAAATAATAAATGTTGTTTTATTAAAAATACAATCAAACAGTGTATGCAGCACACTCACACAGATAACTAAAGAAATAAAGGTGGGAGTGGGATAGAGGGCTTTTTAGAGGAGTTGTTGGTTCGGGTGAAACTTCACCTGTCCTGAAGCCCGGTTGGAAGCGGAGAAGCTGGGGAGCGTGGATCTCAGCACGTGGAGCTGAGGGGAAGGCTCGCTGGACAAAGCGACAGCAAGGCGGGATGGAAGCCAAGAGCGATCCAAGGAAGCGCTCAAAGTCAGGGGTTTTTATAGGGAAAATTGTGACCGCAGGCTAGTTCGTACTTGGGGAATACAATGAGTATGGGGCTGGAGACAAAGCCTCTGAAAGGTCAGAATTTGAATGATTGAGTTATAGCCAAATTTTCAATAGAGTGGACAGTATGCAAATGCAGAGTGCCTGGCAGATGAGTATTCTTCTAATCAAGTTGCCTGCTCAGGGCAGAGGATCTTTTGAGAGCTGCATGCATACATAATAGAGTACTTGCCTTTGAGGTCTCCTGAAGCGGCGGGACGGCTATTTCTGGCCTGCCTGTATTGTGTTGGAATATTACAGTGATTATTGGCTGAGCCTGTGTGCGTGCTTGTCCAGTGGCCTCGCAAGCACATGGAGGGGAATGGGTATAGGAGGTCGAATTATTGATATCAAGAGATATCTTAATATCCCACAAGCTCGGGCTAGCAATGGCGGTAACACAGATGTGCCCACCTTTTCAGGAAGGATGGGCATATAATAATATAGAAGGATCACTGGCCCAACTCAGTACAAGGTGTCTTCCTAAATGTCTGAAGAAAAGACTTGGTTATTTAGTAGAAGGAAATAGAACCAGATTAGACATATGATGCTTCTAGGTGTGGCCTTTATTTGTCAACTGTCCTGAACCATATATGGAATTTATGGTTGGGAAGGGAAAGGGTACTGACATTGTTCCCATATTAAATTTGTATCCCCCCTGTATTGCTCATAATTTCTCTCTTTTTTTCTGTCTTTCTGCCAGCCCATAACCACCATGCAATAGTTCAACAACGCTACTAGTGAAGGAACACTCTGTCTGGAAGCCCTGTGAAAGTGTGAGGATCCAGGACAACAGCAAAGCCATCTAGTATTCTTCAGTCCCATGGAAAGGTGACGTTTACATTGCGCATTTTCTCCTGATAAACACAGTCAAAGCGTTCAGACTGTGCTACTGTCAAGTGATTCTTCCAGTCTCCGCAGATCCCTGGAACACCACAGCTGAGATTAGTACAGACAAAAAATAGCTAAAACAGCACCTTGAAATTAATACTCCTCTAAAGGCCTACCTAACATTTAGGCAATGCGAAGTGGTCATCTGAGATGGTCAAGGCTGCAGGGCAGCCCAAGCACTAAATGTTCCACATCTTCCCTACCCACCTAATCATTTTATCTGCCTGCACATCCATCATACTACTTTTTTCTTGGCCTTCGCCAGCTAGCTGACTGTCTCAGGAAGCAGCTTCTTCCAGTGCATTGCAGACTTTACCGGTGGCAAAGGCCCTGGGCCATGCAATAATGAAGAGAGGCATTTAGGCCTCTAGGCAGATGTGTAGGCATGGCATGGATTCACATACTGGTTTGCCCATGTGACATTTGTTCTGGTCAGCAGTGCAGGACTGCAGCATAATTAAGGTACTGGAGAAGGTAACTCTGTTCGTATCACTTTCATATCACAACGCATCACTTTGTTTGCAGACCATCCCATAGGCTACTTTGCTGCCCACAGGCATGTTGGTGGAAGCCACTTCCTAGCTGGTATAGGCTCCTGCCATCAATGCAGGACTGTAAGTGAACATCTGGGGACAGCAAAGGTATTGGAGAGCAAATCGGTGTGCATCTCATGGTTTGTAGTGCATCTCGTAATTCAGCATACTGCCCTCAGGCATGTTGGAGGCCCCCATTGAATTGCTAGGAATCAAATAGTATTAAAATATAGGTCTCATTGACCTATAGAATGGGGGCATGCTGTCTTGTCCGTTGCCTTAAGCAGCCAACTATCTTGGGCTAGCCTTGTTTCCTCTCACATAATGTCTGATCTGAAAGAAACTGTGTAACTCTGATACTCACAGGACTATCACGCCCACTACAGAAATATGAGATGCTTGTTGATAGAATCTGATTTTTTTAATGGAAAGTCAGAGTCTGTAGTCATGTTGAAGTTCAGCTTTTCATACCTACTGCATCCCATCAGTTTTACCTTTCCGCATCATTTTTCCTTTGTTGAATTCAAATAAATAGTCTGGTGCTTGGGTGAGGTTGGACATGTTGTTGTCCTTCATCTTCTGGAAGGAGGCATAGTCCACCACAGAATCTATTTGCTGACTGTTCAGCTTCTTCCCAAGGAATTGGCAGATCCTTTCCACACTGCCTCGCAGGTCCTGTGGGAGACAAAATGCAAATCAGAAAGGCTGGGAATGTCAAGGAATGTCTCCCCTAGCTCTGCATTTATGGGCAGATCTGTCCCTTGATAAGAGATCTACAGTGGAGATCAGTGCCATTTGGGATCTGCTTTGCCTCATTGCTCACATGATGTATCCTGACTTCTAAGTCATCACTATGTAGAAAAGTTGGATGGAAAACAGTAAAATTTTCTCTCACACTCTTCCTGCCAGTCCTTGCCCACTAGTCCAGGCTGCACTTAAGCCTGAACAATTTCTGGGGAACATCCAACACCTGAGCTGGGAGACCTTGAACTGGTCACAAAATACCATGTTGTAAATCAGCTCTTTGTATATGAAACTATGCTTTTTGATCTCAATAATTTTTTTAAAAAATATATTCACTTGGAAGAGAAGCAAGAAACTCAGAAGTATTTGGTTTGACGTGCTAGAATCATTTGTTGTTGGAAATGCAACTCAAAGACATAAGGCATTGATTTATGAGCAGGTGCACACAATATGATGTTCTTTGCCCTTAGAACTTTTTATTTCTTTTAATCTTTACCTAGGGAGGAAGGTACTGTTTGTATGCTCAAAGGCATTTGAGTTCAGATACTAGCCATTTTGAAAAGTAAAAATTGGGTTTCTCCTCAATGAAGTAACTGTAGATGCCTGTGAATTTCAGAAAAGGACAATCTGTACCTGATGTAACTCTTCATAGGTGATCATGAAGATGTTGGGTGTGTCCTTCAACTCCAGCCAGCCTTTTACATGGTCAAACCATGAACCATGGGTCACTAGAAGGGCAAAGCAGCAGTGCAAGAGGTAGAATATAAATTGCAGAAGGAGGACATGATGTTCGGGAGGACAGGAAGTTTACACATCTTTAGTGGGATGGATTAAGAGGACATAAGCCCCTTCTGCACTTTACCTTTGTCCGGCGCGGGGGAGCGGGGATCACACAAGCAGCCTCTTGCAAGAGGCTCTCGTGTCCCCACTGCTTCGGCTCTGCAGGAGTTGCTCGCTGGCTGGCAGGCAACATAAGGGCTCTGCCTCTTCCTTCCGCAGCGCAGCTGGGTATTTTCCCAGGCTGCGCTGGAGGAGGAAGCATGAGGGCTGTGTCTCCGGAGCTCCACATGCAAGGTAAGCATGGTGCCCTGGAGTGATGCGCGATCGCGCACCATTTTTGGCTATAAGCTGAAAATGAAATAGTGTGCAATTGGCACCTGCTGGACCCGGCAGTGTCGCGCGATTGCAAGGACATCGTCTAAATGCTCGTAGCAATCGCGTGATGCTCTGGAGGCCCTTTCACATGGCAAATGCCATGCGAAAAGGGCCATAGATGAGAAACCATGAGTGGATTGAATTCAGGTCACAGAGGCTAGGAGAAGGGATGCCCTTCTTCTTACAAAAAGGAGAGGAGCAATGGGGCAACTGAGATCTAGCCACAAGTATTGGGGAATGAGAGGAGTAGAAAATCTGACACCCAACTCAGGCGGTCCTTTCAGGAATGGGATAGAATCCATCTGGGTCTATTTTGCCTGTATGTTTATGTGGTCAGGCAATGGTTTGTATGCACACATGGTTGTCTGTGTGTCAGTTTTGTATAGGTATATTAGGAGAGCAAGGATGCTGAAGACTACATGCTGGCATTTGGCATTTAAAGTGGGCAGGTTGTCCAACTCACTTTACCATTTAGACTGTAAATTGCTTATACAACGTCTGCCCAACTTCTTGCCCCAAATATATTCCCTGTATATTCTCCCTGATATGGAGAAATCCTACATGGTCTCAGTCTAAACCTTGTTATCTGTCTCAACTAATGCGATTTACTTCCTTGTCAATTTATGGTCATGTGTACTGGTGTGATTTACCTCCCTGTTGATTTATGATTTGATTAAATGGATGTACTGCAGTTAAGGATAACTAATTGGTTTCAGGCCACAAAATGATAGTTGAGAACAGAGGACACTGGCCTTTACATCTTCATTCACTCAAGAGCTTCACTGAATAACTTAGATCAGTCTTTAATTCTTATCTTAACCCACCTCAGATGACTTATATGGGCAACTCCGTTATCCCACTGTGAGTTGTTTCAATCATATAATCATGGAGTTGGGAGGAAGACTGGAAATCATTTAGGCCAGCTCCTGCTCAAGGCAGGAACTGTTCAATTAACAGCATTCTTAACAGACAGATATCCAACCTCTGCTTAAATAATAAACTAAATAAAGCCTATACAACCCCAAGGGACTGCCTTCCACGGTTGAAGGGTTTTCACTAAAAGGAAATTTCTCCTAATGTTTAGCCAAATTCCGCTTCCATGGCATCTCCACTCCATGATTCGGAGCCACGAAGAATTAGATGTTTCCCCTTCCTGTAGAAAAGTTGAAGCACAGGTAAACAAATATTTTTCAGCATGGCTAATCATCAGGATTCCCTCAGGAAAACCAAGGCACCCAAATGGAATTAATTGTAGTATTTTAGCAAGTACAATGCTCAGATGTTGACTTTTGCTTTTGGCTAAAGGAGCAGAGTGTGGCTATAGAGGTTGGACAGGTTTGTATTTTTGTGAGTCTGTTATAATCCCAGTGAACTAAATTGGCTGATTGTTTTTATTGTTTTCCTTACCATCCCCACTCAGAAACTTCTCCAAAAACTCTTCTATAGTCCCAGGGTCCTTGTATCCTTTACAGAACTTGGCAAAATGATAGTATGAGACCATCACATCTTTCGGATTGCGCATTATGTAAATAATCTGCAGAAAAAATGGAGACCATATTTTGGGAAATCAGTATAGTATGTTGGCTTAAAATATAGAAGATTTTTAATTGCCCTTTCATTAGTCTTACTTCAAAAGGTGGGGGACCCTTGATTGCAAGAGATGGGATAACCTAGCAAGATCTTTTCACCAGTGTTTACAGGGTCTCTGCAGGAAAACCAGACAAAGACTGAAAAGTAAACTAAAAATGTGTTTTGTTGATGGCAATCCAATCATGCATGCACACAAGATACGAACAGTCACACATTCACACAAAAGCCAACTCAAGGAAAAGGAGGAAAGTTATGGATAGCAAAGCTGAGGTTTTGGGGTTACAATTACCAGTCCAGAAGAGCAGTGAAGAAATAGTGAAGTGGCTTAGACTTGCATCTAAGGGCAGGCCAAATGGGAATTCAGAGTGACATAGTGGTGTTCAGCTTTTGAGGTACTGCATCAGACTGCTCAAAATTGGGGATTCTTATACCCAAAATCTGCCTGGAGGGTATGGGATGTAAATGGTTCTCTGGTTGAGCAAACAATGGAGGCTGCAGCATAGAAAATAAGGTCTGGACTGAGTTGATGTTCTTAGTACAAAATGGCAAAGAATTAATGGCTGTCGTAATAGCTCTGTCATAGTGGACAGGAAAAAGGGATGATATGGAAGATGTCTAGGTGCTAGGAAGGAGGACTGCAAAAATCAGTGGTGTAATGACAATTTTCCTTTGCAATTGTTTGATGGCAGAGACATTACAGGGTAATTTAAGCCTATTATCTCCAGAGTTACTTGGTGACAATGGCCTAGGCTAAACCTAGAGGGATATTTTTCTGACTTGTTTGCAGCACACATGTTCAACCAGTATTTTTCCTCTGTCCAGATGGGCCTTTCAGCCACATCATGGTCCATTTTATATCAATGCCAATCAATACATACTGCCAATTAAGTTATATTTCTACTCTAGCAATGCTGTTGGGGGGAAGGAGCACGGCACTGACATGATAGGAAGTGTTTTAAAAAGCTCTGATATTTTTGTTCTTGCTTTCTTTTCCTTTTGGTTCTGTTTTCTCATAAGCTGGTTATTGCACTTTAATGTTGTGCAGCATTGTTTCCTCTCCCCTTCATTGTGTTTGGAAACCTTGGACTGCTTGTTTACATTTTTTTTTCCTGAGCTTATCATCAGCCATTCTACTAGCAATTGTCCTAGACTGAAAACAGAAGCCAAGAACTGCAAACCTTTGGGAATATATCACTTCACAGTTTTGAACTTTTTTCCTTTCTCTCCTTGCCTAGGTCTATTAGTAATAATCTCTAAATGGGGAATAAAGAGTGTGCCAGAACAAGCCCAGGGACAGCCAAGCACAACAAGGCCTCCAAAAAGCTCAAGATAGATAACTTGCTTATCTGTGAGGAAACTGTAAGTATCCCACTCAAATTCAGTGTTTGCAATTCCAACTGCCAACCATTTCTCAGCTTTGGACTTAAAAAATGAGTTTCTATCTGAGCCCTTGGAAAAGAAACCAATAATTTGGCTTCTTATCAGGAAAGAGTGTCCTTGGGATCTAATGGGGTAGATGAGCCAGTTCTTGAGAATCTGCTTGTTACTGAAAAGAAACAACACACTGAGCAATAATTATACCCCAGACTTTGGGACAAAACAGTGTCTCTTAACAGCTCATACTGTTATTTATGAACACTTAGAAAAAATTGTTAAGCAACTTGAGCTCCTCAAACTCTTCTTTGACACTTTTATACAGAAACACATAGCTCTAAAAGAAAGCTCAGTTCAAGGTAATAATATAAGATCCAAAAAGGAGTAAAATTGGAGGAGTAAGAAATACATCATAATGAGTTCCACGGGTGGTTCATTAGTAACTCTAAAGGAGCTAGAGAAAGGAAGCTGCAACCAGATTCTGCAAGCAAAACCAGGCCATGTAGATTGCCTACAACAAAATAAACAACGGCAGATGGGAGTCATTTAAAGCTATCAAACTTCCTCTGAGTCAGCTTTTACACATATACCCTCATTGCGTTGAGTTGCCTGCCGTAGAGTGGCTTCCCAGTATAGTGCCATATATGAGAATTATGGTAACATTAGAACAATCTACAATCGCTTCCCCGTTGATGAAAGTGAAGCTTTTTTTGTCCAGCTTACAAATAACACCAATGTTAGTTTTCTGAGAATTAGTTGTAACCCCTTTAATTATTTTTAAGCATAGCAGTGCAGTACCTATAGAAGAAAGGAGTACCTGTTTGCCAGTCTCCAAAGAAACTGCTAGCAAGACCATACTGCAGTCTAGTCCAGCTAAAACTTCTGACATTGAAACAGAGAAGCAACTTATGGGCTCAAGTGAATTAACTATCAATGAAGAACAAAAAGATATTGCCTGTAGATTGGAGGATCTCAAGAACGTGTGTCTACCATCAAGGACTTGACTGAACCACTGGTGAACATAGCATCCACTAATGAGATTCCCCCAAGCTGAGATGAATCAGGATGGGGACTCTATTGATGTTTTACTAGCAATCAACGAGGATGTTTTGATAACTACAACCTTTGGAACCAAAGAGGGATAATAATATACCGTCTCTGCTTGAGGCGTCTCCCAAACAGAAAACTCCTGTTCAAATAGAATCTTTGGCTACCTGTGATGATATAGACCTGATCATACCAGTTTGACAATTACAGTTACTATCCTGGAATACTATGGGCTGGGCAAACAAATTCCATGGTGCAGATTTTGCCATCTATTTACAAAAATTTAACATTCTATGTTTGCAAGAAACATAGGGTTCTGAAACTAATCTACCATTCCTCCACGGATTTTGATCACTTTCTGTTCCAGCTGTCAAAACATGTACCAGAGGCGGTGGTAGTGGCAGCCTTTCTATATTTATTTCAGTGGATTTGCAGTTGAGATTCAACCACTGTTTAGTTCTTGTCCACAATATATACAGGTCCTCTTCATTAAGAGCAAACATTGTGGTTCTCTCATTTGTGTAAATGTTTATTTTCCACCTAGCTTATCAAAAAATGTAGGCCCCAATAGCATCTGGAATATTTTATTTGAAACCCTTACTGCCTTGGAGTGTCAATATCCCTCCACAAGGCTCCTTCTACATGAAGATTTTAATGCTGGAACTGGGACTGGTTTGAAACAAGTGGAGGGTACTAATTTTGGACAAGCCTCTCAAGTTACACCTGTTGCCAGGGTCTCCCAAGATATACGTGTAAACAAGCCAGGTCTGAAGCTTTTAGAGGTCCTTTCTTTGCACCATTTGCAACGTCTTTATGGAACCCACCATGATATAACGTTGGGTGCCTATACCTATGTTACCAACAGTGGAGCTAGCACAATAGATTATATGGCAGTTTCTGCCAAATTGCTTCCTGAGATTCATAGATTTGAAATCAACAACAAGGTAAAAAGTGATCATTTTCCCCTCTCACTGCTATTTCACTTTGAAACAGTTTTTTTTTGTCCTTCCCAAAAGATAAATATAAATGTAATTCATGTGGGAGAACAGAGAATATGGTGGTCAATCATCCTTGGTGCCTCTATTTCTATATATTTGAGTTCCACTTTTAAATCTCTTCTTCAAATCATTTTAGACTCTGATTCAGATAGCTTATATGCTTATTAAACCATTATTCAAAATCTTAGATCTGATTTGGTCTGTAACAAACAATTTAATCCCAACAGAGTAGTATGCAATAGATGGTTTGACTTTGAATACAGAGATACCTAAAAAGCATTAATGGTGTACTCTCGGCAGGCACTTAGAAATAAGGAGATTGTTTCTTCTGATCCTCTAGTTTCCATAAGGGAATCTTATAAGGCACTCTTAAAACAAAAAAAGGGATGCATGCATCAGAACACAATGGAAAAAAATTAGCCCAAGCTGTGATGGAAAAGAATGAGAAGCAGTTTTGGGATGTCATTTCTATTGGTATGCTTACAGTCAGACCAGTAATCGTTAGACAAATTCCATCACATCAGTGGTTTAATTATTACAGTAGGCTTTATGGAGCAACACCTTCAGGGAACCATCCTTCTATGGTTTCCACAACTAATGGTTTGCTTTATTGATCTGTGTCTGAGATAAAGAAGCTGATATAAAGAGATCTAAGATAAAGAAGCTGATTGCAACTCTTTCTTTGAGTAAGGCCCCTGGAGAAAACATGATGCCTCCAGAAATATTTAAATACTTCCCTGAGTGGTGGACCCCAATATAAGCTAAAGTATTCACTCAAATTAACAACACAGATATGACTCCAGAGGGCTGGAAACAGAGTGCAGTTGTCCCTATTTGCAAGAAGGATGATAAGCAAAATCCCAGTAATGATTGGCCTATTAGTCTCTTGGATATCTACTCTAAGTTATATGGTAAATATCTGTTAAGCAAATTAGTTCACAGAAAGCTTTGGAACCAAAGGAATGACTGGAGTGAAATGCAATGAAAGCAAAGCACACTAATCTGTCCCTTAGCCAGTTAGGAAACGATTATTGTGTGAATTTTTTCCTTTCTTACCTTGGGTTTTGAGTGGTGAAAGGACTTAGGAAAGAACTGGAATGGCAGGTGAGAAGTGAGGAGCCTGGGCGGAGGATATTTCAAGGCAATGTCCAGACCCTCAAAGCTCTCAATCCATGGTGATCGACGTATCACTGCTACATTGTAAACCCAAGTAGGATCTCCATCATACCGGATTAGTCCCTGGATCTCCAGTATCCAGTTGGTACCTGGGAGGGAGCCCACCAGTCTTACCATTGTTTCTTCTTCCTACTACCATTTGTTTCTTGCAGCACACTGCTTTCACATAACCTTCACTTATCCTTCTCCCTTCCATTCCTTCACCCACTAACATTTTCCTACCCTTGCCAGATGAAACTCCAAGCATGGAGACACTACACCCCAATGCCCCTAGAGGAGAGGGGCAATTTTTCAGCCAAAACTTTTCTAAAAGAATTTGCACACATATAAAAGATCAGAAGTGGTGGGGCATGGGAGGGATATGGCCCTCTCAGGTCTGGTGAAGGACATGCTTGGCCTTGCACCTGGGGCAGTTTGTCACTCTTGCTATCATCATTTTTATGTTGACATGATCTAGAAAAAGGCATGGATTTATATTGAAGGAATATAGGGAGAGGTTAGCCCTGCCCATTGATTTCAATTACCACTTTAGCAGTGGTCCTCCAACAACTTCCTCATGTCTCTGATGCTTGATGTTAATTAGAAAGTGTTTTCCATGATACACATATAAGGAATTGTTTGGGGTCTTATATACAGGAACTCTCCAGAGTGGAGTTTGTTCAGAGCCATCTGAATATGAGGAAAACTGTTTCCAAGTCAGTATGCATGATACTGCTGCACTGTGAAGGCAGTGGGCAGGACTACTAAACATCCACTAAAAGACATCCACTAAAAGACAAAATGAATTACAAGTGTCTCTTTGCTTCCTTTGTTGCTGAGTGTGAGGGTATCTATATTACAAAACTGTAACAGTTTGATTCCATTTTAATTGTCTAAGCTCCATTCTATGAACTTCTGGCATTTGAGGTTTTGCAAAGTGCTTAGAATTTTCTGCTAGAGAGCTCTACTGCACTCTTCTGAATATACTAGCAAAGAATTCTAAGTACATTACTAACCTAGAAATCCCATGATTACTCAGAACAGAGCCCTAGCAGTTAAACTGAGATCAGAATACTGTAATGATGTTGTGTAGATACGCTATGTTCAGCCGATTTCAATGAAAGTTTTCCCCAGTTGAACAGGTAGATACTCTAGAAGAGACTATATCATGGTAAATTACCAATTCCTTCCACATTTTGTCACCAGAGATTTTACTGATGCAACAGCAAGGGGTCTTCCCATGCAGAGGTATGAGGGGTACAGACTGCATCGGGTGACACCATCAAAGGATGTGTGTGACTGCCTGCCCCTTCACCCCTCTCAACAACAACCATATAGCTTCGTGTAGAATGACTGCCCTTTTTCTTATGACTGGATGAGAGTTACAGTGCCTTCACACATGGAGAGCCAAGGAGGTAGATCAGGATGCCCAGAGAGTGGGTCTCCATAGCAGTAGACTGTGATTCCTGGAATTCTGGCTCTTGGATGGAAAAAGCTCCATGGGGTGTCACCATGGGTTACCACACAGGGTGACACCAACCCTAGTGACAGCACCGTCTGTACGTGTCCTCTTTGGCTCTAATTCCACCTGTTTTCTTTCTTTCTCACCTGACTTTGGATAAGTGACTGTCACTACATCGTCATCCAACAGCTGAAATTCATTTTCCACGTAGCTCAGTACTTCTGGTTGTGTCACCACCGTACAGAAGGTGATCCCCTTGTAGGTGAAAAATGTCCCCTTTGACATTGCAACACTGGAAATAATACATATAGAAATGGGGAGGGGAAAAAAGAAGAAGAAAGACTGTAATACCGCAACTTTATAGACTTCCTAGGTATGGATTTTGGATCTTGGAAAGCATAACTTCTATAGTGATCCAAGTTATAGTACTACAACAAGTACTTCTGTTACAGACTTCTGGCAAGATGTTGGCACGGTAGGTAGCCTGAACAGCTGGCTCAGGCTACCGCTGCAAATCCACAGGGGTAACATCCCCCAGGGGACCTAGAGTCCCCCCTAAAAAGTATCCCCTTAGCAGGTAGAGGGGAATGGAGCTGCTCACGGAGTCCAAGATTGCCCCAGCACCGACAGAGAAGGAGAGGAGGAATCATTGCGAACGGGATGGGAGGATGGAGCCAAGCCACGGTTTTGCAGCCAGGGAACTGGGAAGCGCTGATGAGTGACCTTTTTTAAAAGAAAAGAATATGAGAAAGGAATATCCAATTGAGTCTGCGGGATAACAGAAGAGGCTTCAAGAGGTTTTAAATAAAGATTAAGAGAAAAGAAAATTTAGAAGGAGGGAAATCCAAAAAATAAAGAAGTGCAGAGGATCAAAAGTACGAAGGTCCAGACAAGCAGGAGAATGTGCAGGGCTTGGAACTTTGGTAAGCAGCACAAAAATCCCTTAAACTTTTTATTATTATTATTGTGAATAAATGATAGAAGAAATTTGGAAGACTTTAATAATATTGAGGGAATTAAAAGGATATAAGAACTAAATGAACAATAGCAGAAAAGGAGAGGAAGGGAAGAGCGAGGACATTGCTGGAAAGATAGACAAAATAGAAGATAAAGGAGGACGGAACAGAGACACAACAGAAAACAAGAGGAATATATGGTGTAATTCTGAGGTTTTAAATGTCGTTGTGAAAAACTGGATTAGCCTCTAGAAGAGAGGTGAAGAAAAATTATTTTAAACCTGATATGGATTAGCCTCAGGAAGTGAGGTGAAGTAATTGAACCTTTGGTATTGAAAATGGATTAGCCTCAGGAAGAGAGGTGAAGCAAAGAAAGAAAGAACTGTGATTTTGGGGGGTTGTTGGAACTAGAAGTTAAGCACAAGAGACTTTTCTAGTTGGGAAAGAGAGAGATTTAAAGAGGCTGAGAACTGAATTCTTAAACAGACTATTTCAAAGAAGAGAGGTGAAACTAAAGAAAATAAGACTTGTAAACTTTATTTGGAAGAAGATTGGAGGAAGACTGAATGAGAAGAAGAGACTTGAGCCTTGGGAATCTCGGGCAGGAAAAAGATAGAAAGAAGATTGGAGGACAATACAGATTTATTAAAAAAATCCTCATTTGAGTATGTTGAGTTTTGAAAATGAATCAATGGTGGTTATAATATAAATGTTATAATAGTAATAATTGTAACCCTTTTATTTTTCCTCTTACAATTTAGACAAGACAAATATTACTTGTAGAGTTTGATAAGTAGAAGCATTAGCTTTGATAAGGTTATATATAAGACTAACAGGTTAATTGTGGATTTTTTTATTGGATAATTGAATAATTTAGAAAAGACAAGAAAGACAAAAAAGCATATTTTGAATGTATATATTATTTTATATGTGATTTAATATGTTACAATAGCTATTTCATAACAATAAGGTTGAAAGAGGGAAATAAAAAACATTTCATAATAAAGGAAGGAAGATGTGGCAACAGGATAGAAGAAGACAACACAGACACAAATTCAACCACAAGTTCTGGAAAGAAGAGGATCTACTGGATCAAAGACAATGGAGATGAATAGATTGCTGGAAGAATTTCAAAAAATGAGAAGTGAAATGATGGAAGAAATAAAAGCAAACAGAACAGAGATAAAAACAACCAGGACAGAAATAAAACAAGATTTAAAAAAAGAAGTTGAAAATCTGAATCAGAGTTTTCAAAAATTGTCAACAGACTTATTAACAAGGTAGAAGACATACAAGAAAAAAGCCGAAAATTGGAAGATCAGTTAGAACAGATGAAGAAGGAGCAGCAAAAAGATAAAGAAACTACAATACGACTGGAAATAAGACAATGGAGTAGAAGTTTGAAGCTGAGAGGGCTCCAGGAACAGAAAGAGGAAAATTTAAATCAAAGAGTAGCAGATATTTTGGCACTATATATAGGCCTAAGAAGAGCAAGATTCGAACATGAGATAGATAAGGCCTATAGAACTGAATTGGTAGTGGCTAAAAGGCGAGGTCTCCCACGGGACATAGTGGTACATTTTACCTAAGAAAAAACATGGGATATGATCTTGGAACAAAATTATAAAGAAAAATTAATAGTGGACGAGACAGAAATAAAATTTTTTAAGGACATACCACTAAGTGTAATAAGAAGTAGAAGAGAATATGCATTTTCGGCAAGAGAATTACAAGCAAGAGGAGTAAAGTACAGATGGGAGATTCCAGAAGATCTTTCCTTTTTCTTTGAGGGGAGGAGGAGAAGGATAAACTCTGTTCAACAAGCAATTGAATTTCAAGATAATTATTTAAAATCAGCAACTGCAGAAGCAAAGGAACCAGATATAACATTGGAGAAAACAAAAAAGGATATGGCAATGGGAGAAGATTCGAGCCCTGTGTCTGAGGATGAGGTAGAACCAGTAGAACCAGAAGAGAAAAAGAAGAAAAGAAAGCAAAGACAGTAAAATAAACATGAAGATAATAACCTGAAATGTCCGAGGAATAAATTCACACGCTAAAAAAAGGCAGATTTTTCATCATATAGAGAGATTAAGACCTCAAATAACAATACTATTGGAAACTCATATTAAAAAAAAACCAAGATAAGTATTTATACAACTCCAAATTAGGCCAGTGTTTCACCTCACTATACAAAAAGAAAAAACAGGGAGTGACAATATATACTGATAAGAATATTCCAGCAAAAAAAAATATTAGAAGATGAGGAAGGAAGAATACTAGGAGTAGAATTTGAAAAAAATGGCAAAAAAATATTATTAATTGGTGTGTATGCTCCAAATGGAAATAAAGGAAAATTTTCTAAAGAAATGAGAGAAAAAAATATCAGAATATGAATATGAAGATTAGATATTAGCAGGAGATTGGAATGGAGTCATTGATGCAAAAATGGACAGATAACCTTCTAGGAATAAACAAGATTCAGGACAGAAAGGAAAACTTCCCAGAACTTTTTTTGAGATGTGTGAAGAAATAGCAGTTATGGATGCATGGAGAATTTTTTATCCAAATGAAAGAGATTATACATATTTTTCTGAAGTACATCAATCCTGGTCACGAATAGATATGATCCTGGTTTCTAAACAATTGGTAATAGAGATAAAGAAGATAGAAATACTGCCTAAGATCATCTCAGACCATCATTCAATGACAATGCAAATACAAGAAACTATAAAGCAATTTCAAAGGAGATTAAATTATAATTTATTAAATGATGAAGAGGTAGTACAACAAGCAAAAGAAACTTAGAAAAATTATTTTAGGGAAAATGTAAAAGAGAATATGAAGATGAAGACAGTCTGAGATGCATCAAAAGCAGTAATGAGAGGGGTTTTTATACAAAAAAGACAAATTCAAAATACGAAAAAGCGAGAGAAACATCAAGAATTGATAATAAAACTTCAAGAAAAAGAAAAAGAATTCAGAAAAAACCCAATGAAAAAATCATTACAAGTGGAAATAAAGAAAATACAAAAAGAGATAATGTTGAATTCACAAGAGGAAATAGAAAAGAAGATGAAACAATTGAAATTAACCCAGTTTGAACAGGCAAACAAGACTGGGAAATGGCTAGCGTATAAGCTAAAGAAGAAGAGAGAAAGAAATATAATAGCCGAATTGAAAAATGGGAAGAAGAGAATTACACAACATGAAAAATAAAACAGAAATTTAAAGAATATTTTGAAAAATTATTTCAGGAAAAAAACCTTCAACATCAAATAGAATGAAAATGGGTGGAATTTGTTGATAAGATTAAGATCCCCAAAGTATCACCAGAGAAACAGGAACAGTTAAATAAACCAATCACATTGACCAAAATAGAAGAGGCAATAGGAGATCTGAAAATGGACAAGGCACCAGGACCAGATGGATTTACTGCACTCTATTATAAAAGATTTGTAAAAGAAATAATCTATCCATACCAGGCAATTTTCCAAGAAATAGAGAAATATGGGAAACCACAGTCATGGGGAGAAGCAAATATAGTGGTGATACCTAAAGAAGACAGAGATGAAATAAAAGTTAAAAATTACAGACCAATCTCTCTCCTGAATGTAGATTATAAAATTTGGGCAATAATATTGGCAAAATGACTGAGACACGTAATACAGGATAAAATACAGGAAGGACGAACAAGGTTTCTCCCAGGTAGACAAATGAAGAATAATATCAGAACATTATTGAATGCGACTGAATATTATGATAAAAACTCAGGAAAGAAGATAGCTATTATATCATTGGATGTAGAAAAAGCTTTTGATAACATTTCCTGGGGCTTTATGCATCATACTTTAAAAGAATATGGCCTGGGAGAAACATTTTGTAAATGGATAAAGATGATATACCGGGACCAATCAGCGAAGTTAATAATAAATGGAGATAAAATGTCAAGTTTTGAAATCAAGAAGGGGGCAAGGGTGCCCATTATCATCGTTATTATTCATGGTACTACTTGAGATATTACTGATTGCAATAAATGAAGATCCACAGATAAAAGGTTTAAAAATAAAGAAGAAGGAAATAAAATATAAAGCTTTTGCCGATGACGTAATTATATTTCTGGAGGAACCACAAGAATCCATAGAGAGGTTGATGGATATTCTGCAGAAATATGGGCAAATGGCAGGATATAAGATAAATAGAGAAAAGACAATGATGATGACTTTAAACATAACAAAAGAAGAACAAGCAGTCTTGGAGAAGCGATCTGAATACCAAATTACAAAAAAAAAATAAAAATAGGAATAATAATAACAAATAAAAATCAAGAGTTATTTGATAACAACTATTTGAAGACATGGAAGGAGATTCAAAGTAAAATGGAAAAATGGACACACATGAATTTGTCTCTTCTAGGAAGGATAAATGCTTTCAAAATGTCCTTATTACCTAAGCTAATGTTTCTCTTTCAAAATTTACCAATAATAGGAAGGGAAAAGATCTTTAAAGAATGGTAAAAAGAGTTACGGAAATTTATTTGGGAGGGAGAAAAACCAAGACTAATATTCAAAACATTACAAGATGCAAAGGAGAGAGGAGGTTTCGAGGTGCCATCGTTGAAAATCTATTATCAAGCATGTTGTTTAGAAATAATAAAAGATTGGATTCAAGTGGAAAATACAACAATAAAAGAAGTGGAAGGAATAAATAATAGATTTGGTTGGCACGGATACTTATGCTATGACAAAGCAATTGTAAATAAAGAGTTTAACAATCATCGTATCTGAAAGACTTTATTGAAAGTGTGGTTACAAATAAAGCATAAATTTTACAGAAGACTTCCAATGTAGACCTCACCTCAAGAAGCTTTTAAAATTGCCCCAACAAAACAAGGGAATTTATTGACGTATCAAGAGTTGCTGAAATGGGATGGAGACAAGTTAAGAATGCGTACAGAAGCGGAACTAAAAGAGTTAGGACATGAATTCAATTGGTTCCCATGGAGACAATTAAAAGAGAGATTTCAGATGGATCAAAAATTATATGGATTTGAAAGAAATGAAAATGAATTAGATGTATTGATGGAAGGGGAACAGAAGAAGAGAATCTCTAGGTTTTATAAAATATTGTTGCAAAGAGAAATGGAATCAGGCAATTTCCGCACCGGGCTTTTAAAATGGTGCAGAGCGACCTCTGACGGAGGTCTTCTGCACTGTAGAATGGACTGGGTCGGACTACTTTTTGTAGTTCCGTACCTCAGTCTGGTTCTGCGCGACCGGAACTGGTCATGCAGCGTGCTTTTTAAAAACCTCTTTTTAGAGGTTTTTAAAAATCACGGAGCGCGCGACTCTGTGTTGCTCCGTTGCCGCGCTCCAGAGCAGATTTGCAGGAGCGCGCAAGTGCATGCCTGCAGATCTTCCGGGGGCGGGCTTTCAGCTGGCGAGCTTCTCCGGTTGGTGGAGAACCTTCACCAACCGGAAGCCGCAATTTTGGACGCCGGAGCAGTGCGGAGCGATGAGCTCGCACTTCTCTTTGTCCCGACAGACTCACCTGGATGCTCAGGAAATCCGATGAGTCCCGTTTTCGCGCGGCTCCCCCCCACATCTGGAAAGGGCCAGAGATTGTTAAAGATAATATGGTTAGATGGGCTCAAAATATTGGACACCCAATTGAGTTGGATACATGGGTGAGGGCATGGAAAACAGATGTAAAATTTACACCAAGTTTAAATCTAAGGGAAAATTTTTATAAAATGTTATATAGATGGTATATGACACCTGAAAGGTTGAAAAAAATAACAAAAAATGGGAATGGAAAATGTTGGAAATGTGATGGAAAGGAGGGGTCCTTTTTTCACATGTGGTGGACCTGTAAGGTAGCAAGAAAATCTTGGAAGGAAATACATGATGAAATTCAAAGAATGTACAGTTTAAACTTTGAAATGAAGCCCGAATTTTATCTGTTAAATATGTTAGGGCAACAAAGAGAAATAAGATCTCATCAGAAGACATTGTTATATGTGATAACTGCTGCAAGATTGACATATGCACAACATTGGAAAGAAAGAAACTATGTTGATATAAAAGAATGGAAATTAAAAGTTCTGGATATGTTAGAGACAGAAAAGTTAACTTTTTCACTTAAAAATAAGCCAATCCAGAACTTTGAAAGAGAATGGAAAGAAGTTCTGAACTGGATAAAGACACAGAATAAGAAAAGGAAGGAATAAAGAAAGACTGTTGGTAATGTAAGCTAATAATGTTATAGGTAAAGTATTAAATTGTAACATAACAATGGCCCTTTTTGCACGGTGTTTTTGAAGCGAATGGGCCCCTTGAGCGTCACGTAAATTTGAGGAATGGTCTCACATTTACACGACGCTCAAGGGCCTGACGCAGACTGCACACACATCTTTTCATTTTCTGCTCAAAGCCGAAAATGCTGTGCGGTCGTGCATCGCTCCGGGGCCTCGCGCGCACTTACCTGGTGTGCGGTGCCTCAGGAGCTGGGCCGGTCATGCGTCCTCTCCTCAGTGCAGCCTGGGAGGTCCCAGGCTGCACCGCGAACGGAAGAGGCGGGGCGCTCGCGCGAGGAGGAAGGAGCTGTGGAGCCGAAGCAGCAGGGGCTCGGCAGCGTTCCTCCTAAGCCTTCTCGCGCGAGAACCTCAACCCAGCAGCGCGAAAAGGTAAGGTGCGAAAAGGGTCAGTGTTAAATGTGACAATGTAAGACTATCTTTTAAACACAAACAATGTATGAATGGAACGTAAACACAGACTCAATTGGAAAGAAAGATGCTTGGAAGTGGGAAGGGTTTTTTTTTTAATTTTTCAACTAAATTTCAATAAAAATATATTTTTTTAAAAAACCCAAGTACTTCTGTTATAAGGAAGTGGACATTCTCAGCAGTAAATGACAACATTTACTGCCCCCCCACCCCAAAACTGTACTCACTGCAACTAAAACCCTGGAGACCAGGGTTCAATTTCCTGCTTGCCTATGGAAACCCACTGGGTGATCTTGGGCATGTCACATACACTCAGCCCCAGAAAACTCCATGATAGGGTCCCCACAAGTCAGAAATGACTTGAAGGCCCACCACCACCACCTCCACTGAGGCAAATGTTGGAGTAAAATCTGGGGAGGGGGAATCTCAGGCAAGGTATCTAAGGAAGAGTAAGATAATCTGCAATCAGATAAAATC
This sequence comes from Cyclura pinguis, assembly GCA_030412105.1. Classification (NCBI taxonomy): domain Eukaryota; kingdom Metazoa; phylum Chordata; class Lepidosauria; order Squamata; family Iguanidae; genus Cyclura; species Cyclura pinguis. Next base: position 11,899,111 of record CM059606.1, on the reverse strand, counting down.
CTTATATGTTACAAGGCAACAGTAGTAAGATGATCCCCATCCTTTAAATATTTCCTGTTGTGTTCAGTTTCATAACACCTGCATAAATCCAGCCTTCACATTCTTACCTTTTATACATTCTTACCTTTTACACCAAGTGATTTCTGGAAGGTCATGTGAAGCTATGCTTTTTAAGCAACAGTCCCACCACCACAAGAGCAATAGTGTTTTTCCAAGGCAGAGGCACAACAAGGTAACCTGCAAATGCCTAAAACTGGCTTAACCGGTTCCCAGAAAAGAGGGCAAAGTGCTACTGCAGATTATGAAAAAACAGCAGCAGAAACCAACCAACTAAAACAAAATATTCATTGCTTACATATTTCCTGCTGCATTTGGTTTTCATAACACCTGCCTAAATTCCCCCGTAAAGCTGTCCCCTTTTACTCCAGATGATTTCTTTAAGGACTGTGAGGTTATGCTTTTGAAATGAGAGCCCCCACACCCCCTTCTTCCAAGGCAGATACTCAGCCCACGTTGCTTTACGGCCAGCCTGGATCGCCACTTGCCTTTGGATTCAGCCACTGTATTGCTGTCTGTACTATCTGCTGCCTGTGATCTTTGTGCTTCCTTTCTGTTTACCAACTACACCTCACACCTTTACCAAACCTGTTTGGGGAGATTAACCTTTGAATTCATTGCAGAAACTTTCTCCTTTATTTGTGGAATGCAGTTTTAATAGCAGTGAGCCCAAAGTGCTTTTCCACCTGCAGCCCACCCATTCTTGGTCTGTGGAGGTGGGAATCACGTGAGGAAGATGACAAGGCAGCATAATGTGGAGGCACAACACCTTGAAATTAATATTTCCCCAATGGATGGCCTAACATTAAGGCAAAGTGAAGTGGTCATCTAAGATGGTTGATGCTGCAAGGCAGCCCCAGCACTAAATGTTCCCACAGCTTCCCTTGTTGTTGTGGCTGCTGCAGCTGTTGTATGCCTTCAAGTCATTTCCAACATATGGTGAAACTAAGGCAAAACTATCACTGGGTTTTCTGGAGTGAGAGTTTGTGATGTGCCCAAGGTCACCAAGTGGGTTTCCACAGCTGAGCCTGACCCTGGTCTCTACCTGCACTTCCACCATATTTCCTTTTTCTTTTCCTTGGCAAGCTGGTTGTCTCAAGAAGCAGTTTATTCCAGTGCACGGCAGATTGTACTGCTTGAAAAAGCCCTGGACAGTGCAAGAATGGAGAGAGGTGTTTAGGCCATGCACGCCACGCAGCAGGCCTGGCATGAATTTGTGTATTGCTTTGCCCTTCTGACACATGGGCCATTTCCGCACGGGACTGTTTTAGCACTATGATTCCACTTTCAACATCCTATGGAATCCTGGGGTTTGCAGTTTCGGGATTCCATAGGAAGTTGAAAGTGGAATCACAGCGCTATAACAGTCTAGTGTGGAAATCACCCAGAGTCTGTGGCCATGCTGAGGTTCCACTGAACATACTTGCAGCATCCTATCAGTTGCTGCCATTTGAGTGCTACAGTAGCCAATGGCGATAGTGCCATATGTAAAAAAAGTGCGTTTAACTTTGGAGCAAGCAGGCAGTATGCTATGAGAAGTCATCCAGGGTGGAGAGCTAAGCAACAAATGGAATGAGAAGCAAAGCTGCTGTTTAGAAGACTGGAGACTAGAAGTTTCATTTTAACTCAAGCCTCATGTATCAAAGGAGAGTTTGGACTTATTCAGTATTGTTTGTTTTGCCATTTTTCTACGTGTGTGTGTTCTGGGTCCTCATTACAAAGTGTAGTTCAATGTTAGACATCTCTGCTTTTACCATTCCTCATCAATTTTCCTTTGCTGTGGTCAAATATACTGCCTGGTATTAGGGTGAAGTTGGACATGTTGTTGTCCTTCATGTTCTGAAAGGAGGCATAGTCCACCACAGAATCTATGTGCTGGCTGTACAGCTTCTTCCCAAGGATTTGGCAGATCCTTTCCACGCTGCCTCACAGGTCCTGGGGGAGACAAAATACAAACCAGAAATGCTGGGAATGTCAAGGAATGTTTGTCCTAGCTCTGCACTTATGGGGAGATCTGCCCCTCGATAAAAGGTTTATAACGAAGATAGGATGATTTTGCATGTGTTTGGCCTAACTGCTCACATGATGTATCCTGATTTCTAAGTCATTAGTGAGTAGACAAGCTGGACAGAGAAGAATAAAATTTTCCTCATACACTCTTTCTGTTGGTCCTTGCCCTCTAGGCCAGACTGCACGTAACCCTGAACAATTTCTGGAGAAAGTCCAACACCTGAGCTGGGAGACCTTGAACTGGTTACAAAATACCATGTTATACATTAACTCTTTGTACATGATACTGTGCTCTTTGTTCTTAAGACTTTTTATGTATTTTTTAAATATTCCCTTGGAAGAGAAGCAAGGAACTCAGAAATGTTTGGTTTAGGGAGCTAGAATCCTTTTTGCTTTGAAATGCAACCCTGAGACATAAGGCATTGATTCATGCACAGCAGGTAGAACATACAAGTGCCATTCTGTACACAATGTGACATTCTTTGCTCTTAGAATCTTTTTATTTCTTTCAATCTTTACCAAGGGAGAAAGGTACTCTTTGTATGCTCATAAGCATTTGAGCTCAGATAGTAGCCTTTTTGAAGAACAAAAATGGAGTTTCTCCTCAATGAAGTAACTGTTAATGTCTGTGAATTTCAGAAAAGGACGATCTGTACCTGGTATAACTCTTCATAGGTGATGACGAAGACATTGGGTGTGTCCTTCATCTCCATCCAGCCTTTTACATGGTCAGACCAAGAACCACAGGCCACTAGAAGGGCAAAGCAGTAGTGGAAGAGGTAGAATTTAAATGGCAGAAGGAGGACAGGATGTTTAGGAGGGGACAGGAGTTTTACACTTCTTTTCCTGACAAAGTAGGGAAACAAAATCTATAGCTCTTTAGCTGAGGCCTCATCATGTTTCCACTCTTCATATCCAAACCATTAGTACCTTCCTTAAATTAGGCCATTCATATCCCTCTCTTCCGCTTAGTAGATTTATTATTTTAAAAGGGAAGAAGTTTACTTATAAGCTTTTCTCCCAGCCCCCTCTTATACCTGTAAATTGTTAGGAACTATAGCTCTGGATTATAATTTGTGTGATGCATTAAGAAGATGGGAAGCTGAGAGTGGATTAAATGCAGCCCATGGAGGCCTTAGAGAAGGCCCATAGCCTTCTCCTTACAGAAGGGAGAGGAGCAATGGAGTAACTGAGATCTAGGAATGGGAGGAGCAGCGAATCGGATTTCCAAATCAGGTGGTATTTTTAGGAATGGGATAGAACCCACCTGGTTCTACTTCACTTGTAAGTGCATGTGGTCAGGCAATGGTTTGTATGTGTATGTATATGTCTCTGAGTCAGTCAATGTATTTAGTATTGGTATATTAGGAGAGTAAGGATATTGGAGGCTACATTCTGGTGTTTAGCATGTAAAGTGGGCAGGTGATCCTGCTCTGTTTATCATTTAACCTTTGAAATGCTTGTACAACGTCCAGTCCAACCTCTTGTTCCAAATATATTCCCCATTTGTTCTCCTTACATGGAGAAATCTTGCAGAGTCTAAATCCTATTGTCTGTCTCAACTATTGTGAGTTACACCCCTCTCAGTTTATGATCAGATTTCCTGGTGTGATTTACCTCCTTGTCAGTTTATGATTTGGTTCAATGGATGTACTGCAGTTGTGGATAACAAGTTGCTTTTAGGCTATGGAGTGCTGGTCGAGAACAGAGGACAGTGGCCTTCACGTATTCACTTGTTCTGGGGTTCACTGAGTAATTTGGATCAGTCTTTAATTCTCAACTTAATTTCTCTCAAATGACTTCTATAGATAGCCCCATGATCTTCACCGTGAGCTCTTTCAATCATATAATCACAAAGGTGGAAGGGAGTTTGGAAGCCAGTTCCCATTCTTAACAGATAGCTGTCTGGCCTCTGCTTAAATAACAAACTAAAGTAGAGTCTACACAGCCCCAAGGTATTGTCTTCAACTGTTGAAGGGCTTTCACCAGAATGAAATTTTCCTTAATGTTTAGCCTCGATTTCAGTAAGGCCTTTGACAAAGTTCCCCATGACATTCTTGCAAAGAAGCTAGTAAAATGTGGGCTGGACAGAGCTACTGTCAGGTGGATCTGTAACTGGTTGACTGACCGTTCCCAAAGGGTGCTCACCAATGGCTGCTTTTCATCCTGGTGACTAGCAGGGTGCCACAGGGTTCTGTCCTGGGCCCAGTGCTGTTCAATATCTTCATCAACGACTTGGATGAAGGAATAGAGGGCACGCTCATCAAATTTGCAGATGACACCAAATTGGGAGGGGTTGCTAATACGCCAGAGGACAGGATCAAAATTCAAAATGACCTGGTCAAATTGGAGAGCTGGGCCAAGGCTAACAAAATGAAATTCAACAGAGAGAAGTGTAAGGTCCTACACTTAGGTAGAAAAAATGGAATGCAGAAATATAGGATGGGGGACATGTGGCTGGATGGCAGTACGTGTGAAAGGGATCTAGGAGTCTTAATAGACCACAAGCTGAACATGAGTCAGCAGTGTGATGCGGCAGCCAAGAAAGCCAATGCAATTCTCGGCTGCATCAATAGGAGTATGGTGTCTAGATGGAGGGAGGTACTGGTACCACTCTATTCTGCTTTGGTTAGACCTCATCTTGAATACTATGTCCAGTTCTGGGCACCCCAATTGAAGAAGGACATGGTCAAGCTGGAGCAGGTCCAGAGGAGGGCGACCAAAATGGTGAGGGGCCTGGAAGCCATGCCCTATGAGGATAGACTTAGAGAGCTGGGTATGTTCAGTCTGCAGAAGAGAAGGTTAAGAGGGGACATGATAGCCATGTTTAAATATTTGAAGGGATGCCATGTAGAGGAGGGAGAGGGCTTGTTTTCTGCCGCTCCAGAGACCAGGACAAGGAGCAATGGATTCAAGCTGCAGGAAAGGAGATTCCACCTGAACCTCAGGAAGAACTTCCTGACGATCAGGGCTGTCTGGCAGTGGAATCTGCTGCCTCGGAGTGTGGTGGAGTCTCCTTCCTTGGAGGTTTTTAAGCAGAGGCCGGATGGCCATCTGTCGGGAGTGCTTTGAGGGTGTTCCTGCATGGCAGAGGGTTGGACTGGATGGCCCGTGTGGTCTCTTCCAACTCTACATTTCTATGATTCTATGATTCTATAAACCTTCTACCAATGACATTTCTGCTTAATGATTTAGAGCCAGAATAAATGTGACCTCTCTACCTGCTGCAGGAAAGTTGGTTACAGGTAAATATTTTTTTTCAGCTTGGAGGACAAATAAATATTTTTAGCATAGCATAGCTGCTCATAGGTCTAGGATTCCATTAGGAGAACCAAGGCATCCAAGTGGAATTCATTGTAGTATCTCAGTAAGTACAATGTTCAGATGTTCACACAAAGGAATGGTGAGGTGTGGTGGTCAGAAAAGTTAGTATCCTTTTGAGTCTGCTGCAGTCCCAATGCAAGAAGTCAAATTGATTTATGGTTTTCCTTACCATCTCCTCTCAGGAACTCCTCCAGGAAGTCTTCCATAGTTCCAGGATCCTTGTATCCTTTAAAAGCCTTGGTAAAGTGGTAGCATGAGACCAGCACATCTTTTGGGTTACGTAGTACGTAGATAACCTATAAGATTTGGGGGAACATATTTAGGGGGTTCAGCATGCCCCTTCTCTCTGTTTCAGACCATATGTAGGGATTATTTCTCATTAGAACAAGAACAAAAAGAATTATTCTTAATGTATGACCTATTAATTTTAATCTTTTTGGGTGGAGGGAGGGACACAGATTTGATCTTAGCTATTTCTAATAATGCTAGACTTTCAATCTCTCTTCTTCCCCGGTGGAATTTTTCAGCTGTCATGAAACTTTTGAGAATTTCATCCCTTACAGATGTTAGAGACAGGCATATTAATCTGTTTCACCATGAAATGAAAAACAGAATAGGTAAAAATTGAAGGAATCAGACAAGTCCTTTGAGACAAACTAATTCATTTTTTGATTACCTCTCACATCCTCCAGAATTTGGGGGAAGAGGAGGAAGATTGCCTCTCCAATAAAGAGCTTTGTGGCAGATCTACTACTTTGGCTGCTCTTAGAAGAAGTCTGGACAAAACCCAACCACGCACTGGCCCCTTTTGGCCACTTGGTGGCAACAGTGAGATCTTGAATATCAGAAACTTTACAAAAAGAACTTGTTAGAGCTACCACCATGTAATGAAAAAGGGTTGGTGCATGACTCAGTTTTCACCAGACTTGCCCACCTCTTCCCAGTGCAGCAGAAGTAGTAGTGCTGTCATCAAACTCATCTTTGGAGAACCAGTCTCTCTTCCCTTGCTGGCTTCTGGATGATGTAAAGGCTCAGCACCCTCTCTGTTGGGCAGTCAGTAGTGCCTGCCATTAGTATGGGAGTTAGAGTAGTTGATTAGAGAGATTTAGGTAGATTCTAGGCTGTTACCAAGGCTAGGAAAACATCTGCAGGGAGATAACAGCATAACAGCCTGAGAAGAATGCTGGGGTGGGTCTGAGATCTTAACGGCTTGTTCTTTTCTATTTTGTTAGTCTGAGTTCTAAAGTTTGATGAGTGTACTGCAGTTCCAAATAAACTATGCTTTCTATGAAATTTTGAGGCTGTGATTCCTTGAAATCCCCCTCTCTCTTATGTTTACTGAGAGAGAGAAAAAAGTATTTTTCTACCAACTTGTTACCCCAAACGCATGGAAGCCTGTGAGGTCCTCTCTCAAACCCCTTAGTTAAATGTGAAAATGGGGAATTGAGAAGTCTGCAAGAGGAGGGGTAACTGGTGGGACCTTTTAACCTATGTTTATTGTGTCACTGCAATAAAATCAGCCAAAGATTTATAAATCGTCTAGAATATGTTTTAGTGGGGGAAAGTCAAACAAACACATAAAGATTGACACTTGCACACACACTCACACAAGGCTAACCAAAAGACAGGGAGGAAAGTTTAGGACAGAGAGATTTCAGGGTAGAATGGGCAATATTTACCATTCCAGAGAGAGAGAGAGATGAAGAAAATCAGTGTGGCTCAGGCTTGTGCCCAAGGACAGTACAATATCAGGAATCAGACTGATAGAGTGGATACCTAAAATTCTTGCACTGCAAGAAGGTACCCAAAATCAGGGTCTATCATACCCCAGAACCTGCCCTGAAGACATGAGGTGTTGATGACTCTCTGCCTGGGCAAACAAAGGAGTTTGCACGGTACACAAAAGTGGCCAGAATGGGTTGATGGTTCTTATGTGTGAAGGAAACATGTTGATGATATTGGCATGTAGGTGACAAAGGCGTTGATGACTGTCTGTGTTTGAGGAGAGGATAAATGGGTGGAAGAGGTTTACTAAGGAAGGAGGATAGGAGAGTTTCCATAGGAAATGCAGATAGCAGGGATCTTGCCTCTGCTTCTGAGATTGACTATTGTTTTTGTTGAGAGGATTAGCTTAGAGCCATTAAGTCAGTGAACCTATAACCTAGCCATGATAGGACTTTTGGCCTACTATCCAGTCAAAGTCATTCTCCAGATGGCCTTTCATCCCCATAAGTGTATATAATTTTTATTTTATGCCAATTAAACATATCTGGCAATTAATATATTTAAACCATATCTAAGCATGGAGATGTATGGCTGCTAACAAAGTCCCTGGTAGACCTAGTCATGGAAACATGTGACCATAGCTTCTCACTCTGCCTCAAAGAACAAAGCAGTGAAGGCAGAAGAAAGTACCTAAAGGGAAAACTCTTCAATTTTTTTTTTTTTAAAAGGGAGAATGGCATTCTAAGAGGTAAATGAAGGGATATCAAGCAAACTCAACCAGCTTAAAGCACTGTCTCTCCACATACCTCCCCTCCAATTGCAAGAGGAAAAATTGAATTCATTGAGCACAAGCATTTAAAAAAAGAGTTATTCTTCAACTTCACATGTTGTTTTTCACAGCCCTCCAATCCCTTTCAAAAGAACTGAAAACCTAATACATCTGGCTGGACAGCCACTGATTTCCTTTTCAACCTTTTCCAGGATTCCTTCCTTTGACCTGGGACAGTTAGCTGCATGCTTACACCACATGGCCTCTCTCTCTTCTTCCTCCCCTGAGAAGTCTTGCTTCTCCCCTCCCATTGGCTAATGGAAGCCATGTAGGTGTCAGGGTCAATCTGCTCTCTCTCTCTCTCTCATGATGCTTTATAACCTGATTCCTTTTTGCACCTTACCTTTTCCCGGTGCTGGGCTGCATGGTTCGTGCAGGAAGACTTCGAAGGAACGCTGTCGCATCCCTCCTGCTTGGGCTCTGCAGCTGCTCCCTGGTCTCGTGAGCGCCCTGCCTCTTCTGTTCGCAGTGCAGCCTGGGACCTCCCAGGCTCCACTGAGGAGAGGACGCGCAACCAGCCTGGCTCCCGAGGCTCCGCATACCAGGTAAGTGCATGCGGAGCCCCAGAGCAATGCGCGACCATGCAGCATTTTCGGCTTTGAGCCGAAAATGAAAAAATGCATGTGCGGTCCACGTCAGGCTCTTGAGCGTCGCGCAAATGTGAGTGCATTGTATGGACCGCTCCTCACATTTACGCGACGCCCAAGGGGCCCTTTCGCTTCAGAAATGCCGTGTGAAAAGGGCCCTGGTCTTGCAGGGCCATTTGAGCCTTCATTGTATAGCATTCCTCTTCTTCTGATGAGCTTATACTGAAATAAATTAGTCTTTTATTTTCACCACACCCCTTTAAAAACTGATATAGTTTTTGTATTGTCTGATCAGCTACTTTTTACCCAGCTTCTAATCCAGTGAGCATTGCAACTTTTAGGTGGTCTGGAACCTAGCTTTCTTTGTTAAGAAAACTAGGCCATTTCCTTACTACACTCTTATAGTGCTATTATTCCACTTTCAACATCCAATGGAATCCTGGGATTTGCAGGTTAGGGAGAGAGCTCTTTGGCCTCAATAAACTACAAACCCCAGAATTCTACAGGAATAATACATAAATAGATACAAAAAATAAATGTATAAAATAAATACATAAAATAAATACATAATAAATAAATAAATAAATAACAGGAAAGTGGAATAATAGCACTGTAACAGTGGCCATTTCCACACTAGACTGTTATAGCGCTATTATTCCACTTGCAACATCCTATGGAATCCTGGGGTTTGCAGTTTCGGGAGGGGCCAGCCCAAGGATTCCATCCTGCAAACCCCAGGATTCCATAGGATGTTGCAAGTGGAATCATAGCGCTATAACAGTCTAGTGTGAAAATGGCCAGTGTAGTGCAGAAATGGCCTTTGTTTATCGCCCTTGTAGAAGCAGAGATATGAGGCAAAATAGTCAGTCACAGTTCTCCCAAACTGTTTTCGGAGAATCAAACATTTTACTAATTTTCACCACTTTCAACCGATGTATGACATCTCATGACGATGAATGGCATTTTTCAAGGCCTCAGGATTTGAATTGTACAGTGACTGATCTTCTCCCAGTTCTTTGAGTAAATGTTACCATGGAAGGGGGAGTCCATCCTGTTTGTAGACACTGAAGCTCTGTTTTTCAGAGTTGCCAACAAACAGCTTCCAGAAAGCCTTGGAGCCATGGGAATGGAGTGGGGAGGATACAACAAAGCAGAGTACTCAGTGAAAGAAAGGTGAAAACTGCTAATACCATAATAAAATAATTTGCATTTATGTTGCTGTGATGTCTACAATATAGTTGACCCAACAATTGGTATTTTTACTGGGCTTCTACAAAAATTCAAATTCTACTTTTTTTTCCACAAGTTTTTGAGATCTGATCTAGGTAATACCCTGAGGAAAGGAAGACTCTGTAGAAGGCAAGATAAGTAATATGTAGAAGTTTATTGAAATACCTATTTTTATGGATCTTAAGATTTCTAAATTTTTAGAGGGGTACCCTACACTGAATTGGATTGTCCTGGTTAAAATGCTGCCCCTTTATGCATCCTTCTTCAGTTTCCAAAAAAGAAGAAATGCAAGTCTAATTCAATTTCTCCAGAGGCTTCTTAGGAGGAAAGAAGGAGTTGTAGAAGGTAAGAACAGAAGTTAGACAGAAGTTTACTGAGGTAGATACTAGATGTGAATCTTAGCTTTCTGGAAAGTAGTTTCATTCAATGGCAAATAAGTGATCAAAAATCACCTTTAAAAGAGCACGCTCCATTTTTACTTGTCTTAAGATTATGGTACGACCTTTTCCAAACTTTATGAAGACATATGTCTTACCAAGTTGAATGGGTATTGCACCTAAGTAAATGTGCATGGGAGATTTATATATTTGTATGTGTTCTCTCTTGCAGTGTGATCCATAACAGGGAAACAAAACGTCAGATTCTAGGGGGTGGGACTGCAGAAAGGAATTATAAGATGATGTAAAGAGAAACACTAGGGCCATTTCCACAATACAGTGTTATACTGCTATTATTCCACTTTCAACATCCTGTGGAATTCTGGGGTTTGTAGTTTCCTGAGACCAAAGAGCTCTCTGGCTGAGAATTCTAAATGCCCCTCCTAAACTACAAACCCCAGGATTCCATAGGATGTTGAAAGTGGAATAATAGTACTATAACAGTGTAGTGTGGAAATGGTCTAGGTCTGCCACATCAGTTTGGCGATTTAGCTATTCTCGTCTTCAGAAAAACTTTTACTGCTCTCCATTGTCAAATAATGCCTTCCGTTCATCTCCACCTGGTACAATTTTGTTGAAGAACAACTGCCAGTTGCCTCATCGGAGTTACAGAAAATGGTTTCTGACTGATAAGAGTGGCAGTGGGAGCACGAAGGGGAAGAAAACATGGAGAAAACAAGGGGTGTGCAGTGGCAAGAACTAGACTGAACAATGCACCTTATTTCTTTTATTGATGCCTGATGTACTTTAAAAGAAACCTCCTGCACAGACAAATAAAAACACAATTATTCTTCCATTTACTATGAATGAATGACTTCCAGTAATATCTCCATGTTTGATTTACCTTGATTATTGGCTGATTTTAAGCTCTTGTTGTTGAGTTGCTGAAAGTTAAATAAACCCAAACTGTTCGAGTGAGTATTGACAGGGGTTTGAGTGATTTTTCATTGATTCCTCCCCCATTTTTTTTTTTTTTTTTTTTTTTTTTTTTTTTTTTTTTTTGAGGGGGATATCTCAGGGTAGAGTGGGGAACTGAAAGCTGCAAATAAGAAGTGATGGGATACGGGCAGGACGGTAGTTCTCCATTTCCACAGCCCTATTCCATTTACTAGAAAATGAATGGGGACCTTTGGGAAAATGTAGAAGGTCCTTTGAGGCTTCTGATAGACAATATGCACATATGCAGCCTAAACCTTGGATTAGAAAGGTCAAACCACTCCTTCTGCCATGTGATGGTACAGGTATGATTTGGGGCCCATCTGTGTGGCTGGTGTTCGCCCAGTATCTGTCACAGTGAAAACACAGTGAAATTCATGGAGCCACCATTAGTTGAGAGGTGACTCCAAGGCATGTGCACATACACACAGAGAAAATCAGACTTGAACTCTTCCTGGAAGGCAAGATGGCTAAGTTGAGACATTTGTACAATAACAGCAGCAGAAATTCTCAGGTAGAATTCTCTCAGAATTTCAAATGCTCTCATTTTCTGAAGAAGCGTGGGAAGAGACCTGTTACTGCCCTGGCTAGCCCGAGCTTTGGGGGATATAAAAAGATATGTATTGATATTGATAATTTGGCCTCACATACCCATTCCCTTCCACGTGCTTGCGAGGCCCCCGGACAAGCACGCATACAGGCTTCCTCGATAATCGCCGTAATATTCCAAAACAATACAGGCAGGCCAGAAATAGCTGACTCGCAGGAGACCTTTAGGAGACCTCAAGGCAAGTAACTTCACTAGGTATGCATGCGGCTTTCAAAAGATCCTCTGCCCCGCACTGGCAGCTTGATGATCTGACTATACAACGCTCAAGTACTCCGCGTTTGCATACCGGCTATCCTATTGACAATTTGGCTATAACTCAATCATTCAAATTCTGACCTTTCGGAGGCTTTGTCTCCAGCCCCAAATCTATTGTTTTCTCCAAGTCCGACCTAGCCTGCGGTCACAATTCTCCTTATAAAAACCACTGACTTTGAGCGCTTCCTTGGATCGCTCTTGGCTTCCCTCTCGCCTTGCTGTTGCTTTGTCCAGCAAACCTTCCCCTCAGTTCCACGTGCTGAGATCCACGCTCCTCAGCTTCTCCGCTTCCAACCGGGCTTCAGGACAAACCAGCAACTCCTCTAAAAACCCCTCTATCTCACTCCAACCTTTACTTCTTTAGTTATCTTGTGTGAGTGTGTCGCATACACTGTTTGATTGTGTTTTTAATAAAACCACATTTATTATTTCAACTTCTGTGTGCTTCTTGACTCAGCCTGACCCCGTAGACATAGGGTTCAAGATCCTGCTAAGTTACCCTGCCTCTCGTAACGCTGCAGCAGTGCTCAGAGCTAATCTTCCCCACCTGTTGTTGAGCACATTTTGGTGTCCCTCACGGGACCCCCAGTAAACAGGGTAACAGAGCCACCAAGCAGTCTCCGAGCTCAATATAAGGCAGCTTGAGTATTTAGCAGAAGAAATCAAAAACCTATGAGCCAGAGTGGGTTTCTAGATGACACTTTGATGACACTTTTATTTTTTTACACGTGATCTTAGCCAAAAGATCGAGAAGTGATAGTACTTTTCTTTTTCAACCGTATGGCAGCCTGTACAATATTTTTATTTTTCAGAACAACAGGGTGTTGGCATTGTTGCCTTCTTCAAGTCACAATCCTCCTGTATGGCTCCTAGCTTGCAGCTTTTTTCTTTCCAGACAGACAGAAAAAAAAATCGTAACCCTCTTAAGAGATGCAGTAGTTCAACCACACAACTAGTGAAGGAACCCTCTGTCTGGAAACCATGTGAGGATCCAGAACAACAGCAAGTTCATCGGGCATCATTTAATCCCATGGGAAGGTGACATTCACGTTGCGCATTTTCTCCTGATAAACCTGGTCAAAGTGTTCGCACTGGGCAACTGTCAAGTGATTCTTCCAGTCACCACAGATCCCTGGAACACAATAGATGAGAGTTGAAAATAAATAAATAAATAAATAAATAAATAAATACACACATACCTACCTACCTACCTACCTACATACTGAAACAGGACCTTGAAATTAATACTTCCCCAACGGATGGCCTAACATTAAGGCAAAGTGAAGTGGTCATCTAAGATGGTTGATGCTGTAGGGCAGCCCCAGGACTAAATGTTCCCACAGCTTCCATCCTTGTTATTGTTGTCCTGGCGGCTGCTGCTGTTGTGTACCTTCAAGGCATTTCTGATATATGGTGAACCTAAGGCAAAACTATCACAGGGTTTTCTGCATCTTAGAGCGTGTGATGTGCTCAAGGTCACCAACTGGGTTTCCACAGCCGAGTGGAGAACCGAACTCTGGTCTCCAGGGTTGTAGTCCAGTGCTTAAACCACTACACCACACTACAGCTTCCCTATCGGCTTGCACTTCTACTCTATTTCCTTTTTCTTTGTCTTGGCTAGCTGGCTGTCTCAAGAAGCAGCAGCTTCTGTCAGTGCATGGCAGACTATACTACTGGAAAAAGCTCTGGATGGGGCAAGAAGGGAGAGAGGTGTCTAGGCCATGCACACCATGCAGCAGGCATGGCATGAGTTTATATTTTGCTTGGCCCTTGGGGCAGATGTTCTTACCAGCAATGCAGGATAGGAATAATAATTAAGATGCTGGGGGGCAAAACTCTGTGGGTCACTTTGTTTGCCGGTCATCCCTTAAACTACTCTGCTGGCCTCAGGCACATTGGAGGAAGCCACTGTCTCCTTGCTGGAGGCTCCTACCCTCAATGTAGGATTGCAACAATAGTTTGTGGTTCTAGGCAGGAATACTGGAAAGCAAAGATGTGTGTATCACATGGTTCGTTGTGCATAACCCAAGCCAGCCTGATGTCCAATTGAAGGCCACTGTCCAATTGCCAGGATTCAAATAAAATTACAATAGTCTGTTTAGCCTCATAGAAAGGGGGCCAACTATCTTGTCCTTTGCCTTAAGCAGCAAACTGGCCTGGGCTTCCTTTGCTTCTTCTCACGTACTATCATTTCTGAACGAGATCACACAAATCTGATAGTCACAAAATGATTCCACCCACTACAGAAATATGGAAGGGCCATTTATGTAATCTGACTTCATTCTTGGGAAGTCAGTGTGCGACCATGCTGACATTACACTGAACGTACCTGCAGCATCCCGTCATTTACTGCCATTTGACTTCTGCAATAGCCAATGGCTCTACATCCATATATAAAAAAGTACATGTAACTTTGGAGCAAGCAGACAGTATGCTATCAGAAGTCATCCAGGGTGGACAGCTAAGCAACAACTGGAATGCTAAGGAAAGATGCTGTCTAGAAGACTGCAGACTACAAGTTTCATTTTAACTCAAGCCTCATGAATCAAAGAAGGGTTTGGACTTATTCAGCATTGTTTGTTTTGCCTCTTGTTTGTGTATGTGTTTGTGTGCTCTGTATCTTCATTACAAAGTGTAGTTCAGTGCTAGATATCTCTACTTCTACCTCTCCGTATGAATTTTCCTTTGCTTTGATCAAATAAACTGTCTGGCAGTAGGGTGAGGTTGGACATGTTGTTCTTCTTCATCTTCTGAAAGGAGGCGTACTCCACCACAGAATCTATTTGCTGACTGTTCAGCTTCTTCCCAAGGAATTGGCAGATCCTTTCCACACTGCCTCGCAGGTCCTGTGGGAGACAAAATGCAAATCAGAAAGACTGGGAATGTCAAGGAACGTCTGTCCTAGCTCTGCATTTATGGGCAGATCTGTCCCTTGATAAGAGGTCTACAGTGGAGATCAGTGCCATTTTGCACGTGTTTGGCCTGATTGTTCACCTGAGGTATCCTGACTTCTTCCTGCACTCTCTGCCAGTCAGTCCTGGCCCTCTAGTCCAGGTTGCACTTAAGTCTCAACAATTTCTGAGGAACATCCAGCACCTGAGCTGGGAGACCTTGAACTGGTTACAAAACACTACATTGCGCATCACATCTTTGTCTGTGATACTGTGCTTTTTGCTGTTTTAGAATTTTTATTTTAAAAAAACTTCACTTTGGAAGAGAAACATGGAACTCAGAAATGCTTGGTTTAGGGAGCTAGAATTCTTTGTGCCTGAAAATGCAACATAAGGCATTGGTTTATGTGCGTCAGGTAGAACGCACATGTGCCATTCTGCACACAATGTTACATTCTTTGACTTTAGTACCTTTTTATTTCTCTTAATCTTCACCTAGGGACAAAGGTACTCTTTCTATGCTCAACAGTGTTTGAGTTCAGATGACAGCCTTTTTGAAAAACAAAAATTGGGTCTCTCTGCAATGAAATAACTGTAGATGCTTGTGAATTTCAGAAAAGGACAATCTGTACCTGGTGTAACTCTTCGTAGGTAATGACAAAGACGTTGGATTTGTCCTTCATCTCCATCCAGCCTTTTACATGGTCAAACCAAGAACCACGGGCCACTAGAAGGGCAAAGCAGCAGTGGAAGAGGTGGAATTTAAATGGCAGAAGGAGGACAGGAGGTTTAGGAGGGGACAGGAGATTTACACTTCTTTCCCTGATCATAACATAATCTCTAACTGTGGAGCTGAGGCCTCATCATGTTTCCTTCCTTCATATCCAGACCAGTAGTACCTTCCTCAAATTAGGCCCTTCATATCTCTGTCTTCCACTTAGTTGATTTGTTATTTAAAAAGGGAACAAGCCTCGCTCCACACCTCCACTTTCTCCTGTCAGTTTTTAGGAACTATAACTCTGGATTATAATTAGTGGGGTGGATTTAGAAGATGTATACAGAATACCATGAATGGATTGCATTCACCCTGTAGAGGCCTTGAAGAAGGCCCATCCCATTCTCCTTACAGAAGGGAGAGGAGCAACAGAGCAAGTGAGAACTAGCCGCAAGTTTTGAGGAATGAGAGGAGCAGCAAATCTGATTCCCAACTCAGGAGGTACTTTACGAATGGGATAGAGACTATCTGGGTCTACTTTGCCTGCATAGGCACATATATGTCTGTGTTTCAGTCAATGTGTTTTGTATGGGTATATTAGGAGAGCAAGGATGTTGGAGGCTACATACAGTCATTTGGCATGTCAAGTGGGCAGGTCGTCCTGTTCCTTTTACTATGTACTCTGTGAAATACTTGTACAAGGTCCAGTCTAACATCTGGTCCCAAATATATTCACTATATATTCTCTTCACATGCAGAAATTCTACACGGTCTCAGTCTTCCGTTGTCTGTCTCAACTATTGTGATTTACACCCCTGTTAGTTTATCTACCTCCTTGTCAGTTTACGATTTGATTCAGTGGATATACTGCAGTTGAGGATAACTGGTCAGTTTCAGGCCATAGAGTGCTGGTCAAGAACAGAGGACAGTGGCCTTCATATCTTCACTCCCTCTTGGGTTCACTAAGTAACTTGGATCAGCCTTTAATTCTCATCTTAATTTCCCTCAAATGACTTCTATGGATAGCCCCATGATCCTTACCTTGAGCTCTTTCAATCGTATAATCATTAGAAAGGAGATTGGAAGCCAGCCCCTGGTCAAGGCAGGGAGTGAACTATTAACAGCATTCTTAAGAGATGGCTGTCTGCCCTCTGCTTAAACAATAAACTAAAGTAAAGCTTCCACAACCCCAAGGTATTGCCTTCCATTGTTGGAGGGCTTTCAACGAAATGAAATTTCTCCTAAAGTTTAGCCAAAACCTACTTTCAATACCATTTCTGCTTCGTAATTTGGAGCCACTTCTCCACTTCCTGTACGAAAGTTGAAATACAAATATAAATAAATATTTTCAGTTTGGAGGGTTAATAAATATTTTTACAATAGCTGCCAGTGTATAAGATTTAGATTTGATTAGGAGAACCAAGACATCCAAATGGAATTGATTGTAGGATCTCAGTCAGTACAATGTTGAGAAGTTAATTTTTTTGCTTCTGGCTAAAGGTACGGGAGGGGAGTAGTGGTCCGACAACTTGGTATCTTTGTGAGTCTGCTACAGTCCCATTGGAAGAGGTCAAGCCGGTTTGTTGTTTTCTTACCATCCCCTCTCAGGAATGCCTCCAGGAAGTCTTCCATAGTCCCAAGGTCCTTCAATCCTTTATAAAACTTGGCAAAGTAGTAGTGTGAGACCAGGACATCTTTTGGGTTACGTAGTACATAGAAAACCTATAGGATAATATTTTGGGGAAACATATTTAGTGAATTCATCATGCCCCTCCTCTCTGTTCCATGCCATACGTAGTGACTATTTCCCATGCAAGCAAAATCAGAACAAAAACTAAAACAATTATTCTTAATATATGACATTACTTTTAATTTTCCTTCTTTTTTTTGCTGGGGGTGGGAAAGGACACAGATTTCATCTTAGCTATTTCTAATAAAATCTGACTTTCAATCTCTCTTCTTCCCCTGGTGAAATCTTTTTGCCATTACTAAACTTTTAAGAATTTCATCCTTTTAGCTACCCTTTAGCTACCCTGGAACCTAGCTTCCATTTTTAAAAATGTCAGCTCATTGCCCCTACAGAAGCTGAGATATGAGGCAAAATAGACAAACTGTTCTGGGAGAATCAAACCTTCCATTGTCTTTCAGTGAGTGTGCATGACGTCTCTTGACAATGACTAGCATTTTTCAAGGCCTTAGGATTTCAATTGTACAGTGGCTGATCTTCTTCCTGTTCCCTGGGTAAATGTTACAATAGAAGCAGGAGTCTAGCAGAGTATCTGTCTTACACCCAGCTAGTAGAGGAATGTGGGCTTTTTATGTATTTTTGTTTCCTTACCTTGGCCTTTGACTGGAAAAAGGATTTAGGAAAAAGGTGCAGTGACAGATGAGAAGTCAGAAGCCTGGGTGGAGGATATTCCAAGGCAACGTTCAAGCCCTGAATAGTCTCTATCCATGGTGATCGATAATTCAGTTCCACATTGCAAACCCACGAGGGATCTCCATCATGCTGGATCAGTCCTAAGATCTCCTGCATCCAAATGGTACCTGGAAGCAAGTCCACCAATCATATTGTTGTTTCTTCTTCCTATAGCTCTTTACATTTTGTAGTATACCCTTTCATTTGCCTAATACTCCCTTATTTACAAAATACCCTTTTCTGTTCTTCCCTTTGAAATATCAGTGTTGATCATAAAAACTGTCCTGTGTCTTTGTAAATGCACAATACATCCCACAAGGGCAGGATTAAATTCAACACCAGTTCACGATGGTAAAATCAAGATTGTATATTCCCCTGCCAGGTAGGAACATGTGAGAATTTCAGTAAAATGAAGAAATTTGGCTGGACAGGTGCTTATCTTTGTCAGATATATAATCAATATTGAGAGGTGGCTGTATTGAAGGAATATTGCTGTTTGCACACCAAGAGCCTCAGTTGGCTAACCTTCTGACAAACTTATCTTAGAGTTATTGTGTTTCATCTTCTGAATTTAACCCATCAGAGTTACCACTCTAGTCCAGGGTGGGTAGATGTAGTCCAGAGCCCACAGGTAGCCTCCTCAGAAGCTATAGTTTAGTTCTGAAGTCACCATCTTTTTATAAGCACTGAGAATTTATATGTGTGTGTGTCTGTCTGCCTGTCTGTCTATCTGCCTTCAAGTTGCCTGTCTACCAGGTGCTGTAAGCTACATTTCAGAGCTAGCAAAACCAGCTCCTAATTATTCCTTGCCTTAGAAAACCCTATGAAATTCATGGAGCCATCATTAGTTGAAAGGTGACTCCAAGGCACACATGCGTACACACAGACGGAATGAGACCCGAACTCTCCCTGGAAGACAAGATGGCTAAGCTGAGACATGTGTACTTTGGCAATATCATGAGAAGACATGACTTATGAGAAAAGACTCTAAGACTTGGTAAGGTGGAAGGCAGTAGGAAAAGTGGATGACCACATTACAGGTGGACAGGTTCAATCAGGAAAGCCACAGCCAAGATTTGCAAGATCTGAGCAGGGCTATTGATAAAAGAGTGACTTGGAGTTCTCTCTTTCACAGACTCACTGTAAGTCAAAGTTAACTTGATAGCAGTTAATAACAACAAGAATCTAAGAATGTGCAGGACTAGCTGAGGCTATCTCTGCTGATCTCTGGCCTTTGCCCCTCTTCCATGCTTCCCCAATATACTCTTGCTTTATGTTCATCAGAAAGCAATAAACTCCTTATTCCTCCATGGCAGGAAGTTAGACTAGATGGCTCTTCTGGTCCCTTCCAGCTCTATAATTCTATGGGCCTATGATTCTGTGTTTCTTCATCAGGAAAATAGGGGCATTATTTGACTAATGTCCCTTCTTGTGTGGGGGAACTCTCTGGAAAAACTATGTAGGAAACTCTTTTCATGCAATGTAAGATGGAGGTTAGGATGCATTGTGATTCTGCTCAGTTACAGTAGGGGGCAGGATTAGTCCATAACGCTACAACAAGCTCCCTCTTTTATCCTGTTAGCAGTAAAATGTGTCCATTCAAAGAGATAATGAATTAAGACTGTCTCTTTGTTTCAAATGAGACTTTTGTATACTATACAGTTATAACAGTTTCATACCACTTTATCTGTCATGGATCCATCATATGGAATCGTGTTTTATGTGAGTTGCTGAGGTAGTTTAGAATTTACTATGGGAGAGTGCTGTCAGGATGCATTTATGGGTTGTTCTCATGACTAGAGTGCTCTGATTCCTTCCCACAATTTGCCACCGGGCACTTTGATTACGCAACACCAAATACCATTTCTTTTATTTCTATGAATGTCCTCTTTGGCTCCCATTCTAGCTATTTTATTTCCTTACCTGACTTAGGATAAGTGACCGTCACTATGTCATCATCCAATAGCTGGAATTCATTTTCTGCGTAGCGGAGCGTTTCTTCTGTGCATGCCAGTGCAGGGAAACTAATCCCTTTGTACGTGAAATATGTCCTCTCTGACATGGAAAAACTGTAAAGAATACATACAGAAACATGGAGAGAGAGAGAAACTGTGAAACTGCATTCTTAGAGACTTTACAGGTGTGTGTTTTGCAATGTGGAACATGCTGATGCTATGGTGATCTGAATCTTAGTATCCCAAATGGCCATTCTATTATAAGGAAATAGGATCATTTTAGGGGTAAATTGTGTTGTTGTGTGCCTTCTAGTCCTTTCCTACTTATGACAACACTAAGCCAAATCTAACATCGGGCTTTCTGGGTCTGAGAGTTTGGATGCATCCAAGGTCACTCATGGATGAATGGGGAATTGAACCTTATTCTCCAGGGTTTTAGTCCAACACTCAACCCACTACGCCATGTTGGCTTCCTAGGAATAAATTTTGTCCCTAGGAATTTGACAGCTCCCTCCCTATTCACCATACCCCTTGCATATATTGAACTCCTCTCTAACTAACTCCAGGTTTCTTTTGGAAGCACTGAGAATGTTAAGTATTTGTGTTATGTTTCCGTAATTCTGAGAGCTTTATTAAACCAGCCTCTTGTCTCACAATTCTGTCATTTAAAGAAAAGGAAACTTATCGGTACAGAAGCAATCACTATCACACGGCTTCTGCAATAATGCTGTGTTACCAGTTTGGTGATTCACATTCCTGTAATCAGTCTTTTGTGCCACCGCTGACCCTGTCTTCCTTCTCGTGTCTGCACTAACTATCCCATAGGCGATATATGTTCCTTTTTTTTCTTTGCCAGAATACACAAATTTTTGCTTTTTATATTGTTTTTTTCCCTTTTGTTATGAATCACCTACTTAATGTACATTGATATATACTATATTACAATGTAATTACAAAGGGGGGAAAAATTAACAATTGCTTGTTCAACTTATCCAACCTTACCACCCCGTAAACGGCTGACAGAGGATCAAGACCCCATTTGTATCAAGAAGCCTTTTCAGAGATATGGGGTATAATGTTAATCAAATTTATCACATCTTCATACCCTGAGTTTTCTTTTACTTTCTCAACCACCATTTTCCAATTATCACTCCACGATTCCTTACTATATTGTCTACTATACTTTCACCTTCTTTCTCTAGGAAAATCAAATAATTTAGCTTCTTTTATGTATTTTAACAGATAAAACTCATTCCACTTTGATTTCTTTTTCCATCCTAATGCGATAACAGGATGAACAGCTTTTAAAATTTGTTTTATTACTTAACCTTCATTCTTGTTTAAGCCTATTATCCTGACGTCCTCAGCTCCACATCCATGCCAACATTTTGGTGGGAAATTGCCATGTATATGCACCATCTGATGGCGTGTTCTGTACCACCTAGCAATCATTTTCATTTGTTTTTCTTTTACAGTTGAAATTTTTAGCAATTTCTTGTAACCAAATTTTAATATCTTTGCCAAAATGTACAATTGCACAATTTTGGCATGTTGTGAGACTTCCTTTCCTCATTTCAACATTATTTTTCCTGTTGTGCCTCCATTTCACTCTTTCAGAGTCATGGGCCATTTCTGCACTAGATTGTTATAGTGCTATTATTCTACTTTCAACATCCTGTGGAATCCTGGGGTTTGCAGTGAAGGCAGGGGTATTTAGAATTCTCAGCCAGAGAGCTCTTTGATCTCAGTAAACTAGAAACCCAGAATTCCACAGGAAGTTGAAAGTGGAATAATAGCACTATAACAGTCTAATGTGGAAATGGCCACATTTTTCCTGTCTTACTACCATTTCAGCATTTTGTTCTCCCTTAGTAACAATTACACCAAAAGTAAAACTAATAATAGTAGTAGTAGTAATAGTAATAAAAACAATAATAATAATACCACCTTCAGGGGAATGGAGTAAAAGCACTGTTGTTCACCGACTCACCCTGCTTGGGGATAGGGAGGGGGAAAGGGGAGAACACCACTTAGCAGCTGTAATGTTGGAAATGCAGTGGAATGAAAGGATTGCATAAATGGGCAAGAGTGGAAAAGCAGCACTGTTGGAACAATTTGCAGATATTTGCCATCAACGAAAAGAGATGACCGTTGGGTGTTATTCCTTTTTTGGAAATTCTGTGAAAGCTAAAACTCTTAGGAATCAGCCTTCTTTTAGCAGAGTAACAGAGAAAGTATGACTCAATCTCCATATTGCTTCCCTGAACTTAAACCAACTGTGAAAACAAAAACTGTGAAAACTGTTGCTTCAGGTTACAAAATTAGAAGAAGTTTACTAATAGCTTTTACATTTGCATATCCATTGAGACCCTACATCCTAACTAGCTAATGAATACAGTAGCAGATAGTAGCTTCATTCCTAACTTACCATCTTCTTGATAGAAGTGAGAAACATGGTTACAGAGAACGAAGAAGAAGGAAAAATGGAAAGAAGAGAGGGAGCTCTGAGAAGTTGGGTCTTTTATAAGGCCAATGGCCCTAGGAATTTTCATGGGTCACATGGTCTGTTTATCTAGATATGCAAGGTATTTATGACCATGCATTTAAACGAAACAAGAGCAAATGGTTGCTAGTAAAAATATTACTATTACTGTGGCAACAATATAAAAAGATTAGACTATAAAAAATTTTGAACTTATAAAATTACTCCAGGTAAGGGCTTCCCAACCATTTTTCACTTGCATAACCCTTGGCAGCCCATTTCCATGAACTGTACCCCTTTTCCAACATCACATACTTTCTTTGAGAAGAAAAACAAAAGCCCCATCAGAAAGCTTCTGTAAGCTCTGAGGATCCGTTCCCACAACCACAGAAAGAAAGGCAGGATATCTGGTCAGCCAACCTGCCCAGCCCTCGCAATCCCGTTGTGCCTATTACTCACCTAGATGTTCTCCGTGACGTCAGGATCCAGTTAGCTCCCAGCTGAAGGTATGGGTAGTAGCGACTGGTGTTGTACGTTCCTCCTTCAGACAGATTCGGAGTGGAACTGGATGTATCCAGCAGGCAGGCTCTCTCCTTGTGGAGAGGGACACAAAGAAGAGAAAGAGAGAACAGTATGTACTTGGAAGGCTCAAGAAACCACCTAGTGTGGGTGAGTCTAGGGTTACAGCAACTTGAATAGAAGTCTGAGTAAGCATATGCATGTGAGATTTTTTTTTTGAGTTTGTAAGCCAAAGGCAGCTGGAAGTTCAGTTTGCATGTCGCTGTTCTTATTTCTATGATTCCTCCCTCCGTCCCTTAAGGTTCCGGGACTGAAACGCCAATGCCGGGAGCAATCAAGAACCGCACTGAGTGGTGATGTCCTCTGGGAACAGCTTATACTTTATGCTTTTTCAGCCATTACTCAACTTTTCCCCATGCCCCTAAATGTCCTCATTCATACTCCTGACGGTACATGTATCCCAGGTTGGGAGCCAATGCTCCTGGTAAACGAAAAGAATAGAAGACAAGACAGATGGAAGGGAAATCAGAACCTTTTCTTGAGCTTAAGTTCCTGTGTTCTATAAGAATAGAAAAGCAGACTCATAATGTGAATGAATGGTATTATTTTGTGTGGATGGTATTATTTCCATGCCATTTGGGGGTGGAAGATGGGAGATTGTGTTAATGTATGAAGAGCATGTGCATTATTCACCCTGATTAAGTAGAGTAGATGAACTAAAGCCTCGATATGCTTGTATGGAAGAATGAGAAAGAAGGTGACAGAGATAGCACTGTGTAGCCCTTGTGGATTCTTGAGTCAAAATGATCTGGGAATTCAGAAATCTAAAATGTCGTGTTTCCTATTGACTGCCATACAAAAATTGCTATAAGTTTTGTTCTCTTTGCCACAAATGGACAAAATTAGCAGGGTTAGTTGCCTCTTACAAGGATATTAAGCCTATCTAATTGAAGAGCATACAAATCATTCCTAGGCACCTGGATAGTCCTTCAGCCAGTTAGATAGGACCAGCACTAACAAAGCACAATGGGACCAATGAAAATAACAGGCATAGTTTACACATTTAAACACTATAAACCATCTGTTTCCACTGACTATCATGTGCAGATATCCAAGGCAGCAAAATATGCAGTCCTCTGAAAACAGCAGAAAGGAACTCTTCCTTTATGAAAGTTCAAAGGAAGCAAAAGCAAGAAAATATCCAAGGCAGCCAAAATATGCAGTCCATCTGTGAAAAGAACAGAAAGCAACTCTTCCTCTGTGAAAATTACAAAGAAGCAAAAGTAAGAAGGACATTGGCATTGACAATGACTTGGATGAAGGAATAGAGGGCATGCTCATCATATTTGCAGATGACACCAAATTGGGAGGGGTTGCTAATATGCCAGAGGACAGGATCAAAATTCAAAATGACCTGGTCAGATTGGAGAGCTGGACCAAGGCTAACAAAATGAAATTCAACAGAGAGAAGTGCAAGGTCCTACACTTAGGTAGAAAAAATGGAATGCAGAAATATAGGATGGGGGACAATTGGCTGGATGGCAGTACGTGTGAAAGGGATCTAGGAGTCTTAATAGACCACAAGCTGAACATGAGTCAGCAGTGTGATGCGGCAGCCAAGAAAGCCAATGCAATTCTCGGCTGCATCAATAGGAGTATGGTGTCTAGATGGAGGGAGGTACTGGTACCACTCTATTCTGCTTTGGTTAGACCTCATCTTGAATACTATGTCCAGTTCTGGGCACCCCAACTGAAGAAGGACATGGAGTGTGGTGGAGTCTCCTTCCTTGGAGGTTTTTAAGCAGAGGCTGGATGGCCATCTGTTGGGAGTGCTTTGAGGGTATTCCTGTATGGTAGGGGGTTGGACTAGATGGCCCGTGTGGTCTCTTCCAACTCTACATTTCTATGATTCTATGATTCTATGATTTCTCCCAGGGTAATATAGAACTGTTTCATCTTTTTGAGCAAGTTCCTCAGCTTCTGAAACACCTCTGTTTAAAGATAATAATGCAACCTTGTAAATGCAAAGTTGGTAAACATGGCCTAGATAACCCTTTGAACCAGTTATTACCTACCGTTAACAAATTGTTTCACTCTTGGTGCCAAATGTAACAAACATATTCTTCTTCCCTCTTTGGTACCTATTGTAAGGTCAGTAATTTTTCAACTACTAAGAAAGTAATATATGCATGACTTGGTTGCTTCAGGGTTCCTGACTGTGGGCCAATTAAGAATAGTGTCATGGTGTCTTTCCAAGAACATCTCTCCTTAAGTGGTATTTCCATGAAAATCACTAATGATAGATATTGTGTACTAGGACTGTTCGTACCTGAAATAGTATCCCTACAGAAAACATTGATACTGAATGTTTGTATTTAGATCAAAAGGTGGGCAAGTCTGGGTAGTGATTAACTTGTCAAATTATCCATTATCTCCTTTGGAACATGAAGTACTTAACTGGGGCCTTTCATTTGTTCCTACTCCCCATTACAACACTTTTCAAACATACATAGGTCTGTCCAATTTGTTTCATCTGATGAAATTAAAAGATTTCTTCAAATCTTCCACCATGTCAGGCTCCTCCACCTTTAAAGTTAAGTCCAAGTTTATTCCTGTATCCAGGAATCACTTGATATCCACTTTTGAAGATCTAATGATAAGAGATGTAGAACTTCTGGTACAGAATCTCAAAGGACCCTGGAAGAAACTAACAACACCAGAAATGACAGCATTATATAGTTTACAAAAGAAGACACAAATTATTATTAAACCAGCAGATAAGGGAGGTGGAATAGTATTATTGAATAGCCAGGATTACAAACAAAAAGTGTGGAGACAACTTGGTGATACTAGTAGCTACGAGCCCCTTAAGAAGGATCCCAATGCCTCTATTCAACGTGTAATAAAAATCATGGTACAAGAAGCACTTTCTCTAGGCTTTGTTGATTGTAGTACTGCAGAATGTTTGGTCAAGTCCCTTTATTCTATATACTTCCCAAAATTCATACAGAGGGGTTTCTTCCTCCAGGGAGACCGATTCTTTCAGCGAGCAACTCAGTTCGTGAACCAATGGCATTTTATTTAGACCATTTTTTGTCTCCCTTGGTAGTAAAAACACTATCTTATATAAAAGACACCAGAGAGTTTATCTGTCAACTGGAAACACTGACATTTTAAGATTCAGTGTGTTTAGTCACTATGGATGTGAAACCTTTACATACCTCCATACCCCCTGAAGAGGCCAGGGAAGTTATTGAAAACTCTCTTAACTCACGAACTAACCTCTTGTCACCTACTCATTTTTTATCCCATATATTAGATATCATCCTAGAAAAAAAAGTACTTAAAGTTCGAATTTACATTTTACTTGCAAATCAGAGGAGTCCCCATGGGCAGTCCACTTGCCCCCAGTATTGTGAACCTTTATATGGCAGCATTAGAAACGACACACATTTTGAATCCGATGAGTAACCTATTTGCAACTGAGCTCTTATATTATGAGGGATATATAGATGATATATTTCTCGTATTCAGAAATAAGCCTCTAGTCCAGGAATTATTCATTTGAATGAACAACTTTCACCCACATATTAAGTTTTCCACACAATACAGTAGTCAAAAAATTTCTTTTCTGGATGTCATGGTTTTGTTAAAGATCAACATTTATTAGTCAAAAACTATCATAAGCATACAGATTGTAATACTCTTCTACATTATAATAGCTGTCACCCTCACAGACTTAAAAATAGTCTCCTCTATGCACCATATTTAGGACTAAAGAGTAACTCTTCCACAGAGAGAGAGTTCAGAAATGAGGCAAAATTATTGGACATTAAACTAATCAACAGGGAAAATCTTAAACAGATCATTACACAATCTTTTCAAAGAGCTTTGTTAAGATCAAGGAAAGACCTGTTTATCCCACGTCAAAGTACCACACAGAAGAGGCTTGTTTAGTCACTTGCATTTAATGGTTTCTCATCTAGTATTAGGAAGATTATTCTCAAACTTTGGCATGTTCTAAACAACATAACAGGTTGTTCAAACCCCCCTATTATAACTCATCGTAGGACTCGCGGCATAAAGGATATTCTAGTACAGAATTTAACAGAATTATAAAACAGAACCCCATTCTCAGTGGTCACTACCAAGGTGGGAGATGTAAATATTGTGCACAAACATTTACAATCAAAGTATTCCAACACCCTATTTTGAATACATGTGTGAAACTAAGAAATTACTCAAGCTGTCAGACAGCTAATGTTATATATGTAATTATATCTCCTTGTAAGTTACAATATGGAGGCCAAACAAGTAGACCTGTAAGAGCTGGATTTAGTGAACACAAAAGTAGAATTTGAAACCAAACTTTGGATTCACCTTTAGGGGAACACTGTCATACCATTAAGCATTCTTCAGACTCTCTCAAATTTTTTTGTTATAGAAGTAGTACCACAATATACACACACTGATAACTCATTGCAATTTCTCCATCAGGCAGCCTTTCGGATTCATTACTTAAAGACTTACTCACTTTTTGGCCTAAATACAAACATTCAGTATCAGTGTTTTCTGGAGGGATATTATTTCAAGTAGGAACAGTCTTATATCGCCCACTCACCTTTGGATTCGGGCACTGTATTGCCATCTCTACCATCTCCTGCCTGTGATCTTTGTGCTCTCTCTTTTTACCTACCACCCCTCACATGTTTAGTGAGATTAACGCTTGATTCCTTGCAGCAACTTTCCTCTTTATTTGTGGAATGCAATCTTACCAGCAGCGCCTTCCCATCCACAACCCACCGATTCTTGGCCTGCGGAGGTGGGAATCCTATGAGGAAGACAACAAGGCAGCACGATGTGGAGGGGAAACTGGGCAGCGTACCGTGGCAACTCTAATGTGCAGTCTGGCCACGAATCCGTCCGCAGTCTCCAATCACAGCATTTACAGGGAGGCATTCTCTATAGTCACTTGCCTCTGGCAAAGAGTGAAAAACCTGTGATAACTTGGCAGGGTGGCTGTTGGTTTCATGGGGTTTTTCCCTGATTGTTTGCCTTGTCAAATAGCCTTACTGTGGGGAAATGGGGAGAAACTTTCTTAAGCAATACATACATTTAGATAATTGAAGTACATAAATTTATAAAAATAGTAGATGTACGCTGATTATATAGATTAGGTACGCTGTACTCATACATTGGTATATCTTCCTCTGTTTTTCATTCTTTGCTTTCCTGATAATACAGGTGTATTTCAAGCTGAGACCCCCTTAAATGGGTCAAACTTAATTTGAGAGGCATTATCTAGGATAAGAATAATCTACTGTATAAAAGTCAAAGTTTGTCTGAGAGTATGTCCGTTTGTCTGCGCCAGGCAGGCAAAGACCTCATACGATTGGCTATGTCAGGTGAGAAGACCTGATATGATTGGCTGGCTGTGAAGATTCTATGGAATCCTGGGGTTAGCAGTTCAGGGAGGGGCCTTTAGAATTCTCCGGCAGAGAGCTCTTGGGCCTCAGGCTGGTTGCTATGGAGATGAGGCCCAGCAGTAAGAAGAAGGGCAGGGTATTCCCTCAGAAGCCAAACCTCTGTTACGTTGACAACTCTGAATACAGATTGGATTGGAATATGGGGAAAAGTTACAGGTATCGGAATAGGCCAGTTGCCGTGGAGACGAGGCCTCGCAGCAAGGAGGAGGACAGTGTATTCCCTCAGGAATCCAACCTCTATATGTTAACAACTGTGAATGCAGATTGCATTGGGAATACGGGGGAAAAATACAGGTAGTGGAGAAGACAGTTTGGTAAGTTCTTAAGAGGAAAATAAAATCCCAGGCAACACCAGGTGAATACGCTAGTATGCAGTATAAAGGTGCTTTCAAAGATGTTATTGCTTTGGTTACAGTTTATATTATACACAACTCTTTGGTTACAGACATTAGAAATATAATGTGTCTGCTTCTATTCTAATATTTTTATATTTTACTTATAGATATATATAAAAGAAGATTAAATCTTGTTTAAAATTTTCTGCGATGTAGACAAATAGTAAAAGGGTAACAGTAAGTTTGTTAAAGTTTGAGGAGAATGTATATATCTAAGTTTTGGTGATGTAATTATTTTATAAATAAATAAAAATAGCCTCACAATTTTTCTGGTTAATTTGTCTGTTATCAGTTTGTTGCATGGAGTGAAACTTCTCCCCCACCCCACCCTAATTGTCTCTAGTTGTCCTTGTACTTGTTGCTATTTATTATTTTTTATATTTTTATTGAAATTTTAAAGAAAATAAAAAAAACCCTCCTCACTTACAAGCATCTTTTTTCCAGTTGTGTCTGTGTTTACATTCCATACATACATTTTTTTCTGTTTAACAAATGTTACACTATTACTTTTAAACATTGTTACATTGCTACTAATGCTTTTTCTATTTCATCATTAGCTTACATTATCCATTATCTCCAATCTTCCTTTACCCCTTCCTTTTCTTATTCTTTTATCCAATTCAAAACTTCTTGCCATTCTCTTTCAAAGTTCTGGACTGACTTATTTTTAAGTGAAAAGGTTAACTTTTCTATCTCTACCATGTCCATAACTTTAAATTTCCATTCTTTTATATCAATATAACTTCTTTCTTTCCAATATTGTGCGTATATCAATCTTGCTGCAGTTGTACTTGTTGCTATTTAAATGTTAGATCAGATTGGAAAACTTCTGGGGGTTAAGAGCCCCCTTGGGACATTATGCCCATTTTTCTAAGAAAGGTAGGAAGAGACCCAGCAGTTAGATGGTACTAAGATAGAAGGATCAACAGTCAAACTCCATATAAGGCAGTTTGATTATTTAGCAGAAAAAATGAGAAACTTATGAGCCGTAGTGGGTTTTTTTGATGAGGCTTTTATTTTTCAGCTGTTCTGCAGCCTGTAAAACATTTTTTATTTTTCAGGGCAACAGGATGTGGATATTGTTGCCTTCTTCAATTCACATTCCTCCTCTATTGTTCATAATTTGAAGCTTTTCCCTTTAGAGACAAAAAGGAAAAAAAACCATAACCCTCTTAAGAGATGCAGTAGTTCCACAACACAGCTAGTAAAGGAACCCTCTCTCTGGAAGCTCGGTGAGAAAATAAAGGTCCAGGAGAGCAGCAAACCTATCCGGTATTTTTCAGTCCCATGAGAAGGTGACATTCACGTGGCACATTTTCTCCTGGTAAACATGGTCAAAGTGTTCACACTGTGCTACTGTCAAGTAATTCTCCCAGTCCCCACATCTCCCTGGAACACCACAGGTGAGATTGGTAAAAACAAAAAAACTGAAACAGCATCTTGAAATTAATACTTTCCCAATGGATGGCCTAACATTAAGGCAAAGAGAAGTGGTCATCTAAGATGGTTGATGCTGCAGGGCGGTCCCAGCACCAAATGTTCCCACAGCTTCCCTTCTTCTTGTCGTTGCTGCTGTTGTGTGCCTTCAAGTCATATCTGACATATGGTGAACCTAGTGCAGACTTATTCTATGGTTTTCTGGGGCTGAGAGTGTGTGATGCACTCAAGGTCACCAACTGAGTTTCCACAGCCGTGTGGAAAACTGAACCCTGGCCATAGTCCAGTTCTCAAACCATTACGCCACACTGGCTCTACAGCTTCCCTAGTCACCTAATTCTTTTATCTACCTGCACTTCCATTCTATTTCCTTTTTCTTTGCCTTGGAGCTGGCAGTCTCAAGAAGCAGTTTCTTCCATAGCATGACAGACTGTACTGCTGGAAAAAGCTCTGGATAGTGCAAGAATGGAGAGAGGTATCTAGGCCATGCACACAATGCAGCGAGCATGGCATGAATTTATATATTGCTTTGCCTATGTGGCAGATGTTATTGCCAGCAATGCAGGACAGCAGCAATAATTAAGGTGCTGGAGGGCAAAACTCTATGTGTCACCTGGTTTGCAGCCATCTGCTAAACTACTCTGCTGGCCTTAGGCACATTGGAGGAAGCCACTATCAAGCTGCTGTAGGCTCCTGCCCTCAGTGCAGAATTATAGCAATAGCTTGGGGTTCCAGGCAATGATACTGGAGGGCAAAGCTGCATGGATCCCAAGCCAGTCTGCTACCCTCTGGCACATTGGAGACCATTGTCTAATTGCTAAGATTCAAATAAAATTAAGATAATCTGGTTTGCATCATAGAAAGGGGGCATACCTCATCTAAGCCACAAACTGTCCTGAGCTATCTTTGTTTCTTCTCACATACTGTCACTTATGAAAGAGATCAAACAAGTCTGTTACTCACACAATTATTCCAACCATTACAGAAATATGGGAAGACCATTTCTATAATCTGATTTCATTCATCAGAAGTCAGAGTCTGGGGCCAGGCTGAGGTTGCACCAAACATACCTGCAGCATCCCATCAGTTGCTGCCATTTGACTGCTGCAATAGCCAATGGCTCTAGTTCCGAATATAAAAAATTGCATCTAACTTTGGAGCAAGCAGTCCTATCCTATCAGAATTCAGCCAGGGTGGAGAGCTAAGCAACAACTGGAATGAGAAGGAAAGTTACTATCTAGAAGTCTGGAGGCTAGAAGTTTCATTTTCACTCAAATCTCATCTGTCAAAGAAGAGTTTTGATTTATTCAGCATTCTTTGTTTTGCCTCCTTTGTGTGTGTATGTTCTGTGTCTTCACTGCAAGGTGTAGTTCAGTGCTAGACATCTCTGGTTTTACCTTTTCGCAGGAATTTTCCTTTGCTGTGGTCAAATAAACTTCCTGGTGTTCGGGTGTAGTTGGACGTGTTGTTGTCCTTCATCTTCTGAAAGGAGGCGTAGTCCACCACAGAATCTATTTGTTGGCTGTTCAAATTCTTCCCAATGAATTGACAGATCCTTTCCACACTGCCTCGCAGGTCCTAGGGAAGATAAAAAGCAGATCAGAAGGGCTGGGCTAACTGTGCACTTCTGTGGGGAGATCTGCCCCTTGGTAAGAGGCTTACAGTGGAAATCAATGCCATTTTGGCAGGATCTGTTTCAGCTGATTGCTCCCATGATCTATAGTGGCACAGTCTTCACTGTGTAGAGAGGCAGAATGGCTAGGAGTAAAATCTCGCACCCTCTTCTTGTCAGTCTAACAACTCCTTGCCTTCTAGTTCCAGGCTGTGCTTAAGCATGAACAGCTCCCAGGGGCATGTAGCACCTGAACCACAAGACCTTGAATTGATACAAAATACCAAGCTGTAGAACAGCCCCCTGTATGTGATCCAATACCTGCAGCTTTCAGGACTTTCTAAAAACTTCTTTTAAATACTTTTTTGGAAAGGAAGCAGCAAAATTCTGCATATGCTCAGAGGTGTTTAGTCTAGGGTGCTAGACTCATTGAGTGCCAGGCAGTACACATCGGAGACATCAGGCCTTGAACTAGGTGCCGAAGGTGGAACAAAGGAGAGGCATTCTGCACATGATGTGAAATTTGCATGCCTATACCTTAAATAGCAGATATGCTGAAGGTTTTGTTTTCACGTTGCTGCCACTGAATATAGTGGGATGTGAGCATTTGTGAATTCTCCTATTCATGGAGTTTCCTGGAATGGAACCCCCACATATACAGAGGGCCCATTTGCTTGAAAAAATTGATGACAACCACAATATTTATTTAAGAAAACATAAACACAATTAACCTATCCCATGCTGGTAGCCAGCCAAAGTTTACAGCTCTCTAATTAGAGTCTTTTATCAGCAACCACGAGCAAAGTTATAGTTACTATAGGTACCAGTCATTGTTTTGCTGTCCTAGTCCATAGTAAATTCAGAGCAACAGACCACTAGCGGTCTGTACAAAAAGTGAGTGTCGAGGTTTCCAGAACACGAGCAAGGGATCTGAACATGAGGCATGCTGCTTCCACTGATGAGATCAGTTGTGTGCAATGGTTTCTTCCCCTCTATTTCCACATTTATATAGGGTTACAGCCTCCCCAGTTGTTTGCCTAATTGATCCATCCTTATTGTATAAAGGCTGTGAGTCTCCTAGGCTCTCACATTTTCACCTATGCTGGCTGCCCTTTCATGTCTCTTTGTTGTTGCTGTTGGGAAGGGTCCTGTCTAGGTCCTGGGAGAGGGGCATGACATAATCAGTCTTTCTCTGCATTCTCTTCCCAAGGAAATATAAGAACACCTTATCTCAGCGTTTTGTAATTTCTTATCAAGTCCAGTATAATGTACTCTCCCATGCATTAGCAACACCAGGGGACCTTTCATGTTACATACTTAGTGCTATGGCAACATCCTGTAGAATCCTGGGGTTTGTAGTTTGCCAAGGCACTATTGCTCTCTGGATTTATTACCCAACCCACACACACACACACACAAACACACATCCAGACAATTTGAGCTTTGACAAAAGTGGAACAGCTGCATGCATTTTTTGAAAAACCCATTTTTCAGGGTTGTTTCATACTACAAAAGTGTAGCACCAAGATTCCACTTTGACTGCCATGGCTGCATCTTACAGAATCCAGCCGTTGTTTGGTGAGGCACTAGAGCTTTCTGGCTGAGAATTCTAAGTGCCCCTTCTTAAACTGCAGATCCCCAAGTTCCATAGGAGGGAACCATGGCAGTTAAACTGGAATTATAGTGCTATGACTGTATGGGGTGAAAGGGCCCAGGGAATTAAGGAGAAGGAAGGCAGGCAGAGATAAGTGTGAAAACTTAGGCTGTTCTTAGGATTTTTTCTATCCATAGCTTTGTCCTTCAACAAGAACTCAGTAAGGAAATAAGATCATTAAAAGGTTTAGTCAATAAATAAAGAAATAAAACAAAGTAAGACAACCAGAAGAGCTTACACTATGCTGCTGCTCATGGTACCCTCTTGTTTCCTTCTGAAGGGATGTATGGTATTTTATCTAAGGTACTAGACATTTTGAGAAACAAACAACTGGGAACCTCCTATGCTGAGGTAACTGAAGTTGAGTGTGACTTCCAGGAAAGGATAGCCCGTACCTGCTGGAGCTCTTCATAGGTGATGATGAAGACATTGGGTCTGTCTCTCATCTCCATCCAGCCTTTTACATGGTCAAACCAGCAACCGATGGCTACTAAAAGAGCAAAGACAAGGCAAAGGTAGTATTTAAGTAGCTTTCAGATAGGATGCGAGGTTTACACCTCCTTGCAAGAATTAGGATAGATAATATAGTCTACAATGCTGGCGCTGAGTCTTCAGCATATTTCCATCCCTCAAATTTAAACCATTCCTATCGTCCTCTTAAGAAGACGCTAGTAGATTTGTTATTTAAAAAGCAGACAAGTTAACTGGACATGGCTCCCTCCTCCCCTTTCTCATGTCAACTGTTGGGAGTTATAGTTCTGGAGCATCACTTAGGGATGGGTTAAGAAGACAAAGCTGGGGAGCCAGTTGAATTTAGTCCACAGAGGTCATGGAGAAGGCCCATTACCTTCTTTTCACCAAAGGGAGAAGGACAAAAAAGTTCCAGTCGTAAAGTATGGGGGAATGGGTGCAGTGGCAAATCTGACTCTCAACTTACGTGGTGCTGTTAGGAATGGCTTTCAGAACCCATCTGAGTCCACTATGTCCATATGTGCACAGCTTCAGGCAATGGTAAATCTATGCCTGTGTTTATAAATGTACTCCACCCCCTACACGTGTGTGTGTGAGTGTTTGTATCTGTGAGTGAGTCATTTGAGTCTGCAAATAGGTCAACATGAGGTGAGCAAGGAAGTTGGAGGCTATGTGTCATGGAAGAATGGCTTATGACATGATGTGTGATTTGTGATGAGGTTGTTGTATCTGCCTAGAGAAGGTCTATCCTTGTAGGTTATTATGTAGTGCTAAGTAAAGCCCTACTACATGTGGAGCTGATACTATGTAACTAACGCGATGCAATGTACAATGTATGATGTCATATCTGTTACTGCATACTTTGCCTGTCTTGCTATGTGTTAAGCAGCTCTATTAGTACTTAGTGATGTTTAATGCTGTTATTATGTACCTTGTCTGCTTGCATCCATATTATAATTACATATGCATTGCTGCTTGCAACAGAGAGTAGGGCATGTGTGCTGGGTTGGTACATTGT
The DNA here is from genome assembly GCA_030412105.1 of Cyclura pinguis. Lineage (NCBI taxonomy): Eukaryota > Metazoa > Chordata > Lepidosauria > Squamata > Iguanidae > Cyclura > Cyclura pinguis. The sequence goes on along the minus strand of CM059606.1, from coordinate 11,864,057 downwards.
ATAAGGAAATTGGACGGTTTTAATCTTGTATGCTGCAAGTATATGATTTATAAAACAGGGAGGTGAAAGGATGATGAGATATGAACTGTTAAATGAGAATATTAAGTTATATAGGATGATGGAATAAGCTGTGCAACTTAGGGCAGGAAACAGAATAGTTCCTGGAGCATGCTTTGAACAGGGAACCAGATGCCAAATTAGCCTTCAAAGGTTGTTTTATGGTCTGGCATAAAGCCAGATGTGTCCAATGGAGAGTTATACATTAGCCGAGATCAAAGGAAGCTGGATGCTGGGCTAGGGATGCTTGGTATCAGCCAGCCAGGAAGAAAAGGTATTAAAGGACAGCAAAGGAGATAGCCGGTATAAAGAGTCACAGCAAGCCTGGGTAACATCAGGCAGCTTATGAAATAATGAGACATGGGAATTCAACCAATCAACATAACGCATCCCGAATAATTATCACTTGGATCTATACACACTTGGTTCGGAAAACGCTCTTCAGTTTCAGCCACTTAAGTGCTATTTGATTTCAATCCATATTTCCAATAAAGAACATTTCTTTAAATGTGTATTTTCACATTTCTGAGTGCTCACAATGGAGACAGCTTAGAGCCTTACGTGACACTACGTGCTGGCATTTGGCATATAAAGCACACAGGTGGCCTTGCTCTCTCTTTAGCATTTCTCATCTGAAGAGCTTGGTCAAAGTCACTTCCAGTTCTTAGTCAAAATGTATTCCCCTGAATTGTCCTAACATGTAGAAATCCCATATCACTCTTCACATTTCAGAGAGAAAAATCAGGATGCATGTAGCCAAACAACATCAGAGTGTGGTCAAAAATGGCAAAATTATTAATGAAGAAAAACACCAAATAGGAGAGGCAGCAGCAGTTTGGTTTTGTCTGAGCCTACTGGGAGGGGCTAGATTTTCCCCCCTTTTACTTTACCTGCTGCTAAGTTAATTGAGTCCAAAGTACTTCTGCACTTTGAACTCAGTTTGCAGCTATTGAAATAAGCTGAGGACAAAGGGAGAAGGAAGAGAGAGAAATGAAATATTGTAAAGGCAGAGGAAAAACTGGGATGATTGTGACTCCCCCTTCCAAAAAGGGCAGGAGAATATGAAATCTTTCATGATCTCAACCTAAATTATATCATTATTCCTCAATATAGTAGACCCACTGAATCAGTGGGATTTACCTACATGTCGATTCATCCTTTGATTCAGTAGCTTTACTCTAGTTGGAAATAACCAATTAGTTTGTGGTCGTAGCATGCTGGTTGAAAATAGGGGACAGTGGCCTCCACATCTTCACTGAGTAACTTGAATAGGTCTTTAGTTCCTATCTTAATTTCTCTCAAATAACTTCTATGGGCAACCCAGTGATCCTCACTGTGACCTCTTTCAATCATGTAAACACACAGGGGGATGGGAGGTCATTTAGGTCAGCCCCTGCTCAAGGCAGGAAGTATACAATTAACAGCATTCTTGAGAGACAGCTGTCCAGCCTCTGTCTAAGTAATAAACTAAAGTAGACTCTACACAAGCCCAAGGTATTGCTCTCCGCTGTTGAAAGGCTTTCACCAAAATGAAATATCTCCTTACGTTTAGCCAAAACCTATTTCCAATGACATTTCCGCTTAGTGATTTAGAGCCACAAAACATGAGACTTCTCCACTTCCTGCAGAAAAGTTGGAATACAGATGTTACAGGTAAATACATATTTTCAGCTGCCCGTCTATAGGCCTAGGATTTCATTAGGAGAACCAAGACATTCAAATGGAATTCTTTGAATTATCTCAGTAAGTACAATGTTCAGATGTTAACTTTTTGCTTCTGGCTAAAGGAGTGGGAAGGGTGTAGTGGTCAGACAACTTAGGCCATTTCCGCACTAGACTGTTATAGCCTTTGAGGCCCCTCCCTAAACTGCAAACCCTAGGATTCCATCGGATGTTGAAAGTAGAACAATAGCGCTATAACAATCTAGTGTGGAAATAGTCTTCGTATCCTTGTGAGTCTCCTATAGTCCCAATGGAAGAAGTCAAGTTGATTTGTTCTTTTCCTTACCATCTCCTTTTAGGAACTTCCCCAGGAAGTCTTCCATAGTCCCAGGGTCCTTGAATCCTTTATTATACTTGGCTAAGTGGTAGTATCAGACCAGCACATCTTTTGGGTTACATAGTACATAGATAACCTATAGGGTAATATTTTGGGGGAACATATTTAGAGAGTTCACCATTTACCTCCTCTCTGTTTCAGACCATGTGTAGTGATTATCTCCCATGAGAACAACATTAGAGCAAGAAGAAAAACAATTAATATATGACATTGCTTTCAATTTTTCCCCTTTTTTTTGTGTGTGGGGGACAGCACAGATTTGATCTTACGTATTTCTAATAACCCTTGACTTTCAATCTTTCTTCTTTCCCTGGTGAAATCTTTTTGCCATCACTAAATTTTTGAGAATTCCATTTCTGATAGAAGCTAAAGAGATAGGCTTCATAATCCGTTTCAGCATGAAATGGAAAACAGGGTAGGAGGAAGTGAAGGAATCAAGCAAGGCCTTTGAGACAAACTGATTTACTTTAGGATGATGTATTACATCTTCCAGATTCTGGGGAAGGAAAGGGAGATTGGTTCTCCAAGAAAGGGCTTGGTGGCAGTGCTACTATGCCTGCTGAACTAGGAAGAGGTCTGGGCAAAAGCTAGCCATTTGATGGCAACAGTGGGACCATGAACACCAGAGGCCTCACACCAGAGGCTTCACTGTTACCCCTGTGTAGGTAAAAGAGGGCAGTGCACGACTTACCCACCTCTTCCCAGTGCAGTGGGAGTAATAGTGTTGCCACCAAGCCTTCCCTGAAGAATCAATCTCCCTTTCCTTCCTGGCATCCTGAGGATGTAAGGGCTCAGCACTCTCCTCCTCTCCTTCTCCCCTATGTTTACTAGGAGGAAAAAAAGGGTATTTTTCTACCAAGTCCTTGGTAGACTTAATCACGGAAATATGTAATGAGAGCTTCCCACTCTGCCTCAAAGAACGAAGCAGTTAAAGTAAACTCTTTAATTAAAAAAAGGGGGGGAGAATGGTCTACTAAAAGGTAACTGAAGGGATATCTAGCAAAATCAACTAGGTCAAAGCTCTGGCTCTTTCCGTAACTCTCCTTCAGTTGAAAGAGGAAGAACCAAACCTCTTAGGCACACATTTTTAAAAAAGAGTTATTCTCCAACTCCACATGTTGTCTTTCCCAGCCATCCAATCCCTTTCCAAAGAACTGAAAGCCCAAAGCATCTGGCTAGATCAGGGCTTTCCAAACAGTGTGCCATGACATGTTAGTGTCTTGCCTGAAGTGTGTAGATGTGTCGCCTACAATTTTGGAAATGTATGTTATTATTTGTAAATCATATATTTTTAAAAATATATGAAAGGTTTTCATGAGATACGTTGTGTCCCCATACATTTTGTTATTACAATTTATGTATGTGTCTGTATCTCTTATAAGGGGTTAGTTTAACTTCTAGTTTGCTAGTGAAACTGAATTACTGTGTCGCAAAATGATGTATGTCTAAAAATATGTCACCAACATGAAAAGTTTGGAAAACTGTGGGCTAGATGGTCTGTGATTTCCTTATAATCCTTTCCTGGGAGTCTCTTCTGTTAGGGCACCATGCACTCGCCTGATTGCCACGGTTTCATTGGCAAATAATATTTGATTGGCATCATATGAATTGGCATTGATATATAAATGATACCTGAAGTGATAGAAAAGTCACACTGCAAGAGGCAAATGATTGACTGGAAACATGACATAGCAAGGGTGATCAGCCACACCCACCTCTTACTCAAGAAACCCAGTAATTTCAGGACAATAACATGGCTGCTTTGAGACAATAGACTGTAAGATTTCAAGCTGAACATCCCAAAGCCAAATGGGGAAATTCCCACCAAATTGTGATTGTCTTAATTCAGACCCTGAACACCTGAACGTTTCCCCTACGTCTCCACAGTGCACATCTATTATGACATCCATTACCCCTTTGTCACCTAAACACTAAGATGATCAACTCTGTCCAAACTTCATCGTTTGTGTTGCAATTCCCATTGTCCACTTGGCTGGGAGAGTGATTCACACTCATACCCCCAGGCTATTTTTTGGGTAAAAGAACCCCTGATTTCAGACTGCTTACCATTACAAAAGCCATTCTGCTTTCTGATTCCCAAACAAGAACTGTCCTTAGGTTCTTGCCTAAGCCATGCTGCCGCTTTCTCCTCTTCTCTCCGGATTGGTAAACATCCAAATCCCTAAATGTCCTCGATCCCGCTTTCTACCCTTTCCTTCGGTTAGTCCTTGTGCAAGTGTGTGAGTGCTTAAGCTTTTCCTTGCGTGTCTGAATCTTGTTAATAAAACACATTTCAGTTTATTTCTTTATTCTCCAACTGGTTCTTTCCTGCATGAGCCTGCAAACATTGATAAACAAGATTTTGCTAGTTTACCCCCCTCTCTCAGGCCTCCTAATTTGAGCTAATTATCTCCCACCTTTGAGCAGAGGTACTGGTATCACTAATGGACCCTTGTGGCACTCACATCTTGAAGTAACACTTCCTTTTACCTGGGGCAACTAGCTGCATGTTTATACTACATGGCCTTCATCCTCTTCCTCCTCCTCCTCTTCCCAGAAGCCTCTCTTCTCCTCTCCCATTGGCTAATGGAAGCAATGTGAGTGTCAGGGCCAATCTGGTCTCTCCACCATGATCCTTTATCGCCTGGCCCCAGTGGTCTTGGCAGGGTCATTATACCCCTCATGGACATCATTTCTCTTCTTCAGATGAGCTCATGCTAAAATAGTCTGAAAGGCACTGCTTGATTCCTTCATCCTCCCCTCTTTCTGTGTTGTCTGATCAGCTAGGTTTCTAATCTTGTATATCCAGTGCACATCCTGACTTTTAGCTGGCCTGAAACATAGCTTTCAAATTTTAAAAAATCAGCTTATTGTCCTTGTAGACGCTAAAATATGAGGCAGAATAGTCACAATTCTGCCAAACTGTTTTGGATGAATCAAACCATTCACTATCTTTCAGTGTATTCAATCAATGTGTCAAATCTCATGGTTACGACTGGCATTTTTCAAGGCCTTAGCATTTGAATTATACAGTGACTGATCTTCTCCCAATTCTTTGAGTAAATGCTACCATGGAAGAGGAAGTCCATCCTATTTGTAGACACTGACACTCTGTTTTTCAGAGCTGCTAACAGTTTTCAGAAATCCTTACAGCCATAGGAATTGGAGGAGGAAACAACAAAGCAGAGTACTGAGCTAAAGAAGAGTGAAAACTACTAATACCATAGTAAAATCATTTGAATTTAAATTTTCATGGAATCTGTTGTTTTTGCTACAATAAGTTGACCTGTAAATATTGGGTATCTTTACTGAACTTCTATCAAAATCCAAATTCCACTTTAAAAAAGAAAAAAGCTTCTGGTACTAATCTAGGAAAGGAGAATTTAGTAGAAGGCAAGATGAACAATAGATAGAAGCTTATTGAAATATGTATTTTCTATGGGTCTTAGAATTCCTAGATTTTGAGAGGGTTCCTCCTTGTCCACCCCAGTATGGCTGCCCTCTGCTGAATTAGATAGCCCTTCTTAAAACTTGGAAAAATATGATTTTTTAATTGATTTTCACTATGTATCTTTCTTCAATTTAGAGGGGGGAAAATACAAGTCCAATTTTATTTTCTAGAGGCTTTTTGGGGGGAAAGGACAAGTTGTGAGAAAATAAGAACATGAATAAGACAGAAGCTTACTGAGATAGATACTATCTTTGAATCTTAGCTTTCTGGAAAGTAGTTTCAACCAACAGTAAATAAATGATCAAAGACCCTTTAGAAGAATCAACTCCATTTTAACTTGTCTTAAGATTATGGTATGTCTCTTTGAACTCTTTATGGAGACTTGTCTTACCAAGTTGAATGGGTATTGCATGCAAGTAAATGTGCGTAGGAGATTTATATGTTTACATGTATTAGCTCCAGCAGTGTGACCCATAGCAGGGAAACAAAACATCAGATTCTAGGGAATAAGACTTATGGAAGTGATTTATACTGAGGAGAAAAAAAAATATGGGAAGGTGATATTGAGGGGGAAAAACAGGTCTGCCACATCAATTTGGTGATTTAATCCTTCTCATCCTCGGAAAAACTTTCACTGCTCTCCATTGTCAAATAATGCCTTCCATTCTACTCCACCTTTTGCAGTTTTGTTGCAGAGTAACTGCAAGTTGCTTCATTGGAGACAGAGAAAATGGTTTCTGACTGATAGGAGAGGCAGTGGGAGCATGTAGGGGAAGAAAACATGGGGAAAACAAGGTGTGTGCAGTGGCAAAAACTAGTCTGAACAATGCACCTTATTTTTTATTGGTGTCTAATGTGTCTTTGAAAGAAACCTCCTTCCTCAAGAGCACTGCACAGACAGATAGAAACACAATTATTATTCCATTTACTATGAATGAATGACTTTGAGTAATTTCTCAATGTTTAATTTACCTTGATTTTTGGCAGACTTAAAACCCCTTGTTGTTGAGTTGCTGGACAGCAAATTAACCCAAACTGTCAGGTTTGAATGAGCATTGGCAGGGGTTTGAATGATATTTCACTGAGCTCCCCTTGCCAATTGGGGCGGGGAGGTCAGAGGGTAGGGTGGGGAACTAGCAGCTGCAAATAAGAAGTAGGGAGATACGAGCAGCACCATAGAAGTCAATTCCCCCACTCCTTTTCCATTTACTTGAAAATGAATGGGTACCTCTGGGAAAATGTAGAGGGTCTTTTCTATGAGGCTTCTGATAGACAATATGTGCATATGCAGACTATGCCATAGATTAGAAAGGTCAAGCCAGTCCCCTTGCCATGCTGTGGTGGAGATATGATTCAGGTCCCGTCTGTGTGGTTGGTGCTTGCCAAGTCTCAGTCCCCTCATCTGGTTGAAACCTAAGTGAACTCTTAAAACCTGCTGAAATTTGTATTGTATTGTGATATGTGGTCCAGTTGTGATTCTGGACAGTTTAGCAAGCATAATTAGTGCATGTCTCCATGAAATCAGCAGGGACATTGGGGAACATTCTCTTAGTCTTCTGCTTATTTTGCAGCATATGGCACCTTAGATGTGTACTGTCACAGTCAAGAATTCTCCATATCTGTCTTGCACGCAGCTGGCAGCGGAATGTGGACTTGATATAAGATTGTCTTTTCTTTCTTACCTTGACCTTTGACTGGAAAAAGGACTTAGGAAAAAGGTGAAATGGCAGAGAGAAGTCAGGAACCTGGGTGGAGGATATTTCAAGGCAATGTTCAAGCCACAAATAGTCTCAATCCACAGTGACAATTGAGTCATTTCCACGTTGTAAACCCATGAGGGATCTCCATCATGTCGGATCAGTCCTAAGATCTCCTTCATCCAATTGGTACCAGGGAGAAAGTCCAACAATCCCCTGATTTAATACCCTCTTCTTCTCCTCTCTTTGAAAAATCAGTATGGATCATAAAAACGGTCCTGTGTCTTTGTAAAAGTACACTGGATTCCACAAGGACAGGATTTCTTAACTGCAACATCAGTTCAACATAGTGAAATCAAAATTGTATAATCCTCTTCCAGGTAGGAGCATATGAGAATCTGAACAAAATGAACAAATTTTGCTGGATGGGTGCTCATCTTTGCCCATTATATAATCAATACTGAGAGATGGCTGTATTAAAACAACATTGGTTTTTGCAGAACAAGAATTTCAGTTAGCTAACCCTTGGACAAGCTTATCTTAGGGTTATTTGTGTGTCATCTTGTGAATTTCACCCATCAGAGTTTCCATTCTAATCCAGGTTGGGTAAAATGTAGCCCGTAGTCCCCTCAGAAGCTACAATATGGTCCCAAAGCCACCACCTTTTTATAAGCTTTGAGCTTATGAGAATGTATCTGTGTGTGTGTGTGTGTGTGTGTGTGTGTGTGTGTCTCTGCCTGTCTTTGTCTATGTGCCTTCAAGTTGCCTAAAGACCTGGTGCTGTAGGTTACATTTCAGAGGGAGGAACTGGCAAAACCAACTCTTGTATATTCCTTGCCTAAGAAAACTTGATGAAATTTATGAGGTTAAGTCAACAGATGACCTGAAGGCATGTCTACATACACTCAGAAGAAATCATGCCTGAACTCTCCCAGAAACCAAGATGAATGACTAAGCTAGAACATTTGTACTTTGGCCATATCATGGCAAGACATGACTCACTAGAAATAATGCTTGGTAAGGTGGAAGGCAATAGGAAAAGAGGAAGACCACATTACAGATGGATAGACTCAATCAAGGAAGCCATGGCCTGATATTTGCAAGGCCTGAGCAGGACTGTTGATAACAGTGTGATCTGGAAGTCTCTCTTTCATAGGGTCACTATAAGTCAAAGTTGACTTAACAGCAGTTAACAAAAACAAGAATCTAGGAATGTGCAGGACTAGCTGAAGCTGTCTCTGCTGATCCCTGGACTCTACCCTCTTCCATGCTTCCCCAACATATCTTGCTGTATGTTCATCGGAAAACAATAGACTCGATATTCCTCCATGGCAGGAAATTATTCTAGAGGGCTCTTCTTCCAGCTTTATAATTCTATGGTTCTATGATTCTATGTTTCTCCATTAGGAAAATAGGGGCATTAATTGGCTAATGTCCCTCCTTTTGTGGGGGGAAGTCTCTGGAGAAACTACGTAGGAAACTCTTTTCATGCAGTATAAGATGGAGGTTAGGATGCACTGTGATGCTGCTCAGTCATAGCAGTGGGCAAGATTAGTCCATAACCCTACAACAAGCTCTCTCTTTTATCCTGTTAGCAGTAAAATGTGTCCATTCAAAGAGATAATGAATTAAGACTATCTCTTTGTTTCAAGTGTGGCTTTTCTGCATTACACAGTTATCACAGTCTAATACTGCTTTAACTTCATAGCGCCATCAAACAAAATCGTAACTTTTGTGGGTTGGTGAGGTAGTTTAGAATTTTCTATGGGAAAGCGCTGTCAGGATGCATATATGGGTTGTTCTAGCAACTAGACTGAACTGATTCCTTCCCACAAATTGTCTCCAGTTGTTTTGACTACACAACACCAAATCCCATTACCAAATACCATTATTTCAATAAATGTCCTCTTTGGCTCCCATTCCACATATTTGCTTTCCTACCTGACCTCGGATAGGTGACCATCACTATATCATCGTCCAATAGCTCGAACTCATTTTCTGCATAGCTGAGTGTTTTTTCTGTCCATGGAAATGTAGGGAATTGAATCCCCTTGTATGTGAAATATGTCACCTCTGACATTGAAAAACTGTGAAGAATACATATAGAAACATAGAGAGATGGAGAAAAACAGAAATTGTGAAGCTACATTCTTAGGGACTTTCCAGGTATGCATTTAGCTGAACTAAAGCCCTGATGTCCTTATGTGGAAGAATGAGAAAGAAGGTGACAAAAATAGTACTTTGTAGCCAGTCTAGGTTCTCAAATCAGAATGACCTGATAATTTGGGAATCTGAAATGTTGTGCGTCCTATTGAACTGTCATACAAAAAAAGCTATAGTCTTTGGTCTCCTTGTCACAAATGAAATTAGCAGGGCTAGTAGCCTCTTATGTGAGTATTAAGCCTATCCAACTGAAGACAAATAGGTTCTTGGATTCTATGCTATGAGTTTAGGTGTGTCAGCCACACTTAGGTATACATATGTGATGAACAGCATGCCACTCGGTGGACTACTGCAACTGTAGCTCCTCACCACCCAGGCGTTACCTGCTGTAGCACAGGGAAAACAAAGAAATTGATCTGGGAGAGACTAACCCTTCCAGCTTCACCCAGCCAGCTCTAACACAAGCCAGAGCAGGAGGCTCATCCAGGATCAAGTCCTGACTGGAAGTTCTGTTGCCATTCACTGACTTGGGGCCCTGTTGCACTATACAATCATAGTGTTCTAATTCCATTGCCACAACTGCATCCTATGAAATCTTGGGTTCTGTAGTCAGATGAAGCACCAGAGACCTTTGGCTGGGAATTCTGAAAGCTGCTTCCCTAAATTACAAATCTCAGGATTCCATAGGCTGGAACTATAACAATTTGAGTGGAATCACAGTGCCATAGCTGTGTAGTTTGAAAGAGTCCCTAGGATTCACCGGCAGCATTTTCAACCCTGAGGAAACCACAATGTCTGAGCATCACTCTAGGACTGGGGTGGGCAACTGGGCAGGAAATGGGGCCTCTTCTGCTGTCCTGCCCCCTCGTGGGCTGTATGATTCACTCCAAGGAAGCTGGAACTAACTTGAGGTTGTAATACCCTTTTCAAATTTATATTTGGCTTTCATTTTGTATTGGGAGAGGGAGTTGTAGTTATGAAGAAAATTAATCCAGATTGCTGTGTTTTTGTTGGGTTTTGTCAGCAACTTGGATGATTTGGGGGCTTTTGAGTGGGAGGCTTTGATACTGAAAGGAAGGTGGTTGGGGAGGTACTTGCGTTCTCTAGAAGTGACTTCCCTGAACCTCGTCTCCAAGATATTGTGGGAACTAAAATGATGTCCTCTTGGAGAGCCAGTATGGTGTAATGGCTTGAATATTGGACTACAACCCTGGAGACCAGAGTTCCATTCCCAGCACAGCCATAGAAAGCCACAGCGTGACCTTGGGCATATCACACACTCTCAGCCCCAGGAAGCCCCTTGATAGGTTCACCTTACAGTAGTCTACACACAATACCCCTTGCATGTATTGAACTCCTGTCTGACTAACTCCAGGTTTCTTTTGGAAGCACTGAGAATGTTAACTATTTGTGTTATGTTTCTGTAATTCTGAGAGCTTTGTTACGCAAGCCTCTTGTCTTACAATTGTGCCATTTAAAGAAAAGGAAACATATTGGTATAGAAGCAATCACTATCACATGGCTTCTGCAATAATGCTGTGCTGCCAGTTTGGTGATTCACATTCTTGTAATCAGTCTTTTGTGCCACCACTGACCCTGTCTTCCATCTTGTGTCTGCACTATCGCGTGTGCGATATATATATTGCTTTTTTTCTTTGCCAGAATACACAGATTTTTGCTTTTTATATTGTTTTTTTCCCCTTTTGTTATGAACCACCTACTTAATGTGGATTAATATATACTATATTACAATGTGATTACAAGGGGGAAAAATAACGATTGCTTCTTCAACCTATCCAACCTCCCCACCCCATAAACATCTGACAGAGGATCAAGATCCCATTTGTATCAAGAAGCCTTTTCAGAGATATGGGTGTCAGGGATTCCAGGCAGGGAACCCTGGGAAAATGATCAACCCACTGCAAAGATGTTGCATCATGCCCTAGCTGTGGCTAATTGCAAGGTTGTATAAGAAACTGGGGTCGTGTGCAGATGGTAGAGGGAGGTGTGCAAACCTCTACCTGATTGGTTGTAAATATGTATACAAGAAAGCAATCCCCAGTATGTATTTGTCTGTTGACCAAACCGGTGTCTGGCGCAAGCCTTTGTCCATCTGTTCCATGTTGTGTACATAACAGAACGTTGCTACAAGATAAAGTACCTCCTGTTTGGAAGAAACTCCTCTGTGTGTGAGTATCTTTACTGGGGAACAAGGCTGCTGCTGTTGGCTCGCTGACTTCTGGTTTTTCCACTGCATCTCTGTGGGGCTGAAACTCCTATCATCCCCCAACAGTGGTTATGGGCCCAGACCCAGAGTGCACAGCATCCATAGCGCACCTGTAGGTGTTTTCCCCTGGATACTGGGACTGTTTTTGACTGTTTGCCTGGCTCTCCAGTGCCTTGGGAGTCTGTGTTTTGGCAGAGAGACAGTTAATCTTCAGTCCGGAGCTCATCAAGGTCACTGTGGCCAGCTGCTTTGTTTGTTGAATTTTACTTACAAAGGCAGCAGCATGGCTGAGGGAGGTTATCTGCGTTTTGAAAATTGACCGACGTTAATTATCAAAGCTGGCAAATTTATGTGAGAGCCGCTTTGACGAAGGAGAACTTGTGGAACATTATGGAAAATGAGGGACAGCCCCCAGCAGGAGCAACTGCTGCTCAAATGGCAGCGTTCAGGGTTGCTGATGAAAAAGCCAAAGCAGTTATTTTGCTTACTTTAAGTCCTTCCCAGTTGATTCACGCTGCTGCTGCAGACACAGCATATCAGCTATGGCAGGCTTTGAAGCGTGTGCATCAACCTTCCTCGTGTTTGTCCAAAATGCTATGGACGAAAAGACTGTATAACACAAAGTTAGGTCCCAGAAGCTGTGTGAGAGAGCACCTCATGCTGATGAAACAGCTTTTTCAAGAGACAACCGAAAGGGGGGTAAAAATCCCAGAAATGCAGAAAAGTTTTATTCTGCTGGGAAGCCTCACTAAGGAATGGGACTTTTTGATGTACAGCCTGCAGGGCATGCGTGAGGAAGAGCTGACTGTAGACCTGGTAGCCGGGAGGATCCTGGAGGAAGTCCAACGTAAGCAGTTCGATTTCAGACTGCAGTCAGAGGGAGAGGTAGCTCCGGAGGAAGAAGAAGGAGCAGTGTGCAGCTATGCCAGACGCTGCTACAGATGCAAGAGAGTTGGCCATCTCCAGAAGGACTGCAGAATGCCAGCGCCAAGCAGAGGGAAGAAGACAGCCCAGAAGCGGAGGGGCGTGTCATCACAGGCTGAAGGCCATGTGTCTGTGGCAAAAGAACAGTCTGAGAGTGGTGTGTGGTTGCTAGACAGTGGTGCAACTCACCACATGGTGAACAATTTAAAGCTGTTGAATGATATTACAAATGCAAATATAACAGCAATTTCTCTTGCAGATGGGGCACCAAGCAAGGTGCAGAAGATGGGTACTGCATGTGTGCCATGCTTTGGTAAATCATTCAATAATGTGTTGTATGTTACCAACCTGCAGAATTGTATTTTGAGTGTCTCCCAACTGACCAGTGAGGGTTACAAAGTGGTATTTGAAGGGGAGAAATGTACAATAACTGAGAATGGTATGTTTCGTGCAAAAGGGGTGAAAAAACAGGGGTTGTACCACATGTGCCCAAAGGAAAAGTGGCAAACGTTAACCCATTGTGTAACAAACCTCTACATGACAAATGTGTACATTATCTCCACAGAGTGATGGGACATGTCAGCCACAAAAGTTTGCAGGAGTTGGCAAAGGTATGCCCTGGGTTACAAGTCAGAAATTGCCCTAAGTTTCTAGATTGCTCTGTATGCAAAAAGGTTAAGGTAAAGGCTTATCCCGTTGCCAAGAAAAGCAAGTGTGTCACCCAACGGCCTTTTGAGGTTGTACATGCAGATTTGGCTGGGCCATTCAAGCCAACAGAAGGGCAAAATAGGTATGTCCTGATAATTGTAGACAGACACACCAGGTACTCCGATGTCTTTCTGCTGAAAGAGAAAAGCCGAGCAGCTGAAAAGTTCCAAGAGTGGGTGAATGCTGTTGAGAGGGAATTTCCTTATAAAGTGGCCAGTCTTGTATCAGACAGAGGGGGAGAATTCCTGTCCAATAGCCTGCAAACCTGGCTGCGTAAGAAAGGCATACGACATAAAACCACCAACCCTGCATCTCCCGGGGAGGATGGTCTTGCAGAAAGAAGAATTGGACTGTTAAAACAAATGAAGGACCGTATGATGGAGGATGCCCAAGCCCCAGCAGGACTTTGGGGAGAAGCAATAGTGACAGCAAACTACCACATAAACAGGCTGTGGAGCTCAAGTGTGAAGCAAACTCCATATTACCTATTGTATGGTAGAGCGCCAAACCTGAAGCATCTACGTGTTTGGGGTCAGTTTGCAAGTGTGTATATTCCCCCAAGTTTCAGAAAGTCTGGAGAGGAGAAATCTAGACGGTTATGCTTTGTGGGATATGAAGGTAACAAATATAGATTTCTACACCATGCTGGCAAAATAGTGTATTCCAGGAGTGCAAACTTTGAAATCCATTCAGGATGGGAAAGACTGCACTATAACCTGGGTAAAAGTGGGAAAAGTGGGAAAAGACTGCACTGTGGTCAAGAGGTTTTAATTCCCCTGGGGAAAAGTGTGAAAAGTGTTCCAGAAATTCCTGAAAACAGAGGGGCAGCGATGTCTGATGAGGAAAAGGACAGTGTCCTGGATACACTTGAAAGCTCTGGAGATGGAGGGACGGTGATGGCTGATGATGGAGAAGAAAGTACTGAGGAAAGTACTGAGGAGGAGAAGCCAGAAGTCTCACTCGACGTCACACCAAAGAGTTCAACACTGCCACCTAGTGCTGAACCTGCTTTTAGGGTCAAGCAAGAGCCTCACACTGAGGCCAGCACCAGTTCCAGAAGTGGTTCCAGTAAAAGTGGGTCAGGAAGTACCCAACTTGCTGAGTCAGGAAGCAAAGTTATGCTTATCCCTAAAAGGTCAGGAGGAGGGTATTTTGTTGCCCTGTGTGACTGAAGCAGAAAACTTACAGTGTAGGACTACATTGGGGTATAGTATCAAAATGTGAGGCAAATGGTCCAAGATGGGATTTTGTGCTTGTGGTATTGTCCATCTGTGGATCTGCTCACAAAGGCATGTCCAGTAGTAGTAGGCCATGAGAAGTTGGCAAGTAAACTGGGCCTTGCCACCAGAGTGTAAGGTGGAAGATGAGTTGTACCCTTGAATGTATGTACTGTATGTATTATGGATTATGTACTGCATGACATGTATGGATTGTGAAAATGTCCTACACAGTGGCTTGACCATTTTGGAGGGGATTGTCAGGGATTCCAGTCAGGGAACCCTGGGAAAATGATCAGCCCACTGCAAAGATGTTGCATCATGCCCCGGCTGTGGCTAATCGCAAGGTTGCATAAGAAACTGGGGTCGTGTGCAGATGGTAGAGGGAGGTGTGCAACCCTCTACCTGATTGGTTGTAGATATGTATATAAGAAAGCAATCCCCAGTATGTATTTGTCTGTTGACCAAACCGGTGTCTGGCGCAAGCCTTTGTCCGTCTGTTCCATGTTGTGTACATAATGGAACGTTGTTACAAGATAAAGTGCCTCCTGTTTGGAAGAAACTCCTCTGTGTGTGAGTATCTTTACTGGGGAACAAGGCTACTGCTGTTGGCTCGCTGACTTCTGGTTTTTCCGCTGCATCTCTGTGGGGCTGAAACTCCTATCATACCCCAACAATGGGGTGTAATGTTAATCAAATTTATCACACCTTCATACCCTGAGTTTTCTTTTACTTTCTCAACCACCATTTTCCAATTATCACTCCATGATTCCTTACTATATTGTCTACTATACTTTCACCTTCTTTCTCTAAGAAAATCAAATAATATAGCTTCTTTTATGTATTTTAACAGATAAAACTCATTCCACTTTGATTTCTTTTTCCATCCTAATGCAATAACAGCATGAACAGCCTTTAAAATTTGCTTTATTACTTAACCTTCATTCTTGTTTAAGCCTGATATCCTGAAGTCCTCAGCTCCACATCCATTTTGGTGAGCAATTGCCATGTATATGCACCATTTGATGGCGTGTTCTGTACCACCTAGCAATCATTTTCATTTGTTTTTCTTTTACATTTGAAATGTTTAGCAATTTGTTGTAACTAAATTTTAGTATCTTTGCCAAAATGCACAATTGCACAATTTTGGTATGTTGTGAGACTTTCTTTCCTCATTTCAGCATTGTTTCTCCTGTTGTACCTCCATTTCACTCGTTCAGAGTTACGGGCCATTTCTGCACTAATATTCTGCACTAGTATTCTGCACTGCACTGTTATAGTGCTATTATTCTACTTTCAACATCCTGCGGAATCCTGGGGTTTGCAGTTAAGGGAGGGGTATTTAGAATTCTCGGCCAGAGAGCTCTTTGGTCTCAGTAAACTAGAAACCTAGAATTCCACAGGATGTTGAAAGTGGAATAATAGCACTATAACAGTCTAGTGCGGAAACAGCCACAGTTTCTGTCATACTACCATTTCAGCATTTGGCTCTTCCTTAGTAACAATTACACCAAAAGTAAAATAACAACAACAACAACAACAACAACAACAACAATAACAATAACAATAACAACAGTAATAATAATACCACCTTCAGGGGAATGGAGTAAAAGCATTGTTGTTCACTGACTCACCCTGCTTGGGGATAGGGAGGGGAAAACCACCACTTAGCAGCTGTAATGTTGGAAATGCAGTGGAACTGTACCCCTTCTCCAACATCACATCCTTTCTTTGAGAAGAAAAACAAAAGCCCCATCAGAAAGCTTCTGTAAGCTCTGAGGATCCGTTCCCACAACCACAGAAGGAAAGGCAGGATATCTGGTCAGCCAACCTGCCCAGCCCTCGCCATTCCATTGTGCCTATTGCCACCTAGATGTTCTCCATGGCGTCAGGATCCAGTTAGCTCCCAGCTGAAGGTATGGGTAGTAGCGACTGGTGTTGTACGTTCCTCCTTCAGACAGATTCGGAGTGGAACTGGATGTATCCAGCAGGCAGGCTCTCTCCTTGTGGAGAGGGACACAAAGAAGAGAAAGAGAGAACAGCATGTACTTGGAAGGCTCAAGAAGCCACCTAGTGTGGGTGAGTCTAGGGTTGCAGCAACTTGAATAGAAGTCTGAGTAAGCATATGCATGTGAGATTTTTTTTTTTTTTTGAGTTTGTAAGCCAAAGGCAGCTGGAAGTTCAGTTTGCATGTCACTCTTCTTATTTCTATGATTCCTCCCTCCGTCCCTTAAGGTTCCGGGACTGAAACAACAATGCTGGGAACAATCAAGAACCACACTGAGTGGTGACGTCCTCTGGGAATAGTTTATACTTTATGCTTTTTCAGCCATTACTCAACTTTTCCCCATGCCTCTAAATGTCCTCATTCATATTCCTGACGGTACATGTATCCCAGGTTGGGAGCCAATGCTCCTGGTAAACGAAAAGAATAGAAGACTAGACAGATGGAAGGGAAGTCAGAACCTTTTCTTGAGCTTAAGTTCCTGTGTTCTATAAGAATAGAAAAGCAGACTCATAATGTGAATGAATGGTATTATTTTGTGTGGATGGTATTAATTTCCATGCCATTTGGGGGTGGAAGATGGGAGATTGTGTTAATGTATGAAGAGCATGTGCATTATTCACCCTGATTAAGTAGAGTAGATGAACTAAAGCCTCGATATGCTTGTATGGAAGAATGAGAAAGAAGGTGACAGAGATAGCACTGTGTAGCCCTTGTGGATTCTTGAGTCAAAATGATCTGGGAATTCAGAAATCTAAAATGTCGTGTTTCCTATTGACTGCCATACAAAAATTGCTATAAGTTTTGTTCTCTTTGCCACAAATGGACAAAATTAGCAGGATTAGTTACCTCTTACAAGGCTATTAAGTCTATCCAATTGAAGACAAATAGGTTCTTGGATTCTATGCTACGTGCCTTTAGAAGTGTAGGCCACAGTTAGATATATACGCATCACTAACAGGATGCCACTCAGTGGCTATTAAAATCAAACTATCAAAGTGGCTCCAAGTCCCAGTCAGCTTAAACCTCACCAGTGGTGATCTATCCATGACAAGGGAACTATAGAAAGTTCTTCCACACCCAGATACCAATTATCCTACCCAGCACAGAAAATTGGGTTTATAGTATGGCCTATAGCATGGATGGTACTGGATACTACTTGGATCAAGCACATAATTAACATGAAGGACCTAAAGTCCTTTGCTACTCCCAACAGACTGGCCATAGCATGGATATTAGAGTCCTCCAGAAAGGAACACTGTGCAAAATCAACACCACTGCTGAGACCAGCTCGGAAACATTGACTGTTAAGTGAGGCTAAGGTAGTACTCTAACAGAATCCCTGCTTCCCTAAGCTACAAATCTCAGGATTCCATAGGCTAGAACCCTAACAATTTGAGTGGAATCATACTGCTATAATTGTGTAGTTTGGTATGGTTCCCAGGATTCACTGGCAGCATTTTCAATCCTGAGGAAACAACAATGTCTGAAGATCATCCTAGAATAGGGGTGGGCAACTGCACAGGAAATGGGGCCAGTGTTACCCTGATTTCTGGGGGTCCCGGGAGGTACACCTAAATGTGCTCACAACAATAGGGAGGAAATTAGCAAGGAGCACTAGTTAGCACTGTGAGAGGCAGGGTAACATAGTGAGATCTTGAACCCTATGTCTACGGGGTCAGGCCGAGTCAATGATAAGGCAGAAGTTAATAATAATAATTGTTCTATTGAAGCACAGTCAAACATGTGTATGCAACACACTCACACAAGGAACTATAGAAATAAAAGGTAGGAGTTGGATAGAGGGATTTTGAGAGGACGTTTGGTATGGGAAATACTATACCTGTCCTGAAGCCTGGTAAAAGCAAAGAAGCTGGGGAGCGTGGGTTCTTAGCACGTGGAGGCTGAGGGGAGGCTCGTCAAATGGAGAGACAGCAATTTGGGAGGCAAGTCACAAGCGATCCAACGAGACACTCAAAGTCAGGGGTTCTTATAGGGAAATTTGTGGCCACAGGCTAGTCCGTACTTGGGGATAACAATGAGTTTTGGGCTGGAGCCAAAGCCTCCGAAAGGTCAGTACTTTAGATGATTGAGTTATGACCAGATTGTCAATAGAGTAGCCAGTATGCAAACGCGGAGCGCTTGAGAGTTGTATAGTCCGCTCCTCAAGCTGCCTGCGCGGGGCAGGGGATCTTTTGTAAGTAGCGTGCATACAGAATGTGGTACTTGCCTTGAGGTCTCCTGAAGCTGCATTCGACAATGACTGGCCTGCCTGGACTGGGATTTGAATGGTTCGGCTATTGTCGGCCGTGCCTGTGTGCGTACTTGTCTGGGAGCCTCGCAAGCACTTGGAAAGGAATGGGTACAGAAGGCCAAATTATTGATATCAAATGATATCTTAATATCCCACAAGCTCGGGCTGGAAACAGTGGTAACACCAGTTTTGCTGTATGGCCTCCTCGTGGGCTGTATGATTCACTCCAGAGAAGCTGGAAGTAACTTAAGGTTTCGATAAATTTAAATTTTTATTTTTGGCTGTTTTTTAAGTCAGGAGAGGAGATGGTGGAAATTAATCTATATTACTGTGTTTCGGTTGGGTTTTGTCAGCAGCTTGGGTGATTTGGGGGCTTTTGAGTGGGAGGCTTTGATACTGAAAAAAAGATGGTTGGGGAGACACTTGTGTCCTCTGGAAGTCATTTCTCTGACTCTCTTCTCTAAGATGTTGTGGGAAACTAAAATGATGTCCTCGTTCTACAAAAAGAATGCACCCATGAAAGCAGGGACAGCCAGTGTGCTGTAGTGGTTTGAGCATCAGACTACAACCCTGGAGACCAGGGTTCCATTCCCTGCTCAGCCATAGAAACCCACGGGGTTACCTTGGGCACATCACACACTCTCAGCCCCAGGAAACCCCTTGATGGGTTCATCTTACAGAAGCCATAAGTTGGAAACAAACTGAAGGCACACAAAACAACAACAACAACAACAACAACAACAACAACAACAACAACGGATGGAAAGAATACTTGAAAATTCAAAGGGGAAAGACAAAGGAATTTCTTGAAGGTCAGGAAACCCCAAGGAGGTCAAAGCTCCAGCTCCTCAAGAAGTCCCTCTTGTTGACTCTTTGAATAGTCTCATAGGTTGTAGCCACCCAACCATGGCTGTTTCTCCCACCCATCTGACTGTGTAGTGGATTTGGCTCTTTCCCACTTGATTGGCTGCAAGTGGACAAAGGGGGACAACAAAACAATATGTCTTCTGGGGGTGAGATTTTCTCCCTGTTGTGAGATTACTGCTGAAAACTGCAGTAATCAAAGCCTCCCTCGAAGAAGGGAGAGGTTTGAATAAGTTATTCAGTATTGGTTTAAACATTGATGATAACTGGGATGAAAACTGAAGTAAAGTGTAAGGTAAGAAATCTAGCTCAAGGCAGCACGCAACAAGATAACTTGCAAACTGGCTTAACAGATTCCCAGAAAAAATGGTAAAGTACTATTAAAAGCCTTAACTGATTATGGAACAACAGCAGCGAAAATCAATCAACAAAAAAGATGTTCATTGCCTATATATTTACTGTTGCATTTGGCTTGCATGAAGCCTGCCTAAATTCTCCTTTTACTCAAGATGATTTCTGTACTGTGAGGTTATGCTTTTGCCAGAAAAGACCCCCACAACCCTTTCTCCTGAGGCAGAAACTCTGCCTGTATCCCGCTATGGCCAGTCCAGTTCACTGCTCACTTTAGGATTTGGCCACTGTGTCACCCTCTGTTCTGTTTCCTGCCTGTGGTCTTTGCGCACTGTGTCTTTATAACAACCACCCTGCACGTTACCTAATTGTGCTAGGTCAGATTAACCCTTGATCTCATTCTGGAACCTTTTTCTTTACTCATTTGCTGAATGCAGTATTTTCTAGCAGTGAGGTAAAAGTGCCTTTCTGTCTGCATTCTACTCCTTGGATTGAGGAGGAAGGTATCATATAACGAAGCAGGCAGCATAGTGTAACATAAAAGGGGTGACTGGGCTGTGCTGACTAACAGCTGTATGTGCAATCTGGGGCCCAAATCCTTACACCAGTCTCTAAGCACAGAGCACATGGGGAGGAATTATGGGAGCTCATTCAGGGCCAATGAAGTCTGGCATGTCTTCATTCTGTGCTAGCAACAGAGCATAAAAAGGAGAAGATGAGAGGTGAGCAATTGTTAATTTCACTGCTTCTTTCCTTTCACTTCCTTTTGTCCAGTTGATTAGTTTACCTTAATTTTTCTAGTTTCTTCATATTTAATGAGTTTGGGTGAAACTTCTTCCCACTGCCCCAAACTGGAGTAGGAGAAGGTGGATGTTATTTCAGTGTTAGATCAGGGGTGTGCAAAATTTCAGGAGCTGGGAGGCCAGGGTGACCTCCATGGAAACATGGAGGGCTGCGTCCCCTTCCCTCATTTCTGAAAACTTTTTTTCCAATTTCTACTCACTAAGAATCACCTCTCCACTCTGGCAATTTCACCATTTTTTCTTTAATCTTCTCAGTTATTTTAAGTCTAGGAGAGCCCTTTTTAAAAGAGGAAATCATCCATATCCCTTCTGGGTCAAACGTGGCAAAATTACTCCCCACCCCCCTTTGGGACATGCAGGGGAAAGGGAAGACTGCCCTGCATCAAATTGTGTTAAAGATTTCAAAGATGGGACCTCGTGGGGACAGGCAGTCTTCCAATGTCCCTTGATAGTCATCCACGGTAAAGACTGGCAACTTCAGGACCCATGGGGGGGGGGTCCCATGGCCACTTCCATGCTTTATGTATTGCTAACGGCACTGTCAGTCATGGCACTTCAAACCAAACAGTATAAGAGGAACAAAGGGATAAGGAACTGAGGAACCATGTACCCAAAAAGAAGCTGTGGCCACCTGACATGATAACGCTTATAGTCAGGGGAAAGTCTGTACGAGATGGCATCGATGCACATCTGACCCAAAGCCTTGTGTACATGGAGAATTAAATGTGCAACCCCAGGTTAATTGCGACTACATTAGCTATCAAAGAGTAAGAAACTGAGGCTCTGCACCTCAAAATAAGATCGTTGCGAGGGGATGGGGAGTGGAGAGCAGTCTCATGCACTCTTACAAGTGAGAGCTGTCCTTCTGTGAGAGGGCATCAGCACTGTCTATCCAGAGTGTTGTGTATGTGAAAGTATTTATATAGCTTAAGAGGAATGGCAGGTTCTGCAGAAATAAAGCTTATTACCAGTGGTGGTGTTGTAACTGCCACCGTTGCCTATATAAACTCCAGGTTACTAAAACCACAACCATAGCCCCAGCTTTCAAACTTGTGAACAGGAGTGGTGACCAAAGGCAGCTAATGAGGACTGAAGATATGTAGTGATTTCCTCCACCGTAATAAAACAACAGCCCTGCCATTTCAAAAGAGCCAATCAAGGTGTTTTGGTATGCTTGATGCAACTTGTTTATTCTTTTGCACTATCTACTTCCAGTTCGAACTGATCTGCTTGTGTTAGGTGATGGATCACAGGTGTATTCTTTTTAAAAATGTTCTATGCCTGACCCGTGACATTTAAGATATTGGCAATGAAGAAAATAATCCTTTTTATAAGAGGGATGGACGATAGGCTGGAAGAGTACACAATAAAAAGCTACAGTAAAGCAGTCCAGTTTCTCCCGTACAAATTGTCCCTGTGCTCAGAGCCATGAGGACTGGAATGTTCACTTACTGCTAGGGGGAAAAGACTGACTAAATGGTATAACCCAGCCTATGCAGGGCCAATCCCCAGCATCTCCAAAAGGCTGAGAAAGACCCTTGTCTGAGAGACTAGAGAGCAGCTACCAATATGTTTAGAGCAAGGGAGTATGATGCCATGATTCACTCCACACCACAGCACAGAGTTTTTAAATTTTCTGTCTTCCTTTTGCATGTTACTCTCAAGGCACTCTTGAGAAATTTGTGAACTTAGGTTTAATTTCCTTCAGAAACAGGAAATTTTGTGTAAGGAGATATTTGTTGTTGTTGTTTGCCTACAAGTTGTTTCCGGCATGAATTGGTATAGAGGAAGGAGTTTCAAGTAAAGGCTATAGCTTGGACCAAATTCATGGAGGAGGGGCAAGACGACTTCCGTTTCCTATGGCGTCGCATTTGGCAGCTTGACGGCAGAGCTCCGGTTAAGTTACCATCGCAAGCGGCTTAGCCAAGGGAAAAGTTGATATCTTTTAGATTTCCCAAGTTGGCCAAGTTACTTCTGTGGAAGAAGAAGTGCAGAGGGGGCTTGGAGGGGACCCAAATAGTTCGCCCAGTCCCCCTTGCCTTCAGTGAGCGGGGCAAAGTGGAGAGGACTGAGTTGAAGAGTCGCCACAGCTGCTTGTCGATTGCTGCTCTTTTTTTTTTTTTTTTGGCAGTCCCTGTGATGCCATGGAATGTATTTTAAAAATTTCTAATCTATCTCTGTATAAAGAAAAAGAACTCACTCACTCGTTGCCAATTGATATACTCCACGGGGACATCTTTGTATTCAAGAACAATTAACAGTTCAACTAAGTGGATTTCTCAGAGGGAGAACAACCACAGAAGCTTCAGTGTCATAAAGACGGAGGTAGAGAACACCCGGATGGTCGTAAACGCGCAAGGGAGAAGACGAAGAAAGAAGTCGGAAGAAAAGGAAAACTTGCAAGATAAAAGCTTCGAAAGGCAAGGAGACGCTTGTTTTGGGGGAGAAGAGAAGGGGATCTGGTGAAGAGCTACTCTGAAGGTTTATCTGCGGTGGTTTGCAGTGGTTTGGAACCCAGAAATCCAGGAAAGGGGGACAATGCAAACTACATAGACTAAATATTTCCGAATGTGAAAGAAGATCTGGCATAAGCAGTCACAGCTGCTTATAATCCGCAACTTGTTTGGCAAGTAAGGAGGTCCAAGAGTAAGACAGGCGAGAAGGGAAAGTTCATATCAGAGTAAAGTTTAAAATCTGACCGTGTTAAATTTAAACAATCGAAGACTCAGCTAGGCAAAGAAAAGAAGGTGACTATATTAATTACAATCTTGATTTAATGATAACGATAATGATTTAATGACAAGCTTAAATGAATTGGTGTTAATTAATTACTAAATCAGATTCTGAATTTCTGTATCTGGTTGTACGTAGGCTAATACACGCTATAGAAATTTGAGAATTTGATCTTCTGATTAATTTAAACAAGTTAATTTACACAAGTTAAGGCATGGGTAACAGAAATCTGTAGAACTTTAAAAATCAGAATCTTCCATAGAAGAACTGCTTTTAAAAAAGTAAACAAGTAAAAAAAGAAGGTTGAATCGAGCTGAAATAAGCAACCCATAAGTTGCATGTTGTAATTTATAAACTGTAATACTTAAGCTGAGGATCGAATATATAATCCTTTTTTTCCTTACTATTCCTTGCTTTTCTTTGTTTCTATTTTCTGTGAATGCTGTATTGCTGTATGAAAGGTTAACAGGGAAAATTGCTTTAATATAAGTTAAAGGAATAATAGCTGTGGTACTGCTTATAGAAGTAGAATATTGATAAATATTATATATTTCACAGCAGGTTTTGTATTGTACATTGTCATATTTAGTTTCTGATATATATTTTATTTTATGTATATATAGCTACACACACACATGTGTGTGTGTGTATATACACACACACACACACACACACACACATTTATATATATTTTACTTTACTCCATTATATATAGAGTGTGGAAGATGGACTAGAATATAGTAAAGTATTTGTGTAAGTAAAGGTTGATAAGATAAAATAGGGAGAATATACATATATACATAAAAGTAACAAAAGTAGATTATAAAATCAAATAGAATGGCGGCAAGAAAGACTACATTATCACTTACCCAAGCCCAATTAGTAAAAGGAAGAAGACCCTCACTAGAACTGACAACAAGTACGACAGAAACAACACAACTCCAGACAATAAAAGGAAAGGGTCCACAAACTGAACTTTTAATTACTATAGCTGATGTATCAATGCAAATAAGTGAGGTGTTAAAAGAATTTAAGAACTTTAAAACTGAGATACGAAAGGAATTAAAAGATACAAGAACAGAAATTAGAACGGAGATTAAAAAAGAACTAAATTCATTCGGTGAAAAACTAGAGAAAATTTCTACTGATGTTACGACTATAAAATCAGATATAGGAAACCTACAAAAAAGAGTCGAACAAACAAGCAACAAACCAGCAAATAATAAAAGCCCAAGAACGGGACTGTCAGGGATTCCAGGCAGGGAACCCTGGGAAAATGATCAGCCCACTGCAAAGATGTTGCATCATGCCCCAGCTGTGGCTAACTGCAAGGTTGCATAAGAAACTGGGGTCGTGTGCAGATGGTAGAGGGACGTGTGCAACCCTCTACCTGATTGGTTGTAAATATGTATATAACAAAGCAATCCCCAGTATGTATTTGTCTGTTGACCAAACCGGTGTCTGGCGCAAGCCTTTGTCCGTCTGTTCCATGTTGTGTACATATCGGAACATTGCTACAAGATAAAGTGTCTCCTGTTTGGAAGAAACTCCTCCGTGTGTGAGTATCCTTACTGGGGAACAAGGCTGCTGCTGTTGGCTCGCTGACTTCTGGTTTTTCGGCTGCGTCTCTGTGGGGCTGAAACTCCTATCATCCCCCAACAGGGACGACATTGCAATTACGCAATTAGAACTCAGATATAGAGACAAATGCTTGAAAATACATGGACTGGAAGAACAAAGAGAAGAGAACACTTATGAAAGGGCATTGAACATACTGGCTACACACATGGACATGGACCCAGATATCTTTGAGCAAGATATCGATCAAATATTTTGTATAAATTCAAGGATCATGAGGGAAAGGAAATTACCTCGAGATATAATTATTAGCTTTACTAGAACTAAAACTAAGGAGCTAATCTTACAACAAAATTACAAAAAGAAACTGATCATAGAGGATAGAGAAATAAAAATCTTTAAAGATATTCCAGGCCAAATTCTGCGAAAGAGACAGGAATATAGGTTTCTTTCGCAGATCTTATTCAAACATCATATAAATTATACCTGGAACATAGGATTGAAGGTTTATCATTCATATACAAACAAACACGATTTAAGATAAACACTATAAACTGAGCACGACAAATATACAAAAAAATTAAAAAAGATCTAGAAACAGAAGAGCAACAACATAGCACAATAAAGCATAAGCCACTGGAGGACGACGTTCAGGAGTATAGCCAAGACCTAAAAAACATGAAGATTATTCTGCAAGAAGATCAAAAAGAAATAATACCAGACACAGAACAAGAAAAAGACAAAGAAGAACAAGAAGAAGAAGGTCAAGAAGAAGAGGATTTAAGTGAGAAGGATGACGAAGAAGATGAAAAGGAACAAGAGGAGGAAGAAGAAGATATAGAAGACATTTAGGGAGGGGGGAAAAGAGAAAAAGGGGGGGGAGAAAAAAAACCTGATAGAGGCATTATTGAAAAACAAAAAACAAAAAACAATGACACTAAAAATAATATCTTGGAATGTTAAAGGGTTAAATTCCGAATATAAACGTTGACAAATATTTCATAGTCTAGAAAAAGCTAAAGCTGACATAATTACATTACAAGAAACAAGAATTTGAGAAAAAGACAATAAATATTTTAAAAAACCCAAGCTGGGGAATTGTTTCACGACAGCATATTCAAAAAAAAGAGGGGGGTTGTAATATATGTAAAATCAATCTATAGTGTTGAAAAAATATTTTCTGATGTAAATGGACATTACATAGGATTGGAAATTACATTACCAAATTATAAGCTACTGACAGTGGGTGTCTATGCCCCACAAGAGAACAAAGAGAAGTTTTTCTGGGAACTGCAGAAATAAATAAATAAATATCAGATGGAGAAATGCCAAGACAACATACTAATCATGGGAGACATGAATGCCATGATAAACCCCCTTCAAGATCGAGAATCAACAAAACAGATAAAGAAAAATGAAGGAAAACTACCAAAGAGTTTCTTTGTGTTAATGGAAAACTTAGCCTCAATAGACGTCTGGAAGTTCAAGTATCTGGAAGAGAGAAACTACACATTTTATTCTGATAGACATCACTCAGTTTCTAGAATTGATCTATTCCTACTTTCTAAAAATCTACACACAGAAATAAACGATATGGAGGTCCAACCGAAAACATACTCCGATCACAGTTTAATAAAACTACGTTTAAAAACAAGACAAAGAGATTACCTCTGGAAACTTAATGACTCACTATTGACAAACACTCTGTACGTGGAAGAAATAAGAAAGACCTTGAAAATGTACTTTGAGGAAAATAATAATGGTAAATTAAAAGTAAAAACTATATGGGATGCTAGTAGAGTGGTCATGAGAGGTCATTTCATTAAAATAGGACACATAAATAAGAGGAAAGAGGCAGAAAAAATGATGAAGATCTATAATGAACTAATACTAAAAGAAAGAGAATTAGAGAAGGACATCAAAAATAAAATATTAAAAGATGAAATTAAATCGATTCAGAACCAACTAAAGAAGATGCATCTTCAAGAGATCGAAAAGAAGATAAAGGACAGTAAAGTGAATTATTTTGAAAATGCTAACAAACCAGGTAAATGGTTAGCATATAAGTTAAGGAAAAACAAAGAGAAAAAGCAAATTTTACAACTGAAATTAGCGGGTAAAATTTATACAAATCAAGATTCTATTAAAGAGATATTTTATAAATATTTTATGGATTTATATAAAGAGAACAAAGGACAAAAAGGAGAAGAATCATCACTACAATCATATTTAGAACATCAGGTTATGATGAATATAACACAAGGTCAAAAACAAGTGTTAAATGAAACAATTACGAAAGAAGAGATCTCTACTGCAATTAAAAATTGAAAAAATGCAAAAGCACCAGGACTTGACTGTTTCACTGAGAAATATTTTAAAATCTTTGAAGAAGAGCTGTTACAGCCACTCGATGAGACATTTAATCAAATCCTAATTTGATTAAATTAGTACCCAAAACTTGGACTGAAGTGAATATCGCATTAATTCCAAAGGAGGGAAAAGATTTAACATCACCCAGCAGTTGTAGACCCATCTCATTACTAAATACTGATTACAAAATATTTGCTAGTATATTAGTGGAAAGATTGAAGAAGGCCATGCAAACCATCGTACATGAAGATCAAAATGGGTTTTTACCAAGAAGACTATTGAGAAATAATGTTAGAACTGTGATAAACATAATAGAATATTTTGAAAGGCATAATGATAAGGAACTTGCAATGATCTTCTTAGATGCCGAAAAAGTGTTCGATAAGGTGAGATGGAAATTCATGATAACGACTTTGGAAAAAATGCAGTTTCGTATCAACTTTGTGAAACGGATACGAGAAATATATTCATATCAAACAGCTAGAGTGATAGTAAATGGGGAAAGAACAAGAGAAATAAAAATAGAAAAAGGAACGAGGCAGGGATGTCCCCTCTCACCTCTCCTATTCATTCTCATATTGGAAATATTAAATAACAGTATTAGAGCGGATTCAGAAATAAAAGGAGTTAGAATTAAAGATCAAACATATAAACTTCAAGCATATGCCAATGACTTGGTTATATTTTTACAAGACCCATTAGAAGGCATAGATAAACTATTAAAGATCATTGATGAATTCGGTGCTAAATCAGGATTTAGAATTAATAAAGAGAAAACGGGAATCCTAACAAAAAACATGTATACTTAGAAAGAAGAGCAACTTGTTAGCAAGTCTAAGTTTCAGATACAAAAGAAAATTAAATATCTAGGTATTTGGATTACTAAACAGAATACAGAATTGTTTAATAACAATTACAAAAAAGTATGGGCAGAGATAAAGAAGGATATACAGAATTGGAATAAATTATACTTATCATTACTCGGAAGAATAGCAGTGGTAAAAATGAACGTCTTGCCCAAAATGAATTATCTATTTCAAAATATACCAATAATTAAGAATGACAAACCATTCAAACTATGGTAGAAAAAGATCACAAGTTTCA
This sequence comes from Cyclura pinguis, assembly GCA_030412105.1. Classification (NCBI taxonomy): domain Eukaryota; kingdom Metazoa; phylum Chordata; class Lepidosauria; order Squamata; family Iguanidae; genus Cyclura; species Cyclura pinguis. Next base: position 11,835,492 of record CM059606.1, on the reverse strand, counting down.
TATGGCAAGGTAAAAAGCCGAGAACTGTGTGGGGAAATCTCATAGATCAAAAAGAAAGAGGCAGTTGTAGCCTTCCTGACTTTAGATTATACTATCAAGCTTCGGGTTTAAACTGGATTAAACTAAAAAATGTAAGAACATTAACGCTGGAGGGAGCAGATAATAGGATGGGCTGGCACGCCTACTTGTGGTATCATAAGGCCAAGATCGACAAGGAATTTACAAATCATTTCATAAGAGGACCACTATTGAAGATATGGACACAGTTAAAGAAAAAACCATATAACAGAATACCAACACGGATATCTCCACAAGAAGCATTCCAAGGAAGATGGGTAGGGACACAAACGAATTGGTTGACGTATAAAGATCTGTTAGAAAGTACGGAATCATCAACTCCGCAGATAAAATCTAGAGAAAAATTGGAACATATGGGTTACAAGATGGCTTGGTTTCCATATAAGCAACTATATGAAAGATACAAAATAGATGGTAAACTAGAAGAGTTTAATATGAGACAGACAGTAAACGAATTTGAGAAAATTATATTTGGCCAACCAGATCACATCACAGCCAAATTATATTGGTATCTGCTAGGATACGAACTAGAGGATCAAACAGTTAAAGAGACCAAGATATCTTGGGCGAAGATGACAGGTCACGTAATTGATTTAGACGAATGGGAGACAGCATGGAAATTAACACAAAAAGTTATGCTAGCACAAGACCTTAAAGAAAATTTTTTCAAATGTTTACAGATGTTTTACAAATGGTATATAACACCGGTTAAAATTCAAAAAATGTACAGTGCTCCCCAAAACAAATGTTGGAAATGTCAGCAAAAAGCCGAATCATTTATATATACATGGTGGAAATGTTTAAAAATCAACAACTTCTGGAAAGAGATAAATAAAAACTTGATGGAAATATTTAAAACACAAATTTCTTTAAAACCAGAATTTTATTTATTAAACATGGTTCAAATGATAGATCCAAAAACCTCTAAGAAATATTGGAGGATCTTATATATCTATCACCACCGCTAGAATTTTAATAGCAAAAGGATGGAAAAATAAAGAACCCCCAACCATAGAGCAATGGATGATAAAAATAATAGAAATGAAAGAAAATGACCGACTTACTGTAAAAATTAAAGAGAAATCTGATGATGTACTGAGAGAATGGGACCCAGTAACAAAGTTCCTACGTGGTAGATGGGGTATTGGAAGTATAGAACATATGTAATATTTACTATTAAATAACATTATAATAGAACATAGCAAAGAAGCATGTACAATTAGATCTACTTGGGAAAAGGAACTATAAAACAGAGTGTTATATGGAAGAACAACTACAGATATAACGGTATGAAGAGGAACAATATTAGTAGATACAGAGAAAATCAAAAAAAGTTATAATGAAGGGGAGTATAAGTAACATGACGGAAACTCTAATTTATTGAATATCAAATTTGTGACAGTTACTCTTTTTCTTCTTTTGTTTTGTTTTGTTTGTTTGTTTGTTTAGCTTTGCATTTTACTATTAGGGAAATTAATGCTAACAATATTGCTAATAATAATTTTACTCTTTTCCTTTTTTCCCCTCAATGTTAAATAAGAGTGCAACTTAGCAAACATGACTGTCTGAATTTTTGAAATATCTGAAAACATGAATATGAACATTTAATAGTTATACATAGTAGTGGATAACATATGTAAAAATGTAAATGTAAATGTAAAAATAAATGTAATTGATGCTCAATGATTGTGTACTTGATGTACCTGATGTAAACTACAATTTATTATGATTTGCATTTTAATAAAAATAATGGGAAAAAAACAGTAAAGGCTATAGATTCTGCTCCTCCGTCAAAGTGAGAGGCACAAGGACTGAGGCTTGAGAAGGAGAGTGGTTAGGCAAAAGTGGGGATATGAAAGTATCTACCATCCAGAGATTTGTCTTGAATCTGGCCATCATGGCAACTCAAATAAGAAATCTTGGCTCCAGCATGCAATCATGATGCCAAAGATTTACTCCAATTTCCATAATTTGCACAATATACACATGTAATTTGCATGGAATTAATTAAGAATAGTTTGCTTTCTTGGAATTCAAAGGCATGCATGTTTTAACAGAAAGGCCATTTCCTCATGGGGTTTTTAAAACAGTGCAGTCCATCCTCCAAGGAGGAGGTCTGCACCTGGGAGCCGACTGGGTCGGACCTACTTAATGTAGATCCGCACCTCAGCCCTCTCAGGAATGACCCCAAGTGGTGTCCAGTGTGCTTTTGAAAGACCACTAAAAACAGGTCTTTCTAAAGCACAGAGCGCGCCAGTGTGAGCCTGCTCCCTTATGCAGATTCGCAGGCTCACCCCAATGCGAACCTGCGATCTGCTGGGGGCGGGCTTTAGGCTGGGGAGCTTCAGTGGTTGGTCAAGAGCCTCGACCAACCAGAAACTGCCATTTGGGACGCCAGTGCAGTGTGTATCGACGAGCACGCACTGCTCCGGAGTGGCGTGAACCGGACCAGGGAGCCAAAAAGTCCAGTAAGGAGCGGCACGGGGCGATTCCCTCGCCCCGTGCGGAAATGGCCAAAGACTCCAAAATTCAGTGTATGTTAAAATACATTCATTTTTATTGTTATGATTACTCCTGAACCCCAAATTTGAACTGAAAAAGGTTAGATTTATTGCATACATTCCCAGTGTGTACGAGATTGGTGAATAAGCTCTGAATCAGCTAGGAAAGGACTTTCCCCTTGAAACTTTAGCCAAAGTGTCCTTCCTCCCCCACAAGAAGAAAACACCCAAACCACTTCTTGCATGAGTAAGAGTAGTACCCTTTATTGCTAAAGGGAGGAGGTTTAATAACTTTGAGGCAATGATTTCAAGGAGCATACAGCGCACATACAGCAGCCATGCAAGGATATATACTTTCCCAAAGTCCTCATACATTGCTCCTAGCTATAGCCTTCTGTTAATAATCACTAATGAACACTGAATCACATATGTTGTATTTGCTCAGTAAAGAAGTATAAGAAATATTTTTACAGAGAATAACAGAGCACTGGAAACTGATGTTGGGAACAGAAGCATTGACTGCACAATGTCAGCATAATTTTAGGTAGGACAAGGGGCTGGCAACAGAAACAATCTTTAAAATCTTTAATCTGGCTAGAATTCAAAATGGAGGAACTTTAGTTAAGGAAATTCAGAGAGAGAGAGAAAGACATCTTTTAGCAATCTTCTATCAGCTTGGACATACCCTCCATGAATTGAACAGTCCAGGCTGCTGAATCTCTAACAGTTGTATAGAGTAGACTGGGAAGAGCTGGGGAAATACTATTCAGGAATAAGGAATCTGTACCGTGTAAGACATATAGCGTAATGAGTATACAGGCAAGCAATTGGGCATTCTTTAGTTCCATGGGAAGGCTACATTCATCCCCTTCATTTTCTTCTGATAAACACCATCAAAGTATTCACTCTGGGCTACTGTCAGGTGGTTCTTCCAGTCCCCACAGATCCCTGGAACATGACAAGAAGGAATGAGGTGATCACACAGAAGAAGCACACTGTAAATTAATACCTCTCTAACAGCCAGGCCTAGCATTAGGCAAAGGGGGTGCCTGCCATCTGATGTGGCTGATACTGGATGGCATCTATTGTAATGCCTTCCCTGGGTTTTTCCCAGCCATTCCCCACAGTTATTCAACCCTCCTGACTAGTACTCCAGCATTGCTGATGCTTGCTCAGCCATTTATCTGTTTCTCAACTTGTAGTTTTCCCTCAGTATGTCATGGGCAGCACTTTTAGTAGAAGCAGCCAGGCCAACCCACACAGCCCAGCATGCACTGCAAATGTGTCTTTGCTTCTCCTAGAGGGCAGATCTCATAGCCTTATCACACCATACCTTAATCCCATGTTGTTTCATTGGAATCCCACTATAGCCATTCTCATGATGGTACCAGGTTATTCACGCTTTCCATCGCCTCTTTTTGACATTGGCGCATTAGCTGTGTCACTCACATTGTTCTGTTCTCTGCATTACAGCATCACCGCTGAGTCCGTTTCCCTGCCCCGTGCCTTGTAATTGGTCCAGGTTAATTTTTAAAAAATTTTTTACACTGTACTTGGGCAGTAGCATTCTGAGGGAACGACAACCTGGGAGTGCCCACAACATGCCCACTAATGGACCAGGTACGGAAGAAAGCGCTATGGGGAATTTGCACTTCCACAGCTAAATGGATTGTTGGGGGAAGGCTGGTCATTAACAGACACATTTAAAATGGATTGCAGTGCAATAGTGAATGAAGATCAATGACGTTGTGTGATAGAATTGATCCCAAATCACCTGTTTGTCTGTTTATTGAATTTACATCCCATCTTTCTCCCAAACGGGGCTCAAGACAGTTAGAGCTATAAATTTAGATATAAATTGTGACATATCAGTGGATGACAGACAGCATGTTGTCGTGGTTTGAGCACTGGACTATGACCCTGGAAACCAGGGCTTGATTTTCCACTCAGCCATAGAAACTGACTGGATGACTTTGATGGGTCACAGACTCTTAACCCCAGAAAACCTCGTGGTTGGTTTACCCTAGAGTGAGTTAGTAAGAAATTATTTGAAGGCACCCAAAGACAAACAAATATAAGTGGATCAATGGAATAATAAATAGTAACCCCAAGGCCACCACTGAATCTTGGGCTCTCCATCTCAGTTCTGCCCACCTACTGCTATCTGAGCACCAGAAAATCAATAAGCATCAGTTCTAAACACCTAGAAAGCTCTGCTCTGCTTTTACCTTTCCTCATGAACTTTCCTTTTTTGTGGTTGAAATAAGTCTCTGGAGCGAGGGAAAAGTTAGACATTTTGTTATCCTTCATCTTCTGAAAGGAGGTGTTGTCCACTACAGCATCTATTTGCTGTCTGTTCAGGTCTTTACCGAGAAAATGGCAAATCTTTTCCACACTGCCTCGCAAATCCTGGGGAAGGGGGAAAAAAAGAAGACCAGGAATCTGAATTCTAGCTTTGCCCTTTCCTATAGAGACAGAAGGCACAAGGAGGAGAAAGACAACCATATATTTTAAGGAGAAAGAGAGAATGATGTAGTGGTTTGAGTACTGGATTAAAACCCTAGAGCCCAGGGTTCAAATCCCACTAGACCATGTAAACCTACTGGATGACCTTCACAAGTCACATCTTTTCAGCCTCAGAAGAAGGGCATAGCAAGCCCTCTCTGAATAAATCTTGCCATGAAAACCTTGTGATAGGTTCGCCTTACAGTCACCATAAGCTGGTAATGTTCTATTCAGCTGCAAACTATATGACACAGTAAGGGCCCAGTACCTACAGACAATACTCAACAGAATTACATACTGGGACCGTAATAAACGGTTAGCCCACTTCCTTCAAGGTACAAATATATATGTTGTAACTAGAACTGCTAAATTTATAGGTAGGACTATTCAACTGAGAAGATGTTTTATTGAGGACATCAGGGTTGCATGTAAAGGTGATGAACTTATCTAAACATATGCTGGGCCTGTATTTTATTACCTTTTAGTCTATTATAAGACAATAACTTACTACTATTAATTTAATCAATATAGTATATGTCATTCTATTTTGTCTAACTTATCTTATCCCATGACCATTTTATGCATTGTATTTTATGTATTGTGCTTTTTTACATTTTATCATGTTTGCTGTTAATTGTTTGATATGGTCAATTGACTAATCAATAAACTTTTAACTATAACTAACTAACCATAAGCCGGTAATGACTTGAAAGCACACAACAACAGCATATCCTAAAGAAAAGTAGTGGTTCATAGTGCTGTTCCATGAGCCATCAGCTCCTGTTCACTGGAGAGTTTCCAGGAGGGAGGCAGACAGTTGCAGTCCATTGGTACAAAAATGATACTGGTTCCTGGCACACTGGAAAAAACATAACTTCCAGTTCCCTACATCAGGCAGCTTAAGAAGCATTGCAATCAAAGACAATCTTCATTTTGAATGACTCTCAGATGTCATGTCTTTATTTCTGGGATGAGCAAAGAATGACAGGTGTCGGTTCTTCCAATATGGCCCCTAAAGGCTTCCTATGATACCCTCACTCCCAAAAATGTCCCCAATGGCAAATCCAATCTTCTAGGAGATGTGATTAACTATTTAAATAGAATACCTTCCCATCTCTGCTTTCTTTAAGGCCTTAGAAACTGGAAGTGGTGAATTAGTCACGTCTTATTTCATACAAAATTAGTTTCTGGAGGGAAAATTATATTTAAATGGTTTCTGGGTATGTTTTGCATCTCAGGAGCAACACATTTTAGGGGAAAAGAATGAAGGTGTCTGGCTTACTGACGTCCAGAGGAAGGCAAAAATAGCACCTGGACCATCAACCATTAAGCACCACTGCTTTATTTGAAGGAATGCTCTAATCCACAGGCAATCGAGGCCAAGACTAGTCTAAACATGAAGAACTGTTATCAAGAACCTTTGAAAGTACTTGGAGAGCAAAAGGGGCAGCTGCACAGGTCCATTTCTATTTCCATTACATTAGTCATCGTTTCTGTGTTTGCATCAATAGCTATTGTGTTAGTTGCCCTTTTTCCAGGGTTGTACATTGTCCTCTTTTAGGGTAAATTTTTGTTTTATTATGAAAAAGATCCAACGCAAGAAGGGACTGGTACTTTTTTCCAGTGTACGTAGGAGAAGATTGCTGCCATAATGCATGCTGCCTTATTATCACTCATCATAGCAGACACATCATATGAACAAAAGGAGCATCACAGTCAAATAACTTCCAATCACCTTGTAATGCAGACCTGTCTCAGATGGATCAATAAAGAGACATTTGGTGCAAGAGACAAGACTCCTTGCTTTTAAGTTCAATTGTGATCCTACACCATTTGCTGTCATTTGCCACAACAGATGAGGCCCTTTCCCAGGTCCTCCTAACCGTTGATGGGATATATAGAATAGCCCCTCCAGCAGATCATCACTCAAAGCAGGCCATTCTTGCCAGCCTAGGGAGAAGCATTCTTTCAAGTATTGAGCTGTTTAGGGGTTTCTATATTATAATTCACCTGCACCTTGAATTTGGACCAGAAATATATTGGAAAAGAGTGTACTCCTTGTAAAACGAGAGTTCTGTATTTTCTATATACCACAATATACACCCCCAGTGCTGGTATAGATCACAAACTCTGGTAGATGTAGGTATGTGAATATAGGCAAAAATCAAATCAGACCTTCTGTAGCTCTTCATAGGTAATGAAGAAGAAGTTGGTCCTGTCCTTCATTTGCAGCCAGCCTTTCACATGGTCAAACCAGGAGCCAATGGGCACTGGGAGAGCAAATCAGAGGCAAAGATAGAATGTGAGCAGTTTGAATGAGATGGAGAGGGTAGGAAAACAAGTCTTCATCAGTGGTAAAGAGAAAGTGAACAATGGATTTATAAGTACCTTCTTTAGGCAAGCTGGAACTCTGCCTTGTTATAGAGAGGCATTACCCACCTCCTTTACCCACTCCACAAATCACACCCATGCAGCTTTTTAATGAGCCAGGATGGGCAAGAATATCACACACATGTGATGTGTGAGATACAAGTGATGTCTCACATCTCCAAGAATTTTTTTCTTAGGCTGCACAAAATGAAAAGTATCATTATCACTGGGCAAGCAAAGGCTAGAGTTATATTCACTGGATCTATATCAATTGTAGCATCCAAATCAGATTGGAACTGAGTTATTTTGTCTACAAAGTGCCAGGCAAGTTGTTCACAGTTGGCTGTCAAGTGGTCTGGATTTTCCTCTGTGGGCTTGTTTGTAAAAAAAATCCCTGATCACTTGAAATAACTTCACTGGCTGACTTTTTGCAGAAGCAAGAGAAGCAGAGAAGATATTTGACTTTGCTGCCTGATTTGACACAGAGTAGGCCCTCAGATAATCTCTAGCCTGTGCTCAATCAGACCTGCTCCGAGTCTTCTGCATTTCAAGTTCTCAGATGCGGCACACTTACATTCCACTCCCTACCCATGAGCCAGGGATCAGTATCGTATTTGTACATGTTGACTACGTTGTATTTCCTGGAAATTCTACCCAGGTATCGTCTGACTGACACTGGCCCATGGATCACCACTTTAAATACTACTGGCATAGGAGAGCTGGAGACCATACAGACCAAGTGCCATGACTTTTGATTAGCAAAGGCAATGACATCATTTGCGACTTCTCTCATGCCTCCCTATTCCTTCTGAAGTTAGCTGAAATGCTCACAATGTCTGGATCAGGAAATGGATGTGTCCAGGAACAGTACATTGCTGTAAAAGAACTCTGTAGTAACGCAAAGTAGTTTGAGATTGTTTGGTCTGGAGTAGACAATTAAGACGCAGTAGCTTTGCGAGATATCTCTGGGTGGATTTGAAAACAGATGAAAAAAATGTGGTCCATTGACTGCATGCAGCCCCAGGGCCATTTCTGTGGGGAAGAGGCTAGGACCGTGTCCACCTCAAAAGGAGCCACCCAGAAATGTCCAATATCATGGACATATTGTGATAGAAAGTGCTTGGAAGTAAAAGAAAAAAAATCAATACAAATGGGGAGGTCTAGCAGAGGAAAGACTTCCACAGTTCCCTCGAAGGCCAAAGCAATGTGACAGTTGCCCCACCTGGTTTATATGCACTAACACAGTTCTCTGGATCTTTGGACTTTCTTTATAGGTCTGGCTGAGGGGAATATCATGACCAAAACCTGTATTTCATCCACTTCACCACTGGTTGTGTGTCACAACTCTTGATGTCTGTTTCTGGCTAAAGGAGGTCCATGGTTAGAATGTTGAATGAGAGTTGGTGGAGCAGGGGGTCCTGTCTGCAAGACCAACTCAAAAACTCAGATGATTCCTCTCTTTCCATACCATTCCCACTCAGAAACTCCTCCAGAAACTCTTCCACAGTCCCAGGGTCCTTGAATCCTTTGTAGAACTTGGCGAAGTGATAATAAGAGATCAATACATCCTTGGGATTCCGTAGAGTGTAAATAACCTATGGGAGAGTCAGTCATTTAGAGAGTGCAAGCAAAGCCAACTCTGCCATTGGACAGAATCAGGCAGTCACCTCAGGAAGCTGATCTGAATGTCTGTCAAAGTGCCACAGTGGCCTTTTTAATGCCAGAGAAAAGGAGAGTCTTTTGTGAACCCCACCTTCCTTTTTGTTGTTGTTGTGCACCTTCAAGTCCCTTCCAATTTATGGTGACCCCGGGATAATCTTATCATGAGGTTTTCTCGGGCTGAGAGTGTGCGATGCACCTCTCCTGTGCCAAATTATTTTGCCTAGCATTAGTTATTTGGCATCTTGATTGGTTTTATTTATTTTGACATTTCTGGCCTGCCTGTCATATTTAAAGTCCCAAAGTGGCTTTAAGTACTACAGTGTGAAAAAAAGACAAAATAAATAAATTGAGTAGTGCAAACAGGATATACTGCTTCAGGTGTTGGACTCGGACTCCAGGATACCAGTGTTCAGCTCTCCACTCAGCCACAGAAACCCACTGGGTGACCTTGGGCAAGACACACTCTCTCACCCTCAGAGGAAGGCAATGGCAAATCCCCTCTGCACAAATCTTTCCAAGAAAATCCCATGACAGCTTTGCCTTAGGGTCACCATAAGTTGGAAATGACTTGAAGACATACAACAACAACAAAAATTATTACCAAAGTATTTGAATTTGAACCGGTGAATACCAGCAAAAAGCACAATATTGTCAGGAAAGTCAACAAACCTAGTATTGGGGCCTGGTAATAAGTTATAGTAAATATATCCATTTCCTCTTACCTTGGCCTTGGACTGGAGTAAGGACTTAGGTGAAATGTGAAATGGCAGATGACTTGCTAGAAGACGGGGTGAAGGGAAATTCAATGCTCTTTCCAGACCATTTATAGCGTAAAGCCATGGTGCCCGCTCCCACACTTCTGTACTACGAACCCATGAGGGGTCCCCATTATGCTGGATCAAGCCCAAGATCTCTAGCATCCAAACAGTACCTTGGAAGAGAATCCATCTGTCACAGGGTTGCCTCACAGCCCTTTTGGCATTGCGATACATCATTTTAATTCACTTGATTCCTTCTTCCCATAAACATCCCACTAATAGTCATCTTTCCCATGCAAAATGAAGAAGCGGGTGAGAAGAACTGGAATAAATCTTTGCAAATAGCTTGTTGGTATTCATTACAGCATACAAATGCAAGATTTCCTTAATTCATCTCTTGTGCAAAAGAATGATGTCAAAACAAGAAAATGAATAGGGATCTCTTTCAGGTGGGGCAAGAGAGGATTTTAGCAAGGTGACCAATTTATGCCAGGCAAATTATAACCATTGCTCATGTAACATAATCAATGTTCAATCATGGCTATCTTGAAAGGAAATTCCTGTTGACATGACCAAGGCATCCCATCCATTTCAGCCTCTTACAAGCTTTTCTTGAGAAATTTATGCATAGATCATCCTCCCCAGTCCACCCACCAGACGTATCCTACAATTACTAAGTTGGAGTCAAAGTTAATTTACTTTTAATAGGATTCTGAAAGTCCAAAAACTAACTTTTCCAAACTCGACCACAGACCCTTGGAAATCAATTAAGCAAAGTGTAAGTCATGATGGACGTACTGTATTTGCTTGTGTATAAGATGCACCCGTCTATAAGACACATCCCTTTTATACACTGGCAAATATTATTTGCTGGTGCATAAGACAAACTGGAGTATAAGACCCAAGCCATTTTCAAACAGTATTTTTTGGGAGGAAAAGTGAGTCTTATACGCCAGCAAATATAGTATTTCTTTGATTTCAAAAGATTCCAACCTCTTTGGATGTTTTCATATCCAGAAGGAAAGAAATGATGGTCTGAGAACAGCTTCAACAACTGCAGGCTTTCAATTAGCTTGCTGTTGTTCATTGGTTTTATCTAGAGCATCTAACCAATGTAGAGTGGAGTGATGACATGTTCATGTGCTGTTCTCAGAAATAGATTGTGCTAATTCATTCCACAATTTTTTGAAATCAATGATATGCATTTATATAACTTCATATGCTTATCCCTTCATTTCTCTCTCTGGTTATCCCTGTTACAGTTGAAGCATCAGAGCCAGACATACAGAAAGATGTCTTTGCTGAGTTGCCTCCTACCTACACCATCCATGCAGTGTTTTTATTTAGAAATATTAGAAGTGGTTGTATGGTAGTCCTAGAGAGCTGAGCAACAACAAAGACTGATCTTCCTGAAAATAAACAATCCTGTTCCCTCCTGTCCCCTATACATCTGAGCAACCCTTGCTTCCTCTTCTCTGCCGTCCATCATGAGGATTTCAGCCAAGCATTTTGACCTTTGGTCTGGCCATCAGGTGTGGTCGTGCAGTGGACCCACTAATCTAAATAAAAGTTTGGATTATGCATGCAGAAGGACAACAGTTAATGAGTCATAAGAGGCAGCAGTGAGAAACAAAGTTATTTCCTTACTCCTCCAAATCTTGGGGTGCATGGTAAAGAGAGGATGCAGTACTTGCTGGGAAACAAAAAGGAGAGAGGATAAGTAAGAGCAGCTATAGTCTATCACTGTGGAAAAGTGAGTAGAGAATAGATCATGGTCTGTTGGTGGATCACCTTCTGATAAGCTGTCTCTTGGATGCTCATATTTATGCAGAAGAAGAAGGCAAAGAAAAAGACTTATTGGGTCTGGGTTTTCATCTTTTTCTTAAACAAGATTTCACATTTCTCATCACTTAACTCAGTGGTTCCTCACCTTTTCTTTATTGGGAACTCCCTGTAAATATAATTTGGTGCTGGGGACCCCAAGACTTTACTAAAGATTTAAATATTTAAATTGAGATCTACATATTCAAATATTTAAAATCTCTAATATTTATTTATTTCTTATAGGTTTGTGGAGACTGGGATTCAAATCCCAGCTCAAACACTGGGTGACCTTGGCCAATCACATTCTCTCAGCCTCTGAAGAAGGCGAAGGCACACCCCCTCTTGCCAAAAGTTCCTGTGATAGGTTCACCTTAGGGCTGCCATAAGCAGAAGTGCCTTGAAGTCACACAACAATGAAAGTGAGAGGTTCTTTCTAGCCATCATGTCTCTCCCCCTTGAAAACTGACTTATGGGGACTCTAAGGCAAACCTAGAACATGAGTTTTCTTGGCAAGATTTGTTGCCTTTGCCGTTCTTTGAGGCTGAGAAAATGAGACTTGCCTGAGGTCACCCAGAGGGTTTCCATAGCTGAGGATTCAACTATTCAGCAGTGCCACTAACCTGACTTAGGATAGGTGACAAGCAGTACATCATCATCCAGCAGTTGGAATTCATTTTCCACATAGTTCAGTGTTTCCAGTGTGGTTTCCATTGAGGAGAAAAAGATCCCCTTGTAAGTTAGATATAATTCTGACATCATTGAAAAACCTGCATTATGTGTTCATTAAGAGAATGAAAGATACCTTAGTACGAAATATCCTCAGGGCTTTCACAATATTCATTAAAAAAAATATTGTAACTTATGTAGAATCTCCACTGAATCCATTTCATTTTTGAAGCATAATTGTGCTAGTATTACCCCTTAGAGAGCCAGTGTGGTGTTGTGGTTTGGGTATTGAACTATAACCCTGGAGATCAGGGTTTGATTTCCAGCTAAGCCATGAAAAGCCACTGGGTGACCTCTGGGCACATCATATACTTTCAGCCCCAGAAAACCCTGTGGTAAGTCAGCAATGACTAGAAGGCACAAAACAGCAATTGTCTCCTTCCCAAGCTCATAACACAAAAATTGCTCTCTGGGCAAAAATTACTGAACACAATGGAGAGTCTGCTGTGTTTACCATATAACCAGGTGCCAGTGCCTAGTGTTATAACTGTGGGAGACTGGGAAACTTTGAATGAAGACATGTGTTTTATTGTTAGACACAAGCACAGGCCACAAGCCACTACATACTGTTGCAATTGTAGAAAAAGGAGGCCTGTGGACTATTTCACATTGCTTTTGTAAAAGATACAGTTTGAGCCTCCCTTATCCAAAATGCTTGGGGCTAGGAATATTCTGTATTTCAGATTTTTTCAGATTTTGGATTGCAATACATTTATGGAATAGCCTCATGTCTTGTTCATTCACTACTTCTGTCATGCATGAGATGCAATGCTGGAGATGGATTGAGGATCTGTGAAATGACAGGAATCTAATCATAGCGTTCAGCATGAAGCCACACCTCCTGCCATTTTTGAGATCCTCAGTCTCTCTGTTCTTGCCACCGGCAGCCAGCTTCTGCTTTCAAGATGGCAGCTGCAGCACTCCTCAGATCTGAGCAATGAACAAGTAGAAGTGCTTGTTTGTCTCTCAGATCCTCAGTCTCTCTGTTTGTGCCACCAGCCACCTGCTTCTGCCTGTGAAGCAGTGGCTTAGGTGCTCCTCAGATCTAAGAGATTTGAGGCACAAGTGGTTGGTTGGTGGCAAAAAGGGAGAGACTGAGGTCTGACAGCAAAAACTTTTAGTTTTGGGATGTTTTCAGATTGGTGCATAAGAGAGGCTGAACCTGTAATGCAAATAATCCAAAGCAGAGCTTCAGAAGAACTAAGTCTTAAAATAAATACTATATGATCAGTCACAGGTTGTACAGGTATGCACTGAAAAACAGCTGCCTTCCCAAAATGCTATGCTACATGACTACTGAGCAACATGATTATACTGCACTGTTAGTAAACTGCACTACTACAGTAACAAAGCTATCTTATTTTCAGAGGCTGCCAATTTTTGGGCCTCGAAGTCAATTATTGTCTTGTCAGAGACATGCTAGTACGATATAAATAAAGGAGAAATGATGCTGCTTGTGCATTTCTTTGAAAGATTCTTTCATCTTGCAATTACATGTACAGGTTTATTCCAAAAAGTCTAAATTGCACCAAGGGCATGAATGAATGGATGATCTCACCAAATCTTGAAGAGTGAAGAGATTCCTCCCACCCCCAACGTTTCCTCACAACCCTTCCAAAAATGGGAGCAATTGTTTTTGTGGGACTGTCATGCTTTTGAAACAAGCATTAAGCAATCCTCCGGGAGGGCCAAAGCAGAAACTTATTTCCCTTCCGTTGTTGCTCCCCAAAGACTCCATGCTTACCTCAGAATTTAGTCTGTGTATAACTCGACCATCAGCTGTCTCTGATTGTCAGTCCCCCTCTCTCTTTGTCTCCTCTTTCAGTGAACCCAATAGAAACAAGATAGCAGGCTGGACTTTGCCCATAGATTTGTAATCTGGGAAAAGACTACCTAAAAGGGTAAAAAGATAAGGAGGGATTGTGACACTCTAACTCAGTTGAAAGAGGAAGGTAACTTGATAACATCTTACCCGAGTGCTCCTTGAGAGTAGAGGGTGGATGAATACTAGCAGCTAGCCTGCCAATCCCAACACAAAGAACTCTACCTCTGTAAGGGAAGAAAATTCTTTTAAAAAGGGTTGAAGACAGACAGTTGGAAACTGACGGCTGGTGTCAGTTGGCAAATGGACTAAATTATTATCTAATACATATGGATGAATTATAATTTTGGAATTGTTATGAATCAGTTAGAAAATATTAGCTATAAATACGTACTAAATTAGTTTCCTTATATGTGTGTATGTATAGAGGGAAACTAATATATATGTAATATCATATATCATATATATATATATATATACACACACACACACAGACACAGACACAGACACACACCACTTTGATATCTTAAAAAATTAGAAGAAACAAGCCTTTTGTTGATGTTTATTCTTCTTTCTTTTTCTTCTTTTCTTTTTTCCTTTTTCTCTTATGGTGGAAAAGATAATTTTAAAAAGAAATGAAAAGTGGAGAATCTTGATTAAATTTCTTTCTTTTTTTTCTTTTTGAAGAAAGGATTGTCCTTGGACATTAATAATTTAAGCTAGTCCCTTAACATGTGGGGAGTCTTTTCATTGTATGATTGTTATCTGTTCTTGCTTTTTGTATTTGTTTATTTGCAGTTATGTAAGGTCTACCTTTCTGTTTTCATCCTTTTTTATTTCTTTTTATGAGTTTCTCTGTCTTTGATTTATATAGAAGGAGAAGGAAAAACAGACTGGTGGAAGAGTCAGTTGCCTTGAGTTACTGAGCATTGGATGTTTGAGTGGATTTCAGAAAAAAGTCTCAGGTAACTTACTTGGAATAGTGTTTGTTGTTTGAACTTAAGAACTGAAACCTGAAGCATTCAATCTGTTATTACATAAAGTTAGCCTGTTGGTTAGTTTGTAAACCTGACAGGGTTTTTCTCCGTGAAGCTAAGGTGAGGTATACTTACTACAAAGAGTGTAAAGCTAACACACCCACTAGTCCACATTGAGGTCGCCTGAAGTCCTAAAACCCCAAATCCAAGGGGAGATTTTGTGAGGGGACAAGAAGGCAGGGTGATTGTGACAGGCTTCCAGGGCTAGGAACTGCAGGGGCCAGCCTGGAGGGAAATCTGCACTATAGTGATCCAATGTTTGGTTAAAGTAACAAAATTCTTTGGATAAAATGGAAAGAATTTGGGGAAAGAAGAAACCAAACAAAGGTTTCTTGCTGGTGGAGTGGGTCCTGCAATCCCTTCCCACCTTCTCACACAGCCTCACAGCTCATATTCTGGGTCTCAGTGCAAATGGACTGAACTTTAGGAAAACATTCCCCATTTAATGCGAGACACGCTGAAAAACATCCACTTCTCTCAGAAGCTCTCCTAAAAACAATTTTGTAATTTGTTCCCTGTGAACATTTGTAGCCCTCACACCAGCTCAACTAGTCAGTGTCAGTGTCCTTGCCACAGTGCAATAAAAGGCTACTAAAGAGTTTATCACACCAGGCTTTATACCTGCTAAAAATGTTTCTAAAAACACTATACAATCAGGATTCCTCTTTCCTCTTTCACCTTGGGAATCTTTCCAGGATTGCAAACTTCGTTTGCACTGAAACCTTATCACACACAGGACTTATCCAGTACCTCCTTTAAGATGTTATCGCCCCTACCCCTTTTTCCTAGTTTGACTTCATTTTTCTGAAGCTCTCCTTCACTTTGATCAGAATCTTTTCTCTATTCAGTATAAGTTGTGGAGATGCACACAGACGCCTTTTTTGCAGCCACACCTATGGAAAGCCTGTTCCAATCTCCCACATGCGCACACACACACATGCCACCCCCAAAATATAGATGAAGACAGGCTTATATTTAAAAAGCCATTTATTTAATCACAACTACAGAAAAATAAGCCTTCCAAACCCCTGGGGGGGTTTCCCCTTGGGTGTGGGGAGCTTCCTGATTCAGGATAGATCAGACTAAAGAAGCTGCTGGCCTTTATCTGCCAGCAATAAATTAAGTCTGAAGTGGCAAGTAACAGAAAAAAGGCAGAAGGCAGGTTTAATGAAAGGGATGATTTTTTTAAACTATAGGGACTCTGTCTTGTTGACTCATGCTAAATAAGCAGTTCTGGAGTCAGCTGTTCTTTACTTTGCTTGTTGTAGCCAGGCAGTCACAGCTACAGGAGGATCAGTTAGAGCAGAATCTCATTTCTTCCCAGCATAAGCTTTACGCCATTGTTTGCTGCAAAGATGCTGCTACAACAGCACTGACAGTCTGTGTTTCTCCAGCCCTATTTCCTGTTACATTTGGCTTTCATAAAGCCTGCCTAAATTCCCCCATAAAGCTGTCCCCTTTTACTCTAGATGATTTCTGTAAGGACTGTGATGCTTTTGAAACAAGACACCTCATAACCCCTTCTTCCAGGGCAGATACTCAGCCCACAATGCTTTATGCCCACCCTGGATCCCCCAGTCGCCTTTGGGTTCAGCCACTGTATCACCATCTGTATCATCTCTTGCCTGTGATCCTTCTGCTCTCTCTCTCTGTTTACCAACCACATCTCACACTCTTACCAAACATGTTTGGGGAGATTACCCCTTGATTTCTTTGTAGATTTCTTGATTTCTTTCCCCTTTATTTGTGGAATGCAGTTTTACTAGCAGTGAGCCCCAAGAGCCTTTCCACATGACTTGTGTCTAAGGGCAGATGAAACCAGAATTCAGAGCAACACAGGCCATTTCCGCACTAGATTGTTATAGTGTTATTATTCCACTTTCAACACCCTATGGAATCCTGGGGTTTGCAGTTTAGAGAGGAGCCTCAAATGCCCCTCCCTCAACTGCAAACCCCAGGATTCCATAGAATGTTGAAAGAGGAATAGTGCGGAAATGGCCATAGTGGTGTCCAGCATTTCAAATACTGCATCTGGCTGCTCAAAACTGAGGGTTTTTATATTCTCTTTCCCTCCTGAAGGGGTGTGAGTTAATTGCTCCCTGGAAGAGTATTCCAGCAACTTGTCTGATTCAACATGCATGATTAAAAGGAACTGAATTCCTCTTGAACCAGGGTAATGTTTTCCCAGCAACTGATATTGACTCTGAACTTGTGACCATGGATGCAGAAATTTGTCTACGAGTGATCACACCTAAAAACTTCCACAAACAACAACAAAGACAAAGTGCAGCATGACACTACTACTTTGATGGAGAACTGAAAACATGGATACTTTGTGACATTGTAAAGTCAATCCAAATGCCAGCCCAACATTCTGAATGTGAAGGAAGGTAACATTGTTTTGCTCAAGGAGAGCACTGCGAGAGTGTGAAACATTCTTCATTCCTATTGGATCATGTCATTCACATCATGTATTTTCTCCTGATGAACACAAAGTGTTCTCTCTGTACTGCTGGCAGGTGGTTCTTCTGGTTTGTACAGATGTTACTGCCCTGGCTAGTCCGAGCTTTGGGGATATTAAAGATATCCTCTTGATATCATAATTCGGCTTCACTTCTCTATTCCTTTCCACGTGCTTGCGAGGCCACCGGACAAGCACGTAAATAAGCTTGGCCGTTAATAGCCGTACAATACAGGCAGGCCAGAAATAGCTGACTCACTGCTTTAGGAGACCTCCAGGCAAGTACTCTAATTAGGTATGCATGTCACTTACAAAAGAGCCTCTGCCCTGCGATGGCAGCTTGATGGGTAACCTATGCAATACCCAAGTACTCTGCGTCTGCATACTGGCTACTCTATTGAGAACTGCTACGATAACTCAATCATTCAGATTCTGACCTTTCGGAGGCTTTGTCTCCGACTCCAAATCTATTGTTTTCCCCCAAGTACGGCATAGCCTGCAGTCACATTCTCCTTATAAAAACCCTTGATTCCGAGAGCTTCCTCAGAACGCTCCCGAGTTTCATCCCGCCTTGCTGCTGCTTTGCTTGGCGAGCCTCCCCTCAGCTCCATGTCCTGAGCTACATCGCACCCCAGCTTCGCTCTCTATTTTTCTGGGCTTCAGGACAGGTGAAGTATCACCCAAACCAACAATCCATCTAAAAATCCCTCTATACCACTCCAACCTTTATTTTCCTTTAGTATCTTGTATGAGTGTGTCACATACACTGTTTTGCTTGTATTTAATAAACATCATTTATTGTTTCAACTTCTGTGTTCTCCTTGACTCAACCCGACCCCGTAGACACAGGTTTTAAGATCTCGCTACGTTACCCTGCCTCTCGTAATGCTAAGCAGTGCTCTGAGCTAATTTTCCCCACCTTTAGTTGAGCACATTTTGGTGTCCCTTCCTGGGACCCCCAGTTCACAGGGTAACAGAGATCCCTGAAATGCTACAGGTGAGATCAGTAAATACAAAACAGCTGAAACAGTGCCCTGAAATTAATACCCCTCCAACAGATGGCCAAGAATTAGGCAAAGCGAAGTGGTCATCTAGGATGGTCTGTGCTGCAGGGCAGTTCCAGCATTAAAGGTTTCTACAGTTTCTCTAACCACCCAGCCATTTTATCTATCTGAGTCTGCGTGCTACCAGTGGTGGCACTTCCTTTATTGCTGGTTTTAACCAACTGGCTTAGCTTGGATCTTGTTTTATGTTCAACATGGCTACACCTGCCCTTTTGTAAAATGGTCTGAAGAGATCAAATGCAGCCACTGAATAAGTGGAAGAGTAGTGTGCTGGGGAGGAGTTTGATAGCATTGGGCTTCTAGCAATTGAAACAAAGAAAAGAGGACAACTTACCAAGTTCCTCTGTGCCTGAAGAAAAGTAAATTAACAAGATTATCTGCCTACATCTCAGATTCTGAAGGATCTGATGAAGAAAGTGATTTCAAGTCAGCCAGCAGGTCTAGGTGTCAGTGATTTCAGCTTAAAAGGTGCTAAGGAAAGCAAATCTAGTCCAGTTTTTTTGTTCATTTGTTTGAAATTAGAGCTCTTTGTCAAAGAAGGAAGTACCAAGGAGTTCTCTTTGGGAAAATTCCTACCTTGTCCCTTAGAGATAAGATGTGACAGCGGTGAAGGTGGGGAACTCTCTTGGTTTGGAAACACTGCTTAACCTGTATTACTTCAAGGTCACCAACTGGGTTTCCACAGCTGAGTGGAGAACTGAACTCTGGTCTCCAGGGTTGTAGTCCAGTGCTTAAACCACTACACCACACTACAGCTTCCCTATCCGCTTGCGCTTCTACTCTATTTCCTTTTTCTTTGCCTGGGCAAGCTGGCTGTCTCAAGAAGCGGCAGCTTCTTCCTGTGCATGGCAGACTGTACTGCTGGAAAAAGCTCTGTATGGGGCAAGAAGAGAGAGGTGTCCAGGCCACGCACACCATGCAGCAGGCACAGCATGAATTTATATATTGCTTAGCCCATGGGGCAGATGTTCTTGCCAGCAATGCAAGATAGGAATAATAATTAAGATGCTGGGGGGCAAAACTCTGTGGGTCACCTTGTTTGCCGGCCGGCCCTTAAACTACTCCGCTGGCCTCAGGCACATTGGAGGAAGCCACTGTCTTCTTGCTAGAGGCTCCTACCCTCAATGCAGGATTGCAACAATAGTTTGTGGTTCTAGGCAGGAATACTGGAAGGCAAAGCTGTGTGTATCACATGGTTTGTGGTGCATAACCCAAGAAAGCCTGCTGTCCAATTGAAGGCTACTGTCAATTGCCAAGATTCAAATAAAATTACAATAGTCTGTTTAGCCTCATAGAAAGGGGGCCAACTATCTTGTCCTTTGCCTTAAGCAGCAAACTGTCTTGGGCTACTTTTGTTTCTTCTCACATACTACCATTTCTGAAAGAGATCATGCAAATCTGGTACTCACAAAATTATTCCACCCACTACAGAAGTATGGAAGGGGCATTTATATAATCTGACTTCTTTCCTGGAAAGTCAGAGTCTGTGGCTATGCTGAGGTTCCACTCTATGTACCTGCAGCATCCTGTCAGTTGCTGCCATTTGACTTCTGCAATAGCCAATGGCTCTACATCCATATATAAAAAAGTACATGTAACTTTGGAGCAAGCAGACGGTATGCTATCAGAAGTCATCCAGGGTGGACAGCTAAGCAACAACTGGAATGCAAAGGAAAGATGCTGTCTAGAAGACTGGAGACTACAAGTTTCATTTTAACTCAAGCCTCATGAATCAAAGAAGAGTTTGGACTTATTCAGCCTTGTTTGTTGTGCCTCTTGTGTGTGTGTGTGTGTGTGTGTGTGCGCGCTCTCTCTGTCTTCATTACAAAGTGTAGTTCAATGCTAAACCACTCTACTTTTACCTTTCCACATGAATTTTCCTTTGCTGTGGTCGAATAAATAGTCTGGTGCTCGAGTGAGGTTGGACATGTTTTTCTCCTTCATCTTCTGGAAGGAGGAATAGTCCATCACAGAATCTATTTGTTGGCTGTTCAGCTTCTTCCTAAGGAATTGGCAGATCTTTTCTACACTGCCTCGCAGGTCCTGGTGGAGACAAAAAGCAAATCACAAAAACTGGGAATATCAAGGAATGTCAGTCCTAACTCTGCTCTGATGGGGAGATCTGCCCCTCAAGAAGAGGCTTACAATGGAGATCAGTGCCATTCTGCATTATCTGTTTGGTCTGATTGCTTACATGATGTATCCTAACTTCTAAGTTATCACTGTGTAGAGAACTTAGGTCCTATCCAGATGTGTGTGGGGGGGAAACGACGGAACGCGCTACTCACCGGATTTTAATTTCATCCAGGTGAGTCCATCGCGACGAGGAGGAGTGCGAGCTCGTTGCTCTGCACTCCTCCGGCTTCCTAAATGGCAGCTTCCAGTTGGTGGAGGCTCTCCACCAACCAGAGAAGCTTGCCAGCTGGAAGCCCGCCCCCAGCAGATCTGCAGGCAAGCACTTGCGTGCTCCTGCAAATCTGCTCTGGAGCCGGGTGACAGAGCAGCACGGGGTTGCGCGCTCCGTGGTTTTTAAAAACCTCTAAAAAGAGGTTCTTAAAAAACATACCGCATGACCAGTTCTGGTCACTCCGGAGTGGACTGAGGTATGGAACTACAAAAAGTAGTCTGCCCCAGTCCACTCTACGGTGCAGAAGACCTCCGTTGGAGGTCGCTCTGCACTGTTTAAATAGCCCGGTACAGAAAAGGCCTTAGATGAACAACAGTAAAATCTTCTCTCACACTCTTCCTGCCAGTCCTTGCCCTCTAGTCCAGGCTGCACTGAAACCTGAAAAATTTCCAGGGAACATCCAACACCTGAACTGAGAGATCTTGAACTAGTTACAAAACACCTTGCTGCACATCACCTCTTTTTCTATGATACTGTGCTTTTTGCTCTTAAGAATGTTTATTTTAAAAAATTTGGCTTGGGAGAGAAGCAAGGAACTCTGAAGTGTTTGATTTGGGAAGCTAGAATCCTTTGTTCTTGGAAATGCAACCCTGACGCATAAGAGGTTGATTTATGAGCAGGAGGTACAACACACAAATGCCATTCTGCACACAATGGGACATTCTTTGACCTTAGAACCTTTTTATTTCTTCTAATCTTTACTTAGGGAGAAAGGTACTCTTTATATGCTCAGAAGCATTTGAGTTCAGATAGTAGCCTTTCTGAAAAACAAAAATTGGGTTTCTCCTCAATGAAGTAACTGTAGATGCCTGTGAATTTCAGAAAAGGACAATCTGCAGCTGATGTAACTCTTCATAGGTGATGATGAAGACATTGGGTGTGTGCTTCATCTCCATCCAACCTTTTACATGGTCAAACCAAGAACCATGGGCCACTAGAAAAGCAAAGCAGAGGTGCAAGAGGTGGAATTTAAATTTAAATGGCAGAAGGAGGATAGGAATTTTGGGAGGGGACAGGAGATTTACATTTCTTTCCCTGACCAAGGGAAGGAAACATAAACTACAGCTCTGGAGCTGCGACCTTATCGTGTTCTTTCCATCATATCCAGACCATTTGTACCTTCCTCAAATTAGGCCCTTCTTATCACCCTCCTCCACTAATTGGATTTTATATTTAAAAAAAGGAACAAGTTTATTGATAAGCCTCTCTCCCCACCTCCACTTTCACCTGTAAATTGTTAGGAACTATAGCTCTGGATTATAAGTAGTGGGTTGGATTAAGAAGAAGTAGACTGGAAGCAGGTGTCCTGCTCCCTTTACCACTTACCCTGAGAAATGCCCGTACAACTCCAAATTCTGGCCCCAAGTATATTCCCGATATATTCTCATTACATGGAGAAATCCTACGTGGTCTCAGTCTAAATCCTGTTGTCTGTCTCACCAATTGTGACTCACACCCCTCTCATTTTATGATAATATTTCCTAGTGAGATTTACCTGCTTGTCAGTTTTTGATTTGATTCAATGGATATACTGCAGTTGAGGATAACTAGTTGCTTTCAGGCCATAGAGTGCTAGTTGAGAATAGAGGACAGTGGCCTTCACATCTTCACTCACTCTTGGGTTCCCTGAGTAACTTGCATCAGTATTTAATTCTCATTTCAATTGCCCTCAAATGACTTCTGTGCACGGCCCATGATTCTGCGTGGTATTTGCCATGCAAAAGGGTGCCTGGAGCGTTGCGCGATTCTGAGGAGCTATCTGCACGACACACTCACAACCGCTTGATACTCCAGGGGCCAGCAGGCGCCGATCATGTACCTTTTCATTTTTGGCTACAAGCTCCCGGGCCGCACGTGCATTTACCTGGCGTGCAGAGCCTCTGGAGCCACGCCAGTCGCGTTTCCTGTCCCAGCACAGCCTGGGAAACTCCCAGGCTGCGCTGTGGAAGGAAGAGGCGGGGCTCTCGCGTGAGCAGGCAGCTCGTGCAAAGCCGAAGGACCCCAGACGCAAGAGCCTCTTGCTGGAGGCTGCTCACGTGATCCCCGCATCCCAACACTGGAAGAAGGTAAGGTGCGGAAGGGGCCTCAGTGTGAGCTCTTTCAATCATATTATCACAGAGTTGGAAGGGAGATTGGAAGCCAGCTCCTGCTCAAGGCAGGAAGAGTACAATTGACAGCATGAAGTCTGGCCTCTGCTTAAATAGCAAACTAAAGTAGAGCCCACACAACCCCAAGGTATTGCCTTCCATTGTTGAAGTGCATTCACTGAAATGAAATTTCTCCTAAAGTTTGGCCAAAACCTACTTTCAATGACATTTCCACTTAGTGATTTAGAGCCAGAATACATGAGACTTCTCCACCTGCTGCAGGAAATTTGGAATACAGGTGTAACAGGTAAATAAATATGTTCAGCTAAAATATGTTCAGATAAATAAATATTTTTAGCATAGCTGCCAGTCTATCAGTCTAGGATTCCATTAGGAGAACCAAGACATCCAAATGGAATTTATTATAGTATCTCAGTAAGTACAATATTCAGATGTTCATTTTTTTGCTTCTGGCTAGAGAAATGGGAGTGGTGTAGTGGTCAGACAAATTAGCGTCTTTGTCAGTCTGCTACAGTCTCAATGGAAGAAGTCAGCGGTGGAGCTTGGAGTGCGTGGAGGAGGGGCAGGAGGGGGCGGGACTAAGACACAGGGGCATGGCTGTGGGGTCATGGCCACGTTGCATGGGGGAATGGCCCCCGCATGCGAGGGCATGGCTATGAGCCAGGACCCCTCAAAAACATTGCTGACTGGGGCACAGTACCCCTCTGTGCTGCCCCATCCCTATGTGACTGGAAGAAGTCAAGCTGATTTGTTGTTTTCGTTACCATCCCCACTCAGGAACTTCTCCAGGAAGTCTTCCATAGTTCCAGGGTCCTTGAATACTTTATAAAACTTGGCAAAGTGGTACTATGAGACCAGCACATCTTTTGGGTTATGTAGTAAGTAGATAACCTATAGGATAATATTTTGGGGAAACATATTCAGAGAGTTCAGCATACCCCTCCTCTCTGTTTCACACCATATGTAGTGATTATTTCCCATATGAATAAGGAGGTCTTAGCAGAAAGGAAGATACCTGACAGATAGTAGCTTATTGAAATACATATTTTCTATGGGCCTAGATTTTGAGATGTCACCCCACCTTTATGGCTATCCTCTGCTGAATTGGATAGCCCTGATTAAAATGTGGCTGCATTATGCATCTTTGTTCAGTTTCTGTGGGAAAAAATGCAAGTCCAATTTCATTTTCCAGAGGCTTGTTAGGGGGAAAGGATGAGTTGTGAGAAAATAAGAAGATGGATTAGAGAGAAGCTTCCTGAGGTAGACACCAGCTGTAAATCTTAGTTTTCTGGAAAGTAGTTTCAATTAATGTTAAATAAACTATCAAAGGTCTCTTAGAAGAACTAACTCCATTTTTACTTGTCTTAAGATTATGGTATTGTTACCAGACCATACACCCCTGCACTTTGATATGGTTTAATTGGCAAAATATGATTTAATTGGCAAAATATTTCTATTAAGTTTGATATAAAACATACCCTTGCGTGGCTGGAGAAGAGGAAAAGACTGACCAAACACATGAGCTGCGAATTAGGTCAGAAACTGCCATGTAGCCACGTTATCATCAGGAAATTACCAGATAACTCCAGAGATAATAGGCTAGTAGCTAGGCTTTTGAGACAATAGCGACTTGAGATTCCCAACAAACCGCTCATTGTCTTATCTCCTTTTCCTTTGACCAAGCAACCTTTCCTTTATCCTAAAACCTGTCCAACAAGCATCATGCTATCAGGCAACCATTAACCCTTTGTGACATAATGCTAAGACCATCAACCCGTTCTGGACCTCATTGTCCACTCTGCAAACTCCAGGGATTACTCGGCAGAAGAGCCATTCACACCTTTGCCCTCCAGGCAGAAGTTTTGGCCAATCAACTCGTAAATCAACTGCTGTTCACCACTCTGATTCCCAATTGTGTACTGTCCTCTGACGCAAGTCTAAGCCACATCACTGCTTCTTCGCTACTCTTCTACATTGATAAATATCACCCACGATACCCTGCAACCTCACTATCTAAAAACATTCTTCCCTTTTCCTTCAGTTAGCCTTGTGTCATTGAGTGACTATTTGGATCTTGTTGTGTGATTAATTCCCCCAATAAAACACAATTTAGTTTATTTTTGGATCTCTGGCTGGTTCTTCCCTGCAGAAGTACTGGTAAATACTGGTGTCAAAGATCTTGTTAGGTTAAACCCCTCTTGCAGGCCTTATCTTTGAGCTAATAATTCTCCACCTTTTCATGGAGGTACTGGCATTGTGGCTGGACCCCTGGGTTACCCATGTTTGGGGATAACAGTAGTTCCCTTTGAAGTCTTTAAGAAGGCATATGTCCTACCAAGTTGAATGGGTTTTGCACCCTAGTAAATGTACATAGGAGATTTATATGTTCATATGTGTTCCCTCTGGCAGTGTGATCTATAGCAGGGAAATAAAACATCAGATTCAGGATGGGGGGGTAGGACTATTTTTCATTGGGAGGTCTAAATGCAGAGTGGGGAACTGGGAGCTGCAAATAATAAGTGGCGGGATATGGCACCACAGTCCTTAATTTCCTCACCTCTATTCCATTTACTTGAAAATGAAAGGAAATCAGGGACTCAGCAGAGACGTTAGGTAGCATTCTTTTAATCTTTTGCATGTTTTGCAACATATGGCATCTTACAAATGTATCGCCACAGGCCAAAATTTTCCATATCTGTCTTGTACCAGCTGGTAAAGGAATGTGGGCTTTATACGTTTTTTTTTTCTTTCTTATCTTGGCCTTTGACTGGAAAAAAGACTTAGGAAAAAGATGCAATGACAGATGAGAAGCCAGGAGCCTGTGTGGAAGACATTTCAAGGCAATTTTCAATCCATGAAAATTTTTCAAGCCATTTTCAAGCATGGTGATTGATGACCCAGTGCCACACTGTGAAAGCACGAGGGATCTCCATCATGTTGGATCAGTCCTAAGATCTCCTGCATCCAAATGGTACCTGGCAGCAAGTCCACCAATCATATTGTTGTTTCTTCTTCCCATGGCTCTTTAAGTTATGTAGCATACCTAATACTCCTTCATTTACCTAATACCCGCTTCCCTTCCTGCCTTTGAAAAATCAGTGTGGATCATAAACATTGGTCTGAGTCTTTATAAATGCACAATACATTCCACAAAGGCAGGGTTTCTTAAATTCAACACAGTTCAACACAGAGAAATCAAAATGGTGTATTCCTCTGCCAAGTAGGAGCATGTGAGAATTTCAGCAAAATGAACAAATTTGGCTGGACAAGTGCTCATCTTTGTCTGCTATATAATCAACACTGAGAGATGGCTGCATTGAAACAATGTTGCTGTTTGCACAATAACAGCCCCAGTTGGCTAACTTTCTGGCCCTAAGGAGCCCTGGTGGGGCAGTGGTTAAATGCTGGCACAGCAGCCACAAGGTTGTAACTTTGATCCTGCCAGGCTCCAGGTTGACTCAGCCTTTCATCCTTCCGCAGGTTCGTAAAATGAGTACCCAACTTACTGGAGGTAATTAGCTAAATACATGTAAGCCACTTAGAGAGCACTTAGACGATAAGCAGTATAGAAATACACATGCTATTGCTATTGCTCTGACAAGCTTATCTAAGGGTTATTTATATGTCATCCTGTGAATTTCACTCATCAGAGTTACTCCTCTAAGCCAGGGTGGGTGAAATTTAGTCCAGAGCCCACAGGTAGCCTCCTCAGAAGCTACAGTGTAACCCCAAGGCCACCACCTTTTTATAAACACTGATACTTTGCGTGCTTGTGTGGTGTGCATATGAGCGGGTTTGTGTGTCTATGTGCCTTCAAGTTGCCTGTCAACCAGCTGCTGTAAGCTACATTTCAGAGGAATAAACTGGCAAAACCAACTCTTGCCTAAGAAAACCCAATGAAATTTATGAGGTCACCATAAGTCAACAGGTGACTTGAAGGCATGTACACATTCACAAAGAGCAAATCAAACCTGAATTCTCCCTAGAAGCCAAGATGATTAAGCTGAAACATTTGTACTTTGACCTTATCATGAGAAGATGTGACTCACTAGAAAAGACAGCAGTGCTCGGTAAAGTAGAGGGCAGAAGACCTCATTAAACACGGATAGACAAATCAAGAAAGTCAGGGCCCGAGATCTGCAAGGCCTGAGCAGGGCTACTGATAACAGGGTGACTTGGAGGTCTCTAATCCATAGCATCTCAAACTTCACTTAACAGCAGTTAATAACAAGAAGAATCTAGGAATGCACAGGACTAGCTGAGGTTGTTTCTACTGATCCCTGGCTGTTGAACCTCTACCCCTCCTCCATGCTTCTCCAACATACTTTTGCTTCTTGTTCTTCAAAAACCAATATACACTTATATTCCTCCATGGCAGGAAGTTGCACTAGCTGGCCATTCTCATCCCTTCCAGCTCTAGAATTCTATGGTTCCATGATTCCATATTTCTCCAGTATGAAAATAGGGGCATTAATTGGCTAACATCCCTCCTTGTGTGGAGGAACTCTCTGGATGAACATCGAGGTATGTAGGAAACTCTTTTCATGTAAGGTAAAATGGAGGTCAGGATGCACTGTGATGCCTCTCAGTCACGGGAATGGCAAGATTTGTCCATAACCCTACAACAAGCTCTCTTTCTTATCCCAGTGGCAGTTTAATGTGTCCAGTCAAAGATATAATGGATTAAGACTGTCTCTTTGTTTCAAGCATGGGTTTTTGGTTACCAAAGCTTAATAACACTTTAACTGTCATGGCTCCATCATATAGAATTGTAAATTATGGGGTTGGTGAGGTAGTTTAGAAGTTACAACAGGAGAGCACTGTCAAGGTGCATTTATGGGTTGTTCCCATGACTAGACTGCACTGATTCCTTCCCACAATTTGTCACCAGTCGTTTTGATTGTGGAACACCAAATACTGCTTCCCTTATTTCTACAAACATCTTCTTTGGCTCCCATTCCACCTATTTTCTTTCCTACCTGATAGGTGACTACCACTATATCATTGTCCAATAGCTGGAATCCATTTTCTGTGTAGTTGATCATTTCTTCTGTGTATGCCAGTGCAGAGAAACTAATCCCTTTGTACATGAAGTATGTCACCTCTGACATTGAAAAACTGTAAAGAATACATACAGAAACACGGAGAGAGACAGAAACTGTGAAACTGCATTCTTAGAGACTTTCCAGGTGTGCATTTTGTAACGAGGAATGTGCAGATGTTGGGGGCGGGGCCAAGATGTCGGCATAACTGTTAGCCTGAGCTGTTAGCTCAGGGCTGCCTGCTGTGAACCTGTAGGGAAAATATCCCCTGGGGACCCTTGAGGTCCCTCGAAAAATTCCCCCTTGGCAGCTAGAGGGTGTAGGGCAGCTCACATGTCCGGAATCGTCCTGGCTCTGGTAGAGAAGAGATGGAGGTACCGGAGCGGTTAGGAGTGAGGACGGAGCTAATGCCGTGGATTCGCAGCCAGTTTTAAACTGACAAGCGCTGGTGAAAACCTTTTTTTAAAACGAAGAAGGATTTGTCTAAGTAATCCAGTTGGGTAAAAAGCAGAAGAGAAGAGAAGAAAGACTTAAGTGGAATTAAAACTGACCTGGTATGAGCTGGGATGGCAGAGCTTGGAGAGGTGAGGAGAGGTGACGATGGGAGATTTTGGGAGGCAGCAATGTCGAATGAGGCTTGGATTTGCTGAGAGGA
This sequence comes from Cyclura pinguis, assembly GCA_030412105.1. Taxonomy (NCBI): domain Eukaryota; kingdom Metazoa; phylum Chordata; class Lepidosauria; order Squamata; family Iguanidae; genus Cyclura; species Cyclura pinguis. Next base: position 11,806,472 of record CM059606.1, on the reverse strand, counting down.
GATTCCCCCCCCCCGAGAGCAACGGACCAAGCTTTCCCCCTCATGTATGTGTAAGCAGCCAATCTCTTGATGAAACTTGCTTAAAAACTTGGTGTGGAACTGTATATTTGGATGAAATTTGCTTTAGCTGAACTTTGCTGAACTTGGGCTAAAGGATGCTTGTTTTTAATACTTTGTTTTGTCTACATTTTAAACCGGCGAGCATACAGGGTCCTTGACCTTGTGAGAGCAAAGCAAAAGACAGAAATCATGGCAAGAGGCAGTGTGCTTAGTTACCCAGAATTCTTAGCAGTAGAAGAGAAGCTTAAAATATGGATATACAAACTTCAGGTCAGGACATTCCTACACCTCCTCAAGATTACAATGGTCTTGCAGTTACTTCCAGTTACAATACCATGTTGCTTAAGGAAACAGAAACATTCCGGTATAGAAGCAATCACTATCACATTACCTCTGCAATACTGCTATGCTACCAGTTTGGTGATATAATCACCTGTAATCAGTCTTCCACACCACCTTGCTGACCCCATCTTCTTTCCATGTCTATACTAACTATCGCATGTGCTATATTTTTTTTAATTTGCCAAAATGCACATTTGCACAATTTTAGCATGTTGTAAGACTTCCTCCCCTCATTTCAACATTGTTTTGCCTGTCATGCCACAATTTCACTCTTCTGAAGTCACAGTTCTCTTGTCCCACTCCCATTTCAGCATTTTGCTCTTCCTGAGTAACAATTACACCAGAAGTAAAATATTAACAAACAAACAAATATACCTTCCAGGGAATGGAGCAAAAGGATCATTGTTCACTTACTCACTCTGCTTCCAGATGGGGAGGAGGAAAGGGGAGAACAACACCCACTGACACCACGTGGCAACTGCAACATCAGAAATGCAGTGGAATGAAAAGATTGCACTAATAAGCAAAAGTGGAAAAGCAGCATTGTTGGAACCATTTGCAGGTATTTCCCATGAATGAAAAGAGATGACTGTTGGGAATCAGAGTCCTTTTCCTTTTGGGAAATTCTGTGAAAGCTAAAACTGTTAGGAATCAACCTTCTTTTAGCAGAGTAGCAGAGAAAGTATGTCCCAATCTCCGTATTGCTTCCCTGAACTTAAACTGGCTGTGAACACAGAACAGTTTCAGGTTACAAACTTAGGCCATTTCCGCACGGGGTGAGGGAATGGCCCGGTGACGCTACTCACTGGACTTTAGGGCTCCCTGGTCCGGTCCACGCTGCTCCGGAGCAGTGCGTGGCCTCTGCTCCGCACTGCTCCGGAGAGGAAAATGGCGGCTTCCAGTTGGTCGAGGCTCTTAAAGCCTGCCCCCAGCAGATCGCAGGCCCGCACCAATGCAAGCCTGCGAATCTGCATAAGGGAGCAGGCTCACAGTGGCGCGCTCCGTGCTTTTGAAAAACCTAAAGAAACAAGTTTTTCAAAAGCATGCTAGATGACCACTTGGGGTCATTCTAGAGCGGGTTGGGGTGTGGATCTACATTAAGTAGGTCCAACCCAGTCTGCTTCCAGGTGCAGACGTCCTCCCTGGAGGACGCTCTGCACCTTTTTAAAAACCCTGTGTGGAAATGGCCTTAGAAGAAGTTTACTAATGGCTTTTACATTTGCATAAGAAAAAAAGCAACTGAAGTTAGGAGTTATAAAGTGTCAAACTATCTCAAAGAATCTGAAAAACTGTTTTATATATTATATGTATTTTTTTAAAAAAAACTATCTAATGTATCATTTAAAATAATTTTGTAGATGGGCTCTCTCCTTATTGAGAAAGCACAAGGAAGGGAAAGAAAAAAGAGCACATGCACGCAAGGCTCAAGAAGCCACCTAGTGTGGGCAGGGCTAGAATTGAAGGCTGTATGTGCATATGCATGTGAGAAAGAGCGTTGTTGTTTTTTTAAATTGTGACCTAATGGCAGCTGGAAGTTCAGCTTGTGTGTCACTCTTTTTCTTGTTGTTGTTGTGTGCCTTCAAGTTGCTTCAGGGATGAATCGCTGTAGAGTTACAAAAGAAGAAATTCCAAATAAAGTCCATAGATTCTGTTCCTTAATCAAAGTGAGAGACATGAGGACTGAGGCTTGAGAAGGAGAGTAATTAGGCAAAAGTGGGGATGTGAAAGTATCTACCATCCAGAGATTTTTCTTGAATTTCTTGAATTTGGCCATCATGGCACTCTCTGCATTTGTCAACTCAAATAAGAAATCTTGGCTCCAGCGTGCAACCAAGATATCAAACGTTTACCCCACTTACCATAATCTGCCCAATGTATACATGTAACTTTCATGGAATTAATGTTCACTGAAATTAAAAATAGTTTTCTCTCTTGGAATTCAAAGGTGTGTATGGTTTAATAGAAAGAGTGCAAAAATCAATGTATGTTAAAATACATTTATTGTTATTGTTACCCCAAATTTCAACTGAAAGATCAAATTTGTTGCATACATTCCCAATGTATACGAGATTGGTGAATAAGCTCTGAATCAGCTAGGAAAGGACTTTCCCCTTGAAACTTTGGCCAAAGTGTCCTTCCTTACAGAGAATAACAGAGCACTGTGAACTGATATTGGGAACAGAAGCACAGACTTTGCCCATTAATGTCAGCATAATTTTAGGTAGGAGAAGGGGCTGGCAACAGGAACAACCATTAAAGCTGAATAGAATTCACAATGGATGAATTTTAATTAAGGAAATGCAGAGAGAGAGAGAGATCCTTTAGCAATCTCCTGACAGCTTGGACATACCCTCCATGAACTGAACAGTCCAAGCTACTGAATCTCCAGCAGTCTTGCAGAATAGACTCAGGGAAGAGTGGGGGAGGTACTATTCTCGGTCCTCCAGTTACAATAGAACCTACTTAATGTAAGGAATCTGAACCATTTGAGACATATAGGATAATGAGCATACAGACAAGCAAGAGGAGCAACTGGGCATTCTTCAGTCCCATGGGAAGGCTGCATTTATCCCCTTCATTTTCTTCTGATAAACACCATCGAAGTGTTCACTCTGGGCTACTGTCAGGTGGTTCTTCCAGTCCCCACAGATCCCTGGAACATGACAAGAAGGAATGAGGTGATCAGACAGAAGAAGCACACTGTAAATTAATACCTCTCTAACAGCCAGGCCTAGCATTAGGCAAAGGGGGTGCCTGCCGTCTGATGTGGCTGATGCTGGGTGGCAGTTACTTTAATGCTTTCCCTGGGTTTTTCCCCAGTCATTCCCCACAGTTACTCAACCCTCCAGACTAGTAGTCCGGCACTGCTGATGCTTGCTCAGCTGTCTATCTGTTTCTCAACTTGTACTTTCCCCTCAGTATGTCATAGGCAGCACGATTAGTAGAAGCAGCCAGGCCAACCCACACAGCCCAACATGCACTGCAAATGTGTCTTTGTTTCTCCTAGAGGGCAGATCTCATAACCTTATCGTGCCATACCTTAATCCCAAGTTGTTTCATTGGAATCCCACTATAGCCATCCTCATGATGGTACCAGGTTATTCATGCTCTCTATCACCTCTTTGCAACATTAGTGGGTTATTAATGTCACATTGTCCTTTTCTCTGCATTACAGCATCACTGCTGAGTCCTTTTCCCTGCCCCATGCCTTGTAATTGGTCCATGTTAATTTTTTAAAAAAAATTTTACGCTGTACTTGAGCAGTAGCATTCTGAGGGAACGACAACCTGGGAGTGCCCACAACATGCCCACTAATGGACCAGGTACGGAAAAAAGCGCTGTGAGGAATTTGCACTTCCACAGCTAAATGGATTGTTGGGGGAAGGCTGGTCATTAACAGATTAATTATAGCATGAAAAAAAAGACACATTTAAAATGGATTGCAGTGCAATAGTGGCTGAAGACCAATGACGTTGTGTGATAGAATTGATCCCAAATCACCTGTTTGTCTGTTTATTGAATTTACATCCCATCTTTCTCCCAAATGGGGCTCAAGACAGTTAGAGCTATAAATTTAGATATAAATTGTGACATATCAGTGGATGACAGACAGCATGTTGTAGTGGTTTGAGCACTGGACTATGACCCTGGAAACCAGGGCTTGATTTTCCACTCAGCCATAGAAACTGACTGGATGACCTTTGATGGGTCACAGACTCTTAACCCCAGAAAACCTGGTGGTTGGTTTGCTCTAGAGTGAGTTAGTAAGAAATTATTTGAAGACACCCAACGACAAACAAATATAAGTGGATCAATGAAATAATAAATAGTAACCCCAAGGCCACCACTGAATCTTGGGCTCTCCATCTCAGTTCTGCCCACCTACTGCTATCTGAGCACCAGAAAATCAATAAGCATCAGTTCTAAACACCTAGAAAGCTCTGCTCTGCTTTTACCTTTCCTCATGAACTTTCCTTCTTTGTGGTTGAAATAAGTCTCTGGAGCGAGGGAAAAGTTAGACATTTTGTTATCCTTCATCTTCTGAAAGGAGGTGTTGTCTACTACAGCATCTATTTGCTGTCTGTTCAGGTCTTTACCGAGAAAATGGCAAATCTTTTCCACACTGCCTCGCAAATCCTGGGGAAGGGGGAAAAAAAGAAGACCAGGAATCTGAATTCTAGCTTTGCCCTTCCCTGTAGAGACAGAAGGCACAAGAAGAAGAAAGACAGCCATATATTTTAAGGAGAAAGAGAGAATGATGTAGTGGTTTGAGTACTGGATTAAAACCCTAGAGCCCAGGGTTCAAATCCCACTAGACCATGTAAACCCACTCGATGACCTTCACAAGTCACATCTTTTCAGCCTCAGAAGAAGGGCATAGCAAACCCCCTCTGAATAAATCTTGCCATGAAAACCCTGTGATAGGTTCGCCTTATAGTCACCATAAGCTGGTAATGACATGGAAGCATGCAACAACAGCATAGCCTAAAGAACAGTACTACTCAAAGTAGTGGTTCATAGTGCTGTTCCATGAGCTATCAACTCCTGTTCACTGGAGAGTTTCCAGGAGGGAGGCAGACGGTTGCAGTCCATTGGTACAAAAATGATATTGGTTTCTGGCACACTGGAAAAAACATAACTTCCAGTTCCCCACATCAGACAGCTCAAGCAGCATTGCAGCCAAAGATAGCCTTCATTTTGAAAGGCTCTCAGATATCATGTCTTTATTTCTGGGATGAGCAAAGAATGACAGGTGTTGGTTCTTCCAATGTGGCCCCTAAAGGGTCCCTGTGACACCCTCACTCCCAAAAATATCCCCACTGGTACATCCAGTCTTCTAGGAGATGTGATTTACTATTTAAATAGTAGGGATGGGACGAATCCAGAATTTTCCAAATCCGAATCCAGATCCAAATCCCTAGAAGGTTCTGGGAATCCATGAATCTCACGAATCTCGAATCTTTCAAATACTTTTTTAAAAAAGAGTTTAAAAAGCAAGGGAAAGAAGGATAATCTTGGGCAAGAGACACTCTCTCAGCCTTAGCAAAAGCCTAGGCAAAGGCAAACCTTCCTCTGAAGAAATCTGCCAAGTCCTAGTTTTGCCTCAGGATCTCCCCAGATTGAAAATGACATGAAGGCCCTTTCTACATAGGCAGGAAAATGTGAATTAATCCCACATTTTCCTGCTTGTGTAAACAGGACCACATACTACAGTAAAGAGCTAACCCAGGTCAAAACTGGCTTTTCTTTGCATAGCTCCTTCTGGCAACATGGGGTTTGTAGTTTGATGATGCAGCAGCAGACTTTGGCAGAGAAGGCTGTGAGACCTTGTAAAACTCCAAACCCCAGAATTGTATCTGAAAGAGCTTTGCAAGGTTGCTCTGCAAAGGAATGTTTCAGCTGTCCTTGAAATCTCAAGCCTGTAGTTTCCAGTCAAGTACTGAACTTCAATATGAAATGTCCAATTTAAATATCTTAGAATACAAGCCCGGCTGTAATTTCTGAAATTGTTAGCAAAAGCCATTATTACTCCAAGGGGAAAACGTATTTACTATCTTCCCTTGTATATCTGATCTCCGAGGTTTTCAGGCGTCCTGGTCTCCAACAATCTATTTGGTTGGCTGATTCGAAAGATTTGGTTTGCCTATTTTGGCACAGGGATTCGGATTCGGGAATCTCGAATCCTTACCCAGGATTCGAGGATTCGGTTGGCCCATCCCTATTAAATAGAATACCTTCTCACTTTTGCTTTTTTTTAGGCCTTACAAACTAGAAGTGGTGGGTTAGACACTTCTTATTTCATACAAAATCAGTTTCTGAAGGCAAAATTATGTTTAAATGGTTTCTGGGTATATGTTTTGCATCTCAGGTGCAACACATTTTAGGGGGAAAGTATGAGGGCGTCTGGCTCACTGATGCTCAGAGGAAGGCAAAAATAGTATCTGGACCATCAACCGTTACCTACCCCTGCTTTATTTGAAGGAATGCTCTAATTCACAGGGAGTCGAGGCCAAGGCTAGTCTAAACATGAAGAACTGTATCAAGTGAGAACAGAAGCTGTGAAAGTACTTGGCAAGCAGAAGGGGCAGCCTCATAGGTTACAGTCTATGGTAGGAGGTATTGAATTTCCACTACGTTAGACACCATTTCTATGTTTGCATCAATAGCCAGAGTACTGTTTCTGCTCTATTATGTTAGTTGCCCTTTTTCCAGGGTTGTGGCAAAGGAAGCAAAGGAAGCCAGAAAAAGGCAAGCATCCTGTTCAGTTATATACATGCATAAGTGGTAGTACGAATTATTTTTCACAATGCAGCAGATATATTCTGCTGATAGTGATGGAAATGGAGTAGTGCATTGTGGGTGCACATTGTGACTGTGAACTGCAGATAGTGATTGTGGACTGTACATTATGGTTGTGCATTATGAAACAGCACTATCATTGACCTGCACTGCATGATGTTGCTATTCTTCATAGGAGTTGCATGTATGTGGCTGCTTATGTTAGACTGAGGGGGATGTTGGGTTGCAAGCTGTATTTGCTGTATTTGAGGGCTGTGTAGTGCTGGCATATTGGACTTCTCTTCAGTGATGTATTTAAGTTGTTTACTCCAAGTCTCAAGTCAAGTCTGTACCTTCAAGTCTCAAGTCAAGTCTCAAGTCCTTCAAGATACTTTCAAGTCAAGTCTCAAGTCTGGGAGCCAATTTATACCCCTACCAAAATTCCAGAATTTTTGGATAGAGAGACATAAATTCAGTTTTAACAATTTAAGCAGAGTCAGTTCTTCACATTTGCAATTTAGTATCTGGAGCTTTGGAAGTGGCAAATAGGATCCAATCTTACTCCTCATTACTGAAGATTCAAAAGATTTAGGAGGAAGGATCCTTCCTCCTCAAGCCTGTTGCCTAAAGCATTTGCTGTTCCCCTCTGAGAAATGCACCCTGCACTCTGGGAGTAAGTCTTGTCTTCTGCTCTTAGGAAACGTTTGAGAAGGCTCCTCTGATATGCAGCAGGGACAGGCTGCTGAGCAGACCTCAAGTCTGTTTCAAACCCATTGCCTAACCTGTTTGCTGTTCTCCTCTAAGGCCCTTTTTGCACAGCATTTTCTATGTGAAAGGGCCCCTTGAGCATCGAGCACATGTGAGGAGTGGTCCACACGATGCACTTACATTTGTGCGATGCTCCAGGGCCTGGCAGGGACTGCTCACGCATTTTTTCATTTTTGGCTTGAAACCGAAAATGCTGCATGGTCGCACATCGCTCTGGGGCCCCGCACACACTTACCTTGTGTGCAGAGCCTCAGGAGCCGGGCCGGTTGCACTTCTTGTCTAGTGCAGCCTGGGAAGGTCCCAGGCTGCACTGCGAAAGGAAGAGGTGGGGCTCTCGTGTGAGCAGGAAGCTCGTGCGGAGCTGAAGAAGGAGGGAAGTGAGAGCCTCTCTCTGGAGGCTGCCCGCACGAGCACTGCACCCTAGCGCTGAAAATAGATGAGTTGCTGAAAGAGCCTAAGAAATATACTCACACTTTGGGCTTGAGAGAGATTGTCATGTGACCAGGAGGCAAAAAGAGATGGAGGTGTTGTTCAAAATTAGAAGGTTTCTGGATGAATGCGTTATGTTACTGAACCAAGGGAAGCAAGTCAGTCATTAAAAATATAAAAGTCTCAAGTCGAGTCGAGTCAACACATCATTTAGGGCTGAGTTGACTCTGAACCTAAGTCCGACTTGAGTCTGAGTCTATCGATTCTAGTCTACATCACTGTTTCTCTGTAATTGGATGTTTATGCTATGCTGAGGGGAAGCTGGACTGCAGGAAAAAATCTGCTGGCTTCAAGCAGCCTGCTTGTCCCTTTCCACCTTTTCTCCGTAGCAATGCCAATACCAACCCAATCCCTGTGATAAATTAGCATATAAGATTTTCTGCAGATCGCTGTCCTCCGTTGTCCTCTTTCGGGGTAAATTTTTGTTTTATTATGAATAAGATCCAACGCAAGTAGGGACTGGTACTTTTTCCCAGTGTACGTAGGAGAAGATTGCTGCCATAATGCGTGCTGCCTTATTATCACTCATCACAGCAGACAAATCATATAAGCAAAAGGAGTACCACAGTCAAATAGCTTCCTAGCATCTTGTAATGCAGACCTGTCTCAGATGGATCAACAAAGAGGCATTTCGTGCAAGAGACAAGACTCCTTGCTTTTAAGTTCAATTGTGATCCTACACCATTTGCTGTCATTTGCCACAACAGATGAGGCCCTTTCCCAGGTCCTCCTATCCGTTGATGGGATATATAGAATAGCCCCTCCAGCAGATCATCACTCAAAGCAGGCCATTCTTGCCAGCCTAGGGAGAAGCATTCTTTCAAGTATTGAGCTGTTTAGGGGTTTCTATATTATAATTCACCTGCACCTTGAATTTGGACCAGAAATATATTGGAAGTGAGTGTACTCCTTGTAAAACGAGAGTTCTGTATTTTCTATATACCACAATATACACCCCCAGTGCTGGTATAGATCACAAACTCTGGTAGATGTAGGTATGTGAATATAGGCAAAAATCAAATCAGACCTTCTGTAGCTCTTCATAGGTAATGAAGAAGAAGTTGGTCCTGTCCTTCATTTGCAGCCAGCCTTTCACATGGTCAAACCAGGAGCCAATGGGCACTGGGAGAGCAAATCAGAGGCAAAGATAGAATGTGAGCAGTTTGAATGAGATGGAGAGGGTAGGAAAACAAGTCTTCATCAGTGGTAAAGAGAAAGTGAACAATGGATTTATAAGTACTTTCTTTAGGCAAGCTGGAACTCTGCCTTGTTATAGAGAGGCATTACCCACCTCCTTTACCCACTCCACAAATCACACCCATGCAGCTTTTTAATGAGCCAGGATGGGCAAGAATATCACACACATGTGATGTGTGAGATACAAGTGATGTCTCACATCTCCAAGAATTTTTTTCTTAGGCTGCACAAAATGAAAAATATCATTATCACTGGGCAAGCAAAGGCTAGAGTTATATTCACTGGATCTATATCAATTGTAGCATCCAAATCAGATTGGAACTGAGTTATTTTGTCTACAAAGTGCCAGGCAAGTTGTTCACAGTTGGCTGTCAAGTGGTCTGGATTTTCCTCTGCGGGCTTGTTTGTAAAAAAAATCCCTGATCACATGAAATAACTTCACTGGCTGACTTTTTGCAGAAGCAAGAGAAGCAGAGAAGATATTTGACTTTGCTGCCTGATTTGACACAGAGTAGGCCCTCAGATAATCTCTAGCCTGTGCTCAATCAGACCTGCTCCGAGTCTTCTGCATTTCAAGTTCTCAGATGCGGCACACTTACATTCCACTCCCTACCCATGAGCCAGGGATCAGTATCGTATTTGTACATGTTGACTACGTTGTATTTCCTGGAAATTCTACCCAGGTATCGTCTGACTGACACTGGCCCATGGATCACCACTTTAAATACTACTGGCATAGGAGAGCTGGAGACCATACAGACCAAGTGCCATGACTTTTGATTAGCAAAGGCAATGACATCATTTGCGACTTCTCTCATGCCTCCCTATTCCTTCTGAAGTTAGCTGAAATGCTCACAATGTCTGGATCAGGAAATGGATGTGTCCAGGAACAGTACATTGCTGTAAAAGAACTCTGTAGTAACGCAAAGTAGTTTGAGATTGTTTGGTCTGGAGTAGACAATTAAGACGCAGTAGCTTTGCGAGATATCTCTGGGTGGATTTGAAAACAGATGAAAAAAATGTGGTCCATTGACTGCATGCAGCCCCAGGGCCATTTCTGTGGGGAAGAGGCTAGGACCGTGTCCACCTCAAAAGGAGCCACCCAGAAATGTCCAATATCATGGACATATTGTGATAGAAAGTGCTTGGAAGTAAAAGAAAAAAAATCAATACAAATGGGGAGGTCTAGCAGAGGAAAGACTTCCACAGTTCCCTCGAAGGCCAAAGCAATGTGATAGTTGCCCCACCTGGTTTATATGCACTAACACAGTTCTCTGGATCTTTGGACTTTCTTTATAGGTCTGGCTGTGGGGAATATCATGACCAAAACCTGTATTTCATCCACTTCACCACTGGTTGTGTGTCACAACTCTTGATGTCTGTTTCTGGCTAAAGGAGGTCCATGGTTAGGATGTTGAATGAGAGTTGGTGGAGCAGGGGGTCCTGTCTGTAAGACCAACTCAAAAACTCAGATGATTCCTCTCTTTCCATACCATTCCCACTCAGAAACTCCTCCAGAAACTCTTCCACAGTCCCAGGGTCCTTGAATCCTTTGTAGAACTTGGCGAAGTGATAATAAGAGATCAATACATCCTTGGGATTCCGTAGAGTGTAAATAACCTATAGGAGAGTCAGTCATTTAGAGAGTGCAAGCAAAGCCAACTCTGCCATTGGACAGAATCAGGCAGTCACCTCAGGAAGCTGATCTGAATGTCTGTCAAAGTGCCACAGTGGCCTTTTTAATGCCAGAGAAAAGGAGAGTCTTTTGTGAACCCCACCTTCCTTTTTGTTGTTGTTGTGCACCTTCAAGTCCCTTCCAATTTATGGTGACCCCGGGGTAATCTTATCATGAGGTTTTCTCGGGCTGAGAGTGTGCGATGCACCTCTCCTGTGCCAAATTATTTTGCCTAGCATTAGTTATTTGGCATCTTGATTGGTTTTATTTATTTTGACATTTCTGGCCTGCCTGTCATATTTAAAGTCCCAAAGTGGCTTTAAGTACTACAGTGTGAAAAAAAGACAAAATAAATAAATTGAGTAGTGCAAACAGGATATACTGCTTCAGGTGTTGGACTCGGACTCCAGGATACCAGTGTTCAGCTCTCCACTCAGCCACAGAAACCCACTGGGTGACCTTGGGCAAGACACACTCTCTCACCCTCAGAGGAAGGCAATGGCAAATCCCCTCTGCACAAATCTTTCCAAGAAAATCCCATGACAGCTTTGCCTTAGGGTCACCATAAGTTGGAAATGACTTGAAGACATACAACAACAACAAAAATTATTACCAAAGTATTTGAATTTGAACCGGTGAATACCAGCAAAAAGCACAATATTATCAGGAAAGTCAACAAACCTAGTATTGGGGCCTGGTAATAAGTTATAGTAAATATATCCATTTCCTCTTACCTTGGCCTTGGACTGGAGTAAGGACTTAGGTGAAATGTGAAATGGCAGATGACTTGCTAGAAGACGGGGTGAAGGGAAATTCAATGCTCTTTCCAGACCATTTATAGCGTAAAGCCATGGTGTCCGCTCCCACACTTCTGTACTACGAACCCATGAGGGGTCCCCATTATGCTGGATCAAGCCCAAGATCTCTAGCATCCAAACAGTACCTTGGAAGAGAATCCATCTGTCACAGGGTTGCCTCACAGCCCTTTTGGCATTGCGATACATCATTTTAATTCACTTGATTCCTTCTTCCCATAAACATCCCACTAATAGTCATCTTTCCCATGCAAAATGAAGAAGCGGGTGAGAAGAACTGGAATAAATCTTTGCAAATAGCTTGTTGGTATTCATTACAGCATACAAGTGCAAGATTTCCTCAATTCATCACTTGTGCAAAAGAATGATGTCAAAACAAGAAAATGAATAGGGATCTCTTTCAGGTGGGGCAAGAGAGGATTTTAGCAAGGTGACCAATTTATGCCAGGCAAATTATAACCATTGCTCATGTAACATAATCAATGTTCAATCATGGCTATCTTGAAAGGAAATTCCTGTTGACATGACCAAGGCATCCCATCCATTTCAGCCTCTTACGAGCTTTTCTTGAGAAATTTGTGCATAGATCATCCTCCCCAGTCCACCCACCAGACGTATCCTACAATTACTAAGTTGGAGTCAAAGTTAATTTACTTTTAATAGGATTCTGAAAGTCCAAAAACTAACTTTTCCAAACTCGACCACAGACCCTTGGAAATCAATTAAGCAAAGTGTAAGTCATGATGGACGTACTGTATTTGCTTGTGTATAAGATGCACCCGTCTATAAGACACATCCCTTTTATACACTGGCAAATATTATTTGCTGGTGCATAAGACAAACTGGAGTATAAGACCCAAGCCATTTTCAAACAGTATTTTTTGGGAGGAAAAGTGAGTCTTATACGCCAGCAAATATAGTATTTCTTTGATTTCAAAAGATTCCAACCTCTTTGGATGTTTTCATATCCAGAAGGAAAGAAATGATGCTCTGAGAACAGCTTCAACAACTGCAGGCTTTCAATTAGCTTGCTGTTGTTCATTGGTTTTATCTAGAGCATCTAACCAATGTAGAGTGGAGTGATGACATGTTCATGTGCTGTTCTCAGAAATAGATTGTGCTAATTCATTCCACAATTTTTTGAAATCAATGATATGCATTTATATAACTTCATATGCTTATCCCTTCATTTCTCTCTCTGGTTATCCCTGTTACAGTTGAAGCATCAGAGCCAGACATACAGAAAGATGTCTTTGCTGAGTTGCCTCCTACCTACACCATCCATGCAGTGTTTTTATTTAGAAATATTAGAAGTGGTTGTATGGTAGTCCTAGAGAGCTGAGCAACAACAAAGACTGATCTTCCTGAAAATAAACAATCCTGTTCCCTCCTGTCCCCTATACATCTGAGCAACCCTTGCTTCCTCTTCTCTGCCGTCCATCATGAGGATTTCAGCCAAGCATTTTGACCTTTGGTCTGGCCATCAGGTGTGGTCATGCAGTGGACCCACTAATCTAAATAAAAGTTTGGATTATGCATGCAGAAGGACAACAGTTAATGAGTCATAAGAGGCAGCAGTGAGAAACAAAGTTATTTCCTTACTCCTCCAAATCTTGGGGTGCATGGTAAAGAGAGGATGCAGTACTTGCTGGGAAACAAAAAGGAGAGAAGATAAGTAAGAGCAGCTATAGTCTATCACTGTGGAAAAGTGAGTAGAGAATAGATCATGGTCTGTTGGTGGATCACCTTCTGATAAGCTGTCTCTTGGATGCTCATATTTATGCAGAAGAAGAAGGCAAAGAAAAAGACTTATTGGGTCTGGGTTTTCATCTTTTTCTTAAACAAGATTTCACATTTCTCATCACTTAACTCAGTGGTTCCTCACCTTTTCTTTATTGGGAACTCCCTGTAAATATAATTTGGTGCTGGGGACCCCAAGACTTTACTAAAGATTTAAATATTTAAATTGAGATCTACATATTCAAATATTTAAAATCTCTAATATTTATTTATTTCTTATAGGTTTGTGGAGACTGGGATTCAAATCCCCACTCAAACACTGGGTGACCTTGGCCAATCACATTCTCTCAGCCTCTGAAGAAGGCAAAGGCACACCCCCTCTTGCCAAAAGTTCCTGTGATAGGTTCACCTTAGGGCTGCCATAAGCAGAAGTGCCTTGAAGTCACACAACAATGAAAGTGAGAGGTTCTTTCTAGCCATCATGTCTCTCCCCCTTGAAAACTGACTTAGGGGGACTCTAAGGCAAACCTAGAACATGAGTTTTCTTGGCAAGATTTGTTGCCTTTGCCGTTCTTTGAGGCTGAGAAAATGAGACTTGCCTGAGGTCACCCAGAGGGTTTCCATAGCTGAGGATTCAAACCCTGGTCTCCAGAGTCACAGTTCAGGCACATCCCTTTTGTCAGGGATATGGCAGTGGGGGTATGTGTGCGCCCACCCAAACTGCTCCCTCATTTGCAAACAAGAGAGCAGTTTCAGCACCTGGAACTCCCCATTCCACTGTCACATACTCTTTGTTACTGCTGCTGTGGTGTCCAGCACCAGGGCTTTTCACCGCCCCTGTGAGGGCTCTGCAGACCCCCGGGGGGTCCCCAGACTCCAGATTAAGAACGACTGACTTAACACATTAGTATGCACACTTGTCACAGTGATCCAGATGATCATCCATATTCAGGGGCATAATACATACAAATCCAAAAAGCTGAGCCCTGAGCTTTTAAAAGAAAAGCCCGTATATATGGAGTTCAATGCCAAGGGGAGATTAAGAGAGGCTATACCAACAGCCCGTAGTCATGTGATACTGTGTTAAGTGAAACATGAAATTCTGGACATGTTCAGAATCTTTCACTTAACAGGACTAACAGGACTGTCCATCCTTTTCATGCTATAACATACCATAAATGTTTCATCGATGAAGCACAGAATGGGGCAGAGGTGGGGAAACAATCTATTTGATTATTGAATGTTCATTGTGTAATTTTCATTCAAAGGAAAATGAGATAACACGCATTGTCATCTAACATTCACTGGCAAAACTTTTAAGCTCACTGCACAACTATTTAGCAGTGCCACTAACCTGACTTAGGGTAGGTGACAAGCAGTACGTCATCATCCAGCAGTTGGAATTCATTTTCCACATAGTTCAGTGTTTCCAGTGTGGTTTCCATTGAGGAGAAAAAGACCCCCTTGTAAGTTAGATATAATTCTGACATTATTGAAAACCTGCATTATGTGTTCATTAAGAGAAAGAAAGATAAGTTAGTATGAAACATCCTCAGGGCTTTCACAATGTTTATTAAAAAATATTGTAACTTAGGTAGAATCTCCATTGAGTCCATTTCATTTTTGAAGCATAATTGTGCTAGTATTGCCCCCTTAGAGAGCCAGTGTGGTGTCATGGTTTGGGTATTGGACTATAACCCTGGAGATCGGGGTTTGATTTCCAGCTAGGCCGTGAAAAGCCACTGGGTGACCTCTGGGCACATCACACACTCTCAGCACCAGAAAACTCTGTGATAAGTCAGAAATGACTTGAAGGCACAAACAACAATTGTCCCCTTCCCAAGCTCATAACACAATAACTTCTCCCTGGGCAAAAATTACTGAATACAATAGAGACTCTGCTGTGTTTATCGTATAACCACCTGGCAGTGCCTAGTGTTATAACCGTGGGAGACTGGGAAGCTTTGAATGATGACATGCGCTTTGTTATTAGACACAAGCACAGGCCACAAGCCACTGTATAGTGTTGCAGTTGTGGAAAAAGGAGGCCTGTGGACTATTTCACATTGCTTTTTTAAAAGACTAGTACAAGTTGAGCCTCCATTATCCAAAATGCTTGGGACCAGGAGTGTTCTGAATTTTGGATCTTTTTCAGATTTTGGATTGCAATACCTCTTTGGAATAGCCTCATGTCTTGTTCATTTGCTACTTGTGTTGTACATGGGATGCGAGGCTGGAGACAGATTGAGGATTTGTGAAATGGCAGGAATCCAACCACAGCACTGAGCGTGAATCCATACTTCCTGCCATTTTACAAATCCTCAGTCTCTCTCACCAGCAGCCTGCTTCTGTCTTCAAGATAGCAGCTGCAGCACACCCCAGATCTGAGCGATGAATAAGCAGGAGTGCTTGTTTGTCTCTCAGATCCTCAGCCTCTCTCTTTGTGCCATCAGCCACCCAGTTCTGCCTTTGAGGCAGTGGTTGCAGCACTCCTCAGATCTGAGAGACAAAGAAGCAGGAGTGTCGCACCCACCACCTTGAGGGTGGAAGCGGTTGGTTGGTGGCAAAAAGGGAGAGATTGAGGATCTGAGAGACAAACAAGTAGGAGTTCCCCAGCTGTCACCTTGAAGGTAGAAGCCAGAGTCTGGCAGCTAGCAGTTTCAGTTTTCAGATGTTTTGAGGTTTGTGGATAAGACAGGCTGAACCTGCAATGCAAATAAGCCTAAGCAGATCTGTAGAAGTACAGGTCTTAAAATAATGTATGGTTAATCGTAGTTGAATGGCTGTATAGGTATGCACTGAAAAGCAGCTTCCTTCCCAAAATACTACACTACATGACTACTACGCAACCTTACTACACTGCACTGCTACTAAAACTGCACTACTACAGTAACAGAGCAACCTCGTTCTCACAGGCTGCCAAGTTTTGGGCCTCAAAGTCAGTTATTGTCTTGTCAAAGATGTACTAGGGCAATATAAATAAAGGAGAAAAGATGCTGCTTGTGCATTTCTTTTAAAGATCCTTTCCTGTATTTTCTTTCTTGAACTATGCTATTCCTATTGACAATAATGCGGAGGGAAACTATTTAGGCCAGTGACTCTTTACCCTTGTGGCCCCCTTTACATCACATGAGGGCATTGCACCCCTCCCCATGCTCCATGTCATGCCCCACATGTCCTATCCTATGCCTCTTCCTCCCTCTTTCTCACAGGCCCCTTTGGCCACATATGCAGTCTGTCTTAATGCTGTATGCTCACACTCTCTGCCTCCTCTCTTCACTTCACTTTCCCTCCCTCTGAAACTGCCTCATGGTCATTCAGGGGCGTATGTCTGCTGCACCAACAACAGAATGTTTGGAGAAGATGCATGGGGAAAGCATTGAAAAGGAGAAATTGCTTTTTGCAGGTCTGAGTCAGAGGAAGGTATAACAGTGGAAGACGTACATACACACAAACAGGTTTGGCTTTTTTTACATTTGCTGTACTTTCAGGCTCACTTTTCTTGTACCCCCTTTAAACAACTATCATGCTTCCCACTTAGGGTCCCTCCCTAGAGTGTGAGAACCACTGATTTAGACCCATATTGGGTCTGGTGTAAATATGGCCCAGCTGTGGACTGGCAGTTGAGGAATACTGACATTTTCATGGAGGTTAGAAGGAGGACCCAAGGTGGGACTCCTTTTCCAAGTATAGACCGCTGTCTCCAACCTCAAAGGTAGAGATCTGATAGTTTGAGGGCAAGCAATTTCCTGGGTTTATGGAGAGATGTATTGTTGAAATTTGGGAGTGCATGGCAACAGGAAGAAAAGCCCATTTTCCTTTTAAGAACAAACTTTGCTATGCTTCATGGTGGATGGAGACTTAAGTGCAGATTACTTTTACTCCTTAACATTTGAGACATTATGCCTCAGTTGAAAAAAAAAATAAAACAAAAAGAAAATTGGGTTACAACCATACCCACCCAAACTAGATGCACGTCTGTACATACAGATAGTCTAAATTGTTTGTGGAGTGGTTCTCCAAGTATGATCTTGGAGCTACATGTACAGGTTTGTTCCAAAAAGTCCAAACTGCAGCAAGGGAATGAATGAATGGATGATCTCACCAAATCCCAAAGAGGGCAGAGATTCCCCCCACACCCAACGTTTCCTGACAACCCTTCCAAAAATGGAAGCATTTGGTTTTGAAACAAGCATTAAGCAATCCTCCCTGTCAAAGCAGAAACCTATTTCCCCTCCTCTGTTGACCCCCAAAGATCCCATGTTCACCTCAGAACTTAGTCTGTATCAAACTCTGCCATCAGCTCCTCTGATTGTCAGTCCCTCTCTCTTTTTGTTTACTTGTTCGGTGCAAGGAACACACCGAACCCAATAGAAACAAGATAACAGGGTGGACTTTGCCCATAGATTTATTAATACAGAAAAACACTACATAAAGAGATAAAGAACAGAGATGGTTACACTTTAACTCAGTTTAAAGAGGAAGGTAACTTGATAACATGTCACCTAAAAGCTCCTGGATAGAAGGGTGTGGATTGAACACCAGCGGCCAGCCCACCAATCCCAACACTGAGAACTGTCTCTGTGAAAGAGAATAATTCTTTTAAAAAAGATTGAAGACAGACAGTTGGAAACCAATGGCTGGTGTCAGCTGGCAAATGGACTGAATAATTATCTAATACATAGGGATGAATTATATTTTTGGAATTGTTATGAAGCAGTTAGAAAATATTAGCAATATTTACATAGTAAATTAGTTTCCTTATATTTATATATGAGTGTGTGTGTGTGTGTGTGTGTGTGTGTGTAGAAGAAAATATATATGATATTACTGGCATATTTACCCGGCATTGTCCAGGATTTTATTTTCTCATAGGTAATATTTGTTAGAAAGATTTGAGATCCCATGTCCCTTAATTCCCCAAACTGTCTTGTCCAGTACCTGTAACTTTTCCCCATATTCCCCAATCCAATCCGTATTCAGAGTTATTAACATACAGAGGTTGGGTTGCTGAGGGAATATACTGCCCTCCTCCTTGCTGTTAGACCTCATCTCCATAGCAACCAGCTAGGCCCAAGAGCTCTCTGGCTGAGAATTGTAAAGGCTTCTCCCTAAACTGCAAACCCCAGGATTCCGTAGAATCTTCTTAGGCAGCCAGTCATATGAGGTCAGATCTTTGCCTGACACAGACAAACACATAAACTTTGACTTTTATATATTAGATATATTATATTATATTATATTATATTATATTATATTATATTATATTATATATAAATATACATGTGTATATATGTATATGTGTATGTGTATGTGTGTGTATGTATGTATCGAAGGAAACTAATAGATATAAACATACACACACACACACACACACACACACACACACCACTTTGATATGTTAAAAATTTAGGAGGAATAAACCTTTTGTTGATGTTTATTTTCTTTTTCTTCTTATTTCTTTTTTCATAGAATCATAGAGCTTTTTTCTCATATGCTAGAAAAGATAATTTAAAACAGAAACAACAAATGGAAAATAGTATTGATTAAATTTCTTTCTCTCCCCGGCAATGTTTAAAGAAAGGATTAGCCTTGGAGATTAAATTTAATTTAAGCTGCTCCCTCAACACGTTGGAATTCTTTTCACTGTATGATTGTTATTTCTTCTGGGTACTTGTATTTGTTTATCAGTGGTTATGTAAGGTCTGCCTTTCTGTTTTTATCCTTTTTTATTTCTTTTTATGGGTTTCTCTGTCTCTGATTTATATAGAAGGAGAAGGAAAAACAGACTGGTGGAAGGGGAGTTACGGAGCATTAGGTGTTTGAGTGGATTTAGGAAGAGTCTGAGGTAACTTATTTGGAACAGTGTTTATTGTTTGAACTTAAGAACTGAAACCTGAAACATTCAATCTATCTATTATTAGGTAAAGTTAGCCTGTTGGTTAGTTTGTAAACCTGACAGGGTTTTTCTCCCTGAAGCTAGGGTGAGGCACACTTGTCACCTGAAGTCCTAAGACCCCAAATCCAAGGGGAGAATTTGTGAGGTGACCAGAAGGCAAGGTGACAAGTCACAGGGCTATAGCACAGGGGCCAGCATGGAGAGAAATCTGCATTATAGGGATACAACGTTTACAAAAGCCTTTGGATAAAATGGAAAGAGTTTGGGGAAAGGAGAAGCCAAGCAGAGGTTTCTTGCTGGCGGAGTGGGCCCTGCAATCCCTTCCTGCCTCCTCACCCAGCTTCACAGAAAAACTCATACTCTGGGTCTCAGTGCAAATGGAATAAACTTTGTGAAAGCATTTTTCATTTAATCCAAGACAAGCCGGAAAAAAATTCTCTCATGGAAGCTCTCCTTAAAACAATTTTGTAATTTGTTCCTTGTGAACAACCAGCTCAACTAGTTAGTGTCAGTGTCCTTGCCGCAGTGCAATAAAAGGCTACTAAAGAGTTTATCACACCAGGCTGTATTACTGCTTTAAAAAAGTAGTTTCTAAAAACACAATCAGGATTTCTCTCTTTCCTCTCTCACCTTGCGAATCTTTCCTGGCTTGCAATCTTTGTTTGCGCTGAAACATTATCACACAGAGGACTTGGGCTGCCTGTCCCAGAGCTTTCCAAACTTTTCATATTTTCATGACACACTTCTTAGGCATGCATCATTTCGCAACACAGTAATTCAGTTTTATTAGTGAACCAGAGGTTAAACTAACTCCTTATTAGAGATCTAGGCATATGCATAAACTGTCATAACAAAATGTATGGGGACACAACATATCTCATGAAAACCTTTCATTTATATTTTTAAAAATATATGATTTATTTATAACATATAAGATACATTTCCAAGGTTCAGGTGGAGGGACTTGTTCTCAGTCCAGGGAGGTGACGTACCTACACCCTTTAAGCGACACACTAACGTGTTGCGACACACCATTTGGAAAGCCCTGGCCTACCCAGTACCTCCTCTAAGACATTATCGTCCCCACCCCTTTTTCCTAGTTTTCCTAGTTCCTAGTTTCTTTCATTTTCTGAAGATCGCCCTCACTTCAATTACGATCTATTCTCTTTTTAATATAGGCTGTGGAGACTCACACACTCACACCTTTTTTTTTTTTTTTTGCAGCCACACCTGTGGGATTCCTGTTCCAATCTCCCACATGCATACACATGCCACCCCCAAAATATAAATGAAGACAGACTTATGTTTCAAAAGCCATTTATTTAATCACAACTACAGAAAAATAAACCTTCCAAACTTCCACCTTTTCCCTCCCCCAGTTTGGAAAGAACTGGAGGAGGGGAGGTCAGCATGGTAGCCCTATACTGCCTTTCTGAGAGCTTCCTTGGGTATGTGGGAGGAATTAGGAGATAGTTTGTGGTGCTGAGAAATCAGACTGCATGCTGCCCTTAGGTGGCCAGATAGTTACCAGTTGAGGAGGAAGAGGACCAGAAGCTGGTTTCTAAAGGGCTGCATTGCTAGATTGGAGGTGGTATTCCACTTTTCCAGAGTCACACTTGATTGTTTTGCTACAA
The DNA here is from genome assembly GCA_030412105.1 of Cyclura pinguis. NCBI lineage: Eukaryota > Metazoa > Chordata > Lepidosauria > Squamata > Iguanidae > Cyclura > Cyclura pinguis. The sequence goes on along the minus strand of CM059606.1, from coordinate 11,785,574 downwards.
TGGTGTAATTTCAGTGCACTAGTGGCCACTAGGCAAGTGCCAGTGAACAATTGCACTAAAAGTTTTTTAAAAATGTCAAAAACCCCAAACAAACCCTGGGGAACAGAGCAAAAGCAATGTAGTTCATCTGAACAATGATGTCCTCTTTGTCCAGATACTGGAAGGGCAATGAGCTCACTCTGCTAGGGGATGGGGGCAGGGAAAGGAGAAGAAAGGGGAGAGAGCCACGGCGCTCGTACTTCCTGCCCCAGCGCAGCCTGGGAAACTCCCAGGCTGCACTGTGGAAGAAAGAGCAGGGCTCTCGCAAGAGCAGCTGGCAGCCGCGGAGCTGAAGCAACAGGGACATGAGAGCCTCTCGCTGGGGGCTGCTTAAGCTATCCCCGCACCCCAGCACCGAGAAAAGGTGAGTTGCGGAAAGGGCCTAAGGCATCCATCCAAGGACAGGTGTCATGACCCGAGATTTTTGGGTCTTTTTATATCCAGAGAGAAATTCAGCCACCCCAGACTATAGGATTCCCAACAAAAGGCACATAGGAAACCAGATCTGGGTTTAAACACTATTCATGTAACATTTATTAAGACATAAAACACAAAATCACATTTGTATCAAGAGCTCTTGCACACACACATTCACACGACATACTCACAAACAGTCCTTTCGCCTAACGTTGATCAGGCGTTCTCGAGAGGTGGATGACTCCTAGCCGGTGTTGGAGCATCCAGAGCTGCAAATCTTCCACTCTTTATACCCATGTTTCTCCGTTCTTGGGGGGGGGGGAGAAAACATGTTCTGACGGTTGCCAGAGTTCCAGGACTTTCATTGCTTATGGCAATCAAGCAATTAAAAGACCAGTTCATATCATTTTGTACCGTACTGATAAAAGGTTGCTTGCAGAAGAAGTCATCATATATCATGTCGTCAGGAAATGTAGGAGTACACTCTGTTTGTACCAAGTTCTTATTGTGTTTGTAAACTATCTTCTCTGGCCAAATCAGCATTCCTGGAATTCTCTCGTCACAGCTCAAGGAATCCTCGCTCCACAGTTTCAACTTTCTTTGGCTCAGGACTGTACTTTTCAACCGGAACCCATTCGTTCATCACACAGGAAAGAGGATAAATGTAAGAATTAACATATACTTAACTACATTATATATATCCAGAATTAACATATTTTTAATTATAGGAGCTCCTAAACTTGACTCTTGAAAGAGAAATGAGGAATCCTGTGTTATGTTACCTAGGTTGTTAGAGCTCTTAGAAGTCAAAAGTCTCAATGCTGTAGAAGTGCTGATATAGCAAGAAGTCACAGCACACCTTTTGTAGCTCTTCATAGGTGAACAAGAAGAAGTGGGATCTGTCTTTCAGCTCCATCCAGCCTCTCACATGGTCAAACCAGGAACCAACTAGAACTGGAAGAACAAAAGAGGAGGCAGAATGCAAATACAGGTGTACCTCAGTTGACAAAAGTAGATGTGCCCTGGAAAATACTTCTTTAACTGAAAATTTGGTACCAGAGGGAGAAATAACATGGAAAGAATCAGGATAGGTTCCTACAACATCGGGATAGGTTCCTACAACATCACCCCCCCAAAAAAGCAGTCCACCATGTTCCATCAAATGTTTTTATTCAAAACTAAATAATATGCACATTTGAAATGAAATTGTTGGGAATCTTCAAGCCAAAGAACAAAGAAGAATGGGGAGGGGCTGAGTGGGCATAAAAAGACTTTGTAAAAAGGAACTTCTTTGTAAGAACTTCTGCTAACTGTATATGGAGATGTTATGGTATAGGTATGGAAAAGGAAACCTATAATTTCTCTCTTCACTAGTGCAGTGGAGGAGAACCCACAGCTTGAAGCTCGTGTCTGCTGAGAGCTGGTATCTTGGCCACTGACCCGTTCCCTTCTAGAGGCTGCTCAAATTCCCATTCTAACCCAAAGGAGGGTGAGTTCCCAACACATCTATGTGGACATAACAGCAGTGACTTCTCTTTCCCATCCTCCTTAGTTGTGGGCTTTATAAACTCTCGTCAAACGGAGAGGCAGTAAGTCAGGAGGCAAGTCACGAGCGATCTAATGAGATGCTCAAAGTCAGGGGTTCTTATAGGGGAAAATGTTCCCTCAGGCTAGTCCGTTCCCAGGGAAAACAATGGATTTTGGGCTGGAGACAAAGCCTCTGAAACGTCAGTACTTTAGATGATTGAATTATGACAGTGTTGTCAATAAGCAACAAAAGCGGAGTGCTTGAGAGTTGGATAGTCCGCTCATCAAGCTGCCTGCTCGAGGCAGGGGATCTTTTGTAAACAGTCTGCATACATAATGTGATCTTAAAAGGTACTTGCCTTGAGGTCTCCTAAAGCTGCGATCGGCAATTACTGGCCTGCCTGGATTGTGATTTGAATGGTTCAGCTATTTTCAGCCGCGCCCGTGTGTGTGCTTGTCCGGGGGCCTCGCAAGCGTGTGGGGACGAATGGGTAGTGAAGGCCAAATTCTTGATATCAAACGATATCTAATATCCCTTAAGTTCGGACTATAACTGCAGTAACAATTGGGTATCAAATCTAAAAGTCGTGCTTCCCGTCATTAAAACAGCAGACCTAAGGTCAATGCAATCTCTCTGTACACTGAATTTTATGCTGAATTTGTTAATGGAAATTTTAAACAAAAATAGAAGGACAAATGGACAGCCATCCCAACGTAAAGCAAAACTCGCATGCCTGACTACACACATTCCGCATATTGTTTGCAAGTGGCTCTGACACTGTGGGCTTGAGCTTGGCGTTCATGGAATTATGTTAAAAAAACCCTGCAAAAATAGCCAAAACATTCCTTATATAACTCTCATAGTATGTCCCAATGGATTCCAGAGGTTCCAGAGCACTCTTCCAGAAATGAAGGCAAGTCTGAAAAAGAGAAGAATATGTATGGGATAAAGTCGATGAAGCATGTGGTAACCCTCATTTCCAAAACAAGTACAGAATTCCCTAACCCATCTCATGGCTCCAGAAGATTCCCTACTGACTTCAAAATTCAGGCTGTCACTCCAGCACTGCTATCAACTACTTATGATCTTTGGTCTCACTTTCAGTCTTTGCTCTCTTGCAAAAGGATGCCAGCTGATCAATAAAAAGAGCAATAAAAACATCAATAAACAAAGTAGCCCATGCCCATGAACATACAAACTTAAGTGAACAAAATGAAAAGGTGAGAAGAGGAGAAGGAAGACATGAAAATTCAGACAACTATTGACAGAAGTCCAAAATTATCCAAATTAAATGGAAGGGGTACATGGAGAGGAGGAAGGAATGGGCCCAATGGCTGAGATTCTCACAGGGAAAGCCCAATACTCGGCCTGCAAATTTGTGATAGATTGTCCCGCACAGAAGGCAGTTTCCCAGTACTGATGGTGTCCCTACAGATATTTAGTGGCTGGGAAGGGCATGGGTAACCTGGACAACAGTCAGCAACAAGTCTGCCACTTCCAGAAGATAAGAGCAGTTGGTATCTAAGAATTCCAGCAATTGCTTCTTTCCCCAGCACCTGTTTTTTTCATCATCTACATCCTGCCTTTTCTCCAAAAAAGGTATTCAAGGTAGCTTATAAATCAAAAGAAATGGAGTACAGTTAAAACATCCGAAGAACATCAACACTGAAATGGTATTAAGCTATCAAAAGCATTAAAAACAGTTTAAAAGATGAAGTGAAAAGTAATAACATTAGTACACCTTATTAAACTCCTTTCCTCAAGAACATTCAAAAACACTTATTTTCTCTAAAAAGAACCCCCTTGCCTTTGGTGAGCTGGCCAGTTGCCTTTGGCAAAGTAGTTTCCTTTTTTTTTTCTTTTCCAAATTGTTCCTCTGGCATCTGAGAGAAGTTGAGCATATTGTCCTTTATCTTCTGGAAAGAGGCATTTTTGTTGAATTCCAGCCCCTCCAGAAACTGCAACCCCAGGATTCCATAGGATGTTGCAAGTGGAATAATAACACTATAACAGCCTAGTGCGGAAATGGCCCCCATCTTCAATAAATAGAAATATTAAAAATTCCATAAAGGGGAAGAACTGAAAAGATGTTTGTGTCCAGAGCTTCAGCTTGCCTGAAATGCTGCTTAAAGTATAGTTTATGGTGGTCTTACATAGCTATAGTCCCACTCCTTGGTTCAAGAGGACAAATTTTTCTCCATTAGTAGTTAAAAGAATTACTTCCTTTAAAATATGGTTCTGTCTCTTTCATTTCAAAGTAGTGTTGTCACATTTTCAAAATAGCAATAAAGGACAGTTGAAATTCATAGCATCCAGGATAAACCATCAGGAAGTAGCCATTAATGGAATTTTTACTTCTCCTTGGACAGCGGGCAGAGGTTCCTGGCTGCAGCTCACAGGCTGAAGAGCTTTTGGCTAGCCAGAGGGATCTTTAACTAGAGTATTACTCTTTCCTGGATAAAGAGGGGGTGCAGGATTACCATTAGGGTCTAGAATTCCCATTATTTGCATTTATTTGCTAGTAAATACAGTCATCCCTCCACATTCGCTAGGGTTAGGGGCACAGGACTCCAGTGAAAGTGGAAAAACTGTAAAAAAAACTCTAGATCCTCCTAAACTATATTTAACACACAAAAAGGTATGATCACTATATTCATCCCACCATGGATTCCTTTCAGGCATGAGGGTTCCTTCAAAAGGCAGGGTTCCTTCACAGGCAGCACAAGGGTGGCTGGTGGTACTTACTGCCACCTCCACTGTTGCTCCGTACCATGTTTAACAGCAACTTACAAGTGTCATTTGCAGTTTCTCAGTCTCACAAGGCTTGCACTCCCTATTAAAAATGGCATAGGGAGGCAGCAGAGGTGACAGCAAATAATCTGTGAATGATCAAATCTGCAAAAGTGAAACCAGCAAATGTGGAGGGCTGACTGTACATTGCAAGTGGTAAGGAATAAGAAGGTGACATCTTGCCCTTGCTGTGAGATGCAGCTGTTTAGATAGGAAGATCTGACAGCCCTATGCCAGCAAGCAGCTTTTAAAAAGAAGAAATGTTTAATCAACCTTTGGACCTATAAAAGTGAAAAAAACCTGTAGATTACGATGGAACACCATGCTGGCAACCTGCTTTTAAAAAGAAGAAATGTTTAATTAATCTTCAGTCAATGGTAGAGTGGAAGGCACACAGGTTAAATTTTTGAGGTCAGAAGAGCTTGCTTGACAGAGGCTGCACTACAGGTGGATTGATTCAATCAAGGAAGCCATGGCTGTGAGTTTGCAAGGCCAACGGATGAGCCAGGATCTTGGATGATTCTCACTCAAAGCTTTATTGTAAGTCAAAGTTGACTTGACAGGAAGAAACAACAACAATAACAAAGAAAATCTTTGGGGGAATTCTGACTCTTGCTAGGCAAGAATAGGCCTGTGGGCCAGAAGGTCTTCTCTGGCATCAGTGGCTGAGCCCAATTATAAGCTGACTGTTCAGTCTCGACATCTAGTGGTGGCCAGTGGTCCCTAGCCGGGTGCGATGGTTGATTCTGCTCTTGGTTTCAGCCTGAATTTAAAAGAAGCTATCCAAGCTGCTGAACCTATTTTGAGACTGAGCATCTTCGAAAGTTATTTTATAGTTTAGATTAAAACTCATAGTGGATTGGGTCTAGGATAACTCAGAGAGGGCAACTCAGTGGCTTCTTTGCTGGTAGCACATGCGTTACAGTACTGATACGTTGCCAGGATAATTGTTACCTCACCGTTAGTTCAGTGTGTGGATTACCCTACCCTAAGTGCCCCCTCGCTTTGATTTTTTTAAATCTAAGAGAGTAAACATCTTTAAACAGGAATTGAGAGAGCAACTGAGAGCAGAGTATGGAAGAAGATAGAGTTTTGGACTACATAGTCAATAGTCTTGCAGGCTAAGCAATTCAATAGTCCAAAGCCCCACCTTTTCAAACTGGTAATGCTGCTTGACGGATTCTGGGAGCTGGAGTCCGAAAAAAAGAAAAACCTTTTCCTGCTCTGTTTCTCTGATGAATTCTGATGAATTCATCATCAGCTTTTATAGCAGTTCACAAATCATAAAGCAAATCAAGAGTATTAAAATATATTTTGAAAAACCAAGTTGCATTACATTATCACTGACATGAATCCCATTAATGCATATCTCTTACAGATCTAAAATGTCTATATCAGTTAAAAGGATTCTGAGTTAAATTAAAACCGTTAGAATTGTGCAAATTGTGTTTACCATGCTTTTAATTACAAATTGTAATTTCCTGACAAATTTCTTAACAAAAAATTTAATAAAGTCGAAACAATTTTTTTTCTTATTTCACTGTTGAACTTGCTTGCGATTTCACACAATGTGCATACTTCTCCCCACCCAGAGTGGCTGCTCTGAGTCATCCCATTCCCAAGCGGATTAATCCTTCCCTTGAGAAGGGAGCCACCAGCTACCACTACCGAGACTGCATTCCTTTCTTAAGAAGATCCAATTTTCAACAAGGCAGATAGGCAGGATAAGATAGCAGCAAGATGGCTTTTCTTTGGAAAAAATAACACATTCTCCTGCTCTTACTTGTCTCAGTTAACTTAATCCCACTGGCAAAGACAATCTTCTCTCAAAATGCTTTCTGCTTCCATTGGCAAAAGAGGCAAGATTGGGAAGTGGGAGGTGGGGTGAAACCTGGCAGACAATTTGCTCTCCCAACCTCAAAATCAGCCCTCAAGCTACAGCTGCTTCTACAGAGGATAATGAAAATTGCTCAAACATAATGCATGGTGTGTTTGAGCCATGTTTTCAAATCTCAGAAAGAGGCAACCAAAATTCGTTACATGCAGGTTTGACAAGGAGGGAGCAGCTGTTACTAACTTTATGTTCGTAATACCAAATGATATGAGAATTGTGTTCGTAATACCTAAATACCAAATACCAAATGAAAGTATTGATTTCATTTAACTTAGTTACATGTTTGTTTGTAAAATTAACATACAGCCTTAACTGTTCAGCCTTAGTTCAGCCTTAACTGATCAGGGTGGCGTAGTATGCAATTCAATGTGCTGTTTTTAGTATGGAATATGTATTTTAAGGTGTTTAATTGCTTTAATTGTTAATGTCTTAAAAGCAGTGTTTTAACTGGATGTACAGTTTAATACTTTTTGAGTTTTTTGTACTTGATATTTTTAGAAGTTCTGTTTTCATTTATATTGTAAGCGACTTTGGGTCTCATTCAGGAGAAAAGCAGGATATAAATCAAATCAGTCAACACATTTCTATCCTTATGAAAGGCCATCCCCCCAGTATGGTAATTTTAAGTATCTGTGCATTGCTGGTCCCTGAGCCTTTGGCTGCCTTTGGCTCCCAGGGAAGAAAGAAACAATTCTATTTAATAGGAACAAATGTACTACTGGTCCCTGGGATATTGGGAAAATATAATTGCTGGTCCTACACATCGAATAGCTTGAGAAACACTGGTTTACACCACATTCTGTAAAACAAACAATCAAACAAACAAAAAATAACCAGGGAAGCAGTATTCCAGTGAGGCAGTCAAGCTGAACTAGACTGGTGAGACTTTCATGAGAATTTTGGGGTAGTCGGAGTTCATGAATTTGTTGCTTTAAGAGAGAGAAAATTTTTGAAATGATTTCTTGTTACAGGCAAAATGAAAAAGCAAAGATTTACATCTGGAGGTAAGACAACCAATCGGATTTAGGTTATTATTACTATATAGCTGGAGTTCAGGCTATCTAACAGAGTGTATCTCCCCTCATGAGTCTGGTCAGTACCTGAGATCCGTGGGAAAATCCCTTCTCTGAGTCCAGTCACTTTCACTGTCACTTTCACTTTCCCATTGGGTGGAATTCTAGATGGCTAGCCTTGGCTCTGCAAAGCACTTTCCATGGAGATTACAATGCCCTTCTCCTTGCTTCCTTCTATCAGTAGACAAAGACTTTTCAAATTTTCAATAGGCTTTGAGAAAATAAATGTTTTTGAACATACTTGAGGAAAGGAGTTTAATAGGGTTATTAAGGTTATTACTTTTCACTTCATCTTTTAAACTATTTTTAATGTTATTGATAGCTTAATTCCATTTTCATGCTGACCTTCTTCATGTGTTTTAACTATACTGCATTTGTTTTGTTTTATAAGCTACCTTGAATACTTGTTTTGAAGAAAGGGCAAGATGTCAATGATGATGAAACAAACGGGTGCTGGAGAAAGAAGTAGTTGCTGGAATTCTCAGACAGCAACAGCTGCTGTCTTCTGCAAGAGGCAGACTGGTTGCTGACTGCTATCCAGGGTACCCATGCCTTTCTGGGCCACTAAATGGCTGCAGGGGCACCATCCATACTGGGAAGCTACCTTTTGTGTGGGACAAGCTAACACAACTGTGCAGCAGATTGTTAGGCTTTTCCTGTGAGAATCTCAGCCATTGGGTCCATTCTTTCCTCCTCTCCCTGAATTCTTTCTGTTTTATTTGGATAACTTTGGACCAAGTCAACTGTTGTCTGAATTTTCCTCTCTTCCTCTTTCTCTTTTTCTTTTTGTGTACTATCATTCAGGCTGTATGTTTATGGGCAGGGAATGCCTTGTTTATTGAAGTTTTTATTGATCTTTTGTTGATCAGCTGGCGTGCTCTTGCAGTAGATCAAAGACTGAAAGTGAGAAGAAAGATCATAAGTAGTTGATAGCAGAGCTGAGAGTGACAGGCCGAATTTTGAGGTGAAGATTCACCTATGAAGAGCTGCCACATGTATGGTTGGGAATTTTGGCTATAGTCACACATCTGCCGTATTGCCAATTGTTGATTTTTTTTTCTCTAGGACCAATACAGCTACCCCTCAACAACTCAATTTGAAACTAATTGTGTACTATTTTTGCAATAAGCTTTATTCAGAAGAGGTTTGTGATTTCATGCTTTAAGACTGAGGCCATTTCCGCACTAGACTGTTATAGTGCTATTATTTCACTTGCAACATCCTATGGAATCATGGGGTTTGCAGTTTCGGCCCCTCCCGAAACTGCAAACCCCAGGATTCCATAGGATGTTGCAAGTGGACTAATAGCGCTATAACAGTCTAGTGCGGAAATGGCCTGAGACAATATGACTTACCCTAGGTCATTCAGTGGGTTTCCACAGCAGAGAAGGGATTTGAATCCTGGTCTCCCAGGGTCTTAGTCTAACACTTAACCCATTGGATCAGGCTGGTTCTCACGCCACACAGAATATATTCTGCCCTCTAAAGTCTCGTCTATCTGGCCTGGATGAAAGAGCCAGCACAGCATATACACCCAGGGCCAGCACATGTACACAAATACTTGCCTTCATCTGCTCGCTTGTTCTCATTACTCTACTTGACACATACACATTCTCCACTTTGCCTTCTTCCTTTCACATTCATTCGTTCATTGCCTGACATGCATGCAGCCCACAGAGGTGAGCAAGAGTAGACAGGTAGGAGAGCACTTTAGCCCTGCAGGAGACCTTAAAGGGCCACAACACTCACTTCACCCCCCACAAAAAAACAGTCTCTGTGGAATGTGGAAGGCCTTTGTTCCAATGTTTTTAGGCCCTTTGGACCATTTTGAAAAATAGAGAATTCTTTTATTGGGAAAAAAAAAAAGGAAGTGAGCAGAGGTTACTTCTTATTCACTTCCTTTTCAAAAAGAGGACTTTCTTAGGCCTAACTTTGCCCAGAGAGGGCAAAAGCAAGGTTTTCTGGGCAAGATCTATTCAGAGGAGGCTTGCTATTACATGAGAGAGTGTGAATTGCCCTTGATCACCCGTTGGGTTTCCATGGCTGAGTGGGGATTTGAATGCTGTTGTCCCAGAGTCCTAGTCCAACATTCAAACCACTGCATGACAATTGCACTACTAGATGAAATGATGCATGGTTTTAAATGCCACTGTACTGATATACAACCCACAGGAAATAAACAAGATGTTGAACTCTTAGCATAAGAAAGTTCATATGATTTAAAAACCACTGCTGAAATCTAGGAGGGTGAGACTTATGATAGAAATGTAGCAACAAAAGGGCATAATAAACCAAACAGGAAGGGAAGAACAGTAGCAGTAGATTTAAAGGATGTTCATCCCTTTAAAGGGACTCATGGAATGCAACATTGAAAGCTATGGATCTCCAACCCAGAGAGAAGATTGCATGATGGCTTTTAGGTCACATAATGTTTAACCTAGAAACTGGGAAGGGAAGTCTAAGATCAAAAACTAAGAGCTGATATAACAGCGAAATATATGAAGGACTGTTTCATGAACAGGAAGGAAGATGTTTTTCTGCTACTTCAGTGGATAGGACAATCCTAATAGAATTCCATTGACCTTCTTTCACTGCCCCATTGCTACACTAGAGAGATATGTGTGATATCGCCCATGACCAAGACCTCATTATATCCCTTCCCCTTTGATCGGGTTAGCTACACCAACGTGTTCAGGATGTTTATTAATTATTTAGGGAAGGAACCAGTTTAGTAAACCTGATCCATGCTCTAACCCATCCTAGTCTGTCTCAGAGGACTATTTTGAAGACTAAACGGGATAACCAAATGGACATAGCCTTCTGGCACTGGAAGAGTTTCTGCCATATCTCAGATAAATAAAATAGCATTTCTCAATTCTGGTAAATTTACCAATCCTACCTTCCCTCAAAGAAGACATGACAATCACACAAAAGGTAGAGTCATCTGCTCTGGACCTCAAGAGTTGATTTCTGCTTCTGGCTGAAAGAAGGGAGATAGGCACCAATGGTTATTAACAGGGGATTTTATGTAAAACAGACTGGAGGAGGGAATTAATGTGTCCCTTTCCATACCTCCCTGCCTCAGGAACGGTTCTAAGAACTCCTGAACTCCCTTAATGGAATTGGAGAAGGAATAATGTGGGACCAGCACACGTAAGTGCCCTTACTCTACATATGAAGCAAATGTCACATAAGCAGGTAGGAACAAATGAGTTTGAGTAATTCCTCATGTATTGCGAAGGGGATGTTCTGAACAAAAGGCGCAGATGCCTTCACCAGTATTCTTTGAGTCACTGTAGTCAATGCTCAACATTTTATAAGGTAGCCCCTCCACATTTGTGAGGGTTGGGGCACAGAACCCTCACGAAAGTGGAAAAATCACGAATAACTCCCTCCCTACCAGAATTCCCCTCCAGAGTTCCTTCTTCCCATTCCTTTGCCTCTGGCCCTGGTTTTGGGGTTGGTGGGAGTCAGTAAAGGGATTACTGGTACTTTCCCCTCAAAGGGAGAAGAGCAGAGTTCTTGGGTTCTAGTTACTTCCAGCAGCCATCTTGAAAAGGAAGGAGTAGGAGCAAAGAGAGCATCTGACCAATCAACAGCCATTACACAGCAGAAAATGCAGCCACATGGAAGAGGGGACACATCTCCAGTAGTGGGGGGGGGCGGCTTTGCTCACCCAAAAAAAGGAAAATGGCCATTTTAAACATAAGCCTCACAAGCCTGGGGTGAGGGATGTAAGGGAATGGCGGGGAGGAAAATGACTGCCAGGCAAGCACATGCCTCACAAATAATCAAATATGGGAAGGTCAAACCTGCGAATGTGGAGGGAGGAGTGCACTTCATAAAGAACCAAGGGGCTGGCCTCTGTGATATCACAGGGAGCTGGCATACATCTCAGGTGTCAGTTCAGAAATCTCAGAGCCTGGAGTGATCCTGACTTGACAGGCCTACCCCTGGACCCCATTTCACTGTCCCACTGTTACACAGAAAAATAAAACTCTCTGTTTTCTGACAAATCCACATATTCCCACATTCCCTCAAAGTAAGTATAACAGTCACACAGAAGCCACAACGATGTTCTCAGGGCCTCAAGAGCTGATTTTGGCTGAAAGACAAGAAAGGAGGTACAGTGGTCATTCACCAAGGGTCTCCTGAACTTTATATTGAAAAAGTCAGCAATTTGTTTCTTTCCATACCATCCCCCTTCAAGAAGATCTCCAAGAAATCATCCATAGTCCCAGGGTCCTGGTATATTTTGAAAGACTTGGAAAAGTGGTAGAGTGAGACCAGCAGATCTTTGGGGTTACGCAAGACATAGATAACCGTTAAGAGACAGAACGGTTACATTTAGGCAAGTGACATAACCAGCATCCAGCACCATTCCTTCCTTATGATTGCTTCATGTTCTTCTAGTATCAGAATCGTCAAGAAGGTCTCTCCATGATTTACTGGACAAGAGATCATTCAGTTATACATGGACAGAGTCAGCCTAAATTCCTCAAATCTGTCTTGCACTCCATGACAAAAATAAAGGTTGACTTCTTTTCCTACCTTGGCCTTGGAATGAAAAGCTGGAATGGCAAGTGAGAAGTCAGGACTCTGGGTGGAGGATAATTCAAGGCTTTCTCTAGGTCAACCTGAATATCAATCCATGGTGACCGATTCCTTACGGGCACACTGCACACCCATTATGGGTCTCCGCCATGTTGGATCAACCCCAAGATTTCCAGCATCCAGTGGGTATCTGGGCAGGAGTCCACTGATTATAAAGTGGCATCTTCTTCCCCAGCCCTCTTGGTTCTGCTATACACCCCTTCAGCTTACTTAATCTCCATCCCTTCCATTGTCCAATGGTAATTTCTTCCATTTTACTGGCGGTCGGCATTGCAAGGACATCACAGATCACAAGAGATAATTGCCCAATCAGGGGGAGGAAAGAGAGGACCTTCGAGATGCTTCAGCCAAGCTTTCACACAGACAGTGTGACAGATGATGGCTCAGAGGTCAATGAGCAATTGATTGTGCCAGAAACAGAGCCAGTGATAGACCAAACTACCTTGGAAACACCCCCAACAGCTCAAAGACAAGCTGAGGCAGAATTGTTGCAACAAGTGCCAGTGGGAGGGGGGACCAGTGGGAGAGGGGACCAGCAATGATTTAGAGAAATTAGATCCACCCTTGTCCCAGAGCCTCCAATCACAGAGGAGACAGAAACAAGCAGCTCAGGGGGAAGCCATTTTGGCAAGATTGAATAAACAGAATGACGACTAACACCTGTTTTCGTCAGCTATATAAGTCTATCGGTGTGGTTTGCTGTTTGCTCGTAGCAAATTGCTACTCAAGCTCCCATGACTCTTGTGTTCCGGCTGTCTTGACCCTTTTGGACTGACCTTCAGCATTCTGGACCTTTATATACTATTATATATACTATTATATACAGAGGAAGGGAGGTGGGAAAACAGTTATTTTTATTATCAATGGTGATTGTGCACTTCATTTCTCAAGTCAGTGAAACAATACACATTCACACTTTAAGGGGGCTCTGTAAGAACATTAAAAGTCCAGAGTCCTTGCCAACAAGCCCAGAGTCCAAAATTACAGAACTCACCACTGACCTGACTTTGGATAGATGACAGTGATCACATCATCATCCAGGATCTGGAATTCATTTTCGACAAACATCAGTGTTTCCACTGAGTATCCATGTGTGGGGAAAAGGATAGGTCATAGCTGATATGTTAAAACTGTATTTGCATGAAAGAGAAAGAGGATTATGATGCAGCATCCTTAAGGCTATTTCAGATGGATCCCCTTCCCATCACTTTCAATGAGTACAGTCAGCCCTCTGTATCTGCTAAGATTTGGTTCCAGGACCCCCCAGGATACCAAAATTCATGGCTGCTCAAGTCCCATGATGTACAGTCATGGATTAAAATGGTGTCCCTTACATGAAATGGCAAAAACAAAGCTTGTTTTTGGAATTTATTTATTTATTTTGGAATATTTTCAAGCTGTGGTTGGTTGAATCTGTGGATACATAATCCATGGATATGGAGGGCTGACTGTAGTACAGAAGTTTGAAAGTTACTTTGGAAAAGTACTCCATTAAATAATATGTTTTGAAAAGTAAGAGGACATGTAATTGAGTACCAACAACTTTCTAACTTTTTTCCCTCTAAATTTTCTACTATGTCTGGGACCCAAGAAATATCCTATTCATGACCAGAAGAAGCTTTGTTCAAAATTCCTTTAATAATGTCTTCAAATGCCTTACAATGCCATTTCCAAGCTCTGAAAAGGTTACCATGCAGACCCTAATACACCAAGTTCTCTATATATAGAACAGCTTTAACATCTAAAAGTTGATGAACAACTCTAGTTCCCAACATTAAAACAGCAGACCTAAGGTCAATGCAGTCTCTCTCTACACTGAATTTTATGCTGAATTGATGAATGGAAAATTTTAAACAAAAATAGAAGAACAAATGGACAGCCATCCCAATGTAAAGCAAAAATCCCATTCCCCCCTACATATATTCCACATATTGTAAGCAGATGGCTCATAGAATTATTTCATGGAATTATTTTACAAACCTGAAAATATAGCAAAAACCTTCCTTAGCTTACTGTCATAGTATGTACCAATGGATTCCAGAGGTTCCGCTGTACCCTTCTAGAAATGAAGGCAAGTCTGAACAGGAGAAGAATATCTATGGGGCAAAGTCTATGAAGCATATGTCAACTCTCATTCCTAAAACAAACATGGAACTCACCCCACCCAAAGCTACAGAAGATTACATACTCACCTCAAGATTCAGCCTTTCACTCTCTGCTCTGCTGGCAACTACTTATGATCTTTGGTTTCTCTTTCAGTCTTTGCTCTCTTGCAAGAGCACATTGGCTGATAAATATAAAGATCAATAAAAACTTCAACAAACAAGGCATCTCTTGCCTATAGGCATACTTCCTGAATGACAGGACACAAAAAGAAAAAGAGAGGGAGGAAGAGGAAGGCATAAAAATTCAGACAACACTTGACTGAGGTCCAAACTTATCCAATTGAAACAGAAGTTTGGATGAGGAGGAAGGAATGAGCTCAATGGCTGAGATTCTCACAAGAAAAGCCTAACAATCTGCTGCACAGTTGTGTCAGCTTGTCCCACACAGAAGGCAGTTTCCCAGTATGGATGGTGCCCCTGCAGTCTGGGGTTTGCAGGTTCCCTGGGGTTTGCAGGTTCAGGAGGGGCTGGCAGGCCCCTCCCTAAGCTGCAAAGCACAGGATTCTATTGCATGTTGAAAGTGGAATAATAGCGTTATAACAGTCCAGTGCGTAAATGGCTGTCATCATCTACATTCTGCCTTTTCTTCAAAACAGGTATTCATTGTAGCTTATAAAACAAAAGAAATGCAATATAGTTAAAACACATGAAGGCCAGCATGAAAATGGAATTAAAGAACCAATAAGTTTTTTAAAAAAGATTAAAAAAATAAGTGAAAAGTAATAGCATTAGTACACCCTATGAAAATCCTTTCCTCAAGAACATTCAAAACCATTTATTTTCCATGGCTCATCATGGATGGGGAGAACCTGCAAGCATTCTTTAAATCTCTATTCCCCACTATTGTAAACTCATTGAAGTAACCGAACGTGCATGACAGTTGATTTGCTACACTCCCATTGATTCAGCAGGCTGACATGATTTGGGGCTGATAACTGGATTATTGCCTTGTCATTCAATCCCTTGGTAGATGATGATAGACACCAACCATTTTAAAACAAATTTGCATGAGTAGGGATGAATTCAAAAGGCTGCTTTAAAATAATGATTGAATTCAACTGCCTTCAGAAGGACAGCAGGGATGGGCCTATATAGGCCTCCCTAGGGAGGGAGTTCCATAGTCTGGAAGCAACTGCCAAGAGTCCTCTCTCTCTAGTTCCTACCAAACACACCTGAGAAGCTGGTGGGACAGAGAGAAAGGCCTCTCTAGGTGATCTTAAAGTACTCATACTAACTTCCAAGGAGTGCTGAGCCCAGGTCAGAGGTTAGACAAAAGCTTTCCAAAAATGAACGGATGCTTGAGATGAAGGACAATATATCTGGTGTAAGGTGGAGTCTCTGAAATAATGAATCAGGCAGTTTTCTTTCCCAAAGGAAATAAGGAATCCTTCCCCTTTACGGCCCCTGAAGATTTTCTACACATTTCAAAACTCAGCATCTTTCCACTCCACCATCTACCACTTATGAACTTTGTAGTGTCTCCCTCTACTCTCCTTGTTCTCTTCCAGGGATGTGCCAGCTGATCTCTAATCTCTCTGATTTCCTCTCTATTGTACTTTGGTTCCACTCTATTCTGCCTTGGTTAGACCTTGACCCGGGAAGGAACACTGCCGCTTCTCTGCTGCTTCCCTGCTGCTCGGGCTCTGCAGTTCCCTCCTGCTCATGCAAGAGCCCTGCCTGCGCCCCGCCTGCGCCCCATCCCTTCCTTCTGCAGTGCAGCCTGGGAGTTGTAGGCTGCACTGAGGAGAGGAAGCGCGACCGGCCCAGCTCCAGAGGCTCCACACTGCAGGTGAGTGCTGCCCAGGCCTGTGAGAGTTGCGCAAGCGTGGGTCATTTTCGGCTAAAAGCCGAAAAGAAAAAAATACGTGTTTGCTGCGCATGAGGGCCTTGAGCATGGCGGAAATGGGAGTGCGTCATGCAGATCACTCCTCACATTTAGGAGACGCTCAAGGGGCCCTTTCGCTTGCAAACTGCCATGCTAAAAGGGCCTTCATCTGGAACACTGTGTCCAGTTCTGGGTGCCTCAATTGAAGAAGGATATTGACAAGCTGGACCGTGTCCAGAGGAGGGCGACCAAAATGGTGAAGGGTCTAGAAGCCATGCCCTATGAGGAGTGACTTAGGGAGCTGGGGATGTTTAATTTGCAGAAGAGAAAGTCAAGAGGGGACATGACAGACCTGTTTAAATATTTTAAGGGATGTTATGTCAAGGAGGGAGCGGGCTTGTTTTCCACTGCCCCAGAGACTTGTACAAGGAGCAATGGATTCAGTGGATTTCCAAAAATGGATTCAATGGATTTCCAAAAAGCAAAAATAAAATAAATAAAATAAAATAAAAAATCAAAACTAGGTCAACAAATCAGCAATAAGATACTTCAAATTTGTGCGTTGAGATACCCCAGATCTTGAACTCTTTGAGTTCAAATACAATGGGACATCAAGCTACGAGGACATTTTCTGCTTGTGAACATGTGACGATGAAATATACTTCTCGATCTAAGGAATCAATTTCAGTTATACACAAATTACAATCATCAATTTCTAACTATAACATGTAACAATTGAAATAAAAATGGAAGTGGGACTTATGTTATAATAGAAATGATATAGACTGGAACCAGATTTGGATCTGTCAGCCACTGATATCTATTTCTGCATATGTTCGGAAAAAACACAGTTTACCAATGGTATAGTACCCTCATTAAATTGCAGCTGGTTCAATCATGTGGCTTTGAACTTGATATTTACAGGATTATTTTCACAACCCTTAAAATATAGCAGGGACATGACTTGACTTGAAGAACTTGCCAAGCTCCAAAGGCCGCAGGACTCACTTCAGAAGTTCATGGAGAGTTTTCCAAACATGAAGGCATGTTTTTGCTAACAGAATGTGCTTTTGGTTTGAAGTGAATCAAAATGAAACAAGTGCATCTGGCAATCTTCATGTCCAAAAGAAATATGAATCTTCCTCTTCTGTGGACTCTAAAGATCTTCTACTTACCTAAAATTCAGTCCGTCTGTCTCACATTCAGTTATCAGCACCTTACGACCTTTGATTCCTCTCTCTTTGCTCTTTTCCATCTCTAAGAGATCAGCTAAAACATTAATAAACAAAGCAGCCCTTCCTTACAATCTGAAAGACATTGCTCAAAAAGAAATAGGAGTGGCAAAGGCAGAGGAAGACAAGTAAACTCAAGAATGAGTTGATAGAGCTACAAAATTCTCCAGATACAACAGAAGAAGTCCATGTAGAGAAGGAAGGAATGGGGTAACAGCTCAAGAAAACTGAAAGAGAGGGGCCTGAAGTCCCATCTCTCCCTCTGCCCCAGCCCCTTCCAGAAGATCTCAGACACATGCAGTCCAGTGTGTCTGTGTTTTCCATCCACTGACACTTTCCCCACAATGTGGCTCAAGAAACCATTGCATTCTGGAAAGACTGACAAAGGCACAGGATGGAAGGGTGACAGGGGTGAGAAGAATGCCCCGCTGGGATACAAAGGGATAAAGTTAGGGTTAGGGTTAATAGCATATGGCTTTATTCACTAGGCCAGTGGTTCTCAAACTGTGGGGCCAGACCCTAAGAGGGGCATAATAGTTGCTCAAGAAGCGAACAGGAAAAGTAAGCCTGAACTACAGCCACTATGAAAAAGAAGAGCATGCCTCTGTGTGTGTGCGTGCGTGCGTGCCTGCGTGCGTGTGTGTGTGCGCGCATTCATGTATTCCCATCAAGGATTGACTGGTCTCTGTATAAGAGCAATGCAAAACATCTTCCCCTATTAGGCCTTCCTCTAACCTCAGACAGAGCAAAAATCCACCTCCCTTTTTAAATGCTTTTCCTACTCTGCTTCTCCAAATATTCCATTGCAGGTGCAGCAGTTGCATGCCCCTTAGCAACCATGAGAACTCAGTGTTAAGACGGAGAACTCATGTGGCACAAGGGGCCTGAGTGTGTGTGAGAGAGGCATAGGATAACGCACGAGGGGGAAACAACATTCTCGTGTAGATGTAAAGAGAGTCACGGGGTTAAAAAAATTGAGAACCACTTGTCCTCTTTTGTAGCAGAGACTCTTCTTTCTGAAACACTGCCCCCTAATTTGTCTGGGTATTCCTCTGTGCTGTAAAACTGTGGATGATACAACTGAGTTTGTGTGCATAGAGGAAATCTTTTTCCTCCTCCTTTTTTTCCTCCTTTCTTGTGCCTTATGGAGTCTGCTGTCTCCTTCCTCACTCCACCTCCCCACATTTAATCCAAATGAAACTCTGCTCTCAGGCTGAATAAGCATCTTTATCTATCTTTTTTATTTATTTTTCTTGTTAACACACTTTTGAATAATACACAACTATATTTAAGAGGAAATAGCCAATCACATAAAATAACATACCATAACTAAACTAACTAAACTAATACACAAACTATCTAAACTGCTAGACAATTATTAAACCATAATCAAGGGGAATACGACATATAAAAATACAATTTTGACTTCCAGCTCCTCAGAAAATGGCTACTGTTTTCCTTTGTTATACTTCCTTATTACCTTGAGATCCACCAGCAGTGCCAGCATCTCCTTGAGAAGTGGCAAATTATACCTCAAAGGAGGTCTGAGAAAGGGAGGTAACCACTGGACCTTTTCACTGTATATACTGGTACTAACTGCAAGACACCATCCGAGAGTCAAAAGAATGTTTTTATTGAGGCAGTTCACAGACACATGCAAACAATCAAACAGTCTCATGAACTATACAAAGCTAGCAAAGGTAAAGGAGAGAAAGGCTGGACAGGGAGAGATTTTGGGGCAAAGTAGGTGCTAATTACTGTTCTGTGATAGATGATGACTCTGAGGTCGATGAGCAATTGATTGTGCCAGGAGCAGAGCCAGTGATTGATCAAACCAGCTTGCAAACATCCTCATCAGTTGAAAGACAAGAGGAGGCAGAGTTGCCCCACCCAGCTCCAGAGTGAGAGGGAGCCAGCATTGATTTGGAGGAATTTCAGTCACCTGTGCCCCTTAGCCCCCAATCACAGTGGAGCCTGAAACGGACAGCTCAGAGGGAAGCTGTGTTGGTCGGATTAAGGAAACAATGACAAGTAACACCTGTTTCACTAGCTATTTAAGCCTGCCAGCGTGGTTTGCTGTTTGCTTGTGGCAAATTACTGTGCAAGCCTCTTGATGCTTGTACTCCAGCTCTCTCAACCCTTTTGGACGGACTTTTGGCTTCCTGGACCTTTTGGATTAGACTTTGACTCAGCTCGGCTCAGCGTTTCCATTAGTTGTTTGTGTTGGATACGGCTCACTACTTCCTCTTCCTTCTAGGTCAAGTACCTTCACTTCCCCTTATTTGCTGGCAGAGAGGCACAGGCAGGGAGTTGGACTCTGACATGTTCCAGAAGAAAAAGATTAAAGCAAGGTGTCTCAAACAGGAGTTTTAAGGTAGCATAGGGGATGAGAACCAGGGAGCCAACAGATACAGTGACATGCTTACTTGCATCCAAGTTACTATGAATTGTTGGACTTGAGACAGGGTTTAAGCAGCCTGTTTCCTGCCCTGAAGGGAAATGTGTAAAATGCTCTCTTGCAGGGTAAACAAAAGGGGTCCAGAATGGACTAATGATCTTAACTTCAGGTGACAAAGCATTGATGGAAGTTGTGATAGTCTCTTAATTTCTGGGCAGGTGAGGAGGAAAAAGGAGAGTTTTCACAGGAAGAGGTTACAAGTTGACGATGATCAGTTGCTTCATTACGACACTTTTGTTTGTTACTGTACTTGTCATTGAGAGGATTATCACAAACCCATCAGTGCTGGGGCTTTCTGACTAATCCTTTTGAGCTTATAACCTGGCCATGCTGAGGTCATCTGCCTTAGCATGCAGCTTCCAACTAGAGTCCTTGTCCACAAACCTTCCAGCCATAAGTGTGTGATTTTTATATTAGAAGTGATATCACCAATTAAATAGTATTTTTTGCCAATTAGACTATACTGTGGAGTGGGGGTTTACAGCATGGTAACACAGAATCATAAAATCATAGAATCATAGAGTTGGAAGAGACCACAGAGGCCATCCAGTCCAACCCTCTGCCATGCAGAAACCCACATCAAAGCACTCCCGACAGATGGTCATCCAGCCTCTGCTTAAACAGCTCCAGGGAGAGACTCCACCACACTCCAAGGCAGCATATTCCACTGCTGAACAGCTCTGACCATCAGAAAGTTCTTCCTGAGGTCTAGGTGGAATCTCTTTTTTTGTAGTTTGACTCCATTGCTCCTTGCCCTAGTCTCTGGAACAGCAGGAAACAAGCCTGCTCCCTCCTCCGCATCCCTTATCTATCTTTGTAAATTTCTCCACTATTAAAAATGTAACATAATTAGTACTCTGCTGAAATAAAATTTCTTTATCCTAATACTGTTCTATAATACATCTAACCTTATCAATTAATCAAACTGTCTTACTGTTTCTCTCCTCCCAATTGACATTAAAAACAGTATAACCTCTCCCACTGTTTTTTTAAATTCAATAAGAGAACCATTTCTCAATAACGTCATCAATTTATGCATCTCCGCCATGTTCAATAATTTCATTAGCTAGTCTTCTTTAGATGGAGTTTCAAAAGGTTTCCATTCCTGAGCACAGAATATTCTCATATCCATGATCATGTATTGTATAACTCTCACAGACTTCTTATCTATCAAAAACAGTGTTGGTCTCAGTTGAATTTTGATCTTCAAAATCATAGAATCATAGAAATGTAGAGTTGGAAGAGACCACATGGGCCATCCAGTCCAACCCCCTGCCATGCAGGAACACCCTCAAAGCACTCCCAACAGATGGCCATCCAGCCTTTGCTTAAAAACCTCCAAAGAAGGAGACTCCACCACACTCCGAGGCAGCATATTCCACTGCCAGACAGCCCTGACCATCAGGAAGTTCTTCCTGAGGTTCAGGTGGAATCTCCTTTCCTGCAGCTTGAATCCATTGTTCCTTGTCGTGGTCTCTGGAGCGGCAGAAAACAAGTCCACTCCCTCCTCTACATGGCATCCCTTCATATATTTAAACATGGCTATCATGTCCCCTCTTAACCTTCTCTTCTGCAGACTAAACATACCCACCTTTCTAAGTCTATCCTCATAGGGCATGGCTTCCAGGCCCCTCACCATTTTAGTCGCCCTCCTCTGGACTTGCTCCAGCTTGGCCATGTTCTTCTTGAATTGGGGTGCCCAGAACTGGACACAGTATTCAAGATGAGGTCTAACCAAAGCAAAGTAGAGTGGTACCGGTACCCCTCTTTGGTCTAGACATCATACTCCTTTTTTTTTTAAGTAATTTTATTAAAGTTCCAACATATAAAACAAACAATTATCATTGTATTCTCAATTGTCATATTACAACTGTCTTCCTTCCTCTCTGGATTACAATCTTTATCATTCCATTGAACTGTTATCAATGCATCACAATAAATTGTTAGTATTATCTACTTAATTCGTTAGTTCCTGTTTTTCTACTCAACTTTACTTGTTCCATGATATTTCTCTGAATTTTATCTTGTAAGAACCTTTAATACCATGAATTATGTATTATTCCCTGTCAAGACCCCTCTCGCTTCCAAAATCATCTGCCATTCTTTATAGATATCAGCATCTGATTTCCCTGATGCCACACTCCTATTGATGCAACCGAGAATTGAATTGGCTTTCTTGGCTGCCGCATCACAATGTTCAGCTTGTGGTCTATTAAGACTCCTAGATCCCTTTCACACATACTACTATCCAGCCACGTGTCCCCCATTCTATATGTCTGTATTCCATTTTTTCTACCTACGTGTAGGACCTTACATTTCTCTCTGTTGAATTTCATTTTGTTAGCCTTGGCCCAGCTCTCCAATTTGACCAGGTCATTTAGAATTTTGATCCTGTCCTGTGATGTATTAGCAACCCCTCCCAATTTGGTGTCATATGCAAATTTGATGAGCATGCCCTCTATTCCTTCATCCAAGTCATTGATGAAGATATTGAACAGCACTGGGCCCAGGACAGAACCCTGTGGCACCCCGGTAGTCACTTCTCTCCAGGATGAAAAGCAGCCATTGGTGAGCACCCTTTGGGAATGGTCAGTCAACCAGTTACAGATCCACCTGACAGTAGCCCTGTCCAGCTCGTATTCTCCATAAAATGATGTATCATCATCCAAATTGTCTCTCCTATATCACAAGTCCACCACATATGGAGGAAAAAAAATCCCTTCCACTTGGTTACATTTCCAATACTTATTTAGAGAGCCTTTATACAGTTTAGAAATTTTTTCAGAAGTTAAATGCCACCTCATCTTGTAACATTTTTGTTTCAAGTTGTAACTTAAAGTAAACTTTATGTCTTTTCTCCACATCCATCCCCATTGATCCAATTGGATAAGGTGGCCCAGATTTTGGGCCCATTTAATCATGCATTCTTTTACTTTTTCCTTCTCCAGTTCAAATTTCAACATCTTCTACATTTTAGCTGTTAAATGCTTGTCATCTTTACACAGTTGGTTTTCAAAATCTGTTTTCTCAATATCAAAACTAATTTTTTTTATCAATTTTAAATCTTTGAGATGCCTGTGTGTATGAAAACCATCTTAGGTCAAAACCCCTTGTGTCCCCCTCCTCATTTGTCTTCCATTGCATTTTTCCTTCTTTCACCTTAATTAAATCTCCATATGTTACCCATTTTTCTTTGACCATGGTTTCTTTTCCAAAAAAGAGCTTCATAAGGTGAAAACCCCAAAAGCATGTTAGGGCACAATTGTTGTTTATGCTTTGTTCCACGCTCTAAATATGGCCTGCACCTCTTTTCCCATCTTACTTCTCTCTTCTTCCTAGCAGCTTTGACCAATCCTTCCACCTTTCTCCTCTCCTCTCCTTCTACTGGAAGAGGAAAAAGGCAGAGTGGAGAACAGAGGTTACCAAGTACTTATTTCCAGTGCTTTCAATAAAGATGCAGGAGAGAAAGTGACTGTGTTGACACAGAAGGGAAATCCCAAGCATTCCAATATGGTAATATTGAAATGGACTGGGACCTAGGACAGGCCCTCTACTTAATTAGTGTGATTTTTGCTAAGCTTGAAGATAAATAATGTCTTTGGTAAGATACCAATCTGGATGCTCAACTGAATGGGTCCAAGAAAGACGTTGTGAAAGATACAGGGATGTAGAAGTGTTTCAGAGAGACTCCAGTGGGTATTACTCAACCAATAGATTCAAGTTATAAGAAAGGCAAGTCTGACTGAGTCTTACAAAGAACTGCCTATGGTAAGAGGTGTGAAAAACTCTGAAGCGTTTCTTCTAGCCATAGCAGCTAAGGGTTGGGGAACATGTGGCCAGTCAGATCATGGACTGCAACTCCCATCATCCATTACCATTGGCCTTATTGGTGAGAGAGCCTAAGTCCAGCCACATGCCCTGTGGTGGTTATCCTCACATATCCTGTAGGAAATGTGAGTGTGAAACAGCCCACAGCTATCACGAGAATCAAATGGAATGTTCTAATTATGTGGTCCCCTCTACTCAGTGCAGAGTAATGAAAATATGAGTCAGCAAGAATAATGAGCACAGAAATCCAGTTGGAAACAAATGTTTTCTCATCCCATGACAAAACTTTAATGAGAGGAAAGCGAATCTAATCTTCTGACTATTCTTGAATTCAAACTCTAATGTATCCATGCAGCTTTGGGCATAGCCACTGTCTTCTAACTTCTGCTTCTCTGTACCACATCATAACTGCTCAGGTATCTTCACAGCTGAAGAAATAAGAACTCTCCACTATGCTTCTTAATATTTCTTGTTTGTTGTTGTTTCCAACTTCTGGTGACCCTAAAGTCAACCTATCACATAGTTTTCTGTGATAAGAAAACCCCAGATGTACCCAAGGTTACCCAATGTATTTCAAGTGGGGGATTGAACCTCAATGCTCAAATCACTGCAACATGGTGTGTCTAATAAAATTTCTTACCATAACCTGGAAATATTGGAAACTATCCTATTAGTGAGGAATGTGGGCATAAGTCAACTTACAGCTATGTCCGTCTTCTTCCTCTTCTTCTTCCTCTTCCTCTTCCTCTTCCTCCTCCTCCTCCTCCTCCTCCTCCTCCTCCTCCTCTTCTTCTTCTTCTTCTTCTTCTTCTTCTTCTTCTTCTTCTTCTTCTTCTTGGTTGATGCAGAGATTGGTATTGGCTTCTTTCCTCTGTAGTGACCAACATCTCCCCCCTCACAGATTTACCATAGAGGTGCTGCAGATCCCACCCCCCCAGCCATTCTGAAGCAGGTGGAGTGGGTCATCAGAAAAGCACTTGTCAATATCACTGTAGTCTGAGAAAAAATTTTTTTGATTTCATACACTAAGATCTCTGGAGGAGTCCAGCAGTCTGTGTGGACTTCTGCAGATGATGTCATCATTTCACATCTGGCTACAGGGACATAGCCAGATATTTGTCCATGCATACACGCACACTCCCCATGAATGAATGGGGAGGTATGGTGGCTCTAGAATAACTGGGAATCAGCAATTGGTCAAATGTAAACAACATCAGCATGCAAATTTACTACGTTACATTGAGACATACAGGATTCCAGCACTATAGTATTAGGAAACAGAGCAGCAGATGGAGCAGCCTGGGATTCTTCAGTCCCATTGGAAGGTGACATCCACCCCCTTCATTTTTTCCTGATAAACACGGTCAAAGTATTCACTCTGTGCCACTGTCAGATAGTTCTTCCAGTCCCCAGAGATCCCTAGAAGAACAAAAGAGGGAACAGTAAATAGACAGCAATTCAATCAGCACATTGAAATTCATTGCCTTGAAATCACCATCCCTGAGCTATTTTCACAGCATTGGTGAAGTCCCTTTCTATTGCATTGGTGAAGTCCCTTTCTCTTGAAGTCCCTTTCTATCTCAACTGGCCATCTCAGTCAGTAGCCATCACACAATGGATGAAAGACAGCACTGTCAGGAAAACCCTTTCAGTGTAAGAAGAGAGAAAATCAAGCCTGGCCAAACATTCTAGGCATTGCACATGTACAAAGGCTGTCCATTTATTTTCAGCAACTCAAAATTAGCAGGAAGTGGGCATCAGGCAAGCAATTATGAAGAATTCCCAAAGCAATACCATGCATATCACTCAGTATTCTCTATACCCACAAAACCACAGTGCAGTCTTCAGGTGCAATGAAGGACCTTCTCCAGTTGCCAATATCCAAGTAAGATACAACTGACAATCAAGTCATCTTCGTTAGATGGAAAAATGGAATGCTGCCTTGTTCTGTAATTTAGGAGGCAAAATGCCAGTGGCCACTCTTTGAGCTGAAGCAAACACCCACAAGCCAATTCGAGACACAAGTCCCCATCCCACCTAAGCTCTGCTTTTACCTTTCCTCATCAACTTCCCTTTCTTTTGATCAAAATATTCCTCTGGCAGCAGGGTGAAGTTGGACATCTTGTTGTCCTTCATCTTCTGGAAAGAGGCATTTTCCAGCACAGAGTCTATTTGCTGGCTGTTCAGATCTTTCCCAAGGATGTGGCAGAGCCTTTCAACACTGCCTCGGAGATTCTGGGGAAGACAAGAAGTGAAAAAGACTAGGAACCTTCAGTCTCACACAGTATTTCCATGGGGACATTTATCCCTTGCTACATGGTGGCATTTTTGCAGGGGTCCTTGAGCCACAATGATTCCAAGATGTCTCTTGCCTTATATGCTACTGTTGGGCAAACAAGACAGAAGGATAGGAGAAGAATCTTGGCCTCTCACTGTCAGGTGGAAGCTCCCTCCTTACCCTCTTGTCTGAGACTGTATCTAGCAAGGATAGCTCCCAGCATCTTAAGCATGGGACCTTGAATTGGACATGGAAATTCAGTTTGTAGGACAACACCTCTTCAACTGTTGAACAAAAGAGAGTCCAGTGGGCTTGTAAAATGTGAGTTTATTGTAGAAACTGGAATGATTACTTTGGATCTATAAATATGGTAGCCATCCATGAAAGCCATCCAAAGAGAGGGAAGAGGTTAAATATGAGATAATAATACTGAATTACAAATGTCTCACTGGTTGAATCTTATGTATGGGAGGAAGCTAGCAGTCCTTACTGGGAATGGAATACTGCATGTCTCCCCTCTCAGAAATATAGATTGCTTTCTCAGATGGGGAGACAATGGCCCATTTCACATGCCAATCCTGTTGCAAAGTGGCCTCAGGAGCTTCACGAGATTGCAAGGACATTTCACATGATGTCCTCTCAACCACTCGACACTCCCAAGGCTAGTAGGTGGCAATCACACATTATATCATTTTCGGCTCATTGCTGAAAATGATGCGTGATCGCACCTCCCTCCTGGGCTCCACCTTGCATGCGGAGGCTCCAGACACATGGCCATCACACTTCCTCCCCTAGTGCAGCCTGGGAAGTACCCGGCTGAGCTGTGGAAGGAAGTGGCAGAGCGCTTATGCTTCCTTCCAGCCAAGATGGACCTAGTGCGGAGCGGAAGCAGAAGGGATGCTAGTGCCTCCCGGATGAGGCTTCTTGCGTGATCCCCTTGCAACACCAGTGGCACCAGGTAAGGCACGAAAAGGGCCAAAGAGATTGGCCACATTCCTGGAAGAAGGGAGGAGTGACCTCAACAGGAAAAGAAGCAAAGGAAATGTTGTTTGTATCCTGATCTAGAGAAAGACTGAAGGGCAAACTCTATTGCTCCTAACCTGCTCCCATGATCACATGAGAAATGGATCAATTATCTTTTCACTTCTAACACTCTGCATATGATAAGACACTCTGTAAATTGAACTGCTTTTTTAACCACTGAGAAGAGAAGCAAGGATGTTTGATCCTTGACTGAACTATTTTACATAAGGTCCTAGAATTCCAAAAAAGTGAATATTGGCAATGGTGTAGATGTGTGACTGTAGCCAGAATTCCAACCATACATGCTGCAGATCTTCATAGGTGAAGAGGAAGAAGTTGGGTCTGTCCTTCATCTTCATCCAGCCTTTCACATGGTCAAACCAGGAGCCATATGGAACTGAAAGAGCAAAGCAGAGGCAAAGAAGGCATGTAAATGCATGAGAGAGTGTTATGATATTGGAAAGGAACTGGGGAAATAAGATCTCTCTCTGCCACTAGTACACGAAAGGGGACACTGCAGCCTGAAGCTCTCTTCTTGCCTGCCAAGAGTTGCAGTCTGGTTTACACTGAAGGCTCCCCACTGACCCAAACCCCTTTCCCAAGTTCTCATCTCCACCCAAAGGAAAAGGGTTTCCTATCTCTGGGTGGACACCACAGGAGGGATTCCACTGTCCTTGCAGTAAGCAAAGAAAAGCAGCTGAATCACAGACCCAAGCAGTTCTTAGAAGTGCCATCTGAGAAGTGAACTCCCCCCTTCCCTTTTCTTTTGGGAGAAGAAGGAAGAGTGGGAGGAGAAAAGAAGATTGATCTTGGCTCTTCCTAACTGAGAAGCTCCAGTCAGTACTGGGAAAGAGTACACTCCTCCCTCCATATTTGCAAGCTTGACCTTCACAAATTTGATTATTCATGAGACATGGGCATGCCTTCCCACCCCACTTTCCTCCTCCCATTCACTTGCCTTTTGTCTGGAGGAATGGGCCTTCCTTCACTGTGCCCAGACAAAAGGCAAGAGAATGGGAGGGGGAATCCCTGGAAGGGAAAAGGAAGTAGAACACAGAGGGGAGGTCTTATTCATGGTTTATCCACTTTCACAAGGATCCTGAACCCGAAATGCCTCACAAAAGTGGAAGGGCCACTCCTGGAAAGGGTGGATAAAAGAACTCTTCAGTGGTGGTTTGATGGTATAACTGAATCAACTTTTGGCTTGGTTTGGTGAAATCTAGACTTCAACACCCTGGAGCCAAAATCTTCTGGGCCTGGCAGTGTCCCACTGCATTCTAAGCAATGGAAGAAACTCTGAGCGTGAGTGCTGCTTGTAAAAGAAAAGAAAAACCCTGCATGCTGCAGGTTGTGCAAGCTGTTTCAAAGGATGGAGATAACTTGTCATAAACTCTCTAGAAGCACACTTCCTGCAGTTGCCAGATGTGAATGTGTTGAAAACAGAACTTAGAAAATTTTATGGCAGGGCAGTGGCCATTCTAATGGAGAACTCTGGGATTTTGAGTCTTAAAAGAGAATACTTCCCCAGCTTTATAAAAGAATAAGGAGGCTTATAAAACCTGCTCAGGAAGTACTCTGCTTCATATCTTTGCCTCTTGGAGATGTTGTGCTCACTGAAGGGGATTTCCCCCATGTATGTACAGAATAATTTGCATGTTGCTGTTCCATACAGATGTTGCCAGAGTACTATATACAATAAAAAGTGAAAACAGTCACAGATTTAAGACTTGACTTGGCTTGACTTGAGAAAGACTTGACTTGAGAAAACAAATAATGGCGAAACCAGATACAGTCCTCCCTCCATATTTGTGGGTTTGACCTTTGCAAATTTGGGTATTCACAAGGAATGCCCACACACACACATAATTTCCTCCTCCCATTCTCTTGCATTCTTCACTCCAGGGTTGTGAGGCTTGTGTTAAAAAAAGATCTTTTTCCTTTTGGGTCAGTAAAACACCCCCCATTACTGGAAGTGTGTCCTCTTTGCCATGTGGTTGCACATTCTGCTGTGTAATGGTCAGGTGCTCTCCTTGCTCCTACTTCTCCTTTCGGGGAGGCATCTCCTTTCTCAAGATGCTGACTGGAAACAGCTAGAATGCCAGAACTCAGTGCTTTGCTCTTCTCCATCTGAGGGGAAGGTACTGGTAAGCCCGTTACCCTGTTTTTTTTTGCTTCCTCTGGGAGCGCTGGGGCCAGAGGCAAATGAATGGGAGGAGGGAGCTCCAGAGGGGAATGGGAGGGGAATTGTGGGGGGGAGGAGTTGCAGTTTTTCCACTTTCTTGAGGGTTCTACACCCTGAATCCTCATGAATGTGGAGGGGCCACTTTATTCTATACATTGTCTGCCCCACTACTTTGAACACTTATATCTCATGCTCATCCTTCGTTACTAAGTAGGATGTTTCAGGGTGCTCCATTGCTTTATTCTCTTCTCAACGCTTGTCTAAAGTCTGCCACTTTGGGCCCTGAAATTTCACAACTTGGGTGCTCCTGACCTGGGAATCCTTAGAGATCCCTTAACCCTCTTAACTGCCCCATTGCGACACTAGTGAGGAATATGTGTAATATATCCTACAACACCACAGCCAAGGCCTCATTATATCCTTTCCACACTTGATCAGGTCAGTTACACCAAACTGTTCAGGACTTTTATTGAAAGACAACCAGTTTACGAAATATGGTTCACCCTCCAACCCATCACAATCTGTATCATAGGACTATTTCAAAGACTAAATGGGATAGCCAAATGCACACAGCCTTCTGGCAGTAGAGGAGTTTCAGGCAAATCTCAGACAAATAAAATAACATTGCCTAAATTCTGACAAATCCACCAACTCTGAATTCCCTCAAAGAAGACATGATAGTCACACGAAAGTCAGAGCCTTTGGTCCTGGTCCTCAAGAACTGACTTCTGCTTCTGGCTAAAAGAAGGGAAATGGGCGCCAATGCTTAATGACTGTGGGTTTGCTGCATATGTGTTGAAAGAGGAAGCTAAATTGTTTCTTTGCACACCACCTTGCCTCAGGAACCTCTCTAACAACTCTTTCATTGTGTAAGAGGATAACAATGGATAAGCTGCAATAATTTACTGTGTGGCGGAGAAGGGATGTTCTGATTGAAAGGCTCTGAATGTCTTGAATGGCATTCTATGAGTAATTGTAGTCAGTGGTCAACATGTTATACTTAATGAAGTCTCAAGGGACCAACCTTTGTGACATCACCGATTGCTGACACAGATCTCAGGTTTGTGCCCAGAAATCTCAGAGCCTGGGGTGATCCTGACCTGGCAGTTCTTTCCCTTGACCCAATTTCATTGTCCCACTGTTACACAGGAAAAAAGAACTCTCTGCTTTCTGACAAATCCACAGATTCCTGCATTTCCTCACAGAAGGTATAACAGTCACACATAGGTCACAACCATGTTCTCAGGGCCTAAAGAGCCGATTTCTAATTCTGGCTGAAAAAAGGGAAAGGAGGTACAGCGGTCATTCACCATTGGTCTCCTGCCCTTTATACTGAAAAAGTCAGCTGATTGTTTCTTTCCATACCATCCCCCTTCAGGAATGTCTCCAAGAAATCATCCATAGTCCCAGGGTCCTGGAATCCTTTGAAGGACTTGGAAAAGTGGTAGTGTGAGACTAGCACGTCTTTGGGATTACGCAGGACATAGATAACCTGTAAGAGGCAGAAGGGTTACATTTGGGAGGGTGACATAGCCAGCATATAGCATCATTTCTTTCTTATGATTAGATCATGTTATCTTAGAATCAGAATAGCCATCAAAAAGTCCTCTCCATGCTTTACTGCACTATAGATCATCTTGTTGTAGATGGAGAGAATAAGCCCCAATTCCGCAAATCTTTCTTGCACTCCAAGATGAGAATAAAGGTTGACTTCTTCTCCTACCTTGGCCTTGGAAAGGAGAAAGGACTTCGGGAAAACCTGGAATGGCAGGTGAGAAGACAGGAATCTGGGTGGAGGATACTTCAAGGCTGCTTCCAGGCCTTCATCAGTCTCAATCCATGGTGACCGGTTCCACACGATCTCATTGCGTACCCATGATGGGTCCCCGCCATGTTGGACTAACCCCAAGATCTCCAGCATCCAGTGGGTACCTGGGTAGGAGTCCACTTATTATAAAGTAGCCTCTTCTTCTCCAGCCCTCTTGGTTCTGCTAAAACCCCTTCAGTTTGTTTAATCCCCCTTCCTTTCCATTGTCCAGTGGTAATTTCCTTCCTTTCCAAATCGAGAAATTAATCAAAAGAAATGGAATTGATTGTTTGTAAGGAGGCAGTAGATATATTTATGATTCCCTAAGAGGAAAAGAAGAACTAGTTCAAAAAGATGAGACATATTTCTTTGCTTGGTGGGGTGGGGAACAAATGAGGATTTCCACAAAAATTTTACTTTTGGAATCCAAGGAGACTTTTATTGAGAATGGGTTGCAGGTGGTCCTGGGGTGAAAGAAAGTAAAGTTCCGGGAAGGAAGGGTTTAAATAAAGTTGGGTGTAGAAACAAATGCCAAAGCACGGTGTAGAGGATTAGCTCTATTTTTTAAAACAATGATTATTTCCAGTTAGAATTATAAGCCCTTTCGCCAAATAGTTACCATAACAGTTAGAGTTTGTGAAGTCAGTTTTTTTCTGTTTTCTCCAAACCTGTGATACAAAGAATATTCACAAACATTCTCATCCAGGATGAGAAAGGATGGGTCAACACACTGGGACACTCCACTGAGAAAATGGTGAACTGCTATCAGATTTTTCATATTTGGAGACTCAAAAGATTTGTTTCTGCAAATAAACATTGGACATTGTGTAGAAAAAAAAAATAGCAGAAAATAGCATCTTGTGCAGAAAATACACTACCCTGCAAAATATTTTTAATATGAAAACCAAAGTTTGGGAAAACAATTATTTTGAAGAAGAAAGTTACTGATTGCAAGAAACTGATTTTAAAAATGAAAATACTCTAGTAATCTTGTCCCATGAAGGGAAATCTTAGTTAACATTGGATTCAAGTGAGAATTTCAGGCTATTTTGATGTTGCTGTCAGTCTTTCAAGGTGCTTGGCAAAGATTAGCTGTATTTTAAACGTTACAGAAATCTATCATGATAATTTAGTGATACCCCTATGTTCAGAAGCACTGTACGTACAAATGCAAAAAATCAGTCATATCAGCCACCAGCATCCATTGTTTTTGAAATGAGAGTTTAGGTCTATTAATAGAATACATTACCGTGTGGTAAACTGATGATACAGACTATAATTTGTTAAATGACTTGGAATTCTAATATTATGGATAAACACAGAGTGTGTCTTTCCTCCTAATGTACCTGCAATGTGGAAAGAGGGTGGGAACACAATAATTTTTTACCCTTGTATA
Source organism: Cyclura pinguis (assembly GCA_030412105.1). NCBI lineage: Eukaryota > Metazoa > Chordata > Lepidosauria > Squamata > Iguanidae > Cyclura > Cyclura pinguis. Next base: position 11,753,025 of record CM059606.1, on the reverse strand, counting down.
CTCTGCTTCTAAGCAAGTAAAACAACACCCGTTATCACATAAAGGGGGCCCTGTTAGAATGTTAAAAGTCCGGAGTCCAAAATTATATAACTGCACTACTGACCTGACTTTGGAAAAGTTACTGTCACTATGTCATCATCCAAGACCTGGAATTCATTTTCCACAGAGATCAGTGTTTCCACTGAGCATCCCATCGTGATGAAAGCAATCTCCTTATAGGTAAAGTAGGCCATAACTGATAAGTTGAAACTGTATACAGAAGAGAGAGAGAGAAGGACTGTGATGCAGCATCCTTAAGACTTTTCAAGATGGGTTCCCTTCCCAATTACTTGCAATAAACAGAACAGAAGTCAGTGTTACTTTGGAAAATTATTTGGTTATATAATTTATATGTGTATGTGTGTGCGTGTGTGTGTGTGTGTGTGCACATGTCTATTGATAAGTAGGGAGATATGCAATTCATTACCGATAACTTAGTATCATTTTGTTGTTGTTGTTTCTTATTTTCCCACTACTTTTGATAACAAGTGAAGTATCTTAAACATGATTGGAGAAGGTTTTGTTCAAAATCCCTCAGAAAATATCTTCAAATGCCTAACAATGCCATTTCCAAGCTCAGAAGAGGATACTGTGCAGATCCTAATAAACAAGGTTCTGAATACATAGAATATCTATAACCTCAGCCATCAAATCTAAAATATGCTGAACTACTCTACTTCCCATCATTCAAATGGCAGACCTAATGCCAATACATCAACTCTCTTGAGGCCATTATGCTGAATTTGTTACTGGAAATCTTAAAATAAAATTAGAACGACTGTTGGACAGCCATCCGAATGTAAAGCAAAATTCTCTTTCCACTTATACACACTCCACACATTGCTTGGGAATGGCTCTGATACTGTAGGCTTGGGATTGACGTTCATGAAACTGTTTTAAAAAGCTGAAAATATAGCAAAGACATTTCTCAACCTATCATCATAATATGTCCCAATGCATACCAGACTTGGATCAGATGTTCCAAAGCACCCTTTCAGAAATGAAGGCAAGTTTGAACAGAGAAAAGATAACTCTGAGGTGAAGTTTCTGAAGTACGTGACAACCCTCATTCCTAAAACAAATACAGAATTCTCCCCATTACTGACGGCTCCAGAAGATTCCCTACTCACCTCAAAATTCAGTCTGTCACTCTCACACTCAGCTTTCAACTGCTTATAATCTTTGATCTCATTTTTAGTCTTTGCCCTACTGCAAGAGCACACCAGCTGATCTCTAAGATCAATAAAAACCTCAATAAGCAAGGCAGCCTGTGTCAACAAACATACAACCTGAATGATAAGCTTAATGTAGTTCCTCGTTTGTTGTATCTACTATGCCAACTTCACTCAAATAACCAGTGCAGAGTGAAATTCTCTGAAACTGGTCCATTAACAGACCCTATTCGCTCTGATGTAGGGGTCAGACAGGGATGTGTGTTGGCTCCCCATCTCTTTAACTTATTTGTGGGGGACTTACCTGCTTTTATGACTTCAATAGACTCTCACCCACCTTCGTTGGGTAATCGGCCACTTTTTGTCCTACAATATGCCGATGACACATTGTTACTTTCATTATCCCAGGTGGGCTTGACAAGAGCGTTGAAAAGATTTTTTGAATACTGTGACAAATATCATCTGCCGGTAAACTATGATAAATCTAAAATACTGGTATTCTGCAAACGATTTGTCCCAAGGACGTGGAAGTTCGGCAACCAGACAATTGAGCAGGTCAAGAGTTACCTATACCTTGGCGTACTTTTCCACTTTAATGGACATTGGTGTAAACAGAGGGATAAGGTAATTCAGGCAGAGAAAAGATCCCTGGCTGCTATACAACCTTTTAATTATAAAAATGGGAACCAGGATATTCTGGCAGCCTTAAAAATCTATAAAGCCAAATTAAGACCTTTACTTCTTCATAGTATGCCTACCTGGATTCCAGTCTTTAATAAAGAGATTGAAAGAGTGCAGTCACGTTTTTTTAGGAGAATACTATCTGTTCCCCTATGTGTTTGCCGTCTGACACTTTATGCTGAATTGGGCCTGAACTCTCTTGAAATTAGTGCCTGGCTGATGACCTTTAAATTTTGGTTTAAGATCCATTTTAGGCCTAATAGATCTGGCCTCCTATGCTTTCTACTATCCAATGCCTGTTATACTAGATGGGTTTCACTGTATGAAAACAAAGTAATGTCCCTGGGCCTAAGATCAGATTCTCTCCTTTTACTAATGGAAACGGAGTGCTTCAAAACTGTTAGGGCCTGCCTCTTGGAGAGGGAATGTCACCTTTCATATCCATCACCCCCTAGGGTCTGTTCCCCGCTGATGCTTGGTGTGTCTCCCCAGCCGGGTAGAATCCCAGATTATTTTCAAACTCTTACGTTGCCAGTGGCAAGAAAGGCCTTTCTACTTGCAAGGCTGAATGTACATCCTTCGAATGTGACCAAGGGCAGATATTTACAGATCCCTTTCTCAAAGCATACGTGCCATTGTGCACAAGCTCCTGATGATCTCTCTCATATTACATTAAGCCGTCCATTGTATTCAAATTCAAGGGAAAAGCTGTTAAGGAGACTATTGGAAATGAATATCTACTTAGATAGGCTATCTGTAGAATAATCATTGGATGATCGAAACCCGCAGGTTACTAGATTAATGGCTAATTTCCTGGTTGAGGTGGCAAATTTATGGTTTAAACTGTCAAGCAAGGATCCTTGATGTTTTATTGATGGGTATATGTTTATGTTATAATATGCCTAATAAAGGTCAATTGAATTGAATTGAATTGAATTGAATGATAATACTCAAAAAGAGAGGGAGGAAGAGGAAGATATACAAATTCAGATAGCAATTGATGGAGGTCCCGAGTTATCCAAATAAAATGGAAGGTGTATAGGGAGAGGAGAAAAGAAGGGGCCCAATGGTTAGGATCCTCATAGGAAAAGCCTAACACTCTACCTGCATGGTTGTGTTAGGTTGTCCTGTGCAGAAGGTAGTTTTCCAGTATGGATGGTGCCCCTGCAGCCATTTAGTGGCCTGGAAGGGCATGGTAACCTGGACAGCATTCAGCAACAAGATGCTGGAATTAAATTATCAATAACACTAAGAAACGGTTTAAAAGCTAAAGTGAAAACTAATAACACTAGAATATCCAATTAAGCTCCTTTCCTTAAAAATATTTATTTCCCCAAAGCCTGTTGAAATTTTAAAAAGTCTTTCCTGCTGGAAGGTAGCAAAAAGAAAGCCATTGCAACCTAATGTCATGTTGACATTGCTCCTTGACGTGGTTCATAACATTACACAACCATGATGATGAATGCTTGTTATAGAATAATAGAATAATAGAACAATAGAACTGGAAGAGACCACAGGGGCCATCCAGTCCAACCCCCTGCTATGCAGAAACACCCATCAAAGCATTCCCAACAGATGGCCATCCAGCCTCTGCTTAAAAACCTCCAAAGAAGGAGACTCCACCACACTCTGAGGCAGCATATTCCACTGCCAGACAGCTCTGACTGTCAGGAAGTTCTTCCTGAGGTTCAGGTGGAATCTCTTTTTCTGGAGCTTGAATCTATTGCTCCTTGTCCTAGTATCTGGTGCTGCAGAAAACAAGCCCGTTCCCTCCTTGATATGACAGCCTTTCAAATATTTAAACATGTCTATCATGTCCCCTCTTAACCTTCTCTTCTGCAGACTAAACATACCCAGCTCCCTAAGCCACTTCTCATAGGGCATGACCATTTTGGTTGCCCTCTTCTGGACACGCTCCAGCTTCTCAATATCCTTCTCGAAATGAGATGCCCAGAACTGGACACAGTATTCCAGATTAGGTCTGTCCAAAGCAGAATAGAGTGGTACTATTACATTCCTCGATCTAAACACCATACTCCTATTGATGCAACCAAGATTTGTGTTGGCTTTCTTGAATGCCGCATCACACTGCTGATTCATGTTCAGCTTGTTGACAACTAAGATTCCTAGATCCCTTTCACATGTACAGTTGTCCAGCCAGGTGTCCCCCAGCCTGTATTTGTGCATTTCATTTTTTTTCTGCCTAAGTGTAGGACCTTACAGCAGGTCCTGCCATGTACTGAGCAGGTCTAGTTAGTACTTGCTATTAGTCATGTTTAAGGGGGTTATCATATACCTTGCTTGATTGGATCCATATTATATTGAATGCATATATCACTGCTGACATACAGCATAGAACATGTGCAGTGCCTTATTGTACTGTAGAAGGAAGTTGGATAGTTTTGATATTGTATGCTGTAAGTGTATAATTTGTACTTGTTCCTGGAAAACAGTGGCTATACAATGAACCTGTGCTGTACTGTGAATGGTTGATGGGATATGAATCATTATAAGAGAAGGCTATATTGTAAAACATGTCGGGATAAGCTGGGAAACTAAACATGTGAGAGGCAGAGAAGTTATCTGATGTACTTTGATGTGTAACCAGATGCTGGACTAGCCTTCAAGGTTTGTTTTATGTTCTAGCCCCGTAAACAGAGATATCTGGTGGAAAAGTTGTATATCAGCAGAGATCAAAGAGAAGCAAGGTTATGGTACAGGGATACTTGGTGATAAAACCAAGCAGGAGGAAAGGGCAATAAAAGAAGAGTAAATGATACACATATTCAAGAACGCGAACAGCTAGAGAGAACCTGGGAAGGACCTGTAACTGGTGAAGTAATGGGACATGTATATCTTCTACCAATCAATGTATAGCACACCAAACAATTATCAACTGAATGTATATAAGTGTGTGGTTAGCTGGTGTTACCCCAAAACATAGGTGCCACAAGGGCCACTCCACGATGTCAATACCTCCTTGCAAAAGTGAGGAATGAATTAGCTCAAATTAGTGAATTAGTGAGAGGGGGGCAACTTAGCAAGACCTTTCTACCAATGTTTACAGGTTTAAGCAGGAAAAGAACCAGCGAGAAATTCAAAAGTAAGCTGAAAATGTGTTTTATTGAGGGGAATTCACTTCTGTATGCACACAAGATACACACAGTCACACATTCACACAGGACCTAACTGAAGAATAAAGGGAGGAAAAAATATGGATAGAGAGGTTGAGGGTTTGAGGTTTTAATTACCAGTCCAGAAGAGCAGTGAAGAAGTTGAAATGTGGCTTAGACTTGTGTCTAAGGGCAGAGCAGATCAAGATTCAGGGGACATAGTGGGGTCCAGCATTTCATCTGACAGCATCTGACTTCTCAAAACCAAGGCTTTATATTCTCTGTTCCCTCCTTGAAGGGATGTGAGTTAATTGTTCTCCCAGCCGAATGGACAATGGGAGTTAACACAGACAATGGGGTCGGGATTGGACTAACAACCCACTAATGTTCACAATGCTTGGGTGACAAAGACAAAATGGATGTTGCAATAGCTATCTATTGTAGGTGCTGCAAGGAAAGAGGAAGGATTCCAGGTGCACAGGGGACGGCTATCTGTCAATCAGTGTCCTGGTGGGCTTCTCACAATTGCGTTCTCTCAGAAACTCCAGGTTTTACTTTAAGCCTATTGTCCACAGGAACAGCATCTATTTTGCCTGACAAATGACCCAGTAGTACCTGATGGGGGTCTTAGGCTTGTCAGGATTTGGCTGGGACTGGCTCCTCTGAGCACACGCAGAGTGCAGACAGTGAGGCAAGACTTCACTGTGGCTGGAGTTTTCAGTCGAGCAGACCAATAGGCTGGAGACACGTTCTTTAAGCTTAGAATAGATTTATGACTGCACACTAAGATAAGGCTTTTCAGCAAGCATTCTACAAGGCAATTAGGAAAGCAAAAACATCAGGAGCAAAGAATAACATGGAAATAAAACGGACAGAATCTCCCCCTTCATAGTATACACAGACAGCAGTGTAACATGACCAGCCAGGAAAATAACAAACTGGTGGACTAGTGAATTGTGTCAGCAGATCCTAGCCTTTTTAAGGGCTAACCATCTCCCTGAACATATGGGGTGACCCAATAATCTTGCTGGCATGTGGCCTTCCCTAGTGCACAAGTTGTAGTCATAACAGACAGGCATATTAACCTTGCACCTGCATTTCTGGCCACATCATCTCATTTTCTGCCGTCCACTTAGAGGAAACCATGTCTGACTCAGCAGAAAACCTTGACAAGGCTGGCTAACCTTTCTTTCTCATATTCACAGTCAGAGTTTTCCCTCTGTTGGTTTCACCTTCTGGTCACCTTCAGATTTCATATCGCTATCAATGCCAATTAAAGTGTATTGCCAATTAAATATGATGTCAATTAGATATGGTGCCCATCCAAACCATACCAGTACTGGTAGCCAGACACGGGTCCTAACACTGATACTCGTCAGTTTCGGCATCTGAAAAGAAACATCTGATGTCACTCTGTATTTCCTATAATAAAGAATACTTCCGTTCATGTTTCACATTCTGAGTACTTGATGGGGAAAAGGTTGAGCCAGATATCACACCTCCATGGGAAGTGTTTTGTAGATCCTGGAGCAGCTATCTAGAAAGTCCATCCTTCATTTCCACCAAAAGCACTTGTGAAAATGAGACAACTCAGAGAAGGGACTCTCCCGAGGCTCCCAGGACCTGATTTTTCATATTTTGGGACTCTATGCTAGAAAAAAAAATGTGAAGAAAACCTGGGGCTTTTTGTTCAAGAAGCAAATTGTTACACAAAAACACCATACAATTTTCTATGTAAAAGGTTTTGTTCTTATACAAAAACAAGATCTTTTGCAAACCAAGGTTTCACAAAGCATATTTCAAAATGTGAAATCTTGTGGCATTTGACAAGTTTCTTGATGGAGTGCTGCAATGTATCAAGATTCCTTTTCTCACCAAGACTGAGAAGAATTTGCAAGTGTTATTTCTCTCTAGTCCCAACTACCATAGACCCACTGAAGCAACTGAACTTGCAGAACTTCTATTGATTCAGCAAGTCTACCTTTTGGAGGAATAATTGGGTTATTGGATTGCAAGTGATTACCTGGGTATGCACATGACAGACAGCAGGCTTTGTAAAAATAATTTTCATGAGGAAGGATGAATTCAAAATGTTACTTTATAATGATGAGAAAGGACATTGATAATTTCTCATTTAAAACATTTTTAAACAAATAAAAAAAAATCAAGAATTCTTTCCCTGCTCTCAGTCAGCCTAGAGAATGTTCTGAGTGAAACTTAACACCAGTGCGTCATCTGACGAATCCCATTTCAAAGCCTTCTGACCCTTCCCACCAATTACTTCTTGAAAATAACATGCACACTACATGAAAGTCTTATAACTGAGGGCCTTTCTGCACTACCCTGTTAGAATGCTATTATTCCACTTTCAACATCCTATGGAATCCTGGGGTTTGCAGCTTAGGGAGGGACATTTAGAATTCTCAGCCAGAGATCTCTTCGGCCTCAGTAAACGTTGACGTTGAAAATGGAATAATAGCACTATGACAGTGTATTGTGGAAAGGCCCTTAAATATTATACAGAATATTCAAAGGCTTGAAAGGACACTTCACTGAAGCATTCAGTACGATATGCAGATGCCAGTTAGGATTAGATGTATTGGCAGAGGTTTTATATTTATAGCTCCACTGAGAAAATCTTTAATATTCGGTTGTCTAGATAAGAATACTCTATTAGGCCTCTCTTAAGAAGAGCTGTACTTCCTGTTTAAAGTAGTGGACTTAAGGCCCAAATCAAATCCTGATTAAGGGCCTTTCCTCACTACATTGTCTTAGCACCCCCCCCCCATGTTCTAATGCAATTGCACTGGCCTCTCAGGGAAAGAAAACCATGCAGGCACAGCTCTGCCATGCCATGGCCCCAGTGGCTGGGGAGAGGTCCTTTCTCCATGTTCCAATTGCCATTTATCTGGCCTCTGAGGGGGAAACAGATCATCTGCTGGACTTAATCCCCTCTCCTACGTCATCTCCTTTTCCATTTTTGTCTTGTCTCATATAGATTGTAGGCCTGAGAAAAGGAAGTTATCCAATTAATGATTTATAAGCCACCCTGGGAAAATTTTTAGTTGAGGAGTGGCGTATAAATTTGATCAGCCTTCCACATTTGTGGCTTTGACTTTCACAGATTTTTACATTTCTTCAACCCCCCCCCCCACTTCAAGCACTTCTTTTTTTCCAGAGGAACCTTCCCTCTTGGTGACTCCAATCAGGCCACATAGCCCTTTAAAAACCCACCTCTGGTCTTCCTTCTCCACCACCAGCCACTGCCTAGCCAGCTAAGGACAGATCACAACCCAGTTTCTCAGCATACAAACTGTTATGGCACTGTGCACCCCCCACGATTGGCATGGTTGCGTGGTTTAATTGGCAAATAATAATAGATTGGCACTATATTAATTGGTATTGACATAAAAGATACCTGAGGTGATAGAAAGGTCACGCTAGAAGAGGCAAATTACTGACTGTAAACATGACATAGCAAGGCAGGTTAGCTGCACTGACCTCTTAGAGAAGAATCGCAGTCATTTTCAGGATGATAGTGCAGCTGCTCTGAAAACAATAGGTGTAAAACCCCAAGCCGGACTATCAGACCTGATTTTGGGAAGGTCCCACCAAATTGTGATTCTTTCAAACTTGGTCCCTGTACACCTGGACATTTCCCTATTATTTCCCCACCTCTCCACAACACTCAGCTATTATGACAAGCATTATCCTTTGTCACCTAAACACTAAGACCATTAGCTCTGTCCGGACTTCATTGTTTGTGTTGCAAATCTCATTGTCTGCTTAGCTGGAAGTGTGAGTCACAGTCATACTTGCAGGATATTTTTCAGGTATAAGAACCCCTGATTTCAGGCTGCCAGTGCAATCTCTCACCATTCTGAATGCCACTCCGTCTGTCTGATTCCCAAACAAGAACTGTCCTTAGGTTCTTGCCTAAGCCGCATCTCTGCTTTTTCTGTTTCTCTCCAGAACAGTAAATATCACCTAAATCCTGCAACATCCTCTATCCCACTTTCTTCCCTTTCCTTCAGTTAGTCCTTGTGCAAGTGTGAGAGGTCTGAGCTTTTGCATGTTTGGGTGAATCTTGTCAACAAAACACGTCTTTAGTTTACATTTTTACTCTTTGGCCTGGCTAGTTCTTTCCTGTGTGGCCCTGTAAACATTGGTAGACAATATCTTGTTAATTTACCCACCCCCCGCAGGTCTCCCACTTTTGAGCTAATTATCCCCCACTTTAGAACAGAGGTGCTGACATTGCAAGTTATCCCCTGTGACACCCACATTTTGGGTTAACAAAACTCACTCTCTCCTGATGGCCCCTCATAGTCAAGGAAGGAGATGGGCAAAAGGGAGGAAGTATAAGGCCACCATGCTTAACACACACACATTTTTATATTTGCAATTTTCCCACCTAAATTTCACCCCATGCCCCTAAGCCTAGTGAAAGTGGAAGGCCAACTTTACTCTAAAGTATGTAAGTAATATATGCTGATCACAACATTGAAAATTTAATCTTGTCTGCCAACAGTTTTTCACTGCCACTGTGATATTCTGCATCAGATGGAGTAAAATTTAATATTGTTTTCCAAAAATTGATTCTTCCCACCAAATATTCAGGTCCCTTCGTGTTTAAAGAAATAAGAATCCTTCAACAAGTTTATTTATATTTATTGCAATGACCTTAAAACCTTGGAGACACAGAGTGTGCGCACACAAAACAGCATATGGAGCACCTGGGATTCCTCATTCCCACGGGAAGGTTAGATTAATACCCTGCATCTTCTCCTCATAAACGCAGTCAAAGTATTCACTCTGTGCCACTGTCAGGTGATTTTTCCAGTCCCCAGAGATTCCTGGAATACCACAAGCGGTAACAGTAAATACGCAGGCATTAACCAGCACACTGAAATGAATACATTCAAATGACTGGCCCTCACATTTAGCAAAGCAAGATAGCAATCCAAGGCAGCCAGTGCTAGAGGGCAGCCTCGAATTTGGCATTTCTTCAAATGATTATCCCTTGCATTATATGCATTTCCAAAGCAATGGCAATGCTTTCTTTTTGCTGTTCTGAGTGACCTCAGCATTTGAATTAGTCACCTCATTGTTAGCCTTCACCCAGTCAATTAGAGACAGCATCATCAGGAAAGTCTCTGGCCAAGCCAAGTTAGAATATTGCCATGTTGTACACCCCCGCTCCATGATATGATATAATTGGCATTATTTAATTGGCATAAAATATAAATTATACACTGTTATGGCTGAACCAAGAGGACTGGGTGAACACATGAGAAACTAGGTATGATGGGACTCAGAGCATAGCCAGGTAATAGTCCAGGAATCAGTTGGGAAGCTCCAGTGTTAATAAGCTTGCAAATTCCCTCAATGACTCAACCTTAAGAAACAATAGCACCTGAAACTGCCTCAACAGAGCTACTGATCGTCAACCCATTCCATCTTCCCACTGAAATCTGCCTTTATTTCCTCACCTGCCTTGCCATTAAGGAGCTATCACAATTGCCATCAGTTCTTTGTCACCTAATGCTAAGACCATTTGCCCATTCCTGACCCCACTGTTTGTTCTGTCAGAGAGCCATTAACAGCTTCCCCTTCAGGGCAGAAAAAGAGTATTTAAACCCTGTAACAGTACACATAAACCATCACTCTGCTGCCCAGATTCCTGTTGGTATTGCTATCCTCAGACCCTTAGTTTGAGCCACATTGTTTCATCTCTTCTCTGCTGGATAGGTAAATATTACCCACTTCTCCATGAACTTCTTGCTATCCAATTTTTCATTATTTTCCTTTGGTTAGCCTTGTGTGGTTGTGAGACTGTTTGAATCTTACATGTGATTGTGATATTCACCAATAAAACAAACTTTCAATTCTTCAACTGGTGTCCCTGCATTAGCACCAGTATACACAGGTGGAAAGATCCTGCTAGGTTACCCTCCTCTTCTAGGCCTCTCTTTGAGCTAATAATTCCCCAACCTTCCAAAAAAGCATTGGCATCACAAGTAGACCCCTCAGTCACTCACTTCTGGTAACAAGGCCATGCATTCTAAGGTGCACTCCGTGTGCAGTTCCACTAATCTGTTGCATGTTACAACAGTTCTTGGACATTGTAGTAAGCAGTAGTAAGTTCAAGAAGCCAATGTGATATAGTGGTTTGAGCATTGGATTACAACCCTGGAGACTCAGGTTCGATTCTCCAATCAGCCATGGAAACCACTGGATGACTTTCAGCACATCACACACTCTGAGCTCCAGAAAACACTATTATATGGTCACTATAAGTCAGAAACACCTTGAAGGTACACAAAAACAACAACCACCACTAGCACAACAACAACAAAAACAACAGTAAGTTCTCCAGCATGTGTATATCACATGGTATTCTCTGCACCCCTGAAACTATAAAACTGCTCTTAGGCCCTGCCCAGTTGCCACTGTTCAAGTTAAGATTCAACAGCCACTCCAACCAACTTTTCTACACTGAATGGGGAAAGGCAAGGCTGTCTTGTCCTTTTTCTTAGGAAGGAAAATAAAAACTGCCACTCTCCAAGCTGAAGCAAATGCCCCTATGCCAGCTCTAGACATACACCCCGCCTTAAGCTCTGTTTTTACCTTTCCTCATGAATTTTCCATTCTTGTGATCAAAATATTTCTCTGCCGCTTGAGTATAGTTGGACATGTTATTGTCCTTCATCTTCTGGAAGGAGGTGTTTTCCACCACAGAGTCTATTTGCTGGCTAGTCAGCTCTTTCCCAAGGAAGCGGCAGATCCTCATCACACTCTCTTGGCGTTTCTGGGCAAGACAAGAGCAAAATGAAAAACTGGCTGGGAATATGAATCCTCACACTGTATTTCTGGAGAAAGATCTGTTCCTTCATCAATGGTGTAAAGAATCAGTGGTTACCATTCTTCACATTACATTTAGCAAGATTGCTCCCATGATGCATATTGCTTTATGTGCAATTTTTAAGTGGAAAAAAAAAACAGATGAACAAGAGCAGCATCTTGATCCCTTATTGTCTGTCAAATCACTCCCTACAATCTTGTCCCAGGTTATGTCTTAGAAAGAACAGCTCTTGGATAACTCGGCATATGAGGGATGAGATATTGAACTGGACATGGAATCCCAGTTTGTAGGATACACCTGTTTTACTTCACAACAAAGAGAAGGCACCGCAGCAATATTTGGCAATATTTGGCATTGCATCCTTGGATGCAGCAAATAGTACCATGTGAGCTCATGGCAGAAACAGGAGTAACTACTTCGCATGTACTAGTAAGGCCTCTATCCAATAAATATACCAAAGAACAGAAAAGAAGATAAACAATAGAGCTAACATAAGATCCCCTAAAGCTGACTCCTAAGTATGAGAGAAAGCTGGTAGCCATTTAAAAACAAAATAGCCATATGTTAATTGTAATTACCACACAACCCACCCTCCCTATCCCTGTTTACAACAAAGTTCAGTGATCAGTCATCATGTACATAGCAAAATCAATTAGAGTTCATAGACTATTGTTCTACAGTCTTAAATGAGATGATGGTGGACCTTGGGTAAAAAGATGATCCACAGTGTAGTTGAATTTCCATAAAGGTGACCTTTTTCTTTTTATTTCCACTCTGTTTAGACAAGTGTAACGATCCTGCCCACTGCTCTTAAGTAGGAGATGGGATCTCTGAAGATCATCTAGCTGCCACCACCCATAGACTTAACTCCCATAACTCAGTGGGAAGTTATTGGGGTACTTAATTGTGCTTTCTCCACCTCTCACTCTGCAGAGGCTTTCTCTTCCCCTCCCCAAGCAGCATGAGAATCCCATATGCATGGGTGCACACACACCGAGCAAGGCACGTGAAGAGAACATAGAAAAAAGGAGGTCTTTAAAAGGAAAGTTTTTATTCTAAGCAAGCAATCAACATTAACAAAAGGGTTTCTTATTAATGAAGACACTTCGTTCAGGCATTACTTAGGAATAGTTGCAAAGTTAGGGTCATATCACTTTTGCTTTCACTCAGAGAATTGCCTTGATTTTCACTGTCTAGATCAGCATCTAAAGCTTTGCTCTTGCTGATATTTTTCTATCCTTGCATCTTAGCAGTTATTCCAAATATTATTTGTTTGAAATATTGGTTAGACTCACTCTTAGCTTTTATTTACAGGTGGCTAAGCGATAGAGCAGATCTATTAAGCTGCTATTTTTGTCAGGGTGCATGGCTCCTGTCATATGTATGTGTTAGTATTTGTATTAGAATATCTGCATTAGACCAAATAGGGCATGGCTTGCTGAAGCTCTATTATGTATCCCTTCCTAATTGCTACCTGCAATTATGTATCTATTAAAGTATCCTAAGACCTCAAATGATTAATTGCTCTAATTTTCAATGTCACTTTATATCAGGCAAGAGGAAAACAGATCGAAAGGGGGGAACAGCAAAGTAGCTGGAAAGTGTTATGAGAATCGGCTATGCGCAGTTAAGGAGGCAGAAACTTGTCCTGACTTCCAGGACAAAAGATATGTAAATAACTATAAGCCTGGGAAAATGCCTGCGCTGGTAGGGTGACAGGACATTTACTACTTTAACCAATCATTGATATAGGCACCAAAATTTGTATTACCAGCCATTAAACCTGTAACCAACTTAGACGATATAGTCTCAACAACTTTTGGGAAAGTTGCTGTGTTGCCTGCTTTTCTTAAAATAAACATGTTTTGAAACTCTGAGTAAGGGTTTTGAGAGCAAATTATCCAGAACACGACAATCTCTCTCAGCAGAAAGCCATGCCCAATTAATAGCTAGTGGACCTGACTATACTTGAAATCCCACATGGCTGCTTACTTCTCAGACAAGGAAACTGACCATCTTCCTTGAAGAAGAAAAAAATAACCTCAGCAAGTACAAAGGTGAGGAAAAGGCCCAGGTACACAGATCTGAGAAAATATAGAAGGGGAAATTCCAGAGACCGTCTATTTGTCCATGGCCCCTTGTCATGATTACATGATCATTTCATACATGTTTTGATACCTTTCTATGTCCAACATTGAAAGGCTATCTTTTTAAATTAATTTTGAAGAGAAGAAGGAACTTTGTATATCGTCTGATGTATTTGACCTAGGGTGCTAGAATTCTGGAAAACCAAGTAGTAATGCTATTGTGGACATGTGACTATTGCCAAAGATCCAACCATACCTGCTGCAGCTCTTCATAAGTGATAAAGAAGAAGTTGGGTTGGTCTTTCATCTCCATCCAGCCTCTCACATGGTCAAACCAGGAACCAAATGGAACTGGAAGAGCAAAGCAGAGACAGAGAAGGAAATATCTGAGAAAGCATTGTGGTGCTACAATAAAACAGGGGAGGTACCATTTCTATCTGCCACAAGTTCAGGGGTGGAGAAGTGCAGGAGTGTTTTATTGGAAGACTCACACACACACATACAAACACTCACACACTCGCACAAGGACTAACCGAAGGTAAAGGGAAGAAAGTGGTGAATAGAAATTTTATCGGATGATAATTGTCAGTCTAGGGAGAAGTAAGGAAAAGTGGCAATGTGGCTTAGGTATGCACCTAAGGACAGTTCTCGTTCAGGAATCAAAGTGACAGTAGGTGTTCAACAAAGTGAGATACTGCAAGAGACTGCTTAAAATGGATGGTTTTTGTATCAAAAATCTAGCCTACGGATAGGGGTGTGAATCACTCGCCCAGCTGAAAGGCAATAGGAGTTGCAACACAAACCATGAGGTCTAGACAGAGTTAATCACCTTAGTGTATAGGTAACAAAGGGGTAATGGCTGTCATAATAGCTCTGTATTATGGAGATATTGGAGAGACAAAGCAGGGAAACATCCAGGTGTGAGGGACCAGGGTTAGGACAATCACAGTTTGATGGGAAAAGGAAAAGCCTCTGCAGCTAGAAGTGCAGGTCTACAGATTCTTCCCCAGTTGCTTCCTACTCAGTTACAGCCTGATGAAGGTTAAAATCAGTAGGAAGTGGCATCTAGGTGATCTTTAGAGATCCCATCTCCTACTCAAGAGCAGAAGACAGCATCAAGTAAAAGCGCCTCCCCTCCCACCTTTATACTTCCACCTGGCACTCATAAAAAGCATCACTATTCCCATTTGAAACTCCACCAACTCTTAAAAGTGCTTCTGAGAATGGATAACTTCCTCCCACTTTCTCCACACACAGAAAGAGAAGAGGATGTGATCCAACTGTCTCCTAGTTGGATTGTTCCTGGGAAGTTTCTGGCAGTGCCAGAAAAGAAAAAAATGTTTTCCCATCCTTGGAGTGGGGGCGATTTAAGACCACTTCAATGGTGAACGTTCAATGTTATCCACAGATCTATTGATGTCATATAGTATAGTCCATTTTGGGTTGAGAGATCTAGACTAAAATTCCTAAATACTTAGGCCTTGTCTGAATTCTCACTCACCCACCCACCTATTTTAATCCATCTCACAGGATCTTTATGAAGAAAAAATGAGATGTCCATGTACACATGAACACAGCCACCTGAAATTGGTGGAGTATCAGGATACATAATTTCCTCTGCAATCTAATAAATCTGCAGATTTTAGGATTCTCTCAAAATAGATGTGACAGTCACACAAAAGCCACAGCTGTATGCTCTGGACCCCAAGAGCTGACTTCAACTTCTGTGTAAAGGAAGGGGAACATAGCAAAGGGATTGTTCAGGTTGAGGTTTTGCACTCTATATTTAAAAAGTCAGCTGATTGTTTCTTTCCATACCATCCCCATTCAGGAACTTTGTCATAAACTCTTCCATAGTCCCACGCTCCTCATATCCTTTAAAGAATGTGAAGAAGTGGTAGTATGAGACCAGAACATCTTTGGGGTTACGTATGACATAGATAATCTGCAATAGAAGCAAGGAGTATGTTTAGAAAGCATGCATCCAACATAGCAAACAATATAGCAATAGCAATACTATTTACATTTCTACAGTGATGTATTTAAGTCTTTTATTCCAAGTCTAAAGTCAATTCTCAAGTCCGTGAAGATACTTTCAAGTCAAGTGTCAAGTCAAGTCCAAAGTCTGGAAGCCAACTTGATACCCCAACCAAAATTCCAGAATCATAGGAGAGAGTGAAATAAATTCAGTTTTAACAATTTAAGCAGATTATGCTTTCCACATTTGCAATTTTGCCATCAGC
This sequence comes from Cyclura pinguis, assembly GCA_030412105.1. NCBI lineage: Eukaryota > Metazoa > Chordata > Lepidosauria > Squamata > Iguanidae > Cyclura > Cyclura pinguis. The sequence goes on along the minus strand of CM059606.1, from coordinate 11,736,825 downwards.
AGCTTTGGAAGAGAGGAATAGGATCCCATCTTACTCCCCATTACTGAAGATTCAAAAGCTTGAGAAGGAAGGATCCTTGTTGCTCAAGCTCGTTGCCTAACTCAGTTGCTGTTCCCCTCTGAGAAATGCACCCTGCGCTCTGGGGGTGAGTCTTGTCTTTTGCTCTTAGGAAATGTTTTAGAAGGCTCCTCAGGTATGCAGCAGGGACAGGTTGATGAGCAGACCTCAAGCCCATTGCCTAACCTGTTTGCTGTTCCCCTCTGAGAAATGCACCCACAATTTGGGCTTGAGACAGATTGTGATGTGACTAGTAGGCAAAAAGCGATGGCGGCATTGTTCAAAGTCATAAGGTTTCTGGATGAATGCATTATGTTACTGAACTAAGGGCATCAAGTCAGTCATTAAAAATATACAAGTCTCGAGTTGAGTCAAGTCAGTGCATAATTTATGGCTGAGTCAAGTCTGAGTCAAGTCACTGAAGTGACTTAAGTCCAACGTGAGCCCGAGTCTATCAACTCCAGTCTACATCACTGCATTTCTATACCGCTTTATAGCACCAAGCACTCTCTGAGCGGTTTACAGTGTGTTAGCTAATTGCTCCCAACAAGCTGGGTACTCATTTTACTGACCCACAAAAGGATAGAAGGCTGAGTCAACCTGGAGCCCTGCAGGATCGAACTCACAGCATTGTGGCTTCAGTGCTGGCATTTAACCACTGCACCACCAGGGCTCATACATGTGTTTTTTTCCCCCTTTGTTTCACTTTTTGTGAATTTTTTTTTTTAAAAAAATCCCCACAGCTCTTTGCTTAATTTTTCTTTGAGTAATTCCTGTTCTTCTAGAATCAAAGTAGTAATGCAGAAGGCTTCCTGGAATTCTCTCTATATGTTACTGCACAATATAACTATTTCTGGTAAATGAATAGTTTTAGCCCAGAATTCCTGATATCTCCTTTTCACACCATAAAAAAAAAATCATGGGCCAAAATTTTTACCCTTACCTTGGCCTTAGAATGGAGAAAGGACTTTGGGAAAAGCTGGAATGGCAGGTGAGTAGTTAAGAACCTGGGGGGTGGATGATTCAAGAATGACTGTGAAGTCTCAACAATCTCAATGCATGGTGACCGGTCCCATGATAGCACGCTATGTACCCATGAGGGGTCTCCATCATGCTGAATCAATCCCAAGATCTCCAGCATCCAATTGGTACCTGGGAGGAGGCCAGTGATCATAAAATTGTATCTTCTTTCTCAGCTGTTTTGATTCTGCTAGGCACCATTTCCACTTTTCTAATCCCCTTGCTTTCCACTTGCCAATGACAATTCCCCCCCTTTTCAAATCAATAATGAATTATTATTCATCACCACACACTACAACAGTAGGATTTGTGACACTGAAATCACAATGAACATGTTCCTTCCTTCCCTGGATATGGGACAAGTCAGCATATTACCAATAATTTTATTTTGCTTTTTCGGGCCTCCAAAGGACTTTTTAGGTATTTGCTTATGTTGATGTTTTTGTTGCTGTTGTGTTCTTGTGTGCCTTCAAGTTGTTTCCAGCTTATGATGATCTGAAGGCATCCCACACTGTTCTAATATCAACACTTTTCTCCAAGTAGTTCACAAGATATTCTATCAATTTCTTTTTGCATATTGTCTACAACCTTTTCATCTCGAAGGAGACTTTCATTCAACTCCCAGTTCATAAATCCTCTTTCCCCCTTTAGGATTAAAGTTACTACATTAGGATTAGAAAAAGTCTTTGGTAATGCCTCCATTTTAATGATTCTACTAGTTAGTCTTTGAAATAAAAAAAAATTCACTTCTTAAAAAAGATCTATGCCTTTTGGAGAAAACATCCTCACACTCCTTGCATCAACTAACTCCAAATTATCCATTGATTAAAAAAAGATTTTTGGAAGTTTATCTTGAGAATTCTTAATGTTTTTATCAAAGGTCCTATTCATTTGAGGGGACATTACACCATCTCAAAGTCGAAAGGTAACAAGTTATCATAGGAATAGCTCAATAACTTGTCCATTAATTTTTCATAAAAAGCAGCCCTGTTCTCCTTTGGAGCATAGACACATTTGGATCCAGAAAAACAGTATTCATGCATAGGCTGATGCACAACAGATTAAAGTTTTGGTGTCAGGGATTTATGCATTTATTCACTGTATACTGGCTATTTCTTATGAAAAATTAAGGGATATGTTTTAGAGTTTCTCCCATGAAAATTGGTGGAATGGTGGAATCTCCCCTTTGATGGACAGGTCCTCTGAGAAGGACATTAACATGTCACAAGGTAAACTTCCAAAGCCTTTTAAAAAATGTATAATTTGGAGTTAGTTGATGCATGGAGACACAAACATGAGAACATTAAAGATTATACTTTTTCTCTGAAAAACGTAAAACCCTTTCATGAATCAACACATAACTGCAAAATTAGAAAAGTGTATCGATGACAAATATCTGACTGGTAACATGTAAAACCTTTTGTTAAAAACCAATTTGGAAGAGAAATAAATTAAACATTGTATGATACAGTGGGCCTAGAATTTGGTATATCAAATGCAGATGGAACAATGGGAAAAATTAGGTCAAAGGGAGTGAAATTTGCATTAGACTATGATCTTTAGGAGAATTTTTATAAAATGATCTACCATTGGTGTTTCACTCCAGAAAAATTGGCCAGAATGCATAAAGGAGTTTCTAATATATGTTGGAATTGTGAGCAACAAGTAGGGACATTTTATCATATGTGTTGGACTTCTAAAAAAAGTAAAGAATTTTGGAAATCAAAGTATAGTCTGATATTTTGAAGTATTTGAAGGTTAATATTCAACTAAAATCAGAATTTTTTTTAATGGGGACTGAAGGACATCCAAACGGAGGAGAAACATGGAAGACTGCCATGATAGATGACCATGACAGCAAGATTAACATATTCACGGAAATGAAAAAAACACAGTAATTCCAGTGAACAAGGACTGAGCTTGCTGAAATGGACAAATAATCAACATTTATCAAAGAAACATCACTGCTGTCATTTTTCAAAGACTGGGAAAATGAAAATAACTGCAGGCTTTGATTAATAGGTTTAGTTAAGTTGAAAAGTGCACTAATAGTATTATAGTCAGAGAAACTATATGGTAAAATGTATAACCACTGTTAGGAACATCAGAAGTCAATTTAATTTTTTTCCTGTAAATTCTTTCTCTTTTTTGATTTTCCTTTTTTTATTTCTCTTTTTGTATATATTCAGGGGCAGATCTAGGGTGGGACAACTGGGGCTCATGCCCTGGGCACCAAAGTCAGAGGGCAGAAAAAAGAGGAACCCCCTCCCTGGCCCCCTCTGCGGCCACTCACCCCTCCCCTTCCTCACATGTTAGCCCCCTCCACACCTGCCACTCACCCCTCCCCGTGCACTCGCCCCCTGCTTCCACTCACCCCTCCCCCGCATTCTCCCCCCTCCCCCCTGACAACTTGCTCCTCCTGCCACCCGCCGCACGCCACTCCCTCCCCCTGCTACTCGCCCCTCCCCCTGCCGCCACTCACCCAGCCCCATCTGCCACGGCTGGCCCCCCCCCCCCCCGGGATCATTGCTGGGATACAAGCAAAGAAGACTAGTTGCACCTTGATCTTAATTTTTCTAACCAGCAAAGGAGTATTTCAGACGACTTGGCAGAGAATATTTATATCTCAATGGTTAAGAGATTACGAGAATGCAGATTTGCTATGTAGCTAATAGAGCCTCCATATTCGGAAGCACTGTACCTAAAAATGCAAAAAAAATACTCTATCATATCAGCCCCCAATTTGCAGAGCAGTTTAGGCATCTTGATAAGATGGCACGGACAGACAATAATGGGGTCATGATTTATTAAGTGACTGAAAAATGTGAAAATACAAAAATCTAAAAGTCTTTTTTTTATCAAATTCTCTTTTTTCCCCCATAGCATGCCAAAAATGTAGCAACTGTACAGTGTGCAACTGAGTCGGGTGCAGCAATTATTTCTGACTAATCTATGTGCTCCACTTTTAAAGTCTGTGAGACAACACACATTAGCATCTAAAGGTAACATCGCTTCAGAACCTTAAAAGTCCAGAACTGCACAACTGCACAACTGACCTGACTTTGGATAGGTGCAAGTGACTACATCATCATCCAATAGTTGGAATTCATTTTCCACATAGTTCAGTTTTTCTGCTGAGTGTATCAGGGTAGAAAAAGTGATCCCTTTGTAGTTCAAATATGCCATACCTGACAAGGAAAAATTAAATAAACAAGAGCAACTGAGAGAGAAAGCAAGAGATATTGAGTGCGTCTAGGCAGATCAAAAAGTTCCATATTTTGTCCCTGTTCTTTCTGATTTTATACTGAGTTAAACTAAACCAGTCTGGGGAACTGGTATACGAAGTCCCTGATGGTACTGGGAACTGACAGAAAATATTCCGGGATAAACAAAATGTGTACAGATCTCCAAATAAAATCAGAAAGAACAGAAACAAAATTTCTGACTTTCTGCTCTGTGTAATCAGTCTGGATGGGCCCAAAGAGTTAGCCACCTTAGGGTTTTCCAGATGGGTTTTCCCCTTGTCACTTGCAATATGTAGTTCAGAACCTGGACAGTTACTTTTTTAAAAAGAAGCAATTCACTTCAAAGCCCAACTGTGGCATTTATTATAATAAATATTTTTTGGGAGGGGAAAGCCAAGGAGAATAAATAACATTCTACTCCTTCTTGTTTTTCCATTATTTTTGGTAACTAAACAGTTACCTTAGCCATAATCAGAGAAAGGCACAAAAGGTTTGGTCCAGTAAAAATGCCTCCATGTGCCTAAAAATATCTTTTCCACACTCTGGAAAGGTTATCATTGGGATCCCACTACACATATACTGAACACAACACCTCAGAGATCTGGAAATCAGGTCTTACGAGAAACAACTTATGGAACTGGGCATGTTTAGCTTGGAGAAAAGGAGACTAAGGGTGAAAGGCCCTTGTTGTTTTTGAACCTATCGTGGGGTTTTCTGGAGCTGAGAGTGTGAGACCTGCCCAGTGAGTTTCCATAGTCAAGCGGGGAATCGAACCATGGCTGTAGACCGGCAGTCAAACCCCTACACTGCACTGGCCCTTATGGTTTCTTTAACATCTATGATTCTATGAATATCCATTACACCAGGTTTCAAACCCCAAACTAGATCCCTTCTCAATTCTATCACCATCATTAATATTAAACACTTAAGCCCAAGGAAGTCTCTGAAAACTGTGGCCTTTGTGTTTAATTTCTTAAAAGAAAATCTTAAACAAAAAGGGAAGGCTAATGAGACATTCATCTTATCTCAAAGCAAAACCACTGTTCCAATGGACACACAGTCCACCAATTGCTTTGCTCCAACACTATGGCTTTGCAATTGGCATTCCTAAGGCTTCACCATGCTGAAAATCCAGCAAAGACATCCACTTATTTATTTATTTATACCCCACCTTTCTCAGTTAAGAAGATTAAAATAGATTAAGATTAAAGATTAAAATTAAAGCATCCGTGAAAGTACAAAATTTTAAAAAAGATTTAAACAATTTATTAAGTTAAAACAATCACCTGTTAACTATATTAATATTACAAATATTAAACATATTAAAATCGTTAAAACTCTACCACCTTAAAAGCTGCACAGCATCATGAGTCTACATCCAGTCAATTTAAAAGCCTGCCAGCACATCTTCACTTGCCTTCAAAAGGACAGCAGGGACAGGGACATCCTGGCCTTCTTGGGGAGGGAGTTCCAGAGTATGGGAGTAGCTGCCAAGAAAGCCCCTCTCCTTTGTTCCCACCAAATGCACCTGAGAGGGTGATGGGACTGAGAGAAGGGCCTCTCTGGATGACCATAAAGTTCTACTGGGTTCATTCTAACTTCCAAAGGGTGCTGAGCCCAGGTCAGAGGTTTGAGAAAAGCTCTCCAAACATAAAGGAATGTTTGAGATGAAGGAAACTATACAAGGTATAAGGTGAAGTCTCTGAAACAAAGAAAGCAAGCAGTCTTCTTTCCCACAATCCTTCTCCTCTACTCACCTCAAAATTCAGCCTGTCTCACACTCTACCTTCCACTATTTATGAACTTTGAAGTATCTCTCTCTCGGTATCTCTCTGTTCTCCTTGTTCTCTTCGAAGGGTATGCCAGCTGATCTGTAAAATCAAGATGAACCTTGAAAGACAAGGCAGGTCATGACCCTCACCTTATAATCTGAAAGATAGTACGCAAACAGGAGAAACTATGGGGAGGGAGAAGAAAAATAAGCAAAGTCAGGCAGCAGTTGACAGAAGCACAGTTATCCAGATAAGATGGAAAGAGTTATGATAGAGCAGGAAGGCATGGAGCCCATGAGCCTCTGACACACAAACTATATCCTCACGAATGCTGGGTTGCCTTATAAAGAAAGCAAGTTGCCAGCATGCATCATGCCCACATGACCATCTAGTAATGGCAGAAGGGCATGGGGCAGCCTGGGTCGGGTTGACTCCAAGTCTGAAACAAACAGGAAACATGCACTGTTACCCTCAATACATTGATAGTAATACCATAAAAAATTCAAATATAATTCTGTAATTTTGTTGTTATATTTATTTTTATCTCACCTTGTTCCCAAAATCAGGAGTCAAGGTGGCTTACAAATTAAAGCAACAAATTAATACCCTCCAACTGCCCCAAAATTCCCATGAAAGTCTCACCAGTCTAGTTTAGCCTGACTGCCTCATTGGAATACTGCTTTCCTGGTTGTTTTTGTTGTTTGTTTGTTTTACAGGATGTGTTGTAAACCAGTGTTTCTCAAGCTAGTTGATGTGCACGATTGGCAATTATATTTTCCCAAGGCCCCAGGGACCAGTACTACATTTGTTCCTATTAGGTAGAATTGTTTCTTTCTTCCTTGGGAGCCAAAGACAGCCAAAGGCTCAGTGACCAGCAATGAACAAGATACTTAAAATTACCATACTGGCAGTATGGCCTTTCATAAGGATAGAAATGTGTGTACCATATAATTGACTGATTTGATTTAAATCCTGCTTTTCTCCTGAATAAGACCCAAAGCAGCTTACAATATAAATGAAAACAGAACATCTAAAATATAGCAAATTACAAAAAATTTAAAAGTACTAATCTATACAGCCAATTACAACACTACTTTTAAGACATTAAAAATTAAAGCAATTAAATCACTTAAAATGCACATTTCATACTAAAAACAACACACCTGATTGCATATCATTCTATCCTGATCAGTTAAGCCCGAATGTGGACTATGGGTTAATTATACAAAGAAACATGCAACTAAATTAAATAAGTTCAACACTTTCATTTGGTATTTGGTATTTAGGTGCATCACAAAGTTGGTTATAGCTGCTTCCTCCTTGTTAAGACCACATGTCATGAATTTCCGCTGCTTCTTTCTGAGGTTTGAAAACCTGACTCACATATACCGTTCATTGTATCTGTGCGATTTTCGTTATCCTCTGCAGAAGCAGCTGTAACTTGAGGGCCGAGTTGAAGATTGGGAGAGCAAATCTCCTTGTCTGGAGGGTTTCCTCCCACCTCCCACTTCCCACCAACATCAGAAAATTCAGAGAAGTTGATTTAAAAAAAAAAAATTAAAAGGAATTTGAGTTTTGCTGTGTCTCAAGTTAGAGAAATGTATGACAAGGGAAGACACTTTGCACCAGGACCAGTCAGTCCTCAACAGCCTCCACTACAAAGACTTGCCCTTCTTTTTGACATTTCTTGTATCTGAAGACTGAATTCTCTCGTACAACTATCACACACACCCCTTAGACTCCTGTCTCCCAGTTTGAGAACTATTAGGATAGAGTCTTCCATCACACCTCATACAGTAGGTAGTGAGGTGGGAAATAGGAAAGGTTGTGTAGCATCTGCACCCCTGTCCTCCACTGGAAGGGAAGAGGAAGAGAGACCAGTTGGAACAGACATTTACAGGATTATTCTATGGAGTCTAAAATGCAGTGAGGACGTATGTGAGAACATGGCTCTCAGTAAGTCTCAAAGAGCACAGGGCCTGTTTTCAGAGGCTGTCAATAAAAGCTTCCAAGACAGGTACGTTTTTGAACAGTACCTTTTGCAACCGAGGCTTTTAGCAAGGGTGATTTCCAAAGCAGACAGTCAATTCCCCTTCTCTTGTTGTTCTTCGTCTTCAAGCCGTTTCTGAATGACGGTGACCCTACGGTGACCTTATCACAGGGTTTTCTGAGGCTGAGAGTGTGTGATGCATCCAAAGTCTTTTTATCTACGCCATCTGCTGGATAATCAGGAGCAAACTGTTATGCTCAAAGTAGCAAGGTTTTTGTACATTATGTGTAAGATACGTTTTCAAACGGTTAATAATAGTAATAGTGGCTGATGCGAGTCGTTTAAATTTTGTTATTGGTCCTTGTTAGTTTTTATGTATTTATTCTGTATTTATTATTGTTTTATTGGTCAATGACCGAAATAAAGTGTCTAAACTAAAACTCATCCAAAGTCGCTCAGTGGGTTTCCATGGCTAAGTAGGGAATCAAACCTTGGTCTCCAGGGTCGCAGGCCAACACTCAAACCACTATACCAAGCCTTCTCTACGGCCCTGTAAAGTTCCCAATTGATTTCCAAATTCAGTTTTTCTGTCCCATGTTGTGCCTCCCACAGCTGCTGTTCATCTTTAGCCCTCATCTCTTTTGCTAAAGAACGTCCTGTACGGGCGCATTTATGAACTCGCTGAAATACAAACAAGGCACTGTTGAGTCCTGCCAGTAGTACAAATTGGTCACTTTGTCCTAGTTAACACAGACACGTGCGTACACACAGAGAGTATCCAAGCTGCTCCTCAAAGGAAAAACACAGCATCAAAAACATATGTAACAATAGTTTCTATGGCTTGTCATCTTGGCTCCCTTTGCACATCCCTCAACCCTCTGCCAAGGGCAGGTTAGTGGGGTTTAAGTCTTTTCCCAGTCAGAAATCCTTTGCACATATTTACTTATTTATTTAAACCATCTTCACTAGCAGTTAAGCTAAAGGTGCCTCCTCACTTTGGCTGCTTCAAACCTGTACAAGATGCAAAGCTGGGAGCGCAAGTTCAGTACTGAAGCGCCATCTCTCATCCGCACTGCAGTTCACTGTAGAGAAAGGAAGAAAAGCAATGGCCTCATTCCACTTCTGCTCTCTCTAGTGAACTGCAACAGGGATGAGAAACAGTCCTACCACTAAATTGCCTTCTTCACCCTCTAGCTATAGCCGAAGCCTCACAGGTCTTGGCAGCTGCAGAGGGATTTTGGACAGGCTGCAAGGGACTAGAGAAGAACTGCTTGTACTTCTTCAAAACAAGAGACATGAGAATAAAGTGTGCATCGTGCCACTAAGAAGTTTCTGGTCCGTGACAGCCAAGCCTTTACCTTTCCTCATGAACCTTTCTTTCTTGTGATCAAAACATTCCTCCAAACACTCAGAGTAGTTAGGCATGTTGTTGTCCTTCATCTTCTAGAAGGAAGCAAAGTATTCTCCCCCTGAAGATGGCATTGTGGCTCTTCCTCAGAAGAAAATACTGACTCCCTCAGGTGCCACCATTATGGAAGTCTCTAAGCGAGGCAGTGCAGCCACATGTGGCACTTGCTTCCTCTGAGGCAAACTGCCATTGGCAGCAGCTGGAGATCTCTCTGTTCTCTGTGTCTTCAAATGCCTAGTACATCCAATTAAAGAAATTAGGATGAAAACCAAGACCTTCAGTAACGGGAGGTGGGGAAATAGTGGGGGTAGGCACAATGTCCTATTATTCACCCTGGTACACTCAGCCCCAGAAAACCCCATGCTAGGTTCCCCTAAGAGTCCCCTTAACTCAAAAATGACTTGAAGGCACCCAACAACATCAACTCAACCAGGCATGGCATCTGAAGTGGGCTTGTGATTTTCTGCAACCATATCCTTCACTATCATGACTTCTCCTCCTGCTATGCCAGCCTCAGTTGCAGCTTCACATCCCTCCAGTACAGCAGAAGAGGCTTCTCTGCCCAAGTGGGGAAACCTATGCTTCAAGCAATGCCATGAGAGGGAAACTCTGTGATGCCCTTCCCAATTTGAGATATCACTGGAAGAGTCCAAAGGGCTGTCTTCCTCTTCCTAAACACTGTATGCAGCTATTCTCAGAGGAGAGTAGCCTCAACACACTAGAAGAGCTAGGGAAAAAAATGCAGAGCTGACAAAGAGACTGTGTAATCCAGAGCAAGCAGGACCAGAAACTGGAATGGAAGGAGTGACTCTCCTCACAAGGAAAGCCATTGTAAACATTTGGTAGGTTGATGTCGCCCTCTAGAACACCCAGGAGGAATAGCCGCTCCTCGACTCTCCCACTCTAGCCTACCCTCCTCTGTTGCTGCAGAATTCTGTTTCTTCTTCTTTTTTAAAAAAAATTATTTAACTAAAACAAAAACAAAAAAAAGCAAGAAAAAATAAAATACAACAAGACACATCGGATCAAATAACATCGTATATAAATAAAGAAAAGAAAAGAGAAAAAAAACATGAAAAAGTAAATATCCAATAATAAGTAAAAGAAATAAGAAAGAAAATTAGAAAGAAAGAGAAATATAACACAAGAACAAAAACGAAAACGAAAACAAATAATATTACTTACATAGAAATAAGGGTTCGTGTATAAATGTGAGCATTAACAAACAATCCTAGACTAACATAACTTCACCAGAAACATAGTTAAACTTCCTCCCTATACCTAGCTGGGGATCTATTTTGTCTTAATGTTATGAATTTCATCCCATACATCTCCAACCTTTAGACTATTAATGCGGTCTACTCTATTTTTATCCTAACTTCCTCATGTAAAAGAAATAAGAATGAAAAATAAAATATAGAAAAAGATAATAACCTAACAGCAAAAAAAAAGGTCCAAAAATACCAAAAAACAGAGAACACAAACTAAATAATCTTGTGTTCCAATTATTCCACTATAATACCATTCCATTTCTGTCTGAAGAAGATTTTGATATGTCGCCATTCTTTTAATGCCTTTTCTGACTTTCCCCTAATATGTTGAGAGAGTTCATTCATCATCATCATGTCTAAAATTTTATACAACCATATCTCCAAATCTGGGGACTTCGGACTTTTCCAAAATTTGGCTATTACTATCCTTGCTGCTGTAACCATATATAATACAATTCTCCAATGACCCTTTACTACTCTTGCTTCTAATTCTTTTGTAATATTTAAAAGAAATATTTCAGGTTTCATAGGTATTGTAGTTGATAACATTTCTGATATTGCTATCCTTACCTTATTCCAAAAATCTTTAATACGTGGACATAGCCACCAAACATGATAGAAGGATACAACTTCTTGCTGGCATTTCCAACATTTGTTATTGCCTGTCCTATAATTTTTTTCTAATTTTGCAGGGGTTAAACACCATTGATAAAACATTTTATAATAATTTTCTTTTAAATCTTGGGAGGCCGTAAATGAATTAGGTTTTTTCCCATGAATCTTGCCAACTCTCCAATGTAATTTCATGTCCAATACTCTTTGCCCATTTAATCATAATCTCTTTTACTTCCTCCTCCCACAGATACAATTGAATTAAAAATTTATATATTTTTGAAGCCGTATGTTGGGGGGTTTCAAATACCATTTTTTCAAACTCATTATATTGTTGAGCAAAGTTAAGTCCTTCTAGTTTATAGTCCTTTCTAAATCTTTCTGTTAATTGCATATGTGGAAACCAATTACACTTAAAGCCCAATTGCAGAAGTTCTTCCCTTGATTTTATTTGTGTTTTTCCCTGCTTTTCCTGGGTAAGGAGAATTCTATACATTAACCAATTATTATTACCATCAAATTTTTTCCCTAGAAAGGCTTCCTGTGGTGAGATCCATAAAGGCATCTTGTTAAAGATTTTATTTTTATAATTTAGCCAAATCCTGAGAATTGATCTCCTGAAATAGTGATTTAAAAATTCTTTGTCAATATTTGCTTTGTTGTACCACACATATGCATGCCAATTAAATCTTATGTTGGGTCCTTCTAATGTCAAAATTCTTTCATTCTTCAAAGTTATCCACTCTGTGAGCCAGGTCAAAGCATTTGCATGGTAATATAATTTTAAATCTGGAAAGTTACAACCTCTGCGCTTTTTCAAATCGATCAGGTAATTCCATCTCATTCTTGGTTTTTTCTTCTCCCATAAAAATTTTATCAACTCCTTATGCCAGTTTACAAAGTCATTAGTTATAATAAAACTCTATTTCTTCAACAGGCAGTCCAGAGCAATTTTATGATCTTTCTATCAACAGGACAATGTGCTTGAAATTTCAAGAATAAATTAAAAATTGATTTATTTTGTTTATTTATGGATTCTATTCATTAATTTCATTCCATGGCAACCACTACTCCTCTGGTTTCTGAGGGAGAGGAGAGCAGCTAGGCACAGGTCCATCATGCCTTTGACCCAGTGGCTGGTGAGAGGCCCTCCTTCTATGTTCCAATGCATTTACAGTGACCTATGGGGGCGAGAAGTGCATCCAGGCACAGGTCGGCCATGCTGTGGCCCCAGCAGCTGATGAGGGGCCTTCCCCCATGTTCAAATTGCCATTTCTCTGGCCTTTGAGTGGGGAATAGAACATCTGCTAGACTTAATCCCCTTTCTCACACCATCCTCTTTTCCTTTTTTGTCCTCTCGCATATAGATTGTCAGCCTGAGAACAGGGAACTGTTAAACTAATGATTTATAAGCCACTCTGGGAGACTCTTTTGGTTGAAGAGTGGGGTCTAAATACACTCAGCCCTCCCCATTTGTAGCTTTGACTTGTAGATTTGATTATTTGAGAGTTTCTTCAACCTCTGCCCCACTACCGCAGGTGCTTTTTTTCTCCAGAGAAGCTTCCCTCTCTGTGTCTCCAATCGGGCCATGCAGCCCTTTAAAAAACCACACCTGCTACTACTCATCCTCTTCTTCTTCCACCTCCATCAGCTTAGCTAGCCCAGCTAGCTAAGGATAGCACAGCAGAATTTCTCAACCCCCAAACTCTCTCCCGAAGCCACCCACTCACCCAAGGGAGGGGAAGTTTATAGGACCACCATGCCAACACACTCCTTTTCCCTCTCCTTCCCTGAGCTGATTTGAACCCAGGGTGCCCGTTCTCCTCACTGTGCCTTAGGCTCCTTCCCAATGAGAATCACATGCATTTAGACATTTGCAACATATTTGCAACATATCCACTTTTGCAAGGTCCTCTGCCCCTAACCCTAGAGAAGGTGGAGGACCAACTTGCCTCTAAATCAGTGAATGAGTAATGTACACTGATCACCGGACTGAAAATTTAATCCAGTCTGATAACAGTTTTTCACTGCCACTTTGATCTTCTGCATCAGATGGAATAAAATTTAATTTAATATTTAAAAAGTTAATACTGTTTTCCAAGAATTGGATTTTTTCCCCTTGTAATTGAATGATTGAATGGTACACCAAACAGCATGAACTTCTTTCGCCATGCCAAGGCAAAAGGCAAGGGAAGGGAGGGAGGACTACCATGAGCAGAGATGGAAGAGTCACACATGCCTTTCTACCTCATTCCTTTGTCATTTGTCCAGTTGCAGAGAACCCACACTAAGGCAAAAGACAAGAGAATGGAGGGAAAGACACATGCGCTTCCCCATTTCTCTTCCCTTTAGCCTGATTGAGGACAAAGAAGGCACATGGGCCGGGGAAAAGGCAAGGGAATGGGAAGAAAAAATCTGAAAGGGAATGGGAAGGGAGCATAGGGGGAGTTATTTCTGCTTTTCCATTTTGGTGAATGTTTGGCACCCCAAACCCTTACAAGAGTGGAAGGGGCACTGTGTATTCAAAGCTGCCAAAGCAAGTAAGACTGCTGTGTGGTCAGGTCTTCTTCTAAGTTAGAAATACAGTGGCTCTTGTCTCTCTTGCAGACTATGGCCCTTTTCACACGTGAGGGGGGAAATGGGCGAAAATGCCCAAAAACGGAGCTTACCTCCAGCCGGGTAAGTCCGTCGCCCCGCGGAGCAGGGCGAGCTCGCTGCTCCACACTCCTCTGTCATCGCAGATGGCAGCTTCCGGTTGGTGGAGGCTCTCCACCAACCGGAGAAGCTCGCCAGCTGGAAGCCCGCCCCCGGCAGATCTGCAGGCACGCACTTGCGCGAGCCTGCAAATCCGCTTTGGAGCCGGGCGACGGAGCGGCGTGGGGCTGCGCTCTCTGTGCTTTTTAAAAACCTCTAAAAAGAGGTTTTTAAAAAACACGCAGCCCAGCTAGTTCCGGTCGCTCCTGAGTGGATTCTGGTGTGAAGCTATGAAAAGTAGTCCACCCCAGTCCACTCTACGGTGTAGACGACCTCCGTGAGAGGTCGCTCTACACCGTTCCCCCCCACACACACACATGTGAAAAGGGCCGATGAGTTGCTAAAATCTTCAGTTCTGGAGGTAGGAATCAGGCAGAGGAAGAGAGGGAGGGAAGAAGACTCTTACATACACTGAGGAATGAATAATGGCATGGAAATGCTGTGGGAGCAAGGGGTTATGGGCTTCAACTACAGTTCCCAGAGGGGAGTGTGGCATCTAATTTGTCTGATGTAAGATGTTATTCCACTGTGTTGGAAAATCAGGTACTTTCCATTATTAGTTTGCAAAACAACACAAGAAGAGAACCCTGGGTGAAACAGTTTACTGAAAATGCTAGCACACCGGAGCTTGTTATCTTTGGGAAACCCACGCAGTAGATTTGGAAGTCTATGAAATGCTCTGGTTTGCTGGTATTAATGCACATCTTGTAGGATGGTTTATATTTGTTGTATTTCCATTTTTTCATCTGCTGTAACTGACATGTTAAATGCATGTGAAGACATTGAAAATTTCTTACTGTGGAACTTTTTTTGGGGGGGGGGGGTCTACAAAAAGTTCCCAGAACTGGTTAAGCCCCTTTCAATTATTCTCAAGACTGACAGCTTTCTTCAACTGTTTCTATTATTACAAGGTATAATTCTGTTTACAACATTAAAAAAATTACTACCATAAAGGGTGCATTTTCACAAGAACTTTCTTTTTGTATTTGCTATTTATTTGAGTCTGTTTTCCTTAGTTCGTACAGAGAATTAAGTCTTTTTGAGCTGGCTGTTTCCATGCTGTGTTCCATAATGTTTCAGCTGTTTCCATGTGGTGTTCCATAATTTTTGGTTGTGTTCCTTGCATATGTACAGGAATCCCCTGCTTTCCAATGCCCTGACAACTCGCTCCTTCAATGCACGCATGCATGGTCCCAAGTCTTGCCTACAGAAAGAGCAGATCCACTGGTCAAATTAATAGAACTTAACTATATTACAAGCATCAAAACAGGGGGTTCCATCAGTTCTTCTTGCCTGTGGAGGCTTACTTGAGACTGCGCATGCACTGCTTGCAAAGTCAGCTCAGAGGAGGTAAAAAGGTGCCAAGTCACCTGGGAGACTTTACAAGCAGCAAACATGTGTAGTCAGTCCCAAGCAAGTCTCCATAAATCTTTCACATTCCCTGCAGTAGATGGGTTCTGCTTCTCAATCGTTTCTGCTTTCGGACAGTACTCCAGTCCCTAACCTGTCAGAAAAGCAGAGGAAGCCTGTATTTGTTGTTATAGCTTATGTTTCATGTACGGTTTTCTTTTGGCTGTATACTGCGTAACTTTGATAGTCTTTACATTTAGATTTTTGTACTTGTAGATATTGTTTTCGTTTCACTGCAACGTTCTCTTCAATCCCGTCATCATGGTTTTGAGATTGTTCATGTACCTTTTTTTTTTTTTTTAGTTTACTGGGTCTTAGTTTAAGACATTTCCCTTTGCGTGAACAAATATTTCACCAAAATGTGTGTTTTTGAATTGAATTTTGTACTGTATGTTTGTATTGGATGTTTGAAACTGCAAGGAGATGCTGACTAACCATTGAGAAGAACCGCCTGTTGACAAGAGCTGTGGAAATATCTGGAAAGTGTCTGCTACTTATTGAAGACCAAGGTTGGGAAACATGTGGCCCTCCGGATCTTGGATTGCAATTTCCATTATCCACCTTCAGTGGCTATGCTGGCTAGGTACCAGCAGTCCAAAAAATCTGATAAATCATGTGTTGGACTAATTCAGAAGATTTGTTGTTGTTCTTAGTTTACTTTAATGGGTTTTAGTTTAAAACCCTTCCCTTTTCTTTTCACAAATAAATATTTCACCACAATGTGTATTTTTCAATTGGATATTATACTGTATGCTTGTACTGGATTTCTGAAACTGCAAGGAGATCTCAACTAAGCATTGAGAAGACTGCCTGTTGATAAGAGCTAAGGGAATCTCTGAAAAGCGCCAGCTACTTATTGAACACCAAGGTTGGGAAACCTTCCAGATCTTGGACTGCAACTTCCATTATCCACCGCCAGTGGCTATGCTGGCTAGGTTCCAGCAGTCCAAAAAAATCTGACAAATCATGTATTTCCCATCTTTGAGGTATCCTGGAATAAAACCAACATAAAGAATTACATGGACTAATTCAGGGGATAACAGTTTCTTTATAATTCTGTGACTTTATGTTATCCACACGCTCTAGACGAAGGGTGGACCAAGAGCCATTTTTTTGGCCTGCAGGGTCCCTGGTGTCACAAAACTTTTGTGCAAAAAAAAAAAAATCCATATGTATATATATACACACATGCGCGCGCTCACACCTGTGTGTGTGTGTGTGAGTGTGTGAGTGTACACTCCATAATGCTCAAAAAAAATCTACCGAGGATGAGGAGTGCATTTCCACCAAATTTGAGACACTCTCCCCAGCCTGCATGGGGCAAAATGAAATTTTGTAAACTTTTTTTTTTTTTTTTTTTGGTCTCCAAATGCCCCTAAACACCCCTGTTGGCCCAGCCAGGTCCCAAAACAGGCCTCCTGTGTCCCCTAGAGGGCATCTGTGGGCAAAAATAATTTCTTTTGCAGGAGCAGATGTGGTGGGGTGCAGCCCCCCAAGGTTTCCTGGAAGACTAATGCAGCCCACAAAATCTTCCACAGTTGACCACCCCTGCTCTACAATCATGATTTTGAAAAATAGGTACAGAATGTACAGAATGTTGATATGAACATTTGCACATTAAGATGTTCTACCTAAAAAAATTATTCCCATGTAGGATATTTGTGTTTGTGAAGCAGCCAATGACTTCCAAGGGAACCAAACAGAATGTTATAAACTACTGGCATTCTTCAGCATCATTGCATAGTTTGAAAATAGGGACCTGGCAGGAATAATGAACAAAGGCAGTCAGTTTAGAAATAAATGTGGCTTTGACTCATAACTGTACACTGGCAGATGATTGGAATAGAAGGCAAATCTTTAGGCTATTCTAGAGTTCTGCTTTAGGGATTTACTATAGTCTGCCATCTTCTGCTTCTTCCCACCAAATGTTCAAGACCCTTTGCATTTAAAGAAATAAGAATTCTTCAGCAAGTTTATTTATATTTACTACAATGACCCTAAAACCTTGGAGACACAGAGTGTGTGCAGACAGAACAGAAGATGGAGCACCTGGGATGCTTCAGTCCCACGGGAGAGTTAGATTAATACCCTGCATCTTCTCCTGATAAACGCGGTCAAAGTATTCACTCTGTGCCACTGTCAGGTGATTTTTCCAGTCCCCAGAGATCCCTGGAATACCGCAAGAGGGAACAGTCAAAGCAGTCAGTACACAAGCTTTGAACCAGCACATGAAGACACTCAAATGTCCAGCCCTCCCATTTAACAAAGCAAGGTAGCAATCCAAGGTGGCCATATAGCAATAGCAATAGCAGTTACATTTCTATATCACTTATCAGTGCTAAGCACTTCCTAAGCAGTTTACAGTGTTATAAGCTAATTGCCCCCAACAAGCTGGGTATTCATTTTACCAAACTACAGAAGGATGGAAGGCTGAGTCAACCTGGAGTCCTGCAGGATCAAATTCACAACGTTGTGGCTGCAATACCAGCATTTAACCATCAGGGCTTCAGTGCTGGCCAGCACTAGAGGGCAGTCTCTAATTTGGCCTTTCTCCCCAAATGATTATCCTATGCATTATATGCATTCCCAAAGCTTTCTTTTTTATTGGTTTGAGCCAGGTCTGCATCTGAACTCACTATCTCCATGTTAGCCTTCCCCCAGTGGATCAGTGACAGAATAATCAGGAAAGACTCTGGCCAAGCAGAGAGGAAGAAAAGTCAGACCATGTGTTCTAAGATGCACTGCATGTGTGGCTCCACTAATCTGTTGCATGTTAACAGTTTTTCTCTGAATTAGTAGCAAGCAGTAGTAAGTTCAAGGAGCCAGTATAGTATAGTGGTTTAAGTGTTGGACTACGACCCTGGGTTCGATTCCTCTCTTGGCCATGGAAACCTACTGGATGACCTTGGGGATGTCACACATTCTGCTGTCAGGCCCTGCCTGGTTGCCATTGTTCAAGTTAAGATTCAACAGCCACTCCAGCCAACTTCTCCACACTGTGTGGAGAAGGGCAATGCTCTCTTATCTTCTTTCTTAAGAAGGAAAATAAAAATGGCTGCTCTCCAAATTGAAGCAGATGCCTCTATGCCAACTCTAGACACAACTCCCACCCTTAAGCTCTGCTTTTACCTTTCCTCATGAATTTTCCTTTCTTGTAATTGAAATATTCCTCTTTCCCCAGAGTAAGGTTGGACATGTTATTGTCCTTCATCTTCTGGAAGGAGCTATTTTCCACCACAGAGTCTATTTGCTGGCTGGTCAGCTCTTTTCCAAGGAAGCGACAGATTCTCATCACGCTCTCTCGGCATTTCTGGGCAAGAGAAGAAGAAATGACAAAAGGGCCAGGAATCTGAATCCTCACACTTTGTTTCTGGACAGAGATCTGTTCCTTCATAAATGGTATAAAGAATCAATGGGTACCTTTCTTCACATTACATTTAGGAAGATGGTGCCCATGATGCTTATTGCCTTATTTGCTATTTGAAAGACCGACCTGGTTTTCCTGATTGGGCAGTTGTCTCTTGTGATCTCCATTGCTCCTTCATGTTGCTGATCCCAATACATTTAACTTAAACCCAGCATATTATTAACCCTGTGTGTACTTGGAGGGGAGACTATATGCCTCAGCTTGGTTGCTCAGATAATGGGAGAACCTACTATCACATCAAGTATGAGAAGTCAATTTTTCTGCTAAGGCACTCTACCAGAGTCTGTCTAAACATCTCCTAATTGACAGACTCTTCTTCACTGACTTCCATGCCCTTGATATCTTAGCTTCAGCAGCAGTCTCTAATTTGCCATTTCCCCAAAATGATTATCCTATGCATTATTTGTATTTCCAAAGCTATAGTAATGCTTTCTTTTTGGCTGTTTGGAGCCAGCTCAGCATGTAAAGAATCAAGGGGTACCATTCTTCACATTACATTTATCAAGATTACCGCTGTGATTCATATTGCTTTATGTGCTATTTTGAAGCAGAAAAGCCAGATGAACAAAAACAGCATCTTGACCCCTCATTGCCTTTCATATCACTCCCTACAATCATCTCCCAAGTTGTGTCTTGGAAGGGACATCTCTTGGATAACTCGGCATATGAGGGATGAAGTCTTGAACTGTACATGGAATCCCAGTTTGTGGGATACACCTGTTCTACTCTACACCAAAGAGAAGGCATTCTATGTAGGAATATTTGGCATTTATGTCCTTGGAGTTCAGCAAATAGTAGCATGTGAGCTTATGGCAGAAACAGGAATAACTACTTGGAATGTATTAGTAAAGCATGTATCCGATAAATATTCCCAAGAACAGCAAAGAAGATAAACAATAGAGTTAACATATACATAATTATAAGAACCCCTAAAGGAGACTCCTAGGTACGAAAGAAAGCTGGTAGCCCATTAAAAAAAAAGCCTAATGTTAAGAGTGCTACCATTCTGGAAAATCAAATATTGTCACTATTGTAGACATATAACTATAGCCAGAGCTGCCCAGAGCTCCAACCATACCTGCTGCAGCTCTTCATAGGTGATGAAGTAGAAGTTGGGTCTGTCCTTCATCTCCATCCAGCCCTTCACATGGTCAAACCAAGAACCCACTGGAACTGGAAAAGCAAAGGAGTTCCAGTAAAGCAAATACTTGAGAGAGCTTCTTGGTGTTGCAATAAAACATGAGATGCATCATTTCTCTGTGCCACAAATACCAGGGAGGGAAACCTGTATCCTGGGGCCCTGTTTTTTCCTTGCAAAGAGTTGCAACCTCACCCACTGGAGGCTCCTTATTGACTCCACCCCCTCCCCAAATAGCACCCACTCACCCAAATAAGAGGAGTCCTTGTTGTCTGGACATAACAGCAAGGATTCCCCTTGTGACAATGGGCTCTTCTCATTATTCTGGCAGCACAGCTAAAGGGATATAGTTTCCTCTCTAGGTAAACAAGGGGTTAAGGAGTGGCTAGGTTTAAGTTACAGTTATGGGGGTCAGCATCATCATCAGACATCAAAGATCACAAGAGACAAAATCCCAGTAAGGAATATCAGTTGAGTGGAAGCATAGAACTTTGAAATCATCCAAGAGGGAGGTTATAAAAGCCTCAGGGGACCACAAGGAGCTGAGGGAAGAACAAACACAAAAGCTACAGACTGGACAAGGCGTATCCAGATTACCAGCCCTCAGACCCTCCCAGAAACCAGAAGATTATATCCTGAGCAGACAGGAACGTTTTGTTAGATGCATTAAGGTTGTGTTCTTTTTAACTTCTGGCTGACATGACCTGTTTATAACTTGTAGCACCTTAAGTAATGCCTGAAGAAAGGTGTCTTCATGAATGAGATACCTTGGATCAATGTTGTTTACCTGCTTAGAACAAAAGCCTTTCATTTTAAAACCTCCTCTTTCCCACCCTCGCTTCATGTGCCTCATTTGACATGTATGTATGTATGTATGTACGTATGCATGTGTACACAAATAGAATTCCCAGCTCCCACAGGGAGTGGAAGGGAAAAACTTCCGCAGTCAGAGGTGCAGGTTTACAGATTCTTTCCCCAGTTGCTTCCTACTTAGTTACCGCCTGATGGGGATTAAAATGAGTAGGGGGTGGCAGCTAGATGATCTTCAGGAGTCCCATCTCCTACTCAAGAGCAGGAGACCTGGCACTTACAAGAGGCAGCCTTATTCCCACTCAACCAACACTTAGAAGTACCATCTGAGATTGGACAACTTCCTCCCACTTTCTCCACACAAGAAAGAGAAGGGAGTGTGATCCAGCTGTCTCCTAGCTGGATTGTCCCTGAGAAGCTTCTGGCAGTACCAGAAAAGGAAAAAAAAATGCTTTCCCATTTTTGGGGGGAGGGTTATGTGTATGTGATTTAAAACTACTTCATTGGTGAACTTTCAATGCTATCCAGGGATCTGCTGATGTCATCCAGTATACAGTAGATTTTGGGCTGAGACATCTAGACTAAAATTCATAAATTCTTAGGCCTTGTCTGAAATCTCTCTCACTCACCCACCCATTTTAATTCATCTGACAGGATCATTATTTGTCAAAAAATGGGATGACCACGTATGAATATACACAACCGCCCGACAATGATGGAATGTCAGGACACATAACGTCCTCTGCCATCTAATAAATCTGCACATTCTAGGATTCTCTCAAAATAGCTGTGACAGTCACACAAAAACCACAGCTGCATGCTCTGGGTCCCAAGAGCTGACTTCTGCATATGTGTAAAGGAAGGGGAATAAAGCATAATGATTGTTGAGGTTACAGTTCTTCACTCTATACTAAAAGAGTCAGCTGATTGTTTCTTTCCATACATTCCCCGTTCAGGAACTTGGTCATGAACTCTTCCATAGTCCCACGCTCCTCATATCCTCTAAAGAAAGGAAAGAAGTGGTAGGATGAGACCAGCACATCTTTGGGGTTACGCATGACATAGATAATCTGTAATAGAAGCAAGGATTACATTTAAAAAGAGGGGTATCTCTGGCATCCATCCAATGTAGCAAACAATATGCGTTTCCCCCCCTATATTTCCTTATATTTTTTCCCTATATTTTCCTTTGACTAAGTCATGTTCTTCCATAATAAAAGCAGTAATCCTGAAGAGTTCCTGGAATGCTCTCTATATGTTGCTACACAATATGCCATCTTTTGATAAATGAAGAATGTCAGCACAGAATTCCTTATATCTCTGTTTTGCACCAAGAAAAAAAAAATCATGGGCCAATTATTTTTCTCTTACCTTAGCCTTAGAGTGGAGAAAGGACTTCGGGAAAAACTGGAATGGCAGGTGAGAAGTTAAGAACCTGGGAAGTGGATTATTCAAGTCTGACTGTGGTGTCCCAGCACACTCAATCCATGGTGACCGGTCCCCTACTGGCACGCTATGTACCCATGAAGGGTCTCCACCATGTTCAATCAACCCCAAGATCTCCAACATCCAAATGGTACCTAGGAAGGAGTCCACTGACCATCAAATTGTATGTTCTTTCCCAGATCTTTTGGTTTTGCTATGCACCCTTTCCACTTTTCTAAGCCTCTTTCCTTCCACTTCCAGTGATAATCCCCCCTCATCAAAAACAATAATGTATGATCATTCACCATCATGCTTTACAACAGTAGAATTCATGACTAGTTCAAGACATTGAAATCAGAATGAACATGTTCCTTTCCTAGGCATGGAACAAACGAACATATTAGCAAGGATCTTATTTTGCTTTTTCAGGCCTCCAAGAGCTTTTTAGGTGGTTGCTTATGTTATGGAAGGCTACTATGATCCATCACCATGGCAGCACGATTAACGTCTGCACAGAAATGGAAAAACACCATAATCCCAGCAAAGAAGGAGTGACTTCTGAAATTGACTGACCTAACTGAAATGGACAAATTATCAGTGTTTACTGTTAGCTGTAGGTTTTGTGTATTCTCTGATCATGGCTAAGTGCCTGAATAATATTATAGATGAAGAAGCTATATTCTAAAAGGTATAATGATTGTTAGGAGAGTGGAAGTCAACGTAAATTTCTTTTTTTCTTCTATTTGTCTCTCTTTCTCTCTTTGCTTTTCCTTTTTTCATGTCTCTTTTGTATGTATTAGGAAGTTACTAATAAAGAAGAAGAAGAAGAAGAAGAAGAAGAAGAAGAAGAAGAAGAAGAAGACATGTTATCTTGTAATTAATTCCTATTTAATTAATTTTAATTTAATCAATTTATAACTACTTGCTTCCAAGCTCAGTTGGTGAGCTGGTGAACTACTCCTCAATTACTAACTGACTTTCTGATCACTGTTGGGATACAAGGAAAGAATCTGAGACTTAGTTGCACCGTGGTCTTAATGCTTCTAAGCAAGGAAGGAGTATTCCAGATGACTTGACAGATACTATTTATATCTTAATAGTTAAGAGACTTGAGAATGCGGATTTGCCACTTAACTAATACAGCTTCTATATTCAGAAGCGCTGTACCTAAAAATGTAAGCAAAAAAATCATCCCCCAGTTTTTCAGGAGATCAATGAACTTAGGTTTATTGATAGGATGGCACAGAGTGACTATATTTGTAATATATAGTTATTGTTAAGGGATTTGTTAAGTTAGGTAATATTGTTAAGTGATTTGAACATCTGAAAATATGAAAATGTTATAGCCTTTTTTTTTTTTTTTTGGCCAAATTCCCTCTTTGTCCCCCATAATTTGCCAAGAATGAGGCTGCTGTGCAGCACGAAACTGAGTCAGATGCAGCAATTTTAATTACTATTAAATGTGCTCCACTTTTAAAGTCAGTGAGACAACACACATTAGCATTGAAAGGTCACATTACTTCAGAACCTTAAAAGTCCAGAACTGCACAACTGCACAACTGACCTGACTTTGGATAGGTGACAGTGACTACGTCATCATCCGATAGTTGGAATTCATTTTCCACATAGTTCAGTCTTTCTGCTGAGTATATCAGGGTAGGAAAAAGGATCCCCTTGTAGTTTAAATACGACATAGCTGACAAGGGAAAAAAATGAATACACAAGAGAGATTGAGAGAGAAAGCAAGAGATTTTGGGTGCATCTAAACAGATTGAAAAGTTCCAGATTTTGTTCCTCTTATTTCTGATGTTATGCTGGATTAAACTAAACCAATCTGGCGAGTTGGTATAAAAAAGTCTCTGATGGCACTAGAAGCTGACAGAAAATATTCTCGGATAAACAAAATGTGTACAGATCTCCAAGTAAAATCAGAAAGAACAGAAGGAAAATCTGTGACTTTCTGGACTTTTTAATCAATCTGGATGGGTCCAAAGATTCAGCAACTTTAGGGTTTTTCCAGATGAGTTTTCCCCTTGCAATATGTAGGTCAGAACTTTGAAAGTTAATTTAAAACAAAAATGTAAATCACTGCAAAGCCCATTTACTCTAATCAACATTTTTTGGGAGGCGGGAACCAAGAAGAATAAGTACCATTCTAGTCCTGCTTATTTTTCTATTACATTTGGTTACCTTAGCCATGATCAGAGAAAGGCGCAAAAGGTTTTGTCCAAGCTTCCACTAAAAATGCCTCCATGTGCCTAAAAATATTGTTTCCAAACTCTGAAAAGGTTATCATGGGAATCCCACTACATGTATACTAAATACAACATATCAGAGATCAGTAAACCAGGCCTTATGAGAAACAATTTACGGAGTTGGGCATGTTTAGCTTGGAGAAAAGATTAAGTATGGACATGATAGCCCTTGATGTTTTTGTTGCGTGCCTTAAAGTTATTTCTGACTCATGGCGACCCCTAAGGTGAACCTATCATGGGGTTTTCCGGAGCTGAGAGTGTGAGACCTGCCCAGTGGGTTTCCATGGTCGAGCGGGGAATCGAACCATGACCGTAGACTGACAGTGAAACCACTACACTGCCCTGGCCCTTATGGTTCCTTTAACATCTATGAATATCCATAACATCAGGTTTCAAACCCCAAACTAGATCCCTCATCAACTCTGCTCCTCATCAGTAACACTAAACACATAAGCCTGAGTCATTCTCTGACAATTGGGGCCATCGAGCTTAATTCCTTAAGAGAAATTGTTAAATGTAAAGGGAAGGCCAATAGGATGCTCATTTCTGTTCAAAGCAAAACCATTGTTCCAATGGACACAAAGTCCATAAATTGCATGGGGACTAACACTCATACTATGGCCTTGTAACTGGCATTCATGAGATTTCACCATGCTGAAAACCCAGCAAAGGCATTTACTTATTTATTTATTTATTTATTTATTTATTTATTTATTTATACTTACATACATACATACATACATACCCCACCTTTCTCCCAACAGTGAGACTCAACGCAGCTACCAAGATTAAAACAGAACAAATTAAAACATCCAGGAAAGGACAAAATTTAAAAAAGAATCAAACAATTCATAAAGTTAAAACAATTGCCTCTTAAAAATACTAATATTAAAAATATTAAACATGTTTAAAACATTAAAACTATACCAGCTAAAAGCTGCGTAGCATTACAAGCCCACATCCAGACAATTTCAAAAACCTACCAGCACTAGAAACATATTCACCTGCCTTCAAATGGACAGCAGGGATGGGGTCATGTTGGCCTTCCTGGGGAGGGAGTTCTGGAGTCTGGAAGTAGCCACCGAGAAGGCCCCTCTCCCTTGTTCCCACCAAACACACCTGAGAGGGTGGTGAGACAGAGAGAAGGGCCTCTCCAAATGATCTTAACGTTCTACTGGGCTCATTCTAACTTCCAAGGGGTGCTGAGTCAGGTCAGAGGTTTGAGAAAAGCTTTTCAAAAATAAAGGAATGCTTCAGATGAAGGAGAATATATATGGTGAAAGGTGAAGTCTCCCAAACAAGGAAATCAAGCAGTCCTCTTTCCCAAAATAAATAGGGAATCCTTCTCCTCTATGGCTCTTGAAGATTTTCTACTCACCTCAAAATTCAACTCGTCTCACACTCAACCATCCACTGCTTATGAACGTTGCAGTCTAATTCTCTCTCTTGGTCTCTCTCTGCTCTCCTTGCTCTCTTCTAGAGGTATACCAGCTGATCTCTGAAATCAAGATAAACCTTAAAAAACAAGGCAGGTCATGACCCTCACCTTATAATCTAAAAGACACTACGCAAACAGGAGAAACAATGAGGAGGGAGAAGAAAAACAAACAAAGTCAGGCAGCAGGTGATGAAGCACAAGGTTATCCAGGTAAAATGGAAGGAGTTCAAGTAGACCAAAAAAAAAAGGAGATTATGAACCTCTCACATACACACTACATCTTCATCTGCGGGCATAATTTGCTGCCTACACAGATGTGCCGGGTTGCCTTATATAGAAGGCAAGTTCCCAGCATGCATCATGCCCTCATGGCCATTTAGTGGAGGGAGAAGGGCATGGGGCGGCCTTGGTAGTGTTTGACTCCAAGTTGGATTGATCCACCCAAAGACGGCGACAGAGGCAGCAACGCTGCCAAGTCCTCTGCAGTCTGTTTGACTTTGATTTTGTTTGATTTTGCTTTTCTAAACAGAAGTACAGAAGGAGACAAAGATGGGGAATTCATTTTCCTATCTAATAATGGAGCTTCCACAATTGACTACATCTCAGTTTCTTGTAATCTGCTGGCCTCAGTAATCAACTTTGCTGTGGAGTGTCGTTCAGATAGTGACCACTTAGCACTGACCCTACACTTGGAGCTCAATGAACAAAATGTTTATGTGAACTACAAACCACTACCAAATACGTCAAAAGATATAAGATCATGCCACATCAAATGGTCTGAAGCTCTATAAACAAGATATTCCACTCAGAGTCTCATCTCTTCTTACGCTCTTACGCCATATTAATGGCAGATACTCAAAACAAAACTGTCCGTCAGTTCCAAATATTGATTGAATCCTTACAACATTCACTGACCTCTAAATTTTCAAACAGATCCCACAAAACAAGTCACAACTCCAACCCTTACTTTGACCATGAATATGTCCTCATGAAGAACTCCCTAATTGCAAAATATAGGGCGTACAATGAACAGAACTCATCAATTTTCCCCAAGGACTGGTGGACTGATTTCTCCTGAAACAGAAGTATAAAATTTTAATAAAGGAAAAAAAGAGGCAGTCTCACGAAAAAAACTGGCAATGTCTAATCACAGCATCCAGGATGCATGATTCAATCACATTTTGGATGATAGTAACAGGAGGCGTTCATAATTCTATCCCTATAATGGCTAACAGTATCCCAGCATCTTCATGAGAAGCTCACTTTCATTACATCTATGCTAAGGAGCATACTCATGTGTGTGAGGCAAAAGCTGATATTAGAAATCTACCTGAATGGCCTCCAGTCACAGAGGCTGAGATGTCTAAATTAATTTCACAGCTAAAATCAGGTAAAGCTCCAGGAAGTGACAATATTCCTCCAGAACTGCTTAAAGGAAACTTAGGCTGGTGGACCCGTTTTAGCTCAGCTTTTCACTTGGATTGATCGTTCAGCTATTTTTTCTGTGGACTGGGGCTTATCAATTATTATATCCATTTACAAAAAATGAAATCGATCAGACCTTGCAAATTATGGACCGATCAGCTTGCTAAGTATTATTACCAAGCTGTACGCAAGTCACCTCCACTCAAAACTGCTGGACTGGTTAAATCAGGAAAACACAGTGGATGAGGAAGAAGCTGGCTTCAGACGCAGATGTTCAACAATAGATCAGGGTCTCATTCTTCAACATTTGGTAGAAAAATATACATCCTCATCTGGGGGGGGGGGGCTTTATGTGGCCTTTATCAATTTCAAGTCAGCTTTTGATCTAATCCCCAGGGACAGGTTATGGAAGAAATTTGAAGATACCACCATTGACAAAAGGCTGCTCATACTTATGCATGGCCTGTATGAAAATATTCATCTCCAGGTAAGATGTAACAACCTGAGGCAACTCTCCAACTTAGTCCTCATTTTTCGAGGAGTTAAGCAGGGTTGCATTCTAGCACCCACTTTATTTAACTTTTACATTAACTCACTGATCAAATGCCTAA
Source organism: Cyclura pinguis (assembly GCA_030412105.1). Taxonomy (NCBI): domain Eukaryota; kingdom Metazoa; phylum Chordata; class Lepidosauria; order Squamata; family Iguanidae; genus Cyclura; species Cyclura pinguis. Next base: position 11,708,757 of record CM059606.1, on the reverse strand, counting down.
CAGGAACTTCCGGTCGCATGGCGCATGTGAAAGGTAGTACGGAGTGAGCTCCATAACTCCGTACTATCTCCTGCTGGAATCCAGCCACTTTTTTTCATCGGCTAAGCAGCTAGACATCCCCCCGGTAAAGGGGGTGTGGAAGACGCTTGAAGGGGGTCCCAAAACTGGCGAAGAGCTCTTTCTGACAAGAAGGAGCGGGAGGCGTCAGGGGGGCCAAAGGGCTACGACGGATCCAGCAGGGATGCCGTATGCACGGCACAAGCGCCGCCGCTGACTTTTAAAGAAGAAGACACAACTTGAGACAGTAAGCAATCTGATCTAGTTTTTATTCTGTTGAAACTGCAACAATCTGGGACTAGCAATGGTGAGTAGGAGCGGGAATACGAAGTGACCCGACAGACCCAGCAGACAGTGAGTACAAAATGGTGAATAACTTTTTAGGATGTTTTTAACACCTTGAAGACAGACTGTATATTGAAGAAGTGTAACAGATTTCCCCAGCTGTCTTTTTAAGAAGACATGATAAAGGACATTTGATGAGCCTTGTTGGATTATAGAATACAAGTTGAGAACTTTTGGTGATGGGCTTTTTTGTCTGTGTTTGTTTTTTGTTTTGTTTTTTTGTTTTTTTGCTTCGTTTTGTGTGAAGAGACCGAACTGAGAATACGTCTATCCCTGGTTTAAGCTTAAGTTTCTGCCTTTCTGTTTTCTTCTTTCTTCACTTTGAAAAGGATTACTGAATTGGAATTTGGAATTTTGGCATTATAAATAGGGTTGTTTGGGACCTTACATCTGTGGTTTTGGGAACATTGGAGTTGTGACGTGGCTGTAGTGGATTGTGTAGATTATAATGTCCTTTTCCTGAAGAGACGGGACATTGATATTTCCTTGTGGATTTTTGGACACTGAGACTCAGCACTGTGACATTGTTGGATTGTGGCCTGACTATTTAAACTCTGAATTTTGCTTTGTAACTACGTTTTTTTTTTTTCCATTTGGTTTCTGAGAACTATTCGTGGATGTAAAAATATTAACAAGGAGGCTGTTTTGTGGCTGTGCCAGAAGGACAGGAGAGACAGAGAGACTTTTACCCCCACACAGCGGAGCGGTTTGGATTTCTGCTATCAACAGCATTCTCACAGTCAAGCTCTGGAAACAATTTCAGAAGAGAGAGGAATTACAGCTCTGGCTGGGAGGGGGAACTGAAAGAATTGGGCCTAGACACAGCCTATTGACCTTACTGAATGAACTAATTGTATGAATTGAACACAATGTAATAGATTTCATTATATAAGTCATTTTTTTTAGTTAACCATAAATACAATCACATAGAATAACATTACATATTTACATAAATTTAAATATTATATATTAGTACAGTCCAGATATATATAGTTATTTTTATATTTCTTTTGTAAATAGTGATTGTGTTGTGGTAATTTCAACTTAATGTAAATTAATTTAAGCTGGGGATATATGTGATTGTGTTTTACATGGAATGAATTTAAGTGTAATGTGAAGGAATTATAGATACAATGATTAGAATTTTACAATGATTTGAAAACGATATTGTTATAAATAGCAAGCATTTCTATGTGGTAAATGTAGAAATCATATACATAATGAACTGAACTTTACCTTGTATATTGATTAAGCATTAGTAATAACCATTCAGTACTAGGTATTATAAAATACTTGAGGATTAAGTTTATAGAACTTCTAAAACATTATAGTAAGCTTGGATATTGTTATATTATTTGGATGAGATCATCTATATTGAGTTAGATTAACCTGGACCAAAGAACAAGAAGAGGAGCAGCGGCAGCGATGACAACAACCACTTCCCAGACAACCAGACGGACATCAGTGGACATACCCCAGAAATTTCAAGATTTCATGTCACAAATGATGGAAGAATTAAAAAGCATGAGAGATGACATACGTAGTGATATAAAAGAAACAAGAAAAGAGATGACAGCTGACATGAAACAAGAAATAGATAAATTGGGGAAGAAATTGGAAAACATAACAAAGGATGTGACAAAGTTAAAAACAGATACAAAGGACATAAAACAACAAGTTAAACAAGTTGAAAAGGAGATGACAGAGCTGAAGGGGAAGGGGAAGGGGAAAAGGATGAAGTTCAAATCACTCTGCTGGAGTTACGATATCGGAAAAGATGTCTTCGTTTTAGAGGTGTTCCAGAGACTACAGCGGAGAATTTGTCTGAGAAAATCGTACCGGCTTTGGCAGAATTCATTGATATTGAAGAGGAAAAGATGGAGACCTATATTGACAGAATGTTCAGAGTTTCCTCCAGAGTAGCGAGAGAGAGGAAATTACCAAGAGACATTATCATAACCTTTACGCGGACAATGGTAAGAGACAAAATACTACAATGAAGCTACGATGGATTACTGAAGATTGAAGATAAAGATGTCAGAATTTTTAAAGATATACCTTATCAAATCCTAAAGAAAATACAAGAATACAAACCATTGGCAAACCTTCTGCAAAAGTGTCAGATTAATTATTGATGGGAAAAGGTTGAAGGTTTGTCTTTTACATATAAATAGCAGAGATATAGGATTAATTCAGTACATAAAGCAAAAGAAATGGTGGATAAATTGAAGAAAGACTTACAAAAAGCTATCCCCGAAGGACAGAAACATCAGGAACAGGAATCTCCGAAGAAGGAAAGAGAACAGCTCCAAGAAGAAGAAGATGACGGAAAACAAGAGGAAGCAATAGAAGCAGCACAAGGAGTTTTGGAACAAGAAGAGGGGGAGTTAGAAGGAGATATAGTGAAGGAGTAAGTCAAATTTCAGAAATAAAATATTAATATAACTTATTAAAATGGATTTGAAGATATATTCTTGGAACATTAAGGGGTTTAACTCTGAATACAAAAGAAGACAAATTTTTCATCATTTAGAGAAACAGAATTTGGATATAATATGTCTGCAAGAAGTTCGAATCAGAGCTCAAGATTTGAGATATGTCAGAAACTTGAAACTAGGTACCTGTTTTCAGCTACGATTGATAAAAAGAGGAGGGGAGTTCTGATATATGTAAATTAAAAATTTGGTGTGCAGCAAATTTTTCAGGACAGTAACGGATGTTATATAGGAGTCGAAGTTACTCTGAAACAGGATAAAATATTAATAGTTGGAATATATGCACCAAATGGAGCCAAAGGTGAATTTTTCCCCACAATACAGAAAGAGGTACTGAGATATCTTAATGAAACGGGAAACTCGAACGTTATTGTTTTGGGGGATTTTAATGGAGTAATCAATCCTCAAACGGACAGGACAATGTAAAAGTTAATGCCCCAAAACAACGGTAGACTTCCTAAGAGTTTCTTTAATATGATGGACAATTTAAATTTATATGACACCTGGAGATACAAGAATGGGCAACTGGATGGACATACATTTTACTTGGATCGGCATAAATCAATGTCAAGGATAGATATGATGTTGGTATCCAAACAATTATTGTTGAAAACTACAGATATGGACATTCTTCCCAATTTGTGTTCTGATCATAATCCAACACAACTAAAGATAAAGATCAAGGATAGAGAAAGAACATGGAGAATGAATGATGAGATCTGGAATAAGGAGAAGTATATACTGAAAGCAAAAAGAGACATAATTAACTATTTCAATGAGAATATGACGTCGGAGTTGTCGATGAAAACCATTTGGGATGCAAGTAAAGCTGTGATGCATGGTAATTTTATCAGATGGTCCACAGAGATTAGAAAAGAAAAGAGAAATACAGAGCAGCGAATTTTGGAAAAGATGAAAGAAATTGAGAAACAGATGAGACAAAACCCATCGGATAAAAAGATTAGATTACAGTTGAAGGTACATCAAGCTGAATTAAACCAACCTAATTTGGTAGAAATAGAGCAACAGATAAGGAGAATGAAATATAACTTCTTTGAACAAGCTAATAAACCTTCAAAGCTCTTGGCTGGTTTGCTGCATAAAAGAGGCAGCGGCCTTTATGTGTATAAAAGATTGGGTAGACCTACAAGATATGAGAATGCTGGCATTGGAGGGTGTAGACCTGAGGATGGGGTGGCATGCCTATATGTTTTATGATAAAGCAAAAATAGATAAAGATTTTACACATCATTATGTCAGAAAATTGCTTTTGAAAATTTGGGATGATTATAAGACTAAAAACATATGGCAGCTCCCCACTTGGGTCTGACCGCAAGAAGCATTTTTTGGAAGATGGACAGAAGCAGATAAATGGCTGCGATATGATGATATAACAGAGAGATCAATGTCCAATAACCTTAAGATCAAAACAAGAGAAAAATTAGAACAAGAAGGAATAACATTAAGCTGGTTCCCTTACAGACAGTTAACTGAAAGGTTTCAGATAGACTTAAAAACATAAGGAATTGAAACAAAAGAGAAAACTGGAGTAATTAAATAGCTGTTTGAAAATCTGCCTCATTTACTAGCTTATATATATCAAGAAATATTACAGCAGGAGAGGTAAGAAGAAACAGTCAAGGCAGCAATGATTTCATGGGCTCAAAATATCGGACATTCAATTCAACTAGCTTCCTGGGAACAGAGTTGGAAAAAAAACAAAAATTTACAGTAGCCCAGAATCTGAAAGAGAACTATTATAAGCTGTTTCACAGATGGTACATGAAACCAGACAAATTAAAAAAGATTTATAAGACAGGCACTGGACTCCATTGGAAATGTCAGAAAGAGGTCGGTACGATATATCACATGTGGTGGTCATGTCCTAAGGCTAAGAAATATTGGAGTGAAATACAGAACAAAATTTGTGCATTAATGAAAGTTCAGTTTGCTAAGATACCAGAATTGTATTTGTTAAATATGACTGATGTACTAGAAGGTACTGGTATAAAGAAGTATTGGAGAATAATACTGTATATGATAACGACAGCTCGTATTGAATATGCAAAGTTGTGGAAAACTCAGCAAATACCCACAATGAAACAATGGTGGGGAACACTTCTTGAAAACAAAAATGCTGGCATGGTCTCTCAGAGACTAAAAGGGAAATCAGACGATGAGATAAAAAAAGAATGGTAAATTGTAATGGGTAATTGCTGGGTACTGTTAGATGGAAATGAGTAATCCATGGTTTAAGATAATTTATGAGGGGGCTACTGGATATATATCATGAAGCTGGAATATGGAGATGGAAAAGCAAGAACAAACAAGTAATATTAGCAGTAAAATGTAGTACAATAATATAAGCATGTTAAGAGACATTGAAAATGAAATCTAGATCAGTGTGGAAGATCAAAAATATTTCATTTAAGTTTACAGTTATAATTGTTTGTTTTATATTTGAATTTGAATAAAATGATTATTAAAAAAAAAGCCTAACAGGTACCAGTTTTAAACACACACACCCCAAACTAGCGAAGCTACCCTTATCAATCCTTCTATACACAGATGACACAGTGCTCTTATCGTTTTTGGCAATAGGCTTAAGGAGACTCCTGAAAGAGCTCACCAATTATTGTAACAATGAATCCCTAACCATAAACTACAATAAAACAAAGGTGATGGTATTTACCAGAAAGAAGACCACCCATAAATAGCAAATAAGTGGAACTCCTATTGAATAGGTCACAAATTACAAGTGCCTTGGTGTAGTCTTTCAATTGTCTGGGACCAGTACTACATTTCTCTTAGGGACCAGTACTACATTTCTCTTAGGTAGAATTGTTTTCTTTCTTCCTCGGGAGCCAAAGGCAGCCAAAGGCTCAGGGACCAGCACTGAACAGGATTCTAAAAATTCCCATATTCGGGGGTATGCCCTTTCATAAAGATAGAAATGTGTGTACCATATAATTGACTGATTTGATTTATGTCCTGCTTTCCTCCTGAATGAGACCCAAAGCAGCTTACAATATAAATGTCAACAGAACACCTAAAAAAAAGTGGATTACAAAAAAACCAAAAAGTATCAACCCGTACATCCAATTAATGCACGGCTTTTAAGACATAAACAATTAAAGCAATTAAATCACTTAAAAATACATATTTCATGCTAAAAACAACACACCTAATTGCATATCACTCTGCCCTGATCAGTTAAGGCTGAATATGGACTATATACTAACTATACAAATGTGCAACTTAGTGAAATTAATTCAATATTTCCATTTGGCATTTGATAGTTAGGTACAACACAAAGTTGGTAATAGCTACTTCTCCCTTGTCAACCCTACATGTCATGAGTTTTGGCTGCCTCTTTCCAGTGATATATTTAAATCTTTTACTCCAAGTAGAGTCTCAAGTCCTTGAAGATACTTTCAAGTCAAGTCTCAAGTCTGGAAGCCAACTTTATACCACAACCAAAATTCCAGAATTATTGGACAGAGTGAAATGAAGTCAGTTTTAACAATATAAGCAGAGTCAGCTCTTCACATTTGCAATTTTGCCATCTGCAACTTTGGAAGTGGGGAATAGGAACCTATCTTACTCCCCATTACTGAAGATTCAAAAGCTTTAGAAAGAAGCATCCTTCTTGCTCAACCTGTTGCCTAACACATTTGCTGTTCCCCTATGAGAAATGTTCCCTGTACTCTGGGGGTGAGTCTTGTCTTTTGCTCTTGGGAAATGTTTTAGAAGGCTTCTCCAATATGCAGTGGGGACAGGCTGCTGAGCAGACTTCAAGCCTGCCTCAAGCCCATTGCCTAACCTGTTTGCTGTTCCCCTCTGAGAAATACACCGCACTTTGGGCTTGAGACAGATTGTCATGTAACCAGTAAGCAAAAAGAGATGGAAGCATTGTTCAAAGTCACAAGGTTTCTGAATGAACGTGTTATATACAAGTCTCTGTTACTGCCCTGGCTAGCCGAAGCTTGGGGGATATTAAGAAGATATCTTTTGATATCAATAATTTGGCCTTCTATCCCCTCCACGTGCTTGCGAGGCCCCCAGACAAGCACGCACACAGGCTTGGCCGATAATCACTGTAATATTACAACACAATACAGGCAGGCCAGAAAATAGCCGACTCACAGCTTCAGGAGACCTCAAGGCAAGTACTCAATTATGTATGCATGCAACTTTCAAAAGTTCCTCTGCCCTGAGCCAGCAGCTTGATGATTAGACTATACATCGCTCAAGTACTCCACGTTTGCATACTGGCTATCGTATTGACAATTTGGCGATAATTCAATCATTCAAATTATGACCTTTGGGAGGCTTTGTCTCCAGCCCCAAATCCATTGTTTTCCCCAAGTCCAATCTAGCCTGCGGTCACAATTCTCCTTATAAAAACCCCTGATTTTGAGCACTTCTTCAGATCACTCTTGGCTTCCATCCTGCCTTGCTGTCGCTTGTCCAGCGAGCCTTCCCCTCAGCTCCACGTGCTGAGATCCACGCTCCCCAGCTTCTCCGTTTCTGACCGGGCTTCAGGACAGGTGAAGTATTGCCCAAACCAACAACTCCTCTGAAAATCCCTCTATACCACTCCTACCTTTATTTCTATAGTTTCTCTGTGTGTTTGTGTTGCATACACTGATTGATTGTATTTTTAATAAAATTCACATCTGTTATTTCACTCCAGTGTGCTCCTTGACTCGGCCTGACCCCGTAGACATTGGGTTCAAGATCTTGCTACGTTGCCCTGCCTCTCGCAGTGCTAACTTGTGCTCTTTGACTAATTTCCCCCAACTTGTATTTTGAGAGTAATTTGGTGTCCCTCCCGGGACTCCCAGAAATCAGGGTAACATCTCGAGTCGAGTCAATGCATCATTTACGGCTGAGTTGAGTCCGAGTCGAGTCACTGAAGTGACTTAACTCCGACTTAAGTCCAAGCCTGTCAACCCGAGTCTACATCACTACCTCTATCTGAGGTTTGAAAACCTGACTCAAACACACTGTGATGGGGGGCAAGAGGGGCAGTTTGCCCCTGGCAGCAAAGTTTTTGGGGTGTCCTGGCTTGTAGCCACGGTCCCGCATGCCACGGCCTTGCTCCACACACTGTGACCCTGCCCACACCATAGCCCCGCACCCTCCACACACCCAAGCTCCACTGTTGACACAGTGTTCATTGTGTTTGAGTGATTTTCACTATCCTCTGCAGAAGCAGCTGTAGCTTGAAGGCTGGTTTCGAGACTGAGAGAGTAAATCTTGTCTGGTGGGTTCCCTCCCCACCTCCCACTTTCCACCAACATCAGAACATTCAGAGAAGCTGAGTGGAAGAAAAATTTTTAAAAAGGGAAGCTGATTTTTGCTATGTCTGAGGTCAGAGGAATGTATAACAAAGAAAGATGCTTTACACCAGGACCAGTCATTCCTCAACAAGTCCACCCAACAGGCAAACACAGACTTGCCCCTCTTTTTGACATTTGCCATACCTTACAGGTTGAATTTTCTCGTGTCCCCCTTTTGAGCAATTATCATGCCCCCACTTAGGGTCCCACTGCCTAGTAGTTTGAGAACTACTAGGATAGAGTCTTCCATCACACCTGAGACAGGACAGGTTGTGCAGCACCCACACCTCTGCCCTCCAATGGAAGGGAAGAGCTAGAGAGAACAGGTGGAACAGCCATTTACAGGAATATTCTACAAAGTCTAAAATGCAGTGAGGTCATGGGTGAGAACATGGCTCTCAGTGAGTCTCAAAGTGCACAGGGCATCTTTTCAGAGACTGTCAAGAAAGCTTCCAAAGGCAGGTATGTTTTTCAACAGAGGGAGGAGGCATTAGGTTGTACAAGTGAACCTTTTGAAACCAAGGCTTCTAGCAAGAGTGATTCCCAAAGCAGACAGTCAATTCCCCATTTCTTTTTGTTATGTATGTTCAAGTCATTATTGAATTATGGTGACCCTATCACAAGGTTTTCTTTTTTTTATTATTTAATTTTATTAAATTTTCACAAATAAAAGAAAAATTCTTTAAATTGTAATTCTACATGCATTGTTTCTGATCTTCCACTCTGATCTGGTCTTCACTTCCCGCAATTCACTCCACTTATTACATTTATGTATCACAATACAATGGTTATCTCAACTGTTTGGACATGCATTTCCCTCTCCTACACAATCACAATACAGTCATTCTATCTTGTCAGTTCCCAGCTATCACTCAATTCTGCTTCTCTCAAATTGTCATATTCCAATATGTTTTCTTATCACCTAAAGTCTTACAGTTCTAAAATATGTCTGTCAATGTATATCTGGTAGTCTGAGCTATTATTACTGCAACAATCACTCATCTTCTCACCCTGGATTCCATTATATTAAGACGTCTTATTTCTCACTTCTACTCCTGAGTCCCTTTCAACCCCTTCAACTCTTCAACAATATCATAATGTTCATATTCATACCAATGTATCGATATATCAGTCAATTGTAAGCTTAATTGACATTGCCAAAATACAAATCTACTTGTACAATTCAGGGCCCTGTGGTTAAATCCAGTTCCCGTTCCCCTCTCTCATCTGGCACTTTGCAGCCCGGAAATACATTTCTGATAGCTCTCTGTATTCTCTGAGTTGCTTATATTCCAAGCTGCTCCATCCCTGAGAGTGAGGGTATTTTACTTGAGCAATCTCCATCACAGGTTCACCCCCATTAAAAAATCCCAATATTGATGTTTATAGAAATATGTCAATAAAACACTTAAGCTTAATTAACATTGCTGAAATATTACTGCTTATCAAGTTCAGAGCCCTAGCCTATATCCACCTCCTATTACCCCCTCCCACCTTGGACTTTGCTGCCCGGAGTTTATTTCTGAAGATTCTCTGTATTCTCATAGTCACTTTAATTCCAAGCTGCTCCGCCTGTGGGAGTGAAAGTATTTACTTGAACAACTTCCATCATAACCTTGCCAATCTCAATACCCCTTTCAATGTCACAATGTTTATATTGATGAAAATATATCAATCAAATACATAAGCTTATTTGACATTGCTGAGGTACATTACCACTTGTCAAATTTAGAGCCCTGTGCCTATATCCATCTTCTATTCCCCCCTTGCATCTTGGACTTTGCTGCCCGGAGTTTGTTTCTGAAGATTCTCTGTATTCTCATAGTCACTTAAATTCCCAGCTGCTCCATCCATTGAAGTGAGGGTATTTACTTAAAAGACTTCCATCATAAGCTTATCAATCTCAATACCCCTTTCAACCCTTGAAGATGAACTCTCAGCCATGATGCACTCACATTTCCTCTGGGTCCCTCCATTCCTTCACTCCTGCGCTCCGTTGCAAGCCAAATCCTGTTGTGATATTTTCAAAGTGAAGACCAGAGCAGGTTACATGTTTTCTTATTTATTCCTTACTTGTTTCTTGATTTCTTGATTAAAAGTCGACGGCGGCACTTGTGCCGCTCAAGCGACGATCCCGCTGGCTTCGTCATGGTCCTTCCACCCCCTGGCGCTTTCCGCTCCCCCAGCCGGGTAGGGCCAAACGCCAGTTATGGGGTCCCCTTCGGACCCATTCCGCACCCCTTGTACCGGAGGGGTGTTTAGCGGCTTCTGCGTGACAAAAGAAGCTGCTGGAATCCAGCGAGTGGCTGCTCGGAGCTGCGCCATTGCGCCACCGGAAGCCACAAGGTTTTCTGAGGCTGAGAGTGTGTGATGCACCCAAGGTCACCCAGTGGGTTTCCATGGCCAAGCAGGGAATGAAACCCTGGTCTCCAGGGTCACAGCCCAATGCTTAATGCACTATACCACTCCTTCTCTATGACCCTGTAAATTTCCCAACTGATTTCCAAATTCTGCTTCTTTGTCATTGTGCCAGCTAATAGCTGCTGATCATCTTTAGTGACCCCTTGTTTTGTTAAAGAACGTCCTGTTCAGGCACATTCATGAACTCATTGGGCACAGTCTGTGAGAAACACAAACAGGGTCCGATTGGCAATAGTACGTATTGAACACTTCGTTCTAGTAAAGCAAACACATGTGTACACATAGAGAAATATATGAACACTCCTCAAGGGCAAACACAGTAAACCCATTTTTAAGATGCAGGGGAAATATTACCATTTTTAAACCCATCCACCTCCAGATGGTTTTACACTCAAGAGAAGGTTTTATTTAAGCAGAACTTCAAGTTCCCATTGACTTCTTCGTTAAATAAAGGCAATTCCTTGGATTACAATCACCCAAGAAAGGTTTTTAAAATAGCAACATTGTTCCTATATGGGTAGTAACCAATTTTTAGACCATGCTTGTGCCTTATATTGGATATTGGGCTGGATTAAGCTAGCAAATAATAGGATATTACAGCAATATGGATGGCAGTCGTACCAAATATATTTGCTATGACAAAGCTAATCTTGAGAAGGATTTTAACAAACATAGTATAAAGAGGCCCCTGTTTAAGATCTGGAAACACTATAGAAAGAAACTCTGCTTAAAAATCCCACTCTGGATATCCTGTCAAGAGGCTTTTCGTAAGCAAGAGTATGTACTTAAGACCCACTAACTTATGATGATGGACTGACCAAAGACTTATTAAGAGATAAGATGAAACCTCTGGCAGATTTACAGAAAGGTTGATTTGAATGTCATTGGTTACAGTACAGACAGATTAAAGAAAGATATAAAATTGATTTAAAATCAGAAAGTATAGAACTGAAGCCAAATCAATTCGATACCATTCTGCAAGCAAAAGGACATATAATATCAAAAATGTATAGATTATTAATCAATATAGATCTGGAACAAGAAACCATTAAGCAAAATATGATCAAATGGGCTCGAAATATTAGGGAAAATATCTTAGAAGATTGGGAAAAAGCATGGTCAAAAAAGATAAAATTTACAAGATGCTCAGCACTGAAAGAAAATTACTATAAAATGCTGTTTCGGTATTTAACACCAGTAAAATTAGCTAAGATCTATCAAACAACACGGGATCAATGCTGGAAGTGCCAAAGATAAAAAAAGGATGTTCTATCATACGTGGTGGCTCTGTTAAAAACTATATCATGAGCAATCAGGTAGCACTATAGCTTAAAGATTATCAAGGTACTTATGCACAATACATAGAATAATTCACACACTCGATATAGTAAAATAATGATATCATATATTATATTCATATAATAATATCATTATAGATAGAGTTACTGGCTCTGGCTCTGTCAAAAAGCAAAAGACTACTGGAAAGAAATACATAATCTTATTCCTAAAATATTAGCGTTTAAATTCCCTGTGTCTCCAGAACTCTCTTTGTTAACTATAATGAAAAGAATCAAATGCAGAGCAGGCAGGACGAGAAACTGGGGCGGAGGGGGTGACTCTCCTCTCAGGACAAGACACTGGAAACGTTTAGCGGTTGGTTGACGCCGCCTTCCAAGCCTGACAAACTAAAGCTTTCTTCCTGCCCTTCTCACACCACTCTTCGCTCTCCGATACTCAAACCTCCTTTCCTGGGAACCGAATCTAATTGCTTCTCCTGAGTTCCCATTCTTTCCAGCGTTTTCTTCTTTCCTACGACAGTCCTCCCTCCGCATTCCCTCCCCATCCTCCTCCTCCCATTTTCTTGCCCTTTGCCCAGTCACACGTATCTTCCTCCTCCGCACCCGGTGAAAGGGAAGGGGAGGGAAGGGTGGAGTGCTGTGTGCTGAGATGGAAGGCTCACACATGCTCTTCCTCCTCACTCCCTTCTGTTTTTCCTAGGTTTGGAGAACATGCTGTTACCGCTGTTTCTAACCCGAGCTTGTGGGATATTAAGGTATCATGTGATATCAATAATTTGGCCTTCTGTACCCATTCCTCTCCACGTGCTTGCGAGGCCCTACCTTTTATTTCTGTAGTTCTTCGTGTGAGTGTATTGCATACATGTGTTTGACTGTATCTCAATAAAACAATTATTATTAACTTCTGCCTTATCATTGACTAGGCCTGACCCCGCAGACATAGGGTTCAAGATCTCGCTACGTTACCCTGCCTCTCGCGTTGCTAACTAGTGCTCTTTGCTAATTCCCTCCCCACTGTTTGAGCACATTAAGATGTCCCTCCCGGGACCCCCAGAAATCAGGGTAACAATGCACTGGGGCAAAAGGCAAGGGAATGTGGGAGTAGACAGATGTGCCACCACCGTTCCCTTGCCTTTTGCCCAGGTGTGGAGAAGGAAGGCACACGTACCAGGGCAAAAGGCAAAGGACTGAGAGGGGAAAACCCCAAAGAGAATGGGAGTGGAGCGTGGAGGAGTTATTCGCATTTTTCCGCTTTCACAAGTGCATTCCAAACCCTCGCAAAAGTGGAGGACCCTCTGTACTTTCAAAGCTGCCGAACCCAATAAGAATGCTTGCGTGCACAGGTATTTTTCCGAGGCAGAAATACAGTGGCTCTTGTCTCTGTCGCAGTCTGCGAGTTGCTCAAATCTTCCTTTCTGGAGGTAGAAATCAGGCAGGGGAGGGGAGGGAGGGAAGAACGGTCTTACTTGCACTAAGGAATGAATATTGGCATGGAAATGCTGTAAGACGAAGTGGCTATGGGGCTTAACAACAATTTCCAAAGGAGAGTGCAGGGTCTAATTTAACTTTTGCAATGGATGTGAGATAATGTTCCATCGTGTCGGAAAATCTGGTTCATCCCCTTATTGCCTTGCAGAACAAGACAAGAAGACAACCCTGAGGGAAACAGTTGATCGAAAATGCTATCACACTGCAAATTGTTATTGCTGGTATTAACGCACACCTGACAAGATAGTTTATATTGATTGTTTCCATTCTTTTAGCTGCTGTATCTGGCATGGTAAATGCATGTTAAACCATTGACAATTTTTGACTGAGGAACTTTTTTGGTTCAGCCCCTTTACATCGTTCGCAAGAGTGTATGACAGCTGTTTTGGATAGTTTCCGTTATTACAAGTTATAGTTCTATTTACGTTAAAAAGTTATTATCACAGAGGGTTATTTTCACAAGAATATTTTTGTATTTGCTATTTATTTAAAGTTGTCCTGCTTAGTTGGACTAGAGTATTAAGTGTTTTAAGTGTCTTCAATTTTTTAAGTATATTAAATGCGCTGCTCGCAATGTGAGCTCAGAGGGTGTAAAACGGTGCCAAGTTGGCTGAGAGATTTTACAAGCAGCACACATGTGCAGTCAGTACCAAACAATTCTCCGTAAGTCTTTCACATTCCCCGCAGTAGATGGGTTCTGCTTTTGACCCTTTCAGATAGTACCCCAGTCCCTAACCTGCCAGAAAGCAGAGGAAGCCTGTGTTTATTGCTACAGCTCATGTTTCCTGTATGATTTTCTTCTTGGTGTATACTGCGTAACTTTGACAATCTTTATATTTAGATTTTTGTATTAGTTGTAGTTATTTTTTTTCATTTCACTGCAACATTCTCTTCAATCCCACTGTTATGATTTTGAGATTGTTCATGTAACTGCTACCTTTGTTTCTTTGTTTAGTTTAGTTTAATGGGTTTTAGTTTAAGATCCTTCCCCTTTCTTTTCACAAATAAGTGTTTCACCACAAGGTGTATTTTTGATTTGGATTTTGTACTGTACGTTTGTGTTGGATTTTTGAAACTGCAAGGAAACGCTGACTAAGCATTGAGAAGAACTGCCTGTTGGCAAGAGCTGTGGGAATCTCTGGAAAGTGTCTGCGATTTATTGAAGACAAAGGTTAGGAAACATGTGGCCATTCAGATCTTGGACTACAACTTCCATTAGTCACCACCAGTGACTATGTGGATAAATCACGTACCACATCTCTGGTGCGTTCTGGAATAAAACCCGTATACTGAATTGTACAGAATAATTCAGTAGATGACAGCTTTTTCTCTTTCTATGACTTTATGACACTGTTATGCACTCTCTCTAGATGAAGAGTGAACCAAGAACCATTTCTGTGGCCTGCTAGGCCCCTAGTGTCACAAAACCTTTTTGAAAAAAGGAAGGAAGGAAGGAAGGAAGGAAGGAAGGAAGGAAGGAAGGAAGGAAGGAAGGAAGGAAGGAAGGAAGGAAGGAAGAGTTTCTTTTCTTACCTCCAAAATGCCGCCCCCCCCAAAAAAAAAGAATCTCTGGAGGGTGAGGAGGGCTTCACCACCAAATCTGGAACCCTGCCCTCAGCCTGCATTCGTCAAAATGAAATTTTGCAAACTTTTCCAAAACAAAGTAATTTTTTTTTTGCCTCATAATGCTTCTAAACTCCCCCTATCAGCCCAGGCAGGTCCCAAAACAGGACCCCATGTTCCCCCCCTGGGGCATTTGGGGGCAAAAATAATTTCTTTTGCAGGAGTAGATGTGGTGGAGGTGCAACCTCCAATTTTTCCTGAAAGGCTAATGTAGCCTCCAAGTCTTCCACAATTGGCCACCCATGCTCTACAGTCACGATTTTCAAAAACATGTATAGAAATGTTTTGCATATAAATATTCACACATTAAGATATTCCACCTAAAAAATGATTACCATGTCGTGGTTTGTGAAAGAGAATCAAACAGAATTTCATAAACTGCTGCCGTTCTTCAGTATTATTGCATACTTTGAAAATAAGGACCTGTCAGAAAATTTCGTATCAGCTCAACTTAACAGGAGGCAATTTTATAGCTCAGGGCAGCGGCATGTTTGCAGGGTCGCTTTGGGCTGCCGATGCAACTGGCATCTTCCTCCTTCCTTGGCAGGCCACATGGCCAGTGATGCCTGGGGTAGGCTCCGCTGCAGCAGCCAATGAATTTAAACTGCCAGTTTAAGTTCACTGACTGCCTCCCTTTCCGGGCCAGAGCTGCAGAAGTTTTCCCTTTAGTCCAGAGGAGAGGTATGTAATTCCCAGCCAGCGAGCACTCACTTCTTCGCAGAGTGTTGTCCCATCCCATTAATGTATTTGCTTTGTTGAATTTTTTGTACCTTAGTCACAACTTTGGGGCAGTTGGCATGGGTCAGGGATCTAGATTGCTGTTACCAGTGCTTCTAGGCAGGTTAGAATCATAGAATCATAGAAATGGAGAGTTGGAAGAGATCACACGGGCCATCCAGTCCAACCCCCTGCCATGCAGGAACACCCTCAAAGCACTCCCGACAGATGGCCATCCAGCCCCTGCTTAAAAACCTCCAAAGGAGGAGACTCCACCACACTCCAAGGCAGCAGATTCCACTGCCAGACAGCCCTGATCGTCAGGAAGTTCTTCCTGAGGTTCAGGTGGAATCTCCTTTCCTGCAGCTTGAATCCATTGCTCCTTGTCCTGGTCTCTGGAGTGGCAGAAAACAAGCACTCTCTTTCCTCTACATGGCATCCCTTCAAATATTTAAACATGGCTATCATGTCCCCTCTTAACCTTCTCTTCTGCAGACTGAACATACCCAGCTCTCTAAGTCTATCCTCATAGGGCATGGTTCCAGGCCCCTCACCATTTTGGTCGCCCTCCTCTGGACCTGCTCCAGCCTGACCATGTCCTTCTTGAATCGGGGTGCCCAGAACTGGACACAGTATTCAAGATGAGGTCTAACCAAAGCAGAGTAGAGTGGTACCAGTGCCTCCCTCGATCTAGACACCAGACTCCTATTGATGCAGCCGAGAATTGCACTGGTTAAATTATGGCATTGCCACTTTTGGTATTGGGGGGTGCAGGGAGAAGGTTGTAATGGGCGTACACACTACCGGGAGGTGCAAATATTCCCTGCACTCATGGTGACCAGCTGGTCTCATGCAGGTTGTGACACAGGTCTTGACTCTGGGCCATTTGGTTGGGCTCATCAGTCAACAGGTAGGTTGGCCGATGCCCGGATCCAGACCTACGTGTGCATGCCAACCCTGTTAACCACTGTAAGCAAGTAAAGTTGGGGCCTATTTATCTTTCAGATTGCTGTGTTGTGATTCTTTCTCAGCATTG
This sequence comes from Cyclura pinguis, assembly GCA_030412105.1. Classification (NCBI taxonomy): domain Eukaryota; kingdom Metazoa; phylum Chordata; class Lepidosauria; order Squamata; family Iguanidae; genus Cyclura; species Cyclura pinguis. The sequence goes on along the minus strand of CM059606.1, from coordinate 11,691,932 downwards.
CCTCTCACCCATGAGGATGCAATGAACAAAGGCAGTCAGTTTAGAAACAGTTTAGAAACAGTTTAGTCTCAAGCTGCAGGAAAGGAGATCAAGCTGCAGGAAAGGAGATTCCACCTGAACCTCAGGAAGAACTTCCTGACGGTCAGGGCTGTCCGGCAGTGGAATCTGCTGCCTCGGAGTGTGGTGGAGTCTCCTTCTTTGGAGGTTTTTAAGCAGAGGCTGGATGGCCATCTGTCGGGAGTGCTTTGAGGGTGTTCCTGCATGGCAGGGGGTTGGACTGGATGGCCCGTGTGGTCCCTTCCAACTCTACATTTCTGTGATTCTGTGATTCTGTGATTCTATTCCCCCCTTGCATCTTGGACTTTGCTGCCCGGAGTTTGTTTCTGAAGATTCTCTGTATTCTCATAGTCACTTAAATTCCCAGCTGCTCCATCCATTGAAGTGAGGGTATTTACTTAAAAGACTTCCATCATAAGCTTATCAATCTCAATACCCCTTTCAACCCTTGAAGATGAACTCTCAGCCATGATGCACTCACATTTCCTCTGGGTCCCTCCATTCCTTCACTCCTGCGCTCCGTTGCAAGCCAAATCCTGTTGTGATATTTTCAAAGTGAAGACCAGAGCAGGTTACATGTTTTCTTATTTATTCCTTACTTGTTTCTTGATTTCTTGATTAAAAGTCGACGGCGGCACTTGTGCCGCTCAAGCGACGATCCCGCTGGCTTCGTCATGGTCCTTCCACCCCCTGGCGCTTTCCGCTCCCCCAGCCGGGTAGGGCCAAACGCCAGTTATGGGGTCCCCTTCGGACCCATTCCGCACCCCTTGTACCGGAGGGGTGTTTAGCGGCTTCTGCGTGACAAAAGAAGCTGCTGGAATCCAGCGAGTGGCTGCTCGGAGCTGCGCCATTGCGCCACCGGAAGCCACAAGGTTTTCTGAGGCTGAGAGTGTGTGATGCACCCAAGGTCACCCAGTGGGTTTCCATGGCCAAGCAGGGAATGAAACCCTGGTCTCCAGGGTCACAGCCCAATGCTTAATGCACTATACCACTCCTTCTCTATGACCCTGTAAATTTCCCAACTGATTTCCAAATTCTGCTTCTTTGTCATTGTGCCAGCTAATAGCTGCTGATCATCTTTAGTGACCCCTTGTTTTGTTAAAGAACGTCCTGTTCAGGCACATTCATGAACTCATTGGGCACAGTCTGTGAGAAACACAAACAGGGTCCGATTGGCAATAGTACGTATTGAACACTTCGTTCTAGTAAAGCAAACACATGTGTACACATAGAGAAATATATGAACACTCCTCAAGGGACAAACACAGTAAACCCATTTTTAAGATGCAGGGGAAAAATTACCGTTTTTAAACCCATCCACCTCCAGATGGTTTTACACTCAAGAGAAGGCTTTATTTAAGCAGAACTTCAAGTTCCCATTGACTTCTTCGTTAAATAAAGGCAATTCCTTGGATTACAATCACCCAAGAAAGGTTTTTAAAATAGCAACATTGTTCCTATATGGGTAGTAACCAATTTTTAGACTCTTTTTTTTAAAGAAAATCAAATTAGTTGACTGTTTTGCCTCAAAAATGGACCACAGTCTGCACGTACATATATGTACACCCGATATACACAGATGTGGCTAATTCCATGTAACACACCAAAAATACACATCTAACAGTAGCTTCTATGTAAGAAATGTATCTTCATGAAGCAACCTGGGAATCAAGCAGAATAATGTTGTTGCTGTTTAATTCATTTAATTATTACTTTTTATGCATCACATGACAGCATGCGATGCATGACAGCAAAACACAATAAGAATGTGGACATTGCAGAAATAATATCCATGGCATTCCCCTAACAGATAAGACACTAGCAAGACTAACCCCCCAGTTGTCTCTGTAATTCAAAATATAACGTATTCATGGAACTTTGGTTATATACTACTGTGCCATCTTCTACTTCTTTCTACCATGTCATGTTTGCTCAGACGTCCCCACATCTGAAGAAACAAGAATTCTTCAGTTGGCTTCTTTACATGTATTAGAAAGGCTCCAAAACATTGAGATATTGGCCTGAGTCCTAATTTGAGTAGACCCATTGAATCAATGGGATTTACATCTATTTTGGCTATTCATTCAGTGAGTCCACTCTTTGGGACTAAGCAACACATTTAGATCATAGTGTGTTAAGATGCAGATGTGGTACCCCGGGATTCTTCAGTCCCATGGGAAGGTCATATTCAAACCCTGCATTTTCTCGCAGGGCTACCATAAGTCAAAGTTTACTTGATAGCAATTAACAAGAACAACTCACAAACTTGCACATCTGAGTGCTCCAAAATCTGCGACACTTTTTGGGCTTCATGTAAAAGAGAGATGGCAGGATTTAAAATTAATTAGATCAAATCAGAGATAAATCAATAATAATTACCAAGAATGTGAACAAGGAAGAAGAAAAGGAATTGAGGGGAAATTATAATTTCCAGATAAAGAAGAAAACAAAATATCTCGGAATAGTAATTTCTAAGAAAAACGTAGATTTATATGATAACAATTATAAACCCAGCTGGAATAAAATTAAAGAGGACCTTAAAATTAATTTATCATTATTAGGGAGAATAGCCACAATTAAAGCAAACATTCTCCCTAAAATAAGGCATCTTTTTCAAAATTTACCTGTTATACAAAGCGAAAAAATGTTTCAAATATGGTAAGGCAGGGCAAAAGATCTACAATTAAGTGGAGTACCTTGTTAGATCTTGAAGAGAGAGGGGGTTTAGAACTATCAAACTTCAAAATCTACTACCATGCTTGTGCCTTATATTGGATATTGGGCTGGCTTAAGCTAGCAAATAATAGGATATTACAGCAATATGGATGGCAGTCGTACCAAATATATTTGCTATGACAAAGCTAATCTTGAGAAGGATTTTAACAAACATAGTATAAAGAGGCCCCTGTTTAAGATCTGGAAACACTATAGAAAGAAACTCTGCTTAAAAATCCCACTCTGGATATCCTGTCAAGAGGCTTTTCGTAAGCAAGAGTATGTACTTAAGACCCACTAACTTATGATGATGGACTGACCAAAAACTTATTAAGAGATAAGATGAAACCTCTGGCAGATTTACAGAAAGGTTGATTTGAATGTCATTGGTTACAGTACAGACAGATTAAAGAAAGATATAAAATTGATTTAAAATCAGAAAGTATAGAAGTGAAGCCAAATCAATTCGATACCGTTTTGCAAGCAAAAGGACATATAATATCAAAAATGTATAGATTATTAATCAATATAGATCTGGAACAAGAAACCATTAAGCAAAATATGATCAAATGGGCTCGAAATATTAGGGAAAATATCTTAGAAGATTGGGAAAAAGCATGGTCAAAAAAGATAAAATTTACAAGATGCTCAGCACTGAAAGAAAATTACTATAAAATGCTGTTCCGGTATTTAACACCAGTAAAATTAGCTAAGATCTATCAAACAACACGGGATCAATGCTGGAAGTGCCAAAGATAAAAAAAGGATGTTCTATCATACGTGGTGGCTCTGTTAAAAACTATATCATGAGCAATCAGGTAGCATTATAGCTTAAAGATTATCAAGGTACTTATGCACAATACATAGAATAATTCACACACTCGATATAGTAAAATAATGATATCATATATTATATTCATATAATAATATCATTATAGATAGAGTTACTGTCTCTGGCTCTGTCAAAAAGCAAAAGACTACTGGAAAGAAATACATAATCTTATTACTAAAATATTAGCGTTTAAATTCCCTGTGTCTCCAGAACTCTCTTTGTTAACTATAATGAAAAGAATCAAATGCAGAGCAGGCAGGACGAGAAACTGGGGCGGAGGGGGTGACTCTCCTCTCAGGACAAGACACTGGAAACGTTTAGCGGTTGGTTGACGCCGCCTTCCAAGCCTGACAAACTAAAGCTTTCTTCCTGCCCTTCTCACACCACTCTTCGCTCTCCGATACTCAAACCTCCTTTCCTGGGAACCGAATCTAATTGCTTCTCCTGAGTTCCCATTCTTTCCAGCGTTTTCTTCTTTCCTACGACAGTCCTCCCTCCGCATTCCCTCCCCATCCTCCTCCTCCCATTTTCTTGCCCTTTGCCCAGTCACACGTATCTTCCTCCTCCGCACCCGGTGAAAGGGAAGGGGCGGGAAGGGTGGAGTGCTGTGTGCTGAGATGGAAGGCTCACACATGCTCTTCCTCCTCACTCCCTTCTGTTTTTCCTAGGTTTGGAGAACATGCTGTTACCGCTGTTTCTAGCCCGAGCTTGTGGGATATTAAGGTATCATGTGATATCAATAATTTGGCCTTCTGTACCCATTCCTCTCCACGTGCTTGCGAGGCCCTACCTTTTATTTCTGTAGTTCTTCGTGTGAGTGTATTGCATACATGTGTTTGACTGTATCTCAATAAAACAATTATTATTAACTTCTGCCTTATCATTGACTAGGCCTGACCCCGCAGACATAGGGTTCAAGATCTCGCTACGTTACCCTGCCTCTCGCGTTGCTAACTAGTGCTCTTTGCTAATTCCCTCCCCACTGTTTGAGCACATTAAGATGTCCCTCCCGGGACCCCCAGAAATCAGGGTAACAATGCACTGGGGCAAAAGGCAAGGGAATGTGGGAGTAGACAGATGTGCCACCACCGTTCCCTTGCCTTTTGCCCAGGTGTGGAGAAGGAAGGCACACGTACCAGGGCAAAAGGCCAAGGACTGAGAGGGGAACACCCCAAAGAGAATGGGAGTGGAGCGTGGAGGAGTTATTCACATTTTTCCGCTTTCACAAGTGCATTCCAAACCCTCGCAAAAGTGGAGGACCCTCTGTACTTTCAAAGCTGCCGAACCCAATAAGAATGCTTGCGTGCACAGGTACTTTTCCGAGGCAGAAATACAGTGGCTCTTGTCTCTGTCGCAGTCTGCGAGTTGCTCAAATCTTCCTTTCTGCAGGTAGAAATCAGGCAGGGGAGGGGAGGGAGGGAAGAACGGTCTTACTTGCACTAAGGAATGAATATTGGCATGGAAATGCTGTAAGACGAAGTGGCTATGGGGCTTAACAACAATTTCCAAAGGAGAGTGCAGGGTCTAATTTAACTTTTGCAATGGATGTGAGATAATGTTCCATCGTGTCGGAAAATCTGGTTCATCCCCTTATTGCCTTGCAGAACAAGACAAGAAGACAACCCTGAGGGAAACAGTTGATCGAAAATGCTATCACACTGCAAATTGTTATTGCTGGTATTAACGCACACCTGACAAGATAGTTTATATTGATTGTTTCCATTCTTTTAGCTGCTGTATCTGGCATGGTAAATGCATGTTAAACCATTGACAATTTTTGACTGAGGAACTTTTTTGGTTCAGCCCCTTTGCATCGTTCGCAAGAGTGTATGACAGCTGTTTTGGATAGTTTCCGTTATTACAAGTTATAGTTCTATTTACGTTAAAAAATTATTATCACAGAGGGTTATTTTCACAAGAATATTTTTGTATTTGCTATTTATTTAAAGTTGTCCTGCTCAGTTGGACTAGAGTATTAAGTGTTTTAAGTGTCTTCAGTTTTTTAAGTATATTAAATGCGCTGCTCGCAATGTGAGCTCAGAGGGTGTAAAACGGTGCCAAGTTGGCTGAGAGATTTTACAAGCAGCACACATGTGTAGTCAGTACCAAACAATTCTCCGTAAGTCTTTCACATTCCCCGCAGTAGATGGGTTCTGCTTTTGACCCTTTCAGATAGTACCCCAGTCCCTAACCTGCCAGAAAGCAGAGGAAGCCTGTGTTTATTGCTACAGCTCATGTTTCCTGTATGATTTTCTTCTTGGTGTATACTGCGTAACTTTGACAATCTTTATATTTAGATTTTTGTATTAGTTGTAGTTATTTTTTTTCATTTCACTGCAACATTCTCTTCAATCCCACTGTTATGATTTTGAGATTGTTCATGTAACTGCTACCTTTGTTTCTTTGTTTAGTTTAGTTTAATGGGTTTTAGTTTAAGATCCTTCCCCTTTCTTTTCACAAATAAGTGTTTCACCACAAGGTGTATTTTTGATTTGGATTTTGTACTGTACGTTTGTGTTGGATTTTTGAAACTGCAAGGAAACGCTGACTAAGCATTGAGAAGAACTGCCTGTTGGCAAGAGCTGTGGGAATCTCTGGAAAGTGTCTGCGATTTATTGAAGACAAAGGTTAGGAAACATGTGGCCATTCAGATCTTGGACTACAACTTCCATTAGTCACCACCAGTGACTATGTGGATAAATCACGTTCCACATCTCTGGTGCGTTCTGGAATAAAACCCGTATACTGAATTGTACAGAATAATTCAGTAGATGACAGCTTTTTCTCTTTCTATGACTTTATGACACTGTTATGCACTCTCTCTAGATGAAGAGTGAACCAAGAACCATTTCTGTGGCCTGCTAGGCCCCTAGTGTCACAAAACCTTTTTGAAAAAAGAAAGAAAGAAAGAAAGAAAGAAAGAAAGAAAGAAAGAAAGAAAGAAAGAAAGAGTTTCTTTTCTTACCTCCAAAATGCCGCCCCCCCCCCAAAAAAAAAGAATCTCTGGAGGGTGAGGAGGGCTTCACCACCAAATCTGGAACCCTGCCCTCAGCCTGCATGCATCAAAATGAAATTTTGCAAACTTTTCCAAAACAAAGTAATTTTTTTTTTTACCTCATAATGCTTCTAAACTCCCCCTATCAGCCCAGGCAGGTCCCAAAACAGGACCCCATGTTTCCCCCCTGGGGCATTTGGGGGCAAAAAAAATTCCTTTTGCAGGAGTAGATGTGGTGGAGGTGCAACCTCCAATTTTTCCTGAAAGGCTAACGTAGCCTCCAAGTCTTCCACAATTGGCCACCCATGCTCTACAGTCACGATTTTCAAAAACATGTATAGAAATGTTTTGCATATAAATATTCACACATTAAGATATTCCACCTAAAAAATGATTACCATGTTGTGGTTTGTGAAAGAGAATCAAACAGAATTTCATAAACTGCTGCCGTTCTTCAGTATTATTGCATACTTTGAAAATAAGGACCTGTCAGAAAATTTGTATCAGCTCAACTTAACAGGAGGCAATTTTATAGCTCAGGGCAGCGGCATGTTTGCAGGGTCGCTTTGGGCTGCCGATGCAACTGGCATCTTCCTCCTTCCTTGGCAGGCCACATGGCCAGTGATGCCTGGGGTAGGCTCCGCTGCAGCAGCCAATGAATTTAAACTGCCAGTTTAAGTTCACTGACTGCCTCCCTTTCCGGGCCAGAGCTGCAGAAGTTTTCCCTTTAGTCCAGAGGAGAGGTATGTAATTCCCAGCCAGCAAGCACTCACTTCTTCGCAGAGTGTTGTCCCATCCCATTAATGTATTTGCTTTGTTGAATTTTTTGTACCTTAGTCACAACTTTGGGGCAGTTGGCATGGGTCAGGGATCTAGATTGCTGTTACCAGTGCTTCTAGGCAGGTTAGAATCATAGAATCATAGAAGTGGAGAGTCGGAAGAGATCACACGGGCCATCCAGTCCAACCCCCTGCCATGCAGGAACACCCTCAAAGCACTCCCGACAGATGGCCATCCAGCCCCTGCTTAAAAACCTCTTAAGAAGGAGACTCCACCACACTCCAAGGCAGCATATTCCACTGCCAGACAGCCCTGATCGTCAGGAAGTTCTTCCTGAGGTTCAGGTGGAATCTCCTTTCCTGCAGCTTGAATCCATTGTTCCTTGTCCTGGTCTCTGGAGTGGCAGAAAACAAGCACTCTCTTTCCTCTACATGGCATCCCTCCAAATATTTAAACATGGTTATCATGTCCCCTCTTAACCTTCTCTTCTGCAGACTGAACATACCCAGCTCTCAAAGTCTATCCTCATAGGGCATGGTTCCAGGCCCCTCACCATTTTGGTCGCCCTCCTCTGAACCTGCTCCAGCCTGACCATGTCCTTCTTGAATTGGGGTGCCCAGAACTGGACACAGTATTCAAGATGAGGTCTAACCAAAGCAGAGTAGAGTGGTACCACTACCTCCCTCGATCTAGACACCAGGCTCCTATTGATGCAGCCGAGAATTGCATTGGTTAAATTATGGCATTGCCACTTTTGGTATTGGGGGGGGGGGGGAGAAGGTTGTAATGGGCGTACACACTACCGGGAGGTGCAAATATTCCCTGCACTCATGGTGACCAGCTGGTCTCATGCAGGTTGTGACACAGGTCTTGACTCTGGGCCATTTGGTTGGGCTCATCAGTCAACAGGGAGGTTGGCCGATGCCCGGATCCAGACCTACGTGTGCATGCCAACCCTGTTAACCACTGTAAGCAAGTAAAGTTGGGGCCTATTTATCTTTCAAACTGCTGTGTTGTGATTCTTTCTCAGCATTGCCTCTCACCCATGAGGATGCAATGAACAAAGGCAGTCAGTTTAGAAACAGTTTAGAAACAGTTTAGACTCAAGCTGCAGGAAAGGAGATCAAGCTGCAGGAAAGGAGATTCCACCTGAACCTCAGGAAGAACTTCCTGACAGTCAGGGCTGTCCGGCAGTGGAATCTGCTGCCTCGGAGTGTGGTGGAGTCTCCTTCTTTGGAGGTTTTTAAGCAGAGGCTGGATGGCCATCTGTCGGGAGTGCTTTGAGGGTGTTCCTGCATGGCAGGGGGTTGGACTGGATGGCCCCTGTGGTCTCTTCCAACTCTACATTTCTGTGATTCTGTGATTCTGTGATTCTATTCCCCCCTTGCATCTTGGACTTTGCTGCCCGGAGTTTGTTTCTGAAGATTCTCTGTATTCTCATAGTCACTTAAATTCCCAGCTGCTCCATCCATTGAAGTGAGGGTATTTACTTAAAAGACTTCCATCATAAGCTTATCAATCTCAATACCCCTTTCAACCCTTGAAGATGAACTCTCAGCCATGATGCACTCACATTTCCTCTGGGTCCCTCCATTCCTTCACTCCTGCGCTCCGTTGCGAGCCAAATTCTGTTGTGATATTTTCAAAGTGAAGACCAGAGCAGGTTACATGTTTTCTTATTTATTCCTTACTTGTTTCTTGATTTCTTGATTAAAAGTTGACGGCGGCACTTGTGCCGCTCAAGCGACGATCCCGCTGGCTTCGTCATGGTCCTTCCACCCCCTGGCGCTTTCCGCTCCCCCAGCCGGGTAGAGCCAAACGCCAGTTATGGGGTCCCCTTTGGACCCATTCCGCACCCCTTGTACCGGAGGGGTGTTTAGCGGCTTCTGCGTGACAAAAGAAGCTGCTGGAATCCAGCGAGTGGCTGCTCGGAGCTGCGCCATTGCGCCACCGGAAGCCACAAGGTTTTCTGAGGCTGAGAGTGTGTGATGCACCCAAGGTCACCCAGTGGGTTTCCGTGGCCAAGCAGGGAATGAAACCCTGGTCTCCAGGGTCACAGCCCAATGCTTAATGCACTATACCACTCCTTCTCTATGACCCTGTAAATTTCCCAACTGATTTCCAAATTCTGCTTCTTTGTCATTGTGCCAGCTAATAGCTGCTGATCATCTTTAGTGACCCCTTGTTTTGTTAAAGAACGTCCTGTTCAGGCACATTCATGAACTCATTGGGCACAGTCTGTGAGAAACACAAACAGGGTCCGATTGGCAATAGTACGTATTGAACACTTCGTTCTAGTAAAGCAAACACATGTGTACACATAGAGAAATATATGAACACTCCTCAAGGGACAAACACAGTAAACCCATTTTTAAGATGCAGGGGAAATATTACCGTTTTTAAACCCATCCACCTCCAGATGGTTTTACACTCAAGAGAAGGCTTTATTTAAGCAGAACTTCAAGGTCCCATTGACTTCTTCGTTAAATAAAGGCAATTCCTTGGATTACAATCACCCAAGAAAGGTTTTTAAAATAGCAACATTGTTCCTATATGGGTAGTAACCAATTTTTAGACTCTTTTTTTTAAAGAAAATCAAATTAGTTGACTATTTTGCCTCAAAAATGGACCACAGTCTGCATGTACATATATGTACATCTGATATACACAGATGTGGCTAATTCCATGTAACACACCAAAAATACCCATCTAACAGTAGCTTCTATGTAAGAAATGTATCTTCATGAAGCAACCTGGGAATCAAGCAGAATAATGTTGTTGCTCTTTAATTCATTTAATTATTACTTTTTATGCATCACATGACAGCATGTGATGCATGACAGCAAAACACAATAAGAATGTGGACATTGCAGAAATAATATCCATGGTATTCCCCTAACAGATAAGACACTAGCAAGACTAACCCCCCAGTTGTCTCTGTAATTCAAAATATAATGTATTCATGGAACTTTGGTTATATACCGTGTTTCCCCGAAAATAAGACACTGTCTTATATTTATTTTTCCTCAAGAAGACACAGTATGGCTTATTTTCAGGGGATGTCTTATTTTTATTAAGTATGGTACAACAACAATCTACATTTATTCAAATACAGTTAAGTCCAGCCTTCCCTCCTCCGCCTCGATCCCTTGGCAGCCCGTTTCCTTGCAGTTCCTCCATAACGCCACTCGTCTCGACCACCTCCGCCCACCGTCGTGTTTGCAAACAAGCAGGATTCCCTTCCCCTCCCCAAACCTCCTTACTCGGCTTCAGCGTGGTGGTGTAATCCCTCCCTCACCCCCTCCAATTGTTGGGAGGATCGGGCGGGCTGGCGCGTTGTTTTGGGTCTCCTTTCCTGCATCTGTTTTGGGGCTTTCCCCTCCCCTTCCTTAACCTTCGCTAGATTCAAGAGCACAAAGGGGGGAACGCCGGGGGGGGTTGTCTTACAAAGTTGTGTAAAGGGGAGGGAAGTGGGAGGGGAGAGGTGGGGTCCGGAGTGTACAGTGGAAAGAGGGGGGGAGTGACTAAAGGAAAGCATCCAAAGGAATTCTATATCCAGGATGGATTCTGTGAGGGGGGGGTTGGAGGGAGGAGAAAAAGAAAGTTTGCAAAACTTGGGAACCGTTGGTTTTTCGCTCCCCCTTCTTCCTCCTGCTGCTTCTACCCTGTCTCCCTCTATGCCTCAGCTTGCAGCACGCACAGAATGACCGGGACCTGACAGGGGGAGCCGACCTTGTTGATGGGGCTGCCCGCGCCGGTACGCTGCATAGCCACGCCTATCACTATGTCTTATTTTCGGGGTATGGCTTATATTGTGCAAATGCTTAGAAATCCTGCTACGGCTTATTTTATGGGTATGTCTTATTTTCGGGGAAACATGGTACTACTGTGCCATCTTCTACTTCTTTCTACCATGTCATGTTTGCTCAGATATCCCCACATCTGAAGAAACAAGAATTCTTCAGTTGGCTTCTTTACATGTATTAGAAAGGCTCCTAAACATTGAGATATTGGCCTGAGTCCTAATTTGAGTAGACCCATTGAATCAATGGGATTTACATCTATTTTGGCTATTCATTCAGTGAGTCCGCTCTTTGGGACTAAGCAACACATTTAGATCAGTGTGTGTTAAGATGCAGATGTGGTACCCCGGGATTCTTCAGTCCCATGGGAAGGTCATATTCAAACCCTGCATTTTCTCGCAGGGCTACCATAAGTCAAAGTTTACTTGATAGCAATTAACAAGAACAACTCACAAACTTGCACATCTGAGTGCTCCAAAATCTGCGACACTTTTTGGGCTTCACGTAAAAGAGAGATGGCAGGATTTAAAATTAATTAGATAAAATTAGAGATAAATCAATAATAATTACCAAGAATGTGAACAAGGAAGAAGAAAAGGAATTGAGGGAAAATTATAATTTCCAGATAAAGAAGAAAACAAAATATCTCGGAATAGTAATTTCTAAGAAAAACGTAGATTTATATGATAACAATTATAAACCCAGCTGGAATAAAATTAAAGAGGACCTTAAAATTAATTTATCATTATTAGGGAGAATAGCCACAATTAAAGCAAACATTCTCCCTAAAATAAGGCATCTTTTTCAAAATTTACCTGTTATACAAAGCGAAAAAATGTTTCAAATATGGTAAGGCAGGGCAAAAGATCTACAATTAAGTGGAGTACCTTGTTAGATCTTGAAGAGAGAGGGGGTTTAGAACTATCAAACTTCAAAATCTACTACCATGCTTGTGCCTTATATTGGATATTGGGCTGGATTAAGCTAGCAAATAATAGGATATTACAGCAATATGGATGGCAGTCGTACCAAAGATATTTGGTATGACGAAGCTAATCTTGAGAAGGATTTTAACAAACATAGTATAAAGAGGCCCCTGTTTAAGATCTGGAAACACTATAGAAAGAAACTCTGCTTAAAAATCCCACTCTGGATATCCTGTCAAGAGGCTTTTCGTAAGCAAGAGTATGTACTTAAGACCCACTAACTTATGATGATGGACTGACCAAAGACTTATTAAGAGATAAGATGAAACCTCTGGCAGATTTACAGAAAGGTTGATTTGAATGTCATTGGTTACAGTACAGACAGATTAAAGAAAGATATAAAACTGATTTAAAATCAGAAAGTATAGAAGTGAAGCCAAATCAATTCGATACCGTTTTGCAAGCAAAAGGACATATAATATCAAAAATGTATAGATTACTAATCAATATAGATCTGGAACAAGAAACCATTAAGCAAAATATGATCAAATGGGCTCGAAATATTAGGGAAAATATCTTAGAAGATTGGGAAAAAGCATGGTCAAAAAAGATAAAATTTACAAGATGCTCAGCACTGAAAGAAAATTACTATAAAATGCTGTTTCGGTATTTAACACCAGTAAAATTAGCTAAGATCTATCAAACAACACGGGATCAATGCTGGAAGTGCCAAAGATAAAAAAAGGATGTTCTATCATATGTGGTGGCTCTGTTAAAAACTATATCATGAGCAATCAGGTAGCATTCTAGCTTAAAGATTATCAAGGTACTTATGCACAATACATAGAATAATTCACACACTCGATATAGTAAAATAATGATATCATATATTATATTCATATAATAATATCATTATAGATAGAGTTACCGTCTCTGGCTCTGTCAAAAAGCAAAAGACTACTGGAAAGAAATACATAATCTTATTCCTAAAATATTAGCGTTTAAATTCCCTATGTCTCCAGAACTCTCTTTGTTAACTATAATGAAAAGAATCGAATGCAGAGCAGGCAGGACGAGAAACTGGGGCGGAGGGGGTGACTCTCCTCTCAGGACAAGACACTGGAAACGTTTAGCGGTTGGTTGACGCCGCCTTCCAAGCCTGACAAACTAAAGCTTTCTTCCTGCCCTTCTCACACCACTCTTCGCTCTCCGATACTCAAACCTCCCTTCCTGGGAACCGAATCTAATTGCTTCTCCTGAGTTCCCATTCTTTCCAGCGTTTTCTTCTTTCCTACGACAGTCCTCCCTCCGCATTCCCTCCCCATCCTCCTCCTCCCATTTTCTTGCCCTCTGCCCAGTCACACGTATCTTCCTCCTCCGCACCCGGTGAAAGGGGAGGGGAGGGAAGGGTGGAGTGCTGTGTGCTGAGATGGAAGGCTCACACATGCTCTTCCTCCTCACTCCCTTCTGTTTTTCCGAGGTTTGGAGAACATGCTGTTACCGCTGTTTCTAGCCCGAGCTTGTGGGATATTAAGGTATCATGTGGTATCAATAATTTGGCCTTCTGTACCCATTCCTCTCCACGTGCTTGCGAGGCCCTACCTTTTATTTCTGTAGTTCTTCGTGTGAGTGTTTTGCATACATGTGTTTGACTGTATCTCAATAAAACAATTATTATTAACTTCTGCCTTATCATTGACTAGGCCTGACCCCGCAGACATAGGGTTCAAGATCTCGCTACGTTACCCTGCCTCTCGCGTTGCTAACTAGTGCTCTTTGCTAATTCCCTCCCCACTGTTTGAGCACATTAAGATGTCCCTCCCGGGACCCCCAGAAATCAGGGTAACAATGCACTGGGGCAAAAGGCAAGGGAATGTGGGAGTAGACAGATGTGCCACCACCGTTCCCTTGCCTTTTGCCCAGGTGTGGAGAAGGAAGGCACACGTACCAGGGCAAAAGGCAAAGGACTGAGAGGGGAAAACCCCAAAGAGAATGGGAGTGGAGCGTGGAGGAGTTATTCGCATTTTTCCGCTTTCACAAGTGCATTCCAAACCCTCGCAAAAGTGGAGGACCCTCTGTACTTTCAAAGCTGCCGAACCCAATAAGAATGCTTGCGTGCACAGGTATTTTTCCGAGGCAGAAATACAGTGGCTCTTGTCTCTGTCGCAGTCTGCGAGTTGCTCAAATCTTCCTTTCTGCAGGTAGAAATCAGGCAGGGGAGGGGAGGGAGGGAAGAACGGTCTTACTTGCACTAAGGAATGAATATTGGCATGGAAATGCTGTAAGACGAAGTGGCTATGGGGCTTAACAACAATTTCCAAAGGAGAGTGCAGGGTCTAATTTAACTTTCGCAATGGATGTGAGATAATGTTCCATCGTGTCGGAAAATCTGGTTCATCCCCTTATTGCCTTGCAGAACAAGACAAGAAGACAACCCTGAGTGAAACAGTTGATCGAAAATGCTATCACACTGCAAATTGTTATTGCTGGTATTAACGCACACCTGACAAGATAGTTTATATTGATTGTTTCCATTCTTTTAGCTGCTGTATCTGGCATGGTAAATGCATGTTAAACCATTGACAATTTTTGACTGAGGAACTTTTTTGGTTCAGCCCCTTTACATCGTTCGCAAGAGTGTATGACAGCTGTTTTGGATAGTTTCCGTTATTACAAGTTATAGTTCTATTTACATTAAACAATTATTATCACAGAGGGTTATTTTCACAAGAATATTTTTGTATTTGCTATTTATTTAAAGTTGTTCTGCTTAGTTGGACTAGAGTATTAAGTGTTTTAAGTGTCTTCAATTTTTTAAGTATATTAAATGCGCTGCTCGCAATGTGAGCTCAGAGGGTGTAAAACGGTGCCAAGTTGGCTGAGAGATTTTACAAGCAGCACACATGTGTAGTCAGTACCAAACAATTCTCCGTAAGTCTTTCACATTCCCCGCAGTAGATGGGTTCTGCTTTTGACCCTTTCAGATAGTACCCCAGTCCCTAACCTGCCAGAAAGCAGAGGAAGCCTGTGTTTATTGCTACAGCTCATGTTTCCTGTGTGATTTTCTTCTTGGTGTATACTGCGTAACTTTGACAATCTTTATATTTAGATTTTTGTATTAGTTGTAGTTATTTTTTTTCATTTCACTGCAACATTCTCTTCAATCCCACTGTTATGATGTTGAGATTGTTCATGTAACTGCTACGTTTGTTTCTTTGTTTAGTTTAGTTTAATGGGTTTTAGTTTAAGATCCTTCCCCTTTCTTTTCACAAATAAGTGTTTCACCACAAGGTGTATTTTTGATTTGGATTTTGTACTGTACGTTTGTGTTGGATTTTTGAAACTGCAAGGAAACGCTGACTAAGCATTGAGAAGAACTGCCTGCTGGCAAGAGCTGTGGGAATCTCTGGAAAGTGTCTGCGATTTATTGAAGACAAAGGTTAGGAAACATGTGGCCATTCAGATCTTGGACTACAACTTCCATTAGTCACCACCAGTGACTATGTGGATAAATCACATTCCACATCTCTGGTGCGTTCTGGAATAAAACCCGTATACTGAATTGTACAGAATAATTCAGTAGATGACAGCTTTTTCTCTTTCTATGACTTTATGACACTGTTATGCACTCTCTCTAGATGAAGAGTGAACCAAGAACCATTTCTGTGGCCTGCTAGGCCCCTAGTGTCACAAAACCTTTTTGAAAAGGAAGGAAGGAAGGAAGGAAGGAAGGAAGGAAGGAAGGAAGGAAGGAAGGAAGAGTTTCTTTTCTTACCTCCAAAATGCCGCCCCCCCCCAAAAAAAAAAGAATCTCTGGAGGGTGAGGAGGGCTTCACCACCAAATCTGGAACCCTGCCCTCAGCCTGCATTCGTCAAAATGAAATTTTGCAAACTTTTCCAAAACAAATTAATTTTTTTTTTTGCCTCATAATGCTTCTAAACTCCCCCTATCAGCCCAGGCAGGTCCCAAAACAGGACCCCATGTTCCCCCCCTGGGGCATTTGGGGGCAAAAATAATTTCTTTTGCAGGAGTAGATGTGGTGGAGGTGCAACCTCCAATTTTTCCTGAAAGGCTAATGTAGCCTCCAAGTCTTCCACAATTGGCCACCCATGCTCTACAGTCACGATTTTCAAAAACATGTATAGAAATGTTTTGCATATAAATATTCACACATTAAGATATTCCACCTAAAAAATGATTACCATGTCGTGGTTTGTGAAAGAGAATCAAACAGAATTTCATAAACTGCTGCCGTTCTTCAGTATTATTGCATACTTTGAAAATAAGGACCTGTCAGAAAATTTGTATCAGCTCAACTTAACAGGAGGCAATTTTATAGCTCAGGGCAGCGGCATGTTTGCAGGGTCGCTTTGGGCTGCCGATGCAACTGGCATCTTCCTCCTTCCTTGGCAGGCCACATGGCCAGTGATGCCTGGGGTAGGCTCCGCTGCAGCAGCCAAAGAATTTAAACTGCCAGTTTAAGTTCACTGACTGCCTCCCTTTCCGGGCCAGAGCTGCAGAAGTTTTCCCTTTAGTCCAGAGGAGAGGTATGTAATTCCCAGCCAGCGAGCACTCACTTCTTCGCAGAGTGTTGTCCCATCCCATTAATGTATTTGCTTTGTTGAATTTTTTGTACCTTAGTCACAACTTTGGGGCAGTTGGCATGGGTCAGGGATCTAGATTGCTGTTACCAGTGCTTCTAGGCAGGTTAGAATCATAGAATCATAGAAATGGAGAGTCGGAAGAGATCACACGGGCCATCCAGTCCAACCCCCTGCCATGCAGGAACACCCTCAAAGCACTCCCGACAGATGGCCATCCAGCCCCCGCTTAAAAACCTCCAAAGGAGGAGACTCCACCACACTCCAAGGCAGCAGATTCCACTGCCAGACAGCCCTGATCGTCAGGAAGTTCTTCCTGAGGTTCAGGTGGAATCTCCTTTCCTGCAGCTTGAATCCATTGCTCCTTGTCCTGGTCTCTGGAGTGGCAGAAAACAAGCACTCTCTTTCCTCTACATGGCATCCCTTCAAATATTTAAACATGGCTATCATGTCCCCTCTTAACCTTCTCTTCTGCAGACTGAACATACCCAGCTCTCAAAGTCTATCCTCATAGGGCATGGTTCCAGGCCCCTCACCATTTTGGTCGCCCTCCTCTGGACCTGCTCCAGCCTGACCATGTCCTTCTTGAATTGGGGTGCCCAGAACTGGACACAGTATTCAAGATGAGGTCTAACCAAAGCAGAGTAGAGTGGTACCAGTACCTCCCTCGATCTAGACACCAGACTCCTATTGATGCAGCCGAGAATTGCATTGGTTAAATTATGGCATTGCCACTTTTGGTATTGGGGGGGGGGGAGAAGGTTGTAATGGGCGTACACACTACCGGGAGGTGCAAATATTCCCTGCACTCATGGTGACCAGCTGGTCTCATGCAGGTTGTGACACAGGTCTTGACTCTGGGCCATTTGGTTGGGCTCATCAGTCAACAGGGAGGTTGGCCGATGCCCGGATCCAGACCTACGTGTGCATGCCAACCCTGTTAACCACTGTAAGCAAGTAAAGTTGGGGCCTATTTATCTTTCAAATTGCTGTGTTGTGATTCTTTCTCAGCATTGCCTCTCACCCATGAGGATGCAATGAACAAAGGCAGTCAGTTTAGAAACAGTTTAGAAACAGTTTAGACTCAAGCTGCAGGAAAGGAGATCAAGCTGCAGGAAAGGAGATTCCACCTGAACCTCAGGAAGAACTTCCTGACAGTCAGGGCTGTCTGGCAGTGGAATCTGCTGCCTCGGAGTGTGGTGGAGTCTCCTTCTTTGGAGGTTTTTAAGCAGAGGCTGGATGGCCATCTGTCGGGAGTGCTTTGAGGGTGTTCCTGCATGGCAGGGGGTTGGACTGGATGGCCCCTGTGGTCTCTTCCAACTCTACATTTCTATGATTCTATGATTCTATGACTATACACTGGCAGATGACTGGAATAGAAGGTTAATCTTTAGGCTACTCTAGAGTTCAGCTTTAGAGATATATTATGGCTTGCCATCTTCTGTTTCTTCCCACCAAATGCCCACGTCCCATTGCATTTGAAGAAATAAGAATTCTTCAACTAGTTTCTTTATATTTACTACAGCACCCTAAAATCTTGGAGACATAGAGCTTGTGCATACACAACAGAAGATGGAGCACTTGGGATTCTTCAGTCTCATGGGAAGGTTAGATTAGTACCCTGCATCTTCTCCTGATAAACACGGTCAAAGAATTCACTTTGTGCCACTGTCAGGTGATTTTTCCAGTCCCCAGAGATCCCTGGAATACCACAAAAGGGAACAGTAAAAATGCAGGCATTGAACTAGAACACTGAAATAAATACATTCAAATGACCAACCCTCCCATTTAGCAAAGCAAGGCAGCAATCCAAGGTGGCCAGCGCTAGGGGGCAGTCTCTCATTTGGCATTTCCCCAAATGATCATTCTATGCCTTATATGCATTTCCAAAGCAAAGGCAATGCTTTCTTTTTGCTATTCTGAGCCACCTCAGTCCTCAGTCCTCTCTCTACATTCATGACTTTGATTTTCCCAAATTTGATTATTCACAAGGTGTGCATGTGTCTTCACACACACACTCCATTCTCCTCCTCCCATTTCCTTGTGTTTTCCCAGATGCAGAGAAGGAAGGCAAGCCCTCGGACAAAAGGCAAGGAAATAGGGGGAACACATGTGCCTTCCTTCTTCCCTCTGGAGCTCCCCCTCTTATTCCCTTGCCTCTGGCCTCAGCACTGAGAACTCACACTGAGGCAGTAGGCAAGGGTATAGGGGAGAAGGTGCACGCACACATTCCTTCTTCCTCCCCGCTCCCCACTCCCGTTCGCATGTCTCTGGCCCCAGTGTGAAAAAGCAAGGAAATGGGAGGGAGGAGCCCCAGAAATGAATGCACCCCAAATCCTTGCAAAAATGAAAGGGCCACTGTAGCCATCTCAATGTTAGCCTTCATACAGTGGATCAGAAACAGCATCATCGGGAATGGCTTTGGCTAGACCATGCATTCTAAGGTGCACTGCACATGTGGCTCCATTCATCTGTTGCATATTACTTTGAATTAGTAATTAGCACTAGTAAGTTCAAGGAGCCAGTGTGCTACAGTGGTTTGAGCACGGGACTATGGACCTGGAAGACCAGAGTTTGATTCCCAGCTTGGCCATGGAAACCCACAGATTGAGTCCCCCTCCCACCAAAAAACAAAAAAAACCAAAACATGGTAGGGTCATCGTAAGTTGGAAACAACTTGAAGGAACACAACAACAGCAGCAACAAGTTCAACAGCATGTGTGTATCCCATGGTATTCTCCGCATCCCTGTTCATGTTAAGATTCAACACTCACTCCAGCCAACTTTTCTACAAGGAATAGGGAATGCTGTCTTGTCCTTTTTCTTAGGGAGGAAAATAAAAATTGCTGCTCTCCAGGCTGAAGCAAATAGGATACCAGCTATAGACACACACACACACACACACACACACACACACACACACACACTCTTAAGCTCTGCTTTTACCTTTCCTCATGAATTTTCCAGTGTTCTGATCAAAAAATTCCTCTAGAACCCCTTGAGTAAAGTTGGACATGTTATTGTCCTTCATCTTCTGGAAAGAGGCATTTTCCACCACAGAGTCTATTTGCTGGCTGGTCAGCTCTTTCCCAAGGAAGCGGCAGATCTTCATCACACTCTCTTGGCCTTTCTGAACAAGAAAAGAACAAAATGAAAAAGGCTGGTTATCTGAATTCTCCTCCTATGTTTCCGGAGGGAGATCTGTTCCTTGATAAAGAGTGCAAAGAATCAGTGAGTACCATTCTTCACACTGTATTTAGCAAGATTGCCCCCATGATGCCTATTGCCTTATGTGCTATTTTGTAGCAGAAAAGCCAGATGAACAAGAATTGCATCTTCCTCCTTCATTGTCTGTCAAATCACCCACTACAATCTTCTCCTAGGTTGTGTCTTAGAAAGGACACCTCCCAGACAACTCAGCATACAAGGGATAAGGTCTTGAACTAGTCAAGGAATTCCAGCTTGCAGGACACACCTGTTCTACTTTACACCAAATAGAAGTCATTCTGCGTAGGAATATTTGGCATCTACATCCTTGGAGTGCAGTAAATAGTAGCATGTCAGCTTATGGCAGAAACAGGAGTAATTACTTAGGATGTGCTAGTACTGCATCTATCCTTTCTGCCTCCTCATTTCTTACTTCCTTGCTTTTTCCCCTTTCTCCTAATGCTTCTCCTGTACTTTGGCTGAATCAGGAATATTAGTCCTTAGCTGTTTACAGAGATCTTGAACCTGTTTGCTGTATTTTCTGCCCAGACAGTCAGTTTGAATGGGAATCCCCTAACATATTCATATCCCGTATCTCTCAGTGCCCGAGAGTGCCATCTTTTTCTCCTTTTAATCATATCATTTCTGAGGTCTTGGAAAACCTCCATTTGGTCCCCTTGATATTGCAAATCTTTTAGCCAACACAGTACACAAAAAGTCTCTGGAATTTTCAGATCTGGACAGAGACCCTGGTTCTATTTATTATTTTATCTTTGAGCATATCCTTTCCATTTTCTTTTTTAAATGTCTCAGCAAAACGTTGAAAGAGCAGACATGATTTTCCTGGTCTTCTACCTTATCTTTTAATTTTTTTTTGTTTCGTTTAGCATATGAAGAATTGTTGTATTTTGATTTGTGCCAATCACAGGCATGACTCACAGTCCTTTAAACTTTTCCAAGAGATGTTGAGAGCTGTCCCAAAGTATCTATTATCAGTCTTAAGGCTTTTGGCAGATTGGCCTGCATGTTTTCCCTTAATTGCCGTAGTTGCTCTTTCAGCACCTCATACAAGTTTGTCTCCTCCACTCTTTCCCCTTTCCTGGCACTGTTTGCACTATGTAGACATGTGACTATTGTCAGAGCTCCAACCATACCTGTTGTAGCTCTTCATAGGTGACAAAGAAGAAGTTTGGTCTGTCCTTCATCTCCATCCAGCCTCTAACATGGTCAAACCAGGAACCATATGGAACTGAAAGAGTAAAGCAGAGGCAAAGATGTGAATGCATGAGAGAGTATTTTGGTGTTGAAAAGGAACAAGGAAAATAAGATTTGCACTGAGACAATGAAGCTGGACACCCGTGGAACTGGAAGAGCAAAGTAGAACCAGTGAAATAAATACCTGAAAGAGCTTTTTCGTGCTGTGATAAAACACAAGATGCACCATTTCTCTCTGCCACAAGTACCAGAGAGGGGAACCTGCAGCCTGAGGCCCTATTTTTTATTTATTTATTTATTTATTTATTTATTCATTTATTTTTTTTTTTTAAATCTCCTCTTTCCCACACTTGTTTCATGTGCCTCATTTGACATGTATGTATGTATGTATGCATGTGTACACAAATAGAATTCCCAGCTCCCACAGGGAGTGGAAGGGAAAAACTTCCGCAGTCAGAGCTGCAGGTCTACAGATTCTTTACCCAGTTGCTTCCTACTTAGTTACCGCCGGATGGGGATTAAAATGAGTAGGGGGTGGCAGCTAGATGATCTTCAGGAGTCCCATCTCCTACCCAAAAGCAGAAGACAGCATGGAGTAAGAGATCCTCCCATCACAACTCTATGCTTCCACCTGGCACTTACAAGAGGCAGCCTTATTCCCACTCAACCAACTCTTAGAAGTACCATCTGAGATTGGACAACTTCCTCCCACTTTCTCCACACAAGAAAGAGAAGGGAGTGTGATCCAGCTGTCTCCTAGCTGGATTGTCCCTGGGAAGCTTCTGGCAGTACCAGAAAAGAAAAAAGTGCTTTCCCATCCTCAGGCAGGGGGGGGGAGTAATTTAAGACCCCTTCAAGAGTGAATTTTCAATGTTATCCATGGATCTGTTGATGTCATCCAATATACAGTCCATTTCAGGTTGAAAAATCTAGACTAAAATTCATAAATTCTTAGGCCTTGTATGAATTCTCACTCCCTCACCCATCCATTTTAATCCATCTTACATCATTATGAAGAAATATCTTTATCATTAAGTATCATTATGAAGAAAAAATGGGATGACCATGTACTTATGTACACAGCCGCCGCCACTGGTGGAATGTCAGGAGACATAACTTCCTCTGCTCTCTAATAAATCTGCAGATTCCAGGATTCTCTCAGAATAGATGTGACAGTCACACAAAAACCACAGCTGCGTGCTCTGGACCCCAACAGCAGACTTCTGCTTCTGTGTAAAGGAAGCAAAATTGTTCAGAGGGATTGTTCAGTTCGTGGGTTCTTCATTCTATACTAAAAGAGTCAGCTGATTGTTTCTTTCCATACCATCCCCATTCAGGAACTTGGTCATGAACTCTTCCATAGTCCCACGCTCCTCACATCCTTTAAAGAATTTGAAGAAGTGGTAGTATGAGACCAGCACATCTTTGGGGTTACGCATGACATAGATAATCTGTAATAGAAGCAAGGATTACATTTAAAAATCATGGCATATCTGGCATCCATTCAACATAGCAAACAGTAAGTGTTTTTGTTTCCTTTATCTTATGAGGTTTTTTTAAAAACTTAATTTCTACAGCTCTTTTGCTTTCCTCTCCTTTGACTGTGATTCTTCTAGAATCAAAGCAGTAGTCCAGAAGACTTCTTGTAATTCTCTCGATATTTTACTGCACAATATGCCATCTTTTGGTAAATGAAGTCTTAGCCCAGAATTCCAGATATCACTGTTTCACACCAAGAAAAAAAAATCACGGGCCAATTATTTTTCTCTTACCTTGGCCTTAGAGTGGAGAAAGGACTTTGGGAAAAGCTGGAATGGCAGGTGAGACGCTAAGAACCTGGGGGATGGATTATTCGAGAGTGACTGTAGTGTCCCAACACACTCAATCCATGGTGACCGCTCCCACACTAGCACACTATTTACCCATGAAGGGTCCCCGTCATACTGAATTAATCCCAAGATCTCCAGTAGCCAGTTGGTACCTAGAAAAGAGTCCATTGATCATAAAATTGCATCTTCTTTCCTAGCCTTTTTGGTTCTTTCATGTGCCCTTTTCACTTTTCTAATTCCCTTCTCTTTCACTTCCTGATAATTTCCTCCCCATCCAAATCAATAATGAATTCTTATTCATCATCAGGCACTACAACAGTAGCATACATGATCAGTTCAAGACAGTGGAATCAGAATGAATATATTCCTTTCCTGCATGGGAGGCAAGTAAGTTTATTAGCAAGAACTTTATTTTGCTTTTGTAGGTGGTTGCACATGATTTACAGTGTGCCAATCATTAATAAATGTTTGCTGGGCATTTGAATACATTCTTTGTTATTGTTAGGTTGCTCATCACTCTTACAACAACTACTTGGTCCAACAGCTGGAGTTGTTTACTTATCTTGGTCTTCATATTGCACATTTGTCTATTATTATATATTTCATTTATTCTCTTGCCATATACGTAAAATGACTTTTGGCTGTGTAGTATGTTATTTTTCACATTGTATGCTCTATTTAATTCTCTATATATTTTCAATTTTTATTCGTATTTTCTATAAATATATTTTTGTTCATTTCTCTATTTTCCTATTTGCTATAAATATTATATTTATTGATTGTTGCATTTGTTACATATTTGTTTTTTTATATGATAGTCTTGTTTGTTTTTTGACTTGAGAGCAGGCAGCTAAAGACACTTCCTGAGGTCTGGCCACAACTACTTGTTCCAAGGCAGCTGTGCATGTGAGCACACTGCAGATCTCTTTTTCCAGATCAAATTGTTGTCAAATCCTGAGCCTCTTTCAGAATTAAAACTATGGTAGCTTCCTTCCAAGTTTCTAAAGTCTTTCCATTTTGAATAATTGAATTCAAGGTTCTCTGTTAAGTCAGTAAAAAGCTCTTCCTCAAAGGATTTATAATAAACAGCAAGCGGGCCCTCTAGCCTAGGGGCTTTACCAGTCTTAATCTTCTTGATCATTTCAAATCTCTCTCTTACCATTATTGCAGCATTCAACATTTGTTTCTCCAAATCTGATATCTGTGGTAAATTTTCTTCATTCAGGTATTCCTGTAACTTTGCCAACAAGATCTGTTGCCTTTTGCATTATGAAAAATAATATCTATAAAATGCTTTTGGAATATTCATATTATCAGTAATTGTCTCTTTCCCCTCATTTATCTTTAAAATCACTATATGACTATACGACTATAAATGTAATTGAAAACTATTATACCACAAAGTAGGCAACCTCATCAATTATTTTACCATAATCACCATGTGACTTAGCTATGCTTTCGTTATAACCAAAAAGGAATTAATTATAAGAAACTGGTTATGTATAACTATTTGCTTCCAAGCTCATTTGGTCAGTTGATGAACTACTGGCTAATGACCAGTTGACTTGCTGGTTATTGCTGGGATACAAGGAAAGAATTGAAGATTAGCTGTACCGTGGTCTTAATTTTTCTAAGCAAGAAGGAGTATTCCAGATTACTTAACAGAAAATATTTATATCTCAATGGTTAAGAGACTATGGCCATTTCCGCAGTAGACTGTTATAGTTCTATTATTCACTTTCAACATCCTATGGAATCCTGGGGTTTGCACTGTGAGGCCCCTCTCTAAACTGCAAACCCCGGATTCCATAGGATGTCCAAAGTGGAATATTAGCACTATAACAATCTAGTGCGGAAATGGCCTACGATAATGCAGATTTCCCATGTGGGTAATACAGCCTCTATATTCAGAAGCATTGTACCTAAAAATGCCAAAAGAAAAACAAAAAACTATCATATCAGCCAACAATTTTCAGGAAATCAATAAACTGAGGTTTATTGATAGGATGGCACAGACAGATTACTTCATAATGGGGTCATGGTGACCTGAAAATGTGAAAATCTGAAAATGTAAAAGTCTTTTTGTTTTGTCAAATTCTCTTTTTTCCCCCCATAGTGTGCCAAGAATGTAGCAGCTTTACAGCATGAAACTGAGTCAGCTGCAGCAATTATTTCTTACTATTGAAAGTGCTCCACTTTTAACATCAGTGAGACAACACACATTAGCATCTAAAGTTAACATCAGTTCAGAACCTTAAAAGTCCAGAACTGCATAATTTCACAACTCACCTGACTTTGGATAGGTGACAGTCACTACATCATCATCCAATAGTTGGAATTCATTTTCCACATAGTTCAGTCTTTCTGCTGAGTATCCCAAGGAAGGAAAAAGGATCCCCTTGTACTTTAAATGTGACATAGCTGACAAGGCAAAAAATGAATACACAAGAGAGATTGAGAGAGAAAGCAAAAGATTTTGGGTGCATCTAGGCAGACTGAAAAGTTCCAGATGTTGTTTCTGATTTTGTTTTTGTTTTTGTTTTTCTAATTTTATATTGGGTTAAAATAAATCAACCTGGCAAACCGATATTAAAAAGTCTCTGATGGTATTGGGTAATGACAGAAAATATTCTTGGATAAATAAAATGTGTATGGATCTCCAAATAAAATCAGAAAGAACAGAGGCAAAATCTGTGACTTTCTGGTCTTTTTAATCAGTCTGGATGAGCCCAAAGATGCAGCATCCTTAGGATTTTCGCAGAGGAGCTTTCCCTTTCTCACTTGCAATTTGCAGTTCAAACCTTGGAAAGTTACTTTTTTAAAAAAGTTATTCCTTGCAAAGCCCGACTGTGTCACTTCTTACAATCAACATTTTTGAGGAGGGAGGAACCAAGCAGAGTAAGTAACGTTCTAGTCTTCCTTATTTTTCCATTACTTTTGGTAACCAAACAACTACCTTAGCCTTGAACAGAGAATGGCACAAAAAGTTTTGTCCAAGCTGTTGGGGAATTGAGAGATTTTGGTAATGAGTCTCTCAATCAGCAGAGGATCTGGTAATTGCACAAAAACAGAAGTTGAACAGATTACCAGTTCCACTTCTATCACTCCACCCCAAACACACTTACAGTTTGGTTAAAAATATAAAAGAGTTTACTCACAAAATCTTGTGCACAGTCTGCACAGGTTCGATTCTTGAAGAAAGGTAAGAAATTAAGCACTCACATGCTTGCTGAAAAATAATCCCTGTTAGGAGATCTCAGACCATGCTTTCAGGACAAAAGGCAAAGACAAAAGAGAGATGTAAAATGGCAAGAGAAGCTTTTTAAGAACAAAGAATGTGCATGTGCTAGAGGAAGAGCTGTTGACCAAAACAAACAGGAAGTTTTCTCTAGGCTCTCTCTCTATGCCTACAATAAACATGCAAACTAACCAGCCAGTTAATTAAGCATGCAAAGGTTGCCACTCCCAACACAAGCTTCCACTAAAAATGCTTCCATGTGCCTAAAAAATATCTTTTCCAAACTCTGAAAAAGTTATCATGCAGATCCCACTACACATGTAACAAATACAACACAACAGAGATCTGGAAACCTGGCCTAATCCAACCAACCAAGCCAAACTAATTAAACACACCTAAGAGGCTAGTGGGACAGAAAAAAGGGCCTCTTCAGATGATCGTAAAGCTCTATCAGGCTCATGCTAAGTTCCAAGAGGTACTGAGTCAAGGTGAGAAAATTTGAGAAAAGCTTTCTGAAAATAAAAGGAATGTTTGCGATGAAGAAGAGTATATATGGTGTAAGGTGAAGTCTCTGAAACAATGAATCAAGCAGTCCTCTTTCCCAAAACAAATAAGGAATCCTTCCCCTTTACAGACCCTGAAGATTTTCTATTCACCTTAAAATTCAGCCTGTGTCACACTCTACCATCCACCGCTTATGAACTTTCAGTCTCTCTCTTTCTTTCTCTCTCTTGGTCTCTCTCTCCGCTCCTTGTTCTCTTCCAGGGATATGCCAGCTGATCTCTAAAATCAAGATAAACCTTGGTAAACAAGGCAGGCCATGACCCTCACTTTATAATCTAAAAGTTATTATGCAAACAAGTGAGATGACAGGGAGAGAGAGGAAAAAGTCAGGCAGCAGTTGATAGAAGCACAAAGTTATCCAGATACAATGGAAAGAGTTACTGTAGAACAGAAAGCAGTGGAGCCGATGAAGCTCTCACACACATGTTACATCCTCACGGGTGGGACATAATTCACTGCCTGCACACCTGTGCTGGGTTGCCTTATGTAGAAAGCAAGTTTCCAGAACGCATCGTGCCCTCATGGCCATTTAACGGAGGGAAAAGAGCATGGGGTGGCCTAGACAGCGTTTGACTCCAAGTCTGAAGCAAAGAGGAAACACACACTGTTACCCTGATTATTTACTGTTAATATATTATATTATGCATATACAATCCTTCCTTCACATTCGCAGGTTTCACTTTTGCAGATTGATTATTCACAAGGTGCTTGCTTGCCTCCCTGCCATTCTTCCCCTCCCATTGCCTAGCCTTTTGTCCAGGCGCAGGGAGGAGGAAAGATCTTCGCTCCGCTGCACTCTCCCACCCAACACCTGCATGGGCACCCTGGCAGCTGTGGGCAGGAGAGTGCAGGGGGAAAGATCTCCAGTACTCTGCACACTCCTGCCTGTCACCCACACAGAATAAAGGAAGGACACACGGGCAAGAGAGAGCAGGGGGGAAAACCTTCCTTCCACCTCACTCTCCTGGTTGTCACCTGCACAGGAGTGCAAAAAGAAGGCTGGGCATGGGGGCAACCGGCACGAGATTGGAGGAGAGGGAAGATTTCCCCCCCTGCACTCTTCTGCCTTTCGCCCGACTCGCAGCAGCGGAAAGAATGAAGGAAGGAGGAGTGCTTGCTGGGGGGGAGTTATTTGTGATTTTTTGACTTTCACGAAGGTTCTGTGCCCCTAACCCTTGGAATGTGGAGGGCCTACTGTAGTTCATGTATAATTCCATAATTTTATTATACTTATTTATATCCCACTTTTGTTCCCAAAATCAGGAGTCAAGGTGGCTTAGAAATTAAAGCAACAAATCCATACATTCCAACTTCCCCAAAATTCCCATGAAGACCCACCAGTCTAGTTTGGCCTGACTGCCTCACTGGAATATTGCTTTCCTGTTGGTTGGTTGTTTACAGGATATGTTGTGAACCAGCGTTTCTTGAGTTAGTTAATGTGTGTGAGAGAAATAAAATATATTTTAGTTTCTGCAGTATTATTAACATGTATTACTAACATATATGTATTAGCTTATAAGTATAACACATTTTAGACATATTTACACATATATTTTAGCACATTTTGTATTTGAGCTCCAGTAACAAAAATAAGTCTAATAAGGAAGATTTATAGAGATGGTAGGGCCTCCCAAAGACCTTGAAGGGCAACTGGTATTTTTTAGATAACACAGGAGGACAAGACAAGGCCTCTGTAAGGCGTAAACTGATTTATAGGGCCATGGCCAAGGACAAAGGGGTACTTTGAAACTGCTGATGAGACACCTGGGATGTAACATGATGCACGAGGGAGATGCATGATTAATGCGTGATCACATACACTGTAAATATGGGGAAAGGGAAAATGTAACTTTTTAGGCGACTATGATAGGCTTGTAACCCTTGGGGTTCTATCCAATGGGATCCCAGGGGAGGGAAAACTTGCATCGGAATAGGGAATAAAACGTGAGGTATTCAACACTGGGGGTGTCCGCCTTATGGGCACCCTCTTCTGCAGAATGAGTACTTAAGATAAATGTGATTCATTTGATCCTGTGCCTAATTTCTTTGTGAGTTTTCTTTTTCTCCAAGTTATTTATTACATGTGGGACTGGCAATTATAGATAGAATTACTGCCCTGGCTAGCCCGAGCTTTGGGGGATATAAAAAGATCTCTTTTGATATCCATAATTCGGCTTCACATACCCATTCCCTTCCACGTGCTTGCGAGGCCCCCGGACAAGCACGCACACAGGCTCGGCCGATAATCGCCGTAATATTCCAAAACAATACAGGCAGGCCAGAAATAGCTGACTCGCAGCTTTCGGAGACCTCAAGGCAAGTACCTCCATTAGGTATGCACGCAGCTTTCAAAAGATCCTCTGCCCCGCGCTGGCAGCTTGATGATCTGACTATACAACGCTCAACTACTCCGCGTTTGCATACCGGCTATCCTATTGACAATTTAGCTATAACTCAATCATTCAAATTCTGACCTTTCGGAGGCTTTGTCCCCAGCCCCAAATCCATTGTTTTCCCCAAGTCCGACCTAGCCTGCGGTCACAATTCTCCTTATAAAAACCCCTGACTTTGAGCGCTTCCTTGGATCACTCTTGGCTTCCATCCCGCCTTGCTGTTGCTTTGTCCAGCGAGCCTTCCCCTCAGCCCCACGTGCTGAGATCCACGCTCCCCAGCTTCTCCACTTCCAACCGGGCTTCAGGACAGGTGAAGTATCACCTGAACCAACAACTCCTCTGAAAACTCCTCTTTCCCACTCCAACCTTTATTTCTTTAGTTATCTTGTGTGAGTGTGTCGCATACACTGTTTGATTGTGTTTCTAATAAAACCACATTTATTATTTCAAGTTCAGTGTGCTCCTTGACTCGGCCTGACCCCGTAGACACAGGGTTCAAGATCCTGCTAAGTTACCCTGCCTCTCGTAACGCTAAAGCAGTGCTCAGAGCTAATCTTCCCCACCTATTGTTGAGCACATTTTGGTGTCCCTCACGGGACCCCCAGTAAACAGGGTAACAAAAGGTTTGCACCATATAACTGACTGATATGATATATATCCTGCTTTTCTTTTAAATGAAACACAATATAAACAAAAATAGAAGATCTAAAAACGTGGAGTACAAAAGAGGAAAAAGTATTAAACTGTACATCCAGTTAAAACACTGCTTTTAAGACATTAACAATTAAAGCAGTTAAAACACTGAAAATACATATTTCATACTGAAAAAGCACACCTAATTGCATATCACTCTGGTTAAGGCTCAGTATGGACTACATGTTAATTTTACAGAGAAGCATGTGACAACTCAGAGCAACTTTTCTGGGTAGGGTGACATTTCATGTGAAACGTCAAGCAAATTCAATCATCAAATCAGGAAAAAAATATTAAGTTTTTATTTTTATTGTATTAAGTTTTTTATTAACTCTAGTGAGAAATTTGATAGGAATTAACCATTTATAATTAAAAGCATGATAAACACAATTTACAGTATTTTAACAGTCTTAATTTAACTCAGGGTCCTTTTAGATGGTATATACATTTTAGATCTGTAAGAGATATGCATTAATGGTATTCACATAAGTTATTACGTAACAACATTTGTTTCTTTTTTTAAATATACTTTAGTGACCTTGATTTGCCTTATCGTTTGTGAACTGCAGTAAAGGTTGATGATGAATTAAAACAAAAACGCAGCAGGATAAGCTTTTCTTTTTTTTCCTTTTTTTTTTGACTCCAGCTCCCATAATCCTTCAGCCAGCATTACCAGTTTGAAAAAGTGGGTTTTTGGACTACTGAATTGCTCAGCCTGCAAGCTGACCCTATTGACCACGTAGTCCAAAACTGTCTTTTTGCATGCTCTGCTCTCAGTTGCTTACTGTCTAAAGGTGTTTATTCTCTTAGATTTAATAAATCCAAGAGAGGGAGCAGCTGGGGTGGGGTAATCCACAAACTGAACTGACAGTGAGAGAGCCATCATCTCCCTCTCTGAGTTGCCCTAGACCCAATCCACTCTGGGTTTTAATCTAAACTATAAAGAACTGTCTAAGATGCTTAGCCCCAAAATAGGTTCAGTACCTTGGATACCCTTTTTTAAATTCAAGCTAAAACCAAGAGCAGATTCAACCAACCCACCGGACTAGGGGCCACTGGCTGACACTGGATGTCAAGACTGAACAGTAAGCCTATAACTGGGCTCATCCACTGATGCCTGAGAAGACCTTCTGGCCCACGGGCCTATTCTTGCCCAAGAAGAGTCAGAATTCCCCCAAAAATTCCCTTTGTTGTTGTTGTTCCTTTCTGTCAGGTTAACTTCAAATTACGATAAATAGCTTTGCATGAAAGTCATCTAAGATCCCAGTGCATCCATTGGCCTTGCAAACTCACAGCCATGACTTCCTTGATTGAGTCAATCCACCTTTCGTGTAGATCCACCTCAGACATGCCCTGCTCACCTCAAAATTTACTCATGCTTCCAAGCTTCACAAAACCTACAAAATGGGGAACAGTAAATGCTAGAAATGTAACAAATTTGAGGGGACATTCTACCATATGTGGTAGACTTGCCCATACGCCAAAAAGAAAAAAAAAAAGGAAAGAAATACACAAAACTATGTTAGAAATGTTAAACATAAATCAGCCATTGACACCAGAATTTTTTCTATTAAATGTTCTTTCAGCTACTGAGCAAAACAACATTGAAAAATACTGGAGATTAATATTGTATATAGTCACATCAGCACGGATTATCTTTGCAAGGCACTGGAAAAACAAAGATGGACCGGAAATTAAGGAGTGGTTATTAAAATTAATAGAAATGAAAGACTGTGATATTTTAACAAAGATCTTAAAAGGCGGTACCAAGGATGACATTGAGGCTGATTGGGCTCCATTAATGGTGTTTATAAAGAAAAAATTGTAGATGGAAAAAAGTAGTATTTAAAGTCTATTGTCACTAAATATTTCACCAAACAGTAGCAGTTGGAAATAAAATAAAAATAAATAAAAATAAATAAAAATAAAAAAAATAAAAAAAAGCAGTAGCAGTTTGGAAATAAAACAAAATAACATGAACCCCGTAAATATGAAGGGCTGAAACTTAGAAGAAAAAATAGGTGGACATACAAATAGTGGGTAGAATAGAACAGTAAACGGTGTGAATATAGTATTTGTTAATAGAGGAGTCAGAATATTTTGTTGAGCTTTTGAAGCCCTACGAAGGAAAGTTGGAAGTGAAGTCACAAGCAATAGCCAATATAATGTAGGATGTCTAGTGCTTCACGTAGCAATAAAAATATATAAATCTATGAACATAATAACAAGATGAAATTATCGTTTTGTATTATTTTATTACTTGTTAAGGAATTAACAAAGACATTCATAAGTACATTGCACAATAGAATCCTTTACTGGTTGTTTAATAGAATTTTTATTTTATCTTAATGATTGATTGACATTATTATCTGATTTGATCTGATCTAATAAACAAGGTAGCCTTTGCCCATCCACAAGTTTACATTCTGAAAGAAGGTAGATAAAGGGGGAGGAGGAATGGCTGAAGGGAGGAGGAACACAAAGAGCTGCAGGTATCAATTATGTGTACGTTCACATATATCCATATGGATTGCTCATCTCCTGGGGAGGCATGGATGGAAGGTCTCTGCAAAGTCAGAGGTGGAAAAAGGCAGAGATTAAATCCCTTGGTGACTTCCCACTGAGTCACTGACCCTTAGGGTGCCAATTTTAGTAGATAACCCTCAGGATGCCAATTTTAGACCCTCAAATGTCCTGTCTCCTCCGCATACTCAGTAGGGAGCACAAGACCTTTCACAGCGTTACCTGTGAGTGTTTTCCGTGCAGGGCTGACCTAAGGCATTCTCTTGCCTGAGGCACATTCCATTCTCCTGCCTCCTCTCCACTCCATACAAGAGCCTACTGGGGTTAGAACAGAGCAGGGATTCTCACGCTTTTTGTTCCTGTGACCCCCTTTACACCTACATGAGGATGTTGTGCCACACAGCCCCATCATGTGTTATTCTATGCTTCTCTCTCCTTTTCTCTCATGGCCCCCTCATATCACACATAGTTTGTAGTTTACTGAGGCCCAAGAGCTCTCTGGCTGAGAATTCTAAAGGCCCCTCCCTAAACTGCAAACCCCAGGATTCCGTAGGATGTTGAAAGTGGAATAATACCACTATAAGAGTGTAGTGCAGAAATGGCCTTAAAGTCTGCACTTTGACAATCTGTGGGTTATTAGAAGGGTGAGAAAGGAATTGTTTGTGCTATATGGACCAAGTCAGAGATAGACCTCCTCACCCTCACTCACTCATTGAGCGGCCTCAGATCAGTTGCTGGTGGTTATTAATTTCTCATTGCAACCTTTCCCCACAGGACTGTTATGGACAGGGCTGCCTTACCCAATAGCACTTAAGGCACAGTGCCTATGGCCTATGAAAATTTAGGGTCTACGAGAACAGGGTTTTAGGGCCTACAAAAATATCCCTATTTGTACGTGAAAGTGTCAGGGAACCTTCCGTTCTCCCTCTTCTCCCCAGTGATGTAGATTTGAGTGAATTGACTTGGACTCAAGTCATAGAATCATAGAATCATAGAAATGTAGAGTTGGAAGAGACCACACGGGCCATCCAGTCCAACCCCCTACCATGCAGGAATACCCTCAAAGCACTCCCGACAGATGGCCATCCAGCCTCTGCTTAAAAACCTCCAAAGAAGGAGACTCCACCACACTCCGAGGCAGCAGATTCCACTGCCGGACAGCCCTGACTGTCAGGAAGTTCTTCCTGAGGTTCAGGTGGAATCTCCTTTCCTGCAACTTGAATCCATTGCTCCTTGTCCTGGTCTCTGGAGCAGCAGAAAACAAGCCCTCTCCTTCCTCTACATGGCATCCCTTCAAATATTTAAACATAGCTATCATGTCCCCTCTTAACCTTCTCTTCTGCAGACTGAACATACCCAGCTCTCTAAGTCTATCCTCATAGGGCTTGGCTTCCAGGCCCTTCGCCATTTTGGTCGCCCTCCTCTGGTCCTGCTCCAGCTTGACCATGTCCTTCTTGAATTGGGGTGCCCAGAACTGGACACGGTATTCAAGATGAGGTCTAACCAAAGCAGAGCAGAGTGGTACCAGTACCTCCCTCCATCTAGACACCATACTCCTATTGATGCAGCCGAGAATTGCATTGGCTTTCTTGGCTGCTGCATCATACTGCTGACTCATGTTCAGCTTGTGGTCTATTAAGACTCCTAGATCCCTTTCACACATACTGCCATCCAGCCACGTGGCCCCCATCCTATATTTCTGCATTCCATTTTTTCTACCTAAGTGTAGGACCTTACACTTCTCTCTGTTGAATTTCATTTTGTTAGCCTTGGCCCAGCTCTCCAATCTATCCAGGTCATTTTGAATTTTCATCCTGTCCTCTGGTGTATTAGCAACCCCTCCCAATTTGGTGTCATCTGCAAATTTGATGAGCATGCCCTCTATTCCTTCATCCAAGTCGTTGATGAAGATATTGAACAGCACTGGGCCCAGGACAGAACCCTGTGGCACCCCGCTAGTCACTTCTCTCCAGGATGAAAAGCAGCCATTCGTGAGCACCCTTTGGGAACGGTCAGTCAACCAGTTACAGATCCACCTGACAGTGGCTCTGTCCAGCCCACATTTTACTAGCTTCTTTGCAAGAATGTCATGGGGAACTTTGTCAGAGGCCTTACTGAAATCGAGATATGCTACATCCACAGCATTCCCTTCATCTGTCAAGCTAGTAACTGTATCATAAAAAGAGATAAGATTAGTCTGGCATGACTTATTTTTGAGAAATCCATGTTGACTTCTTGTGATTACCGCATTGCTTTCTGTGTGATTAAAAACTGACCGCTTAATGATCTGCTCCAGAATCTTTCCGGGTACTGACATCAGGCTGACTGGGCGATAATTATTTGGGTCCTCTTTTTTTCCCTTCTTGAAGATGGGGACAACATTTGCCCTCTTCCAGTCTGCTGGAACTTCTCCTGTCCTCCAAGATTTCTCAAAGATTATAGCAAGCGGTTCACTTCAGTGACTCGACTTGACAATAAATGGTGCACTGACTCAACTTGAGACTTGTATATTTTTAGTGATTGACTTGCTGGCCTTGGTTCAGTAACATAACACATTCATCCAAAAACATTACAACTTTGAACAGCACTTCCATCTCTTTTTGCCTACTGGTCACACAGCAATCTGTCTCATGCCCAAAGGGTGGGCGCATTTCTCAGAGGGGAACAGGAAATGTGTTAGGCAACAAGCTTGAGGAGGAAGGGTCCTTCCTTCTAAAGCTTTTGAAGCTTCAGTAATGGGGAGTAAGAAGGATCTCATTCCTCACTTCTGAGAAATCCTCCAGCTTCGGAAATGGGAAGTCAGAAGGCTCCTATTCCCCACTTCTGAAGCTGCAGATGGCAAAATCGCAAATGTGGAGGGCCAATTCTCTCAAATTGTTAAGACTGGTGTTACTCCACTGGAAAAACCCTATCCCAGGGTCTACAATTTTGATTTTAAAATATGATTCAATGTGCCTGAGAGGTCACCCGGACAGGCACGTAGGCAGCAATGGTCAAACAATCGAAAACCACGTCAGGCCAGTAAAATCCCCAGTCACATAGCCCCAGGAGACCTCAAGCTGTGCAAATCCACAATAAACAAAGGGTCCTCAGCCCCTGAGAAGCCAACTTGAGGGGATTAGCGTGTGTGCCTCAAGTTGAGCAAATATCCTATCAAGCGAGGACCATTTACATGAAGTCACACCACAAACAAACACAGCTGAAGATCCTGAGACTTTGGCAACACCTTGCAATCTCATCACACAAAGGAAATTATCATTGTGGAGCTTCGTTATCGCTCCAACACCCATTATTCTCCCCAGGAAAGGATTAGTCCTCCAGGTACTTTTTTCCCTACAAATAGTCCCGGCTTTTGAGCGTTTCTTCGGATCACTCCCGGTCACCCCAGCAGACCGTTTCTCCGTCCGTTGAGTAATCTCCTCAGCCTTCTCCATGCTGAGCCCCACTTCTCCGTTGTTTTTCCCAGACCAAGGACTTCAGGAAAAGGTGCAGTATTACTCCAGCTACAACCCCTTCAATATTCCCCTATCCAGTTTCCTCTCTTTTACTTCTTAATAGATCTTGAGTGAGTGTGAGTGATTGCGTTGCTGCGTGAGACTTTCATTCAGTAAAATCATTTATTGGACATTCTTGTTTGGTTTTTGGCTTGACTTGGCCTGACCCCATAAAAACTGGGTAAAAGACCCCACTAGGTTACCCTGCCTCTCGCATTGCTATTGCTTGTGCTCTGGCTAGTTTCCATTCCCCATCACATGGAGCACATTGAGATGTCCCCCAAGGGACCCCAGAAATCAGGGCAACACTGGCTTTATTTGACTCTGTCCAGAAATTCTGGAATATACGTTGAGGTATAAAGTTGTCTCCCAGGCTTGAGACTTGAACGTATCTTTCAAAGGGTTGAGACTTGAAGGTAGAGACTTGAGACTTGATTTGAGACTTGGAATGAAAGACTTAAATATATCACTGCAGCTCCCATTGGCTAAAGGGTATCAGGGCCAATCCAGTCTCTTCCCTATGACCCTTTGCTCACATCCCTGAGTTAACCCCATTCTATAGTTTGGCCATTACAAGAGGCCAACATTTCCCGTTGCCTTTCTCGAGGCTGAGAATGCCTCAAAGGGAGGGGGAGGCCCTCGAAGGTCGCTCTCTAAACTGCAAACCCCAGGATTCCATAGGATGTTGAAAGTGGAATAACAGCACTGTAACAATCTAGTGAGGAAATGGCCTAGGTTTCCACAACTGTATGTGAATGTATACCTTGGTGTCCTGGAGTCATAGCCCAGCACTCAAACCACTACACCATACTGGTTCTCTATTTCAACACAGGGTACAAAACAACATTTGGGGGAGCGTGTTGGCCTACTGGGGTTTATTAAAAAGAAGTCAGGAGGAAACACCACATGAGGCCCAAAGGACCACCGTGGCTCGAAGGCTACGTGATTCCAAGCCCAACGAGAGTAAGTCTGATTGACTTCAATGGTGTTTTCTTCACAAACATGTCTTTGTTCTGGATCCATTCCAGTAAGTGCATATTCTTACAATCCAGAATAAAAGAAAACAGGATTGCGTGTGTGTGTGTCTTCTCCAAACAGGGGAAACAAATTACTTCTGCTTCATTTCAGACAGTCTTGCAATTCTTCCTTTCAAGAAATAAACAAATGAGACTTTGATAATAATCATGTCTATTGATGTGGAAATACCTCTTTTTCATTTTCAGTGGATTTTTCAGAATTCCACCAGAGTTCAGTTCCATTCAGCCTCTCCGGTTCATTCTTCTTCCTACATGGAAATCCGTGCCAATTTTGATACTCACTTGTTTACTGCACAAATTTCTCTTAATATATATATTATGCATTTTTCCCAGTTGACTATCATGTGTTTGCTCACACTCAAATATTCATATTTCTAATTATTTATATTTAGATATTTTTATAATTAAAAAAAACCTGATTCTTGCTGTTACAAACCTTGTAATGGGAAACTGAAAGAGATGTACATGTTTGTGTTAATAGTCTCAGAGTTCCCAGACAGCATAAACTAGTGTTTAAAACCTATACCAGAGCAAATTTCTATTGCATCCTAAATATCATATATTGTTGCTCAGACTTGGGCAATGCTGCCACTGTCTGTTCTAACAATGCAACTACAAACATTATTTTCTATGCTTTCATAATGACTATCTATGGCTCCTATTCCGTCCGTTTTTTTTTCCTTACCTGATTCAGGAAAAATGACAATTACAGCAACGTCAACAATTGAAATTCGTTTTCTGTGCAGCTGAGGCATTCTACTGAATAATGCTGTTATGCTCGTGTGTGGTGGAGCAGTGGTGGAGCTTGGGGTGTGTGGAGGGGGGTGGGGGAGCAGTGCCACAGTGCAGGGAGTGGGGCTACTGTGCGTGGGGGCATGGCCAGGGGTCACGGGGGCATGGCTACAGACCAGGATGCCCCAAAAACATTGCCTCCCAGGGCGATCCACTCCATCACCCCCCCCATCCCTACGCGACTGTGGTGGAGGTGAGCGTAAGGTGGCAGGAGGCTGTGGCTTAAGCCCAGCTGTCAGTTCCGACAAGATTTAGACCTGTTGAATCAATACACATAAGTTTTGATCTACCTGTAGCTACACCTTATGTTTCCTCCTAAGAGACACTGCATCTCGATATGGAACAGAAGGGCTATCGGAGAGGAGATAAAACAAGAAACAAAGGCTACTTCACAACTTCCAGTCCCAGATTTGATTTTAATCCCATTCCTCAGCAGCTGAGACGGATCCTGTTTACTCACTGCAGAATCTGAGCTGTATTTCTCTGCTGCTAGTTGCCTGTCATGTCTGCCTTGTTGGTTGTTGATATTCCTCTACAGCATCAAGGACAATTGCAATTAACCTTTGCCCCCACACTGTAATATATCACGAGGCTAAGAATAGATTTAACATGTTCAAATGACCGCATATACATAGGTCCTTGCACACTATGCAATTAAAGTGCTATAATTCCACTTTAATTTCTACGGTTCCATCCAAAGGGATCCTGAGATTGGCCATTTAGAACAGGATATTTAGAATTCTCAGCCACAGGGCTTTAGTGTCTCACCAAACTGCAAAACTCAGGATTCGAGGGTATGTTGCCATAGAAGAGGAATATGGTGCTCTAAATGCATAGGGTGAAATTGTTCCTGGGTAGCAGTCACACACAGATCACTGGATGTCATGGGATCTGTATCCTCCGTGGGAAAAGATATTTCGAATACCCCAGCCTGCATGATTGTCAGGACGCATGGCTCCTGACCTAAGGTATCTGCTAGATGACTATTAGAACCGGTCAAGTAGCTAGCTTAGGCATTACTAGAATCAGCTACAGTGCTACAAAGTACTGAATGCCAATTGCTGATTGCAGTTATGTATATTTGCAGCTTTTTTGTGTATTCCAATGGATCAAATGGCTAATTGCTTTATTGCTCACTACTAACATGTATCTTGAAAAGGGGAAGAGGATCAGAGGAGAGAATAGAAAAGTTGCAAAAGGTGTTGTGAGAACTGGAAGTGTTCAGAGATAAGCCAGGAAATATGTGCCAGCCCTCAAGAATAAAAGGTAGGTAAACAACTGTGTCTGGAAAATGTCTGGAATGGTGGGTTAATGTTAGATTTATGATCTTCTCCAATCACATGGATGCCCAAATTTGTGTGAAAAGGTGTAAAATCTGTAACACCATGTCTGTTTTAGTCTCATCAGTGTTGAACAAATAATGCTGTTTTTGCTTTGCTACAAATAAATACTGCTGCTTAATTCTGAGTGAAGTTTGTGAAGTGCAAATTACCCAGGGCATGACAATGACTTTGCAAACATACCCAGAGGCTCTCCAAGTAGGAATAAAAGACTTTATTTAAGTTCAACACATCCTCTGCCAAGTCAAAGGGCTGCAGCACAGGTCCCTATAAGTATTTCCTGGATACACACCTTGGCAAGACCCTACTAAGTGGTT
The DNA here is from genome assembly GCA_030412105.1 of Cyclura pinguis. Taxonomy (NCBI): domain Eukaryota; kingdom Metazoa; phylum Chordata; class Lepidosauria; order Squamata; family Iguanidae; genus Cyclura; species Cyclura pinguis. Next base: position 11,652,580 of record CM059606.1, on the reverse strand, counting down.
GCAGGATGAGGAGTCCAAGGTAGAAGTCAGGTATAGCTAGAGTCTCAAGGAAGACGCAGAATCATCAGCAATTCAATATCAAGAATGTCTCCGCATAAAGGGTGCTTCACTTCAAGTACCCTTAGCCCCCTATTCAATGGCTCCTTGGTATGTCTTTCTTATGAGGAGCAGGGCTTGTCCTCAGGCCCTGCCCACCTGTTTCTGGACTCCCGACTCTGTCTCCAAGGCCCTTCTCGGACAGGCAGCTAAGAGAAGCCTCAGTCCACTGAATACTCATGCCTTTCTTTGAACTTCTTCACAGCCACAATGCTCAGGTCTAAAGGAGGCTCTCGAAGCCCCTCTATTGGCGTGCGTCTCCAGACTTTTCCTTCCCCTCCAGAGTTTACAAGTGGTTTTTTTCTTTTTTTTTAATTGACCACACACACCCCTGCAGAGGCTTTAATTGAAGTCAGAAGCTGGTTTGCTTTTCTTCCTGAGCCAGAGCATCAGCTGAGGCAGTGCTAGTGCTAGGTCCTCTTCTTTCACACTGGACCATATTCTTTCCCACTGTAGTGGGACCGACTGTGTTTCTGTTACGCTACACCCGTAAATTAGTATGTTTAACTTTATGTGTATTTCCAGCCTCTCCTGTCGTCTTGTGGAGTGATGCATCTGTTCTTTTCTTCAACTCTCAGTGGCCACATCAGATGCTGATCATAGAAACACTGGAGTAGAGGAGTCCATGGGTAGAACGAGCAGTGGGCCTACCAGAGTGCTGGATGCCAAGGGTACCGCAAACGTAACATCAGACGCACCCTCACCCATTCTGATACAGGGGTTTGTGGGGGGGGGTCGCTTTGATGCTTTCCTGAGATCACTTTAAAATTTTATTGCATGAGCTTCACTTGTCACTCAGAATCAACCCACCCCCGGGAAACCTTTCGGGATGATACAAATAAATACCAAGAAGTGGCTATGCGTGTGTAAAGAAGAAATGGGAAAAAGTGGATACAGCATAAGGAGAATGGAAAACAACTTGGGGAAAATATCAGGATGGTAGATGAGAAAGGAAAGAAATGTGAGGATGGAAGAAACAAAGCACGTACCTTGGTAGATCAAGGGGTTCAAGACACCCATAATTTAGAATTCTCAGCCAGAGAGATCTAGTTGCCTCACCAAACTACAAACCCAGGAATCCCATAGGACGCATAGGAGTTAAAATAGAATCGTAGTGCTGTAAATATATAGTGTAAAAGAGCTCATGATCTCAGTCATCTTCACAACAACCTTTTAGAGAAGGCCACAATGTACAAGAACTTCATTTATATTTGCTTTTTATTAGAATTTGTCAAAACTCATCCACTTCTTCATATGTGAGGTCAAAAGCCTTTGTGATTAAGAAAATTCAAATGTGAGAGAAACCAAAATTGGTAAGAAAATGCACCCAGACCCAGGGCTTTGAGGGTTTAGCTCTTAAAAGCCTGTGTTTAAGTTCCAGCTTATGTAATAATTTTTGTGATGTTGAGTTAGAGTTACCATTTCTTTTTCCAGTGAGAGTCTTCATCTTCAATGCTTGTAAGACAGGCAAATGCAACATGATTCTCCCCCTGCTGAAAATAGTTGTCGTATCTATTGAACCTGGGCCAGTGCAAATGGGAGCAATTTCATTTTGTTTCTGAAAAAAATATTACCCAAACTTTGCAAATTCCTTTATATTTGAAAGAGCTGGAGGTTCACATGAGTGCTTGACTTGGGCCAGTATCAAACTAGCCCCATCTGTGCCGTATGTAGTTAAGGAAGCCATTCAGAAATGTTTTGATGATTCCACTTTCAGATGGTCTTGGGCCTCCATGACACAAGTTAATTTAGACTTTCTGGCTACTATGAAAAGGTGGTGGGGAAACTGGACTAAAACAAGGTTGTTGGTCAACAGATGCGTTTTATGTAGAGGCCAGATCCTCTAGATGGCGCTGTTTGGTCTCTATCAGGAGACAGGTTCACCAACACATTCTGAGCGTTCGAAGACCCTTGTGTCCCCCTCATCTTCTAACCCTGCTTCCAGCTTGTGACACAATAAACTAGATCCAATGATAAGTTTTTCATTTAATAGTGTGCAGCCATTATGTCCTGCTGCAGTACCCGGGACATTCTCCATCAATGAACAAGCTGATCCATCTCTCACAAAAGGATAGAGCAGCAGGGCTCTTGCATTTCTAAACGATTAAAAAAGACGTATTTCTCTACAGGTATCGAAATTCATTGGTTCATTCTGGGAGTCCAAGCAGCTCACCAGAAATGTCCTTAATGCACAGGCCAGCAGGCTGCCAATGCAAACCATGGGAGGCTCTGAGAATACCCAAGAGCCATATATCCTGCATTATATCAAACAGCGTTCAGTTTAAAGACTTCTAAAGGACAGACCTCTGTTGGACGAAATCCTGTATTAGAAAGTCTGCCCAAGTGCAATTTAAAAGAATCATATGAGCTTGGGAGAGCTGCGGCTTTGAAGCTGACCCTCAGTGCTCAGTACCTGGACAAGAGACTGAAAAATACCTGCTCAGGTTGGTCACAGTCTTTCCTACAAGGGAAATGTATTCTGTTTCTATATATATAAAATAGAAGTTCTTTCCAAATTTGCCTCTATACGTGTCAGTTAGCACATTGTGGTTGTTCGGTGCCTTCTTGTTGAGTCTGACTTATCGCAACCCTAGAATAAGGTTTTCTTGGCCAGATTTCTTCAAAGGAGGTTTGTCATTGCCTTCTTTTTTGGCTGACTGATTTACCCAAGGTCAGTCAGTGGGTTTCCATGGCTGAGCAGGGATTCAAGTCCTGCTCTCCCGTAGTCCAGTGCTCTAACTATGACATCACACTGGAACATACAAATATGGAAATCGTTGGCTGTGATCCTGTATGGTGCCTATGGAGCATAATACTCTGCAAGAGTACTTATGGGGCTTATTTTCTGTCCCCCTTCCCACCTCCCACACAAGGCAGTTTCTTAGTTCTGCATGCAGTCCCTTAACCATTGAGTGGGTGCACCCAAGCAGCACTTGGCCATATCTCTACAGGTGGGAGGAAGGACCAGCCATCACATCTCAGTATTCAGGAGATCTAAGAGGTCAACAGCTGTTCTTTACTTCCAGACGCTGCCCAGGTTCACTCCTTCTTATTCTCCTCTGGCCACTAAACGACTCAGGGAGTAGGTGAATTCTCTGTGGTGCTCCATTGTGAGGGAAGGAAGCATTGCACAAAGAGGTATTGAATGGCTCCGTGTGAAATTCACAGTATTCAGTGCTCGTGTAACCACGGGTCATATTAGTATATGTCACCAGCAGGATTCCAGCCAATGTCCTTTTAGGAAGCTGCCTTATACTGAGTTAACTAGCCCCACTATGGCTAACTCTCACTGAGGGGAGCTCTCCAGGGTTAAAGGTGCTATCATCCAAGGACCCCGTCTCCCATCCAAATATGAACCAGGCCCAAGATTGGGCATGCTCTGTGGCACTATTTGTGTATGTCCTCTCTTCTGGCAACGCAATAGTGGCCACCCTTGAAAACGCCATCACTAATCAAAACAAGTTTAATTTATTGAAATCATCATAATTATGCAAATATATACAATCTGAGTGCACTGATCCACGGTCACATAGGACAGCAGAGAGCCAATACAGTAATCTATTTACACTGCAAGATGACATAAGAAAAGTCTGTGCTGGGGTGTTTCCTAGTCCCAGAATGATATTGGTTTTCTTTACATCAGGGGGAAAAAAAGAACACTTTGTCTGTTTGGTCAGGAAGACATCAAACGTACCTGATTAGCCCAGCCAGGAACTCATGACTTTTTCAGTGAATCAATAAGGCGAAGAGTTTGTGCAAGTGTGCATAGATATTCTGCGGAGGGACAGTTGCTTTAGGACAGTCTAAACGGTTGCCCATATATCCAAGATTTGCAGCAACACCTGTTTATATCTGACCTGCCCCCACATTTTTTTTTTAAAATGTAGCCTACCATTTCACTGTGAATGATGCTTCATGGCTAAGGCAGCTGCAATGTTAATTTCCCATGGTACCTCAATGTACTCCTACTCTGGGGCAAGATGAAAAATTTAAATGGTGGCTAGACCTGCTCATCTGATGCTACTTGCAGTACCTGTGCCTGCTGCTAGCATATAAACCCCAAGATAAAAGGGCAATGAGAAAAGACAAGGTCCACCAAAAGTCCGTTTGCCCAGGATTCCCTGTTCTTATTGTGTGCTTTCAAGTTATTTCTGACTTATGGTGACCCTATCACGAGGTCTTCTCAGGTTGAGAGTATATGATGTGCCCAAGGGCACCCAGTGGGTTTCCATGGCAAAGTGGGAAATTGCAACTCTGAACTCTAGGTTCACAGTCCAATGCTCAAACCACTACACAGTGCTAGCTCTCTGTCAAGATATTACACACTTGACACACAGAAAGTCAATGGTACTATCAAGATATTGCCATTGACTTCTTGTGTATCGAGGGTATATAATCCAAAATAATTCTTATTGGCATGTCTGGTATAAAACTGAAGCAGTCCAGGATTCTTTTCAACCCCGAGTATATACAATGCTTGCTACAAATGCAGAGGTCACATTCCCTGGGCATTCTTAGAAAATCATGACCAACAGCAAGGAGAATAGTCATTTTCCCTCTTTTAATGGGTATATTGGCTACTCCCCTTTTTCCCACATTAGAACAGGGAATATATATTGGCCCTCCCAATGTTGTCTGAACTTCATCTCCCCAGATCCTCCACCATTGCCTATGCTCGCTACAGTTGATGCGGGGGAAGTCCACACCCACTAAAGAGAAAACATGCCTTCTCCACCTTTGGCTTTAGACTGTGGCTCCTGTCAAGGCAAGAAGTCTGATTTGAGGTTGTTGCAGCCTCTTTCTGACTTGAAGACAACACTGGTCCCTCTAGCAACACACACACACGCACAACCTCCTGAGGTCTTCACTAAAAGGCTAAAAGACTCAAGACAAGCCTCTCTCCCCAGGGACTTAAAATAAAAATGAAAGGGGGTCTACCCTAGATATGTAATAGACACATATAAAGAACACATAAAGAATCATGTCTCCTTGCCGTTTTTTCCCTCTGCAGAGGAGAAGAGAGATGGAAAAGAGGATCCTAACCTAGCTTGGCAATCTTACTTTTTTTCTCCAAGGATTTCCGAGTCTGGCATGACTAGGGGATTATGGTATGGCTGGGGGATTTTGGGAGTTCTAGTCCAAAAACTTGTTTTGCAATCTCTGGATTCTACTTACAGGAATAATCTCCCCTGGCTGTTGTCTTTCAGACCACTGCAGCCTAAAGCGGGATTTTTTGAAGCGTGGAGCCAACAATAGCTCCGAGAGGACCCAGTGTCATTTACTACTGTATGCTCCACTCAGATATTTAGAACACATGGTGTTCTAGATCTGTTCCATAACAAGTGGAAATAATGGATTTCACAGTTCCCCTTTCCAGTTCCTATCCCCTCTAGATCTCAAGTCGCTCCATTTTAACATATTACTCATGATATGAAATACCATTCTCTCTCTTTCCCTCTCTCTTTTTTAAAAACCCTGAAACAAAAAGGGGTGCAGAGAGAAAACGATGGTGAGGTCACTCAGCAGCCTACTTCCGGTTAGGGTGCAATCCACCCATAGACTCTGACCCAGCGTTACTCCTCAACTACCTACTTAAGGCTAAGCACCTGGAGCCATTTGGACAATGCAAGCTAATAGCCAGAAACTCTGAAAAACAAGTCGTCGAGTGAGAAGAAAAGCTTTGGTGTGGGTTTCCTTCTTTCCCAAGGAAGAACTGTCAAGTTCGGCAGGGCTGGATGCCCAAATCCAAAATCTGGGAAAGCTTAAGATCTGTGTCTTCACTTTCAAAATGTGAGCTGCAATGCAGTATTTTTTATAACCGCATTTTTCAGAACCCTTAAAATCCAAGTGCACCTGTCAGCATGGATGAAACTGCATGTGATCTGAGCATGAGCTACACGAATCTTTGCACCCACAGCAACCACCTATGAGCCAACCCAAATGCACGGAGAAGCAGGGTGGGGATTCATTCACAGCTGGGTAGATAAAGGAGCAAAAGCACCATTCCTGAGAGGCTGACACCGCAGCAGAGATTTCCTATTGGCAGAGTGAGAGATACTTAAAAGCCTGGTAAAGGCACCGTGACGGCCAATTGGCAAAGACTTCCTTGGCCCATTCCCATAACACTGAGCTAGTCCAAAGTACATAGTCCAACGAGTGGCTGTATTTGCTCCCTTAAAAATGTCCCTTTCTGTGGTTCAGTTGTTTTTTGTTTTTTTCTTTTAAAGCAGCAACATCTCACTGGAAGGGAAGGAGGCTGGAAATGCAGTGGCTCACTGTCACTCTTGCAGTGGCTTCAATGCTGGGTCACCGTCCCACTGATGTGGGAGTAAGACTGCAGGAAGAAAGCAAGAGAGGGTTAGCCTGAAAATTCTCTTATTGGCCAAAGAATTCTGCCGGTGAGGGTGGAAGAGAACGGCAGTGAGAAAGAAGGATACTATCACGCCCTTCCACCACAATGCCCTGGTTATTAACGCACCAGAAAGCTCTGAAATTGGATCAGAACTTGGAAAAATTCTTTGTTCAGACTACAGCTCCCAGGAGCCTTGCTAAATCGTGGATTCTGAGAGCTATGGTCCAAAACAATAATGCTTGCAAGACCTGTGATGGATCCCTTCTAAGCAGTGGCCTCAGGAGAAACTGAAACAGTGGGTTGCACAACATTTTAATTCCCCAGAGTGCCTTTTAGTGATGTAAGGGTACCATGGGGAGTTAAAATGGAAGTTAACTGTCTAGGGCTGCTCACTAGCATTGGGTCACCTATTTTCCCATCAAATGGATTGAGGTCAGGACACAACACAAAAGCAACAGTCATCCCTGGATCACTGATTTGTAGAGTGGAATGCCTCTACTTGATCTAGGGATCCTTCTGCATCCTGAACAATCCACATGGAAGAGAGAGCAAAATGCAGCTGGTTCGTAACAGGATTTTGGCAGCCTTCATGGGTAGGCTCTAGGGAAGCTTCGACTATCTAGATCAGTGTTACTCAAAGTGGTGTTCCACGGACTGGTGCCAATCCATGAGCCATTAGACACCAGTGTCCAGAGAGTTTCAAAGAAAGAAAGTTATAATAGTAACAAAAGGGCAAAAATATGGTACCAGTCCTTGACATATTGGGGAAAAAATTGCCAATCCCTGACATCAGATAATTTGAGCGGCTCTAATCTAGATCAGTGATCTCAGATTTTCGTCTCGAGATTTTGATGAACTTCAATTCTGAAAAAAGAAAAAAAGAAAAGAAAACAGCCAGCAGGTTCCTGTGAGCTGTGGTCCAACAATATCCGGCCAGAGTTTAGAAAATTATATTTTCGGCTACAGCTCCCAGAATTCTCTAGCCAGTATGGCCAATGGTCGTGCTAGCTGGATATTCTAGGAGTTGTACTCCCAAAAAGCAACGCTACTAAATTATTGTAGCAACTATATTTTGAAAGCCAGAGATGTACACAGATCACAGGCAGGAAATGTATAGACCAGGGGTGAACAAAAACCCCGTGCCCCACCTTTGCAGCCCCTTAAATGAGTCCCCCTCAAAGGCTGCAATTAAATTGGGGAGGGTGAATTTTCACCCTGAAACAGCCCCAAACGCTAGTAAACTCTCTGCAAATGCAACAGTGGCTTTCCCACTTGTCAGAACCACCCAAGCTTGCCCCCCCACCCGTCCAAATGTCTGTTTTTCACTAAAAACTGGCACAAAACTTGGCCTCTGCCCCACTCCCACTCAGTTGTCTTCCTCTGAGATAAAAGTGACCATCAGCACCCCAATCTAAGCCACTTTCCTCATGTGACAAAATGAGCTCAGGTCCAAGAAAGTCCATATCACCATATATCTGCTAGTGGTAAGGTTGCCATATGGCTTCCTGTTGGTTTTGCTGCAACAGAGTTGAGCAGCTCCATAATAAACCACACCTACACACCCTTTACCTTTATGGTGTGGATGATCCAGCCATGGAAGTCGTTGACCTTGGTGTAAACACCGGGCTTATTGGGCAGGGCACAACCTGTGCCCCAGCTCACAATGCCGCAGAGCCGCCAACGTGAAGTCCGGGAGATACTATCCTCACACACGAAAGGTCCACCACTGTCGCCCTGCCATGTGAAAGGAAGGAGAGGTTTCAATCCCCATAGTACCACCCGCTCTTCTACACCAGCCCAACTACAATAGAGTAAGTAGCTAGGAACTTAGTCTACAGAAGGCCCAAGAGTGCAAGAAGAAATGCAAGCCAAACCAGGCAGTGGCTCAGATTCTGCTTCCAAAGGCTAGAACACTTCAGTAATGGCATCTTCAAGGACAAGCAGCAGCTTGTGGAGACGCAACTTTGACAGGAAAATGGTAAAGGAAAAGACTCAGCCCTGTGCCTCCTGTGATCTTGCTCCAGATCAGAGTAGCACCTGTGGCTATTTGTATTTTATGCCCAGCAGAAAAGATCATGTGGTAAATGTATTATTGCCTAATCCAGCTCTAAGAGTCAACATCAGATATCTACAATGGAATGACCTCTGAGAGACACTCTGCTGCTCTTCACACTGGTGAAGAAAGTATTAAAAATTGCCCCATCCATTCTGACTGGCACAAAAGTCAAGCAACTCACAGTGCCTAACCTGGTTGGTCCTTTAGCTGTTGCTCAAATTAAGCTTAAAATGTAAAGGCCTAAAACCAGTCCCAAATGAAGTAGATCCACTGAAATCAACAGGATTTACATAAGTGCTGACTCTTCACCAAGCAACTGATTCAGTGGATCTACTTGAGTTTAAAGCGGCAATTGGATTTGGGTCTAAAATTCTTCATAAGTTAGTCATTATTTTTTAAATTAGTTGCTGACCAATCCACTGCATAGTTTTACTCCCGATCACTGTGGGTTTGCTAGCCAAAGGAAATTTGGGTTTTTATCATCTCTCACTGCACTCCATTCTCCAATGATTTTCTTGAAATCTTGTGCATCTTCAACACCCCACATTTTCCTACTTCCCCAGTCAGTGGAGCTAGGGCTAGGTGGGTCAAAAAATGAAGACTACAATCCCTGCAGGGTATAGCCCTAGCAGCGTCACTTCTTCTAGAGTCACAGAGCAATAAAGTCAGACTGGCAGCTCTGAACAGCCTATTTCTTCAATGTCTTAACTTTCTTATACCACCTGTGCCAACACAGTTACTTCAGCATAGCACACCGACAGGATTCCAGACTAGGACTTTTTGACTGTGGTTGTTGTTGGGTGCCTTCAAATCACTTCCAAATTATGGCAAACCGAAGGCAAACCTACTGTGGGTTTTTCTTAGCAAGATTTGTTCAGAAGTGGTTTGCCACTGCCTTACTCCATGGTCACACAGTTGGTTTCCATGGCTGAGCAGGGATTCAAATCCTGGACTCTTTCATTTTTTTTTTATTTGAACTTGAATATTCAGACATATCATGAGACAAATTGACTCATTAGGAAAGATGATAATGCTCAGCCAGGTTGAAGGCACCAGGAAAAGACCACATTACAGGTGGATAGACTCAATCAAGGAAACCATGGCTGCCCTGGCGTTGCAAGACCTGATCTGGGCTTTTGATAACAGGGTGCATGAGGTCATGCTAAGTCAAAGCTGGCTCAACAGCACACAGCAACAAGCTTTGATTAACAGGTATGGTGATGTCATCTGCTGTCCCACACCTCAGCATCTGAACTCATAAATTTGGACCAGCTGGTCTCACAAACAACTTGTTCCTGATGAAGATGAAACCTGATAGAACTGGTTTGGTAGCACAGACCAACACAGCTGCCAGGATTTTTGGATGCTCCTTGGGACTTTCGTGGTGAAGAACCTGCCTTTCCAAGGCTACCACTACATCACGGTTCCTCATCTCCATGATAGCCATTGCCAACATAGAGCCTACCTGGCAGGCATCTGTGCCCCCAGCAGCAAAGCCAGCACAGAACATCCGTGGCCTGATCTGACTGCCATAGTACTCAGGGCTGTTGCAGACAGTGGTACTGATGATGGGCACACTGGCTTCTTGGAGCACATCTGACTGTTGTCCTATGCAGGAAAAAAACCTAAGCGTTATATGTAAGTCTAACATCCATCAGGTCCAGAACTGCAAGAACAGGCCAAAAATTGGTTGGGATGATTTAAATAAATAAGTGAATAAATAAGCAAGAATTCCCAGCTCCCAGTGGTTGAGCAATGTAGAAAACAGGATATCTTTACTCCAGTAGCAACTGGTGGCTTCCTTGTCAGCTAAGCAGTAAATATCCTCTAGGCTATAGTCTGGAGTTTGAAAAGAGCTCTCCAGGGTGCTGAACCTGTTTTGTAAGCTCAAGTTCATCACCTTGGAGAGCTCATTTAAAGTTCTGCCTGAAATTCTCCACTCCACTGACCTCAGTCACCATTCCATACTCCTAAATTATGCCGTCAAAAAGAATTTTTTAAAAAAAACTGGGGGAGGGAATGGGAACAGATTTGTGTGAAAAAGGACTTGTGAGTAAGCTTTAAGTTCGGTACTGAAAACTACAGAGCTTAACACTAATATGTTACAGAGCGCAGAGGTAACAAGAGTATAATGATGCTTTAAAAAAAACAACAAGAGGATAAACAATGTGTAGCATCATTTACTTCTCCCTCCAAAATATAATGGGTGAACCTTTGGCCATTTCTTTATTAAAAGATTTTTTTAAAAAAGTAGCAAAATATCTAAAAAAGGAACAGGCTACTAACTAAATACTATTAAAATACTTAGTTAACATTAATGAGTAACACGATACTTTTTAACAATAATGTTCCAAGCTGTGAAAAATGTATGCCTGGGCTGAGCCTGAACTCAAAAGTTCTTTGGTCTTAATTCAGCCTAGCTGAGCTTCCTCTTTTGAATCTGGCTGGACCTCAGAGTTCAATAGGAGAAGTAGATAATTCTCCCCTGCAGCATTGCCTGTGCTGACTAGCAGTGGTTCCTCATTGTCTCAGCTGACAGTACCAATCCAAGATATTTCACTACAGAAAACAAAGAGCCACACCATCTCATTCCATGTGCAGAAGCTGATCAGTCTGGCAGTAGAATGTTACCTTCAACACTGTTCACAGGACAAGATCTTCCACTGCACCAGAGGGCAGCAGGGTAGCGCAGGGGTGAAGTGTCGAGTTCTGTCTTCCAGCACCTTGCCACCCCTTCTTAACACTTGATGTCCTTGCCTATCACCTCTCTCTACCTCACCACAACCTCAGAGATCAACCCCCTCAGATGGAGAGATCTCTCCTATCATCTGCTACTTGAAACTGTTAGCTGGAAATGACAAAGAGTGAATAAGCTGTGGTTCATCTCTATAAAAACTATAGGTTCTTCACTTAGCAGGAAACAGGAGCTTCTCCCTGAAAGCCAAGAACTGTATTCACTTTTCCAAAGGACTGCAAATCACAAAATCCAACAGCCTTAGCAAAGCCCAAGATCAGGGTAGGTGGCCTCTACATCTTCAGTCTAGCATCCAGCCAGCTGAGCTACTTTGGCCAAAGCACGTGAACAATGGATATGCTATCCCTCTTCCAAGCTGTTGGGGTTGACTCTTGTGAGTGAATTACCCAAGAATCATCCTGTGTTCAAGAACATTATGCAATACCTGAATACCACCAGTGCTTAAGATCAACACAATGCCAAGTCCAGCATCCTCAAATACATGCACCCCTGCTATGCCTGTAACCAGAAATGTACATATTCTGTGCCAAGGAATGGATAAATGGATGGATGAACAGAGACAGACAAACAGGCAGTTAGTTCTGTACTGGAAATTTTATACCAGAATGAGTCTAACATTGAAACCTACATAAATTAGGGGAAAAATTCAAATCTGCATGTATTGCCTTGCTTTTGTATTGCTTATTTTCCTTTGACTGGCCACAGATGAGCTCTAAACCCATACAGGTTACTTAAGCTCAACCTCCTGGCTTGTAGAAGTACTGTTCAGAGATCCCTTTGGCTTCTGAATATTTTGCTAAACAAGACCCACATAAACCAATCCTGCCTTTAGGTCTAGAAAATTCTCTTCACAGTTACTATTTTAAGAAAGAAGTCTGGTTCTTTCAGGTGGATTGAGCCACCCAAGACAATTTCTGTACTTGCACAGCCAGACTGTTGAACGCATCCAGTCCCATCCATCACAGTTGGTAAGGCCTGCTGCCACATGTCATGTGTAGGAAGATAGCAACTAGCACTTACCGTAATATTGTGTGTTGCCCCAGCCAGTCACAGTACAGATCTTGCCATCTACCAGAGGTTGGCCCAGTGCTGGGAGACAGATGGGCTGGATAAATTCTGTGCAGAGACACGATTGCCATCATTGGAAACAAGTCATTTGGCCCTATTTCCTAGCCTCTGGGTTGTTCATATATCACTGGAGGGCATCAGATTGGGGAAGACTAGTCTCAAAGGTGCAGTTGTTAGTGGGGCAAAAGGATAAGAATTATGCCCTCCTCCCACATGAAATGTTCCTTCAGTCCCCAAATTTCTAGCACTGCAGATGCTGAGACACTGAAGAGTTCACATCTAGAACTGTTATATTCCCATGTTCACATTTCCTTGGCAATTTTGCCTCCCCCTCTGTTTTGGATGCCTAAACTGAACTTTTAACTTACAATACTAGAAATTTGGAGACTGAAAACAATGTATTAGGGCAGATTTCTTAAGGGGGCAGAATGCCCTTCTTTTGCCCCTGTTCTCCAACATACCTACATGCTTTCCTGGTCTAGGGCAAAGAAAAAAATTAGCAATCTCTATTTGCTTTATTTCTCCATCTGAACAGTGATCCAGATTAGGCCTAAAGAAAGAGGACAGTGGGGCAGCAGTGATGGGGATAAGCCCACTCAGGACATTTTGTGTCTCCAAATCCACAACTGAAAAGGTTCCCTTTTTTGGACCTCAAACATTCTTCTTTGCACTACACCTCCTAGAACAAAACTGACTAGCCACTGGCCATGCTGACTAGGAAATTCAGGAAGCGCTCACGTTATCTGTGCAAATCTGGAGGCAGTGCTGATCATACTAGCTCTCTTAATAATTTTGCCAGGCCTTCCCCCATTGTCTTCTCTGGCCCCAACAAAGTTCTCACCATTGAAGGAAAGGGGTGTTGCCAAGTGCATCAGGGCAATGTCGTTGCTGTTCTCCTCACTGTTGGGATCCCAGAAGGGCTGGTAGCCACTGTGGTACACAATGCTCGTCACACCCACCTGCAGCCCCTTAGTGGAGGATTGGGAAACAGCACCCACAAACACCCGCCACCGGCTCACCACTCGGTTTCTCCTGCAGAGAGAGGGGAGGACTCAAGAAGATATTGTAGCACCACAGCCAGGGCCAGCCTTGCTCTTAGCCAGAGTGAGGCAGTTGCTGCAGGCAGAATGGCAGGGTGGCAGAAAGGTATTGGAGAATGCAGCTATGTGCCTGACATATGGCCTGCCTGCAAGTTAGCTTGTTAACTAAGATGCAGAATGTGTTGAAGTACAATGCTGAAGTACCAATCAAGTGCCAATCCTGTCCAGCACCATTTTTGTTCTTTGAGTCAGGCAACAAAATATCTTGAGACGATTCTGGGTACAGTTTATACAACACAGCATAGTCTAACTACTGACCAAAGGGAAGGTGAAAAGGGATGAACCAGACATTCTAGATCTGTACTCCCTAACATGTTAGGGCACCACGTTATTTCTCAGAATGTCCTATATGTTGTATCGCCTGGGTCATTCAAGTGGGGTTCGGCAGCCACTAAAAAATCCTGAAGGCTCCCCCAGTTTTTGTCATGTTTCTCTCCACAGCAGGGATGGGCAACTGTGGAGGCTAGGGGTCCACATTACCCCACAAGAACTAAGAAAATCACAGCCCCAACGCAAGCACACAACCCCATGGAAAAACAAACAAACTGTATCTTGCCCCCAAATGCTCCCAGATACCATTTAGGTGGTGTGGGGGCATTTTTGCCATGGACGATGTCATTGTAGGCCAGAGAGAGGTCTTTTTTAACAATAGAAAGTGACAAGAAGTCACTTTGTTTTTAAAAAGACCTCTTCTGCCCCTAAAATGGCCCACAGAGGGCCAAATATGTAGGGGGAAATGGCTCCCATGCCCTTTAGAGGCAAAAAAAAAAAAAAGAACACAATTGAACGAGGGCTTGGGGACATGAAAATTATCTTGGGTGCTGCATATGAGCCTCATTTCATCCAATCCTGGCTTGCAGAATGCAACATCCAAGACATTCTAGGAAGATACAGTGATAACTAATGAGAAATTTTTGCCATGAGAGAAAGGTAAACCACCACCCCACAACACATACACATCCAAGCAAGCGGCAGCTGAAATAATGAAAAAGAAAAGAACTTGGTATTATCCATTCCTCACATCATTTGTTTTGGAACAAATGAAAACTGAACCCACTAGGGTGCTATTTTCATTTATTCCAAAACTAATGTACAAAGTTAGTCAACAGGCATTAAAGTATCAAGCCAAACAATATGAACTTGGCAGGAAACCTAATGTGACATGCAGCTCTTGGCTGAGACTCACTCTGGGAAGCAGTGCGCTGCTGTAATAACCCATTCATCTGAGATGACAGAGCCACCACAAAGATGCGTCCCATCGTAGCGGAGACTGACTTGCCATGGCCATTTCCCTAAGCTGGCATCTTGGCCTCCCACAATCCTGTCCACAGACAACTTTCGCCGTCCACAGTCTACAAAACATAAGGCAGGTATTTGTTCCAGAAAAGACACATCTGAGCCAGAAACATCTCAAAGTTTCAATTATGTCACTTAAGATTTAGGCAACTTCTCAGGCAGCTTATTAGTGTCTCTGCACCACGTGATATGAGAGTCATGAGATCCTGCACTGGCGCATAGCTCCACACACACAGATTCACATCTTCCCACTGCCCAGCAGCAGCTGAGCCCCACAATGGGACCCTGCTTACTGGTGGGGAAGAGAGGAAGGAGAAAA
This sequence comes from Cyclura pinguis, assembly GCA_030412105.1. NCBI lineage: Eukaryota > Metazoa > Chordata > Lepidosauria > Squamata > Iguanidae > Cyclura > Cyclura pinguis. The sequence continues at coordinate 11,637,538 of CM059606.1, read as the reverse complement.
AACAGCTAGTCTCAAATTGTTGCAGGGGGGAGAAATGAGAGTGCACTCTCATATACAGTGCACCTACCTTTTCCTTCCCCCCAGGAGCTCAGAGCAGCTGTATCTTCATGGTCTGATTCTCTTAAGGCAGAGGGAAACTTTTGAATAGAGTATGAGGGCAAGTGGATATCCATTCCCTGACCAAAACAGAACTTATTTATGATGAGTCACTAACAGGATGCTGACCATTGTGTGAAATTTAAATATGGCCACCCCATTTTGAGAGAACAGGTGTCCTACATAAGAGAAGGCAGTCTTCTGCTTGAGCAGAGGCAGCTGGTGGCTATCATGCCAGTAGATCATCTCCCTCTGCTCTCAGTCCAAATTTAAAGGAGCTAACAATATGCTGGGTCTATTTGGGAGGGCTCTAGTTCAGCACTTCAGATAGTTCCTTCCAAGTTCAAACTAAAATCCAGAGCAGATCTATCATACCACTGAAGTGGAAGTCATCAGCCAACACTAATAGTTGGAGGGCAATCTATTAGGAAGTGTCTTCTCTCTGAAGGGCTAATCACTCTATATTGAGTTTAAAGATGAATGACACAAGAAAGGAGAACAAAGCCTCTGAAATTACCCTTTCACACTACTCAATTAGAGTTCTGATTCCATTTTATCTGCTATGGCAATACCCTATGGAATCCTGACATTTGCAGTTTAGGGAAGGATATTTAGAACTCTCTAGAACTCTCAGCCAGAGAGCTCTAGTGTCTCACAAAGCTACAAATCCTGGGATTCCATAGGACGTTGCCATAACTGTTAAAGGGAAATATAGTACTATAACTGCTTACTGTGAAAGGGCCCTGCAGACATACAGAAATCACTGGACCACACTGAATCACTTTTCCACTGTGGTGAGATGGACTGTTATTTCGTTTATACTGTATCCATGTATTAACACATACAACTTTTACGTGTATCTGGATCTCTCTTGTCCTCTTTTGGAGTGACATATCTATTCTCTTCTTCAACTGTCAGTGGCCATACCAGATGCTGATCACAGAAGCACTGCTGTAGACAAGTCCATAGGTGGACAGAGGCAGCAGATTTACCTGAGGACTCCACACTAAGGAGCCCTCAAACCTATCACCCATTCTGGAGCAGTTTTTCCAGCCTGTATGCTCTCATGAGATCACTTTAAAATTTTATCACACAAGCACCAATTGCTGATCAGAATCAGCAATCAGCTCCCCTGAGACCTTATGATGAGGTTTTAAAAAATGCCAAGTACAGTCAGTCCTCCTCATCTGCTAGGTTTAGGGGTGCAGGACTCCCATAAAAGTGGGGGAAATCACAAATATCAAAATGTGTGTGTATGTGTCTGTGGGAAGGAAGCAGAGGCATGGTGGGGATAGCGAGCACCCAGGGTCCAAACCAGGTCAAGGAAAGGAGAGGGAAAGGGAGTGGGTCAGCATAATGGCCCTAGACCTCCTCTCTCTCGTCCATTCCTTCCTTGAGTGTTTAGGGGACATTGGGAGAAGGTTTGTGGTGCTGAGAAATTGGGCCAGAGGCCATCCTTAACCATCCAGGCAGTGGCTGGCTGAAGAGAGGAAGGACCAAGAGTGAGTTTTTAAAAGGCTGCATGGCCTGATTGGAGCCACTGAGAGGGAAGGTTCCCCTGGAAAAGAAGTACCTGAGGTGGGAGGGTGGACAGAGGTTCAAGAAACTTGCAAATAAAAATCTGTGAAAGTTAAACCTACAAACATGGAGCGTCAACTATAGCAGCTACACGTGTGTTCAAAAGCAATGGGAAAGGTGGATATGGCGCAAACAGAATGGAAAACTATTTTTTTAAAAAAAAAAATGTCAGGATGGCAGATGACAAAGGCAGATGACAAAGGATATGGGAGAAACCAAAACTACAATAAAAGGGTTGAAGATGCTCATACCTTGACAGAGCGTTGCCAGGAATCGGCCTGTTGGACACTCACTATAAAAAAGAGAAAAGGAGAACGTTTGATGTGGAAAGGGAGGAAAAGGCAACAGCATCAAGGATGTATGAATTGCAGATTCCTTTCAAACCAAATTTTCTGTTGGACACAGAATTCACATTCCTGAATATTAAAGTTTTTTGTTTGTCTTTTATACTTGCTTTTTTTTCTTTTTTGAATTTTTAACCCCTTTAATTTATTTAAATTAGCAATATTATTATATCACTATTACTACAATTTTCCCCCTTGTTCAAAATACTGCTCTGTCAAAAGTTTTGCAACTGTAATTTTTGTTCTATTCCATTGCATTCTATTAGGTAATATTTATCTAAATTATTAATCCAAAATTTCACTTGAATATTTAGTGTTTAAATTCACCACTACTTTGACACATAAAGCTAACAAATGGTTTCTAAGTAATCACAAATGAGTCTTCTTTTATAACTCCTTTTGCTAATCTGTATTTATAGTTTAACTTCTCTGGTTAACTTTTAAACTTTCTCATTCAACATCTCAACTTTCTTCCATCTTGGCATTCCAGGTGCAATACATCTAGGCCCTAACCATACCTACAACTGCTTAGTTTTATCAATACGGTTGCCTCATACACTTGCAAACCATATCTGGAGACCAGAAAAGATTCATGGATTGACTATACGGAGATACACCTGAAAGCAGATATACAATTCCTTTTCAACTCTAAATCAGGGATGGGCAAAGTGTGGCCCTTGGGCCACAGGCCACCTCCAGGATCCCCATATCAACCTTTATTTGGCCAAAAAAAGAGGGTGAATTGTTGCCCCCGGCAGCCTCCAGAGGCAACAACTTACCTTTTAAATAGGTTGCAAGGCATCCCTTTACTGTTCAACATCAAAGAATATCCATTTGTGAGAACCAGGGGCAGATTTCTAGCCACTCTGGGTTTACTGAAGCATATTCACATTTATTTTCATAATTTTGTAACAATACTTGGGACCTAAGGTTGGGAAAAGTCACTACAGAGCCTAGGTGTAGAATCTCCCAAGCGACAGCCCCTGCCATTCCTGACTCATAAGCCTCCTGTGGTCTGAGCAGGCAAAGTTCTTCACCTCAAAATTTTGGGATGAAGGGTGAGGCGGTCTCCCATCATATGCTGCCCCTTCCTTGACCATTACTCATGCTGGCTGAAGACAATGAGGGCTGTAGTACAATAATGTCTGGAGACCCAATGTTGGGAAAAGCTAGTCTAGGTACCAGGGTCCCTAGAAAGAAAGAAAGGCAGCAGGGACCCAGAAGAGTGGCAACCCAGCCCATTGTGTACCTTACCACACAACAACAGCCTCGCTGAGACTTTTTGCAAAAGGCAGTCGAGACTCATCCACACAGAAATAGCCTGACGTCCCATTGGCCCCTGCGCTGTCAGCGGCCAACACAGAATGGGAGAGGGACCTGCAGTGGAAGCAAACAGAGAGAGAATCAATACTCATGCAGTGACACAGTTGTACTGCAGCAATCTCTGTGCTTCTGCAAGTGTTAGGTTTGATCTGAAAGTGGAAGTGTTTTGTAACAGTCTTCTAGCAGAATCAGGTAAGATTCCTTCCTCACTTCCCCCAGAGGTAATTATAAAACAGCTATAGAAGTACACTTGGCCCTCTACTTTTGCAGGTTTTCTTTTTGCAAATTTGATTATTCGTGAGTTTGTAACTCTTCCTCCCTTCTCTCCTTCTTGCAAAGTATGAAGTAAGAAAAAGTAGGAGCTGGTGCAGTTGGAAGACAGGAGACAGGGAAGGATGAAAATTAGGGTTGGAGGTGGATCATGGGGTGTGAAGGAAGAGAAGGTAGAGGAGATGCTGTTGGAGGATGGGAGATGAAGGGAGGAGGAGAAGAGGGGCAGGGAGCTGGACTGGCCACCGCCAAGGCTAGCGGCTGCTTATTCCTTGGAAGCAAATGGGCTTTTGAAGTCTTATTCACAGTTTTTCCCACTTTCATGAGAGTCATGCTCTTCTAACTCTCATGAAAGTAGAAGACCAACTGTATGTGCTTTAGAATGATCCCTGATTGGCCCTTTCACACTACACAACTATAGTACTATGATTCCACTTTATATGGAATCATATGGAAGCCAGGGGTTTGTAGTTTGGTGAGGCCAAAGAGCTCTCCAGCTGAGGATTCAAAATACCGCTCCCTAAACTGCAAACCCCAGGATTCTACAGGATGCTGGCATAGCAGGTAAAGTGGAATCATAACTCTATAACTGTAGTATGAAAGAACCCTAGGTGCTAAGAGTGGGTTGACAGCTTTAAGACCTTTGCTGCCTCTTCTTATGGTTATTTATCTTTAAACTGACCCTAGGACCATCCAAACAAGACTCTGCTCTTACCCTAAATTAGTTGACTTCACAGACAATGGTCTTTTCAGGCATGTTCTCTGATCTGCCTTAGATTAGGTGAGTGACCTCTTTCACTCTGTGACCCTAATTCACTTTCAGAGTTCTTGAAGGCTTTTTGCCAAAAGAGTATGGCCAAATAACCATCTTATTTTAGTTAAGAACTCTTACTTGCAGTAACTCAGGGTGCATCCAGACTGATTGAAAAGTCTCAGATTTTGTTCCTGTGCTTTCTGATTTTATGCTGGGTTAAAATAAACTAACTGGGGGAACTGGTATGAAAAGTCTCTACTCATACTGGAAGCTAATAAAAAATATTCTGGGATAAACAAAATGTGTATGGATCTCCAAAATAAATTTAGAAAAAAACAGGAAAAAAAATCTGAGACTTTTTGGTCTTTTTAATCAGTCTGGATGCACCCTTTTAATGCTTAGGAAAGACACAAAAACACAAATGGGAACAAAAATATTCCAAAAAGGATGGAAAACCACCAAATGATGAGGAGGGCATGGCCATCCAGGAACACCCGGGGTGAGTAGACTGGCCTCAGAGCAAGAGGTTTCTCACCCCTGCAGGAGGGCTAAATACGCCAAGTTAAGCACAGTACTTTCTGCATGCAAAACACACATTCTGAGTCCCTAGGCAACAGATCTTCATACCCAATCTTGACAAGATCAGCGGCACAATGTAGATTCTTTGGAGTAATCATACATTGATCTAGGCCATTTCCACACTACATTGTTATAGTGCTATTATTCCACTTTCAACCTCCTATGGAATCCTGGGGTTTGCAGTTTAGGGAGAAGCCTTTAGAATTCTCAGCCAGAGAGTTCTTTGGCCTCAGTAAACTACAAGCCCCAGAATTCCACAGAACGTTGAAAGTAATAGCACTATAAGAATGTAGTGCGGAAATGGCCCTAGTCTTACACTGCGGCTTGTCCAAGCTTGTTCAGATGCACATGAGCTCCGCATGATCTTTGAGGCAATCATTCACTGGCATAAAACCGACCTAAACATTACAGTTTAGTTCAACTTGACCCAAACTAGATCAGACGCATGACAGAAAAAACATTTCCAACTCCACCCATCTGCCTCCTGTTGATTTAGCCCAGGACACTGCTTCCCCTACTTCTCAGTCCTGGATTCTTCTCCTCCACGTGTTTCAACCATTTCTGCAGCTTTGTGCATAAGCCAAGCTAAGTTACTTTCAGATAGTAAATACATACAGTTATAGTTTCAAGAGGGGGCAAGCAGCTAATTGTTATTTTAGATACTGTTTTTAACACTGATTCATTGACCATTTCCGCATTACACTGTTATAGTGCTATTATTCCACTTTCAACATCCTGTGGAATTCCAAACAGCCCTCTGGCTGAAAATTCTACATGCCCTTCCCTAAACTGCAAACCCCAGGATTCCATAGGAGGTTGAAAGTGGAATAATAGCACTATAACAGTGTAGTGCAGAAATGGCCATGGTTACCATGCTTCTCAACAGTAAATAAAATAGTTCCATTTTGTGAGAGAAAAGAAATCTCAAAGCCACAAATGTAAGGATTGTGGCATGAAATCTATCCTCCTACCATTCACCTTCCCTTCAACTCAGCAACCATTACTGAACACAACACAGCTGCTTGAGGAACAGTACAAGTTAGCATTTGAAGTACATGACATTTGTTTCCCAGCATTAGGGGGGCCCACAACCCTGTAACTATAAAAGTAACTATAAATGCTACAGTTACATCACCAAAGGAAATGATGTTGTCCCTCATTAAATTACCACTCTAATGGGACACAGTAATGCAGAGCTTTTCCAAACTTTTCTTGTTCGTGACACACATTTTTTAGACATGCATCATTTCACAACACAGTAATTCAGTTTTACTAGCAAACCAGAGGTTAAACTAACCCATTATAAGAGATACAGACACATTCATCAATTGTAATAAAAAATGCATGGGGATACAACATATGAAAACCTTTCATATATTTTTATTTATTATGTTGTTATGATTTATAAATAACAACATACATTTTCAAGGTTGTAGGCAGCACACCTACACCCTTCAGGTGACACACTAACGTGTTGCGGCACACCATTTGGAAAGGCATGCAGTAATGCCTTAGTTCTTGTACCCTAGTCACTCCAGCACCCCTCTTTGAATACCTGACAAATCCCATCTCTTCGCAACTTAGGGCTGCCACCTGGGCGTTGAAGGAGGAAGAGCAAAGAAGCCTCCATTTCCCTTCATTCTCATCATATACGGTGAGGCGCTGGTCCCCAGGGCTCACTTGAACTGAAGAGACCAAATGAAAACATTAGCATTGACACGGTCTATGCCTCACTCAGCCTCCTCTCAAACACCACATTGGGAGGAACCTGCATCAGCCTTGAAAATATTTTTAGCTTGTATGAGGCCACTGCAACCCTGCCAAATTAGAAATTCCACCAAATGAATATCTTTAGCTTTGTTTTAGAAATACCTCAGAGCAATCCCAGGGTCTGACATCTGTTTTCTGAGGCTGTAGACATTTCCGCACTACACTGTTATAGTGCTATTATTCCACTTTGAACATCCTGTGGAATTCTGGGGTTTGTAGTTTACTGAAGCCAAAGAGCTCTCTGGCTGAGAATTCTAAAAGTCCCTCCCTAAATTGCAAGGCCCAGGATTCCACAGGATGTTGAAAGTGGAATAATAGCACTATAACAGTGTAGTGTGGAAATGCCCTACATTTCCATGTTGTATGATGACCATTCACATATGTGTACTATGTAATACTAAAATCACTCCACTGGCTGACAATTAATTTCTGGGCAAAGTTCAAAGCGTTGGTCATTCCCTTTAAAGCCTTACATGGTTTGGGTCCAAGTTACCTGCAGGATCACCTCCTCTCATATAATCCACCCCACACACTTAGGTCTTCTGAGGCCATTTATATAAACCAGCCAGGACTAGGCTGGCAACAGTCACCCAGAGGACCTTTTCATTGGTAGCCACAGGACTATGACCTGCTGGAAGAGATATTATAGCTAAATATGCTGTTTGAATTTTAAAAAGTATCTTAAAGATCCATCTCTTCCAGCAGACCTACTGAATTGATTTTAAACTATGAATTTTAAATTGGTATATTCTTAAGTTTATGAAAAGAGGATCTTAACGGGTATTGGCTGTGTGTTAATCTAAATTTATGTGTTTAAATGGTTTTATGTGTTTTTAGTTATATTCTGTATTTTAATCTATCTTGTACCCCACCCTGAGAAGTGGCAGGTAAGAAATAAATTGTTGTTGTCATCTTGTAAATGGGCTGTAAATAGCTTTATCTGTTTGTTCTGACCTGATGTTTTATCTTTCCTCTCTGTTTCATTTTTTAACTCTCTAATCGATTGCTGAACCATTACCTCCTGCTGTATTTTATTGTGAAATTGTGGTTAGCTGCCCGGGGCACTATTTGAAAGAAACGTGGGATATAAATCTAACAAAACAATAACCATGCCATTGCTGAAGGATGGTTGCCTAAATGGTTCTTGCAGAAAGCAGGAAAAATGGATGAACATTCAATAATAATATGGGTAACTCAGTTGTACAGATTTCTGTGCCATTTGTCTCCACAGAATAAATCAAGAGTTGGGAAAACTAGCAGGAAAGGATTAATGCATTAAGTTAATCAGTAACATGTTAAAAAAAACTGATTCAGTTATGTTTGCATTGGAAGGAGGCATTTTTAGTAATTTAATTTTAAATCGGCATTTAAATTTATATTATATTACTACACTGAAAGCTTTACTTAGAACTGTAAGTGGAAAATCCCACCAATGATTTTAGTTGTCCTCTGCCCCTCTTGCCCTTGACTTGATTTTTGGAGAAAAGAAAACTGCTACATTAATTTTTAACTCAATCGATAGTATTTAAATCCTCATTTGAAGAGAATGGGAAATATTTTCAAGTGCTGCTGCACTGAAATCCTCCTTAAGTTCTTCTGTGGCAGAAAAATATTTCCTCAGAGAAATGTTATTATCATTTCATTATTTACACCTAAATCCCATCTTCCCTCCAATTATCCCAAGGTGGCATACATAGTTCTCTGCTTTCCCACTTTATTTTCAAAACAACACAGCAAGGTAAATCAAACTGAGAGATACTGAATGACCCAAGACCACCAGAGTGAAAAGACACTCTAGCCATATTTTTATTTTACACCAAATCAATGCATTTTGTACCAATTTCACTTTTTCAGTTCGTAACTATTTGTCTTATAGTCTAATAAATCAGCTTTTGGCAATTTCTCCTTTTTTATTGTAATTTTCCAGAATAACTAGCATTAAAAAGAACGTAATATATTCATACAAACTCAGTTTGGTAAAGATTTACATTAGCTTTGGTAAAAGCTAAAACATTTTTTTTTTTGCACTTGAAGAATAAATTCAGTTAGTGACTCAGAATGTCTGGACAAATACACCTGTGAGACAAACATCAGTATCTTTGGCACACGTGAGAATACACTTATATGAAATTATGTCTACTTATTTGAAGTTCTTGTTATTGGCCTTTACTTCACGTGCATTTCAAGTATTTCTATGACCTCTAGAAATGTGCAACTTTTCTGAAGAAACATTTGAGCTTCCATTATTATTGGAACCGTTATTATTGTTCCTAGTTTTAGAAATGGGATGGAGAAGGATTTTTATTTTATTTTATTTACATTTTGCAAAGCGCAAGACACTCCTTTGAACAATAAGGCTATATCCTGGTGCTTCTATAAACACTCACCAGCATACAGGCTCTCTTTTTCAGTTCCCAACACAGAAACCACTGCAATGAAGCAGAGACATAAGAGTGAAATGACCATATAACCCAGTCAGAGAACAAACGCAATGAAAAGAGCAGCAAAGGCAAGGTTGGTCTTCTTCAGGAGTTCAAACTAGCACTTTCCCCATGACCTCCAGAAGCCCCTTCCCCTTTGGATTTAGAATCTTGCAATAATCATTTAAGTGGTGATAGTTTGATGCTAACTTTTCTCCTCCATCTTCCTGGCAGAATGCCATAGATCTTCTCAGAACAGAGGCTGGGTCCTCCATGCAGAAATAAGATTTGGATAGTGTCTTTTTAATACACATACAGTACATGGAGGATGGATGGATACCACAGCTGAGAACCACCAGTTTTAACGTGTATTGTGTTTTGTGAACACTGTCTCTCACCTATAGCCCAGACTCCAGCCCCGATTCCAGCCAGAAACAGAAAGCCACTGGCGATCACAGCCACAACTTTAAGCGGAGTCCAATGGCAGCCTTTAAGTCCTCCTGCAAGAGAAAGAAAATGTCAACATACCAAACAGGGGAATTTATAGGGGGCCTGCCACTACTCACTGGACAATATTTTTTAAGGGATAATACATAGGAGAAGGCTGTCTGAGGCATTTCTGCTAAGATATTTGAGATGAAGAGAAACGTGGGGAAAAATGAAGGCAGACTAACTGATGCAAAGAATACTTTGTTTTTTAAAAAAGACAACCAAACAGAGAGGGTTATCTGAGGTATTGCCAGTAAATTACTTGAAGTTTAAAAAAAAAAAAGGACCAGGAAAACAGGAGGCCCCAAGAACCTTTTCTGGAGTATTAAGCATGAACCTAGGCAGAACTGGTACAGTACACAATAAACAAGACAACCCTGGCAACGTTTGTCCTTTTGACTCCCTTGCTTAATATTACCTGCCCGGCATTGTTGCATAACTGAGGAGTACTCGTGCTCACTTTGGCATTTCGGATAAATTCGTGAGTAAAAATGCAACCCCATTTACAGCAGCAGAATTCCAGTCACTCCAGATACCTTATAACTTTGATCGTATAACCACCAGTTCCCATTGTTCATGAGCAAATGGTAAGGCAGAGGGAGCCGTACAGATTGGATCAGCAGGTCACTGAGGGGAGCCTCAACTATGAAGTTGTTTCTCTCCAGGCACCCTGATGATCAAGTCAATGTATAGGCAAGTGCATGTTCTGCATAAAATAAGACTACCATAACAGACGTGCTTGAGTTTTGATCCTCAGTGTAGCTGATACGAGTTATTCCAGCTGGCACAACTCTTCGTTTCTGTTCTTTAAGCGTTTGGTTAATATTATTGGTGGCCATTTCTCATATTCATTATGTTGCTCAATTCTTGAATGAGCCTTGTGTGGAAATGCTGTGTGTGCACTTGCATAGTCTGGAAAATTCTAACAAAGAGAGATTTAAAAAACAAATAAAAGCCAAAGAGAGGCTGTTTCCCAAGTCTGTTCACCACCATTAAAAATTACATTTTTTGAGGAGCATATACTGTAGGTCCAAGGAGCCTTCAAAGAGATTCAAAGAGATAATCCAAAATCCTGTAATTATGGGCTGACTGTGGAATTGGTGAGATTGCTCTAGTCCCCTCAGAGGCAGAGTAGGAAAATTGTAGCTTGTTGCCTTTGCTTCTGAAGTCACTTGTTCAATCCCTTGATATTTCTATTAACCAAACACTCTGTTGTTATCAACATAAGTAACAAGAGCAAAAATTTAAGGGATCAGGCTGTTAGGCTCACCAAAGTGGGAGAGCTGAAAATCGGTACCGTACTGTTGTGAACACTAGTCAGCAAGTGCCTGGGGCAACAGGCTGTTGGTGTGTAGAAGCAATTGAGTAGTCACTCCAATCTGGGTAAGTCATGGATTGTCTGAGCAAGATGAAGGCAGAAACACGAGCTGGTCCAGAAGCCATATCAGCAGGTCAGAAGTCCAGGTACCCAAGCCAACAGAGAGTAAACAGAATAGTCCAAAATGTAGCCAATCGAAGGTCAAGACAAAACAGGAATGCAAAACAGTCCTGCCAGTCAACCAGTTGTCAGCACTAAGGCTGAGACAGAACTGCCAAGATATCTACCAGCAGCTCCTTCAAGGCCACAGATGCCTAATTAGGTCAGCATTTCTCATTTAGCAAGGGTGGGCATCTCTCTCTTCATCTCCCAATGAAGGATGCAGGCATGTTGTCTTCAGCATCTGCAGACTCTGCCAAGTCCTGCTGAGGAGCAGGATCCCTTACCACCTCAGCCCCCGTCTCCTCAGACTCAAGGGGAGCTGCACCTTCTTGGCAATCTGCCTCCTCCTCCTCCTCATCAGAATCCTCTGGGGGTGAGTTATGACATGTACTTTGCATTTTATTTGGTACCTGTTCACTGATTTATTTAATTACTAAGTCAACAATCTTAGAACAGCTCACATGTGTGCATAAATGGGGTCTTATCTGAAAAACCACTTCAAATCACTTCAACCCAGCCTTGTCTATAATCCAGACATCCCAGTACACAATGAAGTACTGAACCTATGAATGTCACACTGGTGGAAAGGAGTACAGTGGTATGTGAAGCACAATAAAAAGATTTGATGTCTACCCTAAGGAAGAGTGCTGCTCCACAAAATATCTGTGCATCACCAATTGCTTAATCTTCTGGCCTCAAAGAGATATCACGTATGGGGAAAAAGAACTCAAAACACTATTGTGGCAGTGTCACCAACAGCAAACAAATCCTGCTTTCCTGAATGTGGTAGTTTATTTATTGTTTGTCGTTATTTGGCATTAAGTCAGCTTTGACTTATGATGATCTTCCAAGATCTCTAGTCATCAACTACCCCTCACTGGTCTGGCAAACTCACAATCAATCCACTTGTAGTGCATCTTTGTCTTTCCTTCTGCCGTCCACTTTGATGAACATTATCATCTTTTCCAGTGAGTCATGTCATCTCACAATATGTCCAAATTATGATAGATTCCATTTACTCTTCTTGGCTTGGACATACAAGTTTGCATAAAATTTGACTGTGCCAAATATATATATATAGATGCATATTTTAAAGAATTGGCATAATTTCAATAGAATCGTTATATACATCTCACTAAGAGATTGGCCACATGTGTCTGTGTGTGTGCATGCACATACCTTCAAGTTATTTGTTAACGTATGGTGACCCCATGAATTTCATATGGTTCTCTTAGCAAAAGAACACTCAGAGGTGGTTTTCCATTGCCTTCCTCTGAAATACATTCTACAGCACCTGGTCTTCCACAGTGGCCTCCCTTCCAAATACTAACCAGGGCTGACCAGATCTTGTGCCTTCAGAGTAAGGTCATAGGACTGATTATGTACCCACTGCCAAAAATGAAAGAAAAAAGCATCACTCCAAAAGAGGCCAGGAGAGAATACAGATTTGTATAAAATCCACTCATTACTAACTTACAAGTTTAAATGTAATAGAAATACAGTACATACTACTAAAGTGAGGAACGCTGTGCTTGGTGACTCTGTCTCTTCTATCTACTGTCCAGGTGCCAACTCATTACTGTTCTTTATCTGCCTAGGAACAGTGTCCACTGGTGATTCCTATGAATCCAGTCTGGATTATAGTCTAAAATTTTAAGGAGCTATCCAAAGTGCTGAATCTGGTTGGGATTTAGGTTTCATTATCTTGGACAGCTCTTTTAGTGTTCAGAGTCAAGCCCAAAGCAGGTTCACCTTCCCTCTGATATGCAAGCTACAAACTGTCTTTGACTGGCAGCCCATGGTCTAAGCAATGGAGGCATCTTATTGGTGGCTGAGGTGCCCTTCCTGTATAGGTCAGGGGCTAAAGCTATCTTTATCTTTAAATGAGAATTAGATTAGACAACAGCTGTTCATCAAGAATGCCTTCAAATAATGCTCTGCCCTCTTTCAAGCAGGGCTGCCTCAGCTCTCCCTGTAGAATTTCTCCATGCATGGAGAAAACGAGTATCCTGGAGAGAGAGACACACAAAGAGTGGATCACGTAATCTGCAAGCACTGTCACTGCATTTCCCAGGCCAGGCCAAGACAAGGCAGCCAAAAATGTTAATGTTTAAGTCCTGTTCTGTCTGGACGGAGTGGGAGGAGTAGGGGTGGACAGGTCACAGCTTTAGAGGGTGAAGGATTGGGAAGTTCTAGGGCCTTCTAAAAAAAAAATACAACTCACCGTCTTTTTCAGCCATTTCAGAAGTGGTTAATCATCAACGCTGGCACACTGTCCCTTCAGAAATCCCACTCTTCCAGGCCAGGAGGCCTTTAGAAAAAGCCTGGAAACTCCTACAGACAAGAAAGGAATAAGTATCCAAAAACTCAAAATCATCTAACAGAGCCAGTGCCAGAGGTGATTTGGCTGAGCACTTACCACAGTCACCCAGACCAGCAAAGGGCCCATTACCCTGACAGTGCTAATATTCCCAGGCCATTTCTGCATGGGACTGTTACAGTGGTATTATTCCACTTTCAACATCCTATGGAATCCTGGGGTTTGCAGTTTAGGGAGGGGCCTCAAACCCCAGGATTCCACATGGAAATAGCCTAAGCGTGCATTTCACCACCCTTGAAGAAGCAGATCCACCAGCTGATATTGTCCTATCTCAGAGAGCTGTTGTGAGAATTTCAAAGGTGATTCTCATGAAGGACTTTGAACAACCCAAATATAATTTATTTTTGGCTCCTTATCCTTATCCTTGCCTGATGCATATATTTTTTATCAGAAATATAAATGTGCATTAACCACGTTTTAATCCTTTTTTTTTTTTCTGAAAGGAGAACATGGTTCTCCTACAATGCCCTTGACCCCTACAATAATCCTGAAAGGTGAATTAAGCAGAATTTAGGCTAGCCCAAAGTATCTCATTAGCAGAAACTAAGGACAAGATAAGTATCCCCACCTGCTGATTCAATATGCAGAAGCCAACCAGACAGGTAATTTAATCCGAATCCAGAAATCACTAGATAGCATCATCCACTATACCTGAGGGCAACAGGTAATCTGGCAGCATTGGGCTGGAAAATCAGAAGGAACAGCTGGGAAGCTGCCACTGATGTCCCCTAGAATTTATTACCTGAGATGGTTGCCTCAGTCTGCCTATTGGTAGGGCCAGCTCCATAACTCAGCACCACCCAGTCATCTTCGTGGCTCTGTGGGCCATCAAACTCATGCCCAACACTCAGATTTAGGACAAGATACTGCAACACACTGGCTCTAACTATGCACAAAGTTAAGCATTAATCCAAGATGTCAGGAGCTGAGGATGGGTTTGCAAATGAGGGTCCATGGAAGGAACGGAAGAATGATACTGCCTAGAGTGATGTTCCCTGGAGACAACGCTGCTGAATAATCAGACATGAGGAATCTTTGGATCTCCAGATGTTTTGATCCCCATCTACTTACCTACCTACCTACCTACCTACCTACCTACCTATCTTCCTTCCTTCATGATTTTTATCCCACCTTTCTCCCAGACTGAGACCCAAATTTACAATGTGATTAAAAACAAATTGAAATGAAAACATACCAAGTTAAAGTATTAAGCAGTATTTAAAAGCTATAATATGAAAGCACAACTACATCAAAAACAATTTTCTAAACATGCTGCAATTTTAAAAATACAGCTCCTAACTTTTAAAACCCATTTCCTTGGAAGGCAGTCAGTTGCCAAAACCAGCCAGAATAGGAAGCTCTTTCCTGACTGCCTGAAAGCCACCGGGGTGGGGGTGGGATGGCCTAGCCGCTTACTGAATGAAGTTTGATAGCTTGGGAGCAATCACTGAGAAAGCCCCCTCCCATGTAATTGCCAAACTTTCCTCTCTAAGAGTGGAAGGACCAACAGAACAGCCTTCCCAAAACATCACAAACACCAGCAAGTTTCTATGGGAGAATACAGTTTTACAGATGTCATACAGATCACTATGTTAACTGTGATTTCTGGAAGTTATAAGCCAAAGCATCTGAAGATCCAAACGCTTCCCACCTTCTGCCTATACTATACTATATTTTCCTAGAGTAGTGTCAGCAGTGCAAGGACACGGCTCTCCTAGCTATGGCATCTTGGCGTTTGAACTGTAGTTTCCCACTGTAGTGGAAAACGTTCAAAAAACAGATCCATGTTACCTTACATCCCTACGTAAAGCAATGGCTTCTTTTTTCCTAAAGGTGGGGAGACAGGAGCAAACTTGATCTCAACAACTTCCTTTCACATACACCAGTGGCAAGAATCATTTGGCCCTCCAGATGTTGCTGAACTGCAGTTCCCAGTATTCTTCACCCACTAACTATGTTGGCAAGGGATGATGAGACTTGCAGACCAGCAATGTCTTGGAGAGTTATATGATTCCCTTCCCTTATGTACAATTCTCCATCAATTTCACATATGGTACTGCACTGCATAGCAACAAATCTAAGTTACCATCAACTATGCACACAGCAAGGAACTAAAGCCAGGCTTGGCTCTCTGATGAACACCCACCATCAAAAAAACAGCCAAACTCATTATCAGTTCTTTTATCATTATGAAACCAAAGCACACAAATGAAAGAGGTATCAGCAGTGACAGAGAAACCTCAAAATTTGCAGAAGATGTATGAAAGTTAGGAGGAAAAAAGAACTAAGTGGAGACGGAACCCAGAAACAAGCCAATAAGGAGCACTAGGCAATGATCAGCAAAGAAAGTTTACTGAATGGCTGTTGACCAGGTGAGAACTGAGAATGAGGGTGAGGAGATGAATGGAATATCGTGGAAGAGGGCACGGTTGGCTGAAACAATGAACATCTGACCTCCGCATGGCAATATTTTGGTTCAGGTTCCACTGGAACCTTCATAATAAACTTTTTTTCCCCCAAAACATGTTTGTCTCATTCACACATTTGACTTTCAAGGGAAGACCAAAAAGAATGTAGCTGTGCAGCTTAGGCGAAGGGTATGGACACCAGCTGAAAGACTGCTGCAAACAGTTAGAATGCCAGGCTAGGACTGACAGAGGGATAAATGCAACTCTCCCCTCACCCACGAAACCAGTAAGATGACTCTCTCTGACACTAACTTTCTTCTTAGGGTTCTTGTGAGAAGAATCAAGTGCCCAACCCTGACTTCTTTCAAGGAAGCACAGAATCAAAGTGTGGCCATTTAATAAAACAGTGATCTAATTCAGGCTGGAGGGAACAAGAGTAGGGAACCCCAAGGAAATCTGTAGGAACCGCTCCCAATATTAACTAAATCATAGCTGCCACAAACTTGAAAAACAGTAGCTAGAGGAAATATCAGCAAATCTAAGGACACTGGGGTCCCTTTGTCCCTTCACCCTATAATCTAAATGCTGGGCAGTAATTCACAGCAATGTATATTTTATTTTTAATTTATATTTCACTAGAGGCAGCATGCCTTTGCATATAAGTTGTTGGGGAAGGTGAGTGGAAGGATGGTAGTGCCAATGAATTGTTTTAACAGGTTTTAGCCTTATTTAGTAAGAAATGATTTAATATGGGGTAAAATATCAGTAATAAGTAGAGATGTTACGACTGTTGTTACTAAAGACAATAACATAAACTATTAAGATACATTATGAAGTGATACAATGTTATGAAGTGATACAGTGTTTGTTTTTATTGTAATATGCTGTTCTGTAACCGTTAACAGTATTAGGAATGAATAGTAAGCTTTTAGTAAGGAATATTCAAGATGATTAAAACAAATGCTTTTAACTTTAGATGTAACAGAGTTAAGATGATATTATACTTTCTTCTCTTCCTTTTTTTCTTTTCTTTTTCTTAGAAGGAATATGTTGTAGGTTGTATTATGTCTCAGTTAAGGGCTTTGTTCAGCTTCTTATGTGTAACTATTTTTTAAGAGATATATGAATCTGTAAAGCGTTTATTTTTATGAAAATTAAAACAATAACTAAAATTTCTTTTTTAAGTGTTCTAAGGTGATTCTATTGTACGCTATCCTCAGATCCACAGATATGGGGCAAGATATAAAGCAAGCAAGCAAACAGCAAGGTTGGTCCTGCTTCCAGGTTTTCCACGAGCGTCTGGCTGGCCACTGCAAGAACAGAACGCTGGACAGGACAGGCCTTTGGTCTCATCCAGGAAGCCATTTGTTATGTTCTTAACGCCACAGGAACATGTTCCAAAAACTCTTCCCTCCTACCCTGCCAGCTCAATCCGATGAGTCACTTTTCAAACAAGGACATCAAACTTCAAAGGTAAGTTCAATTTCCCAGCAAGCAGTTCCAGGCACAATAGACTGTTTTCTAAGTCCTGCACCATACATTTCCTTGTTAGAATGGAGAGTTTAGCTCAGAAGCCAACAAGGAGAGTTGTACATCTCCTTATCACAGTCTAAGGTTCCACAGTGGAATCTGCTTTGCAACGAAGAGTGTTATCAAAGTCAGCTTAAGGAAAGACCATCCTGTGCTAAATTCACACATGCATAGAGAGAAGGAGGCTTCAAGGGAAGGACAGTAGATGGGGTCAGAGGGGCCATTAAGAAACATGCATTAAACATGCAGGGACTCATTCAGCAGAATGAGCAGGCAGAACCCCAAATACCGCAAAGTTGACTTACCACTCTTTGAGAAATACACACACTGTTACTGAAAGACAGCCTCCTTCCCAGTAAAAACCATTAAGTTCAGAGCTTAAAATTCTCTAACTGCACCATTAAAGACAGAAACCAAGGGATCAACAATTCTACCCCACTTTTTGCACCAAGCACTAAGAAATTACACCTTGATCAAAGTTATGGATAGATGCCTGGCTCTTGCATATAAGAATGTATCGGGTCATTGCTTGCTCGTTCTTCCAGCCCTAACAGAAACATCAGGCCTTCCACCCATGCCATCCTGTCATCATCCTCAATTTCTTCTTTTCCCCAAGAATATTGAAACTCCTCCCCACAGGCAAAATCAACAAACCTTTCACGCTCACCACATTGGTGATAGAGAATCATTTATCAGATTTTGTTCTATATGCTTCCCACTCACACAAGGTGCCAAGTGCCTCCTGTCATCTGGGCTGTCGCTCTCAGGGACCTGTTATATAAGAGCAGCGACACAGCTAGGCCTCTGTCACTAGGCACAGGTACAAGGTCTACAAGTCCAGGGAAAGCCTGCAGCCATAATCACCATCACTTCAATTAAAAAAAAATCTGTAAAAGAGGGGCATGCTGTAGACCAAAGCTGCAAACCTGACTGTCTTCTTAATTTCTGCAAAAGACTTCCAGGTGAATCCATGTGGGCCTAGAAGAATATAGGAGAAATCAAGATTTTAGATGGGAATGCAGCTTTGGCCCGCAATGTGCCCAAACTCTGCAAAAAAGAGGTGTTCCAGCTTTAGCATAACATCTTTGTAGAAACAGAGATAATGTACCCTCCAACATTTCACAGAAGAAAACCAGGACACACGCGGCCAAATAATGTTACAGTGTGCTCAAGATGGCAAAAGTTATTAAAAAAGAAGAACAAGGAAACTAAGAGAAGATGCAGTAGTTTGGTTTTGCCTGAACCTCTTGGGAAGGACAAGATTCTGCCTCTCCTCAATCTCTCCCTCCACTGATTTAACTGAGTAGAAACTACTTTTTCCCTTTGAATTCAGTTTGTCACAACTGAAATAAGCTGAGGACAAAGGAGGAAAGTGAGGGTAAGAGAGAGAAACTGGGACATTCTGAAAGCAGCCAAAAAATGCAACCACAAAAAATAAATCTGGACAGTTGGAGGATATGAGATAATTACCAATCAATTCATAAAACTGTCTTCTGCTTTGGATCTTTCGTCCCTATTTGTCCCTGTTTACAGATAGTAACCATTCTCTATTACATAAAGATATGATCAGTTTTTGTTGTTTAGCAGCAAGATTAATTATTGCACAAAACTGAAGAGGTCAAAATGCTCTGTCAGTTTTGCAACAGAGGGACAAATCATGGTGCATGTTAGAAATGATCGTAGACACAATGAAAATTTTTCTCAATTTGGCATCCATTTTTCTCTTATGCCAGTAGCAATACAGATGAATTTAGTTTACCAACTTCTTATATAAATGTATGGATTAACATTGTATTAACATCTCACTTTTATGTATATTTTTTAGTAGAACGATTGGAAAACATTTTTTTTTTTTTAATTAAGAAAAGACAGACAGACAGGAAGGCAGGCAGGCAGGCAGGCAGGCACGCAGGCAGGCAGACAGGCAGACAGACAGGACTGCTGGCAGGAAGCCTGTAGGGAGACAGTGATGCTAGGGAAGTGTTCCTTTTTGTATTACAGTTCCCAGAAAAGAAGTGGCCACACTGGTTGGAGAGTTCTGGGAATTTTAGTATATTAACATTTTCAAGCTCTCAGTTTTAGGAGCACAGAGTAAAGAGAGAAAAAGCCAGGAAGGGGTGCAATGGGGAGAGAAAAAAGATGGCTAAATCCAGCCACCCCGTGACCCAGAGCAGTGCTGATGCCCACTCTCAGGGCAGTAAATGGGGTATTTTTACCACTAGACCCTGAATCCAGTCTTGTCCCCAGTTCCCAGTCTGATAATAACCATTTTAAGCTACACCAGCTAATAGAGACAAGGTACATTGTAACTGCCTTGGCTAATTCAAAAGAAATTAAAGTGGCCTTCCATATTTGCTAGGTTTAGGGGAGCAGGACCCCCATAAAAGTGAAAAACCACCAATATCAAAAATATGTGTGTATGTCTCTGTGGAAAGGGGGCCAAAGCATGGTGGGGAAAGTGGGCACTCAGGGTCCAAACCAGGTCAGGGAAAGGAGAGGGAAAGGGGGTGGGTAGGCATAGTGGCCCCGTACTTCCTCTCTCTTGCCCATCTCCTTCCTTGGGTGTAGAGGAGGCATCAGGAGAGGGTTTGTGGTGCTGAGAAATTGGGCCGTGAACCGTCCTTAGCTAGCCAAGCAGCAGCTGGTGAAGAAGGAGGAAGGCCAGAGGCGGGTTTTTAAAGAGTTGCATGGCCTGATTGGAGCCGCCAAGAGGGAAAGCTCCCCCAGGAAAGAAGAGCTTGAGTTGGAGGGACAGGGGTTGGAGAAACGCATAAATAACCAGATACATCAATGTAAATATGGAGAACCGACCATAGTTGGTGGAGAGGATCCTGAAACTGTGCATAACAATTAGTGAAAAACCAGCTGCGTACAGCTGAGCGAGTCTCTTTTATGAAGTCCCATGATCGTCTTTTGGACTGGCCCTCCTATTAGGCAGCATGATTCTGCTGCCTCAGATAGCTGTTTTCTGGGGTGTCGTAACAGGGCTGCAAATTGTTAGCCATTTAATGTATTGTAATGTAACGTACATGTGTGCGTGCGTGCGTGCATACATTTTTATTGCCACACTAGCAGTGCTGTGGAAGCAAAGGTCTCGGGGCCAGCCAGGGCTAAGAGGGCTGCCGTACCTCTTAAAGCACAACAGAAACTTTACTCTGAGATATGCTTCTCCTTATTTGGTTTCCACCTCAAACTAAAAAAAAATGCACAGCCGTTCTGACATTCAAACCCCAAGCATTTTCAGTGCACGCACGCGCGCGCGCACACACACCTGGCCTTATATCAGAGAATAGCTATGGGGGGGGGGGAATGATAGTATTGCTCTCCCAGTAAATATTCTATCCCTCTCCATTAAATTTCTCTTTAGTCCCCAAATTTCTAGCATTACAGTATCTTGAAACGTCAGCTGAGCATTTAGAAATCCAAAGAAAAGGGAGGGGGGCAAAGTGATCGTGGGAATGCGGACATGGCAAATACAAATATGACTTCTAACTGTGGATGGTTTTTCTCACTCTCTGCAACGCTAGAAATTTAGAAGTGAAGGAAAATTTTACTGGGGCACTAGAATTCTTGTTTGGGGGACAATGTCCTCATCCTACCCATAGCTACACCCTGCCATACACCTAGGCCAGAAGTGGGCAAAGCAGAACTGTATTTGGACCTCAAAAACTGGTTTTGTGCTCCTCAGCCCTTCCCCTCTTCCCAGACTACCTTCTTTGTGAGAATTGCCTCTCTTGGACACCTCCGGAAGCAGCAAGTCACCGTCTTAAAACTGTCATTGCAGGGGACCCCTGCACTGTTTAACCTCAAATATGGCAAACCTCCCTATTTTTTCAAAACCATAAGTAGACTTTGGGTCATTTCCAGTCTTGCCTTTTTTTTTTTTTTTTTAACAATCTAGATGTCTTCCAGAGCGTTGCAGGGGCAGAAACCTGGGCTCCCAACATTTGCCCACCTCTGGCCCAGGCAAAAGTAACGGAGATAGCAAATGCCAGAGAGCACCAGGGGTAGCCCGCGGTTCCTTCAATGTTCCCCAACCATTCACCTCTGTTGAAGAACACAACTGTGTGTGCCATAAACCCTGCCTTGCACCCCGAAAGTGGCCTGCTGGCCTCAGCTATGGCGGAAGGCCTTATCCCACCATCAGTGTTGAAGGGAGGGTCAATTCCTAGGCCAGTTCACCTCTTTAAAAATAGAAAGGGGAGGGAACCATCTTGTCCTTTGCCTCCAGCAGTAAAATGCAAACAGATCAAGCCAGCTTTAACTGCCACCTCCCAAAATGCAACATTTGGATCTAATCAGAATATCCTGAATTTTAACTTCTGGGTGAGACCCAAGAAGCCAAGTGCTAATTCAGATCTGGGATCTGATGGCAGCTTGCTAGAATCCATCCTTTATTCAGCTCCAACCCATCTTTCTTCCCACTTTAGAAGAAAAAAAGTGTCCAAGAGGGCTCACAGCCTTAAAAACACGACCAAAAAAAAGGGCAGGTTAAAGGGAAACGAATAAAGCAAAAGATTAATTTTTTTTACACTGATCCTTACGTTATTAAAATATTCCAAAATAATTCTACTAGCTGTTGGATTTGCGATATTTAACGGGCTAAGGAGGAACGAGCCTTTCTTGTCAAGACAAGAAATGCTCAACCAGGGCCATTTCCGCACTAGACTGTTACAGCGCTATTATTCCACTTTCAACATCCTACGGAATCCTGAGGTTTGCAGTTTAGGAAGGGGGCCTGTTATAGTGCTATTATTCCACTTTCAATATCCTATGGAATTCTGGGGGGGGGGCCTCCCTAAACTGCAAACCCCAGGATTCCATAGGATGTTGAAAGTGGAATAATCGCACTATAACAGTCTAGCGCGGAAATGGCCAGGGTTTCCCAAAAAAAAAAAAAAAAAAAGGAGGCAAAAAGGAGTCTTGGGGACTAACCAGGTTTTCTTCCACAATCCCATTCTGGTCCCAGAGGATTTATCAGGAGTCAGACTCAGCAAAAAAAAAAAAAAAAAGTCTCCGCAGCTCCAGCCCGGGAAAGAAAGAGAGAAAGAAAGTCCCACTTACCTCGCCCCTGCCAACCCTTTTTCTGGCTAAAGCTGAGCCGGGCGCTCGCCTTCCAGCCGAGGGGGACGCGCCCCTCGCTTCATGGCCGGGAGAGGCAAGGGAAAAGCCGCGAGGGCTGCGAGGAAGGTCCGTTCCCTCGGCCGGGCGCCACCGGGAGCTGCTGAGTGTTGCTTTTCCACCGGGGACGAAGGTGGGAGGGCAAGGGCTGGGAAGAGGACCCGCGAGGGGAGGTCTCAGGTGCGGAAACAGAGGAAGCCGACACCGGGAGAAGAGAGGCGGAGAGGGCTGGGCGGGAAGGGAAAAGGCAGAGCGCGGGTACGTTCTTTAGGGGGACTACAGATCCCAGCATCCCCAGCCCATGGCCCTGCTGATTGGGGGTTCTGGGAACTGGAGTCCCCCCCAAGGAACATTTCCCAGGCTCTGGCTTGGGGGCGGAGAGGGCCTCGTGGGAGTGGCTAACAGGTGGGAATAAAATTTAACCATTCTTGGATTCCCTCCTTAGCCATTCCCGCACTACACTGTTATAGTGCTATTATTCCACTTTCAACGTTCTGTGGAATTCTGGAGTTTGCAGTTTCCTGAGGCCGAATTGTTCTCTGGCTGAGAATTTTAAATGCCCATCCCTAAACTGCAAACGCCAGAGTTCCACAGGATGTTGAAAGTGGAATAATACCACTGTAACAGTGTAGTGTGGAAATGGGCCTTACCTGATTTTTTTTTTTTTTTTTCGTTAAATGGGTTGGTGGTTGTGGTTTGATATCTTAGCTATCCCTCAGTTAACCAAAGCAGATGTGTTCCTGGGCCTGAACAGAAAATTTGGTGCCAGAGGTAGAAATGCCATGTAAAGAATAGGTATAGGCTACCCCACAAGAAAGACAATTAGCTCAATCTGTTTTGGCAAACTTTTTTTCAGTCAAATTAACAATTTGCACATAGAGGATGAAACAACCAGTTCGAGTAAGTCTTGCTTAAGTAAACCGAAACGATTTTGAACTTTCAAGAGGCCCCTTGAAGGCTTCTTCCCAGATGCATCCAAGGATGACTTTTTGCTTTCAACAGTCTGCACTTTTCTTATGATTTCCATTTTGGTGTGCAAACTTGTTGTCGTTGTTGTGTGCCTTCAAGTCATTTCTGATTTATGGTGACCCCCTGGCAAACTTATCATGGGGTTTTCTGGGGGGCTGAGAGTGTGCAATGCACCCAAGGTCACCCAATAGGTTTCCATGGCGGAGCAGGAAATCAAACCCCGGTCCAGTGCTCACAACCACTACACCACACTGGCTCTTTGTGCAAACTTACAGATGACGTGATGGTGGTTGAGCAGTACTTGGTGAGGCAGGCTTATCTTCTGTATCCTTTTCTGTCTGCTTTTCTCTTCATGCACGCTTAGGTATTCTGGACTCAGCTGCAGTTTGCCTTGCCTATTGTAGGCAGGTGCACTTAGCTCCAGTGGGATGTGGCAGCTTAAAAAGGCAAGGCGATTCTCGGCTGCATCGGTAAAAATATAGCGTCTAGCTCAAAGGAAGTGATAGTACCACTGTGTTCTGCTTTGGTCAGATCCCACCTGGAATACTGTCATATGTCATATGGAGGATGGAACAAGCTTATTTTCTACTGCTCGAGAAATTAGGACATGGAGCAATGGCTTCAAAATTAAGGAAAAGTGATTCCATCTAAACATTAGGAAGAACTTCCTGATGGTAAGAGCAGTTTGACCATGGAATATGCTGCCTCAGAGTATGGTGGAATCTCCTTCTTTGAAGGTGTTTAAATAGAGACTGGAAAGAATGCTTTGACAATATATTCCTGCAGGGTAGGGCATTGGACTTGATGGCCCTTGTAGTTCCTTTCAGCTCTATGATTCTATGATTCTCTAAGTAAGGGAGTATGCCTTGCCCAAGATCACTTAGCAAGTCTCTAAGACTGAATGGAGATTTGAACCCTGGTCTCTCAAAGTCCTACACCAGCATTCAAACTATACCATATTGGATCTTTGTTTGTTGCATGCTGTCAAGTCATTGCTGACTTATGGTGAGCCCATCACATGGTTTTCTGGAGCTGAGAGTATGTGAAGCACCCAGTCGGTTTCCATGGCTGAGCAGGGTTGTGGCCCAATGCTCAAACCACTACGTCATGCTATCTAACTACAGTAGGGTTACCATATTTTGAAAAGCAAATTTAGATGACACATTTACCAACTGATTCCCAAACACTTGCCCTGCAAGTATCTAGGATAGATCAGAAGCTGATACAATGACACTGTTGAGCAAGTGTGAGCAAGATGGTGAGAGACTGTGGTGTTGTGGCTTGGATTTGAGAGATCCGGGTTCTAGACATCACTGAATCATGAAACCTCTTGAATTATCCTGGCTCATCCCTGAGGATAAAGCAGAGTACAGGGAAGCTGTATTGTATTGCCATGAGCTCACTGGAGGAAAGATAAGATATAAAGATGACTAGCAGTAAATGAATGTTATTGTTATGTCCCTTCAAGTTGACTCCAACTTATTGTGACCCTGTCTCAGGGTGGCAAGATTTATTCAGAGGAAGTTTGTCATTGCTTTCCTCTTAGGCTGAAGGAGTGTGACTTGCCCAGGGTCACTCAGTGGGTTTCCATGGCTAAACAGGGATTCAAATCCTGGTTGCCTAGAGTTCAAAACATTCAAACTACTACACCATGATGGCTCTCAAATAAATAACCACCAGTGAAAACATTGTTTCTAGATAAGCTTGAGCTTTGACATCTTTTTTTGCTAGAAATAACCTGTCTACTGACCATAAGCACCCTCCCACTCTTTCCCACATCCCAAACCATATACCCAACAGAATCATCCAAATGACCACTAATCCTGGGTTCGATGCACATTAGGCAGCTGTTACGGTCTGAAATCCACCATGCACTTTCCCAGATCAGGAAACCCTTGTTGTCCCTGGTATTTTGTCAAGAGAATTCAGGAATTTTAACAATGGACCTTCAACTTTGTGTCCCAAACAGGGCTGGTCCTACAATTAGGGCAGGGCTTTCCAAATGGTGTGTCACGACACATTAGTGTGTCACCAGTAGTGTGTTGATGTGTCGCCTCCCCAGCCGAAAAAGACCCCCCACCCACCCACGCCTGCCTCGCTGCCGTTGCTCTTGCTGGGGCCTTTCCCTGGCAAGAGTGATGACAGTGGCAAGGACCGGGTGGGAAGGGACTGCCTTTCCGCCTACCATCACTCTCGCTGGGGCCTTTCCCCAGCAAGAGCGATGGCAGTGGGCCAGGATCAGGGAGTTGCCTTTCCCCACCCTAGATAGGCCTCTGGGTACCTCTAGTTTGCTAATAAAGCTGAATTACCATGCCGCAAAATGATGCATGTTGAAAAAGTGTGTCACCAACATGAAAAGTTTGGAAAGCTGTATTTGGGAGATACATATATGTAAAATTGTTCTGTGGAAGGCCAACTCTTCCACTGGTCAGACTGAAATCTCTGTTTCAAGTAGTAAGTTTGGAGTACCACAAAAGGGCAACAAACAGTTACTTGTTTTTTCAGTCTTTTACAATCTTTTTATGGCCCCCCCAGTCTGTCTTTCCTCCTTGTTTAGCTGGATATTTTTTTAGCATCAGAATGAGGGCGATGGTGAAAAAAGCTTGGAGAAGCACAGATTTTCAGTGGTGGGTTGCAGCAGTGATCAGTTCAATGACACTTGAGCTGGGAAACAAATAGGATTCTACTTCAGAACCATAGAATCATAGAGTTGGAAGAGATCATAAGGGAATCTCTTTTCCTGAAGTTTGAAGTCATTGCTCCATGTCCTAATGGAACACGGAGAAAACTTCTTCTGACAGTGAAAAACCTTTTCCAGAGAAATCTTGCTGAGAAAACCCTTTGATATGGTCATCATTGGTATTCGAAGAAAAAGAAGTGTCAGGACATGGGCCCCTTCATAAAGAAATCACTTGGATGGAAGAGTTATCTCAAGTTTGCAATAGCCACCCTTCTTGTTCGCATCATACTTCTTTTCTTACAAACATTATCACGCACTATTGTGGTACAACAAACAGTGTGCAGTTCCAAGAGAACCAGATGATGAACCAGGCTTGATCAGTCAACAGAGTATGGTCAGCACAAGCAATTTTTAATTTCATGTGTGTGTATGTCTGTAACGTGGCATGTGCGCCTTAGACTGCAGCTCAGATAAATCTGAATCTGCTAATAGATTTCTGGTGATTTACATTAGTCCACAGGATGAATAGATAGATGAATAGATCTGGATCTAATAGTAGTAGTCTTTGGATAATTTCCAGTAGATTGGCAAAAATGTCTGACTCCCCATTATTTAACAATAAAGCAACAAATTCTCCCTCTCCCAAACTGAAATCATAATGCTGACATGAAGAAATCTTGCAATGACCGGGGTGTATTTTGTGACGGACTGGAACTTTCAAAGTTCTTTAATTCAGAATGTGTGTCTTGATGCCCCAGGCTCCCACTGATAGATCTGGAAATTCTGTTCGTAAAAACAAACTGCAGATTAGATCCTGAAAGTATAAAGTGTGTGTTTAATGCCTCCATCCAAAAGTCCGTGTGAGCGTGCCATTAGCTGAACCTACCCTTATTAGGCCAATCAAAAGAGCACAACATACCTCCAGCTATCCCGATTTGGCAGGGAGAGTGCCAATTAAACCTCTGTCATCTCAGTTTGTCTGTGTTTAAAATGTCCCATATTCTCTCTCTTCTTCCCAGTCACCTCTTTTGTCCCCAGCTTATTTCAACTGCTGCAAATCAAATTCAAAGTGCAGAAGTAGTTTGTACTCAGTTAACACAGCAGCGGGGAAAAGAGAGGAGGGAGTGGAATCTTGCACTTCCCAGAAGGCTCAGGCCAAAGCAAACTGCTGCAGCCTCACCTAGGTTGTGTGTTCTCCCTCATTAATCATAGTTGCTATCTTGACCATCCTCTGATGTTGCTTAGCCACACGTGTCCCAGTTTTCCTCTAGGGAATTTTGAAAGGTCTCCTAGAAAAATGTGCAAACTTTCAAACTCTCTAGAACTTTTCATCAAGGAAGATTTTACAAAATGAATGTCGGAAGGGAGAAAGAAACGGGGAGGAAAGAAACATGGGCTTGATCTTGAAGTCACGTGGTCTCTATGCTGGAGGAAACCTCTGCATATATTCAAATAACTGGTGTATCTGTGGCAGGCTGTAGCGCAGTTCTCTAAGGCTACACCCCTCCCTTCTCTGCCCCCACTGGCATGGTTCTTTTCTCAATGAGCCCATTGTCCATGGCTCATGCTACACCTGTGAGTCAGGAGCTTCTCAAGAGGGAAGGAGGAGGAGGAGCTGATGACAACACATCAGCAGTCGTCTCTCTCTTTTAAAAAAGAAAAAATCCACCCAAAACAATCCCAGCACAGATGCTTGTCAGGACCTGC
The DNA here is from genome assembly GCA_030412105.1 of Cyclura pinguis. Taxonomy (NCBI): domain Eukaryota; kingdom Metazoa; phylum Chordata; class Lepidosauria; order Squamata; family Iguanidae; genus Cyclura; species Cyclura pinguis. The sequence continues at coordinate 11,609,640 of CM059606.1, read as the reverse complement.
ACTGTGGCTCTTATACTGCCTGCAGGGTTAGTTTTCTTCAGCAAAAATGACACACAAAAAAAAAAGTCTTGTGGCACCTGAAAGGTCGACACACTTTATTTGCCATAAGCTTTCATGAGCTGCAGCTCAATTGCACATGATGAAACAGGCTGCAATCCACAAAAGCTTAGGCCAAATAAAGCTTGTTAGTTTTTAAGGTGCTACAATAGTCTCTGCATTTGTTTTTAAATAATGTGCCCCCACACACACACATACACACATTCTAGCAAATGTTGTTCAAGGAGGAAAGGGAGAGCCTGGTGGGGTTAAGTGACTAAACATCTGAGCTGGGCTTACATCAGCTAAGACAATCTGATCAAACAATTTATTGCCTGGAGTGCTAAATAATTTTGTTGTCATTGTTATTGTTTGCCCTCAAGTCATTGCTGACCTATGATGACCTTAAGTCAAACCTCTCATGGGGTTTTCTGGGGCTGAGAGTGTGTGTCATGCCCAGAGTTACCCAATGGGTTTCCTTGGCCAAGCAGAGAATCAAGCCCTAGTCTCCAAAGTTGCAGTCCAGCGTTCAAACGACTACACCATGTTGCCCTGAAATTATTTCAGCGAAGGAAAAGAACCCAAATCACTCCAATTCAGAGCCACTTCTTCTTTAAGAACAGGGAAATTTAGAACTGTACAATTGTGTACGATCATAATTTGTTTATAACTGGGAAAAACAGCTGCGAGCCTTTCCTTGTGTGCACATTTGCAGTTTGGTGTCCCGTTCCGTAACATTTACAAGCGTACTCAGAGAGGGGGAGTTTCCAAAGGAGTGGCTTTGCTGGTCTGTGACCAAAAAGAAAAAACGATGAACGATGTTTCATGTAGCTTTGCCTCAGGAAAGACGCAGGGCCCTTTCACACTACTGTGGCCCCTCCATTTTTGCAAGGGTTCAGGGCACAGAACCTTTACGAAAGTGGAAAAACTGCAAATACCCACCTCCCATTCCCTTGCATTTTGCCCTGGCACGTGAGGCTTCCTTCTCGGTGCCGTGGGCCGAAGCAAAGGAATGGGAGGGGGAGTTCCAGAGGGGAGAACCTTCCCCCTGCTTTTCCTTGTCTGTTGCCTCTGTGTGAGTTCTCAGCACCAGGGACAGAGGCAAGGGAATGCAGGGGCGGGGGGCTCCATAGGGGAGAAGGAAGGCATGCACGTGCCTCCCCTCCCATGCCATTGCCTTTTCCCTAGGCAGGCTTGCCTTCCTTTCCTCACCCAGCAAAATACAAGGGAATGGGAGGAGGAGGAGGATGTGGGGAAGGAATGCCTGCCTCACAGATAATCAAATTTGCAAAGGTCAGACCCGCAAATGTTGAAGGAGGACTGTACACTGTTAGGGTGCTATGATTGTGCTTCAAATGCTCTGGCTCCATCCTATGCATCCTGGGATTGTAGTGTAGGGAGGGGTGTTTAGAACTCCTAGCCAAGAATCTCTGGTGCCTCACCAAACTACAAACCCCAGGCTTCCAAAGGATACAGTCCTGGCAGTTATAGTGGAATTACATTGCTATAATTGTATAGCAGGAAAGTCCCCCCTGTTTTAGAATGTTGTATGCAATCTTTTCTGCCATTATCATCTTTTCCAGTGAGTAATTTTTCTCATGATACACCCATACCCTACAATATTTCACAAATGAGAACTGAGACCTCTGTGTCTAAGCAACATCAGATTGGCAAGATGGAAAAAGTTATTAATGAGGAAGAATACTTACACTTGGAGAGGCTGCAGCAGTTTGCTTTTGCCTGAACCTAGTGGGCATGGCACAATTCTGCTCCCTTCTATCCCCTCTTACTTGCTGGGTTCATGGAACGCAAGCTACCTTTGCCCATTGAGCTCAGTTTGCATCAGTTGAAGTAAGCAGGGAACAAAGAGGAAAAGCAAGAGCAGGAGGAAGAAACCAGGACATTTTTTAAAAAGCTGAAAAAGTGGAACAGCAGCAGATTAATCAGGACAGTCCCTGCCAAACTGCTGGAAGATATATTAGTTCTCATTTATATTTTCTCTGTGTCTGTGATTTCTTTGGGAAGCTATTCCGGGGGGGGGGGACTTTAAGCGAGAGCTGGATGTGGAATAAGTGGTGGAGAGGCTGCCAAAACAAAGGGGTCATGTAGGTTTTGGTACACACACACACACAGCAGGAGTGGGGGAAAGGGAAGAGAGAGGGTCAGCAGATCAACTTGTCCCGCAGGAGAGGCTTAAATACAGCAGGGGGAGGAATGCTTTGGCTGCACATCCTAGTTACTGATTACCTGAGACAGCTGGTCTGTGCCACCTTTCTGAGCAGAATTGGGGGCAGGGGAGGCATGACCGAATCAGGAGGTGGGCAAGAAAACACTTGCTCCCACCAACTTCCCTCTTCCGTCTCCACTAATATTTAAAAACACAAATACACCTGAGCTTGTAGTCAAAGCAAAAGTTTCCTCCCAGAGGTGGGACGTTTTCTCCAGTCCCATGCTCAAAATCTCAGCATTTGGAAAAGTTTATAGTTTATCTAGATGAGCAAAGTACACAGCTGCCCAGCCAGCTAGGTTAGGAGCACAGGACATAAAGCACCAGAAAAAGCCTCATTTTTAAATTCTTACTTAATTGCACATTTATGTCCTATCTAGGCAGGTAATCAAGGCTGTGAATCCAAATTTGGACAAGCAAACAACCGTGACCAATAAATGTCAATAAAGTAGGAGTAAACACTTTCATAGAGGAGGTTGTAATAACCAATTTAAGATTTCAAAGACATGTTATCTCTGACTATTTTAGAAAACAATTTTTATTATTATTTAAGAAAACGCTAGCAAATGAATAATAATCAGCAATTAATTCTGCTACTCAGGGCAGATGCATGAAGCCACCTGGAATGCAAAAGACATGTATATTAAATGTCTATATCCCTCAGCATTTCAGAAATGAAAACTGGGACATGTGGCCAAACAACATCAGAATGTGATCAAGTTGGCAGAAGAACACACAAGCTAGGAGAGGCTGCAGCAGTTTGCTTTTGTTTTGGCTTACTGGGAGGACAAGGTTCTATTCCTTCCTGTCTTCTCCGTTCCCCCTCTCCCGCCACCACTGGATCAATTGAGTGCAAACTACTTTTGGTCTTTGAACTAAGTCTGCAGCAATGGGAGTAAGCTGAGGACAAAGGGGAAAAGTGGGAGAAGATAGAAACTGGGACATATTCAAAGCGGCTGAAAGAGTGGGATGACAGGGGGAGAGCCCTAAGATCTTAGCAGAGCCTTAAGATCTGCTGGGGAAGGCTTTCTCTCAGATCCACCATCATCCCAGGCTTCCTTGGTGAGAACAAGAGGAAGAGTCTTCTCAGTGGCTGCTCCCACCCTATGGAACTTTCTTCCACAGGAAGTTAGGCGTGCCCCCTCCCTGCTCTCCATTCGCCAGCAGGTAAAACCTCTTCTTTTCAAACAGGCTTTTATGAAAGCCAGGGAGCTTTATTTATTAACTTGTTTTAAAGTGAATACTGTTTTAGGGTTTTTATTATGATTTTATATCCTTTTAATGTTTTTAACTGTTTTAAATGTTTTTAATGTGTTTATTGTTGGAAGCCTCCTTGGGTCCCATTCCAGGAGAAAGGTGGCCTACAAATATAATGAATGAATGAATGAATGAATGAATGAATGAATGAATGCCTCTGTCCCAGTCGTAGGCGATGCCTCCAGTATCTGAGGCAATATTATTCAACATTTCAGTTGCTGAAGAGTGCAAGATATAGGGTGTAGTTATACTCATGTCCTGCTGGAGGACTTTCCAAAGGGCAATTGGTGAAGACAGTGTTAGATGAGAGAGGAGTTGGTTCTGATTCAACTTACTTTTTTAAAATGTTTTTAATGTTTTTTCCTCATTCAGTCCAGTGGTGGCAGAGTAAAACTTCCTAATGAACTACAGCTCATACCTTCTTTCTCTCTCTCTCTCTCTCTCTCTGTTTTTCGTACAAAACAGAGAGAAAGAGAGAGAGAGAGAGAGACCTCCCTTGAAACTTCCTTGTTCCACAAGAATTCGTTGTCCACAGTGTTCGCTTCAACCTTCCAGGGCACTTTGTCTGTGACCTTTGAGTATTCACTGAAAAGAGTGTTCATTTTGGCTAACTTCTCCAACCAGATTTGGTATACTAACACATATTGTTTTGAACTACCTGGCATGTAATGAGAAAGTAATAACACTAGGGTAATTTTCCTATATGTTCTATCACTGGGGAAATTCTGGGAGCTACCATGATTGCCCTCAGTATTAAGAGTGATATAAAAAAGGAGATCTTCTAAAGCTTGTTTTGTCATACAGCAGATGCCGTTGGGAAGACTTGCCATCTTGCTTTTGAACATTGTTCTGTTCCTCTGGAAGCATGGAGAATTTTGCCGTCCTGTCATGTCACCTGAGAACACTGTTTCTGTGTACGCTTCACTGGTACATATTTTTGTGTGTGTGAAAAAAATGTGATTTATCCATAAACAGACATGAGGTTCTAAATATATGGCGGAATCATAAACTGTATATATGGGTTATTGTATTTTATGCAAAAGATTTTGTCTCCCAAATGAACCAGATAGGCATTGTTCTGAGGGGGGGAAAACCCACAGAAAAGTCTGTTTTTATTGGGATAAATGACTTGATTACCAAAGTTGTGTATCTTTCTCCATCTTAAAGTGAAGTAACAGTTTCTGTGGCTAAAACAGTACTAGTAATCCAGGTATAGCGTTTGTTACATTGACATGAAAAATACCAGAATAAGATGGCAAAATATTCTGTACTTTTAGACCTGCACTCCACTGTGTAATGTGTAGTAATTTCACTTGTGAAGAAAAGAAGAAAGAAAGAATCACAAGCTTATATGATGGACTTCCATGATTACAATTGTACAAATTTTTAAAATGCATAAATCTAATCATGTTAACTTTAATGGAAAAATAAAAGGCTAGAAGAGCAAGTATCCACTGTGGAATTCTGTGTAACTTTTCATGCATCTGACACAATAGACTATAGTCCATGAAACCTTACAGTGTAATAGATTTGTGAGGTCCTTAAGATACCACTGGATTCTGTGGGGTTTCACAGATCAGACTGATGTCCTGAACTGCCAACTGTCTATCCTTATCTTGGCCTTTCCCTACAAGGTGACAAGTAACTCTAGCTTTGCTTAGGAAGTAGTGCATTTTGGAAGCTGTCAAGGTTTTCAAATGCTTTGTACAGAATGGCTCTCATCAGACACTGCCCTTCAGGGTTCATATTTCTGTTTTTGTTTTTTGTTTTTTTCATCTTACTAACAAAGCCTAATTCTTACTTTATTCCCTTGGCAGTCAATGAAAGCAAGTACTTTCTACCTCCCCCATTCCTTGTCTATTAGCAACATGAACCAGGCTTCTAAAACTGCTGGAGAAGTTTTCTCTCAATTATTAAAATTCTAGAAGGCCAAGATTCAGAAATTCAATCCAGGAGAATGGGAAGACTTCAGTTTTTCACATTATTTACTCTGAGGCCAAAGTGGCCAATACTGGCCAAAGGAATTTCAACGTGATATCCAAAAAGCAACAACTGGACAAGAATTCATTGGGAGGCTATTTCCACACTAGACTGTTATTTGGGACTGACTGTTATTTACTAGACTGTAATTTGCTATTACCCCACTTTCAACATCCTGTGGAATCCTGGAGTTTGTAGTTGAATGAGGCCAAAGAGCTTTCTGGTTGGGAATTCTAAATGCCTCTCCCTAAACTGCAAATCTCAAGATTCCATACGATATTGAAATAGGATAATAGCACTATAACCATCTAGTGCGGAAATGGCCAGAGTTTCAGCTGTAGCTCTTGTGGCTTGAATTGGCACAATGGCATCTTATTTCGCTGTGTGTGTTAACCAGCTGATCAGTGCAAGGATGTCTTTGTAATCACCAACTACTATTTATTACCAATCAGTGTGTAGATAATTATTTCTATTTATATCTTTTGTATTTCAGCACTTTGGCACAGACAGTCCCAATTAATCCTCTGACATCTCCCTTTTCACCTGCTTTTAAAATGTCCCAGTTTCTCTCTTCTCCTCCCACTTTCCCCTTTTGTCTTCAGCTTACTCCAGTTGCTGCAAACTGCATTCAGAGGGCAAAAGCAGTTTGCACTCAATTGACTGAGCAGAGGGAGAGTAGAAGAGAGGGCAGAAGCCATTTCCGCACTAGACTGTTATAGCGCTATGATTCCACTTTCAACATCCTATAGAATCCTGGGGTTTGCAGTTTCGGGAGGGGCGGCCTGGCCCCTCCCAAAACTGCAAACCCCAGGATTCCATAAGATGTTGAAAGTGGAATCATAGCGCTATACCAGTCTAGTGCGGAAATGGCCAGAGTCTTACTTTTCCCACTAGGCTTAGGCAAAAGCAAAGTGCCTCAGCCTCTCCTAACTTGTATACTGTTCCTCACACATAACTTCTCACACAACTGTTTGCATGTTGCTTGTGCAAGAAAAACCATGTTCAATACCACTTTGGCTTAAAATCTGAAAAAATTCAACGGCTAGTGCAATGACATGGTTAGACACTGATGTTTTTTTGAGACATTTTCAAGAGGGGCAGCCATGTTAGCAACAAAGCAAAGTGGTAGTAGGAATAGTAGTAGCAGGAGTAACAACAACATTGTTTATTTATAATGTCCTTTTCACTAAAAGGCAGAACATGAGCATCTACAGTCAGGGACAAAGACAATAACCACAACACTATAGCGATACATGGAATGAACAGTTGTGTCGGGGTGGGGGGCAGGAGGGTGGCTTGCTCCAGACGGCAATGTTTTTGAGGTGTCTCAGGCTGTAACCACCCCGTGTGTGCCCTGACCACACCCCACACACCTTGGCCACACCCCCATGCAAATTGGCCACGCCCCTCACACCGTAGCTCCTCCCCCTCCTGCCTCCCCTCCACACACTCCAAGCTTCACCACTGGGAATGAAATTCCCAATACTCCACCATCGCTACCCATCTCAGTACCTTAAACACAACTCAGCAACTTAAGCCAGTGAGTCAACGAGGAAGGTCTTCAACCCGTTACAAAAATCGGTGAGATCTTCCTCCAGCCAGAAATCCAAAGGATGATCTTTCCACAAATGCAGAGACAGATCCTGAAAGCCTCACAGACTTGACAGTGCTGTGGGCATTGGTGGAACAAACAGTAATCCTTTGCCTGTAGATCTTAAATTCCTGGATGGACCATACCATACTAGCCAAGCCATGAGGTACGGAGAGAGGTTAGAGCCCAAAGCCTTAAATACCGGAACCAAAAATTTGAAACAGGCTCTGGCCTGAACTGGTAGCCAGTGAGAGGATCTATGGGGAGAAGAAACAAGTGAGTATTTCGGGAGATTTAAAACACTAAAAATCATACAGAGTCTTTTGACACCAGAAAAATAAGCACATTTATTATGGCGTAAATTTTGTGACTACTTTCTGCTATATCAGATGCCTGAAGTATTACTTCAAGTTGGCAGACTGATATACAGAACACGTGCTGTTATTGTTAGATAGGCTGGGAATTGTAAGCAAGCCAGAAGGAGCAGAAATGCCAAAATTCCCTCGGACCTCGCTGTTTACAATTCCCATCCCACCCACGCAGGCTTGTGTTGCATTGAATGGTGTCTATCAAAGCTTGTGCTGTAAGACATTTGTGAGTCTTCGAGGTAACACAAGTGTGGTGTAGGCTGCACAGGAGTGCTGCACTGAGACTGGGCGATCCAGTCACCTCTGAACCCCCAAACTCACTGGGGACCCTTGCGCTAGTCATTCTCCCTCTCTCAGCCTGACCTACCTGAGCTGGGTTGCCATATTGAAAACTGGAGAAGGCTCCTTTAATGTAAAGGAGGAAATGCCAACAGGTGTTGCTTGTCACTTAGCCAAATAATGAGTAATACCTGTTGATATGCCTTCTTCTACGTTACCGTTAAAGGTATGGGATCCCTCTCTAGATTTCACTGTGCTGCCAGTGCTATAACCTCCCAGGTTCTTGGAAATACAAAGCAAGAAGAGAATCACAGGATATAAATACAGTTGGCCCTCCGCATTTGTGGGTTTAACTTTCACAAATTTAATTATTAGGTGAGTTTCTCCAACCTCTGCCCCTCCACCTAAGGCATTTCTTTTTGGGGGGAACTTTACCTCTCAGCCAGTCCAGTCAGGCCATGCAGCCCTTTAAAAGCCCACCTCTGGTCCTCTTCCTCCTCCACCAGCTGCCGCCTGGTCAGCTATGGACATCACAGCCCAATTTCTCAGCACCACAAACCCTCTCCTGATGTGCCCCCACAACCAAGGGAGTAGACGGGTGAGAGAGAGGAAGGATAGGCCCACTATGCCAACCCACCCACTTTCCTTCTCCTTTCCTTGACGTGGTCTGGACCCTGGGTGCTGCTTTTCCCCACTGTGCCTCGACCTCCTTCCTACAAACACACAAGAACACATTTTGATATTTGCGATTTTTCCACTTTTTGAGAGGGGTCCTGTGCCCCTAACCCTAGTAAATATGGAGGGCTGACTATATAACTATAAAAGTTTGGAGGAGAGCTCATTATTACGAAGTAGAAACTTTTTTTTTTTAACGAAAAGAAATTTCCAAACTCTTCAATTTTCTTCAGAAGAGGAAGCCCAATGGCACTTCTAGATAATCACCCTGTCTCATTCACAGAATTTTAGAAGGGACCCAGACATAACTCTATTCCATGTGTAGCCCTTCTTTGTTTTGTACTGCTTCTTCTGTCTCTCCCTCTTTTTTTTTCTTATTTTATTTTATTTTATTTTATTGGACCAGGAGACCAGAATAAATGCAGGAAGCTTTTTAACTGGTAGCACGTCTAGTTGGAAACACCCTAAATATTTGTAATTATTTTAATAATAATTTCAAAAATTCTTAGCAATGTTTGTAAAAAATCAGAGCTGGTAGAAATTTCTTTTTTTTTTTTGGACTACAAATCCCAGAATCCCCACACCAACATAGCCAGTAGCACGGGAATTCTAAGGCCCTTTCCGCACCTTACCTTCTTCCAATGCTGGGGTGTGGGGATCACGCGAGCAGCCTCTGGCGAGAGGCTCTCACGTCCGGGGTCCTTTGGCTCTACACGAGCTGCCTGCTCCTGCGAGAGCCCTGCCTTTTCCTTCCGCAGTGCAGCTTGGGGGTTTCTCAGGCTGCGCTGGGCCAGGAAGTGTAACCGGCGCAGCTCTGGAGGCTCCGCACTCCAGGTAAGTGCGCACGGGGCCTGGGAGCAATGCACGATCGCGTACCATTTTCAGCTTCTAGCCAAAAATGAAAAGGTGCGGGATTGGCGCCTGCCAGCCCGTGGAGCAACACACGATTGTGAGTGCATCGTGTGGATCACTCCTCACAATCGCATGATGCTCCAGGCCCTCTTTCGCATGGAAAATACCATGTGAAAAGGGCCTAAGAGTTGTATGCAAAACAAGGAACTTTCCTAAGCTCTGCTAAAAAATATTTGTAATGATTTGGAAGGATGAAATAAATATTATTCTGAAGCAGTCAGTGGAAAAACAACCATCTCTCAGATTTGTGTCTTAGAAGAATCACAACAGTAGGCCTCATACAACTTCTTGTTGTGTGCTTTTTCAAGTGATTTCCAAACCTAAGATAAACCCATCATGGGGTTGTCTGGGGCTGAGAGTGTGTGATGCGTCCAACATCACCCAATGAGTTTGATATCATTGGCTTAAATTGGTATCATTGGCTTAATTCTTAATTTCAGCCACTGCTTAGTGACCTCTTGTCTATGTGGATTATGTGTATTTGGGGTTGTCATGTGTCCCTTATTGTAATGAAGGTCAGAAAACTTGCCCCTTAAAGGATTGGCAGATATCCCATATCATAAGGGACATTCCCTATTTGAGTGTTAGAAAACTTTTCCTTTTATATAGAACAGTGGTTCCCAAACTTTGGTCCTCCAGGTGTTTTGGACTTCAGCTCCCAGAAGCCCCAGTCAGCTAGGCCAATAGTCAGGAATTCTGGGAGCTGAAGTCCAAAACATCTGGAGGACCAAAGTTTGGAATCCACTGATATAGACTGATCAAGATGCCAAAAATTCCATATTTGAAGGTGTGAGCGTCATATAGTTTATGAATATGGATGATGGATTAATTTTACAAAGCAATACATGGCTGAATTAACCAAAATCAATATTTCCATTTGGTATATTTCTGTAGAACATATCCTTTCTAGTAGTCCTTGTCAGGGTTGGCAGGATTTGGCTCCTCTGAGCATGAGCAGAGTGCAATCTGTGAAGCAAGATGCTCATTAAGTAAGACTTAGAAGCTTGATTTATTGCAGCACTCTAAGATAAGGCTTAGCAAAAACATACCAGCATTCCAGCAATTAGACAAATAGGAATAACAGAAGATAACAGAGAAAAATCGGGCAGCCTCTCCGCTTACAATCAGTATACTGCCAATGGCATGGCAGGTCCAGCTAGGGCATCTAACTGGCAGCTGGTCAAGGCAGACACCAGACTTTTTATGCTACCTTGTCACCTGGAACAAGTGCGGTGACCCAATCAGTGCTCTGGCGTGTGGCCTTCTCTAATACACAAGACATAGCCATAACAATCCTGCTGGCCTTGCACCTGGCTGTCTGGCCACACCGCCTCTTCTCTCTGCCGTCCACTCATAGGAAAACTTTGCCTGCCCAGCAACAACCTTGACAGTCCTGACTATCAATCCTGCATGTCATGAATTTCAACTGTCCCTTATTGCTGTTTTGAAAATCCTGCAACACCGTGTGCATTAGAAGTGTGGTGGACTTGTTCAAAGGCACAAAAATATTGGAATGGCATACACGAAATAATAGAAAAAATCTTGCAAACCCAATTTACCATGACCCCAGAAATATATTTACTAAATATACTAGATGAATTAGATAACCAGATGAACAAGAAATATTGGAGAATTCTACTTTACGTGACAACAGCTGCAAGAATAGAATATGCAAAACTACGGAAAAACAAAGATGTCCCTAAAACTGAGCAATGGTTACACAGTCTACTGGAGATGAAAACAGCAGATATACTATCACAAAAATTGAGAAATCAAACGGAAGGGAACATAAAAAATGAGTGGGCTCCAATAGATAATTACCTCCAGCATAACAACTGAAACATTGATATATATATATAATAAAATAGACATATAACAGATATTTCTAGAAAGACTTAGAAGGGGAAAAGTACTATATTAGATTTTGAGGGGCCTAAAGATATATATACTTGTTATTAAATAGACAACTTAGAAGTTAAGGATCTGGAGTAAATGAAAGTTAGCGACAATTGTAGAAGTATATTTATAAATGAGAATATTTAAGAAAATACTATGATTCTAGGTGGAAACGTTGGAAGATTAAGAAAATGCGGTAAATCTGCATGTGTAAATGTTGAAACATGATGGAAAAACCTTTTTTTTAAAAAAGTTAAAATTTATGATTTGTCTATAAAAAATAGATTGAAAAAAAGAAGAAGTGTTTTAGAGTGAGTTTCCAGTTGAGATCGGTAACATATTTGTGCCATTCGTGGAACTGCATTGGTAGAAATATTTCAGTAAGGCACACGTGCATAGTTTTTGCTTGTTTGTCTCTCCTGCAACAACTGCTGCATGGCTACAGTGTGCTCTCCTTTCATGGCCTTAGTCTTGGATGAGACTTTTTCCCATGTTGGGTGCATTTGGTCACAATGGGAGGGAGGTATCACCGTGACATAATGAGGGATAGGCAAACAGTGACCTTTCTGGACTAGACCTCCCGAGCCAGAGCCCCTGCTGTGATGCTGTTTCTGCTAGGACTGAGGCATCCGGTGGGCGGCAAGCCAGCATTAGCTTCACAGGTCTGGAGACAGGGGTGGGCTGAACTGGATACAGTAGGACAAGAGTTGGTTGTGATGAAGAAAAGAAGACAGTGGAATAATATGGTTGCCCAGCCCCATGGCTGGCCTGCTTGTGGATTCATCTGGAATCGGATGTGTTGTACAGAGCTTAGAAAGTTGTTTTTTTTAAAGTTAATACTCCCCATTAGTCATTATAGTGTTTTAAATGTGATTTATTTTTCTCTCCTTACAAGGTTGACTCATCACATTATTTGTTCTATTGCTTGTTACTTTTTCATTGTTTTGGAAGGGGATCTGGTAAAAGTAGAGCATGAAATGACAAAAATATGTGAAAATCCTTCTAAAATGTTTTAAATTCCCTGAAAAGCAACATTGAAAAGTTGTTGCTTGTTGCACCAATGAATGGACTTTGGTCTTACTTGTTACATTGTTTTTGAAATGTAATTTCACTTGCCAAATAGTAACATGTTACAATTAACTACATTGCTTGAAACTAGTTGTTTCCAGTCTCAGGTTTTGTGTAAAATCCGAGTGTACCACACAACCCAGGAAAACAATGTCAGTCTTAACACATGTCAAACATAAAGGAAAACATGCAAGAGAAAAACACGGCTCACCACAGCACTTTCAAACCTTGTGGTTAAAAATCTAAAGCATTTATTTTAGCAAGCAAGTAACACATCAATTTTTCAAAAAATTGCTGAGACTAAAGCATCTAGGTTGGTTACAGGTTTTATACCTCATCATACAAATTTTGGCATGCTTGTCACTGATTGCTTAAAGTGGTACATGTTAAGCCACCCCACTGGCATAGGCATTTTCCCAGGCTTACAATTCTTTACGTATCTTTCATCACAGGAGCAAGAATAAGTTCCTCTCTCCTTACCTGTGCATAGCTGATTCTCATAACACCTGCTTGCTACTTCACTCTTTCCTCCCTTTGATCTCTTTCCCTTTTTCCTGATCCAAAGTGACACTGAACCTACAGCAATTAACCATTTGCAGCCTTTGGATACTTTAAGTTTTAATCGAATACATAGTTGCAAGTAGCAATTTGCATTAATAATATTAATAACTTTTCCCATCTTGGTCACACCGATGTTACCTGACCACATGTGCCTGACCAGTTTTCATCTTCGAAATGTTGGAAGGTATGCTATCATTGTAGAAAGTCTTCATCGTTTTCTGATTTAAAGGTATGAGGCTATTTAATTCTAATGACTGGTTTAAAGATGTGCGGCTATGTATTCTAAGTCTCAGATTTCTCCCATTCTGGTAAACAGATGCAGCCTGGGCAAGAAGGGCAACCAAGACATTCACCGCCAGTCATCATACCTGCCACAAGCCTCATCAAGTCTCTTCCTCCTATTGGCATGATCTTGCTCCCAGTAGAAAATGGTTGGTACAGTACTTCATTTTTCTAAATAATAATTTTATTGGTGTTATAAAAACACGAAATACAAAGTACATTAAATTCTAAAGGATACAAGGTACACAAATCACAGCACGGTACACAATACAAAATAAACAACCCAAGACAATAACTAAACGTAACCACTAAAACTCAACTAAACCTTGAAACTAAACAAAACTACCTAACACTTGATGGTTTGCACCGCTGTAGTAAAATCATAGTAACTCTTAATATATACATTATTAGCAACTAATGTTTAATACTGAAATGTTAAACTAAATAAACAAAAACATAACAGCAATAAGCTTTTAATTTATAGCCGAGCAAATTGATAATATTAACTACAGTATCTAAAGGAAGTTAACAGATTAGACCTCTTTGAACATTAAACTATTCTACTAGCATAATCTAGTAAAGTTATAATCTTAGATTTAAAATGTGAAGATCTCACATCCCAGTATTCCTCAAATATATACATATCCAACTTCTTGTATATTTCATACTTTTAAGCCATCAGTAAAAGATTTTTTAAAAAATATCCTTTAATTTTTAGGTTGATACAGTACTTCAGAGAAGGTGAAAACATTCAGTGGTGGGACATGTATAAAATGGGTCTCCAGAGAGCCTGCCCAACCATTAAGGAAAGTGAGGTGGTTGCCTCAGGTGACATATCCTGAGTCCTCGAGAAACCATGGCTCTTGGACTGTTGGTTTATCTTTTTTACGTTTCTGGCATTTCAATTTGTTCATTTTATTTATTTGCATTTTTGCCATATCTGTCTGATTGTTATTATGTACTTCTTAATTATTGCTCATCGGTTTTCTGCAAAGATACGCCATTTTTTTATGCATGAGTTGCTTGTATCGCTTTGCCCTTGAATGTGCCTGCATTTTGAAAAAAGAAGAAAGATTCATCTCTCACTGTGGCAAGACTCTTTACATAAAGTGGGAGGGAGAGCCATTTTGGCCTCCATCTTGGGCTACAAAATGAATCGGGTTCACCTAGCCAGACTGAAAACTGGAGAAAGCTTCTTTGCTTTTAATAATCATACATAAGAAGGGATTTTGGTAGTTGCTTGTTGGGCAACAAGCAACAACTGCTGAAAAATCCCTCTTCTACACAATCATTGAATGGACAAAAGCCCTCTCCAGTTTTCACTCTGGCAACCCTAACCCTTGGTTAGTATGATGTCATCATGTATGTCATCATCCCCCAGAAGAAGGGGACAGCAGGGGATACCAACCCTCCTAAGATATGGATCAGTTGAACAAAAGACATATGGAAGGCTACTCTTATATATGATACCAGCAGCCAGGATATTTTATGCTAATAAAAATGGAAAGTAAGAAGATTCCAACAAGTGAAGAATGGTTATTTAAACTTCTCAATATGTATCAGATGGACATACTAACCATGCTTACGTAGAATCAAAGTAATAGATAAACTGAATCAAGAATGGAATGCCTTAAAAAGTGTATGGAAAGGGAGATGGGGAGGGAAATGTTTCTTTTAGAATTATAAGCCACAAACTAGAGTCATGAATTTATTTCCACATTACTTTTCTTCTTCATGATTTTATCTCATATTATCTCTTTTTTCTTTTTTCCTTATTCTTTTTTCTTTCTAAGATTTATGTCTGTATCTATCTTTTCTTGTTTGAGTGTTCATTAAATTAGATCTTCATATTAGATTTTCATATTGATATCTGGATAAGAAGTAGTGTTCATAAAGATTAGGATTTTGTTTAGGTAAAATAATTATTGTTTTTCCGGGTTACATTAGTTACAGACAGACATAAATTTATCTATTTATTTTTCTTCTTCTTTTAAGTACAGTTAAATATTGGACAATACTACAAATTTAGACTTACATTATTGATTTATATTACATTGCAGACTTATATTGTGAGATAGATAGACAGACAGATAGATGGATAAACCTAATGTATTTCATGCTTATACTGATTTATAATGATGTTTGAACTTAATAAAAATTAATTTTAAAAAAGGATATGGATCAATGACATTTTTCTTCCAATTAGCATCAGCTGTACAGAGATCACCTGAAAGTTCCCAGCAACACCAGCAACGCAACCAGCTCTGTCCCAGGCAGCAATGCGGAGCTCCAAAAAAACATCCTGTACTCTACTAGCAGTTTGCCTCACACCTTGGATGCGTTGCTGGCTGGATTATTGGTCCCTGAGAAAGGTACCTCCCGCAAGTCACCGCTGACTTGGCCTAGCCGCAGCAGCAACCCAAGCATCCCAGTGGACCTTGATGTGAGTGACGGGGAGACAAGCATCTCAGACAGTGGCTCGGAGTCGCCAGTATGCGTGGACTTGCCACCGCAGCCCTTCATTCACGAGCACACCGTCAGCAGCGTCAATGCTCAGGTTGGGCTTGCTGTAAGAGCTTGAGAATGTTACTTTTTGGACTTCTTGTTGTTGAGTGCCTTCAAGTCATTTCCAACTTAAGTTGACCCTAACATGAATCTATTGTGGGGTTTTCTGGAGCTGAGTGTGTGTGATACATCCAGTGGGTTTCCATGGCCAAGCGGGAATCGAACTTTGGTCTCCAGGGTCACAGTCCAATGCTCAAACCACTACACCTCACTGGCTCTCCCCTACTCATTTAGCTTTGTTTTGTTTGTTTTAGCGTCAATGTGGGAAGAATGGTAAAGGAGAATTGGAGAAGCACTGATTTTCAGTGGCAGGTTGCAACAGTGATCAGTGCAAGAAAGCTTGAGCTGGGAAACAATGGAATTCTACTTTAGCCTACTTTAATCTCCCAGAGTCCTAAACCAGCTTTCAAACTACAGCACACTGGCTCTTTGTTGCTTGTTGTGTGCTGTCAAATCATTTCCAGCTTAGGGCAACCCTATGGCAAACCTATCATGAGGTTTTCTGGGGGACTGACAGTTTGTGATGCACCCAAAGTCACCCAGTGGGTTTCCATGGCTGAGTGGCAAATCGAACCCTGGTCTCCAAGGTCATAGTCTAATGCTCAAACTGCTACATCATGCTGTCTCTCACTTTCTGGACTACAACTCCCCAAACCTCATCTTCAGTATGGTGACTCGGGGCATTCTGGAAGGTATAGCCCCAAAAAGGAATGTTTCCAGGCTCTGCCTACTGCACTTTCACACCATTATGTTACCTCAAAGGAAACTCTAAGAGTTTCTCTAGGAGACAAGAGCTCTCTTAAGGCCTCTTTAGGAGTCAAGAACTGATCTCTCCTTCAGTTCCTCCATATGGTCAATGAAGGAGAAGGGACTGCAGCATCTGAACAAGAACAGAACCCTGAAAGTGGTGCTTTGTTTGAGCAGGGAACATACATTAACTTCCACTTTTTCTTGGCCCACAACAATTTGTGTGCACACCAAAGGCCTCAGCAGTGGTAGAGCAGTGAATTTTGAACTGAAAGTGTTCATGACAGTCCGCATAATCAAGGACAGTCTGAAACTCCAAGCAAATGTGCCGATCTGTATAAACAAGCCATTTCTAGCATGCTTCTCTCTAGCCTGAGCACATCTTTTGTAAATGCAATGGATTTTAATTATCTATTTAAGACCAAGCACCACAAAATATGCTGTATTACATTGTTTTCATTTTATTACAAGAACAGCAAGACTGTGAGGACTGCAAGTGAACAGGGATGCCTGACAAGGATGGCATATGAGATCACCATCTCTTCCAATCAAAAAACCCTATTGCTTTTGTCATGATTTCACTACAGCACTAATCTGAAATATCACAGTGTATTTGAATACTTCTCTGCTAGTATATCACCTTCTTTGATCTTGCAAACATACTGCTTTGGACTATAAAGCGGGGATTGTGGAAGATCTGGTCCAAAGCAGTACTTTTTCCAAACTCTGCATCACACCTCTCCATCCATTACTGCTGTGCTCTCACTTCCATGTCATAAGAATGAAATAATCTTTTTTATATCAGACAGAAACAGTTCTGTCATAGAAGCAAGTCAATGCATTAACCCCTGTGGTTTTTTGGCATGATGCTGACCATCTGTCTTTCATAGGTCTCTTGGACAGGACCACGAAATGGTGAGCTGATATCCTTCTATGAGCTGCAACTGCAAGAGGCCAGGCTGGATGGTCAAGGCAAGAATATCCACTGGTTTTGCTCCAAGACTGAAGAGCACCTGGAGAATCTGACTCCTGACACTGAGTACTTGATCCGGGTGAGGGCTCTCAATGTGGCAGGTGCTGGGAAGTGGAGTGCACCCTATAAGGTAAGCAGCATCTTGGGCATGGCTGGGCATGATAGAGAGTATGCACAGCAATTAGAGATCCTAATTAAGGAGCAAAGACACTAGTGGCTTGGAGAAACAAACTAAGGGTTTTAGCATTCTATGATAGGAATGTTATTCAGGGTTTTAATCTAATCTAGCTTCATTCTAAGGAAGAGCTGAGAGAGGACTGGTGGAGAGAAAAGAATGGAAAAACATCTCCAAGAGTATCCATTTACATCACAGAAGGATCAGGATAGGTAAAAAAAGAAGGGGGGACACATTGGGTCACTCAAACTTTCTAACCCTATTACTACGGCCCACTCTGGGGCATTCTTGACTCTGCAATGCTAAGCAATTTTGTGCTTCTAATAGGGCATAGGGGTACCTTATTCATTACTTCTTACATTGATTCCATCTTTTCTTCAACCAGCTCGAATGAAATGCATGCCTTTCCTTCTCCTTACTTCCTCCTTGTGAGGTAGATCTGGCTGAAAGGCAGAGTGTTCCCTCCTGTCCTCTTTCTCCCCATGAGTTTATAGAGGTCAAAAGTCTATAGCAAGTTTCTGGACTCAGTGAAGGCTTGAACTTGAATCTTCCAGATTCTAATCTGGCACTCTAACCATTACAGTACCCTGTCTTTCATGGCAGAGATTGTTCCTCCCAGAATGAACAGTTGCACATGTTATAGATGGATTGTTCATAGCTGAATTCTGGGACATTGACTCTAACAGAAAGTCTCAGCCACAGATCAAGTGCAAAAGATACAGCGGAGCTGAAATTTATCATGAGCTGAAAATGTTTTGCAGGTTTCCCAAATGTCACTCTTCCAACTGTGTACATTCATTCATTCATTCACTTGACTTTACAATTTTATACACACAAAAAAACCTCTAAAGGTTTGTTGATACATATAGCACTTCTAGCTAGTTCTGTGCCAGATCTGATGATGTCACTTCCTTTTACAAAGTGCATCAGTGTTTGTAAATTGGGGGAATCTCATAGCATCAATACATTCCAATTCAAAGTGCACAAACTCCATAATCTGCTGTCTAATCTGAACTGCAAAGATTTACTCCTTCCTTCCAATATATTTCTGCCTCTTGAAAAGAGGTAGAAGGAAAATACAAAGGCATCTATGTGCCTTTCCACATTCCACATTCCACATTCTGTGGAATCCTAGGGTTTGCAACCCCTAGGGTTTAGGAAGGGGCATTTAGAATTCTCAGCCAGAGAGCTCTTGGGCCTCAGTAAACTACAAAACCCAGAACTCCATAGGATGTTGAAAGTGGAATAATAGCACTATAAAAGTATAGTGCGGAAAAGGCCCAAGTCTTGCCAGGCAGGTCTGTTTCAGTACTCTAACTACAACTCCTTACTGGCTCTTTGGAGGAATCAGCTTTGCCAGACTCACATGTGATCACATTGCAAGATGCAAGCTCACCCATGTTTTACTCCCACCCTGTCTGTACTTGCCCTGGAAAGCTCCCATGTAAAATCGATATATCTTAGCAAGTCTCCAGATTGCTGCATTGCATCTCCCCATAAAAAGCGCTTACCTTTGCTTCTTACAGTTTAGCACAATGCCTCCCGTGCCAGGCATGCCCCTGGATCCGTCCCCCATCACTGTCACCGTGCGACGGAGCAGGAAGTCCCAGAAGAAAACTATATTCCTTCCAGCCCCCTAAGAGGACCCGTAACATGGCAATAAAGGATGGTACCTCCCACTGGCTCCTGCATTTCTTAACCATAACTACTGTTGGATGGCACAGTGAATTTTGTGCCTACACAAGTCATATCCACCCTCAGTAAAGCAAAACACTAGAGCGTGGGAAAGTGGTCTTGCCAACTGGGGGATTCCAGGAAGTTTTAGTTTTAAAAAGTAACAGCTGACATCCTGTTCAGTAATTACGATGCATAAGCCAAGCTTACACCACTGTAATTGCACAAATTCACTTTTATGGTTGTTGTACCACCACCATGTCTGAAATTGCCCCCACCTAACTTTTTTTTTATCTATAATTTTCATTCTATTTTCATATATTCTTAACGTCATACAATCAACAACAGATGTATCCATGAAGATAATAGAAATCAATGCAGTGAAAGAAATACCAAAGTCTTTACATATATCTAATATATAAAAAGTCAAAGCTTGTCTGTTTGTCCATGTCAGGCAGAGAAGACCTCATATGATTGGCTGCCTGAGAAGATTCTATGGAATCCTGGGGTTTGCAGTTTAAGGAGGGGCCTTTAGAATTCTCAGCCAGAGAGCTCTTCGGCCTGGCCAGTTGCTATGGAGATAAGACCTAGCAGCAAGGAGGAGGACAGTGTATTCCCTCAGGAACCCAACCTATGTATGTTAATAACTCTGAATACAGATCAGATTGGGGAATATGGGGAAAAGTTACAGGTACTGGACAAGATAGTTTGGGGAATTATTCTAACAAGTATTACCTATGAGAAAATAAAATCCCAGGCTACTCCGGGTATATATGCTAGTATCGTACATATTCGGCTTACTTTAACTTACAACTCCTGATTTATTTCTTATCTGATCCATACTCTTCTCTTCATAATATTGTACTAAAATTACAACTCCTCCATGACTTCCTCTACTCCTAATCATGGTACTGTCTACCTTTTTTTCTCCATCTTTTTCTCTCCTTCCCTAATTTTCCAAAACTTACCTTTTAAACCATCCAGCCCACCCTCTCCAACAGGCGAATTTCCAAGTCACTGGAGAACAAAGTGGTATGCAATGATGTACCCAGCCCTTTCACAGTAGCAGGGCATGGTGCAACAGAGGCAGGTTCTGTCTCAGCAGCTGGTTGCACCACTCCCCACTACTGGGAGTGGGTTGGGTGAGTCATCTCTCACCTCCCCACTTTCCAGAGCTTCAGAAATTCCTCTGCTGGGCTAGGGGAATGAAAAGCTTAAAAGGTAGGGTTTGGGGGAGGAGGTAGCACCCAGAGATGTAATGACAGCATCCTAGTTGTGTTGTCATAGCTACATCTTCTACTGCAGGGTTTCGACTGATATTTCCAAGGAGGAAGTGGTAGTTAAACATAGACACATGGCAAAAAACAGAGGACAGTTGATCAAAACTAAAGTTTCAGTTAATTAATCTAGCCAAATTCTTTAACAGCAAGAGAGAACTGTTGTGATGATGGCATCATCTTGAGCAACACTACTCTGAAGGTATGGATTCACTTCCATGTAATTCAGGAGTTAATGATATTAGGGTTCATTCAGGAACAGCATTAGGTAGGTCTGCCAAAACCGTAAGAGGCAGCCAACTAACCGGACGACCTGCTTTCGAGAAGGTACAAAAACTTTGAGATGCCTTGAGGATGAGATGTTATAAAACAGGACACCAAAAGGCGTGAGGGGAGGTTTTGGGACTGATGGAGTGGTGCTATCTACCTCATCATACCTAGGGAAGCATGGACATCAGCTGGATAAGGAAGTTCAGACCAAGGGGTTTAGTTACACAGAAGGAAAAATGAGGGC
Organism: Cyclura pinguis; assembly: GCA_030412105.1. Taxonomy (NCBI): domain Eukaryota; kingdom Metazoa; phylum Chordata; class Lepidosauria; order Squamata; family Iguanidae; genus Cyclura; species Cyclura pinguis. The sequence goes on along the minus strand of CM059606.1, from coordinate 11,588,583 downwards.
ACTGCCCCACAATAAGAATTCTATTAAATTTTCCTTCACTCTCCAAATTTCTAGCGTTGCAGCAACTTAACATTTCAGATGAGCATTTAGGCCATTTCCGCACTACACTGTTATAGTCCTATTTCAACATCCTGTGGAATTCTGGGGTTTACACTTTACTGAGGCCAAAGAGCTCTTTGGCTGAGAATTCTAAATGTTTCTCTTTAAACTGCAAATTCTAGATTCCACAGGATGTTGAAAGTGGAATTATAGCACTATAACAGTGTAGTGTGGAAATGGCCTTAGAAATAGGCGTCCAAAGAAAAGGGGCAAAGTTACCAAGGGGACTTGCAAGCACAGCATATAGAAGGCTTCTAGGTGAGAATGATTTTCACTGCCTCACTCTCTGCAATGCTAAGAATTTGAGGACTGGAGGAAATTTTCATTTGGGAAGAAGAATTCTTTGGGATGGCAATGCCCTCATTTTGCGCCACTCCCACCCCATAACTATCCCCCTGCAGCCTCCTAGCTTCCCCATGAGCATCCAAAGACCCAGATGACCAATTGCATCTTGAATAGAATAGGAATGCTTAGCTGAGTCCTGTTAAGGTTTATGTTTCTTTCTAAGCTGGGCTGAATATGATTTAAGACTGTTTGCTAATTTTGGCAATTTTCCCTGTGACGCCTGAAGAGAGGAGCCTTCGTGTGTATGATACATTTACTAATTTAAGAGTTGGTCAGAATAAGCCACATTCCCAAAAAGATCTCCTCCTTTCCACTCTCTTTCTCTTGCATCTGTATTCGATGTATGTATGTGCATATAGAAGATCCATCTCTTGTGGGACGGGAAGGTGCAAAGTAGAGGAAGGAAAAAGGCAAGGTGAGTCCCTCAGTGACCTCCCATTAAGTAGGTGAATCTAGAGGAACCCACTGACAGCAGAGTGGTGGCAGCTGGTAGAAATTTGGTTCCTTCTCTCCTCTTCAAGAGTAGGTGGCAAAGCCAGAACAACTGCAACAAAGTGCAGTAGTATAAGTTGGTTCCATTTTTGTCCTAGTTAATCAACTATACCCTTCTCCAAAACACATTGTTTCATTCCCCCTCTCAAAGGTTTTTCTTTTCCACAGTCATCAGTAACTACAGACTTCCTCCACTTATCTAACAGGTTAGGGGGCAGAGGACTATCAGGAAACAGAACTGGTTGAAAAGTAACAGCCATGTACTGTAGGATAGGGAGCATGAAGGATGTGGGACCAGTCACATGTGTGCTTCTTCCAAAATCTCTCCGTGGGCTTGGCATCTTTTGGCACCTCTCAGCTCACTTTGCAAGGAGTGCATGAACGAGAGGGGTTTCAAGCAAGCCTCCATAAACAAGAAAAACTGGTGAAAGAGCAGAACCTCCATCAAATGAATGGAACTTGTCCTTAATTTGAAAGTGTTGAAAGAGCAAGTCATTAGATAACAGGGCATCAAAAGGTGGGGGGCTTTCTCTAACTACTGAGTACACTCTCAATTAAACTGCCTGAAAATATGAAGAACTTCTTTTTGTTTTGATTGTACCTACATATTCCCACCTTTTTTTTGCTCCTCCTTTCTTTAAGAAATATCCTGGGTTTCTCTCCCTCCCCTGAGTCCTCCTGTTTCCCTCTCCCACTGGTCATGTGTCATATTCAGTATAACACAACACCTCAAAAATTGATTTTCACCAATTTCCAGTAAGTTCTTGTTGTTATTATTCAGGAATAAGAGTTCCAAAGTGCTGTAGCAATCTATACTAGTTAAGCATTAGGATAATTTTGTTTCCGTGCTAACATTCCTCTTTCTCTTGTTTGATCTCTGTTGAATCTCTGTCCAGGAAGCAATTGCTGTTTTTAGTCGGCAGCCGTCTTTACTAGTCCCAAGAGAGTGAAAACATATCAGCAAGTTCCCATCCTTTTCATTTTGGATTGTGCTGGGTTAAAAATAAAAATAAACCCCTTAGGTGAATGGGAATAAGATTTTGATACTGCCAGGAGTTCAATGAAAATATATCTAAACAAGCAAAATTTTACCTGGATATAAGAAATTAACCCAGTTTTTATGAGAACAAAACCTTTTCCAGATATTTCTTTACCTGATTGGAGACAGTCTCTCTGATTCCTCATCAAGTCGTTTTTGGGGTGGTACTTCTGTAGAGTTCACACACATACATTTTTTGGTCTTTCTGTGTTAGGATTGCAGCTCCTAGAATCCCCCAGCCCCGTATAATCATACTGCTCAAGGGATTTGGGGAGTTGTACAAAGGATTTGGCTCCAAAGGGTTCCCTACACCTACAGGTACTTTCTTGTTTTGAGTGACGGAAGCCATTTGGACTTAGTGGCATTGACACTCACAGCAGAACATCAGAGAGGGAAATATAAAACGATGCCACATCCACAGGCATGCAGGCAAGGCCCGTGTTTCAAATTTTGATACAGCACCTAGCAATTTTTAAGATGCTTCACAAATCCATTGCCATTGTTAACAGAGTACCATAGGCTGCCACTCTAAGAACATTTCCACACGACACTCTTATAGCGCGATGATTCCACTTTCAACCTCCTATGGAATCCTGGGGTTTGCAGTTCCGGGAGGGGCCAGCCGGCCCCTCCAGGAACTGCAAACCCCAGGATTCCATAGGAGGTTGAAAGTGGAATCATTGCGCTATAAGAGTGTCGTGTGGAAATGTTCTAAGAACATAATTCAAGGATTGTATCTGTGAATAAAGATCACAAGATTTCAAGTAGTATAATCAGACTGGCGAGACCCTATCCTGAAGTGCATGAAGACTAGACTTCGATAGGAAAACACAACAGAAGGAAGAAAAAAGAACAGGTAGCAATTATTGACACACTTAGGGCTTAGTTTTAGCTAAAGGAGTGAGGGTTAACAGGGTTAACAGGGTTAACAGGGTTAAACCCAAAGTTTCCATTGATAATTTAGAGCTTTACTAGTTAATAAGCAAAGGCAAATTTTAATTGGAGTGGAGAGGCTCTCAATTGAACACATTTTTTTTTCTTTTTGTGGTTGTTATGACAAGCTTGCCCTGCCTTCATTACTGCCGATGAAACTAACACTGCGGTTTTGTTCCACTGGGCTGCCTGATCAGCCTGGGATCTGACCAAAAGAATGTTAATGTTTTTTTAATGTCTGCAGATGAGCCATAAACAGGCAATTCAATTTGCCTTCAAGTGGTGGCATCGAAGACAAATGTTTACCCAGTAACATGCAAGAGAAATTCTTTGGCACACCAAGCACCGGAGACACACGTACACATAGTACACACAGGTGGGTTAAGAGGCAGAACGCTTATGTGCCACTGAGGCTTTGCACTTTTGCAATTAGCAGGAAGCAGAATTAAAACATGTTCCCTGCAGCACTTAATATGGTGCTATATTAACCAGCAGTGACCTTCTCAGGGGCCAAGATCTTTCTACAAAGTCTATTCCATTCAGCAAAAGTCCATTCTAAGAGTGAGTTCATGTTCAATCCATTCTGTTACTTCTTGGTGTGGCTTGAAGGATGTGTAAATAGGGCTGAATTATCCCATTAATTGCTCTGTATTGAGTTAGTTCCCCCTGGCCCAGACCATCACTGGGAGGGAGAATTTAAATTCCTCTTTCTCCTTCTGCTACTGCTAAATAATAATAATAATAATAATAATAATAATAATAATAATAATAATAATACAATAAACAAAATAGATCGTTTGAGACCATTTTAGAAATTGTTTGGCTTTGGTTTTGGTTTGATTTTGTGGGGGGTTTTTTCCCCTTTAGCGTTTCACACTGCATGTACTAGGTAGTACACAATTGAATAATTAACAACTAGCACTTTTGGGGAAAAGCTGAGGCTAGAATTAGGAACAGGATCAGTCTTCTTGTTCTTTCAGTAGGTTTTCACAGCACCTTGGACTTTTTTTAAAAAACCAAGCTCTTTGCAGCTGCTCCTTTCTGACTCATGAGTGCAATCTGATGAGTTGCCACACGATGGTGTTGGAAAACAGGGTAAAGTGCAACAGCCCAGTGCTGCCAGAGTCCATATTGCTCCAAGAAAGTTGTAGTGCTGGATTGTCAGGATGCATGGCTCCTGTCAGAAGTATTGGCTGGATGGGTAATCTGATATGTATTTGACTAGCGCAACTAGCTTATGCATGGGTTTAAAGTATCAATTGTTCAAAATATCAATTGTTAATTGTTGATTGCAACCATGGACCAGGTTGAAGGTGGCTTGGGATTCCAGAGCACCCAATGGCTAATTGCGTTATTGTTTGCTGCAACAATGTATCCAAGAAAGAGAGAGAAAGTCAGAGAAGAAAGAACGAAAGTGTGGGTAAGGTGTTATGAGAACTGGCATTGCTCACAGATGAGAAGACAGGAACTTGCTTCTGCTTCAAGGATGAAAGATATGTAAACAACAGAGAGTCTGGGAAATGCTAAATTGGTGGGATGATGTGAGATTTATGGTCTTCCAGCTATGCAATTGCACTTTCTTGGGATTATGCATACCTATTTATCAGTGTCTTCAGCGTACCATTTCATTCACTAGGACTGCAGAAACAGCCACTGTGCATTCTCCATTGCTGCATGGGAGAATAATCAGGCATATCAGTAGAGAATAACCAGGCACATCAGTAGATAGCACAGTTTGTTGCAGCATATTGGCATTCAAGAGAAGAGTTGTATATGCAGGGATATAGCCATGGCAGGGAAGCAAAATGAGCAAATCTCCCTCCCCAAATGAGAATTCTCCCCCTCCAATTAAATTTTCCTTCAATCTTCTCATTTTAAGCAATTCAGTAACTTGAAAGTTAGAAATGCATTTTAGGCATCCAAAGAAGAGGTTCAGGCAAAGGTACCAAGGAATTACAAACACAGCATACAGAAGAGTTCAAGGTGTGTACTGTTTCCAGCGTCTCACTTTCTGCAAGTGCTAAAAATTTGTGCATTGAAAGAAAATTTCATGTGAGAGATAGAATTTTTATGGGGGCTTCATGCCCTCATTTTGCCCCACCCCCAATAGCTACACCCCTGAGTATGTAGGAGCTCAGTTATAGTGTTGTGAGAATGACGTATGGTAGACCCATTAAGTCACCCTACCAGCCTGAAGCAGGGGTATAAATTTCAGTGACTAATGAAGCTACAAAAATAATAGATAAGTTATAACATTTTTTAAAACATCTTATGCCTTCAAACTGTCTTACACTAAGCTAGAACATTAGTCTATCCAGTATTATGTACCAAGACTAGTAATTAATTCTCCCGAGTTTCAGGCTTATTTTTATTTCCCATTATGCTCCTTTATTATTCTTTATTATTCTTTATTATTATTATTTATTATTCTCCTGCCTTTCCTCTGAGGAGCAAATGGCACTGGCTTTCATTCTCACAACAACCCTGGGAGGTAGGCTTAGGTTTGTTGAGACACTCTGACTGGTCCAAGGTCATCCAGGGTGCTTCATGGCTGAATGAGGATTTCAAAGTAGATCTTCCAGCCTGCTCTTACGGAGTAATTCCCATGGCCAACCGTAGCAGACAAAGAGACATGTGCCTCAACCAGCAGTGGCAGCCCCCAGCCTCTCTTGGATAGAGCTACATTTGCCACAGCACCTATCCTGCAGCTGCTAAGCTAACCTGCTGCCCTCAGGTGTGCTAAAAGCTGCTGTGCCAGCCACTGACACTACTGAAGGTTCAGTTGTCAGTGCAGTCAGCTTTGCCCATGGAATGGAGGGAGCACTGTTTTCCCTTTTGCCTTAGGTAACTAATATTTTTGATCCTTCTAGGAACCTCTACAGGTTCAGTGGCCAAGGTGGGCCTGCAGGCTGCATCGTTGTTATTGTATGCCTTCAAGTCATTTCTGACTTATGGGGATCCTATCATGGAGTTTTCTGGGCCTGGGAGTGTGTTATGTGCCCAGGGTAACCCAGTGGGTTTCCAAGGCTGACCGGGGAATCGAATCCTGGTCTCCAGGCCCATAGTCCAACACTCAAATCACTACATCATGCCGGCTTTCTAATTCTTTCTTGCATCACCCTCTGCCTTTAGTTTCCCCCCGCATTTTTAATTTACTACATAAATAAATAAATAAGACAGCACAGTTTGCTGCTAAATTTGGCAGCCAAATTGCTAAAGGCGCTATAGTCCGAGGGAAAAAGAACTAAATGCATTACAGTGAATAGGATAGACATTATCATAGTCAATTAAATTTCACTGTGAGTGGTCAGTACCATAGGAAGTATCAGTTAAAAGGTAACTTAAGTACACTAAAGATTATACATGTGAGCAATAATTAACCAGGTATCCGTAGGAGGATTATCTTTGTTAATGCGTAAGAGAATTTTAATGAATTTCATAATATTTAATGAAGAGTTCATTCCAATTAATTTCAGCCAATTTTTAATCTATTCTACATTTGATGTTGATATGTGCCTTCAAGTCGATTCTTATGGTGAATGTACCCTATGGTTTTTCTTGGCCAGATTTATTCAAAGATTTATCATTGCCTTCCTCTAATGCTAAGAGAGGGTCTGACTTTCGCAAGCTCACCCCGTGTGTCTTCATGGCTGAGCTGATCTCCCTAGAAGCCAAGATGACTAAACTGAGGCTGTCATACTTCAGTCATGTCATGAGAAGACATGGCTCAGTAGAAAAGACAATCATGCTTGGTAAAGTGGAAGGCAGTAGGAAAAGAGGAAGACCACATTACAGATGGATGGACTTAATCAAGGAAGACACGTCCCTGAATCTGCAGGACCTGAGCAGGGTGGTTGATGACAGGGTGACCTGGAGTCTCTTATCTATCGGGTTGTTCAACTCAAGCCCTACATCACACTGGCTATATGTAGCTAATTATTAAGTTTTGTGGGTTTTTGACTTTAAAAATGTGTTGCCCCTGGCCAACCTGAAAAGTGGCCGTCAGACCTGTAGCAGTTCTCCACCCTTGACCGGCACCACACTGGCTCCCTCAGTCTTCTGACTGGGGTGTTTTTAACAGTAGAGGTCCACAGTTTCACCTGGGATTTTCTGCACGCAAGGACAGGTTGTATCACTGAATGGCATTTCACTAAGAAAAAACATCTTGATACTACAAAGCAAAGGATCATAACCAGGCTAAAAAAATGAACCAAAAAAAATTGAGATAGTAGCTCCTTAAAGTGGAAAGAGCTGGAGCCCTTTCACTGCCAAAACCTACATCCCACCATCCCTGCCATGATGTCTGGTCCATTGTCCTTGTGTTGCCTTTCTCTGTTGCACTTCCAATAGAACTGACACTGCAACCAAAAAAACGGTGGAATTAAATCAAGGCCCAATTAAGATAAGCTGGGAACCTAAGCTATACCAAATTTAAGAGGCACCACAGCATCTCTCTTTCTCTGTCACACACACACACACACTCCTGTTCCCTGCTTATTTTATTTTTTAATCAATTGTGTAAGACTTAAAATTGCTCTACAATGGGAGGGGGAGTTATATTTGCTTTGTACTGTGAAGGCCCCCATAATCTGAAGCCTAAAGCTGTAGCTTCCTTAGCTTTGGTGTAAATCCAGCCCTGAATTTAATCATCGACTGCAAGCAAATTAAACCACCGACTCCATCCAAAAGAGGTGAAATTTAATCATCTTTATTTATGAACAAACCCTAGTCTATTGTGATGGCAGCTGGTCCCTGGGGGACCAGCCCCAGGGGTCTGAGGAGAGGGGAGGGCACAATATTCCTTCTTCAAAGAGCCAAAATGGCCTGATGAGTTGGTGCTGGATCCAGAAAGGGAAAATTCGAAGAGGAGAGAGGCATGAAATTAGGTTGTACCAAACCGAGGCCCAAAATCAGGAGCAAATTCTGACATGATGCTATGAAGGGCAGAACAATAATGAATGTCAAGGACATGGAGCGACATCCAGATCCAAGCGCCGATCCTCCTCCAATCAGATGTTATTCTGCAGTGTCTCCCTTTCACCAGAAGTCTTGAAGAAATCTTCCATCAGGGTGATAGCCTTGAGGGAAATCTTGCTGGGATAGGCCTCAAGAATATCACAGTTCACCTCTTATCCGAGGCTCTTATCTGAGGGCAAATCTTAATGTCCCTTCTGGTGGTCAGGCGTTAGGAACAATTAGGCAGAACACCCTTCTCCGCTCCAATCCACCACTGGCCGTGGTCACACTGGGAGGTCACAGTAGAGGCCCAAGTCATGGCATGTAGGGGAGAAAGAAGGGGGCAGATCAGTCCAACCGCAGGGGCCTCCTCTCCTCAGACCCATAGAAAGTGCTGGTAGCGAAGTAACCAAAAAGAACTTGAAGCGCAAGAAATGTGCAAAAAACCCAGAAAGCGCAAGTGCAAGTGCCTGTAAATTAAAAGATGCCTCAGGCTGGCATGTGGGGCCCCCAAGGGGGAGGAGGGCCCCAAGCTTTTGCAGCGCGCGAGAAAGCCGCCATGCCGCTTTCCCATCATGCATTGCAGCAGGAGTGACTCTCACTCACCGGAAGGTGAAAAGGAGAGCTGGGGCGCCTGCCAGAACAAACCACCCTTCCCCTTTTGAAACATAGGTGTCTGTCCCTGGGTGGCTGGGTCGAATACAGAGCTCTGTTATTAAAAATAGCATGCTTTGTTAAGGAAAAAAAGGCCGTGCAACGGGGGGGGGGGCTGTTTGGCTCCCGTTCAGCTCTTCTCAGGGGCTGCCGATGCCTCTGCTGAGTCACACTCTCCCTCTCCTCCGCTCCTTGTCAAAGCCTTATCCCTGAAACAGAAGTAATAAAGGCAGCATTAGATCACTGCCACTCAATAACCTGAGATCAGGGCCATCAGCCATCTCCAGCCTGACAGGGGTTCTGCAGTGCCACGGCTGGGAGTTGTCAATCTCTGGACACCTCCTGCGGCCCATGCTTCATCCCGGGGGATGGCTGTCAGCCCTAAAGCCCCCCTGGACCGCCACCCCCTTGCACTCACTGCCTCCGCAACCGCGCCTTCTGAAAAGAAACAAAGCATTGGCTCTCAGACTTTTTACCCTTTAGGTATACAAGCTGATGTTGTGCCCCCCACTCAACATTGCACCTCCCACTCCATCCTATGACTTTTCTCTCTCACACACAGGGCCCTTGTGCCACATACACTCTCCCTCTTAATGCTGAGTTCTTTCACTCTCCCCTGCCTCGTGGTCACTAAAGGGCCTGCACCTGTGGCAACAACATCGGAACATTCAGAGAAGCTGAGTGGGAAAAGCATTAAAAAGAGAGATGCTGATTTTTGCTATGGCTGAGGTTGGAGGAAGGCATAATGGGGGAAGACCCTTTGAGTCACTCTTTTGCAGAGACCAATCAATCCTTAATGGTGGACTCTCTCTCTCTCTCTCTCTCTCTCTCTCTCTCTCTCTCTCTCACACACACACACACACACACACACACAGGCCTGTCCTTTTTCAGATTTGCTGTATTTACAGACTGACTTTTCTTGCATTTCCCTTGAGCAACTATCGCACCACCCCTTAGGGTCTCACCTCACATTTGAGAACCACTGGAGTAAAGAAAAGGAATTGCAGTTTCTATTTGTCCCACCTTCATCTGCCATGTGCGCCCAGGCTGAGTAGGAAAGGAGTAGAGATGATAGGGTTGCCAGATTGAAAATTGGAGAGGATTCCTGTACCTTTAATTTTTGTGGAGAAGAGGGAATTTTAGACCACCAGCTAACAAGCAATACCTGCTGAAATTCTCCAGTTTGTACAAGCATTACAGGTACAGGAGTTCTCTTTGGTTGTCACTCTGGCAACTCTGGAGATGGTGGCCAAAAGGGAAGAACCTTGCATCATATTCTTAAGTTCCCTAAAACTTAAAGCAGGCTGTGGCTTTCTGGTGCCTTTAAACAATGATGCAGTAGAAGAAGGCTCAGAGGGTGCCAAGTTCCATGGAACTGTACAGAAGAAGTTGCACCTACCTGCTTCCTTCTGGCACACCCATTAAATGCATGTGTGCAGTCTTCTGTGAGGCAGTTGACTACCCTACTTTTTGTCCATTATAGACATCACATAGTCTTTTCTTCTATTTAATCTAAATGGGGGACCACTAATGGAACAGAATAATTAAACTTTTCCTTCAGAACACTGCCAAAATCGTTCCCAGCACTGCAGAAGAAAAAACTGCACACAACTGCAATCCACAGAATGTTTTTTCCCATTTTTGTACCGAAGCAGATTTCCACATTCTGATTATAACCAGAAAAGAAAAGCAGGCTTTGGTTTCCAAGGATGTGGATAATTTATTGCGCTCATATCTTAAACCAGAGGAAGGCAACTTTTGCCCACCAACCTAATTTCAAATTTTGTCTGCAAGCTGTCCAAGCTGCTGAACTCATTTTGGGTAGAAGGGTTCAGCATCTTTGTTATGTTCCTGACAGCTCAAACCAAAACCTGGAGTGGATTTACATCCCCACTGGCATGGAAGCCACCAGCTGCTGCAGCTCAGAGTGATTTGGCTAAAATGATCTCTCCTTCCCAAAGCTATCCTGTTCACAGTTATTGCTTCCTCTTTCTAACAAACACTATCCTGGCTCAAAATGATGGAGGTTTTGGTCCAACACATCTGGAGTGTACCAGATTGGGAATGCTGATCTATGTTATGGCCTCTCTCTCTCTCCCCGACACCTTCTTCGTCAAAAAAGACTTCTTCCATCAATCCCTACATATCCTCAAGGACCAAGAAAGTTGGTTGCATCTAAATTTGCTTACATCTGCATCCTTTGTTAACCCACATGCCTCTTCCAGACTTCCATCCCCACTGTTTTTATTTCTCCTAGACATGTAGTGATCTGTGGAATGGTGTGTGTGTGTGTGTAGATATGTAGAAATGTTGAGTGTAACAGCAAGAGTGGGAATATAATTGAGAATTAGTAGAGGCTGGATGGTCAGTATTGTTTATTGCCTGGAGCAATAAATAACAGTTGACCAGCTTAGGTAAATAACAGAGGGTGATTTACGAGGATTAGGCTGGAGGATACAATGGTGGAAGTTAAAATTAAAATATCAAAGACCAAAGTGACTGTAGACAGGAGTTGCTTCAGCCAAAGAAAACTTATTTGGCAATTATAGGAAGGGGGGTGTAAACCTGGAAGAAACACCAATGGGTGTCAGGAATAGATGCTGATGGATTGTTGCATTTTACTATATAACAAAGTAGCTGATGCAGGATTTTAACTCCAGCAACATTTGTTTAACTGTTTCCAATAAACAATGTGGAAATTATATGTGTGTTTTCCTGAGCAACACAAAGTAGCAGTTGTTGACACCCACTCTTGTCTTCCCCTCACCTTCTAAATTTCCACTGGACACATTTCCACTGTGAGGCAGGGACATATTTTCTGCTTATGTTATACTTTAATAATAGTAACACCACCACCACCACCACCACCACCACCACCACCACCAATAATAATAATAATAATAATAATAATAATAATAATAATAATAATAATATACCTGTCAACCAGGAATCTCTGTGCCCGCCAACAGCCCTACATGAGCTATTCAGCTACCTGTACCCCTGTACAATTTTCTTTACTTTCTGACGTGATGGCCAAGTATTCAGAGCTGTAGACACAGAGAAAAATAGGAATGAGGTGACAAGCGGATTCTTACCAGACCAGCCCTGTCCCTAATATATATGCACCTTCAGATATTCTAACCCCCAGTTCTGGCCTTTATGTCTCATCTCTTCCCCCTGTGTCAAATTGGAATTTGAAAACACTAGTTAATTCCTTAACTTTAGAACGCTGAAAAAGTATAACATCAACTTACTGCATTTATCATTAATATATTACTGTATAGATGTTTTTTTTTTAAAAAAAAAAATACAAATAGCTAAAAAATAACCCAAAATGGCCAACACCCCACCACAAAAAGGAACAAATTAAATTAGCAAAAAATGTTGATTGTTACTCAAAAATCTATTGTTGTTGGCATTTTGAATAAAACAATGGATTTTTTTTAAATATCATTGCTAAAAATGTTAATGGATCACAGGTATCAAAATATTTTTTAAGAAATTGTTTCTAAGCTATGTTTTCCACTTCTGCACGGCCAGTGACATCGTCTGGCCTCCTTGGGCAGATGCTGGGACCATTCTGTCCAAGGGGATCTCACTGCTGATGCTAGTCCTGGGCCTCTTCTTCTCAACATCAGTGTTTGGGCCGGGAACTGTTTGCCATTCTATTTACCCAAAATGCACCCAACAGTGTGTTCTGTGAGGCACAAGCGGGCAACTATGGCAAAACTGGGGTCAATTTCACCTTTCCTTTTTGGAACCCATCCCACAAGCTACATGACTGGTTTCAGAGGAGAAATGTATTTCCCCAGAGATTCTGAAGAACACAATTTTTCCCTAAAAGCAAACATGGTAAAAGACTTCCATGGTGTTAAAATTTAACAGCATACTGCCATCTTTCAAGTGTGGGGGCACAGTGGCTACATTGGATGGATAGGGCCACAAATGACTCGCAATCCATATATTGCTCACACCTGCTCTGGGGCATTCTGGGAATTTTAAAATGGCTGGCAACCACTCAGGACATACCGCAATGCCGCCACCTCTATTATATAAACCTGTTGGATGGCAAGTTCAATGACACAGGTGGTAGACTACTTTGCTCCAGGAAAGGAGACTGAAATTCCTGTTCCCCTCCTCTCCCTTTTGATCCTTTTTGTGGCCTCTGCTTCCTGAACTGACCCCCCCAGTGGCTCCACACTTCTTACGCATTCTCTTGCGCAGCTGCCTCTGTGGCCGCAGCAATCTTCTTATAGCAGTAGATCATCTCTGCCACCAGCCAGATGGTCAGGACTACGATGAGCACGTACATCATGATCTCAGACACAATGGATGCCATGTCCCGATTTGCTAGGGAAGAGAAGAGAAGAATGAGGATGAGGAACACAAAAATGAACACCCCATTCTTGGCTGCATTTCCTCTATCCCCTTTTTTACAGGAAAGGCACCAGATTTTAAATCTGCTGTTCTGTATTGGAAATGGATCCTTCTTTGCAGGATCCTCTGTCATGCAACTTGCTTGTGCAAATAGTAGTGTTCACTGTTCACTAACATCAACTAGGCCATAAAAAAACCCAGAAGCAGTGTCTCCCAAACCTGGATCCCAAACTTGTTGGACTACAACTCCCAGAAGCCCTGACTATTGGCCACACTGATTAGGACTTCTCCAAGTCTTAATCCAACATCATCTGGTGATCCAAGTTTGAGAACACTGGTTTCAGGTGTTATATGGTATGGCTGATGTTGAGACATAAGGGACATTAATGACCCACAGGCTACAAGCAAGGCACTGTTTGTACCACGTTTTTGAAACACAACACTACACAATTATAGCACCATTAATTCTGACTTTAACTGCCATGGTAACATCCTATGGAATCTGGGGTTTGTAGTTTGGTGAAGGTGCAAGAAGTCTCTGGCTGAGAATTCTAAATGCCCTTCCTAAACTGCAAATCCAGAATTCCATGGGATGTTGCCATGACAATTAAAGTGGAATCATAGTTCTACAATTGTGTAGCATGAAGGGATGGCTGCTGCCTGCCAAATGTTTTTGACCACAAGGGCCATAATAATTGACCACTGAATGTGCTTCCTATAGCTTATAATAGTTACAGTTCAAAACATCTGCAAAAACACTATATCTGTGTTCTTCGAGTGATCAACTGCTCTCTTCTTTGCTAGACTCCAGAGAAAAGGCCTTTACTTCTGGCTGTTAAGAAACAGGTGTGTTAATTTCAAATTGTATGATGGGACAAGACAGGTATTGCGTATTTTCTTTTATAGCAACACACCAGAACGAAAATAGTTTCCAGAGGAGTGCACCCAATCCTCTTTCCCACCAGATACAAATGGCTGCCGTTGAGTAATCAACTAAAGCTTAAATTGATTAATCTGTAGGTTAACACAAACAATGCAAACTTGTGAGCTTCTGATAAGCATCTGGTTGGCTACCCTGGGTAGCAAGATGATGGATGATGCCGACCAGGGGTGGAAATCATAAAGCCTCCAAGCATTGTTAGACTGAAAATCCCAGCAACCCTAGCCAGCATAGCCGATAGTCAAGAATGCTGGGAGTGCCAATCTAACAAAATCTGGAGGGCCACACTATTGCCACTCCTAAGATAGACCCCTGGTGTCATCCGGCAGGGTGTGAATGTTTTAAATTGGTCTGCAGCCTCCCAAGCTTCTTCTCCCCACCACATTGCTCTCCCTTCCCACCCCAGCCCAGATCTTTCATCCACAGTTCCACCAGTGTCCCACTTGCCACTTACCTTTGTCTACCACATCAACGTGGATAGTCTTGTTGACCATGACATTGTGTGTGAAATCATTTGCAAAAAGGAGCGTGCGGTTGATGCTGCAGATATACTCGCCCGCATGCTCATAGGTCACATTAAGCAGCATGATGGAAAGCTCCTGCAAATCCGCGTTGCCTTTAGTGCCATCCCAGGCCACCAGCTCTTCAAAGCGGGGGTCCAGCACTCTGAGTTTACTCTCAACATCATAGTGAAGGATCTGGAGCAGAGACAAAGAGGATCAGATTAGAGTTAAGGCTGGGAAAAACCACTTCTCAGGCCTAAAACCGCTTGTTGGACCCAGATAGCGAGGGTCCACAGATCAAATATAAACCTGGTGGGTCAACACTTACATAAGTGCCATTGATTCAATGGGTCTAACTCTCTTTGGGACCCAAAGGACTTAAGACCATTTCCACAGTAGATTGTTATGGTGCTATTATACCACTTTCAACATCCTGTGGAATCCTGGGCTTTGCAATTTAGGGAGGAGCCAGCCAGCCTCTCCCTAAACTGCAAACCCCAGGATTCCACAGGATGTTGAAAGTGGTACAATAGCGTTATAACAGTCGACTGAGGAAATGGCATAAGTCATAGACTGCTGCCACTTTGCACCCATCTCCAACACAGATAACCATCATAATTTTAAAGTTTAATCAGTAGACATAACCCTACTGCAGGAATACAGCCATGGGAAGAGAGCAAAATAAGGGCATTGCCTCCCAGATAGGAATTTGAATCCCCAAATGAAATTTTCCTTTATTCCCCTCATTTTTACCACTGCAGTCACTCAACTTCAGCTGAACATTTAGAAATGCAGTTTACACATCCAAAGAAAAGGGACAGGCAAAGTTATGAAAGGAATGAGAACACAGCACATATAAGACTTCTGGATTTGAACAGTTTTCAGTATCTTGCTCTTGCTCTCTGCAATGCTAGGCATTTGCGAACCGAAGAAAATTTTCATTGGGGGAGAATTATATGGAGGGGCAATGCTCTCATTTTGCCCTACTATGAGGCAAAGTAAGGCTGCCGTTTCAAGCTTCAGATCTGAGATACATTTTTGGACAGAGGTAAGGTACAATTCAATAGGGAAAAAATCCATAACTCTTGGAAATGAACTGATGCTGTGACCTGAGTTGGCTGGGAGAGGAGACAGATCTAGTCTATAGATCACCCATTGGCTGCCCTTGCATACACTTCTTCTTCTGGTAGTCCTACAACCAAAAGTGGGTCTCATGGTGACCTTCAACCGGATCACACCAGTGGCTCCATGCTAAGCTTATATCTGGTGCACCACCAAACCAGAAAAATAAGTCAACGTCTTAGTTGACTATGAGCATTAGGAGTAACAGAATCATATGGTTTGTCTGTTTATTTCTTTGTTACTGTGTGTGTTCAAGTCACTTCCAATTTATGGTGGACCTATTATGGGATTTTCTGACATTGAGAATGTATGACATGCCCAAGGTCACACAGTGGGTTTCCAGGGCTGAGTGGGGAATCAAACCCTGTTCTCCAGGGTCGTAGTCCAGTGCTCAAACCACTACACTGGACTGGCTCTCATTTATTTCTTTGTTACATCTATATTCCACCTCTTCTCCAGAGAGCACAAGGCAGTATGTATGGCTCTTCTCTTCCTCACTTTACCCTCACAGCATCCCTGTGAAGTAGGTTAGGCTGTGAGAAAGTGAGCTGTATGGGAACATCTCGTGCAACTCATGGTTTAGTGGGGATCTATCATCTTCCTGTTTAGTGGGGATCTGTCATCTTCCAGGTTTCAACCCAACACTCTAACTTCTAAGGTCTTCTAGTCTAGGGCTAGACTAGTGGTGGTCCCTGGATAAGTGACAGTCTCTGAGCCACCGGCTGCTCAGAGGACACGAATATGATGCCAGTTCCTGGAACATTTGGGAAAAAAAATAACTGCTGGTCTTTCACGTCAGATAACCTGAGAAGCTCCGGTAGAGTCTGAGCCCTTGTCAATATAAAAAAATCAACTACTACAGCATTCCTCCTATTTGGCTACTTGTCCTTGGCTTTAAAAAATCCAAGAACAGAGAGCCCACTAGCTTCCAAGATCATTTGTGCAACTAACAGAGTGGAGTAAATTGCAGTACTTTCTCTATATTTCAGTTCATCTCAGGCTTAATTCGGGCACAAGACAGTTTCTGTTAGCACCATGGCCAACCCCATAGGTCTCCAGTCTGTTCAGGATGGGAATACATTTATGTGAAACATTAGGAACCAGAGCTTGGAAAAATTAATCTCTTGGACCACAATTCCATACTAAATGAAGGATTCTGGGAATTGTTCATACAAAAGAGGAACCTTTTCCAAGCTCTGCTTTGAACCTTTGAAAGTGCTATGCCAATGTCAAACATCATTATACGATTATTATAGAAAGAGTTAGACTGAACAGAAAATGCCATCCGAAGCCTATGGGCACACATTTTGTGAGTTTCATTTGTCCAATCCTGACTACCCTCAGGATGTTCCAATTAGCCTTCCCTATCTCCCAATCTCTCTTTCTCTCTCTTTCAGAGACCTAAGCATACAGGTGCTTCCCGAGTGGTTAATCATTGATGCAGTTAGCAAAAATAGCCCCAGAAACAGCTCCCTGGAACACACAGTACCTGGGAACTTGCAAGCTGCAAATCCATTTTAAAAGGAATAAATGAACTTTATTTATACTGGGTGCTGGGAGAATAAGAAGCCTGTTTTGCCCAGGGATGGCTTTAACTGTTGGGCTGTAAAAACATAGTCTGCTGCACATCCAGCTTCAATAGCCCATTTATTAGTTAGATCAGAGACAAGCAATACCCAACCTAATTACCTGAAGCCCTATGTGAGCAATCATTTTGCACCTTTTTTACTCAGAATGATCATTCAATTCAAACAATAATTGACTGTTAAAATTAGACCTTCAAAAAAAAAATTGCTCCATTTGGACTACAACTCTCAGAATCCCTCAGCCATCACTACACTGGCTGATGGAATGGAGGAGTGGTAATTAAAAGAAAACTTTCTAAGCTTTGGATAAGACTCAAAAACACAATACATACAGTACATTTTCTTTAAGCAGGTAAGAGCCTCAGTTACATAATTTGTATACTGGCAGCAGCCTCTTACTTACATAAAGGGAGTGCATGCCTATATTCTGTGCATCTGGTGAACAAGCCAAGAAGGAGATAGTATCCTTTAAACATCAGCTCCAGAATGGTAGTGGAGGGAGGGCTCACAGGGTTGAAGTACCGGGGCCCTTTCATTAACAGGGATGATGCATAACTTGTCACCACTACCTTCTGAAGCTTCCCTCTTTCTTCTAAGATTAGCTGCAATCCTCACATTATTCATTCATTTAGGGCATTAATACCATGCCCTTCGGCCAAAACAGGCTCCTAGTTCCCTGCCCTCAGGCTTGCTGTCTAAATAAGAAAGGATGCACAGAGAAAAGGGGATGACAGTGGTGGAGAGGATTAAGTTCAGCAGATATTGGCTGCTCTTCTCTCCCTCAGAGGCCAGAGCAATGGCAGCTAGAATATGGAGGGAGGGCCTTTCATCAGCTGCTAAGGCCAAGGCATGATGGAGCTGTGCCTGGATGCTCTTCTCTCCCCCCAAAACTAAAGCAATAGAAGTCAGAATGGAAGGAGAGATTCTCACCAGCTGCTGGGCCAAGGCATGATGGAGCTGTGCCTCGTTGCTCTTCTCTCCCTCAGAAGCCAGAGGAATGGCAGTTGGAATGGAGCTCTCACCAGCTGTTGGACCAAGGCATGACGGAGTCATGTCTGGCCATTCTCTCAATAACTTACATATATGTATGTGGATTTGTCCACCTAGAAGATATTGTTGAGCGCTATCCTTGTTATGTGGATATTGTTTATTCCTAGGTGGTTAACTAAAAAGATCTATTAACTCTCCAAAAGTTTTATTAACTTGGAAACTTAAGGCTGAAATCCTTTTAGTGACTTAATCTGGAATAATTGCGTAATTGAAGAATCGATTATTTATAGTAGCCTAAGGAATCGCATAAGGAAGTATCCAGTACTTCTTTGCACAACAGCTTTTCACAGGGTGTAGAACAGCAGCTAGATGCTGCTATGGACCAGTTCTGACCCCCAATCCCTTCAGCCACTGATTGAGTGCAGGGGAGAACCCCACCACCTTCTGGTTGCCTACCCATCTTAGGAGAAGAATAGCCAGAGGGCTCAAGGGTAATGGCCCCTACTACTGCCACCTCCCAGCATCTGCTGCCTTGAAGTTGACACCTCACTCTGCTTAATGGTAGAGCCAAACTGAGTCGCCAAGAGAGGAAAGGCCACTAGTCTCCACCCCACTGCCCCTAGCTTCTGCACATTGCTCTTTGCTTCTCCTTTACCACAGCACGCACATGGACAAACTCTTCCGTCCCCTTCTCCTTGAAGTACCAGTCAGTGAAGGCCTCAGCCTCTGTCTCGCTGCGCTTCTTACATGAGATGCACCGAATCCTGAAGGACTCCCCAGTCACAGCCTCGGTTTCTGAATCTACCTCCACACAGCCACCGTGGCACAACGTCACTGGGAAGAGGAAGAAAGAGAAAAATTACATGAGGAGCACCAAACGCTTCATGTCCAGCTTCTGCCCTGTCAGCCTATCAACATCTTTTTCCTTGCCTTGCTAGTCAGCAAAAACCTTCTCATTAAAGAGGCATTCAGCCTTTAACCAGTTTGGGTGGAAGGATGTGCAACAAGTGAGCTGTTTCTTAATATTTTAAATTCATGTTTAAATTGGATTGTCATTCAATATTTCTAAACATTTCTACTGGGAAAGCTGGACACTGAAGAAAGCTGATAGGAAGAGAATCAACTCCTTTGAAATGTGGTGCTGAAGAAGAGCTCTACAGATACTGTGACTTAAAACGATAAATAAATGGGTCTTAGAACAAATCAAGCCTGAACTTTCCCTAGAATCCAAGATGATTAAACTGAGACTGCTGTACTTTGGACAGCATGTGTCAAGCACAAGGCCCGCAGGCCAAAACCAGAGAGCCAAGCCATTTCATGTGGCCCTCACACCTCTCCTGCAACTGCAGCACTCCCTCACCTGGCAAGCCCGATCCCCACATTGCAGGCCCCAGCTGCCGGTATTCTGAAGAGGGGCCCAGAAGTCAGCAGTCGTGATCTACTTCTACTTCTGACTGCTCCTCTGTCCAAGTCTCACCATCAGAGCATTGCTGTGGGTTACCACGGCAACGTTCTGCATGGCTCGCAAAAACTGGACAGAGGAATAGTCAGAAGTAGAAGTAGATCACAAGTGCTGGCTGTTGGGCCCGTCTTCAGAATACCGGCAGTCAGGGGCCCATAATGTGAGGATTGGTTTCACCAGGTACAGAGAGGGGCAAGGGGGCAGAAAGAGCCACAGGGGGGGGGGGGCATAAAGAGGCACAGAGAGAATCTGGGGAACAGAAAGTGGCATATTTTTGATATACTGACCAGTTCTATGTCACTTTACAGAAGTATAGGGACCATAAACTATGATCAAATAGCCCCAAAATTCCAATGAAAGAAAAGTTGATGCAGAGGGAAGTCAATTTAAAAACCAGTTATAATCGAATGCAGAGGCATTTTATTATATTATTTAATATAATAAAAGAGTAGATCCATTTATACAGTCTTACAGATACAACCGGCCCTTTGAGGGCAACCATTATGCTGATGTGGCGCAAGATGAAATTGAGTTTGTTCCCCCTGTCATAAGAAGTCATGACACACCAGAAAAGACAATGAGGCTTGTCAAAGTAGAAAGCAGTAGGAAAAGAAGAAGACCCTATTACTGGTAGACAGACTCAATCAAGGAAGCCACGGCCTTGAGTCCGCAAAACCTGAGTAGGGCTGTTGATGATCGGGCTGTTGATGCAGGTCTCTCATCCAGAGGGTGGTCATATGTCAATGTTGACTTGACAGCAGCTGGCAACAACAAAAGCTGGCAATTGTTTTAGCTATTTTGTTTTAAACTACAGTGTAAGTAGCTTTGGGTCCCATATTGGGAATAAAACGGGACATAGAATAACTAAATAAATTGGTAGATCCTGCATGTTTTCACCACCACATGCAGGAATAACTGGTGCTGAGTAGATTTTTTTGCTATCAAACAATTTCATAACTTTGAGATATTGTAATGAAAATGTGTACAAATGATATCTGTCATCCGTAAAAGACTTCTCCTCTATGAGATCACTGTATGACTGTCTGTCCGTCTGTCTTTTCTTCCTTCCTTCCTTCTTTCCTTCCTTCCGTTCATTTATTCTACTTTAACTATAAAAGCTCATAACATTTCTTTAAGTCTTCATGGACCCCCTATGAGGACATCGTGCCTCCCCCAGGGGTCCATGGACCCCAGGTTAAGAAGCGCTGCTCTAGTAGGAGTGCCAGATTGGAACTGCTCCTGTAACTTTAATCCTTAACAGATATTGGAGCAGGACAAGGCACTATAAAGCAGAGCTGTTCAGAGTGGTAGTCCTCGGACTACCATCCGTTCCTGAGCCATTGGCTGCCAGTCCCTGTCAAGTTTCCAGGAAACACAAAAGCCATAGTAGTCAAAGGCCAAAAATGGGAAGTGCGTGAGGGGAAATAACACTAGTTCCTCAAACAGGATAGCCTGAGAAGCACTGCTGTTAAGCTCTGTCAAGCAGGACAAAAGTAGCGGTCCTCCTTCACTTTCCAGCTTTCAGCAACCAACTTTCAGACTTTCAGCTATCTGTTCCCAACACAGCTATTGTCTCGCTGGTGGAGAATAAATGGATTGCTGTGATGTATCCGGCAACAAGAACAGAGCTAACGGCTCTTCTTCTAGGGTTCCAGATTGGCTACAAGTTCCCTTAACTTTAAACCCTAACAGATCTTGGATGAAAGTACTTGCATACCCAATAATAATACTGCCATCCACCAGTGATGCAATAGCCATGTTGGGAAAGAGTGAAGACAGCTGAAAGTTGGAGTTTGGAAGGTGAGGGAGGACAGGTATCTTCATACTAATTGGCAGGTGTTTGCAGTACTTTGGCCCATTCCAAGACCTTTAAAGGATTAAAGTTACAGCTGCCCCCATCTCCTATTCAACGTGACGATCCTATGCTCTACACACAGAGGGAGATCTTCTTTTAGCCCAAGGACCATATTCAATTCCAAAACTTCTCAGGCGCTGTATTCCATTTGTGGTCAGGGACAAAGGCAAAAGGGCGGGTCCAAAACTGTCAGCATACTTTAGCATAAAGCTTTTCCTGCTAATAAATAAGCCCAGATGAGAAACCATCAAACTATGCCATGTTGAGGAAGAAGGCATGGCTGTCTGAAGAAGTTCAGAAAACCAATCTAGGACTCAAGGAAAGCTAGATCCAGGACCCAGACTGAGGGCCTGAGGTTCCTCACAACTACCTGAATAGGCCCTCATCTTCTCAACTCTCACAGCATCCACTCACTCACTTTTCATTCCCTTTGGCCCCAATCCCCAGTGACACCCAGAAGGAAAAGGTAGGAAAGCAAGCAGGCAAAGCGAAAGGACAGCAGAGCCCCTCTAAAGCATGGGTCTCAGCAATGGGCCAGCAATAGCAATCCCTGATCTCAGCTTTGGACCATGTACACTTTTGCAGCTGCAAAAGAGGAAAGCATTCAAGCCTTTCCTAGCAGGCAAAGCAATTTTGGTGGGAGCCTCCCTTCCAGAATGTCTTCTTTCATTTATGAGTTCCAGCTAAAGAGCTTGGGGTAAGGGTGGGGAGTTGGCAGCCAGATCTACTTTTATTCATTATGCCTTGATTTCATCTACTGAAAGATGACATAATTCATCAAAGCCTAAGCTCAGGAACAGAGGCAGCGGCTGCATCTAAAACAGAGACAGGGAAGCTGGTGTCCCCAGGTATTGTTGGACTGCACTTCCCATCATTCCTGACCACTGGCCATGTTGGCTGAGGCTGATGGGAACTGGAATGTTAACACAGAGCACGACAGGATCATTACCATTACTCTAAGATCTGGGAAGCAGATGTTTCCAATAAATTGTTTACTGGTCCCCTGAGCCTTCCTTGCCTTCAAAGCAATCACAATAATCTAATTCTATTACTCGTAGTTTTAATTTTCAGTTTTTGTCAGCTTGCTACTCAGTAAAAAGACAGAATGTACATATTTTAAATAAGCAGTATAATCCAGAATTTAGACTTCTAAATTTGACTACAAAAGGAGTGATTCTCTGCATGTCTGCTCAAAAATAAATCCCACCAAGTTCAATAGAGCTTACTCCTAGATCAATCGATACAAGACTGCAGCCTAAGTGTAGGAGGATCACAGAATTTGATATAACAGTTCCATATAGATGAAGAGGAATATTCTTGGACACAAACCTAAAGCTTCTCAGTCTCCAGTGGATCACTGCTTAAGACTACTAACTTTCATAAACAAAAACATTTTAACAAGACCATCTATATGCCTATCTACATTTGTATTCCACCTTTTCTCCAGAGTTCAAAAGAAGATATGTATTTCCATTTCCTCCACACCTTTTATCCTCACAACAGCCCTGTGAGGTAGGTTAGGATGAAAAAGAAGCTGCTTCCAGATTGTGAAATTGTCCTCCCTCTTTCACAGACAACTGAGAGAAGTTCATATAATACTGTTTCCCTTTTCTAGCCTTCCTATGTTACCCACCATTCTTCTGTCTTTATCTTGTCAGGAAAAGAAAAACAATCAGCTCAGAGAAAAAGAGACTAGGAGCACATTGCCTTCTGATTGGGGCCACTCAGAGTCCTGCATCTGGAAGCCTCAAGAAAATGGGTGCCCCACAGTCATCTAGGCTGAGGGTGAATTTGAACCAGAGTCTGTCCCCAGTAAGGCCTAAATAACCCTAAGGCACCAGAACCCTTCTGATCTTGGAAGCTAAGCCGGATCAGCTCTGGTTAGTACTTAGACGGGAGACCACTAACAAATACCAGCTGCTGTAGGCTATATTTCAGAGGAGGGAACTGACAAAACCACCTAGAAAACCTTATGGGAGTGTCTTGAGTCAATAGGCGATTTGAAAGCACAACACACTCATACTATCCCTGGTCCCAGTCTGGCACCCAAAAAACCAGGAATAGGGAATGTGTGGCCCACCAGATTGTACTGGAGTGTAACTCTCACTATTGGGATTCACACGTCCCACAGCCCTGGTTTAAGCTTGATGCCACAACAGCAGTCTTAGGTTGCAGTCCTATTGCAATTTTACAGTGTGTAAATGCCATTACACAAGCAGCTCCACTTGGAGAAAGGTTGCATAAGGTTAGTATCTTATTCAGAATTCTGCATACTCTACTATAACCCTGTAAACCATTGTGCAACTGGTTGCATTGCCTAGGAGATGTCACAAGTGCAGCCCTCAGTAGTGACTGGGAAGCTGGATTGATTGCTGGGCAATGGAACATTGCACAGCCATACCATTTGTGGCACGGTTGGTTGCACACTGGCGCAATCCAGTAACTCCAGCATGATATGCTGGTGTAATTTTAATGCTACACAAATAGCGAACATGATCTTGGCCTATTAAGTTGTGTTAGTGAGTATAATATTGCAACCCTCCGTGTGATCTACAGAGCCTTGATCTCCAAGGCACAGTTCTCCTTTGAGCAGCCTGTCACAGGGCTGCAGTAGGTATACGGCAGTCTCCAATTTTTCTAACAATGGATGACATCCAGATAGAGACATAAAAATGTGTAAGTTACACTAATGCACATAGGACCAAAAAGTCCCCATTTAGCAATACAGGTATTCTACTGACAGTATCAGAAGTGGAGTTAAACAGTCAGCACGTTCCTCTGCACGTCGCAGAGTGCAGTTGTGCATTATGCACTTCTCTTGTACATCATGTATTATACACTGTACAACAGGAGTCAGTGACTGACATGTGTTGCATGAGGCTGCTCTTCTGCAGAGGGGTTGTGTAGTGCTTGCATACTGGATAGGGGGGTGATGGACTGCAGCCAATCTCTGGCTCAAAGCTTGGAACTGTTCCTTTTTTTGACTACAGTTCCCCAAAGTGGCTACAAGGACTAGAGTATTCTGAGAACTGTAGTTGAAAAAGAAAGGAACTCTTCCAAGCTATGTTCCGGTTGGCGGAAACCACCTTTGATTTATAGTAGGCCATTCCACACTAGACTGTTATACTGCTATTATTCCACTTTCAACATCCTATGGAATCCTGGGGTTTGCAGTTTAGAAAGAGACCTCTGAGGCCCCTCCCTAAACTGCAAACCCCAGGATTCCATAGGATGTTGAAAGTGGAATAATAGTGCTATAGCACTCTAGAGCAGAAATGGCTGTATCCCACCTTTCTCCCCAAATTGGGACTCAAAGTGGCATTTGGGGTTCAAGGCAGCATTTATAGCTGTTAAGCCCAATGAGAAGAGCAAAGGAATCTAGAAAAAAAAAGAAGAGGTCACTCATTTTCCTCTTGTGTTAGATCATCCTCACTCTGATCTCTGGCCCAGAAAAGCTGGCTCACAGTGTTGGGGAAGACTTCAAGATTTTCCTTCTCCTCTTCCCACAGAGTGTCGGAATACTGATATCAGCCATGCTGCATAGCGAGCTCCTCTGTGTGAGTTCAGACTAATGCAACCACAAAAGACACTGCCAAGTCCCACCACCTCTCATTCATCCTGACATGACCCTCGGTTTGGAGCTTCACCTTTGGTTGGCTAGAGGAGAGACCCAAAGGCAGAGCAGCGTTCCCAGAATGCCTTGGGAGGGGTGGAAGAGTGCCCAGTGGGGCAGCAGACATTGGAGAAGGAACAAAGCAAAAGGTATTGAGGATGGGCTTGTACATCCTAATGCACCAGTGTTACTGCAATGAATGGAGAGGGAGGGAGGGAGAAAGAAAGAAGAAGGCAATGAGCTGCTGCTCACTCCAAACTAGAACTTATAACCGGCACAATTCATAGTGCTGGCTATCATCACTATAGTGCCAGTTATCATCACAAGCTCTGTATGGCTCAGGTCCAGGTTATCTGGTGACTGTATTCTTCAATATAAGTCTACCCATGTTTTAAGATCTTCTAAGGAGGCCCTTCTCTCTCTCTTCCACCACTCCTATAGGTCAATGTGGTAAAAATGCAAGAGAGGGCCTTCTCAGTGACTGCTACCAGAATCTGGGACTCCCTTTCGAGAGAGGTTAGACTGGTGCCCTCCTTCCTATCCTTGAGTGGAAGCCAAGATGACTAAACTAAGGCTGTGGTACTTGGCCATATCACAAGAAGACATGACTTACTAAAAAAGACAATAATGCTTGGGAAAGTAGAAGGCAGTAGGAAAAGAAGATGACCACATTACAGATGGATAAACTTAGTCAAGGAAGACATGGCCCTGAAACTGCAAGACGTGAGCAGGTCGGATGAGGATAAGTGACTTGGAGATTTCTCTTCCACAGGATCACTAGAAAGCCATTTCTGCACTAGACTGTTATAGCGCTATTATTCCACTTTCAACATCCTATGGAATCCTGGGCTTTGCAGTTTAGGGAGGGGCTGGCTGGTCCCTCCCTAAACTGCAAACCCCAGGATTCCATAGGATGTTGAAAGTGGCATAATAACACTTTAACAGTTTAGTGCGGAAATGGCATAAGTCAAAGTCAACTTGAAGGGTAGGTAACAACAAAAGACCTTTTTCCTTTCACAGGCTTTTGAGTGCTGACTGCTCTGGGGGAAAGGGCTTTTCAGAATGTAGTATACCAGTGGTTCTCAACCTGGGGTCCGGGGACCCCTGGGGGTCCGTGGAGACTTCACAGGGGAGGAGGTCTGCAAAGACCTGCTGTTGGATATCAACAGCTGCAGCAGCAACAGAGACTTGCCCAACATCACCCAGTATCTGAGCGAGGAATTTGAATCCCAGTCTCCACAAGCCTTTAATAAATAAAGAAAGATTTGAATATTTAAATAAATATTTAAATCTTGAGTTAAGCCTTGAGGGTCCCTCGCAAAAAATATACTTACAGGCAGTCCCCAATAAAGAAAAGGTTGAGAATCACTGGACTATACTGCTTATTTCTCTCTTTTTAATGGTCATGCTTTTAACTGCTTTTAATTTATTGGTCAGTTTGGTTATATTTTTAACTTATATGTGAGATCGTTTTTAAAGCTACATCTATTTTAACTTTTGTCAGGCACCAGGACTCCCAGACTGGGAAACGGGCAGGATCGAAATAAATATAGTAATAATTTTGTTGTGCTCTCAGATGAAGGTAGGAAAATGGATGCTGCTGCCTGAAGCAATTGCTTCCTGGTAAGGGCCAGATGGGAGACAGCCTGCCAGCAAAACACGTAGTACTAATTGCGGCACTGCTGTCATTGCTACTTGCAGCTGGCTGCCAGCCCATGTGGGGAAGCACTAGAGGAAGCAAGGGACATTTTGCTGGTATGGGGGTAAAAATGAAGAGAACTACTGAATGCAATGAGAAAAGAAATAATCTTTTATAAAGCTCTCAACACCTTGATGCCCAAGTGGTAAGACAACCAAATTTTAGGGGCTCATATCCCATATGTTCCAAATTAATTCAGCCAGAATCAAAAACTACCCCATCAACAACTTAATCTCAGCTCTATACAGTCAGCCCTCCACATTTGCCGGTTTCACTTTTGCGGATTTGATTATTCACGGATTTGCTGCTGCCTCTGCTGCCTCACTATGCCATTTTTAATAGGGACTGCAAGACTTATGAGACTGAGAAACTGCAAACAAGGCTTGTAAGTCCCTATTAAAAATAGTGTGGGGCAGCAGTGAAGGTGGCAGTAAGCCCCCCCAGCCATCCACTTCTGCCTTATGAAGGAACCCTGATGCCTCAGAAGGAATCCATGGTGGGTTGAATATGGTGAGCATACTTTTTTGTGTGTTAAATATAGTTTGAGAGGGCCTAGAGTTATTCAGGGTTTTTCCATTTTCACAGGAGTTCTCTGCCCCTAAACCTAGTGAATATGGAGGGATGACTGTATTTTTCTTCATACAAAGCTGAGCCACAAACACTACCATCAATAAACCACAAAGAACAGTTTTGGCTCTGAGTCTGAGGGAACCCTAGCCAAACTGTCCACTAATGGGCACCCTATTCCATTAGAACAGTTGTTCCCAACATGTGGTACACATGCCCCCAGAGGTATGAATGAGGAGATTTAGGGGTATGAGAAAAAAAAATGAATATGAATAATGGCAGAAAACATATAAAGTATAAGCCATTCTCAGAGGACATCACAACTTGATATGGTTCTTGATTGCCCATGGTATTGGACAAAATTTTGAGTTAAGTCTTGGAGTTCTTGGCAATAAATTATATTTATAGGGGGTCCCCATTAAAGAAAATGTCAAGTACCACTGTTATAGACAACAAGCACAGATATGGTATCAGTCCTAAGCTAATGCCTCTGGCACACTTGCAAAAAGTTTCAAGCCCCTACATCTGATGGCACGAGAAGTATGCATTAGAGGACCCTGGTAGATGTACTTGGCTGCACTGGCAGAGCTCCAAGTGGCACTGAACACTTCATTCTAATCCCCCTTTTTTATTTCCCACAAAGTCCCATTGCAATGCTAGGCCTGGGGGACTGTGAAAAATTAAGTGTGGCAGTCTGATAGTACTTCATACGCCAAGCCAAAGAAAAATCTATTAACAGGGAGGCAGAACAGGGATCTGCAACATGCACTGGAAACTGTGCAAAGAAACTAGGTTCAGGCACTGATATTAACAAGAATCATGTGGCATTTCCCCCTACTCTCTACCAAAAAAAAAGCTAATTTATTATTTTCCTTTAGACGTCTATCAGTGTTTTGCAGTATACAAAGAAAGAAGGAGAAGTCTTTTGAAACCGTAGACTAACCATTTGATTTTAGCATGAGCTTTCCTGGCAGCCTGTGTAGTTTCCAGACCCAATCAGGAGTGCTGGTTTTCATCATCAAAACCATCACCATGTTGGGTCCAGTGTATCCAAAGAATAGCCTACTCTTGTACAAACCTGACCAAGCTCTGAGATTATCTTTTGTGGACCTACTTAACTGAATCATTCCAAGATCAATAAGGTTGGTAGGCACCAGAGAAGAAGCTATCTCTATGGTGGGGCCAATCTTGTAGGACCCCCTCCCCCAACTTTGAGAGCATCTATAATTAGTTTTCAGGCAGCTTTTTCTCCCTGGCTATTACATATTTGAAACTGTATTTTATTTTTGCTGTCTTATAAATAGTTTACATCTAAGGTGTTTTGTCTATGGGATTCATCTGTACCACTGGCCTATGGATGGGGGGGGCGATGAAGGCAGGCTGTCCTGGATGGCAATTTTTGGGGGGTCCCCTGCACGATGTGGCCATGCCCCCCATGCAACGTGGCCATTCCCTGCATGACACAGACCACCACGGCCCCTCCATCCCCCTTGCCCCCACCTCCCCACCCACATTCCAAGCTACGCGGCTGATCTGTACTGACTTTATGGTCATTTCCACACGACACTGTTATACTGCTATTATTCCGCTTTAAACATCCTGGGGAATTCTGGGCTTTGGAGTTTACTGAGGCCACAGAGCTCTCTGGCTGAGAATTCGAAATGCCCCTCCCTAAACTGCAAACCCCAGGATTCCATAGGATGTTGAATGTGGAATAATAGCACTATAACAGTGTAGTGCGGAAACGGTCTATGTTGTAAGCCTCACAAGGAAGGCTGGTCTTGAAAGGCAACTAAGAAATACATTAAATTAATAATATACAGAATGTCTCTTTTTACGTTATTTAGTTGCATTTATATTCCACCTTTCTTCTAATAACCTCAAGACAAGTGCCTGGCTATTCCTCTTCCTCTTTTTATCCTTACAACAATGCTATGAAATAGGCCAGGCTGAGACAGTGTGGCTGGCCCAAGGTCACACAATGTGTGCTAGCCAACACTCTAACCACTACACACGTGAGTGTATATCATTGTTTTTGATTGATTTTAATAGTTTTATTTTTCAGTTTGTTTTTTAGAGATGTCGTGAGCACCTTCCTTCTTATTAGAAAAAAGGGATACCAGTGGAAGATATAAATATAAAAATAAATTATATTACAAAGGTAATATAATAATGTATAATGTAGCCCTCAATTATTTATTATTCTTCCTTCAAAGAGGTCAACACAGCATATGCAATTACCTTTGTTGTTTCTAGATTTCATATCTTGTAATGGCTGTTCCAAATTAAGAGCCAGCCTGGTGTAATGGCTTAAGCACTGAAATACAGCCCTGGAGACCAGGATTCGATTCCCCACTCAGTCATGGAAATCCACTGGGTGATCTCGGGCACATCACACACTCTCAGCCCCAGAAACCCCTATGATAGGTTCACCTCAAGGCTGCCATAAGTCAGAAAGGACTTGAAGGCACAAAAAGAAAAACAGTCTTTCCTCTTTCTACATCCAGTCATACCTAGAGATGTGAAGGTCTGGAAAAAAAACAGGAAAATTCCGGGGGAAAAAATTATTTTTTTTCATTTTTTTCCAGAACCCTTTTTTGTTTTTTTTCCCCCCAAAAAATGGAAAAATTGAAAAAAGGAAGAAAATTGATTCTGGAATGTTTATTTTTGCATGATGAATAAAATCTTTAAGACAAGGCATTCATATATTCTCCAAATCATTTCTAAAAACTATGACTGAAACTGATACTGATAACTATAGCTCAGAAAATGAGTCTGCTTACATTTCATGCCTATTCACTGAAATCTTAGTCCCTCCCTCCTCCCTGCCACACACTTTTTCTCCCCTCAATTCTTTTTACGGGAATGTCTATTTGATACCGTGGAGAGGAGCTATAAATAAATTTCTTTGTTACTAATGTTGATGGTTTCTTCTGTTTTTAAAAAAATTGGTTTTTTGCCTGCTGTACAGTTCAGGAGACTGTTGCTCCATTTGTTACAAATAAAAATTAAAAAATAAATAAATAAAAGTGAATTCCATTTGTAATAATTGTTTGAATACACTGTATTTTTAATATACCAATTGTGATAATTTTATGACAAATCAAATTGCACATAGTCATATTTCATGTTCTTAAATTAACAGAGTGACTTTGAATCTGTAAAAAGTGCTAATGTGGCATTTTTTCAATTTTTCTGAAAATTTTCATTTTTTTCTAAAAAAAAAAAACAGGAAAAAATGTGTTTTGTTTTTTTTCCCCATGGCTTCAAAATTTCCAGAAATTTTACATCTCTAGATACCTCCACCAAAGGCAGGCAACTGTGGAAGGTCAGGGGGACCCTTTAGCCCCCCTGGAGGCCTATACCTCCTTCATACAAAAAAAAAATTGCCTCCAAACCCACTCTACACGGTGTTTTCACCATGTTCCACCATGTTTTAGGCAATAGGCCTTTTTAACAACAAGAAGTGAGTGGCAGTCCCTGTTCAATTCCTGTTTTGAAACAACACATCTTCCAGCCTGAACTGGCCCAGGTGGCAAAATGCCCCCATGCCCCCTTTAGGGCATTTAAAGAAAACAAAACTTTTTCTGATTTTTTTTTTAAAGAATTGACCCCTGAGGGCCCCTGGCCTTCACATACAAGGGTTTTGTGTGAGTGGAGCATCCTTCATTCCCTGCCATCCCCTTCATAAACTTTTACCCACATTTCTTGTCTCGCGTGATTGCTTGCTTGTTTAATATTTGTTATAGTCATACTGCGGAAGGGCTATACCACTTCAGCACTGTAACTGTAAAAGAAAGGAACGAATGAATGAAAGGTTCAGTCTGGTATCCAGAAATGTAATGAGGGAAGAAAGATGAAGGTAAATGTCAGTTGTTAAGGTCACACACACACCCATTCAACACACCACTGGTGCAAATGCCCAAAATACAAGAAGAACTGAGACAATGGTTATAGACGTGGGAATTTAACCCCTACTTATTTCAGAAACTCCCATGACAGGGAAAAAAAATTCACACCCTGCTCTGGGTTGTAAAAGGCCCAGCTAATTCCAGAAATTCACAAGTAATAGGAGGTACATCCTACAGATATTTTTAAAAATCCCTTTAAGTATAGGTACAACTCCCACTAAATTCCAAAGCTTTTGGCCAATCTGGAGAAGTCCTTAGCCCATCTTATGAACTGACAATTTTTTTCCTCATGCGTCAGGGACCAGTACCGTATCTGGGCATATTGGCTACAACTGTTTCTTACTTTCCTGGAAACTCACGGATCAGCAATCTATGACCATTTCCGCACTACACTGTTATTGTGCTATTATTCCACTTTCAACATCCTATGGAATCCTGGGGTTTGCAGTTTAGGGAGGGGCATTTAGAATTCTCAGCCAGAGCTCTTTGGCCTCAGGAAACTACAAACTCCAGAATTCCACAGGATGCTGAAAGTGGAATAATAGCACTGTAACAGTGTAGTGCAGAAATGGGCAAAGGCTCACAGGTTGGCACTGATCTATGGACATCACTTTCAGCGCATTAGACTGATAGATCATGCCCGAGCCTGGGTCATTCAGTGAGATTCACTGCTGAGAGGACAATGGAGCTCAGAACTCCTCAGTCTTCAATTCAGCACTCTAATCACCAAGTTGGTTTTCAAGTAGATCTTTCCCAGTGTTTCTGTAACACTTCTTCAACTAACTTAACATCACCCTAATATCCTGTGATGTATTTAAGTCTTTTATTCCAACTCGCAAGTCAAGTCTCAAATTGAGTCTCAAGTCTGGGGCCCCTGGTGTCTCTTCCAACTCTATGGCCCTTTTCGCACGGCATTTCTAAAGCGAAAGGGTCCCTTGAGCGTCGCGTAAATGGGAGGAGCGGTCCGTACGACGCACTCCCATTTACGCGACGCTCAAGAGCCGGACGCAGAGCGGACACGCACCTTTTTATTTTCGGCTGTAAGCTGAAAATGGTGCGCAGTCGCGCAATGCTCCCGGGGCCCGCGCGCACTTACCTGCTGTGCGGTGCGTCGGGAGCCGGGCCGGTTGCGCTTCCTGCCGCAGCGCTAGGCTGCAATTTCCAGGTTGCGCTGCGGTGGGAAGGGGCGGGGCGTTCGGGCGACACTTGCGCGACCAGGAAGCCGATGCAGAACTCAAGCAGCAGGGAAGCGGCAGCGTTTCTGCTGAGGCTTTTCGCGCAACCGCCACCCCCCACGTCCGCGAAAAGGTAAGGTGCGGAAAGGGTCTAAGATTCTATGATTCTAAGTCCTTGCAAAATAGTTTCAAGTCAAGTCTCAAAGCTGGGAGCCAACTTTATACCCCAATCCATATTCCAGAATTTCTGGACAGAATAAAATAAAGTCAGTTTTAACCATTTCTGTAATGCTGGCCTTCCACATTTGCGCTTTTGCCATCTGCACCTTTAGAAGTGGGGAATAGGATCTTTCTTACTCCCTCTTCCCAAAGCTGGAGGCTTTGTGTCAATGGGCATAAAAGAATCTGCAGCTCCAGAAGTGGGGAATAGATCCTTCTTACTCCCCATTTGCAACACTGGAGGCTTTTTTGGAAGTGGAGAATACGATCCTTCTTACTCCCCATGACTGAAGCTTCAAAAACTTTAGAAGAAAGGATCCTTCCTCCTCAAGCCCATTGCCTAACACATTTTCTATTCCCTTCTGAGATAATGCACACTGCACTCTGGGGGCAAGTCTTCCCTTCTGCTCTTACAAAAAGTTTTAGAAAGCTCCTCCTATATGCAGCAGGGACAAGATGCTGAGCCAACCGCAACTCTGCTTCAAGCCCGTTGCCTAACCCATTTCCTGTTCCCCCCTGAGAAATATGCCCAGGCTTTGGACTTGAGACAGATTATCAGGTGAACAGAAAGCAAAAAGACATGGAAGCGTTGTTCAAAGTTGCAAGGTTTCTGGATGAATGTGTTACTGAACCAAGGGCAGCAAGTTGGTCACTAAAATATACAAGTCACGAGTTAAATTGAGTCAGTGCATCATTTATTGCCAAATCAAGTCCAAGTCGAGTCACTGAAACAACTTGAGTCTGGCTTGAGTCCAAGTCAATGAACTCGAGTCTATATCACCGCTAATAACAAACCTGTGTAAAACAGACCAATTTAATTTAGGCACTTTCCAAGTCATAACACAGTTTCTTTGTACTCCTATGTCCCTCATTTCCCAGAATTTCTTGCTCTTGTTCATGCATCCATCACAGTTTGTCCCTATTTTTTTTTCCCTTTCTGCTTTGTTTTGTTATTTGAGAACTACAGCTCCAGGACTGGTTGCCAGATTTTTCTTACCCTGCAAGAGTCTCATTTAATAAAAAACAAAAAAACATCTGGATACAAAATGTGTTGTTCAAAAAAATTTGAAAAATACAATTTAAAAAAAGGAGCAGGGGATTGGATGTGCAGCTGGGGGAAAAAAAAGAATAAAACAAGGCAGTGAAGTAAGACACATGTTATGCATTGGAGACAGGGCACCGGAATGGAAAGTTCTAATAGCATGAGCATGCAGAAACCCTGGCGGAAGCTTTAAAAGCATTCAAAGATTACTGTAAACCTAGATCAAGTGAGCAGGGGGGCAGGGGAATGCTTGACAGGTACCACTTTGGGCAACGTAAGTTTGATGATGCAACAGAAACAGATAGCTTTGTTACTGAACCAAGGCAGAGCCATAAATGAATCACTTCTCTAGAGTAAATAAGGGTTTCTGACTCCTATGAAGAAACTACCACTGATAAAAGGGTGTGATAAAAC
This sequence comes from Cyclura pinguis, assembly GCA_030412105.1. Taxonomy (NCBI): domain Eukaryota; kingdom Metazoa; phylum Chordata; class Lepidosauria; order Squamata; family Iguanidae; genus Cyclura; species Cyclura pinguis. The sequence goes on along the minus strand of CM059606.1, from coordinate 11,554,590 downwards.
ACACTGTGTACACTTTCTGGCTTGCTGGTTTTAGTGTGGAGTATCTAATGTGATTGCTTGTAGTGAGAAAGACTGGTTTGATAAGGCATTTTTAATAACAGTTGTGTGTCCAAGTGAACACTCAGACCAGGCTATTGGACACTCAGTTGAGATAAATGTTCACATGCAATTTAATCAATGAATGGTGTAATTCCCATACCTGTTTCAATGCCTACTGCAAGTCATAGAAAACCAAAAATAAAACAATCCCCAAATATATCTTTTGTAATCCCAGATAAGTTGCATTTTAAAAGCCATTTTTCTAGGGGTTCTAGGGATATTTTTTAATTCAGGTATTCTATGGTAGGATGGGCAGGATAATAAATATTACTGGGATGTTGATCCATTTGCAGCTCTGTCTTGATTTTTTAAGAAAATTTTAAAAACCACTTTTAACACAAACTGAACATCAGAATTATATGTAGTAGAGACACTTCCATTCACGAATCTTTTTGAATGGAAGAATGAATACCCAGAAACAATTTCTTTCAAAATGCTCTGCTGCGTGACAACCAGGATAAAAGCTACGGAATGAGAAGACAACAAAGATCTAATCTTGAGGACACATCAGCAACTATGACAAAGCGCACATGGGCAAGAGTAACTGAGCAAATGGAAGTGTTTATCTGCATGTGACAGAGAAGTAATGGAGGAACGTGCCCATGCACACAAGCTGAGGTTACAAAATACGTAAGCACAGAAGTAAGACAGACGGTACTTCTAGCACAGTGGTTCTTAATGTTTCCTTTAACAGGAACTCCCTGAAAATATAATTTGTTGCCAGAGACCCCCAAGACTTAACTAACGATTTAAATATTTAAATTTAGATTCAAATATTCAAATATTTATTCTTTAAAGCCTTCTGGGGACTAGGATTCAAATCCCCACTCAGTCAACGGGTGACCTTGGGCAAATTCCTGTTGTTGCCACAGCTGTTGATATCCAACAGCAGAGCTTCACTGATCCCTTATGAGGGCTCCACAGACCATTCCCAGACCCCAGGTTAAGAACCACTGTTGTAGCAGGTTATGTTGTCTCTTTTCCCTCCTCCTTTTCCAATGTAGCTTGCATCAGCAATAACAGCTTCCAAAGCCTGAAAGACAGGGACTTGGCTGACCTCAGCACACACAGTCCCCAAGCCGCAGAATCTAAAGCATTGCTATCTCTTTTGCAAAGGCTTTAATGCAGACCAATGAGAGGACCCTCCTAGCTGACAACCAGCAAGAGATGCAGTTCAGACTGTGACCTCTCATCAGAAGCTCAAGAGCTTAAGGACAAGGTTCTTAAATAGCCACTTTCCTGGGACAAGTTTGGGTTTTTCTGGAGGTTTGCACCAATTATGGGTAAAGGTTATCAATGAAGAGCAGACAGAGAAAACAGAATGAGATGCCCTCAGTGAGCTACCCTCCTCCCCCATCCTCAGAAATCCCACTGCTTCCCCCTGCCTCTGGGACAAGTCAAAACCACCAAAGAAAGAGAAGGATCCACCATACAGAGCCAGGTGCAAAAGACATGCAGTTAGAATTTGAATGGCTGTCCTGAGCACATTCAGAGCTTGGAGTTTGTTTTCACTGTCAGAAATGAAATCAACTCAGAGACCTTTCAGACTTTTAAAAAAAAATTTTCAGCAGCCTCATTTAGGTGGGAAATCTGCTTTGCTCTTGCTATCATTGAACAACTGAGAGCTGCAAAACCCTTGCCTGATGACCTATTAAAAATACAGTAGACTCCAAGATCTATTGGCAGATCCCAATGTACCTTCTGCTCATCCCTGATCTGGCACAACCCCGAGCTTCATACAGGAGATGCAATTCAAGATGCCATTGTTGCTGTTGTTGTGTGCCTTCGAGTTGCTCCTATGGCAAACTTATCATGGGGTTTTGTTGGCAATTTTTCTTCAGAGAGGGTTTGCCCTTGCCCTCCTCTGAGGCTGAGAGACTGTGAATTGCCCAAGGTCACCTAACAAGTTTCCATGGCTGAGTGGGGATTTGAACCTGTGTCTCCCACAGTTCTAATCCAACACTTAAACCACTACCATCCTGGATCTAGGATGCTACTGCAGCATCCATAAAAACTGACTCCACAACCTAGGCTTAAATGCCCACTATGAAAGAGAGGCCACTCTACCTGCTGATACAAAGGCCCACCATCATCAAGCAGTTCTAAATAAGGAAGTTCTTTCTAACATATAACCAAAATTTGCTTTCCAGAACAAACGGTTGAACTCAAGATGCTGGGCCAGCCCAAAGACAGAGTAAGTAAGACCTCACAGTGGATCCCCAACTCATAGACCAAACTCACCCCTGCTTTATTAGATGTAAACTCTCTCCAAAGCCATGAAACTCATCACGTGACCTTGGAGCAGTCACTGTCTTTCAAGATGATCTACCTCACAGGACTATCGTGAGGATAAAGTGGGAAGAAACAGAGCCACATAGGTTGCCTTGAGCTTACTGGAAGTTGTTGTTGCCTGTCTTCAAATCATTTCAGATTTATGGTGACCAGAAAGTGAACCTATCACAGAGTTTTCTGGGGCTGAGAGTGAGTGAGGCACCCAAGGTCACCCAGTGGCGTGTGGCTGAGCAGGCAATAGAAACCTGGTTTCCAGGGCTGTAATCCAATTTTCAAAGCACTATACCATGATGGCTCTCTGACTACATTCTTACCTTCATAAAATCCTAGAATCTTAGAGCTGAAAGTACAGACAATATTCACTGATGATTTCCATCATATGCAGCTGGTCTGACTTCCTAGAAAGTGTTTTCAGATTGCTGTTAAAATGGGATGTGCTCTAAATTTATGGAGTAGGATACGGTATACATTGACATATAAGCTGAAAACACACAGCTAAATGTAAATTAAAAACATGAAACCGAATAGAGAACTGAATCAATCCTTCCCATTGCACTGTACCTATAAAGACCAGGAGGGAGGCAGCGAGACTCCACTCTAGGAATTCAGGGCGCTTTGGAAGGACCCAGCATACAATCGACAAACCCAGGGGATTTCAAGAGATGGAACAGTTCTTCCTGAGCATTGCTATTTGGCCATGACCCCATAATCAACTACACAGCACAATGAAAGTACTGCAAATTTAATGATCAGAAATGGTCTCACCATTAGTTTTAAGTAGCAGCCTAAGGCATATAATCCCCAGATGTACAGCTCCTACTTTCAGTATAAACTGAAAGCATACATTCATATTTTTAAAAAAACAATTACACAAGATCTTTTAATTATTTTCCCTGTGTAAACTTCAACAATTTCCAATTAAGGGCCTCTATCCCCTGGTCATTTCAATATTCCAGAAGCTGGAATTTTCTGTTACCGCTGAATATTAACAGAGAGCATAGAAGTGTCAAAATCCACCAGCCAGCATGGTTAGTGTCCATGCTGGATTGTGGTGTCTGGAAATTCCAGTCCAAAAAATTTAATATTTCTAAGTTCTGGTAAAGAGAAGGGAGTTCCAGCAGCGCAAGGCCACAATCCTGTCCACATTTTGCTGGGAAAGTACCCCAACGAATTCAGTGTGACTTCCTCCTGAATTGAGCTGCAAAATAACCTTGGGAGATACATTTAGATAAACTACTATTTCTCAGCTTCAGTTGTCCATCTGAAATACGGGCATACTAATACATACCTGGTGTATGTACAGAAGGTATAATACACACATCTTGTGTGCCTTCAAGTCACTTCTGACTTATGGTGACCCTAAGGCAAACCTGTGACAGGGTTTTCTGGAGCTGAGAGTGTGTGATGTGCCCAAGGTCATCCCGTGGGTTTCTATGGCCAAGCAGGAAATCAAACCCCCGACTCCTGGGCCAAAGTTCAATGCCCAAACCACTACACTCTGCTGGCTTTCTAACTCATACCTTAAAGGGCGGCAATTATTAAGATTAAGATGGCTGAGAAAATATACACACTTTTACACTTCTGTGCTGCCGTATTCTAAGTACATTACTAAGAGCAAAGCTATGCTTTCAGTGTGGGTCAATATATAACTATGGCAACCTTTTTGAACATCTCTTTACTTCAAGGTTTACTGGAATACATTTGTAGAAATTCTCACAAAATTTTAAACCAAGGGCAGAGAGGAGAACCAAACAGCCCCATAGTTCTGAGCATACTTGGTTGGCTGTGGAAGGCTGGGGGACTCCTAGGGAATGGCATGGAGCATCACGACTGGTTGGAACCCTGAACTCCACAGTGGACCACTTTGCCGCAGGTCCTACTTGTACACAAGGAATATTCGTCTTGTGTGTGTTTGTGTATGGACGGGTGGGTGGCTGGGCGTTTTCTAACCATAGTGTAAACTAGAGGCCTTTCTGTCCTACACTGTTATTGTGCTATTATTCTACTTTCTACATCCTGTGGAATCCTAGGGTTTGCAGTTTAGGGAGGAGCGTTTCGAATTCTCAGCCAGAGAGCTCTTTAGCCGCAGGAAACTGTAAACCCCAGAATTCCACAGAATGTTGAAAGTGGAATTATAGCACTATAACAGTGTAGTGTGGAAAGGCCCTAGGTGACAGGGGGTGCTTTGTTGTTGTTGCTATGTCCCTTCAAGCTGACTCCAAATTATGTCATCCTTCAGATAGGTTTTCTTGGCAACATTTATTCAGAGGTAATTTATCATTGTCTTCCTCTAAAGGTGAGAGCATGTGACTTGCCTAAGGTTACCCAATAGGTTTCCGTGGTGGAGGAGGGTTTTGAACTCTGTCTTCTCAAAGTCCTAGGTCATTTCCACACTAGACTGTTATAGTGCTATTATTTCACTTTCAACATCCTTCCATCCTTTCAACATCCTTTGAGGCCCCTCCCTAAACTGCAAACCCCAGGATTCCATAGGATGTTGAAAGTGGAATAATGGCACTATAACAGTCTAGTGTGGAAATGGCCCTAGTTTAATCTCCAAATCATTACATCATGCTGGTTCTCAACATGGAGTGCCAAGGAAGGCCTTCACACCCTTTCACACTATAGAGTTATACCATTATGATTCCACTTTAACTGCCATGGCAACATAGAATCCTGGGATTTGAAATTTAGAGAAGGGAAGGATATGAAAAATTCTCAGCCAGAAAGCTCTAGTGCCTCACCAAACTACAAACCCCTGCATTCTATCCAGTGCAGCCATGTCAGTTAAAGTGGAATCATAGTGCTATAATTATGAAGTGTGAAAGGGCCCCCAGTCTGATCTGCGAGTGCAAAGTCTAGTAGTGTTGTCACAAACTGAAACTATTTCTACTTTGAGAAGTGGCTTACAAATCTGTACAATCAAATAAACAGAATTGAAATTTAGAACTTTAAATTCCATTGATTGAGATTCTTATGACGGTAATTTTAGGTTTGCTTTTAGGAGTTTTTAAAGAGTACTATAACGTGTTTAAAAAAATTTTTTTTATCTTTGTATTGTTTTAACTGTTTTTATTTGTTAGTTGCCTTGGGAGCCCTTCTGGGCTAGGAGGCAATACAGTAACACTTTAAATAAATACATAATTGCATAAATAAATAAATGCACTTGCGGCTAGACTGTTGCTCAGTTTAGTCTTTCTTTCTGTTTTAACCATTCTAAGCTGTTCCATCTCCAGTGGCTTAAAGTCACACTTGATGGCTAATGAATGAGTTTACAAGGTTGACATGATTTTTAAAAATTAAACTAAGCTGGACTTTTTTTGGCAGGGGGATACTTGCCTAGCACTATAACTCAGCCAGAGAAGGGGTAAAGGGGGCAACAGGGACCACATTTAGCTTCTGAGCTATGGAGACTTCAGCCTTTATCACTGAACTTCTCCATCTGATTTCTGACACACTGTTAGGAATCTCTCTTCCAATGAAACACATCTTAAAATTCTAACAAAAGTCAAAATAATAAATCCATATACTACAGAAAGCTGGGGATGGTGGCAGGTATTATATCACACACATACACCATTCCACTTTAGAAATGGTGGCTGGCATAATAAAATATGCACGTGTTGTAAAAATGCATAGGGAGGGAGAATCAAAGCTAGATCTCCCTAGCATGTTCCAGAATGTGGAGAAGGGACATTGGTTCTCTTCCATCTAAAATGTGTCCAGATCCTTAAATGGAGGTGGTCTTGTAAACACCAGCTTGTCTCAGATGAGTAAATATCCCCTTCAGATAACCAGCCATAGAAGCATTTGAAAACTGGAAGGAAGCTGGTACTTTTTTTTTCTTTTAGACCACTCACAAATGTGCCAGCATGTATGAGCTGGCAGAACAGGAGCATCTGGGATGCTGGGGAAGGGGCAAGACGATTGGCCATTTGCTGCAAGCCAATGTGACATAACAGAATGAGGACTTGGAAGGGCAGCTATGAAGGAACTAGACAAGATCCTGAAGTGCAAAGATATATCATAGAATACTAAAGCTAGGATTGTCTGTACTATTGTATTTCCAATTTCTAAAGGGTTCTGAAGGCTAGACAGTGAAGAAAGCTGATAGGAAGAAAATCTACTCATTTGAAATGTGGTGCTGGAGAAGAGTTCTACGGATACCCTGGACTACTAAAAAGACAAATGAATGGGTCCTTGAGTAAATCAAGCCTGAACTCTCCCTAGCCAAGCAAAGATGACTAAACTGAAATGGTTATACTTTGGCCATATCATGAGAAGACCTGACTGAGAAGACAATAAAGCTTGTTAAGGTAGAAGGCAGTAGGAAAAGAAGAAGAATGAATTAAAGATGTATGGACTCAACCAAGGAAGACACATTCCTGGTCACCGTAAGCCAAAGTCAACTTGACAGCAGTTAAGAAATGGATTAGGATTCAAGAGCCAAATTTAAATCTATGATCAATCACAAAGGGTCCTATCTTTTGGGCTAACTAACCTCAAAAACATTATTGTGAGGCTAAAACAGAAACACAGGGGAAAACATGCATGCTGCCTTAAGCATCTCAGATGAAGGGTATGAGAAAAATGAAATCTGCTGGTGTTAAGCCCTCCCAAGCAACATCCCTCTGGCCCCATATCCATATGCCTTCCTACAGATAGCAAAAACTGACTCATTTCAACAGGACTGAGGTTTTTTTGATTGAAGAAAGCCCTTTTTTTTCTCATAAAGCTTTGTGCTGTGTCATGTTGTTTATTGGCTTTTTATCCTGCTGTTTCAATATTCAGGTGGCATGTATTTGATTTTTTTTTTAAAGTGTTATTCCCTACCATCCCCAGCCTCTCATCCGTGATGGTATTACAAGTAGAAAAGCAAGGGTATGCATGGTTGGGAATAAATAAAATATTATTCCATTGTTTTCTTTGCATCGCAGGTTTGGAAGTTACCTATTTTTAACTATGTAGGATGTTGGGCAGAGGTGGATCAGGGAGATAACTGCTCTTCGGAGTCTAATTGCTTTGAAAAACCAAGTGCTGATGGAAATTAACACATATACACAAAGACTTGCACACGCCAATGTTTGGTTCACTGCTTATTACTGTAAGGCAGAATAGAATCACCTAAGGATTTCTTTTTCCTTCCCTGCCAATATACTGTACATATGAAGTAGGTGGATCCTTTGGGATCATAATGGAGGCCCCCAAGAGAGCTGGTGATGTCACAGATAGAGATGAAAAGTCCCAAGCTTTCTTCTTGTCTCTCTGGTATGGCCACAAATATTTTAGGCCACCCACAAATATGCAGACATATGTGAGCTGGCAGATTTAGAGTACTGGAGATAGGAGGGGGTACATAGGACATTAGCTATGAGCCAGTGTGACATAACAGACTGAACAATGGATTAGATTTCAGGAGCTGTTGTTGTTGTGTGCCTTTTTTTTTTTATGGCAACCCTAAGACAAACCCATTACAGGGTTGTCTGGGCTGAGAGTGTGTGACATGCCCAAGGTCACCCATTGGGTTTCCATGGCAGACCAAGGAACTGAGCCCTGCTCAATGCTCAAACCACTACACAATGGTGGACCCAAGTTCAAATGTGCGGTCAGCCACAAAGATCTCCTGAGTGCATAGCCTGGAGGCAAATCCCTGTCGTTCAGCCTAGCCTACCTCAAAAGGTTGTTGTGAGGGCAAAATGGAGATGGAAGGGAGACTATACTTGCTGCCTTAAGCACTTCAGAGGAAAGGTAGAGACAATATATCAGATACAGGCAATTAAAGGTCTCAAATAAGCATAAAATCCAAAGTGATATACAAGGAGGAGCAAAGGGAGAGAAAGATTATAGAAGGTGGGAAAATGAGTGAAAACAACCAAGAGTATTGTGGCACCTTAAATGCTAACATATAATAAATTATTATAATAAATCCTTCATCTTTAAGGTGCCACAGGACTGCTTGTTGTTTTTGCTGCAACACACTTCCATGGCTACCCCTCTGGAGACAATTGTAATGACCCATAAGGAGCTAGTTAACACAGAAGCTGAGAGAGAAAGGAGCTATAGCCCTCTGGAGACAGTCTTGGAAAAGGAAATTTGACAGAGCAGGAGATGGGAAGGTGTGTAAAATACCTTTCCTCGGCTTTCTTTTGTTAAGTACTTTTGCCCATTTTTTCCCTCCTGTAACAGGGGATGGAGCAATCAAAATCCCCCTTTCTCTTGCAAGATATCTGTCCATTTTCACTGCTTCTGTCAGGCTTTAATCCATTTTTTCCCCAAAAAGGGCACATGCAGCCCAGTCTTTGATATCAAGCCAGTGAGAGTGTTTATATCCCACTCTACAGCACAGAGCATTTTATAAATTGTTACTCCTTCTCCAGATGTGTTGTGTTGGACTACAACCCCTATTTTCCCCAGCTAGCACAATCACGCTGGCCAAAGGCGATAGGGCTTGTGGTCCCACCCCTCCAGAGAGGCCCTGGTCGAGAAAGGGTGCATGTTTGGGTTAGTAGTAGTAAATCCGTCCCTCCTCCCCCTTGAGTTCAGTGAGACTAATTTTTACTCCAGTCTCAATTCCCATGAGCAAACAGCTGGCTGTGTTTGAACTGAAGCTCCCTTCTCAGGTTATTAAACCTGCTTAAATTGCCATTAACTCTGCAGTTGCTGATGCTCTGCCCAGCAAGCCCCAAACAGGAGGTCTTCCTTTGCCTGCAAGCTTCTTCAGGCTCCTCTGAGATTAACCCTATGGGGTTGAACTATGGAAAGATCCCCAGTAGCTGCAATTGCTTCCCTCACCTCCCCAGCTACATGGAGAAAACCCTGAAATGGATTTTTTAGAGGCCCTGGAATGGATTTTATGGAATCTAAAAAGAAGATACAGAGAAGGAGAGGAGGTTGATGTGGACTGTGTGAAAACCTACATATTGTATAAATATGTGTATGTGCCTTCAGGGGCCTAAATATCCTTAAAGCTTAAAGATCCTATCTGACCCTGGAAGCCAAGCAGGGTCAGCCCTGGTTAGTACTTGGATGCAAGACCACCATGGAATACCAGCTGTTGCAGGCTGTATTTCAAAGTAAGGGACTGGCAAAACCACACCTGAGTATTCCTGGCCTAAGCAAACCCTATGAAATTCATGGGGTTGTCATATCTTGGCAGGTGGCATACACACGTACAAGCCTATCAACCTATGATGATCCCATGAAATACACACATATATAAAAAGCCTGGGACTTTTGATTGGGATCTATATGCAAATTCTATGAGAGAACAAGAGACCTGGAGCTGGATTTAGAACATTACGGAATAAACTGTTTGTGTCCTCTACTTAAGAGAACTCCTGAGAGCATGGAGTCCATTTAGGAAGGAAGATTCATAAGCCTCCAAGATCTTACAAGATTCCCATTTGCAATTTCAGAAAGGATTCTATCAGCAGGCCCCAGAATGAAAACGCTGTTTTCAAGGTGGCTGGGGAGAGGGTAGTATCCATGAAATCAGCACTGTTGGAGTTCCAAGAAATGGATTTTCTTCAAGACTAGAGGCCATCCAAGGTATTTTGCTGCCTGAGGCACAGAACAAGACAGCAAGCCTCCTACTTCATAAATTCAAGTGGGCTAGTAACCGAAATCTTATTGGACCACTGATTAGAAGCCAACATTCTTCACTACACTTGAAGGCCAGTGGGACTCGTTGGGGAGGGCAGGATAGACTGCATGGCATACCCAAAAAGAACAGAAAATCTTGAATTCATTGCCTACAGTTTATTAGACGAGTCCTTGTAGATTCCATTTATAGACTGGGCAGTATTTCGTAGTCCCGTTAGAGTATCTTTGTAGGGCACATAGGTGAATGTACTTTATAAATGGATTTGTGATGCATAAGATTAATTCTTAATCGGATTCTGTAAGATATTTGCATACATCTGAGTTATATTTTATAATTTTGATGGGACAGTTTATGGTCAGATTTTGCCTAGGAATATAATAACCTGTAACACGGTGAACTGCATGGCTTACACCCCCACCCAGAGCTCTGTCCTCCAACACCTTGCCATTGCTGCTCCCCGTGCCGTCCCCTTAATAGCTGCCGCCTGAGGCCGCTCCCGAATTTCCCTGGAGCCCGGTTCCTTCGGGCCTTTCTCAAGGCCCCGCCAGCTCATTGTCCCACCCCACGCCTCTCGTCTTAAAAGGGGGCTCCCTCTTTGGACAGGCCTTTCCGCAGTGTCCTCCGAGGGCTTTCTCGGTGTACCTTCTCGGCCGGCCTTTTCCTGCGCCCTTCCCCGCCGCCCCAGTCGGCCAACTCACCCAGAGCGAGGCAGAGCAAGAGGGAGATGGGTCGCGGGGTCGCCATGCCCAGAGGGGTTCTGATCCAGGGTGCGCCCCCGAACCCCGATTCTCGGAAAGCGCAGCCAAAAGGGAGGGAGTCCAAATCCTCGGCCGGCGCTCCTGCCGCCCTTTGGGAGCACCAACCTCCCGCCGTCAACAAGACAGCCGATCCCGGCGAAAGAAGCTTCCAGGGAGAGGGTATTTATAGCCCGAGGGGCTTAGCAGCAGCCGCCCAAGGAAACCCGTGCGCGCCTTGGAATGTCCCAGCAGCCGGATGCACCTGCCCGGGCCTCGGATACTCGATCCCGGTGGCGGCGAGGGCGGCGACAGGGGGCGCTCCGTGCCTAGTGGCCCCGACGGCAGCGGTCAGAGCCGCGGTTGCCCCTTCCGGCCCGCTGCGGCGGCGATGGGACCGAGTCGGGGACGGAGAAGGCGCGCAGAAGCCGGGAAGGAGTCCGTCTGGCGGAGCCATAAAACTTCGGATGGGCTGAGTCAAAGAGAGAAGGACGATCGGATCCCTTCTCTTCTCCTTCCTCCTCCTCTTCTTCTCCTCCACCGATCCAGGGTTAGAGGCGAGTCCTGCTGGGAGATGGATCGTCTCGCTCGCTCGGTGCGGTCTCTGGCCGATTTTTTTTTTCTCTCCTCCTCCCAAGGTCTTCCCGGTCGTCCTTTCGGGCTCCAAGGCGCGCCGACGGGAAGGAAGGCTCCAGAGGCTCCCTGGCTCGACACGGTGGCGGGGTCCCTCTCCTTAGCTCCGGAGTGGCTTCGGGCTCGGCATCGCTTCCTCGCGCTTCCTCCTCCGGAGGGCGCAGCGCACGAAATCCCCGCGATCGCGCCGAGTCCGCGCAGCCCGCCGCGCGCGCAAAAGGAGGAGCTACCGGCCGCCGCCCCCACGGCGGGCAGGTGCCTGCCCCGGGCTCCAGAGGATCGGATCCATCGGCCGGGGGGGGGGTGTGTGCACGGGGAGCCTCCGAAGCCGGGTGGGTGGGTAGGAGGGCGCGACCCAAAGCTCCAAAACCCTTTCCTAGCCTAGAGGGAAGGAATCGATTCGGGACACGGGGATGCAGATGCACGCTGGCTTGCCCGCAAGAAGAGGGGAAGGGAGGGATCGGGGCCGGTCGATCTCCAAAGGACTCTCCCTCCTTCCTTCCTTCCTTCCTTCCTTCCTTCCTTCCTCTCCTCTCTTTCCTTTGCTCTCCTCCCTCCTTCCTTCTCGCCTAAGTCCGCCTTTCCTTCCCTTTCGGCTCTTCCTTAGCCTTCCTCGGCAACGCGCGCCGCTGCGGCAGAGCCGGGGCTGACTAGGAAAGCTTTGCGCTGGCTGCTGCGGCTGCCGTTGCCGGAGAGGGCGGCTGGGAATGAATCAAAGCGTGCGCCAGGCGGAGGGGGAGGGCGCAGCGAAACTTGATGCATTGCAGCAGCGGCGGCGGCGAGCCGGAGAAGTGGCAACAGCGGCGGCGGCCCAGAGGAGCGGGCTCCAAGGTTGGGAGGGGGCGCCCCCCGAGGCGTGGGGCAAGCCAGAGGAGACGGGGAGATGGGAAGGCAGGGCCGGACGAGGAGGAGGAGGAGGAGGAGCAGGACGACGCGCGCCCTTCCCCGCCCTTCTCCAAAATCGGGCGATCCACGGGGTGGGGAGGCATCGGCAACGCGAGGAGGCGTGGAAGGGGTGGGAGAGCGGGAAGGAAGCGCGCAAAAGGAGATGAGGCGCACGGAGGAGGGATGCGTCACTCTCTCTCGTTCTCTCTGTCTCTCTGCAGCGGAGGCCGACGGCCCGTCCCGAGTCGTGCCCCCGCCTCCGGCGCTTTTTCACAGCCTGGGCGTCACGCCCACGCGTGTCCCCGCCACCTGCGCGCTTCAACCGTGGATCCCGCCACTTCGAAGCTAGTTTAAAAATGATGGGCAGGGAGGCGTTCAGACCACACCGGAGGAGAAGTATTTCCAACAGGCACCTGGTCAGCATTCTCGATTTTTGAAGGACGCTCTGCACGTGGTCAGGAGCACGACTGTCGCGGGGAGGGCATGTGGGTCCAAGGCCGGAGGCTTGAAAGAGGTGGCGATAGCCAGATCCCAGATGAGGTATGAACATCGCCAGGGTCATGATTATCTTGTTCTTTAAAAAGGGTGGGTGGGGGGAATCAGGGTGTCTTACAACTTTTTTTTTTTGGCAAAGACTGTAAAACTAATCAGGCTATAATATCAAACTACACCTACCTGCACCCTAGCAGATCACAGACATTGTTCAGATACTTTCAACCAAACCATTCGCATCCTGTGTCAAATGATAATTTCAGGAGGCCTTCCCCCCAACAAAGGATGCATCAGATTGCATCAAAAAGGACTACGAAGAGGTCGCTGGGTTAAGTCCCTTTTTCACAGCTCAAATTCCTTATTTTGAAAGGCGAGAAGGGCCTCACATTGGCAGGGAAGCAATTATTAATTTTGCGTACTTGCCGAGAGGGGCAAATTACTTTCCCCGTCCATTATCATTGAAACCTCTTCGAACAGGAAGACTCTTAGAAGCACAAGGTGTACTTAGAAGAACCCTCCACGTGTTCTGTGCGGCTTACTGTCAAGTCAGCGAGCATAGAATGGATGGATTGCAGACAGCCTTTCTTCTCCCTGGAAGGGCTCAGCATTAACAGCTGCCCTAATATTTCTTCATTCTTGAACACTGGGTACACCTCTGATTAGTAATTCCTGAGGAAATTTGACTGTATCAGTCTCAATGGTGCTGGGAGAATAGGCAACTGTTAGACTGCTCAGCTTTTGTTAACCCAATGGAAGAAAGGTGTCAGCTTTTCATCAAGCATCTGGATAGATTGGACTGGACCGGAGTGAACAACTGAGGAGGGGCCAAGGGGTCATTTCCCCCACATATATCCACCTAGCAGGCTGCACCGGTGTGTTTGGGTGTGCCAGAAGTCACACAATATTATTTCTGCCTGCCATTTTGGCCGATTTGGGGATTTTTTTTTATTATGATGATGAGGACAGCTGCAGCATTTGCAGATGGTTTGGGGTGCTTTTGGAGAGGTTTCAGGGGGGGAAATGCCCCCAAACCAGCCCCACATATATTTCTTTTTTAAAATTTTTGGGGGCTGCAGGCTCCCAGAGGGCTTTAGGAACTGCACAGAGGTCCCAAGGACTGTGTGTGGCCTGAGAGTCACACTTTGCCCATCTCTGGACTAGACCGCAATAACCTGTTCAAGCATTTTATTCACCTGCCATGCTCACATAGGGGCAGTTTAGGGGCAGTAACACCCTGAATTTTTTTCCTTGTTCATCTTCCAGTGTGGTAGAACAATAAATACTTCACGGTGTTGAGGTGGCTTCTTTATTCCCTATTCCTTCTTTGGGTGAATCTTTGAAACGCAGCTCACTTGTTCATCTAAATAAGGAGCTGAATTGAAATGTGTTTACCCCAAAATCAGTTTTTAAACTGCACCACATTGCATATTGCCATGTTCAGGAAACTCTCTGTGATTTTTTTTTTCAAAGCTGTTCTTTTCAGTCTGTGGACTTCTTTAGGAAATTCATACAAACGCATAGGAGCTCCAAATGACCATCAAAAAGGGAAGGAAATAGATCTCTGTACCCCAGAATAAGGTGTGAGCAACTCCAAATCGTACACACATAACATTTCTGAAACTCTTTGTACAATCTTGGGTTCAATTCAGCAAAGATAGTCCAAGTTAATAAGGAACTGTGCCAGTACTCTGCAGAATGAGCTACCTAAAAGCATACAGCTTTTCATGAGACCCTTCTACACTATACAGTCATATCATTGTGAGTCCACTAACTGCATGGCTGCATCGGATGGAATCCTGGGGCTTATAGTTTAGTCAGGCACTAGAGCTCTTTGGCTGAGAATTCTGAGTCCCCCGACGCCACAACTGCAAATCACAGGAATCTTAGATGGAACCATGGCAGTTAAAGCGGAATGGCAACACTGTAGTTGTACTCTGTGGAATGGCCTCTGTTTTGTGGAAGCTGTAGTTTTCATACCTCAGCAGCTGATCACCAACTAATTTTGCATTCAGAAAGTCCCCAGCTAAAGCCTTTTCAGTTACCATGTGATGGGAAAGACATTCCTCTACTTATGAAAGGAGAACCATTCCCAGTAAGAATAGATAATCATCTGTCCCACTCCCTAGTGCAGTAACCTCCCAGACATTTTGGACTGCCACTTCCATCAGTTTCAGGTGACATGACGTGGTCAGTGATGAATAGAATTGTGGTCTAAAACATCTAGAAGGTGCCACATAGAATCATAGAGCTGGAAGAGACCACAAGGGCCACTGAGTCCAACCCCTGCCATGCAGGAACACACACTGAAGGCACCCCTAGCAAATGGCCATCCAGCCTCTGTTTAAAAACCTCCAAAGAAGGAGACACACATATTCCACTACTAAACTGTTCTTTTGGTCAAGAAGTTCCTCCTCATGTTTAGATGGAATCGCTTTCCCTGAAGTTTGAATCCATTGCTCCGTGCCCTAGTCTTTGGATTAGCAGAAAACAGGCTTGCTCCATCTTCCATATGACATCCTTTCAAATATTTAAACATAGCTGTCTTGTGACCTCTTGACCTCCTCCCCAGGCTAAACATACCCAGTTCCCAAAGCCGCTTCTCACAAGATTGCATGGTTGCCAGGCCTTCTACCATTTTGGTCACCCTCCTCTGGACACATTCCAGCTTGTCAATATCCTTCCTGAACTATAATTGCGTGGGTTGAAAAGGCCTCTGGGACAAGGCACCCTGAAGATACTGAGCAATGTGAATTCGAATCACCACCTGGGAATATGAAACCAGCCAATGATAGTTTCTCTGGGCTGATCAATCAAATCTACAAAGATGTGATCTTGTATGCTGAGCATCAGCCACACGTTCTCTGCCTTCCCGCTGGTTCTCCTCTAGCTGCTTGATCTGTCTAAAATTCTCTAGATTTCTGACCTACCTTTGTTTGAACATCCCTAGAGAGTCAGTCGGCGAATCAATGTGATGTAGTGATTTGAACATTGGACTATGACCCTAAAGACCAGGATTCAGTTCCCTGTTCTGCCATGGAAACCCATTGGGTGACCTTGGGCACATCACACACACAGCCCCAGAAAACCATGTGATAGGGTCACCTTAGAATTGTCCAAGGTCACTAAGACCCAAGTCAGAAACTACTTGAAGGCACACAACAGCAACAACAGTATGCCTCCTGACAGTTAGTTTTGCAAGGCAAATGTATATGCACACTAGCTTAGCCTAGCCTCACTGTGAGTACGAAGTGAGTGGATCAGGCTCCATCTTTTCTGTTCTGCTCTTGTGCCCTGCAAGTCAGCTCCCAGTCTCCTTTGCCCCGTCAAGAACAGCAACCAAAGCTTTCAAAGCTCTCCTTTGATTCCATCAGCTTCTCTGGCACAGCTCCTTTGTCCTTTAGACGCTGTCACGGCTGTGATGAGCTGTGAGTGCTGCTGGCAGGATTGGGAATAGGGGGGAGACTGGGGAGAAAGACACTCTCCAGACATTTTGTTGTTGCTGTTAACTGCCAACAGCCCTGAATTTGCAACACCCGAACCAGGCTAGGGCTCTTGCAGGCAGAGGTATATCTAGGGTGGGGCAGGTAGGGTATGTGCCCTGGGTGCCAATGCTGGGGAGGGCACTAAATAGCTGAAGATTTAGTGGTGGTGGGGTGGAGGAGGACAAGGAGCAGTTGGGTATGAAGTGGGGAGGGTGATGGGGGCGTTTCACCCCTGGCAGCAATGTTTTGGGGGCATCTCAGCTCGTAGCCACGCCCCCGCATGTCGCAGCCACACACCCACACACCGTGGCCATGCCGTCCACACCATAGCCCCTCCGGCCCCTCCACACACTCTAAGCTTCACCACTGACAAGGAGAAGGACGAGGAGGAAGTATCCCTGTAAGTAGGGGCGCCACTTCCATGCTTGTGCTAGGCACTGTTTATACTAGATACGCCTCTGTTTGGAGGTCTCTCTTTCATTGGGTCACTGTAAGTTGATGTTGACTGGACGGCAAGAACAGCAATAAAAGGTATGCAAGTAGTATTCAAATCTAGTTAAATGTCTTTCCAAAAACCAACATGTGAGAAAGGGGAAAAAGAAGACGGCCATTTTCATTAGTGAAATTGATAAACTTGTACCATGTTATGGAGAACTTGGAGTGGTCTTGGTTATCTGCTTCAGCCTTTATTCTTTTGGATCCTCTATTGCAGTAGTTCTCAGTGTGAAGTCCAGGGACCCCTGGGGGTCTGCGAAGCTCTCACAGAGGTCCACAAAGCCCTGCTGCTGGACACCAACAGCAGCAGCAGAACAGGGACATGGCAGTGGGGGAGTTGCGGGTGCTGAAACTGCTCCCTCATTTGCAAATGAGGGAGCAGTTTAGGCGCACGCACACGTGCCCCACTGCTCTGTCCCTGATGAAAGGGACATGGCAACAGACGTGTGTGCACACCCAGACTATGTAGCTGGAGACCAGGGTTTGAATCCCCACTTGACCATGGAAACCCACCAGGTGACCTCAGGACAAGGCACATATTCTCTCAGCCTCAGAGAAAGGCAGAGGCAACAAATCTTGCCAAGAAAACCCCCATAATAGGTTTGATTTAGGGGCACCATAAGTCAGTTTTCAAAGGGAAGAGACATGATGGCTAGAATAAAACCTCACCCCATCAGGGTACTTTGTTGTTGTGTACCTTCAACATGCTCTACACTGTTTTTAACAGAGATTTCTAAGTCTTGCCTTGCATTCACAATCTGTCTGCAAGCCTGATGAGATTGTGAGAGACTGCAAATGCGAGGCAAGGCTTGTAAGTCCCTATTAAAAATGGCATAGGGCAGCAGCACAGGTGACAGCAAACCCTGCCAGCTGCCAGCTCCTGTCTTGTGAAGAAACCCTGCCCCCTTGAAGGCAGAACTGGGCTGCTGGCGTGCTCCCCGCCATGGATTCAAATGTATTGTGTACTGTACATTTGAATCCAGGGCAGGTTGAATCTGCAGATTGTACATTTTTGCGTGTGTTACGTATGGTTTGGGGAGCCTAGAGATGGTCGTGGTTTTTCCACTTTGGCCAAGATCCTGCGCCCCAATCTCTGCAAACATGGAGGGACGACTGTAGTCACAAGCGATCGATCAGTTGCAAAGGAGAAGCAGATAACTTTTTTAAAAGTTTTTGCCTGGGGACAAAAGCTGAAAGACTCAGTACAAAGCTGAGCCGAGGAAGCTGTTGTCACCGAAAAGACCCACCCTAATCACCACCCATCAGCTCAGAAGGAGGGAGGACGTGGAGTTGGCCAAAGTTCAGGCAGGTTCAGCAAAGGAAGTGGCCATGTTCGCTGAGTGATTCTGAGAGTTGTAATCCAAAACGGTACCTGTCCGAAGCCCTGGTACCAGTCTGTTGGCTTTGACCTTGATGGCTTAGGACCAAGGTATTTATCTGTTTATTTCAAGGATGGGAAACATAATGACCCTCTGGATGTTATTGGGCCACAGCTCCCGCTGTTCTTCACTATTGTTTTTGCTGATTAGCATTGCTAGGACTTGCAGTCCAACAATAAACATCTGGAGGGCCGCAAGGTTCCCATTCTTCATTTATTCATTTTTGTTGTTGTGTGCTTACAAGTTGTTTCGGACTTATGGTGGTCCTAAAGCGAACCTATCATGGGGTTTTCTGGGGCTGAGAGTGTGTTTGTTCCCAAGGTCACTCAGTGGGTTTCCATGGCCAAGCAGGGAATCGAACTCTGCTCTCCAGGGCCACAGGCCAATGCTTAAAGTACTACACCACCTGGCTCTGTTTGGAATTCTGAGCCAGAGACCTCTGGTGACACATCAAACTACAGACCCTACGATTCCATAGGAAATTACAATGGCACTTGAACTGGAATCACACCAATAATACTGTTTAGTGTGAAAAGTACCTGAGTTTAAAATGCAAAAGTAGTTTACACTTAATTAGCAAGACACAGAGGAAAGGGTAGGAACTTGCATTTTCCAGTAGGTTCATGCAAGAGCAAACTACTGCAGCCTCTCCTAGCTTGTCTGTTCTTCTTCATTACTTTTTGTCCTCTTGACCACACTCTCACCTGCTTGGTCACCTATCTCTCACTTTTCATCTGTGAAATGTTGGAAGTTATGCAGTCTCAGCACTGGCGCTCATCAAAGTCAGAAGTGCAAAACAAACAAGTCAAAAGATGCAGATCCCATCGTCTTCTGCAAAGCACTGAAGCTTGCCTTTTACGCTGCGTGCCTCCTTTATCCTCTCTTTGGCTGACATCAGAAAATGAAAGAGGAAATCGTTTGAAGAGATACATAATTAAATGCTTCTTTTTGTGCTTCGTAGGCCTCACGCTCCCCACGGGCAGCTGCTGCGCACACACGTGGCTCCCTGAAAATGTCCACACCCGCTGCAGGATGGTAAATTTTTCAGTAGCTTACTCAAAACCTCCTTGCAGGAAGAGGATGAGAATATGGTGGCTTTCCTCCCCAACGCTCTTCCCCATCAGGTGGGCTTTCTAATCCCCTCCTTCTTATCAGTCATTAATTGACAACAGAGTCAAGACCCACCTGACTCTGCTGAGTCAAGGCGGAAGAGAGAGGACAATTCAAGGAAGGTTGCTTAGAGGAGAGAGAAGAGCCAGGGAAGCTTATGTCATGATGTAGCTGTGACACAGATAATATCTCTTGCTGCAGTACCAGCTTACTCTGCCTTGTTCTATGAACCTCTGTCATTTCACTACTGGGCTCTTCTTATTCCTTCCTTGCTTCCTTCCTTGCTTCCTTGCTTCCTTGCTTCCTTCCTTCCCTCCCTCCTTCCTCCCTTCCTCCCTCCTTCCCTTCCCTTCTCTCTCTTTTCTTTTCTTTCTTTTCTTTTCTGGTCTGCATAATTTTTGGGCTGGACAAGGAAGTAATAGGGTGAAAAATATGAGCTGGGGTGACAGGGGGAAATAGTTGTTTAATTTAAGTCAATCTTCCATATTTGCCGGTTTCACTGGCATGGGTCTGATTATTTGCGAATTTCTCCAACCCCTGCCACCCTCCTCCAAGTGCTTCTTTTCGAGAGGAACCTTCCCTCTGAGTGGTTCTCATCAGACCGTGCAGCCCTTTGAAAACCCACTTCTGATCCTCCTCCACCATCAACCGCTTCCTGGCCAGTTAAGGACAGCTTGCAGCCTGATTTCTTAGCACCACAGACCTGAAATTTAGGGGGGAGTGTTTAAAATTCTCATCCAGAGAACTGTAGGGGCTCACCGTACTCCTTAGTCCCGGATTCCATAGGAGGTGCTCATGGCAGCTAAAGTGGAATCATGATGCTGTAATTATGCAATGTGAAAGGGCCCTAAATGTGATATGCAGTGCATAAATAAATGCCACGTAGTTGTGCTATGTGTGCTAATTGGATTTCATGTTTGGATAAGCAATTTAAGTTTGCCATACATGCATCTTTAGTGGCTATCCTGCATCATTAGTGGCTGTGCAGAAGGTGTTGCTTGTTGTTACTGCCCTGGCTAGCCCGAGGTTGGGGGATATTAAAAAGATATCTCTTGATATCAATAATTCGGCTTCACATACCCATTCCCCTCCACGTGCTTGCGAGGCTCCCGGACAAGCATGCACACAGGCTCGGCCGATAATCACTGGAATATTACAACACAATACAGGCAGGCCAGAAATAGCCGACTTGCAGCTTCAGGAGACCTCAAGGCAAGTACTCAATTATGTATGCACGCAACTTTCAAAAGATCCTCTGCCCCGCGCCGGCAGCTTGATGATCTGACTATACAACGGCCAAGCACTCTGCGTTTACATACTGGCTACTCTATTGACAATTTGGCAATAATTCAATCATTCAAATTCTGACCTTTCGGAGGCTTTGTCTCCAGCCCCAAATCCAGTGTTTTCCCCAAGTCCGATCTAGCTTGCGGTCACAATTCTCCTTATAAAAACCCCTGATTTTGAGCGCTTCTTCGGATTGCTCTTGGCTTCCATCCCACCTTGCTATCACTTTGTCCAGTGAGCCTTCCCCTCAGCTCCACGTGCTGAGATCCACGCTCCCCAGCTTCTCCGTTTCCAACTGGGCTTCAGGACAGGTGTAGTATTACCCAAACCAACAATTCCTCTAAAAATCCCTCTATCCCACTCCAACCTTTATTTCTATAGTTTCTCTGTGTGTTTGTGTTGCATACACTGATTGATTGTATTTTTAATAAAATTCACATTTGTTATTTTACTCCGGTGTGCTCCTTGACTCGGCCTGACCCCGTAGACATTGGGTTCAAGATCTCGCTACGTTACCCTGCCTCTCGCAGTGCTAACTTGTGCTCTTTGACTAATTTCCCCCAAATTGTATAACTTTGAGAGCAATTTGGTGTCCTTCCCGGGACCCCCAGAAAACAGGGTAACATTGTCACCGAGCCAGGTAACAAGCAACAACTGCTGAAATTCTCCATTTAGTGTAAGCTGAAGAACTCCAAATATTGTAATCTTTTTTCATAGACCAATTACTCTGGTCATTTTGTTCTTTTTGAGACTTTTTCCAGCTCCACAGTGTTTTTTCTTAGGCATGGTGGCCCCAGCTATGCATAGTATTCCCAATGTGGTTGCATAATGGACTTACATAAGGGTAGTATGTGTGTAAAGATGCATCAAATATGTAGTGGATCATTAAATACTCGAGTGTAAAGATCTATAATTAAATGCCAAAGCCAGAATCATCCATGTCATCACATTTCCCATTGCTATGTAGAGTTGTGAAAGCTGGACAGTGAAGAAAGCTGGCAGGAAGACAACTCATTTGAAATGTGCTGAAGGAAAGTTCTACAGATACCATGGGCTGCCAAAAAAAGACAACTACAATGGACCCCCCAGATATTTGGGGGTTCAGCTCCAGAAGCCCCCATAGATGCAACCCCCACACACAAATACTTGCATCCCATATTATTAAATGGTGGCAAAAAGCACGCAGATGCTTTAGCGCATCCTCATCCATGTCGCCTCCATTTTATGTATAGGACATGACACTGTGCAGTCAATGGAAATTGCAGATCCAGAGGGTCCCTTGTAAATGAATCGGAGAGTAAATCAAGCCTGAGTTTTCCACAGAAGCCAAAAGGACCAAACTGAGGCTATTGTGCTTTGAATGAGAAGTTCCTTGTCTTTAAGACCTATACAGACAAGTTTCTGTACTTCTCCATGCTGGAAGCAGCTTTACCTATCGAATTTGGCTGGTGCTGAGAGGGTTAAACTTTGTTTAATTTCATTCATTATTCGTCTTGAAGAATTTACCAAAACCCACAGATTCCTTCATATGCAGGAAGGAAAAAAACAACAACCTTGAAGTTTAAAAAAATCAAAATGCAGGAAAAAGCAAAACAGAAATTTTCCCATCTTTATCTGCAATTCTGTATCTATCTGGCCTTTCCGATGTGGTGGTTTGCCCTTCACAAGCATGGGATGCTAGTGAAAAATAAAGGAGATACCGTAAGCCTAAAATTACCCACCTTTGCTACAGAGCAGGAAGAAGGAAGATTACTGTCAATCTCTGGGGGATCTGCAGAATGGCAAGTAACCATAAAGTTTCTGACTTGCAATAATTTTAAATAACTTTGCAATTTAGAAATAAAATTATTTGCTGTGGCTGATCTTGTTTTAATCACTTATCTGACAGCCTCTGTGTTCCTCACCTGTAAAAAATTAAGTGGTTGTTGCTGTTGTTGTGTGCCTTCAAGTAATTTCCCACTTATGGAGGCTTTAAAGTAAATCTATCATGGAATTTTTTGGGGCTGAGTGTGTGTGATATACCCAAGATCACCCAGCGGGTTTCCATGACCGAGTTGTAAATTGAACCCTGGTCTCCAGTATTATAATCCAACACCCAAACCGCTGTTACACCACGTTAGCTCTACTGGGAAAGCACTAATCTAGAACTGAATAGCTTGAACCTAATTGTTAAGTTCGAGGAGTCTAGAAACACATTCTGTTCTTCTGCTGTCATGATTCCAGAGACCAAATAAGGATTGCCACTTTTTTTTTCTTTGATATTTGTGCCTTGAACTGCCTGGGTGGAAATTCATTAGGTGCAGCTTTCTCCTAACCTATGTATATAGTTTGGAAGCATTCCTTTTTGAGACTACAACTCCAAGATTTTCCCCCTCTGCTTGCTGGGGATTCTGGAGCCTGTTTTTTAAAAAATAACTTTTCCAAAACTGTTGTCTGTTGCTTGCACTTCTCTAAATGGCAAGGGAGGGCTTTCTGATACAAGAGGATAAAAAAAACAAAAGAGTGAGAACTGCATTTTGCCTTCCAGTTGACCCTGACTGATTTCAGTAATAAAATGGAAAAACTACAATCTGTGAAAATTAAATTAGAGTCTATGCTTCACACACTGCAGACTCTTCACCATGAAGCCACTGTTGTTTGTACCTGACATCAGTGGACTTTGAATGTGTGCTTTCTGTCCTAGATTCTTGTCTACATGCCCCCATTCCTTCTATTGATCAGCTAAAAGTACATCAGAGGATGCTGGGAAAACAGCACACCATTTCTGTAAATGGAGTGATGTGGGAATCTTCAGTTGCACTCCCTGGCTTTCTTGCACTGTAATACTGGTAAGGTTGCCATAAGTTGGAGATGACTTGAAGGCACACAACAGCAACAACAAACTACTGGGATATTAGTTGCTCTCTGCATTTTTGTATCGTGACCTTTTCTGGGTACTGTCACCATGGCACCATATTCAGAGGCTGAAAAATTCCTTTTTTAGGACTACAACTCATGGAATCCTCATCAGCATTGGCAGCGGTCATGCTGGATGGAGGATTTAGGAAATTATATTCCAAAAAGCTAATGTTTCTAGGCTGTGTTATTTCTATTTTGGTAGGATCACTTGGAATGAAGACTTGGGGGTAAGAAAAGTACCACCATTGACTGAGAGTTATCACATTAAAAGCTACGAAAGCCACATTTGGGTTACATTTTCAGCATACCAGTCAAGGAAATGGGCAAATCCCTTAATTTCCCTCATCCCCCTGCAAAAAGTTGCCAAAAACTTGCAGGCCAATTGGCCCCTCCCAAAACTGCAAACCTCAGGATTCCATAGGATGTTGAAAGTGGAATAATCGCCCTATAAGAGTGTAGTGCGGAAATGGCTGCACAGGTGCAAACCACCATTTCTCAGCTGTGGTACAACTGGGTGTTCTATAGTTGCATGCAAGAACTTCAATAAAAGATGTTTCTTTAAAGGAGTAGCGTGAGCCTCCTTTCCTTTACATTTTACTTTACATTACGATATTTCATCATAGTAATAATGCTAACTGGGCATGGTTAAAGGAAAAGACAGAACCAGAACACTAAAGTACTGCCAAGAAGTTCCTCTCCCCCATTTCCCAAATGTACACAGCCATTTCATTTCATTTTCATCTCGTCTTGCTCTTTCAACAGTTCCAGATGGCAGTTCCTAAAGTTCATGCTTAGATCCTCTCCCAGATATGGGACAGAAAGTATGATGCTTGTTGGCATCAGACTGTTAAACAGGTCGTATTATAACTTCTATTGCTTACTGGTGACATGGATGCTAAATAGAAATGTCCCCAATCTATTTCCTTCCCCTTCCAAGAGGTGTATCTTTATTCACCCGTGCAGTCTGCCTTACCCTTGAAAAATGTTACCTTCATAAAGCTTATCACCATGGACCATGCTGATCTGAATGGAGTTTGAAAGCAGCATCCATGCTGCAGAATATGAGTGCAAAATAAGTTCTTAGGTAAAGAAAAATCATCACACTCCATGTGTCAATGTACTTATTTTGGTTAACTGCTTGGGTTCCACATCTACTTCACCTTTATTGTGCAGTTTAATTTACTCTGGCATCATTGAACCACCGGAGGTAGTGTTGCCCAGAACACCTGGGTATGAAACAGGCTGGCTGGAAGCCACTCTCTTGAGTCTTCATTGGTCAGGAGAATGGAAGAGGAACTTGTGGAGAATTATAAAGCAGGGATGTAATTCTTTACTAAGTGTCCCCTCAAATAGAGTGATGAGGAATTACAGCGATTTTCTTCCCGCTGCATGAAAATCTTTAAAGACCATGCTGGCCATTTCCGCCCTAGTGTTACAGTGTTATTATTCTACTTTCAACATCCTGGGGTTTGTAGTTTACCGAGGCCAACGAGCTCTCTGGCTGAGAATTCTAAAGGCCCCTCCTTAAACTGCAAACCCCAGGATTCCATAGGATGTTAAAAGTGGAATAATAGCACTATAACAGTGTAGTGTGGAAATGGTCACTCTTTTGAATGCTATTCGCAATTCAGGACTTATTCTATGCAAAATTTGCATGTGGTTGTTTTGCGCAGAAAACTATTCTGCCTCCTCAAGTTGTGTTGCTGCCATTGTAACACGGTTAGTATTGGACTCAGATTTGGGACCTCCAAATACTCGTCCACACTGAGCCATGACATTTATTGGGTGACCATACTCTAGTCATTGTTTAGTCTGTCCAACCTCACTGGGCTTTTGTGAGAATGTGGAAAGGAAAAGAGATACCTCAAGGCTATTGGTGCAAAGATGGGATATAAATGTTTTAAGAAATGAGACACAATCATGCAGATGATACCCTTTTAAAGTGCCCTCCCCATAAATACACACACACGCATTAGGGATTCTGATCCACAGTCTTTATTCTGTTCCCTAATAAATAAGCCCTGGTACTTCTCTGGAATCTTGAATACACAGGATTGTTAATACTGAACATAGCTTAAAAAATGGGGGAGGGGACAAGAGAGAAAAGGGGGTCAGAAACCTGAGCCTCCAGAACTCCAAGGGACAGAGAATATAGAGCTGGCGGACATACTCCCCTCCCCAGGAGGGGGCAGATTTCAGTCCCCACCCCCAGGCAGTATTGGAAGGGCACACGGGGCCCAGACTGGCAGTGAAACCTCATTTAAAGTGACAGTATAGTTCCGCTTTGCGAATGTAAAGCCCGTTGGTTCCCTGGGTGACAGGGAGAGGAAGAATCAGACCAAGGAGAGTCCCGTTGTTTGGGAGCATGGTACTCCTTCCAGGGGAATGAACAAACCAAACATACAGAAGTTGCCATCCTGCACTCAGGTTCGCCTAGGTATTATCCACCCCCAAAAGTTTGGAGATAGGATGCTAAACAAGGAACAGGGCAAGGCGAGCACAGCAGATGCCTTCAAGAAGTCAGATACTTTCCCTGCAGAATGGGGTAAACCTGGACTCAAGGACACCCTTCAAAGCTCAGCCAAGGAAATGCAAGAACCATTCAAAATGGAATTGCTGGTGGATGCAAACTGGAGGAGCCCAGTTTTGCATTTCTTTCTCAAACATTCCCTAAAGCAGGGCTGGAAAACCTGCAGCTTACAGATGCTGTTGGACTCCAGTTCCCATCAGCCTTAGCCAAACCTGAGCAGTGTTAAGGGATGATGGGAGCAGAACTTGGGAAAGTTCCTTTCCTGAACAACTTCCAGAAATCCCCAACCAGCAGTGGCCATGCTGGAGAACTCTGGGAGGGGTAATCCAAAAATGCAACTTTTCCATGCACCCTGAATGGGAGCAGTGGTTGTATCTCTGATGGTCCCTTAAGTTTCCCACTCCTCCCCAATTAACTCCTAAACACAATCCAAGTTCCTTAGCCCCACTTCTCTGTGTGGCAATGTAATATTGAGGGCCATGCCTACCTTTTTTACTCTCAGTAATAAAGTTGAAAAATGTCCCTTTAATGAAACGATCAGGCCCACAAAAGGAAAGGAACAGGAGGATAGAAGGAAGGAGAGAGCATGGTGGGATTTGAGCTTTTCATTCAACCATCTGCACACAAGTGAGTGAAAAAGGATTTGGGGATGGATTTGAGGCCATTTGTTGTCCACAGCATGAAAGAAAATGGATTATTACTGTCTCAGCTTTTGGCAGTAAGAGAGGCAGATAGAAGCACCAGACTCTGTCCTCTAAGTCTCTACCCCCCCAAACACACACCCCCAAAATAATTTTGGAAACAGTTGGAAAGAAAAGAGGACAAAGGAGGAGCAAGTCAGAAACTCTCTGGGGTCCTGTGGGGGATATAAATAGCACTTAAAGGGGGAGGGGGATCAATTGAAGCCACTGCAGAGACCCTCAGAGAGAGTGAGAGACAGAAAGAGAGAGAATGTCCAGTCCACTGGATTTCCGAAGCAGGACAGGAGGAGGAATCCATTGCTGTCAGTGGCACTCTTGAGGATGATGTCCAGGTGATGAACTGGCAAGGAGAATGGTGTGCTCCCATGACCCACCCACCCATCAGGTCTGGGTGCCCCTGAGCCAGCAGCAGTTTTTGAGGTGGGGTTCGGAATCTTCTCCCAAAGTCCAGCGAAACCCTCAAGAGGGCGAGTCATTGGGGTTTCACTCCGGCTCCAAGGGGGGCTCGGCCACTGTGATGCCCTGGTACAGCTTCTCAAGGGAGATCTTCATCTGGTGGAAAGAAGGTGATGTTATTCTCCAGAGATAAAGGAAATGGCACAAAGATGAAGAAGACCTGGGAATGGGGAATTAGAAGGGCCAAGCAAGCTTTATGGACCAGAAACGCACCATGCTTCCCTCACTGTGGTAACAGCTGAAAAGTGAGGGAATTTAACAGAAACAGCTAGTAGTTAGAATGTTGGATTGGGACTCCAGAGATCAAGGTTCTATTCCTCATTAAGCAGTGAAAGTAACTGGGTGAACTTGGGCCAATCACTTTTTCTCCATCTGGCTGTCACAAAGACATAAGTGGGGAAGAGGAGAGCTACTTATCATGCCTTGTGTTCTGTGGAAGAAAGATGGGATAAAAATGTTTCTGACTAATAGATGAAAAAAAAAACCTGCACAGCAATGCTTTAATGAAAAGCAAACCTTCCACAGCACCCAGTCATTCTTTCCCATCTCCCTACAAGTGCTTTTTTTTATTTGAAGGAGAAGGAGGGAAGTCCACAGGTGATAATATTTTCCTGTCACATCGAGTTTAGCCTTTCGTTGTTCCCACAGCAGCACAAGGAACACAGTACAGGGAGTCCAAATCGGCTTCCTAGACTTTCAGCTATTTCATTAAGGAAAAAGCTAAGTTGCTATCCATTTAAGTTATGAAGACACACTGCAAAATCATGTCTGATAAAATCTCAGGTGCTGGGGCAGAGTTCATCACTCTTCTCCATAAACCCAGAGAACCGAAATAAAGTATCTGCAGAATAGTCAACTAGGCTAAATCATATTTCTAGAGGCTGCAGCTTTTTATTGCTCAGTTTCCACTGTGGAGAGCCCATTCGGGTTGGAAAGGACTGCTGGATTTTGCATGAACACTATCAGAGCTTGGAAACACTACTTTGTAGCTTCCAGTAATTGTAATTCGACAAAAGCAATGTTTCCAAGCTCTACTTCTTATATGATTTCTCGTGAAAATCCCTAATTTACAGGCATTACCTCATCCAGAAGCTCCACTGAGGCCTTGAGGATCTGTTTCCACTTCTGCACTTCCACACTGTGGAACCGCTTCTGCAGCTCCAAAATCTCAGCCCATTCTGATGCTGTCTGTGGTAGCTTTCTGTCATGGAAAAGCAAGAGAGCACCATGATCAAAGGCTGGCAGGAATGTTTTTCAGGTCCTACTCTCTCCATCTCTTGTGTGTCCAAGGTTGCTATCTTTTCTTGTCTATCCCTTAAGTCTTGCGTTTCTAGGTAGAAACTCAAATCAATGCATTCAAACACTCACTTTATGGAAGCAGTGAGGAATGTGCAGCCATCCAGATGCTCTTGGGCTGCAGCTCCCATCAGCCTTCCCCAGCATTGTCAATGGTAAGGGATGCTGGGAGCCACAGTTCTGAAACATCTGATGAGCCACACAATTCTCTTTTCTGCTTTACAGTGTCTTCTTAGGTATGATCCAAAGAAGGCTCACAGTTTCCAGTGAACTACTTCTTAACGTTACTAAATAAAATAGAGTGATTTTAAAATGCATCTTCTGGTTAAAGATGGTGCCTTCATTTCACATAGAGACAAATCTTGCTTTGCCACTAAAAATATCCTCGGCAGGGGTCTACAACCAATTATGGCTCAATTTTGAGTGTACCTGAGTGATAACAAGCATATTTGAGAACATAACATGTTCTTTTATTTTTATTTTTGATTTATACCCTGCCCTTGGATAGGTTCCCAGAGTGCCTTCACCAAATATAAAATACAAAAAAATGTTACAATACAAAAAAAACCAAATTTGTTGTTGCTTGAACGCTTAAAAAAAAAACTTTAATCTTTTTTGCTCTTCACCTAAATACAGAATGTTGACAGTGACTCTGATTTGATTTACAGCTTTAAACAATCTCTGCAGTGTTACAGAGAATTTTCCATACCTGGGTGGGGCAGGTTGCTGCACTTAAAACCCACAAGGAAAGTACAACTGGTCCAGAATGCAACTGACTCAAGGAACATGGTACTTAGCTCATACTACATTGATCCTATTATCACTTCCACTGGTTGCCAATCTGTTTCCAGACCTGGATTTCAAGTACTAGCACTGATCTTGAGAGCACTAGATTAGCTTTCCCCATCAGAGAGCAATTCACTTGCTCTACCACAGCACCCATTGTTCCCTGTCCAGAGTGGCTGAGCATGATAAGAGTTGTAGCTCAACATCTCTGGGACACATCAGGCTGGGAAAAGTTACCCTAGATGGACTAGGGCCAGGTTATTTGAATGAACACTTGTACCCCATATGAACGTACCAGGTCTAACTTCAACTTCTGGGACTCTGTTTCCTTGGACCCTTCTACACTACACAGTTATGGCACTATAATTCTACTTTAACTGGCATGGCAACATCCTATGGAATCATTTAAAATTCTAATCCAGAGAACTCTAGTCTTGAACCAAATTCTAATCCAGAGAACTCTAGTCTTCAACCAAACTACAAGCCCTAAGATTCCACAGTATGCAGCCAAGGCAATTAAAATGGAATCATAGTGCTGTAATCATACAGGGTAAAAGAGCCATGGACCCATTACATAGTTACGATCAGATGGGGAAAGTACCACAGACAAGACCTTTTTAGTGATGGCTGGCACCCCAGTGTAGAACTTTTCTCTCCAAAGAACACTGGTGAGCCTTCTTCCAAGTTATCTTTACACATTCCTGTAGAATGTCTTCATTCCACAAGGTTTTCTGTATTCTCCTGAGCTTCTTTTAATTGTTTTAGCTATTGGTCTTTAAGATTACTCCAACTGTAAAATACCCCAGGGCAGGGGGCCGATGTTAAAGATGGCAGAAACAGTCACTCTGCTAGAAATGATAGAAGCTGTAGTCCAATACAACGGAGCGATGACAACTTGGGAAAAGTTGATTTACACACATACATACACACAAAGGCAGACAGAGAGTGCAAGCTATCTCTACAATGGATAAAACCAACTTTTGTGAGCAAGGAGGTGGGAGATGATCTCCTACCCACTGTTTCAAGCTGAACATTGACAACATGTTTAATTGTAACAGAATTACAGTGTAAAATCAATGTTTCTGATTTTAAAGGTAGGAAAGAAAAGACAGTATTTTCATTCTTTTGTCTATCCTTCTCCCCCTCTTCATCTCTTCCCAGTTTCTCACCCATTAGAGAGTGCAAAAGCCTGCCAGGATTCAAAGGTTCGGGCTGTGTGCTCCAGAGACCAGAGCCGGTAGAACAGCATCATGTTGAGGATGACCAACACCACCAAGCTGCAGAAAGACAGAAACAGCTGGAAAATAAAGCAACCACTGAGGTGTACCACTTCAGGTGGGTGTATGTGTGGAATTGCTCATATGCCTGAAAGGTCTTCCATATTAAAAAAATATCAAAATCAACCCTCCACATCTGAAGCTAGTATGACCCTTGAATAAACTGACCAAATCAGATTTGATACCTATTAATTCCTCAAAGGAATTTTTCTTAAGATGACAACTTGGTGCTGAAAAGCAACGTCTTAGCCTGGACTTTAAATATGCAGAGACATTTCAACTATAATGATGTTAAATTGAGGTCTTTTCTTACAACACCTAAAAGCCTCACTTACAGCCACTGACAAACCTGGCCCTGCAACCAGAAAGGTTATTGGAACAATATCCTGTATAGACTAGAGGCAAAGAAACATTGCTCTGGCTGGTGAACAAATAAGGAGATGATCTGACTGGATGTGAAAGCAGTGACCACCTTAGTAAATCATCACTGAAACACTTCACTATCTACTGGCTGGCCTGTATATGCGCTTCAAGTGATCTGATGATGATTTCCAAGGTATATAGTTATTTTTCTTAATTATTTCCTTCAACAGTTTCCTCTACAACTCTTCCCTGGACTGCAAACTAAGTCAGTCAAATGCAGTAGGTTCTTGGGCTGCAAATGAGACCTCAGGTCCATGAACGCTTTCTGGAGCGTTTATCTCTTATCACTGAGCAGAGATAAAAGCAGGAAAAAAAAGGCTTGAAGAGGGGCAGGGACTTCCATAGGGTTAATCCATACTGTAGGTTAGATGGACCCTATCCCTGGTTTAAATATATCCCTGCCCAACATTCCTTTCTACCCTTCCCCTTCCTGTTATGTGCAATGAGTAATGTTCTTCAGTTATCTTCATTTTTTTTAATGACATTTTTAGAAATATTTTTAGTGTAATGTTCAAGTTTTATGCTATTATCCTAATAATCTTTTCTGTAAAAAAAAGGTAATGGAAAAAATAAAGTCCAATGCAGTGTATTACCAAACGAAATAATTTTGTTTGTGGGAGCTTTGTCATCAGTTTTGTAACAAAGCAATAAGATTCTCCCATCTGTGAAGTGCAGGGCAAAGGGCATTTTGAGAAGAAGAAATAGGTTTTCCCAACACATGGGAGGATGTTCCATTGGATTTAAGGGATCTCGGGTCCTGTGTAAGGAGAAAGGTGGGATATAAATTAAATAAGTAAGTGGGAAGTCAGAACACTTCTCCACCTTGCCTACACCTACATCCTCCCACTTAGAAGCCGCTCTTCCAGGTCTTGAAGTCTTTCAAATCACCTGTTACTTTATTCTTCCATGTGGAAATGCTGGGGATTGAATCCCAGTGCCAGGCATGTGCTCTACCTCTGAGCTACAGTCCCTCCCCAGCAACTTAACCTTTTTCACAGACAGATATCTTGTGTTCAAGCCTAATGAGACCACTCATTCCCCCCACCCCACTGTTCGCAACATTAAAAAAAAAATACAAGGCACTACAACCTATTTAGTATATTCCGCACTGCTAATATCTGACATCTCCCTGTGGAGTATCAGTGGCCTGTAGCTCATCAGATCACAGTATATAAAGAGAGCAAACATGGAGATTAACACAGATGAGGATGAGAGGGGGTGAGGAAAACAGAGAATGAGTTCATGCCATTTAGCTGGAGTGGTAGCAAGCACCCCGCTTTTGTTAAGAAACCACCAGGAGTAATCAGAAACAATGATCTGTGACAACCCCTCCAGCTTAGGAGCTCCACACACTTTTTAAGTTCTCAAGTGATGGCTGACAACATTGACATTGTGTTGTAAGTGCAGAATCCGATCTCAGCTGAGCTGAGAACAGAACCATGCGTAGCCTGCTATTCTGCACAAGTGCTGAAGTTGGTACTGGACGCATTCTGAAACCCTCACCTATCTTCCTTCACTACTCAAAAGAAGTTTACATGTTCTGAAAATCTGTGACAGGTAAGATATCAGAAGCCACAGAGATGAAGGCTGAGTTGGGCTAAACAGACTGGGGTTTAAAACAGCTTCTTGTCTCTCACAGGAGCAGATTAGAGGAGGCAAAAAATAAGGTAGCAATGTACAGCTTTCTGTACTTTAGCCAGGATAAAAAAAGAATTCAGGCTACCTGGTTACAGAACTGTACAGTCTTCTTTGCTTTCCTTATATAGGGCAGAGTTATGTCACAGTCTTGCATATGAAAGAACCACTAAAGGAAATGAGCAATCGAAAGACGGCAGAGAAGGAAAATGGAGGACAAAAGGAGATGAACAGTAACGATAGGGAAAGGAAAGGGAAGAAAAGGGGATGATTGTGTTGACAGGGCTGCGGGACTAAGAGAGCCAAGTAAATAAGGAGAGAGGCAAGTAAATAAGCCATCTGTCATTGTGATGGAGGGAAAGGGATGGGAGATGATCTGCAAAGGTCTGTGGCAGGAAGGGATGGCATCTGAGTATGCAGCGGGATGGCAGCAGGTTGGCAGCAAGGTCAAAGAGGCGCCTGAGCCAGAGAAGCACGGGAGCGACAATACAGCATACAATACCTCACACAGATCCTGTGCGGAGGCAGAAGTGGGAGAAGGAGAGAAAGAAAGGCGTGAAGCTTTGCTCCTGTTCCCCACTCCCAGCAAAAGACACACAGAAAACAAGAAAATGATCTTATCCTAAAGGGGCCCTCTTTGCAACACTTTCTCTGTGTTTAAGACAAGCACCGTCACCAGCTTTCTGTGCCACCTGAACAACAGCCTCATACTGCGAAATGCGGAGGGAAGGGGGCTAGTTTTAGAAACAAAAGGAACATCTTTTTATTGGTGTCAGACAATTTGTACACCCAGGCCATGCTATCTACTTAGGCTAGGAGTGGCTCCCTAGGCTTTTGGAGCAGGTTTTACCCACCACCTCCTACTTATTTCAACTGGAAGTACCTAGCATAAACCTGAACAGAACTAAGAACTACCTGGAAATGTCACTGAACTACCACTGAATGACGAAATCCCCCACCTTGCCCATTCTATGGAACAAGAAATACAATGGACAAATGCTCACATGGTACATTTTTCTGTGTCAGGCTAGAAGTGCTGGAGACAACACAAAAAGATAGGGAGCACCTTATACTGAGCCAGGCCATTTGTCCATTTACCCTGTATCATTGACACCTATAGGGAGCAGCTCTCTGGGGTTTGCAATAAAGTGGTCCTTGGTATCTGCCAAGGTTTGGTTCTAGGACTCACCACCCCATGGATACCAAAATTTGTAGATGTACAAGTCCCATCATGTAAATGATATAGCAAAATGGCATCCCATACATAAAAGGGCAAAATCAAAGTTTGCTTTTTGGATTTTTGTTTAATATTTTCAAATGTGGTGGGTTGAATCTGTGGATACAGAATCTACAGATATGGAGGGCTGACCGTACAGAGTTTTTCCAGCCCTGCCTAAAGATACACGGGATGAAACCTGGAACAACTTCTCAGCAAGACATGTGCCTCTTCCTTGAAGACATATAAAGATGCCATATACTGGGACAGATTGCCTCCCCCCTGCCCCGTTCAGTATTGTTCACACAACTGGCAGTGGTTCCCCAGGGTCTCAGATAGGATTGCTCCCCTAGCCCATCTTGCAGTCATTGAAAATTGAACGCTTTGTATGCAAAGCAGGTGTTCTGCCACTAAGCTATGGTGGCCCTACTCTCTAAGGCCTTGGCTCAAAATGATGTCAGCCAAAATACTGCAATGGCAGACACAGCTGTAACGATGGAACTCCACTATCGCAACCACCTCTGCTGATGCCACTCTCCCAAAATCTAACTCTTAAACCAGGCAGTGCTCCAACCAAAAGGTTTCCAGGAGGCTGAAGATCGGGGATCTGGGAAATGATTACTGCAGTACATGCCTTCAGATGGGCAGCTGGAAAGACACTCAGTGGCCGCTTGTGTCATCGTGCCTCACGACTGGGAGATTACTACAGTCATCATTTCCCAGCTGTCCCAATCCATAGTGCCTCAGAAACTATTTGGCTGGGGTACTGCCTGACTTAACATGCAGTTTTCAGATCACAAGCAATCATTAATGACTATAAGCATGAATCCCAAAAGTTACTAGAGCATGCATCAGACATGTAGCCTTGTAAATATTGAACAGGGTCCCAGTCATTATATCTCAATCTCCCCTTGTTGTTCCCCACAACATCTAATTCAACTTAACCATATCTTGATGTCTCAACAGTCCATGTCCTTCCGCCCCTACCCATCCTGTCAACACAGCCTGATCGTCTGGGATGAAGAGCAGGAAAAGCACACACAACACAGTGACATCTGGGCTAAGGTTGTCTTAACACGACAGCAGGGGATTAAGTGTGCACCTCCTGTCGCCAATGGCAGCAACACAGTTAAGGTATTGTGTAATTTGAGCCTGAAGTCCAGTGTGAACTGTGCAGGACGACAGCAGGTAAACAATGCTGGGGACCCAAAAATAGGGAATGTAAGTGTCCTGCTAGCCTTTATCTTGTCTTGACTTCCCCACTACTCTTTGCTCCCAAGGAACCCCCATAAGCCCTGAAAAATTCGAGAGAGCATTCTTTCTTCCAGCCGTAAGCTTACAAGTAGGCTCTGGGCTTGATGGTCTTGTAGAGGGCATAGGGGCTTTTCAGAAGCCAATGTGTGTTAGTTCACTTATTTCCCAATGCAGTAAGCCAGCCCTTCTACATGTTCTGCTGAGTACATCCCTCTCCAATCCTGGCATCATGATTACTGTAAAGTGTGAGGATCAAATAGGGCATGGATCCCATCCCACGCTTGATCGCCTAACTGTGTCTCCCTAGGTTCAATCCTACATGCACATTTCTGGAGGAAAGTCCCGAAGAATATGGTGGGACTTACCCTTGAGGAAAAATGTGTTGGGCAGCATAATTCAACTCACAGCAGGCTCTGAGGGAGGTGTGAGGAAAGAAAGTCCTTTGGGTTGCGTGTGACTGCTGAACCCCACTTCTGCAGCCCTTGCAGCCCCACCATAGGGAAAACTTAGTGAAAATTCTGGGCAATTTTCTAACCCAAAATTCCCCAAAATGCAAGTAAATGTGGCTTGCCTTCTCTCACCCATTAGACCTCCTGACTTGACTCAAATACACTTTTTTTTACCAGATTTTGCCCAAAATGGCAACCAGAAGTAATCTGACTTTACTTTCCAGCACTGGTGCACCCTACAGTGCTGAAAATTGGCTTCTACTGCCCACAGTGTCTCATCTTGCTCTCAGGCCACTTCTGTACTAGACTGTTATAGTGCTGTTATTCCACTTTCAACAGCCTATGGAATCCTGTGGTTTGCAGTTTAGGGACGGGCCTCAAAGACTCCTGCCTAAACCACAAACCCCAGGATTCCATAGGATGTTGAAAGTGGAATAATAGCACTATAACTGTCTAGTGCGGAAATAGTCTAAGATTGGGAACAGAGAATCTGTGGGTCTTTCCACAGATTGGAAAGATGTTGGAGGCCAACTCTCACCAGTCCTACCACAAGTGACAATCCAACAGTATCAGGAGGACCGCAGGTATCCCACTCTTGCTTTAAATCCTCTCCAAACACTCTGCCCGTGCCTCCCCAATCCGGTAGCTCCCTTACACCAGGCTGATGATGAGGATCACTGTGGAGACGGTCTGACTTTGCCCTTGCTCCGACAGCTGCTCTGAAAGCCGTGAGGTAAGGCTGCCTGCAAGACACGAGAGGGAAAGCCTGTTAGAGGTTGCTGGAGAGTAGTAGCCTTCTTCAGAGCGCTGGGTAGTGAATCCAAAATGAAAGGGAGAGCCCCCTCCTCCAATTCACCCTGTTCCCGCAGGCAAGGGCATACCTGAGGGTCGAATGGTGCGGCTTGTCCCTTCGCCATCAGGTAATGGGGGAATTGGGGGCTCGACATGAGGGGCTCTCCAGCTCAGTGTGCGTTTCCTGCGGCGCAGTCCAGACAAGAGCCCTCGGGGTTCTTTGCCATGGCAGCTCTCCTCTAGCAGGGCCTTCTCAGCCTGCACCAGTGCCAGCTCTGAAACAGTCAAGAGGGAGATGTAGAGAGGGCTGGGAAAGGGTCACTTCACACAAGAGATTGCTCTCTCATATTTTTAAACCTCTCTCCTCCTCCAAAACACACATATCCTTGCTACACCCTTCACATACAGACAGATATACCCTCCAGAGCCATGGATATCCAAATCACACCAACTTACTTTTTGCTGGGATGGGAACCCGTAAGTAGGGCAGGGCAGCAGGAGAAATACAGCCCCCTGAACCTGTGACAGTACCATTTTAAGGCAAGGGTGCTACATTGAGACTTTGCCCCTTACTTCACATACCCAAGTGCTGGAAATACTCTTCGACACCACTCCAGGCATTTTTTTCAATGAGCGTCTTCACTAGGTTCCATGGTTGCTTCCGATACCGGATCTCAGAGGAGACTCTGTCACGAAAACAGGTTGCCGTGGTCAACTCAGACCAAGCCTCTATCGTTTCCCCTCACCCTGTCCCCAAGGGATTCTGGGAAACTGATTCTCAAAGAAAACCCACTTTAGCCAAGAATGGAAAGGGAAAGTAGGCTTTGATTGTCTTTGGTCCAGAACTGAGGGACGTGGAAGTTTATTCCATGACTCCTGCCATCAGTTCCATCTTTTTGTTCTCCAGAGACAACAGCAGGAGCAGCGTCTGGAAATGTTACTTTTTCAAACCACAACTCTCAGAATCCCTCAGCCAGCAGAATAATAAAAAAGTAAAGTTTCTGCACTCTGATCAACAATTCTGTCCTAAGCATTTTTACTGTTGCTCTACAACAGTTGCTCACAGTCAGATTAAGGTTGATGAGCACAATACAAATGCAAAGAAAGTATCTATGGTACAAAATGTCAGCTTATGGGTAGGGCGACTGGGGATCTGCTCCTTGTTGGAGCTCAAGCATACCTGATTTCCCACTCCCCTTTTTAATATATTTATTCTCATCATTCTTCCTTTTCCATCTGCACTACATTGCTTCTGCAGCAACCACTGGTGCTGCATCAGTTTCCATGCCCTCTATAACCTCTCCAACTCAAGTCGCTCTCCAACTCAAGCAGTCCTCTCCAACTCAAGTCGCTCCAGATATTTTGCCCTAAAACTCCCATAAAGCCCCAACAGGATAGCTGATAGCTGGGGCTGTAATTTAACACAGCTAGTAGACAATAGACAGTGAAACCTGCAACTCTGCATTGCCTGTCCTTGCAGTATCAAAAGAACTTAAGAGCAAAACGTACAGCACAGAGGGGCACTTCTTTCAAACATGAGCAGCGGACACTATTATGCTAGTCATAAGAAATGCCCTAATTAACAGAAACAATCCTTCCTCCAAGGAGTGGCTAATATGGTAGGGAAACAGGGTAAGTGGATTAGTGGTGGGTGCAGGGGGGGGATTTCTTCTCTGCCTTAAAAACTGTTCTGCTGGCCTCCAAATGATAGGCAGAAAAACCACAATCCATTAAACAGATTCCTGCCTACAAATGCTCACACCACGATAAGTATGTTAGATTTAAGGAGGCGTAGGACTCTCTACTGATTTTGATGCAAAAGGCTAACAGGGTTTTATATTAGATGCAGTGAAGAAAAAAACTAGGCTTCCTCCTTGGCACTTAAACTAGTACCTCAAATCAGTGGGTGAGCAGTGATGTAAAGCCGTGATTCTCAACCTTAGGTGCTCCAGATGCTTTAGACTTTAACTCCAAGAACTCCAAGCCATTATGACCAATGTTCAGGAATTCTAGGAGCTGAAGTCCAAATCATCTGGAGGAACAAAGGTAGAGAATGACTGAAATGCAGGTGTTCATCATAACAGTCCTCAAAGCCATGTCCCCAAAGACAATCCAGAAAGGCAGACATATGTGTTGATCCATATCAACAGATCAATTTTAGCAGCTTTTGTCTCTGCCAAGGGTAGGTCTTTTACAAAGCTAAAAAACAAAGCTAATGGTTCTTAACTAACCGGTTAAGACCAAGCCACTCCTAAATAATCTGCAATAGAAGAAGTAGTTCACAATAATATACTTTTGTTGGAAAAATCCACCACCCACCCATAGACTCCTGTGAGGGTGATAGCTAAACTCAGTGGAAACAGAAAAATGTGAGAGAGATTAGCATCATCCCTGTTAATCAAAACATTCCAGAACTTCAATCCTGTGAGCCTTGGCTCCGCT
This sequence comes from Cyclura pinguis, assembly GCA_030412105.1. Taxonomy (NCBI): domain Eukaryota; kingdom Metazoa; phylum Chordata; class Lepidosauria; order Squamata; family Iguanidae; genus Cyclura; species Cyclura pinguis. The sequence goes on along the minus strand of CM059606.1, from coordinate 11,515,944 downwards.
ACATTAATGGGAATGAGAAGTAGGAACCAGCACCTGAGCCGGGCTTTGCTCTTGGCCACCGCAGTGATACAGTATCGATGAGCTGTGTAGAAGTAGTCCTGGTAGGGAATGCCCTGTGTGATTACTTCTGAGTCAACCACACAGCCCCCACTCTTGGAACTGGCACGGAAGAGAGTCTGGTCATCAGTCATGAAAGAAGGAAAAAGGAGCAAAAGGGTGATAAGTGCGAGTTCTGTACTAACATGCAAATACACATCTGCATATACCTATTGCTGGCCAATGCCATGTGCCAGCACTTCCTCTACTGCACCCATCACTGGTCCATAGCATCCTTTTCTAACCTTGCACCATATCTCTGATGAGGGCACCAAGATGAGGAAGGATGATTTAAGCAGAGATCATGCATCACACAGGTGGAGCATAACACTCTGCATACACAGCTCCACACCTCTCTCTCCTGAGGTAGCTCTCACACCCTGTGGGGCATGCTGTACAACCATAACACAGCTGGGCTGGGAGAGAGAGGCAGGCGACATAGCAGTGGAGACTGGCTCCTGTTCGCGCAGCAGCACTCCAGAAAGGGGAGGGGATGATAAATGAGGTTACCCTTGAGTGCATATGACACCAATAGGATCCCAGCCCTAAATGTTCCAAAGAACCAGTTAGCAGAAGACCCCTCTTGGTCCGGCCAAGTCATTCTAAAACGATGCCCCAGCCATACCTGCCCTCTGCCCCCCGCCCCCGACCTATCTCTTATATTTAAAAATTGTGCATCCATACCTGGGTCTCCACCACAGCAGCAGCCTTGGGGCCCAATGGGTTGTTGATGGGGATGGTGTAGGAAATGACACGGCTTTGGTGGCACTTGTTGTCTCCTGTCCATGAAGTCAGAGCCACATCTGGGAGTAGGGAGAAAAGGGAAGATTATCAACAGCAGGAGCTCCTTGGTCATTACATTTAAACGGTAAGTTTCAGTACGCAGAACAAATCGATATGCCTACGCACACCAAGGATAAGCAAATACGGACACTGACAATAGCAAGTATCAGAGAGGAAATATAAAGAACAGCGGGCGAAAACCCTTGTGAGATTATAACACAGAGGGAGAAAAGCACACAGCAGCACCTTGTCTTTTTTCCCCCCCTCCTATTCAAAAGACCAGCAATTAATGTTTATCTCTGTATGTGGTTCCTGAAGTTCTGGAAACAATATTAAAGAGCAGTCAACAAATGATCTAAAAGCAACATAAAAGCAACGTAAATCAACAAATCATGTAGTGTTTAATTTTTACAGCAGCCATCCTGGCATGCTCAACGTAACTGCCATCATACATAGTCAGCATGGCCAACAGCCAAGCCACCATTAGCTGAAAATGCTGAACTGAACCTGGGTCCTTCAACAAGCAAAAAGGCATCACCTACTGCTGAACTACAGCTCTTCCCCATGTATTTTGAGACTAGAATGGCAGGGGGGACCAAAAGTGCTCTGGGTTGCAAAATGGATTCTGGTCTAAGCAATGCAGACCAATGGAAATCAGTTGGGTCCTCCTTTTTGAAATTTGAACATTCAATTGAATCCTGCTCTTGAACTCTGAGGGATGTGATGTGAAGGGGGGGAACAGAGCCCTAAAACTCAATATTTATTTCTACATTAGTTAGGTACAATTATATCTCACCTTCCCACTCATGTGTCATATATACATATATATCCAGTATATATGACTCTATTTATCACTTTATCCACACAACAACCCTGTGAGGTACTTCAGGATGAAAAAGAGTGCCTGGCCTAAGGCCACTTTGTGGATTTCATGGCTTCAGGGAGATCAGACTCTGGATCTCCCAAGTCCCAGTCTGACATCCTAGCTATTACAACACACTGGTTCTCCCTACCTGTGAACTTGCGCTGGTCCAAAAAGCTATGTATGAACTGAGAGTCACTGAAGAGCATCTGCTGAAGCTTCTCTGCTCCAACGTGATAGACAGTGTTAATCAGTAGTCGCCCTGGCAGGTCTGAAAAGAAGGTGTCCACCTCGGCTTGAAAAGAGGGAGAAGCGACAGGTGGTTAAGGTGCAAGCTGTCTAGAATCTAGTCCAAGATTTGGAAGGGAAGTAGGCAGAATTGGGGCTGCCCTCACCTTCATCCTGCGTGGAGGTGGAGGAATTGCTCATGTCAGTGGGGAGTTCCTCACTGGGAACAGCTTCCCCCTCCAGGGGGGACACTGGTGTCCCTCGTGACAAGTCTTCTTGGGGCGGTTCTGTTGCTGAGGTCACTGTGTGGCTGGATGAAGCATCCACTTGGCTGTCTGTGTTCTCTTCTGGGTCCTCTGCCAGCTTGAGGGAAGTGCATAGTCAGTATTAGTTACATGTTTGCGCTGAAAGGATGGGACGGAAGATTTGCCCACCCCAGCAGATTTTGGTGGTAATTTCTAACTATTCCCCTGGAGATAAAAATATTAGTGAATATCTGATATTCACAGAATGGTAGCAGCCAGTATCTGACGGTATTTTGACAGCAAACATACAATAGAAATCAAGCTCTGCTAGACAACATGTAATAAATATTAGATTATACTTATCTGACCCAGAGCTCAGAAAAGGTACTTTTTGGACTACAACTCAGAATCCTGCAATCAGTATGGCCATGCTGGCTGGGGGAATTCTTGGACTTGTAGGTCAAAAATACAACTTTTTTCTCAAGCTCTGATTTAGCTTTCTCTGCCTTATCCCCCAGCTTCCTTTCTCACTACTGCCTAAATGGCAATTCCATCTTCTCTCTAGGAGCCTCCCAATTGTTCAACCTATGCTGGTGCTCATCCAAATCTGGATTTGACTTCCTCCTCCCTTCCTCAGTTCCTTGGGTTTTAGACGCCAAGGAAAGATGCTGAACCAATACAAGAAAAGGAGAGCACACTAGCCCTGGCCTCTTCTGTTTCCAGTTCCAGCTTGTAATGGAAACTCTTCTAAAGGGAATGGGAGAACTGGAGACAATGAGAGATAACTTCACTTTTTTTCCAGTGTAACTGTAATGGTTTTGTTACTTCTACAGTTACAGGGGGTGGCCTCATTAAACAAAAGAGGAGAACCACAATGTGGTTTATGTCCTGGCTTGGGCTACGTCTGATGGTGCTGAAGAGACAAAAAAAGTGGATGGGAAAAGAGTGTAGTTTCAACCACAGACCAGTGGCTAACAGCATGCAGATTTAAAAAAAAAAACTGAGAAAAAACTATTGTGTTTCCTTTTGTGAGACAGGAAAATAAAGAATGACGTGCTAAAAATTGTAACTATAACGGTAGCTAGTAGCTACTTTGTGAAACTTTTGGAACTATTAACGAATTACTTTTAAAGGCAACTTTCAAAACTCCGGTTAGAATATAGAATACTAATATTCCATGCTACTTCAGATCTCATTTGTTTTCATCTGAGACAGAGATCTCTCCTGTGAAATCCTAACCGTTCCTTTTCTTTTGCTTGGACAAAAGGAATCTTGTGGTGCACTATAGCATCAATATAAAGGTTCGTCCCACACACATACATATGCTATTCTCAAGGGGAAAAATAGGTTATGGAAATTACAATTGGGGTCAGGGAATCAAGAAGATATCTGTGTATGTAAGAAATGTACACTCAATTCTAGGAACAAAAGAAATTTTCATTCTAAGTGTGGACTCAGAGGTGCCTCCTTCTTCAGTCCTAGATGTGTGGCAACCCTTTTGAACATTTGAACATTGAATTTTACATTTGGGACTTCAAGATTCTAGTTTAAAAAGAAATAGATCCTGTAGGTCTTACATCTACACACCCTTTTATGTTTGGAGATGTTATTCTGTTGGACCACAACACTCAGGATCTCCTAGCCAAGCAAGCCACCATCTTCCAAGTTCTGCCCCTGCTCTAAAAGAAATTTATTGGCTCTTTTTCAGTGGAGAGAATGAGTATTGAACTAGTTGAGACTATAATCCTATACTCCCTTGGAGCAAGCCCCGCTGAATTCAATCAGACTTAACTTCTTAATGGGCATGGATAGGATTAAGCTGTAAATCTGTAATATTCTCAAAGCATCTCTTCTTCACATGCAGGCATGTAAAGACCCATAAACCAATTTTAGCAAGAAGTGTTTAAATATGTCAGTTTTATTCCGAGGATTCTCTCTAGATGTTATTCTTGGATAGTTCCCAGTTTTGCAGAACCTGACCAAGCAAAAACAACAGATACAGAGAGCATTCTTAGCTGTTAAAAGAGCAATCTTGCAATGCTAGAAATCTAAAAATACTGCAGATCTTGAAAGCTGAACTGAAAAGTGTATCTGTTTTGGCAGGCAGGAAAAATGGCTTTATTAAGTGAGATAAAATCCATCAACATGAATTAATTTGGACTCTTTCCCCAGTCATGTATTTATTTTAATTAGTGGGGAAGCTTTCTCTCCTTTTCTGCTAGGTTTTTGCTTCATCTTTCCTTGATTTTGAAGCTTACATGCCTGAAGGATATGTACAAAAAGGTTTTTAAAAATACTACATTATATTAAGAAATATATTTGTTTTTCGTTTGGTAGCTGACTCTTAACTTCAGTATTACTACAGCTCGTATACTATTGGTTAACCCCAACTAGAGCAAACCTATTCATTCAATTGTTGAATGGTGAGTCAACACGTAAATAAATCAAATGGATTCAGTGAGTCTACTGCAGTCAGGACTAAAACAGAATTTGGGCTAATGTATAGTCTGCATGCTTGTAAATGAAAAATATATGTGAAGAAGTCTGTAGACTACACGTTGGCTGGAGATGACATGACGGGAGATGCTATACAGTACATCTGGAGGGCATCAGATTGCGGAAGGCTTGGAAAAGATCCTGGCTTTGCTGGAGGAATGTGGGAAGTCCTAGTCCAAAACTAGGTTGCATTCTCAGCCTCTTCTCCTCCATCTATAATAGGGGTGGACAACTGATGGGGGCTAGGGGGCTGCAGGAGACCTTACAGAGCTGAACCTTACCACCATGTTTCCTCGCTTTTTTTAAAAGAAGGGAAAAATGCTTGCCCTCAAATGTCCCCTGTAGGAGGTATGGAGCATTTCTTGCCATGATCTTGTGGCCCTCCCAGGCCATTTTAGGCCCAGGAGTGGCTCCCTTTGTGTTTACAATATAAAATGACCCAGGCCCTGTTCACTTCTTGTTTTTTAAAAAAACCTTCTCCTAGGCCTAAAATAGGCGGGGGGGGGCACCAAAAACATGGCAGAAATGCTTTCCACATCCCCTAGAGAGCACTGGGAGTGCATTTGGGCGTCCTGGGGGCCTACTGGTTACACTTTCCCCACCCCTGATCTACAACACACAATTGAAATAAAATCATCTCTCCCTACCTAATCTAATATTCCAGAGTAAAGAGGAGTATGCGAAATAAAGTGACACTTCAGCAGGGGGAGAGAGAGATAAGTTACATAAAGGATGTTCTGTTACCATTATCCTATCTTGCTTTATTTATTCCAAAAGTAGAGCATTTGGTTTCTATGGATGGCAAAGTCTAATGCACTGACTTGAAACCCTTTTTCTCAACCCTGCTGCTGTCCTCACCGAGGTGGTCCCATCGCTGCTGCTGGCCAGCGAATTGATGCTCTGAGTGGCATCCTTTTTGTCCAGAAGGGGGCTGCTGTCAAGCTTGAGATCCGACGTGCAACGGGAAGTCAAGTCAGTCAGGTCAATGACATCTCCAATCTCTTTAGGGCTTCTGATGGAATACAAGAGGCAGAGCACAGTGGAGAGAAGGATGAATGGATGGATGTTGAAGTTAAACACTCAACAAGCATGGCTCATGTGAAATGAAATGGAAGGACCTTCCCCCATCAATTTAAGTCACTGAATGCTGCTATACCCTGGAGTCACCTTGACCTGTCAGGTACATAAGAAGATCGGAAAGTTTTCTGGAATGCGAGCAAAGCACAGACAGACTGAAGAACTACAACTCCAAGATTCCACGTATTGGTCAGTTCCACATAGTGGCAAACCAGGTTATGGTTTGTTGCATTCTAGTTTGTTGTTTACTCTGATCCATGGTTAGCTAGCTGCAAACTATAATTGGAAGTCATGGTTTATTTAGGACTTGCATACTCTGGCTTATTAAACCATTGCTTAGTGTGATGTCTGAACCCAATACTGTGAAGAGTTGACAAAAGAGGAAAGAGAGAAACAGACCAGAAATTTGAGAGAAGGGAGCTGTAGCCTTTTTGGCTGTCTGCAGCTCACAAAGATGTTGTGAGGATAAAGCGGGGAGGAGAGGCAGATCCATACATGCTGCCTTGAACACGCTGGAGAAATGGTAACATATTAACGCAACCAATAGATACATAAATAAAGCCCTTAACCTCATTAGAGTCCATTAGACTCCATGTCTAAGTAAAGCCTGTGAGGGATTACAGTATTTATGGAGCCATGAACACTCACCCCAAGCCATTGATCTCATCAACAGGAGAAACGTAATCGTCATCCTCACTGGTGAGGCCCAGTTCAGATCCATAGCATTGGTGGACAATGTCCCAGAGCTCCCGGGGAGACAAGGTCTGAAGGAAGAACATGGCACAAGGACAAAAAAGGCAAAGATGAAGCTTAAGAGCTGAAGAGCTTGAACAATCACTGCAAAATCAATCTGAGCTTATTTGTTTAGCCCTGACAACAATATACACGCATGTATATCTATCTAGGCCCCAATTTCCAACATCAAACTCATACTTCAGAATCTGGGTATGTATGGACTTCACACACATGCACACATCCTTCTGTGGTGGAACCTCACTGAAAAAAACCCTGAAACCCTGCAAAAAACCCCTTGATTGCTCTTGTATCACTTATTCATCCATTCCTACCTTTTCCAGGAGCGCATTCTGCCAGAGGCGAAAGATCAGCATGAAACAACGGTCCCGGGCCCCAAATGATGTGAAGAAATGCTGGGAATGGCAAGAGAGAAGAGACCATGAGTTTCAGTCCAAGACAGATACTATTGTGATGACGATTACCAGTTTCTAGCTTGTGCGTCAACCATAGTTCTCTGGGGATGAAGAAAGAATAGACAATAATGTGGAGATGAACACTGGATACCACTTCTAAAACTCATGGCTTTGAAAAAAATGTGATTGATTTATCACTTCCTCTCTCGGATCACTTCATGTGTATTCAAGATGTCATTCTTCATTTATGACTTTGATTGCTTGAACATATGCAGACAATTATTGGAAAAAATGAATGAAAATAAAAGTTTTAAAAAGAAGCTTCTAGTTTTTGGGGGACATCTCTGAAAATATGTAGAGAATGGCTGACATTATGTAAATCAAAAATCTGAAAATGGGAAGAAATATCCTAATTAGGGGGCAGAGGGAGAAGGAAGAAACAAGCTGTTGGTCCCCTAAGGTCCTGTCAATTCACACCAGTCAAGGAAGAGGGCAGTCTTTTCATTTGCAGATTTTTACATCTCTTCCCATTAAAACCAATAAAAACAAGTGGAAGAGAACTGAAGCCAATCAAAACTTCAGACTGGTGTAGTTGCAGGTCTCAGTCTTTGGACACATGAAGGAAGCAGGAAGACTTTTGATTCAGTACCATGCCCAGCCTCCTTCCAGAACAACTCAACTTTATTATCAATTCTGCTACTTTTATGAGATTCTCTTTGACCATACTAGAATCCTTTGGATAGATGGGCCACTGTGCCAGTAGATCTGCTCTCCGTCTCACCTGAACGCTCCCAGGTTAGCATTATTCTCTTATGTGTTATCTAACTCTCTTTTATTTTTGCTGAATCCTATTTTGTTAAACCCTAAGATCCACAGGGGAAGGCTTTCTCTCAGTCCTGTTACTATCCTAGGCTTGCCCGGTGAGTACATGGGAGAGAGTCTTCTCAGTGGCTGCTCCCACCCTCTGGAACTCCCTTCCTTGGCAAACTAGGCTGGCCCCTCCTTGCTCTCCTTTCACGGGCAGGCAAAAATATTCTTATTTAAGCAGTCTTTTTTTAAACAGGGAGGCCTTTTAATTTATCAAGATGCTTTCAATTTTTTGTAGGTTGTTATAACTTTACAGATTTTTCTAATGTTTTTAATTGTTTTAAACATTTCATTAATGTCTTTAACTTTTTTGGAAGCAACTTTGGGTCCCACTCTGAGAGAACAGCGGCATATAATATAATATAATGTAATGTAATGTAATGTAATATAATATAATATAATATAATAAAATATAATATAATGGCTCCTTTGGACTGATGTGCATCTTACCTGCTGCCATGAGCAGCTGGAGGATCTGCCAACCAAAGGATGGCAAATGTACCCTGGATTTTACTCCCATGCCTTCCACAGCTCTATTGACTTGAACAGGAGCTCTGCCAGTGCAGAATTAGGATCCAGTACTGGCAGAGTTCCTTTTAACTCAGAACAGCTGCACAGAAAAGGCAGCGACAAAATCAAAAATGAATGTGCTCCACCCAAAGACACTTCCACTTTTGCATTTCTGCTTTGACTTTAGTGTCCTGCCTATTAGATTAGCATGCGGCACGGGGAGGTGGGTAGTTGAATAAAAGAAACCTTTAATCTCAGCCCACCTTTACTGCTAGCTACACTTGATGCATTAAAACTACTATGACTACGTCTCGGCGGCTATGCATCAACAGTTGCTAAGAAAGGAGAGACTCCTGGTATCTACAAAATGCATGCACAAAAGAGGCAGAAGAAAGAAGAATCTGTCAAGCGTTCTTTAATCACTGTCCCAGCAAGTACGACGGTTGATTAAGCACTATTAAGGGGTACGTTATTCCACATTAACTGATTCTGAGCATGTGCCCTAAAGGGACAGGTCACACCCTGTTCTCCCTGGCTTCTTGTACTTTCTCCTTTGTGGGATATTGCAACTCTGGCTGGGTCAGCAGATCAGAATCAGCCTAGGAAAGATTAAAGCCACACCCTCTGCAGAGATGACTCTCTGACACAACAGAACTTCAGTTGAGGAATAAGCCGGAGGAAAGATATCAGGAATGGAAGGAAGGAGGTTAGAACTCGGCATCCTTGGCATGGGGCAAAGCTCATGTTCACTTTCATTATAATATGCAAATCTATTATAATATGCAAATCTCCCTGGTACAAGGAGAGGCAATTAGCAGAACATTTAGGTTGCTGTTTTGCACACTGTGCCCCTGGACTTCAAAGTTTACTAAGGAGCAAAGGTAAGCAGAAAGAAAGACACAGGAATGCAATGAGGACCAGATCTGTGGAAGTGATATGCACCGCATGCACAAGTGGAGAAGCTTCCAGTCCTGAGGAAGCAGGAGGGGAAAAGTGCAGGGCGTTCTCTGGCTGCCCCCTCTGGCTTCAGCCACCGTGTTCTTCCTAACACAAGTTCACATAAGCAGCTGTGCGTAGCTTTGAAATGACCAGTGTACAGTAGTCATGTCAGAAAGAGTACAGTGATCACTGCAGTGTGGAGCCAGCCATTACTGTTACACAAAGGAGACAGAGCAGGATGCCAGCCAGAACAGGATTTCAGTTTTACTGGCAGGGGCCACAGCTCAGTAGTACAGCCCCTGCTTTGCATGCATGCATGGAGGCTCTGGCTTGCAATCCTACATACCCTTAGTTGGCTGCAACCTCCACCCCACTCCATTTCTCTTTTAAAACAAGATACCCTCCCAGGAGTACAATTCAGCTTGAAAACAGGGCAAATACTCTATGTAAGACTTATTTTAAAGAGAAATTGCATGGGGAGGGTGCTGTAGCCATCACAAATGTGACAGAAACAGAGAGGGGGATGATGGGGAGCTCAGGTTGCTCTTCCCTGAACTATGTGGGGATGATAGCGTTAACACTGTGTCATATATCAAGAGGCTCAGGAGCTGCATGTTAATCCCCAAAGCTATACAAGGTGTGAATAACTAATCCAAATACAGTCCATTAGCTAAGTATTTGTGGCTGTCAAGCTATTTAGCAATCTCCCAGGTTTTCACCCCCATGCCAGAGCAAATTCAAGAAATTCATATAGCTCCTAATGGGCCATGCCACAAGATTTGGCTCAGATGGTCATTTTTACCAACAGGTCCACATGGGGGCTGGAGGGAGAGAAGGAAAGATAAGAACCCAACACAGTAGGGATTCTACAGCACTGTTCTGTAAAATTCTTCAATAATGCATAGAATAATTATGTAAAATAAACTGCATGTAAGGACTCAACCAGATGCAAATGAATGCATTTACTGCATTATACTGCATTAGACAGAGCAGGCTTCTCCAACTTAGTGCACTCCACAGCTTGGAAGCTACTCTTTTGGACTACAGTTCCAGAGGGTCTTCTTGGCTGAGGAATTCTAGGACCTGCAGTCTAGAAAGACAAGTTTTCAAAGCTTTGGTTCTGAATTAGACCTTCTTCAGCCCAAGCCACCACAACCAACAATCACAGTATAGTGGGAGGTGTTATTTGAAATATACAGATGGCACTACAGTTAGGAAGGCTGAGGTATGGTATATGAAGGCAGACAAGTATATGAAATGCTATGCGAATGTGGAATAGTTACATACTGAGGCATATGTAAAGCAATTACAGGCAGAATGCTTACAGGTAAAATACAAACATTCAATAAACAAGCCAGATCCATAACTTAGGAATCCTGTGCTGGCATTCTCTACTATACCACCCACAGAGAGTCTTTGAAACTACAACAAGCATAGGGGGTAGGCCTAAGTATCTCACCTTTTCAGTCTCAGTGCAAATCTGGATTGCATTAGGGATCAGCTTGGCTGTCTTCTCTTTTTTTAAGCATGTTACCTCCTTGAGCTGAATGGAGATCTATTGTGGGAAGACAACACAGAGGTCACCGGCTAGCTGGAGGGGAAAGGGGCTCTTCTTTTTCAAATCTTTGCTCTTTGTCAAGACACTCACTGTGGTTTCCCATCGGAAGATGTTGCTGTAAAAGCAGATCCAGTTCTCTGACAAGTAGAGCCGTCCTTGAAGCAAGATGTCACGCTGTAACGCGCAGGAGTAATCTGAGGAGAAGGGACATGTCAGGGACTGAGAGCAAGGAGCTGGGCAAGCGAAAGAGGCTGAGCTGTGAGTTAAGGCAGAGGTAGACTGTAACAGAACCATACAAGGATGAGCCTGTAGCTGTGAGGGTTGTAGGCAATAGCTGCTAGGTAGTGCATAAAGATGTGACTGCTTCTTCATCATCATCATCGTCAACAGCAGTATTAACATCAACACCACCACCATCATTATTTTTAGGCATATACTGCCTTATGATTTCAGGGTGGGGTACAAGCACATAAAAACACCACTTCAAAAAATGAACAATTCCACTACTATAAAACTTCAGAAATTCCATTTTTTTAAAAGAATCACTAACTTCTCAAAAAATCTGGATGATCAAAAAGAAAAAAAAAGTTCCAACCTAGCACCAGATTTTTTGACAGTTTGACAAGCAGGACACCCAATGCCTTTTACCTGGCATTTCTCTCACAATGGGAGCATCCTAAGGAGCCTGGCAGGTTTTTAAGAGTATCCATGCAGGTTGATACAGAAGTACACATTCTTTTAAGACATGGCTCAGGAACCTGTGGATCTCCAGATGTTGTTGAACTATAACTCCCATTATGCCTGGACACTGTTGCCCGATGACATCCTGAGGCCCACAGTTTTCTCATGTGGGAAGGACACTTGGGTAAGTGTTGCATTGTAATAGTTGTTGCCATCTGAACATTCTGCTTTTTTAATATAACCTAAGTCTGCATTAGCTGTTTTGGAAGATGAATCATATCCCCAGCTTAAATGCAAGCTTATGCTATTACATATGTCTCAAATATCTTTAAGGTACCACCGGACTCTTTCTCAGTTTGACTGTTACTGTTTTTACCGTAATATTAATTTTGTTATGTAAAGGTGATTTTAACTGTGGGGATGGTAATTATGGTATAGAGATCAAAGACATCTTTGGCATCCAGATACAGGATATCAGAAAAGTTGCAATCGGCTTAACAGGAGATATTCAAATTGCTGACTATAACTGAAATAGTAAACATTTAAACCCAGGAATAAGATGCAATAAGAGTCTGTGAGAACTGCTGTTCTGAGAAATCTAACAGGGCATTCCCAGCTTTCTTGCCAAACTACATTGCTCAGGATTCTTTGGGATAAAGTCTCTACAAGACCTTTAAACTGACAGAGAATCAGCATTAGCTTTTTATGACAGACACACGGAAGCAAGTACTAGCTGACTGATAATCAGAAATCAGCAGGATATTTTTGTAGAAAACAGTACACGTGTTGGCAGATAATTCAAAATAAAGAACCCTTCCAGTCTGCGAATTCAGTCAGATCTATGCCTATAAATATGTTTTTACAAAGTTCCTGCCACACGCACCCACTATTCCATATGATTCGCAGGTCACTTGGAAGGCTGCTCCATACACACATTCACTCACTTTGTAACCAGATCCATCCATCTGGTCCAGCTAATGCTGGCCCAAGACCTTTTGCTTTCCAAGGCAGAGCAGCAACAGCAACCTACACCACATTTAAGATACACTGTACCCAAATCCAACCAAGTTGTTTTGGGATATGAAGCAGAGAACCTCACAAACATTCTTCCTAACCTTGGTAGCACACAAACTATAATAACCAATTAAATAATCAATTAAATAACTGATATCCCAAATCTCACTATGCCTAATGGTAGAACGGGCCCTGAGCACGGCTTCCCTACTTCCCATCGTCTTACCTACAAGGAGCCGTTCAGCTTCAGGCAGGCACTTGAAGATCCTTCGAAAATCCTCATTGCGTTGCTTGTAGGTAGGGCTCAGCATCTGCCAATAACAATCAGGCTCTTCAGGATGGGAGCTTCCATTAACATCCCACCCCCACATCTCCTTAGACCTACTCTCCAAGACCCGGTTCCAAAGGCAGTACCTATGTGCTCACTTCCACTACCATTCAGGGCACTGGGAGCTACGGGATGCAGGGAGGAAATATGTATTGTGTGTAGGACATCTTATGCACGGGGCAGAGCTCAGAAAGCTAAATTTGGACTGAAACTCACAGAATCCACCAGCCAGCACAGCTACTGTCCATGCTGCCTGCGGGTTCAAAAAAGTCACTGAACTACAACCAAATACTCCAGCTAAGAAACAGAAATTTCCAGAAAGATAGGGTAACATTGCTATTATTATTAGCATCTGCAGCATTAGCAATATCCTCATCATTTTAAGCATTCTTCTCCTTCCTTAAAGCAGCTCAAAACAACAAAGAGGGATCCATCATTTTATCCTTGCAACAAGCCCGTGGAGGCTAGACTCAAAGAGAACTAGCTCCATGTCACCCAGTGTGACCACAGTAGAATTTTGAACTCGTGTCTCTCTACGCTGAATACCGCATCTTGTGTCTTTCCTTACAGATATTCGGGAGGGGCAGGGGGGGCGGAGTGTTTCCTAAGTACGCATGCCTATCAAAACTTCAAGGAAACAGAAGAGAATGATTGAGGTTACTTCCAGATGGGCCTTTATTGCCTAGAAATCAGAGTTTAGGAAAGTTCCTCTTCTTGGAACTAGCACTGGCTATGCTGGGCGGGGGATCTGGAGAGTTGTGATCCCAAAGTGTCACACACACTCAGCCCCAGAAAACCTCATGATAGAGTCGCCTTAGGGTTGCCAGAAGTTGGAACCGAATTGAAGGTATACAACAAAAACAAACCCCGAAGTTGGGAATAATTTAAAGGCAAATAACAACAATCCCAAAATGAGAGCTTTAGCTGACCTAGAGGGAGGAGCAAGGACTTTTCAATGGTAGTACCAACACTATTTGGCCATTTGGCTCCCCTCTCTTTTTAATCTTTATCACACTATTTTAATCTTTTGCTAAATTGCAAGAGCAGTCTTCCCATTCCATCATGCTTTCATCTAGTGCAGTGGTAGGATTGGGTCTAAATACCCTGAAAAGCACTGGATCCTGTCTGATCTTAGAAGTGTAAGCAAGGGCAGTCCTGGTCAGAACTTGGATGGAAGACTGCCAAGGAATACCAGGTGCTGTAGGCTAAATTTCAGAGGAAGGCCATGGCAAACTGCTTCTCAATATTCCTTGCCTGCGAAATTCATGGAGTTCCCATAAGTCAACAACAGACTTGAACGCACGTATCTACACACACAGAGGTGGGGTGCACACAGATACGAGATCCAGTGTGATGTAGTGGTTTGAACATTTGACTGTGAACCTGGAGACCAGGGTTCAATTCCCCACTCGGCCACGGAAACCCACTGGGTGATCTTGGCCATGTCACACACTCTCAACCCTTGAAAACCCCATGAAAGCCTTAGGGTTGCTGTAAGTAAAAAAAAATGACTTGAAGGCACACAACAAACCCCAAGGCAACTTTTCTAAGCTCTGACCAAAATATTTATTTACAAGGAGGAGCAAGGGAAGCTAGTGGAACCTCTTCTTTGCTTGTATCCCTCCCATCTCCCCAACTGCCCCAATGTCTTGATTTTTTTCCCCCATAAAAATCAGTGCAAGAGGAAAACAGCTAGATAAAGGCTTTTGGACAGTAGCTGGGGCTGTCCATCTGGGAGCGCCCTAACACAACCAGGGAGCAGAAGTAAGAGAGATGGGTGTAGTAGGGAGACAGAGGAGCACACCATTCCTAGGAAAAGACAGCTGTAGGGGTTGCTGGAAGGCAGAGCTCGGGGGAGAGTTGCGGGTTGGAGCCAGTTGGGCAGCTTGTCACATATATTCCAGGAGCAAAGAAACTATCCTGAGGAGAGGCCACTTCTGCACTAGACTGTTACAGCTCTACTATTCCGCTTTCAACATCCTATGGAATCCTGGGGTTTGCAGTTTAGGGAGGGGCCCTGAGGCAAAAAAGCACACCATCCCTAGGATGCGACAGCTGTAGGGTGCATCATGGGGGTTGCTGAAAGACAGAGCTGGGGGGAGAGTTGTGGGTTGGAATCAGCTGGGCAGCTTGTCACCTATATTCCAGCAGCAAAGATACTACCCTGAGCAGAGGCCATTTCCACACTAGACTGTTATAGCACTATTATTCCACTTTGAACATCCTACGGAATCCAGGGGTTTGCAGAGTAGGAAAGGGCCTCTCCCTGCTGAATACTGCAAACTGCCTCTTTACTTACAGTCCACTGCAAACCCCAGGATTCCATAGGATGTCCAAAGTGGAATAACAGCGCTATAACAGCCTGGTGCGGAAATGGCCAGAGTCGGGAAGCAATGGGGAGGATTAAGCGGCCCAGAAGGAACGGCCCGGAGAAGGGGAGGACAAGAGAAGCAGGAAGGGCGAAGCGTCTCTCTTACTTTGTCCACACCGGAGTTGCCGCCAGCCAGCCAGCCAGCCAGCCGCTGATGGTGCAATCCCGGCTTTTAACCACAGGGCGCAGGATCAGCCCTAACTCAAACGGCGAAGGAGGGCTTCCAGAGAGAGAGCATCCGCGCCGGTTGGGGAGGGGAGGGAAAGGACAGCGAAACAGGGCCAGGTCGAGAAATAACAGGGCTGGGGAGGGAGGGGAAAAAGGCAGTGACCCAAGACGAAGGGAAGGCGGATCAGCCTCCGACGGGGCGGGGGGCGGCAACGAAGGGGTTAATCGGTCCCCGCAGGAAAGGAAGCTCAGAAAAAGCGCAAAAAGGGGGAGAAGGCAGAGGGCCCGGGGGGGGGGCGCCCGGGGGGCAAAGAGCAGGGCAGGGAGGGAGCGAGGGCTTCC
Organism: Cyclura pinguis; assembly: GCA_030412105.1. Lineage (NCBI taxonomy): Eukaryota > Metazoa > Chordata > Lepidosauria > Squamata > Iguanidae > Cyclura > Cyclura pinguis. The sequence continues at coordinate 11,500,231 of CM059606.1, read as the reverse complement.
GCAGAGGCCGGATCCCACCGACGGGGAGGGGTAAAGCGGGGTGCAGAAGTTGGTGGAAGTGAAAGTGGGGCGGGGAGAGTTGGAAAGTCCCCCCCCCTTCTTTCTTTCTTTCTTTCTTTTCTTTCTGCTGGAGACCATCAAAGAAGCGCAGAAGACGAGGCCTCCCCCGGGGAGAGCGCCAGCGCCGCCGCCGCCGCTCCAGTTACCCTGGCCGGCCATTGGCTGCGGGCGCCCGGGTGTCGCTTACATGCAGCGAAAGGGGGGCGGGCGGCTGGGTGGGGACGAGCGAGGAGGGTGTCAGGCTGCGGTTAACCCCTTCCTGCCCACGGGGGGGGGACTCTGCCCCTGCCAAGGGAAGCGCGCGCGCACGCACGCACGCACGCAGGGCACTGCTCTTGGTCCCAGGCCCTGCTTGCAAAGGAGGCAGGAAATCGGGGCGGGGAGCTTGTGCTTCACGTTCTGACCTGGGCCGGGCACTCTGCACATGCCCTGAGGAGACCTAAAGGAAAGATGGCGCGCGCTACAGTTCAAAGTCTCCCAATACCGTTTTGAAAAGTAACTCTCTGCTTCCAATTCACTAATTATTCTTATACTATATACCTGGCCTTGCCTGGGATTTTATTTTCTCATAGGTGATGCTTGTTAGAAAGTTTTGAGATCCTGTGTCTCTATTTCCCCAAACTGTCTTGACCGGTACCTGTGACTTTCCTCCTTATTCCCCAATCCGATCTGTATTCAGAGTTATTCTTATGCAGAGGTTGGGTTCCTGAGGGAATGCACTGCCCTCCTCCTTGCTGCTAGGACTCACCTCCATAGCAATCAGCCTATTCCAGAGCTGTCTAGGCGAGAATTCTAAAGGTCCCTCCCTAAACTGCAAACCCCAGGATTCCATAGAATCTTCTTAGGCAGCCAATCATATGAGGTCTTCTTGCCTGACAAAGCCAATCATATGAGGTCTTCTTGCCTGACATAGCCAATCATATGAGGTCTTAGCCTGAAGCGGACAAATAGGCAAACTTTGACTTTTATATATTAGATTATTCCACTTTCAGCATGCTGTGGAATTCTGGGGTTTGTAGTTTCCTGAGGCCAAAGCGCTCTCTGGCTGAGAAGTCTAAATGCCCTCCCCCCAAACTAAATTGCAAATCTCAGGATTCCATAGGATGTTGAAAGCGGAATAATAGCACTATAACAGTGTAATGCAGAAATGGCCTTACTGACTGGGGCAAGGCACTCTGCACATGCCCTGAGCTGAGCTGGAGGAAAGATGAAGTGTGTTACAGTTCAAAGGCTCCCAATATGTTAGTGTAATATTTACTGTTTTGAAAAGTAACTCCCTACTTTTCAGTATTCAAAAGTAACTAATTACTTTTATTTACCTTTTTTTAAAAAATAGAAATTTAGAAGCTATTGGCCAGTGGTATAAAACATAGCTAACTAGTGAGGCAATGCACCTCCTGTGTTGTTGCATTCCTTCAAGTCATTTCCAACTTACGGTGACCCTAAGGTGAAACGATTACCGGGGTATTCTGGAGCTGAGAGTCTGTGACATGCCTAAGGTCATCCAGTGGGTTTCCACAGCTGAGTGGGGAATCAAACCCCAATCTCCAGGATTGTAGTTCAACTGCTCATGCTGGCTTCACCTGTAACTATAGAAGTAACTTAAAACTCCACCACAAAAGGAGTGAGGTTATCCATTGTTATATGCTCCTGTGGTGTGATTTTAGTTTTGCCAGTTACTGTAAAAAGGCATTAATGTTACAAGTAAGTCCATTGTAACTAGTTGCTACCAAGCTCTAGCCCCAAACTGCTGTATTATTACATTTTAGTAATTCTCCTGTGTGCAATTAGATTAACATCATGCTAGGCCTATGAAGAGATTCTCATCTTGAACCTTTACTATAGAGTTAAATCTGGACACTGATTTGTTTGTTTCAAAGATTTTTATCCTGCTGTTGAAAAACATTCCCAGAACAGCTTGCCCAAAGTGGTGCTAGCAGTAGTCATTAAATATTGCTATGACTGTATTTGTTATTATACCCTGATATGCAAAATACCAACGCAGACAAGATTAAAAAACAAATCAACAGGCCTGAAGCAGATTACAAAGAAGATGAGGTGAAATGAGGAAGGGGGAAATTAAGGCCACCCCCAGCTTTCAGCCCTGAGCAGCATACTTCTTTTCCCTCTCCCCCAGCAATACCCTTCCTCCCATCGCCAGCTTGCTTTTCAGTCCCCTGTCCATTTCATTCAACCCTATCAGTCTCTCCCAAACTGTAAACACATATGATTTATCCTGCTAGATTAACCTTTGCACAAAAATGGAAAGATCCCAATATTCCAGAAATCAATGACTGGGTGTTTAAGCTACACAACCGAGTAGAGATGGATAAATTAATATTGTTATTAAATAACAAATCTGATTGATATTTTACACAAGAATGGAAAATCTTAACTCCCCTCTGGGAAGGTAGATGGGCCAAATGATCAATAGCAGCCTCTGATGAATAAGTCTTGCACTGTTTACTAACTGAAGTTTATTGTTGCTGTAAAGCAGATATTTAACATATTCACATCTCAGGACTGGATATTTGTTAGGTAAATGCTCAACAGTGGTTGAGTGGGAAGCTATTGTCATAGTGCTGTTCATGGTTTTTTTCTTTTTTTTTATTCTTACTTTTAGGCATTGAGTGTAATTTTTCTCTGTTTTTCTTGCGGGGTTTTTTTTTTCCTTGTTCTTTTTGTATGCAATAGAAACAATTTTGTGCTTGTTTGTTTGCAATTAAAAATAAAGTAAAAAAAAAAGTTACTTCTACTTTTGGCCAAGTCACATGAAACAACATGACTTCAGTGCTGGATTAGGACTTCTAGAGACTAGAGTTCAAATCCTTGCTCAGCCATGGAAAACCACTGGGTGACCTTGGGCAGGTGACCTTCTCTCAGTCTCCAAGGGAAGGAATGACAAACCCCATCTAAACACATTTTGCCAAGAAAAACCTGTAATAGGTTTGCCTTAGGGTTCTAATAATGCCTTGAAGGCATACAACAACTGCGGCATCGTAATGGTGGGGATGAAACTGGTCCCGGCGCCTTCCACAGATGACCACTTCTGCATATGGGATTGCTGTTTTAGATAAGTAAAAAGCCATTAATTAAGTGAACAGCAGGATGTTAACAGAGAAGTATGTCCTCTCCAGTGATATCTTTGAGTTAGATACCAGATGGGTCTGTCATTTCAAACTCTGGCAATATTTCTGTGTACCATTATATCTTTTTATTATCCCAAGACCCAACGGATCTGTTCTTGCATACACCCTAATGGAAAAACAATGGCAACTTACACTGTACCAGCTCTGCATTTTCTGAAAGAAACAGAGAAACAGAAAGTTAATGCAGTTCACACAAAAACCTCCCCTACCCTGTATTGCACCTGACAAAGATCCAGTCTTAGGCCATTTCCACACTATTCTGTTATAGTGCTATTATTCCACTTTCAACATCCTGTGGAATCTTGGGGTTTGTAGTTTAGGGAGGAGAATTTAGAATTCTCAGCCAGAGAGGTCTTTGGCCTCAGTGAACTACAGTCAGCCCTCCACATTTGCAGGTTTCACTTTTGTGGATTTGATTATTCACAGATTATTTGCTGTCACCTCTGCTGCCTCCCTATGCCATTTTTAATAGTGACCGCAAGCCTCATGAGACTGAGAAACTGTAAACGAGGCTTGTAAGTCCCTATCAAAAATGGTGTGGGGCAGCAGGGGGGGTGGCCATAAGCCCCACCGGCCTCCCACTTCTGCCTTGTGAAGGAACCCTGATGCCTCAAAAGAATCCATGGTGGGTTAATTGAAATAATCATAATTTTTTGTGTGTTAAATATGGTTTGGGAAGGTGTTACCGCCCTGGCTAGTCCGAGCTTTGGGAATATTAAAGATATCCTCTTGATATCACAATTGGGCTGCACTTCTCTATTCCTCTCCACGTGCTTGCGAGGCCACCGGACAAGCACGTAAACAAGCTCGGCCGTTAATAGCCGTAAGATTCGAACTACAATACAGGCAGGCCAGAAATCGCTGACTCACTGCTTTAGGAGACCTCCAGGCAAGTACTCTAATTAAGTATGCACGGCACTTACAAAAGAGCCTCTGCCCCGCGATGGCAGCTTGATGGGTAAACTATGCAATACCCAAGTACTCTGCGTTTGCATACTGGCTACTCTATTGGGAACCGCTACGATAACTCAATCATTCAGATTCTGACCTTTCGGAGGCTTTGTCTCCAACTCCAAATCTATTGTTTTCCCCAGGTACGGCATAGCCTGCAGTCACAATTCTCCTTATAAAAACCCTTGATTCCGAGACCTTCCTCGGATTGCTCCCGAGTTTCATCCCGCCTTGCTGCTGCTTTGCTTGGGGAGCCTCCCCTCAGCTCCACGTGCTGAGCTACATCGCAGCCCAGCCTCGCTCTCTATTTTTCTGGGCTTCAGGACAGGTGAGGTATCACCCAAACCAGCAATCCCTCTAAAAATCCCTCTATACCACTCCAACCTTTATTTTCTTTAGTTATCTTGTGTGAGTGTGTCGCATACACTGTCTTGCTTGTGTATTTAATAAAACATCATTTATTATTTCAACTTCTGTGTGCTCCTTGACTTGACCCAACCCCATAGACATAGGGCTCAAGATCTCGCTACGTTACCCTGTCTCTCGTAACGCTAAGCAGTGCTCTGAGCTAATTTTCCCCAACTTTAGTTGAGCACATTTTGGTGTCCCTCCCGGGAACCCCAGTTCACAGGGTAACAAAGGTCTAGAGTTATTCACGGTTTTTCCATATTAACAAGGGTCCTGTGCCCCTAACCCTAGCGAATTTAGGAGATGACTGCACAAACCCCTGAATTCCATAGGATGTTGAAAGTGGAATAATAGCACTATAACAGCGTAGTGTGGAAATGGCCTTAGCATCCTAAGCAGAGTTCTTACTTGGGCTGCAATAAAGAATATGTGTGCTATTTGTTTACAATGTACATCAGAGACAGGTAACTTCAGTTAGTCCAGGGCCCAATTTTTCATCCTCCCAATACTGTGTGTGAGCCAGCTGAAAAAAATAAATAAAATTAAAGCACCCGTGGATAGAAATTTACTTCTCATTTCTTTTTTTCTTTAGAAACCTTTTTTTTTTTTGGTGGGGAGGGGAGATTAGTAATGCCCAGACAAAAAAACTAGAGAGGATTCCTGTACCTTTAATGGTTGCACAGAAGAGGGAATTTCAGCAGGCATTGCTTGTCATGCAACTGAGTAACAAGCAATACCTGCTGAAATTCCCTCACTCTCCTTATCCTTGCCTGGTTTTAAACAGCCCCTTAAGCCATTTTTAGAGCCTGTCCTCATTAGACTATTTAGTAGTTTGATACCATTTTAGCTGTCATGGCTCCATCCTATGGGACCTCTGGGATTTGTATTTTGTTGAGGCACACAGAATCTTCTGGTAGAGAGCACTAGCGTCCTCCTCTAACCTGTTGTACTAGAGCTCCCAAGAAGAGAATTCTAAGTACCTCTCACCAGACTAGATATCCCAGGACTCCTGATGAAGCCACGAGAGTTTACATGATATCTAACAGCTGTGACTGAAAGAACAGTGTCATGGGAAGTTTGCCACGGGAAGTTTCTGGGTTCGCTGCCTGCTCTTATTGTCAGCTGGCAAAGTTTTTCAAAGAACTGCTTTTTAGTCTATTTTTATTTTGTTTCACTGTTACCATAGTGTTCTTGATGTGTTCTGATATATATTTTTATTTGTGAGTTGCACTTGAATCTGATTTATCACAGAAGTGTTTGAATCTTTTTTTTTTAGTCTTTTAACCTTTTGTAATTGTTTATTATTTTAAGTTGATTTTATAGTAAGCCATTCTGAGACAGAGAGATAAAGGGCAAGGTATGAATATTTTAATAAATAAAATAATATATACAAATGCCAAAATAAACAAGCAAGCAAATGAGAGTTGGGACTACCTAAAACCTCAGGGCCTTTCTTGCTTTTATCTCACAGAGCAGGTGACAGATAATTTGCCCTCAAAACAAGCTGTGTCGTACTTGAGGCAGAAAATCCAAATGGCACTCACCTTTTTCCTTAGCTAATGAAAGTGATCCATAACTAACCAAGAAATTATCATGTCCGTATCAGGTGTCCTCTCTAAGGCTATTTCTGCACTAGACTGTCACAGTGCTATTATTCCACTTTCAACATCCTATGGAATCCTGGGGTTTGCAGTTTAGAACTAATAATAATAACAATAACAATAACAATAATAATAATAATAGCACTATATGTATAATAATAGCACTATAACAGTCTAGTGCGGAAATAGCCTCAGGCCTTTTCCGCACTTTGTATTTGCAACGGGGCAGAGCGTCCTCCAGCGACGGCGTTTGCACCTGGGGGCAGACTGGGTCCGGACTACTTTCTGTAGTTCCGGACTTCAGCCCGCTCCCGAACGACCAGAAGTGGTCGCTCGCCGTGCTACTGAAAGACTGCTTAAAACAGGTCTTTCAACAGCGTGGCGCGCCCCACTCCGTGGCTGCACTCCGGTGTAGATTTGCAGGCTCGCACCCGCGCGAGCCTGCAGATCGTCCGGGGGCGGGCTTTAGCCTCCACCAACCAGAAGCCGCCATTTTCGTCCCCGGAGCAGCGTGTAGCGCGGCCACGCAGTGCTCCGGATCAGCCTGGATCCTCCGAGGGAGCGCGCCAGTCCGGTAAGTAACAGAACAGGGCGTTTTCTTCGCCAAGTGCGAAATAGCCCTCAGTCACAGGACTGTGGAGAAAGGGCCTCGGAAGCTGAAGTGAGCAAAGTTATTGGCAATTTCAGATAAAGGAAAAGGTACAATTTTCAGATCTTACCCCTCCGCTCAGCTGGCAGTCTCCCGCCAGCTGCCCCGCATACCGTACCTTGTTATTGCGGATGAAGCTGCGCCCGCTGAGCGGGTAGTTGAGAGGGGTGCTGGGAGGGGGCCCTGGCGGAGGGGTCCGCTCCGCAGCATTCTCTGACCCCTTCTCCACCATGGTCTCCGACGGCGACTCAGGGGGTGGTCGTGGAGGTAACTGGAGCAGGCGCTTCCTCAAGGAGGGGGAATTGCTTGGCGTGGTACGTGGGGAGGTGGTGCCAGTGCTGTAGGGAAGCAAAGGGTGAGAACTGAGAGGCGAGACCTGGATGAAACACTGCCACTCCCTGGTAGCACACCCTTCTGTGCTTGGTCGCCTCAAGAACAAATGCCGGGGTATCTTAACAGCCAAATCTGCCCAAACAAAATCCTGAGGCCCGTGTTCCCCAAAACCACGGTATGTCCCATCATCATCCCCCCAGGCATGACAAGAAGTACTTCCATCTTGCTTTCAACTTCCACAGCATGAGAGCGGCCGGATCCACAACCTGAGAAGAACTTTGCAGAGGCATAGCTACAGGGAAGCAAAAAGAGGGCACTGTCCCCGCACACACAACAAGAATTCTTTTATAATTCTAGAGAGAGAGATATGAATAATTGCATGCATATATAACTGCTGAAAGGAACATCAGAAGTCACTTTCTTACTGTTCTTTTCTTTTTCTTTCTGCGTTTTAGTCCTGCACTTCTTAATTTTTATTTTATTGTATCTCAGTTTTCTTATTTTAATCTCTGTAATTCTTAATGTATTTTTTTAAAAAATTCTTAATAAAGATTTAAAAAAAAAAGAATTCTGCATCTTCAGTGAAATTTTCCTTCAGTCCCCAAATTTTAACACTGCAGAAAGGAAGACATCGAAAATTGCTCGTATCTTGAACTCTTCTCTTTGCCACATTTGCCTTCTCTTGGTAACTTTGCCTGTGCCTTTTATTTGGGTGCCAAAATTATATTTCTAAAAGCTCAGCTGGAGTCCTAAGTTATTTCCACAGTGTTAGAAATTTGGGAACTGAAGGAAAATTTAATGGATAAGGCAGAATTATTACTTAGAGGATTATTACCTCATTTTGCTCCTCTCCTCCATAGCTACAGCCCTGGGCTGGTGTCTTTATAAATTCAACAGAATATATTTATCCATTACATTTATATCCTATTTTTTCCCCCAAGGAACAGAAGGCGGCTTACATAGTTCTCTGTTTCAGCCTCAGCCACCCTCTGAAGTAAGGCAGGCTTAAAAATAAAATAAAAGCTAGCCCAGAGTGGTGACAAAGTTATGTGGCTGAGGAAGGAGATGAGATTTTTTTTATCTTAGACAGAACACAAAAAATTATTTTTTGCCACTACAACTCCCAGAATCCCCCTGCCAGAAACCATACTGGCTGGGGGAATCTAGGGAGATGCAATTCCAAAAAATTAATTTTCTCATGCTCTGGTCCTGACCAGAGTGTACAACTTTGTGAGTAGAGGGACCAGTTCTTACCCTAAGGACTCACCACAAGAGGCAACAGCACTGAAAACATGGAAAATTGGGGGGCGGGGGACAACTTGAAGTAATAGAAATATTTCCAGTTGCAATGGAGAAGAGGGTGGGTTGCATGAAAACTCTATGAAATTAAATCTTTATTCTTGGAAGCCACCTTAGGTCCCCTTTTGGGAGAAAGGCGGCATATGAATATAATAAATAAATGAATATTATAAAATTAAAATAAAATCTCTAATCTCTGATCCTTGAGGCCTCCTGCAGCAGTCACTGATATTTCTTCTTTTGTCACTTTAGAAATCTATAAAAGCAGGAGGCAGGGAGTCTGAAAGAGCCCAGGAACTGTACTTTGCCCACTCTGTCCTTGATCAACACTTGAGGGAATGAAGATAGCAATGTGGACGTATAGGGCCTTCCAATGCCTTGTTACCTTTGTCCTCAAGGATTTTGGTATGTTTTTCCAACTGGTAAATTCGGTTTAAAAAATAATGCTTTTTAAAGCACTTTCAGTCACCTTTGGCATGTAACTTTTGTTTGTTTTGCAGATGTTATCACTTACGGTACGTATAAACAACGGTTGGTGTATTACGGTCTTTCCCAACCTGATGCCTTTCACAGTTCACAGTACACGTTCCGTCACTTCAGGTAGCAACAGGCCCACCTTAGCCATTAGGCATTTTAGGCACAGAGCATAGAGCCTATGAAAAGTTTAAGGCCTATCAAAACAGGATTAACAAAACAAACAAAAAAAACTGCAGGTATTGGGAAGGGAAACAAAATGTCAAAATAAAGATATTTTATATTTTCATGCACAAAAATTATAAAGCGAAATGTTTAAAAACAGAAGTAGGTTTATTAAACAACGGTTCTTGAAAACATAATCTATCACGAATCACGTGCATGAATTTAATGCAAGAGTGCCTAGGGCCTACAGAAAAATGACTGTGGTTGTGGCTAGCAGAGCCAATGGTCTCAGAAGTGAGGGAATGACAATACAGCCCCAGATATGTGGAGGGCACCAAGTTGGAGAAATTTGGAGTACTGTATTTGGTTATTTAAGCTGAAAGGCATGGTATTATCCCTTACTGTGATACATGTGAATTAGAATTAGAATAAAGATTCTGTTAGACCACGGAGGAAGAGCAAACATCGAGGTGGGCAAGACGCAGCCCCCAGATGGCCTTTGAAACCTTTTTAGCTACTTCTCACAGCCATATCCCTGCCATTACCACAATCCACACCACTGAAATTGCACTAAGAAATGTCAGTTTCCCTCTTCCTGTCACTTCTTTTAGTAACGGAACTTTTTGAGGCTTTCTATCTTGTGACATCACGCAGTTCTGTGGCGTGTAGGAGAACGCTCTGACATCCTCCTCCATTACAGAGCTTCTGCCATTGCCACCAAACTTCAGCAACAACCACAGCAACAGTATAGCATGGTAAAGTGTCATGGTTAAGGGACAGCAAGGTCCTCTGGGGTTGTTTGAAATATATTTGGTCTTTGTGGCAGTTACCCTAAGTCATTACATATATGGCACGATTTGTAATAAATTTGTGTGACACTTGCTGTCTAAATTACATGAATTTCTGGTAGCTTTCTAGCTTCCAGTGTTATACATCCCAACCTAGTATGTGTTTATTTGCAAGTTAAGGGAGCATGACTGATTCAATTTTACCCGCTAAGCCTCGTGGCTGAGTGAGCATTAGAAATCCTCCAACATTTCATGGATGAAAACCAGGACACATATGGCCAAGCAACATCAGAATGTAGTCAAGATAGCAGGAGGTGTAAATGAGGAAGAACATGCCAGCTAGGAGAGGCTCCAGCACTTTGCTTTTGCCTAAGCCTCCTGGGAAGGGCAGCTTTCTGCCCCTTTGCATATTCTATGCACCCTATTCTACTTTGACCTCATTTTGCAACAACTGAAATAAGCCAAGGAGAAAGGGTAAAAGGAGGAGGAGGAGACAGAAACTGTGACACTTTAAAAGCAGCTGAAAACGGTGGGATGACAAAGGATTAATCAGGACTGTCTCTGCCAAATCAGAATAGTTGGAAGATAATGGGACTCGAATTTGGCTCTTCCCAGAACTACTACAGCACTCAGTGGCATATACGTGTGGTCCCAGGCTTATGTCCAGATCTTGGCCAGAGCCTGACTGTGTAGTTTCAACAAGAGAAGCTGTATCATCTCCCCTTCAACCATATCCTCAAATAGGGTGAAGAAGTCAACCTTTGGGAGCCCAGAACTTTAAGACTACAATTCTCATAATAGTTTCTGTTGGCCATACTGACTGGGGCTTCTGGGGATCAGAGTGCCGAAACTTTTGTAGGTCCATAGGCTCCTCGCCCCTGCCATAGGACATGGGAAAAATTGCTCAATTCAAGTTGACCTGCAAGACTATAATAGTGAATTTTGGAGTTCAAGTTGACTTCTTGGACTATAATAGTTCCATCTGTGGAACGTCTTGCGATAGAAATCTTCTTGGGACCTGTGCTTGGCAAACCCTAACAATACTGTAGCTGGTTTTCCCATTTCCTGTCCAGTAGAGGCTATTACTAGAGCTGAGGAATGTAAACAGGAAGGATCCAACTCATGGCGTGAAACCAGATCCTAATCCCAGCCTCACGTCACCTGAGGAAGCACCAGGGATTCTTAGGGAGAGTCAAAAGGGGAGCAACTTGTCACTGGAGTGAAGATCTGTAGACACACACTCACAACAGCCAAAGGCCAAGTACAAACAATCAAGGGCTAGGTAGCATTCATAACAGCAAATCAGAGCTTGGAAAAGTCATTTTTTGTTTTAATTTGTTTTAAACTGTTTGACTAGTTTTAATATTATTTGTAATGTGCCCTGAAATCCTTTGATGTAGGAAGAGGTATAAATATTTTTAACAAAATAGAAATAAATAAACAAACTCTTTTTGGACTACAGTTCCCCAGAACTCATGCTGGCCAGAAGATTCTGAGCACTGTAGTCCAAAGTAACTTAATCAAGCTCTGCACTGAATATATATGAAATACAATGGCCTCTCCACTTTCTGAAAGGTTCAAGACACAGAACCCTCGCGAAAGTGGAAAAACCATGAATAACTCCCCCACAAGATCCCCCTCCCGTTCTCTTGCCTTTTGCCTGCCGGGGCCAGAGGCAAGGGAATGGGAGGAGGACACTCCAGAGGGGAGAAGAGCCTTCCTCCCCACCATTTCCTTGCCTTTTGTCCAGGTGCTTTCCTTCCTTCTCTGCACCTGGCAAAACACAAGGGAATGGGAGGAGGAGAATGGGGAGGAGCCACATGCATGCCCAGCAAATAATCAAATTTGCAATAGTCAAACCTGCAAATGCGGAGAGAGGACATGCATTAAGGCCCAATTTAACTGTTCGCCCACAGCCAGCAACAAGAATAGTGACTGAGAAACAGGTATCAGAACTTCACCTTGCAGACATAGCAATTGTGGAAGCATTAGAAGAGCTTTAGGTGAAACTGGTCAAGCTGACAAATAGCGATTACTTACAAGAATCACCAATAACAGCAACATAATAATGCAGGGTACTTTGCATTATTATGAATTTGCTTGAAAAGCTGGCAAAGAGAGAAACAGGGTCAGGAATACTGAGGTTTATTGCTTCTATACATCCCTCGTCCTTTACAGATGCTCAGAAGGAAATAATATGTAGCACACACATTTTTATGCTCGGCCCTGAAGTGTAGATTAGGCCGTGTGACAACAGGTGGATCAAAATCACCAACTAACCTTCATTCCAGAATGGGATTTGAACCCAGGTCCTTCCCTACAGTCCATCGAGGAGAAACACTCAATGCTAGTGTCAAGCAGGGGCACTGAGCTAGGCAGGGAAAGAGCTACGGACACCCCCATGCCCCTTTTGGGGAGAATATGGGGAAGCTGCAAATGGCAGGGCTCCCGCAGTCCAGGTTATGGGGGGGAGGAGGAACATATCACCATGCATCCCCCCCTTCCTTTCACCCATGCATACAGACATGCCCCCAATCTAGTAGGGAACTTACCGGCCACCCAGGGATCGTCCCTGTGTCCTGGAGCAAACGAGAGCAAGAAAGAAAGAGACAGGAGGGAAATTCATGAAAACAAGAAAATCGGGGAGCAAGAGAAAGAGAAAGCACACTCGAAGGAGACGGAAGTAAAAGAAAAAGATCTACAGGGCTCTTTTGGCCTTTCACTCCTTGCTGTCTGTGTAGATCACATTCTTATTTTGGCCATCTCTCCCCCCAACACGTTCCCAGCCAACCACTTACAGCAGGTGTTTATGTTACACTGAACAGCTGCGAAGGGGGAAGAGTGTACACACACACATAGGCCAGTGTTTAAAAGGTTTTTCCCTCATCCCCTTTCTGCCACAAAAAAGACTTTTCAGACAAGGCAGTTCTATCTAGCCCACCTGTCTCCCCCTCCCTTCATCCCCCATTCAGTATCAGCTCCTGTGCCCACAGCATGTTGCTAGAAAACGGTGCCATGTCTCTGATGCCAAGCAAGGAGCAAAATCAAAACTTTGTCTGGTCCCTGGGCTCTTTGCCTGAAAGAGATGAGGTGTGAACTCTAACTGTCCTTCCCTGGATACGTACATATCCTGCGAGCCCCCTTCACAACACCCACTCAGTTCCATGAATTGAGTTTCCATTCCTTTCTGCCTTCTAAAATTGATTTGTTGGATGACACATCCAGCCCCCAGTGCAGTTCAGATCTCTGATTTAAGCTAGCATGGCATTTGAGATTTAGGCATTCTTGATAATCAATCTATCTATCTTGTTTTCGTACTTGCTACAGAGTAGTGTAGAGGTTTGATTGTTGGATCACAACCCTAGAAACCAGGGTTTGGTTTCCCGCTTGGCCATGGAAATCTACTGGTGACCCTGGACATATCACACACACTTTCAGACCTAGAAATCCCATGACAGGGCTGCCTTAGGGTCACCGTAAGTTGGAAACAACTTGAAGGCACACAACAACAGCCCTCAAAGCTATGTGTCACAACAACAGGTGGAAAACATATCTAGAAAGCATAGTTTTAAACAACAAGAGAAAAAAGGGTTTTAAAATCCCAGGGCCCAGGGAAATCATACCGTTTTTATTGTCTATAAAAAAACTCAATGGGATGGACCAAAACTGAAATGTTAAAATGACACTATCACCCAAATACTAGTAGAGTTCTTGGGATTACAAATTATTCCTCACTCCAGCTGAAAAGCCTTTAGCAGTTTGGACAGGAAATGACAACTGATTTATTGACATAAACTTGCTCCAAGGAACCATGACCATCCCCTTGTCTGCCCCATCCACAGTTTCCAGTTCTGACAAAACTGTATCTTATGCAAGTCCAATCCAAAATGGATCTTCAAATTCCAAAGCTGCCCTGAAATCATGAGATTGTGAATTGCAGATTATGTAATTTAAGATTTCCTTTTGCCTTCCATTTTATTTTAAGGCAAATCAGCCATCACTTAGTATTCCAGAGGTCTTTCCAACAGCATCAAGCTTGGTATAGTGCCAGATGGCTTCTCCATGGCAGAAGAGCCCTACTGGAAAAGACCAAAAGGCTATGTAGTCTATCGTCTTGCTTCACACAGTGGCCAAGCAAATGTCAAGGATCTGTACCAGGAACAGTGCTTTTTAAATTCCTCAGCAATCAAAGGACTCCATTCATGGGAGAGTAGACAAATAGTCAAGTTTACTGATGCACCAAATTATTTAGGGTTACTCCTGGAGTAATTAACTACAAATAATAAATTTGTAATTCCTTTATTCTGTGATGAAAATATAACTGCAATATGTCACAATAGTAACTTAAGGCGCATGGACTTTACTACTTTTGCACAGTGATTAATTTTTTTTAGTTACTTGTATAATTATGGGTGTGTGGTTTCACTAAACGGTGGAAGGGGAAAAAATCACTTGACTCAAATGTGATTTATGATATGTTGCCAGTTTTGAGGCTAGAGCTTACAAAACTGGACTACAGTTCCGAGTCTAGGAATCATGTGAGTTTTAGTCCAAAAAGTTAAAATTCACTATCAATGAAAGGAACTGCTAAGCTACCCTGACCCAGCGGTAACTATTTTAGCTACTTTTTGGAATTGGGATAATGTAACTATAACAGAAAAGAGCCAGCATGGTGTTGTGCTTTGAAGGTTTGAATATGACCCTGGAAACCGGGGATTGATTCTTTGCTCAGTCCTAAAGACCTTCTTGGTGACCTTGGGCACATCACAGACTCTCAGCCCCAGAAAATTCCACAATAAGGTCATGACAGGCAACCTTAGGGTCACCGTAAGTCAGAAACAACTTGAAGGTATAAAACAGCAACAATAACAAACTATAACAGAAACTATATTTGTGGGGTTTGAAACATTAACGGTAACTAAATACTTTTTAAAGTAACTTTGCCACTCTGGTGTTAACAACAAAAATGAACAGCAAAGAGCTCTGAGACAATCTCTTCAAACTGGGGGAAGAGGCAGTAAAATGGCAAATGTGCTTTCAGCACAAGCAAGTATAGAGTTATGCATAGAGGCATAAAATCCTGACTTCACATATACCCTGATGGAATCTGAGCTGGCGGGGACAGACCAGGAAAGAGATACTGGGCATGTGGTTCATTGAACACGTTGACTCAGCCTGCAGCTACTGTGAAAAAAAGACAAGTGCCATGCTAGGGATCATTAAGCAAGGACTCAGAAATAAAACCACCAATAGCTTAGTTTAGTTTTTCTACAAATCTAGGTATGGTGCACCCAAGCTCGAAATACTGTGTATAGGTTGGGTTACTGCACTTCAGAAAAGGATTGCTGGGGGGGGGGCAAGGAGCAGAAAAGTCGCCACTGAAAACATCAGGAGATTGAAGCAACAGCCCTAAAATATTTGGGGCTGTCTAGCTTAGAAAAAAAAGTCAAGCAAGGAGGGACATAATGAAGGTTTATAAAATTATGCATAGTGTAGAAAAAGTGGGTCACTTTTATCTCTCTTTCACCTAATTGGAGAACTCAGCAAAGAATGCTAGGAAACCCATGATGGACAAAAATGCATAGTTACACTATTCTTCCTCTTACAGTGAGCCTGGAAAAGTTACTTGTTTGGGTTACGTTTCCGAGCATCTTCCAGCCAACACGGCCAAAAAGCAGCTTTTCCAAGATCTGCATATTGGAGAGTTCTTTTTATTTAATTACAGCAGTAAGAATACTATTAGCCAGTTTTTGGGAAAGCAAGGAAGTGCCAACTCATGAACAGTGGCTAATAAAAACCATTGAAATGAAAGAAAAAGATTTTCTATCACATAAAATAAAAGAGAAATCTGATAAGGAAATGAAAGAATGGCTACCGGCTACAGAGTTCCTCAAACAAATATGGGGAAATTTAATTATCATTTGGGTTTATTATTGGTTTTTATGTAAGGTAAGGGAACATCAGAATAATATTGGAAACAATACAATATTAAGGTCTCTAAAGCAGACCAAGGTGAGGAACTGGAGAGAAATGTGCAGAGAAATCCAAAAGAGTTGTTCAATAGAAAGGAAGTTAACAGAAAAGATTTCTAAAGTGTTTCTTTCAATGAAAGGGGGGAATGGAAGTTAACACAAATAATTTTTGTTTTCTTGTATTATTTGTCAAAATGATACGTTGAAGATTTAAAAACAGGGAAGTAAAGAAACAATGATACAACTAGCATAGTAGAATACATTAGAGGTGAAAGAAAACATTGTATAAATGTAGGCATGTAAAGAATCCCAGTCTACTGTTTTTTTCCTTTCCTCTTTTTTATAACAATAGCAAAAATGATGTCTGTAATTATAATTTGCTGCATTCTATGTTTAATAAAAATTATAATGTTAAAAAAACAACAACAATTAAGGATTGCTAAAAGATGAGGTGATGACTACCAAGCCTGGATGGCTTTAAAAGAGGAATGGACATTAGAGGACCATTTTTAGCACCTCCTGATTCTCAGCCAGCCACAGCAGCAACTGGACTTGACAGGCTATCATTGTCAGCAAATGATGCTATATGTGACTTCCAAGATCAGAGGGAGTACACTGGGGAGAGCCCCAGGAAAGGATTGGTGTTGTCACCTCCTCCTTACCAGCTTCCTAGAGGTTTTTAATTGGCCACATCAGCAAAGAAGAAGCTGAAGTAGTTAACCTTTTAGTCCAATGGTGGAGGTGTCTTCTTATGTCTTAAGACCATGGGAAGCTCAAATGCAGAACATGAAGGCAATACCTGTTTCCCAAAGAATAAGTGCAAACAGGGTTTTTTTCCTTCTGATTAGGTAAACACAAATCTACGAAAGCTTTTGCTACCAGCTTCTTGCTGTCAGTCTCAAAAGTGCTACAAGACCCCTTTGCATACTGATCCAGACTAACACAGCTACGTCTTTGAGTTTTTTCATCATTCACCTGGATGCCATCCCACTACAGGAAAGAAACTGGATCAGCTGTGTGCCTTCTGGTCTAATTTCTGTGACTGCCCAATGTCCAGTACCAGTTTCAGTGGCCGTCGTTACTGTGTGCCTTCAAGTCATTTCTGACTCACGGAAACCTTATCACAGGGCTTTCCTGACAAGATTTGTTCACAGGGGTTTGCTATTGCCTTCCTCAAAGGTTGAGAGAGTGTGACTCACCCAAGGTCACCCATTGGGTTACCATAGCAAAGAGGGGATTTGAACTCTGGGCTCCACAGCTATAGTCCAATGCTCAAAACATTGTGCCATGCTAGTGTACACAATGCCATTTCATTGTACAAGGGCAAAAAGGAGTAAACTTTGTGTTTGATAGTGAGCTCCAGAGTCTGGGACAATATCTCAGATAAGACCAAGCAACAGAAACAGGTTCAAACAGAACAGGAGAGGAAGCAGGGTCAAATTCTGCAAACTTGGTATGTTGACCCAAAAGCCAAGAGCAAGCAGGAAGTAGAGTTAAGAATTCTTCAGTTAATCTTTTGACAGACAGAGTTCCCATAATGTATAATGTACTGGGGGCTTCTTTGGAAAATCTGCTTTGGTTAGCAGACTGTCCGCTCCACTACCACCCCACAAGCCTGGAAACATTTATTTTTAAAAGTCTTACTTGCTATTTGTTCTCCTTTTAGAAGCATGATACTAAATTCATGGGGTCATCATATGTTGACAGGCAACTTGAAAGCACATAAACACACACATGTGATAGCCTTATATCCAAGCTAATAACAAGTTAATAACAAAATGGTAGTGCACGTGCTGATAACTTCAAGGTTGGGCTTCTGCAATGCGCTGTACATTGGGCTACCTTTGTACCAAGTGCAGAAACTCCATCTGTTCCAAAATATGGCAGTCAGATTGGTTAAAGATACAGCAAAGAGTGAGCACATCACACCGATATTAAAATCACTCCACTGGCTGCCAATTAGTTTCTGGGCAAAGTACAAAGTGTTGGTTATTACCTTTCAAATCCTACACGGTCTGGGTCCAAGTTATCTGGAGGATTGCCTCCTCCCGTACAATCTGCCCCATACACTCAGGTCCTCTGGGGGCCATTTATTTAAACCGGCCAGGACCAGCCTGGCAGCAATCACCCAAAGGACCTTTTCGTCGGCTGCCCCTAGACTGTGGAATGACCTGCTGTAAGAGATTCGTCAGCAAAATATACTGTCCAAATTTTAAAAAAATACTAAAGACTTTTGGGATAGGCCTACCCAGTCTATGTTTAATTATGATGTATTTTATGACGTATGTTTTTATGTATGTTTTATGGTGTATTTTAATTATGATATATTTGTATTTTAAATGTTTTTATGTGTTTTTAGTGTATTTTAACCTATGATATGTTTTTAATTGTATTTTAATTTATGTTGTGCCTCGCCTTGAGCCTTGGGGAGAGGTGGGTAAGAAATAAAATATTATTGTTGTTGTTGTTGTTGTTACTCTCAGCATTGTTTTTAGCAGAAAATAGCTGCTAAATTCCCCCCAAATAGCCAATTCCTCCAAATTAACATTTCTGCAATAATAGATAAGTGTTACTCCTCATGCAGACAAGCAACTAACATTGGGCACTTCCAGACAGCGCAAATGTTACAGGAGGTTATGTTTTTTGTTGCTATAAATAAATAAATAACATTGTTTTCAGGGTATTTTTTGTTAAAAATCCAACTGAAGTTTCACAAAGCAAGACTCCACTTTTCCTCTTTCCACTTCTTTTTAAAATTAAAGTGATAGCGCATCAGCACATCGGTGAAATTGCACTTTTAGATTATACAACTATAAATCTAAGGGGGGGGATTAAAACTAAGACAACAATATTTGCCCTTCAGACCAAAAGGCCAGCTCATCAAACATGTCCTAGTTAAAAAAAAAAAAAAGCTATGGAAGAGTACTGTATAGATCTATGACATCACCACAGGCTCCCCAGAAACAGAACGACCTCAAGGACCTATATTGTGAAAATTCATGCCACTTTAAATTGATCTGGAAGAGCCTACTAACATCATTGTGGTTAAAAGTAACGTAATTAAAATAGTTAAACTGGTGAAAGTAACATAATTTGCCCTCATCATAATGTAATGAGCAATAATGTTATTTTTAATGAATAACTTGCATGTACTTCTTTTCTCTATGTACACAGTCCAAACAAGGAAATAAAAGATAGATTCTTCCTTTCAGTCAAGCGAGAAAGAAAAGAAAGGAAGAGACGGCCTTTCTGCACTACACTGTTATAGTGCTCTTACTCCGCTTTCAACATCCTATGGAATCCTGGTGGAGTGCGGAAATGGCCACAGTCAGCATCAACTCTGCAAAGAAACAGCAACTTTTGGATCATCCTCGCCTTTGAACTCTTTCTCCTTCCAGCTTGTTGTTCTAAGGATTTTTAAACAGAAAAATGCGGGCCTGTATTTCTTCCCCCCTTTCCTTTCCTTTAGTTGAATATTTAGTTGAATAGTTTGAATATTATATTTATATCTTGCCTTTCCTCCTTTCTTTTCATATTTATTCTCACAACAACATTGTTAAGGTAGGTCAGACTGACCAGGAGCGACTGAGCCAAGGTGAACTTCATGGCCAAGGTCTGAACCTAAGTCTCCCCAGTCAAACTTCAATACTTCGACCCATACAGTCGGCCTTCCACATTTGCACATATTTTATTATTCTCCAACCCCTGCCTGCCCCCATCTCAAGCACTTCTTTTCTGGTGATGACTCCAATCAGACAGACCTTTAAAAACTTGCCTCTAGTTCTCCTCTTCTTCCTCCTCCAGCAGCCACTGTGTGGCCACAGATTGCAGCCCAATTTCTTAGCACCACAAACTCTCTCCCAATGCCCCACAGACACTCAAGGAAGGAGATGGGTGAGAGAGGAAGTGTAGGATCACCAAGCCAACCCACTCCCTTTCCCTCTCTTTTTCCTGACCGGGTTTGGATCCTGGGTGCCAGGTCTCCCTCACAATGCCTTGTCCTCTTCCCATAGACATACATACATGCATTTTGATATTTGCAGTTTTTTCCACTTTTGCAAGGGTCTGTACCCCTAATGCTAGCGAATGTGGAGGGGCAATTATACTCTAAGATTGTTTTTAGTGCAAAAAAAAAAAAAAAAGGCTGGGAGGTTACATTGTTACCCTGTGTGCTGGGGGTCCCGGGAGGGACACCAAATTGTGCTCAACTAAAGGTGGGGAAAATTAGCTCAGAGCACTGCTTAGCGTTACGAGAGGCAGGGTAACGTAGCGAGATCTTGAACCCTATGTCTACGGGGTCGGGTCGACTCAAGGAGCACACAAAAGTTGAAACAATAAATGATGTTTTATTAAACACAAGCAAAACAGTGTATGCGACACACTCACACAAGATAACTAAAGAAATAAAGGTTGGAGTGGTGTAGAGGGATTTTTAGAGGAATTGCTGGTTTGGGTGATACTTCACCTGTCCTGAAGCCGGGAAAAATGGAGAGCGAGGCTGGGGTGCGATGTAGCTCAGCATGTGGAGCTGAGGGGAGGCTCGCCAAGCAAAGCGGCAGCAAGGCGGGATGGAACTCAGGAGCGATCCGAGGAAGGTCTCGGAATCAAGGGTTTTTATAAGGAGAATTGTGACTGCAGGCTATGCCGTACTTGGGGGCAAACAAAAGACTTGGAGTTGGAGAAAAAGCCTCCGAACAGTCAGAATCTGAATGATTGAGTTATCGCAGAGGTTCTCAATAGAGTAGCCAGTATGCAAACGCAGAGTACTTGGGTATTGTATAGTTAACCCATCAAGCTGCCATCGTGGGGCAGAGGCTCTTTTGTAGGTTGCGTGCATACCTAATTAGAGTACTTGCCTGGAGGTCTCCTAAAGCAGCGAGTCAGCGATTTCTGGCCTGCCTGTATTGTTGTTTGAATATTACGGCAATTAACGGCCGAGCTTGTTTACGTGCTTGTCCGGTGGCCTCGGGAAGGGAATAGAGAAGTGAAGCCAAATTATGATATCAAAAGGATATCTTTTAATATCCCCAAAGCTCAGACTAGCTAGGACAGTAACAATCCCCCCCCCCGAAAATGGGCGATGTTGGGGACAATATCGGACATTTTCCAATCAAAAAGCAAAAATCAATTTAGAGCCAAATAGGGGCTTGCAGGTTGGTAGCCGTATCACTCCTCAGGAAAGGGAATTTTGGGGAAAGCAAAGGATTACTATCTTATAAAGACAGTCCTAACTAAAACCTAAACCTAAACACACACACACCAATGCCATAACGCAGTAATAAACAATTAACCAATAAACAATGTCCAATGTCCCGTCAATAGGGAACTGTCGAAGAATGAGTAATGGCAGAAAAATAGCAAATGCAATTAATGAAATAATCAGTGAAATACGGTAAATCCAATGCATGGTGGCAATGAAGGCAATCCAATGAGCAAACAGTTCAATGTGGAATGAAAGTTCATAGTCCGGGGGAGGTGAGGTGCAAGCAACAGTCTCAGCACCCCCCCCCCCCTCACAATAGGAAAAGTCTTTTAGCTGGAGCAGACGAACAAAGCATAAGTCCATCCAGGCAACGGAGCAGAAACAACAACAAAATGTCCAAGTCAGTGCAGCCTGGCTCGCTGCAAGTTCAGGAGCAATGAGTCTTTGCAGAGTTTGGAGCCTGGAATAGTCCGTAGGTTTCCTCAGATCAGCAAATGGCAGTAGAAATGGCAAAAAGTTCGTCGTGGTACATGGAAGGCTGCGTGGTCACCTTCCCTCACAGTCATGGGTGTCGTTGAAGAACCAGGAATCTTCAAATCTCGGCCATCAGATGGAGTGGCAACTTTCTTCGTCACCCCCCCCCCCACAGTACTCGGGGGCGATGGTACGACCTCGGGATCTTCCCAGTCTTCTGGATCAATTGACCTATTATAGCTTCAACAGAAAAACTGACATGATTATTATCCAATGTATACCATAAATGCAAATGGCTGGCTCAAAGCCTACTGGGAATTAGATCTGTTTGAAAATGGAGCCACTGGGGGCAACTGGTGGACACAGGAGGGGATCCGATCTTAAAGCCATACCAGGAGAGGCGATGTTAAGACCACTGCAGACCACGGTCACCCTAGGCTGGTGACACATCTGCCAGAGCGTGGGGAGTCGAATTCCCAACTGTAGTTCACTCTGAGTGCGACCGTGCCTGCAAAGTTCAGGGGGTCAGATGGACCAACCGAGGCTGGCGCTTTGTTTCAAACAGCCACACCTAAGTTGCCCCTGCTGAAGCCCCGTCTGCAATGGCAGCGGTACACACATGCTCAGACTGAACCAGGTTAGGCTCTGACCCCTCTTTTTTTTTTTTGCTCTGCCTGGCGGCGGGGCTCCCAAACTGGTGAAAAGGACAGAATAAACCAAATCAGATACAAGCGAGTGTACGCTTGCTCGTTGCCAGAGCGGACGCTGACTCCCTCGGTGATTGGTCAAGATGGTCGGACGTACGTATGCAAATGTCCTCCTAACATATGCAAATGAGACACAATGCACCAGGGTCGGGCGTCAGGCCAATTGTGTGGGTCTCCGGCCCTTATGGGGTGTCGGAGAGTGGTTCTAAATTGGTGAAATCAAAACTGAATGGAGTAACAGGCAAAATAGTGGTGCCGATTGTTCTCACCCTAACAATCCAAGCACATGAAAGAAGAGGGGAGGAGGCCCTCGATGTGATGAGGGACATGCCTGGGCAGTAGACCGGGAGTCCAGAGTCAGACCTGGTTCTCCTGAGACAGTCGTGAGGCCCCCTCCGTCTCGCCCTAACCCCACTAGGACGCCATTGCACAAGACAATCCCTCGGAGTGAGAAAATGCCGGCGTTCAGAGTGAGAAAAGGTCGGCACTCCAGTCCAACTCATTTCCCTTCCTCAGGGTATCAGGGCTGACTCTGTAGGCCCGATCTACCTCAGAGGATAAGCGGATCTTGGGACAGCCATCCCAAGAATCCATCTCCTCCAAAAACAAAAACCCTTCTCCCTTAAAGAAGTTAAAGGATAGATTCAAACACACTATACCAACTATATTCTACAGCAAACAACTATTTACAAACGGGGGAACCTCTTCCCTTAATAAAAACGGACTGCTTGCAACATGAGGATCTGTTTCTTTATCCAAAATACCAAATCAACAAGACTGACTACCAAAATGATCTGAAACACCACCAAGACGACCAAAGGGTGGAGAGCGAAATGTGCCTTGCCTGTGGAGGACCAACTAAAGACATCCCACCAGGATTGTGTAGCGTCTGATTTTAAATCCTCTGAAGTACTGACTATTGTTTGGGCAGAATGATTAACAGTCAAGGCAATCTAATGGAGGGAGTGCGAGACCTCCTTGACTCATTGACACAAACGGGTGAGATTCCTGAGCCATAAAGACGTAGGGATCTCGGTTTCAAGGTGGAATCCGACCAACTCGGATTCTGTGGGTGCATAGGAGCTTTCCAACACATAATCTCGTATCTCCCGCTGGAGATAGAAGTTCTGGCCAAAACAGTCTTGGACCATCTGTGAACAAAAAGAGGGGTTCCCAGCGGTGCGGTTTACTCTTACAGTCGCACCACTAGGCAGTACTATCAAATTGGTACAAGGAGTCCTTAAACAGAAGCACTCATGGTTAATCTGGGCCATGACTGTGGTATTTACCAGTACTACCAAATATTCGGAGGTATCGCCGTGGCTGAGACCATTAAGGTTGTGGAAACACTGAATCCAATGGCAGTTGAATAGGCAGCCAGCTAAATCAAAAGAGTGTGTACCGTTGGACCAATGGTACATCCGTGGGGGCAGCAAAGTGGCATTGGCGGCTATGAGGGGGAGTCCTAAATGGGATACTGGATGTAAAATTACCAGGTCCAGAATCCGTTCATGGGCAACATCCACCGTGAGAGTTGGGCTCTTCCACGTGGCGTGCCGTATTTGCGCCAAAGCGGCAGGGTGTTCCAGCGATTCCGGATATCGCTCTCGGAGTAGGCTCAGGATCTCGGGGTGCATTAACCCCATGAGGCTGGCCTGGATCACCTGAGCGGCAAAGGTGATCACGGTGCTCTGCAATTGCGTGCACTGTATCGCTACTGACAAATCGTGGGTCGTGATCTGTAGAACACGGCCAAGGTCGGATATTATGTCTCGCTCGACACCAACCCACTGTGGAAGCAATTGACTAATCAGATCTACTCCTCTCGCTACGTTGGTTAGGCCAGCAGCGGAGGATATTCCAATGTCTCTAGTTTTGGTGCCAATTACGCCTAATTTGTTTGCTAGGATCTCGTTGTCTATAGCGTTGATGAATGCACCGCCAGTTCCAATTCTGCCTAAAGCGGTTCCTAAGGCACTTCGCTTAGGGCGAGTGTGTGGGTGGGAGAAAGACAGCCATCGTTTCTCCCAGTGTTCCGACTGTGTCCATGCAAGTTTTAGGTACGGTTGGCAAGTTGGAATTACTCTAGCGATATTGACAACCATGAAATTTAGTATCATTTTAGTTATTATGGTTTGGACATTCAAGTAAGCGACCATTTCTATGTCTTTGCAAACTACGGAACTACCCACATACATAGCCGGGTGACGTTCAGGAGGAGACGGGATATGAATATCGGAATCGGGACACCACATCTTCCCACAGGAGAACTTACAACCTGTCGGGGTCAGGGTGACATTCTTGCAATGAAATATATAGGTCTTCCATACCCATATAGGGCGGCAGTCTTCAAAAGTGAACCTAAGCACTAGTAGGGCTGCACAGCGGTGGTCGCCCCGGACTATTCTGGCGGTCATGGGGGCGGCTGCGGTGGCCATGCTGGGGTTGAGTTTAACCTCTTCACCGGCAACGGCTATCCTTAACACTGCACTCAGTCTATTTCTAGAGTGTATATGGAAATTCGTGGATAGTTCGAAGGGGTACCTTTTCTTGAACCAGGGGAGCAGCTGCGTCCCCGTCAACAAGGCTTCTACTTCTGGATAGGGGTTCCAATAGCACACTGCCTGTACATTGAACTGTCAATCTGTGTAAACTTGGCTGTATTCGGGTGAGGTTCCAAGGGCGTATCCAATCACGAAAAGCAAAACTGC
The DNA here is from genome assembly GCA_030412105.1 of Cyclura pinguis. Classification (NCBI taxonomy): domain Eukaryota; kingdom Metazoa; phylum Chordata; class Lepidosauria; order Squamata; family Iguanidae; genus Cyclura; species Cyclura pinguis. The sequence goes on along the minus strand of CM059606.1, from coordinate 11,475,287 downwards.
AATCCTCATGAACGGTCCCATTCCATCTCCCTGTAGGGAACACAGAGATGGGGGCTCCGTTACTACCAAAGCTACTATCCTAAAGGGTCTATTTACAAGGAAGGGGGAAGGAGAGGGGAGCTGGAGCAACCACCTCTTCATGGGGGTTGCCATCCCATGAAGAGAAGCAAAGCCCATCCATCACGCTGTCGTGCTAACCAAAGGGCGTCCCCATCTGGGGGTTTCCCTTTCCAATCCTTCTCTTGGGTCTCCGGAACTACCGGCAAGAGCGGCAACGCCTGCTCCTGGTTTGGGACCCACACTCTCAATTCGGTATGGAGGCTGGTCCTGGACCCATGTGTCTCCGGGGAACCCTTATCGCTAGTCCAAATGGTAACTGCGATGGAGCCGTAGCTAGCCATGGCCCCTTTTACAATTACCAGAGTCATAATCAAGACGGTGCCATGGCCCTTGAGGACAAGGCGGCACCAGAGCATCTGCACAGAGGGTGAGGCGGTAGCCAAATTCACCTCCGGGTGGGAACATACATATCGCTCAATTGTTACTGGAATAGGGGCAGGAGCTTTAATGGCGGCACAGCGGCGCACTGCTGAAATCTCTACTGGTCTCTGATCTAGCTGCCATAGAAACCCGTTTGCATAATCAACCGTGAGCCTGTTTCCCCGGAGAAAACCAATCCCCAAAAGGCCGTCGTCTTCTCCCCGGTTCTCGCACGCCCACAACTGAAAATGAAACGTCTCTATAGACATTGGGATGCCTGTCCATGCCCTAGCTTGGTGACCCCCCCCTGCCATATCCAGAAAGCTGGACATGCTCGGGCGTGGGTTCACCGCACCTCACAAGTTTGGGGTGCAGCACGTTTACTGTTGCACCAGAGTCTACAAGAAGGGTGGCAGGACTCTTATCCCTCTTGGTCCCTATGCCTGCCTTCACCCAGAACCCTCCCCACCTGTCTGGCTTCAACCTAGCGACCACGCTGCGGGGAAGCTTCCTGGACCGAGGGCACCCCTATGCTTGCAGATCCAGGTTAGGGTAGTATCCAGCCGGAGGTGGGCCGTCGGTCACGGCCTGGACTGGCTGTTTACTTCCCGCCTGAAGCTGCTTATCTAGAGCTTCCAAAAGCTCCGGCGTTGGCCGCTTATCGAACTGGCTCATGTCCAGCCCAAACCTTCTGAGCATGCCCCAGACCCTTACTCTGTCCGAGGGGTATGTCTGGGCCGTGGAATCGTACCCGCCAGATGTCTCCCGAGGAGAGCCCGAGTCAGAGGGCTGTTTGGGGGCAGTTGGCTGCTGCGGGGGACTTCCCGTCTTGCCGGGCTGGCTGCAGAAATCTCTTCCCTGCCACTGCCTATTGTCCTGTCTGGGTGGCGGTCGCGAGTTCCAATTCCCTCGCAGAATGGAATTTGGAGCCGTTTTCCTATGCTGGGAATGGGGCCCATAGTTCGAGTAGGTAACCTCGGCTATAGGTTCCCAATTCCCGGTGTCCTTCCTATGCATCTTAGTGGGAGGTTTTAGGGATCCTGCCTCGTGCAGCAGGTTGGAGACCCGCCGGAGATTGTTCCCAAACTCTTCCCAGTGGGTGGTGGCTGGATCCACCAAACCTAAGGCCATCTTGGTCTCGTGGTTAAGACCTCCGTACAAGAGCATCTTAAATTCAAAGCCGTTAAAGTCATATCCACGGGGTGTCAAGGGGACCTTCTCAGCCAGAATGGCAAGGAGCTGCTTCCATACCACGTAAGCCTCAGGGTTCTCTTGGGGACCCTGTTGCTCCATGACATAGAGCACACTCGCACTCTGTCTGGGCCACAAAATCCTCACTACCTCTCTCATCCAGTCATAGGCCTCGAGCCTAACCAAGCCTTGGGCTGCCACGGTTGACTCAAGAGTAGGGAGTTGGGAGGGGGACATGCAAAGCTGAGCCAGTTGAGTCAGGTCCTGACCATTGGCTGTCGGATGAGAATGTATCACCGCATTCAACCACATGATCCCGGTGGTTCTGTTCAATGGACCCAACTGGTCCGTTATTGCTTTGGCCTCAGTAGCACGCCAGGGGACCCTAGTCTCAGTGACCTGCGTCTCCTGCGTCTCTTGTCTATCAGAGCTGCCTTCTCCAAGGGGGGTGGTCTGTCTCTTCATGGACCGTGTCTCTACCGGGTGGACTGGGACCTTAGGGTCACTCCAGTCTGGGTTGTGGGGAACGGTTGCCTGAGCATCCTCTGGCAGTGTCTCCCCAGAAAAGTCGTCCGCAAACGTTGGGATCAGCTCCGGGCACACAGCCGAAATTAAGGCTTTGCGCGTTTGGAGCTGGCTCTCCAGCGCAGCTATCTGTTTCTGGCAAGCTACATGGCTAACAGCCTCCTGCTGTTCTCTTACTTGCCCTACCATGAACTTGGCCTCAGACTGGGCATGATCCAGCTCAGCCTCTAAGGCATGGGCTTTCTCCTCCCAAGTTTGCGCCACTACCGTGATGTTGTTAAGCTTCTGTGCTGACGCCTGCGCTATGGACGCAAAAGTCACCTTGTCCGCAAGCAGCGTCTCGACCTCGGCCTGAAGCCAGGCATTCTCCTTCTCTACGCTTGCTAATTTCTCTCTGATTTCTACCAGGGCACTACTAGCATCTCTGGCCGTAAGCCAAAGTCCCCAAGCGGCCAAAGCGTCCTTAGACGGCCCGAATGGGTTCTTTGATTTATGCGCCAGGGTATACGCTTCCCGGAGTGTGGCAAAGGGATCGGCCGTCTGGAAGATGGAGTCCTTCCAGGGGCATTTCCCCTTACTCAACACTCATCTCTCTAGTTTACCTCTGACCTCTTCCTCCAACATGAGGTCCTTGATGGTGACCTTACTAACCTCAGCCATTTTACACACAAACCACAACTATCTCTAACACTGCCTACAAGCTACAAGCTACAAACCACAACCTACAAACGGGACCAGGAACTGGAGTGACGGGAAGGATCACCTAGACCTGTGGGGGACTGAAGGGAAACGAACTCTGCGGAACTTCTCTAGGAAAGAGGGACAGGAACCTATCTCCAGCCTGCCCAAACAAAGTCACCTTGGTACTCCCAGGCCCGGTTTTCCACCTCGACAGCCTGGGGACCAAAGGACAAGGAAACGGTTCAGGGACAGGGAGGTCACCAAGACCCAGGGAACCCTCAGGAGTACTCCGCCTGCCTGAAGGGGGGAAACGAACGCTAAGGAACTTACTACGCCGCCTGGCCAAGCAGCGGGGGGAAAAGGGCAAGGAACCAAAACCAAACCGTCCCTAACTGGTTTTCTGGGTGAGGGGTACCTTCCTCTACCACGGGCTAAACCTCTAAACTCTAGGCTAGGTCTGGACGCACCACCCGCACCTAGTCAGCTACCCAATCGGGACACACCCGAAATTACACAGCGGGATGCACCCGCACTTCACAACTACTAGTGGGATGCACCCGCGTTCTCTCAAAGTTACACAACAACAACAACGGACGGGACGCAACCGTATACTACTCTAAGGGGGGGAATTTCTTCCCTAAGTGCTATTTTGCCTTGCCACTATGGTGTTGGATGAGTGTAGACTGTTCCTACCGTGCTAACACTCTAACACTTCGGATCCCAGCCCACGACAGGCCTCAAGTTAGGGAGGTACTTCCCGGGTCAGCCACTTGCACGGTCCTGTCATCTACAATGATTCACTGCCGAAGCTAGTGACCACGTAGGTACGGCCACCGTACACGGCCAAGAATGAAAAGGAGCAGAACCACTCAACAAAGATAGCTCTAAAGCTCAAACGCACAGAATTCTCACACACACGTGTTCTTGTCTGACTGCACTCTAACAACTTGACCGACCGTCACCTAAGTCAGTACCAACCTGATTTGAGGAGGTGCGCGACTCCTTCTCAAATTAGGGGTACTGGGGTTGCCCGCGTTGCTCCACCACTCTGTTACCCTGTGTACTGGGGGTCCCGGGAGGGACACCAAATTGTGCTCAACCAAAGGTGGGGAAAATTAGCTCAGAGCACTGCTTAGCATTACGAGAGGCAGGGTAACGTAGCGAGATCTTGAACCCTATGTCTACGGGGTCCGGTCGAGTCAAGGAGCACACAAAAGTTGAAACAATAAATGATGTTTTATTAAATACACAAGCAAAACAGTGTATGCGACACACTCACACAACTAAAGAAATAAAGGTTGGAGAGGTGTAGAGGGATTTTTAGAGGAATTGCTGGTTTGGGTGATACTTCACCTGTCCTGAAGCCGGGAAAAATGGAGAGCGAGGCTGGGGTGCGATGTAGCTCAGCACGTGGAGCTGAGGGGAGGCTCCCCAAGCAAAGCGGCAGCAAGGCGGGATGAAACTCGGGAGCGTTCCGAGGAAGGTCTCAGAATCAAGGGTTTTTATAAGGAGAATGTGACTGCAGGCTATGCCGTACTTGGGGGCAAACAAAAGACTTGGAGTTGGAGACAAAGCCTCCGAACGGTCAGAATCTGAATGATTGAGTTATCGTAGAGGTTCTCAACAGAGTAGCCAGTATGCAAACGCAGAGTACTTGGGTATTGTATAGTTAACCCATCAAGCTGCCAGCACGGGGCAGAGGCTCTTTTGTAGGTTGCGTGCATACCTAATTAGAGTACTTGCCTGGAGGTCTCCTAAAGCAGTGAGTCAGCTATTTCTGGCCTGCCTGTATTGTTGTTTGAATATTACGGCAATTAACGGCCGAGCTTGTTTACGTGCTTGTCCGGTGGCCTCGCAAGCACGTGGAGAGGAATAGAGAAGTGAAGCCGAATTATGATATCAAAAGGATATCTTTTAATATCCCCAAAGCTCGGACTAGCCAGGGCAGTAACAACATGCTTTAAATAAAATGAAATAAATCTGTGCTGAGCTTTTGATTTCTTTGAAGGGAAAGGAGTTTCATTTCAACACAAGGAAGTTGATTTGGAGACACCTGATTCACAGGTGTAAAGTGTCATGAGATTCTTGGTATCTGGGTCTGACCTTAGAGAGGTAAATAAAAGGGTGATCATCTGAAGTTTACTTTGCTGAAGCAAGCACGTTTCAACAAAGAGGCACCTTCTAGCTTGCATATATGAATTGAGTACAGCAGCGATAACACGTCTCTGCATATTCATGAAAGTGGCAGATGGCGCTCTTTGAACGGATGGACATACTGCACTTAAATAACAACAACATTACTCAGAATTTGTTAATAACCAGCTTGGAAAAACATGAATCATCCCTTTCAAAACCTGGACATACGTTGAATTTGACTTTTTCATTTGTCTTGCTTATGCTCTGTTAAGACATTCTACTATATATTTAGATATTAAGGTGACAAGACACAGAAATCATAAAACTAACCATAGTAATTTAAGCTGTTGGTGGTCCTGTGTAATCAGATTGTAATTGTGATGACAGTTGTTAATTACATTTTTTTCCATGTGGTGAGGATGACACATTTTAGTTTTCCTAACTATGAAAATCCCCTGCATGTACAAATGTAGTATGCCAGAGAAAAGGCTGGGTGAGAACCTTTCTTCCTGATGTGCTAGCTTTCTTATTGCAGTGAATTGTTTATATCAGCCATGGATGGTTATTGCTGGACTGCAACTCCTATCAGTCCTCAGCACTGACTGGATGGCATCCCTGGGGGACTGTGCAAAATGAAAAGGCACCCCCACCTGCAACCTAAAGTGGCACAGTTCACACTTCTTGTTGTGTGCCTTCCAGTCATTTCCAACGTTTAACAACCTTAAGGCAAACCTTTCACACGGTTTTCTGGGGCTGAGAATATGTGAAGTGCCCAAGGTCACCCAGTGGGTTTCCATCGCCAAGCAGGGAACTGAACCCTGATCTCCCAGGTCATACTCCAATGTTCAAACCACTGCTCCACACTGCTGCTGGACATCAATACCCCCGCACAGCATAATAGAGATTCCTGCTTTGTACAGAAGGTAGAAGCTGCATCTTTTACTTCTTTACCTAAATCAAAAAGCCAGAGTGACAACCTGTGTACAAACCAAAAGAGAATCTCTAAAAAAAGTACCCGGTGCTTTTCACACCATGCAAATGCAGCCTGTTGAAAACATTTCACTGAAGAGTCACTCACTCTGCTTCCTGCTTGTCCTTGATTTCCAATTCAAAGTACCAAGTTCCCTGGGCAGTGTGTGGGAAGCCAATGGCTTTCTGCCAGTTCTACCGTTTGACCCTATTTCCTCTTGGTTGAACTCTCTCTTGGCCTTATCTGGAACTCACAGGCCCAGGCTATAAGTGCAAAGGATAACCTCTGCTGGAGGCACACACCGGATTAACTCATTGCTGCCTTTGTACAGCAGAACAGTACGATCTGCACAGCAATCAATATCAGAGTGGTGTGAACGAGACCAGAAAAGAGAAAGACACACAAGTGAGCCATTTTCTCTCCTCACTGCATCACCACAGACCTCACTGCTGCCTTGAAACTTATACCAAAACACTGCTTTGCACTGCTTCTGGCAAACATGACCACCAAGGAAATTGTATCAGAAGTGTGCAAGCAGAGGTCCCCCACTCCCTTAGGACAGGAATGGGCAACTATGGCCCTCCGGATGTTTTACACCCACAACTCCAATCAGCCTCCACCCAGCATAGCCAATGGTGAAGGACAATGGGCACTGCAATCCAGAAACATCTGGAGGACCACAGTTGCCTATCCTTGCCTGAGAGGGACTCTGCAGAGCTGCATGGGAAAGGGAGCTACAGCCAAAAGAGTTATGAGGCCATCCCCTTTCCTTTGCTCTCTTCTTGCTTCCTGTCTCATTTCTCTTCCTCCCAAGCTTGCATGTTGCCCAAAAAGGAGCAGAAGACTTTTGCCAGAGATCTGAATGCACCATTTGCAGAGGGCTTCTGAAATTAGACCAAGCGCAACATGTGAATTTTGGACTGTTAGTTGCCCATTCTGTCTACTTTTTAAAATATTTAATATTATAATATTTTTCAATATAATCAATTCAACAAGTGGCTATTTCACCTGCATATATGCCATGGAAAGAAAGGAACATAGGAAGCTGCCTTGTACTGTGTTAGAACATGGATCCATTGAGTCCATCTGACTGCCAGCAGTGCTTCTACAGCAGGGCTGAACAACACGGAAGGTTAGGGAGCTACGGTAGCTCTCTTGGAGACCTTGCGGGGACATCCCCACATATTCTGCCAAAAATACCCCACAATTTTTTTGCCCCCAAATGTCCTCCAATACCTTCTAGGGGCTGTGGGGGACATTTTAGACCCTCCATGGGACATTTTAGGCCCAGGAGAGGACTTTCTTCAAAACAGAAAGTGGGTAGAAGTCACTTCTAGCTTACTTCTAGTTTTTTAAAAAGGCCCTCCCTAGGCCTAAAATCTCCCACCTAAAAACCCAAAAGGTATCAGATCCCATCTGAGCTTGGAAGTTTAGCAGGTTCAGCCCTGGTTACTACTCGGGTGGGAGACCACCAAGGAAAGGTTGTTGCTGTGTGCCTTCAAATCGTTTCTGACTTTCGGTAACCCTAAGGCGTACCCATCATGGGGTTTTCTGGGCCTGAGACTGTGTGACATGCCCAAGGTCACTCAGTGGGTTTCCATAGCCAAGCGGGAAACTGAACCCTGGTCTCCAGGGTTGTAGTCCAATGCTCAGACCACTACACCACAAGGGAGCAAGTAGAAAAACAAGGTAGGCAGGTAGGTAGATCATCAAGAATGTCTAAATCCCAAATGGCAGTCTAGCTTAAATCAGAAATCTGGATTCCACTGGATTCCATTGCTCAAACCATGGAATACCAGATGCCATATATATTTCAGAGGAAACAGCTGGCAAAACCACCTCTGCATACTCTTTGCCTAAGAAAAGCCTATGAAATTCAAGGGGTTGCCAGAAATCAACAGGCAACTTAAGGGGATATACACTGAGACTTAAAAAAGCCTAAAGGGAAAGGCAACATATGGCAGAAATATCTCCCATGCCCCCAGAGGGCACTTTGGGGGGAAAAAATTGACCCCTGCATGACTGGGGGCCACAAAAGCAGCCCATGGACTGCATGTGACCCATGGGCATCTTTTTGCCCACCCTTGCTCTACATGGTCTCAGGCAGGATGCTTTATTAGCTCTTATTGGCATTCCATTCATCTCGCATTCAAATCCTAACCAGGACTAAACTTGTTGAGGTTCCATAATCAGATGAATGTGGATGAGTGTTGCGCAAAGATATTATAGTGGCGTTATTAATGACAGCCACGTGTTAAGGATGAAAGGCAGAAGGGATATGAGATTAGATACCCAGCATGACGCAACAGGCCCCTGGAATTCTATCAGCAAGCTAGTAACTTTCAAGTGCTGTTCCTGTACTGTTTTCCAAGGTTCTTAGCACATTCGCCTCCTGGGACTGAACTGCTGTTTGTTCTCTTTTGCTGATAAGAGAAGAAGTTGCTCCCTTGCAGATATTCACTTCCACTTGAGCACCTAGAGGAAGATGCTAGCTTTGGAAAGTGTGCCTTCCCTATTTCCGTCTAAGAGCACAAGAGTAATGTTATACTTTCTGGTCCTGATGGTTGAAAAGCTTGCTTGCCCGCAGGGCATATGTAAATGAAAGACTGAAATTTGGGTGGGATGTACGATCTAGAGTAAGATGATGAGGCTCAAAGAGACACCTGAGGTTAGCTTTATTCAGGAAAGGTAGGTGACAGAGCATGTGAAGAGGGCCACTTCTCTCACAATGTATTGGTTCATGGAATAGACATCATATATGAATAGGTATGGGTCAATCAAAAACCTCATCTGCCTCAACTTAACACGTTACTCAGTGATGTGGTAGCAAACTTTAAGTGCAGGGCATTTCCCATGTCAGTTAACTAAGCCACACACCTGAAGGAATCCCCACAGTCACAGATCCAAAAATTCTGGCAGCTCTGTCCATTCATATCAACACGTCAGTTGACAGGTCTTTTGTAAATATAATGGGATATAATTGTCCCTTTATACCAACCCACCCCAAAATACTCTGCATTAAAACAAGGATAGCTCAGAACAATATATGGTCACCCAGAATATTCATACCCTTCCAGCCACTATAAGAGTTGCAGCCAAGCAAAGAGGAAACACACAATCCCAAGGATGTCATTCTTAACGTGCCAAATCAGAAAATTCCCAGAGCTTCAAGTGCACATGAATCTACACCATTGACATTACTCAATTACCATCCATACTACATGTTCATACATGTATTTTCTTAATGACTGCAAGATCAAATGATGCCTTGCACGAACAATGGAGCCACCAAAGATGTACATACTACTTTACCATGCCAAAATGAATTTGTTTTCTATAAAACTCAGTTCACACATTCAACAGACAGCGAAGATCAGAGATTTAAGGAGTGAAACATCAATGGGTGAAACAGCCTGCGGTGGGAAACAACCAAATTTCTTAACCAAGAAGTGTCTCCAAACCAGCAGAAATATGCTACAGAATAGCCCAGCAAAAGCGTAGAAAACTTACATATTTGTATCAATGTGGGCAGTGACCATATTGGCTCAGGGATCCTGAAAACCACAGAGGGAAAAAGTCAGTCCTGATCTCAGCCATGATACTGCTCACGCACAGCCACCAGCATAACTGTCTGTCTGGCATCAGTCCTAAAGCTCACTGGCAGAATATGATGTTTTTCACCAGGATGCCATTTAGATGCAGCTCTATTGTGCACCAATGTGAAGCTGATTTTCCATTAATTTTATTCGAACACCTATGGAGGCATCTTCTTTGGTAGGTGGGGGGAAAAGCCCTAAGTGCAATGTAGCGAGCTTAAGAATGCAAACCTATCCAAAGAAAGATGATTGAAAAGCTGTAACCGTCAGTAAACTCAACTTGGGGACTCTTCCCCACTAAACAGTTACAGTGCTATAATTCCACTTTAAGTGCCATGGCAACATACTATGGAATTGTGAGATTTGCAGTGTAGGGAGAGGTATTAGAATTCTCTTCCAGAGAGCTCTAGCGCTTCCCCAAACTACAAAACATAGGATTCCAGAGGATATTGTCATGGCACTTAAAATGGAATCACAGCTCTGTAACTGTGTAGAATGGACGGACTCTAGTCTCGTGGGATAATAAGGCAAAAACACAGTGCTGGATGACAAGCAAAAGAGAGAATTCAAAAGTCCATAGCACATTTTATTGGTTAGCAAACTTGGCAACATAAGGCGTACACGTGTGGAAGATTCTATCTAGTACATACATTTGTAGCCATGTAATTATTGAATTCTTAGTTAGGTATACCCTCAATAAATATTCCATATAATCTAAACAAAGGTTACATGTGAATGATCTCATATGGAAGAGTTCAAGAATCTTTGATCTTCCTCCAGGTATTATGGACTTCAACTCCCAGAGGTCCCACCCAGCCTGGCCAATGGTAAGAGATTATGGGAGCTGCAGAGCAAAACATCTGGAGGACCAAGGATATAGGGGGAGCCTTAAACTATTATTCTGTAACATAGGCCAGTTGCTCTCTGTGTTTACTTTGGCTTTAGACAATGGATTTGAAGGGCTCCTACAACTGTTGAGCACATGGAAGGTATTAGGGAATTCTTCCAGCATCGCTGGGTCATTTAAAAGTAAAAGTACCCCCCATCACTATTTCTTCATAACCTAGTTCTTTTTAGATGTTTTGGACTTCAAAACCCATGATCCTTCACTACTGGCTATGTTTGCTGGGCCTGTTATAAGATTTTAGTTCCAATCAAATGGGGGGCATCGGGTTTGGAAAAGTACTGACTACTATCAACCTCTCCTCAGTGCTTTAACTGGCCATGTACGATAGAGCAGAACGTGGATTACAACTAATGGACAGTCACAGCTACAAGCAGCTGCAGAATACGAAGAGAGTGTTGGCCCAAGAGCAGGCCAAGGGCATCAGTTAAGGCTGAGAAGCTGGCAAAGGGAGGAGAAAGGAAGTGTGGAAGTGTTAATGAGGATACAGATACTGGTTAGCTCTTCTGGGGATAGATTAATTTTACTGGTCTTAGCATTCATCTATATCTCTTTCTATCTATTTATATCTGCTCCACAAAGTCCTATTCTGCTGCCTCAAAAGGAGCAAAGAGGTGCCCCTTTGCGGTTCCTTTAGGGTGGGGGAGACAATTGTACTGGGGGTCAATTTTCATCCCCACACCCTCTAAGGACCTGCACAGGTTCATTTTTCAACAACCCAGAGGTGATGTGGCAAGACTTTTTGTTTCAGTTTAAACCTATTTCCAGCTTGGGGGAGATCAGGTTTAGGAGGATCAGATGGGTAAATCAAGCACCACTGATGTATTTGGGGCAAACTTCCACCTTTTTACAATTTGAGGTCAATTCTTAAAACTTGTGGGATCCACGGGCTTCAGGGGTGCCCAGGAGGCTACAAAAAGGAGGCAGCACCATGGTTCACATTTTCTACATGCCTGCTGTAGGGCTCAAGAACTTATTACAGCAGAATACAAGCACTGGTGGGTTGTACACAACTGACAAAACTCTTGAGTATGATCCAAATGGCTGACTGCCTACATGCCGCCAGAGGACCAACCTAGCTAAATAAAGAGAGGGTCATTGCCTGGTAATGAATTGTCCACAGCCACTATCAACACAACGTTAGCGTAGAATACAGTTGGCCCTCCACATTTGCTAAGGTTAGGGACCCAGGACCCTCGCAGAAGTGGAAAAATCACAAATATGAAAATGTTGTGTGAGTCTGTGGGAAGGGGGCCCAGGCATGATGGAGAAAACAGGCATCCAGGTTCCAAACCAGGAGAGGGAAGGCATGGTGACCCTACGCTTTTTTTCTCTCACCCATCTAAATCTTTGGGTGTGGGGTAGCATCAGGAGAGGATTTGCAGTGCTAAGAAATGGGGCTACAAGCAGCTGATGTGGAGGAGGAAGTTTTTAAAGGGTTGCATGGCCTGATTGGAGCCGCCAAGAAGAAGAAAGGTTCCCTGGAAAAGAAGCAAGGTGTGGCAGGGAGGGGGGAGGATTGGATTAGAGAAACTCACAAATAATCAAATCCACGAAATTCAAACCTGCAAATGTGGAGGGCTGACTGTAGTGGTGACACAGCATGGGAAGAAAATACCCACACTGATCAAATTGCAGAATTCAAGGCATTCAAGGGGTGTGTGTACGTGTTTTGTTGCTCTTGATGATGGTGACAATGATTTTAATTTATACTTCACACCTCCTCACAGGAGCTCTTTCCAAAAAGTTGATTCTGTTGTTGGATATTTTCATATTTTTGTCATCTATCTTGGGATTTTTTTTTTAATGAAAGGCAGAATAGACGTTGAAATAATACATTAATTAGCAAGGAAATACACACCCACTGCAAACCATGCTTCTTTGTGGAAAGAGCTTTCACAACTGGAGCCAGTCTTCACTTTTGAAAAATACAAAAAGAGGGGGAAAACAAAGAAAGCGAAACCAAAAGAGAACACAGGTTTGTTAAAAAAAATGCATAATGTCGCAGGCAGACATTAACAGTAAATTCTGTCTATGAGAAGAGTTAACAACATTTATCTCTGGGCAGGAAATTCTCCTTGCACCATCTTCAATGGTTGTTATTTCAGTTGATCTTTAAAATGCACCAAAGGATTCAAGCCCCTGAAAATGTCTCAGCCACTGGCCTCTATTTCTTTTCTTCTTTCCCATTCATAACACAGGAGGCCAACTTTGACATGCCCTCTAAAGTTTCATTCCTCTTAAGTGTTAAAATGCAGGATGGGAGAGAATGACCAAGTTAGAGGTGACAGAAGCACTATGGACAGACAGAGGTCAGCAGTGGGGTTATTTGTAGAAAAGGAAGAACAAGGCTGATGGTGGGTAAGTTTTTTCCTGCCTCCTCCTCTCACAGCAGCTGCTGTTAATGAAATGCTAATATTGTGGAATTGCTCTCCCTGGGGCTGACCTTGGGGTGGCATTGAACAACCTAGTTCTCCTGCCTTGTCTCCTGTCCATGCCTTGCACGGACCCACTCTGCGGTATATCTGGAGGGAGGACAAGACTAGGCCTCCAGCAGATGGTGGGGACATATTGCAGGAACTCCAAGACTGACAAACTCAGACTGACAGTTCAGAACTGCAAATGGGAGGCTGGGGATGCAGACCAAGGCTGTTGCAATAACAGAAACCCACAGTCACAGCCACAGAGCAGATGGACAGGATGCTAACCAGATGCCTAGGGCTTGGACAGGGGAACACATTGTGCTCCCTAGGATCAGCTTAGCATCACACGGTATGTAAAGAAACAGGAGACACAAGGAACTATATCACTTCCCCTATCATCACTGGAACTTTTAGTGTGGGGGATGCTCTCCAAACCAGAACTAGGAAAGGTGTGGGAGGTTTTTGTAGACCATTAACTCCCAGAATCCTCCAGCCAGCATCCATGCTAGCTGAAGGAACCCTTGGAGTGAGAAAAATTTCAAGGGGTAGTACACATTTTAGCTTCTTGTAGCACAAACAGCAGAGAGTCTTGTAGCACTTTAAAGAGTAGAAAGCTTGGTTCTGGGATAAGGTTTCATGAACTGCAGTCCACTTCATCTGATGCAGTGAGCCTAAGCAAAATGGGCTGATGCATATGATGAAAGGGACCATTCCAAAAGTGGGCCATGAAAGCTTATGACAAATAAAACTTGCTAAGTCCTTAAGGTGCCACAAGACTTTTTGTTGTAGTCCAAAAAAAAAAGCTACCTTTGCAAGGTCCACTGAAGCCATTTCCAAGCTCTGCCCCAATCCAGTGTTAGTCCATCATCTACAAGATAGGGGACACCAGTGAAATCATACATGATCCAAGAGATGCAGCCCAAGATCACTCACAAAGGGATGCTGGAGTACAACTCTTATATTGCTTGCACATCTGGCAATGTGGCAAGGTTTCTGGAAATCACTTTTAACCTCATGAGTCATATAGGCATGAAGCAGCCCAACAAACCATGGTGACCTTGCTCCAAAATGTTCCTTTTTTATGCTACTTCAGCCACACACAAGCCCACTGGCAACACACAGCTCTCATGCAATTAGAAGAACACACCCATAATCTGACCATATACACAAGGTCAAACCATGTGGATCTATCCCATAGAATCAGCACTAGACCAAAGACTGAAGTACTAATTCTGTGTAATTCATAGGATTAACTTCCTGACTAGGTGGCTGGGCAGTTTTAAATATTACGGCTACATAAATAAAGCAGGTTCCCACATGCTCCCTTTCATGCTATACAATTACAGCACTTTTATCCCACTTTCTCTGCTGTGGCACAGAATCCTGGGATTTTTAGTGAGGCACAACCTGTCTCTGATAGGGAACTATAAATATTTCATGAAACCACAAATCCCAGGTATCCCATGTATGAGATGGAGCCACGAAAGTTTAAAGTGGGATCAATGTGCTATTTAAGTGTGTAGTGTGAAAGAGACCTGTGTATCTAAAAGACACAAGTTCACACACAGCTAGGGCAGAATGTTGGAATGGAAAACTCTGTGGCCTTATCCAATGGTTCCTGTGATGGATAATATTCAGAAGTTTTTAATCTGGAGCCTCAGTGGTGGGTTCATTAAAATGAAAGGTTTGGGTTTTCACAAAGCAGCCTTTCTAAGAGCTAACTAAAATGAGAAGTTTTGCTGCCCATTGACTCTGCTAAATCTTGGGATGGGAGGCTGCCTTTAGGACACTACAGAGGGCAACAACAGCAGGAGACAAGATATTGGGTGGAATAGATCAGCATTCCAAACAGTTACTTTTGCTAGAATTCAGGGCTGCTTCACATGTTACATGGGACACAGGTGTAACTGGATTGTCTTCAGGCTCCCAGGTTTGTGTTGTTAACTGCAAACTTGAAAAAGCAACTTTTTTTTAACCACAACTCCAGAATCTCCTAAGCTGGCTGGGCCAAAAGTTGGGAGTAACATTTTTTAAAAAAATCCACCTTGTCTTTTTCCGGTATACAAATAACTTCCCAATGTTACAGAAAATACATTTATTCACAAGGTGGAGAGGCCTATCTTTTGATGCAGAAAATGAACCTTAATGGCTGACTTTGTTTTCATGTCCACGATCAAATTCATTATTTGGAAATCAGGAAAAAAGAAAGCCTTTCCCACCACAGATCTGATTAGCTATAGGCCCAAGATATTCTTCTCCCTGAGGCAAAGTGTAGAAAAGCCAACAGGATTAGCAGTGGAATGACACCAGGACATCATCTTGCACTGTACCTGGTGCAGCAGGCTGGCTTCAGTGGAGTACAAGGCAGACTGGGTGGTGTTCAATGCCCCCCTCCAACATTTATCACTCCTCCCCAGCATCTGGAAGCTAAGGCAATTGCCTCACTATGTCTAATGATAGGGCCGGCCCTACCCTAAGTAATCTGCTAAAGACTAGGTGTCTCCCCACCACATCCACAGACTTCTGATCCTGAAGTGCTCAAAATCATGAAACTGGTCTTTCAAATCTTGAAACAATAAGATCAAAACTTTCCACTTTTAAACTCAATTAATTGGCTGGCTGAGCCTTTAAAAGCCCTCTGCAGTCATAATTTTTTTTTCTATCTCTGTCTCCCTCAATACTTTTAACTGCAGGCAAGTAAATGAAGAAATTTGGAAAAATTACACACAGTACCTCCAGGGATTCCCTTTGCTCCATGAATTTCTATATATCCAAATTAAAAGGCCCTCACTAAAAGCCCAAGAATCAATGCACACCTTTTGCTTTTACTGATAAATGCCTCCCTGTGGATCTCAAGAGATCCAACTTCCCCTATTTAATCACAAGGCAGAAATGCATGTCCCTGCTACCACAAGCACGAGTTTATACTCACGCATACAGAGAACCAAAAATGTCAACAGAGCCTAGCCAAGATGTTTTTCAACCAGACCTTGGAAAAATTACTTTTTTAGACAAGAGCTCCCAGAACTTCTCCAGCCGTATCTGTCTCCCAGGGGTGCTAAGTGCTTCTTTTAACTGCTGTCAACTCAGAGCTCTGTGAAGGTGTTTTCAATTAGAGCTTGGGAAAGTTACTATTTGGACTACAGCCCCCAGAGTTCCCCAGGCAATTTCTATCCTGATGCCCTTCCTAACTGCTGTCAACTCAGAGCTCTGTGAAGGTGTTTTCAATTAGAGTTTGGGAAAGTTACTACTTGGACTACAGCCCCCAGAGTTCCCCAGGCAATTTCTATCCTGATGCCCTTCCTAACTGCTGTCAACTCAGAGCTCTGTGAAGGTGTTTTCAGTTAGAGTTTGGGAAAGTTACTACTTGGACTACAGCCCCCAGAGTTCCCCAGGCAACTTCTATCCTGATGCCCTTCCTAACTGCTGTCAACTCAGAACTCTGTGAAGGTGTTTTCAGTTAGAGTTTGGGAAAGTTACTATTAGGACTACAGCTCCCAGAGCCCTCCAGGCAATTTCTATCTGGATGCTAAGTCCTTCCATTCTGTCAACTCACCAGGCTGTGAAGGTGTTTTTAACTAGAGCTTGGGAGAGTTGCTTTTTTGGGTTACATCTCTCAGAATCCCCAAGTCAGTTTCTGCCTCCCAAGGATACCCAGTCCTTCCTAAACAGCCGTCAATCCAGTCTTCCTCCTCAGCAACCTGTCCCCACAAAGGACAAAAAATAAGGGGTGGGTATGCAACAGGCACCCCTCTTCCTGCACCTGTAGACTGTCCAACACGGGACTGGAGAACAGCAGCTGAAGAGCTGAAGAAAATGACACGGAGCAGGAGACACTCCAAAGCCTCTCCAGCCTCTACACGGGCACATACGTGGAGGGACACGTGTGCCCACAGCCGCACACGCAGAACAAAGGCTTCCTCGGCGATGGCGCTAGCAAGACCACGCTGCCGCCTCCGCTAGCCGACCCCTGTCGTCCCACCGGAATGGTCCACACGCACCTGTAGCAACGAGGTGCGAGATCGGGGGCGGGGGGAACCGGAGAGGGGAGAAACCTCTCCCCATCCCATCCTACCAATCCGGCAAGACAGCATTCAAAATACACGCCCGCAAATACACACACACACACACACACACACACACACACACAGACATCCGTCCCGAGGGTGCCCTCGCCAACCCCTTCCGGGGCTTAGCCAAAAGGGGAGCAGAATCAACAAACCTCCCCCGCAAAAAAGCGCCCCACGACCCGTTCCCAAGCCCTCAGCGCCGGCCCAATCGATGCAGCCACCCCCTGCCCGCCTGCCTCTTCCTCCTTTCCTTTCCCTCCATCCTTCCCTCCACCCCCCTCCTCCCCTTCCGGCGAATCCTTTGTCCAGCCATCCCTCCATCCTTCTCGCCCAGCTGACAAGTGCCCAGCCCGGATCTGACACGGGGACGGCTGGACTCCGAGCGAGACCGCCCAGCCCGGAACGACGGAGCGGGGTCCTTGATCGAAGGCGGGGGGGGGGGCTGTCGGATGCTTCCCACCCCTCTCCTTTTCCCCCCGAAGCCCAGATCTCCCCTCACTCCCCATCCCCAAAAGCCAGCCTCTCTCCCAACATCCCCCCCCCAAAATCATCCCAATCTGGCCAGCATCATCCTGCCCCCCCCCAAAAAAAATCCCATTGCTGCCTCCTCCTGCCTCCCCCCCCCCCAATTCCCAGCCAGCCCTGCCTTCCTCCTCCGTGCCCGGCGCTCTCCTTACTCGAACATAGCCCGATGCTGGAACACCGAGGGGGCGGCGGGCGGGTGGGCTGTTTCCTCGCCTCCTCCCTCCCTCCCGCCCGGCCGGGATGGCGGGAGAGACCGGCGGCCCTGGCTGGTGCCGCGCGCGGAGGAAGAGGAGGAGGAGGAAGAGGAAGGAGCGGCAGGGCCCGCGCTCGCTCGCGCGCTCGCTTCCCTCCCCCTCTCTCTCCCGCCCCGTCCTCCCTCCCTCCCTCCCTCCCTCCGCGGCGGCCGCCCCTTTTTGTTGCACGCCCCCCCCCCGTTTCGCGGAGGCGCCTCCACCACCAGCAGAGCAGCTCGAGGAACCCGAGCAGAAATGCAGACGGGATCGGGGAGGGGGAGGACAGGGGGAGCCCAGCTTGGGGGCTCCTGGGTTCCTTTCTTCCTCCTGCCCCCCCCAAAAAAAAAGGATTGGAGAAAGCGAGGCCAGGAAGGGCCTAGCAGGATCCGGATCCCAGGCTGGATCCTCTTTGGGCCAGTTCCGCACTAGGCTGTTGTAGTGCTATTATTCCACTTTCAACGTCTTATGGAATCCGTGGCACGTTGAAAGTGGAATAATAGCACTAAAACAGGCTAGTGTGGGGTTTCTTGGATTCTCTTTCATTCCTTTCTGGAACGAGGCTCAGGTTGGTTCCCTAATCCCAGCTCCTCGTTGGTGTAGATTTTTTTTTTTTAAGGCTCACAAATAAAGAACTGGGAATAAGGAACCAACGTCGCCTTCGCCTTTCTGGATCGGTGGATTTAGGGGGAAATGGGCTACAGTCTTCCTAGTTTAAGAGCCAGCGTGGTCTAGTGCTTTGAGCATTGGGCTCCGACCTTGGAGATCGGGGTTCGATTCCGTGACCCCGACCGTGGAAATCCACTGGGTGACTTTGGTCAAGCCACGCTCTCTCAGCCCCCAGAAACCTTAGGGTCACCACAGCTGGGAAATGACTCGAAGGCAAACAACAAGACCTATTTTAAGCCCCTGAGAAAATAGGGCTGGGAAAGGGGGGGGGGGTCATGATCCCAAGGGATGGAGCCAGGATTCTCGGGTCTCTTCCGCGCTCTTTCTATTTGGAGGTGTCCGGGAAGGAGATTTGACCTTGAGAGGGAACCAAGGGGAGGAAGAGGGCGAGAGATCAAAATTCCAGGCACGTACAAAGCCGGGTCTAGAGAAGTCTCTATATTTGTATTCCAGCGGCTGGAACCGGATCAGAATCGAATTCGGGGGGAGGCGGGGCGAGGAGTCTGCGAGAAGATGTTCCTTGCTCTGATTGGCTCGCCCGGACTCCGAATTCCAGTTCGAAGTGATTCCCCGCTCCCCTTCCCTTCAGTCTTATGCCCCCGTTACGGGTGCTGTGGTTCCCACTGGCGGGTGGGGGAAGAGAGGAAGGCGAGATGTTGAAAATACGGCACTTGGAAAGGGCGTCGTTGTTGCCGTGTGCCTTCGAGTCGTTTGCGACGTCTCACGGGGCTTTTTGGGGCTGAGAGAGTGTCACTTGGTCGAGGGAGGGATCGAACCCTGGTTCTCCAGGGTCGTAACCCATCGCCCAAACCGCTACACCACGGGGACGGATTTCGTATTGGTGTCATCAGCGCACAAGATACTTTAGTTATTGTTCAGATCCCTTTCAAAAGCAAAACCGATCCTGGCCGGAGATTTCGGTATTGCGCAGAAGTCAACGGAAGTCTGGATTGACGTGAGTGAAATCTCTAGGGATCCCTCAGTGCTGGGAACTACTAACCTTCCACCAGGACAGGGGTGGGATGGAGGGATGGTTAACTCCTCATTCCTCCCTTCTACGCACACGGAGGGAGTTCAGTGCCTGCCTTCTCAGGAGTACATCACCTCGCCTGTTCATGGCTGCTTATTCCCAGGAAAGTGAGTGTCGGATTGTGGAGCTTACTTGGGAGTAAGTCCCACTCAATTCGATCAGAACTCTGGGTAGACACGTCTAACCCCATGTCCGCACTATACTGTTATACTGCTATTATTCCACTTTCAACATCCTGTGGCATTCTGGGGTTTGTAGTTTACTGACACCAAAGAGCTCTCTGGCTGAGAATTCTAAAGGCCCCTCCCTAAACTGCAAACCCCAGGATTCCATAGGATGTTGAAAGCGGAATAATAGCTCTATAACAGGCTAGTGTGGAAATGGCCAAAGTTGACTTGACAGTTAACAACAACAAATCCTAGGTTTTGCTTGGCAAGATTTTTTTTTCGGAGGAGGTTGACCCTTCCCTAACTCTGAGGTTAAGACAGTGTGACTTGCCCAAGGTCATCTAGGTAGTTTCCATGGGTGGGTAGAGATTCGGATCTTGGTCTCCCAGAGTTTTCATTGTCGTCCTCATCATCTTTATTTGTATGCCCCTCAGGCCTTTATTTGTATCCCGCTTGGGCCTCAAAGCGGCTTAGACATTAAAACAAGGCAATTTAAAAACCTGTAACTATTCTTAACATATTAAAACAGAATTAAACTATTAAAGAAGTAAAACAGCTAACAAGGGATTTAAAGAAAGCAACTAAGTTTAAAACAGGAAGTCACCCTCTGGTGAAGTGGTTCTCAACCTGGAGGGCTCAGAGCCCTCCAGGGGTTCCATGGAGCTCTGCCGCTGGACACCAACAATGGCAGCAACAGGCCAACACTCAGACCACTATATCACAGTGGTCCCCCGAGTCTCCATATGCTACTAGATCTAACTTAAACTGGTCTAAATGGAGAAGAGAAATGTGGCTGTCCAGAAAATGTTGGCCTGCAATGCCTATCGTCCTGGCTATGCTGGCTGAGACTTATGAAAGATGGAGTTTGACCACCACTGGAGGGAGGTTCTCCATCCTTGATGTACATGAAATAAGTATTCTTTCTCTATTTTCTCAGCTTAATTCCCCTTGCTTTCTGCCATTGTCTTTTCCGTGGCAAATTTTAGCTGTAGGTTTCCAGAGGCTGAGATCTCTCCTCTTATATCTTGTAAAGAACCACACAAATTCATTTTCCAAAGGGATAAGACAGTCAAAATTCATGACATGCAGGGTCCACCTTCAGGAAGTAGCTATTAACAGGTTTGCGCCATAGGTGAAAATATTGGCTTCAGTTAAACTTGCCATGTATTTCTTTGGAAAATTCATATATTATCCACATTCATAAATTACATTTCTGTCTTTATGAAGGGCCCAACATAGGACCAAATACAGGACTTTGGACATCCTGTTCGTAAAGTACAACATTTCTGGCCCTCAAATAAGGGACATCCAATATCTTAGAGACACCTGAGAGTCCTTAAAAAGTGTTGGTCTGTTCCAGCTAAAACATGAAAGAGATGCGTGATGCCTTTGAGGACTGCAGAATTATTATAGCAAGGGGTGAGACTCATACATCGTTTCATATGTTGTTGGACTGCAAGTCCCAACAGCTCTAGCCAACATAGCCTATAGTCAGGAATGCTGGGAGTTGCAATCCAAGAACACCTGGAGGGCAACATGATTCCCACCCTTGTATTTCAGCATGGCCTTTCATGGACTCCAGTCACTTCCTCAGATAAGGAGAATATAATCTTTTTTTTTCTTTTGTAATGTTTTGTAAAGTTTTTATAGCTTGCACTGTCACAATGTAACACATCACTGGTGTAATTTACATTACTTACTTTACCAATAAAAAAGTACAAGTAAAAAAAAAAGATACATAGAATATAATCTTAGGTTCCATGCGTAGTGCGCTTAACTATAGTGCACATAGGATGTTGACCCTGAGGTTGACATAAATGTAGTTACAGAAAGTACTGACTTACAATTACATTATTTACTTTGCATCACATCTTTAAAATGGTGCAAATGGCAACTTGTGGACCAAACAAGATAGGGATTTTCTACCATTTTGAAGCAAGGTGCCTTCTCTGTCCTTGCTTAGTCCACAATCCCCCATCAATGTCACTACATCTATAAATACATCAACAAAACTTTTAAGCATTCAGAATCAGCCATTCCAAATCAGACTTTGAAAACCTCTCTCCTTTTTCCTTTGGTTTTACGGTCTGAAACGAAATTTGGACATTCTGCATGAAAGCAGGATTGCTTTATCCTGTAACTGCCTCTCTTTTAAAGAAGTATTGCTTCTAGCACTGAGTCTTTAAGAGATCATTAACTTTAACTTCTTTAGTTTAAGAAGATTCCTTATTTGGAACAGGGGTTCTGATTCAAAAATACTTAGACTAGCGTAGAGCCCAGCGACTTTAGTTTCCCCAGGTGTTTTAAACAACTCCCATAATCCTTCATTACTGGCTATGCTGAGAGGGCTTCTGGGAATTGAAGTCTAACAACATCTGGAGGGCCAGAGATTCTCAGTCTCTGCATTAGCAGGTACTCATATAATTCCCAGTGTGCAACCAGCTGTATTTTGCAATGTGCAGTTGATCAACTGTGGGTGTGTCGCTTCCTACGGCGTTCCTGACTTATGAGGCCGGTTTTAAATTATGGGTGGATTTTTCCAGCCCGTGCACACATACTTTCTGATTCATTTCCTGGTGGTGGTAGCAATAGGACTCTTTCCAAAGGATAAAAATTTTTAAAATGTGAAATAAATGCAGAACTGCAATTCAGTTGTGACAGATCTGTCTCCCTATACTGACCCTCAAATTTTGGTTCAGGATGTCACATTTTCTCAATACTCCAGCAGCAAGATTTTATTTCACAAAATACAAATACTCCCCTCTCCACAAAGGGATACAATATCAGAACACTATAGTGGAAGCCAATACCACAGCCTGCCTGAGACACCCTTAATATTAGTTTTCTGGCCCATTACTGCAAAGAGGCAGAATGCTGTTGGGTCTTAGAATTTCCCACAGTGCTCTTGGCCAGAACTTAGAAACAAATTTGTTTAAAAGAAATCACTTACCCCTCAACTCATTAAGTTTTTCAACAGTGAGTTAAAATTATACTCTTTTATGCACTATATGTCTATGCCATTTATTTTTCTCTCAGGAGTAGCGTTTCTCCTAATTTTAACTGGGTGTTGGCCATTTTTTAAAAAGTAATTTTAAATTATACCTTTCAATTTAACAACATAACAGTTTAACAAGTGAAGTAATGGGTTAATCAAGAAATTTGGTTTGTGAATTGCTCTTATTCTTTTGATACTAACAAATCAAATCCCTATCAAGTAATTTTATTGATAGGTCTTTTAGACTTTGCTCTTAACCTTTTTAGTACTATTTGAGAAGTATAATTGGAATTAATAGTTTTACTTTATTTGTTACTTTTAGATTTTTTTTCTACATGGAGGTTTATTACTATTTTGAATGATCTTTTAGGGGCTTTTTTGATAACTGCTATGAATTTAAACTAATATAGTATAGCAGTAAGCTAGGAATGATTTATATAGAATATAGAATGAGTTAGGCTAGACCTATATATTTGTGTTCCAAGCTAGTAAGTAAAGAATTTTAGGCTTACTGACTTTCTTAGAGTTTTTGTCATTGTTGTTAGATTATTGATAATTACTGATAGTTTAAACTAACATGGAATATAGAATGATTTGATGAGTGATTCCAATTGTTTATAAGTGAGGTATGTAACTTTGCAGGCATATATTCCAGAAGATAAGAATGATTAGCAGCAAATATTAATTTCTAGTTAAAATTTAAGAATTAATAATTAGGTGTAACTATTTGATTAACATGTGCTCTTTGCAACAAGGGCAGGACCAATTTTTAGTCATCTGTAGTTCTTTTTGTTAGTTGTAGTTTTGTAGGTTTTTAAAAAATGTGTACTGTGTTGTTATGTATTTTTAGTTTTATGTATTGATATGTAATATTTGTTTTTTTTTCTTTTGTATTTGTTTCTTTTCTTGTCTTTGTCCAATAAAAATTTAATTAAAAATGTTTGAAGTATCCTCCCAAAAAACAAAACAAACAAACAAAGCCGCAAATAAAATTCGTGTCACGATTTAAAATTAATAGGTTAGTGCTAGTATTAATGTTTCCATATCTTGAGCTTCCATGGGCTGTATAGGTCAGGCAGGGGGACCAAATTTGGCCTACAGGCCAGAGGGCCCCCAAACTTACCCTAAATGGTTTTGGGTCCAGGCTGTTTCAAGAGCCATCTTCCTTCACTGTATTTATTACTGGAGGCTCTTCTCCCCTTTGCCTTCATCCCTTTGCTTTTAGAGCCTTAGTTGACCTAGAGGCAAGAACAGGGCCTTTCAATAGCAGTACCAACACTGTTACTTGGCCATTTGGCTCCCTCTCTTTTAAAATCTTTATCGCACTATTTTGATGTTTTGCTAAACTGTAAGACCAGTCTTCCCATTCCATCACACCTTTAATCTAGTACAAGAATGGGATTGAGCCTAACTACCTTGAAAGTACTGGATCCTGTATGATCTTGGAAGCTAAGCAGGGTCAGGCCTGGTTAGTACTTGGGTGGAAGACTGCCAAGGGATATCAGGTGGTGTCGGCTAAATTTCAGAGGAGGGCAATGGCAAACCAATCTTGAGTATTCCTTTCCTAAGAAAATTCTATGAAATTCACAGGGTCTCCATAGTCAACGGGGTCTTCACATTTGCGGGTTTCATTTTTGCAGATTTGATTCTTCATGCATTATTTGCTGTCACCTCTGCTGCTTCCCTATGCTATTTTTAATAGGGACTGCAAGCCTCGTGAGACTGAGAAACTGAAAATGAGGCTTGTAGGTCCATATTAAAAATGGTGTGGGGCAGCAGTGGAGGTGACAGTAAGCCCCATCAGCCACCAGCTTCTGCCTTGTGAAGAAATCTGATGCCTCAAAGGAATCCATGGTGAGTTGAATATGGTGATCATACTTTATTGTGTGTTAAAAATGGTGTGGGAGGGCCTGGAACAATTCACAGTTTTCCCACTTTCTCAGGGTTCCTGTGTCCCTAACCCTAGTGAATGTGGAGGGATGACTGTATACAGGTATGAGATCCAAATGTGATGTAATAGTTTGAGCATTTGACTCCAACCCTGGAAACCAGGGTTCGATTCCCTGCTCAGCCATGGAAACCCACTGGGTGATCTTGGGCATGTCACACACTCTCAGCCCCAGAAACCCATGTGACAGGGTTGCCTTAGGGTTTCCGTAAGTCAAAAACAACTTGAAGGTACACAGCAACAACAACAATGGTTGTGAGAGCTCAACTGTAAAGAAAACTGATAGGGAGATTAACTATCTGTCTACAGATTGATTGATCGATCTGTTGATCGATCTAAATGCACACACAGCAACAAAACTGTTGTACTTCAACCTCACGTCCTGGCACAAGGATTGGGACTGTGCAGTATTCCGGATGTTACTGGAGTTAAACTCCCACGATTCCTCACTATTTGCTGTGTTGGCTAAGGCTGATGGGAGCTGCAGTCCCACAACATCTGGAGGGCTGCACATTTTCCACCCCTGGACCAATGCGGGGTGTCACCCTTTGAATTGGGCACGCAGCTGTGGTTCTTATAGTACTCCAATGAGAACTTTATACCCAGTGCTATTCAAAATGGTGCCTGTGGACCAGTGCCGGTCTGCCAGCCACTGGATTTGGGTCTGTGGTAAGTTACAATGAAAGAAAGAAAGAAAGAAAGAAAGAAAGAAAGAAAGAAAGAAAGAAAGAAAGTTGTAGCCAAAGGGCACAATTATGGTGCCAGTCCTTGGCACTTTGAGGGGAAAAAAGCCCTGCTGATCCCTTACATCTGATCGCTTACAAAACATTGCTACAAACTGTAATTTGCAAAAGACAGAAATGTGCCTCCTTTTTATTTTTCAGTTTTCTTCGCTGTTACTGGCATTCAACCGGTGACTGAGAATGCTACAACTACTGGACATTTTTCCCCTGCAAAAAAACTGATCCAGAGAGGCAGGCTTACAACTGGATCCTATGCTTCTCCGCCTCCTGTAAGTTCTCTTGTGTTCAATATGACTAGCTCCCACGTGAGTAGGTATGACTAAGTAGTAAGTAGGAGGTGTTGTTGTTGCTGTGTGCCTTCAAGTCAGTTCTGACTTACGGTGACTTGAAGGCAAACTTATCACAGGGTTTTCTAGGGATGAAAGCATGTGATGTGCTCAGGATCACCTAGTAACTTTCCATGTTCAAGCAGGAAATCAAACCCTGGTTCCAGGGTTGTAGTCTGAGAGAGTGTGACTTGCCCAAGTAGGTTTCCAGGCCTGAGTGAGAATCTGAACCCCAGTAAGAAGACCAGGGATCAAATTCCCATTCAGCCATGGAAACCCAGCAGGTGACCTTGGGCAAGGCACACTTTCTCAGGCTCAAAAAAAGCAGTGGCAAACCTCCTTCGAATAAATCATGCCAAGAAAACTGTACAAGAGAGTCAGTGTTGACTTGAAGGCACACGACAGCAAAGAAGCACGTGTAGGGCCTTAAGTACTGTTCTTTGATAACATGCAAATGATTTTGGTTTGGGAAAGGTTAGGGGTATTGGTTTGGGACATTTCATTTCCTTGACACATTTTGAATTTGACTCGAGGCAGTAAAACATTCTAAAATTATTTAAATCCCTTCTTGTTTTATCTCCACTAGTGAATGAGGGATTCTGTAGTAGCCTTGGAAAGGCTGTCTAACTTACTTTTTTATTCAGTGATTTGGTGTGCTGTAGTATGATTTGTTATTACAAAGAACACTGAATTTTAACCTTGTACTTTATGGTATAATTTACCCAAGCGGCAATTTGAGGACACATAGATTTCCAGGGTGGTGTAGTGATTTGAGTGTTAGACCATAACTCTGAAAACTAGGGTTCGATTCCCCGCTCAGCCATGGAAACCCACTGGATGACCTCGGGCTTGTCACAAATTCTCAGTCCCAGAAACCCCCAGGATAGCTTCACCTTAGAATTTCCATAATTTGGAAACAACTCGAAGGCACTCAACAATGACAACAGCGTTACATTACATTACCACACAAGTAATTTCTTGAAATGAGATGAAATATAAATGATGTAAATTTAATTGATTGTTTGATTTGAGACTTCCTGTATGTATGTATGTATGTATGTATGTATGTATGTATTTATTTATTTGCAACCATACTTATTTTCAACCATTTTTAAAACAACTTTTCCTGTCTGTGTAAAAGTTAGACTCAAGAAGGGTTAATATTTGCAGTATTTCAAACAGACAAAACCAGAAATAAAGTACAAATCCAGTTTGGTTTCAGTCTGAATTTGAAAACCTTCCCACACATACAGAAATACGTGAGAACAGGAACAGAGACTCCTATTAATGTGGTAATATGGTACCACATTATGGTAATTGCTGTGCTAATTGCCACCTATTGGGCACGCCTATTGGCAAATTCAAGAGAATGCAGACAGACAAAGGGACACCGGATGAAATGTGGGACAGGCAGAGAGATAAATCAGACAAGATCATACCTTACTGCGGAGCAGCCTTCTTTCGACTATTGTTTTTATAGCCCTTCACCATTAGCCTGCTGGCTAGGAATTTTGGGAGTTGAAGACGAAAACACTTGGAGAGCACCAGCGTGAAAGAAGCTGGCTTAAGTGTAAGGCCTGTGGCTTCTGAGCCAAAAGTCCCTGATTCTGTCCCTGATGTCTCCAGTTAAAAGGTTCAAGGAGTAGGTGATGGGAAAGGCCTGTGCCAAAGACTCTTAAAAGTAGACCTCTCCAACCTGGCGCCCTCTGAATGTTTTGGATGTCAATTCTCATCACCAGCCACCCGCTTAAAGATAGGGGATGATGGGAGTTGACATCCAAAACATCTGGAGGATGCTATGCTGGGGAGACAGACTCCCCTCAGAAGCTACTGCTGCTCAGAATACAGTCCTAGGATAGATGAACAATTAAACTGACTTGATATAAAGCATGTTTCTGATTTACAAAGAAACAAAAAATTGAAAATAGCACAGGTTCAAGTGATGACAATGATAGGATTTAATGTACATATATGCATATGATCCTAGAGAATCAGTGTAGTGCAATGGTTTGAGCATTGGACTATGACACTGGAGACCAGGGTTGAATTCCCTGCTTGGCCATGGAAACCTGTTGGGTGATCTTGGCTGCATCACACATTTGCAGCCCCAGAAAACCCTGTAATGATCATAACTCTGAGACTACTTGAAGGTATACCATAACAACAAATATGATCCTATCCGTATTTCCCTGAAGTATGCTCATTTGATTCTACAGTGCAAACTGAATATGGGCCATTTAAAAAAAAATCCAAAATCCATTTTAGTTTAATACCACTCTTAGGCCAACCAAAAGTGTTCAGAAATGTTTGCCAATTTGCAAACTACAGATATCTTCTTATCAGACCTGCCTCCAAATTAAAGAATCTCAAATGGAAACAACAATGGAATCTTACAAATATTACTAGGCATAACATACCATTAGGTCCTTTTTGATTTTTTTTTCCTTTGCGCATCTGGAAGATTATGAATACTGATGTGCCAGTTACTGAAAAATATGCTGTGGACAGCAAAACTATCAATTCCCTTTAAAGGGAAATGAGTAAATTGTTCCCTTGATAATTGAATGACCTAAAAAGATACAGCATACTGCAAAATTGCTTCAGCTAACAAACTACATTCGTGCTACAGGAACCCACTGAAGAGTGACTTGTTTTTGTAAGATTTGAGTTTGTTTGTAAGTCACTGGATAGGAAAATGCAAACTATGTCATCTTGAACTTTATTGGTGATGACTCGATTATACTGCTGTAATGTTTAGTGTAATTTAATCATTTTGATGTTAGTTTCTAGGAGTGATTGGTCTGCCTCTCAGTATGTGCCAGTCTTCTACAAGGTGATGCCCTTGAGTTGCATTGGAATACAGCTCCCATAATGTCCGGCCAACATACAGTATATGATAAAGATTAAAACATATTATAAAATAAAATAGGATTGCAACTAAGTTATGCCAGCCAGTACGGTGCCTTTGCACAAACAATACAGCAGATCAACCCTCCACATTTGTGGGTTTCACTTTCACGGATTTGGTTATTTGCAAATTTCTCTAACCCTTGCCGCCGTCTCCTCAACTCAGGTCCTTCTTTGCTGGTGGAACCTTCCCTCTTTGCAGCTCTGATGAGGCCATGCAGCCCTTTAAAAACCTGCCTGTGGCCCTCTTTCTTCCCCACCAGATGCTACCAGGCCAGTGAAGGATGGCTCACAGCCCAATTTCTCAGCACCAGAACCCCTTTCCCAATGCCATCCCACATGTCCAAGGAAGAAGATAGGCAAACAAGAGGAGGTATAGGCCTCCGTGCTGAACCACTTCTTTTTCCTCTCCTTTCCCTGATCTGCTTTGGACCCTGGTTTGGATGCACTCTCTCCACCATGCCATGGCCCCCTCCCTACAGAGACATACACACATCGACATTTGCATTTTTTCCATTTTTGCGGAGATCCTGTGCACCTAACCCTAAATCTGGAGGACCAACTATAATTACGTATCAATGAGAGCAAAAGGCCAAATGTACCCAGATCTGGCCCACAAAAGAAGTGAAAAACTTAGAACCAAATCCCACAAGGAAAGATGAGACATGATCTTGGAGACAAGATAGTTGCCATCTTCAGCTCTTTGAAGCAATTGGTGCATTGACAATGAAGCAAAGTTGTTTTTATCCTGCCCTAAGACAATGGTAGCAATTTGTCGCTCTCTGGGTGATGGACTGCACCTCTTAGCAATCCAAATGGCACATCCTTCACCATTTCACAGATGAAAATCGAGACACAGAAGCGTATCTAGGGTATGGCAAGTAGGTTATGTGCCCTGGGTGCCAATGCCAGGGAGGGTGCAAAAAAGGCTGTGCCAGAAGATTCAGGTGCAGAAGAAGAGGAGGAAGTGGCGCTGAAGCAGGAGGGTTGTCCTAGGCGCTGTTTATGTTAGATAAGCCACTGCTGAGACCGTGTAGCCAAGCAACACTGTCTCAGTTAAAAAGTTAATAATGAAGAAGAACACATAAACTAGGAAAGGCTGCCGGGTCTGCTTTTACCTGTGTCTACAAGAAAGGGCAAGATTCCACAACCTCTCCTCCCTGCCCTGCACTGAATTAATTCAGTGCAAACTACTTTTTGCCCTTTCAACTGAGTTTGCAGCAATTGAAGTAAGCTGAATACAAAAGATGAAAGAATGAACAGGAGATAGAAACTGGGACATTTTAAAAGCAGCTGAAAAAGTGGGATAACAGAGATTAATCTGGTCCATCCCTGCCAACTTGGAACAGTTGGAGTGTATGCCGTGGGGAGAAATGCTGGGTATCGTGGTTCAAGCAGATCTGGAGGCCACGTGTTCCTATTTCCATTCTAAAGGGCAAGACCTGGACTGATGGGTTCAAATTAAAATAAATGGGACTTTTATTGAACATTGAGACCTTTCGGATAGTACAAACAGTTTGACTGTAGAAAAGGCTCCCCTGAAAGGCAGTGAATGCTCAGTTAAGAAGTTTTAAAGTAGAGATTAGATGGACATCTATCAAATACTGCAGCCATGACTTCTTTCCATCAGCAGCAGAGCTGTACGCAGATGGGAGACGCAACCTGATTATCAGTGTCTTGCAGAACTGCTATGCAGGCTGGGGATTTTGGCCCTTGTACCCCAACAGCAACTTTTCCAAGCTCTGGTTTGTCAGCTGTTTCCTTGATCGAGTCAAGCACAGAAGAGAGACTCTAGAGATGTGGAGGGTTATTGAAAGTGGCAGAAGATTCAAATCAGGGAGAGTTGCAGACACAGGGATGACAGCTAACCCAATTAGGGCCCCCTCTACCCAACGGCTATCACTGCTTGTTTTTTGTTTAGCCGGGCATCATACATAGCAAGTATCATTTCTCTGCCCCAAACTGCTTGTCGTTGGCAGGATCTTAATTACTGTTCCATTTTTCAACAACTATCTGTCACTCGAAAGGCATGGTGTATAGGCAATCCTTTAATGTTTATTATTAATAGTGATTATGAGGAGTCATTATTATTATTGTACTCAAAGTTTGTTGATTACTGACTGGACAAAGATGAAAAACACATGCCCTGACCAAAGGTTTAGAAGTGAACAGATGCATTGTCTATGTATCTGTGCCTTCATGTCACTGGTCAACTTACAATGACCTCATGAATTTCAAAGGTTTTTGTTGTTGTTGTTTTGCACGTGCCTTCAAGTTGTTTCCACTTTGTGGAGGCCCTCAGGTGAAACTGTCACAGGGGTTTCTGGGCTAAGAGTGTGACATACCCACGGTCACCTAGTGGCTTTCCATGGCTGAGCAGGAAATTGAATCCTGTCTCCAAGGTCATAGTCCACCACACTAGCACTCAGGTTTTTCTTACATAAGAAATATTCAGAGGTGATTTGCCGTTGTCTTCCTCTGAAATATAACCTACAGCACCTGATATTTCTTGGAGGTTCCCCATCCGGGTACTAACCAAGCCTAACTCTGCTTAGCTTCCAAGATCAGACAGGAAGTGGTGCATTCAGGGTATTTAGATGTGTTACCCATGGAAAGGGAATGAATAGGAAAAAAGGAAACCAAATAAGCACTAAACCTTTGTAAAGCTGGATTTTTTTAAAGGCATTGCTCAGGACTCAGAGGCGCCAACAGGCAATGTTCACTAGACTGTAGGTGGCATGGTCTATAATTATTTTACATCGATAGCAGTTAGCCTACCTAGCACTTCTGCGACAACAGAGCAGCAAGACTAATAAGCAGCTAGAGCAGCCACAATAATTCTCCCTGCCAATGCACATCACAGCCGATCAGATACCTGCCATCCAGTGACATTACTTTTTGTCCACAGCTGATGAAGCTCCTGCTTGTATTAATATCTGAATTATTTGGCAGCTAGATCCCAGCTGGAGAAAAGAGGCGAATGAGCAGGGTGAAAAGGAGGAACTTGGCTACACTTCTGTTGGGCACGTGCCTCCCTTTGGTCCATAAAAACCATGAACGAGGAGCCCTGTTTGCTTTGCAATCCAATAAACCCAAAGCAAACATGTGCTGAGATTTGCCACAGAGCTTATCAGACATTCGTGCTATCTAGGCCACATGGCACGCTGGAATCATGCCAACCCACACCACTGAGGTCTCCTAGAGCGTTAGGCTGACGCAACAGGGCCAACCATTTTGCTACTAAAAATCACCCTGTGGCTATTTAAACTATTGGAAGGGACACTCGCATATCCATATGATTTACCCTAGCATACAGGGCTGCTGGGAGAGGGAGAGAGAGAGAGATTAATTGGAAAAATGGTATGGAAAAGGTCTATCTCCTTCCTCCAGCATTACTGTCCTGACCCACATCTGGTCCCTATTTGTTGTTCTTGTGTGCATTCAAGTGATTTCCTACATAGGGCAACCATCAGGTGAACCTATTATGGGGTTTTCCTATCAAGATTTGTTTGGGGGAGGGGTTGCCATTGCCTTCCTCTGAGGCTGCGTGCGTGATTTGCCCACAGTTGCCCAGTGGCTTTCTATGGCTAAGTAGGGACTTGAACTGAAATCTCTAGAGTCATAGTGCAATGCTCAAACCAATATGCCATGCTGGCCTTCCTGGTCCTCTATGTTAACTGCATTGAGTCAACTTTGACCTACGGCAACTCTCTGAATGAGAGATCTCAGGTCACCCTATCCTCGACAGCCCTGCTCATGTCTTTCAGATTCAGGGACATGTCTTCTTTTACTGAGTCTGTCCATCTGTAATGCAGTCTTCCTCTTTTCCTAGTCCTTCCACCTTGCCAAGCATTATTGTCTTTTCTAGTGAGGCAGGTCTTCTCATGATATGGCCAAAGTATGACAGCCTCAGTTTAGTCATCTTGGTTTTTAAGAAGAATTCAGGCTTGATTTCTCTAGGACCCATTCATTTGTCTTTTCAGCAGTCCAGGGTACCCACACAAGAAACTCTTCTCCAGCACTTCACTTCGAATGAGTTGATTTTCTATCAGCTTTCTTCACTGTCCAGTTTTCACAACTCTAGAAATTGGAAATACAATTGCATGGACAATCCTAACCTTAGTATTCAGTATTTCTTTAGTACTGTAATCACATGGCTGAGACTGGAGAAAAGAGATTTGTTAGTATGGAGTGCTACAACGCAGGTGGAGCCAGATTTAATTCGGTAGCCTCTTTGACTCTGCACTGCAGTCCAACCTCCTGTAACAATGGGGGCACTGTAGGATGCTACTTCCTTCCCTTTTCTTGGTGAAATCCCAACAGGTATATGCTGCAATGCCAACGAAGGGGAAAATAACAGGGGGAACTCTATAAAGACCAAGTCATTATTGGAGACAACAATGGCTAATAATCAAGATGGGTCTCTTATCGTCTCCAGTATCAGAGGCTGTATGCCTCTGTGGATTAGTTACCAGGAAATGCAAGACAGGAGGCTGCAGTTCCACTCATCACCTTCCAGCAGATCCCTTATAGGCAACTGGTTGGCCATTGTTTCCAGAGTGCTGGGTTAGATTTCACTTTTGATCTAATGCAGCACAGCTCTCAAGCTCTGTTTTCAGGAGGTAGTTGTGCAGGGGCTTTAAAGGGTTACAAGCTAGAGAGCTTATGTAGCATGCCAAATCTCTATAATCATAAGAGTTGGAAGAAACCACAAGAGCCGTCAAGCCCAACCCCCTACCATGCAGGAAGAGACAACCAAAGCACTCCCAACAGATGACCATCAAGTCTCTATTTAAAAACCTCCAAAGGAGCCTTCATCACATTCCAGGGCAGTGCATTCCACTATTGAACTGCTCTTGCTATCAGGAAGTCTTTCCTAATACTTAGGTGGGATGTCTTTTCCTGTAGTTTGAAGTCATCGCTCTGTGTCCTAGTCTCTGGAACAGCAGCAAACAAGCTTGCGCCATCTTCCATATGACATCCTTTCAAATATTCAAACATGGCTATCATGTCACCTCTTAACCTTCCAGGTTAAACATACCCAGATCCCTAAACCAATCCTCATAGAGCAGGCCTTACATGGTTTTGGTTGTCCTCCTCTGGACATGTTCCAGCTTGTCAATATCCTTCCTGAATTGTGGTGCTCAGAACTGGACTCAATATTCTAAGTGAGGTTGGACCAAAGCAGAACAGAATGATACTATTAGCTCCCTCGACCTGGACAGGATACTCCTATTGATGCAGCCTAGAATTGCATTGGCTTTTTTAGCTGCTGCATCACACTGCTGACTCACGTTCAGCTTACAGTCTGCTGACTCCTAGATTCCTTTCATATGTACTGTGGTTAAGCCCGCTATCACCTTTCCTATATCCCTGCATTTCATTTTTTTCCCCGCCAAGTGTAGTATCTTACATAGCTGAAATAATTGTGAATCAATATGCAACCAACCGTTTCTGTAGCAGGAACTGAGGCAAAGGCCCTTCTTCAGGCATGGTGTGTATACGTGCCTCCAAGTTACTTCTCAATTTATGACAACCCCATCAATTTCACTGAGCAATGAACATTAAGTGGAAGCTTGCCATTGTCTTCTTCTGAGTATTAAAGCTGATCATACTGCAGTTGTGTGTGCTTGCCTACAGCAGGAAAAGTAAACAGCAGCTGCTTCCAGAATCTCTGAGTATGTGTTAACAGCAAAACAGAAAGGAAATAATAGACCAGTCTAGCATAATAAAAACATAGAGGCATAGACATAGAAAGCAAACGTCATCCCTAGATGCAAATTGGAAAAAGCCTCCAAATGATTACAAGAAGATTCAAGATGTTTTTGTTTACTCATGCAAGCCTTAACTGACGTGGTTGTTTCACTTCACATATGCATACCCTTCATTTTGGAGGAAAGTCTGCTGAAACATGTTGAAATGCTTGTCTTTTTTTTTTTCTGGTGTAGGAACTTAGCCCTATTCTTTCTATGCTATTTCTATCTCTGGTACTAAAGTTTCTGTAAAAGAAACAGTGCCCAGGAACATATCTGCTTTGTTAACTGAGGTATATGTTGTTGTGTAATTTCTGAGTTACGGTGACTTGAAGGCAAACCTATCTCACAGTGTTTTCTTGGCAAGATTTGTTCGGGGGGGGGGTGCCCTTACATTCTCGTCCTACATTCACCTAGACGATTATACCTGTAGTAAAAACTTGAAAAAAAAATACAGTAAATGCTGGAGCTGTAAACTACATGCTTTTGCCACAAGGTGTCGCCAGTTCTCCAAGGTGCTGCTTCAGCCTGTGCGTGAATTGCTAAAGTCCAGATAAAGGAATACATCCCAGACGTATTTAATTGGGTCTCAGACTGCTTAGTATGAATTAACTTTTTTTTGGATGGCCATCTGAAAATAGCCAAGAGGAGAGACAGAGGCCTGCCTTACCTTCTCTAGTCTTTAGCCACTTAATTTGAAAGCCTTTTCTCAGAACCCAGAACAAAGTTACAACTGCTCTACCACTGATGTGTTGAGGGAACTCGCAACACTGGAATTGCTATCAATGAAAGCTCTTCCAAAGGGCATTTCATGAATAGCTTTGCTCTTTAAAGCCCTTCACACCCTAGGCAAGCCTCCAATTTGGTTCCTTCTAGATGCAGCAGACTACAATTGGTCATGTTACTTGATCAGGACTCCCATCATTTCCAAAGACATTTGTCAGGGAAAAGTTCGCCCAGAACTACCCTAACTTGAAAGACCACTTCACTATGTATGATCCTGTCCATCTATTAAGAAATTCAAATGGAACCTTACTCAAAATCCTAATTACCACTGAAACAGGATAGAGGTTGCAAGAGAAAGGCCTGTCCGATAGCAGTTCCCTGGTTCCCAAACATAACATCAGGAAGAGTAATGATTCTCTTTGTTGGGCTTCCAGAAAAAGTATAAAGTCCATCTATTCGCATGCATTAGAAAAAGTATGTAACTGGCTTTCTCAGCTAGTTTATGGCAGCTTTTGACACACTGGGGCAAACAAATAGCTAAACATACCCATTTTTCAAGTTTCAGATACATCCACCTTCAATTGTTACCAATGGTGTCTAACAATATCAGGCTTTAGTTCACAAACAAGATTAATTTGACCATCTCGCCCTGTGGTTTCTGCTGTAACATGCTAGATTTCCAGGCCCTCAGCAGCAATCTTTCCCTTCCTCTGTTTCCTGATCCTCTCATTGGAAAAGCCAGCAGCAATGGACCTTCTGCAGTTATATGCTTCTTTTCATTATGGGAAGCGAGGAGAGAGGGAGAGAGTTGGACTCCAGCTCCCATCTACCCCTGCCAGCATGGCCAGTGGTCAGCAACAATGGCAAGTATTAAAAACATATATTTCTCCAGCCCATGCTGGAGAAACCTATTCCATTTCAAGTATAGCTTGAGGTGTCCTCTCCATTAGGTACAAGAAATAGGACTGGGTCAAACACACCCAAGGTAAGAATAAGGAGAAACTCTTTCACCCTTATTGAGAAAGGGAGCAACTGACATCCTGGGTACATATTTATTCACAGGATAAATTTCACTCACTGACACCAGACATACACCCTCCCAAAGCTGTTACCTAACCACTGTCACCCCCTCCCCATCGAGGACTGAGACAACCAACCCAGTCTCTGTCCTGCTTTCCCCATCTTTATTTGTAGAATTCATGCTCCTGTTCATCCTTCTTGATGACAGTCTTGTAAGCCTTCTCAAAGTCCTTAGCCAGAACAATGTACCGGTTTTCCCGGACAGCAAGCATCCCAGCCTAAAAAGAGAGAAAATGGGGAGGACGAAAGATGAACTAAAGGCCTCTAAAGCAGAGAATACATCTCATGTTTAGAAATCTAAGAAAGGACATATTTATGAAGTTCAGAATGCAAATAGGTAGATGAAAGCCTTCTGCATAACAATACCTACAGGTGATGATATTATTATCCAGGTGATATAATGCGTCCATATACATGTTACATACATGTTATGTCAGTGTCTTTATGCAAAAACAGCATGGAGTGTGTTTTCATTATTCTCCACCATGCAACTTGGAAGGGGGACATAGCTTACTAAGAAAAACTCCAGGTTCAGTCTCCAACATACGAAGCTAACAGGAACCTGTAGCTCTCCATAAAAAAAAATGGATTACAAAGCTCAACATCCCTGGCAACTTCCTTAAACTCTCTGAAGCTAATGGGAACTGGAATCCAATGACATTTGAAGGACAACAGATTTCCCACACTAGGCTAATCTGACTGGCAGTAGCTACCTAGATTTCAAGCAGATCTTTCTCATAACCCGTTTATCTGATTCTTTTCTGTCTTTAATGTTCCAGAAAATGAAGGTAAAAAGCGCTGAACCTGGGATGATTTGGAAGCACAACCTATCCCCTTTCTTGACCTAGGGTATGTTCCTGCAAAACTGTTACACATTGGCTTCTACCTTAGAAAGCAGCAACTTTAAAAACAAACAAAAAACAGACCATGTATTACTGTACGTGGGAGGCCTGAGGCTGTGCTTCCCAATTCAGGTGTCTGAAGTTTTCCGGATGGCCCCATCCCCTTTCCCATGATATATCATTTGCCTGTGTGTCCCCCTCAAATAGTCTAAAAGGCTGAAATGCCTCTCCTAAGGCTTAATTACTGGCAATAAGAGCCTTAAGCTAACATCTCCTGGAATTTCTATGCCACTCTTTTTCCTCTGGACCTTCCCACCATGAAAATGTGGCCCCCTAAGAACTTTTCTGAAATTCAATCCAGCATTTGGACTTAAAAGAGGATTGCCACACTTGCAGTTGGCAGTGGGGTGAATCTCTGCTAAGATATTGGGGAGCCACTGCCAGTTAGACCAGATAACACTGGGACAGGACCAAAGGACTAAGAGCAGGTTATATTCCTAAGTCCATCTAACCAGTTTGTGACAGAGATGAGATTTGAGCTCATGCATTCCTCATGCAGCCCAGGTCCTCATCTACTTCATTAGCTGCCACACTTAGAATTAAATGATAGCACTCAGCACAATTCCTGACTAAAGTTTCCTCCCTCTCCTCCTTCAAATATTTCTTCCATTATCTCAATTATCAAAGTCACCAGATTACAATGGGAATGAGAAATCAAATCTATCAAATATGACCAAGGATGGCCTGCTGGCAGCAACCTGCTGCCAAGTGAATTTCTGGAAGGAAACCAAACTGCCAAGGCACACAATACTAACCTCCTGGCAGATGGAGTTGATGTCAGCACCTGAGATCTTATCTGGCCGGGCCACATCTGGAAGGAGGAGTGAAGGAAAGAGGTAAAGAAAAGGGCCCAACCTGTTTTGAGAATGGGGATGCTACACCTGGACAACCTTTACAGGAGATTCCACATCTCTGTTTGAACCCAGGGAGGAAGAGAAGCAGAAGAGCAGTGTTGATAATCTACTACTGGATCAGGGAAGGTCTGTTTCATGGTCCTAGGGTAAGGATTCAGCACCCAAATCTGCATCCCAATTTTTTAGAACACTTGGTCTGAAAATCACACCCAATGCTGCCCAAATGTGTGCAGAAAATTTGCAACTGCCCCCTTCCTTATTCCCTAAACCCTTCAACAATCCACAACCCCTTCTCACATACCTTCCTCTCCTTCTGTTTCCCCTTCAGAATGATGGTAGGAAGTGATGGGATGTCATTTATACTTGCCATTTTGGAGGGAAAGAAAGTTGTTTGGCACACTTGGGAGGAAGTGCAGCCTAAGGGGTAAGGATGAAGGTCAAAAAATTGCCTCTGGACCTTGTGTAATGGCCCGCATTTGTTTCAGAGTGGAATGATTCCCCCTCGCCATTAAATTCTTCAGGAACTATCAGTGACATCACTCCCCAAATAAATGACCCTTTGCCTGCCAAATGTTTTGGATCAGACCTGCCATAATCCCTTACCACTGACCATGGGGGGTTTGGAATTATAGGAGAGCACACCTGGAAGGCAAGTGACTCCCCACCCTGCCTTAGAAGAAGTTTTGTTGGGAAGAGCCTAGAGATGATACAGATGCTTGGCAGCCTACCATTTTGCAAAGGGTGGCACCTGAAGTTTGACAAGCAGCAGTGTATGAATCAGTGCAATGCTCACTGAATTAAATCACTTGGGAAACATTCTCCAAACCAAGAGTAGTGACTCAAGCATCATGGCAAGCACTCTTTGAAGCACTTCCTGTTCTTTGTCAGGTGCTGCTGTTTCCTGCTGGGCAAAAAAGCAACACACTGTATACGAGGAGGGCTAGCAGCAGGACTGGCTGGGGTGGTGCGTATGTGTAATGGCTTGAAGAGGACAGATGCAGCTCAGAGGCTGCCATCTGGCAGTCCCTATACTATGGGATGCTATGGAGAGAAGACATCCAATTGCTCCCCAATTCCATTCCCTTTTATACCATCTTGTTATTCCTAATTTGGTCCCCTACAGGCATGATGCTGAACTACAGCCCTCATCGTCCCCAGCCAGGCACAGATTTCCCACAGCTGAGAGAAGACTGTGGAGAGAGGAGGGTGACCAAATCTTTCACAGTGAAACTTCTCACACAGCCATGGGAAGCACATACCGCCACGTGCACAAGAGTTTCCAAACAGTAACCAATCTGTCTGAAAAATTATTCTGTTCAGAGTGGAAATTACCACTTTCAATTCCGTACTAACAAGCTGCAGCAGAGAGAGATGAGGTGAGCAGCAGAGCCATTCCACCAGACTTGTTGAAAGAAGTCTTGCTCCGCCCTCCTCTTCTCTTCTCATTTCCTTTTGTACTGTGGCTTTGCAGGTTTGTCAGCCTGGAGGCAGGGACTGTCTTGTCTTTATTAACCTTACAGAAGCTGCTACGTGACCTTTTTAACGTGGCAAGCGGATTAAAAGGCCTTAAAGAAATACATGAAAAGGTGAAAGAGAGGCGGAGAAGAGTCAAGCTCTGTACAAGCTGAAAGGAAACACAGGGAACTATTGCAATTAAGGAAAACTTTGCCTGCAGTTTATCGAAAGTGCAGCAGAATATACTTTGCCAAGTACAGAAGTTTTAAGGAAGTATGTATCAAGACACGCTGCGGGAGACAGTTCCATACCAGCTTCTGTAAGTTAAAAATTAATAGTTACCCTGGACCAGCCCTCCTCAGTACCCCTGTAATTTCCATCATTCCCAGCCCACATTGCTGGCTGGGTAACAAAATTTATAATCCAACACATCTGAGGGAACTGTTTTAGATTAAAGCTCCCTGGAATGGGCCAAAAAAATATAAACAGCAACTCAAGAAAAACCTCCTAGTGTACAGTTGGGCATCTGTGGAAGGTCTGGGGCTGCATCCATTCAATTTATATATTCTCCCCCTTGGCTACACCATGATCTTTTTTTTTTTCCAAAAAGAAAGGAAGCAAGGAGCAGACAGTTACTTCCAGTTTTGGGAGAAAGGAAAGGTTATTTCAGCTCCCCTACCCCAAGTCCCACACAATTGCCTTAAAATTGTCCCCACTGGAAATTACGGGAGTGCAATTCTTCATTGAGGCTTTCTCTCTCCCAGCAATGGATGGGCTTCAGGGATCCACAGGCTGTACAACTCCCACCCCTAACACAAACCAACAGCGTTCAGGTATAAAGCAAGAGGCCTTCCCTTTCTGATTACAGGTCTCTCCTCACGGGATTTTCAGCCTCCATTTTCCCCTTCCCATAATCCCTTGCCATCCTCAGTGAACTCTCTAGAAGGATACAGTCTTCCAGATCCACCTCCTCAGAAAGGTTCATCTTGCTGGTGATGGTGGAGAAGATTAATCGTTTCTGACGTCGGTCTGGAAGAGGAAACTCAATTTTACGATCAAGGCGGCCTGGTCGGAGCAGAGCAGGATCTAGTGTATCGGCTCGATTTGTGGCCATTATCACCTGCAGGTAGGAGAAGCCCCCAACATGAAATCATGCCATCTGTTCTGAATTATTAAGTGCCAACTTGTCCCACCTCCAGAAATATTCTCTCCCAGCCACCACATCCTGCTCCCCCCACTCCAGTAAACACAAGCAAAACAACCAATGGTCAATTGAGGTAAACTGCAGTTTCAAACTTGCCTAGCTGAGAAAATCCAGGACCTGTCAAGACTCTTTATGGCAGCCTAGATTGTCTTGTAGTTTGAAAATTAATAAGGGTTGACCCCTCTAGTCAAACATTGCCAACTGGTGAGGAAAATTTTATGTGGACTCTTAACAATTCAGACATATATGAAAGAACCAGTGCTTGGGAAAATAAGTTTTTGGACTAAAATTCCCAGAATCTTCAAAGCAGTATGGCCAGCTGGAGAATTCTGGGAAGTGTAGTAAAACAAACAAACAAAAAACAACTTTCTCAAGCTTGGTAAAAACTTATCTGCAATTAAGAACAACCTGCCTATAAGCTCCCTAAGAAGGGGAAGAAAACACCATACAAGTTCTGTGAAAGGAGAGAGGCAACACTCCCAATTTAAAACATTTATCTCCAGGGCTCACAGGTAGTGACCCTCTCTGAATTCCAAAATAGTGAAATTCTAACTAGGAAATGATGTTGATTCTATTACAGAACATGACAAGGAGGCAACCTGTGTGAGAAACACATTTCCAGCTAGGTGCTGCTGTCTAACACAATGTGATTAGTTACACACTCTACACACTGCCTTCTGGTACTGCTGCCAGTACTTACCAAAGCCAGTCAGACCAGTCATCTTTACTTCAAAGAAGAGGGAAAAATCAATGCCAGTTCAGCAATGCACAACCAATCTCTAATCAGAGCACTTACGAGCTCTTAGGCTTCACTCTGCTTCTTGGTTTTCCTCCACCAGTGGCTGTAGAGTTCCTTCTGAATGGAGAAAGCTTTCATACCCAGAGAGAGTTCCGGAGAAAGCAACTGTCTCCCTGAGCCATGTAACCCCATCCCTTTCCCATTTCCTCTCCAGCATCCCACAACATACCTTGACATTAACATTCTGATCGAAGCCATCCATTTGGTTCAGTAGCTCCAGGAGGATGCGTTGAACCTCCCTATCCGCTGTAGAAAGATCAATATAACCATCAGCTGACATTCTGGGATACAGAGTCAGGCCTCATTTTCCTTCTCAGCCAAACTTTGTGTGCACGTTCAACACATCTTTAGGGATATTGCGCAGGTCTGGAACACAATATCTGGCACCCAAAACAGGGCTCGGAAAACCTACTTTTTAGATTACAACTCTGAGAATCCTCCGAACAGCATGGCTAGCAGTCATGTTGACTGGGGGATTTGGGAAGCTGTGGAACAGAGTAACCGTTTCAAACTCTGATTATGTCCTGAGAACCTGACCTTTAATTTGTGTAGAAAATTCATGTTCTTGGGATGACACAGTAAAAACAGCAGAGTTGTTAGTAGTGTGTGGTAAGAATTTAGAAAAATCAGAATGAAGCAAATGGCTTGCAACAAAATGTTCCCATGTGGAGTGCTCCTGCTTCAGTTTCTGGTGTCCAAACTTGTCCATTTCTCAGGACACTCTATTCCAGGGGCTTGACATTCTAGGTGCTTTAGCCAACACAGCCAGTAGTAAGGGACTGCAACCTGTATAGTCCAAAATATGGAATGCCAAAGGTTCTCCAACCCCTGCTCCATTCCATTCTATCCTTGTGGGTTTTACCCACATTCTATGGTCACTAAGCATGCTCACTTCTCACTGGACTGGTTGGGAATTTCCCTAAAGTTCTCTTGTACTTCAGCAAATCCATCAAAGCTGTCCTCTTGTGTGTGTGGATGGTGCTGTTTTTGCTACACAAGAATTAGCATTCAGCAACTGGGTTTACTACTAGCACAGAGATCAGTCAGAGTTTCTGATTACCAATAAGCAGTCAATGACACGTTAGTATAAGTGTCAGTCTCACATAAGTATAGAGCTTCCCAAACTACGAGCTTGCCCCAACTTCATGTCTGTCCCCTCTTGTTCCAGGCCCACTTATCATCCTATCCCTTGCAAAGTAAATCCAGATTTGAACAGTGTTTTCAGAAAACAAAACAGTTGGACAAAACATGTCGAAGTACTTAAGAAATGGCGCAGGCCTCTTCCCCACAAAGCACTAACCTCACCTGGGCCACACTATGAGTTTGGCTGTCATAGGCCAACTATGGGAAAAGGCTGCTCAGCTCAACAGACTAAAGAATTCTGGGAACCCAGCATTCCAGTACATTCTTATGACACAGGAAGAAAGCAACAGCTCAAGTTGGTGGCAATTTCGTCAGCCCTCCACAGCAGCCATGACGCCTCAAAGCAATTAAGGTATACGTGGTAAGCTCAGGATTCCTTAACCCATCTTTGCAGCCGAACGTAAATAGGGGGGGCAGGAAGGGGTGACATGTTTTCTCTTTGCAAATACTTCCTACTCCCTGTTTCCCCCAATGTGACTATTTACTGACGCTGAAGACAAAAGCTCCCACAAGGTGGCTAATATGGATAGTACAATGTACTCAATACAATTATTACTGAACATATCAGCCTCCCCCACTCTGTTACCTTCAGATGGTTGAAGACAATGGGACTTCTAGGTCAGCATAGCTTAAAGGTACCAGGCTGGGAAGATTGCCATATACAATACCATACTGTAAGTTCCACAGTACGATTAAAACAGCAATAAAACCCAAAAGCACCTCAACAGCCAGCACTAGGAAATATTATTTTTGGATTACAGTTACCAGAATCTGGCTAGCCAGGAGATATCATATTAGTTGGAGGATTCTAAGGGAGTTGTAGTCCAAACAATCATTTCCCAAGCTCAGCCAAGATCATACTATTTCCCCTGCCCCCTAAGACGTCAGATCAGTGGAAAAACCCCTCCCAGTTAAATACCCCTCACCTCACACTCATTTCAAGGAATGAACATGGACATTAGCATCTGGTGTTTATTCTGTAAGGACTTTGAAGCTGCCCTGCCTACAGACTCTCTCTTCCACAGTCCTTCCCTCCATTCCCTGCCCAATCTGTTAAGGCTGCCCAACATACTCCTCTCCTCCAGCTCCTTCTTCCTAGGCCCCAACTCACCACCAGTCTGGGCATCAAAGCGCTTAGTGGCAATGGCATCAATCTCGTCAATGAAGATGATGGCTGGGGCATTTTCTTTGGCCAGGCGAAAGACGTCTCGCACCATACGTGGCCCCTCACCCAGGTACTTCTGCACAAACTCAGATCCCACTACCCGGATGAAGGCAGCTGGAAAGAAAGATAGTGTTAGACCTCATTCTTCCAGGTCCTTCTCATCAATGGATCAGCTATCCCAATGAAGTTATCAGTTATCCCAATGGATCAGTTATCCCAGTTATCCCAATGACAAACATACAGAGGCCTGTACAAGTGATACCTCTGTCTGTTTCAGCTTTAGAAGAAGCTGCAAGTGTGCTAAAGGCATGCAGTCAAGGAAGCTTCCCTGCCATGCTATGCAGAACTTCTAGCATACAATCTCTTTGCTACAAAAGATTTACTGGCTGCCAGTCTGCTTCTAGGTACAATTCAAAGTGCTTTTTATGACCTTCAAAATCCGATATGGCTTGGTCCAGGCTATGCAATAGACCATGTCTCCCTGAACGAACCTGCCCAGTCCCTCAGATCCTTAGGTAAGGGAGCCCTCTCTTAGTCTCACCATCTTCACAGGCACAGCTGGTGGGGATGTGAAATAGGTCTTTCTAGATGTGAAATAGGAGGCCAGAATGGTCTCTAGCTTTGCAAACAGTGCCAGCCCATCTGATGGAAGGAGAGCAAAGAGGAGGCTCCTCTTTGCTCTCCTTCCATCAACAAGCAAAGATGTTTTTATTCCAATAGGCTCTAAGGAGAAAAGATTTTTCAAGAAAGGACTTTTAAGAGGGTGCTGCACTTTATTACTCGTCCTGATTTTAACTGCTTATTGATTGTATGTTTTAAGTTGTTTTAATATTATTAATTCTTTTGTTATTAATAATTTAATTCTATTTATATGTTGATCTTTTCTTTTTTTAGCTATGTTGCCACAGCTATCTAAGCCATAGCTTAGGAAAAAGTAAAATAAAAATAACAATTACTACCACTACTACTCCAGCCTCCAAACAGGATATATATTCTTTTCTAGGGCAAAATAGATGCACTAGGAACTCTTGTCCATACTACTTACTTCACACATGATCCAGAAAAGGAGCAACATCATATCATATCCCTAGAGCAGAACTCTGAAAATCTCCTGAAATTCTCCAGCCTGCATGGTCTGTGGGTTTTAGTGGAAGTTGCCATCCAAAAGATAAACTTTCTAAGCTGTGTTCTAAAAACAAGTGAAGCCTGCATGGTTATGGGACCAGATACATCCAAGGACCTTTGGGCTACTCCTCCTGTGTCCACAGTGATTACCTCTTCCATTCCTTTCTCTTATTTAAACAAACATAGTTACTCCCACATTTACTTAGTAAGGCTGTGGTGGCTAACATTGTTAATAATATAATCTTAGACAG
The DNA here is from genome assembly GCA_030412105.1 of Cyclura pinguis. NCBI lineage: Eukaryota > Metazoa > Chordata > Lepidosauria > Squamata > Iguanidae > Cyclura > Cyclura pinguis. Next base: position 11,430,314 of record CM059606.1, on the reverse strand, counting down.
TTTGACAATAAATGCAACCAGAAATGTAGCAATGCTGTGAGAGTGATGGCACTGTCCCTCCCAAGTATGAATTCTGACCCCCTAATTGTTTTAATTAAGTCCCCAAATTTTTAACTTTTCAGTTGAGTATTTAGAAATACAGTTTAAGCCTCCAAAGGCTGGAGTACAATCCTGCAAAACCCTGACACTACAAAAAATCACTAGAGCACTGAACATACAGAAGAAAGGCTTTCCGTGCACGTACACTTTCATGCAGGACTCCCCTCTAGTACCTCTAAAACTGTGTGTGAAAACAGATACATGGGAGGACCCCATCATTGTCTCATCAGAGAAAAGAAAATGTTGTAATTTGGGGAGGGGAGGAACATCAAGTGGACAGTTTTTCCACAAGGTTGCAGAGAAACCACAGCCAACTAGACTTTATTAATAGCGTAGATTATGATAGTAGGATGACTTGCACAAAATGCATTTACTTCTTGTCAGACCGTATTAAATTCATGGGGTCACTATTAGCTGATAGGTGACTTGAAGGCACGTGCAAGCGTGCGCGCGCGCACACATACACACACACAGAGTTATTTAGTTTAGATAACTATTTTGCATTTGGAAAATATTGTATTTTAAATTGATTTGCTTTTTTTGGAAGCTTCATAAATTGGGGGTTCCCTATAAAAAACTTTTCTGCAGATTCACTTTATGGTGACCAATGCCCCAAATCAATATTTGCCTCTGCCCCAAAATAAAAATTGTCTTGCTACACTCTTGAATACAATACATCAGTCATAAAGTGCTAAACAAGCAAAAGGAAAAATATCACATTCAATGAGACAGTGATCTGTTCACACCAACAAAGCCACTGCCTCACCTACCTGTGGTGTGATGGGCCACTGCTTTGGCCAGCATGGTCTTTCCACATCCAGGAGGGCCATACATGAGGACACCTCGTGGAGGGTCAATTCCAATCTAGAAAAACCACAAGAGGAAGGAACAACAATGAAAGAAGGTCATTTCTAGGGCTGTTACCACACTTTAGTTCACATCTACTCCCAGAGAAAAACACAAGCCTTTGAAGACATCCTGAAATGGTAAAAGCTAACGCAGAGCTAGGGCCACCTGAATACAAAATAAAGACATTTCTCCATTTGTTTCATTTGTACATTACCTTTCTTCCAGGACAGAACAGAAGGTGGCATACATTATTTATTGTCCAGCTTTCTGTTGAGCAACAGGTTTCCAAAGTGATTGAGAAGAAGTCGAAGTACAAAAGATTCTTCTTAAAAGCAGTGGTGGCATTAGGGTGATGGTGGGAAACATCCCACTCTCTCAGTTTTAGATCATGGGTGGGACAGTGCAGTCCTCTAGATGTTTTGGACCACAGCTCCCATAGACTCTGCCCATTGGCTATGCCTGGTGGACTGATGGGATTTGTGTACCAAACTATCTGGAGGACTAGAAGTTCTTTAACCCTGCCTTAGACAGTGGTGCTGCTGCTGTTCAGTTTACATGGGCTTCCAATATTGTCTGCCATCAAGGAAATGACCATATCTACTTGGTTTCATCAGCACTAGAGGACCATGATGGAGCAGCTTATGACCTGAACCTGGCTGCAGTACTGTGAAGGGTATGCACAAGAAAAGCTTGGCGTACACCTATGTAAAACCAATCACAAATGTGATGCCCAGGGAGCAATACAAGCTCCAATTTGAAACAGTTTAAAAGGATATGAAGTGAGCTTCATGAGTGTCACACAGGCAGTTTGCACTTGAGAATTACTGGAGGACTAGTACAAAATTGACAGCTCATCACATCAATTCCTACAGAACAGGCAATGATGAAAATTTATTTTGGCATGTTTTTCCATCACATGATGAATGCCAACCCCCAGCCCCCCAGCTGAAAAAAGCAGAAAACATAATGCTTTCTTTTTTGCAAAGGTGCCTAAGGGACACAGTATGGTTGGAATAGTTCTCTCTTCCTCTATCCATCCTCTTATCCTGAGCAAATAAATCTTTCACAGAGGCTATGTCAGAGGCTATCACTACTAGACTTAAGTAAGCATGGACTAAGAGCTTCACATAAGTCACTGGGATCTTTCTAAAGGAGAAATAAAAGATTATAATCAGAGTGCATTAAAGTTACTTTTACTTTTTCTTTTTTTACACTACAGCTCCCAGACTCCCACAACCAGCACAGCCACAGTGGTGTATGATTCTGGAAACTGAAGTGCAATATGGTAACCTTTCCAAGTTCTAATTATAACAAAGAACCAGATGGTTACTTCTGGATACATTCATGCATTTTTAGCAGGTTAAGAATTTAGATCAAATACCTGTTTGTAGAGCTCGAAGTGAGTGAGGGGCAGCTCCACTGCTTCCCTCACTTCCTGTTTCTGAATATCCATCCCTCCAATATCGGCGTACATCACATCTGGCTTCTGATCTGTTCAGAGAAGACAAAGCAAAATTAAAGTTCTCCCTAGCCTAAAGAAGTGCCCTCTATAATACAGCTGGAAAAAATGCAGCCTCTGGATACTGCTGGTCTGTTTCTTCCATCATCTCTCATCACTGGCTCTGTTGGCTAAAACTGAACAGAGCTGCAGTCTAGCAACAACTGGAAGGTCACACACTTATGCCGCTTTACAAGCATTGTCAAGAAATCCGCACTGCCTTTGGATCTCATTCATCAAGCATAGCCAAGGACCTAACATACAGGAAGGCCTTTGCCCAGCAGGAGCAGTAACAAAAAGTCAGCTTTCTTTGACCATCCAAAGAGATGCTCCACAAGCTTAAGCACTACTGAAACTATCCTATAAGATGCTGTCCAGGCAGAATCCAGTATATGGAACAAAATTTTGGACTTTCTTTTCCTAAAGAAGTCAAGACAAAAAAGATTCCTAGCCCTCAGAATTATGACAATATACCAAAATGAGATGGGAGCATCTGGTGGGCACTTTAATGTAGAAATGGGGTGGAGAAAGTGTAGCACGTAGAGCTTCATTTGCAGCCTCTGCAGCCCCCAAAGGCTCCAGATGCCCACCCATTTAAAAAAATGGCCATCCTTTTTCAGCTCAAAAAGCACAGCAAATTATGGTAGTTTTGCTTCCACAAATTCCCAAGACTAACATCAGTGCCTGAAAGTAAGAAAAACTCCCACCCCAAATCTGCCAGAAAGAAAACTGAGAATGACATGATATCACTTTTGGTGATGGCCCCTGAGGGAGAGGGGGTGAAACATGTCCCCCCCCACAGCTGCCCACCCTTGCTGTAAAACCTTACCTGAAGTAAGCATCATAATGCTGCTGTCAGCCTCAGGAGGCAAGACATCCACCAAGGCATTGCTGTGTTTGTGTAGAGCCACGGAAGCATTGGGCTTTAGCAGTTCCCGGTCAATGGTACTCAAGATCCGGACATAATAGTTGGAACCTGCAGCAGAAACACATGCAAGATAAGAGCAGTACTCAAAAGACTTCCAGCAAGAGAAGACAGGTCATTTTTTTTAATGTTGGCCTGAAAATGAGGTAGAGCAGGGGCAGGCTTTCAAACCTGGCAGCCTTGGTCAGCTGTGGGGGGGCACAGTAGCTAGGCAGGCTGTGTTGTGACACCTGTTCTTGGCCAGCTTTATCCCCCACTTTCCTCCCTAAGCAGCACTGGACAGCTGAGTATAGCTGCCATTTTTATTTCCCACAATGCCTTGGATGCAGTGAGGTTTTGGGGCACTGTGGGAAAATAAAATGGCAACTGTCAGTGATCACTGTCAAGTAAGCTGCCCTGTACATAAACAGAGGGAGTCTGCCAGGGTGGACTTCACCTGAAGATCCAGAACAGACTGGGCAGAAGGAAAGGCAGATAGTATACCTGTGGTGGAGCCAACAATGGCCGTGTTCTGGTCCACTGCCTCTAGGAACTGGCCAATGACAAGTGGGATGCTCTGGATGCGTTTCACCTCCTCCTGGGCATGTAAGAATTCCTTCTTAAGGTTCTTTTGCTCATCCTTAATGTATTCCTCTTGGACCTCCAAGAACTCCAGTTCTTGTTGCAATTTCTGCAGACACAAGACAGAGAGCCTTTCCTTCAGCATCTTCCCGTTGCACCAGCAGAACCGTTGGCTCATGAGACACAGCAAACTTAGGAAGGTTGGGCTAGTTCCTGCACCTTGCTTCCTACAGTGGCCAGCCAGATTCCTCCAAGAAGGCCATAAGCAGGCCGTGAAGGAAAATAGTCCTTCTATGTTGATTGTTCACACCAATAGGTGTGTGTAATATACTGTCCTGAACATCAATTGACAAGAGTACAAGAAACGTATACATCTATCAGCCATGACTATGTCTCTAAGCTTCTTTTTAAAGCCTTCTAGCTTTAAAAAGCTAATGGTACTCATAACATCTTGTACCAGAGTTCCATGCATCAATCTGTAATAAAATGAATGGTCTACAAACATTCACATGAGACAGGCCAAACCAGAAACAAATTCTCCACATACTTGCGACTTTCATTCCAAATAGATTACGAAAGCAACTGTGGTGATTCCATAATTCCTATATTACTTCATGTTTTGAAAGAAGTCCCCCTGCCCTAAAACTGACTGGGAGAGGGCATGCTAAAATCACCCCTCACACCACCTAATGGGTGCAGAGTGTTTATGAGGCTAAAGATTTAAGGGGGGAAAAAAGGGTAAAATGATGGAGTTAGGTCACTTGGAAACTGCAGAAGCAGCCCTGGGAACCACATGGGGCATGCAGACAAAAATTTCCCCACCTCTGTTCTACAGGGATAGATCTAGACTGAAAGACAGATACAACCGCTTCTGCTAGCACCAGAGACAATGCAAGACTGGGTGTGGGGGGGAGAATTAGGTTGCTTACCTTGTACCGACTGTATAGATCTTCTACATCCTCGGCCTCAGGAACTAGGAAGGAGAGGCCGGTCTGCGGCCTGGAGATGGAGAGTGCAGGAATCTCATCCTAGAATCAAGGAAGACAGAAAAGAGAACCAAAAGTCGCTAGAAGACTTTTGCATACTCCAAGAAGCAACTGTCACAGTAGGAAGGTCGAACATCGAAACCGTTTGCTACAAACTGTGACAACGTGACAGCACCATATCCTAATTATAGAGGTGAATCTGGGGGAGACTAGGGCCATCCTTGAATGCCAAAGCATCTCCAACCAATGTAGTTTTAAAGACAGATACACTGAAGCTGAAGCTCTTTCACAGACTATTACCTTTGTAACACTTTTATTCCACTTTTTCTCCAAGAAGCTCAAACAGCACTTACAGTCTCCTCTAGTTTATCCTCACAATAACCTTGAGAATCACCGGCCCCAAAATCAGCCAGCGAGTTTCACGGCTTTAGTGGGGACTACAGCTTGGATTTCCCAAGTTCAGTTCAGCACTCTCAATACCACATCACGCTGGCTCTCATTAAGTCCATCCAACAAGTTAAGATTCTAATCACCGCAAGGCCCCCTCCCTCACCTTCAGACCCCAGGATTCCATAGGATGTGGAAAGTGGAATAGCAGCGCTGTCACAGTCTAGTGCTGAACGGGCCCTTCTGGAAGTAAGCCCATTTACTTCAACGGAACTTACTCCTAAGTAAGTAATTACTCCTCGGAATTGGGACCCGAGGCCCTTCTATGACCTCCAGTGGGAAAACGGGGCTCAGAAATCTGCCAACGACAGTCGGTGGCCCGACAACCACCCCGTCCAGGGCCGGAGAAGGGAACCGTGACTCGGCATCCCGCCCTCCTTCGCCCGGTCCCGCTGGCAGCAACGTGGCCACTCCGTCGCTTCTCGGGCTCCAGAAATAGAAAGGAAAAGGAGGAGGGGGTTCCGATAACCTACCGCGTCCCACCCTCGGCATCTCTCCCCCCACCACCCGCCTCCCCGCTCCCATACCTGAGTCTTCTCCACCAGGATGCCGATCTCCTCCATTTTTGCCGCTCGACCCGAGACCAGGCTCCTTTTCCCTCGCTTCCGGGAGAAGTCCCCGGAACCTGTCGCTGAGCCTGATGGGAGCTGTAGTTTTTTTTTCTCTTAAGCGGTAGCTCTGTCTTTGCAAGATGTTTTCTTATTTTTTCGGGTGTAGAAACAAGGCCAAAAAGAAAAAGAAAAAAAAAAGGTTCGTGACCACCATTTTTGTGTGAAAAAGTATTCACACAAGCAAGCCAAAGAAGACTGGAAACTCCAAGAAAGCTTTATAATAGGCTATGCCGCACGACACTGTTATAGTGCTATTATTCCACTTTCACCATCCTGTGGAATTCTGGAGTTTGTAGTCTGCTGGGACCAAAGAGCTCTCTGGATGAGAATTCTAAATGCCTCTCCCTAAACTGCAAACTCCAGAATTTCATAGGATATTGAAAGCGGAATAATAGCACTATAACAGTGTAGTGTGGAAATGGCCGTAGTTTCAGAATCACTTTTTCCACCTTAATAGAGCTAGGAGTGGGCAAAACATGTGGTTCGTCTTATGTTTTTGGACTGTAACTCCCAGCATTGCTTGCAATTGGCTGCTGAGGTGGGGTGTTGGGATTTGCAGGCCAGTAACATCTAGACTGGAATCACGTTAATTTTTCCCAACTGCAGTAGGCCCATTCAATCAATTGCTGAATGATGAGGCAATAGGTAAGTAAACTGCATTGACTGAGTGGGTCTACTCTAATCAAGACTTGAAATAGGATTTAGGACGTCAAGGCTATTTCCGCACTAACACAGTGCAATTATTCCACTTTCAACCTCCTGCAGAATCCTGGGGTTTGCCGTTTAAGGAGGGGCCTTTAGGATTCTCAGCCAGAGAGCTCTTTGGCCTCAGTGAACTACAAACCCCAGAATTCCACAGGAGGTTGAAAGTGGAACAATAGCACTACAACAGTGTAGTGTGGAAATGGCCCAAGATTTGCTTGTTTCCCACTGCAAAGAAGAGATTCAAAAGAAAATTCTGCAACCCCCCAAGTCCAGAGTCCAAGGACAAAAGAATCACACCCTATGACAGGACTTTCTAAATGTGTGTCGCAACACATGAGTGTGTCACCTGTAGCATGTTAGTGTGTCACCTCCCCAGCTGAGAAAGACCCCCACCCACCTGAGCCTGGTCCCCTGCTGCCGCTCTCACTGGGGCCTTTCCCTGGCAAAAGCAACTTCAGCAGGACTGAGTGGGAGGGGGCTATCTTTCCCCCTGCTGCTGCTCTGGCTGGGGCCTTTCCTGGTGAGGGCAATGGCAGCGGGCCAGGATTGCGGGGGCTGCCTTTCCCCACCCTAGACAGGCGTCTGGGTGCCTCCGGTTTGCTAGTAAAACTGAATTACTGTGTCGCGAAATGATGCATGTCAAAAAAAGTGTGTCACCAACATGAAAAGTTTGGAAAGCTCTGCCCTATTTTATAAAGCAGAGGTGGGAATCATTTGGAACTCCAGACGTGGTTGGATGGCACCTCTCAGATTTCCTCACCAGTAGCTATAGCTCAGGCTGCTAGGACTTCCAGTCCACAAACGTCTGGAGGGCATCTGAAGCAAATAGTCCTAAATAAAACTGGCCATCACTGTAGATGCTACAGATACTTCACAGAAACAAATTTGATCCAAACAAACAAGTTAACTATCTAAAGTACAATAACCAGCTGAAGCCTGAAATACAGCATCCTGCTTTATTCAAGGAGGTTGATTAAAAATGTAAAACTCACACAAGAATGAATTATTTAAAAAATTCTTCTACCAACAGAATAATCCTCATCTTGTTGCCAGACTTTCCATATTCTACATTTAACCTTCCAAAGAACGGCTGCAGATTGCTTTTCATTGCCTGTTCAGTGATGGGAGGCCAAGGTGATGCTGTCACCATAACTTTCCATTTGTTTTCAAATCTACCTGATTTTTTACACTGCTTCTACGATTCTTTTTTTTAACCATCAAAAATCTGTTAAGGGGGAAAGTGAAGCATGCTTAGGGGAGGGGTTTCATATGGTACAATTGCAGTGATCCCTCAGACTATTGGTGTAGTGCCGTGCTGCTCAAAGTTTTAGTCCCTGGCCCACTGTTGGTTTCTGAGCCATTGGCTACTGATCCCTGACAAATTTGCAGGCAGGAAAGAAACAATTTCACCCAGTGGTACAAATTTACTGCCTGTCCCTGGTACATTGGAAAACAATAATTGCAGGTTCCCCACTTTAGATGGTCAGAGAAGTACTGGTGTTGTGGGGCAAGGACTTTCAGGGCTGTAGCACTGCCAAGACTTTTTAATCAGCAGGGATAATGAAGTCCATCATCCCAGAGTCCCTTCTCCCTTCTGTACTTAGCTGCAATGTTCACAGTAGCCTGGATGTGAGTGGGAGAAAGGAATTTTCCTAGAAACAATGTCTTATTATGAGTGTCGCCTGGGAAATTGTTTTGGATGGCTTGACCTTGAATGGGAAATAAGTAACCAAGAGGTTTACAAAAGACCTGAGGCAGAAACAGCAGTGCTGCATGTCTTTGCTGTTGGTGAAATTCTTCAGTGTAAGTCTCACTATATTTAATGCCAGAACCTCCACTGTCTCCTCATATTTTTCTCTAAGCAGCACCAAGCAACCAGTTCTACCAAACATTTTCTTTGCAAGCACTAGTTCAACCATGTCCTCAATCTTGGGCCCTTCTACACTACACAATTATAGCACTATAATTCCAGTTTAATTGCTATTGCTGCATCCTATAGAGGTTTGTGGTTTGATAAGGCATTATTATTCTACAGGCAGGTATTTGTAAGTATCCCTCTCCCAGCTTTAAATCCCAGAATTCCACAGTAGTTAAAGTGGAATCACTTTATCTGTGTATTTTGAAAGGACCCTCTGTGCTGCTCTGAAGTGTATTCCCAACCCTCCATATTCTTACAGTTAGGTGCACAGGACCCCACAAAAAGTGGAAAAATTCACAAATATCAAAATGTGTGTGTGCCTGTGGGAAGGGGGCTGAGGCATGGGGGTGGGTGCGAACGGACTCCAAGGGTCAAAACCAGGTCAGGGAAAGGAAAGTGAAAGGGGTGGGTTGCCAAGATGGCCCTATATTTCCTCTTTCTCACCCATCTCCTCTCCTGGGTATGGGAGACATCAGGAGAGAGTTTGTAGTGCTGAGAATTTGGGCCACGAGCTCTCCTTAGGCAGCAGCTGGTGGAGGAGGACGAAGACCAGAGGCAGCGTTTTTAAAGTGCTGCAGAGCCTGATTGAAGCGACTAAGAGGGAAGGTTGCCCTGGAAAGGAAGCGCCTGAGCTGTGGGGGAACAAATTGGAGAAACTTGCAAATAATCAAATCTGCAAAGTCAGACCCATGGAGGGCCAACTGTAGTTCACTTCTGATCAAGGTTGTTGGCCTTTCCAATTTCTAAGCACTGTTTGTAGGGATGCCATCACAATTACATAAACCCAACAGATTCTACTGAGAGAATAACCTGTCAGAAGCCAAGGTTCCCTCAAACCTTGCCAGGCATCACAAAACTAAGTTCAAATCACTGTGGGTAATTAAAATGATGGGCAGCTTCCAAGCCTAGCTATTGATGGGAAATGACATACCTTCCAGCATTTCACAGATAAAAATCAGGACACATGGGGCCAAGCAATATCAGAGTGTGCTCAGGACGGCGGACAGTATTTAATGAGAAAGAACACACAAGGTAGAAGAAGCTGCAGCAGTTCTTTTTTGCCTGAACCTACCAGGAGGAGCAAGATTTCAGCTCCTTCTCTCCTCTCTTTCCCCTGCTGAATTAACTCAGTGTAGACTACTTGTGCATTTTGAACTCAGTTTGCAGCATCTGAAGTGAACTGACACGAAAGGGAAAAAAGTAGCAATAGCGTGTGTATTTCTATACCGCTTACCAGCTAAGTGCTCTCTAAGTGGGTTACAGTGTATTTTAGCTAACTGCCGCCAACAAGTTGGGTACTCATTTTAACAACGTATGGAAGCATGGAAGGCTGAGTCGACCTGGAGCCCAGCAGGATGGAACTCACAAGCTTGTGGCTGCAGTACCGGCATTTAACCACTGCGCCACTAGGAGGAGAAAGAGAGAGAAATGAAGGCATTTTAAAAAGCAACTGAAAAGGTGGGATGACAAAGGATTAATCAGAATTGTCCCTGCGAAGCAGGATAGTTTAAGGGTATGAAATGGGACAGACGTATCTGTGCATATTTTGTAAATATATATAGAGAGAGAGAAAGAGAGAGAGAAATAACTACACAATCGTCCAGTGATGCAGCTCCTTAAATACAGACCATTGTTTGCATCACTGGAGGTTGCGGAAGAGGCTCTGGCCATTTCTGCCCTACACTGTAATAGTGCTACTATTCCACTTCAACTTTCTGTGGAATCCTGGGGTTTGCAGTTTACTGACACCAACGAGCTCTCTGGCTGACGATTCTAAAAGCCCCTCCCTAAACTGCAAACTCCAGGATTCCAGAGGAGGTTGAAAGTGGAATAACAGCACTATAACAGTGGCCATTGTCACACTATAGTGTTACAGTGCTATTATTTCACTTTCAACATCCTGTGGAAGTCTGAGGTTTGTAGTTTACTGAGGCCAAAGATGCCCCTCCCTGAACTGCAAACCCCAGGATTCCACAGGATGTTGAAAGTGGAATAACAGTACTAGAACAGTGTAGTGTGGACATGGCCAGCCTAGTGCGGAAACGGCCTGTGACTGAGCAAAAGCGGCGGAAGACAGCCCTGCAGTGCAGTCCACAGTTAACATCCCACCGGTTTGAAATGGGACTGTGGCTGGTTCTGAGCCACAGCTAAAACTCCCTGGCACAGAAGACCAGGTCACTGCTCCTTCCAGTCACCTACAAGTCCAAACCAGGGTTGGCTGTAGGTGCAAGTTTTGTGCTCCATTGATTCCTATGTAAATATATTTAAATATTTTATAACTATCTTAACACAACACTTCTCTTTTCTTCTGGAAAAAGGGCACCACTGGGGGATTCGACTGCATTTCTTGTCTTCCATGAGCAGCTCCTGTTTTTTTGTTGTTGTTTTTTAACGTTGCTGTTTATGAAATCATCAAATTGGACTGTGCTCCATCCTAATATTTTTCCTCCCTCAGTTATACCCGTCACACAGGAGGACAAAAGGAGACGCTCAGTCCCCGCCTTTTCCTCTAAGTGACGCACACGCCAAACCAACCCTCGCTCCGTTCCCCTCTGACTGACAAGCGCGCTGAGCCACTCCCATCCCAGAGTGCTCTCCTACTCCACAAGAATGGGTAGCCCGCAGAGAAAGAATTCCACCCGGAGATATGCCCCGCCCTTTCCATTTGACTGACAGGTGGGTGACTCAATGACTCTCTCCCGACCGAGACCGTCGGCTTCCCCTATTGGCTGCTGTGGGCGGGTTCGCAGGCAGAGTGACTCCTCCCCCTCATGGTGGGTCTTTAACAAGCAGGTAGGTGGGGAGGTAGTTCTCGGCGGCCGGTAACGGCTCGGGGGTTGCCTCCTTCTGTCTGGGCGTGTCGCGGTTGCCTGAGGCGACTTTTACCTCAGGGTGCCATGAGTGGCCGAGGAAGTGGGGCGGTTAGGGGCCTGGAGGCTGTGGGGACGAGGGAGGGTGGGACTGCCTGGCCTTAATAGGCTCTTTCTCTGGGTAGGGAATGGTGCCCGTTTGTCCTTCATCCAAGAGCATCTCTCCAGGCGCTCCTTTCCTTTCTGGGCCCCGTTTGCGGCGGCCTGGGAGCTCGAGGGCTGGAGAAATGCGCCTTTGGAAAGGGCTTGGGCTAAGGTTGCCAAGTGGCCGGAGAGGAGGGCAGGGGCGAAGGAATTTGCCCCCCTCCTTAGCAGAAGATTCTGGCCATTTCCGCACTGGACTGTTATAGTGCTATTGTTCCACTTTCAACATCCTATGGAATCCTGGGGAATCCTTTAAGGCCCCTCCCTAAACTGCAAACCCCAGGATTCCATAGGATGTTGAATGTGGAATAATAGCACTATAACACTCTAGTGTGGAAATGGCCTCTCTTTAGAAATGGCTTTTAATGGCTCAGAGTAAAACATTTTGGTGTTTGTCTCAGGTCAAACGACTATTAAAGAGATATCAGGGTTGAAAATTGATACAGGCACCTCAAAAAAAAAAAAAAAATTAAAGATATTTGTGTGAGACTTTTTTTCCCTGAAAGATTGCTTTTTCCCTCTTATGTATGATACTGATTTCAAGCTTTTCTTGCGAAGTTAAGGTAGGGTATAAATTCCTTTTACGAAAATAGATATACGGTGTTATTCTCACAGTAATCCTCTGAGGTTGGTGAACCTGAAAGATAGTGAATGGCCCAAGGTCATCCAGGGACCTTCATAACTAAATGGGGATCCAGTGATGGTGCTTTCTTTCCCCACCACTCCTCCTATCTTTTGATTTCTCTTTTGGTGGCCAAACGTATAGGTCTATGCTCCTTTAACATGCTAGAGATTCTTTTAACATTATAGCTAAATGGGAGATGCATTTCCTCCATCCTAAACTAAACAAATTGTTCCTGTATTATATGTGGGTTCCAATAGTGCGTCATACTGTTCAATGCTGTTAAAAGGCTATTCGTGCATAGTAATATATCTCAGATAATGAAGGAGATACATTTTTTGGCATTGCTTTAACTGAAAATTTTGTACCAGAAGTAGAAATAATGTGGAAGGAATAGGGATGGATTCCTAGACCACAAAAAAGAGGAGCAGTTCAACATGTTGCAAAACCTTTGTAACCAGAACAAACAATATGCGCATGTGAAACAAAGCAACCAGGCCAGGGATGCCTTGCATAAGTAATCAAAACATTTTGATCCTTTTAGAGATGCTTGAAAGTTTCTTCCAAAATGCATTCAAGGATGATGCTTTCTTTCCCAGCCTCCTCTTTTCTTTTGATTTCCATTTTGGTGGCCAAACATAAAGGTCTATGTGTCTTTAACATGTCGGGAATGATATAGCTAGTTAATGTGCTTTTCTGTTCTGTCTGTTTTGTTGTTCGTGCATGTTTAGTGAGGGATTCAGGAGGCAGCTCCTCTTTCCTTGCCTGTAGGTACACAGGGCTGCAGTAGGACCAGTTCAAGTAGAATCCTGATCTTTCCCAGCTCAAGTTTTATTGCATTGTTTACTACAGAACATGCTGCTGAAATCTGGCACCAAAGGCTATGTTGGTCCAGCTTTTCATCACCATCTTCCCAATGTTGATGCTACTAAAAAATCTCCAGCTAGATGGAAAAGGCAGAGCAAAAGGGGTCTGAATATTTAAAAAAAACTGTAAAAAGTAGCTTCTTTGCTGGAGGTTATGTTAACAGAGGTATGCCTGTATTTGGTAGTAAACCCTCTAGAAAAACAATCATATTTACTTTAGAGTAAATATAGGAGAAGCTTGAGAGGCATGACTTGAATCCTGTGTTTACTTAGGAGTAACTCAATAGGACCTAGTTCTGAAAAAATGTGCAAGTTTGAAATTGGGCTGAAAGGATAACAGACTGTGAGTGCTCAGCTAAAGATAGGAGCCATGGGTCACCGTTGAGCTTTTCAGTTTGATAAACGTGCAGTGATATTTGGCTGTGAGGCACCTTTGTTTGGCTATTGGGGAAACTGTTTATAAGTAAAGGAACATATGACTTGTCTGTAAAAAATATGTTTTTGAAATCTGTGACTTGTGTCATAAGTGAATATTTTCAGTGTGGAAAAGATCACAGAAGAGATGAGATGCTTTTCTAAATGAACTGATGTTCTTGTAGCTGTCGACTTTATCACTGAATATGCTAATAGCTTGTTCTTCTGTTAAGGTTTACAAAGCTTGGAACAGCTTGCCTGTGAGATGTTTGTTTAGTTCATGTTTGTTTTGCAGTGTATCGCTCTTTTATGGAACACAGACCACTGATTATCTGTCAGTTTCCCCCTACGGCTATTTATGAGGCCAGTCATGCTTAACTTCAAGTTATGAACTGCATTGACAGTTCTTTGGCCTGTTTCTTTATGTTTGCATTGGAGACTAATCTAATGACAAAATTGATTTGAACTTCTTATACAAAAAACATGCTTAGAACTAGGTTCAGATCTAGATTAAAAACCATATATGAGGATCTAAAATATTAAACTGCCCATTAGGACTTCTGGAGTGGTTTGAGCAGTGGACTATGACTCTAGAGGCCAGAGTCTAAATCCCTGCTCAACCATGGAAACCCACTGGGTGACCTTGGGAAAGTCACACTCTCTCAGTCTTAAAGGAAGGCAAAATCAAACTCTCTCTGAACAAATCTTGCCAAGAAAACTTGGTGATAGGTTAACCTTAGGATCTTGATAAGTCAGAAACAACAAAAGATTAGTGATATAATTATATATATTATGATTTGCAAGCACAGGTGTCAGAGTCATGAAGGCCACATCTTGTTGGACTGGACCTCTCCCCCGCACCCGAATACCTCAACATCGATGATACTGGCTGGGGTTGTAGAGACTTGTATGCAGCAACAGCCAAAGGGCTACATTGTTCTCGTCCTTGCTCTAGGACTATACAAATGTGTTTCAAATTCAACAATCCAGTTTGCACATTTTAGACACACACAGAGAGGGGAGGGGGCTCTCTTGTAAAGAATTAGTGTGAAAAAAATCTTTGTCATTGTATTTCTGGCTAGACATTTTATTTGCTTCTTCAGCTCTTATGCTCAGCTACCCTAATGGTTCCTGCTCACTGAAACGGTCAGGATTTTTCTCCCTTGTTTTCTTTTCTGCTTTGGAACTTCTTCCTTCAATACGTGTGTAATGTTACCTCTCTAACTTCAAACCCCACCTTTTCAGTAAAGCATTTGTCTTGTTGTCTCAGTCTTGTGATATGTAGCTATACAGAACACTTAAGTACTTGCTTGTACTGTTAATATCCTTGTCTCTGTTTCCCCCTTTCCTCTTGTTGATTTTAGATTGTAAACTCTGAAGAAAGGTAGATGTTTCTTTACAATAATGAAAGCACCAAGTACACTGATACAGATATGGCTGAATGAATTAATAAGTTTCCATCATCAAGTGATGCAAAGCAGTGAGATAATAATCAGGAACTGTTTAATGGTACATGATCATTACTAATACTAATGCTGATGACTTCAGATAGCTGAACAGAACAAAATGGTTGCAATGAATACGTTTCTTATCCATTTATTGGATTGAGAAGCAGAAAGTAGTGCAGGCAACTCAGAGAAAAGAGCCTCGTCTTGGAATCAAAGGAAAGACTGAACAGCTGATTGCCTTGTGCTGCATTCCAGGTCAGTCATTCTGTATGAAACGTATGCCAACGCAAGGACAAGAGTACCATCCCTACAGAGAGCTGATTTGACTTTGGCAAACTGCAATTTGCATTGTTTTCAGGCACATTAAGCTGAGCTCACCTTATCTGTGTCTGCTCCTGGAACAGGGAGCATTGAAACAGAGAAAGTGACCTGCTGGTATTGCCCCAGATGAATCTGTCTCCATTATAGTACCTTGTTTTGGATATGCCAATTCCCATATTGGCTATTTTAAAATGCAGATTTTTTTCTCCCTAACTAACAGTATCCTTTTGTACAATACTGTCATATCTAATATATAAAAGTCAAAGTTTGTGTGTTTGTCTGTGTCAGGCAAAGCCTTCATATGATTGGCTGTGTCAGGTAAATGATACAATTGGCTGTGTGAGCAGAAGACCTCATATGATTGGCTGCCTAAGAAGATTCTGTGGAATCCTGGGGTTTGCAGTTTAAGGAGAGGCCTTTAGAATTCTCAGCCAGAGAGCTCTTGGACCTGGTCAG
Organism: Cyclura pinguis; assembly: GCA_030412105.1. Classification (NCBI taxonomy): domain Eukaryota; kingdom Metazoa; phylum Chordata; class Lepidosauria; order Squamata; family Iguanidae; genus Cyclura; species Cyclura pinguis. Next base: position 11,414,574 of record CM059606.1, on the reverse strand, counting down.
TTGCTATGGAGATGAAGCCTAGTAGCAAGGAGGAGGGCAGTGTATTCCCTCAGGAATCCAACCTCTGTATGTTAATAACTGAATACAGATTGGATTGAGGAACATGGGAAAAAGTTACAGGTACTGGACAAGACAGTTTAGGGAATTAGAGACACGGGATCTCAACTTATTCTAACAAGTAGTACCTATGAGAAAATAAAATCCCGGGCAATGCCAGGTATATATGCTAGTACCTTATATCTTGAGATGCATAGCGTAGAAGCCCACTATTCATAATGTAGCCTCTCCCCCAACTTTTTAATCAAGTCCCTAAGTCTGTATCCTTAGAAAAACAGTTTGAATTTCAACTATTTCAGAGAAATGGGTTTCAGTGGGCCAGATGTGGTGCTTTTAGTTGGATGCCTCACTGTGAGCAAGTCTTCAGCTCTTCATCTTTCAGATTTTTTTTAAAGAGAGCTGTTGTGAAATTGCACATTGATTTTTCAGTTGGAAAGTCTAACCTCTAATTTGCATCCAATTTCAAGTGGCTTGCACTTGTGAGATACTGGATCAGGCTTCTTTGTTCTGAATTGTTTATAGGGAATTACAGTAGTTGCAGTAGTTACACAGAGGTAAGAAAAGCACAATTTGCTAAAATTCCCTTCACAATTTCTTGCTTAATACAAGAGATAAAAGAGAACGTGTTCAACACATGGCTGTTCAGTTTCTGCTTGAAGAACTCGAGCAATGGAGAGGATACCATCTCTTAATTGGTCCCATTGTCAAATTGTTCTTATCACTGAGAAGAAATATCTTAAGTCCAACCAAAATCTATCTTATAACTTGAATCCATCAGATCTACGTCTTCACATTGTCCTGTGTGATATACATGTTGAGACATTGGAAGAATGCTCTCAGGTTGTCAATCAATCTTCTCAAGATTAAAAAGAACCCAGATTTTAAACCTTTCTTCATAAGATCTGTTTCCTGTCCTTATGTTCATCATCTTTGCTATCCTCTGTACTTGTTCCAATTTAAATGTATGGCAGCAAGAAATGGACATAGTACTGTAGGTGAGAGTTAGCTAATCTTGAAGAAAGTGGAACTTACTCCTTGTGAGCTGGAAACTATGTGGTTACTGTAGCCTAAAATTGTACTTGCCTCCTTTCCAGCCTAGAGAGATGAGTGTATGGATAGAGCTTAGAAAATGTAAATGTGAATCTTTCAGGCTGAGATAAAAATGTCATTAAAGCTAGTAAGGTTGAGGGCTTCTAGTATAGTAAACAGAGTTAAGAATTCAGATGTCTCTCACTAGGTGACTTTGGGCCAGTTACTGTCTGTTAACTTAAACCTGTCTGTTAACTTAAACGTAACTAGGGGAATTTCTCTGCCCTATACTACTGCAGAGTGGAGGCAATACCAATATCTATGCACTGTTCCTAAGACCAGCATCATAGTTTGAGGCATCAGAGTATCCAGGGTATTATTAGAAACATCAATTTCTTTTTGGTTTAATGAGTAGGATTATGTAGATTTCGCAGGCATGTGTGGTCCCACCTTCCTGAAACTGGGTATATATAGAAAACCAAATGCTTTCGTACTGGATTAGACACTAGTCCTTGTAAAATAACCTTTCTTCCCACAGGAAGAGTTATTATGAGCTTGTGATCTGCTGTGAGCTGCTGCGTGAATGGAAAGATGTAGCTATTGTGGCTGCTCAGAGTTCAGGCGTCTGGTTTTGAAGACTGCATCATCTACACCATCTGTATGAATGACATATGGAACTAGGTCAAAAGTATCACCTATTGCATGGAACTCAGAATTGTAACGTTCATCACATTTGAATTTCCTTCTCTTGTCTCTGGGTCACTGGCACTTGGACTCTCATAAGCTTTATGTGCATGAACTTCTATTGATAAAATCTTCTGCTTTTCTTTGATAACAATGCGGCGTGATAGACCACAAGAGCGGGCAGCCAGCTGGCCAGCAGAGCACATCAAGGTGCTTCTTGCCCTATGGACTGAGGCAGCAGTCACTCATGATCTGAGCTCTCATGGGAGAAACCGTGCAGTCTATGATGGTATTTCTCAACGCCTTGCAGAAATGGGCATTTACCGAACTGGGGACCAGTGCCGAGAGAAAATGAAAGGGCTGAAAGTGGCCTACCGCAAAGCTAAAGAAAATAATTCAGTGGGGCGGCCACCCATCAAGTGTCCATTCTACGATGAGATTGACCAGATAATGACACAGTATATAAACTGCAGGCCAGGATTTCCATCAGAGGCTGGTGAAGGGTCCAGTGTCACTGCAGAGAGACAGGAAGGCCTCTCCATATCTGAGCCCTGGGGGGCCCAGTCCAGCATCTCTGACCGTTGGGGATCCCAGGCTTCTGGGCACTGGTTGCCACAGACTGCTGCCTCTGAAAGCCAAGGAACTGATGAATTCAGCTATGCCCAAGCAGAATCTCAGGATGCTTTCAGTGAGATCCAGGTTATTCCAGTTCAGGTGAAGGAAGAAGAATCAGAAGATGAAATATCACCTGAGCTGGGTAAGCTGCCTTGTTCATTTTGCCTGACTTTGTGTCAACAGAGCCACCGCTGAAGGAAATCTCAGGTGGGGCTAATGTAATGAGTCAGTTCTTTTAATGTTGACATTAATTGCAAAGTTCAACCTTTTAGGCAGCCTTTAGCTTTCAAAGGCTCTGACATGCACTTTCCCATATTCCCGCTACCCACATATATCTCAAGCACTGGATCCTCCCCAGATCTGTTGAGAAAACTGCCTAGATATCTTGTAAGACCAGCTATATATGTCCCCTTGTGCCACAGTCCTTAATGCCTAACAGAAAATCCTTCTTGTCTGTCTGATAATCAAACAATCCCGATAGAAGCTCCAGGCTTGAACTGTTGGAATGCCTTCTGTGCAGGAGGCTCCTGCAGTACCATGTGGTAGTTGTGAGCGGCTTCCTCTCTGTCCATATCTTGATGCTCACTTAAACCAAAACTATCACTGCTTTGGGGGTATGGATTATCTGTATAGCTAATCAACAATTTATCTGAGGGAAGTTTGCCTTTAAGGATGAAAATGTTCTCATAGTAGTTTATTCAAGAGGTGGGAAAACTTCAGATATGTCTGGATTCTCATTTGTTTATTATGTTTTTCCCCTAGAGCTCCAAGGTCTACAATTAGAAGCAGGTGTCCTCTTAGCACACAGTAAGGGAGCAGGGAAAAGCACCAGAACTGTGCTCACAAGCCTTTGCTCAAAAATCTATTCCTGAATCCCTTGGATGAAGCAGTCTGATTTAGGACAGGCTACATTCCCCCCCCCCCCGCAAACTTTGCTGTTCTTAAACTATAAGGAATTAGAAGACCCTAACTGATATTCTGCAAATCATCCAATGATCCATCATAAATTTTGATCTACCTTTTGTTTTCCTTGGCTATACAAATAAAATCAACAACATTGATATACTTTATAAAATTAATTCTAAAGCCCAGTAACAAAATAACCCCCTGTGCAGAGAATAGTAATAATATTTGCAGCTAAAAACTATAAACAGTCCAATAAAACAGTTCAGAACAGAGATAAATAAACAGATGGGTATTCAGAGCTTTCCTAAAGGCCTGACTATTGAGGTCTCATGGACATCAGCTAGCACTGTATTCCAATGATAGGCCACTACAGAAAAGAACCATCATACCAGCTAAACTAACTTCTTTTAAAGGTAGGCAAGTGTGATAGACCTTTGCAGTGGGTCTTAAACTACCTACAGACAGATACAGGTGAAGACTGTCTTTCACGTAATTTAGACCCAAACTGTTTAAGGCTATAAAGTTAAAACCAGCACTATAAATCGCACTCAGAAAAACATTGCCAACCAGTGCAGCTTGAGCAGTCTACTTATTACATCAACTGACAGGCTAGCTCCCACTAGAATTCAGGTGGCCATACTTTGCACCACATTCTTGGGTTTGTTTTCTGTGTAAGAACCAAGTTTCCACTGCTGGCCCAGCAGACAGTTCCTCCAACAGACAAATTCTTTCTGATCCTGGTTATTAAAAGCCAATTCAGAAGAAAAATTGCATATTACCTTTCCTGTAGAACAATACCTCTTTAGCATACTGCTCATGGTGTTCTGATTTTGGATGTTCTCTCTGATGGTGCCTTTTCCCCTGAAGTGCTAGCTTTCCATATGCAGGGCATATTTGCTATGAGCACAAACACATGGTCTCATACTTGAATTCTGGTATGATTTTAATTCTGTGAGGATCATACTTTCCCTGAAGTTTGAATCAGCTGTCAGTCCACATAGACCATCCCGCTTGGCTGCTGAGGTTGTCCCATTTGAAAATATCTTGGGTGTAGACAGACTATTGCATTTCTCTGATTAGTCAAATGTTTTGTTGCTTTCCTTATAGATATCTCCTCTCCTATAGTGATGGAAACTCAGCCTGCACCAAGACATCTCATCTCTATGCTTGATCAGCGTCCTCATCTTCGAACCCGGAAGCAAAAAGCTCAGGGGGATGGGCAGTCTGGCTACCAAAGGGGAACTGGCCAGAAATACAACCGTTCACATCAGCTGGAGCTGCAGAGAATGCAGAGACAGGTTGCCAGCCAAGTAGAGGAAAAGCAGAGTTTAGCAGAGTTCATTCAGCATGATAAGGAGATGCGCCGTGAGGACAGAGAGTTCCAGGCACAGCTGTTTGAGAAGCTTTTCCAGAAGCAAACTGAGCTTATCCAGGCACTCACTCAGCGACCTCCTCTTAGTCCTACTTCCACTGCCTGCACCAATGTTCTGAACACCTATCAGGTGTCTACAAAGACTGGAGCAGGAACAACACCAACTCCGGGCCCTGGATCACAGCTACAGGCTTTATTAGAGCAGATAATGCAAGCTGAGGGATCAAAGAAGGGGCTAACCAGAATTTCAGTGAAGGAGGCACTTGGAGGAGCAGTGAAGGTGCCCCCTGAAGTGCAGTATTGGACTGCTGAAGAGATACTAAGGTGGCTGCTGTCTCAGCAGTCTCCTGGAGACCAATGCCAAGAATTGCTGACAGGCCCAAAGCAGTTTCCTGTTGCAGGGCACATGGGAACAATTGGGAAAGGTGATAATCCAGAGGTACATCTCTCTGTTTTGAATCCATTATATGACTCCTACCAAAATTCAGGACAGCAAAGGAAGGACCAACTTCATAGCAAGGCCCAGCAGCTCTGTGGCAGCAGTTGTACTAAAGCATTAGAAACAGAAACGGACTTAGAGACACAGCGCCAGAGTTTCAGGCAGTTCCATTACCAGGATGCAGAGGGACCCCAAGAGGTCTACAGGGGCTTGTGGCGCCTTTGCCATCAGTGGCTGAGGCCGGAGGTCCATACCAAAGAGCAAATCATGGAATTGCTGGTTGTTGAGCAGTTCTTGAGCATTCTCCCTGAGGAGATCCAGACCTTGGTACGTGAATGTCAGCCAGAAAATGGCAAGGAGGCTGTGGCTCTGGCAGAGAGGTTCCAGCTTCACTTTGAGTCAAAGAGGCAACGGGAGCGGGTAAGATCATAGTGGAAGTAATTTTTTTTTTAAGTGGGTTGGGAGTAGATGTGAAACCACAAATCTTTGTGCTTGACCAAGAAACTCTTGGTGAGATCCTAGGAATCAGAAACATTAGATACTGAGTAACACATTCATATGAATAGAATACACTCTATCTTGTTAAAAGATTCAGAAGGATATACCTTAAGAGTCTTTTAACATCATTTAGAGTGAGTTGGTTTTCTCAGGGTCTGGAATTTCAGATCCCCAATGACAAACAGTAAGTTCAGATTTATCCATTTTCTGTATTTATCCATGTTTCACAGAAAGCAGAGAGCAACTTATATATTCTTGATGAATTTGAACAGCATTGCTGAGTAGAGTGCAGCCGTGCAGATTATGTTGGATGGAAGCTTTCCTCACTCCTAACCAGCATAGCCACTGGTGAGGAGCACTGGGAGTTACAGTCCAACAACATCTGAAGGTCTGCACTTTGCCCATTCCTGCTAAGATAGGAGCTGTAGGTACTGACCACAGGTGTGGTATTCTTGTGGTTCCAGACACGGATGACATCTGATGACATAGTGGCAGATTCCTCCCATGAAGAACTAGATGAGGATCAGAGACAACCCTGCATCAAAGACAGTCAAGAGAATCCCAGGAGGGTTGACTCTTTTGGTAAGGGTTTGTTTGTTAGACTGTATTAAGGCTTTGATTTGATTGATGAGGAGACGGCTTTCTTTATCTTTTTAGGTTCACTTGCTGTAGCCCTTATTTCCAGCTTTCCAGCTGATGTTATAATTCCAGTGAATTTTGCTTTCTTGTCTCTGCAGCTCTGGTTTTACCTTCATGCTGTAAGGTCTCTAAATTGAGTTATATGCTACCACCGTCTCCTATGTATGCTTCATGCTACAAGAGCTACCCTGTACTAATTTCTCAGGTGAACTCTGATATGAATGCAAAGGGATTCCCTACGACCTTTGAGACTGAGAGAAAGAAGTTTGTAGTATAAGCTTTTGTAGAATGGGCCTGCTTCATTAGATGCTACTTAGATATGGATGGTTTGGCCAAATGTTTTTCTTTTAGGAAATGAGAAATAATTTTATGTGGAATTGCAAATTGTTCTGCATTAATCTCTTCACATTGAGATGATTAGAATTACTGTGAGATCAGAGCATGGAAAAAACACCTTTTAAGGGAGCTGTAGTGCAAAAAAATAATTTTCTTCCAAGTTCTGTGTAGGAAAAAAAATCAACATTCCCATCATGTGATTCATCATCACATTGAGTGCAATTCTAATATTGTGGGTTGATCCACTGTTGGATCAACCCACTCCCGCACTCCTAAGAAAGACTATGCATACAGGTCAATTAGAGGTCAGTGTGCTACAAAGAGGAGCCAGCAAATACCATAGCTCCAAATGAATCATATGCAAGTACATGGGTGGCCAAATATTCACAGGGTAACTAGTCTACCAGATCTTTAGGAGAAGAAATCCTGCCTGATCCTAAAACAGACAAATCTTTGGGAGAAGGAATTCTGCCTGATCCTAAATGAGATAGTTGAATGTTTGGGAGAAAGATCTTAAAATAGGTAGTCAATCAGACCCAAGAATAAAACTCATATACCAAGTCGTCTGAAGGGGAATGCTATGCAGACAGGTGTTTGAGGTATATCAGTAGTATAGTTCTGGAATACTTAACAGAAAAGGCAATCATCCCCTGCTAGAAATTATTAAGAACTTAGTATACATTTGTTATTACCCAAGAGTTTGAGCTCTTTCAGGAAGCTAATAAATGCCCTATATTGTGTAGGACTTGTCAGTTTCTCTCAGTTCTGTTCTTCACGTGTAAAAAGGAAATAGAGATGACCTACCTCAAGCTTTTTATGAGGACAAAAGAAGACTGCCAAGCATCTTTCACCCTGTAAGGGCTGTATTAATAATTATTTGTACTGTATCAAGGCCCTTCTTGTGGATTAGTATCTTCAAAAAGACGTTAGTTAAGAAAATGTGATCTCCAGGGATGAGTGGAGTAGTGCTGCATCTGTGGGCCTGGGACCCAAATTCTTCTCATTCCCAGCCTAGGGCCTTAACCACAAGCCCATCTGTTATTTTTCTATCTTGGCAGGTCTCTCAAGATAAACTTATTCTCCATCTTCAGGTACAGAAGCTCACCTTCGGCTGAGGAAGAGGCCAAAGCCAGGTCCAAGAGAACGGACTGAGCCCAAACAGGATGGAGAACATGGAGAGGCAGCAACAAAGCAAAGGAAGCTGGATAATAACTTAAAGGAGCAGGAGACAATGGAGACTGGTGAAAAATTAAAGCAAATGCCAGGTTCTATGCCAGGAAAGCAAAGTGGGAAAGCAAAACCCAGGGGAAGATCAGTTCCAGGGTGTAATGCTTCTGTCACTGGAGAGGGTCAGATTGAAGGGGGAACTAAGAGAGATGGCAGTGGCAGAGTTTCAGAAGCTCTGAATGGGGTACTCTGTCCTAATCCATTGAATGAGCAGAAGGGACCAGCTGGGCTTGGGCCATCTCAGTTGGTTTTTGACAAGGTTGTGACTGTTCCGGGCTCCCAGCGTGGAAATGATGGCCACATGTCTCCTGAGGCTGATGGACCATCACTCAGTGACAGCATTGACATTTTACTGGATTCTCCTTGGAGTGGAAATGGCAGTGGTGATACAACACATGATGGCCCATCTGGTCCTAGGATGCTGTCACCCTGTGCCAGCTGCACCATATTGAAGGCTGAGCTGGATACTGTACGTGAAGAGCTCAGACTAACCCAAGGTAACTATGTAGGTCAGGATAGAGACTGTCCACTTCACTGATGGCAAAGGTTGCCTTGTGGTTTTACTCATGAGTGCAAGCATCTTTATAGTGATTATTTGAACTCATGATGAGTGATAGACCTCTTTCAAATTGCTAATATTTGATATTATTGTCCTTGTAACATTTGCTTAGCACTGGGCATAGTGCCTTGAACACCATATAGAATTTGAAATGTTATAGTCTCTTCCCAGAAGATTAATTGCTGGACTGCACGTTATGTCCACCAGTAAAAATATTACTGGCCAGGGCAAGTTATATTGTACCTTAAAACATCCAGGAACACTCACCATGTGGACGATATGGCAATGCTAAGTGGCCCAGCTTGTAATCTAAAGTAAGGTGACAACCATCAAAGAGTTTTATGAGTGATTAGTGAGAACAGGATTCTCAGAGAGATGAGCCAAAAAAGGCTTTGCAGATATGTGGGTCCTAAAACAAGAGTGTGAAAGATAGTAGGTAAAGAATAACAGGCAAGGAGAAATGTGAACATTAGTAGATAACAAAAAAGCATTCTGGCATGATGAAAGAAAATCCGTAGTTTGGGATACAGAGTTTTACACTTAAGACTAGAGGGTTTTTAAAGTTAGTCCACAAAACCAGCTATTGTTGTTATGTGCCTTCACGTTGCTTCTGACTTACAGTGACCTTAAGGTGGACATATCTTGGAGCTTCCTTAGCAAGATTTGCTCATGGGGCTTTGCCTTTGCCTTCCTCTTGAGGCTAAAAGAATGTGACTTGACCAAGGTCATCCAGTGGCTTTCTATGCCTGAGTAAGGATTTGGTCTCCAGAGTTGTCGTCCAACACTTAAACGACCACACCACACTGGCTTTCAACAAAACCAGTGCAGTAATGTAAAGTGAAGGATGCAGGAGCTGGGGTAAATACGTGGATCATAGAGAGATTAGAAAATTAAGATGGCAGCAGGTAAAGATTCTAGAATCTGTGTCTGTGAACAGTCCCCTAAATAAATTTGTTTTCTTGTCATTTATATAGCTTCCACACTGTATGGGCTGAGTGGTACCTCCTTACGAGATTTGTCAGAGGCTCTTGGCACTGTTGTGCACATTCTCAACACCAGGAAGTCCCTGTCAACAACCACTGTCTCCCAGAATGTCACTGAAAGTCCCAGTAGGCCAGGATGGCGAGACAGAAATGTAAGTTTCCCCCTCTTCTATACCTCTGTGCTTAAGAAAAACTGTTACTCAGCAATGACTTTCCCTTCTTCAAAAACCAGGATATTGTCATGTTTCTTCACACTGCAAGCTGGTAAAAGGCAAGTGCAGAAGCAAAGATATAAGAGTAGCAGAAATTAAACATTGATTTTGCTATGTTTTTATGATGGGATTTAGAGCTTCTACCTCATTCCAGAGCAGATATCGAGAGCTGTTAGTGTGAAAAGTTCTTCAGATTTGTGAATCTGACCCAATAAGGTGTCAGGGGTTCAAATTTTCTCTAGGTCTCTCATGGAGATTGATAGCTTGTGGTCATTTGGATATTGTTGCATTGCAGCTCCCTGTGTCCTACACAGTTGGTTATGTTAGGTTGATTATAGTTTTAATCCAAGACCTGGAGAGCCACAAGTTGTCCATACTTGGTCTAGAAGATCTTCAACATAGTACCCTTGTACACATTCTTGGGGTATTTAAAGTGGTTGACTTCTAAGGTGGGTAAAGGAAGACAGCTCTTTTGGGAACAAGCCAGGGCAAAGGTGGATTCCCAAGAAAATGCTCCCATTCCCAGAAAAAAACTGGCTGTGTTTAAATAACATGCTAAACCATCAACTACAGCTAACATTAACAGTGGTTTGTGAGGAACAAGCCAGTGTGAAACCAACAAACTGCATGTGAGCAAAAGTAGAAGTAAAAGCTTCTAACTCCTCCCCACAGCTGCACCAGAGAGTGAAGGAGGAAGACATGTGTGAACAGAATCTCACTGCATCTTATTCATAACCTACTAAGCCATGGTTTTATGGGATAAAACACAGAATATCTGCTGTTGGCTAATTATGTGGAAATGGAGGAGCCTGTTAAATAGTTGAGGACTCTTGAAAAAGATACCTGATTTATAATGTTTTATGTTTTAACCATTTTTAATGTTATCCTTTTGTTTACTTTTCACTCTCTAAATAGAACAGAATATGCACAAAACTACTGCTTGGCTACTAATATATATTTTTTAATTCTGTCTTCAGCACTTCTGAAACATCACATGGGCTGACCCAAGCCCACTATGAAGAAATTCAGCAGCAATATCGACAACACTAGGTGAAGACTTAAATTAAAAAGGAAGAAAAGTGCCCTCACTTCTTGGTTGTTTGAGACTTATAACTGACCTTGCTACATTCATCCTCTTCCTACCCCAGTAGTGCATCATGTAGGTTGCTCAGACTCCAACAGGCTCTGGAGCTGGCGCTCTGTGGTCTACTGTATAGCAAATGTTGATTGTCATTACCTTGTCTTTTTAAATACTACCCTAAGTTTTATTTGTTTTTTATACAATAGTAGCTGTTTCTTCCCTTTCCTGCTTGGGTCTAAATAAAGCTACTGGAACGATTTTGTGTTCTTTGGACAAGCAGTAGCATGTTTGTTGAGCTAGCTAGCTCAAATATCTAAAGATGTGGAGGCTTTTTCATTTGTACCTTAAAATCAAAATTCCTGCATAAAAGCCACACTCTGCCTCCAGAGGAAATTTTGGGCTTAGCCTTGGAATGTCCATTCTGCTTTTATGTAAGATTTAAAAAATTCTCAATGTTTTATGTTGAATTGAAGTGTCTCTGATTATACCTCACAGGTAAAATAATTAAAATCCATGTGGACTGTGATTCCTGCCATGAACCACTTAATGCTTTACTTAATAACATCCATTAGCAGTATTGCAGTATTAATGATACACAGTGTTTTATGGCATAAGGAAGATACATCTGCTTTCTAAGCAAATTCTAGTCTATTTTTGAAAATGGATAATTGAAAGGATGGAGTAGGCAAGACTGACCCAACACAAATCACAATATGCCTGTTTAGGTATCATTGGGGTTGACAACACTGAATTAATAACTTCAGTTCATACTTCCAGAAGGTGAGTTAAGTTTCTACTGAAACCATGAACTGTGGGCAACATGTTGGTGCTCCAGCTACTTCTTTCAAACCTGTACGTGCCACGTCCGACCCTTGGACTATCTGGATGAGGGCTACCTACTTTCATTAGTGGGAACTTAATAGCAGGTTGGACAAGGGCTTTTCCTAGCCTTGCTATCTAAAATCTGTATAGCTAAGAATGGGAAGCAGAAACTGAATGTGAGACCTCGTGCATGGAACACATGTGCTATACTGTTGAACTGGGTCTTTTCCCCTGAAAAGTATCATATGAATCCAGGACCAGCTGCAGATAACTAGCTTGGAATTCTTTTTAATCCATATAGATATAAAGAGGCAGGAAATCCAATTCACCACTATCTTCCTTACAGGAACTATCAGCAGGTGACAAAATTCAGTATTCCACTAAGCAGGGTTTAATTCATAATATTTAGCATTTCCTGAGCCTTAAGAGAGATGAACATATACTACTTTGGAATGATTTTAAGGTAAAAGAAAAGGCAGGAGGTTCTTCTCAACATGATTTTGATAACTATTAGTGCTTCTACAATATGAGCATCCCAAGCAGTAGTCAATAAATTCAATGGTATTTGTGCCAAAATCATCTTCCAATAAGTGCTTTCAACTATGTAGTACTACCTCATAACCTGCAACTATCTGGATTAATTCCTATGCTGTCCCTAACCTTTGAGGCCCCTCCCTAAACTGCAAACCCCAGGATTCCATAGGAGGTTGAGAGTAGAATAATAGCACTATAACAGTCTTGTGCAGAAATGGCGACGCTCTGAGAAATACACAAATTCCTCCCCTGCCAAACTGGAACGACGTATCGACGTCCAAGCGCCACCAGTTAGCACATCTCTCCTGCCCAGCTTTCTGCCCCTCAATTAAAATAATCCCGCCCCACCACTCTAAGGTACAATGGCGAGATGCGGTGCTGAAACGAGAGAAAATCAGCGAGGGGGCAGGGACAACAAGTGAATCATAGAATCATAGAAATGGAGAGTTGGAAGAGACCACACGGGCCATCCAGTCCAACCCCCTGCCATGCAGGAACACCCTCAAAGCACTCCCGACAGATGGCCATCCAGCCTCTGCTTAAAAACCTCCAAGGAAGGAGACTCCACTACACTCCGAGGCAGCATATTCCACTGCTGGACAGCCCTGACTGTCAGGAAGTTCTTCCTGAGGTTCAGGTGGAATCTCCTTTCCTGCAGCTTGAATCCATTGCTCCTTGTCCTGGTCTCTGGAGCGGCAGAAAACAAGCCCTCTCCCTCCTCTACATGGCATCCCTTCAAATATTTAAGCATAGCTATCATGTCCCCTCTCAACCTTCTCTTCTGCAGACTGAACATACCCAGCTCTCTAAGTCTATCCTCATAGGGCTTGGCTTCCAGGCCCTTCACCATTTTGGTCGCCCTCCTCTGGACCTGCTCCAGCTTGACCATGTCCTTCTTCAATTGGGGTGCCCAGAACTGGACACAGTATTCAAGATGAGGTCTAACCAAAGCAGAGTAGAGTGGTACCAGTACCTCCCTCCGTCTAGACACCATACTCCTATTGATGCAGCCGAGAATTGCATTGGCTTTCTTGGCTGCCGCATCACACTGCTGACTCATGTTCAGCTTGTGGTCTGTTAAGACTCCTACATCCCTTTCACAGGTACTGCCATCCAGCCACACGTCCCCCATCCTATATTTCTGCATTCCATTTTTTCTACCTAAGTGTAGGACCTTACACTTCTCTCTGTTGAATTTCATTTTGTTAGCCTTGGCCCAGCTCTCCAATCTGTCCAGGTCATTTTGAATTTTGATCCTGTCCTCTGGCGTATTAGCGACCCCTCCCAATTTGGTGTCATCTGCAAATTTGATGAGCACGCCCTCTAGTGAAGATTAGTGAAGATTACAGATAGACCCGAGAGGCCGAAAGATCGAACAAGATCGCCGCTCTACCCTGAAAACTTCTATGATGCCTCCTTCTCTTTCTTTGTGCGTGTGATTTAGATCGGCCTGTTCTATCGCCTCACGCTCTACTGGGAGCCAGAAGTACACCTGCCGCTTTATTACCATTTTGACCACAGAGATAAAAGGAGGTAGAGTCCCTCAAGCCAATGGCGGGACGCGTTCCTCTGAAGCTCAAAAAGTTTCTTCCTCCGAAGCTTCAAGGCAGAGGCGCCATGGCCGTGCCGAAGCACTTCTGCCTCCAGGTGGCGGTTTGAAGAAGTCGTACAGAAAGTCGGCTTTACCTTTCACGAGTAGGCTTCGCTTTGTGTACGGATTTCTTCAAACTATAGCTCTGTGGTTTTTCCTCAGCTTTGACTTAACGCTAGAATTTGCTGCGGTTCCTGTTATTGTCATCATCACCCCCTCCCTCGACAACAATGGGTACCACGGCGCAAACTCCACTGATGATTGGTTCTTCCTCCACCCCGGAAGTAGATTAGGAAGTTCCGGGTCAGGTCCAGAGGCTGGAAAGAAGGCCTTGTCTGGGTCCAGGTAGGGGCTCCCGGGCGCAGCGGATGCGGCCGCCTGTTTGTTGCCGAAGGCTAGGTGAGTCAGGGAGCGAACGCGTGTATACGCAAGGGCCCTTCTTTCCCTGGGGGCCGGCTCCGGCTTTTCTACCTCTGGGGGGGCTGACTCCAAATTAGGGCATCCTTACCGAGGGATGGTTAAGTCGGTTCTGGCGCTTCTCTCGCGCCGGGAGGCCTTGTGCGAATCGAAGTCGGCTGTTTATTACATAGTTGAAGAGGGAAGAGGCCGGACCTCGCGAGGCCTGGGCCGTTTCCGCACTAGACTGTTATAGTGCTATGATTCCACTTTCAACATCCTATGGGAATTCTGGGCCTTTTGGGGCCCTTTCGTAAACTGCCAACCCCAGGATTCCATAGGATGTTGAAAGCGAAATAATCGCGCTGTAACAGTCCAGTGCGGAAATGGCCCCTGGAGTCGACTCCAGGAAGCATCTTCGTGCTTCCTGAGAGGCTGCGGAGAGGATGGGCTGAACCTACCCGTTAAGCCTGCGCTGTTTACTGAGGCCATTTCCGCACTACAATCTTATAGCGTGATTATTTCACTTTCAACATCCTATGGAATGCGGCGGATCCCTCCCTAAACTGCAAACCCTAGAGTTCAATAGGATGTTGAAAGTGGAATAACCGCGCTGTAATGGCCTGAGTTAGTGCGGAAATGGCCTGAGTTACTGGGGAAACGGGGAATACTCAAAGAAAGAAAGACAGCTATCTGTGCTGAGACATTTAATTTCATGGACTAGCTTGAGCTGCGTGAAGGCTGTAAATACAGTTCCTTAAATATACTTAAGATGAGTTGGTTGGACTTTATTAAGTGTTCACCTTATTTTTCTTTAAACTTCTTTCTTTTAACTTTTCTTATCGTCCCCTTTTCTCTCTCTCCCTCCCTGCTCTTTCTTTCCCTTTGGGAACAGTTTGAATGTTGATCAGGGTGGAGCAGACTTTTATGTGTCAGAGTCTGATAGATCCCTTAAAACTCGGTGCTTTTTGTTGCTTTTATATTGTATACTACCCTGTGAGGAAATCACTGAGCAAGAAATTGGGCCCTTTGGTTTGTTGGTTGTTTTTTTGTTTGTGCAGGGCATATCTTTGTCACAGCAAAACAGCAGAAACCATTGTAAAGACATAACCAAGATAGTTCTGTGCATGCTTGGATGGCAAAGGCATATGGGTAATTGAAATGTAAATAGTGCAAACAAGGATGATCATCATCTTTAAATAGTTTTTGTTAAGACACTGTAATTGGAGTTAAAACAGACACCCCAAGATAGATATGCAGGTGAACCCATGAACTGTGAAGAAAAGTCTGACGACACAGGTTGGAAGAGACAGGTTAACCTCTAGATGAAATCTTGTGGTAGAATAGATGGGAAAAAGAAGTATGGAAAGTACAAGCAGTGACACTTTGTATATCACTGTGCCTCGTTAGAATTAGATTTAATACTTGTCCTTAGAGAATAAACACCATTGGAACTTGATTGAGGTTCCATTGTGGGGAAAGGTGCCCATGGATTGGGTGCAGTGTTAGAAATAGGTGCTGTTTCCTTTCTTTCATTGATTTTTTTCCTCCCTACGTTATTTTTTTTCTTGAGGCATGTAGAAGGAATAGTATCTATTCAGCTACAGTATGTTTTGTTTTGCTGTCTTGTGATTTGATGTTAATCTGAATTTGCATTGAAAAGTAACATAGTCTGTATTTTTAAACCAGAGCCAGCCTGATCTTGGAAGCTAAGCAGGGTCAGGCCTGGTTAATTCTTAGGTGGGAGACTGCCAAGGAATACTAGGTGCTGTAGGCTATATTTCAGAGGAGGACAATGGCCAATCTGAGTCTTTCTTACCTCAGAAAACCCTATGAAATTAATGATGAGCCATAATCCAATAGGCGACTTGAAGGCAGTCATACACATATCAATAAAGGCAACTATTTTGAAAAGTGTGTAAGACTGAATAATGGGAGACTTTTTAATTGTAAATTAGGGGCACAGGAAAAAAAACCCCAAATGTTAGTTATAATCCTGTGCATGCTTGCATGGCAGTAAGTCATATTGGATGCAATAGGATTTGTTTATGACCTTGTATGACACAAAAATGACATTTAAATTATCTGCATTTCAAATAGCTGCTCTTCAGGATCACAGGCAGGGATTTCTATTTATCTTTTTTAAGCTGGAGTTGCTGAGCATTGGATCTGGGACCTTCTGCATAGAAAAGGTGTACCTTGTCTCCCTTATTTCTCTCAGTTGACGCTTTGGAGAACCTTTTCCTGTTTAAAGCTGTTTAATCATTTCTTTCCTTACATAATTTGGGCATAAGTCTATATAACAGGATTTTCTTCTTGCTCTGATTTAACAGGTAATTTCTAAACTGCACAGTCTGCTGAAGAACAGCTTAAGTAGATGTTAGAATGTCATGCTGGCTGGGGGATTATGAGAGTTGGCATCTAAAAAAGTAACTTTTCTCAGCTTTGAATGTGAATGGTCTGTATTTCAAAGCTGCCCTCTTCTCCTTCCACCTCTGCAGAGTTTTCTCAGAAGCAAGAAACCTTAGGACCTGTTGGAGGTTGCTGTTCCCATATCTCCAACTGTAGCTGAAGGGCTGAAAAACAACCTTGTGAAGAATGGCAGCCAAGGTGCAAGAGCAGAGCCTGGATGCCTCCTGCTCTGATCCTGCACAGGAAAGGGATCCAGATAGCAGCATCGTGGCTGAACATCAGGACTTGGATAGAGATGAACCAGAGGCAGTGGGTGAATGTTCCAGCGCAGGAGCTGAACATTCAGAGATGCCACCCCAGCCTCCGGCTCCATGTCAGGCCAGTGTCAGTGTCAGCTTGCAGGTCAAACAAGAAGAGGAGCCAAAGACTGAGACTTCTTTGGTGCCTCCCCCTGCAGAGGTAGCTGCGCCAGTTCCTGTGCCACCCGTGGGAGAAGGGAAGGGGGCAAAGCGGATGATGGAGGATGATGGTGACATCTTTAAGGAAATGCCTGATGTCTGCCAAGAGGCAAGAGAGTCAGGAAGGGGTATGCTGTTGCCAGATCTCTTTGGGGAAGCCCATCAGGCTCACAGCAGCCTGAATGCTGGCCAAGGTGGAGGCTGTGCAAAGGTGGAGCAAGCTATCCCATGCCTCTCCAATGTGGGCTCTGAAAATCAGCGCAAACGCTTCCGGGGCTTTGCATACAAAGAGACTGAAGGGCCCCAGGTGGCTTACGAGCGACTCCAGGAGCTTTTGTTCCAGTGGCTGAAACCAGAGGCCCGCAGTAAGGAAGAAATTGTCGAGCAGCTGGTCCTTGAGCAATTCCTGAACCTCCTTCCTGAAGATGTCCAGCGCTGGGTTCGGGAGCGTCACCCTGAAAACGGAGATGAGGCAGTGGCCCTGGCAGAAGACTACCAGTTTCTGCATCCTGAGCCAGGAAGACGGCCCTACCCAGAGAGGACAAGGCAGCGGGCTTCGGCAAGAAGCTGGCTCCGCTGAAGTTCATGGAGCAAGCAGGCAGGACTCATTATCAGTAAGTAGCAAAGAAGGAAACATTACTGTGCATACATCAGACTTCTAAATGAATCCTTCCTAAAGAGGATCCTTTAGCAGTCCTGTTGAGAAATTCCTACAGTTGTCAGACTTCTACTATGCCAGCACCTGCGCTTGGAAAAAGTACTTTTTTTTTTTTGGACTTTAACTCCCAGCCACCATGCATACAGGCCATATGGGCTAAAGAATGCTAAGAGTTGTACTCCAAAAAAGTGGATTTCCAGACTCTAGTCTGAAGTACTTTGACTCTATGTAGCTGCAGTTGTCAAGCAACCATTTCCTCCTCTTGGTTGCAAACTATTTGTCATTCCCTTTGTGGAAACCATGTTTTTCAAAGATGTGATATTCACCCCTAAATACTCTAGTTCTCAACACACTTTCTTCCTTTTTAGTATTCCTTGAACTTTAAGGTTCATGGGCAGTTTCATGAATGCTGTGAATTAACGGTTTAAATGTGTACGCTATGAAGTTTACAGGAGCTGTGTCCCACTTTATAGAAGTAGAACACAGATGCCCATGGACTGTCACCAGTCCATTGTTTGCTGTTAGTTAATCTGGGGAGTATGTGAAAGATCCCACAATTTCTAAGAGATTGACAGTGCATCTTCTAGAAATTGTATGTAAGGGAGCAGACTGCACTCACAATCTGGGCAGGTTTATTTCTGGAGGAGAAGAAGTTGGAGGCAGTGGGATTTCCAAGCTGACTAGGCAGGGAGAGGGGCCCCAGCGCCCCATGCTTCTCTAGGCCACTGGTGTTGGCAAAGGGCAGTAGAAGTTGCAGCCTGTAGGGAGGTGCATGCTCACGCCTTGCTTGCTGGCTCCCTCTTCACCTCTCACTGGCTGGTGGGCAAGGCTGTCAGGGGCCTGGTGAGCACTCGTGCCAGTAAAAAGCCAGCCACTGGCCACAGTGCAGAAAAGAGGAGAGCTGTCAGAGAGGCCCCAGGAGTGCCTGCCAATTTTGTGGGCTTGCCATACTGCTTGAGTAGAGGTGTCAGGCTGCAGCAACACTCAGAACAGCTGGAAGCAACTTGGGAACCAGCTTTGGCTCCTGCTCTGGCAACCATGACAGGACCCTGTCATGCTACACAGTTAGAGCACTACGATTTTGCTGTAACTGCCAGCATTTTACTGCCTCTCTCTTTGTTCAGTCAGATATTTGCCAGTTTCTATTTTTCAACAATTTCTGCTTTTTGACAGTGCTCTGGTCCCTAACCTGTCAAATAAGTGGAGCACTGCTCTATTTAGAAATGCAGTTCAGGCATCTGAAGAAAAGGGAAGGGCAGAGTTACCAGGGGAATGAAAAGAGAACAGATATGAGTTCCACGTGTGAACAGTTTTCATTGTCTTGCCCTGCAGTGCTAAACATTTGGAGACTGAAGGAAAATTTCATGGGGCAGAATTCTCATTGCAGGGGACAAAGCCATCTCTCCCCTGCTCCAGAGCGAGCGAGCTCACAGCCCGAGCAACCACAGGCAGTCTCTGGTGCATGTGGCTTTATGCTGCAGTTTTTGTGCACCCAGGGGCCCGCTGGCCAATCAGGTTTTTGGTGGGCTCTGGAGGCACCAATTTTGAAAAGCAACAAGTTTGGTGGATTTGAAAGATTCAGTATGCCGTTTTGGTGCCAGGATTTGGATTCCCGAATCTCGAATCCTTGCTCAGGATTCGAGAATTCGGTTGGCCCATCCCTAGAAAATTTGGTACCAGAGGCAGAAGGAAAGTGGAAAGCATAGGGATAGATTCTTACACCACAAAAAAGAAGAGCATTTCAACATGTTTCCACAAATACGTTATTAAAAACTAGCAATATACACGTGCTAAATGAAACAGCCAAGTCAGATATGCCTTGAAGAAGTTAACAAACACATTTTGAGAGACCACTTAAAATTCTTCCAAAATACATCCAAGGATGCATTTCTTTTCACCATCCTCTGGTCTTCTGTTTGAATGGCCAAACCTATTGATCTGTGTTTTTAACATGATGAGGGGAGCTGATAAGGCACTCTTATTTTGTCACCCTTTTTCCTTCTGTTTTGTTGTTCATGCATGCTCTGTAAGGAATCTGGAGGCGGCAGCTGCTTACCTTGCTTGTTTTAGGCAAGCATACGCAGTTACAGTAGGAGCAGCTACAGTAAAATCTCATTCCTTCCCAGTTCAAGCTCTCCTGCATTGTTTACTGCAGATATGCTACTGCAGCCTGATATGGCAGGTCTGTGTTTCTCCAGCCCTCCTTCATCATCCTCGCAGTGCCAGTGCAGAGAATGAAGATAAAAAGGGAAGTTAGGCAGCCATAAAAAGACTTTGTAAAAAGCAGCTTCTTTGTCAGAGGCTTTGTTAACTGAGGTATGCCGATTTTAGGCAGGACTGGTTCTGCTGTTAAACAAGGTGAAGGCATCCATTTATCATATAGACATGTGAAGTCCTGTGAAAAAGGGAGGGGGAGATTTATGGAATTTTCTGCTGCAGAAAGTGAGTAAATGGGATGTTTTCCTTCCATGGCTTTCATTTCTCTTCAGATTTCAGGTACCATGATAGGCAGCTTGATGTTGGCTGCTGTGATTTGCAGGTTTAATTTTCACAGAGTTGATTATTTGCGAGTTTCTCCAATCCCTGCCCTCCCCCACAACCTCAGGTACTTCTTTTCTAGAGGAACCTTCTCTCTTGGTAACTCTGATCAAGCTATTCAGCCCTTTAAAAATCTGCCTCTGTTCTTCCTCCACCAGCCATGGCCTGGCCAGCTAAGGATAGCTCTCAGCCCAATTTTTCAGCACCACAAACCCTCTCGCAGTGCCCCTCCCGCACCCAAAGAAGGAGATAGACAAGAGAGAGGAAGTACAGGGCCACCATACCAACCCACCCCCTTTCCTTCTCCTTTCCCTGACCAGGTTTGGGGACTGGGTGTCCTTCTCTCCACCATGCCTTGGCCCCCTTCCTACAGACACACACATTTTGATAGTTGTATTTTTTTTTTTACTTTTGCAAGGGTCACGTGCCCCAACTGTAGCTAATGTGGAGGACCAACTGTATATTAATCTCCTCTGCATTGCTTCATGCTTCTATTTCTAGAATTCTCCATTTTCTATTTCACATTTCTGTTCCTTGAATTCAGTGTGAAACCATGAATGGCAAATCAAGGGCTTTCTTTTGTTTGTTTCTAACAAATCTTTTCTTTTTCCTTCACTGTACAGACCTAAGAGAATCAAAGACCTAGTTATCTACGAAGGTGGAGAGAATCTGGATGGACAGCAAGAATCAGAAATTACAGCAAACTTCTGTTAAGCTTGAGGAGACTGTTACACCACCTTTCCCTGCAGGAAGCCCATTACCTGGAGGGAGGCCTTCACCTCATCCAACAGGCATGTGTGTGTGCATACGTGCCTTGTGTACACATTCATGTATATGTGGATGAGTGAATGAAGAAGGGCGAACAAAACCATGCTTGATCCTTAGTGCATCTTACAGAATGCCATGAGCACCATCAGCACAAGAATGGGTTGGAGGAAGTATAAAGTTGTGTGTGTGTGTGTGTGAAAGAGAGAGATAATGCTGGAAGTGTGTCTTTGTGTGCAAGAGGGGGTTTGTTATGTATCCATGACCATATTGATAGGACGCAGAAGGGAAAGCCTTGTGAGGAAGGGAACAAATGCTGTAAGACTGATCTCAGCAGAGCTTGGAAAGTGTTTTTTTTTTTTTGACTGCAGCTCGTTGGAATAATTCTAGGAGTTGTTGTCCAAAAAAGTAACCTTTCCAGACTCTGAATCTGAAGCATCTAGGCTGACTTTCTCTAGTTCTCAACTGTAGAATGTATTTTTCTTCTCTTCACACCCCCTATCAGGTTTTGTGTGTTTGTGTCTGTGTGTGTGTTAGTGTTTGGCATTCCCTCTCCCTCCTTTGTATTCAGAGAGATGCCTCAGAGTTTGGTTTGTCATACCTGCCCTTTCTGGAATGGTTGATGCCTGTTGGGGAAAGTTCTGGGAAGGCAACTGGTTATCAACCGAAGCCACATTGGTGATATAACTCCTATCAGTGACCATTCCTTTCCAGATCTCCCTCTTTGCTGCACCATCAGTTCTTACCAAGTGAGGACAGCTAGCTCTTTGTGTTGCTGTGGCTGACAGAGGCCCTTGTGTTACACAAGCCTAACGTGATCGCTTGCTTTCTGGCAGACCATTGCCAGTGTGCTTCTGCTTGAAACTGTAGGAAAAGCTGCCCTGCAGTTGTTGATCTTGTCCTGTATCCACTGTCAAGATTTTCCCATGCGAACAGGATCACTCACTTGGGAAGCCAAAGTCATGACATCCTCATGGTGCGTTGTCAGACAGAAGCATTTTAGATTACAGCTTCTCTGCAACCACAATATGCAAGTCCTGTCTAAGAATACTCTCTTCTTACTGGGCCCAAACACACCCTTTTCTTGCCAAAAGGCCCACCAACACAACTAGCCTACAGCTGATCACAGAATATCTTGCTAGTTAACTTTTCTTCCCCAGTGCTTCATCATTACGTGTTGCAGGAGTTGAAGCCCTACAGGTCTAAATTTTGAATCACCAGTGACTTTGAAGGCAAAGTTGTTTGGCAGCATATTTTAAGACTGGAGTGAAAAAAACATAAAGGATCTTTGTCCCTTCTTCTCCCCTCCAGTACTGGGGATTATATTAGGATATCATACCTCTTGTTTGTAGAAACTAAGTTTTTGAAATTCTTAAGTGTCCTGATGTACTATAGCTTACATCCTTGCCTTGCGTTGGATGGCTGGATTTTGAGCCCTGCTTTTATCTGTGTAACACTTTTTGATGTATGTTTTTCTGTGGATGGGCACATGAAATAAAGGATCTTTCTCCCACAGTTATCTGGAGTTACTGCTTCTTCTGCTGTGTAGCCTTCATTAAGGTTGCTTTCCAAACAGCCTTTTCTCATATTCAGAGCAGAAGGTGACCGTTTACACTCCGAAGACCCTTATGAACTAATGGCTGCTTGAGAAAGCAGCGGTGAGAAGCAGGGTACCTGCTTTTTAGCTATCTCTGAAGTAGAAACCTATGGCCAACAGTAACTAGGAAATAGTTGGAGATGCTTCTGGTGAGTTGCGGCTCACTTTGGTGAAAGGATATGCACCTGTCTTTATTCGTTAAGCAACAGAATGGGTTAAGAGAGGGAGAAATAAATATACTCTGTGCTTGCTGGACAGAAGAGCATTGGCATAACAATATTCTGTGGTTTGTATGATTTTTCTTATGTTATTAATAGGAGATTCCTATTTTAGGAGGAGCTATTTACTGCCCCCCATTTGGGAAAGTTGGTGAGGACTACTGGGGCTCTCAAGGGGGAGTACTCTTTAGCATTGTCCATATGTGCCAGAGCTAAAGTGGCCCCTTGCCTGATTGACAAGCACTGAAGTAGCATCTCAGGTAATGTAGAGAATGACTAAGTCAGATCCCTTCAGTTACAGAGAGGGAAAAATGTTTAAATACTCATGACTTTAAGCATTGAGAGTTGAGTGGCTATAACCTTGTGAGACCTGACTGTGTTACTTTTTTTCCCGCTGTTAATTTGCTTGCTTGTTTTGTGATTCAAGAACTTCAGAACATACTGATGGGATAAGACCAAAAAGTCCATCTGATGCAGCATTCTGTTTCTCACAGTGGAACTGGGATGCCTCTGGACAATTAAGGAAGCAGCCCTCCTCAGCTCTCCCGTACCCAGCGACAGACTTTCGAAGATATTCTTCTGAATATGGTGGTTCTGTTTAGCCATGACTGGCTACTACCTGCTAATAGACACAAGATCCAGAAATATGTTTATAAAAAACATGTCTGTTGATTTCAAGGAGGTCAAAACTTAGTAATAGACACAGCACCTAATATTTGGAGGTGTACTGCCTCTGAACATGGAAGTTCCATTTCAAGGCAGCTTGTAACAAAATGTTCAGGGTGCCAGTCTGTCCTGCCTTCTTCCTTAATACTTCCGTCTTTTTATACTCCCATCTCTTCCTGCCAGCTGCTGTAACTTCTGAGCACATTTGTTTTCATGCATCCCACCAGCACTTTCCAATGTTTCTACTATTTTTTGCACATTGCTGTTTTGCCTAAATAAAACAAGGAATGAATTCCAGAAGAATGGTAGCCATTGATATAGCTATCCTTCATAAACTTAATCAATTCTAAAAAGCTGTCTCCATCTTTGGCTGGCATCCCAATCCATGACGGTAGTTATATACAGGTTGTTTGACAAAGTTCTTGTTGCCCTCAATTGCACCGCCAGTCATATGGCACTGTTAAGGAAATAAAGCAATGCTTCAGCACGGTGAAATCAGTGCGACTTACCAATAGACTTAGCCACGTCTATTCCAAAGCAAGTCCTATCAAATTCGGTAGGGCCACTTTCAAAAAAATGGGTATGCTTAGCACTTGCTGGATCTTGCAGTCTTACATGTCTGTATTCAAGTCTTCTAATGACATTTACAGGCAGCCAACATGTTGCAGTGGTCTGAATGTTGGACTGGGACTCAAAGAGGCCAGGATTCAAATCTCTGCTCACCCAGGGGTGACCTTGGATGAGTTACACTCTCTCAGCCTAAGAAGGCAGCAGTGGCAAATCTCAAACCATGTGATAGTATCATCATAAGTTGGAGTTGATTTGAATATTCTTACAACCAGGAACAAATTGCACTTCCTTGTGCTTGTAAGAAATCTCTGCACATTTTCCTTTCAGCCAGGATTTCATCATAACTAGCTAAGGTTGGGTAATGTCAGGCCTCCATCTAAACCTTCTGCCAAGTATCTTAATTCTAGATTTCATTCTTGTACAAACATTTTAAACATTGGAACGGCATAACCAGTAACTTCCTCTCTGGTGTGTTTTTTCAAAAGACTGCATTATGATTAAGCAAACTTTTCCAGACTCTGAACACTTGCTATAAACTTAAGATCCCCAAGGAGTTTCTTCATAATTAAATCAAAACTAATATTGTTGTTGTACTTTCCAGCTGCGTTTCAGTCCCTTGCCACTGGAACTGTGTCAGCAGGCAGTTATTTTCTCCCTCTTTTACTTTTCTTCCCCTGTCTCATAGAATTGGCTTGAGACTACCTGTTTCTGTCTTTGGCTGTTGCCACTTGAGAAATTTTTTTTTTCCTTGTGGTTTCTAATTGCAACCCAGAAACTCTGCACTTTTCACTGACATCTGGGACTTGGTATTTTTTGAACATCTGCTATACTGCAGGGGCAAATAACTTTACTATGATCGGGCAAATTGAATTCTTTTTTTTCCCCTTCAAATTGTATTGGCACTAGGAAAATTCATTAAATCTACTTTTTCTGTATTAAGCAAGCTTACTCCCAGTTTGATGGGCTAGGAGTATAGCTAGTGAAATATTTCCCTTTTTAAACCACCAGTGTGAAACAAAAGCTGGGACAAAAGTTTAAGCCTCTCTCCCTGTGTTCTGTTCCTGATCTAGTTTGGAGCTATGCATGACTATTGAAAAGTAAAGGAGAAAAAGATCTTTCACTGCATGGTAGGGGTAGGAATTGTGTAGCCCTCCTGACATGGCTGGAAGCAGTTACCAGCATTCCCTCACCATTGGCTTTGCTGGCTAAGGTTGCTTGGATTTGCAGTCCAAAAATATCTGGAAGAATGTGCAATTCCCACTGCTGTTGTAGAGGAAAAAATGATATAGAAGGAACATGTTTTGGGCAAGAGCTCCCGTCATCCTCATTCAGCATGGCCAATGGCACAGGAGGCTCAGAGGTTCCCTACCTCTGAAGAAGGAGAAGATAGCTAGAGCAGTTTTACTGACATGTGGGAAGAAGATCCATTGAATTTAGTGGGACATGCCTCTAAGTTGATGTGCGTAGGATTGTATTGCAATTCTCTGTTATTAAAGGAACATAGCCAAGCATTTTATGGTTAAAGTTAAACTTAACATGGAAGTTAAATAGTGGCCTTTTTAATTTTAAAAAGTAACCCACTTTGAAAAACCCTATTGCTTGAGATTATGCGAGCATTCCTATGAAGATTTACTAAGGAACCAGCACCCAATGAATGTAGTAGGAATTAGTTCCAAGCAGGCATGCCTAGGCATCTTCTGCATATGAATTAAGTTGTTCTCTTCATGACACAACATCCTATAAAAAAGATGCTGTCACTCTGGTCCTCTGTTGTACATAAGATGATTAATCAGTGTAGTGGTTACAGTTTGACAGTGAGATCCAGGCTTTGGTGCCCACTGAGCCATAAAACTCATTGGGTGAGCTTGAAGCAGTTACTCTGTTTCGGTCCACAGGGTGTGGGCTTTTCCACAGGGTGTTTTCAGCATATGTGAGGAGGAGTGAGCTATAAACACTGCCATCAAGCGGGAAGGCCAATGGTAAATATAATCATAGAATCATAGAAATGTAGAGTTGGAAGAGATCCCAGGGGCCATCCAGTCCAACCCCCTGCCATGCAGGAACACCCTCAAAAGCACTCCCGACAGATGGCCATCCAGCCTCTGCTTAAAAACCTCCAAAGAAGGAGACTCCACCATACTCTGAGGCAGCATATTCCACTGCTGGACAGCCCTGACTGTTAGGAAGTTCTTCCTGAGGTCCAGGTGGAATCTCCTTTCCTGCAGCTTGAATCCATTGCTCCTTGTCCCGGTCTCTGGAGCAGCAGAAAACAAGCCCTCTCCTTCCTCTACATGGCATCCCTTCAAATATTTAAACATGGCTATCATATCCCCTCTTAACCTTCTCTTCTGCAGACTAAACATACCCGGCTCTCTAAGTCTATCCTCATAGGACATGTCTTCCAGGCCTCTCACCATTTTGGTTGCCCTCTTCTGGACCTGCTGCAGCCTGACCATGTCCTTCTTGAATTGGGGTGCCCAGAACTGAACACAGTATTCAATAATAAGTGAATAGATCTGTCAAGCTTCTGTACACAAAAGCAATCCTCATGGAGTCTGACACTTTTAAAGGAAGAAAAAAGCCCCTAGATGATGTTTCTCCTTGTTTAATGTCAACTCTACAGAATCAGAAAACAAGTGGTAGATCCTTAAATGATGAAATTTTAGAGATGTTGAAGTCTCTTTATTTCAGTTGATAGCGTTCACAGCTACAAGTTGGCATTCAGATTATGATTCCTGTATCACAGAAAGAGTGAAGATTCTAGTGCTGGGGGTGAAGGGAAGACAAATTTTTGTTAACAGAACAGTAGGATTTCAGACCTTTGCTCAACCATGAAAGATCTCTCATTCAATTTACTGAAACTTTCCTGAGCAACCATGCACCCTAGGAAGATATAGGGATGTGCTATTTTGTCATGTCATACCATCTTTTGCAGGGTTGCTTTGAAGTAAGTCCCAGTGTGTTCAATGAGGATTACTCCCAGGAAGGTGTGCAATAGGTTTTCAGATTAAGAACAGGGAGACACTAGTGGGTATGGTTCTTTTCCTCTATTGATGTGATTCAATATGTTTCTGATATACTTTCCTCAATATTACTCTCAATCCAAGCAAGATAGCTGTAGACCTTGGCATAAACGCCGGGTTCAAGTGGTTGGGCACAAGGAAAGCCCCCAAAAGATACAATGCCTTGGAGTTCACCACCACAAATAAGGGGTCCTCCGGAGTCACCCTAAGGAGAGAGCAGAACACACACATAGAGAGATACACATACATTTATACCCATACGTGTTGGAGCCTACATCCCACTTTCCAGAAATGAGGTTCAAGGCATCTCTCAATAGGTCTAAAAACACTCTGAAACAAATAACAGCAAAACATGATTGAATTTAAGCAACATTTTAAACAGCTCTTTCACACTGCACACTTGGAGCATTATGATGCCACCTGTAAGTCTCATAGCTGAATCCTGGGATTTGCAGTTTAGGGAGGGCCAATTAGAAGTCCCGAGAACCAGTTGAACATTCCAGGGCTGAAATCTCCACTCAGCCATGGAAACCTACTAGGGGAACTTGGGCGTGTCATCCTCTCTCAGACTCAAGAGGAAGGTAAAGGCAAATTCCTTCTGAACAAATAATGCCAAGAATAACCCATGATAGGTTTGCTATAAAGGTTTGTTATAGTGTCACCATAAGTTGGAAACCACTTGCAGACAGACACCATCACCAACATGTAGAATTCTCAGCCAAAGAGCTATGAAACCTCAGTAGGCTATAAACCCTAGGATTCTATAGGAGGGAACCATGACTTCTAAAGTGGAAGCATGCCTATGAGGACTATCTGATGAGGAGGACATTTAGAAAGGGTCATTGTCTTCATGTCCTGTTCACAGGCCTCCTAGGGTACTGCACTGCTAGGTTTACAACCACGGTGCCCAAATTAATTTATCAGAGCACCACAAAATGACCCTATTGCTCTTCTCCTCACAACTGCTACCCAAGCCTTCTACATTTGGTTGGCTACTGTGGGAAATAGGATTCTGACCTACATAGGCCTTTTCTCTGATTCATCAAAGTTTTTTCTTTTCCTCAGACAGCTATATAGCCATCCCTGCCACAGTGCCACAGAATGGTTTACCCCTGTGAATTTCTATAGTGGGCTTACTTCTTGGAATTACTTGAAATTTGTCGTAATGTGCCTTCAAATTTACTCAAAGTTATGGTGACCTCAACCTAAGGTTTTCTTGGTCAGCTTTATTCCGAGTAGGTTCTCCATTGCCATCTTCTCAGGCTGAGAGTCAGAGACTTGTAGCTGAGCAGGGATTTGATCTCTGACCTCCAACATTCAAACCATTACATGCTTTCTCATGAAAAAAAATCTCCTGATAATTACCCCCTCTTCCTCCCTACCACCATTAACTCATTGTAATCAATCCAGCCATTTTCTAAATGCTAAATCCTGTTTCTAAATTCTATCTAGAGTCTCCACCTACATGCAGTTTCTTTCCTGCCACTTTAATGCTTGTCAGCTTGTCTGTTTCTGTTTTGTGAATATGTCTACAGTTCCACAGTAGGTCAACTGACAAGTTGGGCAGGGCATAAGAAAATAAATATTTAGATTACATCTCTCAGAATGCTGGCTTGAGGTTGGACGCTCTGGGAGCCGTAATGTGAAACCACCTTTTCTGAATGCTGATTCCAGGTTTGCTGGGGGAGTCACAAACTGGGCACCTTGACCTGTGCTTTTGTGTCTTAGAAGACAAACCCACCTTCCTTAGAAACTCTGCCCCCAAAGGAAGGATCCTTACCCGGCATGAATCTTTGCCTCCTTCCAGGTCTCCTGCGCAAAGCATCTTGTCAGTCACATCCCACCACGGGTAAGCAGCTTGACACACCTGATTGTTGAGTATGTCAATGCAAACACAGTAAGGAACTGCGGGATACGTCTCTGAAAAGCAAAAGGAAAGAACCTTACAAGGCATCCATTTTATAGTGGTTGGAGAGTTCTGCATTTTTCAATATCTAGCCATGTTAAATGCTCACTTCCAGGATTTGGGAGGCCTTCAAGTAAAGCATGTTCGTAGA
Source organism: Cyclura pinguis (assembly GCA_030412105.1). NCBI lineage: Eukaryota > Metazoa > Chordata > Lepidosauria > Squamata > Iguanidae > Cyclura > Cyclura pinguis. The sequence continues at coordinate 11,385,632 of CM059606.1, read as the reverse complement.
ATCATAGAGCTGGAAGAGACCACAAAGGCTATCGAGTCCAATCCCCTGCCATGCAGGAACACACACTCAAAGCACCTCCAGCAAATGGCCACCCAGTCTCTGTTTGAAAACCTCTAAAGAAGGAGACTCCATCACACTCCCAGGCAGCATATTTCACTGTTGAATGGTGCTTAGCATCAGGAATTTCTTCCCGATGTTTAGGTGAAATCGCTTTTCCTGTAGTTTGAATCCATGTTCAGTGCTCATGCTTCAGAAGAAAGATGCACAAGTTGAAAATTCCCTAATGCAGGGATTCTCCAGATCTTGCTGCAACTCCCAGTAATGGTGAAGAATGCTGAGAATTGCAGTCCAACAACACACTGAGGGCTGCACAGTTTCTGCCCTTGCTCTTGAGTTTTTCTTTACTCAGGCACTTTCTATTAAGTGCCTTGTTTGCGAAGCAGGGCTTTTGCTGGTTTGGGTGTGTCTGGCAAATGTATTTAATGTTGCATTGACCTGAGGCATAGGCGTCAAGGTACCCTCCAAAGACCATTTAAAACAAAACTACAAAAAAAAAAAAAAACCAAAAAACAACCAGGATGTTTTGTAAAGTGAGAGGACAGTGCAGCCTACTAAATATACAGCTATAATATTTGCAGACTATGTGCAACCGATATGCATCTGCCATAACTGGTATATAGGTTCTCTGTGAAGAATCTGAGAGAAATGGATCAAGATCAGCAGCAGCATCAGAAGCATTGGGGTTGATCCTATTCCCCAATGGCAAGATTGTGTCCCAGTCCAAATGTTACACTGCCAGTTAGGATAGGCAGATGTGAAAGAAGACAGGGTTCCTGCAGATTTAATAGATGTGCAGAAGGGTATTTTTCCCCCTCCCAAGTGCAGCTTCCATAACCAGCTATACCTGTTGGAACTCTCTCTTCTGCACCTCTATAAAAGTATGGGTGGAGAAAATACCATGCATAGGCTGTAGGCAGCCACCAGCACCATCAAAATGGGAAAATGTCCCCCCCCCCCCCCGTGCCCTCTGGGGACTTACATTTTATTTCCTGGTTTAAAAAATAGTCCTGTCCTGGACCTAAAACAGCTCTGGGAGGAAGCTCCAAAACGTGGACAAATTCCCCCCTGTGGCTCTTTAAAAATGATTTTAAAAATTCAGATTAAAAAGTAAAGCAGAATGGATGGCTTGTTGGGGCTGTAGGCCTCCAAGTTCCCATGAGAGGCCAATACAGGGCCCCAACCCCCAGCAACTGTTCATTCCTGTATTAAAAGCTGAAAAACTCTGTTCTCTTTTGTATCTGGTTCCGCTGGCATCACCACTACCAAGAAAGTCAGTGAGGTGCTGCTTCACTGAGGATATGATGAAGTCACCTGGACGGGACTTGAAATGATTTGGGCTGATCTTAATCCTATGCCATAAATGGACATGAAACTTCATTACATACTCATTACCAAGGGGGGAAAAAAGAGTAATTAATTACAGGTAACTACATCACTTGTTGCATTTCTTCGGCTAGAATCCTACTGGTGATCTCTGCTGGTGTAAGTCACTTTTTCACCAGGGCGTAGCAGTAGTGGGGAGATGGCAACAAAGCCATCTCTACCATGAGGCAGAGCTGCTCTCCCAGCCCCCAAGCAACTTACACTGCCTCCCTTCTTGCAATACCTGCAGCAACTTTATTTCCTTATGCCTCCGTGTTGCCACTTCTGCTGTCTCCTCTGCATCTTCCACCAGCATAGTTACAGAAGCCACTAGGATCTTGGCCATTATTTCTAAGCCTGGCTATGGAGGGCCACAACGCATTCACCTTTGCTACATGGGTGAGGCAATACCTCAAATACTCCTTTGAAGGACCTGACATCAGTCTCTTTCATCGCACACAACTATTGCACTAAGATTCCACTTTAACTGCCGTGGCTCCATTCTATGGAATCCTGGGATTTGTAGTTTGGTGAGGCTCTAGACCAACCTCTCTGTCAGAGAATTTTACACACTTTGGAAAACTACAAGTCCCAGACTAACTGTCATATGATGCCTACTCTTTCGCCCTCAAGAAAATACTCAGGGTTTATCAGCAGTGTTTAATAAGCTATACAAGGCTTAGCGTTATAATGGTTGCTAAAGCTAACATTCTACAATACACACTTGGTTATATAGTGATACATACTTTTATGCATGCACAATTACTATTGGTGGATTCTCAGGGGTCTTCTTTACCACACTCCCAGTGGTCCCCAGAGACCTTGTTTGTTGCCATACTTTGATGTGGCCACTCTCAAACTTTCTCAGGTTTCCTTATCAGCTCCCAAGTTGTTCACTAACACACATGCAGAGTTGCTCTAGTCCAGTCCTTTGTGTTTACACCTAAACACTGATTGGATGCCTTGAGCTGTACATCTCCCAAACTACCCTGCTTGATTCCCCTCCACTGGAATGAGATGCAATGACTCTTTCCTTTGATATACAATACATAGGTTATATTACCATACAAAGCACCCTAAAGCCAATACATAATAAATCACTTGGCAGTTGCTGTCATGTCAAAACAAACAGAGCTATACCTTCATGGCAGGGTTGAGTCCCTGACAACAACACAGGATGGAACCATAGTAGATAAAGTGGTATTGAGCTACTATAATTGTGTAGTGTGAAAGAGCTCATACTGGGAATCCAGCCACAGTCGGATTTCGGCGAATGCTTTAAAGTGCAGAGGACCATGTGCAAAGCTGTGGTTCTTACCTACAGAAGCATTGATGGAACCCCAGCCCATCACTTTGCATTGTGTTCCCACAGGAGGTGCAGCAGTGGGCAGGTTAAGAGGGGCAACATTCTCATTGTAGTTAACGGAGGCGTTCAATTTGATCAGCATGATATCATCTGCGAAGGTAGGACAATCAGTGGTGTGATGGCAATCGACGTCAGAAGGCTCTGGACAGTTGGTGGCATCAGCTCCAGTAGGATCGATATAGCATTTGGCCTCTGCGCAGACTCTTTGCTGCTCACCTACTCTTGGCACTTGTTTGTTGTGCACTCCAAACTTCAGCTGCATTCCAGAGCTACAAGGAGAAAGCAAAGTCTTTACAGAGCTCTTGAAGCAAGGCACAGGTGGGCAGGTTGAATATAATAGTTCTTCCTAGCCGTGGGTTTCCATATGTTTGGATTTCAGTTCCCAGAAACCCCAGCCAGCATGGTCAGTTTTGGGAGTTGTAGTCCAACAATGTTGAGGGACCCACAGGTTGGGAATGGTGTTCTCAACTCTCAGGGTCTGTCTCTGACTCTCAGGGCCTTGATATTCTTCTCTAGTTCTCGGGGGGGGGGGGGGGGAATCTCAGGGTAAAAGTGCTGCCTTGAAAAGCGTGTTTCTTTATGATGTCCCATTGGTTAGGCAAATTCTCACCTTACATAGCAGTGAGCAGCTGTGATCACCCAGTCTTGATTCAATAATATTCCTGAGCAGTAGGGACCGTTAGAGTCAGAGATCAACACGAGCCAAGGATGCGCAGTCTCATTACATTCATGGCCTCCAATGATCCGGTTCTGAAATGCTGATGCTGCAACACAGACCAAGATGACTCGCCATGAAACACAAACCAGAACTCTTCAGTACACTGCAAAATCTCTCTCCCAGTTAAACTGCAGTATCTCTCTGTATTTACAATTCAAGGGCAATCAATTATTTTGTGCCTGGTTTTCCTGTGAATATTTGATCTTTAAAGAACATAGATCAATACAGTTCTTGCATTATTAAAAATAGCTCTTTGAAGGCTGAACTTTGCAGAGGAAATGGAAATTCTGACACATATAGGTATGCCCAACATCAACATCATAAGTACATGAACTAAATATCTCATTTGAAATTCCAGCGGAAGGCAGCCCATGCCTGCCTTGAACAGAGCCCTTGATAGCATTAGTACAGGACTTCAGAGCAGATGTCCATGTTTCCATCCTGAAGCATTTCAGGAAGGCCCTAAAAAATGGCAAGGTGGCTCACCACATTTTGAATTCAGTGAAATAAAACGTAGCTGTCGTTGTGTGCCTTCAAGTCATTTCTAACTTATGGCAACCCTAAGGCAAACGTATCATGGGGCTGAGAGTATGTGATGCGCCCAGGGTCACCCAGTGAGTTTCCATGGCTGAGTAGGGAATCAAACCCTGGTCTCCAGGGCTGTAGTCCAATGCTTAACCACCAGTCTGGCTCTTGAAGTAAGATATACTATCATCTAAAGAATTGACTCCTGCTCCTTCCTAAGACCATGTGAAGTAAATGGAGACAAACTTTCAAAGCCTACAGTCTAGAACTACCTAACTACACCACTGAAAAGGATGAAGAGAGGTATCTGAAAAGGCACCATGATTGTAATGGCAGGGAAGAGAGGAAGGCAAGAATTGGTGCCTGAATGGAGCAGCAGTTCTTTCCAAAATAGGGTTTCCCAAGCTAGAGCCCTTCAGATATACTTGACTTAAATCTTCATAATGTCACAGCCAGTTGACTATGGAATTTTTGAAACTGTATAACTGCCTAAATACTCTACAGATCCCATCTGATTATGCTCTGCTTAGTACTTGGATGAGACAGGAATACCAGGTGTTGCAGGCTATATTTCAGAGGAAGGAACTGTCGAAACCTCCTCTGAATATTCCTTGCCTAAGAAAACCCTATGAAATTCATGGGGTCACCATGAATCACCAGGTGACTGGAAAGTGTGTACATACACTCACATAACTCAACACATCTGGATAGCACTAGGTGAAGGAAGGCTCTTCTAAAGTGCTGGCCCCAATGTGTGTACATGGGTTGAGCACACTGTTTGGTCTTTGTCAAAGGAATAAGATTGCTTTGAGCCAGTGTTGAGATTTCTTCAATAGAAATTTGCAGTTAGTTTCAGTACTACACATTTACACCTCAGCCTACCATATGTCACTCAGGAAGAACTACCTGCACCAAGACAAAATGCAAGTCTGAAGAAATGTCAGAATGTAAGGCAGGAGTGGGTAAACTCAAGACGTGAGACCAAATCTTGCCCTCCTGGGATTCTCAAGATGATTATGTCTCCTTTACCATTATACTATCACCTAAAGGTTTCCCAACTTTTGTCCCTCCAACTTCTAAAAAGACGTAATGCCTCTCCAAAAGCTTGGTTATTTTCAGTAAGAGCAATAAACAAAACTATACTGGTATTTTTGCACCTATGCTTTTGGTACTGTTGTTGTTGTGTGTCTTCAAGTCATTTCCAACTTGTAGGATCATAGAATCACAGAGCTGGAAGAGACCACAGAGGCCATCCAGTCCAACCCCCTGCCATGAGGAACCCACATCAAGGCACTCCCAACAGATGGCCATCCAACCTCTGCTTAAACATCTCCAAAGAAGGAGACTCCACCACACTCTGAGCCAGCATATTCCACTGCTGGACAAGTCTGACTGTCAGAAAGTTCTTTCTGAGGTTCAAGTGGAATCTCCTTTCCTGCAGCTTGAATCCATTGCTGCTTGTCGTAGTGTCTGGAGCAGTGGAAAACAAGCCCACTCCCTCCTTGAAATGACATCCCTTCAAATATTTAAACATGGCTATCATGTCCCCTCTTAGCCTTCTCTTCTGCAGACTAAACATCTCCAGCTCTCTAAGCCATTCCTCACAGAGCATGACTTCCAGATCCTTCACCATTTTGGTTGCCCTCCTCTGGACACACTTCAGCTTGTTGATTATGGTGACCCTAATGTGCATCTGTCATGGGTTTCTGGGGCTGACAGTGCATGATGCACCCAAGGTCACCCAGTGGCTGAGTGGGGAATTGAACCCGAGTCTCCAGCGTCATAGTCCAATCCTCAAACTGCTCCACCACCCTGGTTCTCTTTGGTATTATCCATAACTAAATACAACTCTCTGAAATTGAATTTGGCCCTTGGGTGGAAAGAGATTTGGGTCTCAAGATAAACATACGAGTTGCTTACCCACAAGCTGATACACAAATATTGACATGTTGAACTGCAGGTGGAAGAAAAGCAACGAATTCAGACACTTCACACACACACGCGAGCGCACACACAACCCAAGTATCACTGCTATGAAATTGGAGGTTCTTACCAAAAGAGAGCTGCAGCAACAGAAAGATAGCCAACAATTTGGTGACCTCCATGGTGGCAGAGCTGCCTAGTGTAGTTTCTGAAGTGGCAGACAAGTTGAGTGATTAAGTAAATGCAGTGTACATTTTTTTTGGCTCAGCCTCTTAATTCCTGTTTTATTTTCACCCCAAGGTCAGACCACAGGTGTCCTGTAGGTGCCAAGTTCTCACCCTTCCACACCTGGTTTAACCAGGTAGCCGTGCGGAGAGAGAAAACACGGATGGATATGAAGCTACGCAGCCAGAGGAAGAGGGCTGGCCCCAAATGTAAACAGAAGCAGAGCCAGTTATCTTCTAGAAGAAGGAAGTAGGGTGGTTTGTGGTTTTGCGGCCAAACAGCGTGACTAGTGGTATCTCCATTCCTTGGTCTGCCCTTGAAGAATATTTGCAAAGTTCTCTTGCTGTACAATGAGAGTCTGATGCAGAAGACTTAAGGAAAAACTTACCCTTCAAGGGTAAGTTTTCACAGAAACAAGAGGTGGAAAAGGTATAGCATAGAGTGAGCAAGTTGGAAGAAGACCTTTTGAAATCATTGATGTAGTACATACCAAAGTGAACAGGAAATGTTTGACTCTGGTGATGACCTGAATTTTGAGCGTGTAAACCCATAAGGTACACTCTCTCAGACTCAGAGGAAGGCAATGACAAACCTCCTCTGAATAAATTTTGCCAAGAAAATCCTATGATGGGGTCACTATAGATTGGAGGCAACTTGGAAGAACGAAGCAACATCAAGAGCCAGTGTGGTGCAGTGGTTTGAATGTTGTATTCTAGGATACCAGGCTCAAATCCCTCCTTGGCCACAGAAACTTAACTGGCTGACCATGGGGAAGTCACACTCTCTCAGCCTCAGAGAAGGCTGTGGCAAACTCCCTCTGAACAAATGTTACCAAGGAAACTCAAGATAGGGTCACCGTAAGTTGGAAACAACTTAAGACACACAAGAACAGCAAAAGTATCATCATCAACAACAGCAACATTAACCCAAATTCATTTAGGTCCCGAGGAATCACAGTGCCAACAAAAGGAGAGGTTTCTCTGGTGGAAAACAAAAAAGCAGAGCAGTCCAAATATGTTCCGACAAGAAATTTACCAGCAAAAGTTGTCTTTGCAGCTGCATATCAACTTCTGGATGCTGCAAAGACTTTTGCCTGCAAAATACCATGTATTCTTTCTGTTCTGTTCTCAGCACTGCATTCCTTAAATATTTGGCTGAGGCTGCACTCTAATGTGCTCTTATTGTATATCTAAGCCAGAGCGTGAAGATGGCTGGCAGGTATCAAAGGAGAGCATTAATCAGTGTGAAGGACTTTTTCTGTTCCCAGTGACAATGGATTATCATAAGTTTTTCACAGACCAGCTCTGTGAACAGACAGATTCAATGATACAATTTGGTAGATTTTATAGCATTCAAGCCCAAGAGAGATTGTGTCTGTTAGAAACCCATTGTGGAAAATCTAGCACATTACATCCTCCATTATCAATTGTATCTTGGTATTAGCAAATGCTGTTTAGATCCCTTTCTAAAGATAACGAGAACTGGGGTGCATATATGAAACTGGGCTTTTTGTTGCAAGCAACTAACTGCCAGTACGATATCGGGAGGACTAATGTTTTTTTCTGTATGTGTGGATTCTGTTTCTGTAAATTGCCAAGGAGATCTGTAAGCAGTAAGAAATGCACTCTCGCATAATATTTCAAAGTTATTTCCCAACCGTTAGTAATCTTGTGTGTTTTATAAGCAATATATGTGTATACAAAAATCAGTTAACTAATTTTAACAGTCAATTCATTCTGAACACTGAACAACTAAATTTTTATGTAAACCTTGCTATCTGATTCTAATCTGCTTTGGCCAAGGGACTAACGAAATGAACATTATTCTATTCTGTGCCTAAACCTGGCTTTTTGTATTCGTGTGGTCATGATACAAGATTAAAACTGAGTTCTCAGGAAAACATGCTGATAATGTGGAATGCTAGCTTCCAGCAATTGTATTGCGTTCATATAAGAGAAAAGGATCTAGGAGTCTTAGTAGACCACAAGCAGAACACGAGTCAGCAGCGTGATGAGGCAGTTAAGAAAGGCAATGTGATTCTGGGCTGCATCGACAGGAGTATAGTGTCTAGATCGAGGGAAGTGATAGTACCACTCTATTCTGCTTTAGTCAGTCCCTTACTTAGAATACTGTGTCCAGTTCTGAGCACCACAGTTCAGGAAGGATATTGAGAAGCTGGCATGTGTCCAAAGGAGGTGGACGATATGGTAGAAGGCCTGGAAACCGTGCCCTATGAGAAATGAGTTAGGGAGCTTGATATATTTAGCCTGGAGAAGAGAAGGTTAAGAGGTGACATATTTGAGGAGATACAATATAGAGGATGGAGCAAGCCTGTTTTCTGCTGCTCCAGAGACTAGGACATGGAGCAATGGCTTCAAAGTACAGGAAAAGAGATTCCACCTAAACATTAGGAAGAACTTCCAGATGATAAGAACAATTCAACAGTGGAATACACTGGCATACAGTGTGGTGGAATCTCCCCCTTCAGAGGTTTTTAAACAGAGGTCGGATGGCTATCTGTTGGGAATGCTTTGGTGGTATATTTCTGCATGGCAGGGGGTTGGGCTCAATGGGCCTTGTGGTCTCTTCCAACTCTATGTTTCTGTGAAAAGCATAATTGCCATAACAATGATGGTTTTTGTGTGCCTGTCATATAATTTGGTGCATTTTTCCATCTGGAAAGATGAATTCTACTTCCCCCTCCCCTGTCCCTGAGTCCTCTAATGATTCATATGCTGGGTTTAAAATCCAGCAATTATTTTTGCTTCTTCTGGCCCTAGGTTAGAATGTCTCTCAGGTTAAAAAAATAAAAAGGTATCCAACATTCTTACTGAGTTAAAATATGATTTGTTAGGTGTTTTTCTTTTCTTTTTTTAAAAAACAGACTGTTGGTTTTTAATTTGAAACTTAACAATGCAAGGAGGTACGGGAGAGAGGTGTTGGCAGACCACTGGACCTAAAGTCATATACTGCCTAAAGTCATATACTGTCATACACGTTTCACTCAATATTTTGGGATGTTTGATGCTGCCTAAAGGGTTTCTATTTGCCTTAGGCAGAGAGGTAAGCCTGGAAGATTGACAGCACCAGTGGAAATGTATAAAAATAGGGACAGCATCTGACTGTTTCAGATATTATGATTTTCTGGTTACATATAAAGAATATGACTTAGCAATATAAACTAATCAGCTAGCACTCCGGTTCAGTGCCTTGCAGCTGATGTCCTTCAGTCAGCAGATAAATAAGTATGAGAGCTTGCAAGCAACTAATTACAGCTAACTTGTCACCTATAATAAATCCATTCTTCTGACAAGTAAGGTACATTATATTAATGGAAGGTAAGGTATGTTACATACTGTAATGTAAGATACCTTACAATGCAGCATGTAATGCAACTGCAATATTACATTGGAGCAATAACATAGCAAGGGAGGAAGTCATATCTTCTGGGGTGCTGCTGTGAATTTTAGTCACTTTTACATGTGGATGGGGTCTCACCAAGTGGCGAAGAAGGGATATTATTTGGTTCAAGTGCTGGCTTGCGCTGTACCTTATGCTTTGGTGGGGGTGCTGAGTTATTAATAATGTAGGATACTAGCTCAGAAGGACCCTGATCTGTAACCTAAGGTTAATATAAGTAGGAACAAGAAAGTAAGGAGAGAAATCAAAAGCACTGGCTGGTGGGTATAGGGCTAAACTGCAGGAAGAATGTGATGCTACTGTTTCACATGATCTGAGAATGACAGTGGCTGGTAAATAAGAAGAAATAAGAATGGAGAAAAAGTGGTCAAGTAGTAGATAATGATTGAACTCCACATTATGATCAACATACCCTTTGAAAACCATGTTTAACTGGCAGCACATATTTGGAAGGCTGTGAGATTCTGATCAATAATGTGCTCTGGTCATTTGCTTTGGACTTTGCTCCAGTTTTCCATTCCTTCCCTTGACTGCCGGTGGAACCCAGAGGTACTAAAGCTTAGAGTAAATAGCACCCTGGGAGCTAATAGTGGTGTAGGAACCTATCCCTATTCTTTCCATGTATTTCCGTCTCTGGTAGCGAGGGTTCTGTTAAAGAAGTAATCCTCAGGAACCCATGTACTTTGTTACTTGACATACACCTGTACAAAAAGCCACCAGGAGACCAGGGTTCGAATCCTCACTCAGGCATGTATGCAAGTCATGGTCTTTCAGCCTCAGGAGAAGGCAAAGGCAACCCTCTCTGAACAAATCTTACCAAGAAAACAGCAAGATAGGTTTACTTTAGGGCAGGGGTGTCAAATTCAATTTCATCTTGGCTTCATCAGCAGTACGGTTGCCCTCAAAGGGTCAGATGTATCAGTAAGACTATATAAATGTATCTATTCTTTTATCATATTAAATAATTGCCTCTGCATTTGATCATTACAGGTTTTAGTAATAACTAGCTCTGAAACTAGAAGTCTAGGAAAAATAATGGGAAGCAGATATTCAAGTGTACAACTATTGTACAATTTATTGAAAAATGAGTTTTGGAAACAGAAAGTTACTTTTTTAATCATCAGACAAATACTACCAAGCACTGTTTATTACATTAACTTTGTTTAACTTTTTGGTCCCAGTTGAGGCCCTAGGTGAGCCTCTTTCTATCCCCCCCGACCCTCTCTGTGCCTCTTTCTGCCCCCTCCTCCCCGGTGGCTCTTTCTGTCCCCCTGCCTCTGTCTGTACCTGGTGAGCCTGATCTCCACACTGCAGGCCCCCTGCTGCCGGTATTCTGAAGAGAGGTCCAGCAGCCAGGACTCGCAATCTACTTCTACTTCTGACTACTCCTCTGTCCAGCTCTTGCGAGCTACATGGAATGTTGCCATGGTAACCTGTGGCAACACTCTGATGGCTAGACTGGGACAGAGGAGCAGTCAGAAGTAGAAGTAGGTTGCGAGTGCTGGCTGCTGGGCCTCTCTTCAGAATACTGGCAGCCAGGGGTCTGCAATATGGGGATCGGGTTTGCCGGCGGGGGGGGGGAGTGCCACAGATGCAGGAGAGGAGCGAGGGCCACACGAAATGGCCTGGTAATGTAGTTTTGCCCTGAGGTCAGACTTCAAGCTGTGTTAGACACCTGTGATCAGATGTCCCAGTACAAAGAGTCTGTCCCCTAAAAGCAGTTGCACCTCTGGCACATATAATTGGATTGAAGTAGTGATGCTGATAAAGGAGAAAACAGCAAAAGACTTGGACCGATCACACAAGAAAGTCAAGGCAGAAAGTGCAAAGGCAGGTTGACAAATGAACATTAAGAAAACAAAAATAATGACCACAGATGATTTACATAACCTTAAAGTAGATGACGAAGACATTGAAATAGTTCTTGATTTTCCATACCTCAGCTCAGTCATTAGTCAGAATGGATACTGCAGTCAAGAAATCAGCAGAAGACTAGGACTTGGAAGGGAAACTCTGAAGGAACTAGGCAAGATCCTCAAGTGTCAAGGTATACTAAGATATACACTGAATACTAAGCTGGGAATGCCCATGCCGTTGTATTTCCAAGTTCTATGTATGGTTGTGAAAGCTGGACAGTGAAGAAAGCTGATAGTAAGAAAATCAACTCTTTTGAAATGTGGTGTTCTATGAAATGAGAAGAGTTCTATGGATACCTTGCACTGCTAAAAAGAGAAATAAATGGGCCTGAATGAATGAATTTAACAGGGAATTAGAGAAATTCGTTAGAATCCCAACCATCCTGACTAGCACACTTAATTAAGTAGCTATTACAGAATTCCAGCCAGTATACTTAACTTGGTTACTTCTCTTGGCCTGACCCTCCAATACCTAATGGAGATGCCATTCAAAAATGTTCCAATTGCTGGCAGCTGATGCTCAGTAAAGTAGACTGGCTGGGGGAATAACAATTGTGTCAATAGTGCCAAAATTGTGATTAAGTAGCTATCATAAATACAAAACAGTTGTGGTTGTTTTTCTTGTCGGGAATAACTGAAATATCAGTTCACTCTTGTTTTCCAGGTATATAAACATAGAGCTGAGATTGGCCCATGTATCAGGTTGGGAAGGAGTCTCTCTCTCTCTCTCTCTCTCTCCCCCTCCCTCCCTCCCTCCCCCCTCTCTCCCCCCGCTCCCTCCCTCCTGCCAAATTACTCTTGGTCAAGAGGGAACATCTTCTCAGCCCCTGCTGCAGCTTCGCTGCAACAGTAATCTGATCAAATGAATAAAACTTCACTGAAACATCAGAATTTTTATAGAGCTTCCAAAGGGAGAGAAAATGCACATAAGTTGCTTATCATAAACAAGGGGAACAGAGAACAAATCATTCTAACACTCTTTCTGTAAACAAATGCATGTTCTCAGTGAATTGTCTTGTTGTTTTTCACATAGTTCTAGCAAGAAGACAGAGTGGAATGTTTAGGATTGCTTAGGAAACCAGAAACAAAACACTAATTCCTTGGAAAACTTTTAACTTCCAACAGCATGCCTTCAAGTCATTTCCAATTTATGGCATCCCTAAGGTGAGCCTATCATGGAGTTTCTGGGGGCTGAGAGTATGTGATGCTCCCAAGGTTACCTAGTGGGTTTCCATGGCCAAGTGTGGAACTGAACTCTGTTTTCCAGCATCATAGATCAGTTGTCAAGAACTGCTACTTTGTGTTGCTGAAGAAAACACACATCTAATTTCTTTGTTTATTGGAAACACAATAGGCTAGTAAAACAAATGTTGCTGGAGTTAATACCTTGCTTCAGCTACTTTGTTATATAGTAAAACACAATAATCCATCAGCATCTATTCCTGATGCCTGTTGGCAGTTCTTCCAGGTTTACACTCCCTTTCCTAATTGCTAAATTGCTTTTCTTTTGTTAAAATAACTCCTGTCTACAGTTATTTTGATCTTTAGAATTTCCTCCTTAGTCTTTGACATTCTAATTTCAGCCTCCATCATTGTATCCTCCAACTTATCCTTGTAAATCACCCTCTGATTGCTTATCATCTAAGCACAACAACCAAATGTTATTTACCTAAGCTGGTTAAATGCTATTTATTGTCCCAGTCAATAAACAATACTGAGCATTTGGGACTTCCAACCAAGATGTCGGAGCAGCTGGTAGCCAGAACAGCTGGTTCAGGACTACTGCTGCGAATCTGTAGGGAAAACATCTCCCAGGGACCTTGTGTCCCCACTGAAAGTCACCCCCTTAGTAGGTAGGGGGTGCAGAGCAGCTCACGAAGTCCCCGATCGTCCCAGCGCCAGCAGAGAGGTAGGGGAGACACCGAAGTGAATGGGACAGAGGACGGAGCCGACGCTGCAGATTCGCGGCCAGGAAATCTGACTAGTGCCGGCGAAAAACCTTTTTTAAAAGAAGAGGGTTTGAAGACGCAAGTATCCAGTTTGAAGCTGTGAATCGAAGAGAAGAAGTTTGAAGCTTAAAGACTGAAATATAAAGAGTGATCCCTACCCAGGATGGAGAAGCATTGGAGATGACAGTGGAGTCCAGAGGTGCCGAGGCACAGAGCCGACTCAAGAGAGCAATGGAGGATGCAGCCGGTTTTGGTGATTTTGTTGTTCAAATCTTTTTATTCAAAATTCACAAATCAAAATTCAAGCAGATTCTAAATTCCAAATTCCAAATCCAAAATTCAAAGTTTACTTTCTAATTCTCATCACAAATATCCTCAACCTCATCATATACAACAAATATATTCAGAACTTAACCACAGACTCACCAAAAATCTCAAAATTTTCCAGAAAGCTGTACATAATGTTCCTAATAAATATACATCCAAATCTGTGGTTCTTCAACTTCCTATATTCCATAAAACATACGTAAAATATACATCCAAATATGTGATTGTCACTCCTATTCTTTTCTAAATCTCTCTTCATCGGTAAACTTAATTACCCAAGCCACTTTAATCTTCCATCTTTTTTTCCCCTAAAATAAAAACTCTTCCCTTATTTTCTTTTCCTTATGCTAGTTGGTTATTCCTTAGTTGTTGCCATCCAACAATAATTTAAAAACTATATTTCTTTTCAATTTACTCCACTTGCTTCCAATGTTATCAATTTTGCTTTGTCATTCCTATTCTCCTCCCATGGTCTTCCATGTCTCTTTATTATTTTCCTTTTATTCGAGTGGTCTTTTTTCCTTAGTAAAATGTCTTCTAATAAATTCTAGTAGTTTTTTCTTGTTATTCTTACTCCTTTTTCTCCATTAAATTCTTCTTATTATTTTTTCTAATCGCACACCTTGTTCTATATTCTATATCTTTAGTCCATACAACTTAACCATTCCTCCAATTTCTAATCATAATTATTGATTATAAACATCTCCTACTCCTTTATTCCTCTTGTAGCCAATTTCCCCCACCTAGTTTCAAATATGGGAACCATCAGTTCCCAGTCTTCATTGATTTTCTCCACTGGGTTTTGAGATAACATTGTTGTTAATTTATCCATTTCTATTATTTCATATAATTTTAATAGCCATTCTTCCTCTTCTGGAATTCCCTCTTGTTTCCATTTACTTGCATAACTCATTCTCGCTGCCACTGTCATATGTGTTAATAACACATATGAGGTTTTTTTTTAAATGATCCTATTCGATCGTACATGTCTAACAAGTATATTTCTGGGTACATCGGAAATTCCCTTTGTAGAATTTTTGTTATATTATTATGTATTTGTATCCAGAACTTTTGAGCTTTTGTACACGTCCACCATAAATGGAAAAGGGTTCCTTTCTGCTCACATTTCCAACATCTGGTTTTATCTGTTTTAGTCATTTTTGCTATTTGCACTGGGGTATAATACCACCTATAAAAGATTTTATAGTAGTTTTCTTTTAAGGTTACACTCTTCAGTATTCTAGTTGTTATTTTCCAGGAATTTTCCCAACTTTCAAGTTGTATTGGTCTTCCTATATTCTGCGACCTTTTTATCATATTCTCCTTAATAGTTTCTTTTTCTAGTTCTAGATTGAGCAGAATTTTATATGATTTTGCTATCAAGTGTTCAACTCCTGGTTTGAATAATTTATCAAGTTCATTCTCCTTACTTTCTATTCCTACTGTTATTTGATCAAACTTAAATTTCTCCGCAAGTTGTCTATGCAATAACCAATGGGTGGAAAGTCCGCTATTTATTAATTCTTCTTTTGTTTTCAATTGAATCTCTTCCCCCTGGATCTTCACTATGTCTTTATATGCAATCACTTATTTAATTGCAGTTTCTCTCTCTTATAGAAGGCTTCATGTGGAGATACCCAAAGTGGTAACTTTAGATATATTTTCTTTTTGTACTCCAACCATACTCTTAATATAGATTTCCTAATGAAATGGTTATTAAATTCTCTGGTTATTTTCGCCTTCTCATACCATAAGTATGAGTGCCATCCAAAGGGCAAATCTGCCCCTTCTAAGGTTAATAACCTTTCATCTTCCAGCTTAATCCAAGTGGTCACCCATTCTATACAGCACACATGATAATATAGCTTTAGATCTGGTGTTCCTAGACCTCCCTTTTCCTTAACTTCCTTTAAACTGCTCCACTTTATTTGGGGTTGTCTACCATTCCAAATACATTTGGAAAGGTCGCTTCTCCACTGATTAAAGACCACATCGGTAGTTATAATAGGGAGATTTTGAAATAAGAAGATCATTCTTGGAAAAATGCTCATCTTTAATACTGCAATTCTACCCAATAAAGATATATCTAAAGTTGTCCATCTTTTCAGGTCATCCTTCACCATCTGCCGTACTTTCTTATAATTGTTAACGTATAGATCAGCATTGTTTTTAGTCATACTAATTCCCAAATATTTTATTTTCTTAGCTATTTTAAATTGAGATTCCCTTTCCAATTCCATTTCCTCTTGCTTACTCATATTCTTCATTAATATAGATGTTTTTTCTGGATTTATTTTAAAATCCAACGCTTTTCCATATTCTTGTAAAATCCTTTTTAATCTCATTATGCTTTGACTTGGATTGTCTAAGAGAATTACCAAATCATCTGCGAATGCCCTGAGTTTAAACAACTGGTTTCTTATTTGTATTCCTTTTGTTTCAGAGTCCTGTCTTATTCGCATATTTAAAATTTCAATCATTATTAGAAAAATCAAAGGTGACAGCGGACATCCCTGTCTCGTCCCTTTTCTAATCTCAATTTTGGATGTTTTTTCTCCATTTATTACTATATTTGCCAATCGATCTTTGTATACCATATTTGTCCAATTTACAAATTTATCCCCTATATTTATCTTTTTAAAAGTTTCTTCTATAAATCTCCACTTGATATTATCGAAGGCTTTCTCCATATCTAGGAATACCATCCCTAATTTCCTCTCGTTATGCTTCTGATAGTACTCTATTATGTTCAAAACAATTCTCATGTTACTTTTAATTGATCTTCTGGGGAGAAAGTTGCTTTGATCTTCACGAATCCATTCCTTTAATACTTTTTTTAATCTTTCCGCCAAGATTATAGCGAATATTTTATAATCTGTATTTAGAAGTGCAATCGGTCTGTAGCTCTTGACATCTAAATGATCCTTATCTTCCTTGGGGATCATGCTAATCATAGCCTCTCCCCAGGAAGCCGGGCGTTCACCATTGTCCAGTTCATTCACAACCTTCTGTAAGAGTCTTACAAGTATGTCCTGGAATGTTTTGTAATATTGGGATGTAAGGCCATCTGGCCCCAGAGCTTTCCCTACTTTGAGTTTTTGGATTGCATTTATCACTTCCATTCTTGTAATTGGTTTATTTAGCTCTATCCTATGGTTCTCATTAATTTGCGGTACTTTTACTTCTTCCAAATATTTCTTAATATTTTTGTCCAAATCTGCATAGTCATCTTCGTCATAAAGTTTCTGACAATATTTGTGAAATATCGATTTTATTTTATCTTGTTGTCTATACCTTTCACTTCCGTCTTTTATTTCCAAAATTGTTCTTTCCTCTCTTTCTTTTTTAAGCTTATATGACAATGATTTTCCAGCTTTATTGGAGTGCTCATAATATTTTTGTTTTATATATTTTAATTTCTTATCCAGTTCTATTGTGTTCTGTATAGTAATTTGCTTTTGCAATACTTTTATTTCATATTTCACCTTTTTATTTTGAGGGTTTTCCTTAAGCTCATCCTCTTTTCTCTTAAGTTCTTCCATAATTTTTTGTTGAGTTTCCTTCCTTCTCTTATTTTTGTAAATTTCTTGCTCAATCAAGATTCCTCTTACCACAGCTTTCCCTGCCTCCCATACTACACTTTCTGGTGTTCCCTCTCCTGTGTTTCCCTTGAAGTAATGCTTTAATTCTACTCTTACCTTATTTACTACTTTTTCATCTCTTAGCAATTCTTCCTTCAGCATCCACCGATATTCTAACTTCCTCTCCTTAAATGTCATCATTACTGGGCTGTGATCCGAGAATACCCTAGGTAAGATTTCCATCTTTTTGATATTTTTGGCTAAAGATTTAGATGCTAAGATCATATCAATCCTGGACCATGTACGTTTCAGAATAATAGGTAAATTCTTGAGTATTCCCGTAAAGATATCTCCATACATCTAAAAGAACAGACTTTTCCATCAGATTAAAAAAGGATTTCGGTAATTTCCTTTGTACAGCTTTCTTTTCTGTTTTCCTATCCGTATCAGGGTTTATTACCCCATTCCAATCCCCCATTATCACGATTTCTTGGTAGTCTTGTTCTCCTATTGCTTTCTGTAATTTATCAAAATACCCAGACTTATTCTGTTGAGGTCCATAAAACCCTATACATAGAATTTTCCTTTGCCTTATTTCCACTTCTACCCCTACAAACATCCTCCCTTCATCTTTGAAAACTTCCTTTGACTGGTATTTGTTATTTATATAGATTGTCACACCTTTTTTCTTTTTATTACATACAGAGGAAAACTCCTATCCTAATTTATTATTTTTTAAATATTTAACATCCTTATCTCTTATATGTGTTTCCTGAAAACATATCACATCCGCTTTCAACTTTCCTAAATAATGAAATATTCTCTTCCTTTTAATTGGTGCATTCAAACCTCGAACATTCCAAGAGAGGATTTTCATATTTTCCCTTTTTTACCTTAACCTGTTTTAACTTTTTTACCTTAACCTTAACCTGTTTCTTGTTCTATCTCTATATCTATTTCCTCATCTTCCTCTTCTTCTTCTTCCTCCTTTCCTTCGTCTTGGATATCCTCATCCTCTTCTACCGTTCCTGTCGATTCCCTATAATATAAGTCCTTCTCAAATAACTTCCTTTCCCGGTCTCTAATCTCTTCCAAATTCTTCTCTTGTTTTATCCTTTCTGAGTCTCCTTCTTGCCCTAAATCTTTAACACCTTCAGTTCTCTTTTCTGAAGTTTTTGAAGTTTTTCTTTCATCCTTTCCTATATCTTTACTTTGTCCTACTATATTTTCCCTTTCTAATTTGCTCAGTTCCTCTTTGTATCTTTTCACAAAATCCTGTACTTTATGTATGGAATTTAATACATGTCTCCTCTGCAAAAATGTAAAAGTTACTCCTTCACCTTTACACCATCTATATTTAATTCCATACCTCTTTAATAACTGTATCAGAAAATTATATTCCTTCCTCTTTTTTAGTATCTGGGAGGGCACATCTTTAAAGATATGCAATTATTTTCCTTCTATCACTAATTTATTTACGTAACTTTCCTGTAATACCAACTCCTTTACCCTTTCCCTAAGAAAATAAACAACAATATCTCTAGGGACTTTTCTTTTCTTCACTATAAAGGACTTTATTCTAAAAATCTTATCTATTTTCAAGTCCAGTTGCTCTGTACTCCATTCAATATATTGTGCTAAATTAGGGATTATCCGATTACACAAATCCTCTCCTTCTTCCAATCCTCTGATTTTTAAACATTTATCCCTAATTTTAACCTCTGTATTCATGGCCTGCACTTCTACTCACTCTATCTGTTTTCTTAATTCTGGTGTCTCTTTTTCTAACTTAATTGTTCTTTCCTCCATACTGTCCATTTTTTTATTTATCATTTGTATGTTATATTCTTCATTTTTTTACCTATATTTTGCATTTCTTATCTCACTTCTCTCATATCAAAGGATACCTTTTGCAATTCTTTCTTGAAATCTTCTCTTAATTTCCTGATCTCCTCTAATATCTTATTCCCAAACTCCAAAAATTTAGATTGTTCTTCTATAGAGGCTCTTCTTTGTCGCTGTGTTGATACCGCCTTTCTCGTCCCAGAAGCCATCTCTATAGCTATCTTTACAAATTGTTTACTTTACAAATTGTTTACTACCAATAATATTTACTGATTTTTGGTTTATGAATCAAATTATAACACTATTTTAATCTTTCCTCCACACCCTCTATTCCCTTATTTCAGATGTTCACCAGTATATTGCTTTCTATGACCTTTATAATAATTACCTATTATTTATATTATCTTAATTAATTACTTTACTTTATTACATATAATTCATTAATTTCTTACAATCCTCCAAATTCCATACAATCTCCCAAAAAAGAATTTACAATCAGTTTGTAAATAAATTCAGTACCATTCAATTCCTTATCTGTTCTTTGTTCACCTTAAAGACAATATTCTATATCAGTTTCATTTAATCAGTTCCCTCTAATAAATCTTTTTATTCCATATTAAGTTCATACTAATTACCTCCTTTTCTAATCAAAATTCAACAGTAATCCTCCTCATAAATATCGTATAACCACGTACTGTATTTGAATTATAGTTTATATTCAATTTATATTCATTACATACAGTTAATTAATCAATCCTATTCTTCTGAAGTCAAAATTAGATAGTTAATCAACCAGTACTTATAACCAACCAGTACTTATATCAATTACATCCAGTTAATATATGCTCTAAATCAACACATAGAAGCTAAATATTCCTTTCCAAAAGTGTATTTCAAAATCCAAATCAGACAAACTGCACGTCCCACTAAGTCTGACGTTTCTCACTGTTTATCTTCCTTCTCCTTGGCCTTCGTTCTTTCTTTCTTTTCCTTCTTCTTTCTTTCTTTCTTTCTTTCTTTCTTTCTTTCTTTCTTTCTTTTGTTATTTCCTTCCACCTCTTCTACTTGTGAATGCTTACCATTTCAGGAATTCCCAGCCTCGATTTACCATAGTCCTATTTCCCCATTTCACTCTCTCTTATATATCCTCATTTCGTTCTAAAGTTCTCTATTTATTCACCTTAAACTCGTGCCCGTTCTTCTCAGTTCTCAATTCTTTTACTACTACGTTCTTAACCTTCTCCTCTTATTCTTTTATTTCCTCTTAACTTTTGTGTGGGGGTGCTAAAGACTTTTCCTTTGCTCCTTTTCCTTTGCTTCCCCTTCAACACGCTCTTTTGACATGCTCTCTAGCAAATACTTTCCTTAGCTTCTTCTCTAGAACATTATTCCTCTTAATATCTTAATATTTCTTTGTATTCTCCAACACTCTCGCAACCTTAACTTTTATTACATTCATAGGAGGCATGCAGTAACCAAATTTATGCATTCTAAGTTCTTACATACGTACATTTTCCCTGGCTGCTTGCTACTCCTCCTTCACCTGTCTGTTTGCTTAGCCTAGGACCTTGAGAGGTTCCACTTCTGTATATTCCTTTTCCGGGGATTTTTGTTTCCCCTTAAAGGGTCCTCGTCTCTCAAAATAATTCTGCAGAGCTGGACTTGTGTTGGTTATTTTAACCAACTACGTATAGGGAACTAAATAAGCCCCAGAAAAAAGAAGCCAAATTTACTTCCTCCCTTCTTCTTTCTTCCTCCAAACTTTTAAAAAGTGGTGGTTAGGATTCTTCTCCGCAGGAGCCCTTCAGAGGTAATGGCAGCACACCGGACCCTTCCCTGCATTTTCACGGTCTCGAATTTGGTGTTTATTTTTGGACCTGAACACAGGGTTTCAGGTCCTCCGCTTGTGCCTCCAAACCCTCTTTTCCAAGGGGATATTTCTCCCACTGTTTTCCCCAGAACAGTGGGTTCCCAACCTCTTGGGGGATCGTCTCCTCACCAGCTCTCGTGAGTGAAGACCGTTCTCCTCACCGCAGCCACCAGAAGTCGGCCGGTTTTGGTGATTTTGGTGAACAGTGTGATTTTCTTTTTCCCCTCGATTGTTGAAAAATGATCCCCCTGATTCTTTAAAAATGAACCCTCTTTTTAAAACTAATATTGTTTACATACAATTAATACGTGGAGTTTAACTTAAATAGACATACTGTGGAAAGGGGGAAAGGGAAAATGGAAGAGAACAACCACACCATAGAGGGAGAAGACATAACAGAGATATAAACAGAGGACATAACAGAAGTTTTGAGATTAAGGGGAGGGAAAAATGATGAAAGCTGTGTCTCTATATCTCTTTACTTTTTGAACTGCAATGGATTAGCCTCTAGAAGAGAGGTGAAGACTATAAAAAGGTTAAAAGTAAAAGTTGGCTAGAGACATTAAATGACATCTAAAATGGATTAGCCTCAGGAAGAGAGGTGAAAAATATTAAGGTATTATCTACTGTGACTATAGCCTTGATTGGAACCTGTTTTGCAGTCAGACAATACAGCATAACCGATAATAAGGACTTAGAATATATCTATATTACCGAAAATGCTTTAACTCTTGACTTTGAGTTTGTCTTGATTTGTTTTGGCTTTTAAAATGGTTTCTAAATTGGATTAGCCTCAGGAAGAGAGGTGATGCAAACAAAAGGAAACTGTGGGATTTTGGCTGAGTTATACTGGAGAAGTTAAAGCGGAGAGCTTATAACTGGTGACTGAGTATGGAATTAACTGACAGCCTGGTCCCTGATTGTTAAATGGATTAGCTTCAAGAAGAGAGGTGAAGATTTTAAAGGGTAAACATAAAAGGAAGAGATTTGAACTCTGAAGAAATTAGGGTGGACAGCAAGAAGGAAAGAAAATGGACATGAAATGTTTAAAAATATGAATTGAACTGAATTGAAATATGAACTGAAATTTATAATGAATTAATTGTTGGACATATTTTAAAAATAATAGAATAGTAAAGTTAACCTTAAATTTCTTTCTTTTTTACTGTAGTAAAAGATAAGTAATAATTGAAATAGACTGATAGAAAGTTAAGATTTTGTACTAGGTGAGTTATATATTGTGGACTTTGTATTGAACTTTATCTTAGATTTATATTGAAATAGTATACTTTCAAAAATAAGAGTTTTAAATGTTATTTTGATTATTTATTATTTGATTAGAGATTTGATAAGGGTTATGTAGAAAAAAACAGCAACAGTGAGTTAAGATATGGCTACAGGTCAAAAGAAGACAACACAGACACAAATCCAACCACAAATTCTAGAAAGGAGAGGATCCACGAGCTCTAAAACAATGGAGATGAACAGGCCATTTGAAGAATTTCAAAAAATGAGAAATGATATGATAGAAGAATTAAAGGCAATGAGGACAGAGATAAGAATGACGAGGACAGAAATAAAACAAGACTTGAAAAAGGAAGTAGAAAACCTGAATCAGAGCTTGCAAAAACTTACAACAGATTTATCAACAATGGATCAAAAAGTGGAAGATATTTGAGAAAAAAGTCAAAAACTGGAAAATCAGGTGGAATAGATGAAGAAAGAACAGCAAAAAGATGAAGAAACTATAATGCGACTGGAAATACATCAACAAAGCAGAAGTTTGAAACTGAGGGGGCTACCTGAACAGAAAGAGGAAAATTCAAACCAAAGAGTAACAGATATTCTAGCACCATACATAGGCCAAAGAAGAGCAAGATTTGACCATGAAATGGATAAGGCCTTCAGAATTGAATCAGTTATGGCTAAACAGAGAGATCTACCCTGAGACATAGTGGTATATTTTACCAGGGAAAAGACACAGGACCTGATCATGGAGCAAAACTATAAAGAAAAATTAATAGTGGATGAGAATGAAATTAAAATTGTTAAGGGTATACTGCCAAGTGTCATGACAAGCAGAAGAGAGTATGCGTTCCTGGTAAAAAATCTTCAATCTAAGGAAATAAAATACAGATGGGAGATACCAGAAGGTCATTCCTTTTTCTTTGAGGAGAAAAGGAAGATAAGCTCCGTTCAGCAAGCAATACAATTTCAAGAGAATTATCTGAAAACTGGATCTAAAGCAACAAGGACTGAAGACAAGAAATTGGATCAAACAGTGGAATGTACACAGATGGGAATGGCAGTGGCAGATGAAACGAGTCCAACGTCTGAAGAAGAGTCTGAACTGGCAGAACTAGAAGAGAAAAAGAAGAAAGAGAAGTAAAGACAGCAAAAAAATAAATATGAAGATAATAACATGGAATGTATGAGAAATTAATTCACAGGCAAAAAGATGACAGATTTTTCATCACTTGGAAAGATTAAGACCTCAAATCATGATTTTATTAGAGACCCATATAAAGAAAAATCAAGAAAAATATTTATGCAATTCCAAATTAGGACAATGTTTTACTTCGCTATATGAGAAGAAAAAAAAAGGGGGGGTTACAATTTATATTGATAAAGATATTCCAGCAAAACAAATTTTGGAAGATGAAGAAGGAAGAATACTGGGAGTTGAAATTTTGAAAAATGGTTAAAAAATCCTTTTAGTTGGAGTTTATACCCCAAATGAAAACAAAAGAAAATTTTACAAGGAATTGTGAGAAAAAAATATCAGAATATGAGTATGAAGATTGGATTCTGGTGGGAGACTGGAATGGAGTTATGGATGTTAAATTGGACAAAATAACCTCTTGGAGTAAAGAAGATCAAGAAAAGAGAGGTAAATTGTCAAAGATTTTTTTTGAGATGTGTGAAGAATTATCTGTCTCAGATATATGGAGAATTTTTCATACAAATGTAAAAGATTTCACTTTCTTTTCAGAAGTACATCAATCTTGGTCTCAAATAGATATGATCTTTACCTCCAAACATTTGCTATCAGAGACAAGAAAGATAGAAATACTATCTAAGATCATCTCAGACCAGCAACCAGTGATGTTGCAAATGCAGGAGAAGGCAAAACAGTTTCAATGGCGATTAAATGATCGTTTACTAAATGATGACGAGATAACACAGCAAGTGAAAGAAGTATTAAAAAATTATTTTAAGGGAAATATAAAAGAAGACATGAAGATCAAGACAATCTGGGATGCATCTAAGGCAGTAATGAGAGGATTTTTCATACAACAATGACAAATTCAGAATAAAAAAAGGCAGGAGAAACACCAAGGGCTGATGATTAAACTTCAAGCGAAAGAAAAGGAATTTAGGGAAAACCCACTGAAGAAATCATTACAACTGGAGATTAAGAAAATACAAAAAGAGATAGCGATGATTACAACTGAGGAAATAGAAAAAAAGATGAAACAGATGCAACTGACTCAATTCGAACAAGCTAATAAAATTGGGTTAGCGTATAAACTTAAGAAGAGGAGAGAGAGGAATATAGTTGTTGAACTGAAAAGTGGAAAGAAGCTGATTACTCAACATGAAAAGATAAAGCAGAAATTTGAAGAATATTTTGGAAAATTATTTTATGAAACAAAATCTCTTCATCGAAATGAGAAAAACCTGTCGGAATGTCTTCAAAAGGTTAAGATTCCCAAAATATCATTGAAAATACAGGAACAGCTAAATAAATCAATAACACTTACTGAAATAGAAGAGGCTATAAAGGATTTGAAAGTGGATAAGGCACCAGGACCGGACGGATTCACCGCGCTATATTATAAAAGGTTTACAAAAGAACTGATTCAGCCACTTCAAGCAACTTTAAAGGAAATAGAGAAATATGGTAAACTGGAATCCTGGGGAGAATCTAACATTGTACTGATACCTAAAGAGGGCAAAGATAAAAGAGAAGTTAAAAATTATAGACCAATCTCCTTGCTGAATATAGACTATAAAATATTTGTGACAGTGCTAGCAAAACGATTGAAGCATATATTACAGGACAAGATTCAAGAAGGTCAAACAGGCTTTCTGCCGGGTAGATATATGAAAATAATGTAAGAACATTTTTGGATGTGATTGAATATTATGATAAAAACCCAGGGAAGAAGGCAGCACTTATCTTTTTGAATGCTGAAAAGGCTTTTGATAATGTTTCCTTGGACTTTATGCATCGGGTTTTGAAAGAATATGACCTGGGAGAAGTCTTTTGCAAATGGATTGAGATGATTTGTCAAGACCAATCAGCACGATTAATCATAAATGGAGACAATACGACAAGCTTCATAATAAACAAGGGGGTACCGCAAGGGTACCCATTATCACTATTATTTATAGCTGTATTGGATGTACTGTTGATTACAATAAATGAAGACTTACAGGTAAGAGGTTTAAAATAAAGAAAAAGGAACTGAAATATAAAGCCTTTGCTGATGATGTAATCATATTTTTGGAGGATCCACAAAAATCAGTCCAGGTGTTGATGGAAACTTTACAAAGATATGGACTAATGCAGGCTATAAGATAAATAGAGAAAAGACAATGATGATGACATTAAATATGACAAAAAAAGAACAAGTTGATCTGGAAAGAAGATCTGGATACCAACTAGCTAAGAAAACAAAATATCTAGGAATTATTATAACGAAAAAGAATAAAG
This sequence comes from Cyclura pinguis, assembly GCA_030412105.1. Lineage (NCBI taxonomy): Eukaryota > Metazoa > Chordata > Lepidosauria > Squamata > Iguanidae > Cyclura > Cyclura pinguis. Next base: position 11,359,825 of record CM059606.1, on the reverse strand, counting down.
AATTATTTGATAATAATTATCTGAAGATATGGAAAGAGATTAAAAGTGATATGGAAAAATGAACAAACTTAAATTTATCTCTCCTGGGAAGGATAAATGCTTTTAAAATGTCTTCACTACTACAGCTTACATTCCTTTTCCAGAATTTACCAATAATTCTCTTCCTGAGAGAAGATATTTAAAGAATGTGAAAAGGATTTACAAAAATTTATCTGGCAAGGGGAAAAAAACCAAGAATAAGATTTAAAACATTACAAGATGCAAAAGAGAGAGGAGGATTTGATCTACCATCATTAAAAATCTACTATTATGCATGTTGCTTAGACTCGAGTAAAGACTGGATTCAAGTAGAAAATACAACTATTAAAGAATTGGAAGAAATAAACAGTAGGTTTGGATGGCATGGATATCTATGTTATGAGAGACTAACAGTGAATAAAGAGTTCAAAAATCATTGTATCCTGAAGACATTGTTGAAGGTTTGGCTACAAATAAAGCAAAAATTTTATACAAAACTTCCAGTGCAGACTTCACCACAAGAAGCTTACAAAATTGCCCCAACAAAACAGGGAAATCTACTAACATATCAAGAGTTGTTGAAATGGGAAGGGGATAAGCCTAGAATGTCTACAGCAGAAGAATTAAAGGCTGTAGGATATGAGCTAAATTGGTTCCCATGGAGACAACTCAAAGAGAGATTTAAAATGGATCAAAAATTATATGGATTTGAGAGAAAAGGAAATGAGTTAGATTTATTGATGAAGGGAAACCAAAAGAAGAGAATCTCCAAATTTTAAAAATTATTGTTGAAAAGAGAAATGGAATCAGAAGCTGTTAAAGTGGTTAGGTGGGCACAGAATATGGGATACTCAATTGAATTAGAAACATGGGAGAAAGCATGGAAAATTGATATAAAATTTACACCAAACTTAAATTTAAGAGAAAATTTTTATAAAATGCTGCATAGATGGTACATGACCCCAGAAAGATTACAAAAAATAACTAAAACTGGGAATGTAAAGTGTTGGAAATGTGATGAAAAGATGGGGTCCTTTTTTCATATGTGGTGGACTTGCAGGATAGCAAAAAAATTTTGGAAGGGGATACATGATGAAATTCAAAGAATTTGTAATCTGAATTTTGAAATGAAACCGGAGTTTTACTTGTTAAATATGTTAGGGCAACAAAGGGAGATAAGAAGCCATCAGAAGATATTATTAGATTTAATAACTGCTGCAAGGTTGACATATGTGCCACATTGGAAAGAAAGGAAATATATTGATATAGAAGAATGGAAGTTAAAAGTTCTGGATATGGTAGAGATAGAAAAACTAGCATTTTCTTTGAAGAATAAACCTATCCAGAACTTTGAAAGGGAATGGAGAGGAGTTTTGGATTGGATAAAGATATAAATGTATAAGATATGAATAAAGAAATAATGTAATTGTTCTTTTCTCTGTTAAGCAGAAATTATGTTTGTATGTAATGGAAATAAGCAGATTCAACTGGAAAATTTAAGCTTGGAAGTGGGGAGGGTGTTTTTTTTATTTTCAAAACTAAATTTTCAATAAAGATTTTTTTTTAAAAAAAACAATACTGACCATTTGGTCTCTAAGACTCCGGTTTCTACTAATTCTCAATTATATTCCCACTGTTCCTGTTATACTCAGCATTTCTACATACCTACAGATGCCTCCCCCATTCCACAGATCACTACATGTCTAGGAGAAATAACATGACACCAGTGCTGGCTCTGACAAGACAGTTATAGAAGAGTGAACCTAGGTAAATGTTTTGTGATGATGTTACAAACACACAGCCTCCAGGATCAGAAGCAGCATGTCTGTGAATGCTCATCCTGGAGCCACCGCAAGGAGAGAGGGCTCCATGTTCTGTCAGCTGCTATGGCCATTTTTGCACGGGGGAATTAAAACAGCGCAGCGCGTCCTCCACGGAGGATGTCTGCACCCGGGAGCAGACTAGGTTAGGACTACTTACCAGAGATCCGCAGCTCAGTCTGCTCTGAAACGCCCCCAACTGGTCCTCTAGCACGCTTTTTAAAGACCGGAAAAAAGAGGTTTCTCATTTTTCTGGAGCGCACCATTGCGTACCTGCCCCCTTATGCAGATTCACAGGCTCGCACCAATGCGAGCCTGTGATCTGCGGATGGTGGGCTTTAGGCGTGGCAAGCTTCAGTGGTTGGTCGGGACCCACGACCAACTGGAAGCCGCCATTTTGGAAGCTGGAGCTGTGCAGATCTAAGACCTCGCACTGCTCCACTTCACCCTGGACCAGACCGAGGAGCCAGAAGATCCGGTGAGTAATGGCACAGGGCGATTCCCTAGCCTTGTGCGGAAACGGCCTATGTAATTCATCAGTCCCTGCTTAAAACATGCTGGATGTTGCCCTGGATAGGCCCTTTGTCTGATCTAAAAAGATGCTTCTTAGTTGCAACCCTTCATTGGTTGTAAATCCAGTCCCTGGTCATTTCTGCAGTACACCGTTATAGTGCTATTGTTCCACTTTCAACATCCTATGGAATTCTGGGATTTGCAGTTTAAGGATTAGGCATTTAGAATTCTCAGCTGGAGAGCTTTTCAGCCTCAGTAAACTACAAACCCCAGCATTCCACAGGACGTTGAAAGAGGGATAATAGCACTATAACAGTGTAGTGCGGAAATGTCCCCTGAGTTAGAACATGTGAAGGAGAGAAGAAAGGCAACTTATTTAAATCTGTCAATTTAACAATAATGAAAAAGGCAAGAGGAATTGAGAGATCCTAGCTGAAGGGCAAATCACCTTGGAGATGCATGCTTTCAGGAAAAGCAAAACACACAACCAGTTCTTGCAGCTTGGTGAAAAAAGCAGCACAAAAGTATTTGTCCTCTTCATGTGATGACAATAACCTCAAGTGGGGAGCACCACAGAACTACTGAGTGGGGATCAAAAGCTGCCTGGGGATCAGGGCAATGACTATAACCACAGTTTGAACCCCTGCCTGAGGCCACACTCTCAAACAAAAACTGAAAAACTAGTAACAGTTAGAGTTGAGATTTCCTACAGACCTTCTATAAACGTGTCTTTGTCATTAGAACAGTCATATGGAAAAGATGCTTGGAATGACTATGGAGAATAAGATAACTCTCATTTGCCACTATTGTGGGCCACTGTTTTACATGTAGCCTCCAGAGGAGCAGAGCCTCTGAAGAAGACAATCCTTTTAACCAGGAATTGAGATCCGAGGTGTTATCATCTGAAGACACTTCTGCCATGTTCTCTCTGACCTTAATATAATATTACTTCTTCTACATGCTGCTGGCAGGACAGCTAAAATGATGTGTGATTTATACAGATCCTGCTCGGAGGGCTACTATCAAGATGGGGATCTTGTTCTTGGTGGAGTGTTATCTTTGACTTAGCAAATGGCTCCTGGCAGAAATTATGCAGCTCGTCCTAAGGAGATTTCACCATACAACTTTGATTTAACGTAAGCCTTCCATTTTTTAATAGCTGGTTAGGAAGATAAACCTTCTGAAAGGTGTCGGGAGTGATAGCCAATGTCTAGACTTTGGTGGCTTACTTCTTCTGCCACCAGCTTTCTGTGCTTTTGGCCGGACAGGCCATGGTCTACAGGGTGAAGCTGTGCCTTAACAAACAAGTACCGTCTAAGGAAAGAACTTTTCCCTCTGAAATGCACTGGTACTCATTATTTTAAAAATATATTTACAGATTGGCTTTTTTCTAGTTCTTGTATGCCTCACATTTGAGTTTAGCTGATCAAATGTGACCAAAGGTTTGGAAACCATGCTTAGAGAGCTGGGTATATTTAGCCTGGAGAAGAGAAGGTTAAGAGAGGACATGATAGCTATGTTTAAATATTTGAAGGAATAACATATGGAAGATGGAGCAAGCTTGTTTTCTGTTGCTCCAGAGACTAGGACACTGAGCAATGGCTTCAAGCCTCAGGAAAAGAGATTCTACCTAAATATTATGGAGAATTTCCTGACACTAAGAGCAGTTTGACAATGAAATATACTACCTTGGAGTGTGGTAGAGTCTTCTTTTTTCAGAGGTTTTCAAACAGAAGCTGGATGGCCATCTGTCAGGAATGCTTTGATTCTATATTCCTGCATGGCAGGAGGTTGGACTTGTGGTCTCTCCCAGTTCTATGATTCTGTGAAATGTGCAAGCACCTGGTCCTATGAAACCCTTTCTTCTTGACTTTTCTGGTAGATGGAGCAAATTAGGGTCACTATGAGGAACTTCAGGCTCGTCAGAGAAGGCAGCCCTCTGTTTGATGGTCTCCTGTATTTGAAAAGCTGTTTAGTTCAAAACCAGTTTAAAGATACCTGCTAACTGAAAGTTGGTTTGTGGAGCAGGCAAATAATTCACCAGGTGATAGTCTTGCTCAAACAGGATTTTGATGCACAAAGTTAGCAGTCAGTCATGAACAGGTTGGAGATCTGCATGTGTCACTCAGCTCCGTACTTCCCAGTTTGACATATTTGCCTTTGTTCATTGTCATCAAGACTCATAGTACAAATATTTAGGAAGAACAAATTGGGTAACTTCTGTACTGCTCAGCTAGCATTATGATTTAGTGGAGGATGCTATCCCATTGGAGGAGCTGAAGTAAGGTTCAAGTCACAGCCTAGTCCTTTGGTCTCTGTACACAGAATATGATAGTAGAGTGAATTGGAGAGTTAGGTCTTCTTCTTCACTCAAACTGTATCGGGCTAGTCCTGCTTCAAGCATGTGCTGGATCAGGTCTATGTGATTTGTATATCTCATTTCCTATGGTTTACCAGGGCATACAAAACATTTCCTCTATTCTTTGCATCTTTATACAGCTTCTTATCAAACAGCTATCAGTATATCCTAATAATTAGCAGCCCTGGCAACAAATGCAAGATGTATAGCAACAATGTGGGGTTTGCTCCTTCTCTCTAACTTGGCCTCCTCTGTAGAGTAATGCTAACTATATGACTATTGTTTTCATCAATGCCATACAGCCGTGTTTTTCTGCACATTCTGTCTCTTCACAGCTAAATAAAGTTCTTTACTATCAAGTCTTCAGTCTGAAGTCAGACATTCAGAAGCTCTTGTAAACAGTGCTATCTTGTCCATTGCTTTTGACAGCAGATAGTGGTGGTCTGGCCCCAAAACTTGTTTTGGGGCCAGACCACCAATGCATGCTTTAGTATAATTCCATGTGCTTCACACATCCCCTTTCTACGCAGTTTACCACTGCATAAGAAATGTTTCCTCTGTCCTTTGCCTCTTCACACAGCCCGATGTCAAAGAGCTACCAGCATGTCCTGGCATTTGTCTTTGCTGTGGAGAAAATCAACAAGGATCTCCATTTCTTACCCAACACCTCTCTGGGATTCTGCCTCTATGACAACTATTATGATGGAGGCCAAACCTATGAGAATGTCATTAGTCTGCTGTCTGAAAGGGACAAGCTCACCCCTATTCCTCCACCTGTCTATCGGTATGAGTTTTACTATGCTTATGGACGGCCATCTTATAACCTGATGGACATAGAGGATACAGAGAAGGTCAGAATATTTCCCAACTATAATTGCCAAGGCCAAACAAAGATGGTGGCTGTCATTGGTGGGCTGACATCAGAATCATCCAGACAAGTGGCCAACTTGCTGGAGATTTACAAAGTGCCACAGGTAAAGGCTAAGTAAATGTAAATTCCGGTTTTCATGGAGATATTGTTAAGGGAGCCTCTGTATGCCAAATATGGGCAACCTGTAGGTCAATGATGTTGAGTTGTAACTCCCACCAACCCTAGTTGTGATAGCCAGTGGTGACAGAGTGTGGAAGTTGCAGTCCAACATCTGAAGAGTTATATGTTGCCCACCTCTGTTAGGTCTGATCCAAGCAGGTCTGATCCAAGCTATTTTGCTACTTAAGGTACAGGGAGAAATGGTAATCCCTACACATCCAAGTCAGGTGCCTGGTACCCTGTGTTGTTGTTGTTGTTGTTGTTGTTGTTGTTGTTGTTGTTGTGGGGAATCAAACCCTTGTCTCCAGGGTCATAGTCAAATGGTCAAACCACTACACCATGCTGGCTCTTGGTACCCTGATACTTTGGCTTATCTGTTCTTATATTTTAATGAAATTTTACATTTTATCTTGCATTTTATTATTATCTTCAACCTTGAACAGTATTTCCAGCAGAAAGGTGGAAAATGAATGAGTGAATTAATATATCACTGAGTTGTGAGGGTAAAAAGGTGGCGGCTGGTTGGTAAAACCTATATATGTCTCCTTGAACCCCTTGGAGAAATAGCATATAGCAAAATGTTCAGAAATTTAAATATTATTTGCTTAACAATGAATACAGTCAAATAACTTTAAACATGTAAGGCTACCCTTGTTTGCTTTCTCTCTGTTTTATGATATCCCACAACTATTGCCTCAAGCCCAGTACCATCACAAAATACCTTATGATGAAACTATTAGTTTCATGAGCTGGAAAAGCTCGAGTTATTGGGATGAATACTAAGCACCATACAGTCTAGAATTTCTCTGGATGCATTTAGTTTTTTATTAGATTTTTATCCTGCCTTTTCTCTGTAACATCCATGCCTTGTTTCCTTAACATTTTACCCTCAGAATAACCCTGTGAGGTAGATTTTCCTGAGAGAATATAACTGCTCCAAAATGTGGTGAGGACTGGAACTAGAACTAGAACTACCAATCCGGTGTTCTAAATTCGACACCACGCTGTATCACTTGCTTAATTCTTGTGGTATTGACTATGTAAAAACATCTGGGAATTGTGTCTGTTTCCACAGATCAGTTATGGCTCCTCTGATCCCATCTCAGGCAATGGAATTGAATTCCCTGGCTTGTATCAGATACATTCAAGAGATGATCTTCAGCGTGTGGGCGTTGTCCACTTGCTCCTTCACCTTGGCTAGTTGTGGGTTGGCCTTGTTTCTCCCAAGTATGGTACTAGTGAGAATTTCCTCCTTAACCTACAAAACGAAATGCAGAAGAACAGGATTTGTTGGGAATTCATGCTATTGTTCCAAACCATTTCTATGAGATACAACAGAGAAGAGAAGAGTTGGAGAGGTCCTCAAGCAAGGTAGTGTTTGTCTATGGTGATGCCAAGTTCCTTTCAGTTATATTCCTGCACACTAGTAACATGTTGGCAGGGAAAGTGTGGTTGACCACAGCAAGGTGGGAGGCTAACCCGCATATACGCACAACACCATTCTCTGGTGCTTTGTCCTTTGATTCTCACCAGAGATCCCAGGGTTCCGTTTTTTTCTCCAGTCTGTAACGTTGAACAAATATCCCAATGACATTTTCATTAAGAACTTCTGGAGCCAAGAATTTAATTGCAACTTGCCTCCTCCCCGTTCCTGGCCACTGGTGCTCGGAGTCAAGTCATGTACTGGGCAGGAAAAGCTAGATGGTCCATATGCATCCCACTTTGAAATAAACATGAGCCCCCTGAGTTACAGTATCTGCAAAGCAGTCTTTGGAGTGGCCAAAGCATTGCACGATCTATCTGTGGACAGGTTGGAGCAAAAACATAAGAAAAACCATCTAGGGACTGGAAACATCCCTCCCTGGTAGGTAATTTGATTTTTTTTTTTTTTTGGCAACAGCACTTGTGAACTGGAAAGAAGCGACAGTTGTCTCCTGAAGCTGCTGAAAGCCGGGCCATTTCCACACTAGACTGTTATAGTGCACCCCTCCCTAAACTGCAAACCCCAGGATTCTATAGGATGTTTAAAAACCCCTAAAGAAGGAGACTCCACCACACTCTGAGGCAGTGTATTCCATTCTTGAACTGCTCATACCATCAGGAAGTTGTTCCTAATGTTTAAATGGAATCTCTTGTCCTGAAGTTTGAAGCCATTGCTCCATGTCCTAGTTTCTGGAGCAGCAGAAAACAAGCTTACCCCATCCTCCATATGACATCCCTTCAAATATTTAAACATAGCTATCGTGTTGTCTCTTAACATTCTCTTCTCTAGGCTAAACATACCCAGCTCCTCATAGGGCACGTTTAATAAAGAAAAAATTCCTGGCCTGTGAGTTTATGGTGTAAAGGACAGAACAGGAAACAAAAGCCAAACAAACAAACATAACAGGATTTGTAAAGACTAGGTAGAATGGAACAAGTTCAAGGCAAGGAAGAGTTAAACAGAGTTGTTATCTTAACAAAGCAGATGATGTGTTTATTAAGTGGGAAAGAGAGGGAACGTAGCAGATCTAGAAGTTCCCTGACCTCTTTTCATTTTTAGATTTTTCAGTGTTTTCAGTCTGTGATTTTATGCTCCCCATTTGCTGGGTGGTTTTCATCATCATCATCACCACCACCATCATCATCTGTTAATCTGTTGCTGCTTGTAAATGCTATGTTATTATGTGTTCTTGTTTTATTGTCTATTAAGAAATTTACCTGGTATGGATATTAATGACTTTGTCTATGATTTCCAATGAACAAGAAGTTGGACTCACTGTGTAAACCGTCTTTAGGATCAATTTCATCAAAGATTACACAAGAAACAGTCCAAAACCCAAAAATCCCCCCACCCAAAAAACTGAAGTTTCCTATTTGGTCCTACACTTTCATGATAATGTCACCCTAAAGTCTACCTATCAGTTTGGTCAAAATAGGTTCATTTTGCGTTTTAGACCCTAATATATTCTGGCATATGTACACACACACACACACACACACACACACACATATATATGCAAAGTTATGAACCAATTCTACACACAAACACTCACATACATATACATACACAAAATGTTTTCCAGGAGGTACCCAAATTAGTTCACAGACTGAGTCCAATATTTTAAAATGTTGTTTAAAATTTCCATTAGATAACACACTAAGTTTGGTAATTCTGTGATCAAGCATGTGGATTTGTACAGTGTAATAGACAGAGAAACATGGAGAAGTTGAGTGGGTGGAGAGGTGGAGAGTTTCACAGATTTCCTTATCGATACTTCTAGAGGGATGGATAGAAATGCTGATAATTGAAAGATATTGTGCACATATTGAGAAAACCAGATTGCAGTCCACAATACTCAAATTTTTCTCTGGAGCCATGCTAAGGTTTCAGGCAAAAATATACTTTTGAAATGACAGCTTTTAGACACTTAGTGATTAAAACATACTCTCTTTGTACAGTTCCACCCCTATCTTAAGAAAACATTTTTCAACAGTGCTGTGGAGGAAGCCTCTTGTGATGGAAATGGAGACATGGCTACTTATGAGATTCTAAACTGGATTCAGCTCCCCAATCATTCCCTGGTCAGTGTAAGAGTGGTGGAAGTGAACCTTCAATACGCAGTAAACCATAGTGTCACCATTCAGGAAGAGATGACTCTATGGAATGTAACATTCGCCCAGGTGAGGTATGTACCAGAACTTGACATTCAGAGATTATTTCGTTTTAATGATTTGAAACTATTGTACTGCATATCATGGACAAAGAATGATTCTTGGGTTCTTACAATGATAAAGCCTTATTACTGTTTTTATTCATTTTTGCAATTTGAACTGGTGTTAGATACTACCTATAAAACATCTTGAAATAATTTTCTCTTAAACCAGCACTCCTTGTAAATTTCTGACTCATACTCTGTAAAATGATAAAGCTACATGTCAACACTAAAGTAAAATAACAGATCATTTAATAAAATGACTGGGATAAAACACTACCAATCTGACAAAACCATAACATAATGCGAAAATCATGTAATGTGAAAAAATTCATAAAATGCAGCAGCATATAAAACATATTAACCTGTAGGCTGAAAGAATACAATATTGGTGCCAGTAAATACTGACCAGGATGATATTTCAAAGTAAGGATGCCACCACATAATGGACTACTGAAGGCATTCAGAGGAAGGCCTTGGATAATGTCCTTTATGGATGGTCAGGCTTGTAACAAAGGTGTTTCATGATTAAAAACAAATTGTTTTATTATTAACTTTACATCCCCTCCATTTTTTTTGCATCCATACAGCCACCTCATTCTATATGCAGCCATAACTGCCCTCATGGATTACAAAAAGTCCCGCTAAAGGACAAGCCCAGTTGTTGCTTCCATTGCACTGAATGTCCTAAAGGAGAAATCTCCAACCAGACAGGTAAGTGTAACTAGAAAGATTCATACTGTTTTCCAACCCTAAGATATATATGCATAGTTGGAACATTTCAGGCATGGTATACCCAGAAAAGCTGAGAGATAATAATGAGAACTGTTTTCTTTCTTCTAGATAGGGATCACTGTGTGATGTGTGAAGAAAATCTCTACCCAAATGAAGCAAGAAACACATGCATCCCCAAACACATTATTTACTTGTCCTATGAGGAACCTTTGGGAATTACTTCAGCTTCCACATCTCTTTCCTTCTCAGTTTTTGCTGCCTTGTTGCTAGGAATTTTTATTAGGCACAGAAAGTCCCGATGGTCAAAGCCAACAACTGACATCTCAGCTATATCCTTCTCTCCACTCTTCTGCTCTGTTTTCTCTCTTCCTTGCTCTTCATTGGCCAGCCAAGAAAGCTGACATTTTTTTTTTTGGCACACAGCCTTCGGGGTCATTTTTTCTGCCTCTCTTGGTACAGTCTTGGCCAAAACTATCACTGTGATTCTGGCCTTCAAAACCACAAAGCCAGGGAGTGGTGCACAGAAATGGCTGAGACCCAGAGCTGCAAACTCCCTTGTGATCATCTGTACCCTCATCCCATCTCTGATCTGCATGATCTGGTTGGGAACCTCTCCTCCATTTCCAGAAGCTGATTTCTACTCAGAGCCTGGGTACATCATCCTGGCGTGCAATGAAGTCTCACCCACTGCATTCTATTCCATTCTGGGCTACATGGGTGTGTTGGCTTTAGGAAGCTTCATTGTTGCTTTCTTCGCCAGAAAGCTGCCTGACAGCTTCAATGGAGCCAAATTCATCACTTTCAGTATGCTGGTTTTCTGCAGCATCTGGGTGTCCTTCCTCCCAACCTATCTCAGCACCAAAGGGAAATATATGGTGGCTGTGGAGATCTTCTCTATTTTGGCCTCTAGTGCTGGGTTACTTGGCTGCATCTTTCTGCCTAAGTGCTATATTATTCTACTCCATCTAGATAAGAACCAAAAAGTGCAAATAACTAGCAAATATTTCCATAGATAACAAAAGGAAGTGGATCTGAAACACTCTAATTTTGCGGTGATGTTCAAAGCAGAAAACGGGTTAATCTTTAGAGCAATTTAGTTACTTTAAAGTCTGGACAGTGGTCATGGTTTTTAGACTGTGCTGAGATTTATTTCTCATCCTGCACTATGCAGTGTGATAGCCCTGTTGTACCTGTGACCTCTCTTGCACATTTAATTGTTTGGGATCATAGACTTTTTGTTACATTGCTTCCCATCTTTGAGATAGATTTTCTTGGTTATAGTTTTTTGACAGCTAGGTTCTGTTTTCTAGGTAAAAGTATTATGCTGGCAATTGAGAAATGTGCCTTTTGCACACAACTTCCTAGTGGCAACAAAGACAGAGATAGGTCATGCAGTTCGTCCTTTGTTTTGACTGCACTGTTACTTTCTTAACAATTGACTCATAGTCTAGGGCTTAACTTTAATCATTTATTTCTCTGTTCTGTCTCTACAGTCAGTGATATCAGATCCCATATTTTCTTTCTTCAATATACATAGGTCACTCTGTGACTATGTCTTCACTGACAATGGTCTTTATTTTATTACTCCAAACACTGGCTTCTATATAAACCAAAAACATGGCAATGTATACGGTCATATGGTCTGCTATTATTATCTCAATATTCTCAATCTATGAGCTCTTTCAGTAAGTCAACCTGGATTTTGTGTAAGAAGAAAGGCAGGAAACAAATGAATGAATGAATGAATGAATAAGTAAGTAAGTAAATAATAAACTAAGCATACACAACCAGATCTGCGAACAAGCTGAGTTAACCAAGGGCCTTTCTGCACTTCACTGTTATAAGTGGTATTATTCCACTTTCAACATCCTATGGAATCCTGGTGTTTGCAGTTTAGCGAGGAGCATTTAGAACTCTCAGCCAGAGAACTCTTTGGCCTCAGTAAAAATGAATGAATGAATGAATGAATGAATGAATGAATGAATAAGGCATTTGAGATATGTTCTGAGTTTAAAGTGAATTGTGACAAAACAAAACTGCAGATTAAAAATATGACTTCAAAAGAAAAGAATGAACTGCTGTTTTCAAATTTTAAAGTAGAAAAAAAGGATTAAATATTTGGAATTACAATCACAAAGCACTACAGTTTATTACTTCAACAGGCTTGGGAAGATCCCAGAATAAAAATTAAAACTCTTAATGATGCTAAGGAACAGGATGGCTTGGAAGTCATCCCGTTCAGGAGTCAGGGTCCAACTGTATTACAAGGGCTGATGTTTTGTATGGTTGAAAGAATGGATATTGCTTATAGACTCTTGGAACATGAAGGCTGTAATTTAAGATCTCGTCAGCATGGTTACCTTTGGTATGATAAAGTTAAAGCACACATTGAATTTAAAAATCATTATATTAGAAAGGTTCTCATAGGAGGTTGGTATAAGTATAAACAGTGACTTTTCCCAAATATAATATTAACAGCATCAGCTCAGGAAGCTTTTTTTAAAAAAGGAAATAATGGGTTAAAATTGGAGATGGTTGCTCTATGATGATCTTTTTTTATTTTGAACAAGATAGCTGGAAATTTAAATCAAGAGAGATGATTCTCCAGGAGGACAAAGATCTTAATTGGTTTGCTAATATGCAACTTAAGGACAGATTTAATCAAGACAAAAGAAATACAGCCATAGATGTTAGAGAAAATGAATTTTATTTAGAGTTGTGTAAAGACAATGACCATGTAACTAAAAAAGTGTATAAATGGCTTTTGAAAGTAGAGACAGAAGATGAACCTGTAAAACAGGACATCATAACATGGGCCCAAGATTCTGTGCATAATGCTCATGATTAAAAAAAAGTGTTCCAAAGATATAAATTTTACTTTGTGCGGCAATTTAAAAGAACACCTGTATAATATGATGTATATTTGCTATCTAACCCCAAAAAATCTGCCAAAAATGTCTAGGAAGGCTTCAAATCAATGTTAGGGATATAAAGAGAGAGGAGATTGTATTTAATATTAATAAATCCTTCCTCAGATCTAAATGAGATTATGGGGGGTGAATATGTCTGTCTGTTGGTGTTTACAAATGAAATAAAATACCTGTTGTATAAAATCCAGAGTTCATTGTGTTTTTACTTATTTCCTGCATCTGACAGGTAAGTTTTTCCATCAGAACCAAAAAGCATAACTCCCCCGCCCCATTACAGCAATGATGAATTGTTTATGGTTTTCCAGTTTTGCACTCTCTCCAGGCACCTAGGCATAGGAAATTTATTATTTTTTCTATTAGGTTTTTAGTTTCTGAAAGTGTCTGTTTTGTGGGAAAAACCCCAACTAGTAAATCATTTTGGAGACATTTTAATGCTCTATCCTGTGATTAGACAAATCTCAGGTAAATCTGTTCACCAAAGGAGAATCCCATCATAAGCGACAGGAAATGCCAACGGTGAGGGTCAGGTACTTTGTAATCCTGACAGGACATTGTATTGTAATAAGTATTGTAATAGACCATTGAGACAATGTCACTCAAAGAAGGAAAGCTGCACATGACTGTATCCTGGCATGCCATGAAATCTCCAATTCTTCCTATGGGTCTGGGGTTTCTAGATGATTTCACTGATGCCCAAGACTACTTTCTTGTTCTCAGATTTGGAGTTCTGTCTCAGAATTGTAAGGTGGCCAGGTGAAATAATGGTTCTATAAAAGCAGAAATTTCAGCATGTATGAAATAAAGAAAACAACTCCACATTTCAGCAGATGTGAAATAAGGGAAACAGCTCTGATTTCTCCTGGCAGTCCTAGAGATAAATTACATATTTGGTTTTTTAAAATCATTTTCCTGTGCTCCCACCTAGAAAATCTTCAAACTCATTGTAATCAGGTGACTTCCCATTCCTCTCAAATTGTATATAACCCTACCCACTTACTTCAACACAATAATGTAAAGTGGTAAGTGGAACAGAATTTTTTTTAAGCACCTAAAGAACCAGGAAGTTTGAAGGGACAAACTGTGGTTAAACAATAAATTATGAAGTGTTACCCCAAAAGGTGGAGTATCCCTTGAGGTACTCCAGGAGTACCTGTAATTCAGTGCAAAAATGGGGAATTAATTAATTCTGATTAAGAAGGCTGCAAGAAGAAGGGTAACTAGCAAGATCTTTCCACCAATGTTTATGGAGTCCTTACAAGAAAACCAGCCAAAGACTCAAAAATAGACTAAAATGTGTTTTATTGAGGGGAATCCACTCACTCATGCACACAAGATACAAACAGTCACACATTCACTCAAGAGCTAACTGAAGGAAAAAGGGAGGAAAGATTATGGATAGTGAGGCTGAGGTTTTTAGCATATAATTTGGGGTATAAATATTCTTCATTTCAACCAGTCCGGAAGAGTGGTGAAGTGGCTTAGACTTGCATCTAAGGACAGTACAAAATCAGGGTTCGGAGCAACATAGTTGTGTTCAGTATTTGAGGGACTGCAGCTAACTGGTTGAAATGAAGAATACTTGTCCCCCAAATCTACCTAGAGGGCAAGGGATATAGATGGCTCTCTGTCTGAACAAACAATAGAAGCAGCAGAGTGGACAATGAGGTCCAGACTGCATTGATGATCTTAGTGTTAGGTGACAAGGAATTAATGGCTATCACAATAGCTCTGTAATAACAGATAGGAAAAAGAAAATGATGTGTAAGATGTTTAGGTGCTAGGGAGGAGAATTGAAACAATCAATGGTCTGATTAGAGTTTTCCTTTGCAATTGTTTGTGATGTCAGAAGTGATGCAGCTTGGTTTAAGCTTATTACCTCTGGGGTTACCTGGTGAGTGTTCTGACAATGGCCTTGGCCAAACCTAGAAGGGATTTCTGACCTACTTTGCAACACATGTGTTTAGCCAGTAATTTTCCTTCGTCCAGTCTGGCCTTCCAGCCACATCAGGATTCATTTTATATTGGTGCCAACTAATACATATTGCCTATTAGGTTATATTGCACCAATCAAACTATATCAAATTGGGGGTGTGCAGACTGATAACAAAGCATACAGGTCCTATGTGGGAAGATTTAAGCCTGTGCCCCTGCCAGAACCTCCCTCAGCCATTTTGAGAGGTCTGAAGTCCTTCCTCAGAGATACCTCCCATGGCACTTGAATATTTTTTTCCACCAATAATTGGGACTTGCCCATAAACATCTCACTGGCCTCTCTCAGAAATAGCAAGCTCACCTAGATAGGCCTCGGGTCTCATCCAGTACACCACTACTTATATTCATATTGAACCTTGCACAATTTGTGAATCCATTGCTCAGGGAGACCTAAGGACAGAGGAAAGAAGAACTTTTTAAAAAATTGAAAGAAATGAAAGGAAAACAAGAGGACCTGTCCTCTTAGTGTCTTAGAGACATAGGTATTCAAGGATGGCCCAGCCACAATTACTTGTAGCAGCTGGGCAGAGCAAGCAGCACCAACAAGTTTGTCCTTTTCACGTCAATAACCCCAGGCACAGCACACAACTACTTCTATCACAGGGGTCAAAGTCAATTTCATCTTGGGCCGTATCAGCATCTATAAGACTATATAAATGTATCTAGTCTTTTATCATATGAAATAATTGCCTCTGCATTCAATTATTACTGGTTTTTAAACTGCCTTCCCTCTGCACCAACTTTGCATCAAATCTGCATCAATTGCCTTTTCCGCTACATCAACTTTTCTTTTCTTGGACATTTTGGGGCTATTTGATCATAGCTTATGGTCCTTCTACCTCTGTAAAGTGACATAGAATTGGTCATTATATCCAAAGTGTGCCACTTTCTCCTCCCCAGCCCCTCTCTGGGCCTTTTTCTGCTCCCCAGCTGCAGCTGCAGGAGAGGTGTGAATGCCACATGAAATGGCCTGACAGGCCGGATTTGGCCCGCGGACCTTATGTGTGACACATGTGTTCTAGCAGCTGGGCAGAGCAAGCAGCACCAACATGTTTATCTATTCCATGTAAATAACCCCAGGCAGGGAGTAGCACCTGGGATTAACGTCAGCCTGGGGAACAGTGAAATGACTATTATCATGCTCTGTCCATGTGCTTGGGGCAATGCTCTGCAAGCATCTGAAAAATAAGGAAAAAAAAGGAGCTAGGACATTTTATAAATACACTTGTGTATTTCAGATCTGAGTTTTATTTAAAGAATATGGTGAATTGCTTTAGTGAATTGGACACATCTCGTTGTGCCATTATTCTGCTTTAGTTCCTTTCTTCTAAGTTCCAGGGCAACGAAACATTGAAAATGAGAATCCTATCTGAGTTATGATCATTTGGAGATGCTCCTGCCATGCTCTTCTTGGTTTTCATTATCTTGCTTCTACCCCATGTGGCTGGCAAGGTGACAAAGAGAGTATGTCATCTGGACAGATCGTATGCAGAGGGCTACTACAAAGATGGGAATCTGATTCTTGGTGGAGTGTTATCTTTATCTCAGCAAAGTATTCCAAGCAGAAATTATAAAGTTCGTCCTGAGGAGGTTTCTCCTTACAGAGTTCAGGCAAGGTAGTATTCTGTTTTGTATTACCTGGTTGGAATAATAAACCATCTGATGATAGAAAGAGAAGTCTGAAAGGGCCTCGGGCAGCCAACTTTCAGAACGTTGACTCACGTACCATCATTGCTTTGAGCAATCTAATTGGGATGCCTAGGTACTATCTGAACCCTAGAAAGATCTTCTCTACCTTTGGCTTTCTATATAAAGTAACAGTTAAAATTTCTGTTCTTTCACTGACATGTTTCTCTGCATCTTCTCTGTACATTTAGCTAAGTAAAATCCTGTAGTGCTAACCTTTCAGCTTGGATCCAGTCATTCAGAAGCCCTTGTTAATGGTGCTAGCTCATCTTTCACCACAGGTGGCAGAATGTCTGGGGCCATTTCTGATTGAAGCATTTGCAATCTATGTATCTTACACTAAGTAGTTTACGACTGCATATGAAATTTTTTCCTGTTCTCCACACAGCTCATTGTCAAAGCACTACCAGCAGGTCCTGGCATTCGTATTCGCAGTGGAAAAAATCAACATGGACCCTACTTTCTTACCCAACATCTCTCTGGGATTCTGCCTCTATGACAACTCTTTCAAAGGAGGCCAAACTTATGAGAACGTCATTAGCCTGCTGTCTGAGAGGGACAAGCTCACTCCGATTCCCCCATCTCTCTACGGGTATGAGTACTCCTATGCTTATGGGCAGCCATATTATAAAATGATGGCCATACAGGATACAGAGAAGGTCAAAATATTTCCCAACTACAATTGCCAAGGCCAAAAGAAGATGGTGGCTGTCATTGGGGGGCTAACTTCAGAATCATCTGTACAGGTGGCCAACATTCTGGGGATCTACAAGTTACCACAGGCAAGGGCTAATGACATTTCTGCTTACATCCTTCCATTTTAACCCTCAGTATTATGTAACCAGGAAAACTCCTAGTGGAGATACTGTTGCTAATAGAGGCTCTACACATCTTTGTGGAGAAGAGCTGAACAGGGCTGCCCATTTGGCTGCCTAAGGCAGGGAAGAAAATAGTGACTCACACCTACTCAAGTCAGTATATGTAATACTAAAAATTAGATAAGATATACTGACAAATGGGGTGTTAAATCTCAGAAGTGCCACTCCATTTCCAGGTACAATTCACCTGGTTATCTACCAATATATAAAAGTCAAAGTTTGTGAGTTTGTCTGTGTCAGACAGGTGAAGATCTCATATAATTGGCTGCCTAAGAAGACTCTATGGATTCCTAGGATTTACAGTTTCAGGAGAGGCCTTTAGAATTCTCAGCCTTCTCAAAAAACAAAAAACAAAACAAAACAAAAAAAGAATTCTCAGCCTGAGAGCTCTTGGGAATAGTCTGGTTGTTATGGAGATGAGGCCTAGCAGCAAGAAGGAGGGCAGTGTATTCCCTCAGGAACCCAACCTCTGTATGTTAATAACTCTGAATACAGATTGGATTGGGGAATATAGGGAAGAGTTACAGGTACTGGACAAGACAGTTTGGGGAATTAGAGACACAGGATCTCAAATCCTTCTAACAAGTATTACCTATTAGACAATAAAATCCTAGGCAATGCCCGGTAAATATGCTACTGGTCTATAAAGCCCTATGTAGCTTATGACCAGAATATTTGAAATACTGCATTCTCTTTCATGGGTCTACTTGAGTTTTCCCAGTATATTGGAGGCACATTACATATTAATGCAAGAGAAGGCCTACTTGATGGTAACTCCTGGACTTTCGAACTCTTTGCCAAAGGAAATTAGACTCGCTCTATATTTTACATCCTGGCCCCAGCAGGCAGAGATATTTTATGGAGATAAACTCCTGACTGTTAAAGTAAACTTGTTTGCTACTATTTTGGTTGTGTGTGTGTGTGTGTGTGTGTGTGTAAACTGACCCAGTGAGTGGGTATATAAAGTATATAAAAAGTCTCCAATCATGGTGGGAGAAAAATTTCTGGGATTAACAAAATATGTATGGATCTACCAAATAAAATCAGAAAAAACACGAGCAAAATCTGGGACTTTCTGGTCCTTTTAATCAGTCTTGAGATGCTGTAAGTTAAGTACTTAATTAAGTATAACCTGGTAACAGGATTCCAGCCAGTTTGTGAGGACAGAATTGATATGCTTGATCATAAAGAATGAAATTTGTTTCCTTGAACAACTTAAATGAACACTGGGATATAAACATAGTAAAATGTTGGGAAATTTCAAAATTATTTAATTAACATTGAGTACAGTTAAAGCTTAGTTTACCAATGCTTGTTTTATCCTTTTTCAAAATGGACTAGCCACTACGGCTTTATGGAAATGTTTTGGTTATAGACCTCAAACAATTGTTGTTTACTGGCAAAAGCTCAAGTTATTGGAGCACACTCAGAAAATAAGTTAGTCTAGAGTTCCTATGGATTTATTTATTAGGTTTCTTTATTTTCTGCCTTTTATCTTGTGGTATTAAGTGCCATTAGCAACAACTACATAAGGGACACAGCCAAGAAAGGGAAGGAAGAGGGAGAAGAGAAGGGGAGATAAAAGAACTGTAAATTTCTTGATCATCATAGAAGAATTTTAGAAGAATACCGTTATCTGTTAATCTGTCTACTAGGACTGTAAACTAAAAACACTTTTCCTTTATGGTACAGGGTCTACAATTTTAGGTGTGTTTCCCCCGCACCTGTACATGCTTTCAATAGAGTATTCTGCAAAATTTACTGAATTGGTCCCCTTTGACAATCTCCTGCGTTCAAGGGAGACATCCATGTATCTTTTTCAGTCTACTTTATTGTCACAAAAACCCTGTGAAGGAGGTCAGGCTGAGAGTGAAAGGTCTGTATTTACTCAAGAGAGTTTCATAAATCAGTGCACAGCAGAAGCTAGATTTCCCATGTCCATTTTAATCTCTACCCACTCCATCACACTGCCTCTTGTGTGATTCTTACTGGACTGACTATTGCTAAGGCATCTGAGAACATTTTCTGTATCCACAGATCAGTTATGGTTCTCCTGACCCCATCTTAGACAATGAAATCAAATTCCCCACCTTATATCAGATGTACTCCAGTGAAGATCTTCAGCTTGAGAGTGCCATCCAATTGCTTCTCCACTTTGGCTGGACATGGATTGGACTTATTGTTGCTGCATATGGGAAAAGTGAAAGTATTCTCCATAGTCTTCAAGATGAAATGCAGAAGAAGGGGATCTGTCATGAATATGTAATTCTGTTCAAAGGCTTTGCCACATTTTTCATGGAACTGATGAAGAGGAAAGAAGAGTTGTCGAGGTCCTCCAGTAAGATAGTGTTTGCCTATGGTGATACCAACTTCCTTTCTACTGTACATCGACAGTCTCAGGCCCTATTGGCAGGGAAAGTGTGGCTGAGTAATTCTAAATGGGAAAATGATCTTCGTTTAGATGCAGGATCATTCTCTGGTGCTTTGTCCCTTGGCTCTCAAAAGAAAGAGATACCAGGATTCCAATTTTTTATCCAGTCTGTGACTCCAAACAAATATCCTGGTGATATTTTCATTAAGAGTTTCTGGGGCCAAACATTTAATTGCAATTTGCCTCCTTCTCACTCACAGCATGTGAGGTTTGGTGTCAGGTCATGCACTGGGAAGGAGATTTTGGATGGTTCACATGAGATGACCCTGAGTCCCCATAGTTACAGTATCTGCAAAGCTGTCTTTGGAGTGGCCAAAGCACTGCATGATCTATCTGTGAAAAGGTCAGAGCAGAAAAAAAGAAGAAACAGTTGGAGACCTGGAAAGATCCCTTTCTGGCAGGTGAGTCCATTCACTTTGACAACAACACGTGAAACAGAAAGAAAGCACTCCTGTTTCTGAGATCAATGAGAGCCAATCTGTTCAAGTTTGAATGCACAGGGCATTTTATTTATTTATTTTGAAGCATTTTAACTGCACTTCTCTGTGAAGAAATGTTTCCAGAGTTATTTTCATAATAGCAATAGCAATATTGGTATTTAGAGTGTGGTATTTACCACTCTATTCTGCATTGGTTAGACCTCATTTGGAATACTGTGTCCAGTTCTGGGCACCTCAATTCAAGAAGGATATCCAGAAGCTGGAACGTGTCCAGAGGAGGGAGACCATAATGGTGAAGGGTCTGGAAGCCATGCCCTATGAGGAGCAGCTTATGGAGCTGGGTATGTTTAGTCTGCAAAAGAGAAGGTTATGAGGGGACATGATAGCCATGTTTAAATATTTGAATATTTATATATTTGATATCCCTTAAATATTTGAAGGAATGTCATGTTGAGGAGGGAGCAGGCTTGTTTTCCACTGCTCCAGAGACTAGGACAAGGAGCAATGGATTCAAGCTGCAGGAAAGGAGATTCCACCTGAACCTCAGTAATAACTTCCTGATGGTCAGAGCTGTCCGGCAGTGGAATATGCTGCCTTGGAGTGTGGTGGAGTCTCCTTCTTTGGAGGTTTTTAAGCAGAACCTGGATGGTCATCTGTGGGGAATGCTTTGATGTGTGTTCCTGCATGTCAGGGGGTTGGACTGGATGGCCCCTGTGGTGTCTTCCAACTCTATGATTCTATCTCCTTCCCCTCAGAAATAAAGTTTAAAAGTCACAGCACATAATGAAAATGGTATGAGAAAATGAGAAAAGAGAAAGAGAAGCAGAATCTTATTGAAGTCTAGGGATATAAATCTTTCTTATTTCAGTTTATACATGTGACTAAAACGTTTAAAAAGTTTTCTCCCCACTGGTTGAGATTACAAGGAGGATTCTTTTTGGAGGAGGTGAGTGATCTTCCAAATTTTGGAATATTTTTGCACCAAAAAAGTTTCTTACAACACTGGGATTATTTGCACAACATACAGGTTTCTGCACAAGTTTTTTTTCCTACTGCCATCGCTGCTCTTAGCCCACAGCATATTTTGGAAACAACTTCTGAACACTGCAACATATACTTATAGTCCCTCTTATGTTCAGATTCATAGGTTCCTGAAGAAAATACTTTTCAACAACATTGCTGTGGAGGATGCCTGTTTTTATGGGACTAAGGATTTGACAGCATATGATATTTTAAATTGGATACAGCTCCGTAATGGCTCCATGGTCAGTGTGAACGTTGGGAAAGTCACTCTTCATTTTACAAAAAACCATAGTGTTGCCATTAATGAAGAAATGGCTTTATGGGAAGGCACATTCATCCAGGTGGGATACATTTTTTTAACAATTTTCAATTAGATTTCTCCACTTTGGTTTATTTTAAAATCACCGCACATCACTGTTCACCCACAAAAGTCAGTCCCAAGGTGGATACTGTGATAAAATATTTAAAAGAACATTATATGCATCAGTAAATGGGATTAATAAAAATGCACAATTTATTAAATAGTAAAAAAAGAAAACAGAAAAAACAATGTGGGGCTTCAAGTAAACTTAAATTCTCTAGAAAATATAATAAAACACTATATATATTATATTGGTCGCTTATATTAAATGATTTATACTTAAATTATAAATTGATACATATTATTGTTATGAATTATGATTATTTTAGTCTCTTTGGCCCAGTTAAAATCAATTTCCAAAAGCAGTTTTGCACATTAAAAAAAGCTATTAATTATCAGTGTGAGTTCTTAGAATTCATTAATTCATTGAAGTTTACTGTGTATTGTCTATAAACACATCTATGTTTGAGTTCTCCTCCTCTGCTGTCTTCCATGATCTCTGTTTCTTTCTCCATCTCCGTCTCCATCTTTGTCTCTCCGTCTCTCTTTGTCTTATACTGGGAAGTTCTTGTGCTTATTAGTCTCTATAATGTTACTGTTTCTAATGTCTTGAATAGCTCCTTAACGTATCCTTTTGCATCCAGGGAAGTCTTTTCTACAACCTACTGTTATCTGTCAGAGGTAGAGTTTATTTCAAGAAGCAATCACTTCAGTGAGCTCAGCTAGCATTGACAGTGACCCACAATATTCTAGCAGCTCAGTCCAAAATAGATTTCAATGGTATCTGTTCTGTCTGGTACATTGTAAAGTTCAAAGTTAATGTAAGAAAGAGTTCTTAAAAGTAGATAAGATTCAGCAATCTCCACTGGGCAGGCAAAGTCCACTGTTATTTCTTTTGCCAATTCTCAGCAAGATCAAGAAAAACAAAACAAAACAAAAAAACAACAACAACCTGTGACTCCTAAAGTGTTCAATCTTTCCTAGCTTCTCCTTTTAAATTCAATATATACATCAGTTCATTACCAAGAGTTCCCCAGCAAGCTCAGTGACATCAGGTTTCAGCCAGATCAGATTTCAGAAAGTCTCTCTCTCCTCTCCTCGAGCTTCACCTTGCGATCTCAAGCTGCAGACACTGCCATAACCCCGTTACAGAGCAGAGTATCACAGAGCAATACTTACAAAGTTTTGATCCATGAATGGCGGACCCTTTATGAAGAGGTAATCACAGCCTCCAAAGGTCAGGTTTGATTTTTCCTTTGTCAGCTTTATAGTAAAGTCTCTTTTAAAAAAGTCTTTGGTGGCATCTGTGCCACTAGAAAAGTGGTGGTCAAAAGCGGTTGTGGACACTTTTTGATCTTAAGCGCTCATCCACCCTCCTGATTCTAGGTTCCTGCAATATCTCTAATCAGGAAGGCTACAGTGTAAATCAGATCCCTGGTGAGCCCCTCTGCACCCCCTTTACAGGGTGTGTGTGTCGGCTGGTAATTGCTAACCAGCTAACCCACATTTGGTGACATAGGTGACTGGTGATCATCACTCTGCTGCCAATCCCGATGCCATTAAGATTGGAAGTCTTATATAATATATATATATAAAATAGTTGGATATATGTGATTTATGTG
Organism: Cyclura pinguis; assembly: GCA_030412105.1. Taxonomy (NCBI): domain Eukaryota; kingdom Metazoa; phylum Chordata; class Lepidosauria; order Squamata; family Iguanidae; genus Cyclura; species Cyclura pinguis. Next base: position 11,336,292 of record CM059606.1, on the reverse strand, counting down.
ATTTTCTCTAAATAGTGCTTAGAAATTGAAAACTGAAATTAATTATTAGAAACTAGTCATTAATTTAGAAACTTAGAAATTAATTATAAATCTATTTTATTTCTCTTATTTTATGCTTCACCTTTATGTTGTACTTATTGCAATATTGCCAAACTGTTTGTTTGATATACATTGTTATTAAGATATTTAAGCATTAATTAATTCATAGCATTATCAGTATAATTATAGACAAAGTAATAAACAAGCACATTTAAAGAGGAGGGGAGAAAGAAAGCTGTCTCCTCTTTCTTGAAATGGTAAGCTCCTGGCTTTGTCAAGGTCACTGTGTGTAAGACAAGATAAGGAGAATCTAAACAAAGCTGGATTGTAATTAAAACAAATAGTCTGGGGGAAAGACATTGCATTATAGGTCAATATCACCACCTAGTGTTATCAAAGAAAAGTATCCCTAATAACATTGCTATTTAAGGAGAGAATAAAAGCCTGAGCTTTATACAAAATGGCAACTATGACTACAGTTAAAAGGATAGCTACTATTCAAGCTGAGGCAAAAATGATATCACAAATCTCAACAGGAAGAAGAGCTTCGGTAGATGTTCCACCAAATCTTACACCCAACCAGCCATCTGGTTCAGTAGATACCTCCTATTTGTTGGAAGAATTTAGGAATTTCTAAGAGGAAATCAAAAAAGAAATAAGACAGGAAATAAGACAAGAAATGAACAAAGTAAGGGCAGAGGTAAAAATGGACATAAAGAAAGAAATGGACTCTATAAATAAAAAAATAGAAAAGACTGATAAGAACAACTCATCAATGAAGACAGATATACAGAAATTACAAAATAAGTCAAAACAGTTAGAAACAGATACACAAATAATCAGAGAGACCCAAAAACCATCAAGAAACAACAATCAACATGCAAGAATTAAGACATTGAGAGAAATGCTTGAAATTAAGAGGAATCCCTGATTATACAGAGGAGGACCTGTACGAAAAAAATCATACCTGGATTGGCATCCTACATAGAAATCCCAGAAGACAAGCTTGAAGCAGACATTAATACATTTTTTAAAGTAAGTTCAAAACTCACAAGGGAAAAAAAATTGGCCAAGAGACATTATAGTGTGCTTCACAAAGACACAGACTAAAGATAAAATTCTGGAGAAGAACTGCGATTACAAATTAATGATGGACAACAAGGAAATAAACATTTTCAAGGACATCCCATACCCAATCTTGAAAAAAAGACAAGATTATAAATTCTTTACTCAATTTTTACAAAAAAATAAGATAAATTTGAAATGGCAGTTAGTTGAGGGAATTTCTGTTTATCATAAACAAAGATAGAATTAAATAACTATGCTGGATAAAGCGAAAGACTTCTATGAAAAACTAAAAAGAGAGCAAGAACCACCTAAAGCTGACTCCACCAACACAAAAGAAAAATCAGAACAGATCTCTGAACCAATGCCAGAACCAAACCAAGAAGAAAGAGAGAACAACTCTGATCAAGAAGAGGAGACATTAGACGTAGAAACAGACAATAGAGCAGAAGTGGAAACACTAGACTAACAGAATAAATAATCTAATAAAAGTCCACCACAATGGTTATCACTTACCAGTCCTGGAATATAAAGGGAATAAATTCCAATTGTGGAAGAAGACAATTATTTCATTAGCCGGGGGAAAAAAGCTAGATTTAATTTGTCTACAAGAAACTAGAATTCGCGGCATAGATATCAAATATTTAAGAAATCCAAAATTGGGAATACTCTACAGTTCAATGTTCTATTTAAAAAAAAAGGGGGGGAGTGGTGATGTACATTAATTCAAAGTTTCCCTCAGAAGAAATCTTCTCAGATGTTCAAGGATGCTACCTAGGAGAAGTTAACTTCCCTGATTTAAAGATTCTAGTAGTTCGTGTTGTTATTCCTACTGAAAACTAAGATAAATTTTTCAAAGCATGTGAACTAGAACTTGTGAAATACACTCAAGACAGACATCAAGAAAATATTCTTCTTCAAGGAGACATGAACCCAACCATTAATATACATTCTCATAAACACCTCAAAAAAGAAAGAAAGAAAGAAAGAAAGAAAGAAAGAAAGAAAAGAAAAGAAAAGACAAACTCCCAAAGAGTTTTTTTAACTTGATGGAGAACTTTACATTATTGGATGTTTGGAGTTATAAATATGGGAGCTCAAAGGGGTTTACTTTCTATTTAGATGCACACAAGACAATGTCCAGAATAGACATGTTTCTAATCTCTAAAGAACTGCACATGCTTGTTAGCTAAAACATTGTAAACCACTTAGAGAGCACTTAGCTCATAAGTGGTATAGAAATAAGCTAATGCGTGGTAAACTGCTTAGAGAGCACTTAGCTGATAAGCGATATAGAAATACACATGCTATTGCTTTCCTATTAAAGAATTAGAAATTTTACCAAAATTCCTCTACAATTATAATCCATACAATTACAGCTGCATACAAAGAAGAAGAGTTGGAATTGGAAACTAAATGACTCATTACTTCTGAAAAATAAATATTTATTACAGGTTAAAGAAATATTAAAATACTTTTTCACAGAAAATAATGCAAAGGACACATTGATGAAGACTATATGGGATGCCAGTAAGGCTGTAATCAGAGGTTATATTATAAAATGGGGATCTGAATGGAAAAAACAACAACAGAAATGTCTAGAAATTCAGAATAAATTCAAACACAAAGAAGAGGCACTAAGAAATGGAATAGCAAATAAAACCCTGCAAAAAGAAATTATGCTTCTATAAGAACAACTTAAGCTTGAGAATGTTACACAATTAGAGAAAAAGCTTAAAAGAATTAAACAAAATCATTTTGGAAGAGAGAACAAACTGGGAAGATGGTTAGCTTACAAATTAAGAAAGGAAAATGAAAAAAGATATATAACTGGGGTAAAGAAAAGAGAGAAAACATTTGCTGATCAAGCATCTATAAAAAAGATATTCAATAGATACTACTCCAAATTGTATGATCTCCAAGGTATCCCAGAAAATAGAATAGAATGCATAAAAGATTATTTGTTTAGAGAAAACATACTAAAACTTTCAAAAGATCAGAGAAACATCTTGCACTCGCCGTTCACAGTAATGGAAATCTCGTCTGCAATACAAAAACTTAAGACTATGAAAGTGCCAGGATCAGACAGCTTTTCAGTTGTATACTACAAACTTCTCGAAGAAGAACTGTTACAATCTTTGCAAGCTACTTTCAATCAAATATTAATAAATGGCAAACCTTAAACATGGAACAATGCTAACATAACTATAATCCCTACAGAAGAGAAAGATCCAAAACATCCAGGAAGCTACAGACCCATTTCATTGCTAAACATTGATTATAAAATATTCACTTTAATCATTGCAGAAAGATTAAAAAAAATCTTGCAGTCCCTAATTCATGATGACCAAAATGGATTCCTGCCAAAAAGATTACTAAGAAACAATATTAGATCTGTAGTAAATATGGTGGAATATTTTGAAAAACACAGCAAAAAGAAATTGGCGATGATTTTTATTGACTTTGAAAAAGTGTTTGACAATGTAAACTGGGAATTTATGCTTGAAATATTGCAAAGGATGAACTGTGGACAAAAAATCATTGGTTGGTTTCAAGAAATATATAAAGACCAAAATGCGTGTCTGATGATAAATGTAGAGAAAATAAGTCCTTTTAGAATAAAGAAAGGGACAAGACAAGGATGTCCCATTTCTCCATTACTATTTATACATGTTTTAGAGGTGTTAGCCATAGAAATTAGAGAAGATACACAGACAAAAGGAGTGAAAATAGAAGGACAAGAATACAAACTTAAAATTTATGTGGACGATTTGGTAATTTTCCTGGAAGGCCCCAAAGAAAGTATTAAGAAACTAATGGAAAACATGAAAACATCTGGTGAGGTTGCTGGCCTAAAAACAAACAAAGAAAAAAATAAATGTACTGATGAAATATCTCAGAGAAAAAGAAGAAAATGAACTATTAGAATTATATGGCTTCAAATCCAATAAGAAAATCAAGTATTTGGGAATTTGGATACGAAGACATAATACAGAACTTTACAAAAAGAGCTATATGCAAGTCTGGAAAGAGATTAAGAAAGAAATGCAAAATTGGAGCAAACTGAAATTGTCACTGCTAGGCCGAGTGGCAGCCATTAAAATGAATGCCCTTCCAAAGATGAATTTCCTCTTCCAGAACCTCCCAATTATCACAAATGATAACTTCTTTAAATTATGTCAAAAGGAGCTCTTCAGATTTATATGAGAAGGAAAGAAGCCAAGGATGAAATGGAAATTGTTAATGGAGAAAAAAGAAAAAGAAGGTTGCAGCCTTCCAGATATGAAATTATATTACTATGCAAATTGGTTATTGTGGAATGCAGATTGGATAACCTTAAAAATGAATGAATATTAAAGCTAGAAGGCCTGGACACCTGATTTAGTTGGCTTGCATACCTCTGGAATGGAAAAGAAAAAGTTGACAAAGAATTCTTAAATCATTATATAAGAAAATCCTTATTAAATATCTGGAGAAAATTCAAGAACAAAATTTATATGAAAATTCTGCAATGAGTTTCTTCACATGAAGCTCTTTTTGGGAGGTGGAAAGTCACCCAAGACAGATGGATTCACTAAAAGATATAATAATAGAGGAAGAAAATTACAGATGAAAAACAAGAAATGAACTTGAAGAGCAAGGTGTTCCCAGCCAATGGTTTCTATACAAGTAAATTAAAGAAAGACTTAAAATGGACTTCAAAATAGAAGGATTTCTACCCAAATCAGAGAATTAATTTGAAATAACCATCTTCGAGAAACAAACCCATCTGACATCACAAATCTATAAATTTTTATTTAATAGAGAACTAGGAACAGAAACAATAAAAGAGGTGATGGTAAAATGGGTGCAGAATATTGGTAAGATGATACAGTTGGAAGACTCAGAAAAAAGCTGGAGAAGGACACAAAACTTTACTCTATCTCAAAACTTAAAAGAAAACCATTTAAAAATCTTTTATAGGTGGTATTTAAGCCCCTATAAATTGAATGAGATGTATAAAATGGGGCAAAAGGACAGTTGGAAAGAAGAAGGGTCATTCTTTCATATGTGGTGGACACGCCTGAAAGCAAAAAGATTCTGGAAGAATATTAATAAAATCATGTCAGATATGTTGGAAGTCAATATCATGCTGTCCACCGAACTCTTTTTATTACAAATCCTTCCTGACACAGATCAACTTTATAAGAAAAAACGATGGAAAATAGGTGACCACCACAGGTTGTTAGACTAAACTAGAGGAAAATGTATATAAAGGTTATGAAGTAATAGAGGTACCCCTTACATTTCATGCAGGAATAAACCCAAAAAAGGAAGCCAGGAAGTATACTAGAGAAACTATTTCACAATTTTGCACTATTCACAATTTGTGAATTTGTAAATAACTTCATATGTTTACAATCTGATGTTTGCTTTCTTTCATTGTATAAAATAAAATAAAACGCATTGGAAAGTATGCAATTGTGGAAGCCGAAAACTATTCCTCTGAAAGGAATTCCAGATTCAGTAGTTGAAGAAGAGGAAAGGGCCCTTTGGAACAGCGTGCTTTGGAAAAGTGTGCTTTCATAATCACTTCTCTTACCCAAACCTCTCAAAAAAGAATGCACATGGATATGTTTGATGGCATCAATTTTAATTTAATAAATAAATAAATAGGATTATTTTAGATTTTCTTTAATGTTTTCTCATTAAATCCACGTAGCCACCTCATTCTGTGTGCAGCCATGAATGTTCACCTGGATTTCAGAAGACACCTTTGAAGGACAAACCCAAATGTTGCTTCCAGTGCACGGAATGCCCTAAAGGAACAATATCCAACCAGACAGGTAGGCATTGCTGGAGAGTTACAATTCCCACCAGTTTACATGCTAGAGAGGACATTAAGCTGTCCCATCTGGTTTTGGTACATAACTGTGAATACCTGAACCAAAGGAAATGTAGAAAGGCAAAAAATAAAATGTCATCTGATTTTTTCTTTTAGATACGGACTCCTGTATGAAGTGCAAAGAGGACTACTATCCAAACAAAGCAAGAAATAAGTGCATCCCCAAAAGCATCACCTTCCTGTCCTATGTGGAACCTTTGGGAATTGTTTCAGCTTCCATTGCTCTGTGTTACTCCCTCCTTTGTGCCCTGGTGCTAGGCACCTTTATTAAGCACAGGAATTCACCTATAGTCAAAGCCAACAACCGACATCTCAGCTATATCCTTCTCTCCACTCTCCTGCTCTGTTTTCTCTCTTCCTTGCTCTTCATTGGCCAACCAAGAAAGCTGACATGTCTTCTTCAGCAGACAGCCTTCGGGATCATTTTTTCTGCCTCTCTTGGTACAGTCTTGGCCAAAACTATCACTGTGATTCTGGCCTTCAAAGCCACAAAGCCAGGGAGTGGTACACAGAAATGGCTGAGACCCAGAGCTGCAAACTCCCTTGTGATCATCTGTACCCTCATCCCATCTCTGATCTGCATGATCTGGTTGGGAACCTCTCCTCCATTTCCGGAGGCTGATTTCTACTCAGAGCCTGGACACATCATCCTGGAGTGTAACGAAGGCTCACCCACTGCATTCTACTCCATTCTGGGCTACATGGGTGTGTTGGCTTTAGGAAGCTTCATTGTTGCTTTCTTCGCCAGAAAGCTGCCTGAAAGCTTCAATGAAGCCAAATTCATCACTTTCAGCATGCTGGTTTTCTGCAGTATTTGGGTGTCCTTCCTCCCAACCTATCTCAGCACCAAAGGGAAATATATGGTGGCTGTGGAGATCTTCTCTATTTTGGCCTCTAGTGCTGGGTTACTTGGCTGCATCTTTCTGCCTAAGTGCTATATTATTCTACTCCATCTAGATAAGAACCAAAAAGTGCAAATAACTAGCAAATATTTCCATAGATAACAAAAGGAAGTGGATCTGAAACACTCTAATTTTGCAGTGATGTTCAAAGCAGAAAACGGGTTAATCTTTAGAGCAATTTAGTTACTTTAAAGTCTGGACAGTGGTCATGGTTTTTAGACTGTGCTGAGATTTATTTCTCATCCTGCACTATGCAGTGTGATAGCTCTGTTGTACCTGTGACCTCTCTTGCACATTTAATTGTTTGGGATCATAGACTTTCTACTACATTGCTTCCCATCTTTGAGATAGATTTTCTTGGTTATAGCTTTTTGACAGCTAAGTTCTGTTTTCTAGGTAAAAGGACTATGCTGGCAATTGAGAAATGCCCTTTGCACACATAATTCCTAGTGGCAACAGAGACAGAAATACATCTTTTGTTTTGACTGCACTCTTACTTTCTTAAAGATAGATTCATAGTCTAGGTATTGACTTTACTTATTTATTTCTACCTTCTGTCTCTTTAGTCATGTAGTCAGTGGTATCAGACCCCATCTTTTCTTTCCTCAATATATCTAGGTCACTCTGTGACTATGTATTTGCTGACAATGGTCTTTACTAGATTGCTCCAAACACTGGCTTCTATATAAACAAAAAACATGGCAGTGTATACAGTCATATGGTCTGCTATTATTATCTTAATATTCTCAGTCTATCAACTTTTCAACAATAAGCCTGGATTCTGTGTAAGAAGAAAGGGAGGATATAAATAAAATAAATAAATAATAAACTAGGCATACACAACCAGATCTGGGAACAAGCTCAGTTAACTAACATGACTGGGATTGAGAAGCGATGCAGTAGAGGGAGAAACAAAACTAATATGGGTTCTAAAGGACAAGCCAGTTGAAGACTTTTCGAAAGATTGGAAACCACTGGTGGACTTTTTGAGCAATAACAAATCTAACCATGCAATAATTGTGGCTATGGTTTTTAGTAATTCTAGTACAATTATTTAATTGGATCTGTAAGGGTAGAATAATATGTATTTTCTTTTTTCTTTTCATTACAGCCAGGACGGGGGGGGGGGGTCAAAGCTCTACTGTGTATGAGCTGCATGTCTTTTTAAAACCTCTTCTTTAACTTCGTTTATTTTTGATCACATCTTACCTTTGATTGCAAATTAGATTGTTTGTCCTAAAAATTAATAAAAAATAATCAGGTGAAGACAGCGAATTTTACACCAACAGTAGAAACTTTAAGAAGAAGGAGCAATGGACTAGAATTTAATTCTTTGTGGTTTTACCTCCCACAAAGGTAAAAGACTTTCACAGAACTACAATTGACAAGTTTTACCTGTACAGCACCTGAACATTTTTTCAAATGTGACTGTACAGAGACTTCTTCAGTAATTCAATGTTCTTTGCCTAAGAAAGGAGCAGTTAGCTTTCCATGGGGCTGGAACAGTTGGAGTTCAAGTTTACTTTTCTGTTGCTAAGGGAATTGAAATTTTATTATCATGGCCCCTCCACTTTCATGAGGGTCTGGAGAGCAGAACCATTGTAAAAGTGGAAAAAGCTCAAATAACTCTCCCATGCTCTCCCTCCCATTCCCTTCTGCCCCCCAATTCTCTTGCATTTTGCCTCCAGCCACTTTCTCCGCACTGGGGCAAAATGTATGGGAATATGAGGGGGGAGCTCCAGAGGGGAGAATGCACACACATGCCTCCCCCCTCCTTCCCTTGTGTTTTTCCTGGGCTTGCTTGCCTCCTTTCTCTGTGACTGGCCAAACACAAGGGAATGGGAGGAGGAGAATGGGGGCAAGGCATATGCACTTGTGAATAATCAAATTCGCAAAGGTCAAACCCGTGAATGTGGAGGGAGGACTGTATCTCTCTTTCATTGCCCTTTGTCCTTGATCCTCAGATGGAGAAGAAGGAATGGCCATTCCTTGCACTGAAATCCTTCAATTCCATCTCACAGAGTAACATGTGAGACAGAGTGTAGACTAGTGACTCTAATATCTTCCCCTTTTTTCTCCTGTATGATTTTTAACATCTTTGTCTGATGAAGAAGTCAGTGAAACGTCAAAAACCACTTTTACTGGAACCACTTCTGGAACTAGTGCTGGCCTCAGCGCATGGCTCTTGCTTGACCCTAACCGCAGGTTTAGCCCTAGGTGGTGGCGTTGAACTCCTTGGCGTGACGTCGAGTGAGACTTCTGGTTTCTCCTCCTCAGTACTTTCCTCGGTACTTTCTTCATCATCAGCCATCACCACCCCTCCATCTTCAAAGCTTTCAAGTGGATTCAGTACACCGTCCTTTTCTTCCTCAGACATTACTGCTCCTCCACTTTCAGAACACTCACGTGTATCCGGGACACCGTCTTTTTCTTCATCGGACATCACTGCCCCTCCATTGTCAGGAATTTCTGGTACACTTCTCACACTTTCCCCCAGGGGAATCAAAACCTCTTGGTTACAGTGCAGCCTTTTCCCACTTTTCACTCTGTTACCCAGGTTACAGTGCAGTCTATCCCATCCTGAATGGATTTCAAAGTTTGCACTCCTGGAATACACTATTTTGCCAGCATAGTGTAGAAATCTATATTTGTTACCTTCATATCCCACAAAGCGTAACCATCTAGATTTCTCCTCTCCAGACTTTCTGAAACATAGGGGAATATACACACTAGCAAACTGACCCCAAGCACGTAGATGCTTCAGGTTTGGCGCCCTACTATACAATAGGTAATATGGTGTTTGCTTCACACTTGAGCTCCACAACCTGTTTATGTGGTAGTTTGCTGTCTTTATTGCTTCTCCCCAAAGTCCTGCTGGGGCTTGGGCATCCTCCATCATACGGTCCTTCATTTGTTTTAACAGCCCAATTCTTCTTTCTGCAAGACCATCCTCCCCGGGAGATGCGGGGTTGGTGGTTTTATGCCTTATGCCTTTCTTATGCATCCAGGCTTGCAGGCTATTGGACAGGAATTCTCCTCCTCTGTCTGATACAAGACTGGCTACTTTATAAGAAAATTCCCTCTCAACAGCATTCACCCCCTCTTGGAACTTTTCAGCTGCTTGGCTTTTCTCTTTCAGTAGATAGACATAGGAGTACCTGGTGTGTCTGTCTACAATTACCAGGACATACCTATTTTGCCCTTTAGTTGGCTTGAATGGCCCAGCCAAATCTGCATGTACAACCTCAAAAGGACGTTGGGTGACACACTTGCTTTTCTTGGCAATGGGGTAAGCCTTTACCTTCACCTTTTTGCATACAGAGCAATCTAGAAACTAAGGGTAATTTCTGACTTGTAAGCCAGGGCATACCTTTGCTAACTCCTGCAAACTTTTGTAGCTGACATGCCCCATCACTCGGTGGAAGTAATGTACACACTTATCATGTAGAGGTTTGTTACATAATGGGTTAACGTTTGCCACTTTTCCTTTGGGCAACATGTGGTACAACCCCTGCTTTTTCACCCCTTTTGCACAAAACATACCATTCTCAGTTATTGTACATTTCTCCCCTTCAAACACCACTTTGTAACCCTCACTGGTCAGTTGGGAGATACTCAAAATACAATTCTGCAGGTTGGTAACACACAACACATTATTGAATGATTTACCAAAGCATGGTACATATGCAGTACCCATCTTCTGCACCTTGCTTGGTGCCCCATCTGCAAGAGAAATTGCTGTTATATTTGCATTTGTTACACCATTCAACAGCTTTAAATTGTTCACCATGTGGTGAGTTGCACCACTGTCTAGCAACCACACACCACTCTCAGACTGTTCCTTTGCCATAGACACATGGTCTTCAGCCTGTGACGACACGCCCCTCGGCTTCTGGGCTGTCTTCTTCCCTCTGCGCTGGCATTCTGCAGTCCTTCTGGAGATGGCCGACCCTCTTGCACCTGTAGCAGCGTCTGGCATAGCTGCACACTGCTCCTTCTTCCTCCGGAGCCGCCTCTCCCTCTGACTGCAGTCTGGAATTGAACTGTTTACGCTGGAGCTCCTCCAGGATCCTCCCGGCTACCAGGTCTACAGTCAGCTCCTCCTCATGCACACCCTGCAGGCTGTACATCAAAAAGTCCCACTCCTTAGTGAGGCTTCCCAGCAGAATAAAACTCCTTTGCGTTTCTGGAATTCTTACTCCCATTTCAGCTGTCTCTGGGAAAAGCTGTTTCATCAGCATGAGGTGCTCTCTCACACAGCCTCCGGGACATAACTTTGTGTTATACAGTCTTTTCGTCCATAACATTTTGGACAAACACGAGGAAGGCTGATGCACACGCTTCAAAGCCTGCCACAGCTGATATGCTGTTTCTGCAGCAGCAGCGTGAATCAACTGGGAAGGACTTAAAGTAAGCAAAATAACTGCTTTGGTTTTTTCGTCCGCACCTCTGAACGCAGCTATTTGGGCACCAGTCGCTCCTTCTGGGGGCTGTCCCTCATTTTCCATAACGTGCCACAGGTTCTCCTTTGTCAAAGCGGCTCTCACATAAATTTGCCAGCTTTGATAATTAGAGTCAGACAATTTCTCAAAACACAGATAACCTCCTTCAGCCATGCTGCCACCTTCGTAAGGAAAAATTCAACAAACAAAGCAGCTGGCCACAGTGACCTTGATGAGCTCCGGACTGAAGATTAACTGTCTCTCTGCCAAAACACAGACTCCCAATGCACCAGAGAGCCAGGCAAACAGTCAAAAACAGTCCCAGTATCCAGGGGAAAACAACTACAGGTGCGCTGTGGATGCTGTGCACTGTGGGTCTGGGCCCATAACCACTGTTGGGGGATGATAGGAGTTTCAGCCCCACAGAGATGCAGCGGAATAACCATAGGACAGCGAGCCAACAGCAGCAGCCTTGTTCCCCAGTAAGGATACTCACACACAGAGGTTTCTTCCAAACAGGAGGCACTTTATCTTGTAGCAACGTTCCGTTATATACACAACATGGAACAGACAGACAAAGGTTTGCGCCAGACACCAGTTTGGTCAACAGACAAATACATACTGGGGATTGCTTTCTTATATACAAATTTACAACCAATCAGGCAGAGGTTTGCACACCTCCCTCTACCATCTGCACACGACCCCAGTTTCTGATGCAACCTTGCAATCACCCACAGCTGGAGTATGATGCAGCATCTTTGCAGTGGGCTGATCATTTTCCCAGGGTTCCCTGCCTGGAATCCCTGACATGATGTATTTTCTTCATTTTGATTGGGCAATAAAGTTATTGCTATTTTGTGGAATTTGGATTTTCTTGTATTCTCAAAATCTCAAATATCCATTACCTTTCAGCAGACTTTGGTGAAACTTCAGGAAAGAGAAATGCCACTTGTGGGTTATTTTTAATTGTTCTTTTTGAACAACACTATAAAATACAAAATTACAGAAAGGAAAAGTAATATTTGGCACAAAATATCACACACAGCGATATAGAATTAAATGAATATCCAAGAAGTTAGTCCAGAAATTATTTGCTAAAAGAGAGAAGGAGATTGTGTTTTATCTTAATAAATACTTCCTCAGATCTAAATTAGATTATGGGGGTGAATATGTCTGCCTATTGGTGTTCACAAATGAAATAAAAGAATAGTTTGTTGTATAAAATTCAGAATTCACTGTGTTGTTACTTAATTCCTGCATTTTGCTAGTAAGTTTTTCCACCAGAACCAAAAGAGCATAACCCCTGAAATCTCCTGGTCTTCCTATGAGTCTGGTTTTCTAGATAAGTTCACTGCTGCCTAAGACCACTTTCTTGTTCACAGATTAGGAGGTCTGTCTCAGAGATGTAAGGTGGCAAGGTGAAATAATGGTTCTATAAAAGCAGAAATTTCAGCATGTATGAAATAAGGAAAACATTCCTACACTTCAGCAGGTGTAAAATAAGGGAAACAGCCCTTATTTCCCCTGGCAATCCTAGAGACAAGTTATATATTTCTTTTTTAAAAAAAATCATTTTCCTGTGCTGCCACCCAGAAAATCTTCAAACTGATTGTAATCTTCAAACTGACTCACCATTCATCCAGAATGTGTATAACATCATTCTATCCGCTTATTTCAACATAATTTAAAGTGGTAAATGAAACAGAGATTTTTTTTTTAAAGCATTTAAAGAACCAAGGAAGTTTGGTGGGACAGACTGTGATTAAACATAAAATGATAAAGCATAGAGGTCCTATGTGGGAAGCTTTAAGTCTTTACCTCCCTCGGCCATTTGGAGAGGCCTGAGAAACTCAGAGATCTCTCCCATTGTACTTGAATATATTTTTCCCCCCAGCAATTACTGGGGCCATTTCTGCACACCAGCCCCATTACAGCATGCGAACTCATTGAAACCAGTCCACGATCCATGCCATCGCATGATGTCAACACAGTCCCGCTCTGTCGTGTCCCCAGCCATTGCAGTCACTCAGTATACCATTACCGGAAAAAATCCAGTAATGACCTCCCTTCATGCAATGATTGCATCACCAGTGGCTGTGCTGGAAGGGCAGAAGCACAGGAAGAGGCCGGCTGCATCGCAAAGGAAAGAGCATGTCCTGAATGCTACCCATCTGCTGGCAGCTGACTGAGTGCAGAGGGGAGTGTTTGGGTCCTGCTTCCATCTCATCAGTGGCACTATGGGGATGATACCAGAACATCATGAGATCATGATATTGTGTGGAAATGGCCTGTGACTGCCCAGAAACATCTCACTTGCCTCTCTCAGAAACAGCTTGCTTAGCTAGATAGGCCTTGGGTCTCATCCAGTATACTACTCCTTATATTCATATTGAACCTTGCACAATTTGTGAATCCATTGCTTAGGGAGACCTAAGGACAGATGAAAAAAGAACTTTTTAAAAAATTGAAAGAAATGAAAGGGAAACAAGAGGACATATCTCAGAGACAGGAGCCTATAAAAGCTTGGTGCCTTAGAGACATAGGTATTCAAGGATGGCCCAGCCACAATTACTTCTAGTAGCTGGGCAGAGCAAGCAGCGTCAACATGTTTTTCCGTTCCACATCAGTAATCCCAGGCAGGGAGTAGCACAGAATGAGAGGGCTGGGATTAACATCAGCCTGGGGAACAGTGAAATGACTGTTATCATGCTTTGTCCATGTGTTTGGGGCAGTGTTCCAAAACCACCTGAAAAACAAGCAAGAAAAAAAGAGGAGCTAGGACATCTTATAAACACATTTGTACGTTTCAGATCTGAGCTTTATTTAAAGAATATAGCAAACTTCTTCAGTGAATTGTATTAAGTCTCATTGTGCCATTACTCTGCTTCACTTCCTTTCTTCTAAGTTCCAGGGCAAACAAATACTGAAAATGAGAATTCCATCTGAGTTATGATCATTTGGAGATGCTCCTGCCATGCTCTTTCTGCTTTTCATTGTGTTGCTTCAACCTTGTGTGGCTGGCAAGGTGACAAGGACATTGTGTGATCTGGACAGATCCTATGCAGAGGGCTACTACAAAGATGGGGATCTGGTTCTTGGTGGAGTGTTATCTCTATCTCAGAAAAATCTTCCCAGCACAGATTATAAAGTTCATCCTGAGGAGGTTTCCCCTTATGGAGTTCAGGCAAGGTAGTATTCATTTTCTTATTAGCTGGTTGGGATAATAAACCTTCTGACAGTAGAAAGAGAAGTCTGAAACAGGGCCTCAAGCAGCCAACTTTCGGCACATTGATTCATGTACCATCATTGTTCCGAGCAATCTAATTGGGATGCTTAGGCACTATCTGAAGCCTAGAAAGATCTTCTCTATCTTTGGCTTTCTTTATAAAGTAATAGTTAAGATTTCTTTTCCTTCACTGCCATGTTTCTCTGCATCTTCTCTGTACATTTAGCTAAGTAAAATTCTGTATTGTTAACCTCTCAGTTTGGATTCAGTTATTCAGAAGACCTTGTTAATGGTGCTAGCTTATCTTTCACCTCAGGTAGCAGAATGTCTGGGGCCAGTTCTCATTGAAGCACTTTCAATCTATGTGTGTTGTACTAGGAAGTTTACCATTGCAATATGAAATGTCTTCCTGTTTTCCACACAGACTAATGTCAAGGTACTACCAGAATGTCCTGGCCTTTGTATTTGCTGTGGAGAAAATTAACAAGGACCCTACTTTCTTACCCAACATCTCTCTGGGATTCCGCCTCTATGACAACTCTTTCAAAGGAGGCCACACTTATGAGAACGTCATTAGCCTGCTGTCTGAGAGGGACAAGCTCACTCCGATTCCCTCACCTCTCTATGGGTATGAGTACTCCTATGCTTATGGGCAGCCATCTTATAACATGATGGCCATACAGGATACAGAGACGGTCAAAATATTTCCCAACTACAATTGCCAAGGTCAAAAGAAGATGGTGGCTGTCATTGGGGGGCTGAAATCAGAGTCATCTGTACAGGTGGCCAACATGCTGGAGATCTACAAATTACCACAGGTAAGGGCTAATGACATTTCTGCTTACATTCTTCCATCTTCACTTTTAGCATTACATAACCAGGAAAACTCCTAGTGAAGATACTGTTGCTAATGGAGGTTCTGCACATCTTTGTGGAGAAAAGCTGAACAGGGCTACCCATTTGGCTGTGTAAGGCAGAGAAGAAAATAGCGACTCACATCCACTCAAGTCAGTATGTGTAATAATAAAAATTAGGTAAGATATACTGACAAATGAGGTGCTAAATCTCAGAAGTGCCACTGCATTTCTTGGTATAATTCACCTGGTTTTGGTCTATAAAGCCCCCTGTTGCTTATGACCAGGGTATTTGAAATACTGCATTCTCTTACATGGGCCTACTCAGGTTTTCCCAGTACATTGGAGGCACATTAGATAGTAATGCAAGAGAAGGTTTTCTTGAGGGTAACTCCTGGGCTTTGGAACTCCTTACCAAGGGAAATTAGATTCACTCAGGCCCTTTCTGCAACTCACCTTTTCTTGGCACTGGGGTGCAGGGATCTCGCGAGCAGCCTCCAGTGAAAGTCTCTTGCATCCCAGTTCCTTCAGCTCTGCAGCTGCCAGCTGCTGCGCAAGAGCTCCAACTCTTCCTTCCGCAGTGCAACCTGGGAGTTTCTCAGGCTGTGCTGGGGCAGGAAGCGCAAGCACCGCAGTTCCGGAGCTCCGCATGCATGGCAAGCGCGCTCGGGGCCCCGGAGCAATGTGCAAACGTGCACCATTTTCAGGTTAAAGCCGAAAATGAAAAAATGCGTGAGCAGCACCTGCCAGACCCTGGAGCGTTGTGCGATTGTGAGTGCATCGTGTGAACCGCTCCTCACATTTGCACGATGCTCGAGGGGCCCTTTTGCATGGCAAATGCCATGCAAAAAGGTTTTTTACATCCTCGCCCCAGCAGGCAGAGATGTTTTATGGAGTTATACTCTTGGCTGTTAAAGTAATTTATTTGCTAAAGTAGATTTTAATTATTTCAATTTTTTGTCTATGTGCTATCAAGTCCACCTCAACTTATGGGGTCCCTAAGAATGAGAAATCTCCAACAGCCTTTCTCCTCTACACTGTTATAGTGCTATTATTCCACTTTCAACATCCTGTGGAATCCTGGAGTTTGCAGTTTAGGGAGGGGTATTCAGAATTCTCATC
This sequence comes from Cyclura pinguis, assembly GCA_030412105.1. Classification (NCBI taxonomy): domain Eukaryota; kingdom Metazoa; phylum Chordata; class Lepidosauria; order Squamata; family Iguanidae; genus Cyclura; species Cyclura pinguis. The sequence goes on along the minus strand of CM059606.1, from coordinate 11,319,757 downwards.
CAGAGAGCTGTTTGGCCTCAGTAAACTACAACAACAACAACAACAATAATAATAAAAATTATTTCTATTCCGCCTCTCCACATGGACCGAGGCGGCGAACAACCTGAGTATATTAAATACATTAAAAATATTAAAACACACCCAGTCCTCCCCACCCACCAACCCACCCAAAACAACCCCTTAAAACACACAACAATTAACAGTCAATCAATTAACTGTTAACAAAACAGCAAGACAATTGATGAGAGGCGATGGAAATGCTAGTCTTGGAAGGCCTGTCGGAAGATATCAGTCTTGACCGCTTTTTTAAAGCAGTCAAGACTGGTAATGTGCCGGGTCTCCTCCGGCAGGCCATTCCATAACTTGGAAGCGATGGAAGAAAAGGTCCTCTGGGTAACTGCAGCCAACCTAGTTCTGACTGGCTGCAGTAAATTCCTCCCAGAGTACCTTAATGTGAGGGGCAGATTATATGGGAGAAGACGATCCCGCAGGTAGGTTGGCCCCAAGCCATGAAGGGCTTTAAAGGTACAAACCCCAGAATTGCACAGGATGTTGAAAGTGGAATACTAGCACTATAACTGGGCAGTGTGAAAAGTCCCCAAGAGAACCTGTTATTAACAGCCCTGGTCAGGACTAAAAAGTTTTGGATGGAAATACAGAATACGATTGAAAGAATTTTGAAACGTTAAATAGCTAAGAAACTGGAATTATTTTTATTAGGAATTTGGAGTGATGACATCAAAATTGACAAAACAACAGGAATTACTTCAATATATGTTACTGGGAGACTCATCATTCAGCCAGGCTCTGATTGTTAGCAGAATGGACCTACGGTTCCCCATGCAGTTGATATCCAGTACAGTAGGTTGAGGTGGGGAAGTTTTAATTGTACCAACAGTGTGAAAATTGTGACTAAGTAGTGATCATAAATATGAAACAATTACCTAACTGTAACTGTTTTCTATTCAGAATCACTGCTTAGTCATGATTTTGACACTGTTGGCACAATTGAAACTTCCCCTCCATCTACTGTATCAGGCATCAACTGGAAGTGGAGAAGGAGGACAGTTCTGTTAATGGTCAGAGTACAGTTGAATGATGAGTCTGTCAAGTTTGGAGGGGCAGGCCAGGAGAAGTTACTTAGGGCACATCCAGACTGACTGAAAAGTCCCAGGTTTTGTTTCTGTTCTTTCCGATTTAATACTGGCTTAAAATAAAGTGACCTGGAGAGCTGGTATATAAAAAGTCTCTGATCATATCGGGAGAAAATTTTCTGGGATGAACAAAATGGTATGAATCTGCAAAATAAAATCAGAAAGAACACAAACAAAAACTGGGGCTTTCTGGTCTTTGTAATCAATCTTGAGGCACTATAAGTTTACTTAGTTAAATATAAGCTTATAACAGGATTCCAGTCATGTCTTTTCCAGGTAGTCATGTTGGTTTCTATATGCATATGTTGTGCACTAATTTGCATTTAGTTTTCATTATAATTTGATATTTTATCCTGTATTGCTAATGCTAATTTCCATTTATACTAGAAAGGTGAGATTGGTATTTGTTTCCTTGAGCAACTTAAATGAATAGTGGAACATAAATGTAGTAAAATATTGTGAAATTTAAAAATTATTTAATCAACATTGACTACAGTTAAATCTTAGGTTAACAATGCTTGTTTTAGTCTGTTACAAAAGGACTAGCCACTATGGCTTTATGGAAATTTTTGGGTTATAGATGTCAAACAATTGTTATTAACTGGCAAAAGCTCAAGTCGTTGGAGCAAACTCAGAAAATCCACTAGTATAGAGTTCCTATGGATTTATTTATTAGTTTACTTTATATCTTGCCTTTCATCTTGTGGTATTAAGTACCATTAGCAGCAAGCACATAAGGCACACAGCTGAGAAAGGAAAAGAAGAGGAAGAAATGGGGAAATAAAAGACTGGAAATTTCCTGCTTATCATGAAAGAAGTTTAGAAGAATGCTGTTATCTGTTAATCTGTCTGTTAGAGCTGTAAACTATCCTTCTTTGTTCCTCAGTATAAATGGGAGATGCTTTCTCATTATGGGGAGGGATGGGGGGGGCTGCAATCTTAGGCATGCCGCCACACTTGTAAATGCTTTCAATAAAGATAAAGTGATCTGCAAAACTTACTGAACTGGTCCCCTTTGACAGTCTCCTGAGTTCAAGGGAGACATCCATGTATCTTTTTCAGGCTACTTTATTGTCACAAAAACCTTGTGAAGGAGGTCAGGCTGAGAGTGAAAGGTCTGTATTTACGCAAGTGAGTTTCATAAATCAGTGCACAGCAGAAGCTAGATTTCCCACGCCCATTTTAAGCTCTAACAACTCCGTCACACTGACTCTCTCGTTAAATTCTTACTGGACTGACTAATGCTAAGGCATCTGAGAACACTTTCTGTATCCACAGATCAGTTATGGCTCTCCTGACCCCGTCTTAGGCAATCGAATCAAATTCCCCACCTTATATCAGATGTACTCCAGTGAAGATCTTCAGCTTGAAGGTGTCAACCAGTTGCTTCTCCATTTTGGCTGGACATGGATTGGGCTTATTGTTGCTGCATATGGGAAAAGTGAAAGTATTCTCCATAGTCTTCAAGATGAAATGCAGAAGAAGGGGATCTGTCATGAATATGTAATTCTGTTCAAAGGCTTTGCCACATTTTTCATGGAACTGATGAAGAGGAAAGAAGAGTTGTCGAGGTCCTCCAGTAAGATAGTGTTTGCCTATGGTGATACCAACTTCCTTTCTACTGTACACCGACAGTCTCAGGCCCTATTGGCAGGGAAAGTGTGGCTGAGTAATTCTAAATGGGAAAATGATCTTCGTTTAGATGCAAGATTATTCTCTGGTGCTTTGTCCCTTGGCTCTCAAAAGAAAGAGATACCAGGATTCCAATTTTTTATCCAGTCTGTGACTCCAAACAAATATCCTGATGATATTTTCATTAAGAGTTTCTGGGGTCAAATATTTAATTGCAGTTTGCCTCCTTCTCACTCACAGCATGTGAGGTTTGGTGTCAGGTCATGCACTGGGAAGGAGATTTTGGATGGTTCACATGAGATGACCCTGAGTCCCTATAGCTATAATATCTGCAAAGCTGTCTTTGGAGTGGCCAAAGCACTGCATGATCTATCTGTGAAAAGGTCAGAGCAGAAAAAAAGGAGGAACAGTTGGAGACTTGGAAAGATCCCTCTCTGGCGGGTGAGTCCATTCCCTTTGATGACAACACTGTGAAACAAAAAGGAAGCACTTCTGTTTCTGAGATCATTGAGAGCCAACATATGCAGATTGTATGTGGAGGACATTATTTATTTTGGAGCATTTTAACTGCACTCCTATGGGAAGAAATGTTTCCAATGTCACTTTAGGAATATCAATAGCAATATCTCCTTCCCCTCAGTGACACAGTATAAAAGTCATGGCAAGTAATGAAAATGGTATGAGAACAGAAGACAAGTGGAGTCTGATGCCACTTCTTAAACGTTTAATCTTACTGTAGTCTAGGAATAGAAATCTTTCTTATTTCACTTTATACATGTGACTAAAACATTTAAAAAGTTTTCTCCCCATGAAGGCTTTTTGTGTGTGTGTGTGTGTGGAGGGGTGATTGATTTTCCAAATTTTGGGACATTTTTGCAGCAAAAATAGTTCCTGCAACACTGGGATTATTTGCACAACATATAGGTTTTTGAACAAGTTTTTTTTTACTGCCCTCACTGCTCTTAGCCTACAACACGCTTTGGAAACAACTTTTTAACACTGCAATATTCTCTCTTATGTTCAGATGCACAGGTTCCTTAAGAAAATATTTTTCAACAACAGTGCTGTGCAGGATGGCTTTTTTGATAGTTCTAGGGACTTTGCAGCATATGATATTTTAAATTGGATCCAGCTCCCTGATGGCTCCCTGGCCAGTGTGAACATTGGGAAAGTCACACTTCATTCTACAACAAACCACAGTGTTGCCGTTAACGAAGAAATGACTTTATGGAATGGCAAATTCATCCAGGTAAGATACATTTTTTTAACAATTCTCAGATTTCCCCCCTTTGGTTGATTTTAAAATCACTGTATATTGCTGTTCACCCACAAAAGTTGGTCTCAAGGTTGAAAACATTGACAAAATATTTAAACGTTATATGCGTCAATCAATGGGATAAAAAAACCCCACAAGTCACTAAATAGTAAAAAAAGAAAACAGAAAAAATGTGGGGCTTCAAGTAAACTTAAATTCATTGGGAAGTATACAACTGTGGAAGCCAAAAAACTATTCTTCAGAAAGGAATTCCACATTCAGGAACAGGCAGAGAAAAGGATCTCTCCCTTGTGCTGTCATAATGCATGTCTCTTACCAAAACCTCTCAAAAAAGAATGCACATGGGTATGTTTGATGGCACCAATTTTAATTTAATTTAATAAATGAATAAATAAATAAATAGGATTATTTTAGATTTTCTTTAAGGTTTTCTCATTAAATCCACATAGCCACCTCATTCTGTGTGCAGCCATGAATGTTCACCTGGATTTCAGAAGACACCTTTGAAGGACAAACCCAAATGTTGCTTCCAGTGCATTGAATGCCCTAAAGGAACAATATCCAAGAAAACAAGTAAGCATTGCTGGAGAGTAATAATCCCCACCAGCTTACATGTTGGAGAGGACATTAAACTGTTTTAAGCACAGATGTGATGCTTTACTGTGAATATCTGAGCTAACAGAAATGTGTAAAGGCAAAATGTAAGTTGTCATCTTATTTGTATTTTAGATATGGATTCCTGTATGAGGTGCAAAGAGGACTACTATCCAAACAAAGCAAGAAATAAGTGCATCCCCAAAAGCATCACCTTCCTGTCCTATGTGGAACCTTTGGGAATTGTTTCAGCTTCCATTGCTCTGTGTTACTCCCTCCTTTGTGCCCTGGTGCTAGGCACCTTCATTAAGCACAGGAATTCACCCATAGTCAAAGCCAACAACAGACATCTCAGCTATATCCTCCTCTCCTCCCTCATGCTCTGTTTCCTCTCTTCCTTACTTTTCATTGGCCAACCAAGAAAGCTGACATGTCTTCTTCAGCAGACAGTCTTTGGGGTCATTTTCTCTGCCTCTCTTGGTACAGTCTTGGCCAAAACTATCACTGTGATTCTGGCCTTCAAGGCCACAAAGCCAGGGAGTGGTGCACAGAAATGGCTGAGACCCAGAACTGCAAACTGCCTTGTGATCATCTGTACCCTCATCCCATCTCTGATCTGCATGATCTGGTTGGGAACCTCTCCTCCATTTCCAGAGGCTGATTTCTACTCAGAGCCTGGACACATCATCCTGGAGTGTAACGAAGGCTCACCCACTGCATTCCACTCCATTCTGGGCTACATGGGTGTGTTGGCTTTAGGAAGCTTCATTGTTGCTTTCTTCGCCAGAAAGCTGCCTGAAAGCTTCAATGAAGCCAAATTCATCACTTTCAGTATGCTGGTTTTCTGCAGTATTTCGGTGTCCTTCCTCCCAACCTATCTCAGCACCAAGGGGAAATATATGGTGGCTGTGGAGATCTTCTCTATTTTGGCCTCTAGTGCTGGGTTACTTGGCTGCATCTTTCTGCCTAAGTGCTATATTATTCTACTCCATCTAGATAAGAACCAAAAAGTGCAAATAACTAGCAAATATTTCCATAGATAACAAAAGGAAGTGGATCTGAAACACTCTAATTTTGCAATGATGTTCAAAGCAGAAAATGCTGATTTTCTGCAGTATTTTGGTGTCCTTCCTCCCAACCTATCTCATCACCAAAGGGAAATATATGGTGTCTGTGGAGATCTTCTCTATCTTGGTCTCTAGTGCTGGATTACTTGGCTGCATCTTTCTGCCTAAGTGTTACATTATTCTACTCCATCTAGATAAGAATCAAAAAGTGCAAATAACCAGCAAATACTTCTACAAATAAAAGGAAGTAGATCTGAAATTTTGGTTTTGCAGTGAAGTTCAAAGCAAAAAGCAGTTTAGTTTACCTTAAACTCTAGACTATTGTGGTGGAGGGGCTTTTTAGGCATTATTTGTATTATTTGACATACTTCAAAATGTGGTGCAAAAGCACAGTTGCAGTTGAGACCTCTTCTGCCCATTTAACTGAATTAGAACATAGATCTCTTTCTACAATGGTACCACTGATTGAAATGGTGTTAAAGTTTTGGACTATAGATGCTAGCTGTTAAAGTGGCATCCCTATATCCATTTATCTCACTGTAAGAATGATAGTGGGGGGGACATGATATCATAATTTCATGATATCCTGTTTTTTCCCTACCCCACCCACATTTCATTGACTGTTATGTACGGTAGGACCCCCGTATCCACGGGGAATTGCTTCTGGGCCCCCCGCTGATACTGAAATCCACAAGTAGTGGGGAACGCCCTGTCCCACCGCCAGACCTGTCTGGATCATGGTGGTGGTGGACAGGAAAAGAGCAGATCCGCCCAGTTGGTGTGGAGGGGCAACCAGAGTCAGAGAGGACCATGATCCCGTGCTCCTCACCACCTCCTGCCACCAGCCCCAGGCCCCCAGCCCAGTTATCCATGGTTGGCCCGATGGTGGCCAACCACAGATAACTGAATCAGCGGATAACGAATCTGTAGATAGGGGAGATCCTACAGTATGTAGATTGTCCTTTTGTTCCTACTATATAAGGGTCTGGGTTAATCTTTGCTCTTGTTCTTATAGGGAAAAGAAAGGTGACTCATCTCCATCATGGGTGGTTGAATGGGACTAAACTAGCAGGCAGAAAAGTGTACCACAGGAGTCACACATGGCCTTCAAGTCTCCCTCTCTTTTTAAAATTTTATTTTTGGTTGCAGTTAAACACAAATGCAACAAAGATATAAATAAAGAACAAAAAACAAATATGAAAATACAAAACTATCAGGATACAATTTTTGAGGGGGTCCAAGTATCTCAAGTGGTTTCAAGAGGTTGATCATGGCATTCCACTAGGTAGTCATCGTTAATGTCTCCGAAGGATCATTACCTCATAGTTTGACAGTCTAATGTAAAAATGTCAGATCAGGTCTTCAGAAGAGAATAAGGTGATTTCACCATTTGAGATCGTGTGTTAACAAAATCAATAAACAGATATCATTTCTCTATAAAGAACACTTGGTTCACTTGTCCTTTGTTTATTCTCATGCTGTCCGATAATTTCTCTAGCCCCATTTTTTTTCAATCAGACTCCCAGAAAATCTTCCCCATTTTCCAGCATTTAGCAATTTCAGCACAAACAGCTGTCAGAAAGAAGGCAATCAGGTTTGTATGCTTTAGCTGCTTTTTTTCTCCTGAGCAGCTTGATAGCAACAGAAGCTCAGGGCAATACTTGATTTTTTTTAGTGATTAATAGGACAATCAAACCACATATGAGCAAATGTTCCTTGAATGTCACACCCTCTCCAGCATTTTGGAGACCCGTTTCTCACCATTTTTGCCAATTTGACAGGAGTCATATACTAGGGATGGGCCAACTGAATCATCAGATCTTCGAATACTCAAATCCTCAGCAAGGATTTGAGATTTGCAGATCTGAATCCCTGCGCCAAAATAGGTGAACCCAGTCTTTTGAATCTACCAACCAAAAAATACAGATCTTGTGCTCCCCATTCTTTTCCTGCCTGCCACCGGTGTTATGACCCGAGATTTTTGGTCCTTTTATATCCAGAGAGAAATTCAGCCACCCCAGACTATAGGATTCCCAACAAAAGGCACATAGGAAACCAGATCTGGGTTTAAACACTATTCATGTAACATTTATTAAGACATAAAACACAAAATCACATTTGTATCAAGAGCTCTTGCACACACACATTCACACGACATACTCACAAACAGTCCTTTCGCCGAACGTTGATCAGGCATTCTCGAGAGGTGGATGACTCCTAGCCGGTGTCGGAGCACCCAGAGCTGAAAAATCTTCCACTCTTTATACCCATGTTTCTCCCTTCTTGGGGGGGGGGGGAGGAAACATGTTCTGACGGTTGCCAGAGTTCCAGGACTTTCATTGCGTATGGCAATCAAGCAATTAAAAGACCAGTTCATATCATTTTGTACCATACTGATAAAAGGTTGCTTGCAGAAGAAGTCGTCATATATCATGTTGTCAGGAAATGTAGGAGTACACTCTGTTTGTACCAAGTTCTTATCGTGTTTGCAAACTATCTTCTCTGGCCAAATCAGCATTCCTGGAATTCTCTCATCACAGCTCAAGGAATCCTCGCTCCACAGTTTCAACTTTCTTTGGCTCAGGACTGTACTTTTCAACCGGAACCCATTCGTTCATCACACCGGTGGGATCCTTCCTGGGGTGGGTGGGAGAAAGTTGTGGGGAGTGCGATCTTGCTCTCCCTGCTGTTCTCCTGCCCGCCACCAGTGGAATCCTGCCTGGGATTGTAAAAGTTTTCCTGAAAGTGAAAACTATTATTTAATTTGTTTTTCATTAAACAAAGATGTCAAATTCTGCTTCAAAAGCACTTTTCAGTAGAGATGCTTTCTTTCTCTTGCTTTTTAAACCTTTTTTTAAAAAAGGATTAGAAAGATTCGAGATTCATGGGATTTCTGGATTCCCAGAACCTTCCTGGGATTTGGATCCAGATTCAGAAAATTCTGGATTTGTCCCACCCTGATCATATACCATTTGAGGACAATTTTCAAGGCATTCTCTTTAGCTAGTACAGATTGGGATTTGAAGGGAGGAGATCACACACTAGCCCCATCCCTCTCTGACATTGCAATACCTAGATCAGATTCCCAGGTGATTTTAAAATTATGTTCTCTACTGTATACATAATTAAGCAGTCTTAGACAAGGGAAGCTAATTCCTTAATCTGCTGCATGGAACTCTCACACTTTTCATGCATTGTTAAAGGTCTTGGGTCTAGCCTTTAGTTTCTTTGTAAAGGAAACAATTTGACAAACAGGTAGCCAGCTAACCATCAGTGGTTCTAATTCTGCACCCAATTCATTACTTGTTTTAGTTTTACCATTACGGAGCAGATCTTGAATTGTGTAAAGACCCTTTCCTCTCTTTCTTGCAATTGTCTGAATTTATCTGAATTATGGAAAAATGGGTGGGATAGAAAAAGGTAGGCGACTGAGGGGTCTGGTGGTATGAAATGTTTCTATTTGTTCCAAATCTAAATAGATGTGCCTAACTCTGGGTGTTTAATGTCTTCAATTATCACGCTAGAAACATTTTTAAAGAACAAAATATATTCTGCTTGGAAATCAACTTGGAATTCCATTGTCAACAGTTAACATCAGTGTCTCTCCTAGTGAGATGAACTGTTTGACTCAACTGGAAAGCTATAAAGTATAATGATTCATCTGCCCCCCCCGCCCCCCTTATTTTGGTGATAGGATCCTATCCTATCACCAAATCCGGGTCTCTTGTGATTAGAAACAAATGTTTTGATTCACTTTTCCCAACATTTATATCTTGTCTGTGTTGAGATGTTTGGGAAAGGGGGATGGTTTGGAATGCAAAAAAGAGGTAGTGGTGAAGAAAATTTTTATCAAGACAATTCTTTCCAACAGACATAAATTCAAGGCTTTCCATTCTGAAGTTTTGGATTTAATCCTCTTCGTGCATTTCTCACAATTTCTAGGGAAAAGAGAATTGATATCCTTAATAACGGTGACATCCAGGTATGTGATGCTTTGATATATCAAATAATAACTCAGAGTAGCTTCATCATCCCACTGACATGGATGCCACTATCCACCATGCAAATTTTCCTGCAGCACTCTTCGCTTTCATTGTTGTTTTCCCTCAAAGTGCCTTTGCTTGCAGTAAATAGCAATTTTGAAAGAGGAACAGCTTTCAATAGGAAACCTGTGTTGATTTAGGTCATCTGAATTGGAATCAAGCAAACTCTTTTCTTCTTCAAAATATTAGGAGTCAGTTGAAGCATTCTGTGTGCAAAACAGAAACAATCTAGTATGTAACTTCTCCTTCTTTGCATATTGTGTAAGGGATCTATTTTCAAATCTCTTTAATAAATGGATAGTTATTTAATAATAGGTTGCAGCAAACACTCTCTGTTAATTGGATTGGAGTGCTGGAGGTGTAGTAAGTTTGTCCACTATCACCAAGCACATGAGTTTTAAAGTCCTTGATAGTGTTATCCTACCCTACCGCCCCTCCTACAAGAAATGCAATTTCCATACATTGGACTTATTAATGACCAGAGAACATGATCAGGGTCATGATGGTGGGAAAAGTCCAAATAGAAATCCTTGCAAAACCCCAACACTGATGGTTTTGTGCTAATCCTTTAACCAGTTCAGGCTTTTTGCATTTTCAAACACAATGGAAGATGATCTGCCCAGGTAAAGCAATCAGAGATCATCCTTTGATCTTATTCTATGGAGATCTTCCCTATACACCCTACCTGACTGAATTTTAAGAGATTGTCATAAATCCCATCAATGTTTTGTCATTCCAAAGTTAAAGCAATCAGCCCATTCTGGATCTCTTTCCCAGTCCACGGGAAATCCATTACAGCTTTGTCAATGCACCCTTTGAGAGTATGAAATAGGGTATAAAAATCCTAGCTTTGACCCCCAGCCAATTGTAGTGTGTAGTAGGTAGTAGGTCCAGGCTGCTGCTCCTCTGTGCTACAGTCAGAAACTGTCTGAGCTCCTCTGCTGTAACCTCCTTCTTCAAGACTGGTAACTATCACCCATTCCACCACAATCTCTCTCTATCAAACCTTTCCCACCTCACTTTCCTATAACCTTGTATGGTTCTTAAGAGTGTCTGATTTCTCATATGTTTGTCAATTCAAATAAAATACTTTATTTAACTTTAACTGGAGTCCTCTCTACAGTTAGTACCAGCATACACAGGTGAAAAGATCCTACCATTACCCTCCTCTCACAGGTCTCCTTTGAGCTATAATTCCCCCAAATTCTAAGGAGAGCTGGCATTGTGGGTGGACCCCAATGTCCCCTACCTCTTAGGGTAATGTTAGCATCATGGCCCAAAGTTAACAGCTGTCAAGGGGGATGGGAAAGGTTAATTTGTATTTAGTAGCTTACTTAATTAGACATTTTGTTAAATACAGTTTGAGGCTGGGAAACAATATGAAGGCTGGGAAGAGACTTGGAGAATGATCTTTCTCTTTTAGTAACCTGCTTAGATAGTTCCTGTAGCTTGGGGCAGGGGGAGACTGAACATTAGAAGGAACATCTTGACAGGAAGTGTGGTTGGGCAATGAAACCAATTGCCTCGAGAGGTAGAGAGGATCTCTTTATCTGGCCATTTTCAAAAAGAGGCTAGACAGCTACCTGCTGGGAATGCGTTAGCTGGAGAACTGAGCAGGGAGTTGGACTCAATGGCCCATGATTCAGATCTAAGCATAAAATGAACTGGGCAATCTCAACACTGGGTTCTTTTATTGTTAACTGCCATCAAGTCAACTTGAACTTATGATGGAGACCTCTAAGTCACCCCATCATCAACAGCCGTACTCAGGTCTTGCAAACTCAGGGCCATGGCTTCCTTGACTGAGTCCATGCATCTGTAAGTCCTGCAGTTCTACAGTCTTCCTCTTTTGCTTTCTACTGTTATTATAATGTTATTATAGCATTTTTGAATTCTCTAGTAGTTATGTCTTCTCATGATATCACCAAAGTATGACAGGTTTGAATTGTCTATTTAGCAGCCCTCAGTATCTGTAGAACTCTTCTTCAACACCATACTTCAAATGAGTTGATTTTCTTCCTGTCAGCTTTATTCATTGTCTGACTTTCACAACCATACATAGAAATTGGAAATACAAAGGCATGGACAATCCTAAATTATTATTCAGTGATATATATTGTCACCTCAGGTCTTGCCTAGTTCCCTCAGAGCTGCTCTTCCATGTCCTAGTCTTCTTCTGATTGCCTGATTGCTGTCTCCATTCTGATCAACGACTGAGCCAAGTTTGGAAAATCTTACAGTATTTCAATGTCTTCATCATCTACTTTAAATTATTAAATAATCTGTGATCCTTATTTTCCTTTTCTCAATGTTCAACTGTAAGCCTGCCTTTGCTCTTTCTTGACTTCCCTCAGCAATTGTTTTGAGACTTTGCTGTTTTCTGCTAGTAGCAGGGAGTCATCTGCAAATCTAATATCCCAAGTATGCATTACCTTTGAGCAAACTTTGGAAAATCTCCAGGAAAGAGAAAGGACAATGTTGAAGGCCAGATGCTGAGACAATACTTTGCTATCCTGACACTGTAAAGAGCACGTTCCTGCACAGATGTGAATGTTGTGATGGACCATGGGGATAGCTTCACTGAATGGAGGAAGCCATGCATCTATTGTGGAATCCCATGAAATCTTTAATTCTTCTTGTAAGCCTGGTTTTCAAGATGATCTAACTGATGCCTAAGGCCACTTCCTAGTCCTCAGATGTAGAATTCTATCTCAGCTGTAAGTTACATATTTTTCTTCTCTTATTTCCCATGTGTCTTCATCCAGAAAATGCTCAAACTCATTGTGATGAGATGACTTTCCATTCCACTCAAACTATGTGTTGAATCCTGTGCTGGGAGAAAGGCAAGATAGTTGATTTGTTTGTTTGTTTGTTTGTTCATCTTCTATCTACTTACCTCAACACAATAATTCAACATAGTCAGAGTAACATCATTCCCCCCCTCAAAAAAATCTGAGGTATCAAGGACATTTGGAGACACAGTTGTAGGACATTTAATTAAATGTGAAATTATAAAGCATACAGATCCTCTGCAGGAATAATACAGCCTGTGGGCACCTCTCCATACTCAAGGGCCATTTTCTCAGTGCTGAAGCCCACAGATACCTCCCCTACACACTATATTGGAAAAAATTTTCACCAAACCCTGGCTGAAGCCCACAAACATCACACCACTTGGCCACATTTGGCAACAGCATGCTTACCTAGATTAGCCTTGGGTCTGATCCAGTATGTCACCCTATTTGCTCAAATGTAATCCTGCACAATTTAGGAATCCAGAGTTTGGTGAGAGGATCTTTGCTAAGGACAGAGAGAGAGAGAAAAAAGAATTACTTTTTTAAAAAATTGAAAACAATGATGAGGAAACAAGAGGACCAGGCTTGGAGTCAGAACTAAACCAAAGCCTGGTGCCTTAGGGACGTAGGGAGACATAGGAATTCAGGAACAACAGACACATCATGCAATTACTTCTAGCAGATGGGCAAAGCAGGCAGCACCAACTTATTTGTCCATTTTATGTCAATAACCCCAGGTGGGGAGTAGCACAGAATAAGAGGACTGCGATGAACATCAGCCAAGGGAACAGTGAAATGACTGTGATCATGCTTTGTCCACATGCTTCTGCAAACATCTGAAAAATAAACAAGAAAAAAAAAGAGAGAGGAATTATGATATCTTATAAGCACACTTCTGTCATTCCGATCTGTGCACACTTTAAGGAGTACAGTGAACTGCCTCAGTAAGTTAGAAAAGACTTATTGTACTATTAGTCTGGTTCATTTTCTTTCTTCTGACTTCCAGGGCAGGAAAACATTGAAAATGAGAATCCTTCTAATTAGGAGATGACGTTGCACTCATCTGGAGATGATTCTGCTATGCTATTCTTTGTTTTCATCATCTTGCTTCTACCTCACATAGCTGGAAAGGTGACAAAGAAGAGACTGTGTCATTTGGGCAGATCATATGCAGAGGGCTATTACAAAGATGGGGATCTGATTCTGGGGGGAGTTTTATCTTTGTCTCAGCAAAGTGTTCCAAGTAGAAATTATAAAACTCGTCCTGAGCAGATTTCTCCATATAAAGTTCAAACAATGTAATTATTCAGTTTCTTATTAGCTGCTTTGGATAATAAACCTTCTGATAGTACAAAGAGAAGTCTGAAAAAAGGCCTCAGGCAGTTTTTATCATTTGGCCATTTCCACCCTACACTGTTATAGTACTATTATTCCACTTGCAATATCCTTTGGAATTCTGGGGTTTGTAGTTTACTGAGGCCAGAGTGCTCTCTGGCTGAGAATGCTAAATACCCCTCCCTAAACTGCCAACCTCAGGATTCCATAGGATGTTGAAGATGGAATAATAGCACTATAACAGTGTAGGGCAGAAATGGCCTTTGACTTACATATCATCATCACTTTAAGTCCTTACCTTGCTAGCCAGGCCAGATTCTATAGTTACAGATCTATAGAGTACACTCCAATTTGGGAATTGGCCCAAATTTTGTCAGCTCCCACAAAAGCCCAAAGATGGTCATCTTAACATTATAACCGTATTAAAAACCTTTTCTTTTATTCTGGTCTGGCAGCTGAAGCACTTTAGGTTGCCATAAAAATATTAGGTCACCCTTGAGGACAGTCCTCTTCTTGACAGTGCTTTCTATCAGAAGTACTGTTCAGTTCAACTGAAGTTTAAAGATATACCACCCTATCTCAGAGGGGTAGAAATTCCCAATCAATAAGTGGGCCCTACATAGTAGTCTGAGCAGGCACGTGGCTTTGCTTCAGCAGGCATACAGAAGTTTGGGAATTCTTCAAATAGGAATATATAATCAAACAAACAAACAAACAAAAAAGCCTTATGGACACATTGAGCTAATCAGCAGCCATAAGATGTAGTGGAGGATCTTGTTCTGTTTCCGCTGTTTTGGTGAGATTCATGTGTTATCTTTTGTACATAAAATGGAAGGGTAGAGATAGAAGGGATTGTTGGGGGTAAAAGGTTTTCCAAGGATTTAGCATTCTGTTTCTGATTTCCTAAGCAATTATAAACAAGCCATTCTGTCTTCTTACAAGAACTGTCTCAAAAGTCAACAAGACAACTCACGGATAACGTGCATATGTTTACAGAAAATTCTTAGAATGACCTGTTCTTGGTGACAACCAACTTGTATGCGTTTTCTCTTCCTTTGGAAGATCTATAAAAATACTGATGCTTCAATAAAACTGCACATCTGATCGGACTATAGTTGCAGCCAGGCTGATGGCAGAGGCTGTGAATATGGCCCTTTCCACACGCGAGAAAGGAAACGGGTGAAAACGGAACTCACCGGCTTTCTTGATCGTCCGGGCGAGTCTGTCGGGATGAGGAGCAGTGCGAGCTTGTTGCTCCGCACTGCTCCGGCGTCCAAAATGGCGGCTTCCGGTTGGTGGAGACTCTTTTAAAAAGCATGCTGCGCGAGCAGTTCCGGTTGCTCCGAACCGGACTGAGGTATGGAACTACAAAAAGTAGTCCGCCACAGTCCACTCCACGGTACAGAAGACCTCCATTGGAGGTCGCTCTGCCCCGTTTTAATAGCCCGGTGCAGAAATGGCCTATGTTCCCTCTTGGCCAAGAGTAACTGTGTGTGTAGGTGTGAGTCCTTCCTTACTCGATTCAGGGCCTAATCTCAGCTCCATGTTTATACACGGGAGAAACAAGGGTGGACTTATATTTCAGTCACTCCCTACAGGATAGTTTCTATTGGGCTGTTGAGGGCAGGTTGTTCAAACAAAAAGAAACAAACAAAAAACTACATATAAGGGATTTAATGTAGTTTATCTGGGCTGTGGATGGGTGAAAATGATTACCAACCCTGGCTACAAACAGGGTGTAGGGTGGCCAGAATGAAACCTGGAGACTATTTAATTCTGAAGAAGCAGGAATTTCAGCAGATGTTGCTTGTTATCTGGTTGCCTTAGAAGCAACATCTGCTGAATTGCCTCTTTTATACTATCATTAGAGTATAGGATTAGTCTCCAGTTTTCACTCTGGCAATTTAATTGTGTTGCCTAAGAATTATGTGATGCCTAGAAGGATTCTCTCTATCTTTGGCTTTCTATGTAAAGTAACAGTTAAGATTTCTGATTTTTTTTTCTTTTTAGTGTCATGTTTCTCTGCATCTTCTCTGTACACTTAGCTAAGTAAAATTCTATATTGTTAACCTTTCAGCTTGGATCCAGTATTCAGAAGCCCTTGTTAACGGTGCTAGCTCATCTTTCACCTCAGGTAACAGAATGTTTGGGGTAAGTTCTCATTGAAGCATTTGCATTCTATGTGTTTTGCATCAGGTAATCTACCACTGCTTATGAAATGTTCTGCTGTTCTTCACACAGACCAATGTCATAGCACTATCAGCAGGTCCTGGCCTTTGTATTTGCTGTGGAGAAAATCAACAGGGACCCTACTTTCTTACCCAACATCTCTCTGGGATTCCGCCTCTATGACAACTATTACAATGGAGGCCAAACCTATGAGAATGTCATTAGCCTGCTGTCTGAGAGGGACAAGCTCACTCTGATTTGTCTACCTCTTTATGGATATGGGCCCTACTATGCTTATGGGCAGCCATCTTATAACATGATGGCCATAGGGGATACAGATAAGGTCAAAATACTTCCTAACTACAATTGCCAAGGTCAAAAGAAGATGGTGGCTGTCATTGGAGGGCTGACCTCAGAGTCATCTGTGCAGGTGGCCAACATGTTGGGGATCTACAAGTTACCACAGGTAAGGGATAAGGACTTTTCAGCTTAAGTTTCACCATTTTGACTCTCAGCATCCGTTGATAACGGAAGGATGTGAAAGAGATACTGGTGCTAATTTAGACTCTGTATGTCCTTGCAGAGAAGAATAAAATAGGACTCTCCAGCAATATTCCTTGCTTAAGGTAGAAGTGGAGATGGTGACACACACACCCTGAAGTTAATGGGCACAGTACTGAAAATGAGAAGGATCTCTCCCATTTCTTCCAGTACATTTCAGATATCTTACATGAACATACAAGAGATGCCGTTTTTGGTGGTGACTCCTGGGCTATGAAACTCCCTGCCAAGGAAAATGAATTTGACTCTATCTTTGATGTCTTTGTACTAGCTGGCAAACAAAGTTTTTGTTTACACAACAGTTTAGCTTTCCAAAGTACTAATTTGCTATAGTAGGTTTTGCTGGTGGATCCTATTTATTTTGTTAGTTCTGTTACTGTGCTTTGAACTGTTTTAATTTTATGTTTTATGCATTTTATTGTGTACAGTATTTTTGTTGAGTATTATTTATAGTAGAAAGGTAAGATACAAACTTAAAAAAAAAATATGTACCTCATCGGGTTGTTGTGAATATAAAACTAGAGTGGTTGGTTAGGAAGAACCAGTTTTGCCTTCTTGAGGTCTTTAAATGAAAAGTGGCATTTGAATGTAACAGAATGCTAAGAAATTTAAGCATAATTTGAATATTAGTTAATATAAATACATCTTTAAACATATCAGATTACATGTACTTATGTTGCTCTGTTTCACAAGAAATAGCCACTATTAAGGAATTAAGCAAAATGGTAAGTTATAGAAAATGTTGTTACTTATGAAAATTCAGGTCACTGAAATGAAATGCGTCAAATTGAGGGCCTTTCCACACTACACTGTTATAGTGCTATTATTCCACTTTCAACATCCTGCGGAATTCTAGGGTTTGTAGTTTACTGAGGCCAAAGAGCTCTCTGGTGAAGAGTTCTAAATGCCCCTCCCTAAACTCTAAACCCCAGGATTCCATAGGATGTTGAAAGTGGAATAACAGCACTATAACAGTGTAGCGTGGAAAGGCACTGAAAGAGAGTGACTGACCCAAGTTTGCTCAATGAGTTTCACAGCTCAGTGGGGACTACAACCTGACTTTTACAACTTCCAGGCTAAGTCCTAACAACCATATTGGTTGTCTTGATGAATTCTTGTTGTAATAACTGTTGTTAAGGAATCTGAATATGCCTTATGTATCCAAAGATCAGTTATGGCTCATCTGATCCTCTCTTAAGCAATCAAATCAAATTCTCCTCCTTATATCAGATATACACAAGTGATAAACTTCAGCTTCTAGGGGTCATTCAATTGCTTCTCCACTTTGGTTGGACATGGATTGGACTTATTGTTGCCACATATGGGAGAAGTGAAAATTTTTCTTTAGTCTGGAAAAGGAAATGCAGAAGAATGGGGTCTGTCATGAATGTGTGATTTTGTTCCAAAAACATTTTGAATTTGTCATCGAACTGATGCAGAGAAAAGAAGAGTTGTGGAAGTCCTCCAGCAAAGTAGTCTTTGCCTATGGTGACAGCAAATTCCTCTTCCTTGTACACACACAGACTCAGGCTGTATTGGCAGGGAAAGTGTGGTTGACTACAGCTGAATGGGAAAATGATCTGTATATGGATTCAGGAACATTCTCTGGTGCTTTGTCCTTTGGCTCTCAAAATACAGAGATACCGGGATTCCATTTTTTTTTTCCAGTCTGTGACTCTGAACAAATATCCCAATGACATTTTCATTAAGAAATTCTGGAGTCAAGAATTTAATTGCAACTTGCCCCCTCCTCGTTCACTGCCTCAGATGATTGGAGCTAGGTTTTGTACTGGAGAGGAGAAGCTGGATGGTCCACAAGTATCCCACTTTGAGATGAAGATGAGCACCCTAAGTTATAATATCTGCAAAGCTGTCTTTGGAGTGGCCAAAGCACTGCACAATCTATCCATGAACAGGTCAGAGAAACAAAAAAGGAGAAGCAATTTGAGACTTGGAAACATCCCTCTCTGGCAGGTGAATACATTCCCAATAAAGCTGTTAAACAGAATGGAAGGACTCCTGTTCCTGAGGTCAATAAGAGCCAATGCGTTCAGGTTTGCAGACAGAGAGTATTTTATTTATTAATTTTGAAGCATTTTAACTCCACTGCTCTGTGATGAAAGGTTTCCAAAGTCACATTCATAGCATCAATAGCACACAAGTCTCTCTTTCCTTCAGAGATATAGAAAAAAACGCACTGCACCTAATGAAAATGGTATTAAAAAAACAAGTGAAGAATCAGAATCTCACACCATTTCTTAAGGTCGTGTGCTTATTCTTATATCTCTCTTATGTTCAGGTGCACTCATTCTTTAAGAAAATAACTTTTAACAGCAGTGCTGGAGAGGATGGGACTGGTGATTTGGCAACTTATGATATTTTAAATTGGATCCAGTTCACTAATGGCTCCCTGGTCCGTGTGAACATTGGGAAAGTCACTCTTCGTTCTACAACAAACCATAGTGTTGCCATTAATGAAGAAATGACTTTATGGAATGGCAAATTCATCCAGGTGAGATACATTTTTTAAAAAATTTCCATTACTATTTTTTCTTTGGTTCATTTCAAAATCACTGTGTATTGCTATTCACCCATAAAAATAGATCCCAAAGCAGGAAACAATGATAAAGTTGTTAAAATAACTTTAGACACATTGGTTTATAAAAATAAATGAGATAAAAAAAGCAATTCATTAAATAGTTATAAAAAAGAGGAAGAGGAAGAAAACCGAATATAGGTCTTAAGTAAACTTAAACTTTCTACAAAACAAAATCAAATACATAGGAAAGTATGCAACTGTGGCAACTAAAAATATGCCTCAAAAAGGAATTCCAGATTCAGGTAGCCAGAAGAAAGGGCCTCTCCCTTGTGACTTCATAATGCACTTTACTTACCAAAACCACTCAGAAAAAAATAGAAATGGGTGTATTGGAATAAGAGCAATTTTAATTTAAAAAAATAAAAGGGATTGTTTTAGATTTTCTTTAAAATCTCTGCCTTAAATCTGCCTAGCTGCCTCATTCTGTGTGCAGCCATAAGTGTTCACCTGGATTCCAGAAGACATCTTTGAAGAACAAACCCAAATGTTGCTTCCAGTGCATTGAATGCCCTAAAGGAAAAATATCCAACCAGGTAGGCATTGTTAGAGAGTTACAATTCCCAGCATCCAATATACCAAAGAGGACATAAAACTGTCCCATAAATAGATCTAGTACATAAATGTGAATATCTGGACCAAAGGAAATGTGCGAAAGCAAAAAGTAAGGTGTCATCTGATTTGCTTCTTTTAGATATGGATTCCTGTATGAAGTGCAAAGAGGACTACTATCCAAACAAATGAGTGCATCCCCAAAAGCATCACTTTCCTATCCTATGGGGAACCTTTGGGAATTGCTTCAGCAGTCATTGCTCTGTATTTCTCCCTCCTCTCTGCCCTGGTGCTAGGCACCTTCATTAAGCACAGGAATTTGCCCATAGTCAAAGTCAACAACCGACATCTCAGCTATATCCTCCTCTCCTCCCTCATGCTCTGTTTCCTGTCTTCCTTACTTTTCTTCCAAAATGTTATATTATTTTACTCCATCAAGATAAAAATCAAAAAGTGCAAATAACTGGCAAATATTTCCACAGATAACAAAGGGAAGTGGATCTGAAAATTTGATTTTGCAGTGAAGTTCAAAGAAAAAGTAGGTTCAAAACGTTAGTGCAGTTAGATTAGTTTAAACTCTGGATAGTGCTGGTGGTGGGCCTTTTAGGTGGCTCTCTTTTGTATTTTTATGTGGTTCTTTATATTATTTTACATTCTTCAAAATGTGGCACCAAAGCACTTCTGCAGTTGAGACCTCTTCTGTATGTTTAATTGAATTTGAATATGGCTCTCCTGCTACAGTGGTACCACCAATCAAAATGTCACTACATTTATGGACTACAGATGCTAACTGCTAAAACTGGTATCTTATATCCATTCATCTCCCTTTAAGTTTGTGGGGGGTACCACTGATATGAGATATGATGATGTCTTGTTTTCTCCTGCCCACCCTCAGTTCATTGACTATTATGTGTGTAGCCCTGTGTGTAGCATTCCATAGACATGTACGGTTCTTGTAAGAGGAGGGGCAACATTAGTCCCTCAGGCTGAGTAGCATATTCCTTTTGATGCAGCAGTGAATTTCATTCAGAATTCTGCAGAACTTTGGGGAAAGATGAGAATCTTATTCCCACTTCTTACATCATCAGCATGTTTTCTTGCAAGACACAGCCTCAATCTTCCTGTGTTTTGTTGCATGGCATATCTGTTTGTTAAAAGAATCTGTCATCTTCTAATAAGGTAGGTTTTCAGAAGGATATTAATAATGAGAGTGAAGGACCAGCTCACTTGCATCCTCATGTGGTGTACACACATTTAACCAAAGCCTGAATAGGACAATTTTATTGCTTTACTCGTATTGAGGTAAGGCGAAGATAGATTAAAAGAATAGTCTATCATTCCACAGAACACATGTACCTCCAAATCCAAATATGTTCAATTAGCCTTGTATGAAATTATCAGAAAAGGTGCAATCATCAACCAATCTGCTCACTCTTTTTCAGTATCATTCTCCAAACTGCTATACCACGTTGCTAAGGTGCTGTTTTTAGACTACATTTCTACATTCTGGAATGCTGCGAACAAAGAAGACACCCGTCAAGGCCTGGACTTATGGAAATTAAACTTTGCATACTTTCCTGCATTTGGAGATGTAGCTATGGAGATGTAGCTACATGATGTATCTGCATCTTCTGATGCTACTCTGCAAAAGCTTATCTTTTAAGTGATAAAGCTTTTAAAGCTCCCAAGAAAGAATTTATGAGGTGTTAGAGATCAGGGTAGTGAGCAAAGAATTCAAGTTTTTTAAAAAATAAATAAATAAAACCATTTAAGAATCCTGAACTTTCCACTGGAGTGATTAATAGGAATTTCTCTAATACCTGGGGATTTAAATTGCTGATGTGAACTGGACTGGTGAGGTTAATAGAACAATTAAGGCTTAATAATACATTAATAATACATTTTCCCCCTTTATACGCTATTTTCTGACTTGTACCAAAGGCACCCTGCTCCTGATTGAAGGGATAAGGAAAACCCAAATCATCAGTGACACATGATTGGGTTATGGTTTTTGCTGGACACACATCAGGATTGACAATACAGATTGCTTCACTCATCTTGTTGCTTTCCTCATTGTAGTGGAGACCCTCATTAGCTCCACTAGAACTCAGCCATGCTCTAAGGTATCCAGTGGGTAGCTCACATGTGTAATATTGAGGATCCAAGTTCTGTCATCAGTATAGCAAGAGTCTTTGTGTGTTCCAGAATTGACCTTTTCTGGCACTTGGTTATTTTTGGATCATTGTCACTCATAAAAATAAGTCTTTTTCCATGGGCTGAAGATTATATTATTTCCTTAGCGCACCATAGACAGGATTTTCAGATTGGTTTCAGGGATTGCCCAGCTCTGGCCTTGGTAATCTTTCCTGAACTCTGCTCATGTTGAGCTAAGGTGTTGGAGCCTTCTAAGTTATTAAGTGGCTTTCCCATCTGCCTCCTGTCTTTGCACTCTCTCTGCTGTGTCTTGTTCCTGTTGGTTTTGTTTCCTTGGAATGAGGTCATTCACAAATGGAGTTCTTCTGATATTTGTTTTCTTAACACATAAGTACACCATACCAAGATAATATATTGCATAAGATTATCATCAGAGCAGGTTCATAACATTAATATTTCAAGAGTATTAATGGGCTTCCAATCCCCCAGAAATGCTTCCAAAGATACAGCTAAGCTCTCTGAATCTCCAGCAGGATCTTCTCTGAGTCTCTTGGTGACACAAAATTGAGCTTGTCCTTCTGTTCCTACTAAATAAGGGGCTGGATTAGTTCTTCCACTTTTTCCTATGGGGAAAAGAAGGATGGGTCATCTCCCTTCTGGCTGGTTGGATGGGACTAAACTAGCAGAGGGCAAAATGTGCCACAGGAGTCATATGTGGCCTTCCAGTCTCCCTCTCTTTCTCTTTTTAAATTTTATTTTTGGTTGGATACAATAATACAACAGTGATATAGAGGAAAAGAGGAAAAAATCAAAATATTCAATGATCTGGATACAGTTTTTGAGAGAGTACAAGTATCCCAAGAAGTTTCAAGAGGCTGATCGTAGCATTCCATTAGGTAGTCCTCATTAACATTTCCAAAGGATCCTTGCCTCATAGTTTGAAAGCCTAGTGTAAAAATGACAGACCAGACCTTCAGAAGAGATGATGGTGGTTTCATTGTTTGAGGTTGTGTTAACAAAATCAATAAACAGATACCATTTTTTCCTATAAAAGACTCTTCGTTCACTTGTCCTTTGTTTATTCTCATGCTGTCCAATAGTTTCTCTAAGAGCCACAGGTCCCAATTTTCCTTCCACCAGGCATCCAAAGAACCCCACTCCACCCTGTCTTCCAGCATTTATCAATTTCAGCACAAGCACCTGCTAGAAAGAAGGCTATAAAGTTTCTTTGCTTTAGCTGCTTATTTTCTCCCAAGTAGCTTAATAGCAACCGAAGTTCAGGGCAATACTTGATTTTCTGTTTGATGTTTAATGAGGCTGGCTTTAAAATAGCAAGCCAAAACAAATTCATTCTAGGACAATTAAGCCACAGAGGGCTGAATGTTCATTTAATGTCACTTTCTCTCCAGTGTTTTGGGGACACATTTCTCACTACGCTTGCCAATTTAGCAGGAGTTATATTCCATTTGTGGAGAATTTTCAAAGCATTTTCTTTAGCTAAAGCAGATTGGGATTTGAAAGGTGGGGAAGACCACATATTAGTCCCATCCCTCTCTGATATTGCAATATCCAGCTCAGATTCCCAGGCTGTTTTAAAATTACAGTTGTCCCCCCATATCCATGAATTCTCTATCCATGTATACAACCAACCATGGCATGAAAATATTTAAAAAGTCCAAAAAGCAGACTTCAGTTTTTCAATTTTATATAAGTGATGCCATTTTACTACATCATTGTATGTAATAGGACTTGAGCATGCATGAATTTTTGTATCCTTGGGAGGGCTGAAACCAAACCCTAGAGGATACCAAGGGCCCACTGTATGATCTCTACTACATACATAATCAATTAAGCAGTCATAGACATGGGAAGCTAAGTCCTTAATCTGCTGAATGGAACTCTCACACATCTTTTTTATATATTG
The DNA here is from genome assembly GCA_030412105.1 of Cyclura pinguis. NCBI lineage: Eukaryota > Metazoa > Chordata > Lepidosauria > Squamata > Iguanidae > Cyclura > Cyclura pinguis. The sequence continues at coordinate 11,295,905 of CM059606.1, read as the reverse complement.
CTAAAGGTCTCAGGGTTTCTCCTCTAGCCACTAGTTTCAATGCAAAAGAAACCATTTGACAAAGAGATAACCAGGTAATTGTCAGCAGTCCTAATTCTGTAACCAATTCATTACTTTCTTTAGGTTTACCATTTTGAAAAACCTCATGAATGGTGTAAAGACTTTTTCTTTCCCATTCTTTGAATGGTCTGAATTTATCTGAATTATGGAAAATGGGTGGACTAGAAAAGGGCAGGGAGTGTGTTTGGGCAATGGAACTGATTGCCTAGAGAGTTGTGAGGAGGTCTCCTTCTCTGACCATTTTCAGAAAGAGGCTGGACAGTTACTGGCTTGGAACGCTTTAGCTGGAGATTCTGCATTGAGCAGGGGGTTGGACTCAGTGGCCCATGATTCTGATCCAGACGGAAAACGAATTCGGCAGACTCAACAGTAGGATTTTTGTTGTTAACTGCCATTAAGTCAACATTGACTTAATGACTCTATGAACGGGAAACCTCAAAGTCACCCCATCATTAACAGCCATGCTCAGGTCTCGTAGGCTCAGGGCCATGGCTTCCTTGATAGAGTCCATGCATCTGCAATGTGGTCTTCCTCTTTTCCTACTCCCTTCTACCATTATTATAGCTTTATTATAGCATTACTATTTTTTCTAGCAAGTCATATCATCTCATGATATGACCAAAGTATGAAAGGCTTGATTTGTCTTTTTAGCAGTCCACGTTATCTATAGAACTCTTTTCTAGCTCCTTATTTCAACTTCATTGTCTGCTTTAAAGTTACTAAATCATCTACTTTTGTTTTCTTATTTTCAGCTGTAAACCTGCCTTCGCATTTTCTTCCTTGACTTTCTCCAATAATTGTTTCAAGACTTGGCTATTTTCTGCTAGTAATATGATCTCATCTGCAAACCTAAAACCCTTCATTACCTTTCAGCACACTTTGGAAAATCTCCAGGAAAAGAGAAAGGGCAATGGTCAGGGTCAGATGCTGAGACCCTGCTATCCTGATAAGACACTGTAAAGAATGTTTTCCTGTACAGATGTTGATGGATGATGGGGATAGCTTCACTGAATGGACAAAGGTATTTGGCACGTGATTCTATTTGGAGTCCTATGAAATCTTTAATTCTGCTTATACGCCTGGTTTTCAAGATGATCTAACTGATGCATAAGACTACTTTCCATTCATGAGATATGGAGTTATATCTCAGTTATAAATTACATCTTTTTGTTTCCTTAAAACCCTTGTGTCCTCATCCAGAAAATGTTCAAATTAATCGTGATGAGGTGACTTGCCATCCACTCAAAATGTGTGTTGATTCCCTTTAAGGGAGAAAGGCAGTGTTACCCTGATTTCTGGGGCTCCCATGTTCACAACAATGGGGAGGGAATTAGCACAGAGCACAAGTTGGCAATGCGAGAGGCAGGGTAACATAGTGAGATCTTGAACCCTATGTCTACGGGGTCAGGCCGAGTCAATGATAAGGCAGATGTTGAAATAATAATAATTGTTTTATTGAAATACAATCACACAAGTGCATGCAACACACTCACACAAGAAGCTATAGAAATAAAGGTAGGAGTGGGATAGAGGGATTTTTAGAGGAGGTTTGGTATGGGAAATACTATACCTGTCCTGAAGCCAGGTTAGAAGCAAAGAAGCTGGGGAGCGTGGATTCTCAGCACGTGGGGCTGAGGGGAAGGCTCGCTGGACAAAGCGACAGCAAGGTGGGATGGAAGCCAAGAGTGATCCGAGGAAGCGCTCAAAGTCAGGGGTTCTTATAGGGAAAATTGTGGCCACAGGCTAGTCCATACTTGGGGAAAACAATGAATTTGGGGCCGGAGACAAAGCCTCCGAAAGGTCAGTACTTTAGATGATTGAGTTATAGCCAGATTGTCAATAGAGTAGCTAGTATGCAAATGCGGAGTGCTTGAGCATCGTATAGTCTGCTCATCAAGCTGCCTGCGCGGGGCAGGGGATCTTTTGTAAGTAGCGTGCATACATAATGTGGTACTTGCCTTGAGGTCTCCTGAAGCTGCATTCAGCAATGACTGGCCTGCCTAGATTGGGATCTAAATAGTTCGGCTATTGTCGGCCGCACCTGTGTGCGCGCTTGTCCGGGAGCCTCGCAAGCACGTGGAAAGGAATGGGTACAGAAGGCAGAATTGTTGATATCAAAATGATATCTTAATATCCCACAAGTTTGGGCTAGAAACAGCGGTAACAGCAGGATATTGCACAAATAAATAAATACAGAAATACAGAAATACAGAAATAAATAAATAACATCATCTATCCACTTACTTCAACATAATAATTTAATTAATAATTTAAATTAATAATTTAATTAATTTAAAGTGGCCAGTGTGATATCATTTCTTTTTCAAAAAAAGCATCTAAAGCATCAAGGGCATTTTGGGGATATAGTTGCAGGATGTATGATTAAATTTAAATTCATACAGCATACACATCCTCTGTAGGAATCTTACAGCCAGTGGGCATCTCTCCTTATACCAGGGCCATTTTCTTAGTGTTGGAAGCCACAGATATCCCTCCCACCCTGCATTGCATTGGAAAAAATCTCTACCAAGCTCCGGCTGATGCTCACAGACATCTAATTGGCCACACTTGGAAACAGAATGCTCACTTAGATTGGCCTTGGGTCTGATCCAGTATGTCACCTCATTTGCTCAAATCTAACTCTGCACAGTTTTGAATCCAGTGTTTGGAACTTTGCAAGGGAGAGTGAAAGAAAGAATTACTTTTTTAAAAAATTGAAAACAGGGAAACAAGAGGACCAGGCTCAGAGTCAGAAGTAAAGCAAAACCTGCTGCCTTAGAGATGTAGCAGACACAGGGGTTCAGGATTGCACATCATGCAATTACTTCTAGCAGATGAACAAACAGGCAGTGCCAACGTATTTGTCCGTTTCATGTCAATAACCCCAGGTGGGGAGTAGCACAGAATAAGAGGGCTGGGATTAACATCAGCCAAGGGAACAGTGAAATGACTGTGATCATGCTTTGTCCATTGCTTTGAGCAATGTTCTGCAACCACCTGAAAAATAAACAACAACAACAAAAAAAAGAGACAAGAATTACAATATCCTATAAGAACACTTCTGTCATTCAAATCTGAGCTCCCTTTAAGGAATATGGTGAACTGCTTCACTGAATTAGATAGATCTCATTGTGACATTATCCTGGTTCCTTTCCTTTCTTTTAACTTCCAGGGCAGCAATACACTGAAAAATCATAATCTGTCTGAGTTGAGATGCTCTTGCCATGCTCTTCCTGATTTTCATCGTGTTGCTTCAATCCTGTGTGGCTGGCAAGGTGACAAAGACACTTTGTGATCTGGACAGATCCTATGCAGATGGCTACTACAAAGATGGGGAACTGATTCTTGGTGGAGTGTTATCTTTATCTCAGCAAAATATTCTAAGCAGAAATTATAAAGCTTGTCCTGAGAAGGTTTCTCCCTTCAGAGTTCCAACAATGTAAGTATTCAGTTTCTTATGAGCCAAATGTTGGCACTTTGACTCATGTAGCATTACCACTCTGAGGCTTTGCCCTGTTAGCCTAATTCTCCAGGGTACATTCCAATTTCTTGTATTGTCCTAAGTGTTGTCAATTCTCACAAAAAGCCCAAGGGTTTAACATTGCAACCAAATCAAAAGTACCTAGTCCCATGAAATCTTTTCCTACATTCTGGCCTGGCTACTGAGGCACTTTTGGTTGCCCAAAAAATGTTGGCTCACCAGTGAGGACAGTCTTCTTCTTGACAGTGCCTTTTGTTTGAAACATTATTCAGTCCAATTAAAGGTGTATCACCCTATCCCAAGGAGTTGAAATTCCCAATCAAGAATTAGGCCCCAGATAGGAGATGGAACAGGCACATGGGTATGCTTTAGCAGGCAGATAAAAGTTTTGTCTTTCCTCATATAGGAATGGATAGTCAAATCTTATGGAGAGGTTGGAGTTTTATGTGTCACTCAAACCTACATTCCCTGTGCTCAGCAGCTGTCATCTGATGTGCAGCAGGATGTTCTGTTTCCACTGTTGTGGTGAGATTCATATGTCAGCTTTTGGATGTAAAATGGAAGTGTAGGGATAGATGGGATAGAGTCTGTTGGGCTGTGGAGGGCATGTTGTTCAAACCAGAAAAATCTGCCTATAAGAGATTAAATGTATTCCTAAAGTTTAGTTTAACCCGGCTGTGGATGAGTGAAAGAGATTACCAACAATGGGTCCAAACAGAGGGCGTAGGGTGGCCAGAATGAAACCTGGAGACCTGGAGATTTTCATTTTGTAAAAGCAAGAATTGCTGCATGTGATGCTTTTTGCCTGACTATGACAAGCAATACTCGCTGAAATTCCCTGTTGTACACCACAATTAAAGTTATAGGATTAATCTTCAGTTTTCACTCTGACAATCAAATTGGAGTGTCTAGGAACTATGTGAGGGATTCTCTCTATCTTTGGCTTTCTATGTAAAGTAACAGTTAAGATTTCTGATTTTTTTTTCTTTTTAGTGTCATGTTTCTCTGCATCTTCTCTGTACACTTAGCTAAGTAAAATTCTATATTGTTAACCTCTCAGTTTGGATCCAGTCATTCAGAAGCCCTTGTTAACGGTGCTAGCTCATCTTTCACCTCAGGTAGCAGAATGTTTGGGGCAAGTTCTCATTGAAGCATTTGCATTCTATGTGTTTTGCATCAGGTAATCTACCACTGCTTATGAAATGTTCTGCTGTTCTTCATACAGACCAATGTCAAAGCACTATCAGCAGGTCCTGGCCTTTGTATTTGCTGTGGAGAAAATCAATAAGGACCCTACTTTCTTACCCAACATCTCTCTGGGATTCCGCCTCTATGACAACTATTACAATGGAGGCCAAACCTACGAGAACGTCATTAGCCTGCTGTCTGAGAGGGACAAGATCACTCCGATTCCCCCATCTCTCTATGGGTATGAGTACTCCTATGCTTATGGGCAGCTATCCTATAACATGATGGCCATAGAGGGTACAAAGAAGGTCAAAATATTTCCCAACTACAATTGCCAAGGTCAAAAGAAGATGGTGGCTGTCATTGGAGGGCTGACCTCAGAGTCATCTGTGCAGGTGGCCAACATGCTGGGGATCTACAAGTTGCCACAGGTAAGGGATAAGGACTTTTCAGTTTAAGTTTCACCATTTTGACTCTCAGCATCCTTTGATAAGGGAAGGATGTGGAAGAGATACTGGTGCTAACTGAGTCTCTGCATATCCTTCTAGAGAAGAACAGAATAGGGCTCTCCAGCAATATTCACTGCCTAAGGTAGAGCAGAAAACGGTAACATCCAGCCTCCTAGGTTAATATACACAGCACTGAAAATGATGCAAAACTTTCTGACACATGTAGCACAAAATATCACAACCAAGTCCTCAATTACAAGCATCAAAGCCTTCTTATATTCAGGGGTTTTGGAAATATCACATTCTCTTACATGGGTCATTTGGAGTTTTTATGATCCTTGAAAGAAGGATCTCGCCCAGTCCTTCCAGTACATTTCTGTCACATTACAAGAGTATACAAGACAAGGACTTCTTGGCGGTGACTTCAGGGCACTGAAACCCCCTGCCGAGAGAAATTAAACTGACTCCATTTTTTACTTCTTTATAGTGGCTGGCAAAGAGAATTTTGTTCACACAAGTTTTTGGCTTTTCAAGGCACTGGTTTGCTGCAGAAGATTCAGCTGGTGGATTCTATTTATTGGGTTACTTTTACATGTGTGCTTTGAACTGTTTTAATGTTTTATGTATTTTATTGTTTACAGCATTTTTCGGTACTATTTATAGTGGAAAGCTGAGTTAAAAATTTAGTAGACAAATAAATGCGTCACAGCATTTTGTGAATATGAAATTGGGGTGGCTGCTTAGGAAGAACCAATTTTGCCTTCTCGAGCTCCTTAAATGAACAGTGGTATATGAATGTAACAAATGTTATTATTACTGAATTTGATTCAGTCTTTAAGCTTATTAAGTTACATGCATTTATGTTGTCTCTGTTTCACAAGGAGCAGCCACTATTGCTTTAAGCTAAACTTTTAGGTATATCCATCAATAATATTGTTACTTGTAAAACTTGAAGTCATGAGAGCAAACTTTTAAATTCCTGTGATCTAGAATTCCTCTGGATATATTTATTAGTTAGATTTGTGTCCCACCTTCCCCCGATGAGCTTGCATGACAACCATGGGTCTTTTCCGTTCCCTTTTATTCTCCCAACTCTGTAAAGTAGAGCAGACTGAGAGAGAGCAACTGACACAAAAGTTTGCTCAATGAGGTTCATGGCACTGTGGGGATTACAACCAGACTTTTCCAACTTCCAGGCTAAGATCTAACCATCAAATGTTTACCTAGATGAATTCTTGTTGTAATAACTGTTGTTATGGCATCTGAGAAAACTTTGTGCATCCACAGATCAGTTATGGCTCATCTGACCCTGTCTTACATAATCGAATTATATTCCCCTACTTGTATCAGATATACTCAAGTGATGATCTTCAGCATTTGGGTGCCATCCAGTTGCTTCTCCACTTTGGTTGGACATGGATTGGACTTATTGTTTCTGGATGTGGGATAAGTGATGATTTTCTCCATAATATAGAAGAGGACATGCAGAAGAATGGGGTCTGTCATGAATATGTAATTTTGTTTCAAGACAAGATTGAATTTTTCATGGAACTGATACAGAGAGAAGAAGAGTTGTGGAAGTCTTCCAGCAAAGTAGTCTTTGTTTATGGTGATAGCAAATTCCTCTCCATTGTACACAAATATTGTCAGACTGTATTGGCAGGGAAAGTGTGGTTTACTCTGTCTGAATGGGAAAATGATCTGTATATAGATGAAAGACCATTCTCTGGTGCTTTGTCCGTTGGCTCTCAAAAGAAAGAGACACCAGGATTCCAATTTTTTCTCCAGTCTGTGACTCCAAACAAATATCCTGATGACATTTTCATTAAGAGTTTCTGGAGCCACGAATTTGATTGCAATTTGCCTCCTCCTCACTCACAGCCTGCAAGGCTTGGAATCAGGTCATGCACTGGGCAAGAAAAGCTGGATGGTCCATACACATCCCACTTTGATATGAACATGAGTCCCCTGAGTTACAGTATCTGCAAAGCAGTCTTTGGAGTGGCCAAAGCATTACACAACCTATCTATCAACAGGTCAAAGCAGCGAAAAAGGGGAAATGATCTGAAACCTGGAAACATCTCTTTCTGGCAGGCGAGTCCATTCCCTTTGACAATAACACTGTGAAACAGAAAGGAAACACTCCTGTTTCCGAGGTCAATGACAGCCAATGTGTTCAGGTTTGCATGCAGGGTAGGGGGGATTTAATTTATTTATTTTTAAATATTTTAATTGTACTACTCTGAGAAGAAAGGCTTTCAGAGTTACTTCAGAGTTACTTTCATAATATCAATAGCAAACAAGTATCTCCTTTCTCTCAGAGATAGAGTATAAAAGTCACTGCTCATAATGAAAATGGAATGTGAAAAGCAGAAGAAAAGCAAAATTGATATCAATTCTTAAGGTCATGTGATTATTCTTTTTGTGAACTAGAGACATACAATTTTCACTCATTTATTTTCACACATGAGACTGAATAATTTAAAACATTTTCTCCCCCCCGGTTGAGATTACAAGAGAAGAAGAGTGATCTTCCAAATTTTGCAACTCTTTTGCACCAATAAAGGTTCTTGTACAATACTTGGATTATTGGTACTTCTATAGGATTTGGTGCAAATTCTTTTTTTTTTCTCCCTACTGTTTTTGCTGCTCTCAGCCAACAACACACTTTGGAAACAATTTTTGAACACTGCAATGTACACTTACATTGTTTCTTATGTTCAGGTGCACAGGTTCCTGAAGAAAATACTTTTCAACAACAGTGCTGTGGAGGATGCCTTTTTGGATGGGACTGGGGATTTGGCAGCATATGATATTTTAAACTGGATCCAGCTCCCTAATGGTTCCCTGGTCAGTGTGAATGTTGGGAAAGTCACTTTTCATTCTCCAACAAACCATAGTGTTGCCATTAATGAAGAAATGACTTTATGGAATGGGAAATTCATCCAGGTAAGATACAACAAACACTTTTTCCACTAGATTTCCCCCCCTTTGGTTTATTTTAAAATCACTATATATTGCTATTCATCCCCGGAGTAGGCCCCAAGATGGAAAACAATGACAAAATATCTAAAAAGAATACTAAATACATCAACAATGCAATTTTTAAAAAGACAATTCATAAAATATTAAAAATAACAGCAAAAAACAACAACACAGGGCTTCAACTAAAATAATATTCCCTAGCAAATAAAATAAAATGCATTGGAAACTATGCAACAGTGGCAGCCAAAATATATCTCTAAAGAAGGAATTTCAGATTCAAGGTTCCACAGAAAAGGACCTCTCCCTTGTGTCTTCATAATGTACTTCTTTTACCAAAACCTCTCAGAAGAAAATTGTACATTGGGAATGTTTTAATTTAAAAAATTAAAATGATTGTTATGTATTTTCTTTAATGTCTTCTCATTACATCTGCATAGCCACCCCATTCTGTGTGCAGCCATAAATGCCCACTGGCATTCCAGAAGACACCTTTCAAGAACAAACCCAAATGTTGCTTCCAGTGCACTGAATGCCCTAAAGGAACAATATCCAAGCAAACAGGTAGGCATTGCTAGAGAATTACAATTCCCACCAGCTTACATGTTGGAGAGGACATTAAACTGTTTTATGCACAGATGTGATACTCAACTGTGAATATCTGGACCAAAGGAAATGTGCAAAGGCAAAATGTAAGATGTCATCTGATTTTTTTCTTGTAGATATGGATTTCTGTATGAAGTGCAAAGAGGACTACTATCCAAACAAAGCAAGAAATGAGTGCATCCCCAAAAATATCATTTTCCTATCCTATGGGGAACCTTTGGGAATTGCTTCAGCTTCCATTGCTCTCTATTGCTCCTTTCTTTCTGTTCTGGTGCTAGGCACCTTTATTAGGCACAGGGATTCACCCATAGTCAAAGCCAACAACCGACATCTCAGCTATATCCTCCTCTCCTCCCTCATGCTCTGTTTCCTCTCTTCCTTACTTTTCATTGGCCAACCAAGAAAGCTGACATGTCTTCTTCGGCACACAGCCTTTGGGGTCATCTTCTCTGCCTCTCTTGCTACAGTCCTGGCCAAAACCATCACCGTGGTTCTGGCCTTCAAGGCCACAAAGCCAGGGAGTGGTGCACAGAAATGGCTGAGACCCAGAGCTGCAAACTTCTTTGTGATGATCTGTACTTTCATCCCATCTCTGATCTGCACGATCTGGTTGGGAAGCTCTCCTCCATTTCCAGAGGCTGATATGTACTCAGAGCCTGGACACATCATCCTGGAGTGCAATGAAGGCTCACCCACTGCATTCTACTCCATTCTGGGCTACATGGGTGTGTTGGCTTTAGGAAGCTTCATTGTTGCTTTCCTTGCCAGGAAGCTGCCTGACAGCTTCAATGAAGCCAAGTTCATCACTTTCAGTATGCTGGTTTTCTGCAGTGTTTGGGTGTCCTTCCTCCCAACCTACCTCAGCACCAAGGGGAAATATATGGTGGCTGTAGAGATCTTCTCTATTTTGGCCTCTAGTGCTGGGTTACTTGGCTGCATCTTTCTGCCTAAGTGTTATATTATTCTACTCCATCGAGATAAGAATCAAAAAGTGCAAATAACTAGGAAATATTTTCACAGATAATAAAGGAAAGTGAATCTGAAATTTTGATTATGCAGTGAAGTTAACAGCAAAAAGGGGGTTTGAATCATTACTATAATTAGGTTGCTTTAAGCTCTGGACAGTAGTAGTGGTGGGGCAGAACAGCATTATCAGATTGTTGCCAGAGAGTGCTCAGCTCTGGACTTGGTATCTTTCCTAAAATCTGGTGGTTTTGAGCTACGGTGTTGGAGCCTTCCAGGTTATTAAGTTGCTTTCCCATCCACTTGTTCTCTTTTCACTCTGTCTGCTCTGTTTTGTTCCCATTGGTTTTGTTTCCTTGGAAATATGTCCTTGGCATAAGGATTTCTTGTGATATATGTTTTACTAATACATAAGTGTGAGAGCCAGTATGATACAATGGTTTTGACTCTGGAGACCAGGGTTTGTTTCCCCGCTTGGCCACGGAAACCCACCAGATGACCTTCGACATGTCACACACTTTCAACTTCAAAAACCCGATCAGATGGTCACCATAAATTGGCTATGATTTGCACACAACAGCACAGAAGTACATCATCCCAGTGTCATGTATTACATAAAATTATCATCAGAGCATGTTCACAACATTAACACTTCAACAAATTCTGCTGTTTCATTAAATTTGGAAGACTTCCAACCTCAAAAACTGCTTCCAGACCTGTAGCTAAGCTCTCTGCCTCTCCAGTGGGATTTTCTCTGAGTCTCTAGCAGGAGGGAAGACAAAAGTGAGCTTGTCCTTTCATTCTTAGGAAATAAGAAGCTGGATTAGTCCTTCCTTTTGTTCTTACAGGGAAAAGGAGAGTCATTAATTGTGACAGAGTCTTGAGGGTGTGGGTATCCTGAGTGTCAGGGCAGCCTAGAAACAGCTTGCCAGGCAACCAGAACAGCCCTCAGGAGAGAAACCTACCTCACTAGTGTAAGGGAGGACTAGTGGCTGAGAGAAAAAGATATAAAAAGGCAAATACTGATTGTCATCGCCAGTCCTTCTGTGAGAAACTTCTGTGAGAACTTTGGAATAAGGTCCCTTAGTCAGCCAGGGAGGTTGTCTGTGTGGGAAGGATTTAATTCTCAGGAAAAACCTAGAGAGAGGCAGAAGAGTAATTAAACCGTTCTGGTTTAATCAGAAATCTGGTCAGAAAGTGTGATCTAGATTGGGTGTTGAGCCTTTGGTGAGAATGTAGCCAAAGGGCTTTTTATTATGCTTGTGCTTATGTGAGAGTTTAAAGATATAAGGAAGCTGTCTAAAAGAACTCTGAAGACTTATGCTAGTTCTGATCTGCATATGAACTCCAGTATTTTGTTCTGTTTCTTATTGTAATAGATATTACAGTTTATTTTTATAAATACTGACTTAGCTGAGTGGTACACAGTATTTAAAGACATACAAGAAAACACACTAGTATAGAACTATAAATGGGTTCTAAATAACCTTTAGATCACTTGGTTATTTGTTAGATTTGTTAGTCTTATAATCAAGGGCTATCTTAAGATGTATAGTTAAGTTAATAAAGTTAACAAAATGGGCAGATTGTGAAATCTAGGTAAGAGTTTGTATTATGAATTATGTACACTGTATGTCTTGTTTGTAAATTACGCTTGCGATTTGTTGGTTAAAACTTGATTTATGTATTTGTATTTTTTGTATAGTACGTACATTTTGGTTTGTATGTTTTGTTCTTTGCTCTTTTGTTTTAAAGATAATGTTGATTTTGTCTATGTTCATAATTTTGTTTCAATAAAAACATTTTATAAAAAAAATAACCTCTGAAAGGCCTCATCCTTTACACAAAGGTGGTGTTATAAGAGGAAAGGCAGAGCTGCGTGAAAAGATAGCATGCCTTATCAGATTGGGGAGCTGCCATATCAGTCTGAGAGAGAAGGAAATAAGTAGGGATGGGCCAACTGAATCCTCGAATCTTGGGCAAGGATTTGAGATTTGGGAATCCGAATCCCGACACCAAAATGGCTAATCGAATCTTTCAAATCCACCAACCAAGTTTGTTAGTTTCAAAATTGGTGCCTCTGGAGCCCAGCAAAAGCCTGATTGGCCGGCAGGCCCCCGGGGGCACGAAGATTGCGGCATAAAGCTGTCTGCGCGTACTGGAGGCTACCTGTGCTTGCTCGTGCTGCGTGCTCACCTGCTCGTGCTGTGAGCTTGTCCACTTCTGCTGCCTCCCTCTGCAAGGTAATTATTCTCTTCTTCTTCTTCTTCTTCTTCTTCTTCTTTTGACTTGAGATTGGAGGGTTGGGATTGGTACTGGACTTGAAGCTGGTGTTTGTTTGTTTTTAAGTGCCTTCCTCATTGCAGGACTTGAGAGTGGACACCAGGGTAGAGAATTGAGACTGGACTAGAGGCTGGTGTTGTTTGTCTTTTTAAGTGCCTTCCTCATTGCAGAACTTGAGAATGGACATCAGGGTAGAGAACTGAGACTGGACTAGAGGCTGGTGTTTGTTTGTTTTTTTAAGTGCTTTCCTCATTGCAGGACTTGAGACTTGACTGGAAAGTACAGTCTTCTTGAGATTTCAAGGACTGCTGAAAGATTCCTTTGCATAGCTACCTTGCAAAGCTCTTTCATACACAATTCTGGGGTTTGCAGTTTTACAAGGTGTCACAGCCTTCTCTGCCAACGTGTGCTGGTGTATCATCAAACTACAAACCCCAGGATGCCATAAGGAGCTATGCAAAGAAAATCCAGTTTTGACCTGGATTATCTCTGTATTGTAGTATGGAGCCCTGTTTACACACACATTTTACTGCCTGTGTAGAAAGGGCCTTTGTGTCATTTTCAACCTAGAGAGATTCTGAGGCAAAACTATGACAATTGCTCTGGTCAGATTTCTTCAGAGGGAAGTTTGCCTTTGCTTAGGTTTTTGCTAAGGCTGAGAGAGTGTGTCTTGCCCATGATTATCATTGCTTTTTTGTTTTGTTTTGTTTTGTAATAGTCAACCCAGGAGATGGCATCATCTTGAGCATTCTCCAACATCTGGAGCTACTTCCAAATTAATGTAATTCTTAGTAAGAAGTATATGAGTATGTTTTCTTGAAAGTGAAAACTATTATTTAATTTGTTTTTCATTAAACAAAAATGTCAAATTCTGCTTCAAAACACTTTTCAGTAGAAGTCCTTTCTTTCCCTTGCTTTTTAAACTCTTTTTTAAAAAAGGATTCAAAAGATTCAAGATTCGTGGATTCGCAGGACCTTCCAGGGATTCAGATTCGGAAAATTCTGGATTCGTCCCATCCCTATAAATAATGTCACACTCGGCTACGTTCCTGACTGTTTGAATAAGACTAAACTAGCAGAGGGCAAAGTGTGTCACGGGGCCAAATATGGCCCTCAAGTCTCTCTCTGAGGCCCTTGATCTCTTCAAATTGGCTGGATCATCCTTTTTCTGGCCCAAAAAGGGATTAGGTCCCATTAGCCTCTTCCAACTATGTGATTCTATGATTCTATGATATGTGCTGTACTCATGCACTTCACTTTTCTTGCTTGCTTCTGCATTGCATAACTCTTGTGAATATATCTTCCATCAGTGTTGCCTGGGGAAATTACTCCAGTCAATGAGCTCCCCATAGCCCACCAAGGATAACAGGAATTCAGGCTGTCGATGTCTCTAGAATTAATTTTGAGGGGTCCAGTTCTACTCTTGGCTGTGAAGGCATGCTGGACCCAGTCAGCAAAAGGGCTACAAAGCTTCTCTTCTGTTAAGCATCTGCTCCATAATTTACTATCAATCAATCTGTCTTGTATTAGCAACATGTATCAAGATTTGGTACCAAAGGAAGTTTTGGAAAGGCTTGGAATTACTCCCAGTTCCAAAACAGAATGTAGCAATGAGAAAGTATTATATGTTGCTAAGGAAAATAATATACTCTTCCTCTTTCAGGGAAGTTGCTTGCCACATCTCTCTGCCATGAGCGCACATAAACTGGAAGCACTGTAGGGAATAATGGCAGAAGCCAAATTTGGTCTTCATGCCTCTGCAGCAGGCCACACTGACCCATTTTCAGCTCCAAATCAGAATTGCATGAGAGTTACTTCCAACTGGGACTTCAGGGTCTGTTAGAACATTTTCTGGGTAGAAATTCTCCCAGAGTAGCAATTCATCTTTTGGAGTATTTTGTTTCCATCTAATAATTTTGGGTAGGTTGAGGGAACTGCGGAAATGTCAGTGATTTGAGGAATACCAAGAAAAGGGGTTGGTCCACTGGCCACAATTTTCCCCACCCCTGACTTAAAAGCCCACTTGGAGAAGGGCTGCATTAAAGTTTTTGTAGGCCCTAGACACTCTTCTATTGGACGCCTTGCCTTGCCTTGACAAACCACTAGAGATGTTTTTGTAGGTCCTAAAACCCTGTTTTCATAGGCTCTAAAATTTTCATGGGACCTAGACACTGTGCCTAATGGATAAGGTAGTCCCGACTTTGGCCATTTCCGCATGGGGCGACGGAATCACCCCGTGACGCTACTCACCGGACCTTAGGGCTCCCCAGTGGCTGCCACTCCGCACTGCTCCAGGGACGAAAATGGCAGCTTCCAGTTAGTCGAGGCTCTCCACCAACCACTGAAGCTTGCCAGCCTAAAGCCCGCCCCCAGCAGATTGCAGGTTCGCACCAATGCGAGCCTGAGAATCTGCATAAGGGAGCAGGCTCGCACTGGCGCGCTCCATGCTTTTGAAAAACCTAAAGAAACAGGTTTTTCAAAAGCACACTGGATGACCACTTGGGTCGTTCCAGAGCAGGCCGGGGTGTGGATCTACATTAAGTAGGTCCAACCCAGTCCACTCCCAGGTGCAGACGTCCTCCCTGGAGGACGCTCTGTTCCGTTTTAAAAACCCCATGTGGAAATGGCCTTTGAGTATTTCAGCTTCCCCCGCCCAACCTCCAATGGTTTTGTACTAAGGTACATAACACGCAGCAGGTTTGCATAGCATTTCTGGTGAAAGGACTCGATAGGTAGAAACTGGCTGCTTCACATCTTGGAGGCAGGTTTTCTTACTGTCATGCTTTTGGAAATTAGGTCCTGTTTTCTAGGTTTTTTTTTTTAACTGTTGGAAGTGAAGAAAGTCAATTTTCTTCTCAACTGTATTTTTTCCTTGCTTTTCTTTTCTTTTCTTTTCTTTTCTTTTCTTTTCTTTCTTTTCTTCTTCTTCTTCTTCTTCTTTTTTGATATACTGTGGATGTCATTTTTACCCTTGCTTGTTGTATATTGTACTTTGTTATGATTTGGTTGGTGTGGTAGTAGTTTGTGTTGTTTTGAGTCTGTGTTACTATATTATTACATGTTGTTGGAGTTTATGTTACTTTTTAGAGTTTATTTGATCTTTACAATAAAAATAATTTAAAAGAAAAAAAAAGGAAGTGAAGAAATATGCCTCTTGCACATGTACCTCCTGGTGGTGACAGAGGCACAGATGGGTCATAGAATAGAAGGGTGTTCCTTCTTTGCTCTGTCTGCACTGTTGCTTTCTCAACAACAGACCAATATTCTCAGTCCTGACCGGAGTTTTAAAATTTCTAGAAATATTGAACTCATGGGTGCCTTTTTTGCTGTTTTTCTTTCAAAGAAAAACCAATGGTTTTGCAAAAAATGAAAAATGCAGGTAACAGCCCACATTCACAGACTAAAAATCATTTGATTACCTTAGGAAAATAAAATTTATTATATATAACTTTGGCATTAAATTATCATGTCTGATGTATTAAAAGAACAGTTTATTCAGACTTTAATTACACACAGGACTTTTTATGGAAAAAGTGGTTTTGAGGAAAAAATGAAGGAAAAACTACTTTTCTGGAAAATTTTCCAGTTTTTGGCTGACCCCTCACAAATCTAGGCCTGACTTTGCTTCCACTTACATATTTCTTTCTTCTATCCCTTTAACTTTGTAATCAATGATGGCAAACTAGGGCCCTTTTCGCACAGCATTTGCCATGCGAAAGAGCCCCTGGAGCATCGCACAACTGCGAGGAGCAGTCCACATGACGCACTCGCAGTTGCGCAACACTCTAGGGGGTGACAGGGGCCGACTGTGCATTATTTCATTTTTGGCTGTGAGTTGAAAATGGTGTGCAATTGCGCATCGCTCTGGGGCCCTGCGCGCACTTGCCGTGCGTGCAGAGTTCTGGAGCCACGGCGCTTGCGCTTCCTGTCCCAGGTTGCACTGCAGAAGGAAGAGGAGGGGCTCTCGCGTGAGCAGGCAGCAGCTGCAGAGCTGAAGCAACAGGGACACGAGAGACTCTCGCAAGAGGCTGCTCGCATGATCCCCGCACCCCAGCTCCACAAAAAGGTGAGTTGCGGAAAGGGCCTAGGTCTTTTCACTTCCTTAGACCTGTGGGTAGTTCTAATAAGCCTGTGTCATGATAATGGTCTTTACATGATTACTTCAAACACTGGTTTCCATATAAACTAACAAAAATAATAGTAGACACATCCTTGTGGCCTGTTAGTCTTACATGAATGTTCTCAATCTATAAACAATTAGAATAAGCAAAATCTTCATGGGCAGAACTCAAAACAGGCTCAGTCAACCAGCTTTATCAGAGCTGAGGAAAGGTGTTGGGGAGGGACTAACAATATGGGACTCAAACCTTTAGGAAATCTTCCATCTTTTGTTATGCTTATTTCAGTTGAGGCACATGCAAATATGAAATATACACACAGTTCTGGGAATACACTGACCACTCAGTCTTCATCCAGTTCTGTCAAGGAGACAATATAATGTTGCTGCCAATTGTTGGTGTCCAATGACAGACACTGGAAGTCCTGAAGATTTTGATTTCCAAAGTGAGATTCAGATCCAGATGCAAAATGAACTGGACCATCTCAACATTCGGATTTTTGTTGTTAACTCCTGAGAGAAATGAAATCTATTTTAGCTTCTGCACTGGGTAACTCAGTGGGTAGAATGGACAGACCCATAGTATCTCCTCATTGCTTCTTGGGTTCAACACTAAGTAGTGTCAGCAAAGCCCTCACTGAGCTGAATAGCCTACCACTTTGTTCTGTTAAAGGGTTAACATGCTTTTTAAAAACAGATTTTTAGAGTTGGCAGCTGAGAGAGGGAGGGCCTCCCAAAACCTTGGAGGATGGCTAGTGTATACCAGATAACACAGTAGACAAGACAAGGTCATCATCTGTGAAGGAGTAAACTGATTTATGGGGACATACCAGAACACAAAGGGGTACTGTGAAACTACTGATAAAGACACCTGGGATGCAGGAGGGAAATGCATGATCAAGTGCGTGATCACTCATACTGTAAATATGGGGAAGGGGGAATGTAACTTCTTAGGTGATCCTGATAGGCTGTAACTTTTGGGGTCCTGTCCAATCGGATTCAAGGGGGAGGGAAACCTGCATGGGGCAGGGGGATAAAATATGAGGTATTCCATAGTGGGGGTGTCCTCCTCTCTAGGGAGCACCCGCTTCTGCAGAGACATATTTTAAATAAACATTTAATGCTTCAGCCGATCATGTGCTAAATTGTTTTATGAGTCTTATCAGCTATTTCTTACAACTCCCAACAAGTCAACTTTGACTTATGATAACTCAGTGAATGAGAGATCTCCAAATCATCCTGTCACCAACAGCCCTGATCAGGTCTTCCAGACTCAAACTTATGGCTTCCTTGATTGAGGCCATTTCTGCCCTACACTGTTATAGTGCTATTATTCCACTTTCAACATCCTGTGGAATTCTGGGGTTTGCAGTTTACTGAGGAAAGAGATCTCAGACTGAGAATTCTAAATGCCCCTCCCAAAACTACAAACCCCAGAATTCCATAGGATGTTGAAAGTGGAATAATAGCACTATAGCTGTGTAGTGCGGAAATGGCCTGAATCCATGCACCTGTAATGTACTCTTCCTCTTTTGCTACTGCCTTCTACCTTACCAAATATTATTGCCTTTTCTAGTGAATCACATCTTCTCATGATATGACCAAAGTATGACAATCTCCAATTAGTCATCTTGGCTTCCAGGAAGAGTTGATTTGTCTTTTTAGCAGTCCATAGTACCTGTAGAACTCTTCTCCAGCATCATATTTCAAATTAGTTGATTTTCTTCTGATCAACTTTCTTAGCTGTCCAGCTTTCACAGTCATACCTAAAAATTGGAAATATGATGGCACAGACAATCCCAACTTCATATTCAATTATAAATATTAACACTTCAGGGTTATATCTAGTTCCTTCATAGCTGCCCTTCCAGGTCCTAGTCTTCTTTCGATTGCTTGACTGCAATTTCCATTCCGATTGACAACTGACTCAAATTATGGAAAATCTTTCACTATTTCAATGTCTTCATAACCTTAAAGTTTTGTAAATCATCTGAGGTCATTACTTTTGTTTTCTTAATGTTCACTGTAAGGCTGTCTTTGCACTTTCTTCCTTGATTTTCTTCAGTAATCATTCCAAAATTTTGCTATTTTCTGCTAGTAGTATGGTGTCATCTGCAAACCTAAATCCCACTTATCCATTACCGTTGATCAGACTTTGGAAAACCTTTAGGAATGAGAAAGGCCAATGTTGAGGGTCAGATCCTGAGGCTTTACCTTGCTATCCCAATAAGACACTGTAAAGAGTGTTTCCCAGACAGACGTGAATGTTGGAATGGACTATAGGCACAGCTTCACTAAATGAAGGAAGGTATTCTGCACATGCATCTATCCTGGAACTCCAGGAAATCTTTAATTTTTCCTCTAAATCTGGTTTTCTAGATGTTCTAAATGATGCCTAAGATCACTGTCCAGTCCTCAGAGATGAAGTTCTATCTCAGAGATAGGTTACACATTTTGGGCCCTTTTTGTACCATACCATGTCCTGGCATCATCCTGGCAGTGCCATTGCAGGAATAGGAGTGTGACCTGAATGCTCCCCCCTGCACCCAGCCAGCTCCTGGCAGATGGGTAGCGTTTGGGACATGCTCCTTTCTTCTGCAGTTCAGTTGGCCTCTTCCTGAGTTTCACTGAGCAAGGAAGCACTTGATAGCACTTCTGCCCTTCCCACACGGCCACAGCCAACGTGACTTTGCATGAAGGGAGGCCCTGCTTTTTTCCAGAAATGGTATACATTGCTGTCACAACAGCTGGGGACATGATTGGAGCGGGACCACAACAACAGCGGGTGATGGCATGTGTCGCAGACCAGCAGCAATGTGTCCCCATGTTGGGATGGCACTGTAGTGCAGAAAAAACCTTAGTTTCTTTTTGTCCTTGTATCCTCATCCAGAAATGTCCAAACTGTTTGTGATGTGGTGACTTGCCATTCTGCTTAAACTTTGTGTTGAATGCCATGCTGGGGGAGATCAGGATATAACTTAAATAAATAAATAAATAAATAAATAAATAAATAAATAAATAACATCAGCTACTGACTCACTTCAACACAATTAATTAAAGTGGCCAGAGTAATATATTTTTTCTTTCAAAAAAGCATCCAAAGTATCAAGGACATTTGGGGGGGTAGGGTCATGGGATATGTGGTTAAATATAAAGCTATAAAACATAGAGAGCCCCTGCAGGAATCACGCAGCCTGTGGGCATCTCTCCTCACCCCAGAGCCATTTTCTTGGTGTTGGAACCTACAGATATCTCCCCCACCCTGCATTGCATTGGAAAAAAATGTCTACCAAACCCTGGCTGATGCCCACAAATATCTAACTGCCCATAGTTGGAAACAATAAGCTCATCTAGACAGGCCTTGGGTCTGATCCAGTGCATCATTCTGTTTGCCTGCACAATTTGTGAACCCAGAGTTTGAGAGGGATCTATGTTAGGGAAAGAGGAGAAAAAAGAATACTTTTTTAAAAAAACTGAAAATAATGACAAGGAAACAAGAGAACCAGGCTCAGAACCTGAAGTAAACCAAAGCTTAGTGCCTTAGGGACACAGGGAGATAACGATTCAAGAATGAAACACCACACAATTATTTCTAGCAGATGGGAAAGCAGGTTGCACCGACATGTTGGCCCATTTCTTGTCAATAATCCCAGGAGGGGAGTAGCACAGAACGAGAAGACTGGGATTAACATCAGCCTGGGGTAACAATGAAATGACTATGATCACGTTTTGTCCATGTGTTTGGGGCAATGTTCTGCAACCACCTGAAAAATAAGCAAGAAAAAAAAAGAGCAGTGAGGACATCTTCCAAACACACCTGTGTCATTCAGATCTGTGTTCCATTTAAGAAATATGGTGAACTGCTTCAGTGAATTAGATAGGTCTCATTGTGCCATTAGCCTGGTACATTTCCTATCTTCTAGCTTTCAGGGCAGCAAAACATTGAAAACGAGAATCCACTTGACTAGGAGATGAAACCTGAGTTGCATTTATCTGGAGATGTTCCTGCTATGCTCTTCCCGGTTTTCATCATCTTGCTTCAACCCCGTGTGACTGGCAAGGTGACAAAGACACTATGTGATTTGGACAGGTCCTATGCAGAAGGCTACTACAAAGATGGGGATCTGATTCTGGGGGGAGTGTTATCTTTGTCTCTGCAAAGTATTCTAAGAAGAAATTATAAAGCTCCTCCTGAGGAGATTTCTCCATACAAAGTTGAAACAATGCAAGTATTCAGGTTCTTATTGGCTGTTTTGGGTAATAAATCTTCTGATAGTACAAAGAGAAGTCTGAAGCAGGGCTTCATGTACCCAATTTTTGGCACTTTGACTCACGTACCGTCATCACACTGAACCTTTGCTCTGTTAGTCAAACCAGATTCTATAGCTCCAGAGTGTTTTCATTTTGCACGAACAGGAATTTCAGAAGGTTATGTTTGTTACCTGGCTGCATGAAAAGCAATACCTGCAGAAATTCCCTCTTCTACACTACCAGTAAAGGTATAAAAAATAGTCTCCAGTTTTTGCTCTGACAATCTAGTGGGGTGCCTAGGCACTATGTGAGGCTTAGAAAGATTCTCCCTATCTCTGGCTTCCATTGAAAAGTAACAGTTAAGATTTCTGTTTCTTCACTGCCATGTTTCTCTGCATCTTCTCTGTATTCATAGTTAAGTTCTGTGTTACCATCCCACAAACTTGGATTCAGTCATTCAGAACCTCTTCTTAATACTGCTATCTCATCTTTCACCTCAGGTAGCAGAATATCTGGGGCCAATCCTGATTGAAGCACTTGCATTCAATGTGTGTTGTGCTAAGTAGCTAACCATTGTGTATGAAATGTTTTGCTGTTCTCCACGCAGACCAGTGCCAAAGCACTACCTGCAGGTCCTGGCCTTTGTATTTGCTGTGGAGAAAATCAACAAGGACCCCACTTTCTTACCCAACATCTCTCTGGGATTCCGCCTCTATGACAACTATTACAATGGAGGCCAAACCTATGAGAATGTCATTAGCTTGCTGTCTGAGAAGGACAAGCTCACTCCGATTTATCTACCTTTTTATGGATATGGGCCTTACTATGCTTATGGGCAGCCATTTTATAACATGAAGGCCATAGCGGGTACAGAGAAGGTCAAAACACTTCCCAACTACAATTGCCAAGGCCAAAAGAAGATGGCAGCTGTCATTGGGGGGCTGACATCAGAGTCATCTATGCAGGTGGCCAACATGCTGGGGATCTACAAGTTACCACAGGTAAGAGATAAGAACTTTTCATCATATGTTTTTCATTTTCATCTCTCAGCATTTTCTGATAATGGCCGCTCCTTGAGGAGATATTGCTCCTAATAGAATTTCTGCATGTCCCTACACAAAGGAGCAGAATAGTATTCTCCAGGAATATTTTCTGCTTAAAGCAGAGCACTGAAGATGAGGCAAAACACTTTGACGTATGTATCCTAAATCTCACAGCGGTCATCTAACTACAACCAACCAAGTCCTCTATGGCTTTTATCACATTCTTTTCTTGTAAAGATCCTTGAGAATGTTTCAGATCCTTGTGAGAAGGATCTCTCCCAGTCCTCCTAGTACATTTTAGGTACATTAGATGAGTACACAAGAGAAGGCCTTTTTTGATGGTGACTCCTGGGTTCTGAAACTCCCTTCAAAGAAAAAGAATTTGACTCTATCATTTATGTCTTTGCACCAGCTGGCTGCTTCGAACTGATTTTTACGTCTGAGGTATTTCATTGTTTAAAGTATTTTTGTTGAGTACTATTTATAGTAGAAAGGCAAGATATTATATTATATTATTATGTAATGGATAAATAAATGAATATGAAACTGGAATGGTTGGTTAGAAAGAGCCATTTCTTGAGCTCCTTAAATAAAAGGGTCATATGAATGTAACAAAATGTTGAGAAATAGAAGATTATTTGATTAACACTGAATGGAATTAAATCTTTAAACATCTTAGCTTAGAATTATTTATGTCAGCTCTGCTTCACAATCACTAGCCCATAAAACCCTGGAAACCAGTATTCGATTCCCTGCTCGGCCATGGAAACTCACTGGGTGACTTTGAACGTATTACCACTCTCAGCCCCAGAAAACTCCATGATTAGGTTCACCTTAGGGTTGCCATATGTTGGAAATAACTCGAAGACACACAACAACAACAACAACAACAAGCCACTACTGCCTTAAACCAAAATTTTAGGAATAGTCCTCAAAGATGTTGTTAGTTGTAAAAAATGCAGGTCACTGGAGCAAACTCTGAAAATCCTGTGATCCAGAGTTCCTCTGAATTCATATATTAGTTACATTTACATCCCACCTTTTCTTTGAAAGGTAAGGCATCCATGGACATTTCCACACTACACTGTTATAGTGGTATTATTCCACTTTCAAGATCCTGTGGAATTCTGGGGTTTGTAGTTTACTGAGGCCAAAGAGCTCTCCGCCTGAGAATTCTAAAGGCCCCTCCCTAAACTGTAAACCCCAGGATTCCACAGGATGTTGAAAGTGGAATAATACCACTCTCCAAACAGCATAGTGGAGAAATGGCCCATGTCTCCTTTCCATTCCCTATTATCAAACAACTCTGTGAAGTACATCAGATTGAGACAGTGTGACTGAACCATTTGCTCAATGGATTTCATGGTTCAGTGGGAAGTACAACCTGGATTTTCCAACTTCCAGACTAAGATCTAGCCACCATATTGTCCGTCTTGATTAATGTTTCTTGTAAGAACTCTTGTTAAGGCATCTAAGAATGCTTTATCTGTCTACAGATCAGTCATGGCTCTTTTGACCCTGTCTTAGGCAATCGAAATAAATTCCCCACCTTGTATCAGATACACTCAAGTGATGATCTTCAGCATTTGGGTGCCATCCAATTGCTTCTCCACTTTGGTTGGACATGGATTGGACTTATTGTTGTTGCATATGAGAGAAGTGAGGATTTTTTTCATAATCTGGAAGATGACATGCAAAAGAATGGCATCTGTCATGAATACGTAATTTTGTTTCAAAATCAGTTTCCATCTCTCACGGAAATGATGCAGAGGAAAGAAGAGTTGTGGAAGTCCTCTAGCAAAGTAGTCTTTGCCTATAGTAATAGCAAATTCCTTTCCATCATATACTTATGTTTTCATACCTTATTTGGAGGGAAAGTGTGGCTGACCACAGCAAAGTGGGACACTACTCTGTATCTAAGTGCAAGAACATTCTCTGGTGCTTTGTCCTTTGGTTCATATCAAAAAGAGATCCCAGGATTCCGATTTTTTCTCCAGTCTGTGACTCCAAACAAATATCCTGATGACATTTTCATTAAGAGTTTCTGGAGCCACGAATTTGATTGCAATTTGCCTCCTCCCCACTCACAGCCTCCAAGGCTTGGCATGAGGTCATGCACTGGGCAGGAGAAGCTGGATGGTCCATACGCATCCCACTTTGATATGAACATGAGTCCCCTGAGTTACAGTATCTGCAAAGCAGTCTTTGGAGTGGCCAAAGCATTACACAATCTATCTGTTGACAGGTCAAAGCAACAAAAAAGGGGAAATGGTCTTAAACCTGGAAACATCCCTCTCTGGCAGGTAAGTCCATTGCCTTTGACAACAACACTGTAAAACAGAAAAGAAGGACCTCTGTCCCTGAGGTCAGTGAGAGCCAGGGTGTTGAGGAATCTGATGGTTTGCATGCAGAGGGCAATTTCATTTATTTTAAAGCAATTTAACTATCCCCTTTTTGCAAAAACAGTGATTTGCATGACATCAATATCAAACAAGACAATCCTTGCCCTTGGAGATACAGTCTAAAGATACTGTAGAGAATGAAAATGGGACGAAAGACAGGAAGCAGACAAGCAAAATCTGATACCAGTTCTGTTATTATTCTTTTTTGTAATCTAGGGATATTAATAATCACTTATGTCTTTTCACACGATACTGAATCATTTCTCTCCATTGGCTGAGACTGCAAGGGCTTATTTTATTTTATTGTACTTTATTTTATTTTATTTATTTTAGAGTGGGTAATTTTCCACATTTTGGGACTTGAGTGGAAAATATTCATGGCATCATTTGCTCAACACACTGTTTTTTGCACAAGATACTTTTTTTTTTTGCTGCTCCTCTAAGTCTTCAGCCAACAACTCAATTTTAAAACAATAGCTTTCATTGTTTTAACAGGGGTGACATGATTATATTTTTTAAATATCTAAAGAGCCGTTAAAGAGAGGAAAGTGCATGTTCTCTGCTGCCCCAGAGGGTAGAACCAGGTCTAACAGTTTTCATTTGCAAGAAGGTAGATTTCAATTGAACATTAGAAGGAATTTTTTGGAGATAAGAGTAGTTCAGCAGGGAAACCAATTACCTGGAGATGTGGTGGGGTCTCTTCCTCTGGATTTCTTCAAAAGGAGGCTGGGCAGCTATCTGCCAGGAAAGCTGTAGTTGGAGTTCCTGCATCCAGCAGGATGTTGGACTTGAGAGTATACAAGGCCTCTTCCAGTTATGCTTCCATGGATGCTTTCTCATTGCGGTACAAACTTACATTTTCTATTGCATTTAGCTCCATTACTTCATTAAGAAAACACTTTTCAACAACAGTGCTATTGAGGAATCCTTTCTAAATGGAACCGGAGATTTGGCAACTTACGATATTTTAAACTGGATCTGGCTTGCCAATGGATCCTTGGTCAGTGTGAATGTTGGTGAAGTAACTCTTCATTCTACAAACAACTATACTATTGCTATTAATGAAAAGATGACATTATGGAATGCCAAATTCATCCAGGTGAGATGTATCCAAAAAATTCTCTATTAGATTTGGGAGAGGAGTATTTTAGAATCACTGTGTAATGCTATTTACCCCAAAAAGTGGGTCTCAGGTGGGGAACAATGACAAAATTGTTAAAATAACATTAAATGCATCAATCCATAAAAAGTAGTGGGTAAAAAAAAAAAAGTTCCACCACCAGCAAAAAATGCAATGTAGCATTACAAATAAACTTCTCTAGCAAATAAAACATTTTCACCTGACTTTGAAATGTATACAACAGTGGCAGCTAGAATATCTCTCTAAAGAAGGAATTCCAGATTCAGGGAGCCACAGAACAAGACTTCTCCCTCGTGCCTTCATAATACACTTCTCTTACCAAAACTTCTCAGAAAAAAAAAATGTGCACGAGTATGTTGGTCTTGGAGCAGTTTTAATGTTAATGACAAAAAGCACTGTTTTATCTTTTCTATGACTTCATATTAAATCCACATAGCCACCTCATTCTGTGTGCAGTCATAAATGCCCACCTGGATTCCAGAAGATGACTTTGAAGGACAAACCGAAATGTTGCTTCCAGTGCATCAAATGCCCTAAGGGGGCAATGTCCAATCAGACAGGTAGGCATTGCTAAAGAGTTACAGTTTCTACCAGCTTACATGCTGGAGAGGACATTAAGTTTAACGTTAATGAGCTAACAGAAATGTACAAAGGAAAAAAAAGTAAGATGTCATTGGATTTGTTTCTTTTAGATATGGATTACTGTATGAAGTGCAAAGAGGACTACTATCCAAACAAAGCAAGAAATAAATGCATCCCCAAAAGCATCACCTTCCTGTCCTATGAGGAACCTTTAGGAATTGCTTCAGCTTTCATTGCTCTCTGTTTCTCCTTTCTTTCTGCCTTGGTGCTAGGCACCTTTATTAGGCACAGGGATTCACCCATAGTCAGAGCTAACAACCGATATCTCAGCTATAGCCTCCTCTTCTCCCTCATGCTCTGTTTCCTCTCTTCCTTGCTCTTCATTGGCCAACCAAGAAAGCTGACATGTCTTCTTCGGCACACAGCCTTTGGGGTCATCTTCTCTGCCTCTCTTGCTACAGTCCTGGCCAAAACCATCACCGTGGTTCTGGCCTTCAAGGCCACAAAGCCAGGGAGTGGTGCACAGAAATGGCTGAGATCTAGAGCTGCAAACTCCCTTGTGATGATCTGTACTCTCATCCCATCTCTGATCTGCATGATCTGGTTGGGAAGCTCTCCTCCGTTTCCAGAGGCTGATATGTACTCAGAGCCTGGACACATCATCCTGGAGTGCAATGAAGGCTCACCCACTGCATTCTACTCCATTCTGGGCTACATGTGTATGCTGGCTTTAGTAAGTTTCATTGTTGCTTTCCTTGCTAGGAGGCTGCCTAACAGCTTCAATGAAGCCAAGTTCATCACTTTCAGCATGGTGATTTTCTGCAGTGTCTGGATCTCTTTCATCCCAAGCTATCTCAGCACCAAGGGAAAATATGTGGCAGCTGTGGAGGTCTTCTCTATTTTGGCTTCTAGTGCTGGGTTACTTGGCTGCATCTTTCTGCCTAAGTGTTACATTATTCTAATCCATCTAGATAAGAATCAAAAAGTGCAGATAACAAGCAAGTACTTCCATAGATAATATAGAGAAATGAATCCAAAACCTCAAACATTGAATTATGCTGCTTTATCCAGCCCTGTTCTGGCAGTGGCATCCTCAGTGACGGGGATTGCTGTGACGCCCTGTCATACTTGGTGTTGCAATGTGCCCGATTACTTGGAGAGGGTTGGATTTGTCATCGCACACCACCCTGCTTTCCAGGGCCTTGGAAACTCCTCTTTTGGCAAAGACTACATCGCTTTAATGGTAGATTTAGGAAAGAACTTTTGGTCATTGTGATGGTGCAATGACCATAAAAGTGAATTAGTATAATTATAATGTTATACATCTCTGGTTTTACTTGATTTTCTGGGAAACTCATAAAAAGTTTGTTGGTTATCAGGAGAAACTGCAGATGTGTCCTTTAGGATGATATGAAGGAAATGCCCTTTCACCTTTGGACTAATGAGGAATATTTGAAGATAATACAGCATCTGCATTATTCCACATTTGGAAATCCTCCAATTAAAGTCAATTTTGAAAACAAGAACTCTCCTTCTCTGTCTATGTAATAATGTAAAAGAAGCAAAACAGTGATTTTTTTTTAAAGTGTTTGGTTAAAATACCTGCAGTGTTGCATTTTATTGTTTCCTTTATCATTTCATGACTCTTCTTACACACTAGTGATGCACTTCAAAGGGAGAATGTTTTCTCTGGCCCTTTGTTTTTCTGATAAATTGTTGCATTTTGTTTCTATAGATAAAAATTATTCATGGTCTCTGGGTTAAGCTAAAAGATTTATGACAATGAATTAAAATTGATATAGCATTTGGTAATGCAGATTTTGAATCCAAAATTGCATTTTTGTTTACACTTTGACGTAAAATACTAGAAGAGATAATTTAAAAAGAGTGATCAAAGAACTTTCCTAACCTTTGGGGGAGAAATTACTATTTCAAATATCCTTATTTATCCTTGCTGATTTTAAAGACTTTTTTAACTGTTTCCTGACAAACTGTTTTTAAAAAACTATTCAAATTTTGAGCTGTTAACTTTTTGGAAATAGAACATCTAAGAATCTTTTACTCTCTAATTTGAATGTGGAATGAGGAGAATCCAAAATCAAGTTATGATCGAATAATACAATTCTTCCCCCCTTATATTTTATTTGCAAATTTGTATCAAAGAGCCCTCTGCTCATCCAGAAAAGGGCAGGGCAAAACTGACATCACCAATCACACATGACTTGCTTATAGCCTTTGCTGGACATATACAAGGATCAAAAAAACACATAGGCTCACTAAACTTCTTCCCCTTGTTGCTTCTGTTATCCAAAGAACCACTGAGTATTGGCCCTCATTACCTACAGAAGGGCTCAGCTATGGTCCAAAGTATCCATGGGTTGCTTACATTTGTAGCACAGAAAATCCAACCACCACCATCAATGTGACAAGGATATTCACCTTGGGGCGTCCCAGAATTAAGCTGTTCTGGCACTGGGTTCTTGTGTAAATGACATTACTGGTACTGACAAGTCTTTCTCCAGAGACTCAAGTTTCTGTTTTTCCCTGAGCACTCTATGATTAGGGCTGCAAAACTGCTACCAGAGCTTGTACTGCCCAGCTCTGGCTTTAGTATCTTTCTGAGTGTTAGTGTTTGAGTCTTCCAGGTTATTAAATGGCTGTCCCATTTGCTTGTTCTCCTTGCACTGTCTCCATTTTGTTTTGTCCTGTCAATTTTGTTTCCTTGGAATGAGGTCATTGCCATTTGGAGTCTTTGTGATACATGGTTTCCTTAACACATATGCACAAGATGATCCTCAAGGCTGGTTTGCAACATGAACACTTCCAACAGACTGTTCTCTCCTGATAGCCACCTAGGATTTCCACCCAAAATCCCTCCAGGTCTACAACTAAGTTCTCTGCCTCTCTAGAATGATATTCTCAGTGCCTCTTGTGGAGAAAAAAAACATAAGCTTGCCCTTTTGTTTCTGCTATATACAGAGATGGATCAATCCTTCTTTTGGGTCTCATGGGGTTAACAAGGATGACCAGTTTCCATCCCAGCTAGTTGGATAGGACTAAACCAAAGGAGGGCAAAGTGTGCTACTGGAGACAGAGGTGGCCCCAAGGCTGTCTCTGAGGTCCTTGACTTCTTGAGATTGCCTGGATCACCCTTTGTCTACCCTAAAAATGGATGAATTTCTTTTTCTGTTTCCTCTGAAAGTCTCTCAGAGAAGTGAGTCATCTTTTAAATAGTTAGTAGAGCCCATCCCTCCTGCATTGCTGGACATTTTGAAAGTCCTGGTTTTTCACATCTGGTACAGGTACAAATCTGGTACACATCTGGTACCAGTAATGTGAATGTCTTTCATATCTAAAAGACCTCAGCCCATTTCTTAGATTTTTGAAAGCATGTTTGGCCCCAAATAAGCTGTTGAAACCACTACAGTTGTCCACCAATGGACTAAACTATAGGCAGAATGTGACATTACATTTCAAGATGACCTGAAGATGACAGAACTGATACATATGAGAGACAGGAAAACAAGAGAAACTGGTCAATAACCTGTAAACAATGTCATTTTACAGGGTAGCTACACATTCCCAACAATATACTAGATTAGCAGTTTTACAAAACAGAATAGCGTAATTAGGCAGGCCAGACTTAATCTAAAGAAAATTTGCCTGAAAATTTGATACAGAATATGCTTTGGTCAGTTCATAACAGGGCCCTGTCTATAGCAGCAGGGAGGGGCATTGACTCTTCTTTGGGTTTTAATCTGAACTTCACAAAAGCTGTCCAAAGTGCTGAACCTATTTGGGCATAGATTTCTGTACCTTTGATACTTCAGACTAGAATTCAGAAAAAAATCAATCACCTTATGACACAGAAGCCACCAGATGCCACTAGACTCCACACAAATTTCCTACTGTGCTCCCTCCCTCCATTGCTGTTCCTCCCCCAAAGTGTCTCTCCTTGCAGCAAATAACACCTTTAGAGGTAAATAGCAGCCAGGAGAAATGATCTTCAGTAGGATACTAGGCCTGATCAGGGTCATTCTGGATTAGGATTGTTTTGGGTTTTTTTTCTTCAAAATATAAATATCCATTTTAAGCTTTCTGTCCGAAAAGCATAAATAACACAGCATTTATCTTCTCCTTGATACCTTAAGCAGCCTGCTGTATAGATCCATGATTTTCCTGCTACTCAGGATAGGAGGTTGGATTCCACACTCCTTGTGAATTGAACTGGAGTGAGAGGAGAGGAAGGTGAGAAAGTGCCAAATCATAATCTACTATTTTCTTTAACTGAACTGCCCTCCCCATATTTGCCCTGCTGAGGAAAAGCCAGTGATGTATTTAAGTCTTTTACACCAAGTCTCAAGTCCAGTCTCTAGTCTTTATCTTCAAGTCTCAAGTCAAGTCTCAAGTCCTTGAAGATACTTTCAAGTCAAGTCTTGAGTCAAGTCTCAAGTCTGGGAGCCAACTTTATACTCCAATCAAAATTCCAGAATTATTGGATAGAGTGAAATAAATTCAGTTTTAACAATTTAAGCAGAGTTGGCTCTTCACATTTGCAAATTTCCCATATGCACTTTGGAAGTGGGGAATAGGATTCTATCTTAGTCCTCATTACTGAAGATTCAAAAGATTTAGAAGGAAGGATCCTTGTTACTCAAGCCCATTGCTTAACTCATTTGCTATTCCCCTCTGAAAAATGCACCCTGCACTCTGGGGGCGAGTCTTGTCTTCTGCTCTTCTTAGGAAATGTTTTAGAAGGTTCCTGGGATATGCAGCAGTGACAGGCTGTGTTACTGCCCTGGCTAGCCCGAGCTTGTGGGATATAAAGATATCTCTTGATATCAATAATTCAGCCTCACATACCCATTCCCCTCCACGTGCTTGTGAGGCCCCTGGACAAGCACGCACACAGGCGCGGCTGATAATCACCATAATATTCCAACACAATACAGGCAGGCCAGAAATAGCCGACTCGCAGCTTTAGGAGACCTCAAGGCAAGTACCTCAATTAGCTATGCACGCAGCTTTCAAAAGATCCTCTGCCCCATGCTGGCAGCTTGATGACCTGACTATACAACGCTCAAGTACTCCACGTTTGTATACTGGCTATCCTATTGACAATTTGGCTATAACTCAGTCATTCAAATTCTGACCTTTCGGAGGCTTTGTCTCCAGCCCCAAATCTATTGTTTTCCCCAAGCCCGAACTAGCCTGCAGTCGCAATTCTCCTTATAAAACCCTCTGACTTTGAGCGCTTCCTTGGATCGTTCTTGGCTTCCATCCCGCCTTGCTGTCGCTTTGTCCAGCGAGCCTTCCCCTCAGCTCCACGTGCTGAGATCCACGCTCCCCAGCTTCTCCGCTTCTAACTGGGCTTCAGGACAGGTGAAGTATCGCCCAAACCAACAACTCCTCTAAAAATCCCTCTATCCCACTCCATTTCCTTAGTTATCTGTGTGAGTGTGCTGCGTACACTGTTTGATTGTGTTTTAATAAAACAACATTTATTATTTCAACTTCTGTGTGCTCCTTGACTCGGCCTGACCCTGTAAACATAGGGTTCAAGATCTCGCTACGTTACCCTGCCTCTCGTATTGCTAGGCAGTGCTCTTGGTTAATTTCCCCAACTTATAACATTGAGAGCACATTTAGGTGTCCCTCCCGGGACCCCCAGGAATCAGGGTAACAGCTGCTGAGCAGACCTCAAGCCCACCTCAAGCCCATTGCCTAATCCACTTGCTGTTCCCCTCTGAGAAATGCGCCCCCACTTTGGGCTTGAGACAGATTGTCATGTGACCAGCAGGCAAAAAGAGATGGAGGCATTGTTCAAAGTTGTAAGGTTTCTGGATGAATGTGTTATGTTACTGAACCAAGGGCATCAATTCAGTCATTAAAAATACACAAGTCTTGAGTCAAGTCGAGTCAGTGCATCATTAATGGCCCAGTTGAGTCCCTGAAGTGACTTAAGTCCGACTTGAGACCGAGTCTATCAAGTTGAGTCTACATCACTGGGAAAAGCCTACGTATTTCCTCTTTCAGAGAAGCTGCTTCATAGGTGTCTCCCAGAAATATAACATGGACAACTATGGTGGAGCCCAATTTTTTGCATCCATGCTTCTGAGGCGGGCTACACTGCTTCATTTTCGCCTAAAAATCAGGGCGAAATTGCACTGGAGTAACTTTCAATCGGGACTTCAGGGATTGTTAGGGTATTTTCTGGATGGTGGAGAGGAATGTGCTTAAAGCAAGTCTGCCATTCCTGGAGGTGATAAGAAGAGACAATTTATCTTTGGTTTGCTTGTTTTTTTTAAAAAAACTGAATTCTCTTTTTGACGGGTAGTCAGCTTGGGGGAAGATAAGGAGTTTGGGGGTTCAAAAATGGGGGGCAGCCCAGAGGCCACACTTTCCTTTTTCTTTATTAAGGAACTTCAAATTTACCCTGACTTACAGAGACTCTATCAAAAAAGTTTGCTACTGTCTTTTTCTTAGGCGGAGAGAGTGTGACTTATTCAAGGTCATCCAGTGGGTTTTCATGGCTGAGCAGAGTTTCAAACCCTGCTCTCACATTGTCCTAGTCCAACATTCAAACCACTACAACACGCTGGTTCCTTATAGTCACCCTTATTGCATACCTTCACGTCATTTCTGACTTATGGAGACCCTAAGGCAATTCTATCATGAAGTTTTCAGGGGGCTGAGAGTGTGTGGGAGCTAAAAGTGTGTGGCACACCCAGTGTCACCCAGTGGATTTCCACAGCCAAGTGAACCCTGGTATCCAGAGTCATAGTCCCTTGACTTAAAATGGTACTACCTCAGCTCCATATTCCTCAAAATCTCTGTAGTGGAGGACAAAGCAGAAGGTGCACAATTCTGATAAAAGGAGTTAACAGATAGAAACCTATTGCTCCCTGTATTTGAGAAAGTTTTTTCTCTCCTTCTTATCTTTCTATCAATTAAGTCGTGTACTCTAGATAGCAAAAAAACCTTTGGAAATGGAGAAATGTGCCTCCATGTGGCAAGATAAGTAGGAATAGGACATTGGGTTCTTTCTGTAATTCCTTCATGGTTTTGTCTATTCTGCTGTTTACTCAACAAAACCCCAGTACTCTCAAGAAGTATCTTCTTAAGATACTTGTTCATGTATACTTGCACATTTCTTCCTTCTGTCTCTTTAGAATCATAGAGCCATAGAGCTGGAAAAGACTCCAGGGGCCATCCAGTCCAACCCCCTGCCATGCAGGAACACACATCAAAGCACTCCCAACAGATGGCCATCCAGCCTCTGCTTAAAAACCTCCAAAGAAGGAGATTTCACCACACTCCAAGGCAGCATATTCTACCGCCAGACAGCTCTGACCATCAGGAAGTTCTTCCTGAGATTTAGGTGGAATCGCCTATCCTGCAGCTTGAATCTATTGCTCCTTGTCCTAGTCTCTGGAGCTGTAGAAAACAAGCCCCCTCCCTCCTTGACATGACATCCCTTCAAATATTTAAATATTTAGTCATGTAGCCTATAGTAGCAAACCCCCTCTTCTCTCTTTCCTCAGATATGTAGGTCACACCAACAAGCCTGCATCATCACTGGTAATGTTTTTTACAGAATTGTTCTGACTGGCTTCCATAAGCTAACACAGATGGTAGTCTACATAATCATATGACCTGTTATTCATATGTGAATTTCTCAGTCTATGGGTTCTTTCAATAAGCAAAACACCCACAGGTAGATCTGGGAACAAACTCACAGCTGAGAAATGGTGTGTAGGAGGGAACAATATGTGGCCCAAACCTCTAGAAAGACATTCTCTAAGGGAGAATGGACTCTATAAAAAGATACTCAAGTCATTTAGAGCAAACGATGTCCATCTTGTGTTATGTTTACTCTAGTGGAGACATGTACAAATATGGAGTAGACAAACAGTTTTGGGAATTCACTGACCATCTGCACAGCATCCAGTTCTGACAAGGAGAAGAAGAAATGAAAGCCAATTATTGAGGCCCAGTGATAGAGAAAGAGAGGTTTGAAAATTTGGATTTCTAAACTGATATTCAGGTCCAGAATGAAGTTGAATTGGACAGCCTTTGCACTAGGATATAAATTTAATCTTGATTATTGTATACCCCTGCCATCTATCACCTTTGATAGGATTTGGTAAATCTTCAAGAGAGAAAGTTAGCTATTGAGGATGTACATCCTTGCTGTCCTGAGAAGACCATGAAAAGATGTTGTTTCTGGAGAGATGTAAATGTTGTAATGGGCCATATGAAGAGCTTCAAAGAATGGAAGAACACGTTTTGCTCTTGTTTCTATTCTGGAATCCCATGAAATCTCAGAGTCTTCCCATGATCTTGGTTTTCTAGATTGTTTAGCTAATAGCTAACAGGACTTTCCACTCCTCAGATATGGAGACTCATCTCAGAGATAAGTTACATATTTTTGCTTTTATCACTTGCCTAACGCTTCATTCAGAAAAAATAGTCCATGTGACTATGGTTTAGGCAACTCGCCATTCCACTCAAATTGTGTAATATCAATATTACTTACTTCGATACAATAATTAAAAGTGGATAAGGTTATACCAATTTTTGAAAAACCATCCAAAGTATAGAAGACTTTTAGGGTAAATCACTAGAAAGTGTGATTTGCTCAGGAATGCGGAAAGTGTGGGGTACATTTAGACTGCGTACCACATGTGAACCCAGGGCCAATCTTATGGCCACTGAAGCCTGCAAAGGTACTCCATGACTTCATTTGTTCTGCCAAACCCTGTGAGATTCCCATAAACATCTTGTTCACCACTTTGGAAAACAGAATATTCCCCTAGAAAGGCTTTGGGACTGATCTAGTAGAGTGCTCTTTATCTTCCCATCTAACACCTGAGAACTGATGAATTCACCACTAGAGGGAATCTACGCTAAGGAAAGATGATTTTTTTTTAAAAAAAAAAATCAGAACAATGAAAAGAGGCCCTGGTTCAGTAAAAGGCCAACCAAAGCTTAGTGTCCTAGAGATACAACTACTCAGAAAAAGCCCAACATGCAGTTACATCACCAAGTGGGCAAAGTGAGCAGCACCAACATATTAGTTCATCTCATGTCAACAACCTCAGGCAGGGAGCAGCGCAGAATGAGAGGGTTGGAGTTAGCACCTGGCTGGGGAACAGTGAAATTACTATGATCGTGCTTTCTTTGTGTGCTTCGGGTAACTCTGCATGCACTTTAAAAATATGCAAGAAAAAAAAGACTCTTCCAGTTAGGGCTGAGATGACTTCTTATAAATACCCTTATGTCATTCAGAGCTGAACTCCAATTAAGAGATATAGTGAACTGCTTCAGAGAATTAGGCAGGTCTTGTTTTGTTATTATTCTAGCTCAATCTCTTTCTTCTAACATCCAGCGCAGTAGCACTTTGAAAATGATATCCCATCTGATTAGGAGATGAAATCTGAATTGCACTCTCCTGGAGATCCTCCTACCATGATTTCCCTGATCTTCATCATGTTACTTCTACCCTGTGTGGCAGGCAAGGGGACAACAACACTTTGTGATCTGGACAGAACCTATACAGAGGGCTATTACAAAGATGGGGATTTTATTCTTGGTGGAGTGTTATCTTTGTTTCAGCCAAGTATTCCAAGCCAAAGTTATAATGTTTGCCCTGAGGAGGTTTCTCCATATGATGTAACAACGTAACTGTTTGGTTTCTTATTAGCTGGTTGGGTTAACAAATCTTCTGGCAAAGATGGTTTGTTTTCCCAGAGAGGTCTGAAGCAGGGCCTCAGCTTGGCTACCTTGCCTCCCGTTCCACCATCACTCTGAGTCTCAGCCCTGCTAGCCAGACCAGATTCTATACTATGCTGCAGATTCTGTAGGGTACCCTTAGTGTAACTTATGGGTTGTTGTATTGGCCTATGTGTTGTCAGCTCCCCCAAACCATTCTAGCTTAACACTACAATGAAATCAAAAGGCACCTGGTCCTTCCCAAAACAGAGCAACCCATTAGCAAAAAGCTTTGGAGGATAACAGAGTATATGGTCACATCCGCTAGAATCGTTTACGTGAGACACTGGAAGAACAATCTACAACCCGATACAGACAAATGGTTGTTAAAGTTACTTGAAATGAAAGATTGCAATATTTTAACTCGAGTTTTAAAGGGAAGAACATGAGATGAATGTGAGGCCGAATGGAGCCCAATTATGAATGAATAATTCATAATGAGTGAATAAAAACTGGAAATAAACAATGGCAGACCATCAAATAATGTAAGAAAGTGTCTGATAAGAGTTACAATAATTATAAATGAGAGAACAGAGGAGCCCTCTTTATTAAAAGTCAAGAATCAAACCCCAGAAAAGAAAGTTGGAAGTGTATATATACATTAGTTTATACATGGATGTTATTTTAAATAATGATGACGCTATAGGTGGTTGTAACAGGACATAAAGAAAAAGTATGATTATGCTGAATCAAAGGGGAAATGCTGATTCCATTTATAATGTATAGATTAGAAAAATAATTTGCAAATGTATGTTAACTCTGTCTTAAATTTATTTTATTTTGTCCAAGTAGAACTGCTCTTGCTATCTTAAATCTTTCAATAAAGCTTTTTTTTTTTTGGAGGGGGGAAAGGGGCACCTGGCCCTGGGAGACCTTTTCTTGTAGTCTGGTTTGGCAGCTGGAGAACTTTAAAGTTGCTGTGTAGAATACTGGGACACCATAGAATACGGCTGTCTTTTTGAACATGCCTCCTAGTTGAGCCCACCTGAGGTTTAAAGATCTCACCTTGTCAAAGGGGAGCACCAGGCAATGAAATTCCCAGTCAAACGAATTAGGCCCTAGATAACAGATTGAGCAGGCAATTAAGAGTGCCTCGGCTGGCATACGCACTAGCCTTTATAGTGCTATTATTCCACTTTCAGCATCCTAGGGAATCCTGGGGTTTGCAGTTTAGGGAGGAGCATTTAGAATTCTCAGCCAGAGAGCTCTTTGGCCTCAGTAAACTACGAACCCCGGAATTCCACAGGATGTTGAAAGTGGAATAATAGCACTACAACAGTGTAGTGTGGAAATGGCCTGTATGGAATCAGTTGTTCAGAAGCTCTTATTAACAGGGCTATGTTATCTTTTACCTCTTTTAGTAAAATGTCTGGGATTAA
Source organism: Cyclura pinguis (assembly GCA_030412105.1). Classification (NCBI taxonomy): domain Eukaryota; kingdom Metazoa; phylum Chordata; class Lepidosauria; order Squamata; family Iguanidae; genus Cyclura; species Cyclura pinguis. The sequence goes on along the minus strand of CM059606.1, from coordinate 11,259,204 downwards.
AGCATTTAACTCTATGATCTAAATGCTATTGTTCTATCTGAGTAGATTCATTCAGTCAATGGGAGTTACCTATGCATAGACTCACCACTCAGCATTTAATTGAATAGATCTACTGCAGCTGGGACTAACCAACAGGACGGCAGCCTGTGTGTGTTGCATGTGAAATGTTTTGCTGTTCTCTTGGTCTCCACACAGTCCACAGTCAAAGAGCTACCAGAACGTCCTGGCATTTGTATTTGCTGTAGAAACAATCAACAAGAACCCTACTTTCTTACCCAACATTTCTCTGGGATTCCGCCTCTATGACAACTATTACAATGGAGGCCAAACCTATGAGAATGTCATCAGTCTGCTATCTGAGAGAGACAAGCTCACTCCAGTTCGTCTACCTCTGTATGCATACGGGCCCTACTACACTTATGGTCAGCCATCTTATAACATTATGAAAACAGAGGAGGTCAGAATATTTCCCAACTACAATTGCCAAGGCCAAAAGAAGATGGTGGCTGTCATTGGAGAGCTGACATCAGAGTCATCTGTTCAGGCGGCCAACATGCTGGGTATCTACAAGATACCACAGGTAAGGGTAATAACATTTCTGTTTAAGTTATTCCATCTTCACTGTCAGCATCATCTAAGAATGGAAGCTCCTTGTGGAGCTACTGTTGCCAAGTTGAGTTTCTCCACATCCTTACAATGAAGAGCAGAAAAGAGCTGTCCACCAATATTTTATGTACTAAGGTAGTGCAAAACCCACACCCAGCCATCAAACACAGTAATGAAAATGCAGAAAGACTCTGATGAACAAAGCACAAAATCTTGGAAGTGCTTTTTTCATTTCTGGGTGTCAATCATCTAGTTATGACCAACAAACTCCACTGTGTCTTAGGGTATTGGAAATATGCCATTCTGTCAGATGGTTCAGATTATGTTTTTTTTTAACTTATTTATTATTAAAATCAAAGACATAAACACAAAAGTTTTAAGATCCTTAAAGGTCTTCCGGTACATTAGAGGCACATTATATGGAAATAAAAAAAGGACTTCTTCTTGGTGACTTCTGGGCTCTGGCTTCCCTGCTGAGAAAAATAAATGTGACTCCATCTTTTATCTTTGCACCAGCAGACAAATAAGTTTTTATTCATACAAGCTTTTGGCTTTGAAAGTACAGTAAATTGTTTGCTGAAGTATCTTAAGCTGGTAGATGTTGTTTATTTGGTTCTTTTTATTTGTGTGTTTTGAACTTATTTAATTATTGCGTTTTATTGTATTGCTTGTTATGTCAAGTACTATTTGTAGTGGAAAGGTGAAATATAAACTTAATAAATACCTCACAGGGTTGTTGTGAATATCAAACTGCAGTGGTTGGTTAGGAAAAACCAATTTTACCTTCTTGACCTGCTTAAATGAACAGTGGCATATGAATATAACAAACTGTTGAGAAATTTAAACATTATTTGATTAACTGACTACATTAAATCTTTAAACACATTAGATTACATATATTTATGTTGTCTCTGTTTCACAAGTTACCACTACTGCCTTAAGCAAAATTTGCTAGCATAGACCTCAAAAATGTTTTTGTTACTTGTAAAAACTCAGGTCATTTGGGCAAACTCTGAAAATCCTATGATCCAGAGTTCCTGTGAATTTATTAGTTACATTTATATCCCATCTTTTCTCTGATGAGCTTGCCTGCCATCTATGGGTCTTTTCCATTCCCTCTTATTCTTAGAACAACTCTGTGAAATATATCAGGCTGAGACAGAGTGACTAACCCAAGTTTGCTCAATGAGTTTCATGTCTCAGTGGGGATTACAACTTGGATTTTCCATGTCTCAGTTTAGGATGCAGCAGTGATGTAGACTCGAGTCGACTGACTTGGAGTCAAGTCAGACTTGAGTTACTTCAGTGACTCGACTTGGACTCCACTCAGCAATAAATGATGCACTGACTTGACTCGATTCGAGACTTAGTGACTGACTTGCTGTCTTTGGTTCAGTAACATAACACATTCATTCAGAAACCTTATGACTTTGAACAATGCTTCCATCTCTTTTTACCTACTGGTCACATGAGGATCTGTCTCCAGCCCAAAATATGGGTACATTTCTCAGAGGGGAACAGCAAATGGGTTAGACAATGGGCTTGAGGTAGGCTTGAGGTCTGCTTGACAGCATGTCCCCTCTGCATATTGGAGGAGCCTTCTAAAACTTTTCCTAAGAGCAGAAGACAAGACTCACCCCCAGAGTGCAGGGTGCACTTCTCAGAGGGGAACAGCAAATGTGTTAGGCAACAGGCTTGAGGAGGAAGGATCCTTCCTTCTAAAGCTTTTGAAGCATCAGTAATGGGGAGTAAGAAGGATCCTATTCCCCCCTTCTGAAGCTGCAGACTCTTTTATGCCTATCAGCACAAAAGCCTCCAGCTTTGGGAAGCAGGTGTAAGAAAGATCTCCTATTCCCCACTTCTGAAGGTGGAGATGGCAAAATCACAAATCTGGAGGGCCTGCTCTGCTTAAATTGTTAAAACTGACTTTATTCAACTTCGTCCAGAAATTCTAGCATATAGGTTGGGGTATTAAGTTGTGTCCTGGACTTGAGACTTGACTTGAAAGTATCTTCAAGGACTTGAGACGTGACTTGAGACTTGAAGGTAGAGACTTGAGACTTGACTTAAGACTTGGAGTAAAAGACTTAAATACATCACTGGGATGTAGCCACTACAATAGATGTCTCACTGAACTCTTCCTGTACCTTGTCGGGAAAGCATCTGAGAATGCTTTATGTGTCCACAGATTAGTTACAGCTTCTCTGACCCTGTCTTAAGCAATCAAATCAAATTCCCCTCCTTGTATCAGATACACTCAAGTGATGATCTTCAGCCTGCAGGTATCATCCAGTTGCTTCTCCACTTTGGTTGGACATGGATTGGACTTATTGTTGCCGCATACAGCAGAAGTGGGAACCTCATCCATAAACTAAAAGGGGAAATGCAGGAGAATGGAATCTGTCATGAATTTGTAATTTTGTTCCAACACCTTCTTGCATTTTTCAACAAAGTAGAGCAGAGAAAAGAGGAGTTGCGGAGGTCCTCATGCAAAGTGGTGTTTGCTTATGGTAACACCAAGTTCCTCTCACTCACATACTTGTGCACAAATGACATATTGGGAGGGAAAGTGTGGCTAACCATGGCAAAGTGGGACACTACTCTGCCCTTTCCTTCACCCAGCAACCATAACTTCATCTCAATTGCCACCCTCTCTTTTCCCCACTGGTAAGCAGAAGCAGCCGTGACCCCTTCCAGGAATTAGCAGCTGCTGTGGGGAGCAGAAATGTTATGATGGAACACAAGGGTAAGAAGACAGACCTCCTGCGTCCCATTCAGAAAGGGACACATGTATGCATAAACAATAATGGAAATGCTCAACACTAACACGATGTGTGCAAATACTTCCTCCTTGCTGTCCTGAATCCTTCACCATTCAGCTTCAATGGATGGCTCTGAGTTCTCACATTATGAGGAAGAACGGCTTCTTTTTCTTCTCATCACACATAACTTTATACATCTCCATAACTTCTCTGAATTTTCCTATTCTCTAAGCCAAATCACCCCCAGTGTTATAAGCAATCCTCATAAGAGGAGAGTTACTTCAGTCTTTTGATCATTTAGACTGCTCTTTTCACTGCCATCCTAGACTTTTAGCTTTTTTTGGGGGGGGAGGGGAGGGGTTGGTCTGGCTTTCTTTTGTCTGTCTTTCTTTGGTGAAACAGATGAAAGTATAAACTGTGGTAAATAAAGCTCCAAACATGAATAATAAACATTGGCATTTCTGGGCATTCAGAAGCACATTAGAGAGTTTAGAAGGGAGTTTTGTTTCAAATAATTGACATCCTATCTTGCAGGCAAGTTACTATACTGGGCAACACTTATTCTGTCAAAATAACATCCAATCCAGGCATCTTGTTTTCCAGTCTTAAAGCCATGCCTATGAAAGAACTAGGTAAGATCAAGTGTAAGTATGTATAATTAAGTACTTAAGCCAGAACCATCCATCCCATAGTATTTTTCAATGTCTGTTAATGGTTGCGGAAGGTGTCGAGTGAAGAAAGGTAATAGAAAGAAAACTCATTTGAAAGGTGGCGACCTTTTACATAAACAAAGGACTGCTAAAAAGAATGGGTCCTAGAGCAGATCAAGCCTGAACTCTGCTTGAAGACAAGATGTGCTGTTTTGGCCACATCACAAGACTATATGATTCTCTGGGGACAGCCTATCACGCACGGTAAAATGGCAAACCGTAGGAAAACAAAAAGATGGCACTACAGGCGGCTTGATTCAATAGAGGAAGCCTCAGGCCTGAGTTTGCAAGATCTGAGCAGCGTAGTTCGTAACAGGGTGGCTTGAAGATCTCTCATTCAGAGGCTCACCGAAGTCAAAGTAGATTTGATGGCAAATAACGGCAATTGTCTTCCACTGCACTGAGACCACTTCCACACTACATTGTTTTAGTGCTATTATTCCACTTTCCACATCCTGTGGAATTCTGGGGTTTGTAGAATTCTAAAATTCTGGCTGAGAATGCTAAATGCCTCTCCCTAAACTGGGAGACCCCCAGGGTTCCACAGAATGTCGAAAGTGGAATAATAGCACTATAGCAATGAATCGAGAAAACGGCCTGAGCTCTCACACTTTCTTTCCTTTTAAAGGTTATCAAGGCCATCCCAAAACATTTTGCTCCCTGAAGTATAAATGCAAAATTACACACACAAAAAAATTAGCATGACCTAAGACCCAATCACCACCGACCTAGTTAAATTTACTCCCAAGTAGCTATACTGCAGAGTAAGGAATTAGCAATGAATTGCCTAAGAGAACTCTACAAAATTCTTGGGGGCGCCAAAAGCCGACAGGCGACCTGAAAGTACACATACACACTCGCCCTTTATGCACTAGGTGCTATTATTCTAGTTTTGGGGATGTCGAAAGTGGAATAATAGCACTGTAACTCTCTAATGCGGAAACGGTCAGTAACTAAAAGGGAGGTCTAACACGGAATCCATAACCATACACAGACAACGGGCGCTAAACGGACAGGGCAGCCTTATATCACGCCGTCTTCCCGCCCTTTCCAGCGCCGTTGCAGCCCACAGTCTCGTTGGTTCCGCCATTTTTTTTTGAGTATGCGCCTGAGCTGCCCGTACCGCTGAAGTCGTTTCGGGCAACGCTGTCAATCACATTATTAACCCACCGTTTCCGCTACCGCTCTATCTCCTCCTCTTTTTGGTTCCGGGATGTTTTTTTTTCTGCGTGCGGACGGTCTCAAGTGAAAGTCACTTTGAGGAAGAGGCTTGGCTGTGCTGGTCGTCGTGGTAAGGAGGGGAGCGGGGAAGTAAGGAGCTCGCTGAGGCTGGGAAGGCGGGAGACAGGCCGGGCGAGGCCCCGGAGGTCAGGCGTCTTCCCGTCTTGTTCTGTAAAGGAGCTCCGGTTCCCACCGGTGGCCGGGGGTCGGGCCGGGCCGGGCTTCTTTGGTCCGGGCCTGGCTTTCTTTGGGGCTGAAATTGCGCCCTGCTCGAGTTCCGGAACGTCTTCGGGTGTAGCATTAGTGATTTTCGGCCGATATGACAAGCGGGTGGGGTGCGGATACGTGGTGAAATTTCTATAAAGCGGAAACAGAAAAGGCGACTATAACCCGGGCCATTTCCCCCTAGACTGTTATGGTGCTGTTATTCCACTTTGAACATCCTATGGAATCCTGGGGTTTGCAGTTTAGAGAGGGGCCTTTGAGGCCCTCAAAGGCCACTCCCTAAATTGCAAACCCCAGGATTCCGTAGGATGTTGAAAGTGGAATAATAGCACCATAACAGTCTAGTGCAGAAGTGGCCCCTGTTGGCTCTACGATCTCAAATCCGTATTAGGGCAGTATCTTTATTAGGGGAACAAGAGGGCACAGAAGCTTGTGCGTGGTCTTGAAACCTCTAGTTTTCTTAGTTAGGAAAAAAAAAGTTTAAAATGTAGAGGAAAGAAGGTGGAGGAGGGAGCCTTTTGTCCAGTGCCTAATTGAAGGAGGAGACTCTGTGGACTTCTAAAGCAAAGACCTGTCAAGGATGTGAAACCTGTCACTTCCATTTTCACTGATGCTTGAATTTTTTCAAAATCTCTTGAGTTGCTCCATTCCAAATTGCTACCTGTTATATGCATGTGTGAGAGAAAGTTTCGACTCAGGCCATTTCCACACCACACTGTTATAGTGCGATTATTCCACCTTCAACCTCCTGTGGAATTCTGGGGTTTGCAGTTTCTTGAGGCCAAAAAGCTCTCTGGCTGAGAATTCTAAAGGCCCCTCCATAAACTTCAAACCCCAGGATTCCATACGATGTTGAAAGTGGAATAATAGGGTTTTTGAAGAATATGTAGCAGCTCACATTCTTTTTCTTGTATTTGACATGGAACTTCTGGCTCATTATATTTGCCAAATTCACTAGGTACAACTATGGTTATAGCATGAAGAGAAATACAGTCTTTATCTAGTCTACCTGGCAGCCATTTCATTGTTTAAGATCTGGAGCCCCTCAGAGAAAAGAGGTGGCAAATCACCCTGGCCAGTATGGGTGCAAGTACACATAAAAAGATGCACTTTTAAGAGTGCAGCACTCAAACCCTTGGGTCTGGTTGGATTTATTTGGAGAGGTTTAGATGTCTCCCACATTTGCTTAAAAACCACAACACTAAAGCTCTTTCATATTCTTATTTCCCCAAAAAGAAGAAATTTGATAATCTTGGTAAATTCTTTTCAGAAAGAGGTTGAAATGTAATTTTCATTCATCATATGAAGTTCTGGGTTTGGATGCTGCTACTGCTATGAAGTGAACAGGGAGGTTTAGACAAGGGGTGACAGACTTGTGGCCCTCTAAGTGGTGTTGAATTACAACTGCCCTCATCCCCTGCTGTTGGCAGTGCTGGCCACAGATAATACAAATTGAAAGGTGGTCTTGGTGTCACCACTGTTAAAGAAATCTTCAAGAGTGCTTTTTTTCCTCCCCATTGATTAAATAAGGTGATCTGGTACCTTTTTATTGATTGTCCAGAAGAGTGGGGAGGTCCACACAAACTTCCTGCTGATTTCTGATGTGATGTCCTGTGCCTGCTGGAATCCTCTGCACAGGCTTTTTGACATAACTGTTAAAAGTACAGGGGCAAAACTAAACATGCATTTTTTTCTTGGTAAGCTAACAAAGGTACAAAGTATAGGAATAAGAACTAGATTGTCATTACAGGGATTTGAAAAGATTTACAAAGATTTCTGTCGGGAGTGCTTTGAGGGTGTTCCTGCATGGCAGGGGGTTGGACTGGATGGCCTGTGTGGTCTCTTCCAACTCTACATTTCTGTGATTCTACAAGAAAACATATGATTCATACATACGAGTGCTTTTTTTAAATCTTTATAAGAAATGGGTTACTACCAGGATGCCTGTTGTGCTTCTTTTGTAGTGCTTTTTATGAACTTTCATTGTATAGTGTGGTGCTTCTATTGTAGTGTTGCATAGAGATTTTCATTGTATACTGTTTGTAGTGTGCTACTATTGTATGTTATTACAGTAAGACTATGATTTAGTGTATTTGCCCTGTCTTTGATCAATACAGTCAGCCTTCCACATTTGTGGGTTTGACTTCAATAGTTTTGATTATTTGTGAGTTTCTCAAACCTTTCCTCTTGGTGGCTCTGATCAGGACTCACAACCCTTTGACAACCCGCCTCTGGTCCTCGTCCTTCTCCTCCAGCCACTGCCTGGACAGATCGCAGCCTGATTTCTCAGCACCACAAACCCTCTCCTGATGCTCCCCTCCACACCCAGGGAAGAGCATGTGTGAGAGAGAGGCAATAATGAGGCAACCATGCTGATCCACCCTCTTTCTCTCCCCTTTCCCTGACCTGGTTTCGACTCTGGGTGCCTGTTTTCCCCACCATGACTTGGCTCCCATCCCACAGACACACACAAACATTTTGATATTTGCAGTTTTTCCACTTTTGCAGGTCCTGTACCCCTAACCCTAGTGAATATAGAGGGCCAACTGTATACTATTCAGTGTATTACGTAGTCCTATGTTTGATGGTCTGTATCAGTGCTGCTCAGGCTATCTGATGTGGGGACCAGCAATCCTTGTTTTAATAATGGGTCAGGGACTTGTACTATATTTTTCTTCATTGGCTGCAACTGTTTGTTTTTCTTTCTTGGAAATTTGCCATAGACTGGCAGCCAACAGTTCGTAGTCTGGCAGTGGTCCACAGACCACCGCTGTGAGTAGTACCAGCCTATATAATATGTGGGTTTTACAGTACATGCATATTGTTTGAGTGTTCTTCTCAGTCTCATTTCTCTATAATTAAATACATCTATAAGGGTTTTTAAGGGAGTATACTGGTGTACCACGGGGAAGATTCCCATCTCAAAACAGCAGACGAGATGCTGATTTGATTCATGACAAAGATTAGTCTAGATGCTATTGATCAAGGACATGGCATTGTTTATGAAAATGAGGATAATGCTGATGTGGACTAGGTCATTCACAGTATTCCCATATTCCAGACAAAATATCCTCTGCCATGGAAGTCCTTGTGTCAGTTTGAAGATAGAGTTTTAATGTTGCCAGTGGTGCAGATCATGTTGGATTAATGTATTTCTTATAGTGCCTGGATTAATAATATGTATGTGTCAGATATGGTTTGTAAGCAGTGCCCTCCTTGCTATAATATGAGTGCTGCCATCAGTTGCTGGAATGCTACTTGAAGATATAAATACTGTTAGGTAACGTGATCAGTTCACAGGGAGTATTTTTATGTATTATTTATTTATTAAAATATTTCTAATCTGCCTTATAGCCATGGGTCTTGGAGCAAGAAAACAGAAACAATTTGAACATTTAAATAGAAAAGGCCCCATGCATTCTGTTGGTCACAGTTTTGAAAGTCTCAAGCAGTTTCATTTTGCTGATTTCATCTGTACTTTCAGAGAAGGAATTATGGCTGAAGATATCAGGACCAAGCTGGAGAACTACAAGACGGCTCCCTTTGACAGCAGGTTTCCCAATCAGAACCAAACACGGAACTGCTGGCAAAACTATCTTGGTTCGTATAGTTAATGCATGTGAATGTTTGCACCCTTACATTAAGAGAGAGAAGGTATACTGTCTCAACATCTTGGGTTGTCAGAAGCCAGGGTCATATGAAAATGGTAGTCCTTTTGACATTTTTCTGTTAACAACTCTGGATTTAGAACCAATTGCTTTTTCATTATCCTATGAAAGGTCCACATTACCTCATGCAAGCCTGGTTAAAATGTTGGGGCTGGGACACTTCAAGAATTTACACCTAGAATGAAATGAAGTGAGTACAGTAAAAACAATGCAACATAGTGACAGATCCTAATGTTCCTACTACTAGGCCCATAGCCACTTTGGTTTGTTCGTGGAAGAACAGCAACAACTCTTGTGACACATTAAAAGACAGAGCGCTTTCATGATTGAACTCAGGACTTCGGAGTCAGTACACCAGACCTTTGGCTCAGACTCCAATCTGTCTATTTTTCAGCTGTCTGACTCCTTCATAAATAACAAAGGTATATTAATTAGTAATAGGAAATGCATTGTAGTAAAATGGTAGCACAATGCATTTCATTACCACCATGTGAATCATTAGGCTACTGAGACTGAAAGACATAAAGTATATTTATTAATATTTCTCACAAGAAAACTTTCCTAAAACACTATGAAATAAGTACAGTGTGCAACAAACTAGGTATTTAATACATTTTCAAAAGGTGAAATATAAGCATAAAATTATGTATTTACTGCATATTGTTATAATACTGCAAGTTTTTATTTTGAAGGTGGAGTCAGTACCTTTCTTCCAACTCCACCCAAAATCGCTCCTGACTTCTTGGCCTTGGTTGACGTGCATAAATATATGTGCCATAATAATGTTTTTTTTAATCCTTTAACATGCTGCATTCTTAATATTCTGCTGTAAGTCTGTGAAAAAAGACAAACATAGTCTTCTTCAAAGCCTTTGTACAGCTTGAAGGTGGGGATAGCCTACATTTGAGTCCACATAGATGGTACATATCTGTTTCCAAAAGACATTAAACCCTTCTCTATTAAATGAATGTGTTTGCCCAGTATGGCTTCGTGTTACATTTTTATGTTTAATAGCAGTATGACTTGCATTTAAACTGTGCTAATTATAACAAATCTGTTTTTTAAAACTGAAATATATCTCTCCATAGACTTCCATCGCTGTGAAAAAGCTATGAATGCCAAGGGACAAGATCCTTATGTCTGTCAGTGGTACAAAAGGGTGTACAAGTCCCTTTGCCCTATTTCTTGGGTAAGGAAGTGGAACTGAACTGCGAAGAGGAATTTGTATATGTGGGAAAGAAAGGGACAAAGGAGGGGGTTGTGTTTGGTGGGTAGCATATTTCTGTGTATGTTTTTAGCTGGTGAGAAGGTTATGTGGACCAGTCATCACAGTGTCATTTGCCTTACACAAAGCATCTTACAACATTATAACCAACATTATGCTCCCTTATGATACAAGATTTGTCCATGAACGGTTGTAATTTTTCATGTTTAGCATTATAGCATGCAGGGTCCTGGAGGTGGAAACAAGAGGCTGGCTTACTATATTCAACTTTGGCCGAAGTTTCTCTTTTTTATCTCTAGGTTTAACTCTCCTTTTCTTACAAGGTGATTTTAAATCAGTGTGAACCATTTTCCAGAAGCTCCAGCAATACAGTCTCCCCTCTGGGTACCTTATCTTATTGGGTTTTGACATAGCCAGAGCAGCACTTAAGCAATGCATCCTAAATGATGAATGTCAACACTATCTTGGTCAAATTACTAATTCTGTACTAATCAACAAAACACTTCATGTGTACAAACCAGCAGACTATATTTTTGGCACTTGCAGTTCGTATTCATCAAAGGACATTCACATTAGCACAGTTTGATTCTCTCCTCATAGCTTTGCTGGAGGGGTTTTGGAAAATCCCTTCAAACTGTATATGCTTTTGTGACCTAGGGAGGTTGAATTGGTGACCCATGTTTATCTTTATCAGCTCTTTTGTTATGATAGTAGGAAAATCTTTATTGAATCTTCCTTAATTAAATTAAACTGAAGGACATTCAGATTCTTTTTATGTTTCCTTCCTAAGTTACTTGTAGTGCCAGTAAACTTTGTGCAGTCACACGTACTATTTGACAAGCCTGTGTACAAGGCTTCAGCCTATCTCACTTGGAGGTATAATCTGTCTTAAACTTATATGCACTTTCTTTTTACAGTGCTGGTCATAGGCCTTAATAAAGATTGATTGACTGACTGACAAAAAAAAAAGCTTCTGTTAGCAAGAGGACTAGAAGTTTAGTTTCATTGTTTTTAAAATGAAAGTTCTAAAATTCTTCATAAGATCAGCAGTCCTAGTCACTTTCTAATTGTAGTATTCTTGACAATAGGACTGATGATCAAAGTAACCTCTTGGTCTTTTGCAGGTCACTTCGTGGGATGAACGCCTAGAAGAGGGGACTTTTCCGGGCAAGATCTGATTGTCTTGCATCTGCCAGTTGCTCCCCTTCTCAGGACACTGTTTTGCCGCTGAGTCCCCTCTGTGTGGTGACTCTGAAGGATCAGTTGAAGTATCTCCTGTCACTGGGTCTTGTCCTCTTGAGCATCCAGCATCATTCAATAGTGTGCAGTCTTGGATGTGGCAAATACAAATTAAAGGCATAAAACCGTGGCTGTGTCTGTCATGTTGGGATTGGCTATTTAACTTTGAATCATTGGGTCTCTTTGTGAATGCAGTGTTCCAAGTGGCTAGGATAATCCTTAAGAGTGATATGTGCAGCTTACCACTTTTCTGCAGCACCTGCCCCCCCCCAGTCCCTCACTTGACATAAATCTCCATTTCCACTGGATAAGCGTTCTCAGCCTTTACATAAGGAACTTGCCAGGTGCTCATTGTGTTGGAAGGAGAGCTGAGTACCTCAGGGTCAGCTATCACTTGCAGCTGACCAGTTCCCAGAGGCGGTTGAGAGTTCTGAGAACTTCTTGGACATGTTGTTGCAATTGCATGTATTATTAATCAGGAAGCAATACCCATAAAATCCCCTTTTCTTGAGGATCTGGATAACTTCTGTGTCATGTTTTATAGAGAAGAACCTTCTACCCTGGGTTTAAAAGTGCTACCTTTAGTATTACTGATTCGGCAGTGAAATCATATTTCTTACATTGTTTGAAAACACTTCCCCTTCTTTTAAAAACACATAGTGATACATGGAAATTATGTTTGATACATTGGTTGTATGTTACCATTAAAGCTGTAAACTCAGTTGCAAAGCTGCAAACTTTATGCACGCTTGGAAGCATGTTCTACTGGTCTTAGTGGATTCTGAATAAATCCATAAGGGATTATTTGCAAGTTTCTTTCTATACATTTTTCATGAGGTTTGTAATGATTTATTGCTTTGGAAAGTTCATGTCTCTCTATAGCTGCTATTCAAACTCATCAACCATTTTGTTAATTACCAAAGAAACAGAATTACAAAAAAGGAAGGGAAAGAAGATGGCTTTGTAGTATTGTTTCTCTGAAACAAAGATATTGTCTCTTGCAGAAGTCCCTGGATTGCTCTTTTTCTCACCCAAGGCTTTAGAGTTCAATGGTGATGATTATAAATGAACACCTGTTCCACTTTGCTACTCAAAATATAATATAGTCCTTTGGGTTTCAGCTGATTATGCATATATAGAATATGCATATTCTTTATGCATCTATAGAACTGGTTGTGGGCCTGCAGGGTAAGATTGATTTCATTTTTTTTAACGTCCATTACTCCGTGAATTTGATTGTTCACATTAACAATCTCAAGAAACCAGACTTCTGTTCCCCCAGCATAAATGCATGGAGGAAAAAGGAAAGTTGGGCCATTTCCGCACTATAGACTGTTATAGTGCTATTATTCCACTTTCAACATCCTATGGAATCCTAGGGGGTTGCAGTTTAGGGAGGGGCTTTACAACCGTCTAGTGCGGAAATGGCCTTTGAGGGGTTAAGCTTCTGGCTCACAGCAGGCCCGGCCCCCTCGTCTACGACCGACCTTTGCGAAGTTCCTTCTCCGCCTCCTTCTCCACCCACGTTAATCCCGCGGGAAAAAGAACGTATCCATGGATTTAAAGGGATGGTAGAGCGGGACGGACGACGTGACCTCCGGCTGGAGCGCCGGTCTGCTTCGCCACGCTTCGTAATCATGCGAACTTATGTAGACGGCTTTAAATAGGAATACTGCCAATAGAGAAAAACCAACAAACAAAACAGTGGTACCCAAAACACTGGAGAAATTTCTTCTAGGATGGTTTTTCGTAATTTGTAATTCTAGAGAAACGAAAGGACGGGGAGAAGAAAAAAAAAGGAATGTGGCAGCACCTGTGAAACTAACTGGCTTTTATTTCAGCGCGAGCCTTTGCGGGTCTAAACCCGTGCAGGACACAGCGTAGACGCCATACCGCAGTGAGAAACGCCTGTGTGGTGGGGGGGCTTGGAGCGCTGAACTGGGGCTGGCGGAGACCGGGTTCGAACCCCAACCCCCCACTGGGCGACTTGGGCAAGTCACGCTCTCTCAGCCTCAGCCCATGGCGAACGCCCTTTGAATAAATCTTGCCAAGAAAACAGAACGATTGGGCCTTCGTAGGTCGAAAGACGCGCGACACTCTGAAAGTATAGCCACCGGAAGTTGATTCTACTTCCGGCTCTCTTTAAGTAGCAGACCAAAAAAAGCGAGAGCGTGCCGGAAGTGTAGACGTATTAAGGCTGCGCCGGAAAGGAGGCTCCGTGGTCGCCAGAGGGGCTCCCGACGACTGCGGCGTTTGAGCGATGGCGGCCCCGGCGATTCCTCCGCCTCCCGGGGGGCCCCCGGGGGTTCCCGGCGGGGCCCCCGGGCAGGCGGCGGCGGCGGCGGGAGGCGGGAAAAGTGGGGAGGAGAGGCTGAAGGAGATGGAAGCGGAGATGGCCCTGTGAGTACGGCGGGGCTCAGAGGGGTTGCGTGGGGCGGAGGGTCTGTGGGGCCTGCGTGGGGAGGGGTGTCCCGGGAACCCGGGCCTGGGAAGCCACGCGGAGTGTAAAAGCCGTCGCGTGGGTTGCCCTCCTCTTTCCTCCTCCCGCAAGGTAAGAGGCTCGCAGCGCTTGGCAGCGGTGCCTGGGGTGCGCCCAGATCTAGCACTCTTCTCTTGCTCGAAGTCTGATATCAGGGGTGGGGAATCTGTGTCCCTCCAGATGTTTTGGGACACAGCTCTTTAGAATTCCTTGCCATTAGCTGGGTCCTCGGTGAGCTGAAACCCATAATATAAATGTATAATGTAAATTTTTCCTATCCCTTTTGGGAAAACCACCTCTGACTATCCCTTGCCTTAAAAAAAACACAAAAAGCGCACTTATGAAGTTGAAGGGTTGCCATAAATTGACAGGTGACTGGAAGGCACATATGCACACGCGTGCGCGCACACACACACACCCCTTTGGCAATCTCCTGTCCCAACCCCTTGCTGCAACCAGGGTTGCAGCTTTCTGGAATGTCAGACAACAAAATCAAGGAAATAGGTACCGGTCAGAGAATTTGGTCAAAAGTCAGGGAAAGTCATTAATGTATGGATTTTTTGAGATGCCTCTTCAGGAAGGCAGTCTGTCTTTGTGGTGATTAAAACAGAAATGGAATAGAATGCAAATGTAGCAATGCCCTCATAATCATAATGATTATATGATTCTGGCAATGTCTGTAACATCATCCTGTAACACTTGTAACCACAAAACAGAGTAAAATGAGCATGTATGTGATGGTGATGTTTTACTGAGTTCAAGCAAACTGGAGTCAATTTTGTTTGTTGAAGATGTGAATATTTTGAGAGGGGTCAGCAAATTGTGTCTTGCTACGTTTCGTAACCAGCCATTGTTTCTTCTAGCCAGTTGTTAAGTCCAGTTTTGCCTCAGTGTTTCTACACTATGAACAGTGAAACCTAAGACCTTATATTCAGACTCATGGTAATAAAAGGAAAGCTATGTAACTGTTAATTTTTTCTGTAGAATCATATTATAGAATCATAGAGTTGGAAGAGACCCCGGGGCCATCGAGTCCAACCCCCTGCTATGCAGGAACACACATCAAAGCATTCCCAACAGATGGCCATCCAGCCTCTGCTTAGAATAGGAACTTAGTCTAATTACTGTTATATAGATTTTAGTACAGAGAACTCTGTTCTCTCTTTTGGGAAAGGAACTTAAACTCTTAAACTCTTAAACAAGAATAATATCCTCTCATTTGTCATTGCTTAGGCATTAATTTTATTTATGCTTCCATTTTGCTGTCATTTTAGTGCAATTTCTAATTTTAGTGCAGTTTCAAATGAAGTTATGTGTTTTTTCAATTAACAGTTAACAGTTAAAGATCAGAGAATCTCCTGTTGAAGCTCTTATCTTGATGAAATTGTACTTCAGTACTTGTGCAGTTTTATACCAACTTCTTAAAATCCGTGATGAAGCTTAACTTTTGAATTTTAAAAACTGTTTTTGGATGGTGGTCTGTGAAATGAGCACAAGTTGTTTGTATGAGATTTATACTTGCTACTGTGGAGTTCAAGGTGGTATATACAGTCACTTATTTCTACCCCGTGCCCACAACAGTTCAGTGAAATTGGTTATATTGTGATTGTGGCAGTCAGCCCCAGTGAACTTCCTTGCTTATTTGGGAATTTGAGCCTGGTTCTCTGCAACCATCATTATGTTTTTTTTTTAAAATCAATACATCATATCGAGAAACCAGTAATGAATGTTGATATGAATGTCAATTTGGATGTTGAAAAGTGTAATATAAATGCTAAATATTACTACACACAGGTTTGAACAGGAGGTGCTGGGAGCCCCAGTCTCTTTGCCTTCAGTTGCTCCTGTGGTAGAAGCTGTCCCAGTTGCGCTGGCGGTGCCGGCTGTGTCTGCAGTGCCCCCAGTCCCTGTCATCCGTCCGATCATTGCCACCAACACCTACCAGCAGGTGAGTATGCTTGAGTGTCTGTTTGTTTGTTTCAGTCCAGGATGCTTGGTGGACAGTTTTGGTTTGTTTTTAGTGGAATCCTTGAAACCTGACGCAGAGCAAGCATTTGTCTGGAGCCTCTGGGAAACAGAGTTATAGAGCAGAAGAGCCTTTGCTTTGATCCAGCTGGGTTGTCTTTTGGTCCTTATGGTGCAGTGTGATAATGGGCTCTTCCAGTGTCTGGGTAACACAGCTAAGGTGTATAGTCTCTCCTCCAGATAGACAGAGTTAAGAGTGTGTTGGTTTTAAATTATATTTATTGGGGGTCAGCCTAATGGAGGAACAACAGAGATCACAAGAGACAATTGCCCAATGAGGATGACCAGTTTTGAGAAGAAGTGTGGAAGCTTTGAGGAGCTTCCAAGTGAGAGGTTGTAAAACTTGGGGTGCCACAAAGGCATGGAGTGAGACAAGAGACTGACTGACAGAGACTTCGTCAACTTCCGTAGGGAAGTTTTGGCAAAGGAGTCTGGACTCCTAGTTTCCCAGGAGTGTCCAAGATGTGGAACACCCTCTGTCTCATGAGTAAAATAGGAGTGTTCAGCTAGTCACATTGAGACTAATGTTTATTCTAACCTAAGCTGAATCTGACTTAGGCTGTTTTTGAAACTATTCATAAGTATAGCCTGAAGGTAAGTGCCTTCATGTAAGATTGCTAACGTAAGATTGTTAGCTGAGAATAAAAGCTTTCCTTTAAAGATCTCTTTTCCATACTCTCTTCACACACCTTTGTTTGTTGAATGCATGCGTATGTGTATAAGATTCTCATCTCCCCATGGGACAGGGAGGGAAAGTCTCTGCAGAATCAGAGGTGGGAAAAGTGCAAGTTAAATGGCTTAGTAACTCACAGTAGGCTACTGAGTCACATGGGATGAAATAGTGGTGGTGACAGCTGGGTAATCTTTGGGGAAAACTCTCTGACCCAAGAACAGAGGCTGGGGCTTGTGAACCTGTTACATGTAGGAATAGAGAAGATGAGCATGCGTGTGTGAAGAAATGTGTTCTCACTTGGATAATATTGATTATTGTCAATTTTTTCCATGTCTTCCAGGTCCAGCAAAGTCTGGAAGCTCGAGCAGCAGCTGCAGCCACAGTAGTAGCCCCAATTGTGGCTCCTCCAGTGCCGTTTGTGGGCCCAGGTATGATCAACCCTATCTGACTCCATGCTTTCATAGGCAAATTCCCAATGCACCTGGCCAAGCAATATGTTTGTGTTTTCTCATGCCCCCAATTGCTATCTTCACAATCGTGTTCGGGAGTGAAACAGTTAGGCAGTTCAGTAATCTACGGTATAGTTACCATCCTTTGGAAGCAAAGGGTAATCCTGAAAATACATATGTGAACCTGTTTGGAGACTAGCGTTCATGTGATTGCTTATGGTGATAGATGTGTGGAGCTTGTACTTTACAACTGAGGAATGTCTTCTGAGAATGCTGTGAGTTGTGACCCAGTGACATTTGGAGGGCTACATAATCTCCACTCATACTGTAATTAGTCTTATTTGTGGAGGAGTTGTTTTTATCTGTTGACATCTAAGGTTGTTAACAAATAACAAAAATAAACATTCTACCAACCTCTGGCAGACTCAAAACCTTTTGTGCACTTATTTCTAAGGCTTCTGCACCTAGGGTAGTGGGTGCAGGATGTTCCAGTGGTGTTCTGAATTCAGTCTTGTTCCCTGCAGCTGTTCCCCCACAACGGCCTCCCATCCTCCGGCCAACCTTTGTGCCTCATGTCCTGCAGAGATCTGGTAAGCTCTCTTCTTGTTTGTTTGCTGTAGTTCAAGAGCTTGTGAAAAGCCTGATTTTACTCCATCTGGGAGAGTTGTTGTTGTTTTGGAAGTAGCAGTTCACAAAGGTGGGTCACAATTTAGTAGAAAGAGCACTTGATTTACACAAAGTGCCAGGTTCAGTTTAATTATTTGAAAAAGATTTTAGGTAGCATGCTGACCTTTCCTGGATTTGTGGTAGGTATTCTTAGACTAAGAATTTGGTGGAAAGCAGCTTCATGCATAATCTCATCCTCTTCCCCCTTATTCTTCCCAGTAAACATCCCTGTAGACCCAGAATAGTCATTTGCCAGCACACACATGGTAATTGAAGTAGTCTATAGCCAGGAAACAGACTTCAAATTATTCCTGTTAATTATTCTTCAGTTTAAATTAATTCCAGCTTGTCCATTCAAATCACAGTTAATCTTTCCTTATGCTCCAACTCACCAAGGGATTTTGTGGTCTTGGCATTTTCCATGGAAGTAGGGAAAGGACTGGGAGGATTTTACTTAATCCTTGATTACTTCTGGGATTCTGAGTTTTAAGCAGTCCTACCAGTCTTCAGTTAAAAATTGGAGAGAATTAACTGTTATTTCTCTCAGTTCTAGACAGCTATGAGCTGCCACACAGTATATTAGTCAGTCAGGCAACCAGTGGAAAGCACTTCTTTTCAATGGAGAGATCTTCAATTACATGTTAAAGTAACTACAATACATGTACCCATAGTTCAAGTATTTTAAGATACCTCTTACTCATCAATGTTATGCTTCTTCGGTAATATTTTCTTCTAATTATTCTTTCTTCTTCCAGGTGGTCCTCGGCCCCTGTCCATGCGTCCTCCTCATCACCAGCCCATGGTGGGACCCCCCATGCCAGGTCCCCAAGGCCCACCAATGTTGATGGGGCCACCAATGCAGAGAGCACCTGGTCCACCCTTAGGGGGCTTAGGACCTATGAGACCTGGTCCTCCTGTGAGTGCCTTTGTGGGGCTGGGGACAGAGTAAAGTAAAATGAGACGGTTATGTTGCTGGAGCTTTCCTGGCATGCTGGGGCTGCTCACTGCTCCTGTATAAGGCTTAGCATTATGTTACAGCAGACTAAACTTGAATGTGCCAGGGTGTACTAGTGGGACACACAGGCGCTGTTGGGAAGTGGACAGTACTGCCAAGGAAGAGGATATGGATTCATAAGAGGAGTTGACTAGAAATAAGTGCTGGAATGCCTAACAGTGTGCTCCATTCAGGGAGGGAGTCTGTATTGCCCCTGATATTTCTTTCTGATATGGGAGCTACTTTTGCAGTTTCAGTAATGTGTGGGGCAACCTATGGTGTGAATGGGAAGTGTTAAGCACCTGTGTTCTGCAGTGTCCTCCTTTTACTACGGGATGGGTGATCTTTTTGCTGTACCAGGTCATAATCCAGGGAGTGGTATTTTTAAATCAGAGGTCACAGGGGCACTCCTTTTTCTCTCTTAGTGCCCCTTTCTTCACTTCTTCCAGCTGGGTAGTAGGAGAAGGACAGAGTGCTTTTGTTAGAAGTCTAAACTAATTGCTTGTGGAAAGCTTCTATCATTCTTCCCTGTTGGTTCCCTTCTTGCTAGAGTTTATAACTCATCTCTTACAGAAGACTTCGATCCCCTCCTTCATTGCTTCAGCCTTTTACCATCCCTACTCCGACCTCCCTCCATCTGTGTAAAATTAGCCCAAGCACTACAGGTTGATTGTCTCTGCAGTTGCTTTGATACACACAGATACAAATGAAAACTATGAATTCAGTTCTGCTGTTATTCCTTACTGGAGTAGATCCATTGATTTAGTGGCACTGAATCCATGGCTCTTCTGTAATTTGTATTAACACTGGGTTAATGTCTGTGTGTGTTACACTCCTACACTATTCAGATAATACCCTTTAATTTTCAGACTGAACATATTGTATGCACACTTATAAACATGACTTCAACAGTGATAGTCTGTATTTGTGAGAATTGTGTGGTTGCTTAGTTATTTAGGGTCCTAATTATAGGAGATTAATTTGTACCCAGAAAGAGAACAGCAAACACATGAATACTCCAAAGGATCTCTTCTCCAATTGATCCTGCTTGCTGATTCCTAGGGTTTTTTGCCTCTCAAGGCTTGGAAATCCTTATTTCCTATCATGCAACGTTATGGGAACTACACGAGTGTTTGGCAGTATTCATTCCAGCTGCATTCCTGTCCCAAACCCAAGTAACCTACTTATTTGAATTTGTGGATTAAACTATGAGAAGCATTTGCAAGGGAAAATTTTATGAATTATCTGTCTTCAGTGGAATGGAGATTTGGCAACCTGCTAGGTCAGGAAGCAATGATGTACTTGTGAAATGCAGTATTGATTGCTATCTCCTTCTGGATTAGGTTGGACCAGGGATTCCTGTTGGCCCTTTGGCTCCCTTGGTGCCTGTTCCTCGACCTGTGGTGGCCCCTCCAAAAGTGAACCCAACTGTCATACAGGCTGCTCCTACTGTGTATTCTGCCCCACCAGTGAAGAAGCAAGAGGTCAGTGAATGTCCCAGTGGCTCTGCAGTGTAGAGTTTAATCTGCACTGGCATCCATCAGATGGATCGTTTCTACCACCTTGGCATGTGGGAGGGTGTAGGACCATCTTTCTGAAATTTCTTGTGGGGGAGCATCTGAAGAACACTTCCAGTGAGTCGTAGCCAAGGTATTGTGTTCTCTTCCTCTCCTGTCTGCAGGAAGAACACCGAGAGCCCCCAGCACCTGTGGTGGAAGAGAAGGAGCCCATTGGGCCAGAGGAACCAGTGATTGGTCCAAGCATGCCAGAAGTGGAGCCGGTCCCAATGGTGGATGCGCGGGGCCTTCCTGCTCTACGTGGTCATGACCTGGTGCCTGCACGAGGGAAACGGCCCCGAGGAACCGATGCTGGATTTGTACCTGTTGAGGTAATGATTGGTGGTTATTTTTGACTGGAGGGATGAGAATAAGTTGCATGATTGATGTGGTAATCCTGTGCGTGTGTGATCTGCCAATGACTGAGATCCTGTATAGCATAAGAGTTTGGCTGTGGCTCTCCTGTCACCAACTCCAAGACTCACTGTGCCTCTGCAGTAGCTCCATCGCTCAGCTGTTCCATGGCTAATGTTCCCATAGCCAGATGCAGACCAAAGATATATTCCACTGATGTCCTCCAGAGGACTCAGTCAGTGGTATCATTGGTTTGTGTTTGGCTATGTGTACATAGCCAGACACTTTTCCATTTCTCTCCACTCTCCAGCAGCAATGGCATGGCTGTAGGGGTGGCTATTGTATTGACACGGAAAGTGGAAGGGAGTGCCAACTTCCACAGTGCAAATACATACACAGGTGTTAGGTGGAAGTATATTTTTGTATGTCATTAACAGGATGCCAGCCACTGAACTTCTACAAGCTGTGCATATGTAGGGAAGAGGGAGTGAGCAGTAAGAGAGTCAATGATTACTGGTTGGGGAGTTTCTATTTCAGTTGTTTCCAAACTGGTGCCCTTCAGATGTGTTGGATCAGAGCTTCCATTCCTCTCTGCCAGCATGTCCACTGGAATGCTAAAGTAAGGGGTAAAATCTCTGTCGAAGTTGCCAGTGTTTTAACTGTAGGCCTTACACATTCAAGATGCATGCATAATCAATAAGTTAAAGATGTAGGGGATATATGAGAGAATAGAAGATCAGCCTTGCTGGAGCAGACCCAACATCCTCAGGTCCAGTTTCCTCTTTCTCACAGTGGCCAGTGAAATGCCTCTGGGTAGCTGTTTGGCAGAGTGCAAAAGCATTGTTTTCCTAGCAACTGTTACTTGGGAGCATGTTGTCACTAAACTTAAAGGGTCTAGATAGGAAGCATGGCTAGTGGCTACTGTTAAATTTATCCTCTGTTAGTGGCCAAATGCAAAAGAAAACATGGCTCTTACACTTGTTTGTGTAGTAGTAGGAATTTCAGCAAGTATAAGCTGAAATGTGTAAGCCACACCTGCTGAAAATACTCCTTCTACCAAAATATTAATAGCAGAGTAGCCTTGTCCTGTTTGTCATCTTGTCACCCTATATTCCTCGCATTTGTCTAATCCAGCCATATCTAACTTAGTTATCATTCTCCTGATATGCTTGACTGTGGTTCCCGTGTTGGCTAGGAATGATGAGGCTTATAGAATAGCACACTTGGAGTGGGACCAGGATGAGGAAAGCTAGTGAATGCTTCTGCTAATGACTGCAATCACACTTGTACCAGTCAGTCCCATAAATCAGTAATGTGATACACGTAGTCGAGCAAAGAGAGCAGAGCTTGCATTGTTGAGGTAAGCTTCAGTGAATGAGGGAGGAGGAGAAACTCCGTTGTGCTGGAATTTATTCTTTTTTAATTATTATTAGGTCCCAGTTCATTTGCCTAATAGCAGGACTTCATTGTGAAGAGAGTTCTTGACAAGAGGTCACTACTCACTACTCAGCTCTTTTTTCTTCCTTATAGCCTGTAATAGAGAGTACACCAGAAGACAAGAAGAAAACAAAACAGGAGAAGCTGAAGCGCTGCATTCGCACAGCTGCTGGGACGTGCTGGGAGGATCCCAGCCTACTTGAATGGGACCCAGGTATGTGTCCAGCTGGTACATGTTGGATAGTAATCACATAGTGGAACATTGCTGGTAGGTACCCTAATTGCGGGAAATTAGAGACCATTTGCTCAGCACTGGGTGTTGGTTAGCATAGATGCTTGGGGTAAAGGGCTGATATTTTTTGCTTTATGTTGAATGCATATATGTTGACATTTCCTCTAAATTTGGTGCTGGCCCTGAGTCTTTATGTTCTGAGTATGTATCTTGTGGTAGCCAGCCAGATAAATTCTTTTCCAGGACAGTAATTTTCCTTTGTTATCTAACTATCTATTGCTGTCATTCTGTTGTGCATAAAACAACCAACCAGTCTAACCTTTTTAAACATTATTTGACAGCGAAGCATACTGTGTCTTTTTTATAATGTACCTAATTAAAAGGAACTTCTGGAAATGGATAGCTCATGTACAGCTTTCTTTTACAGTCTTCCCTTCACATTTGCTGTTTTGACTGTCACAAATTTGATTATTCGAGAGGAGTCTGCTTGCTTCCCTCCCATTCTCCCTCCCACTCTCTTGCCTTTTGCCTGGGTGCGCTGTGCCTTCTTTGCCCACACCTGGGCAGAAGGCAAGCAAATGGGAGGGAGAGCTGTATACACAGAGAACAAACGCACACGTGAGTCTTCCTCCTGTTCTCCCCCTTCCATTCACTTGCTTTTTGCCTGGGCCCAGAGAAGGAAGGCACACATGCCATAGAAAGTAAAAACTCAAAAAAAGCTCAGATTGTTTATGTTCAGGGTTTCTGCTGTTCTTTCTTCTCCCACCCGCAGATGATTTCCGAATATTCTGTGGGGACCTGGGGAATGAAGTGAATGACGACATCCTTGCACGTGCCTTCAGCCGTTACCCGTCCTTTCTGAAGGCCAAGGTTATCCGAGACAAACGCACCGGCAAGACAAAAGGTTATGGTTTTGTCAGCTTCAAAGATCCAAATGACTACGTCCGTGCTATGCGTGAGATGAACGGTGAGATGTAACCTAAGCTTCAGATCCTTTTAATCCTTGAGGGGGGAGTGCAGGCAAGCAGAGATACACAGGGTCTGAAATTGCCCATCTCATTCCAAATGGAGAACCTACTTGCAATCTGTTGGGAATGAGAAAGAACCAAAGTTGAATTTCAGAAGATGTCTTTTGCATACAGGTGTCCTAATAATTGCTGGTAAAAATGAAAGCAGCAGGTGACAGGAGAGATTTCTGTCTATAGATGCTGTAGAACTGCTGCCGATCAGAGTTACCAATACTGAGCTATATGAACTAATAGATTGATTCAGATTCATGCACCGTCATGTGTTTAGGGCATTAAGATACTTGGGGCTTTTTTGTACCTTTTTCAATGCTATGCCCAGCTCCACATACACCAGCTTGGAGCAGAAGAGAGGGTTTGTTTTTCCACTTGTCCTGTGATATATAAACACTCATGGAGCCACAGAACTCAGCATAACATCACAGGCAGACCCGAACCTTCCCTTCCCACTTGGGAACGGGCTGGGTTGGTTACAGTCTCAAACTCTTCAAGGTCAGAAAAAGTGACACAAAGACCATACGAAATACTCTTTGACCTAATTTGGAGCAATTCCACTACTGTGAAATTCCTGTTGCTGATGTCCGTGATCACTCAGTTGTTTGTGCAGGGGCACAACACATGTCTCCTGGCATCGAGGGTTTATCTGTGATTTAACCACATCAACTACAAGGCCAGAGAGTTCATTGAAAGGCAGTGTGGGATATAGTTTGAAGTGGCCACTCAAGATGAGTAGGCTTCAAAAGGATTTTCTTACTGAACCTTCCTTCCTTTTCTTTTGCCCCTCTGCTGTGACAGGAAAGTATGTTGGAAGCCGGCCCATCAAACTACGCAAAAGCATGTGGAAAGATCGTAACATCGATATAGTGCGTAAGAAACAGAAAGAGAAGAAAAAGCTGGGACTGAGGTAACAAGGTGGAGATGGTAGAGTCCACTCTTTCCCTTCCCCAACCCCGTGATTCCAAGGAATCTGTCATCTCCAGAGGAGTTCAGCCTTGCCCTCTGCTGGAAAAGATGGACGTTGCAGGGATACTCTGCCAGCTGGGGATTGGAGATGCTCTGTAACTTCTCTAGTTGCCTTCCAGCCTGAGGCCTCGTGGGTATGGAAACCTTGCGTGTGATTACACGTCTCCCAAGATCTCTGTAGACTTTATAATGGCTTTCAAGGCTCACTGGGAAGGAGCTGCACAACCAGTAGTCACTGCTGGGAATATTTCCCAGTCATCAACAATATCTGCAGCCAGCAATGTTCTAGGCCAATAAACTTGTGTGTAACTTTTTACTTATTTTATTAGTTTAGCTGGTGTTCTTTCTATTATTTTCTCTCTGTCCAAAACTTCCTGTTTTGTTGTGGGCTCTTCTTCTTTTCTTTTTTTTTTAAAAAAAATCCTTTTCTTTAAAATGTGTGTGTGTTTATAGAGGGAGAGTGTGTGTATTTTTATGCCAGTGGGCTAAATGTAATTGCTAGTCGCAACTAGAGTAGATCCATTGAATCAATGGGTTTCTTTCTCTAAGATCCTTTCTTACCATTCAGCAATTGATTTAGTGGGCGTGTTCTAGTTGGGACTAGTTGGGACTAGCAGCTAGAGTTAGGCCAGTATCTACTTATGCAGCTTGTAAATTCAGAGGTGTTAACCACTGCTATGGCAGACCAAGGCTTCATGTCCTGTTTGTGGGCTTCCTGGAGGTATTTCATTGACCAGTGTGGGTAACAGGATGTTGGTACAGAGAGGCCTTTGATATGACCTAGCTGGATTCTTGCTACACATTAGCGTGTAAGTTTGTGGCTCCTTCAGACTTCTGTAATCATCTGAGAAAAGCTAATTCAGGAAGTACACAATCTGATTCTACAAGACAGCAGTTAAGTTGGTACCCATTGTTCAAGTTTGCAGCCAGTGTGACCACATGTGTAGATGCTGTGTATAAACCAGAATTGTTCTGTTTGGGGTGAACATATAGAAAAAACCTGCTGTTATTTAACGCGAGATCTGTTTTTTATTGAAATAGGTCCAAAAATAAAATCTTAAGAAATAACCCACCCCTTTAGTTAACCTTGTCCTTCCTTCACCTATACTGTGGGGTGGGCAGGGGTCAGGTGGCCCTTACTTGACAGCTTATTGGATTGCAGCTCCAGGAATTCCTCCCTACTGGGTCTGCTGGCTAGGACTACCGGAAGTTGGAAGTTCGGTAGTATATAGATGGCTGCATGATTGTCTTATATGCCCTATGTCTTGCAGTTTTGAAAACTACTTTTTGTCCTTCAGGCGCAGCCTCTTCTTCAGAGTCCCAAAGAGTTTTCATACACTGGGTGAGCCTATTTGTCTATCTAATTCAATAGTGTGTACTGTGACCAAGATCCTATTGCATATATAGCTCCACATACATAGTTCCATGTTCTTTTACTGATTAGCAAGCCTCAGAAGGGGCCCTGCCACAGTCTCACTACTGATGAGTGAGGAGAGGATTTATACTGTGGAGAAGCAGCTGGTCTCTGCTCATTTGGGGATAAGAAATAAGAGTGCACTCTCCAACGAGAGCACCTGTGTTTTCCTTCCCCCAAGAACTCAGACCAGCTGGATCTTCATCATCTGAATCACATCCCTCCTCCTTCACCTTCCCTTGGGTAAGAAGGAGCAGCAGCCACCACTTTTTGGGCTTGATAGCTGCCAGATATGGGAGGTTTCTGGATATAGTGCAAGGGCAAGAGAATAGCTTTCTGTGCCCCATCCCAAAAAGGGTCTGAAGCACACAAGTCACTAGAGGATAGTAGTTTGTGACCAGCAAAAGCTCGTATTATGAGTTTTTTCCCCTGGGCTTTCTGGAAAGCTACTGCTTCTGTGAAAATAGTGAAGGGGTAGGGTGCAATATACTCTGCATGCAGAAGATTCCAGGATCAGTCATTGGCGTTTCCAGTTTGAAAGAGTCCAGTACCATGTGAAAGGTGTGGGACCCTGGGAATTTGCTGCCAGTTGGAGCTGGTGATACTGGGTTATAGGAACAAATTGTCTGACCTGTTCCCAAGGCCAGTCTTTTACTTGTCACTGCAGATCAGATGCCAGTTCCACCAACAGCTAGTCAGCTTTTCTGAGAGTTATGGAAGTGCTTCCTACTAGAACTAGCCTTCGTAAATAAGCCGTATAAGACATTTAACTTTGGATAGAAACTCAAAGCGAAGTAATCAGCAGCAACAGCAAAGTCTGGCACCAGTTATCCTTCAGTGATTTCAGTCTACTTCCTTCACTCTTCAAGTGAAGTGGTATTCCTATCAGACCATATGCATTTGTCATTCTGAGTTGGGGAAAGGGGGCTTTTTTCCCACAAGGGAGAGGAGAAACACTCAGGGGAGGAAAGTACCCCCCCCCCGGCGTTTACTGTCTGAGTTATCTGCTCTGTAACCCTCATTGTTCTGCCTTTCTGCTGCGCCTGCTTTAGACAGACTGTCTGCATTGTCTTGACTGGACAAACAGGAAACACAGTTACAGCTTAGGACACAAGAGCAGGAAGCAGATGGGAGCAAGCAGGGGAAGGTGGAAGCTTTGACCCCAGCAGGGGAGGCGGTTGTAGGAGGCAAAGATCAGCTGCTGTGGGGATCAAGGAACAGCACTGCACCCTTGGCTAAATAAATAAGACAGCCCATAGAAGGCAATGGTGGGACTGATTTTGAAAAGAGACCAACAGGGCTCTGTTTGCAACTTCTGTGTGGTGCATCTTTAGGGGACTGGTTTTGCAGTTCTCTTCTAGGGAATCCTAGAATTGAGCAAGAGAAGAAGCTACAATTCAGTTGGCTGAACTGCATCCTGGAATTGGTGCCCCTTTGGCTGTTCTGGCAGGAGATGACAGAATATAGTTGTGGATTAAATGGTACTGAGCAGGAAGGGGCAGGGCTTTGACTTCAGAGCTGCACTTCAAAATTTACCACTGGTAAGGCTTCAGCTTCAGTTTCCAGTATCAAATACGTGATACTTGAAATGTGAAGGCCTGCTGTTGTTAGTGTAAAAAGCAGGTGAGCCAGATGTTTTGAACCTATAACTCCCCTTAATCCTATTTAGTATATCCAGGTATGAGGCATTATGAGACCATTATGTTTAGGTACCCTTTTTATAGGCAATATTGAGCTAAAGTGACCAATGATGGGATTCACTGGCCTCCATCCTATCAGCATAGCATAAATACCTGTGTAGAGCAATGCTATGTATCCCACCACATTCCTGCGCTTCAGCTTACTGTAAAGCCGTAAAAACTACCCTACATGGCTAGTCCATGCTTTGTGCTGAGAAAGCAGGATCAGAAGAACATCTGGCTACATCCCTGTAGCCAAATGCAAAATGATTACAGAAGCACTGAGACCCCTGGAGGACCTCCACAGAGCTCAGCACTGATGTCATCGTTGTGCATCTGGCTATGAGGACGTAGCCAGGCACTTCTCTGATCCTAACAAAGCATGGAATGGCCAAGTGGGGCAGCTTCAAGGGCTTTACAGTAAGTTAATTGAAGGAGGCTTTGGGTGCTGCCAAGGGAGGAAGAAACTGCCAAACCTGCAGCATCTGAAAAAGGATATCTACACGTGTGGGACACTTGCATATATGTGTGTCGTTAAGGGAAGTGCAGCTGTCAAAAGACAATTTCTTACGGAGAAGGGGTGTAGCTCAGTGGTGGAGTAAATACTTCACAGCAGTATCCCTGAGCAGGTCTGTGAAAGATTCCATGTCATTGTCCTAGGGAGCTGCTGGTGATCAATATAAAAAGTAGCGATGGGGCCATATTGTCCTCAGTCCTCACGTAGGCAGTACTGATCTTCATGAACCAATTCTATTACTTGGTATAAAGCAGCATCCTGTGTTCCTTCATGCTTCTTAGAAGTTTATCGGAATCTCCCTGGTAAGAAGATCAGTAGCATCAGATAAGCTTCCTTGAAACACAGCTTGTTCACTGTTGCAATCCTATCCTGTGTAGATACAGGCCAGTATTTGACAAGTCATGCCAGGCCTATCCAGGGTTTGCATGAACTGTGCATTCTCCCTCCACAGTCCTTCATAGATACAACCATCCAGCTGTTATTTTGTTTATACTCTGCTTCGTCACACACTTCCTCAGTGCTTATCTTCTGCTGTTGGTCATGTGGAAGATGGTGGAAATTGTACATCAACACACATCAAGAGTGATATACTGGGGAGTGCTAGTGTGAAGATCATTAGGAAGTGGTTCCTGACAAAAGTTTGGAAAACTAAGGGGAAGGGATGGGGCTCCCTTACCCCATGATCTCTTGTGCCTTATCTGTGACAGCACAGTCTCTTCTGTAGCTTAGATTAGTGAGATAAAGGAGGCAGAGAACCTGGCATGCTTTAAGCAACATAAAAACATTCATTTCTTTCTCTTGGGTCTCCCAGCAATGAAAACAAGTGTCTTTGGGATAACCCCCGCCCCAAATCAAATCCAGAGCTTCTATTACGCTACAGCAAAACTTTTAATACATAGAAGACTAGTACAAAACAACTGAATTCTACAAAACAACTGTTGATTTGTGGCAGGTGTATTCACACGCATACATGTGCTACATATTCTGTACATCTTAATCTTCCAGGGACAGGTTTTCTTTCCTGCAGACACTTTGAACTGGAGGATCAGTTCCCTGGAATTAATATGCTGGGATACCAATTACCAAGGTTGTTGCTGCTACTGGATAGATTGACAGGACTGACAGGCACAGCATGAGTTGTGTGCCCAAAGTGTTATTATAGCACTGCATAGTTAGATTCCTCTAAAAGTTAGACCCTTGCAGAAATCCCTTCTCTAACTTACATTGTGGTGTTTAATTATATTGATTGGTGTTAGAAAGTGCCAGGAGAGGGGATAGTTGGATGTAGGTGGGAGAGATAAGTCTGAAAAAGTTGCTGCTAGGTCCACTCTCTAGCTAGAAACCAGAATTATTGCAGAAAATTGACAGTCTCTGCTTATCTCCACTACTCACCCTAGGGGGCCACAGTGTATTCTAAATATATACATTCTCTGTTGTTTGACCCCAGATGATGCATATGGAGAACTTTGCATTTACTTGTCTATGTTGCAAATTACTTTGTTTCTGCCCCTGTAGAGACAAGGAGCTCAGCAGAACCAATAAGCTATGAACAGCCTGTGTTGATGTGCAAGATCTGATGGCAGAGGGCTAGAAACTTCTTTATATTAAGCATAGGAAAACTAAGCTTCTCGTGGCTTTTTCCTTTTTGTCCAACACCAAATGTTATGCAAGTGTGAATAAATAAAGGAAAGGTGGAATTCACGGATTGTAGCTCACTGTAGCAACTACTGGCTGCATTCTGTAATTAACATAAACTTTTCAGCCATCCCTATCTCTGTTGAAGGGATGGTGGCCACCTAGAACAGGGGTGGGGAACCTCAAGTTCTGCGGAATCAATCTGACCACCTAGTATCCCAGGCTTGGATCTCCTATATGCCCAAATTCCCTTTTCTATGACACCAGTATTTGATGGTTTCCTAGCTTTTCATATACTGAGGCTTAATTATGGACAATAAGAACTGGAAGCTAAAATATGCTTGTCCACTGTAAGGCAGCCTCTGAGAAACTGGGCTGAATTGTCTCCAATAATTCCCTCTCTAAAATTATGGGAATGTAGGATTGAATTGAGGTGGCACAATAACAAAACTGACATCTGGAATCTGTCTTTCCTTTTGTTCTAGTCTACAGATCCAAGGCATTTCAGGCTTTCTTACTGTTGTGGTGTGCCTTCAAGTCATTTCCAACTTATGGCGACCGTAAGGCAAACCTATCATGGGATTTTATGGAGCTGAGAGCATGTGACATGCCCAAGGTCGCCCAGTGGGTTTCCATGGCCAAGCAGGACATTTACCTCTGGTTTGCAGGGTTGTAGGCTTAACACTCAAACCACTACACCATGCTGGCTCTCTACCTCAGGCTTTATACATTCAATATGTTGTGGTAGCATCTCCCCCAATTAGCTAAATAAAGCTTCAAATTATACTGTTGGCTGGATTTCCTACTTGGCCTATCTCCCTAAGTCTTAAAAGGGGGCTGAGCAACATGCAGTCCTCTGAATACTTGTTGAGAGCGACTTTATGGGACAGGATGAAAAACAGAAGCTAGTTCTTCCCATGGTAACAGTCTGCTCTATGGCCTCATTCCACTGCAGATTGGGGTCACATGCTTGCTTACCTCTGAGTATCTAAACTACAGACTAAAGCAGTTTTCAGTCATTCCCCCTTTCATGGAATGAACCAACTCTGGGAATTATAGTTCAGTAAAGGAAGAGGGAGGAGGAGGCTGTAAAACAGCAGCAGAGAAACCTTGCCCCTCTGGGTGTCGTGAACTTCCAACTCCCACAATTCCTTTTCGTTAGTCATGCTAGTTGGGGCTTCTGGGAATTTAATTCCAAAACATATAGAAAGGCAAAGGTTTTTAACCTTGATATAAAACAAAGATGGGAAGCTATGCTGCCGAATGTTTCTGGACTAAAATTCTCACCAGTCCTAGTTAGCACAGGCAACAATGAAGGATTATGGGAGCTGTAGTCCCAAACATCTGCAGGGGACAGTTTCCCACACCTGTTCTAAAGTGTGAATTCTCAACTTCCTGATGCTTAACACAGGCCAAATCCCCTTTAAATTGTTTTCAGAACTGCAGATACGTATTTATAGGCATCTAAAACCATACGTCATCTTACTCCAAAAAAACAGAAATCATGACATGAAAATAAAACATTACAAAAAGAGAACTGGCTTCATGGGGGCAGAAGCAACATGAGTGATACCTAACAGATACTCAACACGAGCAGTTCCCAGATAAAGGATAAAACAATGGCAATAAAGACTATTTTGAACCATTTGCATCACATTTATATGTGTCACCACACCAAAAGTTTTTAACTATAGAATGGAATTTGATGTTACAAGAGAAATCAGAGCATCTGTTGTTTTGCATATCTTTCTCCCCAGTAATTTCTCGTCTACACAGGTCTAGTCTGTTGGAGAAATGATCAGGTCCCATTACTGCATTACAGCTGGGCTTGATCTAAGGTGGGTTATACCAGTGAGCAACACCATACATCCAATTAAAAAAATAGATGTGGGTCCACAAAAGTACATTTGAGCCCAACATGGGGCCTAATGCTGAAAAAGCCAAAGCCTACTAACAATGCAATCCTTAAAACGATTGCACTGGCTGTATAATTCTCCACCTCAACTTCAAACCACTGGTTGATAGCAATAGAGAAATGCACAGCTCAGTTCTACTCTGAGCACATTACTAAATGGAAAAGGAAAATTTTAGGGCCAGTCCTACCATAAGGCAGGCTGTGGTATCAGATGGTTTGAGATGGTTTGTGTTATGCCCCCTAAGCTAGCCGGCTGTCCTGCTATGGAGGACCCTATCGCATCACTGGTTTTGAAATAAGGTTGACGTGCCAGACTAGTTGGCTTCTGGACAATGGCACCGGGGGACAGAAGACCACGTTATCTTTTGCCTCAGGCAGTGCACAACAAGACACTAAGCAAGCACTCCCTCATACTAAGGGATACAGATTCTGGCAATATGAAGCAGCAGCTCTTTGTCTCTTGTAACACCTAGTTCCTCATATATCATGTGTGCAAATTTAAGACTGCTGATAATAGAAGATCCAGCTATTTAGGAGTTCCAGCCATATCTGATGGTAAGTGAGGAAAAACAGATGGCTTTACAGAAGAGCTGAACAAGAGGAAAGGGGTACCCCTTCCCCTTGCTGGTGAGGCACTCACCACCCCTCTTTATTTATGATGATACTTCACAGTTCCAGGAATTGACAGATGTCTGAATGATGTGGTTTGCCAGCTAGCAGAAGTCCAGGTGTCTCTGGAAACTTTGTTGGCTAGAAGTAAGAACTCAAGTGGCTGCCAGACTGCCGAGGCATGGCAGGGGTTTGGTAGATGTTTCCACTGCTGGAATTCCAGTAAGGGGAAGGTGCAGCAAAGAAGCCAGTGGAGGAGGTGGGCATCTGGTTGGTGTGGCCCAAGCTGAAGCCCACCTTCTGCTGGTGGTAAGAGGGAAGATAGGGTAAGTCCGAAGGGTGATACTTATATAGGGCAGCTTCTCCAGGCTGCCCCTGCTGGGCCTGGTTGATGCCCTGGAAGTCGAACTTGTAGGCATAGCGCTTGCCATGAACTTTGGTCATGATGCTCTTGTCATAGTAGTAGCGTAGCGCTCGGCTCAGCTTGTCATAGTTCATGTTGGGCTTGCTTTTGCGCTCACCCCATCGCCGTGCCACTTCATCAGGATCCGTCATTTTGAACTCACCGTTTGTCCCTTCCCAAGTGATGCAGTTGGCATTGCTGCTGTCTGACAGCAGCTCCAGGAGAAACTGCCATAGCTGGATCTGCCCACTGCCTGCCAGGGAGACAAGAACTGAGTTAATATCGTCTTTTGCAGGGCATGCCAAGTGAATTCACATTTTCTCAAGCCTTACTTCTGGTGGATAGAGAGAGAAAAACATGTGACACTGATCAGTGACTAGACTGGCAGGAGTGGAAAAGGAAGTAAGAGCAATGATCCTCAACCTTGGATTACGATATTCAGATGTTCTGAATTACAACTCTCAGTATCCCTGACCACTGGCCATGCTGGGTGGAGCTCAACATCTGGAGATCCTAAGTTGGAGAACCACCAACCTTCCTCAACTTATTGCCTTCTATACGTGTTGAACTACATCTTCCAGTTTGCTTGAGGGATTCTGGGATTAGTAGTCCAACACATCTAGAGGGCAGCAAGCTGGAGAAGACCACAGCAGATCAATGTAACTAGGCTTATGTGTAACTCCATCCCACCCTTCTCCTTTTTGATTGAGCTTCCTCTATAAAAGATGGCTTGGCTAGGTTGGCTGGATTCATTGGCTCTGCAAGTATATTTGCTGTCTACTCCATCACTTGCTGATCTTAAGCAGCAGTGTGACAGGCAAAAATTCAACAGATGGAATTTCTCTTCCCCATTGTTCTCTGCATGAAAAAGGAGTAGTCTCCCTAAGCCTTTCTACATGTGCCCCCAATTCCCCCAAATAAGAGATATTTGGACCCACCTGGGTTTGCCAAGCGGCTGCTGGTGGGTCCCAGGACCTGGTATGGATCTGGTGAGAATGAGAAGGGAGTCAGAGAGGGACTAGAGTCAAATGTGCTCAAAGATCCTCTCCCCATCTACAACTCTGCCTCTTCCCAACACCCTGGAATGCCTCACTGCTCTGTGAATGCCTTACCAAGAGTCTCAGCCTACCTCTGATGGAGGTGGTACACCTTGGGCGAGACTACTTAAAAGAGTACAAACTGCTCTCACATGACTGAATGTACAGAAAAAGTCTGCATTTATAAAAGCAGAAGGACACGTGAAAGAACTATGATATTATATCTGTCAAGCTGCACAGGTAGACAGACATACATTGAGTTGACAGGTAAAATAACAGGGCGTGTTCCTTTCCTTTTAATGCTTATATTGGAGCGGGAATTTCAGTCGGTGTTGCTTGCATGACGAGCAACTGAAAGCGTGTGATGTGCCCAAGATCACCCAGTGGATTTCAGTGGCTGAGCAGGGAATCAAACCATGATGTACAGGGTCTTTGGTTCAACGCTCAAACCATTACATCATGCTGGGTCTCACAAAAGATACTACTTTGAGACTTTTCTAAGAATATGTTTGCTTCCACCTCTGCACATCCATTCCACAAAGCCCATAGTGCCATTAAAAGACCAATTAGCATATGATCAGGAAAACAAACCAGCCCAGTTTGCTCTTGTTTCTTTAACACCTTGATCTGCAGAAAGTAGAAGGTCAAAGCTGAGCAACTTTTTGCCCTCTAGACATTGCTGGACTCCATTTCCCATCAGCTTCAGCCATTTTGGCCAGTGGTGAGAGATGATGAGAACATTAATTCAGCAATGAGAGAGCCGCTTGTTTCCTGCTCCTGTACTAGGTGAAGTTGTTCTCAGCAAGGAAATGTCATATACAGAAGAGCCTGCCAATGTTTATAGATGCTGTTAAATGTACAGAAGGAGGGACTTAAAAAAAAAATTATAAGCTGGCGGTCTTAAGGTAGGAAATGATGGCAATCCCTTTGGAGGGGAAAAGGTACCTGGTGCAACACGTGTTGAATCAGAAGATCGGCCCACACTCTGGATCTGTGGTGGGGAACCTTAAAGGCAGAAGAGAAGAAAATGAAGCATTAAGAGAGTGTCAAATGAAGGTGTTTCTATTTTTAAAATGGCTTAATTTAACTGCCTGTTCCATAACAGAAACCGTAAGAAGAATCTGGCTGGAACAGACTAAAAACCTAGCTGGTCAAGGCCAGAAATTAGTTTTGTCTGAGTGTTGGTTCCCAGGAATTGGTGTTGAGTGACAGGCTGCCTCTCATTTTGTAGGCAGCATTAAAACCAGTATGATAGGTATTTCTTGATGGAAACCCTCCACTCCTCAATTTGTATATGGCTATAAAGTACAAGAGAAATAAAAACAGAATATTTGTTCTTCTGGAACTGCTCTGATATAAGTTGCTCATGCCTCAAATGAACCCAAGAAATAGTGGGGATAAATTTTGAAGTGCAAGCATCTGTATTAATAAGCATCCTGGCAATACAACTCAAGAGTAAAATAAATAAATAAATAAATAAATAAATAAATTAGGGAGCTTAATAGATGCATATCCAGCCCCAGAAACTTTTCTCTCCACAAACAGCAGGTCTTTGTCAAACTAGCACATCTCAATTACTCATTCAAAACCAAGCCAACTTTAGATTACCACAGGGATAAATTACAGTAATATAGAGTCCCAGAGATAATCCATTCCATCACAGCTATGATAAGAACTGCAGTTGAGACTTGAGAAACCATGATGCCATTGCACTGTCTAATCAAAAAAGGCCCGTTTGAATTCTTTTTCCACTACAAGGCTGATGCAAATTCAATCCAAGGAGAGAAATTAAAATTGGGCCCTTTATCAACGTCCCTTCTGGATCATGAATGGTACCTTTGGGGTTTGCACTGACAGGGCCGCTGCCCCAGCTGCTCCGCCGGATTTCCTCATATGGAGATTCTAGATCAAAAGAGAGGAAGAGATGTCCAATTTAGGCAAAAGTACCATTTCATGGGTAAAATGCAACATCCACAGGAAGGTTCAAAAGCCCAATCTTGGGAAACGGCAGGGGTGGGGCAGAAATAATTGCATATTTTATGAACAGTTACCACGACTAGTATTGTTACACTATGTAATAACAGAAGAAATATGCTCCTCCTACCAATGTGAGGAAGAGAAACTAATTAAGGAGAAATTCAACATGACTGCTGCACCATGTTGAACAGGAAGCAATTAGAGGCAGAAGCAACAAGGAGAAAGCTTTTAACTAAAAGTGCTAAAGCCCCCCCAACAGTGCTTTATAAAATGGTGGTTTAAGCAGATATAGGACAGGATTGCTGTTTCTTTCTTTCAGCGTTCCTACCACCAACTGAGGCAGAGTTTTTCATTCTGCTGTAGACAGTGGCAGCAAGAACAGAAGGAAGAAACAAGAAGAGAAAGGTTCCACAGTGAGAGAGGGAAAGCAAGCATGGCAGTACATATTCCACCTCCAACACCCTAAAGCAAACCATTGTTTGTGGGTCAAATTCTAATTCTGAAAATGGTCTCAGAGGCCATATTCCAGAGGTGGACAGGTCCAAGGGCAGAGTGGGTGGAACTGGAGCAAAAGGGGGCAAGACTATTTCAGATCTTTTCCTCAATCTAGTCTAGTTTTTATCAAGTTAAAAGTACAAATCTACATATGCAGTCCACAGTATTTCAAAACATTCTCACTTTTAATACAGTATGCAGTTGTGCTGTCAGCTGTCCAGTTGACTGCATCTGAGTGCAAAATCAGGGTAAGCTTTCAAAATAGGAAAGCAGGCTAACATGGCCCAGCTCCAACACCAGTGCTTTTTGCTGGCTTAGCTCTACCAGTGGTCTGCGGGACTGATAGCTTCTTCTCCAATCCTGAAATGCAGTAGAGCAGCTGGGGAACTTGAGGTAAAGTTCTTTTCCCATTCTGAAGGAAGTGACTGGCCATCAAAGTACGCCCAGGAGCCATCAAAGTTGCCCTTGCATTTTCAAAGGAGGAGAAGAAGCAGCAGCCACTGTGCCCTGGGCAAGGATGGAAGGTTCTTTTTCATTCTTGATCATGCACAAAGGTCAGTTGCCAGGACAATCACTGGGTGGAGAGAAGAGCTGGACCTGGTATCTTTGGCTGCCTTTCAACACAGGAGGTACATGATAATTTCCTTTACTATGTCTTTAAAAGCATCATAGGTTATGCTAGCCTGAGTCACCTATAAGCTTGAAAAACCTGGAACTAGAGTATGAGAATAAGTAGTGAACTGTATGAATAAAAACATTAACAAATACACATATAAATACACAGTAATAATTTGTGAATACAAATACATTAGTACTATAAACATTATATGCTGTGATCCTCAGAAGATAACAATATCACATGTAAAGGTCCTGTGAGACCTCTGTGAAGGCACTGGTGTTCAATGTGTAGCTGCCTCAATGGACTAGGATCTCCAAACATGATCAAAACAAAATCCTAATCTAATATATAAAAGTCAAAGCTTGTTTGTCTGTGTCAGGAGAAGACTTTGTATGATTGGCTGCCTAAGAAGATTTTATGGAATCATGGGGTTTGCAGTTTAGGGAGGGGCCTTTAGAATTTTCAACCAGACTGTGTCTGTCTTGAATAGGGCCAGTTGCTGTGGAGATGAGGCCTAGCAGTAAGGAGGAGGGCAGTGTATTCTCTCAGTAACACAACCTCTCTATGATAACTCTGAATACAGATTGGATTGGGGAATATGGGGAAAAGTTACAGGGACTGGACAAGACAGTTTGGGGAATTAGAGATACAGGATCTCACATCTTTCTAAGAAGTATTACCTATGAGAAAATAAAATCCCGGGCAACGCTGGGTATATATGCTAATAGTGGATAAATGCTCCTGCACTTTTCTTATGGTGAACACTCCTCAGGTGTAATTTTCAAATAGTGGCCTAGAACAATCTTCAAGTATTATAAATAGTCCAATCTTCAACCAAGTGTGGAGAATTTTCAATTGGGGCCATGAATTAAAGTATATACCACAAGCAAACTGAAGCCAAGTTTTATCCAAATATGGAGAAGTTTTAATAGAGAAGTAAATGTAGAAAAGGCTCTTGCACCTCCCTTTTGGACAACAAACAACAGTCCTGTGGAATTTCCACTGTTTTGCACAAACTTCATCAGGCTTATGTCTCTCTGGCAATTAACGATAGAAGTTCTTTCAAAAACCCATGTTCTAGAGGAATACTCAGTTAAGGGCACTGACAACCACTCTTGAGACTCTGTATGTGGGGCAGCAAAGAATGCAATCACAGTAAGATCTTCAGGATGGTTCAGGGCAACTACTGACATAAAAGCACTCACATCCTACAATGCACCTGAGTTTTTGCTAAAGGCAATGGCTTTGCAGTGTTAACTCACCAGTTTTGACTTGGGCCCGTGGTGGTGGTGGTGGAGGTTGCTGCGTAATCACTGGCGCAGATGGATATGTAAAGGTGGGACTGTCTGTTGGGAAGAGAGAAAAGCGATTAGCAAGGCTGGACCAAGACATTTTGCTCCCCGAAACAAAGGAAAAGATAGTGAGCTCTTGGAAACATCATCTACACAGAAGCCAACAGGCCTGGAAGTTGACTTTTCAGTGCTGGCAATGGGACAACATCTTCTACCCTGAAGTCTTGGATGGAAGGTTCAGGACAAAACACACACACACATGCAAAGCAGGTGGTCTACCTCTGAGATGCAATCGTGGAAATTAAGGCTGAGAAAATCCGCCTCTG
The DNA here is from genome assembly GCA_030412105.1 of Cyclura pinguis. Taxonomy (NCBI): domain Eukaryota; kingdom Metazoa; phylum Chordata; class Lepidosauria; order Squamata; family Iguanidae; genus Cyclura; species Cyclura pinguis. The sequence continues at coordinate 11,220,777 of CM059606.1, read as the reverse complement.
CTTGAGACCCTGGAAGGGTTTTTGCAGGCTGGAGAGACAACTCTAAACGAGATGAATCCATCACCTGAATCATCTATACCATAAGTCAGCTGCTTCGTATGTCACCTGACACTGTTCTTGCTAGACTGCAGGTGAAAATATCTTTTGCTCCAGTGTTTACTGGATGTCCATTATTTAAAAGCTCCAGCACATGAGAAGTTAGGACAATCTCTCTCAATTCTTCCACTGGCAGTGGTGAGCATAGAAGGCAGGTGTGATCCAACACACTGGGAGAACACCAGGTTGGGACAGTAAGGCAGAGAAAAGGGTTCCTTGATGTGCTACTGCTTTGTGTGTGTGTGTGTGTGCTGTCAAGTTGTTTCTGACTTACGGTGACCCTAAGGTGACCCTACCATGGATTTATTCAGTAGATGTCTATCATTGCTTTCCTTTGAGGCTCACAGAGTGTAACTTGTCCACGTTTCCATGGCTGAGCAGGGATTTGAACCCCGGTCTCCCACAGTCCTACACAAACACTCAAACCACACCATGCTGGCTCTTAGATGCCTAACTACAGAGAGTGCCTCCCTCTGCATACTCCCCGAGGCTAAGAAGATCAGAAGCTGATATGATGACATGGCTGAGGCAGTGCAAGCAAGATGATGAAAGACGTGATCCAAGTTCTAATCACCACTGAATCATGAAACCCCCTGAATGGTCTTGGACCAATCGTGCTCTCTAAAGGTTGTTGTAAAGATAAAGTGGCAGGTAGGTGAGCCGTATTATATTGCAATGTGCTCACTGGAGGAAAGATGAGATATAAATGTGACTAGCAGTAAATGGATGTTGTTGTTGTGTGCCTTCAGATCAGGAGGACTTACGGTGAACTTATTATTGGGCTTTGTTGGCAAGATTTATTTAGTGGTGGTTTGCCATTGCCTTCCTCTGAGTGTGAGGAGTGGGATTTGCCCAAGGCCACCCAGTAGGGTTCCATGCCTGAGCTGGGATTTGAATTTTCATCTTGCAGACTCCTAGTCCAAGGATATTTCCATACTACACTGTTATGGTGCTATTATTCGGCTTTCAACATCCTGTGGAATTCTTGGGTTTGTAGTTTACTGAGGCCAAAGAGCTCTCTGGCTGAGAATTCTAAAGGCCCCTCCCTAACCTACAAACCCCAGGCTTCCAAAGTGGAATAATAGCACTATAACAGTGTAGGGAGGAAATGGCCAAAGATTCAAATCACTACCCCACATAGGCTCAAGGCTAGTGTTTCATATTCAAGGAACTTTTAAAAGCAAGACAGCATGGAGGAGATCTTTCATTTGCCGTGATGAAATTCAGCTGCAGTAGCTTGACTCAGATGACCATTTCCTTGTGAGACTACAGGGCATCATTCACATTCACACACACACACACACACACGTGTGTGTGTGTGTGTGTATTAATTACTGGGTACCATGTACCTCCCTGACCCCAGCCCCCAATGTCCAAGGACGGAATTTTTGTCCAAACACAATCCTGCCTTGGTCCTTACTCTGGCGCAGGTAAGAGAGGTGAGACAGTAAGACTTCTGTGTTGTATGGTGTGGTAAGGCGTAGAAAACCTTCCTTGCCAAGTTTGCACAGCTCTTTGCCATCCACATGCTGGAAGAGGCTTGTTTCAATGTCCAGGAGGCCATATTCCTTCACTGCCCAGTCCAGCCACTGACGGACATGGTCGTGGGTCCACACGCTGGGGTCTGTTGGAGAGATACAAATATTGAGGTAAGGGCCAAACTGCACAAGGATGTCACTAGGTAAAGCACAAAGCTGTTAGACTGGAAGACATTCTGGTATCAAGGGATCTGGAGAAATATAGCTACTGCAACGAGAGGTAAGATTTCAGAAATTTCAAACTCTGCAGTAGGACAATGGAAGCATTTGATTTCTCCAGAACTCTTTAAGAAGTAGATGTTATGAAAGTGGGCAGATCAAAAGTTGCATTTTTTTTTTAATGCCATAAAGTCTCCACTGGTCAAAGCCTTAAGACTGTGGTTTAGGCTCCAAATGCAAGCAATTGTGTAGGGGACACTGGCCAGTTTTTACCACATTGCCTCTCCATAGGCTGCGCCCCCTTGCCTGGGACCAAGAGTATCTCTATATTTGGCTGTATATTGACCAATATGGCAACCAGAAGTCCAACAACATCTAGACAACCACAAGCTCTCCACTCAAATTTATAACAGCCAGCAGAAGAGAAGAGGCCAACATCATCTCATACCAACCTGCTGGGACGATGACTCTCTTCTCCTCACTGGGGGGGTTGACAGGAGGGCTGCTACGCTGATTGTTGTATGCACCTGGATAGGATACCTGGGATGGGTCAACTGCACCTCCTGCCTTGCTTCTCCGGCTCACGCTACAGTCCACAGGAGATTGTCTGCTGTTGAGGAAGAGACGGCAGTTTCACTGGACAACTAGGTAGAACGTTTTCCTTGAGGACTGGGAGTTTTCACAGGTGAAAATAAGACGTTTCTGGAAGTCTATCTAATATAGAAAAGTCAAAGTTTGTTCGGCTGTGTCAGGTGAAGACCTCATATGATTGGCTGCCTAAGAAGATTCTATGGAATCCTGGGGTTTGCAGTTTAGGGAGGGGCCTTTAGAATTCTCAGCCAGAGCATTCCTGGGCCTCAGTCAACTGCGTCTGTCTTGAATAGGCTGGTTGCTGTGGAGATGAGGCCTAGCAGCAAGGAGGAGGGCAGTATATTCGCTCAGGAAGCCAACCTCTGTATGTTAATAACTCTGGATACAGATTGGGTTGGGGAATATGGGGAAAAGTTACAGGTACTGGACAAGACAGTTTGGGGAATTAGAGACACAGGATCTCAAATCCTTCTAACAAGTATTACCTATGAGAAAATAAAATCCCGGGGAACACCAGGAAGATACGTTAGTTCTTTATACGACAGGATCACAGGACCTTGTTGCCTAAAGTGGAGCAGCATCCACCCAATTCCTGATGTACCATACCCAAAGCCATCTAAGTTATTTTGGCCATTGAATATCTCTTCCCCTTCCTGACAATAAAAGTACAGTACAATATCAATGAAAAATAGTGAACAATTTACTGTGTTGACCTGACACTTAAAATCTGCAGCCTGAGGTGGCCAGCTCATTCTCCCTAATGGTTGGGTCCACCCTTGCTTGTTTCAAATAAACCACACTTAAGGTCAACTGCAGTTCCTCAGTTTCAGATGACATAACAAGCCCTAGGGAATCAAAAATGGAAGCAGACATTTCAACTTTCTTGAAGAAGTGTGTACACTGTGCAAGAGCTGGGATTAGGCTTATTCTGTTGCGATAAAACATGGTTTAATGTAACAGGTGAATTCTGCCACTGTTTGCTGTTAGTGTAGCTCTCACTTCTGCAAAGTTCATTGTATTTTGAGAACTTACTATGATTACTACTACAAGGTTTACTCCTGTACTTCTCCTCGGCAAACTGCCCTGAGTTCAAAAGCAGAACATATCTGTCCTATAAATATAAATATGTCTGTAAATATTACACACACACCCCACAACACATATACTGCCTTCTTCAACTCTCGAGATTCACTAACACGGATCCATGACAGCTGTATTTTTCTCCAGACCTTGGAAGTTACAAGTAATCTGGTTATGAGTTACAGGGGTGAGTGGGAATGAGTAGACAATGAACTCATATTTCCAAAGTAATGTAACAAGTGGAAACAAAGTCACTTTGTTGGTGCAGCTACTTATGTTTTCTAGTTGTTAAAGAAAACATCAGTTGTTTGTACACCAGCAAAGGGACTTTAATTTTCTTTTGATCATTGGAGACCCGCATTCAGTTCCCTGCTCAGAGATGGAAACCCAGTGGGTGACCTTGGGCAAGTCACACTCTCTCAGCCCTAGAAAATCTCGTGATAGATTCGCCGTTGTTATTGTTGTTGTTATGTGCCTTCGAGTTGTTTCTAACTTATGGCAATCGTAAGGTGAACCTATCACAGGGTTTTCTGGGGCTGAGAGAGTGTGACTTGCCCAAGGTCACCCAGTGGGTTTCCATGGCCGAGCAGGGAATCGAACTCTGATCTCCAGGGGTGTAGTCCAACACTCACACCACTACACCATGATGGCTCCCATGTTTGCCATAAGTCAGAAATAACTTGAAGACACAGAGCAACAACAACTAAAAGTTATGTTTTTAAAAAAGTTTTAAAGCGTGTATGTCTAAACCACACTTCAGCATCTTTTTAGGATCTTTTAAACAGAACTTTCCAGAACTTTTATCCCACTTTCTTATCAGTTCTAAGGTACTGTCTTTTTCTTTTCATAACAAACCCCCAAGCTCCCCCACCAAAAAAAAACAAACCCCAAAAGTAATGGGTAATAGAACAGGACACTTTTAAAATGATATCACAAATAGCAGCAGTTAATTATTTCTTGGATAGCACAATGAGTAGTAAGAACAAATTAAATTTTAAATAGCTTTCCAAGTTCTGACTTCCTTCTCTCTTATCCCCAGTGTGCCATTCACCAAGCCCCCTCCCCAGCACGATGGCCTTCAGACATGGACTACAATTGCCATCAGCCAGAGCCAGTGGGACTATCTCCCAGCTTAGCCCACTAGAGAACAGAGGCTGAGAAGCCCTGGTCTGAACTACTCTGACCTCTTTGCATCAGATGCCCTTTCCTGGTGCCAGGCTACTAAGACAAGCTGTTTGGCTGAGGGGAAGTGAGCTGTTTCCTGTGGGTTTGCAAGAACAGCCATAAACTTTAGCAGCAGCTAATTAAATAGCCGGGGTGAGAAGGCAAGAAGGGAGCTTGCTTCTTCAGTGCCACTGTTAGAGGCCCCAGAGCAGAACCAGGGAAGGGCTGTGTTACGCCTCTCCCTCTTAAAACATAGGACCCTGCAACAACATCTCCACTGGCTACAGCTTTGCTTGATGTTGTTAACTGCAGTCAAACTGATTTCAGCTTAGGGCAGTCCTATAAAGAAGAGAACTTCAAGACACCCTATCATCAACAACCCTGCTCAAGTCTTGCAAATTCATGTCTGCAGCATCCTTGACTGAAGCTATTCATCTTTAATGCAACCTTCCCCTTTTCCTACAGCCTTCTACCTTTCCAAGCATAATTGTCATGTCTTCTCATCAAATGATCAAAGGAGAACAAGTCTCAGTTTGGTCATCTTGGCTTCTAGCAGGCTTGATTTGCTCTAGGACCCATTTATGGGTCTTTTTAGCAGTCCAGGGTATCCATAGAACTCTTCTCCAGCATCACATTTTGAATGAGTCGATTTTCTTCCTACCAGCTTTCTTCGCTGTCCAGTTTCCACAACCAAAAAGTCAAAATTCAAAGTGTTGATTATGACCTGTAAAGCCCTATACAGCTTAGGTCCAGCCATTTTTTAAAAATAAGGGTTATAATCTTGCATCAGTTTATACTTAACTAGGTACTTAACTAAGTAACTTCTCTTGGCCTGACCCCCTCCCCCCGATACCTTGACGGAAACATAATTCAACCATGCTCTGATCATCAGCAGAATGGCCCTCTTTCCCCATATGTAGCTGATGCCCAGTAGATTAGATTGGGGTGGATGCAATTATGATTGTGGTAATAGTGTCAAAATCATGAGTAATTAGTGATCATGAATACAAGACAGTTTTGGTTAGATAACAGTCGAATGATGTTTTTGCTGAAGTCCAATGTTCAAACTACTACACCATGCTGCTGCTTTCCCGTTATTGTTGGACTGTGAGAACCCCAGACAACATTCCCAAGTGTTAGGAAAGATAAAAGCTGAGGCCCAGCAACATCTGGAGCTGGAGGGGCAACCATTTCCTCATCTCTGCTCTATCTGCATGGTGCAAAAACAAGGCCATTTCCGCGGTAGACTGTTATAGCGCTACTATTCCACTTTTAACATCCTATGGAATCCTTGAGGCCCCTCTCTAAACTGCAAACCCCAGGCTTCCATGGGATGTTGAAAGTGGAATAATAGCACTGTGACAGTCTAGTGCGGAAATGGCCCAAGCCTGCCCTACTGAATTTCAGATAACCGAATCAAGTTAAAGGTATAATTCAACCAGATCGGTTCCTGCTCAGTCATGTAGGGATGGGGGGGGGCGATGGGGGCGGTTTCCCCCAGCGGCAACGTTTTTGGGGCATTCCAGCTTGTAGCCCCCCCCCCCCCCGTGCTGCGGCCATGACCCCTGTGCTGCGGCCACACCCCTGAGTACCGTGGTCACATCCCTCCCGCCTCCCCTTCAGGTACTCCAAGCTCCACCATTGTTCCTGCTAATCCTAGTCTTTCTTCCTGGGAGACAAGCTGCAGCTCAGTGGTACAATCTATATATGCCATGACATATGAGAGGACTTAGGTTCTGTATCCAGCATTTCCAGTACAAGAAGTATCACAAAGTAACAGTAAATTATGCTGTCAGAAACTACAGGAAGAAAATACAGGGCTAAATTCGGGAGTAGAGGGACCTGTGGCTCTCCAGATGTAATTTGACTCTAGCTCCCATCAGCACCAGTCAAGATGGCCAGTGGTCAGAGATGATGGGAGCTGAGATCCAATAACACCTTGTAAGCCCCAGGTTCCCTAGCCCAGGGTGCAATAAATATAGAGCTGCACCAGGTTAAATAAAGACATAGCTATGCTCCTGTTCCCTGGACACCTGAACAATGCTAGAAGAAAGGTTTTCAACAAGACTTCCTTTAGAAGAGGGGTGGGCAAACTGCAGTGCCCCCCATGGCCATTATTTTGGCCTCAAGAGGTCAAGAAGATTTTCCAAAATTCCCCCAAATGTCCTGAGTCTAGGGACCCAAGAAGGGCCAAAAACATTGGAAGAATGCCCCCCGCCATGTACCCTAGAGGGCATTTGAGACCTTTCAAGAGAGATAAAGTGCATGCAGTAGTTATAGATCCTGATTAAGTAGCAGAGACACCAATGACCTGGAGAAACAAACTAAAGATTTTGTTATGAGAACTCCAGTCCAAGACAGGAAAGTTACTCAGAGTGCTAATCTATCAGTTCTTGTCTAGAACGAAGTGATAGGACTGGTGGGAAGAGAAGGGAGGGAAATCCCTAGGAGCCTCAGTTTACATCATGGAGGGATCAGGATAGGTAGGCAAGAAGCAGGGAGATTTGGGGTCACTCAAATTACAGTCCTCTCTGCACATTTGTGGATTTGATCGTTGCAAATGTGATTGTTCTTAAGGTGTGTACGTACTTCCCTCCATTCTCCTCCTCCCATTCCCTTGCCTTTTGCCCAGGCGTGCTTGCCTTCCTCCTCTGCACCTGTGCAAAAAACAAGGGAATGGGAGGGAGAGCACCATGCACATAGAAGCAAAGCATGCATGTGCCTTCCCTGCCATTCCTTTGCCTTTTGCCCGGTGTGGAGAAGGAAGGCAAGCACGTCATGGCAAAAGGCAAGGAAATGGGGGGCGGGGGAGCCCTCGAAGGGAATGAGAGGAGAAGCACAGGGGCTGGAGTTATTTGTGGTTTTTTCCACTTTTGCAAGGGTTCTGTGCCCTGAATCCTCAATGAATGTGTAGGGGCCACTGTATCTAACCCTATAACTACTACCCACTGTGCAGCATTCTTGATTCTCCAGTGCTAAGCGCTGTTGCACTTCCAACATTTTGCAGGCAACCCCCTTTCTTTTTTGCAGGAGCAGATATGGTGGGGGGTATGGTCCTTGACGATCTTCTGGAAGGCTAATGCAGTCCCATAGCCTTCCATAGTTGCCTACACCTGCTTTAGAGCAAGCGTAGACAAAGTGCAGCACACGGGCCACATGTAGCCCTTAGGGCATTTTTGTGGCCCCAGGGGTCAATTCCCCACACATTTCTTTCCCAAATATTCCTTCAAATATTTCTTTTTTTTTTTTTCAAATTTGTTTTTTCAACATTCTCCAAAAAATTCCCTTACCCCAATATTGGCCAGTTTAGACCCCTCTCTAAACTGCAAACCCCAGGATTCTATAGGATGTTAAAAGCAGAATAATAGCACTATAACAGTCTAGTGTGGAAATGGCCATCCTCAAAACATGGCAAAAGGAGTTGTTGGTTTTTGCCTCCCACAGTTGCCCAGCCCGGCTTTAGAAGAAGGCTGAGAACCCTTTCCTGCTGAAGGGATGCACCCCACTTCTCTCGTCCAGATGGGGCCGAAGTCAAAAAGTGAACTGGGTTTACACAGCAGGCTACAGACCCCAGGTGGCCCATTCCCAACCCTTGTTTTGGAGCCTGCCCACAAGCATGGCCACCCAACCCCCAAATGGCTGACCTGCTGGAGCAGTTGACCTGCTCATTCTCTTGCTTCACCACGTGGACTCGGTTGTTGGCCTGGGTTGACCACTGTGGCTCCTCCAAACCGATGCTTTCTTTGCTGCCATAGTCATCCACAGAGGGCAGCTCGGTCTTCAACAGGTGTGGAGTGCTGAACGATGGGTCAAATATAGACTGGTCCTCACTTACAACTGACAGTGCCTCCTACAGGTATAGAAGGAAAAGCAAGGGAAGATCAAGGTTGCCCCGTAAAGCCAAGTGTTAGGAAATAAAGAGACCAGCTAGCTTGGACTGAAGTACCATATGATCCAGCCTTGTGTTCTGTGCAACACCCAAAGGGATATAAACCCTCAACTGTCCAAACTCAGCAGGCACAGTGCCCATTAATCCTCTATCTTCCTACTTTTTAAGCTGCTTTTAAAATGTTCCAGTTTTTATCTCCTCCTCCCACATTCCCCCTTTGTCCTCAGCTTATTTCAGTTCCTGAAAACTTTGTTCACAGAGCAAAAATAGTTTGCAGCCAATTTACTCAGTAGGAGGGACAGGAAAGGAAGGGCTTGAGACGTGCCTTTCCCAGTAGGTTCAGGCAGAAGCAAGCTATAGCTGCCTCTCCTAGCTTGTCTCTTCTTCCTTATTAATAATGTTTGTCCTCTTCAGGACATTCTGATATTGCTTGGCCACACGTTTTGCTTTTCCTCTGTAAAATGCTGGTGGATATGTGAATATGTCCACATGGTCCACACAGAAGGTATGGCAGTAGCAGCCTTTTTTGCTGAAGATATTAAATAAGAGATCACATTTAATCCCATCTTTCAAAAAGTCTTCCTAGGTGCAATTTACAATCTAATGGTTAAACCTGGTGTGGTGTACTGGTTGGAGCAGCGGGTAGGCAAAGTAAAGCCCTTCATATATTGTTTGTCTACTATGTCTAGCATCCATAACCATTGACAATGTTGGCTACAGCAGACGGAAGTTTGCAATCCAACAAAGCTGGGGTCAGGGCACAAGTTGCCCGTCTTTTGTTTAGCGTTTTGGTTGGGACTTGGGAGACACAGGCTTAAGTCCTCCCTCAGCCACAAAATTCATTGGGTGACCTTTGGCTGGTATCCCTCAACCTTTACAAAGTTGTCAAGAGGACAAAATATCTGGATGTCCAAAGCTTCCCTACCCATCACAAAGGGGATGGTAGAGGCTTCTGGCAGCTAAAAGGTCCTCATTTCTCCTCTCCCCAAGTAACCAAAAATCTTTTTTTAGGATAAATTCTGTACAGTTCAGCAAACCCACCTATTTTGAATTCATTTACAATTCAGTTTTTAATTTTTATTCATTTTATCAAAATCTCCATCATATCAGTTGGCCTCTGTAGCTGTGTCTTTAGTTCCAGGTGGTCAGCTTCAGCATTTCCAATTTTCTGACGCCAGGAACAAGATATTTTTATGTAATAGTTGTGTGTCCAAATGGACACCCAGTGGAGATAAATGGACACATACAATTTAATCGGTGAACTGTGTGATTCCCATACCCTTTTCATGCTTTTTTCATGTTACAGAAAACCAAAGCTAAAAATAATCCTCCAATAATCTTTTCCGCAATCCTAGATCAGTTGTGCTTTTTAAATTCATTTTTCTAAACTTCAATAAGCCTTCTCAGGATTTTCCTTCATTTTGATTCAGGTATTTTCTGGTGGTGAAAAAGATAATAAAAATGGATAGAATATAGATGGTTTAAAATATATCTGCAGCTCTATTGACTTCCTTAATAAAAAAAATCAATACAAAATGGTCCAGACAGTATATGTTTGTTTATTTGATTTATATCCCACCTTTCTTTCCATGCAGGATCCAAGGTGGCCTGCATTTTAAAAATAGGATACAGTTAAAACATTATTTATACAAAATAATGTAGTGGAGAAGCTTTCGTGTGTGAACCTTTTCAATGAGAGAACAGACATGCAGTAACGATTTTGTAAAAAATGTCACATCTTGCAATTGCCGAGAGGCTAAGTCCAATTCCAAAAATGTATAAATTAATAAATAAGCCTGAAATCTGTATCAATTTTGAGTAAATTCTATAAAATGCTAAATAGTACAGGGGAGCCCTGTGACCTATTTAATTGCTTCTCTTGAAAAAGGAATTTCAAAAGAAGCAATTCTGCCTTTGTTTTGGTCAAGAAAAAGGCGGTCCAGAGAGCCTGGAGGGGTTGCAGCCGATAAAACCATCCTTCAGGACCATATGTGACTTCTTAAGGAGGAAGGATGTGACTTCTCCCTGCCCTTTGCCCACCTTTGCTCTAACTGCTGCCTGATACCCACAAATTATCAGGGGAAGCATCTCAAGAGGTAGGGGGAAAAAAGCAACCAGCAGCTAATTCCTGGCATAGTTGGCAGGTGGCAAAATCACAATGACAGAGGCCAGCTGCAATCTTGGGAAACAGATAACTACCGAAAGATGAATTGGTATAGTGGTTAAGAGTGTCAGACTAGGAGTGGGAGACCCACTTTCAGATTCTATTAGGGTTGCCAGGTCTCTGGGCCTGGCCCTGAGCTTCAAGGTTTGTACTCTTCTCCAATCCTTTGAGTGGTGGTGGGTTGAAGGGTGAAACTGTTGCCTCAACCCTGCGGTTGTGTATTCGCCTTTGTGGTATTTTTTTTTTAAATGAAAGCAATATTCAGCAATATACTTGATGCTAAATGTATTATGATTAATGCCCTTACCAGGGCCTACACCCCCTGAAACATTGCCAGGGCTGCCCTTAGGGCTCAGATTTTGACCCTGCAGTCTCGGGGGCTGGGATGGTCCTAATCTGGCAACCCTGATCTTTCCTCATCCCAGAAGCTCTCTCAGCCAGTCCCACACTGTCAATCTACCCTATCTTGCAAGGTTGTTATGGGGATAAAATGGGGCTGGGGAAAGCCATACATGCCATCTTGTACCTTTGCAAGAAAGATGGAGTCTTTCGAAAAGCAGTAGCTATATTAATAATGCTAATCCCAGAACACCATTGTAACTTACAACATGAAAAGAAACACACACAAAGGCTAACAATCTACAAGCATCAGGCGAAGACTGGAGGGAGAAACAAACCCGGTACAGTTGTTGTTGTGTGCCTTTAAGTCATTTCTGACTCATGGCATCCCTCAGGCATGTTTATCGTGGGGGTTTTGCTGGCAAGATTTGTTCAGAGGGGATTTGACTTTGCTTTCCTCTGAGGCCGAGAGAGTGTGACTTGCCCAAGGTCACCCAGTGGGTTTCCGTGGCTGATTAGGGATTCTATTCAATACAATCCCCAAAGGAAACAAAACCATTATGGTAAATTGCAAGCCTCTGTGAACAACATGCCTGAAATCAGACAACAAGATGACTAAGCACTGCCCCCTCCCCTTGAGAGAAGTCCTTCCACCCTTTTTTTAGGTTTCCAGTGAATCTGGAATTACTCCTCTTTCTTAGAAATGAACAACCTCTGGTACCAGAGGAAGAGATAGCCAAATGACGTCCCTAGCGGTTACAAAGTACAATAATAACCCACAAGATGGGCACGCTCACTGCTGTTTAACGGTAGTGTAGAAGTGAACGCCTGTGCCAACTCACTTCACCGTGCCTTTTAAGCACAGCCAGCCCCAGAAGGAAGAGAAACAAGAGCACAGAGCACTGGGAAACGTCGGGTTGTGGCCAAGCCAAGCCAAAGCAGCACATGAAAAAATAAAGAGACAAAATAACACAGCAACCCAAACATCCTATGAAGTCCCAAAGGACCCCCACAGGTTCTTTGAAAGGCAGGCGCACCATCGCCCAAGAGTAATTCTAGAGACTTGTTTGAAAAAGGTAGCAAGTAGAGAAATTAACGGTCGGGGTTTTCCACATCCCTGCCTTCCTCAACAATGGAATTCTTGGGCCGTGACGCACCCCCTGGGTTCAGGAAACAGAAGGAGGCGGCGGTTCGCCATCAGCGCTAGAGTTGGAACGCCCAGTCACGAAAGACACCCGGCTACCTCGCTCTTGCAACTTTGGACTCAGAGGGCTGCATTAACCGGCTAGAGTTGCCAGCCAGCACATCCCAGCTTCGGACTGTCTTTTATTCCGTTCTGCCAAAAACAGCAGGTGAATATTTTAATAGGAGGAGCTAAATGAACACCATCACCTCCTTATTGCTGCCAGTCAAACATCTGTTCAAGACACAGAGACGGGGGCCTGTTCCAATTCTGGGGACTCCTCAGCCATGAAGCTTTGAAAGTAAAGATGGCCCCAGAAATGGGGTTGGCATGGAAAGCTACCCCTGTTGAAATGCCATGTCTTGAGTTCCAGTTTGGGAGAAAAAGTGGGATATACATCAAATAAATGAAACAAAACTTTTCTGAACCTGCAGGCATGGCATCCCCTCCAATTGTCTCGATTTGGCAGTGACAGCCCCAATGAATCCTCTGTCATTCCACTTTTTCAACCATTTTAAAAAACATCCCAGTTTCTCTCTTTCTCTTTTTGTCCTAAGATTTCTTAACCTGCTGCAAACTGAATGAGGCCATTTCTGCACTACACTGTGCTAGTGCTATTATTCCACTTTCAACATCCTATGGAATCCTAGGGTTTGCTGTTCAGAGGGGGCCTTTAGAATTCTCACCCAGAGAGCTCTTTGGCCTCAGGAAACTACAAACCCCAGAATTCCACAGGAGGTTGAAAGTGGAATAATAGCGCTATAACAGTGTAGTGTGGAAATGGCTTGAGCTCCAAGTGTAAAGTAGTTTGTACTCAATGAATTTAGCTGGAGGGGGGTGGAGGAGAGGGAAATAACGGAATCTTGTACTTCCCAGTGTGTGCAGGCAAAAGGAAACCCCTCCTAGCTTCGAAACTTTTCATCATTAATAATTATTGCCATATTGACCACACATGTGCCATTTTCATCTGCAAAATGTTGGAGGGTATGGCACTGAATTACGGCTTTAAAAGATCAAGAGAGAGAGGGTGTTCTAGGTTCAAATTCTGTCATAGAGGAGAGATTGTATCCGGCACCTCTCTCCCCACACCCACTGATAGGGTGCTGCAAACTTCTTCATGCATTGAAAGCAGAAGTTGCTGGGGTGCTGAGCAGGCATTTCAGCAAGCTCACTGCTAGTGGGAGATGCTATCACCACAGAAGATAGAACAGAATTGTGGTTTACTTCTGTTCAGCCCCCTTCTGCATATTACTCTGCTTTCCTAGCAGAGCTGTTAGGGCCTGGAAGATTAAAACATTTACAGAAGGGAGACTGGCAATAAGATACAGCAGTGTGGAGCTCTCCTCCTCAGCTAGCCATGCCCACTTCTGTTCGACATCATTCCATGACCGTCAGTTTTCTGTCCCCTTTCCTGAAACGGTCACTGAACATTCCTTGTCTTCATTTTTTTCCCTCCCCGGTAAACCTTGGGGTTCTAACTTAAGAGCATGAATCATGCAGCCCTATTGGGCTGCATTCTTCCCCATTGGCCATGCTGGCCAGGGCTGATGGGAACTGCAGCCTAACAACATCTGGAAGGCCACATAATCCCCAGCCCTGTTCTAAACGTTATTGAAGATACTTGAAGATAAGTTCTAATGAATCAGCAAGATTTCTGAGTAAACATAGGTGGGGTTCCAGCTTGACAGTTCTTTGAATCTCCCTGACACACAATTTGCACAGTAATTCAGTGAGTCTTCCTGCTTCACAGCCCATTTTACAGAGGCGGAGCTGAGTCTGGCTCCAAGCGCTCAAAGTAGGCAGCTCTGAGTCTATGGCCATTTCGACAGTAGGCTGTTATAGTGCTTTTATTCCACTTTCAACATCCTATGGAATCCCGGGTTTGCAGTTTAGGGAGGCGCCTTTGAGGCTAGAACAGTCTAGTGTGGAAATGGCCTATGATAGCAAGCACAGAAGTCTGGAGTCAGGATTTGTAATAGCGCAATAGATAGGATTCAGATCCATAAACTCCATTTTGTTTTTCACTTAAAACTTCAAGGCTCATTGTTAGTGGCTTGGACAAAGCCAGATTATGTTCATGTTATAGTTTATTGTATTTGCTCTATATAATTATTAGTTGCATTGTGTCCTATGCAATTATAAGTTACACTGTGGGATTTTAAAATCATCATTGTCAACTGATTTTGGAAAAGTTACTTTTCTTATTATGTTGTCTGGGGGATTCTGGAAAGGGTAAGGTTTTGGAAGCCCGGCAGGGAAAGGTTAGCAACTATAGCACTTTTGGCATTGCCCATAACCCATTTGCCTATGCAGGGAGAGCCAGCCTTCTTCTGTTGGTGATGGCAGCTTTTAGGTTTGGGCAAGCAGCAAAAAGAAGAGAGATTGGATTATATTTTTAGAATGGGGACATGCAATATAGGAGTCTGGCTGGTGTGAGATTGCCACCTTATTAATTACCTGTTAAGATGCAATCACATAGTCCCTGGAAAGGTCTTTTCTTCTGAAGGAGTGGAAAAAGAGGTCTGATCTTGGAGAAGTCTTTGCAGACTTCCTGCAGCTGCCATGGAAACTTCCATGGCCCTTGACTCTCTGGCACTGGAACTTTGGTGTCAGTAGAGAGTCAACAGAGAACCAGGGTGGTGTAATGATTTGAGTGTTGGATTATGACCCTGGAGACCTGCTCAGCCATGGAAACCCACTGGGTGACCTTGGCACATCACACATTCTCAGCCCCAGAAAACTCCATGACAGGTTTGCCTTCAGGTTACCATAAGTCCAAAACAACTTCAAGTCACACAACAACCAGAAGAGAGTTGATGGGCATGTTTTGACAGCCTGGATCCTGATATGTTATATGCAAAGCTTATTTCACCCCAAAATATTGTATGGAAGAGCATTCAATCAAAAAGGTCCTTATATGAAGCAGTACAGCCCAGAAACAGTTGTACCACCTCAGCGAGAACAGCCGTGACCATCACTCTTGGACTACCTCTTGCCCATTCCTGCCTCTTTACCATTGCCAAACTACAGGTCATTTATATTCTTCCCACTTGGGCATCTCGTCTTCAGATTGTTTTCAAATGATAAGACTTAGGCACATTTTTTTCCAGTGCTTTCCAACATCGCTTCCAAAAAGACAACTTTTAGAATCTCACAGCTAGCCTGACCAGGCTGAAACACTGAGATTCTGGGAACTGTCATCTTAAAAAGTAGTCTTTCCAAACATTGATTTTTATATACTGGTTCATCCTGGGTCAAAAGAACTCATGATCCAGCCATACTTCTATAAGGAAAACAAATACAACGCTCCCTTCTCCAACACTGGTACCACAAGGACTAAACATATTGATGGCTCAGAGCCACTAGATGGCTGTGGCAACTCTAAGCAGGTTCCCCAGAAGGGTTGGGGCAACTAGGGTATTTTGCTCTACATCTCCAAGGAAATCCAAACTTCACCAGCTCCTTTATTTTCCATTGGCCTCTTCTCTCAAATTGTCATATTGCTCACTAGAATCTCTCACAGGCCTCCCTGTGGGTGGTAGCGGCAGGACCAGCAGGACCTCAATATTCTATCTGTCCAAGAAAGCATAAATTCTTATCTCAAGGCTTGGAAACAAGAACTGATGGAGAGTAGCCCTGTACTGTCATTGCTGTTGTTCCCCAAACATGACACAAAAAGAAAAATATAATCAGACCTCCACACCTGCAGGCTTGATTTTTTGTGAGTTTCTCCCATCTCTGCCTCCAGACCTCAGTTGCTTCTTTTCTGGGGGAAACTTCCCTCTCAGCAGCTCTCATAAGGCTGTGCAACCCTCCGCTGGTCTTCCTTCTCCTCCACCAGCTGTTGCCTGGCAAGCTAAGCCCATTTCCACACTATACTGGTATAGTGCTATTATTCCACTTTCAACATCCTGTGGAATTCTGGGGTTTGTAGTTTACTGAGCCCAAAAAGTTCTCTGGCTGAGAATTCTAAGGGCCCCTCCCTAAACTACAGACCTCAGAATTCCACAGGATGCTGAAAGTGGAATAATAGCACTATAGCAGTATAGTGCAGAAATGGCCAAAGGATGGCTCACAGCCCAATTTCTCAGCACACAAACCCTCTCCTGACACCCCACCCCACACCCAAGGAAGGAGATGGGAGAGAGAGAGGTATAGGGCCATCATGCAGATCCATCCCCTTTTTCTCTCCTTTCCCCAACCTGGTCTGGACCTGGATGTCCATTCTCCTCACATGGCTCAGGCTCCTTCCCACAGACACAACACACACATTTTGATATTTGCGATTTTCCCACTATTGTGAGGGTCCTGCACCCCTAACCCTAATGAATGCGGAGAGCCCAACTGTACTCTTTTTGAATATGAAGTTTCCGTTTCTTCCTAGAGCTAATATTGACCATTAATAAGACCCTGCTCTCATTTGTTTCTCTAGTCAATCCCTTTTCAAAACCAGCATACCCTCCAACTGTCACGATTTGGCAGGGACAGTCCCAATTAATCCTCTTATGATCCCACTTGTCCAGGTGATTTTAAAACAGCCTGGTCTCTCTCTCTTCCTCCTGCTTTCCCCTTTCCTTTTTGAAGTATTTCAGCTGCTACAAACTGAGTTCAAAGTGCAAAGGTAGCTTGCACACAACTGACTCAGCGGTGGGGAGAGGAGAGACAGTGGCAGAGTCTTGCCCTTCCCAGTAGAGCCAGGCAAAAGCAAACTGCTGCAGCCTCTCCTAGTTCGTGCGTTCTTCCTCATCACTAACTTTTGTCATCTTGACCACATTTTGCTTGACCAAACATATCCCAGGTTTCATCTGTGAAATGCTGGAGGTATGAGCCAGGAGCTAGATTTCTCCAATTTCTGTAGCATTAATCCTTCCCTAGAAATTATTTCAATTTGAGAGATTACAAATATGATAAGAGTCTTGTGGTTGAAAAGCAGGGAGGGCCTCCAGATGTTGATGAGCTGCAACTCTCATGAATCCCAGTAGACTTTTGTGGGTTGCATTAGCAGAGGATTGGCATGGAGTGTAGTAAGTACCTTTCTTATCTTTCTACACACATTTATTATACTACAGCTACATTTTTACTTTGCTTTAAAGCCCCCATTGAACTGTTTCATGACTTCACTGTACTCTTCTTGAGTTACTTGGTAGAAAGGACACAAGCTTAAAGGTAAACAGAGATGCAGCCAGGTTGATGGGTCTTCAAGTTCTTGGGCAAAGTAAGAAGCTCTCTCGCTCTCTCTCCCTCTGAGGGCAAGAATCTTCCTCCTCTTTCATTCTCAAGGGGAAAAAGGAAGCGGGGACTACACAACTCCTCAATCTGTGAGAGTAGTCTCATCACTTCTAGGAAGTTTTTTTCCGTATACAACCTCCATCTGGGAAGGATTTGCTTTGCCCCAGTGTTAGGAAGAGGAAATGCCAGCTCATTGTCCAAGAACCTGAAGTCCCATCTGGAGCTAAGAGATCAACACAATGCCTAACAGTGCAGACCAGGGGGTTGTTTGCACTTGAGGCTGTGCCAACATTCAGCCAAAGGGACATGCATGCGCTCCAATACGTCATAGATGAGAACTGGAACATGCGTGGCCAAGCAACATCAGAGTGAGGTCAAGACGGCAAAGTTTCTAGCGACATAGTGATGTCACTATGAACTTTGGTTTTATATAATTCTCATAAGTGATTGAAGATGTTAACATTAAGACAAATAAGTTTATAGGAAAGAATTCAATTAGTAGTATACGGGATCTTATATACTGTAAGTAAGAATTTTTTAGGAATAGCATAGTAACACTATTGTAAACATATAATTTGTATCTAATACAAGTATAAGCTTAAATGGCTTATACTTAAATGGCTTGAATCCTTTGTTTATACTCAGCTCACAGCTTGGTACTAGATTTATTACTTCAAGTTTGCAAGTCTCTTACAGATAACTTTAATCTCTTATTGGCGTGCAATCCTGTAATATTGGTAATAATTTCGGTAATAATTCTGTAATAATCATAAAAATAAAATTAAAAAAAGATGGCAAGGTTTCTCAGTGAGGTAGCACACACAAGCTAGGAGAGGCTGCAGCAGTTTGCATTTCCCTTAGCCTAAGGAGAAGACCTCTTCCTTGCCGCTTGCCCACTGAGTTGACTGAGCACAAAGTACTCATGTACTTTAAACTCAGCTTGTACCAACGGAAGTAAACAGAAGGTGAAAGGAGAATGGAGGAGGAGGAGAGATCAATTGGGACATCTTAGCTGAAAAAATGGAATGACAGAGAATTAATCAGGATAGTCCATGCTAACTTGGGACAGTGAGAGGGTATGGATATGAGAATACTTTCTTCGTTGAGTTTCTGTTTTCTGCAAGTTTCTGCATCCTTTCTCATCTGTTAGTAACCAACACAGCTACAATCTGTACTACTGGTGACTCAGTCTTACTTCACTGCATCCTTTGAAACTAAACTGAGCACAGCCTGAGTGAATCAGGCCTTCCTAATCAGTACATCACCACGGCCAATGATCAGGGATGATGATGCATGTCATCCAACAATATCTGACCATGAGCCAGCAGTGTGATGCGGCAACTAAAAAGCCAGTGTGATTCTGGGTAGCATCAACAGGTGTATGGTGTCTAGGTCAAGAGAAGTGATAGAACCACTCTATTCTGCTTTGGTCCAACCCCACCTGAAATACTATGTCCAGTTCTGGGCACCACAGTTCAGGAAAGATACTAAGAAGCTGGAATGTGTCCAGAAGAGGGTGATCAAAATGGTAGAAGACCTGAAAACCACGAAGCCCTATAAAGAACAGCTTAGGGAACTAGGTATGTTTAGCCTGGAGAAGAGAAGGTTAAGAGGCAACATGATAGCTGTCTTTAATTATTTGATGGGATGTCATGGGGGGATGGAGCAAGTCTATTTTCTGCTGATCCAGTGACTAGGACATGAAGCAATGGCTTCAAACTTCATGAAAAGAGAACCCATCTAAACATTAGGAAGAACTTCCTGATAGTAAGAGCAGATCAACAGTGGAATACACTGCTATGGAGTGTGGTAGAGTCTCCTTCTTTGGAGGTTTTTAACCTGAGCCTGGATGGCCATCTCTGAGGAATGCTTTAATGGTATATTCCTGCATGGCAGGGGGTTGGTCTGGATGGCCTTTGTGGTCTCTTCCAGCTCCATGATTCTATGATTCTACACTGAGCACAGCCTGAGTGAATCAGGTCTTCCTGATTAATACACCACCATATCCAACGATCAGGGATAATGACACATGTCATTCAGTAATATTTGAGGATCAGAAGTTTTCACATCCCTGGGATAGACATTTCTCTTTCTAAGTCAGTCTGTATGGCTACTTGATGTCACAAAAGGAATACCAGAGGCCTGACTCTGTAACTAGGGCTCTTTCCGCATGTGGGGGGGGGGAGGGGACGGCCGAAAACAGACCTTTCTTTTCCAGCTGACCGAGTCCGTCGCCACGAGGAGCTGCACGAGTTTGCTGCTCCGCAGTCCTCCGCGTCCCAAATGGAGGTTTCCGAATGGTGGAGGCTCTCCACCAACCGGAGAAGCTCGCCAGCCGGAAGCCCGCCCCCGGCAGATCTGCAGGCACGCACTTGCGCGCGCCTGCAAATCTGCTCTGGAGCTGGGCGACGGAGCGGCACGGGGTTGCGCGCTTCGTGATTTTTAAAAACCTCTGAAAAGAGGTTTTTAAAAAACACGCCGTGCGACCAGTTCCGGTCGCTCCAGAGTGGACTGAGGTATGGAACTACAGAATGTAGTCCGCCCCAGTCCACTCTATGGTGCAGAAGACCTCCGTGGGAGGTCGCTCTGCACCGTTTTACTAGCCCGGTGTGGAAATGGCCTAGGACTCAATTTAAAAGCAAAGGAAAAAAAAAGCAAAACAGGGAAGTGTGTGGGCTTTCCAAACACCAGCAGAAAAGTCAGTGAGAAACAGAACATATTGGATGTAAGCCCAATGCAGGCACACCTCAGTTAACAAAGCTTCTGACAAAGAAGTTTCTTTCAACAAAGTCTTTTTACACCCACTCAGCCCCTCCTCTTGTTCTTTGCCTAGCTGGAAGTATTCTCGCAGTATCAGCATTGAGAGGATGGTGAAAGAAGGCTGGAGAACCAGAGACAATCAGACCATCTTCACACTACGCTGTAATAGTGATGTTCTTCCACTTTCAACCTCCTGTGGAATTCTGGGGTTTGTAGTTTACTGAGGCCAAAGAGCAGTGATGTATTTCTTTACCTCCAAGTCTCAAGTCAAATCTCAAGTCTTTGAAGACACTTTCAAGTCCAGTCTCAAGTCTGGAAGCCAACTTTATACCCCAACCAAAATTCCAGGATTATTGGATAGAGTGAAATAAATTCAGATTTATCCATTTAAGCAGAGTGGGCTCTCCACATTTGCAATTATGCCATCTGCAGCTTCGGAAGTGGGGAATAGGATCTTATCTTACCCCCTATTACTGAAGATTCAAAAGATTTAGAAGGAAGGATCCTTCTTCTTTAAGCCCATTGCCTAACACATTTGCTGTTCCCCTCTGAGAAACGCATCCTGCACTCTAGAGGCAAGTCTTGTCTTTTGCTCTTGGGAAACGTTTTAGAAGGCTCCTCTGATATGCAGTGGGAACAGGCTGCTGAGCAGACCTCAAGCCTGCCTCAAGCCCGTTGCCGAACCAGTTTGCTGTTCCCCTCTGAGAAATGCACTCACACTTTGGGCTTGAGAGAGATTGTCATGTGACCGATAAGCAAAAAGAGATGGAGGCACTGTTCAAAGTCACAACGTTTCTGGATGAAGGCGTTATGTTACTGAATGAAGGGCATCAATGCAGTCATTAAAAATATGCAAGTCTCAAGTTGAGTCGAGTCAGTGCATCATTTATGGCTGAGTCGAGTCCGAATCAGGTCAATGAAGTGACTGAAGTCTGACTTGAGTCCGAGTTTATCAACTCAAGTCTGCGTCACTGCCAAAGAGCTCTCTGGCTGAGAATTCTAAATGCTGTTCCCTAAACTGCAAACTCCAGGACACATCTGCTGTTTGCAGAGTGAGAGGTTTCCACTAGAACATGGAAATGTACTGGATATGATTATTATTATTCAAACAGTAATATTAAACTGTGGAAGGAGAAACATGCCCTCTGAAATCTGAAATTATCCAAGGAACTTAAGCAGTGATGAGAAAAGTTAGTCTTCTCCCTTTAAAACATATTATTATTGTAACATATGTTACAATGCCTGTTAGGAGAAAGCCGTTCATGTAAAAGAATTAGAGAGACTGGGAAAGAAATATGGTCATTTGCCTGGATGGGAATGGGACATGCATGTTTGTAAGCAGTATATCAGACTCTGAGAACTAGAACCTAAATTCTATATTTAAACAGATATGGAATCTGCCTCCCTAGGGGGAAAAAATAACCAAAACAGGCTTTTAGCTTTGACTGAAAAAAAAAATTATTTTCAGATAACCATTTTGAAATGTGACTTTTAAGCGGCGATACGAGAGGATGGAACAAAATTTTGTGGAATTCCAAAATCTGAGGTCCAAGTGAAGCGATGCTTAGACACAGATGCCAAAGTAATTAAGCAGAGACAGACACAGGGAGTGCATTGCTCTCCAGTTATTCTTACTCTGTAATTCCCGTCATCTCTAACTAGCCACTTCTGGCTGTTGCTGATGGGAGTTAGAAGTCCCATATATCTGGGGACCCATACATTGTTTGCCATTGGTTTAATGATGGGGATTTACTTCTAATCAGACATGTCTACAACTACATTGTAACTTGGGGTGAGGATTATGCAGTCTTCCAGATGTTGAAATGAAACTCCTCTCCAATGTAGCAGGGAAGAATTATGGGCGTTGGGGCTTAAACATTCAGAGAGCTGCATGACTATTACCCCACAGTCACTCTTACAGTCATATTAAGAGACAGCCCAAAGGGCTTCAGCTGAGACAGGGACTGCAAAATTAAATCCATTTACAGACAAGCGAAAGCATTCTACACTGCACCTTTTTGCAGCCAGTGTCATCTGCATTCTTTTCAATTGAACCTCATCCAAACATTCCCAACGAAGGATTCCTGCTGTTGAAAGAGATCTTGAGAGATCTTACGGGGAGAAAAGAGCGCAATCTAACAAGACGTAAGCAGATGTTAAGACCATTTGTTTTAATTATTTCAAGCGTGTTTAACTCAGCACTTTACAATACTGTAAAGCAAATATAAATGAGAATTTCTTCATCAGGGAAGACTTGACTTCACACAAAAATACGGGAATAATAAAAAAACAGTGTGGGGGGGGTCTGGTTTGGTTTGAATTTTTTTGTGGGAGAGAATCATAGTCTCAGACAAAGTGGAGGCAAATTTTGAACAAACTTTGGGAAGTACAAAAAAGAGGTACTTAACAGTTTTGTGACAAGGAACAGAAAGTGAAAGGAGTTTGCAAATTAAGATTGCTAATATAGCAGGACTCTCACACACTTTGGGTCTCAGTTTATTTCAGTTATGAATAAGATCAGTTGTAAATAGTTATTAATGGTGAAGTACAGCTTGGGATATATAATGGAATACATTGCATTGGCAGCAGGGACTTGAGTTGCTAAATCAGGCCTGAACAGATACTATTAAAATTTGAGATGAACAGTTATGCTTTAAATGTGTTTTAACTGTTGTAGCTAAGGATTCAAATAAGATACTATTAAAATTTGAGATGGATAATATGTTCTAAATGTGTGTTAACTGTTTTAGCCAAGAATTTAAATAAGATACTATTAAAATTTGAGATGAACAATTAAGTTTTAAATGTATTTTAAATGTTTTAGCCAAGGTTTTAAATAATGCTATTATTTCATTCTTTTTTAACATTTGTAAAATTTGTTTTTAATTTAGTTTTGTTTCACATTTCTGTAAGCTGCCTTGGATCCCATCCCTGGAGAAAGTCAGGATACAAATAAAATAAAATAGACACTGTATCTCAATAATATTTTATTTTATGCTGGGGCTAAGGAGACCGTGGCCCTTCAAATCTTGCTGAACTCCAGCCATAGACAAAATAGTGGGGAAGAATGGGAGGAGTAGTTCCCAAAGCAAAGTGTTTCCCCATCTTTGGTTTTATACAGTAAATAATACCAGACTTTGTGCACTACACTGTTATAGTGTTATTGTTCCACTTTCAGCTTCCCGTGGAATTCTGGGGATTGTAGTTTACTGAGGCCAAAGAGTTCTCTGGATGACAATTCTAAATGCCCCTCCCTACATTGCAAATTCCTGGATTCCATAAGATGTTGAAAGTGGAATTATAGCACTATAACAGTGTAGTATGGAAAGGCCCACAGAGATTCATTTTGATATCTAGCTACAGCAATAAAGGGCAGACTTGAATGATCTCCTTTGTGCACAGTTTGAACCCCCAAAATCAACAACTGGCTCCCACTTGCAGCAACAGATGTTCACTTGGAAAGGATGATTTTTAGACTACCAGAATTCTACAGCCGTCTGCAGTCTTTTGTGAAACTGTAGTCCCCAAAAAACTAATTTCTCCAAGTTGTTTGATGCCTCTGAGAAGCTGATGCTGAGCATAAGAATTTGGTTTGAAGAACCAACTGAGTTCATAGTCCTTTTGTGTGAAAAATCCAGCCCTTAGCTACCACAATTTTTCAACAATCTTACTGAAAGGGAGGGGAGTCACTGTTGTTAATACTATTGCTGAACAACTGAGAATCAAACAAACAAAAAACTTGTAAGGGCTGACTTACTACAAATCATGAGAGTTCTAGCAGGAGATCCTGTTCTGTCTTCTAGAGCACAGGTGGGATTTGAACAGAAGTCACTGAACTGCAATTCCCAGTAGCCTTAGATAGCACAGTCAACGGTAAAGAATGCTTGGAATTTGCAATCTAAAATGTCACAATTCCCACTCCCTGGACTAGATTGTAGGTTATTTTCAATATGGTTTCACTACTCTATGGATCTTTGTGTGGGTTCGATTATTCTATATCATCCAGGCACTATATAACTGAATCTAATCAAAATGCATGATTTTATAATAAAATATATACATGATTCTTCTTGTTGTTTCTGATTTATGGTGACTCTGAGGTAACCCTAATCACAGGGTTTTCTTGACAAGATTTGTTTAGCAGGGGCTTGTTTTTGCCTTCCTCTGAGGCTGAGAGTGTGTGACTTGCCTAAGGTCACCCAGTAGGTTTCCATGGCTGAATGGGGATTTGAACTGTGGTTTCACACTGTCCTGGTCCACTACGAGATGCTGTACATGCATTAAAGTCAGGTGCATAACCTCCAATATTTCACAGGTGAAGACTGTGGTCAGGCAACATCAGAACATGGTCAAGCGGATAAAAAATTATTAATGAGGGAGAACACATAAGCTAGAAAAGGCTACAACAGTTTGCTTTTGCCTGAGCCTACGGGGGAGGGCAAAACTCCACCTCTTTCTCTCCTTTCCCCCTGCTGAGTTAAGTGAGTAAAAACAACTTTTCTACTTTGACCTCAGTCTGCAGCAATTGTAGTCGGGGACAAGGGGGGAAACTGAGAGGAGGAAAGAGAAACTGGGCCATTTTAAATGCAGCTGAAGAATTGAGATGACATGGGATTAATCAGGACTGTTCCTACCAAATTGGGACCGTTGGACAGTGTGCAAATAGTTCTAAAGTAAGCATTGTATGCTTTTAGGAGTTTTGGGGGTGGGTATTGTTTCTCATTTTCAAATGTTGCCCTCATTTTGTTTTGTTTGCAGAGCACTGGCCAGGAGTCTTCTGATCTCACTGTTGCCTTCCCTGATTTTAGCCCCAGGGTTGCAAAAGTTCCCAGGGATGCACGTTCAGAAGGAACACCGGTAACGTGGGAGAACGGCCAGGCCAGCCGTTCTGAATGAGGTTTAGCCGGTATTACTGCGCAATGTTTTTTCTTCCAGAGCCCCTGATGAACTTCTGAAGCATTCAAGGGCTCCTCTAGGAAAGCTACTCACGTATCACCCAAAAAGGAGGAAATGTGTCACCAAAAACCTGTGTTGAATGAGGACATAGAGGGACTTTGCATGTTCTAATTTACATGTGTAGATCAGGGCGGAGAAGGTGTGAACTGTGGGCCACATCTGGCTCCAGCCTTTTTTTGTGTGCATCTCCCCAAGCCTGCAAAACCCTCAGATTGCCTCATTGAAAAACGAAATGAGTTAACAGAATGTTGAATCGACTCTTTCCACATACACCTCCCTATACCCCATATCAGCAAAAAATCAGCCACAAAACCTGAAAGTAGAAAACAGAAGTTGACTTCTGATCACTGGGATTATTTTTGTCCTCAGACAACACTGCAGCCTGCCGCAGCGGCTGTGCAAACTGGCCCCTGTTCTTCAGATGCTGTCCCTAGTACAGCACGGTAGCAGTAACAGCTAGTATAGCTACAAATTCAGAAAGAACTGTCCTTACTTAAATAGAAAGACAACCCATCTGTCCATAGTGGGAAAGACTGTGCCCAGGTGACCAGTCAGCCTGTCTTATCAAGCCTTAATCCTATTGATAGGCCACCTGAATTAAATAAATGCTGAATAAACACTTATGCAAATCCCACTGATTCAATGGGTCAACTCTATCTGTAGGATTCAGGCCTCTGGCTGCTGTCCAGATGCTAACCTGAGGAGCAACTTCATGAGCTCTGCTGTTTTTTCTTCTCATAGTTCCTTGATCAGACATGGGCCATTTCTGCACTGTACTGTTACAGTGCTATTATTCCACTTTCAACCTCCTATGGAATCCTGGGGTTTGCAGATTAGGGAGCGGTCTCAAAGGTCAAAAAGAGGTCTGTCACCTGAAATGTAGGACACACAGACAAGCTATAATTTCAAAATTTCAAAACCTGGGTTCTGAAGGCCAGGGGAGAAGCTGGATATTCCTTTAATTATGGATCCTTTCAAAATTGCCCTCCTGATCTCAAAAGCTTCATGGATCTCTTACATCCAATTTACAGTTGGCCCTCCACATGCACTAGGATTAGGGGCACAGAAGCCCGGCAAAAGTGGAAACACTGCCAATATCAAAATGCGTGCATGTATCTGTGGGACGGAGGGTGAGGTATATTGGAGAGAAGGGGCATCCAGGGCCCAAACCAGGAAAGGAGCTGGGTCAGCATGGTAGCCCTATATTTCCTCCCTGGCCCATATCTCCTTCCTTGGGTGTGTGAAGCCCTGGGGGAAGGTTTGTGGCACTGAGAAATTGGGCTTCAATTCATCCTCAGCCGGCCAGGCAGTGCCTCAGTGGCGGAGCTTGGAGTGTGTGGAGGGGGGACGGGAGGGGCGGGGCGAGGGGCGTGGCCACCGTGTGGGGGTGTGGCTGTGTTGCATGGGGCGTGGCTACAGGCGGGGATGCCCAGGAACATTGCTGCCCGGGGCAAATCGCCCTCCCGCCCCCATGTTCCTATGCTACTGCGGTGGCTGGTGGAGGAAGAAAAGGATCGGAGGTGGGATTTTAAAGGGCTGCATAGCCCGGTTGGAGCCACCCAGAGGAAAAGCTTCCCCCAGAAAAGAAGCAGTTGAAATAGACAGACAGGAGTTGAAGAAACTCACAAATAATCAGATTTGTCAACCTCAAACCCGCAAATTTGGAAGGCCAACTGTACCTGAAGCCAAGATTTTCTTATCAGTCCTCAGGGTTAATTTTCAAAGTAATGCAACTTAAGAAACAACATGATGATGATGAAATAGTTTTTAAAAATAATATGTAATGAACAAAGTCATTTTTAACAAAGGAGGTTTCCAAGCTCTGAGTGTACGTAGTGCCAGGCCTTCAGTCTGTTTGTGCCTTCCACTGCTGTGTCAGCATCCAGGCCCACAATGTAGTTTTGTGGCCCTTTTTAATCTTTGTATCTATCAATATTCTTTTGATGCTGAACTTTGTTAATGTGCCTAGGCGCACTGCTGAAACACAGGAGAAAAAAACAAACTTGATGTAGCTGTACATCAAGAGTAGTTGGGCATAGTGTTTTTCTAAAATGCCACGGAAAGAATCGTGATACCATCTATCAAGATCTTGCCTTCCTCTTTTGCAGTGCTCTGTCAACAAGGCACACGTACCCTCTCACGCTACAGGAACTGAAAACTGTGGCAAGTGAATGAAAGAGCTGAAGTCGGAGGTAAAAACTGTGCACACTTTAGTCTTAGTGTTAGTTTTAGAACTGTCAGATTCTCCAAGTTAAAAAGTGAAGAACTAGCTGGAAAAACAATGAAGGAATCAGACCTGGAAAACCTGCTCAGTTACCCCTTCCGTTCCCAGTGTTCAGAGGTGGGTGATGCGCATCAGAAAAAACAAGATGATCCACCATTCCCAAGAGACGTATATCAGCAGGCTTAAGTTGCTAGAAGTGCACATGTGCACACACAAAAATACACAGAAAGCTTTATTGTGGACATGTGAGATAGCAAAAAAAATTTGGAAGGGGGTACATGATGAAATCCAAAGAATTTGTAAGCTGAATTCTGAAATGAAACTGGAGCTTTATTTGTTAAATATGTTAGGGCAACAAAGGGAAATAAGAAGTCATCAGAAAATATTATTATATCTAATAACTGCGGCAAGGTTGACATATGCGCAGCACTGGAAAGAAAAGAAACATATTGATATAGAGGAATGGAAGTTAAAAGTTCTGGATACGATAGAGATGGAAAAGTTAGCATTTTCTTTGAAGAATAAATCTATCCAGAACTTTGAGAAAGAATGGAAAAGACTATTGGATTGGGTAAGGATATAAATGTATGAGAAATCAAAAAAGAAATAATGTAACTGTTCTTCTCTCTGTAAGATGGAAATTATGTTTGTAATGGAATGGAAATAAGCAATTTCAACTGGAAGATTTAAGCATGGAAGTGAGGGGGGATTTATTTTCGAGATAAACTTTCAATAAAAATTGCACACACACAAAAGCAAGCAAGCAAGCAAGCAAGCAAGCAAGCAAGCAAGCAAGCAAGCAAGCAAGCAAGCTTTATTGGTTCAGGAACCCTAAAGAGAAGGACAGCTTCCAAAGAGCACAGTAAGAATTGAGAATGCTCAGTGAATACAGAACATTGACTGGCCATTGAGAGCAGGAGGGAATGGAATGGAATATCCTGAGCACAAGCATTCCACATTGTAGCATATTATTGGAGGTCCTTCTTGTGAAGAATTCTTGATGTTGCTGTGTGCCT
The DNA here is from genome assembly GCA_030412105.1 of Cyclura pinguis. Classification (NCBI taxonomy): domain Eukaryota; kingdom Metazoa; phylum Chordata; class Lepidosauria; order Squamata; family Iguanidae; genus Cyclura; species Cyclura pinguis. The sequence goes on along the minus strand of CM059606.1, from coordinate 11,192,389 downwards.
TCAAGTCACTGCTGACTTATGGTGAGCCTAAGGCAAATCTATCATGGGGTTTTCTGAGGCTGAGTGTGTGTGATGTGCCCAACATCATGCACCGGGTTTCCGTGGCCGAGTGGGGAATCAAACCTTTGTCTCCAGGGTCATAGTCCAACACTCAATGCTGTCTCTGTATGTTACAATTTAGAGTGTAGGCAACATCCCAGAACCAGCACGGTGCAACGGTTTGATAGCTGGATCATGACTTTGGGGAACAATGGTTCAAACACTCACTCAGCCATGGAAATCCACAGGGTGACTTTGGCAAGTCATTATCCCTTTTAGGCCATTTCTGCACTACACTGTTATAGTGCTATTATTCCACTTTCAACATCCTGTAGAATTCTGGGGTTTGTGGTTTACTGAGGCCAAATTGCTCTCTGGCTGAGGATTCTAAAGGGCCGTTCCTAAACTGCAAACCCCAGGATTCCACAGGATGTCGAAAGTGGAATAATAGCACTATAACAGTGTAGTGCAGAAATGACCTCAGTCTCAGAGGAAAGCAATGGCAAACCCTTTCTGAATAAATCTTGCCAAGAAAACTCTTAGGATAGGATCACCCTAAGTTGGAGTGGATTGGAAGGCACATAACAACAACACAGGCAACTTTGACATAAATGGAAGCAATATTCTGTCAACAGGCCAACAGATCTCATTTATTTCCATGACATGGAAAGTGTTTACCTGATCTTTCAAACAGCACAGAAGATATGCAAGGCCAGGCCAGTATTGTTTCAACTAACTGGCAACATTCCTGGCCTGGATGACAACACAAAGCAAGCTGCAAGTAAAGGAATTCTGTGTGCCCATAACATTTAAAAGCAAACATTCAAAATTCTCTCTTCTGTGCAATCAGGGCAGGTCCTGTGCCTTTAACAACAGACTGTCAGGCAGAGATTAAGCAGGTATTTCACCTCCCATGATTTGGTCTTCATATCAGGAAAAGATTCCCTTTTGCTAGGTTTCTGTCTGTACTGAGATAAGAAAAACAGCTGCAGACAGTTCCATGCAAACCTCATTGTTAAGGGTTTTCTTAGTTAAAACATTAGTTTTCCAAGAGCATGGCTGGGGAGATGTAACTGTAATTCTCAGAATCCCACAGTCACCATAGCCAATATTTTTAAGAGCTGTTCCAACATGTATTGAGAATGCATCCCAAAATGAACAAATGAAAACAGCTGTTTTCGAAGAGAACCTAATATCCACAATAGAAGCTGTCCCAGCCAGCTCCAAAAACATTTGAGATGCTCCCACAATCCCAGAGCCACATCAAGAGATTTTGCTGCCTGAGGTAGAGATCCAGATGGTGCCCTATCCCATTCTTTGCAAAAAAAAAAAAAAAGCTGAATGGACTGGCAATTGACTCTTTTTCCCACAGTAGTAATGCCAACAGCCATGTGTAGTTCCCTATAGTAACTTTTTCCACTGGCCTAGCCAGTGGACTCCTTTTTGATCAGATCAAAGCTGAAGCTCCTCCATTTGTCCCTCCATGGACTTGGTAGCCTAGAGGTGGGCAGCTGCAGCATGTGTGAAAATAAGCCAAAAAATCAGAATCAAGTTACCTTTCACTTGCAACCTCCTAGTTTTCAGGGAGGGTACAAAGGGGCCAGTGTGATGTAGTGGTTTGAGCATTGAATTATGACTCTAGATACCAGTGTTTGATTCCCTTCTTGGCCATGGAAACCCACTGGGTGACTTGGGTGAGTCACATACTCTCAGACCCAGAAAACCCTGTGATAGGGTTGCTTTAGGGTCACCATAAGTTGGAAATGAGGCCCACAACAAGATTTTGAGTAGTCAGGAGAATGCTTGGTGGCCCATTGCAGAATATCTCCTACCCCTCTAAGACCTGTAAGAGCAATGGGAAAATTAAGAAGCAACACTGAAGCCCAAACAAGATGTGGCATTCGTCACATGTTGTAGCTTTGTGTGGCTGCTTTATTAAAAACAAATAACCACTATTGGAAATCTGTGTGGAGCTGGACTGTGACTGTTATGGGAGGAGGGTCAAACTCTTTGCCCCTCAGAAGGGAATCCACCAGTGCCTGTTGTTCATGGTGTTTTAACTAGTGAGATTAAAAAAACACACAACCCTATCTAATTCTCCAACTGCTCCTTTGGCCTGCTGCTTCTTAAAAATATACCAAGCACAAGATAAGGAGCCTAACTCTGAAGAACTGATGATCTGTCAGATTAGACAGTAAAGAAAAAAGTGACTGAGCTTTGAAAAAACTGGGTAAGAGAACAATAAGCAAATTTTAGCACTTTATGGAATCAGTGTTAGCACTTTAGCATTTTGTGGGCTCAAGTTTCATTGTGCACAAAATTGTACTCAAGGGCGCGCACATAGTGTGTGTGTGTGTGTGTGTGTGCGCAGAAACGGGAAAAGATGCTCTTTTTTTTGGATGTCAGCTCCCAGAATCCCTCAAGCTGCAGTGGTAGCCTCAAAATGATTGGTCCATTTCCAAGGCAAATTCAAACTGCTGATTATAACCCATAAAGCTCTATATGGCTTAGGTCTAAACTATCAGCAAACCCCTTATCTCCCCCATGTGAACCTGCCAGAATCTTAGAATCCCTGCAGGGAGTGCTTTATCTCTGTTCCACCACCCTCACAGTTTCATCTAGCAAGGCTACGAGAGAGAGACTTCTTGATGGTTGGCTCCTAGGCTATGGAATTCCCTCCCAAGCAAGCCTCAGCTGGTCCCCTCTCTGCTCTCTTTCTGACATCATGTGAAAAATTTATTTACATAGTCCTTCGCCCCTTAACAGTTGAAAGGATGAGCAACATGTGTGCTGCATGTTTTAACATGTAATATACACTGAATGTGTTTTTAATGGTTTTAAAAATTAACCTTTTAATTGGACTGGCTGTTGTTACATATTATTTTAGCTATTCTAATTCACACAGTGAGCTGTTTCTCACCCCATATTGGGAGCAAGGTGGTATCAAAATTAAATACATAAAAGTAATTTTTCCAAAGGTGTGTATTTGTGCAGGGGCAAGCAGCATAAAGGCCCCTCCTGAATCTCAGGATAAGAGACCTCCATCTGACTGCTCTATCAGGAGGCAGAATGAAACAACAGATTTGGGGTGTGTCAGAAAGGCACCATATTGTTAGAGATGTAATTTACCATTGTCAGTTAATTCTTATTTTTCACTGTTGGCAATGAGGAGAGGTATTTGTGAGATTTAGGGGTTATTTGCTATGGTACCGACATGCATTGGGTACCACCTACCTTGACACATTGAAAGAGGGGGGTGCCCTTTGCTGTTTTGCCTCAGGCAGCAAAATGTTTTGGCCTTCCCCTAGCTCACAGTATGGATAAAGGGATTAAAAAGAACAAAGCTGAAAAGAAAACAAGGCTGTGGACCAAACAGCTACACATTATTGCAGTTACCTCCACACCTGACATCCTCCAGATGTTTTGAACTGCAGGTCCCAGCGCCCCCAATCAGCATGGCGAACTAAAAATTACAGGAGATATAGGTTATTTCCACACTATGCTATTATTCCACTTTCCACAACCTATGGAATCCTGGGATTTGCAGTTTAGAGAGGGGGATTTAGAATTCTCAACCAGAGAGCTCTTTGGCCTCAGTAAACTACAAACTCCATGTTGGATGTTGGAAGTGGAATAATAGCACTAGAACAGTGTAGTGCAGAAATGGCCATAGTTAAAACGACTGGAGGGTACTGCATTGGGAAGTCTATGCTATGCTGAAGCACTTCTCTCTGGCAAAACCACCGTGTGCATCTTTCAATATAAATGTTACTAATTTTTTTTAAAATGTGGCAGCTTTATCAGTTGGCAAATCATCCAACTGTTGTCTCTGTTCCAGTCATTTTGCAAGCCTTTCCTGTGCGGTCTAACCCAGTGATCTGAGGCTATCTGATGCAGGAACTAGCAATCCCCCACCCCAGGTGCCAGGGATAGTTCCAAATTTGTGCCCATTGGTTACAATGGTTTCTTTCTTTCCTAGTAATGCTCCAGGGACTGGCATCTGATGGCTTGTAGGAAGCCCATCAGTCAGTCTGTGGACCACCACATTGAGTAGCACTAGTCTGGCCCATCACCTGTTTTGCAGACAACGTAGATATTATTTTGTTTTAAGTTTGTGTTTTGTATATATTGCATGTTTTAACACTGCTTTGAAACTTTCAGATCTGAGCTTTTCATATTCACAAGTCAAATAGGTAACTAATTTTTCATTTGGGAAGAGGACAGAAGAGAATTGTTTAACTCTTTACCTGCCAGTGACTCTTTCTCTGAACCTTCTCCCTCAGCTGCTTTGATCCCCCATAGAATTTGGAAACACTGATCTGGACTCTCAAGAGGGAAGACATGTAGACGGGAGAAGGCAAAGCATTTTTAAGGAACAGCTGTGTGTACAAATGGACACCAAGTTGTGGCTTTTGGACACCCAACGGACACACATGATTTAATCAGTGAACTGTGTGTTCCCCTCTGCCATTTCAGCCCCTTCTGCAATTTACTGCAAACCAAAATTAAAAGCAATCACCAAATAGATATCTTTGCAATCCCAAGTCAGTTGTGGTTTTAAAATAATTTTTTCTAAGCTTTGATAAGAGTTTTAGAGAATTTTCTTCTTTTTAAGGCAAGTATTTTCTGGTGATGAGCAAAATCATAAAAGTTTCTAGGATATTTATGTGTGTAAATGTATTTGCAGATCTGTACTGACTTCCTCTTAAAAAAATAATTTCCAACAGCATCTGAATGTCAGGATTGCATGGAGTGCAGGAGCTTCTATTCATGGACCTGTAACAATTTCTTTTAAAATGTCCCAGGAAGAAATTTCATAGTGTTGACTGGGAAAGTCAGTGTATGAATGGACATTACTGAGTGAATTAACATTAGGTATTGATATGTAGAGATGGGGGCAAAATACCATGGCAAACAACTGATGGATTCACTGAGGCCATTTCCGCACTAGACTGTTGTAGTACTATTATTCCACTTTCAACATCCTAAGGCCCCTCCCTAAACTGCAAACCCAAGGATTCCATAGGATGTTGAAAGCGGAATAATAGCACTATAACAGTCTAGTGCGGAAATGTTCTGAGATTTGTGAAAAGTAGGTAACTAAAGTATCTGATTCCAGCAAAATATGATTTCTTGTGTATACAAACCAGAAAGGTTTCAAACAACATCAGCCAAAGCTTTTCTCAGACTATGGAAGAGACACTAAACACAGATTATGGTACTACTCTACACTACACTGGTATGAAGAACCATTTTTAAAAACCCTCCAGGCTGTACCTGGACTTCATATTTGATTTGTAAAATAAACATGGGAAAATGGCAATATATAATATTTTGCCAATAAGCAGATTTCTACTTTGCGGGTTTCTAAAAATTATTTTTATTTTTGTTTGCTTGTTGTTTCTGTATTTGGAAAATGGGGAGGCTTCGGGCCAAGTCAAAAGAAGTTGTGCTGAGTATATAAAGCAAGCGTGGGCAACTTGGATCCTCCACAGGCCATTTTACACTACAGTTATAGCACTGTTGTTCCACTTTAATTGCCATGGTTCCATCCTACAGCATCCTGGGGTTTGTAGTTCGGTGAGGCACTACTACTCCCCGATGGAGAATTCTAGATTCTCCTTGCTAAACTGCAAATCCTAGGATCCCACAGGATGCAGCCGTGGCAATTAAAGGGGATTCAAAGTGCTATCGCTGTGTAGGGTGAGAGCCCCCGCATGTTATTGGACTGAAATAATTATGGTGACAGATGCTTGGAAATGTAATCTAACCACTTCTGGAAAGTCCCAGGTTGCCCACTCTAGATGCAGGGGCCGAGGTGATGCTTGTCAAAACATCAACTATGAACTCTTGAATGTGTCTCTTTAGCTCCGTCTTATAAGACTGGGCCTATCATTAGGCGTAAAGAGAAGCCGGTTTCAAGCAGCTGGTTTGGCCTGCTTAGCTAATTTACTACTGATGTATTTTTACTGCCCAAGAAGGGGAGGGATGCTTATGAGATCTTCTGTGACAGATGCCAAAATAACATGGCCACTCAGCCTACCCAAGTTTTACAGTCTGAGGTGGAGGGCTTTCCCTCTGTCTCACCATCTTCTCAGGCTCATCTGGTGAATACACGGGAGGGAGCCTTCTTGGTGGTCGCTCCTAGGCTATGAAATTCTCTCCCGAAGGAAGCTCGATGGGCACCCTCTCTGCTCCCTCTTCTCTGGTAGGTGAAGCCCTTCCTTTCAAATGGGCCTTTAGCCTTCGGTTTTCTGGGACAGATGGATGTGCACTGAGCATGGCGTTTTTAAATATGTAATACTAGTGTATATACCCGGCGTTGCCCGGAATTTTATTTTCTTATAGGTAATACTTGTTAGAAAGATTTGAGATCCTGTTCTCTAATTCTCCAAACTGTCTTGTCCAGTACCTGTAACTTTTCCCCATATTTCCCAATCCAGTCTGTATTCAGAGTTATTAACATACAGAGGTTGGGTTCCTGAGATAGTATACTGCCCTCCTCCTTGCTGCTAGGCCTTGTCTCCATAATAACCGGCCTATTCAAGACAGACATAGTTGACCGAGGCCCAAGAGCTCTCTGGCTGAGAATTCTAAAGGTCCCTCCCTAAACTGCAAACCCCAGGATTTCATAGGATCTTCTTGGGCAGCCAGTCACATGAGGTCTTCGCCTGACACAGACAAACGGACAAACTTTGACTTCTATATATTAGACGAGCTTTATGTGTTTCTAATTGCGTTAAATTACTGTTCCAAAAGTCATGTTTTAATTGGATTGACGACTTAATCCATTTTAAAAATTCTGTACTACCTATTGTTTTAGATAATTTGTTGTAGCTTATGTCATAAGCCTCTTTGAATCCCATTTTGAGAGAAAAGCGGGATATAAATACTGCCTTTTTCCAGAGGCTGGTAAGACTCAGCCCATTTCCGCACTACGCTCTTATAGCGCGATTATTCCACTTTCAACATCCTATGGAATCCCGGGGTTTGCAGTTTCGGGAGGGGCCGGCCGGCCCCTCCCGAAACTGCAAACCCCGGGATTCCATAGGATGTTGAAAGTGGAATAATTGTGCTATAAGAATGTAGTGTGGAAATGGCCTCAGTCCTCCCTCTATATTGCAAATGCTATTTCAGTGGCCTCGGAGGGAGAAAAGAACAGCTGGGCGCAGCTCCTTCACACCTTAGCCCAGCAGTTGGTGAAAGGCCCTCCCTCCTCACTTCTACTGTCAGTTCTCTGGCCTCTGGAGGGAAGAAGAACAGCCAGGCACAGCTACATTGTGCCTTGGCCCTAGTGACTGATCGGAGGGCCTCCCTCCGTATTTCATCTGTCATTTCTCTGGCCTCTCAGGGAAAGAAGAGCAGCCAGATCTGCTGGACTCCGGCCATGGCCGCACTACACTGTTACAGTGCTATTATTCCACTTTCAACATCCTGTGGAATCCTGCAGTTTGTAGATTAGAGAGGGGCCTTTAGAATTCGCAGCCAGAGAGCAATTTGGCCCCAGGAAACTGCAAACCCCAGAATTCCACAGGATGTTAAAAGTGGAATAATAGCACTATAACAGTGCAGTGTGGAAGTGGCTTTAAGCTCCTCTTGACTGTAACACCCTTTTCCTTATGTGTCCTGTCTTATTTAGCTTATAAGGCTGAAGGCAGGGAGTGGTCAAATTAAAAATTTGCAAGCCGCCCTGGGAGACTTTTTGGCTTAAGGGCAAGGTAGAAATACTCCAAATAAATAAATAAATAAATAAAGAAAGAAAGAAAGAAAGAAAGAAAGCACATCACACTTAACTTGGAGCTTTGTAGCCGTAGCATTTGCTATCCGAAAACAAACAAGTAAACAAAATCCTAAGCTCGCTTGGTGATTTCTCCTGTTCATGATATCTGCTGTTCTGCCTTCATGATCTTTCCAGTGTACGGCAACCTTAAGGTGAGCTCATTGGGTTTTCTTGGCAAGATTTTCAGAGGCGGCTGAGATGTGCCCAAGGTCACCCAGTGGGTTTTCATAGCCAAGTGAGGATTCAAAACTAGTCCTTCAGAGTCCTAGTCCAATAGTCAAACCACTAGCCCACCCTCGCTCATAGCAGTGATTTCCGTGGAAGGAATTAAAAGGCAATAAATCCCCCTATTGGAGCAAAAGATGGGTCATCTCAGAGCGTTTCCGCACTACACTGTTATAGTGCTATTATTCCGCTTTCAACATCCTGTGGAATTCTGGGGTTTGCAGTTTACTGAGGCCAAAGAGCTCTCTGGAGGAGAATACTAAATGCCCCTCCCTAAACTGCAAACCCCAGGATTCCATAGGCTGTTGAAAGTGGAATAATTGCGCTATAACAGTGTAGTGCAGAAATGGCCTTAGAGGCACCAGAAATGCCATTCTCAAGAGTGCTTTGGTGGGCAAGAGGCAGATCAGGGCTGGAGTAGGGAGGAGAATCAGTTTCTGGGCTACATCTCTCAGAATCTCCTAGCTAGAATGGGAGGTGTAGTCTAAAGAACCTACTTTTCCAAGCTCTTTGAAGAGGATACCATTGCAGATGGCTCTTCTGTTGCCACAACAATGCATTGGCATTTGAGAAGTTTTTCCTGTTCCTGGGTTTAGGGAAGGAGGAGGCCAGGCCGTGGTTGCGTAGCAACCATAACATTTACCCTGTCTTTCAAAACAACTAATATATTTTTTTTAAAAAATATTTTAACTAAAACTATTATCATTAAAAAAGCACAACAAACGTAATGACAGAAACATTACAAACTAACACATAAATGTATAAAGAGAGAGTAACAAGAAAACCATTGACTGAACAAACTAACTACTAACTGGGAAAAAAAAGGGGGAGAACTAAGCAATAAATATATTTGTGTGTGGCCATTTCCGCACTACATTGTTATAGTGCTATTATTCCACTTTCAACATCCTATGGAATCCTGGAGTTTGCAGTTTAGGGAGAGGCCTTTAGAATTCCCAGCCAGAGAGTTTTTTGGCCTCAGTAAACTACAAACCCCAGAATTCCACAGGACGTTGACAGTGGAACAACAACACTATAACAGTATAGTGTGTAAATGGTCTATGTTTCAGTTATACTTCCAGCCTGGAGTTGGGGCCAGTTCCAATAATTTCCAAAAGAGAAGCAATAATTTCAGTATTTTAAGCAACCAATCTTCCTAGCGCGGAGCGAACAGAAGGAGCAGTCGCTTCCATAGGGTTTCTGTTCCCTTTCCAGAGAGGTAGTGTGGGTTGGGCCCAAAAGGATTGCAAAGAGAATAGCGACAAGCCAGTGGTGGACGTACAGCAGGGACAGTGAGCATTTTGCCCATGATTTTTCACCTGAACCTGGAACCAGAGCTAGTACGGAGACTTGTGCAAAGTGTGTTTATCCGAATGCAGCAAAATGGTGAGGAACAGCCGCTCATGGTGGAGAAATAAGCCATTTTAATTTTTCTTTTTCTTTTTTTTTTTGCCAGGATGGGAACGCACAGATTGAGAAAGGGCAGTGCCCAGTTGCTCAAACATGAGCCGGGCCAGCTGACGTGGTGGTGATGGTGGGACGGGACGGGAGGAGGTGGCAATTGTTGCAGCTCCGAGAGAGGCTGGTGGGACAGCCAAACACAGGAAGCCGAGGCAGGAAGTCTGAGGCCGCAAAGCCGGAAGCCTCTGTTGTTAGCTGATAAGGGGCTGCCTAATGAGGGGGCTGAGGATGGAAGCTGCCCTGTTCACTAGGGGGGCTTTAAATAGCTCTCCCACCTTCTGTAGTAAAGGGCAGAGAAGGAAGGGGAGGGAATGTACCGAAGGGGCTGGCAGTGAGGAATGGGGACACCGTTTCCTGTTTGGTTACTGAAATCCTGTGCATTGGGGGTGGACGGGTGGGATATCAGCCAGTTCCAGACCTCCCTGCTCCAGCTATTGTTTCCCTTTTTATCTAGTAAATGTACAAAGACCAAGAGAGAGAGAGAGAGTCCATGGCTAAGACACCAAGTTATTCTATGTTTTCTCTTTTTTTTTTTAAGGGGGAAGGGTCTGAAATAAAAGGGACAGCAGGAATCTTTAAAGGGATCTCTGTAGGTTTGTTTTAAAGAGGAGAGGAATGAGCGTTAATACGCAAAAATGGGGGTCAATGTGGGTAAGTTTGAAAGGCCCCCTGGAACCAAAGGGAACTTTTCAGCAAAAACAAAACTTCTTTTTTCACACCTCCGCAGACAAAGCTCGAGCTGGCAGGCACCGAGCAGGAAAAGGATCGTAGGGTTTTGGTGGCCACTTCAGTGAAAATGTGGACCTCGTAGGGAACTGGTTGTTGTAACAACAATTGCAAAATTCCACATTGGGGATCATTAGGAAAGGAATCAAGCAATTCAAAAGGCCACTATCATAACACCTTTTGATGGGGCAACTGTGACTGTCACTGCCACACCAGAAAGGATATTGTAGAGCAAGAGCAGGGCGATTGCAGCAGATCAAAGCAGGCAATTTTTTACCCTGGGAGCATGCAGGAGCAGCACAGACTGCCAAAAATACCCCCACTCTCCACTGGGTGTGGTCGGTAATCCACTTCTGGTTTTGAAAAACAAAATATTGTAAAATGTGAAATAGGGTGGGTGGAGGACAACCTACTTAAAAAATGACTTGGCCCATTTCTGCACTAGCCTGTTCTAGCGCTATGATTCCACTTTCAACATCCTATGGAATCCTGGGGCTTGCAGCTTCGGGAGGGGCCAGCTGGCCCCTCCCGAAGCTGCAAACTCCAGGATTCCATAGGATGTTGAAAGTGAAATCATAGCGCTAGAACAGGCTAGTGTAGACATGGGCTTGAAAGATGAATTGCTGGTCCTGGAGGTTCCTAGGAAAGGCAATTTATTGCCCCCCCCCACTCTTTTTGGCCATAAGATGACCAGTCTGGAAGGGACACAAAAATAAGAGTCTACTTTGCTCCCCATTTGTTCAGCGTGAAAAGGTCCTGAAAGTGACAGCTAAAATGATGAAGGGATGTAACTCCTCTATGAAAGATTACAGAGTTCAGAGCTATTTGTGTTCTTGTTGGGCTCCTTCAAGTCACTTCCAACTTATGGCAACCCTAAGACGAACCTATCACTGGGTTTTCTGGGGCTGAGGGTGTGTGACATGTCCATGGTTGCTCAGTGGGTTTCCGTTGCCGAGTGGGGAATCAAAGCCTGGTCTCCTGGCGTCCTAGTCCAACACTCAAATCACTACACTATGCTGGGTATCTCAGAACTATTTAGCTTAGTGACAAAATGGAAAGGAAAACATGATGAAAGTGTATAAAATTGAGCCTGATGTGCAGAAAAACGGACAAAGAGATCGCTTTTCCCCCTCCAGTACCAGAAATGGAGGTCATGCAAAGAAGTGGAATGGTGAGATTTAGGACAAAGAATAATGTACTTCTTCACACAGCACATAGTCAGATTATAGAAGTCATTACCACTGGATGCAGTGATGGTTGATCTCACCAACTGAGATTGCTTTAAAGGGGGATTGGACAAATTCATGGAAGGTAAGGCTACTGATGATTTGCTAATCATAATGGGGACCTATGAGAGCAGCAACATAGAAGCACTGGGGGAAAATCACTGTGCAAATTTCAGCTAAACCCTGGGGCCATTTTGCAAACTATTCTATCTTCATTTTGTTGTGTGCCTTCAAGCTGTTTCTGACTTGTAGTGAACCGAAGGTGAGCCTATCACAGGGTTTTCTGGGGCTGAGAGTATGTGATGCACCCAAGATCATCCAGTGGGTTTCCATGGATGAACAGGGAATTGAACTGTGGTCTCCAGGGTCATGGTCCTAACTCAAACCATTTCACCATGCTGCCTCTCCCTCCCTATCATGTGAAACAGGGTTGGGCAATTGTCACATGCCAGATGTTTTTTGGACTGTAGTTCTTAATCCCTCCCCAAGTCACTACGCTGCAGACTAAGGCTGATGGGAGTTATACTCCAACAACACCCGGAAGGCCAGAAGTTGTCCATCTATATAATATTGAATGGGTAATACTCACTTAACATGAATATCAGAATCCTGATCATCTGCCTAAAGGAACATTTGGACTTGGACAACATCCAAGTTTTCCCACAGTGGCCAACAAGATGATTCCTGGAAGCCCTTTGGCAATGAATGAAGGCAAACCTTCCCTTGGCTTCTACCCCAGCAGTGGGCATTTAGTGATATGCTGCCCTTCAACATGGAAGATCTACTTAGCTACTCTATCAGCTACTTGTTGATACATCTAGCTTTTATGGATTTTCCTAATAATTCCCATCTAAAGTCTTGCAGTGAGTGACCATCTTGTGGCACTGAATTCTGCATAGTCTGAGTGAGTGTGTATGTGTAGGACTCTTCTGTCTGCTCTGCCTTAGAGGGGAGTTATGAGTAGTGTTGCCAGAGTGAAAACTAGACAGCAACACCTGTTGAAATTCCCTCTTCTATGTGACCCTAAAAATACAGGAACTCCCTCCAGTTTTCAATCTGGCAACCCTGGTTCCAAGGGCAGAGGTGGGATCCTCAAATATTTTCAGTTTCAGCACCTGTCAGTCCCACTTGATTTAGCTAATGCAAGGGATTAATAGAGTTGTAAACCAAAGCATTTGAAGGGCAAAGAGTTCCCCAGATCTCTCTTATGCTTAATGAAGTTACATGCCTTTAACACTTAGATGCCATGCAGAAACCTAACAGGAAAAGTTGTGTGGGGAATCAGCAATGGCTTCATTGGTCAAATGACAAATCTATTGTTTAAAAGTCTTAGAAGTCTTTCCAAAAATGAAAAATTCCTCAGTTATCCTAGATTCATTCATCAGTATGGGGGCAGGCAATCCCATAAGTCTCCACATGTTGCTGTACTTCAACTCCCATCATCCCCATTCCCAGGGATCTTGGGAGGCATTGTCCAACCACAGCTTGAGAGTCATAAACTCTCCACCTTCCATGGTTAGGTTTTTGTAGGCCCTAGGCACCCTTGGATTCAGTTCCCTGCCTCATCTTGACATATCACTAGGGATGTCTTCATAGGTCCTAAAATTTTCAAAGGCCTAGGCATTGTGCCCAAAGCGCCTAATGGATAAGGTGGTCCTACGGTTGAGGTGATGAAACATAAACATGACCCAACTTTGCCTCTCCCTACCCCTACCTGAAGGGGGAAAACCTTTACTGAAACATAGAAGTCCACTCTTTTTCTGTCAGTCCTGCTCTACATGCCTTGCTGATGTTCAGATGTTGTCGGTGATCTGTGCCTTCAAGTTGACTGTCACTTGTGGTGCCTGAAATTTGCACAGTGATTTTACAGTTGAGAGCTATAAATTTGTCTGATTTCTATTGGCTCATTAACTTATGCATCAACGGCAGCTTCAAGAGTAACAGTAGCTTAAATATTAGGCCTTTGAACAATGCTTCTTTCTTTGTCTTGCATTTGCACCTTCCCTGTAGGGCAAAATGCTATTGAGGGCACAGGATCGAAACCTGAAAAAATATTGGCAGCTTGACTCACAGCTCATGTTCTTTACCACAACCCTACTATGTATGATAGCTTTATCTTTGCACCTCAACCGGCGGAAAGAAAATTTCTGCTACAGCTGGTGTATTATTTCTCCACCTTATCAGTTTGAAACAAATTCACCAGATTCAATTACCACTAGAGCTAAAATTGTCAATCTTCTTTTCTGGGCTTCTGTGTCTTCAGAGTTAGGACAGTATTCATCATCCTGGAATTCTCCAGACCTGTTGGACTACAACTCCTATCCTGAGCGGGAATGAGAAGAGTTATAGCTCGACAGATCTGGATGGCAGCACGCTGTGAAAGGTTGCATTAGAAGGGGATTGAACTTAGCTATTTCTTTACCGTAATACCTTCCCCTGGTTACTTCTGCATAGTAAACTGCTATTGAAAAGCTGACAATCACTAAAGATCTAGACTGAAAAATTGGAAACTGTTTATGGACTCTTTGAGCAATAAGAAATCTAATGCTGCAACAATTTACGGCTAGGGTCACAAGTGATTCTAGTAGCATTACTTAGTTGGATCAGGAATGGTAGAATAACATATTTTTTTCTTTTTAAAAATCTTCTTTTCCCCTTTCATTACACAGTTTGGTTTGGGGGTGGGGTCAGAGCCCCTTTGTGTTTTAACAAAATACTGTTTAGAGTTTTAGTTAGTCAATGTATTAGTTTAGTGTGTTAGCACTGCGTTTTAGTTTTTAGTTTCATTTCTTTTCTTTCTTTCTTCCATGTATGTTTCTTTGACTGTGGCTATGATTCTAACTATGAATTTGTTTGTTTTAAAACCAATATGTTTTAAAATAAATGTTCAGGAGCAGAGCATAGGGTCATTTTTCTGGTAAGCAGGCAATCTTATTGAGAATGCTAAAAAAAGAAGAAGAAACCCTATCTTTTTAAAAAAACCCACCAAACTATTTCTGTCCTCACTAATGGACAGACTCTCACTTGGAACATCTTATCAAATGCTGACATTAAATTTACCACAGAGAGGGAATGAGACAGCATTGTGTTTTCAGTAAAAGAGTTGATATGAACATGTACATTAACTGTGTATTTCAGATGATGGCCATTCCAGAGATTTTCATACCACACAAGTGAACACCAGTGTCAGGCCAGGATTTTCAGAGGTGGGGGAGAGGAAAGCCTTCAGATCAAGGCACCAGATCAATAGCCTCTTTAACTGGGAAGAGGTGGAATATATATGAACTGAAAAGTCATTCAAACGGTTGCACCAAAACAAGAATGGTCAAGAAGGCCAAAGGGAGACTGGACAGTGGTTTTGGTTACAATTCAGGCCCCCAAGACGCCTTCCAGGCCTAGGTTAATGGCTGCTTTTGCTTGCCTTCTGCTGAAACCGACATCTAATCCAGTGAAAACAGTTTTGTGGTCCCTTTTTTTTTTTGAACACTAGATCACACCAAAGGTAATCTCCATCCCTGTCTAAACAAAGAATTCCTCCCCTGCTCTCTGGAGACAATAATGCAAAATCCCAAAACGATTATACATAGTTACAAAGAACTCCCACGCCACACCATGGCATTTATTTGAGATGCTGAACAATTCAGCCAGAACAATTGGTCTCAATCAATCGAAAAGGATTTTAGAAAATAAATAAATACCAAAGCTAAAGCTCCATCCATTTCTCTGAGAATGCACACACCCTGGTGAACAAAACAAGCCTTAATTCCACAGAAGCTTGAATCAAACTGAATGTTTAGCAGAATAATCCATAAAACCCGGGGCACCTGATTTTGCCTCCGGAACTAGTTGGCAAGCCTGACCAGAAACATATGGCGAATAAGACTTTTTTTTTAAAATGGTTAAAATAGTAATGACAGAAAGGTAGAGGCAAAAAAATGGACAAGAAGGGCAAAAGATAAAGAAACAGTCATGTCTGAATTCCAAAAGAGAAAATGAACTGACCTCTTATGTTGGGAGATATCTCCAGCTTGAGGGAGGTCTGAATTGTCCCCATTCCTTTTCTGACCAGCTTTGGAGTTCTAGGGCTTGGCAAGCCCATAAGGAACATTTGTCCCCCTGTATTTACCCTAACAATCTGAAGGAGAGAGTTCCACGTACACCAGCATGATGAGAACCCCAATTCCCCCTTTGTCTGCTGTCCTTCGATCGGTCAGACTCTTCAGTGGAAGGGGCTCTCCACTCTCAGATCTGAAGGCGTCTCTTGTGGTGGTTTGGTTTGGGTTTTTTAAGCTCAGAGACATCAACCGCCACGAAAGGGAAGGAAGAGGAAATTTTTTTGTACCAGAAGGAAAGAGCGGAGGGGGGCCCTGTTTCTGGAGCTGGGTGTGTATGAGAGAGGAACTGAACCGGAGACCAGCTCAGTGCAAGCCTGAGAGAGAGACGGAGTGAGGGAATCCATCGGTCAGACAAAGCTGGAGGAACATCTCTAGAACTTACCTTGATGGTGCAATCCATGGCACGCCTCTACCTGTTGCTTCCCGCCTAGACCTCCATTGGTACTCAGCTGAATTGCAGGGGCAGGGGCAGTTCATGCACGGGGGGCCGGATGAACAGGGCTTGTGTGTGTGTATGTGTGTGTCTAATTTTGGGAAGTGAAGTCACACAAACCGCCGGGGCTGGTTTCCTATTGGTGTGACCAAGCTTGCAGGCACTGAAACTTTTTTTTTAAAATAGCATTGCTGGTTTGCAAGCATTTTGCCCTCTCTCTGCTTTTCAAACTGCAAAGAATGCTAAAAAGTCAGGAACCATTTAGAGGAAAGAAAAAGAGAGACATGGTAAAGGTTTTTTTTTTTAAGGGGTCCAGGGGATATAGAGTCAAATAGGTAAAACAGGATTTTATTATTCTTATTCTTATTCTTATTTTTATTATTCTTGAAAAGCCTTTAGTGTTTTTAAAGATTGTTTTATTGATTTGTTTTACAAGGAGAAGCAAGAAGGACATTCCTGATCAACATCCTACTCCAAAAGAGCAGGGGAACCCTATGTTTTGAACTTTGAAAACAGAGCTTATGCCCAGCTTAAAGTTGACTGATTGGAGCAGAAAGGCAGTTTGCACGTTGAGGCTCACTCTGGATTTGCCACAAATGACATGTTAAGCACATCAGAGCTTGAAAAAGTTAATTCTATCGAGTTCTGGATGCAATATATGCTCCTTCAGGTACGAGCTGGTTCAAAGTAAACAACTCCACAGGTGACTCTAGATCAGTATTACTCAAAGTGGTGGTCTCACAACCATTGCTGGTCCCCAAGCCACTGGCTGATGTTCCCTGGTAAGTTTCCAGGAAAGAAAGAAAAATAACTGACAGCCCCCTACATGAGGTAGCTGAAGAAGTACTGTTCTTGATAACACAAAGTGAGCTGTAACACGTATGTATGTATTCCCTGCTCGGCCATGGAAATCCACTGGCTGACCTTAGGTGTATCACATACTCTCAGCACCTGAAAACCCCATGATAGGTTTGCCTTAGGGTTGCCATAAGTCAAAGAGCATCTCCCATTGTATTAGTTTGTTTGGATCTCAAGGTAGATTTGGCTATTTCCGCACGAGATTGTTATAGCACTATTATTTCACTTTCGACATCCTATGGAATCCTGGGGTTTGCAGTTTCGGGAGGGGCCAGCTGGCCCCTCCCGAAACTGCAAACCCCAGGATTCCGTAGGACATTGAACGTGAAATAATAGCACTATAACAGTCTCGTGCGGAAATCGCCCTTGTGATGTTACTCTGAGACACAGTGTTTTGTTATGCCACATACCTTTCCACAGTCCCAGTTTCACAAAGACAGTCCTGATTAATCCTCCGTCATCCCACTTTTTTTCCCCAGCTGCTTTTAATATGTCCTACTTCCTCTCTCCTTTGCCCAGTTTGCCCCTTTGCCCTCAGCTTACTTCAATTGCTGCAAACTGAGGTCAAAGTGGGAAAGAAGTCTGTACTCTATTAACTCAGCGGGAAGAAGAGGAAAGCTGGGGGCAGAATCTTGCCCTTCCCAAGAGATTCGGGCAAAAGCAAACTGCTACAACCTCTCCTAGCTTGTCTGTTCTTTAACAACTTTTGCCAACTTGATCACACTCAGAAGTTGCTTGACCACGTGTGTCCCGATTTTCACCTGTGAAATTTTGGAAGGTATGATTCCATGGTGGGGAATGTTAAGCTGTTCAGATATGTTGGATTACAGCTCCCACACTCCCCTAACATTGTGCGTGATGGCTGGAGCTTCTGGGAGTTCAAGTCTAGAGGACCAAAGCTTCCCCAACAGTGTGTTATAAAAACTCTATCTTCCTAAGCTCGACAAGAGGCATACCAATGGGCAATTTGGCTACTCTTGTCTGGAAATACAATGGCATAGACCATCCTAGTTTAGTATTCAATGATACATCTTTACACTTGAGGATCTTGTCTAGTTCCTTCATAGCTGCCCCTTTAAACCCTAGTCTTCTTCTGCAGTCTCCTAATGAGTGAGCTCAAATAAGGAAGATCTTGAACTATTTCAATATCTACATTGTCTACTTTAAAGTTATGTAAAGTATCTGTTATTATTTTTGTTTTCTTAATGTTCAGCTGGAAACCTGCCTTTGTACTTGCTTCCTTGAATTTCTTCAGGAGTCATTCCAAGTCTTTGCTATGTCCTTCTAGCAGTATGGTGTCATCTGCATATCTTAAACAGAGGATGTTCCTTCCTCCAGGTTTTCATGTCTCCTTCCTCCAGGTCTAATTCTGCTTTGGGCATGATATGTTCAGTGTACAGGTTAAAATAGATAGAGTGATAAAATGCAGCCTCGCCTGACCCTTTTGCCAACTGGAAACTATTCTATTTCTCTGTGTTTGGGCCTGATGGTAGCCTCTGGTCCTGGGTATGGTTACGCACGAGGACAATCAAATGTTGCGGCATATCCATTTCTTTAAGAACAATCCACAGTTTTTCATGATCTACACAACCAAAGACTTTGCTACAGGCCATAAAGCACAGGCTTTTCTTTTGAAATTCTTTTGAACCCCATTATCCAACATATGATTGGAATATGGTCCCTAGTGCCTCTTCCTTTCTTGAAACCAGCTTTCTCTGATTCATGCTTCTCACATTCCATGTTCCTATCATATGTGTTGTGCAGCTTCTGAGCACATCAACAGGTGAACATCCGTTCCGCTTGAGTCCAGCTGCATCATTAGCCACTGTGCTACTTGTACGCGTCCTCTGTTGTACCCCAGTAGCTCATCAAGTGCCTTTTGACCTGGGAGTCTTCTGGCATTACTTCTTGTTTCATTCAGCTTTGGTGTATCATAGGGTTTTTATGGTAAAAGGCATTCAAAAGGGGTTTACTATGTCTCCTTCTGCACAGTACTAACAAGTGTTAGCTATGGTGCCACTGCCTTGTCTCTGAGAGAGTCTCTTCCACTATTGTTGCTGTCCAGTTATTTGGCACATTTAGTCCAGCTCTTCAACTGTCTGACATGGGAGACCCTTCCAGCAGTACTGTTTCCATCAGCATAGCCTTTTGCATGCAATCCCACCACCACGGAAAGGTATTGCCATGGTGAGCCCAACCTGACTCATGTAAATCAATGGGATTTACATCAGTGTTGACTTACTGGGTCGTGATTATAGTCCTCCCTCCATACTTGGGGGTCTTACCTTTGTGAATTTGATTATTCATAAGGCATGTGCATGCCTCCCCTCCATTCTTTTCCTCTCATTCCCTTGCCTTTTGCCCAACCACATGTGCTTTCCTCCTGTGTCCAGCAAAAGGCAAGGGAAAGGGAGGGGTGAGAACCATGTGTAGAGAAGGAAGGTGTGTATGTGCTCCTGCCTCACTCCCTCGCCCTTTGCCCGGTGCGGAGAATGCACACTGAAGCAAAAGACAAGGGAATGGGAAGGAGGAGCAGCGTGCATGGAGAAGGAAGGGGCATGCATGCTTCCCCCCACTATTCCCTTGTCTTTTTCCCCGTGCAGAGAATGTGCACTGAGGGAAAAGAGAAGGAAATGGGAGAAGGAGGACCACATATGGAGAAGGAAAGTGTGCACATGCCTTTCTCTTTCTACTCCCTTGCCTTTTGCCCTGGTGCAGAGAAGACAAGTCTGTAAGAGCAAAAGGCAAGGGAATGGGAGGGGGGAGCCCCAGAAGGGAATGGGAAGGGCAGCATGGGGGAGTCATCCATGGTTTTTCCATTTTTGCAAGAGTTCTGTGCCCCAAACCTTCACAAAGGTGGAGGGACCACTGTAGATTATTGTTGATGGGACTATCAGTTGGATTTAGTAAAAAGCAAAGTTTTCTTTTCCAGTCTTTCTCTGGACATTTTCACAAGAAGTTGTGTGTACATCATATTATTACTTCATGATGACTTGCAGATGAATATGTGAGCAACCTTCCTTAAAAAGCAGAGCTATGAAGTGATTCTGAAAGAAACATTCACCTCCAATGTTTGACTTATAACAACTTAACGATATGTGCAGATCAAGAGCAGTGACTGTGCTTGCATGAACCCATCTTGAAAATACTTATGTGGGTTTCTTTTCGAAAACACTCAAACCCCACCACCACCACTACTTATTGTGGCTGTGTGAAATGTTGTAACTCAAGCAATAGTCTTTGGAAAGCGAGCCGTATTAATTGGAATTATCTCATAGAATATCCTTTTCCCATACTCTCCAACGTTTCACAGTTAAACATTTCACGGGGACATGTGTGTGGCCAAGCAGGGAAAAGTTAACGATGAAGAAGAACACATAAGCTAAGAGAAGCTGGGAAGGGCAAGATTCCATCATCCTTCCCTCTCCCCACTGCTGAGTTAACTTTGAACCCAGTTTGCAAAAACTGAAGTAAGCTGAGGATCAGCAGGAAAGTGGGAGAAGGAAAAAGAAACAGGTACCTTTTAAAAGCAGCTGAAAAGTGGGATAATAGAGGATTAACTGGGACTGTCCCTGCCAAATTGGGACAGCTGGGGGGTATGGAATCCTGTAAATAGGTTTGAAGCAAAGACATTAGCTGTTTGATGACTGCTGTATCCAGCATAGACACAATACAGAATGTAGCCTTAGACTTCCCCTTTGAGTGATGTGGCATCAGCCAATCAATTAGTCTGTTCTTTGCAGCCCACTGTATTGTTCTTGCAGAGCTGAATGGCTTTGCAATGAAAACATTTTTAAAAAGTGGAAGTGGGTATAAAAGAACTCCAAACATGACAGTTGAAAACAGTGCAACAATTACACTTGAAGTATGCTGAAGGCACGGAATCCAGACAGTCAGAATATATAGCCACCACAGTGATGGGCTATACTATTGCTCTGACATAAAGATTGCACAACTGACGTGTTTTGACTACAGATCCCAGAATCCCTCAACCAGCACATTCAGTGTATAATTTTAAGAGCTGTGGGTTCACAATTTTTCTGACCTCTGCTCCAATTTGAATTTAGAATGCATGGAATGCATTACCAGTTACATGGAAAATGTAGCTTGAGTGGCAATTTGCATTCCGGAAAACCTTAGCTTCCTTTACAGACCTTTTCATGGATGCGATGGCCCCTTGGAGGTTGTTGAAGCTCTCATATCACTCCAGAACCAGCCCAAGACATTTTTGCTGTCGGAGGCAAAGAAGCAAATGACATCTCCTACTCACTGATGTCAAGATGCATAGTACTCAAAATCATCCTTATTCTTTTGGATCTTGAGGTGGAAAATTGCACATGCGCCTCTCTCCATCCCTGGCAGTGAAATGATAAAAGTATGTTACTGATGAATTGCTGTCCTTTCATGACATCTGCTCTCCATGTGTTGCCTGAGGAGACCTCCTCACTCTCCTCATGGCAGGGCTGGCCCTGAAACTATGTCACTTTTATTTTAGCTTTTGAGGAACAGAAGGGTTGAGCAGAGAATGCACAAATTTGTATCGCTTTGGATTTAATCTGTAGATGAACTGCAAAATTTAAATGTATTTTGTGGGGCTTTGTGTCATTGTTGTGTCTGGAGCTTGGAAAATTTCCTTGAATGGACCACAGTTCCCACAGCTGTGGCCAGACTGGTTAGGAAACTTTGGGAACGCCAAGCCCTCTATTGTGTGTCCTAGTTATTACTGCAGAAGGAATGGGGAATGGGCACACTACTTCTGTAGAGGAGAGCCCACTGTTTAGAGTAGTTGGTCACAAAATGTGCAGCTGGAAAAAGAACTATGTAGTGTGACAGCTGATAATGTGCAGCTGGAAAATGGGAGGAAAATCAAACCCATAAGCTGTTGATTTAGCATTTGAACGACCGTGATTATTGGGCAATCTGGGTGAAAGAAGAGAAGCCCAGTTTGGGGGAGGGACTATTGATTTTGACAGTATGAATTTTATGAGGGAATAACTGGTGTAAGTTTCACTGAGTTAATTGGTGCAAGAGGCACTGAATTAGTGCATTTCTTAATTAACAAAGGAAAGATTCATAACGGAGGTTTTGCTGTATAGTACCTAAGAGCTACTGCTTTCTAGACAGAAACTGCTAAAACTGCTAACTATAGGGTATATTACAGCCAGTGTGGTATAATGGTTTGACTACAGAGACTCAGGTTCAATTCCCTGCTTGGCCATGGAAACCCAATGGGTGACCTTGGATGTGTCACACACTCTCGGCCCCAGAAGACCCTGTGATAGGCTTGCCTTAGAGTGTCATACTTTGGAAATGGCTTTAGGGCACACAGGAACGACAATGTGTAAGAAGAACAGCATGCTTTGTGCTTGTCTCTTACTTATTGTAGAGTGATTACATTTGTGCAATTTCTGTGCTTGTATTTTTATATATTAAAAAAACCCAAACAGCCTAACCCTTTAATGCCTGTACTGATGCTTGAAGGAAGGCCTTTTTCTGTGAAGCCCAAAAAGCAAGGGAACATTGCTTGGCTTGAAAAGAAAAAAAGGGGGGATATATAGCCACCTTGCCCTTCAGAGTCCTTCTCTTTCTCTCTCTTTTTCTTTTCACTCAGAGCTCTGTTGCACCTGGTTTATGCTTTGCGGGGAGGCGTGGGGCCCTGTGGTTTCCGGTCCATGTTGTGCACTCTTTGCCTCAATGCTGGGGCCGTTGCACAATTTCACACTGTACTTTAGGGCTGATGCACACGCCGCACCCTCCCCTGTCCCTTACAGGAGAAAGGGTCCAGGAATGGAGATGAAGGAGAGGTTATAGGGTTCTCTCTCCTCCCTCCCTTTTCTTACTGGGGCTGCCCCAGAGCTTCTGCTCTTCTTGTTCAAAAGGGGATGGGGACATTTTGGACTAAAATTCCCTGAATCTCCCAGCCAGGTGGTTCAGTTTGGGAGCTGGAATCCAAAACAAGAAACTTTGACCAGCTCTCTGCTCATGCACAATAACATTCAGAGAAACGTGCTCAGGAGGAAGAGGAGAGTTGGGAAGGGGGTATCTCCAGATTTTGGGATTTGATTTTAGGATTGGATGAAGGATTTGGAGTGGGGGCATCCAGGCTGCTGTCTAGGATGATTTGCAGTATTAGGTTCAAGTTGCAATGGGATTGCTGGGCGGGACATTTTTCTCTCTTACCCAAGCCATTACACAATCTGGGGGTTTGTGGTTTAGGGCTGTTTAAGTCCAAGGGGGTTGGGTCTTTCTCTGTGGATTGTGAAAGAGACGAAACTATGGTTGCTCTCTCAGTTCCACAGAAAACAGACAGGCCGGAGACAATTGACATGGGTCTATGAGGACACGTGGTTAGGATCAACATAGCTGTCTTGGGATCCACAAGACAACAAAACACTATCCTCCAGTACTTTGCAGATGGCCACAGACAGGCAGCCAAACAACATCAGACTCAAGACAAGATGGCAAAGGTTATTAAAGAAGAACAATACACAAGCTAGGAGAGGCTACAGCAGTTTGCTTTTGCCTGATCCTACTGGGAAGGGCAAGATTCTGTGCTCTCCTCTCCTCCCCACTGAGTTAATTGAGTGAAAACTGCTTTGCACTTTGAACTTTGATTTGCAGCAACTGAAAAAATGCTGAGGACAAAGTGGGGAAACGGGAGGAGGGGAGAGAAACTAGGACACTTTAAAGGCAACTGAAAAAATGGGATGATAGAGGGTTAATCAGGACTGTCCCTGCCAAATTGGGACAGTTGGGGGGTATACAAAACATCCAAAATTATATCACTGTTTTGCTACTTTTGTTTTCTTTATTATTATTACCATTCCTTTGTTAACAAGGAGATAAGGTATTAATGGCCCAAAGGAAGTGGGGTGAGGCTTTCTCAGTGGGAATTTAGGAGATAGAAGATACGATGACATCTTTCTTGGGTGTTAACCACCAAAGCTTTGAGAGGATGTCGTCTGTTCCCCTTCCCCCCTTCAAGCTGAGAAAAGTTACTTTGGGGCTGCAGTTTTTATAACACCAGCCAGCACGGTCATGGCCTTGCTGGCTGGGGGGTTCCAGAAACTGCAGTTCCCTGGTGTAGCAATTTGAGCATTGGACTACAACTCTGGAGACCAGGGTTTGCACCTCCACTCAGGAAACCCATTGGGTGACTCTGGGCAAGTCACACTCTCTCAGCCTCAGAGGAAGGCAGAGGCAAACCCCTTGAACAAATCTCGCCAAGAAAACCCCTTGACAGATTTGCAATTGGAAATTACTTGGAAGTGTACAACAATAACTTTTCTCAGCTCCTCCTTCATCACTGAGGGCAGGAGTGATTCAGCCCTCCAGGAACTGTTGGACTGCAACTCTCAACAGCTCTGGCCAGCACAGCAAGTAATGAGGAATGCTGGGAACTGGGATGCTGAGGCATGCTGGAAGATGCAGTCCAACAACATGTGGAACATTGGAACTTGCAGTCTACCATCACCTAATTGTTGTTAATTACTGTTAAGTTGACTTATGGTGACCCTAAGAATGCTCGAAGTCACTCTGTCCTCAACCACCCTATTTAGGTCTTACAGATTCAGGGCCGTGTCTTCCTGGAGTGAATTTATCCACCTGTAATGCAGTCTTCCTCTTTTCCTATTGCCTTCTATCTTACTACGTATTATTACTTATTTCTAGTGAGTCAGGTCTTCTCATGATATGGTCAAAGCACGACAGCCTCAGTTTAGTTGTCTTGGCTTCTAGGGAGAGTTCAGGCTTGATTTGCTCCAGGACCCAGTCATTGGTCTTTTTTAGCAGTCTGCAGTATCCATAGAACTCTAGAGAATGCACTAAACAAAGTGCATTTTTTTCCATTGACAGGTAGTTTATTGGCAGACTGCATTCTAGTAATGGTCAAGGCCACCCCATTAACCCTCTTTTTGGGGGGCCTCTGCCCTCTCTTTTACCCTCTCTCATGCTCTGCTCTGGATCTATGTCTCCCTCCCAATATGACATCGTTCTCCACCATCCTATCCTGCAAATGACTGAATCATTAGCTTTAGTGAAACTGGATTTTTTTAAAAAAAGTTTTGTTTTTCCTTTCTTCTGTTTTCCAACATTAAGGAACCTGTCGATTTTGCCCAAAGATGGAGATGGTTCTGAGCAACAGGTGGGCTTTACATTTTCAAGAGTGACGGGGTGGGGTGGGGTTCAATTCTTCCCCGCAAACCTTAGAAGGGTCCCAGGTACACCCTGAATCCACCTCAGTACTTGGGTGAAGTTAGTAGGAATATTTGCAGCCTCCTCCCATTTCCCATCAAGATTCTAGATCTTGTACTATGGCTTTGAATGTCAGCCACTTCCTTACCACCTTTAAAACTGTTTGCTTTGTTTGGCATCTTGCCTGATGAAGAGTTCTGGAAAACCTGAAAGCTGGTGACCTTTTTAAAAGGCATGGATTTGGAACTTTCTCTTTTCCTCTTTTAACGTGGTGTATGTGGGGTGGGGAGAATTATTTGGATTTTCTTTGCAAAACATCCTGGGCAAAGGTTGGAGGGAAGAAAAGTTTCAGGCACAGAGCATCTTTGGTCGGGGTGGGATTGGGGGATGGGCTCATTAGTTTCTCCATTTCTGCCTGCTTTGCCCAGGACAGGCCTCAAAGAACGAGGAAGCTGTGGTGTCTCATTTCAAGATTTATTAGGGTTAGGGGTGGCTCGTCTGCTTCGGAGATTTTGCTCGCTCTGTTGTGTGTGTTCCCTAGAGATAAAACACTCCAGCCTCGTTTCCTCTCACGACCCTCCTTCCAACTCTGAAATCCAGCCACCTGGACTCCACTCTAGGACGTCACAGAGTCGTGACACAGACCCAGATATAAGGAAAACACACACACACACACACACACACACACACACACAAACAAGGTTGTTATGACATGGAAACTCCCACCTCCCCAAAAACTGAGAAAGTGGTCACGAACCCTGCTCGTCCAACCAGCCAATGGGAGCGCAGGGGAAAGGGGGAATATGAATAGAAAGAGAAAGGGGCAGCAAGAGCAGTCGCAGCTAAATCCCCTGGCAATGGGAGAGTGTCCAGCAACACTGTCACAAGGGAAAGAGCAAGATCTCACCAGCCACAGATAAGCGTTGATGCATCTTCTCCATCTCCCCGGTTTCGCAGCTTACAGGATAGAAAGGATAGAAAGTGTGCAGCGGGATCCCTGGAACTTTTCCATCCCAAAAGCATTCTCTCAGAAGTTTTGGCACTGCAAAAAGGTGAGTAAAACAGATGAGCCTGAGGGGGATGCACAGAACGGGAATGACGTTGAGTCGGATGCAGAGGATGTGTTTTAGCACTGAGCTGTAGCCTCTTGCTTACAGATGAATGCAGAATTGGAAACGTTCCTTTTCGAGATTAAAACTTCCACAATCCTCTATGCTGGCTGGAGGATTATGGGAATTTCCATCCAAAAGGTTTTCAAACTCTTAGTCCACGTCTAAGCAAGAAGCCATAGTTTGTTGCTAAAACATATCCATTTTCACGTACTAGATTCCATACATTTTTATATAGGATATCTGCAAGGAGGAGAGCCAGCATGGTATAGTGATTTGAATGTTGGACTCGGACACTGGGAGACCAGGGTTCAAATCTGCTTTTGGCCATGGAAACCATCTGGGTGACCTTGGGTAAGTCACACTGTCTCAGCCACAGAGGAAGGCAAAGGCAACCCCCTGAACTCATTCTGCCAAGAAAACTCTGTGATAGGTTTGCCTTAGGTTTGCCATGAGTCTGAAATGAAGGCACCCAGCAACTAGAACAACTTGCAGCAAGAAGATATAATCGTACAGTTTTATAGCTGGACATGTGCCTTAGGGATCATCAAGACCAACCCTCTGCTCAGTGCAAAGATCTTGCAATGCAGAATCATTCAACAGAGACCTCAGGACCTTGGAAAACTCTACCTCTCTCCTAGATCCTGGAGAGCCACTGTCATTTAGACCAGAGGTGAGCAATTGTGTTAGGGCCAGGGGCCATAATTTTCCTGCCCCTGGGACGATGCACAAAATAACAAAAATGCTGGAAAACAAAAACAACAAAAAAATTGAAGTAGCTAGAAGTTCACTTCTGGTTTTGAAAACCTGGCGTTTTTGATGTTAGAAAGTACAGAGGCCTTCTGTAAGCTATTTGAGGTCAACTGCAACTTCTAGGGGCTTTCAAGAAAGAGATTTAATTGTTTTTGACAGAAAAGGGGCAGTCTACAGAGGTTGAGAGCTACAAAAACAGGCTAGGGAGGCTAAATGTGGCCATAGAGTGCACTATGCCCATGTCTGACATAGTCCTATTACATGATCTGACTCATCATCTTGCAGTGGTAGCTTTCATAGTGAGTCCTGTGACCCAGAAACCTCAGCTGTCTTAGCCAATGGTAAGAGATTATGGGAACTGTAGTCCAAAACACTGCAATTGGCCTGAAGGTCCCATATATGGTGCCTTATACTGGGAGAAAGGTAGGCTATGAATTAAGTAGTATAAATAGTACTGTCAAAATTGGGACTTGGGTTTGATTGTGGGATGCTTGCTTTTTGCAACCTTTGATTCTGTCTGTCTTCCTTTAAATGGCTTTAACACTTTTATCCTTTAAAAAATATTCAAGATCTGCACTTTTGATGCTTTTTCTAAACTTATGCATCTAATTTTTAGATCACAAAACACAGACAAGTAGCACAGGTTATCAAGTTCTCCAAGGACAGGCAAACTGCAGCACAGTATTTGATGTCAAGTTGACTTTGACTTACAGTAACCCTACTCAACGAAGGTTAGAATTTAAAAAAGAACAATACTGCTAAAAACATATAAAAAGTAAACATAAAGATGGCATTAAATTATTCACAGTATTAAAACAACTCAAACCTACACTTAAAAAGATAAAATGAATTTTAAAATATTTTTTAATAAAATACAATGTGATAAAAAGCTATCTTAAAAAATGAATGAGAGACCTCAAAAATCCTGGTCATCATCTGCTCTGCTCAGATCTTGAATGAATCAACCCACTTGTAGTGTGGTCTTCCTCTTTTCCTACTGACTTCCACTTAACTGAGCATTATCGTCTTCTCCAATCAGCCACGTCATCTCATTTTACAGCCTCAGTTCAGTCATCTTGGCTTCTAGTGAGAATTCAGGACTGATTTGCTGAATCTCTAGATGTTGCCAGACTGCAGTTCCCTGCATTCCTCACCATTTGTTATACTGACTGGGACTGATGGGAGTTACAGTCCTTGAATATCCAGACAACTGTAATTTGTCCACCCTGTTATAGCCTCATAGGCTCTCTCATGGAAAAGACAAACCAAACCGGCATCACAGTGAACCAGATTACCCTCAAATGTTTTCTTCTTCTATGGTTTGTTGCTTAAGAGAGAGGGAATATAGTCTAGAAAGGAGGGTGGTATTCTCAAATGCATATTTTTGGACCTTTGCTGATACACAAAAATCAGTTGCCTGAGCCCCTCTGCCCAGTGGTGGGGCCGGACCTGATGTGCATAATAGGCATTATCATTAGAGTGCTAAAAAGCTTGCCTTAATGGTGATGCCAATATTTTGTGAACCCCTATATATGCCTGCACATGCACATACCTGGAGGAATTCAGATGGGCAAACAGGAAATATTCAGAACTTGGAAAAAAAAAACATTTTGGAGTCAGAATTTCCAGAATCCCCCACACTGGCTATCAGATTCTGGGAGTATAGTCCAAATAGTAACCTTTCCAAGCCCTGGATGTTCCTCTGGCTATGCATCTTATCTTCTTGGATATCTGCAAAGCTGGCATGGTTGCTCTGTGGGAGTAGTGAGCCCTCTGCTGGTCACAGAGTCCTAGCAAATGCCCATTCCTACTACTCCATAGATCCTGCTCTGGGACCTTTTAACATTACTCACTTACAGCACTAAGATTCCACTTTACCAGCTGTGGTTTGAACCTGTGGAAAAGAGGGATTAGCAGTTTAGAGAGGGCTGTTTAGAATCTCAGCTGAAGAGCTCTAGTGCCCCACTATACAACAAACTTCAGTTTTCCACAGGATGCAGCCACGGCAGTTACAGAAAAACCAGAGCACTGTAATGGTGCAGTGTTCTCCAGCTGTGACTTGAGCTATTATTCCTCCTTTCTCTCTCTGACTACAGGCATGGAGACCTGGCGGCAGTGTTGGCCAGAGCCACCCCTCCAAATGGTACCCACTGGAGTAGAGACTGGGGGAACAGGTAAGGTTGCTGTTGTTATATGCCTTCAAGTTGTTTTTGATTTATGGCGACCCTAATGAAAACCTATAATGGGGTTTTGGTGGGCTGAGAGTGTGTGATGTGCCCAAGGTCAGCCAGTGGGTTTCCACGGCCGAGTGGGAAATTGAACTCTGGTCTCTCGGGGCATAATTCAATGCTCAAACCACTATACCATGCTGGGTCTCAAAAGGTAATGTGGGCCTCCCTTATTTTTTACCTATAAGGGAAAACAACACCACCACCATATCCTGGGACAATAATTTTTAAAAAGGGGGAGGATTAATACCCAAGCTTTGATCTAATTTTGAAGTTTTTTTTCCCATTTATTATTTGAATAGCACTTTTACATTGGCCCTTTTTTTTAAAAAAAAAAGTACAATTCACAGTCTCATCTTCATTAATAGGATTCATAATGAGATATTCTGGGTACCTTTAACATCACTTAGAGAAGCACTATAAGTTAGCCTTCTCTGACCTAAGTCCTTTCCAACATGTTGGACTACAAGTCCCCAAAGCCCCTAGCCATCTGAGTTCCTCTGGGATTTGTAGGTCAACACATCAGGAAGGACGCAGGTTAAGGAAGGCTGCTTTAAATGAATAATTAAAAGAATTAAGAAGAAAGAATACAATGCTTAGAATTCTAATAAATCGCTACAACTAAAAGTGAACCAGTGTCAGTGCTGGTACTTACCCAAATGGTTGGTAGTGAGCTCTTGGTGTTACAGAGAATGCTTTCTGGGGCAGGTTGCTCAGAGCAAAATAGGTTAAACCAAAGCTAGGTTTAACAAAGGAAGAAAAATGAAAGAACTTGAGTCATTTGAAAAAAAAAGTTTCACTTCTTGTGGTGGATATACACCCAAATGTGCACATGTTTTGCATGACTGGTCTGTTAGACCTTTGTTTACAGGTGTAAAAGTTTCTGGTTATTGAAGTTTCAGGGATTGGTCATTGCACACTTGTACAGTACTTCTTTTGCATGTGTCTCTAATCAGAAAGGGTCAAGTGACAGGAAAAGCATCCACTTTAGAATCTAGAGCGCTGTGGCCAGAGTAGAAGAGCCTTCTCCAACATGGTGACCGCCAATCATCACGCTAGCTGGGGATGATAGGAGTTGCACTGCAACACTTTTGGAAAGCAACATGTCGGAAAATGTAAAATTATATGACAGTAGACGAGATGGATAAGTAGCCTCTTTTTGTTTTGTATCCTCTTTTTGTTTTGGCCTACCATGACACTTCAGAGAATGATGGGTAGAAATCATACAGTGTTTCTTACCATTGGCTGTACTGCTTAGGTTTGTTGGGATTTTCAGACCAACATCATCTGAAGGGCTGCATGATTCACTGCTATAGATTTTGGCCTTGTTTCAGCATCAAGTTAAAATTTATCTTTTTGCACAAGATTCACTGTGCCCATGGCTTGTCTCTGGCCTACTGAATTACAAAGTTTGGTATATTGCTTTATCCTGTCAAATTATCTTAGAATTAAGTTGCTTTATTGTCTGTACCTTCACTAAGGTCTCTAAATCAATGTTTTAATAGACAAATTTGAAAACCACTACTGGAGACCATAGTGGGACAAGTATCGTATAACCAATAGGCCCAGGTGTCTCCCTGGCTGTCACCAACTTTATGGAAAGCTAAGAGGATGTTTTCCCCCAAAACCAAAAAATAAAAAAAAATACCATTCTTTTTCTATTTGCTCTCATTCTCCTTCACCAAGATTTCACAGAAGATTACAGGAGGATTTTTCAGGAGGAAGACTTCAGCACAGTAGATTCCTGGTTTGTGCCAGAAAATGAGATGGATCAGCAGCTTCCAGGATGGGCTGGTGGAAGTTATCTAGCTGAGCTTGAAGAGTTTGAGAAGGAAATGCCATTTCATCACACATCTGGCTTGAAAGGTAATGAAACATAACAAAATGAAACAAAAACACCAAAAACCTGTCCCCAGGTGACATTGGGGACTACAGTGTGATCATTCAGCAAACTCTAAATCAAGGACACAAAAAAGGAAGCGACATTGAGAAATTAACATTTTGGGGATTATGATTCCCAGAATTCATCCAAAGAGCACAAATGCCCTCTAAGATGAGTATTTGGAATGAAATATATCTGAGTTAAGCAAAAGAAAAAAATTGGCTGTGAGTAGTTTAAAAGGCTATTCTGTAGAATCATAGAGTTAGCAGAGACCACAAAGGCCATCCAGTCCAACCCCCCTCTGCCATGCAGAAATAAACCATCAAAGGATTCCCAACAGATGGCCATCTGTTTAAAAACCTCCAAAGAAGGAGACTCCACCACACTCCAAGGCATTGTATTCCACTATTGAACTGCTCTTACCATCAGGAAGTTCTTCCTAAGGTTTAGATGGATTCTCTTTTCTTGCAGTTTGAAGCCATTGTTCTGTGTCCTAGTCTCTGGGGCAGCCAAAAACAGCCTTACTCCATCCTCCATATGACATTCCTTCAAATATTTAAACATAGTTATCATGTCACCTTTTAACTTTCTCTTCTCCAGACTAAACATACCCATCTTCCTTTTCAGCTTAAAGGAATGATTTCTGATCTATGTAGCTTCCTGATACCAGGCTCATCAGAAGCGTCAGGTTGGGGGGTGGGTGGGCAACACTTGCAGGTCCAGGGACTCATTTTGTCTCCTAAGACCCACTGTAGGCCATTGCCCTCCAAAATACCATTTATTTGCAATCTCCCTCAAACTGTAAGTGATAAAAAGTTAACTTCAGGTTTTTAGGGAGAGGGAAAATTGCTTCGTGTTAAAACTAAACAAGACACTGTGACTTGTTCTAGTGTAAAACTTCTTCCCCTGGAAATTTCCAGGAATAGCAAATCAATTCTGCCACAAAAGGGTCTGGGGAGTTGAGAGAGATGCACGAAGGCCCAAGCCACCAGAAAAAACAACTGGGGCCACTACGCAGCAGTATCAAAGACGTTGTCATATTAGTCTGTTTTAGCACAATAAGTTGTAAGAGAATTCTGTAGCACCTTTGACACTGAGAAAAAGAACTTTCTTGCATTAAGCTTTCATGGACTCCAGTCCACTTCATCAGGTGGACTGCAGTCCACAAAAGCTTAGGCTAGAAATTTCTTTTTCTTGGTTAATCTCAAAGATGCTACAGAGATCCCTCACATCTTTTGGACACCACTTGAGGCAGCCCATAGCTGCAATAGAAGACCAAGCTTGATGGAATGATGTTCTCGGTTTCCTTCCCAGGTTTTCCTGAATACACCAACACCATAGTGGAATTGAGTCAGGTCTCCTCCTGTTTGGATTACAGGGAAGCATATAACAGAGGTGAGCTTTGACTGACATGTCAAAAGAAACAGAGGCAGTTAGGTGGTGGATTTAGGAACTGTCTGAGCAGTCACTGAGCCTTGTGATGAGCCATTTTTGGACACGGCCACCAGAGGGAAGGAGAGAATTCTCTAAATATGCCTGGCTAAGAGAGGCAGAGCAACAAGGCCAGATTGGTCCAAACTGCAGATGGAAGCAGAAATAGGGAAGATTTTGTCCTCTAAGTGTTTTGGACTTCAACTCCCATATGTCCCGCATTAATTATGGCCAGTGGGAAAAGATTATGGGAGCTGAATTCCATAACAACTGGAGGTCTAAATGTTTCCTATTCCTAGGAGAGCATATGAGGCAGCCATCTTGTACATGCTAAAAAAGTCTAAGATTGGGCAATGGCTGATGGGAGAGTGCTGACAAAAGCCTTGTATGTCCCCTAGAGTTCCATGGTGGAAGAAAACAGGGATACAAATGTGGTTAAATAAATTCACACAATTAATTTTTTAGAAATTATTTTATTTTTAAAATGTATACCTGCCTTTTCTGTTAATAGTAAGCTCTGAAACAATCTGGCAGCACAATGAAAATTATTTTACAATTAGGAATGATTGTGTTAAATACTAAAGGCAGCAATATAAAACTTTTGCAAAACATTAGATTGCCTATGGCCATCCTAGCAGTGAATGGTAGGAGCTATAGTGGAACACAGCTAGAAGATACATCTGAGACGGCTGTATTAAAGGCTAGTTTGAAGAAAAAAAAAGACAAACATCTGTCAAAAGACGGGACAAGAGAGTCTGACACATCTCCCTGGGGAGGGGGTTTGCACAGTTGTAACGTATGCAAAAAATTCTCTCTTATCCTATCAATTCTGCTCCATGCACAGTATTTGGAAAGCTGCTAAAAAAGTAGATAGTTACAGTTTTGGAGAACCAGAAGTACTTATTAGCTACATTTTAAAACGGTTTTGTTATTCAAAAGTAACTAAAACGAACAACACATTTTGGTTTTTAAAATAGACATTAGAATGCTTTAAGTAACTAGTCCTTCATAGAAAACATAGCTACACTGTGAGGTCATTCACGCATCACCTATACAGAAGTAACTAAAAAGTAACCTTTATACTGCAAAAGGAGTGAATTTATCCATTGTTATGTTACTACTGCAATGTAACTTAGTTATATCTTATTGTTTTTTTAAAAAATCCAAACAACTCACTATTTGTAACAAGTTGTTTCCCAGCTTTGTGCACGTATTAGCAAGGTTAGGGATTTACTCAGGATTTCCAGCTACATAGCCAGAGGGTTCCGAGTGTAGGTAACATGGATAAAGTGGTAGGTGAGTAACTTAATTTGCTTTCTAGTGACTTTTCTTTTTTGGCCTTTCCCACCTTCAGCTTCTAGGCCAGCCTATGAGCAGGAGAGTGTCCCCCCGCGCGTGGAAGGAACCGACTATTCTGCTCCCGCTGCTCCTCCATTCTCGTCTTCTCCTCAGTGCCTTTCTTCCACGGAAGTACAGCATTCCCCACCTCAGACTCTGCTTGGAGCTCAGCAGGCACGGCAAGAGAAAGGTACAAATGTAGGAGACAACTTCGTACAGTGTCAGCTCACTGGCCCATCTAACATTGCAGCCCCTACTCTTGTCAGGCTTGAAATTTGGTACTCAGAAACTTGCTATAGAATTCATACTCGGTATTGATTAGTATTTGGACACTCGGGGCTCATCAAAGAACCTTGCTTTAGAATTGCTCTGTTCTGCCTGATACATGTGGGTGGTCATAGGGGCAGAAGAGAAGGACACTGTTAACATCAGTTTTGTCTTTGGGAATGACCCAGGATGTTGACTGGAACTTGGGAATGTTAAGGGTCAGATAAAATGTAACACATGTACGAGCTGTGACTCTGCTAATGCTTCTGCATGAATCTTTTATGTAAGTATGAAAATGGTATAAAAGGGGACGCATGGAAGAATAAAGACATCCTTCTTTATCACGACTGTTTGTAGGCTATACTGAATACACAGTTTGGATACTTGGAGGAATCCTTTGGCCAAAGTTGCTTTGTGTGTGTGTGTTTCTTTTTCTTTCCTTTCCTTCTTCCTACCTTGTGTTTGGGGTTTCAATTCAGCTACGTGTCCACCTGGAGATACAATGAGGTATGGTCTGTTTACCCACCCTAACACTCTGGGGGTGAGCAGAAAGTGAACCAAGGCTTCCTGCAAGGTTGGGGTAGCTTTCATGACCAGATAGTTTGGACTTCGATTCCGAGGAGCCCCAACTAGCACAGGCAGTGGAAAGGGAATGTGGAAGATTGTCAGCCAAAGTAACTGGAGAGGGACATCTTTCTCACGCATCTAATGGCTAACATGCAGTAGATCGGCAAGGATTACTGTTCCATTGTCTGAAAAAAAAGCTTCTCCTTCTCTGAAGTAGACTGTTGAGGAAGAAATGTTTGGGATAAGGACTGGATTTTTGATGTTATAAGATTTGGGAGCTTGGTTGGGATACTGATTGCAGGTCCTTGGGCAGAGTGTGCGCTCTTTAATGTCTACATTGCACCAGTCCTCCTAAGTGATTTTTTTGGCACCTGATTCAGGTTGATGGAGCTCTCATAAAAACAAAAAACACAGCAGATCACATAAAACTTCTGCTTTAAAGTTATATACTCACCTGTTGTACCTTCTGCTGCTTTAGTTTTTGTGTTTGTTAGAGAAAGATTAATAAAATAACCCATCTGTTACCCCTGTTCAGTTGGACAGCATCAGTTCAGGTTTTCAGAAATTTTTTCCCTCCAAAGATCCATCTGGGCATGCTGGAGACTGGCTTTTTGTTTCAACGCCAAAAATGTGCTCTTTTACTGAGCTACAGACCTTCCTTCTAAGGAACAAACAAGGCAAAAAAAAAAAAAGGGCTATGTTAGCTGCTCTGTATTAGCTCAGTATCCCTTGATGAGATGACCGGAGCTATCCAAATTTGCCATTGTGTGCCTTCAAATCATTTCCAACATGTGGTGATCCTAAGGCAAACCTATCACAGCATTTTTTTGGGCAAAATCTGTCCAGAGAGGCCTTGCCTTTGCTCCCTCTGCAATTGCCCATCCCTATTATAGATGCACAGCATGTGCTCAGCCTTTGAGCTACAGCCTCTCTCCTAAAAGGACCAAAGAAAGATGAAGAGCACTGAAGACTCATTTTCTTCTCAGCTGACCCCAAGCTCTGTGCTCCTGCTTTTGTAAATCATGTTCATGCACTATTGTTCCTTCCAGAGCAAGCCTTCTTGAGGAGCATGTCGTCCCATTACTGGGGGAAAACACCTGACCCAGCCATCTTTGGCCAAAACAGGACTGTCGACTGTGATTCATGTCACTGTGAGCCACCTAAGAAGATCCGGAGAAAAAGGGAGTTAAGGGATTGGACAGAAGCTGGTATCACCAACACATCCCACAGGGATCACACAGGTAACACAAAGTAAAGAATATGGGATGAGTCAGAGGATACGGGATATATTTCAAGTGCTGGTGCTGGCTTTCAAAATCCAAAATGGTTTGAAACCAAGTTCCTTTAAAGATCGCCTGCTTCCAATTGTCAAGTTACTCAGAAATTAGCATCAGCTTCAGAGGCCCTTCTGTCTGCTTTTGTCATTACTGGAATTTAGCCAGCAGCTACAAGACAGGGCTTTTCCAGGAGTGACTCCAAAGTCTAAGGGCATTCTACTTTTGAAAGTCTTCCAGATTCCTCTCCTTCTGGCTTTTCAGGTATTGCTGGAAACAAGTTTTTTCTATGTGATTCTAAAAATGCAGAAGCACCAGTTAAATTTGGTGTTTATCGTGTTTTGAAGGTGCAATTGTTTTCCACTTCCATTTAACTACT
This sequence comes from Cyclura pinguis, assembly GCA_030412105.1. NCBI lineage: Eukaryota > Metazoa > Chordata > Lepidosauria > Squamata > Iguanidae > Cyclura > Cyclura pinguis. The sequence goes on along the minus strand of CM059606.1, from coordinate 11,156,105 downwards.
TTGAATAATTGTTAGAAAAAAGCAGTACATGAATAATAAATTGTAGACCATGAGTGGGGAGTGCACTATGTCCTGATGTGTTGGAGCCGCCTGGGAATTCATCTGAGTGAAAGAAGCCCTCTGCACATGGTTCAGAATTGCTGTTTCTGTATGTTCCAGAGCTGCACTCCGGTATTATGACAACTCCCAGTATTCAAGCTCTGTTTAAGCTCTCACTCTGACCCTTACTGCCGTCTCTTCCTATGCAGGTTCTGGACCCATTCAGCTTTGGCGTTTTCTGCTAGAACTCCTGCAGGATGGCTCATGCCAGGCCTTTATCTGCTGGACAGGGAATGGCACTGAATTTAAGTTGCGTGACCCTCATGAGGTGAGGTCCCATTTCTTTTCACCTTGTTTATGCACCTGTGATGTTATACCTGCTCATTATGCCTAGCAGTGTATCAACTTCCATATGTAAAAATCTGGCCTGCACTTTGAACCAGACTGCCCTCAGCCCTATCTCCTAGAACTTAAATGAACACAGGAGAATGAAATTGTCCTTTGGATTTTGCAGTGCAGCTTTTTGCTCAAAAAATATCAGCAACAATATAAAAACAAGTATTTTATGATGGAGTGCTTAGAAATACGTAACTTAAAAGAAAGTATGCTTAGAAATGCACGTTTTGTGAAAAACAAGTGAAAATACATATTTTAGAGGCGTTTGATGGCAGAGTTTTTAAAAAAAATTGACGTGGAGACAGATGGCATTGTACAGAATAAGCATATGTGAAACCAACATGGACTGAAATAGACTAATATATCCATTCCTACCTCTGAATAGCAGATGGGGGACAGAATGGGCATAGGCTGGTATGTCCTTGCCCTGCTATATTGTGGACTCCTCACAGTGGGCAACAGGATGTTGGCCCAGACTTTTGGTCTGATTCTGCAGGGCTCCAGTGTTCCAATAATAGTTTATTGCCAAACAAATCAACCAAAAGAACTGCAAAGAACTTCCAGCTAGCTTTTGGGGACACCTCACCTACAATTTGGGGAAGTATAACGTAGGAATTGTAATGTGTGACTAGGACCAGTATGTGCATATAATATATTTAACACTGGTATTACCTAGTAGCAAAGTGGAATAAAATGGTCCTCTGGTTATCCCAGCCTGTAAGAAAAGTGAGCACATGGGCTGCCTTCAGGAGCTGTAACCTTCCTCTCCTTCGTCTTACCTCTTGCTAGGTGGCAAGGCGCTGGGGTAAACGGAAGAACAAGCCCCACATGACCTATGAGAAACTGAGCCGGGGGTTGCGCTATTATTATCATAAGAACATCATTCACAAGACCAGCGGCCAGCGTTACGTATATCGTTTTGTCCGTGACATTCAGAACAAACTGGCTGAAAAGATTCACAGCTAGAGGCAACAAGTATCATGTAAGGACAACCAGACACACACACACACACACACACACACACACACACACACACCCCTCTAAAAACCACTGAAATGCCAGAAGAAATAGCAGATGAAACTCTCCTGTGGACTTTCTGGATCTTTTATGCTTTGCTTAACAGCAAAGCCAGCAATGAGACTGGCATGAGGGTTGCCACTTGTTAGAGGACTATCAGAAACACTCCAAACCAGTGTGCTCTTTGAAGATAACTGCCAACCACAGCAGCTTTCACCAATCATTAGAGTGGCACTTGGATCTCTTTTTGCTCTTATGTGCAGGCAATATGAGCACTGAGTAACTTGCCAAAAATAGAACAGCTGAATGCTGTTTTGGTTAAGTATAATTTTTATGGATGGACAGATCTTTTTCAGATACAAAAATCAGTGACCTTGTGTGCTGAGCATTTTAATAACTGGATGATATTCTTCCCATGTTGTCTGTGAATCAGTTTACCTTCTCTTCACCTATATTCTCTTCACCAATAAAAAGGGCTTTTTTAAATATGTCCGTAGCAAAAGGAAAAAGAAGGAGACGATAGGGTCGCTGCGCAGAGAAGATGGCGAATTACTAACAGGGGGAAGAGAAAAGGCAGAACTACTCAACACCTTCTTTGCCTCAGTTTTTTCCCAGAAGGATACAAGCACTCAACCTGGCGGTTGGGGAGCAGGGGAGGAAGCAGGGGAAATGAGGCACATAATAGGTAGAGAGGTAGTACAGGAATACCTGGCCACACTGGATGAATTCAAGTCTCCAGGGCCAGATGAATTGCATCCTAGGATATTAAAAGAACTGGCAGAGGTCATTTCGGAACCACTTGCTATAATCTTTGAGAAACCTTGGAGGACAGGAGAAGTTCCAGCAGACTGGAAGAGGGCAAATGTTGTCCCCATCTTCAAGAAGGGAAAAAAAGAGGACCCAAATAATTATCGCCCAGTCAGCCTGACGTCAGTACCCGGAAAGATTCTGGAGCAGATCATTAAGCAGTCAGTTTCTAATCACTTAGAAAGCAACGCGGTAATCACGAGAAGTCAACATGGATTTCTCAAAAATAAGTCATGCCAGACTAATCTTATCTCTATTTAGGATAGAATTACTAGCTTGATAGATGAAGGGAAAGCTGTAGATGTAGCATTTCTCGATTTCAGTAAGGCCTTTGACAAAGTTCCCCATGACATTCTTGCAAAGAAGCTAGTAAAATGCGGGCTGGACAGGGCTACTGTTAGTTGGATTTGTGATTGGTTGACCGACCGAACCCAAAGGGTGATCATGAATGGCTGCTTTTCATCCTGGAGAGAAGTGACTAGCGGGGTGCCAGAGGGTTCTGTCCTGGGCCCAGTGCTGTTCAATATCTTCATCAACGACTTGGATGAAGGAATAGAGGGCATGCTCATCAAATTTGCAGATGACACCAAATTGGGAGGGGTTGCTAATACGCCAGAGGACAGGATCAAAATTCAAAATGACCTGGATAGACTGGAGAGCTGGGCCAAAGTTAACAAAATGAAATTCAACAGAGAGAAGTGTAAGGTCCTACACTTAGGTAGAAAAAATGGAATACAGAAATATAGGATGGGGGACATGTGGCTGGATAGCAGTACGTATGAAAGGGATCTAGGAGTTTTAATAGACCACAAGCTGAACATGAGTCAGCAGTGTGATGCGGCAGCCAAGAAAGCCAATGCAAATCTCGGCTGCATCAATAGGAGTATGGTGTCTAAATTGAGAGAGGTACTGGTACCACTCTACTCTGCTTTGGTTAGACCTCATCTTGAATACTGTGTCCAGTTCCGGGCACCCCAATTCAAGAAGGACATGGTCAGGCTGGAGCAGGTCCAGAGGAGGGCAACCAAAATGGTGAGAGGCCTGGAAGACATGCCCTATGAGGATAGACTTAGAGAGCTGGGTATGTTTAGTCTGCAGAAGAGAAGGTTAGGAGGGGACATGATAGCCATGTTTAAATATTTGAAGGGATGCCATGTAGAGGAAGGAGAGGGCTTGTTTTCTGCTGCTCCAGAGACCAGAACAAGGAGCAATGGATTCAAGCTGCAGGAAAGAAGATTCCACCTGAACCTCAGGAAGAACTTCCTGACAGTCAGGGCTGTCCAGCCGTGGAATATGCTGCCTCAGAGTGTGGCGGAGTCTCCTTCTTTGGAGGTTTTTAAGCAGAGTCTGGATGGCCATCTGTCGGGAGTGCTTTGAGGGTGTTCCTGCATGGCAGGGGGTTGGACTGGATGGCCCGTGTGGTCTCTTCCAACTCTACATTTCTATGACTCTATTTGCTCTTGTATTGATTTCTAGATTATGATCCATTTGGGACCTGTACTCCCATAACTCCCGAAAAAGAGGCCTAAAATCAATTGTTACTTTCAATTAGAATAGACCCACTGAATCAATTGTTAACACTTACATAGGTTCCAGTGATTCAGTGGCCCACTCTAGTTGGGACTAACAACTGGATTGAGGTCAAAGCCCTTTCAAGAATGTCCACATATCCGTGGAGCTCTCAACCAAAGGAGATCTGTTTGCCTCCTTTCCTATTTGCTTTTAAGAAGATCCTAAAAACTGTGCCCTCAAACAACCAAGATGGATTTTTCAACTGTTACTGAAGTTTTAAATTGCAATATTCTTCTACTGGTCTGATTTGGGAATTGTTTCATTCTTTTTTACTCTTTAGATTTTTGTATAATGTTTATGATGCAAAATGTAATGCAGGAAAACTTGTTTTGAACAGTGACACATGAATCCTAAATAAACTGAAGAGACTCATGTACACAGATGTGCTTAAGAATTCCACTACCAAAAGGATACTTAGTAGTGGGTTGAACAGCTTGGAACTCTTGCCTTGCTCCATATATGCAGCATACAGATACCCTTTTTTGAAAGGAAGCAACAGGTTGGTAGGTTTTTAAGTACCATACACTATGATCTTAAGCACTGTCCCTTGTGTGCTTAAGGGCTTCCCTCTATTTGAAGACTGCAATGGTGTTCTAATGGGTCAATTTCCCAGGCAGCTATTCTATCCCCATTTACTTGCCATCAATCCCCACTGAACTCAGTGTGAATCAATTCTGAATAAACATTTATAGGATTATGCTGACATAATTTTGTCCCAGACTGCAAGGTTACTGGCTACCTAGAACTGTAGACCTTGGACTTCTCCTCCAGTTTTTAACAACATTCATAGTTTGCTATTAAAAAACAAAACAAAACAAATATTCTGGGCCAATCAACAGCTGTCTCATTTGATAGATGCCATAGCTGAACCAAACTGGCAGGGAGAATGGGGCAGCTGTTCCCCTAAACTTGTGCAAGAAGGTAATGGATAATTGGATCATAGCTCAGAGTTCCATGGGAACTCCCAAACAACTGTGTATGAATTGCTGTTTCTTGTGTGCTGCCTAACTGCTCCTGTTTTCAGAGGGAGTGGCCAAACAAACCACTGGTTGTCAGTCTGTGGTTTGTTTACTGTGACATGTGAATGCAGGAGGAGCTGCCTCTCTGGTTTCCTACGGCAGAGACAAGCCAGAGGGCTCCCTCCATGTTGGGTTTGAAAGACACAATTAGCCTGAATTCACCAACATGCTGACTTGTTCTCTGTAAACAGGAACTGGAGAGAAATTCCATTTGTTATGATCTCCAAACATGACCATAATTCCCAACACTACCCCATGTGTTCAATGTTCCTTTCTTGCTTCACAAACAACATCAGACCAACACTGGCCTGAAGATGATCCTCCTTTCTCAAGTAAGAGGGAAGGCTCTTATGTGAAGCCTAACACACTTAGCCCCTGACGGATCAATAAAAAGTCTGTATGTCCACAAATCAGATATTGATGCATTTCTCCCAATAATAAAGCAGGGCACCATATCTGCAAGAATTACAATTTGATATGAAATGCAATTACTGCACCAGGTTTTCCAAAACCAGCCCCCAAAAACAAGGCTCTGGATTTATTCCAATAGAATCAGAAACTATGAAGACACGCTACTTGCTGGTGAATCACACCTTCAATGCTACTGCCCCCCGAGGGGTAGACAAAACTTAGGTCAGTGATTGCTAAATTGTGAAACTAAGTAAATAACTGACCGAACAGCCTGCTTCTTTTAAGCAAGGTGCACACCTGGCCCTAGAGCAACCTTATCTTGCAGGCCCACCATTGCTCTTGCAGCACTTTCAGATCCAGCTGTGTTGCTTCTGCTGCTGCAAGGTCTTGGAGGCCAGGGTCCAGCGTTGCAGCCACTGCTGAAGTGTGAAGCCATGACGGCGCTCACTAGGTAGCACAAACTGTCCCGGTTGTTCCCACCTAGAAAGTGAAGACAGGGGTAGTAGGTCAGCAAGGAGAGCCTTTCCATGAAATACTTCCAAGATACAGCAAGACCCCTCTTACCTGAAACTCCACCCATCACCCCCAAGGGTCCCTTCTCACAATATCAGTGGCTATTCAAGCTCTTTAAGGAATCCTCTTTCCAGAATGAATTGCCTACCCCTACCCCCAAAGGACCTTTGCTTGGTCAGAGGACTCCGGGAATGCATCAGTGGTTACCATGTAGTTCACAAGAAGCCATCAAGCTAGGATTGTAGACTTTTACCACTGAATGCAGGATACTAGTGCAGTGATACAGCCAACACTTTTACAACTGACTTGTAATAGGGTTCATGATGCAGCCAATTGATTGTTTTAATTACTTTCCTATAATTGTATGTATTTCGGCTGGGTTTTTGTACTGCACCTTGTACATTAACTACTAAGGATATTATTATGTGCCTTCAGGTTGTTTCTTGGTTATGGTGACCCTATCATGGGATTTTCTTGGTAAACTTTGTTCAGATGGGGTGTGTCTTTGCCTTCCTCTGAGGCTGAGAGAGAGTGACCTGTCCAAGGTCACCCAATGGGTTTCCATGGCCAAGCAGGGATTCAAACCATGGTCTCCAGAATCATAGCCCAATACTTGAACCATTATACCACACTGGCTCTTAAGCGGTACGTAAGCATGACAATTAAAAAATAAAAATATTTTACTACTGTGACCTACACATTGCAAGCATGAGTTGCAAGCACGTGGAAGCTTGCCAACCAGTTGGCAGTCACCCCCTTACCAGTGTTAAAGAAGAGTCAAGTGACTGCCTCAGGCAACAGATGCCATGGTGTAGCAGCAACTGCTACAGTCCTTGGTGAAGTTCTGCACTTAGAGGACAGGCCTGTGTACACATACACAAGTGTAGCTCTCAGCTACTATGGCCAATAGCTCTAGTGGCTGGTTTTGGAAGATCAAACTGCCTTCTCTCAGGTCTTACTTTATTTCATCTGGATTTTCCTCCAAGGGAGATCCAGGAAAAACAGCCAATTCTCCCCCACATTAAGCTTTCCAACAACCCTGTAAAGTAGCTTTGAATGGGTGACAGAAACCAAACAAAACAAGACTGCTGGCTAAGCAGGAAACTGTCTTTCTACTCCTCCCATCTGGATACTCAAACCACCACATCGCACTGGCTCTTGTCCCAGCTCTCTGCCCTCTACTCACCAAGCATCCACAATGGCTTGCACCTCCTGCCAGCGCTCAATACGGCACCTGCACTGATCTGTCACTCGCTGGATCCGAGGCAAGAGCTCACGGGCTTGTTCCTGATCATGGGTCTCCACTTCTTGCACTAGGGCTGGGGAGGGGAGGGGGGCAGAGAAAATTTTATTACTGCATATGGACTGACATACAGACATATGAACTGATTTGACCGAACTTGATTATTTAGACTTAGGTTGACATCCCAAACATTTTCCAATCAAGCTAACTTTGGTCATTTGGGACAGAACCTGGTATGAAAGAAACTCTAAGGACTATAAGTGCTACCAGCCAAACTTTTCTTTCTTTCAAATCATAAGCAAAGCCATCTATATCAACTTGGGCAATGTTGGATAAATTCCTAGTAAATAATAAATACAGATTGGAGGTATCAACACTGTTTTTTTTAAACAAACAACAAAAAAAACCTTTCACCTTTGAGCTTTAGATTTTATGGCTGGCCTTGCATACCCTTCTCTGTTCACAGAAGTCATCCCCAGAGGAAACTTTTGTAAATCTGCAACTTTCTTCCAGTTTCCATCGCAAAAGGGGCAAGGAGGAAAGTGTACTCTTGACGATCTGCCAGTGATATGAATTTCCTGGAAAATTTTCTAGAAATGTTTCCAGTACCTTAAATAGAGTATGACCAGACTGGCATGTTTTACTTGTATATATTAAACAAAATGTTTTAGTGTCCAGACAGGCCATACATATTTGAACTGCAACAGCTGATTCAGAACAACATACTGTACAGAATCCTTGATATGATTAAACATTGTTTTTCCAAATTCAAATCTTTAGGGCAATTTTTTTTATCAACATATTTTTCTTTACATCTTTCCAGCAACAGTTACCTTCTTTACAGTGTTTCTTTAAGTTTAAATTCTTTGAAGTGCTGACACACTAATTTTAGCACACCCACCAGACTTTAAGATATGCTGCTGTTACCCAATTGTCTATTTCCCAAGAGCAATAAACTCTCTTCTACTGGGGTCACTGTGACGCCTTCAGTTTCACTGACATTCATACTGTCTAGTTCAATATTAGGTAGAGCCCAAACAAGCTTGTTCAATATTGGATTGGGATCCATTCATTGTTGCTTATGAATTTTATGGAACAGTGGTTTGTTTGTTAAAAAGAATCGAAAATCTTCCATAGAGATGCTAAGCACTGGAATTTTTCTGTGAAAGATGGGACACACTGGACAAAGCTGACACAGAAGAGTCAACTGACCCGGCACATTGGGCTCTGGGGCCTCATCTAGCTGGTGCTGCAGGTTTCCCAACGCTCTCTGTTTGGACCTCAGTTGAGCACGTAGGCCAAGGAGCATCTTCTTCAGGTCTGCCATGTGGAGAAGCAGCTGCTCAGGGGCCTGGAGAGGGAAGAAAAAGGAGTGGCTGGATGGAAGAAAGCACAGCTCACTTCTGCATCTGAGTGGGGAGGCAAATCCTGGCCCTCCTTGTGTTTTGACCACCAACTCCCATCAACGCCAGCCAGCATGGGAGCGCAGGAGTTGCAGTCCAAAACATCTGGTGGACCAAACATTCCCTGGCCTTGATGTGCATCAGTGTCAGCAAGCTGTAGGGAACAATTCCAAGACTCTCTGTAGGTCATTCAAGGGGACATAACTTACATTCCCGCAGAGTCTGTTGGACTGCAGCTCCTATCATCCCCCAGTACTGACTAGGGCTGATGAGATTTGTAGATCAACTTCAGGAGGCTGTTGCTCACTTTGGTTTGCTCTAGTTGTATGCGGCCCTTCCGAGCTGCTGGTAGAGAATGGTCTTTCTGCATCACTGGCTACTTCTAACTTTAAGTGGAACTGGCTTGGTGTCACCTGTCAGCCTGCAACCTCCTTCACATGCCTTGTCAGTCAGCAGTGCTCCTAAATGATTCTGCTCCATTTGCCATGTCTGGTTTTTCTGGATGCATCCCAAAGAAGGGAGATACATACCTTATAAAGGGGGAAGGCAGCTCCATTACACACACTGAGACAGGCTCGGTACTCAGCTGGCGCCGTACGGCTCAAGTGGTGGATAGAAAGCTCGTGGGCAGGGATGTTCTTAGAACTGGAAGATGTGAGAAGAAGGAAGGGCTCTCAGATATGCATCTTAAAAAGTTCAATGGAATGATACATTCTTGTCCCAATGCCCATGCATTTCATTTCATTGCAGACTGCACACCACTCTGGCCAAGGTCAAAGCCCTTCACATCAAGTCTAAAAGCAAACAGCTCAGGATCCAGGCAATCCAAATTCTGCAGCAAGAAAAGCTAAGTTCTGAGACTGGCATCAATTTGGAATATTGTACACATTTGCACACAGTTCTACTACTATCATGATTTTTTTTTCAATTTATTATAGTTCTGCTCCTGTCAGGACACTAAACCCATTCCCGCCGCACACTGTTATTTCAGCCTTTTTTTTCCTGAGAGTTGAGGAGACACCAACAAGTTCTGGACTATTAAGTGTAACTTGGTTTTTCAAAGATTAAAAGCTTTGGAAATTTACTGTCATCTACAACAATGTAATTCCCACTACACAGTGGGAAAACAAAATAATTGTCAGTCCTCCACAGCATACAGCTTGAGAAGCACTAACCTAACCAAGTCTTGGTTTCCCCAGTCCATAGCATCACTCACATACAGGGAAGAGCTTGGGAAGTACCTACCCAGGGAGTTTGCGGCGCAACAGACAAGGCAGGGCAATGGCTCCAAACTGCTGGGCCTCACGATCCACCCTGTTGTGTAGTTTCTGTGTTTCCAGTTCCACCTGATGTGCCTGAGGCAGCAGTTTCTTCTCTATGAAGTCCTGGATCTGAAAGAGAAAGATGCTCAAGTCCATATTATCCCAAAGGGAACAAAGAAGCACAGAATCTATTTCCAGGAGTTAGGAAATGGCAATCCCAATAGCTTCACTTTGAAAATAGTAGATTTAAAACCCTAAAATGCATCAAATATTTATTTAAAGTTGTTCCTCAAGGGTCTTCAGATTTGGAGAAAAGAGGGACATAAGTAAATGCACACACTCTTGTTACAACATTTTTACTGGAATGATTCCACACAAATTTGTCTTTCATTCATTCATTCCATTTTAAATGTAAAAGCTCCTAACATTTCTTCAAGCCTTCGCAGACCCCCTGAGAGGACATCATAGCACCTCGGATGTCTGCGGATCACAGCTTAAGAACCACTGCTTCGTGTCATTTTTAAGTATATAGTTTGATTCTACTTTGATATTGATTTTTTCTATTTTTTTAAGCAATGTTGTACTTGTTTTAATATGTAATTCTCAATCCTGAGAAAAGGTAGGTTATAAATAAAGTTAATCAGTAGCAGTGCCAGTCAAGTTGGAGGAACACAATTAGCCTAAGGATAGCAAGTGCCTTGGATTGGCAAGGACTAGAACCTGGACCCCCCAGCACCAGCCCAGCAAACTAACCACTACACCACACTGGTACTCTCTGATTTTCAGCTCCAGCACTCTGAAACTCTCTTACAGTTCCCCTTAGCCTGAGTTCCTTTCTTCACTTCTCCTATCAGCCTCCTTCTCTCCACGGAACAGACTTGGGTCCATCACTGTTCCATCCAATAAATACATGCACAAAGCAAAGGTGATATCTCACCTCAGCCTGGTCCTTGCGGAGCTGGGATTTAATGTAAGAGGTGCCCTTGATAAGCAGTCGAATGTGCTGTTGTTTCTCATTCTGTGAGAGGGAAAGCAACAAAACAGAATCACAACTGAGGTTTCCTTGGAGGCCATCTAATCTAACCTCCTGCTCAGTTTCAGGATCTTGCACGCACAGTATCTGACAGATGACCATCCAACCTCTGTTTAAATAATACCTTCAAATAAACAAGTTTTTGTAATGTACTTTCCAGTAATACAAAATGTGCTATAGTTCTTATTTATGGTGGTATCTATCGCTGGAGAAAGAAGATTTTTCTTCTACCACCTATAGTGGGACTGTACAAGGGACTGTAACACTATGTAATACTGCCTATTGGATACTAAGTGACTGCTTTACCCAGTGCACCAGCTAAAATTGATTTTCAGGTCCTAAATCCGACTGCTCATTCCAATTGGATTAAGCCTACTGAATCAATTGCTGAACAGTAGCTTAACATTTACATAAATTCCATTGATTCAATGGTGCTTACTTTAATTAGGGTTTGCAACTAGATTTAGGTTCAGCTTTGCTTGTAGAAGGATATTTCTTTAACTTTCTGCCATATGCCACCTAAGAAATCAATGTATTTTGCTTAAAGCTAAGAGCAGAAGTCTGAGTTGCTACCAACTCTGTATTTAGAGAATGGAAATAACCATATTGTCTTAATCCCAGCAAATTTCGCTATATTGTCATGTAATACCTGCATTGTGGGACTGTGCTTAACTATGGATCTCAATGGTGCAGAAATAATAATTCTCAATCTTTTGGTTATCAAGATGTTCTAGAGTTCAACACTCAGAATTCCTGGCCAGCATGGCCTACAGTAAGAGATCCTGGGTTCAAGACAACTGGAGGGCAAAAATTTCAAAAGCATTGGCTTCAAATATTCAACCAACCTCTCTTGACTCACAGAATCATAGAGTTGGAAGAGACCCCAGGGGCCAACGAGTCCAACCCCCTGCTACGCAGAAACACCCATCAAACCATTCCCAACAGATGGCCATCCAGCCTCTGCTTAAAAACCTCCAAAGAAGGAGACTCCACCACACTCCGAGGCAGCCTATTCCACTGCCGGACAGCTCTGACCATCAGGAAGTTCTTCCTGAGGTTCAAGTGGAACTCCTTTCCTACAGCTTGAATCCATTGCTCCTTGTCCTAATCTCTGGAGCTGTAGAGAACAAGCCCGCTCCCTCCTCAACATGACATCCCTTCAAATATTTAAACATGGCTATCATGTCCCCTCTTAACCTTCTCTTCTGCAGACTAAACATACCCAGCTCCCTAAGCCGTTCTTCATAGGGCATGGCTTCCAGACCCTTCACCATTTTGGTTACCCTCCTCTGGACACGTTTCAGCTTGTCGATATCCTTCTTGACTTCTAAGCTTTTTTCTTTCCTCCCTACGTTTCACCACTTTGCCTTGCAGTGAAACTGTTGCTGCTAATACAGTCAGCCCTCCACATTGGTAGGTTTCTCTTTCACGGATTTGATTATTTGCGAGTTTCTCCAACCCTCTCCCCCTGACCTCAAGCTCTCTTTTTCTCTCCTACCCTTTCAGTGGCTCTGATCAGGCCACACAGTCCTTTAAAAAACCTACCTCCCGTCCTCCTTCTCTTCCACCAACCACTGCCTGGCCAAGGATGGCTTGCAGCCCTATTTCTCAACATGACAAACTTTCTCTCAATGCCATTCCACACATAAGGAAGGAGAGGGGCAAGACAAATGAAATACAGAGCCACTGTGCTGACCCACACCCATTTTCCTCTCTTTTCCCTGACTCGGTTTGGACCTGGGTGCATGGTCTCCCCATCATGCTTCAGCCTCCCTGCACAGAGGCCATTTCCGCACTAGACTGTTATAGTGCTATTATTCCACTTGCAACATCCTATGGAATCCTGGGGTTTGCAGTTCCAGCCAGCCCCTCCCAAAACTGCAAACCCCAGGATTCCATAGGATGTTGCAAGTGGAATAACAGCACTATAACAGTCTAGTGCGGAAATGGCCAGAGACTCTTCCTTTGATATTTGCATTTCCCCCCACGTTTGCAAAGGTTCTGCCTCCTCCTAACACTAGTGATTGTGGAGGGCTAACTGTATAGGTATTGCCTGCCTGCAGAGTCTGTACCTTTGTTTTTACAGTCCCTACCACACCCCTGAAAGGGAAACAGTACTTCCTTTGAACTACTCAGAAAATCTGAGATTAAGCAAAGATTTCAACTCTCCACCCGGAGACCTAACTCAAGGCCCACAGGCACTTTGATCCCATCATCAGGTTTCACTGTTCCTGCACCTCCGCCTCAAAGACCTGTCCCTCCTTTTCCAAGCACTTACCACCAGGTGGCGGAAGTCCAGGATACGCTGGCGTTTTGCCTGCAAACCCTGGAGCTCTGCATGCCGGGTCCTCACTACCTCTTCCAGCTGTCGGCAGCCATGCAGCAGGCCATCCCTATATCCCCGGAGTCTGACAGCCCGCAGCTCCAACTCAAACACGGCTCTGCATTGAAGGAGGAGAAGCCAAATCAATATGGTGGGGGTTGGGGGAAGGAAAGAAAAGAATCTCTGCTAGGATGCTTTTCTTAATGATCTCAAAACAGCATCTGAAGAACAAAAAAGAATTCAAATGGAAGATTCAAGCAGGAGAATCTAAACTGGAATATACTCACAAATTCCAGCAAATTCACCAAAGATCTGAATGTAGGTAATGGCTTCTCTGCATGCTAAATATATTAGGATTTCAGGACAGTTTTGCATATGGTCAAATGTTAATAAGTCTACAAAATGTTATGGGATACCTTGGTTTCAGCACAGTAGAAAAAAGCATCCTTACTTTCTGTGAACTGTCTTATTTATTCCCAGGATGCTTGCACTAGATGAGCCAGCTGGCATAGCGGCTGAACTTTGGACTATGACTCTGGAAACCAGGGTTCAAATCCTGCTTGGCCATGGAAATCCACTGGGTGACCTTGGGCAAGTAACACTTGCTGAGCTTCAGAAGAAGGCAAGGGCAAGCCCCTTCTGAATAATCTTTCCAAGAAACCCCTGCAATGAGTTTGTCTTAGGATCACCATAATTCAGAAATAATTTGAAGGCACACAAAGGCCATTTCCGCACTAGCTTGTTATAGCGCTATGATTCCACTTTCAACATCCTATGGCCAGTGCTAACGAGGTAGCTGTCATTTTCTGCTTCCAATTCTGCCCTGATCTCATTCCCTACCAAATACAATATGGACATTTATGGGAAGCTTTAAGATTATATTAAATCTGAGGAAGCAGATTGTAATCCATAGAAGATCAACCTAAAATGAATTTTTTAGCTTTAAAAGGTGCAGGGAAAAAGTCTTAAAGGTGCTTTGGTACTGTTATGCGCTGTTAAGTCTACTCTGACTTATCACAATCCTGTCATACGATTCTCGTGGCAAGATATTCAGAGGTTTGTCACTGCCTTCTTCTGAGGCTAAGAGAGTATGACCTGCCTAAGGTCACCAAGAGGATTTCCATAGCTGAGCAGAAATTCAGACCCTGGAGTCATAGTCCAACATGAAAAATCATTACACCACAGTGGTATTTTAAAGGTACTACAATAATTTTTGTTGTACTACCTTATTTTTCTGTAAGCCTGTGTGGTATAACAATTTTCTAATGCACACATGAATATAAAATGCATTTAGACACAAACACAGAAATGCACACACAGGCATGCATTCTGTTGGTAAATCATAATGGCATAAATTGGACTTATGCCATTACTATTCACTTTTTTAGTTTTTGGAAAGGTCAGAATTCTGTTCCAACCATGCAGTGATGAAAATCTACCCACAGCTCACCTTGTTAGCTGCACATCCCTCACACACAGTCATTTCTATGTTGTCAGAGAGCAAAAGAGAGATTGGTAGGGCTGCATCCAGCTATTTTCCTTTAGCTGGGTGTGCTGAAAGGCCATCATCTGCAAGGACTTCCTGGCTACCTTTGGAGGTCCATGAAGACGCCCGGCTGCAGAGTGTTCAGCTACAGGAAAATAGCTGGGGGCATTCTTACTGATCGTCCCACTTGCTAACAACATGGAAATGGCCACGTTGAGAGGTGCTGTTTACAAGGTGGATCTGCAGGGGTAGCATTGGAAGATGTATCCACAGAGACATAGCTATAACATTTATGTCTTCTGATGCAGGATCCTGGCCATTCAACCAAACTTGGTTTTAAAAAGAAAGACAGAGGGGCCATTTCAAAACAAATTAATTGCTCAAAGCACTGCTGAAGGTATACAGACAGAACAAACTGTTCTTCCTGTCTGCAAAAATGTCAAGATCCACATTCAGCTGGATAACTGAAGCCGGGAGTTGACTGCCTCAATCAGTAGAACGCAAAGGGAAACTGAAGTGTTCAGTGCTCCCTCTTCTGGCATGACCTCTGCATGCATAAATGTGAGGTCATGCAAAGTGTCACATCACACTGTGGTCAGTGGGTGCTGTGGGCATATGTTCATTGTATCCGTTGACTATAATGAGACATGACACTCATGTTTTTTGCTTTACACAGGGGTTCCTGGAATGGAACCCCCCACATATACAGAAGACACACTGTACGTACATACAATGTGGTCACGATAATAAGATTCCATGTTATATATACGAGCACTCAAATATGCTGATTAAAATTCTGCAACAGTTTAAGACACCTCTGAAAGCATTCCTAAAGAACAAAGCAGAACCCAACAGTGTTTTTAGGACTCATGAGAAAGAAGGATCATCACATGGTTCTGCAAACTAACTAGACCAACCACTTTAAAAGGTCATCATTTGTAAGGTTTAACTTCCAGGACATACATTGAGCGCCTCAAATGCTATGTATGCTATACAAGATGAGGGAAACACTAGCTTTAGATCACAGTGAAGTATAACTTCTGGTCTGTATGTAGTTTCAGAACTATTTCTAGCCCCCATTGGCCCAAACGGCCCAGGGAATGTGGGGAGCATCTTTGCCATGTTACTGGTTCCTCCAGACTGTTTTAGTTCAGAAGCAGCCTTCTTCCTAACAGAAAGTAACCAGAAGTTGATTTCTGAGTAACTTCTTGTGGAGAGAAACAGTTCAGAACATGGCAAAATTGCCCACTCTTGATATCACCAAAGAGACCAATTACCCATCCAAAGACCCCTTGGGCCCAATGAAGCTTCCTAATCCCCCTAAAGATGCCAACCTCTACTTTAGACTTAGCACACGGGAAATTATTAGAAAGATTTGAAATAACCTTCCCTCAACCTGGGTCTTCTCAACTGTGCAACACTTTGCAATGGCCATGCTGGCTGGGAATGGTAGGGGTTGTACCCCAATACATCCAGAAGTTGCCACATTGAGGTGAGAGGATGCTTGTTTTAAAGTGCCTCATGCCTTTTCTCTTGCCTGTCATCTATTTAGCCAGAGTAAACTCACCTGGCTAGGATGGAGTGCTCTGAGCCATCAGACAGCAGGCGATGCATCTCTTGTACAACACCTTCCAACTCTGCCAACAGCCTCTTCTCCTGGGCATGGAGGGGGATCTCCTCCACGCACAGCATCTCACATTTGCTCCAACCCTCCTGCCCCCAGATGAAAAGAGAGAAGAGAAAGTAAGACTATGTCACTTCTGGCCCAAAAACCTAGAGGACGCTGCTTCCAATATAGATATCAGAATTAGGTTTTCTGACTGAAAGATGTTTCCTGGAAAGGTTTCCCCAAGATTCTCTTTGGACAGCTGTGGGCAACCAGGAATTTGTGTAGAGTTGTTTTGTTTTTTGCAACCCCCACTGAGTTTCCCACTGCACAGCCTAATTTTGGCTGCCCAGCTGATAAATCCCTCCAAAATTTACCTTGAAAACAAGGCCTACAGGTAATCTTGAGGACCCAAGGCATTTACTCTCCTTGAGTGGCTTGTTTTCAAAGGAAATTGAAAGGGCTTGGATGGGTTGCTTGTCACAGCAGTGCTGCCAAAATGCCCCAGTACAATGCACTGAGAGTTGCTCAGGTCCCATATTTAGGTCTCCCGGATATTTAAACTCCAACAACCATTTATGTACGCCATCACTGAATAAATGATTCTTGCCAGTGACAGACGAACATGCACTTACGAACTGGCCTTTGCTCCCACCCCTTATTACATTTGGCCACTAGGCAGTGACAAAATTCCTCACTTGTATGAGGCTTTGGACAGAAGGCAGGTCATCTGCTGGATCTGAGACATCCTCTAAGTGACCACTGTTGTAGCGAAACCTAAGTGTGGGACAGAACGGCAAGAAATTTAGACTGCTCCCCTCCAACGTGCCTCCAATAAAACCAAGACTTGTTCCAGCACTGAGTGCCCTTTGATGGACACGTTAGCAGTACGAAAAGACAAACACATAACAGATGCATTGATTGAATAAAGGAAACACATCCCTGATTCAATAAAGGAAGCCATTGCAATAAAGGAAGGCCCAGCTCTTTCAATACCTGAGCAGAGCTGTTGATGACCTCATGGTTATGCTAACTATATGGTTAGCATAAGTCAATGTTGATTTAATGGCAAACACCCATCACCACTAACCATGAGTACTGATGAGCTTACCTGATGCTGGACAGGAGTGGTGTATTCACAAGGGCTGGGTTTCTCGGAGGTTAGAAGTTTTCCAGAATGCAATGGAGTGATGCTACATTACTCCAGGGCATTGTGGTAAATTTAAAGGGCTGACCCCAAGCCACCCAGCACTCACTGGAATGCTGGAAAGGGGAAGACCGGGGCACAAGGCAACAGTGGTCCACCCAGCTGTGTAGTGATGTGGGCAAATACTCAAGGATGCTTGGCATTTTCATCAGCCCTGGAGATCTTTGTTATAGAAGGTAAAAAACCAACACCATTCTCTTGGCCTTGGGACAGGACCTACTTGAGTGCTTCCACGTCATGGGGGATGTTGATGCTGCTGGTAAGCTCCTGCAACTGTTGTGTGCTCTGAAGGGCCAGGTGCTCCAAGGCTGAAAGGATGTGGGCAGGCGGGTGGGAGCCAGCAACTCTCTGCAGGGAGATAGAGAAAAGTAACAGGAACAGGCCCAAGGAAAATATCCTGTTTATAGCAGAAGTAGTGACATCTTTGGCTCTCCAGATTTTTTGTGCTACAACTTCTAGCCAGCACAGCTCATTGTAAGCGATCCTGGGAGTTTGGAGATATAAATATCTGGAAGGACAAACACTTGTGTGATAGTACACAATTTGTAATGCCCTTAGTGAGCCTATGCAGCACAATAATAAAGATGCGGTGTCCTGTGCTAGGATGGGAATAACTTTTCACCCCATGCCCTACAGGTGGGCCACACTGGCTTGTTGCCAGCTATCACTTCTGTTTTATGTTTAGGTTGATTTTCAGCCTTGTCCAACAGGATTTTAAGGATTAATTCAATATAAATGGCCATGATTTCAGGCAGCTTTTAAGCATTTGGCATGATTTAGGGGGCCAAGCATCACCTGTAGGGGTGTCTTGGGGAACTGCAAAATAAGCAACTTGGCTGAATATTCCTGATCCTTGCTGCCCAGGAATGTAATGTTATCAAAAAAAGTACAAGATGAGTGATTGACAGGTGTGAAACATTTGGCATACAGCATATTTATAGATTCCTTTTTGGAATGAGAGGAGTGAGAGAGGATGCCAAAGGCTTTGAAGGTGACTATTGAACAGCGAGGGGACTAGAGTTTGGGGGAGATACAAGAAGAGCTGTGAGATGAGAAAGAACTTGTGTATGTGAAGAGAAGACTGTATTTACGTGGTTAGCATTTGGTATCATAATACCAACGACAGAAAGTATCTGCGGCCAAATGTGAACATGCTGGAGCATAAGGTAAGGAGGAGAGTAACATTATAGGTTGCTATTCTAAAAAATATTTTTGTTGTTAATTGTAACTGTACTCACTGGTCACTTCTTCCAGAGAAGTGAGTACCTTAATAGTAACAAACACCAAAGGTGGGAATCATACAGCCCTCTAGGTGTTGCTGGCTTATAGCTCTCACATTTCTCATCACTGGCTGAGATGGCGAAGGCTGATGGAACCTGAAGTGCAACATTTGGAGGCTGCAAGATTCTCAGCCCTGTTATACACTAACAAAACTGAGAGATGGATCTTCTAAAAATCCTAGTGGCAGCAGTCCCCTGAGAGGCATGTGCAAAGGCCTTTGTTTGTAACCTCTGTGTGAAGCAAGGAAAGGTCTAAGGTATAATCACTATGGTCCACTATCCCAACCTTACAAAGCACTATCTTCCTTACCTCCACAATGCTGACCCAGTGCTGGTAAGAATTATTCAGCTGTTCCTCATTCATCCCACTGCTAAGAGAGACAGAGAAAGAGGGTCAATAGATGCTCCAAAACGGAGGATTGGCTGAGTGAAATGAGCAATGGTTATGCTGGCTAGGATTGTGGGAACTGTAGTCTCAAAAACTAATGCTTCCTAGCTCTGGCTCTACAATTTTACCTGCTGTTGGGACAGAAAGCAGAGAATCTTGCCTCCTCCTGCAGAGAACCCAGCGCATTTTTAGGCTTGGGAATGAAAAGCACAGCCTTCCTCCTTTACTAGCACTCTCATGTTCTGCTTGCATGGAATATCTTCTTGCCTAATGTGACTGGACTAAGACTTTTAAATAGCAGGCAGCTTCAACTGCCAGTGAAGGCAGGATAGAGTGAACATGGAACTGTCCAAATGTGGTTGTACTACAACTCCCACCCAGGGCTTATCAGCCTACATCACAGGGATGTTGTGAGGAAAAAATGTGGCTGTATTGCACACACAGTGATTTTCTCCACATTCCTTGAAGAAAAAGTGGAATATGGGTGGAGATGATGATGATGATTCTATCATTGAGATGTGCAATACAATGTTGCAGTATATCCTTCCGTCCTAAAAGAAGTGTTTTCAGCCATGGATTAAATCTGCCATTCCTTCCAAGTTTGGCCAGTGCTTCAGGATGATCAGAACATGAACTTCACTTACAGGCACAGAAAATTCCAAATTTGATCCCTGTCCTCTCCTGTCAAAATGTCTGGGAAAGTGACCACTGTGTGAGAATTTGAATCAGACACCTTTGCCAGTGCGCAGTTAAACGGTGCAAGTTTCAAGACTGCTCCTCGTTCCAAATTTGTAGGCAGCCAACACCGAATTTTCAGGAAACATAAGGGAAACCAGACACTTGGATTTCACCAATCCATGACAGATAGGAGAAAGCAGGATCTAGGAACATTCTTTCTTTCTATTGCAGCATGACTATTCTGGCTGAGGAATTCTAGGCTTTGTAGTCCAAAACAAGCAGCTTTCCCAGGCTCTGGAAGAAAGCTACACTGGAACATGACATAGGACAAACATATGAAAGAAAAATTTCTGATGCTCTAGAAAGATGGGAAAGGATCCTTACAGAAAGTTCCCAGATATGCTGCGCTCAAAGAGTGTCTTCAGGAACTGGAAACGAAGCTGACAGGCTTCTTTAACATCACGCTGGAGAGAAACAGAAAACAACAATTTTGTTTAGGGCATGTTTCTGCGATGTTCCAGCCTTTAACATAGGACTGAGGAACATGTAGGTGGTTCCTATTGGAAAGCAACTCCCAGCCATGTAACCAAATGATGAGGGACCACAGAAGCTGCAATCCAACAACATATGGAGGGTCACACATTCTCCCTATCTGCTTTAACACTTCTTAAACTGAGGGGTGTGTGTGTGTGCAGATCATTTTCTACAAAACCATGGTGTGCTGCTGAGGATTCTGAGGGATTTTCAAGCCACACACTACATTCATTTGCAGCACCAGCCAGCCACTGCACTGTATCAGGAAAAAGGTACCCAACACTCTCTAGCAGCGGGATATCGTAAGAAGAGAGAAACTGTGGCAAGCAAAGCATTTCCTCCTGCTGCTCTGTCTTGCCTAGACATCCCAGGCCAGCCACATTCCTATCCCCACAAAACACGTTATTTCTTTGAAGACTCATATCTCAAAAGCAGAATTCTGCACAATTGTCTCAAAAAAGCACAACGCTTCTGTAGAGATCTGTTACCATTTGGATACATTCACTACTGAAAGCCAACATGGTGCAATCATTTGAACACTGGATTATAACCCTGGAGACCAGGATTCAATTCCCTGCTCAGCTATGGAAACCCACCAGATGACCCTGGGTGCATCACACATTCTCAGCCCTCAGACGACCTTGTGATAGGTTTGCCTTAGGGTTTGCCATAAGTTGGAAACAACCTGAAGGCAAACAACAACACAACAACACACCTGCCCATTGTGGACTTTGATTGCTATCTGCTCTGGATACCTTTTTGTGTTAAAGGGGAGGCTGCAAGTGCACGTAATAACAAACAACTGTAAGTATTTTGGGGCTATGGGCCAACTACTTAAGTATATACTCACGAACACACAATTGCCAGAAGCCACTCTTTAAGGAATGTGATGTAGTAATTACAGCCAGGGTGCACATTTCTAATCCTCCAGGTGTTTTGGGGCTACAGTTCCCATCAAACCCACCCAGCATAGCAAAAGATTATGGGAGCTCTACTCCAGGAATATCTGGAGGGACATTAACTGCCAACCCCTGGACTAAAATATTGGACTGGGACCTGGGAGATGACAGCTTTAGTCCCCAGTGAATCCTGAAACTCACTTGGTGAGTTAGACCACTCATCCGCTCAGTCTGACCCACTGCACAGGGTTGTTGTGAGAATAAAATGGGGATTACGAGAACCACATGGGCCACCTTGAGCTCACCAAAGGAGAGGAGGCAAATCAATGTGCTTAGAATGTACTTTGGTCTCTTCCCTGTGGTCTCTTCCCTGTGAGTAACGAAACAGATCTCACCAGAACTTCTGGCTCCAAACTAGGGAATCCAGACTTTGAAGTCTTCCCCAAGACCACTGCTGTCCGGGCCTTCCTGTCAAGAAAAACAAATTAAGGCTTCATTAGAAATGAAGGATCAGATCTCTGCCTCCCAGAACAGAGTATTTAATGCATATCCCCAAAGAGAGTCAGACCTCTGGGAATGATTTGCTACAGAGCTACTGTCTCCTCCTTCCTCAAATGGAGTGACATGATAAGTGAAGTGCACTCCCAATCCTCCTTTTTATCAAATATTTATTTTTCCTATCCAGAGGTTCTCCTGTTTCTTGTCCACAATGAAGATGAGCCAGGAGACTGGGCCTGTACCTATCCATCTCCTCCAGTTGTTCCAGACGTCCCCTCATCTGCATTGCTTTTCCGTGCAGCTGCTGACGCTCTGCCACGACCCGGGTTGAGTAGGCCTTCAGAAGCAAAGTGCGGCGCTTGGCATCACGGATCTTCTCCTGGGCTGTTTCCAAGGTGACCTCTGAGAGACCAGAGAGGAAAATAGAACAGAGCACATGACAAATTGAGCTCTGTGTATTTTGTAGCTTTGGGACCACCACAAAAGTGTCTGACCTGCTATTAGGTGTTTGCTTTACCCTCCATTTTTCCAGTGGCAAGGATCTAGTCCCCATGAGTGTCAAGAAAAAAATGTAGAAATAAAGCACAGCAGTGCCTAGTCAAATTTCTCAAGTAATCAGAATCTGTCTATGGCTTGCAAGAAGCTGGAGATGGTGCACCAAGGCACTGTAGAGATATAGTAACATGAACATGTATGTGTACTCCTTTACTGACTACAAGAAAGTTTTTAACAAAGTACAACATCCTAAATAGCAGGAGTTGTTGATCTATAATGATTCTGATTCAAGAAATAATCATACAATGGGCAGCTTGTACTGGCAGCAAAAGGCTGCAGTGAAAATCAAGGTCAGATAACATATGTGTGTGTGTGTGTGCACACACACACACATATAGTGCTTCAATAATACCAATTTAAAGAGTTAAGAGTTAGATCAGTAAAAATAATTACACAGACTAGAAGTAGATTAAATCATTCAACAAATAAAGTAAGACAATTTAAAACCAGTTAAGACCATTTAAAGCCTTTATAGAAGCAGATGTAGAAATCAACTAGGTCCTTAAGATCTAAAGCCATGTTTTTACTTGGTTCCAGAATGGCATCACTGGGGGCACCAATTAGCCTTCTTTAAACATCTTTAAAGAAGCATTTGTTATATTCAACAGTGAAAGGAGGCTAAAACTTTTTTTTAAAAAAATTAAAAATTATTAAAAAAGAAGCAGTTGCTTACTGAAATGAGGGCATCATTGCCAATGGAGAGATTAATCACTAACATCTCATATATACAGATGATACTGCACTACTCGCTTTCAATTTAGATTGTCTGCAAACTTTATAAAGCCACTTACCATCAGCCATGAGCTCCCGCTGTGCTGATTCAATCTGCAGGTCAATCTTCTGCAGCTCTTCACGCAGGCGGGCAATGCCCTGAACCAGCTGCTTGCGACGCTCCTTCTCTGATTCCAAGTTGCTTGTCTTGCCCTAGAGAGATAAATACTGGACACAGTAAGATAGAATTTCATCCAGCAACCTTTAGCACACCCCTAATGTGATGACACCAACATCACACATGCAGAGCACAGTGCTCCCCATGTACAGTTCCACTCCTCCTTTCAGATGTGTCAAGCTCCATAGGGCAATGCTACGACCATTAAATGGAGAGGGAGGGATGTGATGAAGCAGTAGGAACTGCCTCCCGTCTCCACAACCATTTTCTAGAAGCAGAGGAAGAGGAACAATGACCTGGAAAAGTGCGGCCAGGAAAGGAGGCAGTCTCCTTTCTTCTCGTGAGTATTTAACAGCCACAGTAGCATCCCAAAGGGCTTGGCAACTTCTGGGGAGTGAGGTGCTAATCAATAGCCCCTCGAGACCCACCCAAAACAAAACATATGCACGTATAACCTTGAGTGATGCACACACAGATTTTGATAAATCATTAAATATCAAATCATCCATGCCACAATATTTCCAATTTCTATTTATAGTTAAGAAGGCTGAACAGCGAACAAAGCTGAATGAATGAGCCACTCATATAACCTGTGGTGCCACAGGAGAGTTCAGTGGGTACCACAGACCACCAAAAAGAGAAATAAAATGGGTCCGAGAACAAATCAAGCATGAACTCTCACAAAAAGTCAAAACGGTCAAACGGAGGCTGTAGTACATTTGGCATATCATACTTTGTACATGATTCACTGGAAAAGATTATAATGCTCAGTAAAACAAAGGCAATAGGGAAAAAGGAGGAGTGAACTAAACGTGGATAAAAGAAGCCATAGCCCTGTGTTTGCAAGACCTAAGCAGGACTACAGATAACTGAGTCTCTAAAACATAAAGCTGCCGTAAGTAGAAGCCCACTTGACAGGAAACAATAACAAGAAGAAATGATGTCAACAGGATTCTAGCTAATGTCAGAAAGACATCTCTCTGAAACACGAGATGTGGATACAGAAAATGACCTCACACAATGTTTAAGCACTGAGTCCATCTAGACCAATACTGTCTACACTAAAGGTGGCAATCATACATCCTTCAAGTGGTGTTGGACTGCTACTCCCAGCAATCCTCACCGCACACTTTGCAGTCTAGGACTGTGGCAACTTGCAGTCCAACAATATCTGAAGGGCCATATGATTTCCATTCTTGGCCTACACTACCTGGTAGGGCTTTCCAGTCAGTTTTTGCCTCCAGCCTCCCATACAATAGGTCAATTCTAGATGAAGAATTATTGCTTTAAGCTCAGAGGCCAAGAAAACATAGTCCTGCAGGGGTCATTGGACTCCAACTAGTATCATCCCTGCCCAGCACAGCTCATGAAGAGAGCCTGGCTCTAACAACAACTGGAGGGTCAAATGTTCTCCACCCCATCCCCTATCCCAGCATGGTAGAGTATTGTCCTCTCTCTCACCTCAGCCTCCTCCATCTGTCGATACCTAAACAAGGAAAGCTCAAGTTAAGGAAACAACTTCTCATCTTCACTTAGTGATTGTGTGAGCCTAACACACTCTGGTTCCTTCCAGAAATCTTGGACCAGCAAGCCAGGCCCACTTTGCAGTGCTGCTGGGGGAGGAATAAAATGGTAGTTGAAGTGTACCATATATACACATCACAAGATCCCTAGAGGAGGAACAGTTTACAAAAGTAAATACGTTGCAGAAACAGTGCAACCGTCCTCTACATGGAGCTGTCATAGGTCGAGACCAAGATATCTGAAGGAGTATCTCATCCCATCTGGCCTTGTCCAGCCATGGTGTTTACCACTCAAGGCTTTGCTATCTGTGCCACTACTTCCAGAATCACAACTGAATGCAATACATGACAGTGACTTTGTTACTGTGTCACCTAAACCAATGAACTCCCTTCCCCAGCTCCCCTCCTTAAATCTAAAATAGTGTCATTTCAATAAGATTTATCAGATTATAATTCTGTCTCCCATTTTTAACACAGAACTGTTTTATCTTGCTCAGTGAAACTAATGAATCATTTTTATTGTGTGCACGTGCTGCATGACTGTCAATAAAGAGAAAAAACTCCTTTAGTAAACAAGTAACATTGAAGTAAGTTTCACTTATTGAACGTCTGCTTTTTATACAAAAGTGTGTGTGTGGAGGTAACTTTCAGCAGTGAAAGATCTGGAACTCTTCAAAGGACAATGCCTCCCCCAGAAAAGGATACCACAACAAGTTCCCTCGGATCTTCTTCACATTTCTGCAACATAAGGAATGGAAAAAGGAAGACGATAAGCCAAATGGGAGAGAATGAAAGAAAGAAACTGATAATGATAAACTAAAACCCAATCCAAAATCTTCTCTTGATCATCACCCTTCAGATTTTTACCTCTGGTGATGCACGTGCCGGATGACGTATTTCCAGATCTCGGCACACTGACCCGAGCACATCCTGGAGGGAAAGGAAGCAACTCCTGGTTAGACTAAAGAGAAAGAGTCTCATCCCAAGTGCTTTGCAGAAAGGCACTAGAATGGGGAGACTGGGAAAAACAGAAGACAAGTTCACAACAGGAGGAGTGAGCAACCTAAGAGAATGAATATTCACTGCCTACCAAGTAGGACAAAATGTTGCAGTACGGAATGCTGTTCTTCACAGTTCTTGCCACACCATTCTACTCCTTCTCTCCCACATTTTCTGCCCCCAACCTGTAATGTCTGCAGGAGACCCATTCCTTGATCCAGGCCAGGCCTGTCAGAAGGTCCCGGACAAGGTATGAATAGTCTTCCCCAGGTTTTCTACTGCATGTCTGGGAAGGCTACAGCAGTTGGCCTGTGGCCTTGGATAAGGAAGGAACTTCCTGTTGTTTTGTGCCTTCAAGTTGTTTCTGACTTACACCAACGCTAAGTTGAGTTTATCATGGGTTTTCCTAGGGTTGAGAGTGTGTGATGTGCCCAGGATCACCCAGTGGGTTTTCACGGCTGAGCAAGGAATCCAACCCTGCTCCCCTGGGTAGCAGTCCAACTCTCAAACCACCAGACTAGAGCTTTCCAAACGGTGTTGCGACATGCTAGTGCGTTAGTGTGTGTTAGTGTGTTAGTCGCAGTGTGTAGGGGTGTTGTGCGAATGTAATGGGTGCAGGGGCTGCCTCTCTCCCCCCTCCCGCCACTCCGGGCCGAGGAAGATCCCGGTGAGGGCAGCGGCAGGTCAGGCCCATTGAATTACTTGCTCGATTACTGTGTCGTAAAATAACGCATGTCTAAAAAGTGTGTCCCCAACACAAAAAGTTTGGAAAGCTCTGCACTAGACCATACCGGTTCTCAGGGAAAGAACTACAAGAATCTGAGGAGCCTAAAGTCTTAATAAAGTCTTAAATGGGAGAACTCAGGTCATTGCAGCGCTGGACTGTTATAGCGCCATTATTCCACTTTCAACATCCTATGGAATCCTGGGGTTTGCAGTTTAGGGAGGGGCCTTAAAGGCCCCTCCCTAAACTGCAAACCCCAGGATTCCATAGGATGTTGAAAGTGGAATAATGGCGCTATAACAGTCTAGGGTGGAAATGGCTTCAAGCGCCAAACAAAACAACCACCAAGTAAGCTGCCATCATCATCATCATCATCATCATCATCATCATCGCCTAGTAAGCAATTCGAGAGGTCACTGGGTAAATCTGGAAGCATGGTAGGGGAGTGCCTTCTGAATCTTTTTTCCTAAAGATTTTTTTTTTTTGGTACCTCTGTAAGCTTTGGGGCTCCTTCAAACCTATTGAGGCCCCTGTCCTTTGGGCGCCAGTGTGTAGCAGTGGGGAAGAGTGCCGAAAACATTAAGCACAGAGGGTTTCAAAACACTTAAGTGTGTAAACAGGACTCCTGCTTCATGCACTTCGCCAACGTAGAAGCTCCAGAGGCACTTCTGTCGCTTTTTTGTGCTTGAGTGGGGGGGAGGAGAAGTCGCAAAAGTCCCCCAGAAATCCCCCCCCCCAAGTTTAACGCCTTTTGAGAACAAGCCTAGCGTGGAAAACGCTCTGCGAGTGCTCAGAAGTACTCTCGACATTTCTACCCCGAGGGGGCCGGACAAGAGCTCGCTCGCTCACTCACCGGCGGGCGGCGCTCTCGGAGGGGATCCTGCCCGGCGGGAGCTTCATCTCCTCGGCCGCCCAGCGCCGGAGCTCCTGCGCCAGCGACAACCCGCCCCGCTCCATTCCTCCCGCAGCCGCCGCGGCCCACAGGAACGAAACTCGAACGCCGGCGCCCTTTTGGGCGAGTCCCGCCCTCCCTGGCCACGCCCTTCCTGCACGGCACGCTGGGAAATGTGGTCCCGCGGCGCAGGGCATGCTGGGAAATGGGAGCTTAGTGGGCGCCGGGGCGTGAGGCGAAGAACGGGAAGCGTCAAAATGGCAGGTCTCGGCATCAGTTCCGTGTATGCTGTTATCTCCAGCCAGTTTTTTCCCGCCAATATCTAGTTGGTTTTAAACTTGCTGTGCCCAGTTGAAAAAATGGAGACAGTCCGTGTGCGTTTGAGGGGATGGTGTAGAAGTAGGAAAGTACTTAAAGCCATGAGTTTGTAGGAAAATCCTGCCCTGGATTTTATTTTCTTATAGGTGATATTTATTAGAAAGGTTTGAAGTCCTGTGTCTAATTCCTCAAACTGTCTTGTCCAGAACCTGTAACTTTCCTCCTTATTCCCCGATCCAATGTATATTCGGAGTTATGAATCTGCAGAGGTTGGGTTCCTGAGGGAATTTACTGCCCTCCTCCTTGCTGCTAGGCCTCATCTCCAGAGCAGCCAGCCTACTCAAGACAGACACAGTTGACTGAGGCCCAAGAGCTCTCCGGCTGAGAATTCTAAACCTCCCTCCCCAAAACTGCAAACCCCAGGATTCCATAGAATCTTCACAGCCAGCCAATCATATGAGGTCTTTCCCTGACGCAGCCAATCGTATGAGATCTTTGCTTGACACAGACAAACAGACGAAATTTGACTTTCATATGTTAGACAAGAGTAGTCAATCTTGAGATTTAGCCCATTCGGTATAGAAGAATCCAATCTGGTTTTTGGCTTCTTGTCTTAACAATGCAACATCCACATCAGAAAGTTTATTAGAGTGCACAACCCCTAATCCACAGAAGGAAAAGGAATTATAATGGTGTTTTGCCCATTTAAAATGTTCATATAATGGTGAATCGATAGCAGAATTTTTGCTCTATAACTGCACTGTTATAGTGCTATTGTTCCACTTTCAACATCCTGTGGAATCCTGGGACTTGCAGTTTAAGGGGGGGCCATTTAGAATTCTCAGCTAGAGAGCTCCTTGGCCTCAGTAAACTACAACTCCAGAATTCCATAGGACGTTGAAAGTGAAATAATAGCAGTATAACAATGTAGTGCAGAAAGGCCCATATTCTTGTGTTCAATCATTCTAACTTCTAAAGAACAGGAAGTCTGGCCCACATATAGTTTAGAACACGTGTCAAACACAAGGCCCACGGGCTGAATCCGGCCCACCAGGCCATTTCATGTGGCCCTTGCATCTCTCATGCAGCTGCAGCACTCCCCCTACCTGGTGAGCCTGATCCCCACATTGCGGCCTCTGGCTGCCGGTATTCTGAAGAGGGGCCCAGCAGCCAGCACTCGCAATCTACTTCTACTTCTGACTGCTCCTCTGTCCAAGTCTCACCGGCAGAACGTTGCCGTGGGTTACCATGGCAACACGCCACATGGCTCGCAAGATTTGGACCGAGGAGCAGTCAGAAGTAGAAGTAGATCGCGAGTGCTGGCTGCTGGGCCCCTCTTCAGAATACCGGCAGCCGGGGGCCCGCAATGTGGGGATCGTGCTCACCAGGTACGGAGAGGGGCAGGGGGGCCAGAAAGAGCCACGGAGGAGGAGGGGAGCAGAAAGAGGCGCACTTTGGATATACTGACCAATTCTATGTCACTTTACAGAGGTATAGGGACCATAATACAATTATTTGTTCTGCCTTTCTCAACAGGAACCAAAAAGTTAAACAAAGTTAATGTATTAAACAGTGTTTGGTAATATTTATCTGACGATTAAAAAAACTTTTTGTTTTCAATAAATTGTACAATACAATTGAATATCTGCTTCTAGTTTCAGAGCTTATAATAACTAAAACCGGTAATAATCCAGTGCAGAGGCAATTGTTTAATATGATAAAAGACTAGATACATTTGTATAGTCTTACGGATACAACCGGTCCTTTGAGGGCAACCATAAGACTGATGCGGCCCAAGATGAAATTGAATTTGACACGCCTGGTTTAGAACATGGACAAATGATGACATACATGATATGTGTGGTTTGACAGGTAGGAGAAGATCTTAATTTGAATTGTTATGTGAACTGGGGACTTTGAAAATCTTAGTATTCAAACTTTCTTTACAAACACTACGGTTACCATATTTAAAGTGACCAGCCAGTGAAGGGTGAAGTTTGATAGGTTTGTGGATGTCAGTATGCACCAGGCAATCTTTTAAGTTCATGGTTCGTGAGTATCCTATAAGGGGTGGACGCCCACGACTCTGTGTGGTATTGGGGATATGCCAATGTTTTCTGATAATCCTTTTAATGTGATGTGTAAATGGATGGAATCTCGTAGTCCAATATATCCAAGAATTTGTGTTATGCCTTCCCTTTTTATTGAACAGAGTCTTGCTGTCAACTAGTGTGGCACAATATAAGGCTTCTGATAATATTCTATGAGGATAGCCTCTTTTAGAAAGATTGTTAACCAGGTTCATGGATTCCTTTTAAAAATCAATGGGACAAGTGGAATTACGTTTAATTCTGAGGAGCTGTGAGTATGGTAAATTACTTTTTAAAGCATGAGAATGACCACTGTTCGAAGAAACAAATGAATTGCAATGAAATGAATTCAGGAGGAGCCGGCCCCTCCTGAAACTGCAAACCCCGGGATTCCATAGGATGTTGAAAGTGGAATCATAGTACTATAACAGTCTAGTGTAAATGGCCATAGTCCAGCTATGGGCTTTTTTCTCTCCTTCTTTCTTCATCTCCACCAGCCAAAGTCTTGGCACTGGGCATACTCTTGAAATTAAACAGTAATTTCAGGATACTTTTAAGTACCAAACTCAGAATCTGAGGACCAAAACTGGATGGAAATCACAGTGAGACCACACAAAATGCACTCTTGGTTAGCCAAAGCTTTGTTGATTTATAATTAAGGACAGAGGATTAGAGTCATTTTACTATTCTTGTTTTTCTAGTGCACATCACTTGAAGAACCTACCAGCAGATCCGGATCTACCTTTTGAGCACTCCTGCTGTAGTCAAATAATGTTTATGCTATAATAAGCATGCTCATTCCGAAGGTACTATATATAATAGACTCTTTGTTGTTTTCTATTGGCTAACAATAACTTCTTTTGTGAATGGCTCTAGGGTATGGTTACAAGAAATTCTTGGAATGTGGGCAGAGCAGCTGGAGTAACTAGGCAACTATAAGGTGGTACAGAGCCACTTCTGGTTTTCCCATGCCTATAGTTTCTCACACCCGCCAACATTTCCCAGGTGAAAACTGGGAAGCATGAGGCCAAGCAACATCAGAGTGTGGTCAAGATGGCAAAAGTTATAAATGAAGAACAAAGAAGATAGGAGAGGTTGCGATAGTATGTTTTTGTGTGAACTTGATGTGAAGGGCAAGAAAGCAAATTGCTTCAGCGTTTTGAACTCAATTTGCAGCAGCTGAAGCTGAGGACAGGGGACAAGGTGGAAGGACAAGAGGGAAACTGGGACATTTTAAAAACAGCTGGAAAGTGGGATGGCAAAGGATTAATTGGGATTGTTCCTGTCAAATCAGGACAGATGGAAGGTATGATTTCTTTCTCCCCTATTAGGACCTTCTGAATTTAGTCATGATATATTTTGCTCCCCCATCCAGTCTCCTGTACAAAACTTCCTTCCATGTTAGCCCTTTCTACAACAATTCTGTATTCTTTAAAAACATCAGTCTCCTGGGAATGTAAGGAAGGAAATTATGTAAGGAAATTGTTGCGTGATTTCAAGTAGTTTCCAACTTATGATGAACCTATCACTGGGTTTTCTTGGCAAGATTTGTTCAGAGGGGGTTGGCGTTTGCCTTCCTCCAAGGCTGAGAGACTGTGACTTGCCCAGAGTCACTCAGTGGGCTTCTATGGCCGAGCGGTCATTGGAACCCTGCCCTCCAGAATCATAATCTGTCACTCAAACTGCTACACTATGCTGGCTCTTTTAAGAAAAATACATACCAAATAACCAGCAGACCCTAATGGCACATTTTTACATTTTTATGAAATGAAATAAAGCCTACAAACTTGGGTCCTAGCACTTTCAAGAAAAGAACACTGTATTTTCCTCCTTCACAGATTTTGCATATGTGTGTAAAGAAAGAAGCAAGAATGAGAAAACACTGGAGAGTTATAGGTATGTCTGGAACTCCTAGAAAACTGTAAATGAGTCAAGGCACTTGGGCAAAAAAAAAAAAAATTCTCATTCAGAAGCACTTGAAAGGAAAAGATGAGGATAATTTTGCTGTTCACTGGATATCAGATTTAATACCAGAGCTTGCCCAAGACATTTTGCTGCCCAAGGTGAAGAATTAGATGGGGGTCTCCTCCCATTCCATCAGCAGTAGCTGATTATATTGGAAGTTGAATCTCTCTTTAAGACCAAGGGACAGCATCTTCCACTGTACCTGATGGCAGTACAACACCTTAGTGGGGGGAAGCTACTTGTCTTCCCCTCACCTTCCAACCCCAACTTTGAGCCATGGTTGTTCCCTCCCAACACCACTATTGCATACCCTCCAACTCTTCCAGTTTGGCATGGTCAGTCCCAATTAATCTTCTGTCTTCCCACTTTTTCAGCTGCTTTTAAAAAATCCCAGTTTCTCTTTCTTCCTCCTACTATCCCAACTTACTTCAGTTCTTGCAAACTGAATTTGAAGTGCAAAAGTCGTTTGCATTCTACTAACTCAGCTAGAGGGAGAGGAGTGGTGAAAGGGAGGCAACTCTTCTTGTTCCCAGGAGGCTCAGAAAAAAAAGCAATCTGCTGTAGCTTCTCCTAGCTTGTGTGTTCTTCCTCCTCAGTAACTTTAGCCATCTTGATCTCACTCTGATGTTTCTTGGCCACATATGACCTAGTTTTCAACTGTGAAATGTTGGAGGTTATGTTTTTATTGTCTCACCAGAAGAGAGCTAGAAGGAGGCATGGACGAGTGTCCCATGGCAAGAACAGAACTAGGCATTCCACCGTGCCCCCTCCTTCTACTTTCCAAGACCAAGTCAATAGTTATTTTTGGAGGGGATAGCTGTCTCTGAAGGTTGGCGTTTGGAAAGTGAGGGAGGATAGGTAGACTTGCTCTGCCTGGATACAGCTTTTATGGTACCTTGTCCTGCTTGGAGATCTGTTAAGCATTAAAGTTACAACTTTTGCTGTCTTAGCTACCTCTGATGTGGCGTGGCCAAATGTGTCCCGATTTTCATCTAGGAAATATTGGATGGTATGAAACAGATTCTGAAGATGCAATTGAAAGGAGCCAAGACGGTGTGTGGATTCGTAAAAGACCATTTATTTCTTTCAGAATACAAAGTCAGATGGGTTAAAGTCATTAAACACTTGCTGTATGGTGGGACCAGAGATGTACAAAAAGCCCAGCATCTTGCTAGATTAATATTGCCAACCTGATAGGTGGGCTAGTCTTTACTTTATCAGCTTGGCCAGACTGTCCGTAGAGATCACTATAGAGATTTATATCTGCCTGATACTCATTCACACACAGGAACATTCCCCCCCCCATGTACACAGAAACACACACACACACATAAGGAAGAAGGTACATAAAGATGTTAGAGAGCAAATTATGTGTCTTGAAAAATCAATGTATGCATCTGACTCCTATTTACAGCCAAGCAAAAATTGTTCATTTACGAGACCCTGACGAATAAATAAAGAGTGACCTGAATGCATAACTTTCTTCTACTCATCTTTGTCAACAGAGAAAAACACACATACACACAGAATGTGCATAACGCTTGGAATGCAATAAAGCTCACAAATTCAAAAGGTAAGAACTTAGCATGGGAATTTATTTAAAATATGCAGTCTTACTGAACCAGTTCAAATGTGGAAGGGAAAATGCATCAGATATGAGACTACATTTTAAAATCATTCCTCACATTGAGAAAAAAAAAAAAGCTCCTTGCAGGCAGAAAAATCTCTTCCTTTTCATGCTGCTTTTCTATATGCTATGTTACACGGGGGTGTATCTGAATATTTTACACCCCTGTCTGAAAGCTGAACTGATATATTCCTATGAAGAGTATGCCATGTGCTTTTTCTTAATCTTAAAATATTAGAATACCTAGAGATGTCCGTTCAAAAGAAGATCCCATTGAGTTCAGTGGGACTTGATCCCAGAAAGGCAGGTAAAAGATACAAACATCTCTGTATCATTGCAGTTGTTCTCATTCTCAAGAGAAAGAAACGTATAATAACATGCAATATTTACTTTTTCCTGTAGGGAAATACTTTTTGTATTTCTGTGTTGAGGGATTTGATCTTCAGAAGTAAATTTTGTGGCTGAAGTTCACATTTTGGTATCAAAATGTAGGCAGTGACATTGTTTTTATTGTGTGCTTTCAGGTAGTTTCTGACTTACTGTGACCCTATGGTGAACCTGTCATGGAGTTTTCTGGGGCTGAGAGTATGTGATGTGACCAAGGTCACCCAATGGGTTTCCATGGCTGCAGTGACATAGAAAAGCTGAACTCTACTTTGAGAGCTGAGATGGTCCTTGAAACACTGCAGTATCCAAGTTTGGTCCCATATTTGTTCCATAGCCTTTCCAAATTTAAAGCTCCAACAACAGGGCCACATAAAACTATTCTTTGAGAACTTGGAATGTGGCTGCTCGTCAGAGAAGACACAGAACTGTGCTAGATGGATCTCACTCACAATAATGCATGTTTTTCTAAAATGCATATGCATATATAAAACATAAGTTGTAAAAAGAGAGAGAGAAATGCCACTTGCCACTGCCCACAAAATCATTTTAGATCAAAATTGTATTAAATAACCCAATCCAAAATGTTTCCTGACACACAGAGACTTCTTTCACAAGGAAGGAGTTTGGAAAGAGTGGTGCACAGTCCTCTGTGTTGGCCTGTGTGCCCACAGCATTACTGTAAGTTTCTTAACAACATTGTCGTGGCATCATTCTTGGTGATGCTGCTTGAGTTCAGCCATTGATACCACATGATCTGGGCACTGATTGCAGCAATTGCAGAAACAGTGGTGCAGGACTGTAACTCCCATAGCATCTCACGTTTGCTATGCTGGCTAAGGCTGATGGGAGTTTTAGTCCAACAGCACACATTCCTTCTCCCTCATTTGTTGCATGCTTCATGAAGGCTGGAGTCTGAACTGCATGTAACAGGAGTAGCTTCCTTTGAGCTCAGCAAGACTGACTTATGGAGAAAACATAGATCAGGAGGGGGCAAAGTATGGTCTATGAACTGCATGTGGTTCCCAGAACTGGTTTTGTGTTTCTTCCAGGAGTTGAAAAGTTTTTGATTTTTTTTTAAATAAATATTTTTGCCATCAAATACCCCTATTTGGAGTATATGGTCTATTTTAGGCCCAGGAGAGGCCTTTTACTAAAACTGGCAATAACTTCTGTCACTTCCTGTTGTTAAAAAGAGAATTTAGACTTAGTTATTAGATTTGAGCCTTGCTACTTGCTCTCTAGTTCAAATATAGAGCATCAAAAATACCTTTAGAATAAATAGATCCTACCATAATTTTGTCCGAAATATTAGAGGTTAATGTTGTTAGGAGATGAGGATCTGAAGGAAGGAGTTAGCCTAGTTATAAGGCATAAAGTAAGTTGGTTTGTTTTGAGTGCATCTCTAGCTATTGCCTGTAGTGCTACCAATGGGGAGTCAGAGCGATTCAGTTGCTCTTGGCAAACACTGGTTTGCCCTGATGGAAATCCATCTCATTGGATGGGAGGGCAAGAGAGAACTCCTCCTGAGGTGTGTTTGATGTGTTCCAGCTTAGAGACAGTGTGTTCTTTTTTTGTGATTTGCAAATTGCACCATCAGCAACATACAATATTTTTCCATACAGTACATACACAGGAGGCACGTGCGCTCAAGATGGGATGGGAAAGAGCCTCCATTTTAGAGACCATAACAATGCAGAAACCTGATGTTATAAATACTTCTCTGTAGGTTCCTGTAGCAAGAGGAAAGGGTATCTATCCGTCCCCCTCCCAACATGGAAAAAAAGTTGCCTAAAACTTCACTACCCCACTATAATTGGTAGGGAAGCTGTTACCTTGCAGATGTTATTGGACTCAGGTGCCTATCATCCCTGAACATGGTCACTTCTGCTTGGACCAGAGGGCACTTGAATCCAAGAACGTATATACTTCTGCACCTTCTTCATCCCTGTTCCAGACATACCTTTCTCATGGCAGGCTATTGTTAAAGCATTAAAGCACAGGGCAATGAAGAAGGTTGGCAACTTTATTATGTGGTAGCTTTTGTACACCCAAGACCAGGAGTGATCTCTCCCAGCAAGATCTCATTTTTGTCCCATTCCTCAACCTGACTGCCTCAGCCTAGGATGTTCTCCACTCATTAGATCACTCATTAGATATTCCCTGTTCTGGAAGACATCTAGGGCAAGCATGACACAAGGTCAGTCATTAAAACTGAATTTCCATAAAAACAAGGATTTCACTGGGATTAAACCTACTTAATTCTGCATGGGATAGGACTGAACTGACACATTTGGCTTTCAAGTGGTATGTTCATCCTTTGAAATTAATTAATCACCTCCTCATGAAACTAGCTGGCAAATCATGAGTTGTCGTTCCAAAAAAAGAAGAGGAAATAATATTCTTTTTTCATTCTGATTTATAAGAAACTCTCCTTCTAATACCACAACACATTGCTTTTGTTAGGGTGAACCAAAAAGTAACGAAGTCACAGGCAAGTTTTAGAGTTCTTCGGAATGGTTCACCAGCTGATGCAGAGCTCTGGAGTGCTCAAAATTTTTCTTGTGACTTTGTTATGTTTTGATTGGTCCTAACAAAGTCAATATTTAATGAAGTTTGACTTCTATATTTTAAAGGAATGCCATAGATACCTGCAATTGCCTCTTCAACCACAAGGAAATTTACTAACGGTGAGGGTTGTTAACATAGGTCTGTTTCACGCTAAACAGTCGTATAGTTCCAGGAGGTCAGGATATCAAACTGGTATTGTTGATTGGTTGAAAACTCCATCCTGGCGGAGAGGGGGAAGGCTTCTTGGTGTTAACACCCTCAAGATTAGTGTCCTGTTTTACTAAGGCTAAAGACACCATAGGAAAAGAAGGCTCTTTGCTCCATGAATCTACCTTCTGAATAGGGCATGCTTCAGTGCCACAAGGCCAAACAGCAAGTAGGTAGCAGCAGAACTGGGCAGATACTGTTAGTACCACATCCACTTGCATGTCCCTTCAGAGCAGCCTAAGACACTTTTGCAAGTTACACTTGGGATGCTGGGAATATGTCTCTTGCAAAAAATCTTTGGTGCAGATTAGAAAGCAAAAGAGCCTCTTTTCCAAAATGGAATGTACATTCTAAGACAATGTTAAGTTGGTAATCCACTTTAGAGAAGTAGGAAATAACAAAACCAGTTTAAGCATCATAGGTCAGAGCAGCTTAAGGGTACATAACTGTGTTCAAAAACTTATCTCTACTTCATTTGTGTTTCTAAAGTCACATGTTGTTGGGGAAATCTAGGTTGCAGAGGAACTGTTGCTCTGTATGTGGGTAAAATAAGTAACATTTCACCTCTAAGCACCTTTGTGCTTTTTTCTTTTTTCTTTTTCCTTTTAATTAAGGACATTGATCACTTGGCTAGAATTAATTTCTGAGAGCTTAGTTCCTTCTAAAAGCTGGATCTGGAGGATGGAACAGACAATTCAGATCCACAGTTTGTGTTAATCGCCATCAGTGGTTCCTGATGTGGGGGGTTCTGAGAATTGTAGTCTGAAAAAGTTAACTTGTCCAAGCTCTGATGAGATTCATAAGTGCAAATGGGGATCTAATTCATTCACATGTGCACACACAAAGGTGATCCCTTCATGGAACTTCCTACGAGCATACCTAAGACCACTCAGTTTATTCTGAATTGGTTACTTTCTTTTGTGGAGATAATCTAGGGTCCTTTCTCAGCTGCATACATGACAAACAGCATGCAGTTGGCACACTTTGGATAAAATCAGTTTGCCATTGCAAATGTGGAACACAGTCATCCCATTTACCATTTCATTGCCATCCTGATTGGGTGGCCTAAAGGATGTTTTGCAACTAATACAGATAAACTTAGCCTGCCTTGAGAGTGATCTTCGGGATGCAGTCTTGGGGGTGGGGAAGGAATTAACACATAGAATTTAAAAGCGTGAGCATCAGGACCTCAAGCCCAGTGGGTGGGTCTGAGTCCTCACAGAATGGCTGACTGGGTCACCCGGCCCATACGCACAGCTAAGGGTTTCATTAGACTAGAATAGTTCCAATGTGGGGAGATCTGTGGGAGCTGCCGTGGTTGTGGTGGGGAAAGGCCTCACTTGACTCGGATCTCAGCGTACTCAGCCAGCTCTTCCGTCAGGGTATAGCTGTCCTTGGTGGACAGTTTGGTGAAGTCTATGTTGGCGTAGTCAATGCCCAGGTCCTCACGCTTGGCCAGTAGTCGTTTGTCACCGCGCCCATACTGCAGCAGGGAGGGAAGAACAAAGGACAGGTTAACCCAGGTCTTTATCAGACCTCTAATTTACAATGGGCATGGGGACCATGTGACCCTCGATAAGTTGCTGGATTGTGAGTCCGAGCATACCCTCCAACGTTTCACATGGAGATGTGTGGCCAAGCAATATCACAGTTTGGTCCAGATGGCAATAGTTATTAATGAGGAAAAACAGACAAGCTAGGAGACAAGCTTTGATTTTGCCTGAGCTCACTGGGAAAGAGTCTGCCTTCCCCTCTCCCACCCACCCCCCACTTGTGCTAATTGAGTGCAAATGGCTTTTGCACTTTGAACTCTGTTTGCAGCAACTGAAGTAAGCTGAGAGTAAAGGGGGAAAGTGTGGGGAGGAGAAAGAAACTGGGACATTTTAAAGGCTGTTCCACAAGTGGGATGAGAGAGGATTAATCCCAGCAGCCCTAGCCAGCACAAGGAATGGTGAGGAGTGGCAGGGACTGGCGTCTCAACAAGATCTGCCCAGTTCCCATTCCTGATTTACAGAGAGCACTGCTGCAAGAATCAGGTCTTGGAAAGTCATCATTTTGCATATAAAATTAAATATATTTGCAAATATAATGAAATATACAATCCCCACTCTTAGGGGTAGGAACTCAGATAAAGCAAAGCAAAGGGATATTATGCAAACAGAAGGGGCAAAGGCTGTCTGTATGGTGAAAGTATGGCAAAAAGGCAACTTTCTCTCAGCTTTAAGGAGAACTGCTGCTTTTTGAAATGAAGTTTGGTGCAGTGTTTTGAGTGTTGGACTCTGAGAGACCAGGGTTCGAATCCCCACTCAGACATAGGAACCCACTGGATGTGCACTCTTCTTTCATCAGATATTCCAGAACTGAACCCTGGTTTTAAAACCAGATCTCACAGAGAGATAAGAGCCTCACATTTTTACATGACAAAGGTGCAAAACAAGGACAAGGAAATGCAGTAATACTCTGTGGGAGGGACATACACAGAGACAAGGACGGACTCCACATGGCAGAGACACAAGGCCATCCAGAAAGACACTGCTTGGTCGAACAATCTAGGGCATTTTACATGGCACTGAAAGTAACTTCAAGGTTTCTTTCTCTCCCAGGATTTTTGGGAGCGCCTGAATGTTTTTAATGCGGGGGAAACACTGTCAGATCAAATTGTCTTCAAATCAGAGATATGAGAAATATCAAAATATAAAACACCAACATAAAATAACAGGAACAATGTAAGCACTGTGCATGAACAACTTCTTCACTCAGCATGGACGCCAGAACTGACATCAGCCCATTTAACTTCTCCCACACTTTGCAATATTTACTCCCTACAATAATACTGGTCTACCTTATAGGGCTGTTGTAACATTAACTGAGGACCACTTTGATCCACTGACATGTGGGTAAGTAAATGCTAGATATTACTAGTATTTAAATTGGAGAGGAAAGTTTCCCATCATTTTCTGAGGACTCTTCTAAATTCATCTTTTATTTGTGCAGATCGGAACAAGGTTTCAAACCCACTGTCTGTTTGTAGTCTAGATGTGATGTTTAGCCATCATTGATTCTCCAGTCCCCACAGCAAGGGATGTCTTGGTGGGGAGGAAGAAGCACTTGCTTTTCCCTCTGGGACAGTTTTACATTGCTCATTTTGCAGTGGTGTAGTGGAGCCAGGGCTTATAGGGTTGAAGCCCCAGGACTTTGAATTAGTAGGGTGATGTTATCACCTGCCAGACCCCTCAAACTTCCTTGTTCCTTCCAAGTTCAGATAAATTTTCCAGCAACAATATCTGAGCTATTCCCGTGGCACTGCAAAGGTTTTGCAAAACCTCCCCATCAGGATAAGCCTGACATGAGCGCTGATAAAAGACAACTGATGCTCTAATGGGCACTTGGCATCCAGAATGGAAGTGAGAAATTTCTCAATAGGGAGGCAATGCAAGTAATTTTTTTGTCTGAGCCTGGAGACAGTGTGGCAGGAGCCAGGCACAGAAATAGGCGCTATGTGTAGCTGAGACTTGGCGGAAAACTGTTACCCAGAGGACA
This sequence comes from Cyclura pinguis, assembly GCA_030412105.1. NCBI lineage: Eukaryota > Metazoa > Chordata > Lepidosauria > Squamata > Iguanidae > Cyclura > Cyclura pinguis. The sequence goes on along the minus strand of CM059606.1, from coordinate 11,116,207 downwards.
TTCTCTTCGTCTGCCTCCAGATTTTTGAATGACCTGCTGGAGGAGATTCATCTGCTGGATACACTTTCTGAATTTAAAGCAGAAGGAAAGACGAGGCCTACCCAGGTGATTTTTAAATCAACCATTTTTAAAGGATGTATTGATTATTTTCTTATACGCATTGGTTTTATATGCTCTTTTAACTGAGATTATGTTTTTAATTTGTTGATAAGGAGATGCTGGTTAAATAATAATAATAATAATAATAATAATAATAATAATAGCAGCAACAATTGTTGTTGTTATTACAGTGCACCCTCTTCTGGTGCGACCTCTGCACACATAAATGCAAGGTTGGGCAAAGCATCACTCACATTATATGGGATGCAACACTGGCTTTTTTTTTTTTTAATACATGCGGTTTCCTGGAAAGGAACCCCACATATAGGGCAGGCACACTGTCTATCTGTCAAGAAGACATTTTTTTCTCAATTTGAGTGTGATTTAATTCATTGCAAGGCTAGCACCTTTGCACCTTTGCTTCCCTGCTCTTGTGATGTCTGCTTGAACCTATTTGTGCCTGTTACAAACATACTATCATGGGTCTTCAGTGCCCCTTAGGGAAACAAAATCTAGTTAAAGCAGCAACACATTTCTTAATATGTGAAAAAGCTAGGAGGGAGCACGAAGTGGGAGAGTTCTGATTCTTACAGCTCAAACGCCATACAGAAAAAAGAGGGGGAACACAATGTGACACATGGACAGGGGAGTCCATACTTACCTACCTGGGTCAGTGGCTCTCCAGAGAGCAGATCTCCTTAGACTATTAGAAAAGGAAGACCAATCACTAGTGACCTGAGTGAGAAGGACACCGCTTCTTGCAGAAGCCAGAAATTGTGGGCTAGAGCTGAATTTTTGAACTGAGTAACTCGTCCTGACAGTCCCCAAAGAGAGACCAAAAATACAGGCATCTGTGTTGATCCATATTTAAAAAGCAAAACAAAAACAGTTCTAGCAATTTTCATGTCTGCCAGGAGCAGGTATTGTGTAAAGCTAATGGTTCTTAATTGTTTCTTCAAGATAAGCAACTCCCAAATACTTCGAGTTACAACAAGAAACGGTTCACAAGAACATACTGTTGGCAAGAAAATGCATTTCTGTTAGAACTGATCTGTTGATTAGGGATGTAAATCCTCAGCTATTTAATCTTTGCATGCAGAGAAAACTGTAGTTTTCTTCCCACTGTGCAATAAACACATTTTCTGCATAGAAAATGTATTTTTGTGCAAAAAAACAAAACAAAACAAAAAACCCCACACATGTCTTTTTGTACAGAAAAATCCTCTGGAATACTTCAGGATGCTCAAATACAGGTAGAAAACCGCATACAAAGTCTCACTGCTCTCTTATTCTTCCCAGGAGGGTTTCCAGACTGTTGGGAAACCCACTTCTAGATCAGAAATGAATAACAGAGAATATTCTTTCCATTCATATTACTGGTATGGATCAACACAACTGCTTTCATTTTTGGACTCCCCTTGGGAGCAGGGCTAGGGAAATTGTCATGATGAAGTAGCTTCAAGTTCAAAATTGACCTCTGTGCCACTGACCATATTAGAATTGTACCTAAAGACAGCTTAGTGGCTTCAATGTCAGTGAGGGCAGTGAATTCGCTCTGGGTCTCAGCATGGACTTTGAACTCTCCAAAGTCCTGAAGTTCATAAACCAAATAGGTCCAACACCTTGGATAGGTCCTTTGAAATTCATACTAAAACCTGGAGCTCACCTCACTGACATCAGAGCCATCAGCTATCATTGGTTGCACCCCAAATTGACCCACCAGGATGGGTACACTGGCTGCTATCCTATTAGTGGCATATGCTGGTGTAAATCTTTTTAAGATATTTGCATATTGTCTTTTTGTTGTGTTGTGGAGGTTGGTATTCTCTTCCATCTTTTGTAATGACCAAAGCCCCTTCCCCATGTTTGCTGTTCAGCCACTGCAGCCCCCCTTCAGGCTTCCAGGCTGCTCTGTCACCATGGCCATTTCACACTTGCTGGAGAGCAGGGAGAGGGACTGAAGAAATGTCTGGCTGTGTTCCTGTAGCCAGACACAGAAAGATTATTGTATATATTTATATATAAGTTGAGCTTGTGTATAAGTGGAAGGAAGGTTTTGGGGCCAAAATTATGGATTTTGATATGACCCATGGATAAGTTGAGGGTCATTCCGTGGAGAGGGAAAAGCGCTAGTGCCGCCTCCAGGTGCCCTTTCTGCTGCTACTGCCATTTTCTTGTCCAGACATTCAAAAAGGCCTTTTGCCACTCTACTTTAGAGAAGGGGATGGTTCCTTTATTGATAAAAGTTAAGGTGCAGTATTAACTCATAAAAAATGAAAGAATCATCCCCTTCTCTGAGCGCAGCGGTGAAAGGCGAGAGCTTGGTCCATCCAGGGAGAATCTAAATGGAGCACCAACCTCCCTGTACTTTCTCAGTGCTTCTTTGAGGGGAAGTGTCATTTTCCCAACCAGGCATTCAAAAAAGCCAGAAACGGCACTACAGTGGGAAGAATAGAGGAGAGTCAGTGCTTCTTTTAGGTTCTCATGGGATGAGCTAAGCTCTTGCCTTTCATCAGTCTATTCAGAGAAGGGGATGGTGGCTTTTTTTTAAATAAGAATTAAGGTACAATACTTACATTGACCTGTGGGTAAGTCAACCCAGGTTTTTTGGGGTCAGTTATTGGACTAAAATTTTTAGACTTATACATGAGTATATACAGTACATTGTCTGCTGCGACTGCTGAAAGATCCCAGCAATTCTTAGTGGATGAAGTAACTGTTCTGTGTCTGGCTACAGGAACATAGCCAGATGCTTCTCTGATCCCCTTCCCTACCAGGCAATGAATAGATGTGAGGCAGGGGGCTACAGTGGCTCAACCACAGGTCCAGGGGATGTTGCATGGTCCACTCTAGCATACCTCTGTATGTGGAACTGTTACACTATGCTCTGCCATACAGGCTAGAAGAGAAGGCTATTCCTTTGACCAAGAGCCTGGTTACCCACTAGCCCTTTTTCTTGAGCCTTGCTACTCAGATCTTCCTCTGACTCAAACTGTGATTTTCTCTGCAGGCACTATGATTATGGGCCCCATGGGAAGCTCAAGCATTCAAGAATGGATTTAACTCTTTCTCAAACTCAGGCTGGAGTCTGGATCCCCAAGGCTTGACTGAGTTTTTGTGTGTATGTGTCGGTAAGTATTTGGGATTGGCCCATTGGCATGGGTACAGCATCTATAACTCTGGATCTGGCATCTGTGTCTTTGTAACACGACTGAAGTCAGACTCCCTCTCTAGTCAAGGTTTATAATTAGGTGGTAGAATTATTGGGCATGCCATAGGGGCACTTCCGAAACAAGAAGCATACTAGCGCTGTGCTCCCCCTTGCTTACCGTCACTGCCTGTTCACTTGGTCCTATCTGAGTAAGCAAGTGGTGAGAGCAAAACAGGCAAAAGATTCAAGGCTAGGGAACATATGCCTCTTTGGATGTTGGATTGCAACCCTCATGAGCCCCAGTCAGCATAGCAAATGGGGAGAGATCAAGGGAGTTGAAGTCCCGCCCCCCAAAAAAAACATAGGGAGGGACACAAGATACCTGCCTTTACTGTAGGAGGTGGTATAATTTGGGTCTAAGCAGAAAAGCTAGTGAATGGCCTGCAGCAACAGTAGGAGGGATGTGGTTACCCTCAAAATATCTTGCCCAGGGACCCCCAAAAGCAAGAACCAGCATTGCTTCTGCCTATTTCATCTTCCATTACATCAGTACCTCTGATTTCTCCAGATTGCCTGGACTTCTGTAGTCTCCACTGAAGACGACAGGGGGGTTTTCTGTTTGCATGAAGCTTGAGCTTTCATTCGTGTTTTTCCTGAGAAATAAGAAAGAAAACATGCGACAAGGATTTACTATGATGAATTCTGCCCACATGTCCAACCAGTATCTTCCCTTTTGGTACCAAACAGTATGTTTAATTTAAGAGAGTGAATCATATGGCCTTCCAGACTACAGCTCCTAGCATTCTTTACCGTTGGCTATGCTGCTTATGCTGCTGGGACTTGAAAGCCAATTACACTTAAAAGGCTAAATAATTTCTACCCTTGGTTTAGCACCATGTGGTCTTTTTATGAAGAGTGATGAGCTTCTTATTTGCAGTCATGGTTGATTAATAAGGAGAAATTATTTTGCTGTTAATTGCTGTCAAGTTGGCTTCAACGTACAGTGACCTTATGAATGAGAGAATGCCAAGACACTGTACTATTAGCAGGCCAACTAAGATTTTGCAAACTCAGTGCTGTGGCTTCTTTTATGAATTTATCCACTTGTAATGTGATCTTTCTCTTTTTGTACTGCCTTCCACTTTGCTGAGCATTATTGTCTTTTCTAATAAGTCATATTATCTCATGATATGGCCAAAGTATGACAGCCTCAGTTTAGTCATTTTGGCTTCTTGGCAGAGTTCAGGCCTGATTTGCTCTTGGACCTATTTGCTTGTCTTTTTGGTGGTCCATGGCGTTTGTAGAACTCTCCTCTAGTATCACAATCAACCTCTTACTCAACCGATTAAATGTGTAACAATGCGCTTTTAAAAACATAGGTTCCTATTTAAGACCCAATAGATATTTAGCAATCAATTCCAACCAGAATGAATAAGGATTTCTATTGTTTACAAAACCTTAATTATTTTCTGTTTGCAAGTTGTTTTTTGAATAATCTTATCCTAAGCCAGTAATGGTCAGATACTTCAAAGTTAGTGTATGTTTTTTTTTTTTTAAAAAATGCTATTATTGATTGCAATGGAAATAAAACAGAAATCAAATCACACCTAATTATTTCCATTTCACAGGACTATAGAAAACACTACTTTGCTTGTACATCATTTATTCAAAATGCAAAGAGATAATCAGATTGACTTCTCCTCAGCTGCTTTAGAAATGAAGAGAACCTGTGTGTTAGGATAAGTGTACATGTGTGTATTCATTACTTATGTCACTTACCAGACCATCGTAAGGAAGTATAACTATGATTTTGGTATGATGTCTGAATTGACAAACTCTGGTTGGTGATCAGCTGCTTAATCATGTTCAAAGGTCATGCTTTGGAGTGGATTTACGAATAAAGGTTTGTATTCAACATGGCTTGCTGTGCTGCATGTACTAACAAACCATAATTACAGCTGTTTCCTCGTTATGGAACTGCTGTGCAGATCAGTAGACCTACACCATGATTTTTATATATTTTTGCAAGTGCAACGCTTAGCTTGGCTTCTAAAACTATATTCAGTGCAAACCGTGGTTTGATGTGATATCTAAAGTTAGTCTATGACTGCAATTCAGGGGAGAATTTGGAATGTATGAAAAAGTCATCACAGTTTAAATATTACGGACAGAATTCCTCCCACAATGCCTTCTGATGAAAAAAATACAGATGTCAAGCTGTGTCACTGATCGATCCAATTTCCGCATACCAGAAATGGTTTAAAACTTTAAAACAGGGATCATACAATTCCTCTACTTCAACAGCTCCACTGGCTGCTGGCTTCAAAGCTCTGATTATGACCTATAAAGCCGTATACAGCTTAGGTCCAGGCCATCTGATAGACTTACTTCCTTGCACAAGCCTGTCCCAGCCCTTACATCCATTTGCTTCACAGGTTAAGTTGGTGAGAGAATGAGAGAGTGCCTTTTTGGTGGTTGCTCCTAGACTTTGGGACCCAGTCGTTAGGCTCCCTATTTATGGTCTTTCTATCAGCAGGCAAAGATTTTTTTTTTTTATTCAGAGAAGCTTTTAGAACTGAAGACTTTTAATGAAAGGGCTTGTAAGAGAGTGTTGCATTGTTTTAAATGGTACAGTTGTTGGCCTTCTGCATTTGCCTCGCAAAAGTGGAAGAAACACAAATGTCAAAATGTATGTGTGTGTCCACGGGAAAGGGGCTGCGGCATAGTAGAGACAGCGGGTACCTAGGGTCCAAACCAGATCAGGGAAAGGAGAGAGAAATTGGGTAAGTCAACATGGTGGCCCTATATTTCCTCTTTCTTGACCATCTCCTTCCTTGGGTATGTGGAAGGCATCAGGAGTGGGTTTGTGGTGTTGAGAAATTGGGCTGCAATCTGTCCTTAGCTGGCCAGGCAGTGGCTGGTGGAGGAGGAAGAGAACCAGAGGTGGGTTTTTAAAGGCCTGCACAGCCTGACTGGAGCTGCCAAGAGTGAAGATTCCCCCAGAAAAAGGGACAGGGGTTGGAGAAACTCACAAATAATCGAATCTGTGAAAGTGAAATCTGAAAATGTGGAGAGCCAACTGTACTGTCTTAATTGAGTTTTATCTTGATTAAGTGTATGTTTCAAATTGTTTTAATATGGTTGAATTCTGTGTTAATGTCGACTTTAGGTATGTTTTTAATTATGTTAATTATGTTGTAAGCTTTTTAATTTGCAAGACACCCTGAGTCCCAGTCTTAGGGAAAGGATGGGATATCAATGAAGATAATAATGACAACAAGAACAACTTACTTTTTCCTGGTCTGGCTGACATAACACACCACAGCTATGAGGATGGCAAAGGCTACCACTGCTCCAACAGGTCCCACTTTTGCCCACATCAGACTGTCTATTTAAAAAAAAAAAGCCACAGGTACAAGATTGGCAATGAGGCAATAATGTTCCTGCCAGCTCAACAAAGGGAAAGTATAAAAAAAACCAGATGGGAAACCCATGATGATTGTGGCTGCTTCTTTCCTTCATTCCACTTGAGCTGAAAGAGTACATGCTTTGAAAACGCAGATACAGTCAGATTCATGTTTTCAAAATGTCTCCCTGCCCAAATGGGAGCAAAAGGTGCTCTGAAAGTATGGATCTGGCCTCTGCTAAGACAGAGAAGTGCTTTTCAAAATATATTTCATGATGAAACCAACAAGGCAATCTAGTCCCAGACCCTACTAACAGAAGAAAGCCACTGCTACAGCATCCAAGACATGTGGTGATTTAGTTTCCAATGAAGGAGAGTCCATAACTTTCTATTCCACTGTCAATAAGTGCATGCTGTCTGGAATTACTTTCCTAATTTCATCTAAATATTTTTCCTGCCATTTGAATTCCCTCTGAGTTAGAATCTTATACTCTGGAACAGAGGTGATTTAGTTAGGTGAAACTGAAGCCAAATTCTCACTGTCAACCTCTGCTGCAGCTCTTCACCAGGCTCAAAATGACAGGGACAGTCCTGCACCAGGCCTTACCTATAGCAAATAGGGGGAAAAATCAAGACTAGAGGTGATCATGTGTCTACTTCTTCTTTTCATTTTTGGAGGGGAGGAAGGGCTTGGATGGATCTGTCCACCAATGCAACATCCCCCACTGCTTCTGGAAGTTCCAGGGAATAGATCCCCACCTTTTAATGTTTAGCTGTTTTTCTGCTCTAGGGAGTCAAGAAGACCTCAGGAACCGCTTTTGGGCATGCACTTTACCCACCCTTGCTATGGAGCAACTGAAAATGTGCTCCTTCACCTATGTTATAGCCCTTAAGATACATGATTATGCCAATCATACAGGCTCTTGATCATTTCCTTGCTGGGCTAGCCATCCAGAACCCTTTCAGTCACTCCACTTCCTTCTTTCCTTCATTCACCTCATTTCTCTGGGCCTAGTTTACATACCCTCCACATGTCACAGATGAAAACTGGAGACACGTGTGGCCAAGCAACATCAGAGTGTGGCCCAGATGACAAAGGTTATACATGAGGAAGAACATGCAGGGCCTTTCCGCACTACACTGTTATAGTGCTAATATTCCACTTTCAACATCCTATGGAATCCTGGGGTTTGCAGTTCAGGGAGGGGCATTTAGAATTCTCAGCCAGAGAGCTCTTTGGCTTCAGTAAACTGCAAACACTAGAATTCCACAGGATGTTGAGTGTAGAGTAATAGCACTCTTAACAGTGTAGTGCAGAAAGGTCCACAAACTAGGAAAGGCTGTAGGAGCTTGCTTTTTGTTGGAGCTAAATGTTAAGGGCAAGATTCCTATCTCTTCTTCTCTCCACTCCTCTTACGCCTGCTGAGTTAATTGAGTGCAAACTATTTCAGTGCTTTGAACTTGGTTTTCAGCAACTGAAGTAAGCTGAGCACAAAGTGGGAGGAGGAAAGAAAAACTGGGACTTTTTAAAGCAGCTGAAGAAGTGGGATGATTGAGGGTTGATCAGGACCACCCTGCCAAATTAGACAGATGACCAAAGGTTTCTGCTTTTTCTCTTGCCCGTTCTTGCTCGCCTGTGGCACCAACAAGGAGAAGAAGCAGCAGAACCAAACTATCTGTAGGCTATGGCAGAGGACTGACAAGGCCAGCTCGTGGCATGAGCTCTGGATGTCAGTGCTGATACCAGCCTGCACAACACTGTTATGGATCGGGGGAATGATGGCCTTCAGGATTCTCACTGGAGTGGTGGAACTGCAGTTGTTGATTCTTGGCACCATAGTGGTTCCTGGCGGAGCAGACGATGAACAGCTGAGAGTCTACCTCCCTCTGAACGGTCAGGATGCTGGTGACAATGTAGCCTGTTTTCTGTGAGTACACAAACTCCCGGTCAGTCTCGTTCACCGTCACATTGCGCGTGGGCAACTCAAAGGTGATCACGGCCTCTGGGTTGGACTTGGCTGCACAGATGCACTTCACTGTGTCCCGAGCAGCTGTGCACTTGGAATCTGGAAGGATAAGGGGAGCAACTGTGCAGAGAGAGAGAAAGAGAAACAGAGGGAGAACCAGACAATGAGACTGAAGAGTTTGAAGTCTAACACTGGACCAATCCAATTGCTTTGCTTGCATCCTGCCTTCAGATAACTGTGGGAGTACAACTCCCATCAGCCCTTGCCAGCATAGCCACTAATGAAGGCTATTGGAAGTTGCACTCCAACAGCAGGTTCCTCCAGACAGGGCAGGTGGTGGTGGTATTTGTTGCTTATAGTTCCTGAGATTTTTTAAAATATCCGAACATTTCTGTTGTCATGGAATATTTTTCTGGCAATTCATGGCACCAGCTTCAACATTTTATTTCTACCCTCAAGTGAGTTTGCTTTTGATTCCAGTACATATTGGAATAAAAAAAATCCTCCCCTTCTCCTTTTAACTTTTTAAAGTGCTACCATAGTGCACCAGGGAACACAAGGATCTCCTGTTTTTGAGGTGGGTGAACTCAAAATTGACAGGCAGATTATTTTTTAACATTGCCTACTTGCAGGTGGGGCTCAAATACTTTAAAGGTACCAGATGCCATCTGATCTTGAAAGCTAAGCAGGGTCATCTTTGGTTAGTACTTAGATGAGATATCACCAACAAATATCAGGTGCTGTAAGCTGTATTTCAGAGGAAGGAACTGGCAAAACCACCTCCGACCTAAGAAAACTCTAAGTAATTCATGTGATTGCCATAACCTGACAGGTGACTTGAAGGCGCATACACACTTGCAGGTATTTGGAGGGAGAAGGCAAATTACTTTCACCCTTCATTATCACTGAAACATTCTAAATATGAAGGTTCTCAAAAGAACAATATGAACGTAGAATGGCCTTCATGTGTTCAAGGTCACTTATTAACAAGTAAATGTACACACAGGAGACTGCAGGCAGACTTGATTTCTCCTGGGAGGGCTCACTGACAACAGCTGACTTGATATTTCTCAGTGCTTGATCATTTAGTATTTTCTGACTGATAATTACTAAGGAGGCACATCTAAATAGGGATCTTGCTGGTCTAGTTTTGCCAGATCATTTCACAGAGACTCAGTCCCCCTGCCTGGTCTCGGGCGCCGGGGGGCTCACACACACTCATTCTGGGGTCCATGCATGAAAGGCACTTTTGTACTACAGTTGTCCTTCCACATTCACAGGGGTTAGGGGTTCAGGACTCCCATGAAAGTGGGAAAACTGTGAATGTCTATAGTGCCCCCCCAACCTCTCAACTCACATAAAAAAGTACGATTCACAGATTCAACCTACTGTGGATTCAGTCCATCACAGATTCAAATGTACAGTAGACAGTACATTTCAATCTGTGGTGAGGAGCACACCAGCTGCTCTTCTCTGCCTTTAAGGTGGCAGGGTTCCTTCACAAGGCAGAAGCAGGTGACTGGCAGGGCTTGCCAGGGCCTTTGCTGCTGCCCTATGCCATTTTAAATAAAAACTTACAAACCTCACCTCACATCTGCAATCTCTCATCATCTCTCTCAGTCTTGCCAGGCTTGCAGAGAGACTGTGATTGTGAGGCAAGAGTTAGAAATGCCTATTAAAAATGGGGTAGGACAGCAGTGGAGGCAGTGGCAAATAATCCACAAATAATGAAATCTATGTATGATAAACCTGCAGATATGGAGGGCCAACTGTACAACATTATAACTTAAAAAAAAATTAGAGATGGGATGGTTTCCCCTTCCAACTATAGGCCCACCTCACAAACCATGTCCCATCTTTTTTCTTTTCAAACCAAAACATTGGAACAGCCCTAGAACAAACCCAAGGATTCACTAGAAAGACTCCCACAAGAATGAAATAAGGTGACAACAAATGGCAAAACCCAAACAGCTACATCGGGACAACTAACATTTTTTTAAACCAATCTGGAAGAGTCCAACATCAGCAAGTGCCATCTTGTTCAGGCAGCCAAAGGTCTCAGGCTGGCTTTTGGGTCCTCTGACTCTGAGATCCCTGCTGCCTCCAAATTAGGAAATCACCAGTGAAAGGAGAGTACGCAGGGCAGAAAGATACCTCCACAGATGCAATTTTGCATCATCAGCACTGGTGGAAGAGGCATGTTGCATGTGTTCTGATGCACACACTTCCCTATATTATCACTTCCTGACAGTATGAGCAATAACTCCCCTCAAACCCCAGTGCTGAAGAGAGTTCCTGGGGATCAGGGCCCAGTGCTCACATTCGACGGTGAGGTTGAAGGCTGTGCTACGCTGACCAAACTGGTTCTCCGCTGTGCACCAGTATTCCCCGTCATCCTCGTGAGACACTGACTCGAACTCCAAGGCCACCTGGTTCTGGTAGACTCCCATGGCCATCGCCTTCTTGTCCTTGAAGATGGTGATCATGGGCTCGGGGTTGCTCTGCGAGCTGCACAGGATGGTTACAGGGTCTCCCTCAACCGCCACCACAGATGTGTTCACAACCGGTTTCCAAGGGGCATCTGTGAAGGGAAGGGGGACAAAACTGAGAGGATCCTGCAGCTGCTGTCAAAGGTGCCAGACCACAAGGGCGACCACAAATGGAAAATACCTCTGGCAAGACTCTGCTTCTGAGAAGCCATAGACAGGACGATTGAGGGGCTGGAAGAGGTTTCACCCCAGCAGGGCTCTGGGCTCAAAATACAAGGAACTTGGGAGGAAACAAGTCTTTTTAGAATGGATTTGGAATTCATTACAACACAGTGGAAACCTGAGAGGAGTGGATATTGGTGAAGGGAGGATCCAAAGTTAGTGACAGTTGGGATTAGAGCTGAAAGCCAGAGGGGGCCAGAGACCCTTCTCCTTCCTTCCTTCCTTCCTTCCTTCCTTCCTTCCTTCCTTCCTTCCTTCCTTCCTTCCTATCTCCTTTTCTTTCTCTGAGTCTCTCTCTCTCTCTCTTCCTCCTCCAATCCCTTCCTCCCTCCCCAGACAGAAAGAGAGTGAGGGAGGGGGATATAGAGAGAAAAAGGTGGTATCTGCATGCGTTTTTGTGCTGTGGCCTTTCTCACCAGTAATGTTGGCTCCTTCCTTCCTGGAGCCCTTTCACACTATGCAGTTATAGCGCTATGATTCCGCTTAAACTGCCATGGCTCCTTCCTATGGAATCCTGGGCTTTATATGGCGAAGAATTAGAGCTCTCAGGCTAAGAATTCTAAATACTCCTCCTGTAGCATTCCACAGGATATTGCCGTGGTAGTTAAAGCAGAATCATAGCGTTAGAGTCAAAACAATGAATGAAGAGTATTTCTCTTTTAAGCTTTGGAGTGTGAGTCTTTTTGTTATAGTAAAGGCATGCAGGATCCAACCATGATCCAATCAAGTCACAGAGATATAATGTAAAAGTACATAAGCATGAACAGATATCAAAAGATTTTTTTTCCTGGGGCCCTATCACACTATACTGTTATAGCACTATTATTCTACTTCAATGGCCATGGAAACATCATATGGAATCCTAGGATTTGCAGTTTAGGGAGGGCATTTAGAATTCTTAGCCAGAGAGCTTTTGGGGCTCACTAAACTACAAACGCCAGAATTCTACAGGATGATGCCATGGCAGTTAAAGTAGTGTTATAGTTTACTGTATATATATATTCTGTATGTGTATATAGATATAGATATAGATATAGATATAGATATAGATATACACACACACATACATACAGATATAAAGTAGTGTTACAGTTATAGTTTACTGTGTGTATATATATATATATATGTGTGTGTGTGTGTGTGTGTGTGTGTGTGTGTATGTTTCATAGATGGATGGATAGATATATACTGTTATAGTACTATAACAGTATAGTGTGAGAGACCCTAATACAAAGTCAATATACTGCAATACATCCAGCTCTAAAAGGCCTGGATGTATCTCAGGGGACATATGCAAAAGCATTGAGAAGAATTGCTCAATTCTCTTCTTTGCTTTTAATTTTCTAATCCGTTTAGGGCCATAGTCAATTAGAGTATACAGAAGTTGGGTCGAACTCGGTAGTTACATTGGACTACAACTCCCATCATCTCCCTCTGGCTGAAGGTGGTAGGTGTTGGAGTTCAGCAGGGTTTGGGGGAACCAGGCTGGGGAAGACTGTTTTGGTAGACTCATGCCATTTCCGCACTACACTGTTATTGTGCTATTATTCCACTTTCAGTGTCCTATGGAATCCTGGGATTTGCAGTTTACAGAGGCATTTAGAATTCTCAGCCAGAGAGCTCTTTGGCCTCAGTAAACTACTAACCTCAGAATCCCACAGGATGTTGAAAGTGGAATAATAGCACTGTAACAGTGTAGTGCGGCAATGGCCTCAGTAATGCCTTAATTCCTCTTGGTGAAAAATCTGGTATGAAGCCTAACTTCATAATGAAAAGTGATGTCATTGACCAGCCTCTGCTACACTGGAGAATTCTGGCCATGAGATTCACCTAACTGGCTCACGATGGAATGGAGCAGAACCCAGATGGAAAAGAATGTAGCTGAGTGGCAGAGCATTTGCTTTATATGAAGAAGGTTGTCGAGAATCATGCTTAGAAGGATAAGAGAATTGATACCTAGGAACATAGACAGCTGCCCTATACTAAGTCAGATCGCTGGTCCATCTATACCTTAATAGGAGCAAGCCATGCTCACCACTCTCTTTTTTCTCTTCCTGTCTTTCTTTCCCCTTCCCCTGTTTTTCTCATTCCCCCTTATTTTTGTGCTTGCAGTTAAAACTTGAATTATTTTTTTAAAAAACCCTATCATAAACATCCAGCAATGGTGCCTCTAAGGCCAAAATCAAGTGAAACTGGGTTTTTAGATTTGATTGGACAAGATTTAGACAATTAAAGCTCCAGATGCTAGAAATGTCAGCATCTTGATTTCTCCTCTCAACCCAGCTCACCATAGTAGACCTCCCACCTGAACGGGGAGATCCACCCCACAGGGTTCAGAAGTCAGGCACTCACACAGCACAGCCAAAGCCAGGGAATGGTTGTCCTTGCCATAGATGTTTTCAGCCACACAAGTGTAGATGCCATCCTGCAGGTGAGTGACATTGTCTAGGTGCAGCGTGAGGTTCCCAGCCACATCCTCGTGTAGAACTTCATCTTCTCTGAGCCATGTGATCAGAGCCATAGGGCTGCTGTCCACAACGCATGTCAGCACCACATCTGAGCCATGTATTACCTCCACAGAGGAGTTCACCTGCACAATACGGGGTGGGACTGTGAAGAAAAGCCAAAGATATTAGCTTTGGGTAAATATTCAGGTACCTCTCTACAACAATCAGCAACAATAGTAAGATGCTTTTTAAAAACCAAGGCATTTCTCAAGGTACCATTAGATTCTGCATTAGATGCACAATTAATCAAATGGGTTGGATATGAATAGCCATATAACACCTCCCTAAAAAAATTCCCCGTTCTGTTTCAGTAAACATCTTTGTGGGATTGTTGTTGTTTTTTAAAAAAACAAAAAGAAAAACAGATTCAGAAAGCTTTCAGATTTAAGTGGAAAAATAACAGGCAATGAGACCGAGTTCGGCCCAACTTCTGTATACTCTAATTGACTATGGTCCTAAACAGATTAGAAAACTAAAAGCGTAATATTCTTCAGCTATTTTTCCACTTAAAGTGCTACGTGCCAAATTGCTTTTCCTCCCATGAGTAAGAACGTTATATTGACTGAGGAATATTCAATGATGAAAAAATGATTTCTCTCTTTTTTCTTTTCCCCTCATCATACTTGCTGCCGCCTACAGTTTGTTTACATTAAATAAGAAAAACACAAAAACCTCTTGGGAGACCAGTATGCATTACACAAATGTTTTATAATGTCTGGTTTGGCCTGTTAGCTTGTATTTTTTAATTTTAATTTTAATTAAAGCCTCCACTTTGAAGGGAACAGGAATCAATCAAATGTGATACAGCTGGAAGTTAATCATTAATCTTCCATTATTACACTGGGCAGGAAGCAGTTACGGGACAGAAGCCGTAAAGTGGAAGCTTCTAATTAATATTGTAGGGGATCTTTGCAGTAATGAGAGATTCTTTGTCAATTAATAAAAACTATGGAAAGATCTTGGCCACAGATATGGAATTATGTTCTGGATGGAACCACTGTTTTAATTCTGCTTCTAGCTGATTACTGAAAAGCAGTGTCCCAACGGCATTCAAGTGCAGAAGCAAAGAGTCTCTCCTCTTTGCAGAATCCGGGGGTTTGATAATCAGCGAGCAAGCAACCCAAGCTCCAAAGGTTCTCCAAGTGCCAAGGGAGGTTGCCCCAGAAACAGCCACTTAGCAACCCCACTCACATTTTACATCCAAGGTGATGAAGCCATCGAACTCAAAAGTAGTGTTGGCATAGGTGACTTTGCAGCCCAACTCACGCCCGTGGTTCTCGCGCGACGGCATGAACTTGAGCAGGGAGATGAGAGACCAGGTGCTGGCCTCCTCTTCCACTTGGGCATAGATGGAACGCTCAGCCAGATTCTCATAGTTCATCCACGTGACAATGGGCTTCATGTCGGGGCAGTTGTCAGGTACCTCGCAGCGCAGCTCCACCTCTGTTCCTTCCACCACCTCTGGGGGGCTCACAATGGTGGGTTTATCTATGGCCGTTGAAAAGAACCAGAGATGATGCAGAAATTGGAGCTTCTATTTAGGGTCTATTTCCACAGGAGTCGGCCACGTAAGGGCCCACTGCTCATATTAGTGGCCTCTGAAACCCACAGTCTCCTTTTTTATATATATAAAAAATGAAGAAACCTGTTTCTGGAAGCATCCAAGAAATACAGCTTATCTTTCCATCAGGGTGCACGGCCCCTTTTTGTTGTTGTATGCCTTTAAGTCATCACCAATTTATGATGACCTTAAGGCAAGTCTATCATGGAGTTTTCTGGGGCTGAGAATGTGCGCCATGCCCAAGGTCACCCAGTGGGTTTCCATGGCAGAGCAGGGAATCAAACTGTGGTCGCAGTTGTAGTCCAATGCCCAAACCACTACACCATATTGGTTCTTCATGGTCCTTAGCACTTTGCACTTTAAAAAAAAAATAGTGAAAATGGAGTAAGGGCACTGAAAATTGAAGTGGAGTTGTGACCAGATTCATTGGGAGGAGGTGGTATAGCCCAGAGTGGGTCACAAAAGTGGGGGAGCAGAATTGGGCCCCAAAGCTTCAAAAGTTTCTTACCTCTCAGGCAGAGGGGTCTAACCTAGGGGTGATGGAACTGCAGACTGTGGGCCATATGTGACCCCCAATGGCTTTCTGCACCCCCCTGACCCCTTATGGGTCATCTAAAGCCTACCGGAACTAATGTATGCTCCCAAACGTGTGTGTGTGTGTGTGTAAGCACACATGTGAATAAAAAATCTCTTCCAAAGGTCAAAACATCCTTCTTGGAGGCCCCCATGAATAATGAAAAACAAGGAGTCCCCTCCAAATCCATACAGCACAATGATGAATGATGAAAAATGGTTATAAATGGAAAAAGTAGAAACTCCAACTCATTTCCTGTTTTCTTTCTTGCTGCATGGCCACTGAATTTGGTGTGGTTGCAGCCAACTAGGGAGGGGGCAGGAATCAAAACTAAATTCTCAACCTACTGGAGTGATCCACCACTTAATTCTGCCATTAGAAGCTAAGAATATAAAAGAGCCCTGATGCATCAGATGCCTATTTCAGCTAGCATCAGACCAGCAGGGTGTGTGTGTGTGTGTGTGTGTGTGTGTGAATAGAAGCTACATTACTCATCCTGAGGATAGAGTTAGGAGATTACATTCATTCTGTGTTAGTTAAAATGGCATATTCGTTTTTTTACTTTTTGGGGGGAACCTCCCACCCTTTAGTGACTGCTGATTCCAGTGCCAGACAAAAGGACCTGTGTCCCATGACAAGGGATGAATGGCTGAATCAGTCAGCTTTGTTACTCAGCCTTCAGTTCATTTGGTCCAGTTCCTGCATAAATTTGCCATTTTTAGAGAAAGTCAGCCCAGAAATATGTGCGGATTTTGTGTACCTTTATCCTAACATAAGTATTTGGGGTTGCACTTTTGTTTAACCTATGCATTTCTGCATGCAGATTCTCTTAATCTGCACATTTATTTATTGCTTTAAAGAACTGCACTGCGAAACCTGCAAATATTGAAGGACAACTCCTTCATTGTTTGCATACTGATTTAGGGCACTACACTGTTAGCAAGCTCTGATCAGTTTACAAGCTGAATAAAATTCTCCCCTGTCCTTCACTGTGATCATCAATGCTGAGTAAGAAACAACTAGAACCTAGCACCCCAATGGCACTGCCTAGTACTCACTGATGATCTCGAGGTTGCAATGTTCGGGATAGGTATACTGATTGTAGCCGCCCAGGTCTCCGCGAAAGTAGTATTTGCCCGTGAGTTCAGGACTGAGGCGGGAGAGCTGCAGGGTGCAATTGCGGAAGTTCAGCTCTCCCAGCAAACGGCTGCGCCCGACGTAGCTCTCGTGGACAATGTTGGTGCGAGATTTGTAGACCACTGGGGGATAGTTCTTGGGATAAGGGCTGTTGAAATACCAGATGCCATGCACAGCTGATGGACGTAGCTCATCGGGGTAGTTGAAGCGGCATGGGATAACAACACAGGTGCCCTCAAAGGCGCTGATGTGCTCGGGCATCCAGGCACTCCACGGTCCTGCCAGGACCCCTTGGCAAAAGAGGCAGAAAGAACTTGAACACAAGTCAGCAGTGTAACGCAGCAGCTAAAAAAAGCCAATGCAACTGTAGGCTGCATCAAGAGGGGTATAGTGTCTAGGGGCCCTTCCGCACTACACTGTTACAGTGCTATTATTCCACTTTCAACATCCTATGGAATCCTGGTATTTGCAGTTTAGGGAGGGGCATTTAGAATTCTCAGCCAGAGAGTTCTTTGGCCTCCGTAAACTACAAACCCCAGAATTCCACAGGAGGTTGAAAGTGGAATCATAGCACTATAACAGTGTCATGTGGAAAGGCTCTAGGTCAAGGGAACCAGTAGTACCACTCTATTTTGCTTTTATCAGACCCCACCTGGAATACTGTGTCCAGTTCTGGGCACCACAGTTCAGGAAGGATATTTAACGAGCTAGAATGTTTCCAGAGAAGGGTGATCAAAATAGTAAAATGACTGGAAACCATGCCTTACGAGGAGAGGCTTGGGGAGCTGGGTATGTTGAGCCTGGAGAAGAAAAAAGGTGACATGATAGCTAAGTTTAAATATTTGAAGGGATGTCATATGTGAGATGGAGCAAGTTTGTTTTCTGCTGCTCCAGAGACATTGACATGGAGTAATGGTTTCAAAGTTAAGAAAAACAGATTCCATCTAAACATTAGGAATAACTTCCAGATGGCAAGAGCAGTTTGACAGTGGAATATGCTGCCTAGGAGTGTGGTAGAGTCTCCTTCTTTGGAGATTTTTAAACAGAGGCTGGATGGCCATCTGTTGAGAATGCTTTGGTGAGGTATTCCTGTATGACAGAATGGAGTTGCACTTGATGGTCCTTCTGGTCTCTTCCCGCTGTATGATTCTAAGTTGGGAAACTGCAGTGATTAAGGTGGGAAGGACAGATTAGTTTTCTTACCACCTATTTAATAAACTTGTGGGTCTGTCTCCTGTCTTCTCTTTCCAAGCTCAAAAAATCTAGCCACCCATCTGTTAATTCTCCCCCTCTTCCTTCTCATCCCACTTTTTCCCCAGTTTGGATCCAAGGATTCTTACAATAGTTAAAAACAAATGTAAATAAACATTAACAGTATATAAAAAGTTTAATTACTTTAATTTAGCAGAAGATTGAAATCAATTAAAAATGAAAAAACATAAAAAAACAAACAAAAAAAAATCCAGCACATTAGACAAGGCCTGTTTCCCCTTAACAAAAACAAAACAAAACAAAAAAATGATTTCTCAAAGACCCGCCGGAAAAAGAAGATCTTCAACTGCTTATGGAAAGATAGCAAGGAGAGTGCCTAACAACTCTAGGCAGTGAATTCCAGAGCCTGGGAGCATCCACAGAGCAGGCCATCCCCATATTTCCCCCCCAAATATATCCATGAGAGTGGCTGGAAAGAGAGGAGGGACTCTCTAGAAGATTTCCCAATGTAGGAGAATACAATCCTTCAGATAAACTGATACAACTGAGGTCCAGGTTATCTAGCCATCCATTCACCATTTTGCATTTGTTATTTAAATACTATTTTGCATGGACTATATCAACATTTAATGTAGCTTTGGTAGAATGTCAGAAGCTGCCCCACGCAGCCAGACCATTGGTGCATCTAGCTCATTAGGGTCTACAAAAGTCTCATCCAAACTAGAGCAACCTGACTGAGGCTAATAGAGTTTGTATTTCAAAATATCTGAAGGGTGCCAGCTTGGAGAAAGCTAGGAGTCTACACTAGTCGTTCTTAACCTTTTCTTTACCAGAGATCCCTGGTAAATATAATTTGTTGCTGGGTACTCCCCAGGCTTAACTCAAAATTTAAATATTTAAATTTAGAATTGAATATTTAAATTTAAATATTTATTTATTTATTTAAGGCCTCTGGAAACTAGGATTCAAATTGCCAGTCAGACACTTGGTGACTTTGGGCAAGTCACATTCTCTCAGCCTCTGACGAAAGCAAAGGCACACCCCTTCTGAACATATCTTGCCAAAAAACCCTGTGATAGGTTGACCTTAGGATTGCCATAAATCAGAAGTGACTTGAAGCCACACAAAAACAAAGTGCTGCTGATAAGAGAAGGTTCTTTCTAGCCATCATGTCTCTCCCCTTTGAAAACTGGCTTATGGTGACCCAAGGCAAACCTATCATGGGTTTTCCTGGCAAGATTTGTTGCTTTTGCTTTTCTCTGAGAGGCTGAGAGAATGTGATTTGCCTGAGGCCACCCAAGGGTTTCTATGGGTGAGCGGAGATTCAAACCTGGTCTTCAGAGTTATAGTTTGGGTGTGTGCACACATCTGCCACTGAGTCCCTTTTGTCAGGGATGTGGCAGCAGGGAGTGTGGGCATAGAGGAACATGGCGACAGGCGTGTGTGTGCACCCAAACTGCTCCCTCATTTGCAAATAAAGCAGTTCCAGCATCTGCACGCTCCCTACTGCCATGCCCTTGTTACTGCTGCTGAAGTTGGTGTCCACCAGCAGGGCTTCGCAGACCCCTTGTGAGGGTTTCATGGACTCCAGGTTTAGAACCACTGGTCTACACTGACCGGCAGAGTCCTGTGTGGGTTTCACACAGAGGTCTTTCCCTGCCCTTCCTTGAGAACTCAGGGATTGAACCCAGCACCCTTAGCAGACAAGGTATGGTGTTATTTAAAAAATACCTTCAATTAGGACCCAGAAGATTGCAAGAATCTTGTAGAAATACGTCATGTTGTTGATTAGTGACGAGTGGAGAAGGCTGACCTAAGGAAACAAGAATGAGCAAGAGGTTTAAATTGACGGCCGTGGGACAATTGTTTGGTCTCTCTGGAGTAGAAAAGCACTGAATATAATGGTGGCCCTGAAGAAATGGCCAAGGTAACATCTCTGCGAAGGAAGAGTGCACCTACTAGGCCTCAGTGTTCTGCCCAAAGATTTCATGTCTTGGCAGGCACGTGCAGGATAAAGCCATCAATAGCAGATAAATGGGACATTTTGCTGATGTGAACCAACCAAAACGAGATTCTTGTTGACACCTCTCAAGTCTGGCCATTTCCACACTAGACTGTTATAGCACTTTTATTCTACTTTTGACATCCTATGGAATCCTGGGGTTTGCAGTTTAGGGAGGGGCCGGCCGGCCCCTCCCTAAACTGCAAACCCCAGGATTCCATAGGATGTTGAAAGTGGAATAATAGCGCTATAACAGTCTAGTGCGGAAATGGCCTATGTCTTCAGGCTGTTGTTTCCTGGGCGTATAGCTACCCGAAGCAGTTGTTCCAGTAGAACGTGGCTGTAGAGACAAGATCAGGAGAAAAAAGAGGAAGGAACGTGATATCAAGAAGAATGAAGAGAGAGCTGTACCTGATGCTTAAAGTTGTTCTATGACAACTGTTTTAGATTTCTTGTTTCATGATATATATTTAAATAATCATGCTATATTGTTGCATTTTTATTTTTACCCAAGAAAAGGTCTTCCTTGTTCCCACCTGGGTTGGAATATGAATACCTAAAATGTAATGAACCAAAAAATAAAACTTTCCGATTGCTTGGCTCCGCAATGCCAGCAGAGGGCACCAGCACTCTGTATGTTTTGCTGATGTACAGCCAGTTGTTCTGTGCCTTCAGGTAGTTCTTTTTACTGACGGAATCACTAAGGTGAACCCATCACAGAGTTTTC
Organism: Cyclura pinguis; assembly: GCA_030412105.1. Lineage (NCBI taxonomy): Eukaryota > Metazoa > Chordata > Lepidosauria > Squamata > Iguanidae > Cyclura > Cyclura pinguis. The sequence continues at coordinate 11,095,153 of CM059606.1, read as the reverse complement.
TGGGGCTGAGAGTGTGTGACATACCCCAGGTCATCCAGTGGGTTTCCATGGCCGAGCGAGGAATCAAACGCTGGTCTCCAAGGTCATAGTCCAATGCTCGAACCACTACAGCATACTGGCTTTTACAGAGTTACTGCATTATTAAATGTTGGGAGTAGCGGGCTGGCATTAAACATATCTGGCTTTTAAGCTTCTATGTCTGCCAGCTCTCCATCCATAAGAAAAATGCCTGAAGTCCCTAAAAAGACCACAAAGGAATAAATACTAAAATACTATAATTCTGATCTAGTAAGTTCCAGTTACCGTCAGAAACAGAAGGAGTGTGGCTGTAATCTGAAAATGCAACTTCCTGTTCTTTGTGCTGTAATGTCTGCTAGCAAGTTGCTTCTTTACACAACCACAAGCACACTAAAACACCCTGCAAAGGCCATGCCTATTTCATAGCTTTTGAAGGAACAAGTTCCAGTCCTTTTCATAAAATATCTCTATACCTTTAGGGCAAAATACCTGATGCTTTGTATCCTAAAAATATCTGTAATGTTAGAATGCAAAATATTTTTGCAATCTTAAAAAAAATTAATACAAATACAATTTAACATTATAAATTAGAACAGGAAACGGATAAAAATTATCTTTAAAATTTAAAATTAAAATGTCTGCCAAGCACAGAAGCTGAAATAATGATCTATACGGTTTGTAGGCCCTTCCCACCAGTCATAGCAGAATATGGAATTGTGGCTCCGGTTGTTGTTGATAACATACCCACCATCCTTGGTTATAAGCAGAGAAAGTACATAAATTTGCAAGTAAATAAGCACATTGCCAAAGGATTAAATGTAAACCATTAACTCACTCAGCAGTAGGGCATTCAAAAATTGATCCCAGATGCAATCGTTCCACCTGAACCTTTGATTCACTCAAGAAGATGCCAATGATCTGGGGTGGAGTTTGGGGCCACAGTGGAATATTTTCAGAATGATGGCTCCTCGTTTCCAGTAGGTTCCACCTTGAACAAAGAAGCACCACAATATTAGTAGGGCTTCATTGTTTCTGTGCAAATAAAATGTTACACAGCATGTATTTTAAGATGTTTTACACAGTAGGACCCCTGTATCTGCAAGGGGATTGGTTCTGGGCCCCCTCCCTGTGGATACGGAAATCTGCAGATAGTACTGAACCTGCCTTGGGCCCGGTTGCGGCGGTGGTGGGTGGGCCAGGGACTGGTGGCAGGAGGTAGGAAAACAGTGAGGAGTGCGATCCTGCGATTTCTACTGTTTTCCCGCTGGCTGCCGCCATGATCGGACCCGGGGTTGGTGGCAGGAGGTGGGAAAACAGCAAGGAGCATGATCCCATGATCCCCGCTGTTTTCCCACACTCTGCTGCCAGCCCTAGGCCCGATTGCTGTGGCGGCTGATGGGAAAACAGCGGGGAGTGCGGGATCACGTTCCTCACCACCTCCTGCCACTCGCCTCGGGCCGATCCTGGCTGACCGCGGATCATGAATCTGCAGATACGGGGGTCCTACTGTATTCGTATGCCTGAAATTTGAATGAGCTCTTGGAATGCCCCCATCTCATTAGCAGCAATTGCCTGGTCTCCAGATATTTTGGACTTCAGCTCTCATCAGTAGGTCTAATGGCCAGGGATTACAGGGATTGCAGTCCAAAGGACTGGAAGGTGTCTGACTACCTGATTTGGCTTAGGCAGGGCCACCTTATCCTTTAAGCATTTTAAGCAAGGTGCTTAGGCCCTACAAAAATTTTAGGGCCTACTAGAACAGGATTAACAAAAAATTTAGGGCTTAAGAGGTGGGGAAGTCAAATACAAGAGTGCCTGGGGCCTACAAAAACATTAATGTGGTCCTGGGCTTAGGCTGAATAGTATGGGAAAGGTACCCCCAATTTGGGGTTCAGGAATTCTCTGATATTACTAACCAGTGAGCAAAGGATTTGACGGCCAGGTTTCAAATCCTCATTGACTCACAAGTTTTGATGGGCCTTCACACCCTGAAGTCACATAGCGCTCTGAATAAAACAGATGACACCAAACTGGGAGGGGTTGCTAATACGCCAGAGAACAGGATCAAAATTCAAAATGACCTGGACAGATTGGAGAGCTGGGCCAAGGCTAACAAAATGAAATTCAACAGAGAGAAGTGGAAGGTCCTACATTTAGGTAGAAAAAATGGAATGCAGAAATATAGGATGGGGGACACGTGGCTGGATGGCAGTACGTGTGAAAGGGATCTAGGAGTCTTAGTAGACCACAAGCTGAACATGAGTCAGCAGTGTGATGCGGCAGCCAAGAAAGCCAATGCAATTCTCGGCTGCATCAATAGGAGTATGGTGTCTAGATGGAGGGAGGTACTGGTACCACTCTACTCTGCTTTGGTTAGACCTCATCTTGAATACTGTGTCCAGTTCTGGGCACCCCAATTCAAGAAGGACATGGTCAAGCTGGAGCAGGTCCAGAGGAGGGCAACCAAAATGGTGAAGGGCCTGGAAGCCATGCCCTATGAGGATAGACTTAGAGAGCTGGGTATGTTCAGTCTGCAGAAGAAAAGGTTAAGAGGGGACATGATAGCCATGTTTAAATATTTGAAGGGATGCCATGTAGAGGAGGGAGAGGGCTTGTTTTCTGCCGCTCCAGAGACCAGGACAAGGAGCAATGGATTCAAGCTGCAGGAAAGAAGATTCCATCTGAACCTCAGGAAGAACTTCCTGACAGTCAGGGCTGTCCGGCAGTGGAATATGCTGCCTCGGAGTGTGGTGGAGTCTCCTTCTTTGGAGGTTTTTAAGCAGAGTCTGGATGGCCATCTGTCGGGAGTGCTTTGAGGGTGTTCCTGCATGGCAGGGAGTTGGACTGGATGGCCCGTGTGGTCTCTTCCAACTCTACATTTCTATGATTCTATGATTCTATGAAAACCCTAAATAGGATAGGTTCCAAGGCATTATCCCCAGAGGAGAGCCTTCAGTACTTTGCCCCATCCCTTCCCAGACAGAGGATGAATCTTCTACCATCATCAGAAAGGCCATTTCTGCCCTATACAGTTATAGTGCTACTATTCTACTTTCAACATCCTGTGGAATTCTGGGGTTTCTAGTTTACTGAGGGCCAAGAGCTCTCTGGCTGAAAATTCTAAAGGCCCCCCCCCAACGCGAATCCCAGCATTCCATAGGATGTTGAAAGTGGAATCATAGCACTATAACAGTGTGGGGCAGAATGGCCTTAGAGGACAAATTCCCAGCAGCCTGTCTATCTCTAAGACCGGGAGTGGGCAAAATGTCACTTGTGGGTTGCATGGTCTCCAAGGTCTCCAAAGATCAAATTGTTTTTTGGCAAAAAAAAATTTTTTTTTGCAATTTATTTTTGCCGCAAAGTGCCCTCTACAGGATGTGAGCAGCATTGCCATCAGGTTTCCCTCCCCCTGAGCCATTCAGGTCCAGGAGAGGTCCTTTTTTGACACAGGAAATGACTTGAACTCACTTCCTTTGGTTAAAAAAAGGCCTGTTCTGGGCCTACAAATGTGGTAAAAATGCCCCCATGCCCCAGAGGGCATTTGGCCGAGGAGTGGAGTGGGGGTAGAGACTCCAAGTCCTCCTGGAGGCTAATGTGCTCCCTGTAGCCTTCCAGACTTGCCTGCACTTGTCTTAGACCAACAATTCTTACTTTGGTCCTCCAGTGTTTTGGACCTCAGCTCCCAGAAGCTCCAGCCAGCTAGGCCAATGCTCAGGATTTCTGGGAGCTGAAGTTCAAAACATCCAGAGGACCAAAGATTGAGATCTAAGAGGAACAAACAAACAAACAAACAAAAGAATTGGGCAAAAGCCCCTTAAGAAATGCAGCTGGGCAGGGTTTAATTGCAGAACAGTCTCTGCTGGCCTTTGTAAGGCCTCAGATGACTTCTGATCTCAGTTGACCAAGATCTTTCTGTAGCATGGCTACCAGGGAACTATCCAGGGTGCTGAATTTCTTCTCAGAGCACCCTGCCTGCATTGATTCTGCAAGCCTTAGTCCTAGAAAGAGGAGACTGTAAGAAGCTCACACATTCACAACAGACTCACTGGATTTGTCTCTCAGTGTAACCTTCTGGACACTGTGGTTGAAAGAATAAAGGGACAGCTCTGTATACTTGCATCTCCTCCAATGAACAGTGGGATAAAACAGGAATGAATATTCATGATAATAGTAGCAGTCGATGTACTAATTCACATCCTTTTAGACATAAAATCCTTTAAGTGGTTTTGTGGGTGATCACTTTCTAAAGCAGCTTCCCCTAGCCTGATGACCCTCAATGCTTGGCATCCGGTTGGTTAGTCCCAACTAGAAAAGACCCATTCAATCAATTGCTGAATCAACCCATAGGGAGATCCTATAGATTTAATGGGCCTACTCTAGTCAGAATGAGCAACAGGATATAGGCTCAGATATTTTAGGCTATAACTCCTCTGCCCTAGCCAGGGTGTGCATGCTGGTTTGGGGATGGTGGGAGCTGTAGTCCAACACTCTTGGGCAAGTAAGACTGACCTGAAGGCACTTTAGAAATATAGATTGGCTAAAGCAAAGTCGGAGCAGTGCAGTGAGTGGATCACAGGGGATCTTTCACCTTCAGTGCCCTGCTAGATTGAATGCAATTTGACACTGGATACTATAATCCCTCTGAGACATAAGATACTGCTGCAGTGACTTCCTGGACTTCTCAGTGTTCCTAGTTCAAAGATTCATAAATGCAGGACAGTCAGGTCTAATCAGGCTGCAGTTCTAAAATACCTGTTAATGCGGGACTCCTTGTGAGCCACACAACACACAGAGGGGGTGGGGGCAAAGAAGAGAAAGACGTACAAAAAAGAAAAAAAAATCCCAGCAGATTAATAGCCTGACATGATTTCCCTCCCTTATACTTATTAGGAGAAACTATCAATGGCCAGGTCTGTTGCAACTGCAATTGCTAGACTGTTCATGTCTTGCACATCGTCCAGTACAGAGCCAGCATGACCAGTAAGCAAATTGAGGTAAATGCTCAAGGTAGCAACTGCAGTCTCCTTTCCTCCAACTGTTTATCTGGAATCCGTCCAACCATAACCAGATGTCATTGGATGGAGCTGAATATGGCACATGTCAGGTCTTGGGGCCTCTACACCAACCAGCTGCCTCAGGTGGGGTGGAAGATATTCCAGTTTTAAATCTGGTTGGCTTCTGTGTATGGAATGGGCTGGAGACAGGAAGAAAACAATGAGAAATGGGTCACTGTAGACTGTTGTGTAGACATGAGGTCCTCCTACTGCCTTTGATTCATCTCAAACATTATGGCTCCATAATGTACTAACCTGAGAGAGGGTAAACTTTGACTTCCAGATGTTTTAGACCTCAGAAACCTCAGCCAGCATGGCCAAGGATAATTCCCAACCAACTGGAAGGTTCCCTACCAAGTGCTAACTTGAATTCCACCATAACCTGCAAGCACTTTGAACAAGATCTGTAAGTTGGGCAAACACTCTAAGCCAGTGGAGAGAGATTAGGTCTCACTCACGGGTTGCCAATTGGGTGGTAGATGAAGCCTTTCGAAGGCACATGTAAAACACTGCTCCGTTTAAAATAAAAGAGGAAAGAAAAGATACAAGAAAGAAGATAATCACTATGAAGAAAACAGAGGCACCAAGCTTGTAATTATCTTTTTGCTCAGTTACCTGTGCCTAAGAAAAGAAACTGCTTGTAGGCAATTAGCTTATTTCTTATTGGTCCACAATTGAGCTGCAATGTGTATTACAATATCTCTGGCTGAGAATTCTAAAGGCCCCTCTCTAAACGCAAACCCCAGGATTCCATAGGATGTTGAAAGTGGAATCACTATAACAGTGTGGTGCTGCTCTAATTTTCTCTTTACTTAAAAAGAAACTGCACGGAATATACAAAGGGGAGGGTGATTTTTGTGTACAAAAGGTCCATACCTGTAGAAATAGAAAACCTTTAAAAAAAAAAAAACCAAAAAGGGACAAATTTTTCCCCATCTCCAAGGTGACATTGAGGACTAAGCGTGATCAGTGATTTTGGAAGTCATGAAATGTTAAGTGTAGCAAGAATAATGGAGAACTCAGGGGGAAGGAGAATAAGGTTAAAAAAGGTTGGACGAGGCCAGATTCCCTGATAGTTTAGATCGGCTCACCCAACTTATCTTTTCTAGATATATTGGACTGCAACATCCATTTTCCCTAGCCAGAATGTCTCAAAGTTGTATTGGTTGGGGATGATGGGAATTGTAGTCATCAGTTTGGAGAAGACTGGTTTCTATTGGCTGGAATACTTGAAAAAAAAAAGCACTGCTGATAGGGGTAGAACATACTAACAATGAATTGGAGGTTCTCCTTGTTTCTGTCTGTAGCTTTAATATAGGGGTTTTGCATGCACCCAGCTAACTGAAGGGAAAGTGGTTTTGTTTGTTTGCACAGGGCATGAGTTTTGAATTTCAAAAGCAGCTGGATTGATCCATGGCATCTCCAAGTAGGGCTGGGAAAGACTATGTGTGAAACCTTGGAGAGCTGCTGCCCATCAATGTAGAGCAAAGGACTGGATTCAGTTTTAGACGAGTTATTGGGGTTCACATTCCAGTGACGAGAGGGTCCAAAGGCAAAAGAGTGGGACCAAAAATATCAGCATATTTTAGCTCTTACTGCCAGTGACTTAAGTCTGAGGGAGAGGCATTTCAGCCTTCTAGGAAGGAGGCAATGTCCCCCCAAAAGCTGGGAAATGACTAATGATGGTCAGATGGAGGAATGGTCAGATGGAGGAGCTCCAGAAAGGCCAGATTTAGTTCTAGGGTCTGATGTTCCCCACCCAGTCACAGATACTACTGAGCTAGATGGATCCATGGTCAGACTCAAGATAAACAAGTTTCATTAAAAGAAAGAAACACAGGCCTAGTACTCTCAAAGGCATGGACATGGCCCTCCACAGAGCAATAGACTTGCCAAATAAACACTTCTCATTATTTTTGCTTTTGCTGGACTGGTTACAGTCCCTACAGAAGTGTTGACTCACTGCCTTTTTATCACATGGTGGAAACTGTGTGACCCTTCAGGGCCTGCTGAACTACAAATCCCACCATTCCTCAGCACTGGCTCTGTTGGCTAGCAGTCATGGGAGTGGCAATCCAACAGCATCTGGAGGACCACAACTGCCTCTTGCTCAGAGGCTACGAACATCCCAGCTGACGGATGAAGGCCAAGGAGTGCCATAACAGATCATCCCCCTCCGGTACGAAACAGGCCAAAAGAAAGAACAGGGACCTTTCACAAAAGCAAAGGGAGCGGAGTTTCTCAATGAGTTACTTCCAGACCTTTCAAACATGTCTCTCGCCTGCGCCAGGAGCGCAATGCCAGCGTTTGGTTCCCGGCAACCAGGGAAGGCCAGCTGCAAAGGAACAGGCGGCGGGTATAAAAATGAATGCAGCGGTAGCAAAGGGAACACAGGCTCCTTTTGTTGACTGGCTGACGGTTGTGACACCCACTTGCCTGCCTCACTAACTGAGGCACAAGGGCTGGTTTGATCCTGGCCGGGTGGCAGGGGGGTTGGTGGGGAAGCAACCGACCCAACCCACACCACATGCACAACAAAAGCAACATGGGCATTTATATCAATCCACCTCTTGTCCGTTTGCTACTGCTCCCTTCCCCCTGTCGGCTCCTTTGTGCTCCTTCTTTACATCCCAACAAAAACGTCTAGATCCTCACACTAACCTCAGATACACACACACAAACCATGCCTCACCTCTTTGGTTGTGAGATTGAGAAATAGTCTTTCTTTCTTTTCGAAGGAGACCCTTCTCCTGTCAGAAATCCACAGCTTCAGGGTAGTCCACAAAGTCGCAAGCAAAATATCTCCTTCATCGTGCTTGGCCTCAGGGCTAACTCGTGTGATAGTTTGCCTTCCACTGTGCCCTCTCCTCTGCAGCTCGGATGTAGCTGATACTTAATCAGAGATACTGACACTGGCCAGTAAAACTTAATCCTCAGATAGTTCAGAGCAAATGAGTTTGGCAGGGCTGGCTTCTGGAACATGGGGTGTAATAACAAATGAAGAAAAAAAGAGTGTCTCTGAGGGTGTGCAGACAGCTGTCCCCTAACCACTGTTACCTGAGCCTATAGAAAATAGGTTTCCACCACAATTAGAGGTAGAGAAAAGTTTCCAGATCAGGAAATATGTATTGAGCCCTGGAATGCCTAGTTTTGTGAACCAACGCTGTGTCTAGATGCACAAGGGAGGGAAAAGAGGTAGCTGCTGTATCTTTAAGACTTGTGTGGAGAAAGGAATTTTATTCCTGTGTGACTAAATCCGCTTGCCTCACAAATGAAGCAGAAGCGAGGGCAATGAAGATGGCACATGATTATGCATCCGTTATATTTATATCCTGGCTTTCCTCCAGTAAGCTTAAGGTAGCACAGATGGCCTTTTTCTTCCCTATTTTATCCTCACAACAATCCTGCAAGATAGGCCAGGTGGTGAGAGAGTATGACAGGTCCAAGCTCTGCCAATGAATTTCTTGGGTCAGTGGTGACAAAACCCTGGATCTCTCAACCCAACTCAATCTCTTAACCCGATGATCGAACCACTGTATCACACTGGCAAAATGGTGTGGCAAAAAGAGAGAGAGATTTGTGCAGGCCCAGTGTCTGTGAATGTACATTGGCAATCTCCAAAACCTTAGAACCTGGCTTATGGCTCATGCCTGTCTTGGGTCTCCTTTCATTAAATGTTAAAGGAACTGCTGTCTTAATGTTCCATGCTCTTCAGCCAATGCTGGGATGCTCTGAGGCACTGTGAAAAATTACAAGAGTAACTCCAGATGCCCAGCACTGAATGAAACAGCTGTCTACTTTGTACTGCTGCTGTCTGGTAAGGCTGTAACATCCCGTCCAACATGGAAATCAGGACAGATGTGGCCAAGCCACACCAGAGATGGCCAAGGTGGCAACAATGATTAATGAGGAAGAACGCACAAGCTAGGAGAGACTGCAGCAGTTTGCTTTGGCCTGAGCCTTCTGGGAACGGCAAGATTTCAGTTCCTCTCTCCTCTCTTCTCTCTCTTACTGAGTCAACAGAGAGCGAACTACTTCTGCACTTTGAACTCAGTTTGCTGCAACTGAAGTAAGCTGAGAACAAGAGGGGAAAGTGAGAGGAGGAGAGAGAAACTGGGCCATTTTAAAGCAGCTCAAAAAGTGGAGTAATAGAGGATTAATCACGACTCTCCTTGCCAAATCAGGACAGTTGGAGAGCGTGCCATAAGAGTCCACCGAGATAGTAGGGGAGCTTGTCAGAGGGCTGTTAGGTAAGGTTCCTTTCAAACTATTTTCTTCACAGTACGTTTCCACACTACACTGCTATAGTGTTATTATTTCACTTTCAACAACTTCTGGAATCATGGGGTTTGCAGTTTAGAGAGGGGCATTTAGACTTCTCAGCCAGAGAGCTCTTTGGCCTCAGTAAACTACAAACCCCAGAATTCCACAGGATGCTGAAAGAGGAATAATAGCACTATAACAGTGTAGGGTAGAAATGGCCAAAGAGAAGGAGTTAGGACAAAGGGTGACAGAGAGATGGGAAATGTCATCTCTACCCTTACCACACACAGCTATGTTTTCTACAAGGAACGAGTTGCCATCAAGCCAACAACAAATGCATGTAAGCCTGAGTATGCATCTATTTCTTTACATTTTATTTTATTTTTACCCTGACTTTCTCCCAATATGGGATCCAAGGTAGCTCCCCACATAGAATAAAGAAAAATATGTGCACCTCTGTAGCACCTTTGTACAAGTCAGATTTCAGCCACTGTTGATAAAGGGTACGTTCCATATATTGCAAGAAGAAAGGCTCCCTTGAACTTGTTACCAGCTCCATGTGGGTCTGATTGTAATCCATAGGCAAATCCCCACTGCCCTCAGAACACTTATTTGGAAGTAAGTCCCCCTAACTGTAATGGGGCCTGCATCTCAGTTAAGATGCCTGGGATCCCTGTTGTGTATTCAGGACTTGTTTTTTTTCCCAGCCCCAGTATTATCAGGGCTGGCTGTGTCACAAGGTAGAGTGAGGCAGCCACCTCAGGTGGCAGATGCTGGGTGGTGGCAGTGGTAGCAGTAGCAGTAAGCAGCTATCTGGTTATTTCTCCATAATCCCAGGGCATTTCCTTTGGCTGGAAGACAAAGCTGTGCATGCCATATGGCCTTGGTTGGTTCCATAAACTGATGCTGTCTTGTTCTTTCCCTCAGGCAGCGAAATGATTTGGGGAGGCATCAAGCCATTTCTGTTTGCTTGGCTCAGAAAATAAGGACAGCATCTAGCACTAACAAGTCCCCACTTCATACCTCTACCTGATCTGGCAAACAATACTATCTGCTGGCATCCCTCTGAATTCCAGAAGGTTGCTGCCAATTTGCACTGAAGGGGAAATGTCCCCACAATCTCATGATTTAGACAAAGACCATAGGTGAATTGAAAACCAGCTTTACCAAGAAGTTCACTTCTGCCTCATAAAATGGCAAACAGATAGCTGGAAGAAAATGGGACATTCCACCCACCACCCACCCGGCCTTTGGAGTTCTCCTGTGGTCTTTATATGCTTACAAAAACAGCTAAGGCGACCAAATGACCAAAATAGTTTTTCAGTGCTCTATAACACATGAAAGCACATGACTCCTGATCTATCAAGAACAGAATTCAAAAGCACAAGTCAGCAGAAGTTTCAAAACCAGAAAGCAGGAGGTCACAAGAATGTGAGACTTTGTATTTACAAAAATGTACTTGCTACGAAACATACTGGAAAATTTCCTTTGCCAAAGCATCTCTGCTTAGTCAGTAAGGCCTGGGGTCTGATCCAAAGCCCAAAGCATTCTTTAGCTATGCTGAAGTCATGATGTTTTCAATCCTAATTCTCCTTCACTTATGTGCAGGGAGGCTTTAACCTTCGCTGTGCTGCCAAACTATGGGCACACACATCTCTTGGAGCTCCTACCCTCTTGTGGGCACCTGGCATCTGCTCAGGTTACGTACACAGGGAGATCTTATCACAAGGGTGCCCGCAGGATGGGAATGGAGCTGAGGACCAGCAAGGGGAAGGCCGTGTGTGTGTGTGTGTGTGTGAGTGTGAGTGTATTCACAAGCCAGGGAACTGGAAATGACAGGACAGAGCTGATCAGGTTAGTGGGTTAAGAAAGGGGCGTACTTAAGATGGAAGGATTAGTTGGAAAAAAGCGATTAGAAGCATTGATGCCTGGCTGACTTTCTAGCCATGCTGAGAGGAGAAAGGGCCCTCCTGGTTTTAAAAAAAACAGACTGGGGGCTGAATCTCTTGAGTGTCATTGCACCAGTGGCCTACCGAGGCGGGGTGGTGGTGGTGCGCCTTGGCCGGCACATTTTTTTGGGTCACACTGGGCTACCCTCCGCATGCCAGCAGATGCCCAGCAGCTAGACGGGCACTGGAGCCTCCTAGAGAGGTCTGCTGGAGGGAATATACCACCCCAGGAAAGAGGGTTGTCCATTCCCCCTTCCCCTCCCCTCCCCTCCCCTCCCCTCCTTCTCTCCCTCCCAATCTGTTTCCAGCCAAAGCAGCAGCACTGATGCCAGTGGACCTCTGGGTCAGGCAGAGGAGGGAGGTAGAAAAGGAGGAGAGGAGAAGAGAGGAGAGGAGGAGCCCTGAGAAGGTGGGGAGAGGTGCCCACCTTCCTCCCACCCCACCTCTGAGACCGAGGACGAGCCCAGCCAAGTCTCCGAGGAGGGAGGGAGGGAGGGAGGGAGGGAGGGAAGGGGGGGTCTTCACCATTACAGCCCAATTATCCACAGCCCAATTATCCAATGCCAATCAAGCGGTTTTTATTTGGTATTTTGGATAGGTCCTCCCTCCCCTGAGAGGAGTGGCAACTCAAGGACCACCTCCAGTTAGCACAAGCTCCAGCTATGCCACTGCATCACACAGATAATTTCAAATTCTGCTCCCCCCCAGGGTCAGAAAGTTTATGTATGCTTTATTGCTGGTAAGATGGCAATATATACCTGAAACCTTGCAATAGCCTACATAGTCAGGTTCTTTGCAGAACTTTCTCCTCTCTTGGTTTTATCATATATTAGAAAGAGTGGCCCTCTAGATGATCTTTGGATTGCATTTCCTAAATGTGTCTCCCATCAATTAGAAGATGGGAACTGCACTCAAACAATAACTCAGGTCAATGCATTCTCAACCCCGGCCACACCCTCTGAGCCGAATGGCAATACTGCCAATAAGTGTTCCCTGTTCTGTTTCTGCTTCCAGGACTCAAATTATCTGGGGTGGATTTTTTTTGTTTGTTTGTTTTCCAGGGAGGGCTGGGAAAGGCCTTTCAGCCCCCTCTTCTCATCGTGTGTCAAACCTCGTGCAATTATTTCTCAAGAGGACCTATATTTCTTTTCAGCTCGCTGCTTTTGCACACTGATGTTTGCGCTCTTCGTTATAAATTAAAGAGGTCTGTGTCCCAGATCTGCATGTCAAGGGCATGCCTTTGTTAGTTTTTGTTTTTCTCTTAAAATTATAGTTTGCTCAGAGCTGGAAAAAAAATGGCTATGACATAGTCACTCGGAGGTTTTAAAACCATCGACACAACAAATAAGGCTTATAGAAAGATATTCATTAGCATGGGGCAGGTCATTGTGGCCCTTTGGATGTTTTTGGCCTACCACTTCCAACTTCCCAAGTCAATGTAGCCCATGGGTGATGGGAATTGTAGTCCAAAGCCATCTGGAGGGACTACAGTTTTTCACTCCAGCAAAGGGAATGACTCACTGCTGAATACAGCAAGACTAACATCAGAATAAGGATGTGTAGTAAGCAAGCAAAGGACATAGTCCCCTGCTGTTTGGTATTCTGTGTAGAAAAACCAGTCAGATTGGCAGCTGAAATTTTCCTTCAGGGGCTATGGAATTGATGAAGGGGTTAAATTGTAGAAACTGCTTGCTTGAGTAGAAAAATAGAGAAAAATAAGTCAGGCAGATGCGTCTCTTATCTTATCAAGAGCTTAGGTATGCGGCTTGGCAATGCATGGGATATAGGGAGTTTGGGAGTCGATGCAACCAAGGGAGAATACTCCCTGGTACAAAGATACTTCATTTTTGAAACTGTAATACATCATTTCGAAACTTAAACTTTTGTAACCTGTACTCTTTTCATATATGGTAATCATTTCCTGTACCTGTTTTTTAGAAGGTATAAATGTGTGCTGAAACCTAAAACGGGGTTCTCAGTTTTTTGGAAATTGATTCCACTGAGATCCCTGCGCAGTATAATAAACTCTTGTTTTCTGATCTGCTGGTCTCAATTCACTGGCTCACCACAACATTTTCTGGTGCGTTGGCCGGGAATTGTGAAGGGCTTTTGCCCACTTTGGCGGACACCAGGGCGTGGGGACCGTTGCCCCCTTCCTGATACAACCCAGGGCGCCCTTGACTTTCTTCTGTTGGAAGGATTTGTTCGGGGTGGGGCGACGGCTCTGGTGACGGCGCTCCAGCCAAGGAACTTGAGGTCAGAACAGAAAATAGAACCCTCCCATGACTGTTGGTGAGTGACTTCCCCGCAAACTCGGGGGGAAGAGGGGCCTGATCAACCCCTTTCAGCTTTGCCCTAGTACCGCACTGTTGTTGTGGGTGAAGCCACAGAGCTTTTGGGTGTGGTATTGAAGGTGGGGGGTTGTGTGTTGGTGTGAATGTGTGAAAGGACGGTTGTGTGATGCCACAGTTTCCAAGTCATGCCATTGAGTTTCCGTGTGCTTGGGTCGGCGTGAATCGAGTGCTGTGTCGATCCATGGGACCCTTTACCCACGGATCAAATCCCTTTTTCCTTGTGAGTGTTGTCCGCTTTGGGAGGAACTGGGAGGGGGGCAGAGCCGACAAACCCCTTTAGGCTGTATGTTGAAAAACTTCAAGAAAGGATTTAATGGGGATTATGGAGATCCCTGAATGACGCCTGAACGGTTAAGGACCTTATGTGAAGTAGAATGGCCATCCTTTAAGGTGGGGTAGCCCCCGGAGGGGAGCCTGGAACCCTCACAAATCAGGGCAGTGTACTCAGTGGTGGTCGGCGAGCCTGGCCACCCTGATCAATATCCATACATAGATTCATGGGACACAGTGGTCACTCAAAACCCCCCTTGGTTGCGGAAATGTCAGGAGCAAATTAGTAGGGCTATGGTAGTAATGCAGGATCGGACCAGACGAAAGTTTGGAAAAGGACAGAAAGTGGAGACGTGGCCGCACCATTGCGACAAGTTACTCAGCTAGTGGCAGGCCCCAATGAAGAAGGAGGATACTGGCGAGTACAGAGTTACCAGTACACCCCTTTCACCTCTTCAGATTTATTGAACTGGAAGACCCACTATGGATCCTATACTGAGAAGCCCCAAGAGATGGTAGAGCTGTGTACCAGCATTATGGCTACCCATCTCCCCACCTGGCAGGATTGCCAACAATTGTTGTTGACTTTATTCACTACCGAGGAAAGGAGGAGAATATTGGAGGAAGTGGAGAAGGTAGCAGCGGCAAGAGCGGGCCCAGAAGTGCAAGATGTAAATGCCTGGGTGCGGGAGCGAGTCCCCACTGTGGATCCACAGTGGGATCCTAATGATAACCAACAACAGGACAGGTTAGCAGAATATCGGGCAATACTGTTGACCGGAATGAGGAGAGGTGTGAAGAAGTCTATCAATATGGCCAAAGTACAGGAAGTGACACAAGGACCTACTGAGGCCCCAGGGGAATATCTAGAAAGGTCGGCAGTACATCCCCATAGATCCGGACGCTGCCGAGAACCTCCGAATGGTGACTGTGGCGTTTGTGACAGGAAGCTACCCTGATATTTGGAAGAAGTTACAAAAACAAGAAGGGTTTGAAGGAATGAATCTCAGTCAATTGGTGAGCATTGCTCAGAAGGTGTACATAAATAGAGAGCAGGAAGAAAAGAGGGAGCGAGATAGGAGAATGCACAAGAAAGCGGAATTATTGGCCACGGCACTAACAGCAAAGGAAGGATATCGGAAGGGTGGAAGAGGAATGGGAAGAAGCAGACTTCCATTGGGACGCAATGAATGTGCCCTTTGCCATCAGGTGGGGCACTGGAAAAACGAATGCCCTAGACAAAGGGAATTGGCAAATAGAGGAAGAGGAATGGACCGAGGAAGAGGAAGAGTGGCAAATAGAGGAAGAGGAAGAGGAAGAGTGATGAATGGAAGATATGAGCCAGAGGTGGACGAAGGATTCGAGGACTTGATTGGGCTGGCTGGAATGGAACTTTACGATTAGGACAGACCAGGCCCCCTTGCTCTCGGCCCCGAGGAGCCTATGGTCACAGCACAAATTGGGGGCCGAGCCATCCCAATGATGGTGGATACGGGGCACTGCCCGTTCCGTATTAAATTCAGCAGTAGCTCCAAAAACTGAAAATGCCATAAGAATTGTGGGAGCCACCGGAAGAACAGAGCAACACCCTCTTTTGGGGAAAAGAATTGTGGATTTAGGGAGGTACCAAGTTACTCATCAGTTTTTATATTTACCAAACTGCCCTGTACCTTTATTGGGTCGAGATCTGTTGGCTAAATTGAGAGCCCAGATTTCCATTGAAGAAGAAGGGGTGATGGAAGTAAATTTTAGAGGACCAAAAAGCATCTCAGTAACCTACCCAATGGAAGAAGAGTGGCGAAGGTATCAGATCATGGTTTGTCAAGAACAACCCACTACCTTTGGACCCCCAGGGGTATGGGCCGAAGATAATCCGCCTGGGCTAGTCCGATTTGTGGCCCCCATAGTAGTGGAATTGAAGCCAAATGCTGTTCCCATTCGTGTAAAACAGTATGACTTGCCCAGAGAACCCCTGGAAGGGATTCAGAAACATTTGGATCGGTTGAGGAAATACAACATAATTTGGGAGTGCCACTCTCCATGGAACACCCCGTTACTCCCTGTGTTGAAGCCTGGAACGAAAGAATATTGCCCGGTTCAAGATTTAAGGATGGTGAATGAGGCTACAGTGACCCTACACCCAGTGGTGCCAAACCCGTATGTTTTAATAGGACTAGTTCCATCCACAGCTACTCACTTTACGGTGTTGGATCTTAAGGATGCTTTCTTCTGTATTCGGGTGGCCCCACAAAGTCAAGAAATATTTGCCTTCCAGATGGAAGATGTTACGGGCCAGAAAACCCAGTTCGTTTGGACTCGCTTGCCACAGGGTTGGAAGAACTCGCCTACAATTTTTGGGACACCCCTAAGTCAAGACTTGAGAAGATTCAGATCCGAGCCCGAGAAACGAGTTTTGCTGCAATATGTAGATGATCTGCTGTTGGCAGCCAACAGTGAGGAAGAGTGTAAAGAGGCTACAGTGGAGTTGCTCCAGCTTTTGTGGGAAGCAGGCTACAAAGTATCTAGGAAGAAGGCCCAGTTGTGCCAGACAGAGGTGCAATATCTGGGATTCCAAGTGACTCAGGGAAAGCAAGCACTAGGCCGAGAAGGGAAGGAGGCTGTGTGTGCTCTACCTGAGCCCCGGAGTCGGAAGATGGTGCGAGAATTCTTGGGTGCAGCTGGGTTTTGTAGAATTTGGATTCCTAATTTTGCAGTAATGAGTAAACTCTTATATGAAGCTACCAAAGGCCCGGAGAATTCTGAATTTACGTGGGGAACAGAACAGAAGAGGGCCTGGGAGCAGATAAAGAAGGCATTGATGGAAGCTCCAGTGCTGGGTCTGCCTGATGTGACAGACATTCACTCTATATGTTGATGAAAATGGAGGAATAGCAGTGGGAGTACTGACGCAGATGTTGGGATCTTGGCATCGCCCTGGGGTGTACCTTTCTAAATAGTTAGATCCTGTTGCCAGAGGATGGCCTGGGTGCCTAAGAGCAATAGCGGCAACCCCCTTGTTGGTAAAAGAAGCAGACAAATTAACCCTAGGCCAGAATCTGACAGTGAAAGTCCCACATTCTGTATTGGCTCTAATGGAGTACAAAGGCAATTATTGGTTCACAAATAGCTGAATGTCCAAGTATCAAGGAATGTTATATGAGAATCCTAGAGTAAAGTTGGAAACATGCACCACTTTGAACCCCGCAACGTTGCTCCCCATAGAATCTGAGGTTACACATCATGATTGTCTTCAAACCATGGATGAAGTGTATTCAAGCAGACCAGACTTACGGGACACCCCGTGGCCTCATCCTGATGTTACTTATTATACAGATGGAAGCAGCTTTGT
The DNA here is from genome assembly GCA_030412105.1 of Cyclura pinguis. Taxonomy (NCBI): domain Eukaryota; kingdom Metazoa; phylum Chordata; class Lepidosauria; order Squamata; family Iguanidae; genus Cyclura; species Cyclura pinguis. The sequence continues at coordinate 11,077,896 of CM059606.1, read as the reverse complement.
ACGAGAAGGAAAGCGAAAGGCCGGATATGCAGTAGTCACAGCGGATAAGATAATAGAGGCCAGAGCGTTACCCGTTGGTACTTCAGCTCAGAAGGCGGAACTCATCGCCCTTATTAGAGCTTTGGAACTAGCTGAGGGACTCATCGTGAATATATACACAGATTCAAAGTATGCTTTTACTACCCTACATGCGCATGGCGCACTGTACAAAGAAAAAGGATTAATCAACTCTTCGGGACAGGAGATCAAGTATGGAAGAGAAATAGAGCATCTATTAGAAGCTGTATGGGCCCCTCGTAAAGTCGCTGTAATCCACTGTAGAGGACACCAGAAAGGATATGATCCAGTGGTTCATGGGAACCGAAAAGCAGATGCGGCTGCAAAGGAGGCTGCGGAGAGGGAATTGGAAAATGAGATGGAAGAATTGCCCCAAGAATTGGTAACGCCACTCTTCCAAGTATCGAGTGACCAGACCCCTAGGTACACCAAACAAGAAAACGAGAGGGCTGAAAAAGACCTGAAGGCTATGTTGGACAAAGACGGCTGGTGGGTCTTGCCAGATGGAAGGCGGTACATACCCCAATCTATGGGATGGTCAGTTGTGCAGAAGGCGCACGAAGCTGCACACTTGGGAAAAATGGCGTTAGCTCAGCTCTTGGAGAAAGATGTGTTCATAGACAGAATGAGCCAGTACACCACGCTAGCATCGTCGCGGTGTCATACTTGTGCTCGGAACAACCCGCGCCAAGGACCAAGATTGGAGGGGGGAATACAATATCAAGGATCTATTCCTTTTGAATCCCTAGTGGTGGATTTTACAGAAATGCCATGGACGGGACAGTACCGGTACATGCTGGTAATTTTATATACTCATACCGGATGGGTTGAAGCATATCCTACCAGAACTGAGAAGGCAAAAGAGGTAGTACGAGCCTTGCTTCAGGACATTATACCGAGGTATGGATTGCCCCTCCACATTGGATCCGACAACGGCCCAGCTTTTGTGCATGGAGTAATCAAGAATCTTGCAGAGACTCTAGAAATCATTTGGAAGCTACATTGTGCATATAGACCCCAAAGCTCTGGGAAGGTGGAGAGAATGAATAGAACATTGAAGACTCAGCTTGCGAAATTGTGCCAGGAAACGAAACTCAAGTGGTTAGATGCGCTCCCTATAGCACTTCTGAGGATAAGATGCACCCCCCATCGGACAACCGGGCTAACTCCATTTGAAATGCTATACGGAAGACCCCCGGCCATCCTAAAAGGACTAAGAGGGGATATTCAGGAGTTGGGAAGCCTGGCCCTCCAAGAAGAGGTGCAGGCACTAGGAAAGGCTCTAGAGAAGGTTAAAGCCCACGCTTTAGAGGTTAGACGAGTTCTGTTCCTCACGAAAGCACATTCCTTTCAACCTGGGGATGAGGTGTGGGTTAAAGACTGGAAAGGAGAGCCCCTATCACCAGGGTGGAGGGGGCCGTACCAGGTGCTGTTAGTTACCCCCACAGCAGTAAAGGTAGCGGGACTGAAAACCTGGATACATTATACTAGGGTAAAACAAGAATTTACTGATTGGACTGTGATCTCATCACAAGAAAACTCTCTGAAATTGAAATTGTCCCGACAGAGAGAGGGGAGAGAAGGTTCGGACTAGACTCTGCTGTGGTCATACCAGGGAACTGACCACTCTATGCACAGTCAGATCCGCAACAGGTGAATGAAAAATCTAGGCTAGACCCTACTGCTGCCACACGTTGGGAGGCTGGTAGCTCTACGTACGGTCAGACCTAGCGACTGCAGAGGAAGGAAGACCGGGACTAGGCCTTGCTATAGTCACTCTGGAGGCTGACTATTTTATGCACAGCGAGATCCCCTACGGAGGATGATGATGAGCAATGAGTGTTAGTGAACTAGTAATAATAGTAGTGTGTATACTCTTTGGAATTTTAGCTCTGGTGTATTTATTGTATATGTATAGAAGGTACTGGTGTGGGATAAGTAGGTTTGGACCCCTATTTGACTCTGAAGATGAAACCGATAATGTTGATAGGAGCGTGGGGCATGATGTGTGGAATAATTGAGGCCAACTGGTTTAAGTAACACACTGCACATATGTTCCAACAACATGGACTCAATGTCACTCTAATTTATGAACACCCACAGACCGTGGCAGATTTATAGGGATACCGCAGCCAGCTTATAGGGAGTTTGGGAGTCGATGCAACCAAGGGAGAATACTCCCTGGTACAGAGATACTTCATTTTTGAAACTGTAATACATCATTTCAAAACTTAAACTTTTGTAACCTGTACTGTTTTCATATATGGTAATCATTTCCTGTACCTGTTTTTTAGAAGGTATAAATGTGTGCTGAAACCTAAAACGGGGCTCTCAGTCTTTCAGAAATTGATTCCACTGAGATCCCTGCGCAGTATAATAAACTCTTGTTTTCTGATCTGCTGGTCTCTATTCACTGGCTCACCACAACAGAATAACATTCTCCACATTCGCTTGATCATACTAGGCTAGTTAAGGAGGCCATGACAGGCTTTGTGGCTTGTATACCTCTGTCCTCCAATGATAGATGGTTGGGAGGCTCAGGGAAGTCGCTACTGCTGCCCCCTACTATCTGCTGTCTGAGGCAGTTGCTTTACTTTTCTTAATGGTAGGGCCAGCACTGTGGGTAAGATTGCAATGTGAACTTGGTATGTATTTTTAAGAGCACACACACACACATATATGTATGTATGTATGTACGTATGTATGTATATGTATAGGGAGTAGAAGCAAGACAAAGAAGATTTCTAGCTTGCCAGCATCTTCCCAGCAGTGTCAACAATTTGGACACAAAGATATTGCTGGGGCTGAGAATCTACTGACCTTGAGTTATTTTTATAAACGTACATAGGTGTATATATAGTATATACCTATGTGTATGCATGTGTGTTCCAATTCACCTGCCAAGGTGTGGCATTCCCATGGATTTCATAGGATTTTCTTAAGCAAGGAGTACTCAGTGGTGGTTTTGTCAGTTCCTCCCTCTGAAATATAGCTTACAGCACCTGGTATTTGTGGTGGTCTCCCATCCAAGTATTAACCAGGAGTGATCCTGTTTAGTTTCCAAAATCAGATAGGATCTGGCACCTTTTAAAGTATTTACATATATGTACTTTAAATTATAAGCCAAATGGATAAACCTTTCTCCCTTTCTACAGAAATCCAAAATGATGCTCTGATAAATACATATATGCATACAGGCCCACACCATAGATGGACAGCCAATTATGTTGACCCCTTAGGTTTCACCCTCCTCCACTTTGAGCCCCTCCATCCTATTATAATTGCTGTCCATCACCTCTCATGCCATAGATTTCTGCATTTATCCAGCAGCCTTTGGATGGCATTGCTGCCCAATCCCATCAAAATAACTGTCATTAGAATTTTTTTGTGGTCCCTGGGGAAAAGGCTGGCTCATCACAGCCAGTGTCAGAGGACACAACACCACCACCCCCTTACTGATGAGTGAGACACAGGAGGAGACAGGGGTCTCTTTGATGTCCATGGGGGCGGAATTAGCCCTCCTTTTCCCCAGAAGGGATTAAGGCTGGTAATAAACAAGTTGCTTGTCCCCATTGCAATGCAAAAATGCAGATGTTCTTGTGTTTCTGGAAAGAAAGCATCACAAGGACACACGGGTCATTTATAACTAGGACTCTAAGCACTGAAGCGCTGCGGCTGGCACCCAAGTTCACTACTCTCTCTCTCTTTCTCTCTCTGGACCTTCACCTTCAAGTCACCTGTCAGTTTATGGTGAACCCATGAATTCCATAGGGTTTTCTTGGGCAAGGAATATTTGGAGAGGACCTGCCATTGCCTTCCTCTCAAATACAGCCTACAGCCCCTGTATCCCTTGACAGACTCCCAGGTAAGTACTAGAGGGAATTAAATGTCACACAGACCCAGGATAGGAAATCTGTGGGACTGTAACACCCGCTGGCCCCATCCAGCGCAACGAATGGAATAAGATGGTGGGAACTGTAGTCCAATCACATCCGGAAGAACTGCAGGTTCTTCACCTCTGCTCTAATCGGGTCACAACATAGGAAGCTGCCTCATCCCAATACAACCTATTTGTCTATTTTCCTTAGTACTGTCTGCTCTGTCCGGCAGTAAACCTCTAGACTGTCTCTGAGTAGAGATCTTTCATACCACTTGCTACCTGAGCTGGTTCTTTTAGTTCATGGTGCTAGAGTTTGAACCAGGGTCTTGCTACACACCAAGCCTTTTACTCTGTTCCTGCACTATGTTTTTTCTAAGGACAGAGAGATCTGAAGAAAGGCAACTGGCTGACCCCGATTCAAGCTATTTTGCTCTCTTGGACGAAGACTAACTATATTCAACCACTCAGGACTTTCCCTCTTACAGGCATTTCTCTCTGTTCTGAGGAAGGGGGCCTGTGCTTGCTCCACGTACCTGCATGGACCAGAGGGGGCCACTGTCAGGAATTATGCTCAATGACCAACACAATTAACCCTGGGTCTCACTAAAATCCCATTTTCCTAAGGGCAGATAGTGTGTTTTGCTTTTGGAGATTTCCCAAGTATCCTGGAGGCCCCAGAAATCTGCTATCCTAGACAACCATCCTGTGAATAAGGTTGGGCTGGCCCATGGGAAATGGCAAACATGCCAGGTGGAAGACAGGTTGACCTTTCACAAAGCGGGCAGACGGTCTCAAAGAAAGTATTCAAAAGCGTTGCCACCAACCCAATACTGAGATTTCAGCAGAGTCTGAAAGATGGTTTGATCAGCAGGGAAGACACAGCAGAGGCTGGAAAACCTAACTGTGAGCAGTCCTTTCGGCTTCAGCTTCGTACAAACTCTCTCCCTAGAAACCCAAGAGGAGTCCTGTTCAAACTCCACAGATGCATTTCTGCCAGTACAACTGACCTTACCTTTCAGGAGCGTCTTACTGGCAGTCTTGCGTGATGATGGTTCCAGCATCGAGTTTGCCAGACTGCGTTTGGGAGGAGGGGAGAAATCTGGAACAACAACAAAAGCTGAATCAGATCCGACACATCTTCGAGGCAGGAGGGCAAACTGTCCACCTTCAAAGCAACAGCTGGATGTAGTTGGGCACTAATACTTTGCACTGCTGGCTACTGATGAGACGGGGTTCGATGGATGCAGCAGTAAGGGATGTCCAAGTCTAGGTGGGTGATCTGATGCTACACTTCCATTTTGGTCTTGTCCTGGGCCAACAGCTTGCGTGACCTTCCAAGAGATCTCAGAGACTGTTCGTAGTTGGAATCTGGGCAGAGCGGGCAAAGATTCTCAGGCACGCGAGTGTTAGTGGGTGCCCGACTATGTTAGCTCTGCATTTCTGCAAGCAAAGCCCACACACAAATTCCACCGGCTGTGTGTGCGCATTGGGGGGTGGAAGGGTGGGGAGAATATGTGTGTGAGAGAGAGAGAATGAGAGAGAAAGAGAGAGAAGACAGGCTGCTGCTGCGGGAGTGTGTGCATGTGGGGGGGTATGCCTTGCTTTGTACATTGGTTGCTTTTCACACAGCGCATCTCTCTTCCTCACTCGTGGGTGGATGTGATTGAGGCCAGGCCCTGTTGTGTGTTCCCCTAGAGGGAGGAGATCCTTAAAATTCTCACCCACCAGCCTTGTCTTTTCTTATACCACTTTCTAGCAAAGAGTGAAAGGCCTATTATGTTGAACCCAGGAAACTTCTGCAAAACAGGTATTTTACCACTGCTTTCTGGTCCCTTTCCAGAACATAGAGAAGTTATTATTTTCCCCTTACAGCTCCCAGATCTTCCCAGACAGCATTGCTGCACTGTTTGGAACTGTAGTCCAAAAATTATTCTTTTCTCTCCTGGTGTTCCTTATATACTAAGCTGACTTTATTCAGCTATCCTTACATTTTCCTGCAGCAGAGATGTTGTAGCTGCCCCTTCAACAGGCAGCAGCAGCAAATGACTTCCGTTCAAGCACTGACCTGGTCACCGCAGCTGACAAACAGCTGCATGCAGGTGAGTAGGTGAGGTGGCAGCAGAGATTCAGGTGCTCTCTTTCTTCTCCATGCACAGCATGGAAAATGAGAGGGCTGACAGGGGACAGATGTCCCATTCTTCACACTCACCCTAAAAAAATATAGAAGGCTGCTGTAGGGAAAGGCCATGGGGTGAGGTGAAGATCTCCATCCCTCCCCTTCCAGTCCCCAGCAAGGGCAGCCACATTTTGCTAATGAGTAACTTTTGCAACTGTGACCATATTTAAAAGGCTGATGAACACAAAACCCCTTCCTTGAAGTTTCATCCCTCTCCACAGACACTCTAGGAGCATTTGTCTTGATTCGAGTCACTAGAGAGAGAGAGAGACAGAGAGAGCGTGCTGAAGCAGAAGTGACATACTGGCTTTTGCACCTTTTGCACTACACAGTTATAGGACTATGATTCCACTTCAGCTGTTTTGGCTGCACCCTATGGAATCCTGGGGTTTGTAGTTTGGGGGAAGTACTAGAGCTCTCTGGCTGAGAATTAGAAAAACTTCTTAAACTGCCAACCTCAGGGTTCCACAGGATGCAGCCTGACACTTAAAGTAGAATCAAAGCGCTATAGCTGTGCAATATGAAAAGGCATTTGTATATACGTGAACTAGAAACTAGTGAGGAAAGGGTGGTCCTGAGACCACATATGATCCACAAAGGGGTGTTTTTCCCTTCACGCTCCTTTTATTCTCTTCTTCTGGTCCCACCAAAGGTGAACTACCTTTTCTGGAAGCCTCCAGGAATATCCTTTCTCTTTTTAAATAAGTTGCCACACCCCTCCACCACAACATACAAAAATATCTGTTTTTCAAGCTAGTGTGGACTTCTGGCCACTTTAAGATGGGGGTGTTTTTGTTCTTTCACATTTTTGGCAGTGCATGAGGGCCCTGCTGGGCAGAAAATTGGCACCTGGAAACTCTGTGGTTGCTTAGCCCTGGTCTAGTGCTTGTGTACACAAACTCATGCATACAGACACAAATGCTAATGTGACATTTCTGTTTCAACCTTCCTCCCCCATCCTCCATAACCGCCTATCGAGGTAGACACGGCTGGCTGTGGTTGCCACAGTCCTTCCATCATGAGTACACCCAGATCCAATTAGTATTCTTAGGGAAACCAGCTTCAGAAGCCAGAACAAAATAATCTGTTACAGAGCCGACGAACACAGCATCCAGAAGGGGTCAAAGACAGCGCTTTAGTTTATATATTGCCTATGTACCCTGCATGCAGGCAGTGCTTCTTTGGGGATAAACAATTGTATTACATATATGCATGAGAGTATTCTTGTTTTGTTTTTTTTGCAAAATGTCAGAAGGTATAGGGCTCTATTTTCAGTTGCAGAACAACAGTCAATAGTTCTTAGAACCAATGAGAACATCAACAAAATGCTGCAGCATGGGACATGCCCTGATTAGACTTTCTGGCAATTCTGCTCCCTTTCCCCGCTTCTCATCAGCATTTCTGTGGCCAGTTCATCCAGTTCACGCTGGCCATTTCTGGGATCCCTCTCTAATAGTTATTTTCCCTAAAAAAAAATTCTCTGTCTTTTTACTTCTATAAACTAAGAGGTTTCCCTCAAACCTGCCAACACCTCCCTCTTGTGTGTTTATTTGCATGTGTGGTGTCACAAGGGTGACAGAAGCAATAACACTCAGAATCTAAAGACTGGAAAGAGAGGCAATAAACGCTCCACACTGCAACAAATTCTTGCAGCATATCCTTTGAACTAGTGGCCAGTGGCCATTCTGGCTGGGAGTTCTAGCCAGCATAACCAGTGGCAAGGAATGTTGGGAGCTACAGTTTGACAATATATAGCAGAGGATAGGACAGGAAACTGTGCCCTCTGAGGAGTGGCTTATGGAGCTGGGTATGTTTAGCCAGGAGAAGAGAAGTGACATGATAGCTTGTTTTAAAATATTTGAAGGGATGTCATGTGGAAGATGGAGCAAGCTTGTTTTCTGCTATTCCAGAGACTAGGACATGGAGCAATGGATTCATAGTCACCAAAGCATTAGGAAGAACTTCCTGGTGGTAAGAGCAATTTGACAGTGGAATATGCTGCCTCAGAATGTGGTAGAGTCTCTTTCTTTGGAGGTTTTTAAAGAGGTTGGATGGCCATCTGTCAGGAATGCTTAGATGGTGTATTCCTGCATGGCAGGGGGTTGGACTGGAAGGCCCTGGTGGTCTCTTCCAAATCTATAATTCTGTGGAGGGTTACACAATTCCCACCTCTAGTATATATGGTTATGATATGACACAGTGGCTATGTGGAACCGCCATGTTCAGAGGCAGTAGGCTAGGGAGCAAGACAGAAAAGAGGTGTTGACCTGAGAGTCTGCTAACAGGCTTTCCAGCAATGCGCCCGCCTGGCTGGCCACAATGGGAAGCAAGATGTTGGACTAGAGCAGGGAGGGGAATGTGTGAACCTTTCCCATGTAGATTGACTGCATCTCCCATCATTGCTAGCCACTATAGCTAATAGGGAAGGATGATAGGAGTCACAGATGGACAACGTTTGGTGAGGAGGAGGCCTTTTCCTTATTCTTGTCCTCAAGGGACCTCTGACCTCATCACACAAATGACTCTTCTTGAGGATGGCCTTCTGATCCTGAGAGGCAGATCGGAAATCAGTTGGGCTGGTACTGGTACCATATGGTGGCCATGTGTCTTATTTTAGAGAGAGGAGCCCCCAGTTTGACAGGCTCATGGAAGAAGAAATCAAGCCATGGCCAGCCCAAGACATTTTGCTGTCTGGGGAAACATGGCACCCCTACAAGTCCTGGAATCCCTCGCTGGCTATGCTGACTGGAGAATGCTAAGGGATGTAGTCCAAAAAAAAAGTAACTCCCCCCCAACTTTGATTCCATGTACAAAAACCAACCAACCTGGGAACTGCATCTTTTTCAATGCTGACAATGAGAGAGTGTCTGCCACAGTGCCTGAATCTAACGAGAAATCACCACAGCTGGTATTGTTAAGGTAGCCATGCGTCCTGGGCCATTTCCGCACTACATTATTATAATGCTATTATTCCAGTTTCAACATCCTGTGGAATCCTGAGGTTTGCAGTTTAGGGAGGGGCATTTGGAATTCTCAGTCAGAGAGCTCTTTGGCCTCAATGAACTACAAACCCCAGAATTCCACAGGATGTTGAAAGTGAGATAACAGCATTATAACAGCTTAGGGCAGAAATGGTCTTAGTGTACAAAGTTTACAGGGAAGAGTTCTCTATTGGAAGATCTGGGTCCTATCCAAGTCCAGTTTAAGGTATAAGAGAAGGAGCCTTGAAGTTGCATCTGGACTGGGAAGGAAGCAAAACAGGCCACCTGATCACAGTCTTCTCAGCTATGGTGAGATGGAGTGGATCTCTTGCATTATAGAAATTATTTTGAAGGGCTGTCTAGTTCAAGTTTGGTTTAAAGGCAAAGACCCATAAGAAGCTTTGGAGAACAGCAGGGGTCTTTGTACCCAGCCCTGGACAGAAGGCTGAACAGCAGGAGCACAGCTTCAGGTCACCTGGCCACCAGCTGACCCTGTGATGAGATGCATCGACTTCTATTTGAAAAGGTAGTGATTCTTTCCCAGGGTGCTTCTCTCCATCTAAATCAGCACCTCTGTCCCCTTTTCTTTTGACAACAAAGAAATAACCATTCCAGCAAAGGGTACGAGGGGATTCGATGGAGTCTAGTTGTTAGGGTCCTTTGGCATTGGAACTATTCCAGAATTTCCAAGCCGTTTTGGACAGCAATGGGCTTGTGTTGGTCTGACGAGCAGTGAAACCATGTCCTCCTGAGATGAGTTCCCTTCTGACGGAGCTTTTCTTACTAGGAGGAATTCCTAGCATGCCCAGAGACACATTCTTTGCACGTTTCCCCCCACTCTAGTGGGCAGGCACACCTCTCATCCCATGCAGAAAACACAGGGAGCCACAAAAGCTCCCTGTTTATTGCCCCCTCACCCTGCCCCTCCCCACACTTGCAAGCTACTAGAACACACAAAACCTGGGAATCTGCACTGTCAAATCTCATTTATTAGGAATAGGCACCACAGTTTTAGCTCGCTTGGATCATATGCAAACTGTTCAGATGGTTGTCCCTCATTTTTGTGCAGGGTTCTTCTCTCTCCATAGAGATATCATTTGTGACACGGGAGTCAACCGTGCAGCACTGACTGCACTATTGCTATCCTTGCTCTGGAATGAATAGATCCCTCCCTCGCCCCACCAAAATGGTTCCTTTCGCAGTGGAGTGCAGCCACTTCTGGGGTGGAGCTCAGAGGGAATCTGAGTAGCTCTGCAGCAGCGACATGCAATTATCTAGTGCAGAGTCTGAAATCAAAGCACACCCCAGTTTGGGAGAGGTGTTTACAGCATCTCAGCAGACATATGTGCAGTGCTCTCATTTTATTTATATCCCGCCTTTCTTCCAAGCTGATGGACAGAAAGTTCCAAAGCAGATGCCCAGTTAGGCGTAATGCCTGAGCCAGCCTTATGCCTGGCTGGTAAATCCACTCTGGGTTTTAGTCTGAATTTTTAAAAGACCTACCTAGGATGTTCCCCTGACTTGGTAGATACAATTCAGCACCTTTAACAGCTCTTTTAAAGTTCAGGCTAAAACCCGCAGCAGCAGCACCTCCCCAATACCACAGAAGTCACCTACCACTGCTGGCCAGACCTATTTGGCTTCAACAATGTTACTGAACAAGCTGCACACTGAAACTTGCCAACAAACTGGAATGGGCAATTGTCCTAAGGCCAAAATACAGAAGCTGCCTTAATCTAGACTACATTAATCTAGGCTACATGTCTTGGGCTGGATGTGGCTTGATCTCTTCTTACATGAGCCTGTCAAACTGAGGACTCTCCTCTCTAAAATAAGACACATGGTCAACCTACCAGTAGCAGCCCAGCTGATTTCTGATCTGCCTCTCAGGACCAGAACTGGCAAAACCACCTCTGAGTATTCCTTGCCTAAGAAAACTCTATGAAATTCATGGGAATGCCATAAATTAACAGGCAACTGGAAGTCACAGACAGACAGATAGGCTGTTTCCACATTACACTGTTATAGTGCTATCATTCCACTTTCAACATCCTGTGGAATTCTGGGGTTTGTAGTTTACTGAGGCCAAAGAGCGCTCTGGCTGAAAATTCTAAATGCCCCTCACTCAACTGCAAACCCCAGGATTCCCTAGGATGTTGAAAGTGGAATAATAGCACTGTAACAGTGTAGTGTGGAAATGGCCACAGAAAGACAGACACAGAGAGAGAGAGAGAGAGAGAGAGAATGCACCGTTTCTGAAAAGTTACTTTTTTGAACTATGGCTCCCAGAATTTTCCCGCCAGGATTGCTAGTGGAAATATGATGTTGAAAGCTCTGATTTACAAACATATAGAGATACATATTTGATGGGATACTTAAATTAAGGCACTGGTGCTGAAGCATCAAGTTCCTTTTTGTTGCCCTCCTGAGTTTATGCCTGAATTAAACCTGGGACCCAAATCTCTGAGATTCATGTCCTTTGACTTTAAACCAACTCCAGTGTTGATTTTTTGCTTCTCCTAAATGTGGGGCTTTGCCTCTGTGCATAACTATTTGTGTTCCATGCTGCCACAGCAACAGCTGCAACTCAGTCTTAAGATGAACGATGCTTATAAAAAACTACAGTGTAGCTGTGGCCCAGCTGTCCCCCTCAACTTCTCAGAGGTAGCTACATTCAGCGAAAGGGTGTCTTTTAACTGCACAGCCTCTTTGTGCTGAACTCTGAGTCACTGGCACGGATATGGGCTCCCATTCTACCCCCCTCCCACCTGCGTCCCCCCTGTTGAGATCCTCTGGTGGAAGAAAGGAAGCAAGATCCACCCCTAATTATTACTGTGAATCTTCATCAGCCTGCAGAACATATGGGGAAGCTAGCATCAACTTCCTCTGAGCAGCAGCTTCCGTCTGCCTGTACTCATGCACCATGCTGCATTGCCATGGTGAATCTGATCATGTAGATTTCATAGCCGAGTAAACAGCCACACGCTTGGGCCTGCTTCCTTTTGATGCTCACTGGAGCTTGCAGAGATGTGGAGGGAGAGATTGGGGATTAGGGGAAAATAGATTCAACTTTCAGAAAAAGAAGATGAATGCTGAGATGTGGAGGAAGCAGAAGCTTTGGAAGTTGAGACACTTCAAATCTGGAGCACTTGGGAACAGAATGCAGGGAAGTATCTCCCTTTGGCTTCCTCATGCATTCATCATTCTTTTTTTAAACCTTAAGTTCTTTCCATTCCTAATATATGCAGAGATGTGTGAAGTTCAGTCATTTCTTCAAAAAGGAACTAAAACTGGTACTGGCCAACTTCAACAGATAGAACTATTCCCATGAGCATATTGCACCTGCCTGAACTATAGGTGTTAAAGATGAAGAGCCTTGAGTGGGTTATTGTTGCCATCATCATCATCATCATCATCATCATCATCATCATCATCTTATTCATTTATATCCCACTTTTCTCCCAGTAATAGCACTCAAGGCGGCTAACAACATATTTCAAAATACAAATTAAAAACTATACAAAATTTAGATAAAAGTATAAATATATATTATTTTTTAAAATCCAATGATTTAAAGTCAAAACATTAAACACTAAAACCATTAAAATTAACTGAAAGACTAAACAAACCATAAAGCAGCACAGTGCATCATTAAAAGCCCTTCCCATTTAGCTTCTAAAAGACTGGTGGCACAAGAATGTTTTCAGTTGCTGACAGAATGAGAGCAAGGAGGGAGCCGGTCTGGCCTCCCTAGGGAAGGAGTTCCAAAGTCTGAGAGCAGCCATTGAAAAGGTCTTCTTCCATGTTTCCACCAAATGAGGCTGAGAATGTGGTGGGACAGAAAAGCCTCTCCAAAAGATCTTAGAGCTCTAAGGGGCTCGTGAAGAGATATATGGTCCTTCAAATAGCCTGGATTGAATAGCTCAGAGTGCATGAGTTTCCTTGCTGACTCACTCACTCATGCAGGTGGGAGAGGACCAGGGAATGGGATGGGAGGAGCTGGAGGAGGCAAAAGGGGGGTCCATGTCCCATCCCCTTCATCCATCCTGCCCATCCCATCCTCCTATCCCCATGAGTGAGCAAATACATGAACCCTCCCTGTCCATCCCCTTCCCCCTTCCTGCCCACCCATGTGAGTGCATTAGCAAATGCATGTCCTCACGCCTCTCCTCTCATCCCATCTCCTCCCCCCTCCCACCCACACAAGTGAGCAAAGGAACACATTCCAGCTGGGCCCTGCCACCCCACCAGTTTGATTTCCTCCCAGCCATAAAATCCGTGAATCATCAAATCTGCAAATGCTTAACCTGCAAATGTGGAGAGCCGACTGTACAATTTTTCCTTCTCTTAAAAGATAATGCATTTGTTTATTGTGGATAAGTATGTAGCAGGGATGGCAATTCTGAGGCTCTCCAAATGTTGGTGGACTGCAGTTCCAGCATTCTTGACCATAGTTTATGTGGGCTAAGCAGCTGAGAGCTACAACTGAGCAACATCTGGAGGACTGCACAATTCCCATCCTTGGTGTGCATTTGATCGTAGGCACATTGCTGAATGAAGGGGGGAGTTCCAGAGGAAGGAAGCACCCATTCCTTTCCCGTCACAGAAATGCAGTGGGCTGCCAGAAAGGGGGCTGGAGTTCCCTTGCTCTCTTTTTCCATAAGGCTAGTAAAATAACTATTCAGGCTGGTAATGTTGGTGGACTTATTTACAATTTTGTGCTAACATAGTGCTGGCTGTGCAGACCACTGTTGCCTGTTTTACAGATAGAGGTGAACAGGGGTACCTCCGTTCACCAAGCCTCTGACAAAGAAGCTCCTTTTCATAAAGTAGTTTTCTGTGTACCCACTCCTCTTTCCTCTTTGTCCTCTGACTAGCTGGAAGGGTTTTTAGAAACCATGTCAGCACTGGGAGAACAGTGAAGGGTGGTTGGAGAAACACAGGGTTTCAGTGTCAGATTGCGGAAGAGTTTCTGTAGTAAATGATACAATATGCAAAGCTTGAGCTGAGAAAGAGCAGAGTTCTAGCTGATCCTACTGGAGTCATATGCACCTGCCTACAATAGCAGCTGCCTCTAGAATCCCTAACTGAGCATGTATAAACAGCAAAATAGACTCAAAAGGAGAGCATGTTAAAAAAGCAGAGATGTATAAATCTGACGACCAAAATGAAAACCATAAGGAAACTGTCATCCTTGGATGCTTTTCTGGAAGCAGCCTTCAGGTGATCTCTAGAAGGTTTAAAATGTTTTGGTTTATTTATGCAAAGTTCACTTCACATGGGCATACTGTTAATTTTGAATAAAAAGTTCATTGAAACATATTGAACTGCTCTTCTTTTTTTAAGATGTAGGATTCGATCCCTATTCTTTCCACAGTACTTCTTGTGATACCAAATTTTCTGCTAAAGAAGGAGTCCCCAGGAATGCATCTATTTTTTTTTAAAACTGAGGGATACCTGTATGGTGTGTCTAAGCCACTGAGTGGATAGTCAGATATTTATTGCCAGATGCTATTGCGCTTGCTGCGTTTCGAAGTTCTGGCATAGCAGATAGAGAGACCCTGCTGCTTGAAGCTCTATACTGAATCAGCTCAGAAAACTACATTTAGTAGCTGGGGCAGGGAGAATCCCAGCAGGAGGGCTTTGGAAAAAGAAGTAGAAAAAGGCTATAATTCTCTGGGGTAATTACAGCATGCAGGTAAGGGAGAAGAAAATTAGTACGGATTGCAGTGCAAGTGGAGAATTAGAGGTAATTACTCTGTTGGAGAAGGATAAGCAAAGGAGGCAAAATCCAGCAGTTAAACCTTTTCTTTATCTCTTTTTCATCCTGCTGAGATATGGCTCAGCTGCTGAAATTTGCATAGCTTGCTATGTAGCTGTTTAAGATGCAAGGGGGGAAAAAAGAAATAGATGAGTCAAGGGTAGGGAACTTCTTTCAGCCAAAGACCGACTTTGATTTCAGAAAAAATTCTTGGGAGCCAAATGCCAGTGGTGGGCAGGCCAAAAGCAAAAGGACAGGACTGAACCCATTTACCTTCTTTGGCCATTTCCGCATTAGTATTTTAAAATGGTGCAGAGCGACCTCCAACAGAGGTCTTCTGCACCATAGAGTGGACTGGGGTGGACTACTTTTTGTAGTTCCACACTTCAATCCACGCAGGAGCGACTGGAACTGGTCGCTCGGCGTGTTTTTTAAAAACCTCTTTTTTGAGGTTTTTAAAAATCACGGAGCGCGCAACCCCATGCCGCTCCGTCGCCCGGCTCCAGAGCAGATTTGCAGGCGCGTGCAAGTGCGTGCCTGCAGATCTGCTGGGGGCGGGCTTCTGGCTGGCGAGCTTCTCCGGTTAGTGGAGAGCCTCCACCAACCAGAAACTGCCATTTGGGATGCCGGAGGACTGCGGAGCAGCGAACTCGCGCTGCTGCTCGTGGCGACGGACTCACCCGGCCGCTGGTAAGCTCCATTTTCGGGCGTTTTCGGGCGTTCCCCCCCCCCCACATGCAGAAAGGGCCTTTAACTCAAAGTCCTTACTGTCAGTAACACAGGCTTAGGAGAGGCATTTTAGGCCATTTCTCCACTATACTATTATAATGATATTATTCCACTTTCAACAGCCTATGGAATCTTATGGTTTGCAGTTTAAGGAAAGGCATTTAGAATTCTCAGCCAGAGAGCTCTTTGACCTCAGTAAGCTACAAACCCCAGAATTCCACAGGATGTTGAAAGTGAAACGATAGCGCTATAACAGTGTAGTGCAGAAATGGCTTTAGTCTTTGGACAGGGAGAAAACTCCTTACAAAAGCTGGGAAGGCCCCAAATGAAAGTGTAATCAGAAAGAGACTGTGGCACTCTTGGCACCCCAGAGGGTTAGAGGGTTAGACAGGGAACCCAAGAGATCTGGATTGGACTCCAAGTCCTCAACCCTGTGGGACACTGAGAAGGGAGATGGGCTGTTACTGTCCAGAATTTTAGGCTGACATGTTTCCATAATCTTTTAGCATTAATCATGCTAGTCGGGGCTCATGGTATCTGCAGTCCGTCTGGCACTACCCTAAGCATCACTGGTTTGATTAGTCTACAGAATAGAAGGTTAAGAGGGGACATGATAGCCATGTTTGAAGGGAAGTCATGTCAAGGAGGGAGCGGGCTTGTTTTCCGCTGCTCCAGGACTAGGACAAGGAGCAATGGATTCAAGCTGCAGGAAAGACGATTCCACCTGAATCTCAGGAAGAACTTCCTGACAGTCAAGAGCTGTCCGGCAGTGGAATATGCTGCCTCGGAGTGTGGTGGAGTTTCCTTCTTTGGAGGTTTTTAAGCAGAGGCTGGATGGCCATCTGTTCGGAATGCTTTGATATGTGTTCCTGCATGGCAGGGAGTTGGACTGGATGGCCCTTGTGGTCTCTTTTGACTCTATGATTCTATGATTCTGATTACACAGATGGAAATGTGTCTCTGAACCCTTGGTCTCACTTCTGAGAGAAGCATTATTAAGGAAACCAGATCTAGGTGGGGTACAATAACCATGGAGGCGCAGATTCTAAGCACTGGGAGACCCCATCAAGTTCCTTAAACGAGACAGCCATGGACTGCTGTTGTTCCTCTCTTCAGGAAGGCTTGTCAGGATACTGAGCAGTAAATACGCCCACCAGGATGAATCGCTGCATCAGATCATTAATCACCCAGGATCTTCAAAGGTTGTCTCGGCTGCCTAATTTGCTTCTGTCAATGTCCCATGCATCCCCTATAGCAAGGGGGGGCAGGGCCCCCATCCATTTTTGAAGCCTCCAGAGCACCCCCCCTCCAGAAAAAAAAATCGAGAAGCCTCAAGGAAATGCCATCTATCCTCTGATCACTTCCTAAACAATCTCTGTACCTTGTAAAAAGGAAAGATGGTGGCTTCCATCCTATTCTGCAGTTATGAGATCGTAAAGTGGATTTACAATCTGATAACAATTGGGGATTCATGTTTATGGTAATTAATGACCAAATGTGACACACACACCCTAAAGCCTAACTTTTCAGCTTGGTAGCAACCCAGCCAAGGGGTTTCTGAGGCACTGCAGAACGAGGCACTGGGAAATGACATCTGAGGTGCTCTCCTAGTTGTGGGGCACTCTAAGACAGGCAGTTGTGCCAGGACCTTGAGGGAGGTCTCTCCAGCTGCCTATTTTCAAAACACTGTAACTAGTAACTCAGAGAATGCTGCACACGTCATTTCTCAGCAACCCCTTCTGCAGTGCCTCAAAAACCTTTTGGCTGGCCTGTTGCCAGACCAAAAAGGTAGTTTTTTTGGGGGGGGGTGTCTTCATATGGAGGTACAGTGACACAGCTCTATCATCGTAGGTGTGTCTGATGACATAGGATTTCAGCCAGTATTTGTAACAACCACCACTAGCTGGAAGTGGATTTCTCTTTGCTTCCATATTTTGGCCCCCAAACCTCCATCACTGTCCTAAAGAGATAACCAGGGACAGATCAAGATAGACTGAGTCTGCTCAATTATATTGAGTTCAAGGGGTCCCATACATTACCAAAAAATATGTATTTTCTAAAAGTTTTGTATATTGTTTGCCCTATATTCAGGAATCCTCATAATCTGATGCCCTATACTGGAGTTTCATTCAGTGCTACCCAAAGTGTTGGTCTGTAGACTGCTGCTGATCATAAATATAGTACTGGTTCCTGGCCCATTAGGGGAAAAAAATTCTAGTCACCCACATTGGATACCCTAATGAGCACTGGTTTAGTTAATTTATGAATAAATATAGAACACTCTGGACAGGGGATAGGTTCTAAATCACTAGACATCAGGGATCAAACCTGCCGAGAAGGTGCACTATGAGACTTAAATTGGTTGGCAAAGCCTCAGTAACTGATATTTCTAGGAGACAACGGTTTCTGCTGTTCCACATCCCGCCGGAGTGTGGCAGGCATAGCTTCCTCTGCACGTTTTTTTTTTAAATTTGCAATTTATTTGCATGAACAAGAGCAACAATTCCCAATAGGAAAAAAAACATACAGCAGATGACACACAACCTGTTGTTCTAAGGATCTGGGATAGGGAAATGCTGAATCCTGCTTTTGGGAACCTTCCTGGAAAAGATCCAAAACTCTTGACAAAACCCAAGCAGTTGTCTGTATTGGTCATGATGGACAATGCATGATTAGTCATGATAATAGGGGTTGTCTTAAGGAAACAGGGTTGAGGACGGCTGGTTTAAGCTCTGGGTTTCAGGAATGTCTCTCAGACAGTTGCGTGTGGAATTGGATTTAGTTGCTCTACAGCACCACCCAAGAGAGTGGCCAAAGAGTGGTATGGCAGCTTATCAACCCATATGGGAACCTACTATTACTTTTATGTTGTTGTTCTTGGTTTCACAATCTACACTCTATCTACCTTTGGAGCTTTAGATCATCAATGATTTGGATTCTTGGAATCTAGGAAGCAGTGAAACATTGTCAGATAATGTGGCATGTTCCAAGCAGTGTTGCTTGTTTGCAGTTGTGCCACAGTGACCCTATCTATGGCAATTTCATTCCCGTTCTTTGTCAGCCTAGTGTGAACTGCTGTCAGAACACCTATCAGCATTGGAACAATAGTTGTTCTCTTTTCCCAGAGGTGTTGAACCTCTATTTGTAGGTCTTGATAGGTTGGAAACTGTGCCCCCCCCCCCAAAAAAAAGTGATCTGCCACCGACAAAGAACGGTTGGGAACATAAGCATGGAAGAATTGCCAACAATTGTGACATTAAAATTCTATGGGATTTGAAGATTTCAACTGACAAACAATTAGGACATCATGCCAGATGTAATGGTGGCTGAAAAAAAAGAAAGCTTGGATTATAGATGTGGCTACTCAGAGGAGAGCAGAAATGAAGACTAGGAGAGGGAAAAGATTGGGGAATAATAGTAGTAGTAGTAGTAGTAGTAGTAGTAGTATTAGTAGTAGTAATAATAATAATAGCAAGACCTCAGATGGAATAGCTGCTAGCTGCTGTAGACGTTTGGCCTTAATGTGCTGCCTTTTGCAGCCTCAACTACAGACAGATCTCTGTATCCACGGATTCAACCAACAACCAGTTGAAAATATTGAAAAAAAATTCAAAAACCAAACTTTGATTTTACCATTTTATATAAGGGATGCCATTTTGCTACACCATGGTACCTAATGGGACTTGAGCATCTACAAATGTTGGTATCCACAGGTGGTCCTGTAACCAATCCCTAGCGCATACCGGGGGCCCAAGGTACATACTTGCTTGTGGCCCTTCTGATTTCTATTTGTTGCTCTTAACCTCTGCCCAAACCTCAGAATTCTGAACTGTGTTCCTAACCAAAATTGCAAAATTCATGTCAATCCTACCGGGCTTTGAGAATGAGAAGATTTTGATTCTTTGGTCTTTTGTTTGGAACCTTCACCGAGAGGAATAATCCAAATCTGTATCCAAGGGAACCATCCTTGTGATTTGGTTGAATGAAAGGAAGACTGATTGATCTAATCTTTCCTCTTCTTCACCAAGGCTCTTAACCCTAGACATGCTGCAAAAACTTTTGTTCTCTCCTATATTTGAGCACAGCCATGAAAAGTATTGTGGTTTCTAGTAGTGGGAACAGGTTAGAGAATATCATCCTCTGTGGTGGCCAGGAGTGCTTTTGCACACTTAAAACCAGTGTACCAACTGTGTCTGTTCCTGGAGATGCCTGATGTAGCTACAGTGACACATGCCTTAGTTACATCCAGGGTTTTAAGTGGAGCTGATTACATGCATCACACAACTCTCCTGCTCCAAAATCTATGCTGGCTGCCTGTTTCTTTCTGGGCACAATTCAAAGTGCTGGTTATGACCTATAAATCCCCATATAGTGTAGGTCCTGGCTATCTGACAGACCATATCTTCCCATATGAGCCTGTGTGGAGCCAAAGATCTTCAAGAGAGAACTTTCCCTCAGTCCCACCAACTTCACAAGAATGATTGGTGGGAGTATAAGATAGGGACTTCTCAATGGCTGCCCCTGAGCTCTGAAACACCCTTCCCAGGGAGACCAGAATGGCCTTCTCCTTCATGTCCTGTTGGGCAGACTAATGTTATTGTGTACTCCAAAATGTAACTTTTCCAAGCTTTGGTCCTAGTACAGCTATTGTTGTTCATGTGCCTTCAAGGTGACTCAAGATGACTCTGTACTAGAGATTTCTTGGCAAGATGTAGCCAAGGGAGACACACCATTGCTTTCCTCTGAGGCTGAAAGAGTATGATTTGCCCAAGGTCACCTAGTGAGTTTCCATGGCTGAGAGGGCATTTGAACCCTGGTTTCCCAGGGCCCTGGACCAATACTCAAACCACTATTTCACCACCCTGACTCCAGTAACAGTGTTGCCAGATCTCAGGGCCTTCTTTCCAGTCCTCAGGTCAAGGGGGAGAAATCTCAGGGCAAGAGCACTGCCTTGAAAAGACTGAGTGCAAATATTTTCCTCATACATTAAACTTGCTCTTTTTTTCTTTGAATGGCATACTCCGTACAACTGTGGTTTATGCTTGGTAATACCACCAGGGCCTGTCCCCTGTGACATCATAAGAGGTTGCCCTAGGCAAACCTATCTAGTAAAACTGTTACCCGGCTCTAATGACTATGCAAAGTATGTGAGTTTTGTCACTTTTAACGCTTCCCTCTACCCCCAGTACTAAGAAATGGAACAGAAACACTCAAAGAGACAAACAGACAGAAACACTCAAAGAGACAAAAAAAATTAATCAATTGCAAGGTCTCCATTGCTATTTGTATGCTAGCAAGCTGCTATGATTGTCTTAATCTGGCTGGTAAACAGACTAACAGAGTACAGGGGAAATGAGCAAGCCCTGTGAGCGTGGAAGATTGCTCTACAGCTCCCATTCTAAACCAAAAGTAGCAGAAGTATGGGCATGGATGCAAAAGGTGCCCGATTGTACAAGAACTACACATGGCTAGATGTGTGTGTTTGCCTGTTCAAGAAGATGTGTGCTTGCACGTAGCTATCAGTTCTGGCTGATAGTCCCCTTTCCTGCCTCCCCTGTTGGTGTTAACCTACCCACCTACAGGCAGCAGCTGTGCTCGCCTACCCTTGGTAAGAGGCCTGGAGCCCGCTCATACAGCATCTCTGGTATAAGAACCTAGGCTGACTTCTCCAGGGAGCAGCTTTCAGGAGGAGGAGGAGGAGCATTTGACAGTAATCTGTCTGATGACTAGGAAAAAAAGGATTTCATGCATTCCTGCAAATCGAGAATGAAAGAGATTTGCTGGTATCCTCCATTCCCAAAAGACCAGGCAATTCCACCCAGGTGGAAACAGAGAATGCCAGGTTTATTGCCAGCATTGTTTTTTTTGGTGGGGCCCAGAGTGTGAAAACATTAGGTTTTGGACTACAGCTCACACAATCCCTAGCTAGCATAACCATTAGCTTTCTCTGAGGTTGCATAAGTGTGGTGCCTAGTGTAGGTTATTCTCCTGCAAACACACACCAGCCCTCTTTCACACTTTTGACAATGGGTGGGAAGCTTTTTGACTGTTGCAGAATAGAGTCAAAGCTAGAAAACCAATATATAGTATAGATTTATACTAAGAGGGTATGGAATCTTAGTATATGGGCTTTTCCTCCCTATGCTGTTATAGTGCTATTATTCCACTTTTAACATCCTATGGAATGCCGGGGTTTGTAGTTTACTGAAGCCAAAGAGCTCTCTGGCTGAGAAGTCTAAAAGCCCCTCCCTAAACTGCAAACCCCAAGATTCCAAATGATGTTGAAAGTGAAATAATAGTGCTATAACAGTGTAGTGCCAAAGGGCCCTCTGTCTTGGTAGTATGAAGAAGCATCTTCTTTCTCTATATGTGTCTATGGAAGGTAGCTTGTTTTGTTTCCTTGATTAGACCTTGGAGAAATTAATTTGGGAAGTACAGCCCACAGAATCCTCCAACCACATACCCTTCAGCATTTTACAGGTGAAAACTGAGACACTTATGGCCAAAACAACACCACAGTGTGGTCAAGATGGCAAAATAATTAATGAGGAAGAACACACAAGCGAGGAGAGCCTGCCCTTTTTTCTGAGTTTATAGGGTTTGGTAATACTATGCCCCCTCCTCTCCACTTTTCCCTGCTGGGTTCATTGAGTGCCTTGGCTACCACTCTGAGAGAAAAGTAGCATGCAAATGAAATGTGGTAAATGAGATAAATAAACAAATAATAAAATGAGACTGGAAACTACTTTTGCACTTGGAACTCAGTTTGCAGCAACTGAAGAAAGCTGAGGACAAAAGAGGAAAGTGAGAGGAAGGAAGAGAAACTGGGATAGTGTAAAAGCATCTGAAAAAGTGGGATGACAGAGGATCAATTGGGATTGTCCCTGCCAAACTGGGACAACTGGAGGGTATATAACCAGCATGATTAAATTTTAGGAGCCGTAGTCCAAAATAACTTCTTCAGCCTCTGGAACTGTTCTCCTCTGAGCTAGTGATGGGTTTGTAAGAGGCCAGATAGACCCATCTAGTATTTACACCACCCAACTAATAATTGGTGCAGGCAAGGTTGCACTTTCACATGTCCTCTACAAACGGGAAAAAACTATTGGTTTCAATATTTTTTGTGCATTTCAATTTTTTTTTACATCTCAAGTTCTTCCTGCCCCAAATTTGATCTGAACTTAAGAAATGAAGGGAACTCCAATCTTCTTTCCTATTTGAACATGCAGGTTCAACAGGTACAGCTCATCCCTGGCCTGGAGACAACAATGTTGAAGCTGCGTGCCTTAGAGATGTTAAAGAAGAGGAGTCTTTCTTAAAAGAAAAAAAAAGTGGCAATTCTAATTCGGCACCACAGGCATGGCTGAACACACACAGGGATTCCAAGCCAGACTTTTAACAGTTAATCCCACAGGTCACTTGAACAGGGATGGGTGGATCTGTCTGGTTTGGTTTCTCCTAAATGTTGAATGGGTTTAATTTCATGTTCTTTCCATCTCAAGCATGAAGAAATTGATGGATTTTGGTAAACTTATGCTTATTTTTCAAAAAAGAAACTACAAGCATCCCCCTGCTTTTCAACAAGTCCTTTTGCAACATTCCACTCTTTCAACCATCGTAAAATATAGACATATATTGTACAGTATTGCTCTTTCATTAGTTCTACTGCCCTTGCTTTGTTCCTGTAGGGAACATGAGTAAATTACCAAGACTTGTCTATAAGCATCTGTAATTCCCTCATGTTCCCCACAGGAAGAAGGCAAGAGAAGAAGAAATGATAAAAAAAACCCTGGGTTCTGCTTTTCAACCAATTCCACTTTCCGACCATGTTCTGATCCCTAAACTATCAGATAAGCAGGCGATGCCTGCAGTTCAAATTCTCATCCATCCTCAATGCCGCCCCCATCACTGGACCTGCTCAATTCATGAAGGTTGAGTTTGGTTCCCCTCCCTTGCCTTCCTCCTCCTCTCTGCTTGATGACAATGGCTTGTGTAGTTAAAAGTGGATTGTGCTCAGTGCAGCACAGGGAAACGGCAGCTCTGGAATGGCACCGCCTGGCAGTGCCACCCCCAGCAAAGGTCACAGAACAAAGCTGTTTGTCCCAAGGAAGACTCAGGCTGTTCCTTGCAGAGCTGAGCCCCTGTCTACTTACATCACGCAGTCAGCATGCTGCAGTTCAGCTTGGGAAAAGTTCTTTTTTGGGTACTACTGCTCCCAGGTTCCCACATCTAATGTGGCTAGGTCCTCAGCCATGCTGGATGGAGTTGATGAACTGAAGGATTGAAATGTCAACTTTTCCAAATTCTGGTTCAGATGCAAGCAAGAGGCTCTGTGTGTGCTTCCTTTTCAAGCTGAAATTTCTGAGTGGCACCAAGTGGGCCAAATCTCAACATCTAAACTCTGCCTTTAGAAATTCTGTTCAAATCCCCTCCCTGCACCTGATTAAAGACATCCTACTCAGTTAACCAAATGGGTATTAATAAGTTAATTTACTAAAATTGATTAAAGCTGAATTCCTGTACACACTTACCTAGGTGTAAGCCTCATTGAAATTAATGAGATTAAAATACATTTAAAAAAAACTCACTCCCCCTGTTAGAATTGTTAGGTGTAAGCCTCACTGAAATTAATACTTATTTCTATATAGAGATATATAGAGCTGCACCATAAACCTGCAGAAATAAGCATAATTTTGAAGGAAAGAAAATATCTCCTCCTGTCCTGAAAGTAAAGTTTCACCCTGTAAGATAGTGCCAGCCGTTTGTTATTATTAAAACTGTTCACCTTTTGTTTTGAAAAATGAATCAGAGATTTTTTTTCTGTTGGTCATAAAATGATCTGTTAAATTCATTGTGTTCCAGTTTCTAGTCTCTAGTCTTTATTGTTAAACAATCGTATATTATTTCTTAATATTACTGTTTTAACAATTTTTTAAAATTAAATTTATAATAAGATAAAAGTTTTGAAACCTAGCAGGGGGTATTAAGCAAAGAAGACCAAAAAGAAATGGAGATCTTAACTTTCTGGGAAACTTTCTGGTTGAGTAAAGTTGTTTTTTCTTCTTTAAATATATTAGCCACCTGTAGAATAGGGAAAAGAAAGCTCTCTCTGGAGCCTCTGTAAAAAAAAGACTGAAAAAACAACATGAATGTTAAAAATATCATTTCTGTCTTTATAGACAGGTTGAAGTAAACAGAAGGCTGATGTACTTGTATCCAAATAGCCCTCTCTCAGCTTGTTAGGTTTTAAAGGACTGGCATATAACAAGATGGTTTGTTATGTTTTTCACATTGTTTTACTTTGGTATTTCTCTATGGAGAACTTACAGGGACATTCTGAGGTTTTTAAGTAGATCTCAAAGCCCTTGAATGCGCACTTTGTCACGATTTTGCCAAGCAACGCAACTGAAGAAGAACAAACAGCTGTCAGTATTATCACTACTGGGGCTACCTAAGAAGTAACTGGATTCAAGGGGGATTTTGATACGCATTCTGTTGCCCAATATGGTTCATGGGGTGGGGAGGGTGGAATGAAATGCCTGCATTTAGAGAACATAAAGTATATACTTTAAATGATAGGCGGCAGCAGTTGTGCAAGATCTCGAAATCAAGTCCTATGAGGAACAAGTGGGGAAAAAGTGGGTGTAATTTAGCCTTGGAAAGAGAGATTAAGGAGAGCCACCAAATGTCTGAAGGTCTGTCATGCAGAAGATGGAAGAGACTTGGACCATTTATCCACTACACTGTTATAGTGCTATTAATCCACTTTTAACATCCTATGGAATTCTGGAGTTTGTAGTTTACTGAGGCCAAAGAGCTCTCCGGCTGAGAATTTTAAAGCCCCTCCTCTGCAAATCCCAGGATTCCATAGGATGTTGAAAGTGGAATAATAGCACTATAACAAGTTCAAGTTCAAGTTTATTGCATTTTAGCAGCCAGCCATTGCACAAAAATGAAAAAATAAAATAAGATAAAATGAGAAAGGATAATCCAGCCAATTTACATGTAACACATAATCAACAATAAATGAATCACTTTCCATACCCCTCCTTGTTCTTTATAGCACGTAACTGTAAGGCCCTAACAAGAAATTTAGCTGTTCTGAAAGACACATATTTCACAGTATCAGATAACAGAAAACAAACTTTCACGAAGGAGGAATTTCCCTTAAAAGACTTCAATAAAGGAAAAATATACTTGCTCCTGAGATCATTATAAATAGGGCACTCGAGTAGAATATGAATTAAATCTTCTATTGAAACAGAGTTGCAAGCACATACTCTGTCCTTCATAGGAACATTATTGTACCTGCCCATCCGAATTGCCAGTGGGAGAACATTCAATCTAGCATACAGAAAGGCTAACTTCATTTTAAAAGTTGGAAGATCAACCAGATAATGAGGAAGGGGTGAATTCAACGGAATGTAAGAAACAAAAAATGTATTAGATTGGCAGGACTTAATCTCAGTCATCTGGGATTGCATTGCTATATCCTTGAGTCTTTGGAGTATAAGTAATTTTGCTTTATCATACCCTTGAGTCAGAAAAAAAGGAACAGAGAACCCCAAATTCATGACAATCAATTGCATTTTATGCATCCATGAATTTGGACCAGGCTCTTCGAAAGACATCAAAAGGAGCTCAGATACCCGCTTAAAAATAATTTTCAACCAGAAAAGGAGGGCTAATCTAAGAGCCTCTGTTTTAATTGGCATTATACCTAACTCTGCACGGAGCAATGCTAATTTTGTGGAAATGGGAACTGCCACAAGTCTGCGTAGAAATTTATTTTGTGCTCTCTCTAATATATCTAAATTAGTCAGAGCCCACAGTGGTGCTCCAAATAGCAGTTTAGGCAGGAGCACTATAACAGTGTAGTGCAGAAATGGCTTTGTTCTCTGTTCTTCTAGTGGACAGAATTTTAAGAGAAGACAGTTTTGGTTCAATATTAGCGGCCATTTCCCACGACTCAGTTACAGCACTGTTGTTGCATTTTAATTGCCATGGCAGCATCCTATGGAATCCTGGGGTTTGTAGTTTTGTGGGGCACTAGAGCTCTCTGGCTGAAAAGTCTTAAATGCAGCTCCCCAAATTGCAAATCACAAGATTTCATAGTATGGAACCACAGAAATTAAAGTGGAATCATAGTGCTAGAATTGTGTAGTGTGAAAGGATCCTAGGAAAAGTGTCCGAAAGGTCAGAGCCGTTTGGCAGTGGAACAGAATCCCCCAGGGGCTCTCCTTTGGTGGAAACATTTAAAGAGCAGCTGGATGGTCATAGTGTCAGGAATGCTATAGATCTATCTGGCATTCAGCAGGGCATTGGACTACTTGGTACCACCTTACCAACTACTATTACTTTCAGAGGTTACAAACTTGCTATACAGTAACAAAGTAGCTGGATTCAGTGGCAAAACACACAGAGAATGGTGAGGTGGTTATAGTACAGCATTAGGTGATTCAGCCAGAAAACTGACAGGGTGACACTGGAACAATCATTATCAAACATTAGAAAAGTTACTTTTTGGACAACTTCTTCCAGGACCCCCAGCCAACATCTGGCTGGAGGATTTTGGAATCTGAAGAATTCCAGCAATTTCTGGAACTGGAGTTTAGTCTACTAGTAACTGACACTGGCGAAATGGCTGCCAGAATGCAGAACAAGAGTGGGAGAACTCTGTCAACCCGAGGGTGAAACTGAAATTCTGAGAAGTTCTCAAGGCCCTGGTGGTGAGAGAGGCTACGGACACCAGAAGGGTTTATAAGGTGTGGAGAGGCTCAACGCAGGCAGGCAAATTGTTATTAATGTTGCCTACTTGCCGGGAGAAAGGAAATAACTTTTGAAACATCCTTAAATATGAAGATTCCTGCAATCACAGTGTGTATCTAGAA
Source organism: Cyclura pinguis (assembly GCA_030412105.1). Taxonomy (NCBI): domain Eukaryota; kingdom Metazoa; phylum Chordata; class Lepidosauria; order Squamata; family Iguanidae; genus Cyclura; species Cyclura pinguis. The sequence goes on along the minus strand of CM059606.1, from coordinate 11,050,421 downwards.
GTGTCCTCCATGTATTCAGTGTAGCTGGTATGATGATGAGGAGGTGCCAGTCCCCGGGGGAACCCTAGAGAGCCAAACTGGAAGCCCAAGAGGTGCAGAATGAACCTAAGGAGCTAAAGTTCCCCATCTGATGTAGTCAATTATAGAGCAGGAAAGGATATTACCTCGCCCACCCCTTGCTGCAGGAAATTGACTGCTACTACACAGTATGGCCAATATAATGCACACTTTCTGTAAATAATTAGGGAAAGCGCTATATAAACGCTACAGTATTTTTACTCTGATTAATATGGCCCAAGTTAGGAAAAAAAACCCCCACAGAGCAAGAATATAAATACATCTTGCCAAGTTGGTGGCTGTGACTTGGTGTGAAAGAGCAATTCTGTATTCCATCTGCTGCTAAAACTTTCTCCTCACACTCAGCACAAGCACTATATAGAAACTGTGGTTTGCTCAAAGGTGCCTTTTGGCTGTGTGTTCCTGCTGCCATCTGCTGGATAAAATCAAATTTAAATCATGCAAAAATCAGCCTTCCTGAAATCGTTTTCTTGTCTTTAGCAAGGGCAAGCTATGAAGAAATTGAACAGGTAACGCTATAGTGGGGTTGTGCTGGGGTGCAAACTATCACCTGTTGAATTTCTACAAAGTTTGGCATGCTGTCAAAGGTACAAGGGTCTTGCTAAAGGAGAAAAACTTGCCATAGGATGAGCTTTGCCAAGCCAGTGCCCTCCGGATGTGTTGCCTACAAAACCTATCATCCCCAGCCTGCATGACCTGTGTGTCTGCTCAATCTCTGTGTCTGCCAGTGTCCAGGTGGAAACAGCTGATAAACCATTGTAAGGCCCATGTACTCTTTTCTTATGCTACTTTATCTTTGAACCAGATTAAACGGAATGCCCTTTTAAATACTGGAGGCTACCTTCACAGATTGAGTCTTTTACTTTACTCGGGCAGAGGACCCTCCTCTGCATGGTGTAATGGTTTGATCATTGGACTACAACCCTGAAGATCAGAGTTCAATTCTCTGCTCAGCCACGGAAATCCACTGGTTGACTTTGGACACATCTCTCTCACACACACATACAGCCCCCAGAAAATCCTGTGATAGGGTTATCCTAGAGTCTCCATATGTCAGAAACTAACTGAAAGCACACAACAATGACTACCAACACAACAAGGCCACTTTATGCCTGTGATGGGTTTAATTGGAGATGACAGGAACTGAACCTTTTTTAAAAAAAGTATGCCTTGTAAAACATACGGAACGTAGGAAGTTCCCACTTACTGGCATCACTAGAGGACCTGACATCTTGCAAGCAGAGATGTCGGGGATTTAACCTGGGACCTTCAATCTGCAGAACATACCACTGTACCAGTGAGATGTATGATTCTATGCTACCACTGTGATTATAAATGTATATTCTGTGTGATGTTTGTTGGTTCTCTTCTTCTCTGGACACATTTTAGTCTAAATTGTTTGTCTGACCATGTCAACTTTGCCTTGGTATGTGTTTTGTGATGCTTTTTAAGTGTTGCCTTATTTTTGATATTGATGTTGTTGTTCTTTGCCTTCAAGTTGTTTCAGAGCTATGATGACCCTAAGGCAACCCTATCATGAGGTTTTCCAGGGCTGAGTGTGTATTACTCTCCCAAGGTCACCCAGTGGGTTTTCATGGCCAAGCAGGGAATTGAAACCTAGGCCCCATTTCCACACTAGACTGCTATAGTGCTCTTATTCCACTTTCTACATCCTATGGAATCCTAGGGTTTGCCATTTAGGGAGGGGCCTCAAACTGCAAACCCCAGGATTCCGTAGGATGTTGAAAGTGTAAATAATGTTGAAAGTGGAATAATAGAACTATAACATTCTAGTGCGGAAAAGGCCCTAGTCTCCAAGGTCATAGTCCAATGCTCAGAACACTATGCTACACTACACCATCTCTCCTTGATATCGATACTATTTTACATAGGGATATTTTACTACATAAATAACAAACTCAAAAGGCACAAACCTGCCGTGGCCATTGAATACAGAAAGGGGTGTGCAATTTGTGCCTTTCTAGATATTGACTGCAATTTCCATCGGATAGCATTAGAGTGCTGCTTGCTTATGATGTGTTGTTTGCAAATGGATTTTAATATTTCTTTTAAGGAATGATGGAAATTGCTGTCTCTGGAGGACCAAGTGTTATTGATTGCTGATTTATAGCTTGTCAAAAAACATTAAGAATAAAATTGTCAAGAGAGCCTCTCCCAATGTCAAATATTACAGCATTTTGAAATTTCACGTTGCAAATTTCAATTCCACAGAGTTGAACTACAGTACTTTCAAATTTCTGTTCTGGTTCTACAGTTATCCCATAATAGTAGTAGTACTAGTGCCTTCAAGCTGCCTGTTGATTTATGGCAACCCCATGATATTTCTTGGACAAGAAATACTCAGATGTGGTTTTCTATGACCCTCCTGTGAAAAATGCCTACAAGATGGTCAATTATCCTATTGTTTTGTGTGCCTTCAAGTTATTTCCAATTTACAGCGACCCTAAGGCATGCTTATCACAAAGTTTTCTTGGCAATATTTGTTCAGTGGGGGAACTGCCTTCCTCTGAGGCTGAGAGAATGTGATCTGCCCAAGGTCACCCAGTGGGTTTGCATGGACAAGCAGGGACTTGAACTATGGTCTCCAGAATCATAGTCCAATGTTCAAAGCACTACACCGTGCTTTCTTGCCGAAACTTGCTCTCAGCCAGAGATAGCCAGCTGCATCTTGGGGATCCATCACATACACAATCCAAGGAGAGCCTTACCAAAAATATGGAAAAGAAGGAGAGGAAGATATAAAAGGAGTCCTCTGAATGAACAGGTTTACTTTTAGTATGAGCTTTTGTGGATTAAAGCTTTGAGGTGCAGTGACAGAACACAATATTCAAACCTCAGTTCTGTGTGTGTGTGTGTGTGTGTGTGTGTGTGAGAGAGAGAGAGAGAGAGAGAGAGAGAGAGAGAGAGAGAGAGAGAGAGAGAGAGAGAGAGAGAGAGAGAGAATGTATATATGCCTAAGAGATACTGGATGTTGTAGTGCAAAAAGTAACTTTCACAAGCTCTGACTCTTCCCCTTCTTTTTGTATTGATACAGACTAATGTGGCTATCCCTTAGAAGATCATTAGCACATGGAAATCCTTTCTCTCCAAGTTTGTCTTGTCTGTAACAGAATTAGGCAGGGGATGCTTTTTAGAGCAAACTGCAGGTGATTCCATTTCTGAAGGTTTTCTCAAGTCTTTCAATAATTTAGGGGAAAAACTTAGTACATCAGGATTCAAGAATACACAATTCCAGTCATTCCAAAGTGTCTTAATTTTATACTTGCAAGGAATTGTTTTCCTTCACCGTAGAGCATTTGAAAAGATAATCTCTCACCAGGTTAACATACACCTGTAGTTTGAAGAGCTATACAATCCCCTCACCTCTGGTGACCTCCTTCTCTCTTCTCTTCCCTTGGCAGAAACACACACACACACACACACACACACACATATCCCAGGAAAACATTTAATCTTCCTTCCTTAGGAAAGAAACTATGGTCAGTCTTTATTATTTCCCCTCAACGGCTTGATTAAAATTTGATATAATCAGCTGCCAAGCTGGTCCAAAATATTTTGTCAGCTTAAGCTAGTCAACAATGACACACACAGATAAATACATAGGACCTAAAGTTAGCTTCAATTATTTGGGCACACAAATAGAAAACTAAATAGACAGTTAAAAACACAGTCAAGACAAATTAAGAAGCCAAAAATGTGCCCTTCCATAACAAATCTGCTACCTGTGGCTACTGCTCCCCACTGTATGATCAGCTTTGGTCACTATTGTATCAACTGCATCATTAGTCTTACGGGGCTCATTGACAATAAGATAGTGACAAGTTGTGTGTGGGTTTGGGGGCCTGGGGGTTTTTTTTGGACTACAAATTCCATTAAAAAGTAATCAATTGTATTTTAAAAAGTAGTTCCCCAAAGTAACTCTTCCAAGTTGCAGTTGACTGTCAGGTGGCCAGCTGTGCTCTGACTCCAATCCCCTCTTTTCCCAAAGACAGAAAAACTTCCTAGGATCCGAACCTGTCAGTTACTTTGCCAAGATTTATTCCAGTTTCCTTTGTGAACTTGGAAATTGCTCCAAATTCTGACATATAATGGTTGAGAAGTACAAGTGACCTTTCCCTCAAATTCATAAAAAGTAACTTTTCTAAAAAAAACAAACAACCCCCATCATCCTCTAGCCACTGGGGGGCTCTGGGACAGGCAGTGCCCCAAAATTACTTTTTTTCAAGCTCTAAATCTCTTTCCAAAAGCTAATTAAACAGAAAAAGAAGAACTCACCTAGAATCCAATGTGGAATCTTTGCTTCTTCCTCGAGCCAATACTGTCCCAGAAAACCAGACGAGACCTCAGGCTCAGCCAAGGGTACCAGGATATGCCAGCCTCAGTGGCTGGCTAAAGCCAAGGCAGATCAGCCCACAGCAAGCAAAAGACAATCCCAGAACAATGGGGCTCCTGTGTAGCCTTCAGTGTAAAGAGCAGCAGTGGCAAGAGATGAAGTGATGCACAGATGTGCCTGACGTGGTGGCTGGACTTAAGTATTGATGGAGAGAGGGGAGGGGAAAGAGATAGAGTGAGGAAGCAAGGAAAAAACTAGAAAAGGAACGAATTAGGAGTGTAAATGGGGATCTATTTAGGATAGGGTTGTCATTGCTTCACGGTCAAAGAGATCCTTCATCTTTAACATTCTTAAGGTTTGGATTGATTAAGTAAACCTTACTTAATGGTTTACTTAAAGGGTCTGGAAGCCATGCCGTATGAGGAGCATCTTAGGGAGCTGGGTATGTTTAGTCTGCAGAGGAAAAGGTTAAGAGGGGACATGGTAGTCGTGTTTAAATATTTGAAGGGAAGTCATGTCAAGGAGGGAGCGGGCTTGTTTTCCACTGCTCTAGAGACTAGGACAAGGAGCAATGGATTCAAGCTGCAGGAAAGGAGATCCCACTTGAACTGCAAGAAGAACTTCCTGGTGGTCAGAGCTGTCCGGCAGTGGAATATGCTGCCTCGGAGTGGGGTGGAGTCTCCTTCTCTGGAGGTTTTTAAGCAGAGGCTGGATGACCATCTGTTGGGATTGCTTTGATGGGTGTTCCTGCATAGGCAGCTGTTGGACTGGATGGCCCCTGTGGTCTCTTCCAACTCTATGATGCTGTGGTTCTATGATTCTAAGTAGGTTGTTCAGGCAACAACAGCATGCTTATATGAATGTGAAAATTTGGGTTTCCCACATTCAAGAGTACTTTTTAGAAGTCATGCCAGTCATTCTTGCATGTATTGGTCCTGTGCAGGGGTATAAACCACATGATGGCATATGTAGGAGCTGACTGTGTGGGTTGAGAACCCACAACGGTGGCATTCACCTCCTAGGAGGGTACTAGTGAAGCCCATATAGGTCTGACCCTGCGCACTTAGGCTCTGCATAGGGGTATGTCTAAATGAGAGCTTCAAAACAATACATTTTTGGACAACAACGCTCAGGAATCTGAAAGTCAGCATGGAGGATTTCTGGAATTGTCATGCAAAAAAGTAGCATTTCCAAGATCTGTTCTAAATGGGACCTTGGTTAGGATGCTCACCTCACTAAGGGCCTTTCTGCACTACACTGTTATAGTGGTATTATTCTACTGTCAACATCTTGTGGAATTCTGGGGTTTGTAGTTTACTGAGGCCAAAGAGCTCTTTGGCTGAGAATCCTAAATGCCCATCCCTAAACTGCAAGCCCCAGGATTCTATAGGATGTTGGAAGTTCAATAATAGCACTGTATTAGTGTAGTGTGGAAAGGCCCTAGGATTCCATCTGCGGATCTCTTGTCATTTTTATGTGAATATTTTGTGGGTATACATTTTTTAAAAATAAACCTTGATATAGGAAGCAGCTGTAGCAAGATATGCCCACCATTTGGCCATAAGGTAAAACAAACAAACACAAAAACAACCAACCAAAAGATCCTTTCCCATACACAAGTGAGAAAGAGAGACAGTGTGAAGTAGTGCTGACAGCTCAGCAGTAGCGGGTTACATGTAACATTATTAATTGCCACTGGTTAAGTTTTATGTAACAAAGTTATATTTTAAAACCAATATAATAAATAAGAGCAAATTTATTTCACTCATTTAATGGGCACAGTCAATCTTGCACATTGGCTAGGGTCGGTGCACAGGATCCCTGCAAAAGTTGGAAAATTGCAAATATCAAAATGTGTGTGTAGGGGGGAGGGGCCTGAGGCATGGTGGGCAGAGAGGCACCCAGGGTCCAAACCAGGGCCATTTCCGCACTAGCCTGTTATAGTGCTATTATTCCACTTTCAACATCCTATGGAATCCTGGAGTTTGCAGTTTAGGGAGGGGCCTGGCCAGGCCCCTCCCTAAACTGCAAATCCCAGGATTCCATAGGATGTCAAAAGTGGAATAATAGCACTATAACAGGCTAGTGCAGAAATGTGCCAAGTCAGGGAAAGGAGAGGGAAAGGGGGTGGGTCAACATGGTGACCCTCTACCTCATCTCTCTTGCCCATCTCCTTATTTGGGTGTGGGAGAGGAAAGGGCTTGTGGTACTGAGAAATCAGAACGCTAGTCATCCCAAACCAGCCAGGCGGCTGGTGATGGATGAGGAGGAGATCCAGAGATGAGTTTTTAAAGTGTTGCATGGCCTGATTGGAGCCACCAAGAGGAAGATTTCCCTGGAAAAGGAGTGCCTGAGGTAGGGTGGCAGGAGTTGGAGAAACTCACAATTAATCCTATCTGCGAAAGTCAAAAATGGCAAATGTGGCAGGCTGAGTGTATTCAACTTCTGTGCCATTGCTCCAGAAGAGCTCATGCATGACCACAAGGGGTTTCTAGTTTGAAAATTGCTCCAGGGCCCAAACACTTTAAATCTGGCTTTGGGGGCCTGATCAGAGAGGTTTGGTTGGGTTTTTTGCACCCATAGAGCAGCTGCTGAGGAAGAAGATGGCTCCATGCCCAAAGTCAACATCATCAGGCATCTGCCATGTCTCATGCTGCTGTGTGTGGGGGGACACTTCTTCTTTCCTTTGCCACCACCCACTTCCTTTCCTCCCTTCCCTTCCCTACCCCACCCCAACTGGTACTAAAATGTGTGAACTATCACAATCCAGTTAGCTTTTTCATCCTTCTTAGATCTCTCACCCTAAGCAATTTTTGATCTTTGTGGAGCATCTACCCAGGCTAATTTCATCTAGCACAGAAACATCTGGCACTGGGGAGTACTGACAGAAGGAGGGTCTTAGAAAGAAAAGCAGGGATGTTTTCTAATCTGAACCTGTGGACTTCATGCTCTGTGTGGCAGACTTGGGAGCAGTAGAGGGTCTATGGCGCTAGAGAAAAGCAAGGAAAGGCATCCATACCCTTGGGATATAAATGAAGGTTGGGAAAGATACTTTTTGGACTATAGCTCCCAGAATCCTCCATCCAACATGGCCAGTTATAGCCTGGAAGTTGTATTCCAGGAAAATCAGTTTACTCATTTTTGTTTCTGGGTTGCTTCTTTTGTGTACGTGTGTGAATAGCGCTTATCCCTCTGACAGATCTGCATAATCTCTGGCTCTCATGAGGCTGGCAATGAAGAAGGAAATCAACAAGATTTGAGGAATGGTTTCAGGATGGAGAGAAGAGAGAAACTACTGAGTTTTGGGGTGGGGTGGGGTAAAGTTTAACAATGTCTGTAGCTTGGAATAAAAGAGGTAGGAGGCCAGGATAAAAAACCGGATACATCCAACTGACCTCAGGCTTGGTGAAGCACTAGAGCTTTCTGGCTGAGAATTCAAAACACCCCTGAAAGAATTCATTGTCTCTGTATAGCAAATTCTGGGATTCCATAGGATGTTGTCTTGGCTCTAAATGGGTATCATACCCACCAACATTTCACAGGTGAAAACTGGGATGCATAAGAATAAACAACATTGGAGTATGACCAAGATGGCAAACATTATATATGTGGAAGAACACACAAGCTAGGAGAGGCTGCAGCAGTTTCCTTTTGCCTGATCCTCCAGGGAAGGGCAAGATTCTGCCCCCTTCTCTCCTCCCCACAGTGAATTAATGGAATACAAACTACTTTTGCACTTGAAACTCAATTTTTGCAGCAACTGAAGTAAGCTGGAGACAAAGGCAGAACGCAGCAGGACAAGAGAGAAACAGACCTGGACAGATTGGAGAGCTGGGCCGAAGCTAACAAAATGAAATTCAACAGAGAGAAGTGTAAGGTCCTACATTTAGGTAGAAAAAATGGAATACAGAAATATAGGATGGGGGATGTGTGGCTGGATAGCAGTACGTGTGAAAGGGATCTAGGAGTCTTAATAGACCACAAGCTGAACATGAGTCAGCAGTGTGATGCGGCAGCCAAGAAAGCCAATGCGATTCTCGGCTGCATCAATGGGAGTATGGTGTCCAGATCGAGGGAGGTACTGGTACCACTCTACTCTGCTTTGATTAGATCTCATCTTGAATACTGTGTCCAGTTCTGGGCACCCTCATTCAAGAAGGACATGGTCAAGCTGGAGCAGGTCCAGAGGAGGGCGACCAAAATGGTGAGAGGCCTGGAAGCCATGCCCTATGAGGATAGACTTAGAGAGCTGGGTATGTTCAGTCTGCAGAAGAGAAGGTTAAGAGGGGCCATGATAGCCATGTTTAAATATCTGAAGGGATGCCATGTAGAAGAGGGAAAGGGCTTGTTTTCTGCTGCTCCAGAGACCAGGACAAGGAGCAATGGATTCAAGCTGCAGGAAAGGAGATTCTACCTGAACCTCAGGAAGAACTTCCTGACAGTCAGGGCTGTCCGGCAGTGGAATCTGCTGCCTCGGAGTGTGGTGGAGTCTCCTTCTTTGGAGGTTTTTAAGCAGAGGCTGGATGGCCATCTGTCGGGAGTGCTTTGAGGGTGTTCCTGCATGGCAGGGGGTTGGACTGGATGGCCCCTGTGGTCTCTTCCAACTCTACATGTCTATGATTCTATGATTCTATATATTTTTAGAACATCTGAAAAAGTGGACTAACAGAGGATTAATCTGGACTGTTCCTGTCAAATAAGAACAGTCTCAAAATGTTGGCTTTTGATGAGGCCTTGCAGTAGCTGCTTAGTGATAAAGGAACACTCCACACTTGCTCAAGAGCACTTTCTCCTGTCCTGAATTTCAAATGTCCCAGGACCTGCCGTGGAAACCACTGGGTAACCTTGGGTGTATCAGCTCCAGAAAACCCCATGATAGGTTTTCCTTATGGTCATTAAGTCTGAAATGACTTCCAGACACGCAGCAACAATTCATCTAGACTACTAACTCATGGAATAACAGAATAGTTATGGGATAAATGCTATTTAAAACATGGAGTTATCTCAAAAGAGGCAAACATCCTCCATTTCAGGGAAGGTCTGCTTTCTTTGATTTCTCCTTGTCGGATCAGAATGATAACTGCTAGTGTGGGCACCAAACGTTTCCTACCTTGGTGATACCTTCACCAAGTACCCTGATGAACACTGCTACCTCTCTGCATAAGTGATCTGCATTTCATTCCCTCTAAGTGTCGTGCTAACCAATGCCAACATAGCTCTGACTCTTTCTTTCCGAAGAAGAAGGAGAAAAAAAATCCTACGAAATTCATGGGGTTGCCATAAACAAAAGGGAATTACACGCACAAACCAGGACAGCTCATTAGCTGAACGTAGGCCCTTTCCGCACCACACGGTTTCCGGCGCTGGGGTGTGGGGATCGCGCAAGCAGCCTCCGGCAAGAGGCCGTCACATCCAGGGTCCTTTGGTTCTGCACGAGCTGCCTGCTCGTGCGAGAGCCCCGCTTCTTCCTTCCGCAGCGCAGCCTGGGAGTTTCCCAGGCTGACCTGGGGCAGGAAGCGCGACACGCACGGCTCCGGAGGCTCTGCACGCCACGTAAGTGCGTGCAGGGCCCAGGAGCAATGCGCGATTGCGCACCATTTTCAGCTTCTAGCTGAAAATGAAAAGGTGCACAATCGGCCCCTGCCGGCCCCTGAAGCGTCACGTGATTGTGAGTGGGTCGTGCGGATTGCTCCTCACAACTGTGCGACGCTTCAGGCCCTCTTTCGCATGGAAAATGCCGTGCGAAAAGGGCCATAGTCTCTGAATTAATCGCACATGAATCCTGCACCGGAGTGGACAGGATAGTTGCAGCAAGTATTATTTATGGAAATGTAAATATATGAATTTTTAGCGTGTGGTATAACTCACTCTACTTTCATGGTATAGTTCTGTTGGATTTTACTGGTGTAATGGCCAGCGTTTCTCAGAATTTTTTTACTCTCTTTTTAAATTGAAATCTTATTATAGATTATACAGGAGTTCTTTGTTAAAGGTACACTAAAGATATGAGTTCCTTCCTAACGAAACAGAGTCCTGTCCACCAAATACAACGCCTTTTTTTCTGTATCAGTGTGAGGGCCAGTACATTGATGCACTTGGAAAGGATACTTGCTGGGGGGGGGGTTGAGAGAGTTGTAGTCCAAAGAGTAACTTTTCCAATTGTGTCTACTCCGGACTGTATAAATCAAAAGAAGATAATGTTTAATCTCAAGACATATTCTATCTGCATTGCCATCTCCCTCTTTAAGGCGGCTTTTGAAGCTCTATCACGACTGCCGAACAGACGCTTAAAGAATTGCAGTCTCCCCAATCCTCGGTCCCCTCCCTGAATCTCTGAAAGAAGAGAAAGAACTTCATCTCCCGTCATGCAATTTCCTCACGGGCATTCGCTGCCCATTCTGATTGGGCGAGCCTTCATACCCTTTCCCGCCTCTCCCTTGCATTCCTCAGCGCTCTTCTCCAACTCATTGGATGTGACGCTCCTGCGGTAAAAAGAAGTGGCAAATTGAATGCTTCGCTCTCCTTTGATGGACGGGACCCGGTAGGAAGAAGGAGGACGGACGGACAGCAGAAAACGCAGTCGTGTTAGCTGCCTCTCCTTATCCGCTCATTCGCCAATCGCCAGGGTGGAGGTGTCATGGGAATGTTGATACAGGCGATTTCCACACTACACTGTTATAGTGCTATTATTCCACTTTCAACATCCTGTGGAATCCTGGAGTTTGCAGTTGAAGGAGGGGCATTTAATATTCTCAGCCAGAGTGCTCTTTGGTCTCAAGAAAGTGCAAACCCTAGAATTCCGCAGGAGGTTGAAAGTGGAATAATGGCACTATAACAGCGTAGAGTGGAAATGGCCATAGTCTGTGTTGCTGTGGATTCGCAGATGCAGATGAACTGCAATTCCTATTGCTCCTTACCATTGGCTGTACAGACCCAGGCTGTTGCAGTGGTCACCCTATTTCATTGACTTTTATTGGACTGGTCGAAAACAACTATTGCCATAATGCAGTTTAGTTAGATCATCTAGAAAAGCCACACAGAAAGTGAGCAGTGTGTTCAAGTTCGTCAGAACACCCCCATCCATTTGGACCTAGAACTGATTTACAGATGGGATAGGGAAGGAAAATGATATGCTTAAAAGATACAAGAGGAAACAAGCTTCAAGTTACTCTTTGTAATAATTTCAAAATGAGACAGAGATGTCATGCAGACAGCACAATGCTATTCGTCTGGCTAAATTCAATGATACTGCCTTGTGTGTACGTAAAGAGAGGATAGCTGCTTGAATTAGTTTAGCATTGATTTGGTTTAACAAGATGCCAGGGTATGTCAAGGTTCCTGGCTGAATGATGGCCATTCAATGGATATGGGAAAAGGGAAAGGGGTGTCACAGTCAGCTTTGATGATACTGAATGTACATACTTGCCTTTTCACCTTGATAGCTCTAAATATCTAGGATCTTCTATCCCTGTACATTATGTTATTGTTGTTGTGTGCCTTCAAGTCATTTCTGGCTTATGGCGACCCTAGGGGGTTTTCTGTTATGGGGTTTTCTGGGGCTGAGAGCGTATGACATGCCCAAGGTGACCCAGTGAGTTTCCATGGCTGAGCAAGGAATCGGATGCTGATGTCAAGGATCGTCGTCCAATGCTCAAATCACTGTACTACATAGGCTCTCTCCATATACATTACCAGAGACATATTGGGTCAGAGGCCAAAGTCCCATTTTTGGAATGAGACTGGAAGGCACCCACAGGATAGCATCCTGTTGGTGGCATATGCGCATGCCACTACACTTGCGTAAGTCTGTTGTGGCTGCTGCAGAGGCTGGTATTCCTTCCTCTCTCTCCTTCCTCCCCTCCAGCAACCTAAGCCCCCTGCACCAGACCTATGGTTGTTCTGAAGCTCTCCACCCTCACCATCTGTGCCTGGATGAGATGGGGAGGGAAATGAGAGGACTGCCTGCCTATGTCATTGCAGCCAGATGTGAAATGATTACCTCAGCTGCTGAAACCTCCAGAGGACTCTAACAGACCTCACTGAATGATGTAATTACTATGTGTCTAAATACACAGATATAGCCAGATGCCGATGATAGGTCCAGGAAGGGGTAATGGCTCCGTGTAGCATAGTTCTGCATGTGAAACTATTGTGCTACACTGAGCCACACAGGACTGCAACCACTGAGAGCTGAGTTGATTTCTGCAAGAAACATGGTAATCCCCCCTTGAGATCTAATGGGGAAGTAGTATATTTTTTAACAATGTGAAGCTCCATCTTACAGTCAACCTACATATTTGTGAATAAATGGAATTTACCACAACTCTGAGAGGTTAGGTGATGAGGACCTGAGACACGGCTATTTCTGCAGCAGCACCTCGGTTACAATACTGTCTTCAAAGGAAGTCAGGCTGGTTCCATCCGTCCTTAATGAAATTCTTCCAAAAGGAACTTAAAATTACATTATTCTGTTAAGCCTTTTAATGTTTCTTTTCTTTTTTTTTTTCTGTTCTGCTTTAAAGAATTTTATGTTTCTGTTCTGTTTCCATATTGTGATATTATTGTGCATTCCTTTGGGGGGTCCACTTGATACACACTGAACTGTGTAAATACTATCAGTCAGTCAATAAATAAATACAAGCCTGGACCGAGTTTTTGCTGCTTGAGCAAAGGACAAAATGGTAACCCCAAAGACGCAGTTCTCACAGCATATCAAGCATGGTTTCAGAAAGCTGAATCTCCATCTTATCTTGTTCAAACTTGTGTCTTAAGGTGTTTGGTGTTGGCTCTGGAGCCAAGTCAAGAAGGCCTTGATTGGCTCACTTTTGTCAGTTCACAACTTGGATATTCAACTAGAGCACCTCAGCTCTCATAAGGCACCTGGTTTCTCCTAAGGGAAAAGCAGGCAAAGAGTTTGTTTCCCCTGTAGTGGAAAGATGAAGTACCCTCCTTGCTCAATTTGCTGTTCCTGGCACAGGGCGAGAGAGCTGTGTCAGTCACCCGCTGTGCCATCCCAGGAGCTGTACACAAAGGCTGTGGTTGTGAGCGGGCATGAGTCAGTCTACGGCAACCGTGTGCACCGGGTGAGTGATTCATTGTGGAGACAAAGGCTGCAGGGAATGTTGGCCCTGGCTACTGAGTTGTTACAGATGGGAGCAGAGAATTAGCTTATTGTCTCAATTTCTGTTGCACTGGGGCTGAGCCTTTCATTGGCCCCAGAGCATTCCGGTTGGAGCTATCACATCTCCCAGCTGCTTGGATCATCACTACATCCATGCTGTTCATCGCCTCCTTTATTTGTAAACAAGTGGTAGTGATGTAGCCTGTGATTAAGATCACCAACATTTCATTTGAGAAATACTTGCCCCTTTGGGTGGTATCCACCATGGGTGGAGCCAGGACAAATTTGAAAATGTTTGTGATCCCATTCATTCATTCATTCATTCATTGCATTTCAGACTACTTTACTCCAAGAGGATCCTGGAGCAATTTATAAAAATGAGGTGAGAGACAGTCTCTGCTCACAGGTTTATAATCTAAAGGACACGATACGAAAGGAAAAGAGATCCGGAGGGTGAAAAGTGTGAGGAAGCAAAATTAGGCACTAAGTTCTGTTACAAAGTTAAAGAGACAGTAAGTTAAAGCAGGTCATTGAACTGGATGTGAGCACAATGAAAGGAATCCTACTTCTCCCTCTGGTAGCCAGAACAGTGGCAGGTGGTAGTTGGGAAACGCATACCCTCCATCATTTTACAGATGAAAAATGGGACATGTGGCCAAGCAACATCAGAGTCTGATTATGATGGCAAAAATTATTAACAAGGAAGAACAGACAAGCTAGGAGATCCTGCATCAGTTTGGTTTTGCCTTAGTCTACAGAGAAGGGCAAGATTCTACCTTTTCTTGTCCTCTCTCCCCCCCCCTCTAAAATTAACTAAGTGCAAACTAAATTTGCATTTTGAACTCATTCTGCAACAATCCATCCATCCATCCATCCATCACTTCATTTATATTCCACCTTCTCCCAGACTGGGATTCAAGATGGCATACACAAAAGCAGAAAATTGCAGTTACTCATACAATTGATTCAATGGGTCTACTTCAATTGAAGTGAGCCAGCACAAAGGTGAAAGTGGGAGGATGAGAGAAAAATTGGGACCTTTTTAAAGCAGCTGAAAAAAGTGGGGTGACAAAGGAGTACTTGGGATTGTCCTTGCCCAAATCGGACAGTTGGGCAGTTTGGGACAGAGGAGTTCTCATCTGGCGTGATGAAGGATGGACTATGGCCATTTCCGCACTAGACTGTTTTGGTGCTGTTATTCCATTTTCAACATCCTATGGAATCCTGGGGTTTGCGGTTTAGGGAGGGGCCTCAAAGGCCCCTCCCTAAACTGCAAACCACAGGATTCCATAGGATGTTGAAAATGGAATAATAGCACCAAAACAGTCTAATGTGGAAATGGCCTATGACTCCAATACTCTCCAGCCAATACATGCAGGGGCCTAGTTGGAGAAGGTCAATGAAAGTTCTCTCTTCTCTCTGCCAAGCAGTTTTGATTGGGATTACAAGAGTGCAGGAAGGCTAATCTTATACTCTTCATCTGCTGAATCTGGATCTCGGGTGGATAGAGTCCTTGAATGGCGAATGGCTTAATTTGGAGTTTATTAGCCCAACAGTTTTTTTGTTTGTTTGTTTGACCCATAAAATACTGGCTACGCTGGTTGTCAGTGTGTTTCTGGGCCCAATTTATAACGGCAGCAGTTACCTTTTAAAGCTCGATCATGTGGTCTTCCAGAAACTGTTGAACTATAGTTCCTAGCAATCCTAGCCAGCATAGCTAATGAGGAATACTCAGAACTGCAGTTTCATTGACATGTGCAGCAGGGGTGTGTGGTACCCCAAGACTTCCTAGGGGATTAATATGTCTTTCTACACTTTGCCTACTTCTGCCTTACAGGTATCACTAGGAGCAAATGCTTTTGTCCTCATGGAGAGATGATGAAGGAAAAAAAGATCTTCTGCTTATGTTTTGTTTGTTGTTTGCCATTTTTATCCAGAGATTGTTAACTCCAAAAGGTATTCAGCTTATTTATGGGTAGATGTGAATATATGTGAATATAACAATAGGAGTGACAATGGGCAGATCCCCCCCCCCCCCGCTGCAAAGACAGAAAGGATTTGTCTCTCTCACACAATCCCAACTTGCTACTCTGTTGTTGTTACGCACTATAGTTTTCTGTCTAAAGGGACATGTCGTTTAAATTTACTTTGAATATTTTAAATTATTGCTCTATATATCCTTTTAAAATGTTCTAATTTATATATGATGTGTAAACTAAATCCCCTTTGTATGTCTTTGGGTATGTTTGTTCTATTTCTATCTCTTCATTGGGTCTGTGACTGTGTAATAAAGGATAGATTGAACTAAGAAATTCATTAAACAAACAAAGTGGGGAGTACTCTCGAGGGCTTCCATCTGGCTCATGATGAATCCCAAGTCACACTGAAATAGTTCCTTTGAAACCCAACCCTAACTGTCTTTACTTTGAAGTAAATCTCATGGTTTCAGTAGCACTTAACTTCCAAATAGTAGGGTAGCATTAAAGTTGTGTCTTTCAAATGTGCCTTTTGGCACTGGTGGTGCTATTAGCAGATGTCTTTGAACATAATTAATCTATCTGAGCTGAAGGAGGAAAGGACACTAATGGTTAGTAGGGACTGCACGTGAATTCAGACACAATTGAAGTATGACAAGGAGAATAAGAGATATGGAAACCGAGCACGATGAGGGAAGAGCTGGCAATATTTAGGCAGAAGAAGGAAGATATCAGAGCAGTCTTCAAATACCGAAAGACCCATCCATCACAGAACAGGTCTGGTCTCAGTCGCACTAGAAGCCCAGAATACAACCAATGGCTGGAAATTGTAAGGAAGCAGATTTCAGATAAACATGGGAGAAAATGTCCTAATATTAAGAGCTGTTCACCAGGAAAGCAGTTTGATTCAAGAGGACTGGGTTCTGCTTCACTGAAGGTATTTAACAGGCTGGATGGCTTTCTGCCAGGGATACTGAAAGACCTTACTGACTTTTCCAGTTTTTAAGATTCCACATGTGGCTACTACATGTTGGCATCTCTCAGTATTGACCGAGCACTTGTTCCAGGGCTGAGGCTCAAGGTTTTTGAACTGTTTTGGAGAAACCCAGAGGTTACTCTGAAACTTAGTAGGTCACACTTGGCCACTTCCCTTGAAATGTGTATCTGGTAGAGGGTGTTGGGTGTATTCTAGGGTGGATTTTAAACTCTTGCTGACTACTTCACTTGTAGGAGCAGAAGGGGAGTTGGAAACAAGTTCTCAAGCCAAGCCCTGACTATACATAAAGGAGGGCTAGTGCTGACAAAAGAATATACATGTACCACACATACCATTCCCTTTCATATCCAGCATCCAGCTACTTCACACACAAAACAATGGTAGTTCTCCTATGCCACAGTGCCCTCTAGTGCCATGCTGGTCAATATGATTCTCCGTGTGAAAGACCCACTTTCAAAAGTAGTTGGCTTCCACATTCATTATGGTTAGGGGGCACAGAGCCCCCCCAAAAGTGGGAAAACTGCAAATATCAAAATGTATGTGCCTGTGGGAAGGGGGCGGAGACATGAAGGAGACAGCGGGCACCCATGGTACAAACCAGCAACAGTTCCACACTAGATTGTTATAGCGCTATTATTCCACTTTCAACATCCTATGGAATCCTGGAGTTTGCAGTTTCGGGAGGGGCCAGGCGGCCCCTCCCGAAACTGCAAACCCCAGGATTCCATAGGATGTTGAAAGTGGAATAATAGCGCTGTAACAGTCTAGTGCAGAAATGGTGCCCGTCAGGGAAACAAGAAGGAAAGAGAGTAGGTCAGCACTGTGGCCCTGTACTTCCTCTCTCTTGCCCCTCAGTCATTGGAAAAGGTTTTGTGGTGCTGAGAAATCGGGCTTTGATCCATCTTTAGCTGGCCACGCAGTGGCTGGTAGAGGAGGAGGAGCAGAGGTGAATTTTTAAAGGGCTGCATGGCCCGATCACAGCTGCCGAGAGGGAAGGTTTCCAGAAAAGAAATGCTTGAGAGAGTTGGAGAAACTTGCAAATAATCAAATCTGTGAAAGTTAAACCTGCAAATGTGGAGGGCCAACTGTACACCTTGTACTCCTGGGCTTTCTCAGACAACACAAATGCATCAGGAAGTTGGCAGTATTAGTTCTGTAGTTCTCAACGTTATTTAAAATAGCCGAACACTTCTTGTTGTCTGAGACTATTTTCTGGCAATTCCCAGGAACCAACTGCAACATTTTATTCCTAGCTTGGAATGGGTTGCTCTTTTAATTTCAAAATGTATTTTTTTAAAAAGGGACATTTTCCTCTTTTTTCTTTTTAAAAGAATTATAGTGCATCAGTGGATCAGTTCAATGGCACTACAGCGCTGTATGTTCAGCTTGAAAAAAAAAATCATAGAGGAGATAATTTGCCCTTCAGACCATAAGACCACCTCAGCAAACTACACCTGCTTTAAAAAAGACTTGGAAAGAGACCTACTGCAGAGTCATGGCAAAAAAATTGCTATATACAGCCCCTAAAAAGAATGGAAGGCATGCACGGATGTGGAAGCAACAACTGGGAAAACGCAAGGAGATGCATCACAAGAAGTAATTCTTCTGTTGGCCAGTTTCAAAGAGCTCATTACTCCTTTTGAAGGGAAAAAAGCAACACACCCAGAGTATCACCAGGATGTATACTCAGTTCATGCCATCACTGTCTTCTTGCTAGAAATTGCCCTGTTACATAGGTCAGCCCTCCACATTCAACCTGGGCTAGGGGCACAAGATCCCTACAAAAGTGGAAAAATCAACTATCAAAATGTGTGTTTGTGGGAAGGGCCCGAGGCATGGTGGGGAGAACCAATAGCCAGAGTCCAAAGCAGGTCTGGGAAAGGAGAGGAAGAAGGGGTGCGTCAGTGTGGTGGCCCTATGCTTCCTCTGTCTCATCTATCTCTTTCCATGGGAAGAAGGGGTATTGGGAGAGGGTTTGCGACGCTGAGAAATCAGGGTGCAAGCCATCCTTAGCTGACTAGGCAGTGGCTGGTGGTGGAGGAGGACCACCAAAGAGCTTCATGGCCTGATCAGAGCCACCAAGTGGAAAGGATCCCCCAGAAAAGAAGCCACTTGAGGTGGTGGTGGTGAAGGTAGTGATTGGGGAAACTCACAAATCATCAAATCTGTGAAAGTCAAACCCGCAAATGTGGAGGGCCCACTGTATTTGTCCTCAAGCATTTCTGCATACAGGAAAGATCAATTAACAGCTGCTGGAAGGGAGGGGCGGGTTCTGGTGGAATTTTGGTTCAGGGCTGCCACCAAGATTAGGAATCTGATGCCAGATAGGACCCATGGTGACCCTTTCTTACAAATTTGGCAGAATTAAGAATGCTTCTTTGAAAAAAAAACTGATTAAATTGGTGGGTAATTTGGTCTCCTTATTTTGTGCATCCCTTATAGAGAAATGGTACAATTGGCATTGACTTGAAGGCAAGTCCATCCCTTCTTTCATGTAGCTACAAGGCCCAGACTGACTCTGAATGTACTAACAATTATTATCTTTATTAGCCAGCAAACCATGTCCTTTTCCTTACGGTATCCACAAAGCATTGTGTGTTTCTTTTAGACCATAGTGGTTCCTGGTTTCTTCCTGCAGGACTGGATGATGCTGAGGAACATCAGAAAGACAAGAAACATTGAAAGTCCTACTACCAGTGCTTCAATGACAGAATACGTGTGGGCCAACTCCCTGGGAGATGGCACAGCACCAGGGGAGGCAACCAAAAACCTGCCTACTAGGTGTCTGTTGACGTAACACTGGTAGAAAGCATTCTGGGAATCATTCTGGAAGGAGAGGCGTAGGATCCCACCCCCTGTGGCTTTGTCCAGGCTCTGGGAGCTGTTCTTCTGGAGAAGTTCAAGGCGGGTCAGTGACGTAGGGCCTTCTTGCCAGTAGACTGGGCTGAAGAAGTTAAGGAAGAAATGCAGTTTGTATGAGATATGGATATGGACAGTTAGACTCCCCTGACATTTTCATATGAAAATGAAGGCTGCTTTCCAGTTAAAGGAATCTTAATCCATTAATAGCATGTGTTTGAACTAATTAATTTAGTAATCAAGTAGTTAGACTAGATTGAGATAGCTTGGCCACAGTGTAAGCACTGGTAACCTCAAAATGAGATTATTGCAATGAGCTCTATATGAAGCTATCCTTGAGGTTAGTCTGGAAGCATCATCTCATGCAATATGTGATTGCCTTCTGTTGTCACAAATACTGTTCCACATCAGCATGTAACAGTTCTGCTGAAAGGTCTGTACTTGCTGCCTATTTGCTGCCATGCCAGGTTCAGTATTCTGACTCCAGTTTACAAAGCCCTAAGCGATTTAGGACTGGCATGCTTGAGGACACAGCTTCTCCTCTATCATCCTTTTCGATCACTGACACCTATTGAGAAGATGCTTCTAATGATTCCATATGGTTTTTAAAAACGCTTAGGATGCAATGAGAACAGAGCCCATAAAGTGTTGGCTCCCATATATGAATATGCTGCCTCGGAGTGTGGTGAAGTCACCTTCTTTGGAGGTTTTTAAATAGAGGCTGGATGGCCATTTGCTGGGGATGCTTTCAGTGTATGTTCCTGCATGGCAGGGGGTTGGACTCAATGGCCCCTGTGGTCTCTTCCAACTTTATGATTCTATGCATGCCATTCTACCTGAGGCTAAGCATGCACCTACACTTCTCTGTTTTCACTCTTTGCAGATGACCTTTCCTTTCAGACAACCAATTTCTGATGGAAATATTCTAGCGATAGCTTTATTCTTGAAAGCAAATACATATATATGTATATTGTATGTGTTTGCTTCAATGCAATGCACACAAATCCAAAACAGATAATAACAGAGCAATTTTATAAATTATACAAATAAATAAATTAAAATAAATTAGATGTGCAAGAATAAGAGCAAGTCGGGAAGTAAGCGCTTATTTTATTCATTTTTCTATCATACTTTCCCTTCTTGTTGCCCTTCTGGTTTTGGATTGCATTTCCCTCTATTTATTCAACTTACATCCTGCTTTCTCCCAACGTGGGACCCAAGGGAACTAACATAGTAGGTTAAAACTCAATACAGCTACAAGAATTTATAGTATACAAGTTTAAGAAAGAAGCAATTAAAAACACTAATGTAAAAGTTTAAAAAGCACTTAAAACATAATAATGAAAATAAAAGCACAACACTGCAATTAAAAGACGCTTCTTCAACAGCCAGTTAACAGCCAAAGGCAAAGGCCTTTCCCTAGTGGCAGAAAGAGAACAGAGAGGCCAACTTAGCCCATTTCCACACTACATTATTATAGTGTTATTATTCCACTTTCAACATCTTGTGGAATTCTGGGTTTTGTAGTTTACTGAGGCCAAAGAGCCAATTGCCCCTCCCTAAACAGCAAACCCTAGGATTCTACAGGATGTTGAAAGTGGAATAATAGCATTATAACTGTATAGTGCAGAAATAGCCTTAGCTGTCCATGTGTGGGGGGGTGTCCAATAGTCTGAGAAGGTTCTCTTTTTTGTCTCCTCACCAAACATTCCTGTGATGGTGGTGAGACTGAGAGAAAGCTCTCTTCTGAGGTTCCTAGAATTCAGGCAGGCTCAGATAGGGAAATTCAGTCTTCTAGACCCAAGCCATGTATGGCTTTAAATGTTGTAACCGGAACTTTGAAATGTGTCCAGAAACAGACTGGTAGCAAGTGAAGCTTTTGCAACCCAAGTTAGTGTGGCCAGTAGTCAGGGATATTTAACTTGATACCAGAAACAGCAGGAAAGCAATGAATGCAAATCAGATCTGCTCATAATTGCAGAGCTGGCTCAGGACAGTTGCTGCCTGAAGTGAAAGATAAAATGAAGTCCCACTACCTTTCTGGACATGGAAGCCACTTTGAGTGACAGATAAATTCTAGTTCAAAACTTACATTGGAATAGCATTGACCGCATATCTAAAAACAGTAAGATAATTTAGAGAGTGAAGGACAGGCTGTAGAACATCCCCTCTTCTTTCTTCCAAGACCTTGCTGCTGCCTCTCCCTTCCCCAGAATGTACTACTTGTGGTGGCCATCTTGCTGGAAAAATTACTTTCCAGTTATCTCAGCAAAAAAAGCCAGTTATAGTACAAAGGGTAAATTTGCTATGTTCTGTAGAGCCAAATTTGGATAACTGGATTTCTTATTCAGTAAACATACCAGGCTGGTGGTCTGACTGTGAAAGTAACGTTAGTCATTACTCTCAGTCACCAGTCATTATTCCAATATCACATCTTGCTCCTTCAACCACTTCCGGTTCTACCACAGAGACTGATTCAACTCGCTTTTTTTTTTCTTTTTTGGATAGCCTTGCTTCAAGTGGCAGAACTGGATCTGTGCCTGAGATCCAGAGGTGAAAGTTTCATTTACCTTATCAATCATTAACCAGCTTGAGTTTCTGAAAGTACATATAGGTGAGTCCTAAATGCTTAAAGGCAAGCAGTGTGCAGATATGTAAGATTGCTTCTTTCATATGGGATCTTGCTGGGGGAACCAGAGCCAATCCAAGACATTTTGCTGGCTGAGGCAGGTCAGAAAATGGCACCAACACTCACCTGAATCAAGGTGCACAGTACCCCAAACTAGCCACTTTATATTGGCATGTGAGGAAGAAAATCCCATAAGCACCTCTACCCCATGTGGTGTTTAAAATATAATAAAAGTAAATATGTATTTACTACCCTTTTACAACATTCAATTTGCTGCCTCAAGTGGTCACTTTCCATCTCCTTTAGTGAGTAGGGTTCATGGGCAGGTGGTGATAGAATAAGTGGGACAATTTATTTGGATGTCTAAGCTTTGCTTGTTTGGGAGAATGTGTGATTGAACTCAGTGAGCCCTATATCCATGTAGACTTGGAATACTGGGTCTTGTCTTTAGCTGGCTGGAATAGAGATGGGGGCAGATCTCTGGGTGACTTTCAGTAGACTGGTTCTGATTGCCATTTGTCAAATAGTAGCAACAACAAAAAGGTAGGTTCTACACAGCTTTCTTTGTGAAAAAACCAGCAAGTTCAGTTCCAGTACCATACGAAATTCTTGGATTGTACATGGATTGAGAAGGATCCTGTTCCTTAATTCTAATTGTGTGTGGTTCACACACAGTTCCCATCCCAAGCTACCTGTTTCTGTGTACCTGGAAAAGTCTCTTGTGTATATAGAAACCAAAAACACTTACTTTTATGTGACTTAAATTTCTGATAAGCTCTCAGTCACTCAAGTCCAGTATAATAGACCTTATTAGTCTGACTTTGACAACCGGAAGAGTCCAAGACCTGTGATGACTGGATGTTCTTCTACCTTTAAGTTGCATAGAAAAGAGAATTTCAGCAGTTGCATTTTGTCAATCTACTGTTCAGTAGAGCTGTACCTGCTAAAATTGCCTTTTTTGCAAAACTGTTTAATCTGCAAGAACCCTGCCCTTTTCTTCCTCTTTTTTAAATCTGGTTTTCTTTCTTGGGCCTCTCAGTGAAAGCCTGACGGTAGTGTAAAAGGGCACATCGTTCTGCATGGGGGATGGATAAGGCTGATCTTACTATAAGAACTGTACCTGTAGATGGAAGATGTTGGACAGCGCAGGTGGGCGATGGCCTTGAGTTGGGGATGGTAGGTGGTAAAGACCAGAAGCGGCACAGCATCGGGTTCATCTGAGGCGAGCAAGTGTGATCTGTCACAAGGAACCTGGCAGGTTTCCACTCTCAGTTCTGGTCCCCGTTGTGGCAATAATGGATGCTTCTTCCTAGCCATCCCACATGGCAGTGGATTTTCTTCTTGATCATCATTGCTTGTCAGCTGGGCATAACAAAAGCCCACCTGCTTCCTTTCTCCAGAATGACCACAGCGATCACAAGCCTGCCAGGGACTCCATGAAGTGAATAACTCAGCCTGTGTTCCATTTTCTAGCTCTACCGTGGCATTGCCCTGAGTGTTCTCCCCAAGGCTAGCATGGGAGACATGGATGTGCCCAGCATCCTGGAAATCCACATCATAATAAGCAATGGTAGCATCGCCTGCACGGCAAGTGTACAATCCAGAGTCCTCTACACTGGGGCTTGGGATATACAAATTTCCAGCAACTAGCCGAGATTTGAACCGTAACCTCAGCAACTTGGCATGGCTAAGCAAGGGCCAGGAGGGACTCCCTACATGCAGAAAGGTGACAGGCTGCTCATCTGCCCACTTCGGATCGAGATATTGCCAAGAGACATGGGCACTGAAGTACACATGAGGACAGCGTAGGATCACTGGGTTGTCAGAGATAAAGGCTAACGTGCAGGGGTGGCCTGGAAGACACGACGATCCCAGGGAGTGGCCTTCGTACAAGTTACCTTCAGTGGTAACCAAAATCAGACCCAGGAAGAGAGCCACAAAGGATGACCAAGAGGACATGGCCAGCTGGGCACCAGCCTACTAAATGGACTGGAAAGGCAAGTTCTAGCAGACCTAATGTGACATCACAGTTGAGGTGAGCAAAAGGATGAGGTCATAATGGTCAGCAAAATTCTTAGTAATGATGAAGGACTACCTTTTGATGGTTTGGTTTAGGCCATCCCATGTAAAGATGGTTGTGGGGTCATTATTAGCATAGGCCTATGTTGCCCTACTTGGGTGGAATGCAGAATTCATCTCTCCCATATCCATTCTTATTTATTGTTATAGATAGAGAACTATCTTAATAAATGATCAGGTTTTGTCACTATCATTGGTCAAACTAGAGGTGACCCCACATATGAGAGACCTCCAAACGGTCCTGTTACTATAATAGCTCTTCCAAATTCAGGGTTTCGTCTTCCTTTATTGAGTCAATCCATTTGTAAGGGGGCCTTCCTCTTTTTCTACTGCCTTGTTTTACTGAGCATTATTGTCTTTTCCATAAAGTCATATTGTCTCATGACATGTCCAAAGTACAACAGGCTCAGTTTAATCATCGTTTAATCATCAGTGCTCTGAGCTAATTTTCCCCAACTTCAGTTGAGCACATTTTGGTGTCCCTCCCGGGACCCCCAGTTCACAGGGTAACAGCACTACATAGCTATTGCATTATGATTCCACTTTAATTTTCATGGCTGCCTCCTATGGAATCCTGGGGTTCATAGTCTTGGGAGGTACTGGAGCTCTCTGGCTGAGAATTTTAAATATCCCTCCCTAAACTGCAAATCCCATGATTCCATAGAACAGAACCATGGCGGTTAAAGTGGAATCATAATACAATAGTCATGTAGCGTGGAAAGGCCCTTAGTCCCAGTTAAGAGTATGTGTATGGGACTAACCACCTACATTCTGAAGGGCTTTTCTCTGATAGCATTCTAGGTTATGATTGCATTGCTTATTATTTTATTCTGTATTATTCCTTCTTAAAGGAATAAAAACAGACAGGTAATATCTCATGTGAGAGCCAGGGTGATGCAGTGGTTTGAGTGTTGAACTTCGACTCTGGAAACCAGGGTTCAAATCCCCCTCTCAGCCTTTGAAACCCATTGCGGGACCACGGGCAAGCCACATTCTCTCAGCCTCAGAAGAAAGCAAAGGGAACCTTCCTCTGAACAAAGAAAATCTGGTGATAACAACAAAAATACACTCTTGCACAGTTCAAACCACGTCCTCTGTTGAAACGTATACAGTTACAGCCGCTGAACAAAGCTTCAGCAACTCGACCAACTGCCCTTTACCAGCAACAATCCCTACCCTTTCTTTGCATTTTTTAAAATAACTGCCCTTTAACCCTATGCCTCCTTGAACAGCACCTGGGCGAGTTCACTTGCTGGAGCAATAGGGGAGGAGATTAAGCCTTCGCAAAGTTTATTCTTCGACTCCCCTTTCCCCAAGTAACTTGGCGCGTTCCCACTACATTCCAAGAAGGTTGGAGGCTTAAACCATATTCATAAGAGGGAGAGGACGCGCGCAGGTGAAGTTTTGTCCCTCCCTTGTTAGGAGGAAAAAAAGGCCTTCGTCGTTGTGAAACAGAGCCCGAAGGTAGCAAAATGTTTGCCTTTCCACGGAAAGCCTTCCCATGATTAAGTATAGCCTCAGAGGTTTGCCCTTGCCCCCCCGCTCCGATCAGGAGTTGGTAGCTTCCATTCCTTGGGCGAGGCTCCACTCGCTGGGGCTGCACCTGAGGTGAGTTCCGAGCGGGGCTGCGAAGTTCGGCGCCTCAGGTTGTGGGTGGCTTTCCGGGAGTTCGTGTTGCTGGGCGAGGGAGCAACTTGAAGGGCCCACCGAGGAGCGGAGGGGGCTCCGAACTGAGCTGTAGTCTCTCCCGCCTTCTCACCCGCCCCCCTTCGACTCCCAAGTCCGTACGGAGCGGGTGGAAATGGAGCCTCGGACGACTCCTCAGCCGGCCGTGCTGTCCTTCCTCTGGCTGTGGCTTGGCGCCTCGATCTTAGGTAAAAAAACGTGGACAGAAACTTTTTTTTCTTCCTTTTCTCGGAAAGCGAGTGACATAAATCCCCTTCTTTTTTGCCCCTCCGGCCATTTCTGAGGCAAAACTTGTCCGGGATCTCCCGCTTTCGGGGGCAGGGGAGGGAGGGCTGCTGATTTAAGGGGTCGTAGCTTTTCCCGCGCCTTTTTTTTTTTCCGCCACGGTGTTTTTGTTCTGGCAACCCGAAGCGGTCTGGCTTCCTAAAGGACTTTTTTTTTTTTTTTAACTGGGAGTTGGTATCTTGGGAAACCCGTCTATTCCAAGGTGTAACTCCTTGGAGAGAAATGGGCTCTTTCTCAGACCTTTTCCACACCACCCTGTTATAGCGCTATTATTCCACTTTCAGTATTCTATGGAATGCTGGGAGTTGCAGTTTAGAGAGGGGCCTCTTTGGTCTCAGTGAACTACAAACCCCAGAATTCCACAGGATGTTGAAAGTGGAATAATAGCACTAGGACAGTGTAGTGCGGAAATGGCCTGAGAAGCACATCTTTGACTCTCAGCAGCCCCACGGCAGGCAGAAGCTCAACGGGTGCAGCCTTTTGATCCCATTGTTCTTATCTAGCCAGGAAAATCAACACCTGTTCTGTTTTGGCTTGGCTGTTTCCACACTGTTATAGTGCTATTATTCCACTTTCAACGTCCTATGGAATCTGGGGTTTGCAGTTTGGGGAGGGGCACTTAGAATTCTCAGCCAGAGAGCTCTTTGGCCTCAGTAAACTACAAACCCCAGAATTCCACAGGATGCTGAAAGTGGAATAATAGCACTATAACCGCATAGTGCAGAAATGGCCCCAGTTCTTTATAAAGGGACAAGAGCTGAGGCTGACTGTGAGAGGAGATACAACAGGAGGAGTAATGCAGCCTTTTACAAGCTGCTGCTTGGCTGTTGTCTTGGATTACAACTCCCATAATGTCAGGATGAGGGGAGTTGCAACTGAATACACCTGAAGGACATTTGTTTGACTAAGGCTGTTGTAAGGTTTCTCTAACTGGAATTTTGTATGGTAGTTTAACCTTTTCTGGGTTCTTTTAACTCTTGGGTGTTGCTCTCAGCTATTATATAAATATATCCACAGCATGGTTAAAATCTTACTCCTTTGTTTTTCCGTGGTCCTGTTTTGTGATAATTTATGACAGGTTTCTGCAGTATCTTATTCCACCTGTTATGTGGCTTGATATGATCCTTAATTCTCTGCCTCACCCTTTCATTCATGAAGAGATCTTCTAATCTCTCTTTCCAGCTTGTTTTATAGAATAACGTGCCACATTGTAGTTGGGAAGCAACTGCACTGTCATATCACGAAATGCATTATCTGCTGGCCGAGATCAGTTTTGATCCCTTACTTCCTCTTCAGCTCTGCTCACCTATCTAGTCACACATTTTTAACAGGTAGTACCGTGGGAAGGCCAAGGAGTGACAGTATCATCAGATCTGTTCCTGTGCTTCATGGCTGAGCACTGAGTCTTCCATTATTTTTCCCCTCCCTTTGGGGTATATAAAGTCTTTTTCTTCCCCAGCCCCTCCTGGACCCACCCTCTTGTGCTGAAGATCTAGACTGGTTCCTTTCCTACTAGTGAGTCATCGTATTTCGGCTTAAGTCTTTGTTTCTCTCTCTCTGTGTCTGTCTCTTTTATACACAGTTTACTGGTCACAGCCCAAAGATCTCTCCTGTAGCTTTTGAATCCTCTACTGTGTCAGGAAACATGGTAGATGCCGATTCTTTCTGCCTCTGCCCAGATTGATGCAAATGGTTCCTTGATGGGGAGAAGAGAGGATGGTTGGGAGAAATCATGGCTGCTCAGTTCCCGGGAAGTTGAAGAATTTAAATGACCAGGGCTGATCTTTAGGTTAATACTTAGCAATCGTGCAAGGTGGAGTGAAAAGGCCTGTAGGCTCTAAAGCAGCTCTCTTCCAACCAGTTGTCCTCTGGATCTGTTGCACTACAACTCGCATGGTCCCCAACCAGTGTGACGTGCTGCTGAAACGATGGAGATTCTAGTCCAACATATCTGAACTGTGTGTTGGACAAACTGCTCTGTGGAAGGGAAGATACAAGTGTAATCTTCAACTTGAGACCACAAAAACAACTTTTATGCACTACCAAGCATCTGGGAATCTGTGTAAGTCTCATGGGAATCAGTGACAGTTTACCAGCAACAGCTCTTTAAGTTGTTCCAGGATTTGAGGATTGGAGTTGATTATTGGGACCCAAAAATAACTTTCTGTTGGTGTTAAGTTTATTTCTGCTGTTTGATTCCATTTTACAGTATTGACCAGCTGGTGTCTTGGTAGAACATGCGGTAGGGTGTGTTCTCTGTTTGCTACCATGCTCCTCCAAAGTAAACACACAACCCACAAAGGGACTGAAAATGGTTGTCGCTTTATGCCTATCCTTCTTCTGCAGTCTGAGTTTCATGACCTCAGAGGAAGGCTGGTTCTTCCACAGCAAATGATGCAGTGTTTGGGCCCGGTGTGGCCCACTTCCTTGCGTGTGTGCTCAAAACCCAAGCTCCAGGTGTGCCTGATTGTGGGGAACTTAATGATCTTTTCTCCCGGAAGGGTGATGTCTGATTCTGGCTGTGACACACATGTCTGCCGAAACTCCTTGTCCTTTGTGGGAGGAAACTGATCTCAGTACCAGCCCCTTTTCAAGCTGGAATGAAACCACAGGAACAAATAAAAGGAGTCAGGAAGAATGTTGATGCAAGCCATGAATAAGGGGCTTTTTTGTATCAGTAGGAATGAAAGTTTGGTTGAAAATTCCTCTCCTGTTAACTCATGTCATGTAACATTAAAAGTATAAAAGGGAGAAGAGTTCTTTATAGTATTACCTGTTTCTCAATGGCTCTGTTTCAAATGTCCCTGCTTTCAAAAGTTAGGAGGCTGTCAACAACAAAACAGTCCTTTTAGCAATGGCACCCCATTTCTGAAATACCTTCCCCGGGGTGGTATGAGCAGCAGCATTTCTTATTTTTCCAGTGCATTGGGAAAAAAAATTTCCTTGGTTTTGCATCTGGATATTCTTAGCTTCTGGATATTGCTGCTGCTGCTCATCTTTTATGATGTTGATTTGATTGTGGTTTTTTCTTTCTGTTAGGTTTTTAAGGATACTACCGTATATTCAGTTGTTTATGCCACTTTGAGTGCTTATTCAGAAATGTGGGGAACACCACTGTAGGCTGAATGTTTTCCATTTTCATTTGCCTACATCAGGGATAGAAGATTGCAAACATGACGGGGGGTATTTTTCCTTTCTGCCCCTGCCTGATGGGCCACAGCAGTATGTTTCAGCATGCCCGAAATGACATGTCGTCGTTTCTGCCTGCTGTTTTGGCCATTTTTACATTCTTTCTTTCTTTTTTCCTTTATTTCTCTCCACCCCTTTTTTTATCTGTTTTGGGGAGCTGGGAGAATTCAAGGGAACAAACGGTTGCCTTGTTTGGTGATTTGGGGAGATTTGGGAGCTTTGAGTGGTTTCTGGGTGTCCCACAAGCTGTGTATAGAGCTCCCAGGAGCCACACTTTCTCCATCCCTGGCCTTCTGTGTTGATTCTGAACAGTGGTCAGTCCATGAAACAGTTGGAAGTCATAGGGGCTGAGAACAGTTTAGGCCAGCCTTGTTTTTAGCTATTTCCTTGTCAGCTGTGGATGGTTAGGAGTTCAGTACAGGCATTGATGTAGACTCGAGTCGATAGACTTGGACTCAAGTTGGACAAGTTGCTTCAGTGACTGGACTCGGACCCGACTCAGCAATAAATAAAGCACTGACTTGACTCAGTTCTTGTATATTTTTAGTGACTGACTTGCTGTCCTTGGTTCAGTAACATAACACATTAATCTCGAAGCCTTACAACTTTCAACAATTTCTCCATCTCTTTTTGTCCACTGGTCACATGGCAATCTATGTCAAGCCCAAAGTGTGGGTGCATTTCTCAGAGAGGAACAGCAAATGGGTTAGGCAATGGGCTTGAGGCAGGATTGAGGTCTGCTCAGCAGCCTGTCTCTGCTGCATATCAGAGGAACCTTCTAAAATGTTTCCTAAGAACAAAAGACGGCACTTGCCCCCAGAGTGCAGGGTTCGTTTCTCAGAGGGAAATAGCAAATGTGTTAGGCAAAAAGCTTGAGGATGAAGGATCCTTCTAAAGCTTTTGAAACTTCAGTAATGGGGAATAAGAAGGATCCTGTTCTCCATGTCTGAAGTTGCAGATGGCAACATTGCAAATGTGGAGGGCCAACTCTGCTTAAATTGTTAGAACTGACTTTATTTGACTCTGTCCAATAATTCTGGAATTTTGGTTGGAGTATAAAGTTGGCTTCCAGACTTGAGACTTGGAGTAAAAGACTTAAATACATCACTGAGTACAGGTGAATATGAAGGCTGGTGAAAGAATTACACATTACTCTCCTCCTCCTTCAACAGTCAATTTGATTTTGTTGCCGGGCACAAAAGGAAGAAAATAAGAAATGAAGAAAAGCCCCTTTTGCTGAAAGGCGGGTATAAATACAGGAGAGGGATGGATCGCTATTTCCGCTTTCCACCACTGCATTTGGTAGAAGGTTTTTAAAAATATGGTACTCCAAAAGGTTAAAAGTCTGTGATTTGGCCACCATGGAAATTGAGACAATTGGTATTTGAATGTTGACTGGGAGGAAGTGAAGATCTATTCAGGCAGGCTTGTAAACAAGCAAAAAAGGGAGTAGCTACAGTGATAAAAATCTTGAGCTGACCAGATATAAGCGCTCTTCTAAACTGTAAACCTGTGTCTTGTCAACACGTCACAAAGATGTAAACTTATTTACAAGGGTTGGCTAATGAGTAGAAAAGCTGCAGGGAAGGATTGGGATAGCCACTCCTGGGTTAATAACCAAATAACTTGGAAATCATTTGTCCTCTCCACTTGGTAAACCTGTACTTAGTACAAAAAGCCAAGTATGTACTTCTTTCTCCATCCACACTTTTGAGAGTTGGCCTGCCTAGTTCAACACAGGCACTTCCAGCTTGGTGTTGAAGAAAGCTGTCCTCTTGGGAATGGATCCCTGACAAAAAAAGCACATGTTTTTTCTGTTTCACAACCAGCATTTCCTTCTAAGAGAGAAGCTCATGGATTTTAAATCTCTGGTTCTACCTTCTGGCAGCTAGTTGATGTGGCTTAAACATGTGAATAAACACAAAATGTTTCTCTTGCCTTAGAAAAAGTATAGGGTTTTTCTACGGCTCTTTTGGTAGACCCTCAACAGGCCAGTTATCTTTGCCTGTTGAAGGAAGGAAGTGCTCTTCACTTTGAGTTTATATTTGCATATATGTGACAGTAAAGTTATCATAGTTATAACAAGAAAGGTATTTAAGTTCCCAATAGACCAAGCATTGCGGCTATTTCCTGCGCAGTCCATCACAGTTGATTTCTGAAGGTAGGCTCAAATGACAACATTTGTTTCAATGACCATGCAGAAATCATGGTTGACCAAGGCGTTCCATGCTTGCTTGTCTGAATGGCCATTTTCCCAAAAGATGAAGTAGAGTAGCTGAAGCTGTTGAATTAAATGATAGAGCTAACATGGCTTCCTTGAAACCAAGCTGTTGTTAATTATGAGAGATGTTTTGCTAGGAGGAAAAGGAATTGAGTGAGTAGTTCGTGGTGGCAGAATGCCTATATTTATGTGTTATAAGGAAAAAATGGTACAGATTGTCAAAAACTGAAATGTTATGATCTTCAAAGTTGCCTCTGCTAGCAAGTTCTCGATTCTTAACCACAGATGTAATCCATGACTTAATACAGGCTTTTAAAATCTGGCTTATTTTAAAATGATGAGGTTTTATGTCTGAACCTGAAATGGTGCCTTGATCCTGTTTTTTTTTTGCAGCTGCCTGCTTTGAAGAGGAACTAACCAAGGGGACAGAAAAGTAGAAACCGCAAAACTGGGAGGGCAAACATATTAATTCACTGGGCATTATAATAAGTGATGATTTGTATTAACTATGACTTGTTTGTTGTCTACCATACTTAAGCAATACAACATAACTTTTTCTAATGTACAACCATGGGCAGTGAATGGATAAGATGGAGGAATATTCTAGATGGAGATGTGTGACATTTACGTTTAGCCTTCTGATTAAGTATCTCTACCCTGTTTGACTGTCTGTTCCCATCACAGAATCGTAGCATTGGAAGAGACTACAATGACCATTGAGTCCAACCCTCTGCCATGCAAAGCACCCCAAGCAAATGGTCATCCAGCCTCTGTTTAAAAACTTCCAAAGAAGGTGATTCCACCACACTCTGAGGCAGCATATTCCACTGTTGAATGGCTCTTGCCATCAGGAAGCTTGTTTCTATTGCTCCATGTCCTAATCCTTTGAGCAGCAGAAAACAAGCGTGTTCCATCTTCAACGTGATATCCCTTCAAATATTTAAACATGCTGTCATGTCACCTCTTAACCTTCTTTTCATCAGGCTAAACATACCTAGCTCCTTAGGCCATTCCTCATCGGGCATGGTTTCCAGACCTTTCACCATTTTGGTCTCGTTCCTCCGGACACATTTCAGTATGTCAATATCTTTCTTGAATTGGGGTGCTCAAAACTGGACACAGTGTTCCAAGTGAGGTCTAACCAATGCAGAGTAGAGTGCTGTTATTGCTTCCTGCGATCCTGACGCTGTACTCCTATTGATGCAGCCTAGAATCGCGTTGGCAGTTTTAGCTACTGCATCACACTGTTGACTCATCTTCAGCTTGTGGTCCATTAAGACTCCCAGATCCCTCTCACATGTACTGTTTTCACAGGTGTCACACATCCTATTATCTGTGCATTTAATTCTTTCGTCATTCTTTCTTTAGATCCTGCTACCACAATACAAGTCACAGTACAGAATCCCTTCAATGTGGCTATCCTGTTTCAACCAGTCACTCTGCAATGTAACTACGATACCTCAGCTACCCAGCCTCCTATTGTCTTGTGGAAGTACAGATCATATTGCCGGAGCCGCCTGGCAGACGCTTTTAATCCCAGTGGTCAGGAGACCCAGATCAACAACCAGCTGCAGCAGAACAACCCTGGATACAATCCCTATGTGGAGTGCCAGGACAGTTCCCGGACCGTGCGTGTGGTGGCTACGAAACAAGGCAATACAGTGACTCTTGGTGACTTCTACCAGGGTCGACGCATCACCATAACCAATAGTAAGTGTAATATGCCAGTGGCTGGTTTATCTGAAATCTCAAGCAGATCTGTAAGCATCCGTTGACTCAGTTGCTGAAGGCAAGACAGAGTATCATCTCTAGCGTAACAGAGAGGTGAACTTTACAACCATTGGCATTTTTTCATTAGCCACAGATGATTAGATCAAGTATCAGTGGTCAAGTGAACTGGTTAGTAAATTTTGTGGGCCTATGTGGGTTTGTTGTAAGACTGATATAGAGGATTTGTCAATTTTAGCTGAAACTAAGGCCATGCTGTGTGCTTAGCACTGAATGCTATGAAAGATTATTCTGGCTCACAGAAAGAGTAGTCTCTGCTGTACTAAATTACTGTAACACTTTGATACCACCTTAACTGCCATGCGTTGTCTGGTATCTTGCATTTGGTGAGGCACTAGAGCACTCTAGCACAGAACTCTCAATACTTCATGAAACTACACATCCCAGGGCTTGCAATGGAAGTGGGATCCAAGTACAATAGTTGGTAGTGTAAAAGAGACCTATGAGTTTTGAAGGGATGTCATGTCGAGGAGGGAGCAGGCTTGTTTTCCTCTGCTCCAGAGACTAGGACAAGGAGCAATGGATTCAAGCTGCAGGAAATGAGATTCCACCTGAACATCAAGAAGAACTTCCTGATGGTCAGAGCTGTATGGCCGTGGAATATGCTGCCTCAGAGTGTGGTGGAGTCTCGTCCTTTGGAGGTTTTTAAACAGACGCTGGATGACCACCTGTCGGGAGTGCTTTGATGTGGGTTCCTGCATGGCAGAGAGTTGGACTGGATGGCCCCTGGGGTCTCTTCCCACTCTATGATTCTATGAGTGAATAACTCAGTTTATGGCAACCCTGACACAGAGTTTCCTGGGGCTTAGAGTTACTCAATGGTTTACTGTGGCCAAGAGGGAAACCATTCAAACCACTATACCGTGTTGGTTTTAAGGTCACCCTAAGTCAGAAATTACTGAAAGGCACGCAACATCAAACAACAAAATTATATGTGATAGAATGTTTTCTTCCCCTAACCTAACTGGCAGGCATTCAGAACATTTTGGTTCCCCAAGAAAGTGTAAAGTCTAAAGGCATTTGGAGAAGAAAAGAAATCTTTATCTGTTCAGCCTCAAGTTGTAAAAGCTACATTTGATGACAAGGCAGGCCCCTGCCTGAAATGTTGTCTTGGGCTCTGTAATTGCTGTTAAAAAGAGATCTATTTGCTGTCAGTCCCAATTGGCGTCCAAAGCCAAAGAATAATCCTCAGTTAGACTATTAAAAAGTGCCCTAATCATAGTAGTCTACAGTAGGACCATGAATCATGTGGTCCTCTAGATGGTGATTGATTATAACTCCCATCACCCTGCCCTTAACAGTAAACAACAGTAATTGTGATGGGATTTTAGATCCAGAAACATCTGAAAGCCCGGGTGGTCCCGAGCCCCAAACTAGAGAGTCTGGTCTTGTCAACATTAAATGGTAGTAGATCTCAGCCTACCCACTGTTTAGGATTTGTAGCAGAAGTTTCTCCTAACCTACATACTTAGAATTTAAATTGTGGTACCAAGATCAAGCATGGAACTGTATAAGCAAAGGAAGCGTTCTACTGCTGATATTCTAAAGAGGAAAATTGAGCTCAGTTATGGTACCATTCTCATTTTTTGCACATTATGAGCCTATTGTAATGGAGAATGCAGGGACTGGAAGTACTGGCTTACAAATAAGATAATAAATTGTCACTAATTTCCTTTTGTTGGGGAGGGTAGAGTGATATTGAAGCTGTAACAAAGCCATGCTGACAATTAAACAAAATACACATTGGTGATAACTTTATTAGGCCAACCAGAAGGTGCCCCCTCTACTGCAAATCCCTTACTGAATCATGCAGGCAAAGAAATTGACGTTGTTAGAGTCACAGGTCACGGGTCTGCAGCTTGTTTGTTTACAGTGTTAGAGTGTTTAAGCAGACAAAAAGTTCAGTCCCCTCCCCAGGAAGGACAAAGGTGTAACAGAAGCAAAGGCAGTAAAAGAAGGCAATAAAATTTCAGTTCCACACTGCAGCTATGAAGTCTCTTTCTTCAAGATATGGTCAATTCCTGCTGTGTATGAAGCTTAAAGCCTCCGTGTAGGAAGAGTTCAGCGAATCCTTCAAGAGGATCCCATGTTATTAGGTCTAGATTAAAATGTAGATGTTGCAATAGGCCAGTATGCCAATGAAGCCAATTTAGATCGCTTTACCTTGTTTTTGAGATTCAAGTCCTTGTATAAGACGACGAACAGTTTACTCTCTTGAGGTTAGGATTTCCATGCTTTGCAAGTGAGTTATGTTTCTTCATGTTGAAAAAAATGCAAGGATACCAGTACTGAGCATTAAACAAAATCCAAAATACCCATTGATGATGCCAAAAGTGAAGTTACTTTACTGATATAATGATTTTTTTCCCCCAGTTACATTCTAAGATTCAACAGGATTTGGAAGGCAATTTAACAGAAGTTGTAAAAGTTTCATACCACTCTCTTATCAGTCCCTAAGTTTTCTCCAAAAGGTTCACCGAAGTTTTATCCAGAAGGTTTGCCTCCAAAATGTTTGCCTCGGAAACAACTTGGAGGCCCATGACAAACAGCACAATGGAAAATAACTGTAAAAGGGGCAAACAGTACAAAATGGTGTGAACAAGTTACTTTTCCAGCCCTGTCAGTAATGACAGTGGGCTACTTTCCAGCTGCCATGACAAGTAACAAAAATGATTTTCTCTTTCAAAGTAATTTTACAAACTTTGGAAAAGTGTGTGCGCCCACACAAACCAGTGTTTTGGTTGTATAGTTGCTCGACTAATCACAGACCGCAAAGAAAAGTGCCTTATGTCTGGGCTAGTGAATCCAAACTACAGACTCTTGTCTGTCCGTTGGAAAATTCTTGAAATCACCATAGTGCTAATTATTTTAGTGAACCGTAGAGCGGGTAAGACTGCTGTGAAGAGGTGCTTGATCTGTCACACTTGGGAAGGGCCGGAAGGCTATTTGTAATTGATCTGAGATGACATAGAGAGAAGGTATTTTGTCTTCTGAAGTCTAAAACCCTTTGGTCCCATTTGTTGAAAGTCTCAAAAACAGTATTACTCTCCTCTAGCTTTTTGAACTTCCATGTTTATTCTTTTTAGTAGTTTTTTCTGTGTTGATTCCTTCCAATTTAATATACTCCTGCAGTCACTGGATGAGATGTTCCAGAACCATTGCAAATAAGTTACTTTTCTTGTTGTTTCTGGGTTTAGAATCCAGGATCTAGTTCTGGATCCTGACAACTATGTGTTTGTTGTTTTTTTCCTGAAAATATTGGCAGCTGTTGACTAGCCAGTGAAATGGCACAGATCACAGGACTAATAATGTGATTTCTGAAAGCTAAGTGGTGATTGGGTAGATTTCTGAACGTAAGTAGAGTTGTATAGGAACAGATGCCTGCCTAGAACAGCATTTTGTTTGCACAGTGGCCGACCAGATATCTCTGGGAGCCAGCAGTACAGAAGGGCAATAGTTTCTCTAGGGTTTTGCCTACTTGTAGAAATCTTGTGTTTGCATTAACAAAAAACAGTTTTAACAAAAAAAGAGAACATACAGTCAACCCTCCATGTTTGCAGGTTTCACTTTTGCGGATTTGATTATTCACTGATTATTTGCTATCACTTCTGCTTCCTCCCTGTGCAATGTTTAATAAGGACTGCAAGCCTTGTGAGACTGAGAAATTGTGAACGAGGCTTGTAAGTCCCTATTAAAAATGGTTTGAGGCAGCAGTGGAGGTGGCCATAAGCCTCGCCAGCCACCCACTTCTGCCTTGTGAAGGAACCCTGATACCTCAGAGAAATCAATGGTGGATTGAATATGGTGATCATACTTTTTCGTGTGTTAAATATGGTTTGGGAGGGCCTAGAGTTATTCATGTTTTTTTCACTTTCATGGGAGTCCTGTGCCCTTAACCCTAGCGAATGTGGAGAGATGACTGTACTTATGTCATGTTTCTAAGCTTGTGTGTCTTGCAGTAGGCAACCTCTTAGAATCATTCCCCTCCTAATTTTTATTGCCCAGAATGGAATGACTCTTAAAGGTGGCACTTACTACTTGCAATGTTTATTTGTATTTACCTGTATATTTAAAATGACTCTTTAAAAACTGCATCCCCTTACTGATTAGTCAGGGGTACCTTTTTTTTTTTAATCAAGCAAATTATGCTGAATGTTGCAGAGGTAAACATATTTTGTGGAAAGTGAGTTCAGTCAGTCATGTTGGGACTTAAGTTCCAAGTAAAATAATAAAATCCATCCCCCACCCCACCCTGCCAATGCTGTGAATTCTCCTTGCTTTATTTGTGTGTATTTTATTAAGAGCCTGAACAACCGCAAGGATGAGAGAAGAACCAAAACCAGAGCAAACAACATAAGCTCTTCTGACAGGTCAAAAGTCCATGGCAAAAGCTGAAGGTCTGTGATAACATGTTTCAAAACAAGTGGTGATAGATTCTGGAGCACTGTGTGGTGTTCTTTCTCTTACCTCCCTGCAGACCTACAGTATAATTAACAGGGGATTTTTCTCCTATCCCACAAAGAGGTCTGATTCATGTTGTTTGAAAATCCCTTTGCAGACATCTTTTTCTGCTTCATATTTTATTTTCCTTTCTGCCAATGCACAGAGTGCATTCAGTGGGAAAACCTGGTTAGCTGTTCTACAGAAGTGCCATAGCTAGTAATTTAAAACGTACCTTAATTATGTACTTGCAGTGAACTTTTCATCCTTGCAGCACTTTCTATGTGTGTAATTGCAGCTGAGACAGGAGAGTGTAGAGTCCATTTAGAATTTTGTGTAGCTAGGGCTGGTCGGCCCATGGAATAAACTGGTTTGTGAAATATGCTTCTCGTTTTTATTTGTCTTTACATTTAAATCTCGGTAGTCGAAAACTAGCATGCAAAGGGGATAGCTATAACCTTTCTCTCTGATGTGCTCAATATCAATTTGGAATATTGAGAAAAACACTCTTTTAAATATTATTCCGATTCTTAAATTGTCTTGAAAGCATAGACCGGACTGGAATCCCTAGCTGAAAGGTTATTGTTCACTCTTTCTGGAGAGCAACTTTGAGGAACCTGTGGCCCTCCAGGTTTTGTTAAACTTTTGTTAAGCTTTTTATTAAGCATCATCCTTCACCACTGCTCAGGGTGAGGTTGATGGGAATTGAAATTCAGATATACCTGGAGGGCCACAAATTTCTCAACTGTAGTAAAGAATGACTACCTGTGAAAGAGTTGTGTACCATGAAGCATATTAGATTCCTGGACTGTTGTCTGGAGAAAGCAGAGTGGATTGGAGAGAAATGTAGCAAGGCTGAATTGCCAGACTGAAAAGCAGAAGTAATTAATCCATCAGATGTATAATTTTAAGCTATTTTGTTTTGCCTGTAACTAACTTAAATTAGCAAATAACTGGAATCAGTGGTACAGATACCAGATTGCAGCAGTTAGTCATGTTATCTCTATAATGCAATGGAAAAATCAGAGACAGCCTTTCCAAACATTCTTGGGAGGCTGAGTTGGAGAGTATGAAGTGAATGATAACAAATCCATACTTTAATACTTGATTCCCCCCTTCCCACACACTTTTTTTCTGTAGAATTTTCAAGCACACCATTGTGACTGAAAAGGCCTAACATCTTTAAAGTTTAAAGGAAAATAGCCCAGACTTCATTTCTTGGACCCTTAAAATGGACTTGCATGCAGTTCTGTAACACTGACTGCAGTCAGCAGATTTCTCTTGCTTTCCATCATGGGTAAGGAAGCTTCAAGATTTTGTTGTATGACAATTCCCATATTCCCTAACTGGATAGGCCTGGTGGGAAGTAGACTCCAACCACATCTGGAAGGGCACATGTTCCCCACCAGTGCTCTTCTAATATCACTTGTGTCTCTAAGGGTCAACTGATTTAGCACTTGTAAAGGGTGAATCTAGTTGTATTAACTCTTGTGATATTATTCCTGTCCTGTCTTATATTCACATAAAAGAGGGTATGGTGTGGCTATCTGAATGGTATTGGATTGTGGCTTTCATCATCTTTGCTCAGCATAGCCAATAGTGAAGGGACAGTGTGAGGTACTTCTGATGAAACAGTAGCTTGCAGTAGGCAGCTTTTGGGCCTTGGTGGTAGAGAATAAACATTAAGTCAGCTGGTAATTCCATTATTATGGGTGTAGCTCCTTTCTTAGAGAAACTTGATTTCTCATTTCTACAAGAGATCAGACTTACCATTTATGTTATCAGTTATGATAACTAGCATGTGTTGCAAATGCTATGCTAGCAAATTTACACAACTGAATTCCTTCTCCTTTACCCATAACTCCTTACATGATGTTGTTCAGCTGAAAAAAATAAAAGGTAAATTAGGAAAGCCAAAATTTACCTTTGGTCAAATTGGGCTGAGTTAGCTTCTGTAGACTAATTATATCTCATCTTGGGCTGTGTAAGCAGATGATGTGATAGCATTTTATTGTGATCTTATGGTATTTAATGGTTTCAGGTACCAAGTAAGTGTTGTTTTTCCTGATTCACCTTGAAGCTTTAGAGCAAAAGCATTGAAGTCCAAATCAGTTTGGAGGAATCACCAAATAACTACTCCTGCATTCCTCCTTTCATATCTTGCTTAGGTTTATCCTGCTCACTTCACACCTCCATCTTTTTTCTCCTGTAGAAAGGGAGAGGTTTATTCCACATTTTGATCAGGATTGGGAGTCTGTTTCTGAAAAGGCAGTGGGAAGAATGTCTGACCCATGAGTAACTTAACAGTAACAGTAAAGAATTGTACGAGCCAGTGGGGAAGTCCTTGGTGGGTTCAGTACCTCTTCTGGGCCTTACGTTTCTTGCACTAGATCGGAGAAGAGGAGCTTTGCCTTCTTAGCTGTATTTGAGGTCAACTCCCAGAAGCCCCAGTTGGCATGACCAATATTAGCAAATCATGGGAACTGTAGTCCAAAGTAGGCTGCAGGTTACCCAGACCTGCTCTAAATCGTGTCCAGCCCCTTCCTCATAACCTCTGAAACATCTTTATGTTGTTCAGAGGGGAAAAGGGCAGTTGCTAGTGTGCCTTGACATACACTTTTGTCAGAGCAGCCGAGGAGCTGAGTGGTGGTGATACTTTCTTTATTTAGAACATTTGTTGATCGCCTCTTTGTTTTGTGAGGACTTGAGATGAAACCCTTCCAAGAGCTTCTCTTGCTGCATGGCTGGTTGGTATTGATGGGAGATCTAGTCAAACATCTCTGGAGGGTAGTAGGCAGGACAAGTCAGTATTAGTTCACCCCCTGTATAACATCTACTCTTCTCACTAAATAGCAAACACACTTTTCTGCATAGGTCTTTGTTTGCTTGGACCCCTGCCCAGAGCCAGGCTCAAGGAGGCAAGTTAGAAGTTCTCTCACATTGCCTGTATTCTCTGTGGAGGAGGAGATAATAGCCCCCAAATCAGCTCCTGTTTAAGGTGGCAGCAACTGGTGAACTTGGAATGTGGTGCCTGGATGGGCCGCCTTGTTAGTTTCCAGCTAGTTAATTAGTTTCCAGCTAGTTAGTTGTATCCTCTTGGAAGGATGTGGTAGCATGCCTGTATAGGAGTTTTGGTTTATCTGCGTGTATTTCTCTCTAACAATGGGCCTTCCTCCAATTGAAATTTGCAGTCAGTTGCTCTTTATAATTATAAACAGAAGGAATTATAAACGTAATTCAGGTTAAAATAGGAGCATGGCTCCTCCCTAAACTTTTTTCTCAAAACCTTGAGGAAACTGCAGGACTTCAGATTTTATTTTACTTACACGGAAGGGTGGTGTGAAGGATAGAATTAATGGGATGCACGAATCTGACAGGGGTTTTGGAAGGGAGTTGATGCGAGAAAATATAATAGTTAATTGTTTGGCTGTTCTACCTAGTGCTGTACTGGTGTCAGAGTAGGCTTCATGCTACAGGCGAAAGATCTAAAATGCTGATACGTCATGGAAAGGATCACATATGAGGAAGTGGGAATAGGAGTAAAAAAGCCTTGGCTGGAAATACTGGCTGGACTCTGTCCTGAGATTCAAAGCAAATACTGTTCTGCACAAACTTGTGTTTATCCCCACCAAAGCTCCTTCCTGTGCTGGCCCTTCTCATAGCTTGCCACTGGGTCTATAAGCTTTAGGTTGGGGGCAGGGAGATCTCGGGCCCTCGAGATGATGTTGGACTGCAAGTTCCAAGAGCTCTGGCCAGCATGGCTAAATTTTAGAAATTCTTGGAGATAAGAGCCCACCAATGTCTGGAGAGCCACATAATTCCCACTTTTGCTATAACTGGTAGGTCTGCATCTCAGTATTGCTGTGATAATGGACTGTCTGCTGTCTGGACAAAACTGCTGAGGGGTATAATTTCCAGGTAAACAAAGGGTTAATGGAGTGTTGGTTTAAGTTACATTTGTTGGGATCAGCATCATGGAGGAGCGATAGAGATTGTGAGAGACAGTTGCCCAGTGAGGATGACCAGTTTGGGGTAAAGTGTGAAAGCTTTGAGGTGCTTCCAAGTAAGAGGTTAGA
This sequence comes from Cyclura pinguis, assembly GCA_030412105.1. Classification (NCBI taxonomy): domain Eukaryota; kingdom Metazoa; phylum Chordata; class Lepidosauria; order Squamata; family Iguanidae; genus Cyclura; species Cyclura pinguis. Next base: position 11,008,643 of record CM059606.1, on the reverse strand, counting down.
AAACCTTGGGATGCTACAAGGCGTGCAGAGAGACAAAGGGAGATGAATAGGCTGAGACTTTTGGGGCTGAGGCTGCCTGCTTCACTGGGGAAAGCTTGGTCATAGGCTGGACAAAGGGGGTCCAGACTCCCACTTTCTTGTGGCCATCCAAGCCTAGAATCCTGTCTGTATTGTGAGTAGAATGGGAGTGTTCAACGAATTGTGTTAGGGTTTGTGTTTCTTTTTAACCTCAGCTGAATATGGTTTAGGCTGTATTTGTAACTTTGTAGCTACTTCTAAGTAACACCAGAAGGAAGGTGCCTTCATGACAAGATACTCTTTTGCTAATGTAGTGTCGCTTGCTTAGAATAAATGCTTTCCTTTAAAGCTCTCCCCTTTTCTCTCTCTCTCTTCATACCTTTGCTTGGTGGGTGCACATGCATGCATATGGGACTGTCATTTCCCACGGAGGGGGAGTCTTTACAAAGGCAAGTACAAGTTAAGCCCCTCACAGAATTACAGCGGGTGGTGGCATGGTCTTCAGGTGTCCCTCTCCCATTCAAGAGCAGGAGGTGCGCCTGTTACATGGTGGGGTGGCCAATAACTTTCGGGAGTGTGGAGCTAGAGTGAAAAGGAAGGTACATGTGGTCTCTCCAGTTTCTTCTACCTCCTTGTTCCTACTTCTGGGAAGGTTTGGGATAGGTTAGAAGAAAAGGGGGGCCCTTTACAGTTCTGCCTATTTATTTGGATATAAGCTCTTTTCGAGTTCAGTGAGCCTTCTTTCCATGTAAGTGTTAATAGGATTGAAGTTTTGTCAGTGGATTAATTGTGGGGATCATTTTTATTGGTGGGACAATTCTTAATTGGTGATGGGCTATGAGTAAAGGGCAGTCTTTGTGAGCCTCTTTTGGTTCGGGTGTGCCCCTTTCATGGGAAGAGGAAAATATAGGAGATAACCTTTCCATTCAACAATGAATGGTAGCTTTCATTAAATTGCGCATCACTCCTGTGACCTTCAAATCTCAAATGGCTTCAGTGCTCAGTGTTTGTATATTTTTAAAAAGCAAAGATATTTCACTGATTAAAAAAAACTAGGTAACTAACAATTGGTTGATGGTCCTAATTATTTCTCTTTATACCATGAATAGCACTCAAGTTTCATATAATGGTTATTGATTTGCAGGATATAGTAAGCTAACAGCAGTATGTCATGGGAGTTGTAATGTAGTGAGTTGCACTTGTGGGAGTGCCAGCTTAGAGAAGACTAGACTACGGTCCATAGGTGAGAAACCTGTGGCCCTCCAGATGTTGTTGAACTACCCTGATGATTGGCCATACTGGATGTCCAGCATCCTGGAGTCCAGCTCCATTTAGAAAGCTCTAGGTTTACCACCCTTTCTATAACAATTTGGGGGAAGAATCGTATTTTGATACAAACAATATCAAAGTTTCTTTTGCTGAGTTTCCTTGTAAAACTGTAAATTCGAGGAAGGATATGGGGGATTGTATGTGGCAGATTCAGCACATGCATATAATGTTTTAGAAATTTTCCACATTTAAGTTGACACCTTTCTTTTTGCATTTCTTTCCATCTTCCAATAGATGCTGACCTCAGCATAGAACAAACAGCTTGGGGAGACAGTGGGGTGTACTACTGCACAGTGACCTCCTCTCAAGATTTACAAGGCAACAATGAAGCCTACGCTGAGCTCATTGTATTGGGTAAGTCACAAGACTCCTACTGCTCTCATGTCTTAGGGCTGAAGTCAGGGGAATTTAATTGTGTACTCAGGGAGACTTTATAGGAGAGGATGCTCTCATACAAGTTTGGCAGGGCCTACCAGGTTAGTCCCCAAAAGTTAAAAAAACCCAGGTTGCCTAGCAAAGTTAATTTACCCTGCAAAACTGGTGCTTTTAATGGTTGCTCCCCAAGTTCCAACCAACCAGAGGAAGCGAACGAGTTTTGACCTAGCCAGAATGGAATGCAGTGATAGAATACCCTTCAAGTTGCAGATGAGGAAAAGCTTTTTCGATGGCTCACCTGACTTCATTGGATTAAAAGGAAAGTGCTGAACAGAAGAAGAGTACTAATTTCAGAGAGTAGGCTGTCTTCCTCCATGGTCTGCATGTGTCCTGTCTGCAGGATTTGTTTTGTGAATATAGTGCTGAGAGTGTGAGCAGTCAGAATTTTACTTTTCTCCTACTTGTGGCCTGAACTGGTCCAGTGCATTTTGTTACCCTGGTCAGGCATGGTGTGAGACTTTAGGGTTCCTAGATGCACTTTCTTTTCCATTAGAACCTTGAATTCTACCAAGTGTGAAATCATGGTTCAGGGTGAGGTGTATACACACAAAATTAAAAAACAGGGTATTTCTCAGCCCATAAGTTTGTTTTAGTACCAGAACTGAGCTTTGCAGTCTTGTCTCATGCAAATCCACTCATAGCTTTCATCTAATCTTTCTGTGTTTCAGCAATCTAATTGGACAGGCTCAGGACACTTTTTCAATGTTACTGTTATCAAATGAAAGGAGTTGGACCCCCTGCCAATGTATTGCCCGCTAATGTCTTGGGTCTCTACTGTTTCATTCTTGTGTGCATGGATAGATTCATCCTGAGAGGCAGATAATCATGTGTGCCATTGCTGGGACCTCAGCACTACATTGCCCATTTAGCACCAGCTGCATCCATGCAGATCATTTCTCCTGCTTGGTTGCCAGACACACCACGCTCATTGTTTTATGTCCAGATTTCAATGGCTGTAGCCACCTTCCCCCACCTCTGCCACACCCTGAGTTTGTCGAGACCCACTCACCCATAAGTATATGTAAATATGCCATTTCCAGGTGCCTTCCTGTACTCCTGTTTTAGAAATTCAAAATACTCTCACCATGTTTCTGTTTGGTGGACAAAGCAAGGCTGGCTGGATTGCAGCCAGGTGCAGGTTTGAGCTTTGTTTGCTGTGTACACAGGGCTCTTTCTTTACAGGCTGTGTTCATGTGTGTGTGTGTGTGTGTGTGCATAGTGTTAATATTGCAGTGGCAGAACCAGTTCTAAGTGGGAATGGAAAGAATGGTATTGTGAAGTTTCACTCTTTTTAGTGGTAGTGTTAGATGCCTTGTTCTATAACATTAGTCTTGGTCATAGGAAAGAAAATGAAGCTTCAGGTATTGTAGTCATTACATTTGAGAATCTAGCCTGTGTATTTCATCTGTTGTTTATAGTAGGTACAAGTAGGCCTGTACTTACAAATTTTGGGAAGCTAAAACAAAATGTGGAGTTGACTTTTTAAGTATGGACAAGACTGCTTAATGGAGGAGGAGGTCTATCCATGGCTGTTAATTAACCTCCATGTTCAGAGGCAGTATATCGTTATCTACTGTATGTTAAAGACAAAACCAGTGGACTACTATGGGCTTCACACCTTGCTTGTGTGCTTAAGAGCTATTGGATCAGATCAAAGGTCTGTCTGGAATGCTTTTCACAGGGCGGCCAACCAGTTGCTTGCAAGAAGCCCACAATCAGAACATGAGTACAAAAGCAACCTCCTATCCCAATCACATTCTCCAGTAATTGATAGACACACTGACTGTGACACTGGAAGCAGGATTTTGAGTTAGGTCAGAGGTGGGAAGCCACGGGGAGTCTGAGGGATTTATCCACCCTGCTGTAGGCTATTTAGTACCTAAAAATGGGCAAAGGTATGGAGAACTGAACCTCATAAAGGCTTATCGAGTGTGAGTCTCCATTTTAGGGCTGATTTTTTAGAGGCTAGGGGTTCTGAAATAGGTCCCTTAGTGGGCCACATGTGGGCCATGGGCTGGCTAGATTCCTGATCTGGTCCCATAGAGCTCCTAAACCACTGTCTGGTGTATCCTGGCTTGCAAGTAATCAGCCTTCAAACCTGTGACCTGGCTCCTTCCTCATGTTGCTACGTTGTTGAGATCAATGTTCCTTTGGAGGATTCTTGGAGTTCCTGCCACTAGAGGGAGCAGAGGAGGCAGGCGCACAGCTCTCTCAGGGCAGCCTTGATGCAGACAGCAAGACCATACTTTGGCCATTTCTACACTAGCCTGTTATAGTGTGATTATTCCACTTTCAGCATCCTATGGAATCCTGGGGTTTGCAGTTTAGGGAGGGGGTGGCCGGCCCCTCCCTAAACTGCAAACCCCAGGATTCCATAGGATGTTGTTGAAAGTGGAATAATCGCGCTATAACAGGCTAGTGTGGAAATGGCCTTTATGTAATATGCTTGTCTTGTACTTCTTGGTTAGTATACAGAAACCAGTTTCCTTTGCAGATAGCAGGATCTCTGTGGAACCCATATCTGCCTTCTGCTAGTTCCTGTCCTTTTCCCCCCCTCTTTCCTTTTTCTGCCAGAAACCAGATGCCCCCCTCTGTGCTGGGGATTGCAGTGAATGACGTGCCTGGCTGTGCCAGGACTAATTGTTCTGAAAAGTGTCAGCTGCTTATGGGGAAGGAAATATTCTTATAAACATTCAGCTCCATAAGATACATGTGTGTGTGTGTTTGTGTGTGTGTGTCAGGCACTGGCACAGACAGACAGAAGGAATGTTGCTCTTTATCTCTTTGTCTTTTGTGCCAGCTTAACTTGGCTTAGGTTAAGAGAAGTTAACACATGCATTTTCCTCACTTCCTGGTTGTTGAAATTCTGGTTTGTGTGTATATGAACAACCCCACACAGATTAATTGCTACAAGCAGAACTCCTGGTATTACTGTGAGTCTCTTTCAACTTGATGGGTTTTCTGTACTGTCCATTCATGCTGAATATGCATATATGAATCAAGCCTACAATAGGGAGAGAGATTGTGTAAAAATTGTAGTTGGATACTGCTATGATGGGCCATGAAGGCTTGCTGGCTGAGAGATAGGAAAGGCTGAATGTGTACAGAAATCCCTGCTTGTCTGTGAGTGAAAGGTTTCAAGATTCCCTGTGGTAACCTGAAACCGTGAATAGTACCAAATCTCTTGCGTTGCAGGGACCATAGAGAGGTTTCATGCTACCAGATAGTATGAAGCTTGTGTGTGGTCCTTACAAAGCTAGAAGTGGCTCTGATGTCACCAGAAGCAACCCTCTATCTTCACATAGACCATAGAGTGGTTTCATACTATCTGGTAGTATAGGCCATGTGGATACCATTGACCAGATACCAGTATTTCCACTTAATATCTTAACATTTAATACTTTGAGACCATGATTAACTTAAAACTGTGGGAGGTGAGACTCCAGATAAGTGGGGAATATTATAGTAGGAATTAAGTCATCTGATTGCTGACTAAGAAATCCCTCATTCTTAAAGTTAGGTGGGAATTGTCCAGATGTTATTGAACCCGGTAGCGAGGAATCCTGAGAGTTGCAGTTCAACAACAACTGCAGGAGCTGCAAGATCCCCCCCCCCATTAGGGTGGGGCATTTGCAGAGGACTTGAGAATGTTCAGAACTGGGACTGCAGATGCTGTATTGTGCTCATTCATAAGAGATTTAAGTGTTGGTGAGAAGGCTGAGAAACTGAAAGTGAGAATGAGTCTTTGTTAGCTCATGTTGAAAATCTTAAGCATGTTTACTCCATTGTATTCAGTCTAAGAGAGAGCCATTGCTTTGTATTCAATGTTGTAGAGAGCTGGAATGGTGTAGTGGTATAACTGTTGGACTTGGAGTCCAGGATTCCAGGGTTTGAATCCTCACTCAGCTGTGGAAACCCACAAGGTGGTAGTGTGCAAGTCATACTCATTCAGCATTAGAAGAGTGGAAAGGCAACCCTCCTCTGAATAAATCTTGCGAAGAAAACACTAAGATAGTGCAATCATACTCCAAAATCAGCTTGAAGACACATAGAGCAACAACAATTTAGTGTTAATATAACGTCTGTCTAAATATATTGACCGTCAGCGTGTGTGTATTTATGTGACTGATGAGGGGATGGCTCCCTTGTCTTTCTGTTTCCTTTGAGGAAATCCCTCCATCATTTGGGGCTCCTTGCTTTATCGTGCTGTTTGCCTTTTGGCTTCAGCACAAAGCAAGACCTACAAAAGACCAATACTGGGATTTGTTAAGCAGGTTTGCAAAAGCCCTCAAGAGTTACTAGCCTGTGGTATTACTAGTCTGACTGTATGTACTTCTGTTAGTCCTCCCCATCTTATTCAAAAAAGTTAGATCTTTACAGATAAGATACAACCAACACATAACAAAGTAACCCCAAGAGGTGAATGGATAAGAGAACTGGAAGGCTGCAAAAAGAATTAGCAACAAAAAGCAGCTAAGTAGAAAAAAAGAGGTGTGGAAATAAAAGAAGAGGAAGACATGGAATGAGAACCAATCTGCACAGAAACTGGGATTCTGCGCGCATTGTGGCTCAGAAGTACAAAAAAACCTACTTTAATAAGGCATCCTGCTAACTGCTTCAAGATTTTAATTTTGCTGTATAGCTCTCACTGAGTCAGCTTCTGCCTTTAGTGGGGCACCACTAAGTTGATTGATACCATAACCCCCACTGACATTTGCACCTGGCCTAGAAGTGCCTGCCTCAAGGGCAGCTAGCTGTATTTAGTAACTTTTTTCCCTGTGTTTTTTTCTGTTCTGTAGGCAAATCCTCCGGTGTCTCAGAGCTTTTGCCAGGCTTTCAGATAGGGCATATGGAAGGTACTGGCATTGCTTCTTCTGTCCTCTCTTTCTGGGGGAGGGGAGCTGGGAGGAGGTGGGAATTACTCTTGTGCTTGAATGCTTCTATCTTTGCATCTCCCAAGGACAGAAGTAGGAGTATTTTGGTTTGGAAATGATCCCCCAAATCTCAGTCTCCCTCTTGAGAGCTTCTATTGTTATCTTGCTGTCATTGCAACAGATGCTAACCGTTCTATATCTGTCTCCCCCCCGCCTTCTACCCCCCCAATCCAAACAGCATCTCTGTAAAATGTAAGAAAGAGTCTTTTCTCCATGTAGGGCTTAAACACAGTAACTATGTGATTCAGGGTGCTGAAGAGGCTGTGGGTAAATTGGTAACAGAATTTGTGGTCTCCTATGCACATCACATTTTTAGGGGATGTACTTACAAAACAAGTGTCCAGCAAGTGTGTCACACAGATGCATATGCTGGGAACCTGGACTGGGCTGTGGTTCCTTTTTGAATGGACGTTGCAGGGTAGACTAGGGTTTGTAACACTTGCTGTTTTTTTAGAAAAGCTGCAGTTGAGTCCTGCAGTGGCAATCATATTGTTGTTCTATGGCTAAAAGAAAGAGGTAGTGCTACTGAAATACTGTACTGATAATATTTCATTTGGTGGTGTGACTTGAAGTGTCCCCAGATTTGGATTGTCAGTCCCTGTTTCAGAGACATGTTTTCCTTTTCAAAGAACCAATGTGGTATAGTGGTTAGAGTGCTGGACTGGAAGATCCAGATTGAAGTACTTCATTCACTGATGAGATTTCTGGGCAACTAAGCTTGGGTCTCTGTCTCAACCTGGCTTACTTCCCATGATTATTGTAAGAATAAAAGAGGGTGGCAGGAAAGCAAGGTATCAATTAGTAAAGCAAGCCCTTTCAGTCTGCAAAGGGGTGGAAATGCTACACCTTGCTGTGCAGCATGATTTACAGTGTAGTCAAGCTCTCTATCGTTTTCATAATGGCACAATGGCTTCCTAAGATAAGCTAAAGGAGGCAAAGGATGAACCACTATGGAACAGGCTGTATCTAACATAGGATATAAAACTATGTGAAAGAAAGACAGCAACCCCTTAAAAATACTCCTTTAGAAATTGTGAGCTAACTCATCAAAGTGCTGCTCTAGGGACCTGTAACTAGCAGACTTGCAGGTTGCATAATCTTTTAGTATAACTCAGAGGATGACCAATCAGAACCTAGTACAAAAGATCTACACTCACAATTTAAAAATTCTGAGAATTAAGAATTCTAGGTATTCATCCAGAATAACGGAACTGTATGCATTTCTCAGTCCTTGCACATAAAAAGCAGTTCTGCTTTTTATACTTTAAATACTTTAAAGAAAACTGATACATGGAACCGAGTGATATATTTATGAAAACCAAACATACAAGAGTAGAACAATGCTGTTAGGAAACAGAGGCATGAAAGACTTTGTGTATCTTACAGAAAATGGGTGGCAATTCACAAAGTACATACAGTCATCCCTCGACATTCTCAAGGGTTAGGGGTACAGGACCCCCATGAAAGTGAAAAAACCGTGAATAACTCTAGCCCTTCCCAAACCATATTTAACACACAAAAGAAGTATGATCACCATACTCAACCCGCCATGGGTTCCTTTGAGGCATCAGGGTTCCTTGACAAGGCAGAAGTGGCTGGCTGGTGGGGTTTACTGCCAACTCCATTGCTGCCCCACACCATTTGTAATAGGGACTTACAAGCCTCATTTGCAGTTTCTCCATCCCATGAGTCTTGCAGTCCCTATTAAAAATGGCATAGGGAAGCAGCAGAGGTGACAACAAATAATCCATGAATAATCAAATCTGCAAAAGTGAAACCCGCAAATGTGGAGGGCTGACTGTAATTACAAACAGTCTGATACTGAAAAATCACCAAATAAACAACTAGAATGATGTAAAAGAAAAGCCCACTAAAATGTAGATGCACAAGAAACTGATATTGCGGAGATATAAACAGGGAATCCGGAAATACAGGAGTGTATGATTATAAACAGTCTTTTAGAGACAAAAGGCTGGAGCCACAATTCAGTTGTACATACATGACAGATTGATGAAAATAATCAACTTTGTAAAGAAACAAGATCTACAGATTGTCATTCTGGCTTACGTAATTGTTTTGTGCCTTCTTCAGTGTGATAATAAACATTGGTTGTTGAAGAAGACAGTTTTATTACAATCTGTGTACTCAAACAACCTGGATTCCTTGCCAGAAAACATGCCGGAGTGATAAAGAAACAAACTTCATCACGGACAGAGAGAATCAGAGAAATGGACCTTTATCCTTTTCTTTTTACTTGACTGTGGTAACCCTTCTCTCTTGTTTTTTGGTACTCCAAGCTTTCCCTGTTTCAGCGTTGTTAATTCTGGAGAGAAGTGTTGCTTCTCTTGCCTCTATTGGTAAACAATTAGGAGTCAGGAATTTTTGCCTACCTATTAGTAGGTCAAAATGTAACCTGCCCGTCCTAGCCAAGGGAACTGAATGTAGAATCTTGTCCCAGCCATCAGTCTGCATTTACATAACAAAGACAGTGGTGCTTGACCTCAAAGAGTGCATGACAGATGCAAGTCCTTAAGAGTCTCTTTCATGGACAGACTTAGATAGATTGGTTGATGCTATGGGGCTATCTCTGTGTTTGAATAATAAATACTTTGTACATTCTTTGTGGCCCACTGACCCAATACCTGTTGACCATGCTGTCTGGAGAAAATGGGAGGTGGAGTCTAACACAAATGGAGAGCACTGCATTTTGAAGGCTCTTGTTTAGGCCAAAAGAGCAGAACGTACTGCTGTTTCTGAGTCCGTTACTGATTCGGGTACAGTGCTATATCGAAGTTGGCCTGCCAGTCTACAATCAGACTCATGACTCTTGCCACAACTGTATGGCTCTCACAGGTTGAGGTCCTTCTCTTTAAATGCAGGTTGACCCTCAGTGTCATATAAAAGCTGAACATAAGAGGAACTGGTAAAAAGAACATAACGGGTGTATTACTGAGGAGTGCCCAAACCCTCCCTGTACTTTCTTTTGTACAGACTGTCTCTCCTGATTCTTTGTCTCCCAGCTGTGATACTGCAGCCTCATGGGGGAAATGGAGTAAAATGACACTGTATTACAGGTCTGAGGAACAGCAAGTGCATGTACAGGTGGGGGGGTTTGGCTTTTGCTGTCATCCCTTCTGCCTTTAAAATTATCCCTCTCCCCTACTCCTTACAGACACACTAGAATTTAAACAGGCAAACCTGCATTTTGTTGCATTTAGTTGGCCTCTGAAAAATAATTTTAAAAATGAGGATTTCAGGTGACTACAGCTATGTAGCCTCCTCCATCATTTAGAAAAGAAGCATAAGAATAGGTCATCATCCACTTGTATGGGATCCTGTTCATGGCGTGCAGAAAGCTCTCGATTTCATGGCTGACCTGTTTTCTCTAGGTTTAGTTCCATATTTACACAGGACTTCTGGAAGGGCCTTTGCCTTTCCAGCGTCATCTTAGTGCACTGCATGGAACTAAAGCAAGATTCAGGTTTGACACTGTAATTAATGGATTCAGTAAGAATATATTCTTTAGGAAACCTTTGGGATCCAAGGGTTGGGAAGCTTCTGTTAATATTGAGGATATGCCAGGATCTGCTGGCACTAACACTACCAGGCCTTAGACCAGCAGGAGCTGGGCCGGGGTGGGGGGGGAGGCTGGCATCATCAGTTTGTCCAGAATGTTGAAGTGCCTTAAGTTTCCTTTAATCACAGTGTTTCGGGCAAGGGTGAGCAAAGTGTAGCTCTGGGGCAGCATATGGCCCTAAGGATATTTTTGTGGTCTTCAGCATCTCCAGCCTGACCTTTTGTTTTGGCCAAAAAGACAGAATTACTTTGAGTTTTCTTTTTGTTTTATCATTAAGTAGTCCAGACAGCAAGACATGGTATAGTGGTTTGAGTGTTTGGACTACAGCTATGGAGACCAGAGTTCAATTTCCTGTGTCAGCCATGAAACCCACTGGATGAGCCTGGGTGTGTCACATACTCTCAGCCCCAGAAAATCCTGTGATGGGTTTGTTTTAGGGTCCCCACAAGTCAGAAACGACTTGAAGATACACTACTACAACAACAAGAAGTCTATATAGCCCCTGGAGTGTTCCAGGGCTTGTGATGTTACAACAGGGATTCTTCCTCTTTAATGTAGTTTGTCGGATCGTTGTAGAAATCGCTAAGCTGGCCCAGTCCTTTTTTTATCGAAATGGAATATGAGTTACTGTCTTGGTCTCAAAGGGTCTGTTCCCTCCCCATCTTTCCTCCCAGACTGGCTCTTTGTCGTCTTGGTGGTGCTGGGGTTCTTTCTGATCTTACTGCTCTTCGGGATCTGCTGGTGCCAATGCTGCCCTCACACATGCTGCTGCTATGTCCGATGCCCCTGCTGCCCGGAGAAGTGCTGCTGCCCAGAAGCACGTAAGTCTTGCTCTTGGAGCCAGACAGGTTCTTTTTTGTACTGAGTGACAAAACGGAGGCAGCGGCTTCTGTTTTTGTCCTACTCTTTCTGCCTACTCACAAGGTTATGCATATTTGTTCAATCAAAATGTTTGGAGTTCTTGTGCCTGAGCAGTCACCCACCTTTGGCAAGCACCCTGATGTTAAATTAAAAGATTTTGTATTCCCCTGTATAATATGGCAACAGCATGCTGCTGCTGGAAAAACACAGGCTCTTTGGATGGTATCCTGATGATGCTAAATCAGTGATGATGATCAAAAGTAGACCTTAAAGAAATGCTAATCAATCTATCACTATACAGTTGGACTTCCACTTTCATGATGATCAGGAATGTAAGACCCTTGTGAAAGTAGAAGAAGAGCAAATAAGATTTTCATAGAATCATAGAATCATAGAAATGTAGAGTTGGAAGAGACCACACGGGCCATCCAGTCCAACCCCCTGCCATGCAGGAACACCCTCAAAGCACTCCCGACAGATGGCCATCCAGCCTCTGCTTAAAAATCTCCAAAGAAGGAGACTCCACCACACTCCGAGGCAGCATATTCCACTGCCAGACAGCCCTGACTGTCAGGAAGTTCTTCCTGAGGTTCAGGTGGAATCTTCTTTCCTGCAGCTTGAATCCATTGTTCCTTGTCCTGGTCTCTGGAGCAGCAGAAAACAAGCCCTTTCCCTCCTCTACATGGCATCCCTTCAAATATTTAAACATAGCTATCATGTCCCCTCTTAACCTTCTCTTCTGCAGACTGAACATACCCAGCTCTCTAAGTCTATCCTCATAGGGCTTGGCTTCCAGGCCCTTCACCATTTTGGTCGCCCTCCTCTGGACCTGCTCCAGCTTGACCATGTCCTTCTTGAATTGGGGTGCCCAGAACTGGACACAGTATTCAAGATGAGGTCTAACCAAAGCAGAGTGGAGTGGTACCAGTACCTCCCTCGATCTAGACACCATACTCCTATTGATGCAGCCGAGAATTGCATTGGCTTTCTTGGCTGCCGCATCACATTGCTGACTCATGTTCAGCTTGTGGTCTATTAAGACTCCTAGATCCCTTTCACGAGACTCCTAGATCCCTTTCACAGACTCCTAGATCCCTTTCACAGCTCACAGCTCCTTTTCAAAGCTCATCTGCTCCTAGGACTAAGCTGCTGCTGGCCACAGTAGTACCCAATCCAACTACTCACCCCCACTTATCCTCTGCCTCCCAATAAAAAAAGGTAGAGGTTGGTGCTGTTGGAAGATGGGAGATGGGGAGAAGAAGAAGAAGTGGGATGAGAAGCTAGATCTCAGCCAACTGATTCTAAAAGTGGGTTGAGTTTGCCAGGTCTGAAAACCTGGGTGAGATGTGTCATAGTGTGACTGGAGGGAGGGGGCAAGGAGATACAAATTCACGAATAATAAAATTTGCAAAAGGGAAACTCGTGAAAGTGGAGGGCCCAACTGTATTTACACCCCACCTTTTTTTTTCCTGTAGTGGAACTCAAGGCAGATTACAGAATAAGAAGAGGTTCAAGTTAAAACTATATAGGTAAAAATGGATGGCTAAAACGTATAGCTAAAAACATTAGAAGTCAATATTAAAACAATATTAAGTTGTCTAATATTAAAACCATATAAAACATTCATTTAAAAGCATAGATTAAAAACAGTATAGCATTAAAACAAAAAACCCATTATGTAAAATGATCAGTTCCCAAATGCCTGCTGCGGTAGAAAAGTCTTCATTTGATTCTAATTGCACAGGTGTTAAAAGGAACATCATAATTCTTGGTCATCATCTGTAAAAAGTGTGTTGATAGATTTCCCTGTCGAAAGGGATTAATGTGCTTTTTCGTAAGAGTGAAACAAATATTAAGTTGGTTCTAATTTTTTGAACGTTAGTCTAAGAGTATGCTATGGTTAGAAATTCCTGTTTCCTCATCTTAGTGTCTTCACTACCATAGCCCTGTCTCTCTCTCTCTCCCCAGTCTATGTTGCAGGTAAAGCTGCAACTGCTGGGGTCCCCAGTGTATATGCACCCAGCATCTATGCATCCAACAACCAGCTGAAGCCAGTGCCCCCAGCCACTATGATCCCCATGGGCCCAGTGTCTCCCATGTACAATGGTTATGGAGTGGATTATGACAGGGCCAGCTCAGGTAAGTGGCTTTCCTGACCAAGTTGAGGCTGTTGTAGAGCTAATTCACTACCGGTTTGAATTGACAGTTCTAAAATGCTCTATGGTAACCAAGCATCCAAACCTTTTGAGCTCTTATTTGGATGTCTCTCTCTCTCTTGTAATCCCCCCCACCAACTTGGGTCTCCTTTAATTCTTTGGACAGCTGCTGTCTTTCTGAGAACAGCAATAAGCAATATTCGAACTAGTTATTGAAGGGATGTGTGCTGTGGGCAGGAGTCATCTTTCTTTCATTGGATATCTTCAAACAGACTGTGCAGCCAACTGGTGGGAATGCCCTACCTCATGCTTCCCTGCATTGAATAGGAATTTTCACTTGATGGCCTATAAGACCTCCTCTAACTGTTATAACAAGCTTAGTAGAACAAGCTGTCTTTCACTGTATAACCCTGGGCGTCAGAGCCGCAAACACATCATGTAAGGGCTAGTGGGTTTTCAGGATCCAGGAGTGTAGAATTGGGTAATACTTTTTCAGTAGTTACATTTATGTGTTGCCTTTTATTTGGTAAGCTTCAGGTGGTGTATGTAATTCTTTTCCCCCACCTTTATCTTCACAACATCCTTGTGAAGTAGATCAGGCTCAGAGAGACTGACTAGCCTAAGGTCACCTATCTAGGTTAATGGTTCACTGACAACTTGAACCTGGAAATGCGAAAATCCAGTATAACAATGTAATCACTGTTGTTTGTCTCCCAATCATAGTGAAATACAACTGCTCTAACAGTCTTTTGTGTCTCTTTATTGCCTTGCAGTTGGTGGACACAGCTCACAGGTGCCCCTGCTGAGGGATACAGATAGTGCTGGTAAGAAACACATGTATGGGACTCTGAATGTGTTTGCTAATTCTGCACTGGGTTTGCTGGTTCCACATCTACAGATAGAAAGAGTAAGCATCTGTAAGATGGCTGTTGCCCCTTTGGCTCATCTGACATACTTGGCTGTGAAGAAGCTGTTCATATTGGTTATTCATCTTTGGGTTCACTGGAAGAAATATGTCAACATTACAGTAGTTGGTCATATTGCATTACAATCCCATTACCTGGCATTTGGTTGAGCCAGCCATTACAATTACCAAGGAACTGAGGTTAATGCTTTGAGTGGGGGAAAGTTGAAGATTGATGCTTCCCCCTACTGGACAGAAACAGAATTGCTTAATTATTTGCTTTGAATATTTAGCACAGGCAGTGCATCTATAGTGTGTGTATGTGCCTTCAAGTCACCTTTCATAGAGTGTTTAAAGGCAAAGAAATACTCAGAGGTAGTTTTGCCATTTCTGTCTTTTGAAGCATAGCCTGCAGCACCTAGTAATCATTGGCAGTCTCCCACCCAAGTACTAACCAATGCTGGCCCTGCTTAGCTTCCAGGGTCAGATGAGCTCTGGTGCCTTCAGAGTATTTAGCTACTAATCTCTCTAGTAGGGTGGCTGAATTTGGTGTACTCAGGGGCCAATTTTCTGCCCCAGGATCCTCTATGGACTGCCAAAATGGGAAAAAAGCAGGAGCATTTCCAGTTTTGAAAAAAATGTACAATTTATAATTGATATTAAATAGTGTGGGATTCCCTGTGGCCTGTTTAAAAGGTGAATTGTTGTTCTTGACGGCTTCCATGAACGTCAGTCCGCCACCACCACCCCCTTTTTTTTTTGCCTGAAAAATGAGGAAGCAAAACACAAAATAACCACCTTGGACATCCCCAGGGCTCTGCCCAACACTGGTCTGTAGTGAGTTCTCAGGGAACAACAGGGTTTTGGTTCTGAATGTATAGGTGTGCGCTGCTCATCGCAGTATGAAAAGATGCTGTGTAGGGCTCTGGAATATTATCTCATTTATACCAGGAATGTGCATCTGGATGATTCTGAAAATAGAGAATTTAATCCTTCTGACCTGGTAGAGTGAGCACTGTAATAGAATGAATGCCATAGTTGGAGATTAGGCCCACATTTATTTTTGCTGGGTGAGGGGAGAGTCCTGTCCCCCAAACTGAAGAATTTGATAATTTCTGACAGGTTTTATTAGATAAACAGGTTTTTACAGAACTGTAATGCTCAAAATGGAGACAGTCATCCAGACACCATCATATAAGCAGATACTTATTTTAGTCAGTTTTGTTTTACCTTTCTGTCTTGATAGAAATGTAGTGGTCTAAAGAAAATAACATCAAAAGAATTAGAGGAAACCTCATCAGCATCAGTAAAAAGCAAGCCAAATTAGACAGAGTGAAAGATAAAATGGCATATAAAAATAACTAGATTTAAAAACACCTGCCAGAACGGATGTTCTTGTTGAAGGTGGGAAAAGAACATTAGAAAGAGCACCAGACAAATTTCCTGGGGCAGACAGGTTCATACTTTTGTTGCACTTTCTCTTTACCTGTTAAGTTGCATATCCTAAATGCAGTTCTGCTGGGTCCTTATCTCTGCAAGGATTGCTATCTCAGTGCCCTTGAGATTTGGACACCATTATACCATTTGAGTTTATTCAAGCTTTGGAGAGAGGAAGAGATTAATATGATTTCTTTGAGAGAAACTCCCTGGTATTTTGCAGATTGTGGTACTTAGGACCTTTCTTTTAGTATGCAAGGAGATGTGTGTATATGCTTTGTCTATAGAATGAAGACCTTTTGATTCTCCAGACACTTTTGGGTGGTGATTCCCATTAGCCCCTCCCAGCCTGGCCATTGTTCAGGGATTATAGGAGTTCTGGTCTAAAGCACCTGAAGGGAAGAAGGTTCCCCATCAGTGAAAAAGGAAAAGTAGACCCTCTGTCCTAAAGCCTCCTCCTAATGTCTCTCCTCCAGCTGTGCGCAGTGGCTACCGCATTCAGGCCAACCAACAGGATGACTCCATGCGGGTGCTCTACTACATGGAGAAGGAGCTGGCCAACTTTGACCCTACCCGTCCAGGCCAGCCTAATGGGAGGCTTGAGAAAGGTACTCGGGTTGGGTTCCTCTACCTTGACATGTATAATCAAACCTGTGGGTTTCCTGAGCCCATGGTGTTACAGTTGCTTGTGAGGACAGCATGCCTAGCCAGTAGTCTACCCTGCTTGCTTTAGAATAGCTCTCTCAACTACTGGGACAAGAGCTGTTGACCTTCTCTTGGTTTTGTTTTCCAGCCTCTGTAATGAGTGAGCTGAGCTCTCTGCATGAAGATGATCGACGCTATGAATTGCGACAGGGGGTGGGGCGGCTGCGAGGCCAAGCCATGTCTCCGATCAGTGATGTGGAGGAGGAAAGCCTGCGGAGCAGTGAAAACCGGCGTCTGTTGCCACCTGTGCGGCGCGATTACCATGAAGACTCTCCGCCGCGAGGCTATGGTCGACGGCCACGTTCCCGTTCAGTGGATGCTCTGGATGATTTGGACCGGGACCCTTACCCTGGCCGGCCCAGAAGCCGAGGCCGCCAAGGCTCAGATGAGGAGTGGCATCACCGCGACTATTCTCCAGAGTCCCGCAATGATTATGCACGCTATGGTGGGCGCCGGAGCCGAAGCAGGGATGACCTGCGAGACCTGGAGCGCCCCCACTATGATGACCATCTCTTGGAGCAAGCGCTGCGGAGAAAGCAGCGGGCAGGCAGCCGTGAGGATCTGGATCATTCAAGCGCTTCAAGTGGGAGATCTGGTAACAGGAGAAGGCGGGATGATGACAGCAATGGCTTTCCACCACCACCACCACCTCCATATACCGAGACTGAGTCTGTGTCCTCCCGTGGCAAGAATGACCGCAAGCTTCGTAAGGTGAGAGCAGATAATGGGCAGGAGGGGGAAGCACCTTATCAGTGTGTGCATGATGGTGTTTCCTTGTAGACTGGGGTGAAATGCCATTTTCTAAGGATTGCTCGATTTGAATCTGTTTTCAGCAGAAATGACTTGTGGCGGGAAGTAGGAGAGGAATGAAGACTTCAAAGTAGGACTGTGATTGTGGAACCTTTTCTGTCTTTTAAGAAAATCCAGATTATGTTTGAAAACTGAGGGGATGAAAATGGGGGATTTATTAGAGAATTGTCCCAAATCCAAAACCAGCATTGAAAAAACTATTAAAAAGGACAAGTAAAGTGACCCAGACAGATAGATAGTTTCCTTTATGAAGATGAGCATAACATACTGGGACCTAGTAGGTTTTTCTAAAATTCTTCATAGGTTCTTTAAGAGAGGCTAAAACCTGAGAGGTATTGAGGGAGAGCTTTCTGAGAGTGGCCCCAGGACACTAGAATCTCTTCCCCATGGTGACCCAGCACTACATGCTCTTGAGGGTTAGAAAGATTCCTTAAACTGTTTCAGGGTGATAGTATTAGGATCCTAGGGACTGAGTGTTAGGTAGTGCTGAGAAAGAACACTTCTTTCTCATCGTGTTTGTGTTTTCATACTTTATGTGTTAATAGTCTAGGATTATAAATATATAAATGTGGTATAAATGGCTGAAATGGTACTATTAACCCTGACTTTCTGTTTTCCCTACAGAATCATGCTGTCAGCAGGGACAGTTTAGTGGTTTAACTCATTCCACTTCTTGCCTTACCTTTGGTTGGATTGCAGAGGCCCTGACTTAGCCATGGATAGCTGCAGCAACAATCCTGGTTGGTTGGCATACATTTTATTCAGGACAGCTCTTAAGACAGAACAAGCAGAGCTCCTTTAAGCATCATGGATGACAATGGCACAGGGCACCTGGATAACATTTGAGGAACTGACCTCTCTGAGCCTTATTTTAACTCCTGTCATGTGCATGCTGAGATTCCGGAAACCTAGTTTGCACTATAGGAGAACTCTTAGAACTCTATTTTTAAAAAAATACTCCTTTTTAATTTCAGGCTTAGTTTTTTTTTTAATTCAGTGTTCTGGTAGGAGAACACTTGAAATGTGATCCACCAGTACCGGGAACAGAAATAGTAGTGTTATTTTACTGAACATGAGATGGGAATCTGCTTGTTATTTTCCCCTCCAGATTTTTGAAGATGATTCCAAAGAGGACCAACTCAGCTGTGTAATCTTTTTTGTGTAGGCTTTAAAAATACATTTGAGACTTACGTTGTGTGGCTTTGTGTGTGAGAGACAGTTTTTTTTTTTACAAAAAAATGCTGAATATAGAACCACTGGTGCTGTAAATACACTGAAGTGATAAACCACTGTGATTAATTTGTGTAAATATTTTGAGATTAAAATTTTATAGACATGAAAATAAAATCGATAAGACTGGAAGTCTTTGACTAGATTGAGACACTGAAAAACAGTAGGCTGAAAATGCCTCTCTTTAATAATCTTACTGTATTGAAGTCCATGCTACCTCTCTTTTTGTTGTATGATTTCTACTACCTGTCCATCCCCGCTCCCACTCCAAAGATTAGGATTTCTTCATATCTACCTCCCTGCTTCTGATAAAATTATTCTTTCTTAGTTGCTGTGGGATTTATATTTCTTATACATTTGCTACCTCATAGGACAGATGTCCTGTTTCCCTTTGAGAGATCAGCGGATTGCACAAAAATGTTTTGTCAGTGTACCACCTTTACCAAGGTAGTGAAGACTTAACTATGGACATTTTTTACATTAATGCTCCCATGTATGCAAAGAAACCTGCCACTAGGTAAAGTCTAAATATGCAACAGATGTTTCTTAATTGCACTATTGCAGTGTGCAGGTTTCACTTGTACTGCCCAGCAAGCTTACTGAGTTATCATAGCCTTGTTAGAATTTAGTAGTATTGAGAATTGTGCTTTACCGGTTGTCAGAAGCATAACAACACATAATTATATTTAAACTGGTATTCTTTTTTTCTGGATTCAAATGTTAACGTGAATCCTGTACTGTCCCACTTCACTGAATTATTCTGAGGCAATGGTCTACAATACTACAAAAAATGAAATGTATTTTACAGTTTTTTTCAGCAGAAGACATTAAGGACTCTTTAAAAATTTAAATCAGTTTGAAACTGATTTGAATTGGCACCTGCCTCTAAATGATTTTGAGATGTAATGTTGCTGTTCTCGTATGCCTTCCAAGTCATTGCTGGCTCATGGCGACCTTAAGGTGAACCTATCACATGGGTTTTTTGGCACAATTTGTTCAGAAGGGGTTTGCTTTTGCTTCTCTGAGGCTGAGAGAATGTGACTTGTCCAAGGTCACCCAGTGGGTTTCCATGGTAGAGTGGGGATTTGAACCCTGGTCTCCTGGAGTCCTTCTCTAACACTCAAACCACTACACTACATTGGCTCAGTGTCATAATATCTGAGGATTTATTATTTGGAGGTTCTCTGCCACTACTGGAGGACGGGAATTGTATGGCTTTTTAGATGTTGGGCCACAACTCACAGCATTCTTCACTCTTGGCTATGCTGGGCTGGGGCATTTGCCATATAATGGCTAGGTGTTGCTTTGTACTTTCACATTGTTTCTGACTTATCATGACCCTAAGGCAAACTTATCACAGGGTTTTCTTGGCAAGTTTCGTTCAAAGCAGGGGTTGCCTTTCCTCTGAGGGTGAGAGAGTGTTACTTGCTCAAGGTCACCCTGTAGATTTCCATGGCTAGGGGTAGAATCATGGAAATAGATGGAAGAAACGTGAAAATCTCAAGCTGCCCAGCAGGTGGAAAACCAAATGGAGCAGCTACTGGGCTTATTTGTATTGCACTGAGTGTTTACTGGAATGGTAGCATAAAATGCTGAAGCATGCAGTTTACAGGCTGGCCACAAGAGGGATGATCCGGGGCTAAGATACTCACATGTCTTGCTGCGTGACCAAGTCATGCAAAAAAAGACCAGAAAAGCTTCTGCATCTAGAGGCAACAGAGGACACAGGCCATGAAGGCCCCTTCAATCCAGAAATAACAAATGCTTCTGAATGAAAAGGAGGAGCCTTAAATTCCAGTATAGAAATTGTTGGCAGCATTAACTAAGAGAAGCACACAGCTTCCATGCATCTGTATATAGGCAGGCAGACCTACTTTAGCATGATAAATCTTTATACAAGGGAAAGTGAAGTGAGTACCTGACAATTACATACAGCTCAAATTCCATGTTGAATATTTGGCATACAGTAGTACTTTCCATCTCAATATACTGGTGGAATCTAATCAAACTATTCAATAGCTGGCAGGTAGCACCAGCAGTTGGTGGTGTTTGATAGTTGGTACTAAACAGTATGTTTTAGGAAGTATGTTTTGCAGCCCTATACCAGTCTTTCTCCACCATATCCTCTCCAGACTTATACACCTTGCAAATAAGATGTGTTTAGTTCTGTGAAGCAGGTGTTTAGGACAGCAGGCTCAGGATTTGGTCCCACAGTGATGCCTCCATGCAGGGATAGATTGCATGGACATTGGACCTGCACATTTCAACACAAATCTGTATATGTGTGAGAATACCAGAATGTGATAAGGAGCATTAATAGGCCAGATCAGGCTTTTGAGCTGAGCCCTAAAACTCTGTGAAAATTTAGGAATGTATTTCTCATGCCCACCTTTGTCTGACTTAAGCCCTCATTGAATTCAAAGTTCGTTTGGGGTGGCATGCAGATTTCCAGAAGCATTGCATGCTCCTGTCCTGCAGAAGCATAACAAACTATTAGGGCAGATACTGTGCCTCATCTCCATTCTGTTACAACTAGGGTGACAACATGTAGAAAAGGGAAAGTCCTTGTACTTCTTAAAATACACATTTTTAACATTTGTACTTTTTAAAATGTACAAATGAGATTTTTGGCAGAAACAGTTGTTTCTGTCACAATGCCACTTCAATGTGGGGAAAATACACTGTATTCTGGTTCACTGACCATGGCACAAGCAGCAGTTAATACTGAAGAGAATTTCAAATAGTAGTAGTGGAGATATTGGTTAAGTTCGCAGCTTTGCTGCTGGGCTATGGCCAGACAGAAGTATGTGCTTAGTGGCTACCACCACCACCAAGCTCCAGTCCAAAGCTGGGTAAAACTGGCCTCAGCAAAGGTGCTTTTTTTCTGCCTGTGGCAAAGGACAAGATTCATACAAAAGCTGGCTAGAGTGGCAGATAAATCTTCAATAGTGAGGACTGGATAGTTCTGCTCCTTGGTTGAAGGCAGCACACTGACTTGGGAGCGGAATAAGGCATGTGGTACACAGCTCTGTTTTGCTGCTCTTCCCAGTATCTGCTGCATGAGACAGCTGCTTCACTCTACCAAATGTTAGGAGAGTCCTTGAGGAAAAGGAACTCTGTGTCTCCCCTTAATGCATTCATAAGCCAGTACAGGTAAAGGAGTAATGACTTGTGGAAGCTACTGTAGGTTTGGGTTGAAAATGAAATGACTGGAATTGCCACCGGATCCAGCTGCACTTAATCGCAACAGTATGTTTCTATTTTAGTCTGCCTTTTATAGATCAAATCAGTACAAATGCCCAAGCTCTTTGCCCACATCTTTCGAGTGCCTTGTGCTCACCCCTTGCTGAATTATTTAAAATGCTGAGTCACTACAAACCAGGTCAGTGAGGAGATGGGCAACAACCAGGCCCAGAATGTTGCAGACATTTGCTGCAAGATTTGGAGACATTGCATAAAGGCAGCATCTCTAGATCAAGGCTGGGCAACTTAATGACCCTTCAGCAACTTGGGAGCCAGTCAGCATAGCTGGTGGTGAGGGATCATGAGAGCCGCAGTTTCCAATTTGGAGCATTGCTGGAAAATGTTATTGTGCTACAGCTTTTGTTCCAAATCCATACCTTTAGGAATTGTAGTTACCTGTTCCCAACATTTAGATACCACTTCTGAAATTTACCGTCTTCAAAAGTAGTTTATTAACTGGTAACAGTCTCAGAAAGCAAGGGTAGTGTAGTAGTCTGATCATTGGACTATGAAGACCAGGGTTTGATTCCCCACTCGGCTGTGGAAACCTACTGGGTCACCTTGGGTTCATCACACATTTGGCCCCGGAAGACCCCATGATGGCTCCACCTTAGGGTCATCATAAGTAGGAAATGACTTAAGGGTACACAGCAACAGTATCATGGTGTATGGTACAGCTGTACTATGCAAATAGTATACTTCATGAACAGCTGGGGTCAAAAAAGTCTTGTCCTGTTTGTGAACAGATGAGGATGGCATTGAGTGAACTTCCTTCTTCTGCCTAGGGCATAGACTCATATACTCTGCACTGGCATTTATTATACAAAAGAATTCTGTAGATCCCTCTGGGAAAAGCCACAGCTGCTCAAGGACTTGCGACTATTTTAAATTTGTAATGGAACTATGCTTACACCTTCAATTTTCCACTTTGAGCGGGTGTTGTCTGTTCATGCATAACCATAAAAATCTCCCTCTCCTTATGTATTTATTGCATTCACTATCCTTGAGCTTTTCAGATAGAAAACTGGAGGTCTGCAGGTTGGCTACTTTTTTCAAATCGTTATATGAACTTCAGCTTTTGACCCTCATAACTGTTGGTCTCCTGGAAGTTTCCATCTGCTTGCATGCTAGGAACCTGTTTCTTAACGGTATCTGTTGTCAGCTTTGTCTCCTGCAGACAAGGGGTGGGCAACAGGATGGGGCCAGTCCTTCCATCTGTCACTGGTCCCAAATGCATCTAGTTTTGTTTCTATACTGGCCAAAATGGTGACATCACTTCCATGTGCCATTTTGGTCACTACATGGCTGAAAACAGACATTTAAAGAGGGATTGGGGCTCCGTGGGATTGTGTTTTGATGCATTTTGGGGTCTTTTGGTGTGGCATTTGGCTGGAAAATCACCTGAAAATTAGGCCCCAAATATTTAAAAAATTGGGTTTGGGGGACTTTGGGGCTCCAAAATAGGGTAGGATGTACATGGACCACAGGTCATATTTCCTTACTCCCAGCAGACTAATTATCTTTGCCAGTTTGGTTATCAGACATCTGCTTGTCCTATCTGTGACATCAGAGAAGTTCGTCCCACTGTTGACAAAGGCTTTATCAACTGTGCTACCATATACCCTCCAATTGTCTTGTTTTGCCAGGGACAGTACCAATTAACCCTTTTGTTATCTCACTTTTTGAGCTGCCTTTCAAATGTTCTAGTTTCTTTCTCCTCCTCCCTTCACTTCCCCCCTTTGCAAACGGAGTTCCAAGTGCAAAAGCAGTTTGCACTTAGTTAACTTAGCAGGGGAAACAGGAAAGGAAGGGGTGGAATCTTGCCCTTCCCAGAAGGATCTTGCGAAAGCAAACTGCTGCAGCTTTTTCTAGCTTGTGTGTTCTGTCTCATTAAATACTGTCTGCCATCTTGACCACACTCTGATGTTGCTTAGCCACATATGTCCCAGTTTTCATCTGAAGTGTTAGAAGGCAGGCTGGGTGTGTGTGTATGTGTTTGTGCGTTCAAGTCACCACTTGACTTACGGTGACCCCATAAATTTCATAGAGTTTTCTTAGGCAAGGAATTCTCACGAGGTGGTTTTGCCAGTTCCTTCCTCTGAAATATAGCCTACAGTACCTAGTGTTCATTGGATGTCTGCCACCCCTGAAAACCTTTAATGCAAGTATGTAGTACTTGTATGGCATAGTACATTAACAATATGTAAAGAATTCTGTTGAAGCAGAAACACACTGTCCAAAAGCCGAGCGCATTTGATGAAACAGGTTTTCAGTCAGAACTCAAACTATGCTTCCTGCAAGTAAATCCGGGCAGCAAATCCAGCCTGGATTTTATTGTCATTCTTTCTTCAGCTGTTCTGAGTTGAATGAGAGCTCTTTACTAGTCTCTAGTTCAGCGCCAGCAGGCCTCCCCGTACAACTCGGAGCAGCTGCAGAAAGAACGGTGATAATTCCTGAGTGGACTCACCACTCTCTGTATTGACTGGTCCACCAGCCACTCTGCTTAAATTACAATTTGAAGAATGAAACTTTACAAATTAGGTGTTTCAATCTACAAATAAACACACATTTTGAGTAATTTGCAAAATGGGTTTTTGAGCATCAGGCTAGTCATGTGCTTTTCAGTGTATTAAGATCTTTCTGGTGTGGAATCCCTATTTCGCTAGCATGAACGGAAGTACTAGCTCTGATCTATATTCTATATTCAGTCTATGCCAATGCCTCAGTTTACCTAAATAATTTTGTGCATATCCCCACTGTTGAATTTTTTTTCTACCTCCGTTCTTCTCCCTTGCTTCCTTCCTCTTGTGATTCCTTCTTTCTCCATTGCTGCTTGCCTCTCTTGCACACTCCACTGGAGATGCGGATGAGTTATTTTTAGTCTCGATTCAACCACTGCCCCAGGCCTCCTGACCAATCTGCAGCAAAATGCTGCAGAGTCAAAACACATCTCGAAACTCCAGCTGAACCCGCTTCATCCCATGACTGTGTTCTGTGGCAGTAAAGATGAGAGAGGTGAGTGAAGGGCGTTTCCAAAGACAACACCCTTAGAACAAATTAACTAAAGAATGGGACAACGGAGTGACACTGTCTTTTGGGGAGACAGTGGCCTTGTCATGTGGACCCATGAGGGTCCCAGCATTATTGATGCTCATGGATTCTGATTCTGTTGCTTTTATGTTCCTTGACCCTTATTGGATGCAGGTGAGTGAGGACTAAAACCCTTATTGGCCATAATAAGAAAAACCATAGTGGATCACATAGTCTGTCCAGCCCAGGATTCTGTGTTCTCCCAGTAACCAACCACTGTGAGCCCAGTGGAAGCTCACAAGCAAGGCATCTGCAGAATAGCCACTTTTTGCCTTTGCTCCCCAACAACTGATAAACAGAAGCGTACCATCTTTGAAAATGAAGGTAATACACAGCTACCAGTCACTTAGAGGCTGATCCTCAAGTCATTTTTCTAATCCCCTTTTGAAGCCATCTAAGCATTTACATCCTGTAGGAAATTCTCCAATACAATGTCAATAATTACTTCCTTTAGATCAAGGGCCATTTCACATTACACAATTATAGCATTGCAATTCTACTTTAACTGCCAGAGCTGCATCATGTGGAATCCCGGGACTGACCGTTTAGGGAGAGGTGTTTAGAAGTCCCACATGGACAGTCCCAGTGCATCACCATACCACAAATCCAACCATTCTATAGAATGTTGCCATGGCAGTTGAAGTGAGATCATAGTGCTATCATGTAGTGTGAAAGGGTGGCAAAGGTGGGGAAATTATGGCCTATAGGCCACATGCGGCCCACAGGGACCCATTTTGCAACCTCTGAAGCTTCCCAACGTCCTCAAACAACAGCAACTACAACAACAAAATATTGGGGGGGGGGGACATTTTTTTCTTCCAAATGACTTGAAAACACTGCAAAATAAAGCAGCTTGGCTGTCACACTCCCCATGACATTGGTATATACGGAAAACCCCCAAACCTGGCAAATCATCAGCAAAAAAATTAACAGAAAATGAAGCTGGAAGTGATGCCCCAAAATCTTGGGCAGGTCAGTGCAGCCTCTGGGAGAGATCTAAGGGTAAAATATGGCTCCCTCCTGGTTGACGGTTGCCCACCCTTGCTTTAGAGCAGACGTGGCCTGAAAGATTGTAACCTGGTTTGGACATCGCAAGAAGGATATTGGCAGGTTGGACAAGTTGCCTGTGCAGTCAGAGGAAAGCAACCAAGATGGTGGAAGGTCTGGAAACCAAAGCTTTATGAGGCGGAGCTCAGAGAAGAGAAGATGGAGAGAGGATGTGGTAGCCGTACGTACATCTGAAAGGATGTCATGTGGAATATGTGACAAGCTTGTTTGCTGCTCCTTGAGAGATTAGAACATGAACAAATGGATTTAAATTACAAGAAAAGAGATTCCACCTAAACATCAGGAAGAGCTTCATGAGTGAATTGCTGTTCGACAGTGGGAGTGGGCTCTCCCATTTTGCAGACCTTTAAACAGGGATTGGATTACTATTTCCTAAGAACGATATAGTCATATATTCCTGCATGGCAGAGGACTGGACTAGATGGTTCGTGTGGTCTCTTCCCGCTCTCACGATTCTATGAACCTCTCTACCCATTCAATTTTATTGCATGACCCCATGTTCTAGAATTATAGAGACGCATTTTTTCCTGATCAACTTTTTCCTATCACATATTATTTTATACATCTGTATTGTTATGCTTCCTTTTTTTCCCTCTTTGACCTAAGAACTCCAAGTAAGGAGAACAAAAACACAATAAAACAACAGGCAGCCTGGAAGGATCAAACAGAGGCTGTCTCAAGTGAACTGGGACCACAACAAGGAGGGACCGTGTCTCTGTTGCTATGTTCACGCTTTGCATGCGAAAGATTCCAGATTCTATTCATTGCGCCTACAAACAGGATTGTGGAATGCTCCTGTATGAACCCCCCCAAAGAACTGTTTCAGAACTGGTGGCCATCTTCTGACACATAGTGTCAGAGGGAAAAAAAGACAAAGATTTCATTAAAGCGCATATGTTAATTTCTATATTTAGATGCAAATTTTAAAAGTTATTGTAATTTCGGCAAAAATAGTTTCGCCATAGGAAGACTAGTAAGACTGTGGCTAAAAGCCAGCGTTGTGTAATGTTTTTTTTTGCTGGGGCCCAGAGTTTGAATCTCTACTTTGCCATGGAACCCACTGGGTGACTTTGGGCAAGCCACACTCTCTCAGCCTCAGAGGAAAGCAAAAGCAAACCCCTCTGAACTAATGTTGCCAAGAAACCCCCACGATAGGTTCGTCTTGGGGTTGCCATAAATTGGAAATGACTAGAAGGCACAGAACAAGTCCCAATTAATGCTCTGTTGTCCGACTTTTCCAGTTCCTTTCCAGATGTCTTTTGCTTCCTTGAACTGCTGCACGCTGAGTTCAAAATGCCAGAGGCGTTTGCACTCAACACAGTGGGGGGAGAGGACAGGTAGAGACTGAATCTTCTGCTCCCCTGTAAACTCAGACAAAAGCTAACTGCTGCAGTCTCTCCTAGCTTGTCTTTTCTTCCTCATTAACCATTTTTGTCATCTTGACCACGTTCTGATTATGCTCTACCGCAAGTGTCCCAATTTTCGTCTGTGCAATGTTGGGGGTATAGTCTTCCATACTGGATGCCTTCACCATGGAAACGAGATTCTCCCAGGGACCTGGTCTTCTCAAAGACATGTACAAGAGCAGCTGTTTTAGCAGCCTTCCCTCCTACTCTCTTGGCTCCTGTCTTCTCAATTATTAATGGCTCAATTGTGCTGGCTCATCTTAGCGTCACTAGACTCGTGCTTGTAGCAATCCCTGCCCCCGTTTCTCCTTTGTGGTTGAGGGATGGAGGAAGGCGAAGCAAATAGACAAGCAACACAACCTGCAACAATCCTTACAATACCCAGCTGCTTCTTGCTGTACTTCACATCTCCTTTGGTTTTTATCCTAGCTCTTTTTTTTTTAAAAAATTACATCTCTGTTCCACTTAATCTAAATCATAGTTTTTGCATTTATTTGTCTTTTTTGCTTCTACCTCTTCCTGAGTATATCCCGTTCTTATCCAGCCCTCTCTTTGATTTCAATTAATCTCTCTCTCTTCCACTTAATTTAACCTCCCCCTTATTTGCATTTATCTGTGCCCTTTCTCTCTGTTTGCATTACTGCAATATTTTCTGTATGTTTTGCAAGTAGCACTTCTGATTCCTCTCTCTTTTTCTCATTTGTTGTTACCTCATTTATAGGTTCCGTTTGCAATAGTTTGTAATGATGAGAATCGAGTGTGCATACATACATAATTATACTGAGTTTTTTTTTTTAAATGTAAAGTTAAAATTGGAACGCTGGTAGGATATAATTGTTTGAGTGCTGGACTAGGACTTTGAGAGACCAGAGTTCAAATCCTTACTTGGCAATTAAATCCCGTTGGAGGGCCTAGAGCAAATCACACTCTCTCACCCTCAGAGGAAGGCAATGGCATACCCCTTCTGAACAAATCTTGCCAAGAAAACCACACAATAAGCTTCTCCTTTGGGTCCCTGTACGTTGGAAACAACTTGACAGCACACAACAACAAAGTTAAAGCTCAGAGAATGAGCTTTTCCTAACCGACGGAAAAAGAACATCCAGACAGTAAATTCTGCTGTCAAGATGAGTCCTGCTTTTGGGCAGAGTGGGACAGGTACTAGCAGAGTTGGGGTATACAATCAGCCTTCCCCATTCACTAGGGTTAGAAGCACAGGACCCTTGCAAAAGTGGAAGAACTGCAAATATCAAAATTTGTGTGTGTGCCTGTGGGAAGGGGGTTGAGACATGATGGGGATAGTGGGCACCCAGGGTCCAAACCAGGTGAGGGAAACAAGAGGGAGAGGGGGTGGTTTGGCATGGTGGCCCTATATTTCCTCTCTCCTGCCCATCTCCTTCCTTGGGTGTGGGGGGACATTGGGAGAAGGTTTGGGGTGCTGAGAAATCGGGCTGCGATCCATCTTTCATTGGCCAGGCAGTGGCTGGTAGAGGAGGAGGAGGAGGAGGAGGAAAAAGAGGACAGGTGAATTTTTAAAGGGCTGCATGTCCGCATCAAAGCTACCAAGAGGGGAGGTTCCCCCAGAAAAGAAGTGCTTGAGGTGGGGGCCAAAGGGGTTGGAGAAACTCGTAAATAATCAAATTCACAAAAGTGAAACCTGCAAATGTAGAGGGCTGGCTGTAATGAATGGAGCAATATCTTAAATTGTTTCATTTGGTATTTGATTGGCAAGGTTGGGAAGAAGCTCCTGTGGGATTATCTGCCTCATATGTCAAATAATCCAGCTGGTTTGAGTATTCTGTACCTTGAGTTGGGTGAATAAAAAGCATCATTTGCTGTTCCGCTGAAGCAGCGAAATGTCTTGTTCATCACCGGTCACTATTACAATTCTGAAGAGGGAAAAATCTTAAAAGAGTTTGTGATATCCAATATATGGTAAGCAAAAGGTATCAAGTCCACTCCTGTTTACATATAAATAAAACAAAAACAAACTAGGAGGCATTCACATGCTCATGCATTCTTATTATCAGTTCCATCTTTTCTGTCATATTCCAAATTTCCTAAAGAATTTTATTATTTTATTTTCCACATTGACATAGCCACCCCTCAATATATTTGGGCAAGTCAATTTGGGCATTATTTCTAATTTTCCTTTATTTTGATATCTGTTTGTTGGTTTCAAAAAGACTTTTGATTTGCCACTGTGGGAATAAAATGAACAAATCTGACTTCCACAATGGTTGATCAGAAATAAATATGGTCCCACCACTGCGTAGTCCCAACAAATTGTATCTTTGTAATAGTTTGACCCTAAACAAGACTCAACAGAAGTAAAATGTATGTTCCTGGCCTCTTTTCACACTACACGGTTTATAGCACTACAATTCCATTTTGACTGCCATGGCTGCATCTTGTGGGATCCTGGGATTTGTAGTTCAGTGGATCACTAGAGCTCTCTGGCTGAGAATTCTACATATCCCTTCCTAAACTGTCAAATATGGCGATTCCATAGGACAGAACCACAGCCCTTAAAGTGGAATCATAATGCTGTAATTCTGTAAGTGTGAAAAGGCTTCAGGGAATCTGTCACCTCCAGACTGGATCTCAATAAATACAGCTGGCTTATTTAGAAGCAGGTATCTCTTATGATCACATTTACATGGCGAGATGTGTAACATGTTACACCTGATTTTCTTACACGCACAGCTATTTTTAAAATTATTTTTATTATAAACAAGAAAACAATAAATCACGAACATTTACTTGTACCTCTTCATTTTACATTATTCAAAAATGAATACATTTAATTAAAAAAAAACCCTTTACCCTCCCATTATCCCCCCCTCTTCTTTTCTTCTTTGATCATCATGCTTTTCGCCTTGGAATTATAACTCTACAGGAAATATCTTTAATCCTATGAACACAAGGGTTGAGTAAACACTGCCAATTTCGAGTTATTAAATATACCACGCTACAAGTCTGTATATTGAAAATATATAATCTATATAGCTTGCTGCATTCCTTATTGTTTACATAGATGTAATGTGCAGTCAGCCCTCCACATTTGCCGGTTTCACTTTTGCGGACTTGATTATTCCCAGATTGTTTGCTGTCACCTCTGCTGCCGCCCTACGCCATTTTCAGTAGGGGCTGCCAGCCTCGTGAGGCTGAGAAACTGTGACTGAAGCTTGCAAGTCCCTATTAAAAATGGTGTGGGTCAGCTGGGGGGGGGGTGGCCATAAGCCCCACCGGCCTCCCACTTCTGCCTTGCGAAGGAACCCCGGTGCTTCAGGAGAACCCAGGGTGGGTTGAATACGGGGATCGTACCTTTTTGTGTGTTAAATATGGCTTGAGAGGGCCGAGAGTTATTCACGGCTTTCCACTTTCACAGGGGCCCTGTGCCCCCAACCCTTGAGAATGTGGAGGGATGACTGTATACTATTGCTGTTCTTACTTCTATGCCTATATACTTCACGTTATCTAACTTGTATACTTCCACAGCGTTTCCTAGGCCGCAATCACATTACACTGTTATAGTGCTATTATTCCACTTTAACTGCCATGGCAATACTGCACGGAATCCTGGGATCTGCAGTTTAGCGAGAGGCCTTTAGAACGAGCCAGAGAGCTCCAGCGCCTCACCAAGCTACCAACCCCAGGATTCCACAGACTGATGCCATGGCAGTTAAAGCGGAATAATAGCGCTATAACAGTGTGATAGGGCCTTCAGATGTAAAGATACCCCAAGGGCATTGAAGGATGGCACTGAAAACTATAACTCCCAGAAGCATTTGCGAACTGTGTCCCCGCTTCTCTCCTCCTCCTCCTCCTCCAGCAGCGACGTGTTTCAGACATAAGCTGCTCGAATGTGAGAACTGGTCAGCGAGAGGCAGAGAAGGAGAGAGACCGCGCATGCGCCCCCTGCGGCTATTGTAGAGCCGATGGGTACCACTTTTTTTTCCTGCGCCTGGTCACGCGCTCCACCGCGTCTAGGCCGGCGAGGATAACTTTGGTAGCGGCTGCGGTGGTTTGGTCCGCGCACGCGCCTTAAGGCTAAGCCGGAGGGAAGGCGATAACGCGCCCGCGCGTGCCGTGCTGCAAGAGCGCGCCTGAAGGGAGGCGGGGGCGTGGCCATTCGGAGATAACAGCGAAGCAGCAGCGGGGAGGGAGGGGGAGCGGGGCGTTGCCCGGCAGCGGGGGTGGTGGCTATATAAGCGGCGGCGCGGCCGTTGCTCGCGTTGTTCGACGCTAGCTGCTTGCACTTTCGGGTTCGTGGTGTAGGTGAGCTGCTGAAGGGAGGTCGGGGATGCTGTAGCCGGCTCCAAATTGAGATTGGGAAGGCAGGCGGCGTATTTAGGGAAGATAGAGGCTGGAGGTGGGGGGGGGGGAAGGAGGGTCGGCCCTATGTGCGTTGGCTTGGGTTGTCAAGGTGACGGTGAGGAGCGACCCCTCCTCCTCTCTACTGGGTGCCTGAAGGCCTTGGGGCGCAGAGTCTGTACGGTGAGGCTGGGGACCAGAGTGGGGGGGCGTAGTAAGTCTGAGGAGGCACCCAGTCTGTTTCAGACTAAGGCCTTTCCGCACTAGACTGTTGCAGCGCTGTTATTCCACTTCCAACATCCTGTGGAATCCTGGGGTTTGCAGTTAAGGGAGGAGGATCCTCCCTAAACTGCAAACGTTGAAAGTGGAAGAATAGCCCCTCCCTAAACAGCAAACCCCAAGATTTCCATAGGATGTTGAAAGTGGAATAATAGCGCTATAACAGTCTAGTGCGGAAAGGGCCTAAGGGATGAGACCCTCTGCTTAAGGAGAACCTTTGACTGGTGGTCCCTGGCAGGTCTTACAGGTGTCTGCCTGCGGGGTGGGGGGCAAGATGGGCATAGGGCGAGGTGGTGATGCTCTTAGTGAGAGAGAGCTTGTGAATTTTTGTGGCTGCTTCCCTCCACGAAAAGCTGGGGGATTTGACAGGTCCGGGGGAATGAGTCACCCACCCAGTAGCCGCACATCTTTCCTTTGCAGTGTTGCTGGGGAAAGCATACCTGGATGAGGTCCTGGGACGTGGGTGGGCCTCTAGACAGGGACAGATTTCTAGGTCATATAAGTAGCTTTATCTGGACATTGGAAGGTGTCTAGGGGGCTTGGCAGAACCTGTATGGGGAGGGAGTGTTGTGATGACTTTGTTGTGGGGATCGGAGGGCTTTGTGGGGACTGTGGAATCCTGGCTTTGATGGATTTGAAATCTAGTGGCTGCTTGGGAATCTAGTAAAGACAACAGTATCTGTAATACCAAGGATGCTGTAGGAAAATCTTAATAAAGCATTTCCATTTGGAAGGAAGCTGAGCATTGAATGTTTCTCTTTTGGTGAGAAGGAAGGGTGGGCTGTTGCTGGTAGAGAAGGCCTGAAAGTGGGAGGTGGTGATGCTCATTGATCTGATGCGTCTCTTTTCCTGTAGCATGGATCTCTCTAGAAATGCAACTGTGTCAAAAAAAAAAAAAAAAAAATCTGGAGAGTCAGGCCTGAACAGCTCCGTTTTATAAGAGTCCTGGGTGCTCTATTTCTGTCCTTGTCCTTCCCTTATTGAAGGGAGGGAGCATCCTTTTGCCATTATTTACAAGAATTTCAAACAAATGCTTGTATTTTTTTCCTCTCCTCTGTTCTACAGCAGATCTAAGCCCAGATTGACAAGGTTTTACTTTTTTTTTTTGAATTCCCCGTTCTTTTTAGTTCAGAGATTTTGAGTGGAAAAGGATATTGTGTAGATTTTCCCACAGATAAATTACAGAAATCAAAATAAACTGGAGCTCAAGTATAAAAGGGCTCTACCCTGGAGCATCAGTTTCGGGTGGGAGAAGGAGTTATTGATATTTAAAGATGTTGCCTCCACCCTGGCTGGACTACTTATTTTAATGCTTTGGGGTTTTAGTGGGGACTGGAGAGCAAGACCCCAACTGCCTATGAGAGAGTTGCTCACTTTCAGATCATCTGGCAATTATATGGTTCTGTCGTGTTCATGTGACTGTCTCATCGGTGAGATTAGGAAGCAGCGATGTTCTGTGTGCAGGCAGGCACGCTGCAGCGAACAGCAGCTGAAAGATGGCCAAGATTCTTCCTCGGGGATTTCAGGAGTACAGAAGCTGCTTCCTCACCGATAATACCATCATGGGAAGGGGCAGTAACCTTCTCTGCCTTCCATCAGAACCAGGCTGCATAGCTGTGCATTTGTTGTGACAATGAGCCTGTATAACTACATTGCGCTGTTATAAAAATTATCTCCTCTCTATCTAACAAAACAGACCGTGCACAGAACACCATTCTCTTTTGTATTCCCTTTTGAGCTTATGTATGTGTGTTTAAAAATTCTCCTTTCTTGGAACCATAGCTTCAAATATGTGTCTGCTTAAAGCTGTTGTGCTTTATCCAGTTTTATCCAGTCCTGATTAAAAGTAGAGAGCCACTGGAAAGATTGTGTTAGTAGTCATACCTCAGTTTGCCCCTTTGATTTCAATAGTTCTGTTCTAGATGGGACTAAAATTGGATTTTGTCTTCTGTTGCTGTTGTGAGCAGACAGGAGGAAGAAAATATCCAGTTAGAGCTAAAGCACAAACTGAGTAGATTTCTTGTTTGGCTTTGTGGGAATTCAGAAGTAAAATGTGGATATTGGTTTTCCTAGTGGCAGCAGAGAGAAGGGAACCTTTTCTGTTACTGAAAATTTGGATGCTAACTGGTACTATGACAATAGAAGGCAAATACTGAGAAATTTATAATTGGAACGTACATAGCTAGGGCTTCATGTGCCTAAACCCATTGATTTCAGTTAGCTTGGATGCAGCTAACTGAAAGGACTAGAATGAACCACTGACTCTCTCAAGGTCACAGCCGCTGCAGCTAGGATGTGATGGCTGTAAAATGCTCAGACGCTGTGAGTACGTGCTGAGGCTACATTGGACTGTGGTGTCTGCTTAATACGCTCCTGGTGAATATGACGTTCTGCTCCTGGCCGCCAAGCGTCACTGCAGCAACTGGATGCCCGCAGTAAGATGGGGACGTATTCTTGTTGTTTCAAGTGTTTCTACCATAATCCGTTAAATATTTACACAGTCAGAATGATAAGGCAGCTGTCAGTATTAAGCCAGGCTAGAATTAATGCCTGTTTTGCCAATCTGCTATGGCTATCATACATTTCCAAGCCATTGCATATATTTATGACAGTTAATACTGTGTAAACCTGTATATGTGCAAGGGAAACAGGAGAAAAATCCTATCTTTTCATACATATATCAACATATTTTGTAGGTGTATTGTGAAGTACAAGCTGTTAATGTTGCAAGAGGAGATTGTATCCTTTTGTAATAAGGATACAGATTATTTCATTTCATTATAGATTGTTGTGAGATGGTGTTACCACCTCTGTAAACTAAGTTCTGAAACTATGCAGGTTGTCAAGGTTCTTAAAACAATGATTGAACAGACTGGGTTAGAAATATTTTTTGTGGTATTGTAGAGGTGAGCTAACTGCATGGAAATAAAATGGCTTCTGCCTCTTCCAGTAGTGGTGGCCCAGATTTTGTATGATGTGCTGTGTTAGAGGAAAATAAGTGGTTTAGTACCAAGTAAGAATCTCTTGATTAGGTTTGGGAAATGAGCTTTTGCTTAAAAACTAGTTAACTTGACTTGATTCGTATTAGCGTCTCTTTGCTTGAAACAGCACAACCACAACTGTAGCACAGTTTTGTATGCTGATTCTTTGCAGGGTTACTAAAGCTAAGAGCCTGATTTGCTGTAGTTTGGGACAGAAATCTGAGTAGTTGACAGTTAGGATGCTGTAGCAAAACAGTATGAAGCCTAGAGAGTTTGGAGTTGCATGCTATTCTCTAAATTGTGGAGTTCATCCAATAACAAAATGACAGCTAATCGTTGACAGCAAGGTGATCTTGCTCAAGGTCAAAGTAATGAAATACGATTGTGATGGTGGGCAAATATTTGATGCCAATTTTTCACCAAACTACCTTATTTCAGGGGAAGATATGAAAACAGATCTAAGCTTTTCTCACGGTTATCTTTCCCGTTCTTCTTCATAATTCTTGGTTATTTCCTGTATATAAACCAATATTTTTCTGGAATTGGACAGAAACCTGGGATGGAGTGAATTAGGAATTTGTAGCTTAAGTGGGACATGCCAAACACATTTCAGGCTATTGATGTAGATTGATATCTGGTAGCAAACTGGAATCCTGAGGAGCAAATTTTGAAATGCTTTGGTTCCTTCCACAAACCTGTTGAAAGAATCTTGCCTCTAGTATTTTACAATAACTTACAGTTAACCTTGTAAAATGGGGCAAAGTACAGTTCCCTGGGCATTGTTGAACTGTAACTCCCAGCAGCTGTAGCAGTGGTAAGAGCTGCCACATGTCATAGTGCTATAGTGTTATAACATCTGGTGGGCCTCATTTTGCCCTTTCTGTTGTAAAATACCTGTCTGTGAGAGTCTGCGTATTTTTCATTATTAAATCTGGTCACTTAGACTCAATATGGATGAAAGCAGCAGTATATAAAGTACTGTATAGTTACAGAGTTCTGATAAATGCAGATAAGGTTTAGAAACAAAAGGAGGAGAGTCTTCATTATGTAACTATAATGAAAAAGTGATGTTCTGCTCTCTTGATGGGTGACCTCAACATCTACTTTTGAGTCTGATGAGAAGCACTACGTATTAACTTGCTGAGCACTCTGCTGCATCCCACAGTGCAAGAATATGCTGTGTCAGGCACACGAGCAGGCTGTTGAAACACAAAGTAGGCCTAGAACAAGGTTGGAAATGTGAGGATATGGCAGCTCATGTGGTAACTTCTGTGTCAAATATCACTATTGCAAGTACGTGAAATAATGAAATAAACAGCTGTTTTATGATCATCAGGTGTGCAGGGAGATACTGCACTGCTGTATTTCTAATTTCTACAGAGATGCTTTTGGAAAAGCTGGCCTCATCTTCTCAACATAGAATTAGAGTATAGTCCAACTGAAGATAACTAATGAGAACTGCCAATTCATTCTAAATTTCAGTCCCATTTCAAAGGTTTATTTACTAGTGTTACTGGAAACTGGTCTTTATTTATAGTCTTGAAAGTTATGTGCGCTTGCATGTGTTCAAACGTTTGAATAAGACGTAAAAGATGTTCTTGGCCACACTGTCTTAAATCAGGGAAATGGGAGGACCAGCTTTGAAAGGGAATTGAAAAATAATGACACAGAAAAAAGGTCTGTGAGAATGGTTACAATAAACTTAGTTGAATAGAAGTTAGCAAATGTCTTGAATGAAAGTTAACAGGTCTCTTGAAATCCTATTTCAGTATTTCTAGGTAGAGAAACGGTAGATAGGTCAGCCAGAAAATGAACCCACACAGTGGTTCTGCAACAATGGAGCAAGTTAGTGTCAAAGTTTTCAGGTAAGCAAATCTCTTGAAAGATTTCTGCTGGAATTTATCTCTCTTCTCTTAGAGTCAGTACAGTTAATACAAGTGATGGTAAGATCTTTTGATTTTATATGCTAAAAAAACCATAATATCAGACCCACATATTCACAATATAGTGATCCAAAAGGCTGCTATTCCTTGTACATTTGCAAACAGGTTCTCTACATTAAATTACCACAAGAATGCATGTTGAGGCAGAAAATTGAACTTCTTTTTTCTGGTGCCCCGATTGTGGAATGCCATCTCTCTGGAGGCTTGATTTGTGCTGACATGGGCTTCATTTCGACACCCAAGTTAAAATGGGGCCTTTTCTTATTAAACTTTGGAAGATTAGAGATCATAGTCCAACTAAGTTCTTTTGGTCTTTGAGACCTTTTGTTAAGAGGGTGGGAAGCCATCGCCCTGGGGTTGTGAGACCTGAGCCAGACTGTTAATAACAGGATCATTTGGAGATCTTTCTTTGAGAGGTTTGCCATGAATCAGAGCCAACTTCATGCCATATAACAACAATAAATATTTTAATAAATAAATACAACTGTATCAAGATCTCCACAATAGCTGCTTGAGAGAACCTTGCTAGGTACTGTGGTGGCACGATGTTCTTATACTGAAATGTATAACCATACTTCTTCTGAACTGTTACTGGAATATTGATGCCTGGTACAATGAAAACCTTTCTCTAAAAGAATCTCTCATAAGCAGATCCAAGTTATTTAGGACCATCCTCTTCCCTATAGTGAACTCTTATATAAATTAAAGTAAATTAGCATGTTCTGAAAGGTATTTGGTATTTTTAGTGGGACTTGATAACATGTAAAGAGGCAACACTGTTATCCTTGAGGTAACTACACCTAGATGATTAACCTGAGTGAAAAAAAATAATAAAATGCATTGACCATACCTGCCTACTTGCCCATTTTGTTTTATTGTGTGACAGAGCATTACAACTGTTGATCTTATAAACATGCAGAAAACAATTATCCTGTGATAATGACACAATCAGAGTTTATATCTACATCAGACTTTGAACAAGTTTAGTGATCATTCCTCCTGGGAACTGCATTTCTACAGGGGAAATCCAAGCCCCACATATAGACATCACAGCACCCTCTCCTACTAGTCATTTCCAGGATAAGGTATAATTAATCAGGTTATTACCTTTTTTTAAAAAAGCCACAAATCTTTAGCATGTAGGTATTCTGTAATCTGGGGTGGGTTTTTGAGAGAGACTGAGGATCATAAACACTCAGTACCAGTGGCACATCAGGTCAAACCACCTCAGATGATACTGAAGCCACTGGTCTTGGAGGAACCACTACAGGAGAAGTTGTCAGCACCTATGCAAGAGTAGTAGTCGGTACCAGTGCAGGTTACTTAGGATGTTTCAACCACTTCTTTGATATGTTCTTCTCTCTTGATACTGAGCTACTGTATGATGAAGCCAGTCTCTTGTGTCCAGCACTAGAGTGTGTAGATTGGGAGAGCTTCAGTCTCCAAATTTAGGAGGACAGATGAGCCTATTCTCCTGGGCTTGAAGGCTAGAGTATTTGTGCCCATGCAGTAACCTTATTGGAATGTTCCAGAGCTGAGTAGCTTGGTGGGAATCCTGGTTTTCCTGTCTGTCACACATGTCCTTGCCTGCCAAAGCTACTGTCCCTTTAGTTTTGTAGTCCTCCGAGAAAAATTTTACAACAGGGACCTGAAAGAGAGGGGAGTTAGGGCAGTTCGTGTGAGGGCACAGATGACCACTCAAAAGAACCACAGTTATAGGTTAGCAACCTGTTCTTCTTTGAGGTCTTTGTGCCTCACACAAATGGGTGACTGCCAAGTTTACCAAAAGACGAATGGTCAGAATTACTAGAAAATAGAAGAGAGTAGTACACCCACACTTGGCATTAGCCATCATCCTGTAGTCCAAACTGTTAGGTTGAATGGAAATAGATGGCTGAGACCATGTTGCAGCTTTACACAATTCCGATAAAGCCATACCATGGAGTAAAGCTGTGGAGGAAGCCACAGCCCTTGCAGAGTGAGCTCTGAGGCTCTGAGGAACAGGATCTGGGATGGTCCAGTCATTGTATGGCATTCGGGAGGAAAATTACCAGAACATGGCTGAGCCTTCAGTTCTGCCATTCATTGAACAGTGTTACTTCAAATAATCATGCTTAGAATTTAAATAATCATGCTTAGGTTCCAAGAAAGTTTTCTGAACAATGTATACAGGAAGGGAAGTCCAGTAAAATCAGTACGGTTTTATGTAGTTGCTAGGATTAGGACACTTACATGCACTGTTGCTTCTTACATATGTGAAATTCAGGTGCATGACATTGAAAAAGCAGGGTGAATCATCTCTTGAAAGTTGTCTTTTACAATTATGAAGGTTTTTGATGACCCCTTAAGTCTGAAAACTAAACTAGAGTTTATCACTTGTCCCCTCTTCAGGGTTTTAATTCCACATGGCTCATTTACCCAGGATTGTGGGCACTGTCGCTTCTGTGTGCTCATTCCGCTTTTGGTGCCTGGGGTAATTCCAAAAATGAAGGTAGCTGTGTTGGTCCATAAAAAGAAAATTAAATCCAAAACCCTCAGGTGAACAGTACAGTTACTACAAACAGCTATAGTGGTGGGCAAGCTTTCATGTTCTCAACATAATGAGACAAAATGATAAAGTATTCAGAGGCCACTTGTAATTGTCATGTAATTACACGGTGGTTTATATGAAAGGAATACACAGGCATGTAAATACATGAGGCGGCCCTTTAGCATCATAGACCTAAATAATGGATAGTATAAAGCTTTAAAAAAAAATTCAACAAATAACATCATGTAGCTTTTTGTTTTCCCACTCTATCTGTTAAGCAAAGAATCCCAAGGCTGGTATCTAGTGACTCTTCTCTAGAGTAAGGCAAAAGTTTGCTGAAAGGAATAGGGGCTCTGAAAATCTGGGTGAGGCGTGGTGGTGCCAGGTGTAAAAGGAAGGTACAGGTTGGGGTGGTAGGGAGGACTGGAGACAGAGAGGAGGAGGACTGAGAAGTAGGGACAACAAGATGGATTCACCACTGCAGCCAGCTGCCACCGCCTCCTCCTCCTCTTCTTCCTCTTCTAAAATCCGCTTCACTAGTCCTGGGAAGCTTTGAAAATATTTGTGTTTTTTCCACTTTCATGGGGATACTGCAATCCTTACCCTCATGAAACTGGTGGGCTGACTGCTTTCTCCACCAGCCACAAAGGACCTTGAAAACGGCAAAGGGAAGGTGTTGAGAACTAAGAGATCTCAAGCCCCTTCCAGAATTTGAGTTGCCTGAATTTCCTGGAGAGAAGGAGTGAGTTAAGTCAATTGAAATATATTGAATAGATGTGCCCTGTAACTGGCTCTGTCCATGCCAGTGTGCTTATTTTCTGACCGTTTGCAGGCTTGAGATCAGCGAAGGGTCTCCTCCAAAAATCTCTCCTGAGCCTGTGCCACCACCCCCGGAGCCAGAACCGGAACCAGAACCACCTACCCCAGAGCCAGAGCCAGAAGCTCCTCCTCCACCGCCGCCGCCACCACCACCTCCTCCACCCCCTCCAAAACGCATGGCTGAATTAGCTGTTGGAATCAATGGGTAAGGTCTTGTTCCCTCTTCTGCTTAGTCTGGATTTTTATTTTTTAAAATGATACGATTCTTACTGACAAAATGGTTATTTGAAAGAACTTTTTTGGATTTTCACGGAAACTGTCCCATCACAGAGCAAAATAAATGGCTTTCTTACTGTTTGTTTGTAACATAGCTGTATAAGAAGGGATGGGACCAGTTCTCAAAAGCCTATGGTTGGAATACAGGTAGCTGTAAATCAGAAGAGATTCTGCAACCAGAAGCTTGCAACTTGAATCATATGAGCAGCTGTACTAACTTGGCAAGCTGTAAATGGAGAGAAGTGGAACATTTCTTGCTACACTCTGGCTTCTAAACCTTCAACTATCAAGGAACTTTATTTCATACTGGCTTTTTTGCTCATCCTGCCCCAAGTCTGCAATGGAACCACTGCAGCGGTTCCTCTATATGTTAGACTGCAACTCCCCTTAGCTTTAGTGAGGATAGCTAATGACAAAATACAGTCACAGTCCAGCAACTTCTGGAGGACAGCTGTTGCCCGTGCATACAGTGAGGGATCCTGAAGCTTGTTATAAGATAGAGTAGCCTTCCAGCTTGTGAAAACTACAGGATTATGAAGACTACCAGTTAGAACTAGGTGCAAAATAGTGGCTTGGAGATTAGTCAGTTGTGCCTTCTGCCTCATAAACCAGATTCTAAGACAGAGCTATCCAAACTTCTCAAGTTGGTGACACACTTTTTAGACATGCATCATTTTGCAACATAGTAATTCAGTAAGTGGAGGCAGCCCCTCCACCTGAGCCTGGCCCACCACCGCTGCCCTTGCCAGGGTCATCTTTGGTCTGGGGTGGCAGTGATGGTGGTGGCAGCCCCTTCACCTGGGCCTGGCCTGCCATGGCAGCAGAAGAGGCAGCCCCGCCACCTCTTATATTTGCGCAACACACCTGCACACTGCAGCTG
Organism: Cyclura pinguis; assembly: GCA_030412105.1. NCBI lineage: Eukaryota > Metazoa > Chordata > Lepidosauria > Squamata > Iguanidae > Cyclura > Cyclura pinguis. Next base: position 10,967,415 of record CM059606.1, on the reverse strand, counting down.
ACACACTAATGTGTCACGACACACAGTTTGGAAAGTTCTGTTCCAGGATAACCTGGATATACAAACACAAATCTGTATTTGAATTGCTGCAGATCAGAAATCCTAATTTGGGGGTTGTGGGGGAGAGATTTTATTGCTACATTTAAACACCTTGGAAATTGTAAATCCTCTGTCATCCTGTGCCTTGCCAATTGGTACAGAGTTATTTTCTGCCATATTGAATGTCAGCAATGGAAGAGATGGAGCTTTTGCACCATAGCAAAAAAAGTAATTAATTTCTTAACTAATTTATTTTCTTAGCCAACTCCTTAATATAACCAGTTCTTATGAACTCTGATGCTTCACAGAACAAACTTCAGAAGCTCTGCTGTGAACATGAAGTCTTAAACACTGTTTTCATGATGCACTTTGTAGCTTTTGGAACAGTTCCCTGACTGTACTTCTCTTTCCTGTTATTTTCTAGCCTGATTAACTAAAAGACAAATAGTGTCAAAAGAAAGAACCTGATATAGTTTGCTTTTGAATTCCTGTTGATTGTTCTAAACTTCAACAGAGGCAGTTGCCTGCAGGTTTTTAGCAAAGGTTTGTATTTAATTGTTTGTGCTGTGTGGCTTGAGGAGAGCTGTTGGCTTCATACCTCTTTTAATCCCAAGGAAGCCTTCATAGTTTCTTAGGTAAGACCTATTATGTAGAAGGGATTAGGTAGTGACATTTGCTATTTTGATTGATTTCTTTCTTTCTTTCTGCAGATTTGGACGTATTGGGCGCTTGGTTCTCCGAGCCTGCGTCGAGAAGGGGATCAAAGTTGTGGCTATCAATGATCCTTTCATTGATCTCAACTACATGGTAATGCCCAGAATTCTAGCAGTGCTTAGCCTTTAGCATTTTCCTGATAGATGAAAAATTGAGCTTTTATGCAGACAGCTGAACTAAATTAAATAGCCATAGAGTCATGGCATTACATAATCTAATTCAGGGAGCAAATGTGATCCAGAGCTTGAGTTGATCAGGACCACATCTGACAATAAAAGTGCTTTTTTTACTTTACTTAGGGGTGTGCAGTCCTGAACAGCCTAGTAGTTGTGACAGCTTATCTCCTGCCAGTTAACTGTCTTACATAAAACTGCATCAAGACATAGAGATCAGCTGTTTATGAACCAATGGAAACTGAACAAAGTGTAGGACCCTATTACAGTGACTGCTGATTAGACCAGAGGTACGCAGACTTCAGACCTGTGAAATTAACTACTACTGCTACTACTACTGCTACTTATTCTTCTTCTTCAAATCCTACTGTCCACTAACAAGAGACGTATGGAGAGCAGTGAATTAAGGAGGCAGAGGATCATAATTCAAGAACTAAGGAATAAGGACATGAACTCACAGTTAACCAAAGAGTTCATTTTCAGTATCAGGATTGAAATTAAGATTCTAGTCACACAAGAATCCCCTCCTGCTTCCCCCTCTTGGCTTTCTTTTCTTTTAGCACCTGAATTTAGAAGGGACTGCAGATCCTCTTTGTTGCTTTAGTTGAATAATTCAGAAACACTTTGGATCTGTTGCAAATAACCTAGTGATTTCCTACCTTCTGCCCACCCACTGTCTTTGCTACAGAGGTGAAATCAAGCTCAAGGAGACATGTGCATCCAGCAAATATACAAACTCATTCCTGAGAATATATAGTCTTTTTCTTATTGTCTCTATCATAGTGGTGGAGAACCCGTTCTGCATCACTTGTCTGTCTTCCATTTTCCACACTGGTCCTACTTTCTGGTGCATCTTATACCTGGATATGGATATCATATTGGCAAAGGGGCTTATGCAATGTGTATAGTTATGAATTGGTGGCTTTCCTCTTCAAACTGGAAGTAGTTCCTGCTTGAGAAGAAGGCCTGTCTTGAGCCTAAAATAGGCCAGGCCCTAAAACATGGCAGAATTGTTTCTTGTGGTCCCCTGGTGGTAGGTGTGATTTTCTAGCAATTTATTGGGGAAAAACTGGGGAAGTGTAGGTATGTGAGGAGAGGTGTGATCCTCGCAGCTCCCAGACCTGATGTGGTTCCCCAGCCTTAGTGTGAAACCTATTAAATTGGATTCAGAATATTGGAGGGTACAAACTGGGGTCAATATGTATAAGGCCCTATGGAAATATGATGGCAGTTCATGGATATCAGACACATTGTGTGGTAGGGTGACTGTTAACAATCCAGTACTTTTTGCATAGGCCTTTTATTTCTACTTAAAAAGATGGAATGCTGCCCTTTTGAAAGGAAGAGGGAAAGAGAGAGAGAAAAGGTCTGATCTGTTTTTCTCTGGCTCTTTCTGGTTAGGTCTACATGTTCAAGTATGATTCCACTCATGGACGTTTCAAAGGAGAGGTGAAAGCTGATGGTGGCAAACTAGTAGTGAATGGCTCAAAAATCTCTGTGTTCCAGTGGTAAGTGGGGACAAAAGGGGCAGTGCACTGAGGGTAAGTCAACTCTTTGTTAGAGATATGTACAAAGCTCTTGAGACTTCTGACTAGTTCTGTGTTCCTATCCTAAACTGACCATAAAAGAACACTGAAATGGTGTATATGAGTTCTAAAGGCAGAGTGGTCAGCATAGACTGGAGAAACCTAGACTGAAGCTCTTGCTTTGCCTTGCAGTTTACTGGTGGTCTCTGAATCACTGTCCTTCAGTCTTGTATACCTCACAGGGCTATTAAGAGAAAAGACAAATTGCCCTGTTATGTTTGGAGGCAAGACAGAATAGTAATAATAATAAAAATATAGTGAATAGACTCCTTATTGTCAGAGAAATCAACCAGTGCTAACTGCGAAGGTGGCTTACGTCTGATTTGTTCTTAGTTTGATGATATGCTGGAGATTGTTAAGCTGAGGTATTAGCATTTTGTTCTCACTGTGTATATGAAAACACCGGCTTGTTTTCTGGATACATCAATGCCCTCACAGATGTAAGTCTTGACTATTGTACGGTATCTTGCTTTTGGACAAGAACACACAGGTGTGTAGAGGAGGAGCCAGTTCTGACTAGTGTCTTCCTCCTTTCCCATAATGTCTTAGCAGAGTGTACTCGGCTCTTGCTTTTTCTGGGCTTGGGGGTGCGTGTGCCTGTGAATAAGGAAATGCATTTGGATGTCAAGTTGCTGGTTAAGTTGTACTAGATGTTTGCAGAAGCCTGTCTGTTTTGACTGCTAATTGTTTCTGGGAGTTTTCTTTGCACTGCCGCACAGTAAATTTGTTTCAGCAGAAATCAGTTGGACGGGTCCTGATAAAAGTGCTGCAATCTTGTATTTCACAGCATGAAGCCAAATGAGATCCCTTGGGGAGAGGCAGGAGCTCTGTATGTAGTGGAGTCTACTGGAGTCTTCCTCAGTGTGGAAAAAGCTTCAGTAAGTATTAGGAGGTTTTACCCATCTATAGAAAAAAAAGTATACTGGGCTTGGCTGTAGATACTTGGTTTTTAAAGGAACTGGCCTGGGTGCCTGCTGTGTTGGAGCATGGCATATGTTATTGGCTCTTTTGACCATGTGGTATGTCTTTCAATGCCGTTTGGGTGGAGTTTGATCTTCAGAACTTGACTGACTTAGAACCTTGCTTCTTCTGTAGGCTCATCTGCATGGTGGAGCCAGGCGAGTAGTGGTGAGTGCACCATCCCCTGATGCTCCTATGTTTGTTATGGGAGTCAATCATGAGAAGTATGATCCATCCAGCATGAATATTGTGAGGTAAGACTCATTGGCTGGATTGAAGAAGTGTTTTACTATAATATTACTTCTGGATCAGACCCTGTCTACTTGAAAATAAGTCATACACACAACATGTATGCAGAGCATCTCAAACCTGTTTGGGACAGAGCAGATGATGGTAGCGGGGAAAATGATGCCACAAGGAGCAAAGTCCTTCTTTCTTCCTTTCCTCAGAAACCATTCTTGTTTTGCAAAGCAAACAGCTGGGTGTTTCTGTGTTGAATATATAGCAGATTTACTGTGTTCCCCAGACAATTGGGGAAGTCTAGATTACATAGAAATTTGAAAGCACGCTGGATTCTAGGAACGTCTTCAAAGCAGATGCTTAATTGAAGCCCAGAGTGTGAATTTTATTTCAGAACAGAAGACAGTAAGCCAAGTTGTTCATGGAACAGAACAGTGACAGGATGGGATGGTTTGTGGAAGCTCTGTTAAAATTTGAGGTTTGGGTACTTCAGTTGCAGTGATAAACATAGATCTGTATGGTGGAAGTTTCGTTTATATTTTGTATTTGTGTGTATAAGCATAAACCTAAAGTTTCAGTCAGCAGGTTGGCTAGCTGGTAGATTATGAGTTGGCTGTAGTGCATACGCCACTTTATGAAAGGATATCCAAGAAATAAAATAATAATGTGTACTGATTATCTTTCAGCAATGCTTCCTGCACCACCAACTGCCTGGCGCCTTTAGCCAAAGTCATTCATGACAACTTTGGCATTGTGGAGGGCCTTATGGTAAGAACAACTTGAGATTTCTTGTGGGAGCAGAGTTTGCATCCAAGAGCAGGACTTCCATATCCTGACAAAACCCTTTAAATAGGAAGAAGCTAACGATCTTGGGCAGTGGGGCATATAGAAACAAATAATGGTTGAAAACTTCAGAACAGCATTTTTGCAACTTTCAATCCTGAAATGCCAGCCTTCTAATTAGAGATATCAGGGAATAAAGTTTTATTATGTAAATACATACTACTACATATTGGCTGTTGTTGTCTGGAGATGATGGGAATCTGGAACATCTAGAGGGCATCAGCTTGGGAAAGCTTTGTGCATTGTTTCTGCATTTTGTGTACCGGTTATCAAAAAGAATGAGCACCTTTAGTACTTTAGCATGTAGGTGAGTCTTCAGTTTCATATCAGTCAAGATATGACTTATTTCACAAGGTTAAACAAAATCTATTAACTGTTGTGTGTAGATTCCATCTTTATATGCAAAGGAGGTTTTAGATTTCCAGAGAAACTTGGAGATGTGGCTTCTTGGACCAGGAACAACTCTTTGTACAAAATATCTTCTATGCCTGTTTCTTTACAAATTGGGTTCTTGTGTTGCAGACCACTGTTCATGCTTACACTGCCACTCAGAAGACTGTAGATGGTCCCTCTGCCAAGGCTTGGCGTGATGGGAGAGGTGCTCACCAGAACATCATTCCAGCTTCTACCGGTGCTGCCAAAGCTGTGGGCAAGGTCATCCCTGAGCTTAATGGGTATGCTTTGGTTATCACCAAAGAGGCTTTCTGTCTTTGTCTCCGAAGTCATTCTAGCTGCTTGGTAGCTTGGAAATGTCTTTTTGAGCTGCGAGGTAACATTAATAGTGCTTTCGTGTTGCCATGAGGAAAAGTGGAAGCATGTTATTGCCAAGAATTCCCACTCCTAGGAATACTTGAGATATTTACATCGAATACCATCCTCTATCTTTCCTGCATTGCCTTTTTGAGAAGATCCAAACAATTGGGAAAGCTGATGAAACCATACTAATTTATTTCATTGTCTGTCATAAAAATGCGTTTGGTAGGCCTTGGTAGGACAGTTAACAGCATCCAAGTTTTCCTGAGAAATACACTGCATGCTGTTCAAGTGTGCTAAGGGAAGAGTTTAATATCCAGGCCCAATTTTCTTAACAACTAAATTTCCTTTTAACAGGAAGCTCACTGGCATGGCATTCCGTGTGCCAGTGTGTGATGTCTCGGTTGTCGACCTGACATGCCGCCTCTCCAGGCCAGCCACTTACGCTCAGATCAAAGAAGCTGTCAAGAAGGCATCTAAAGGTCCAATGGCAGGAATCCTGGGATATACAGAAGATGAGGTAAGTGGATAATATTCTCAGACGGACATGATGAGTTGAGGGGAAGCATCCGAAGCACATCAGTGATGCTGCTGTATGTAGAGTTCAGCTAAGTGGTTGCAGTTTTATCAGAAAAAAAGTGATGCAACTTTGGATTTTTCATTTCTGACGAACATCGTTGATGGTCTTAAGTTGAATTGTGTTCTTAGCAAAGACTTGTTCTATTTGACACTAGAAACCTACAAGCTCTGTTTAAAACATTGAACATTTTAACTCATAGGATTGTGGGTTACCTTTTGTGACAGGTAGAATTCTTGACCCTGGGTTTTCAGAGTGGGGACTTGAAACCTGCTGCAAAGAGTCCTTCATTTTCCTTTGTGTGCAGTGAAATCTGTTCAGTCAAGCCTTTATTGCTGCCCACAAACCATGAGGGAATAAAATGAAATCTGTCTACTTTCTTTCAGGTTGTTTCTACTGATTTCATTGGCGACAATCGTTCCTCTATCTTTGATGCTGGAGCAGGGATCTCCCTGAATGATAACTTTGTGAAGCTCATCTCCTGGTAAGAATGAACAGGGTTCTTTGCTTTGTCTTCTTTGTCTTCTTCAACACTGGGAAATTGTTGGCATGTTACCTAAGAATCCCTTCCCAAGAGAAGATTGGGGTGTCCATATAATTGCCTTTTTTGACTAGCAGTGCTACTCCTCTGAAAAGATGACCTAGCATTCTTTTGGATAAAACAGCTGAGCATTTTGGTTACCTAAAACAGTGGTTCTTAACTTTTTCTTTACTGGGGAGCCCCTGTAAATATTTGTTGCCAGGGACCCCCAAGATTTAACTCAAGATTTAATTAAGTTTAGATTTAAATAGTCATATGTTTATTTAAATATGCAAATGTGTATTTATTTATTCATTTATGAAAGGCTTCTGGAAACTATGATCCCCACTCAGACACTGGGTGACATTCTCTTAGCCTCAAAGGAAGGCAAAGCAAATCCCTTCTGAACAAATCTTGCAAAAAAACCAAAAAAACCCCACCCTTGTGATAGGTTCATTTTAGAGTTCTCATGTTGGGAATGGGGCTCCCATTCTGCCATTTATCCAGTCACTTGGGTTAAAAAGTAGGATAAGCCTTCAGCCTGGCCACTGAAATTAGTTTTCGGCTTTAACTCTCTAAGTTGGTAGATTGGAGCAAATGCTCAGTGGGGCACCACTATCAGTCCCACTGCGGCCTGCACTGCCCCTTCAGTGCCTTTACAAACAAGGGAGTTTCAGCACCTGCACACAATCCTGTTGCTGTGTCCCTGCTGCTACTGCCGGAGCTGGGTTTCGCAGACCCTCTGTGAGGGCTCTGCAGACCCCAAGGGGTCCCTGGACCCAGGTTAACAACCCACTGGCCTTTTACTAAAATGAAAAGAGAGAGTGTGGCTAAAGGGCAGAGAGAGATCTATACATTGCTCATTCATTTAGGATTCCATTCCAAACCATACCAAGTACCTTCTGCTAGTAGATGCTGCTTATATGATTGTAATATGACAATGGTTTATCATTTTCTTTTTTGTTCTGTAGGTATGATAATGAATATGGCTACAGCTGCCGTGTAGCAGATCTTCTGAAGCACATGTACAGCAAGGAGAACAACTGAACACTGCCCAGCCCTCACATTCCAGGCTATCTAAAAGAGTGGCCTCACCCCTTTAGTCAATAGGTTTGATCTCCTGGCCCGTTCTTTGCTTCAACCACAGAACCCTGAACACTGCACCTTATGTGTCACTTGTAAAGCTTTGTGCGTGTACATGTGAGTGTGAATCCTGCTTTCCACAGCAGCTTGTATGAGCTTAAAAACTGTAGTGAAGACAAATTACACCAAATTTCCCCTGGAGAAAGAGAGTTTATCCTCGGGGGTTGCGCATTGGTTTGTGTGGCTGTAGTGTCCTGGAGATCTTCTAAGTGTTCAAATAAAACCACTGAAGTTATGTGAACAAGAAATGTACTTCTGAGTCTCTTAACTTGCTGACAGTCCAGAAATTCAGGTTTTAACTGCACCAGATATGTCTTGTTTTTCTGACAGGTCTGTGATGACATCTTTCCGAGATGTCATATGTCTGCAAAATGGTGTTACCCTAACAGCTTTTGAATCACAATGCCCCATGTTATGGGAATAGGACGGTCAAAATCCTGGAGCTCTAGGTAAAATCTGTCGCCTGCCAAAACTTCTGAGGAACTGAAGATTAGAAGCTGCTTATGTTGAGCCAAATCATTGATCCATTTAATTCTGTTTTATTGCTCTACATTGATTGGCGGTGACTTCCTAAGATTTCCAGCCCTACCTAGTGGTGGCAGAAACTGAGCTGCCCTCTCTCTGCCTGCAAAATATGTGCTCTCCCATTCAGCTGCATAGTTGCTTTAATATTGTCTGTACAGGAGATATGTTCTTAATTCTCATGGTTTTACAGCAAAATGCTATAGCACTGGCAGTGCAGTTCAAGTTTCTGGTACACAGGGGGCAACTTCTCACGTGGGTCAGTTGCTTAGAGACTGCACACCCTAGGAGTAATGAGCAGGAGTTAGTAGAGTTTTTTCATTCTGAAGTTCATGCAACAGATGAAAATAGACCATTTTTTCCATTTCCATTTTATTTTTGTCCTTAAATTTCATTATTAACCCCTCCCAACTCATGGAAGGATTAATTGGATCATTAAATAAAATTGCCCAATCATACTTTATTATTAAATTCATATTTACATAGAAATTATTTATATATGTAGTACCCTCAGTGTACATGGTGCTTTACATGAGACGTTTCGAATTATTAAGTTGACTGCTCTCAGGCTTACAATCTAAAAAGACACAACACAAGGAAAAGGGGATGGCACTGGGGGAGGTGATTAAGTTCAGCAAATACTGGTTACTCTTCTCTCTTTGAGGCCAGAGCACTGGCGGTTGAAATATGGAAGGAATGCCTTTCATCAGTCACTGGAATCAAGGCATGATGTTGCTGTGTGTGGCTGCTCTTCTCTCCCTCAGAGGCCATAGCAGTGGTGACTGGGAGGGAGAAGAGGGCCTTTCCTCAACAGCTGGGCCTCATGGATCTTAGGTGTACCTAAACTGACTTTAATATGATAGTGCTTATCCCATTGATTGTAATACATTTCGTTTTTAACTGTGATGTTGGCTGTTCCAACTGCTATAGTGAGAAGAGTGCTTCCTTACTGAATTTTGAGTGCAAACTGTAATGACATTTAAAAAAAAACTTAAATAGTTGCAGAAGATGGGGAAAGGGCCAGGGGCCTTGCTGTAAACTGCATCCTTGATCTAATAGCATGTCTGGATACTTCCTTAAGGAGTCTGTCATACCTGTACCTCAGTCACAGAGTCCCATGTATGGTCATGGTAACTGAACACTTTATGTGACAATACTATTTTAGATGATTTCATTGGTGACAATGTTTTTTCCGTTGTCCCTCAGAAGACTCTAGTGCTTGGTTCAAACTACTTGATTTTTCAAACTATTTCACATAACAGTACTTCAGGATGGTGGAAATTTATACTTCACTATCTTGGACTGCTTTCCTATTTTGGTCTAGCCAAATAGATTATTGGCGTAATGGAAGGCATGAAAGAAGTGTTTCCTTTGGTCAGTGGCCATGAGACAGCGACAACATGGAATTTCCACCTGTAGCAGTGGTTTTCTCTTTAAATACTAAATGATGGAGATAAGACATCTACTAAAAGGACAACTGTCCATGTGCTCGGCATTTAACCCCCCAAAGGCTTCCTGTTGGCAGAAATGGGGTGTACCTAACTGTTTCTTTTTCCAAACAGGAGGCACTTAATGCTTGAGCAAAGAGATGCAATTGATCTTTGTTGATTCATTGCTATCCTCCATACCTTCCGAAAAGGTTAAGATACAGCACTGAAGACTGCTGTAGTAGGGGGAATTGGCAAAAGTTGGGCTTCTTGCCTTCTGCTGATGCAAAAACCATCATTGGATGAAGCCTGGTACTAAGACCAGAGTAATCCTCAGTTTTGATGTATGAGAAACAGCTGCCTACGGTATATTTCCCATGACAGGAAGAAATCACGGTATTCTTTATGCGTGTGTTTTCATGTACCATCAGGCTTGGTAACTGCAAGGGGAGTGGGGTCATTTCTCCCCCAGGATGCATTGTCACTCATATTCAGCCCAGGGTTTCTTGGGTAGATGAGTAGTGGGACGCACAAGGACCCAAACTAGAATGGGCTAAAGGCATTTAGGTGACTTTTTGGTCAAATTTTTACATTTTGGGGGAGTTGGGGAATTTTTGAGGCACAAAATAGGGTACCAAGGGTCTCTCACGCCGTACATTCCCTACCCTGATATATGACTTACAATGAGTACTGATGTGCAAACTTGAATCTGCTACAGTGTGCCTCCTTCCTACCTTTTCAGTGGTTTCATGTTAAAACTGCCCTGACTTCCTCAGATCTGCTTTCTTAAATAGAGCTATTCTTTGTTCAGAAAGGAGATTTATCTGAAAGTGCTAAGTCATTTCAACCACAGAGGCCCTCAGTTCTTGGTTTGGCACGAACCGTTTGCTTGTGTAAGTTCCTCAACAGAGTCCATTGTTTGGCTGTTCCATCATTTCAGGAGTTGGCGATTTTGGCAAATACCCCTTGTCTCTAACATGGAAAGGAATGCTCTCTGCTCCTAGGCTGTCTGGAAACTTGAACCTTAATGCAATGAGATTGCCTGCACAGTCTAGCACGAATATGGTTTGTATGAAAACAGAATGCTGATGGTCAAGATGGTGAAGTTATGTTAACTCTGGATGCAAACCAAAACACGAGGTGAAGAGGGTGGAGTTGGTTGTGGACTCTTTCCAGATATTAAAAGATGTTCTTCAGGAATGTTTGATGGGAAGACAGGGCGAGTAAAAAACAGGAGGAGAAAGGATAAAGTACCTGCAAAGAGGAAGTACATTAAAGGTGTAGCAGCGGGCTGCTAGGTTGCTTCTGGATGCTTACAGGAAGTCTTGAGGATAGTACTAAGTCCTGTTTGTCCTCAGGATCTAGCATTCTGAAGTAGGCATATAACCCCCCAAATTACTTTTCTGAAGTAGCACCACACATTTAAAGTTAAGTCCAAAGTTTGTTCCTTGGTGCTTTACTTTAGAAAAGGGCTATAGCTTAGTGGTAAAGTGCATGTGTAGCATGGACATGATCCCAGGTTCAGTTCCTGGTGCTTCTAGTTGAAACTGAGAAAGACCCTGTCTAAAATCTTTGAAACCACTTCCAGTTAGTGTAGACAATGCCAAGCTAGATGAACCGGTGGTCTCATTTGATACAACATATGTAACTGCCTCGGCCCTGTGGCTTTAATGTAGTTGTCAGGGCTTGAAGATACTATTCATTCAGTTGCATAGAATGAAGAACAAATGGCTGCAATGAAGTTAAACCTACAACTATTCCCTTCACCAAGCTTTGGTTGTGCTCTAGGGTAGCAACGGACTACTGATACTGTTGGTGTGGAAATTGAGTATCCTTGGGGAGTATATGGTTGGCTGCCTGGTACCCTAAACAGAAGCAGTCTACACTTCCTTCAGGACTCAGTTGTAAACCCTATTAAGAAACTTCATTTAGCCAGAGAACTCAGTGATTCGACTTCCAGAAGCTTGGCCTGGCAGATGCTTTTGGCTGCAACTCTGCAGCAAGGACATCTTTTTCAGTAAAAATGCTGGCCAGAGGGACATGTGGCTGGAGATATTCCCCCTGCTCCAGATTAAAGGAGGAGCAGAGAATTACCCATTGGGGTCTAAAATGCCCATTACTTGCATTTACTCATGGGTAAATACGTTATAAATGGGAAGGATGGAGGGAGTGACATCTTGCCCTTGCTATGAAATGCATCTGTTTGGATCTGAGTATCTGACAGACCTGTGCCTGGCCACCTGCTTTTTTAAAGAAGAAATATTTAAGTAAATCCTTGGAATTACAAAAGTGAAGAATCCTTCTGATTAAAATGGAACAACAAAGCCTACACAGCTATCTTCTTTCTGCAATCAAGAACTGAGTAAGTGTACTTACCCCACAGGATCAGGACAAATAAATTAGAAGACAAGGACTTGATCTCTTCAAAAGAGAATAATTAAGGACTTAAATGCATATATTTCGTGAATGGATTGAATTCTATTTTATTTGCAAGATGGAATTGGATTTTAACAGGGTGAATGAAACTACAGTGTGAGAAAATACAGACATTCTCTATCTCAAGTTGATAAAACTGACTGACAGCTTCTGGCTAGACCCAAAAGAAGTGAGTTGTTAACTCTGAAATCACTGGATTGAATGGAAAAAAAATCTCCCCAGGGATATTTTCAGAACTCTTTACAACGGATGATGGAAGAACTATGTGTGGAACTTTTAAACATCAAGAGCAATATGGTGAAAGCCCTGAGGAATGAGATCAAGGAACTGTGGGAAGATGTAAGACAAGAAGGGGATGCAGAAGTTAGCAACATAGAAGTGAAAGAGGATAAAAATTATATGGAGAGAGAAATTCAAGTTAGCTTAATGGAGAAAGTTGGGGGAAGATGTTTGACCAAGAAGTTTTGGTTTGTGAAAGGGGGTTTACAGCCCAAGGAGGGGAGAGGGGGTAGGTTAATCTGAAACTGATTTGTAGCTTGCTCTGATGCTGGAATGAAACCAATCTGACTTAACCTTTTTGTTTGAAGGGGGTGAGAGAAAGATGATAAAAAGGAGGATCCTATTTCAGAACAATTGCTTTAAAATACCAAGTAGGAAGGAATCAGTGAAGCTAGGGAGGCGAAGTCCACGGATAGAATGGTTAGAAGAGGATTAAATTTAACATGAAATAACAGACACAATGCAATGAAAACTGGGTTGGCTTAATGAATATTGTAGAGGATTTTACAGTGTGGAATGGTTTAAAAATATTTGGATCTGGGATTAAGTGTAATAGCGCTACAGTTTTAACTAGTGAAGATATTATGCAATCAAGTAAGCAAGTAGCACTTTGTTTACAATGTAATAGATCTACAGTTTTAATTTGTGAAAATATTTTGTAATCAAGTCAGCAAGTATCAGTTGCCACTTATGTCATCTATTGTGCAATAATATTAATGTCATTTATCATGTAATGTCAGTTGTCATTTAAATCTAATAAGCAATAGTATGTAATACAAAGTAATGTTGAGATATTATGCTGGCTTTGTTAACTTTTGGTGGAAGAAAGCTCATTTTCTCTGTCTCGTTTTGGAAAGCAGGAGCAAGGGAAGTATTAGGGTTTTTTTTGAGAGGCTTGAATCAATCAGACTGCTATAATTCATTTGAAGGGAGGATGGAAGTCGATTCTTTTTGTTTCTTTTCCCTCTTCTTTTCTCTTTACTTTTTTGCTGCTTTTAAATTTCTAATTTAAGTATTTCATGGTTTCTTTATGCTGTATTTTTCCTTTTATGTACTTGTAGAGTTTTGCTGTTTTTTTTTTTTAATTATTAAGAGAAATCTCCCAGAGAAATTCAGCATCTAAGATCATCCTGCAGAAAGGAGCAATAACTCAAGAACGGCTTTCCTGTCAGAAGGACGCAGGTTTTATTATTGGCATTGTCCTCTGAAAGAATCCCAAGACTTAGAAAATCATTCTCGAGAGCTGCTCTTGTGTAAGGCAAAGAGATCACCAAACCAACTAAGTCAGGTGTATTTTTAGGACAATTTTTTTCATAGCTTACTGTAAGTTTGCTATCAACCTAATAAATGGGTTCCTTTATCAAGATGATACTCTGTTTTATGGTTATGTGCCAGGCATGGGAAACAGATGGCCCTCCAGATGATTTTGGACTGGATCTCCCAACAATCTTAGCTAGCATTGCCAGGGATGAAGAATACCGAGCGTTGCAGCCCAATAAGTTTGAGAATCTGCGTGATTCCCACCTCTACTATATTGTAACAGAGCATGGAAAACATATTTTTGGGCTGCAGTTCCCAATGCCCCACCAAGGTAATATGGCTACTGGGCATGGCAGTTGAGGATTCCTAGAAGCTATTATCAAAACCACAACTTTTTCAAGGTATGCATTTTAGCATGAATTGAAAGAAATCCTAGCTGATTTGCTTCCAATAAATGACATTCCAAATGCTACTTGTCCACAGTTTTAGCAGGGGTGACATTGTTATATTCCAGCTGTTTGTTATCTTCACTGCTCAGATTTCTTGAACTACAAACAACTAGCGCGCGCGCACACACACACACACAGAGCTGTTTTTTCAAAGAGAAGGGTGTGTCCTCAACACCAAGGGGTCAAAGAATCCAAAGAATGGGCCAGCATTCAAGGAACAAAGCAGTTGGCTAGTTTGGAATGCCATCTATTTTCCTGAACTGGTATAGCAACCTAACATGTTCTCATTTGTACAAAAGATTTTAGCTTTTTCCTTCAAAAAAAAAAAATCTTACTGTCAGTAACAGCATAAAAACGAGAGAAAGCAAGAGTGAAAGATTCTGCTCTTAGATGCATTCTCATGTCCAAGAAAGATAAGCTCAAATGGGAGTCTGCTTAAAGGAGGACTTGGAAGGAATTATCCAACCAGGTCAGATGAGGCAGAGAAGGGGAGGCAGGAGAGGTTACCCTTGATCCAGCTTTCCTCTGGTGCAGCTGTTCTCTGTTTCCCTTCCAACGCAGTTTTGGTGCAGTTGATAATATGCAGTATGAGGTATACATATAACTCTAGATCATCTGTCTGTCTGTGGATGTTACCATTTTCTTTACTGGGGACCCTCTGCCAGTATAATTTGCTTCTGGGGACTCCCAAGGCTTACCTCAATATTTAAATAGTCAAATTTAGATTTAAATATTATAATATTTATTTATTTTTTAAAGACTTCTAGAGACTAGGATTCAAATCTCCACTCAGGCACTGGGTGATGCCGGGCAAGTCACATTTTCTCAGACTCTGAGGAAGGCAAAGGCAAATAAATCTTGCTCCCCAAACTCCCTGTGATAGGTTCACTTTAGGATTGCCATAAGTTCAAAGTAACTTGAAGGCATACAACAGAAGGGGAAGGCTCTTTCTAGCCATCATGTCTTTCCCCCTAAGGCGAACCTATCATAAGGGTTTTCTTGGCAGGATTTCTTGCCTTTGCTTTTCTCTGAGCCTGAGAGAATGTGACTTGGTTAAGTCACCCAGTGGGTTTCCATCGCCAGGTGGGGATTCAAACCCTGGTGTCCAGAGACATAAGCCATTTCTGCACTATACAGTTTTAGTGCTATTGTTTCACTTTCAACATTCTGTGGAATTCTGGGGGTTGTAGTTTAATAGGGCCAAGGAGCTCTCTGAAAATTCTAAATGCTCCTCCCTAAACTGCAAACCCCAGGATTCCATAGGATGTTGAAAGTGGAATAATATACTATGACTGCAGTGCAGAAATGGTCGTAGTTTGGGTGTGCTCACCCGCCTGCTGCCATGTCACTTTTGTCAGGGATGTGGTAGTGGGGTATGTGTGTGCACACCCCAACTGCTCCCTTCTTTTGCAAACGAGGGGGCAGTTTCAGCATCTGCAATCCTCCCCCTGGCTGCCACTTGCTGCTGCTACTATTGGTGTCCAACAGCAATGGCTTTGTGGACCTCCTGTGAAGGCTCAACAGACCTCCAGGGGTCCCTGGACCCCAGGTTAAGAACCACTGATATATATAGTATCCAGATAAGACAACAGAGTAGAATATTACAGTATAGCATATGCATACAATATAATGCATGTAATACGTAGTACAATATGCAGCTAGCCGTATGTAGTTGATAATAGACTATTGGGGAGAGCCATACGTGACGCTGTGAAAGATAACATTATTGGCATGCAGCAAGTCTCTGTTCAGCCCTGATAATCCGTACGGGAGCAGGAAAGTTCCTTTTCCAATACTTGACAAGCTGTTATCAGTTTGTATAAATTCTGGTGAGCTGATGATCAAAGTGAGAGTTAACATAGTGTAGTGGTGTGAGCATCAGACTATGACCCAGAGTTCAATTCTCTGCTCAACCACGGAAACCCACTGAATGACGTTGGGTGCCTCACACAATCTCAGCCCCAGAAAACCCTATCCTAGGTTCACCTTGGGGTTTCCATAAGTTGGGAACAACTTGAAGGCACCCAACAACAATAAATTTTTGACGTGAACAAATGACACGCTAATTTTGTCTTTTATGTATGTGTGTATAATGTATTTTTCTGTATTTTGCTTCTGTGTACTAATTGTGATAGCCCATGGCTACAAATAGTTATGTGACAGTTACAGCCTTCATGCCCTCTGTGGCCAGATTACATTGCACATCTCCAGTGGATGTTAAAACTGTTTTTCCATAGTGCCACCTAGAAATAGGTGTTATCATCACATACAAATCAACTTCTCTACCTCCTCAAGGTCACTGAGCAGCATCTTAGGGTTCTGTATAGGAGCAGGGTGGTGGTAGTGCATGATCCACTTAGCAGATCACGTCAGCAGGAGGACGGGATCCTTTAGCAGGGAGATAAAAGCATGAAACTGGAGCAGCTGATCTGAAAAGCAGAATGTGCTCCTGATCCGTGGTGGTTAATAATCACACCCAAAACAAGTCACCGGACACAGGCATCCTCGGCTGACCAAGCTGTGTATCCTGTTTGGCTGACGGAGCAGATTAGGGGATTAGCGACCTAATTAAACTTTATTCTTCTATCTTGTTCATAAGCAAGGCCCTGTGAAGCTGGAGATCACCCAGGTAGGCACGCAGCGAGAATATATTGACTAGAACCAGCAATCTCGGGATATCTTTCTTTGTAACACCTCCAGTTCTTATCAGGGGGAAGGGATATCCTTATCCCTTGTTTCTCACCACTGCCACCTGCTGTAAATGGATCCTGCAGTAATTTAAAAGCAAAAAGGGTGCAACAGCCCTTCACATTTGCTAAGGTTAGGGGCGCAGGACCCCTGCAAAAGTGGAAAATCTAAAATATCAAAATGCGTGTGAGAGTCTGTGGGAAGGGGCCGCAGGCATGTCGGGGACAGTGGGCACTCAGGGTCCAAAACAGGTCAGAGAAAGGAGAGGGAAAGGGGGTGGGTTGGTAGGGTGGCACTATACTTCTTTCTTCCCCCTCTCTCCCTCTTCTCCTTCCTTGGGTATGTGTGGGGCGTCAGGAAAGGGTTTGTGGTACTGAGAAATCAGGCTGCGATCAGGCAGCAGCGGGCGGAGAATGAGGAGAACAAGAGGGCAGAGGTTTAAATGTCTGTGTGGTCTGATCAGAGCTGCCGCAAGGGTAGGTTTCCCTAGAAAAGAAGCACTTGAGGTGAGGGGGGAGAGGTTGGAGAAACTTGCAAATGATTTTTCCTTAGGTGTTACTACACTTTTCCAGCTATATAGTTAGCCCTCCACATCTGCAAGGGTTAGAGGTGCAGGACCTTTGCAAAAGTGGGAAAACTGCAAATATCAAAGTGTGTGTGTGTGTGTATCTGTGTGTCTGTCTGTCTGTGGCTAGGAGGCTGAGACATGGTGGGGAAGGTAGGCACGCTGGGTCCAAACCAGGTCAGGGAAAGGAAAGAGAAAAGGGGTGGATCAAACCTATACTTCTTTTCTTAGCCAGCTCCTTGCTTGAGTCTGTGTGGGGGCATCAGGACAGAATCTGTGGTGCTGAGAAATGGGGCTGTGAGCTGTCCTTAGCCGGCCAGGCAACTGCAGTTTTCTAAAATGCCGTGTGGCCAGATTGGAGCTGCTAAGAGGGAAGGTTCTCCAGGCATTGAAGAAACTTGCAAATAATCAAGTCCATGAAAGTGAAACCCACAAACCCGGAAGCCGACTGTAGTTACAACAGCTGCTTTTTCAGGGATGGGAACTGTGCAGCCTTCTAGACATTGACCTACTCCTCCCAGAGACTTCTTGGGAGTTGCAGCCCGGCAACATCAGGACGCTCCTCCTCACCATCTGTTGAATCAACTGATTTACAGTTCAGGATTAAAGCTGAACCAACTCATTCTTTATTCATAGGCTCTTGTAAAGGAAGCACCCGCCTGGATGTTGAAAGAGCTGTTCTGTCACATGGCTGACAGCTGATATGGAAAGGTAAATCTTTGCTTAAAACAACTCGTTCTGAAAAACCACAGGAAAGGGGTTTTCTCGGTGGAAATGCCTGGAGCTTCAGTGGCAGTCCTGGTAGGTGGCTGGTAAAAAGCAGGAAGATGGGAAGGATTAGCCCTTGTACCGATCTGTACTCCACCCCTTCGATCCTTCTACCTCCGCCTTAATAAAAGGGTCAGAGATAATCTCCCATTACGTAATGGGATTAGGCACAAGGAAGAGAGAGAATCCCATACAGGTTGTCAGCAGGGAACATCTGGCTCCATCCAGCTGGATTTAGCTGTCTTTAGCTTTGCAGAGGCTGATTGCAAACAAGAGGGAGAGATGCAGCATAATTGGTTCAGGTATTTACTATGCTAGAGCAGAGGCAGGACTCTGGGGTGGTAATCCAGAAATCCCACTTAGCAGAATGAGCAAGTGGGTCGCTGAACCCAGGAGGGTTTGTTTATCCCATCTGAAGTTCTGCAAGTGAAGGAATGAAAATTACCGCCTAAAGATTTCCCCACCCCACTGTAAGACCATAGATGGTGGGATCCCATGATCTCTGTTCCAGGGCTACAACATACAGTTATAGTATTTTGCAGACCTCCTCCCCCTCTAAAAAATATTTTATTATGGCACAGTAGGGGCCTTTCCACACTACACTGTTATAGTGCTATTATTCCACTTTCAACCTCCTATGGAATCCTGGGGTTTGCAGGTGAGGGAGGGGTCTTTAGACTTCTCAGCCAGAGAGCTCTTTGGCCTCAGTAAACTACAAACCCCAGAATTCCACAGGAAGTTGAAAGTAGAATAATAGCACTGTAAGGACATAGTGTGAAAAGGCCCTAAGGGTATCAGGTCCTGCCTGATCTTGGATGCTGAGCAGGGTCAGCCCTGGTTAGTACTTGGAAGGGAGACCACCAATGAATACCAGGTGCTGCAGGCTATATTTCAGAGGAAGGAACTGCCAAAAACCATCTCTAAGTATTCCTTGGCTAAGAAAGCCCTACGGAATTCTTGGGGTCACCATCAGTCGACCAGTGACTTGACGGTACACGCACACACATCTGTTCCCATTGAGAATTAGGATAATGAAAACATCCCTGGGACACATGGGACAAAGGAGGAATCCCAGAGGGGCAGCCGTGTTAGTTGCAATAAAAGCAATGAAGAATTTTGCAGCAGCCTAAATACGCGTAGGTTTATAATGGAATTGAATAGTGAGGATTGTCGATAATGTCTATAACGACTAGGGGCTGCTGGGAACTACAGTACTAAATGAGAACTACCTTTCCCAACATGCAACGCCGGAAGGTGTTACATTTCTCCCTCCCCGTATTCTAATAACAATGTATGACAGTTCCCAGGGTGCATTGCTCTCATAAGACACCGCCCCTCTCCGTCCCTCCCTCTCTTTCTTCCTCTTTTCTGTTGCTCAACCAGCTACTGAACATCAAGACCGACGTTATTTAAATGAAGAACTACGGCTCTCCTTGGACCGGAACCTGCAGCCGCGATGCATTATGGGGATCGTATTACTTGGCTCGCCGGTGCGCGAGAGAAGCAGAGCGGGGAGTTAAAAGCTGAGGACTACAATCCCCAGAATCAAATGAGGTCTTTTAGACAGGCGCGGTGTCCCCGGACGCATGCGCAGAAGTAGGAGGAGAAGAAATCCGTGTGTGGCCAGTGAGTATCAGGGGGAAATGGTGAGGAAGTTAAAGGGCTCTGGGGCACGTTCCACACTAGCCAGTTATAGCGCTGTTATTCCGCTTTCAACATCCAATGGAATCCTGGGGTTTGCAGCCAAGGCCTCTCCCTAAACTGCAAACCCCAGGATTCCATAGGACGTTGAAAGCGGAATAATAGCGCTATAACTGGCTAGTGTGGAAATGGCCTATGGGAGGGGAGGAGGGGGGAGATTGTGCTTTGAGAAGGCCGAGGAAGGAATGCAAAACAGGGCTACTTAGGAGGATACTGGATTCTGTTGTTGTAGTTCTCATTAGGTTAAGGCACTTGGTGTCTTCAGAGTCATAGAAGTTAGCAGTTGATTCCTTATGTGCTTACAGTCTAAGCCCCTGTCGACCAATTGTAGCGCTGCAGATTTCGTTTGGCAGCTGTAGTCAGGGTAGCCAATGGTGAGGGATAATGGGAGTTGCACTCCAAAGCACAGAGACGCTCACTTGGGGCTCTCCAGGGGTGTGCGTGTGGTGGTGGTGGTGTTTTGGGCCTTCAAGTCGTTTCTAACTTAAGGCAGCGGTAAGGAGAACCTATCATGGGGTTTTCTTGGCAAGATTTGTTCTAAAAACAGCTTTGAGGGTTTGTGTGGCAAGTGGGGATTTGCACCCTGGTTTCCAGAGTCACAGGCCATTTCTGCACTACACTGTTCTAGTGCTATTATTCCACATTCAACATCCTGTGGAATTCTGGAGTTTGTATTTTACGGAGGCCAAACAGCTCTCTGGCTGAGAATTCCAAATGCCCCTCCCTAAACTGCAGGCTCCAGGATTCTACAGGATGTTGAAAGTGGAATAATAGCAGTAGAACAGCATAGTGCAGAAACGGCCATAGTCCAGTGCTCAAATAACTATGCTATGCTGACTGTCTTCCCTGCTCTTTGTATATTGGACTGCAGCTCCCATCATCCCTCACTACTGGCTAACCTGGCTAGGGCTGTCAGCAGTTTCAGTGATTCAGATGGAGGATTGAAGGGAAACTGACTGCAGTCTTACATGCAGCCACTTAGAATCTATCTCCGCTGTTGAGTGAGACTGCTCCTCGATAAAGGTATATAGTCTTGGAACCATAAGTTGTTTTTTTTTTTTTGGGTGGTCGGGTGGAGGAATCTGGTTGTAGAGAGCGATGTATTGGACGGGTAGTCAAGATTCCGTATCTTGCTGGTATGTGAGTTCCCAGGAAAGTTGGCATCCATGGTGGACTTGGTACACATAGTCCTTTGTTATACCTTTTTCTCTCACCCACTTTCTCCCATTTCCCCAGGAACTGCAAGGCGGGAAGAAAGCAGCAACAACTGTCACCATTCCTTCTTCTGGTCTTGAGCCCTAATCTGTCAGGCTGGCACCAAGATGACCCTCTTCCACTTTGGAAATTGCTTTGCCCTGGCTTATTTCCCGTATTTCATCACCTACAAATGCAGTGGCCTGTGAGTTTTCTGGGTGGGTGGATATTGGGGAGTGGTTATGTGGTGATGATGCTGTGATAGAAGGAAGTTCTGACTAGGCCAAGCTGGGTTCGTCTTGCTTGTTTCATCAATGAGAGTTTGCTGCTTGAAGTGAAGAGCAACACAATGGTCCCTTTCCCATTCCATGCACTGGACCAATGTGGGACTGTTAGCTTACTTCAGTGCCACTGACATGATAGTATTTTCTACCCTACCTGAGTAGCAGGTTCGGGCTGGGGGCAATAGCCACGTGTCTTATGCAGCTCTGTTATCCAACAGAAGAGATCATCTGAGCTCTTTTCATATTACCGGGGGCTATTGCCACACTACATTCGCTGCCTGAGGTAGTTGCGTCAGTTTACCTAATGATAGGGCTGGCCTTCTTTAAACCTGATGCACAATTTCTGGAATAAGTATGCTTAATATAAAGCTTAGAGGGAAAGTGGGGGGACAGGGTGAAAATGGGAAAGTGGCCTCATGATTTAGAGAGGGGGGGCATGCAGAGATGGACTTGTGTGAGCCATGCTTCTGGGATAAACTGTGTGGATTCTAAGGTGTACCCAGACACATTGGCCAGTCAATGAGTCAAACCCACACAGGCTGATCTAGCAGTTCCACCTCTGTGAGTGATGAGTCCTAACATAGAAGTGATACCTATGCTGTTTAAATGTATTTGTTAATTAATTCATTTGTTGCAAGCTTCATCATGCAGCCTTGTGCAGCTGCTGATAGTAGATGTTAAGATTAATACACTGCTGAAATTGTCTGTGTAAACAGCAAAATGAGCAGGTGATAAAAAATGCAAGAAAAGTGAGAGTAAGGGAGTAGATAAAACCAAGGTGGGGAGCCCATGGCCCTCCAGAAACTGTTGGGCTATTATTCCTGTCATCCCTGACCTGTGATCATGCTGGCTGTGACTGATGGAAGTTGGAGTACAGCAAATTCTGGAGACAATCCTGACCTCTGAGAAAAGGGAAGTTTTGTATAGTGTAAAAGTATAGATTCTCTAACATACACCTCTGTATTTCCACCTCTTTCAGATCAGAGTATAATGCTTTCTGGAGATGTGTACAAGCCGGAGCTACTTACCTGTTTGTCCAGCTTTGTAAGGTATTAGCTTATTTTCTGTATTTGGATCATTGGCAAGAATGAACTAGAAAATGAGAGTTTGGATGGCAGAAGTATGAGAGCTATTGTGAATAACTATGGGTTTACTAGCAAAGTTCTCTCTCAAGGTCTCTTGCCCTTATCAATATTTTGTTAAAAGGAATATTATTATTTAAAATGAAACAGAATATAGTTGTACCTCACACGCATGTGTGGTCCCAAGTCTTTCCTACAGAAAAACTGGATCCCCTAGTCAAATTAATGGAACTTGTTTGTATTGCAAGCATTGAAACAGTGAGCTTCCATCAGTTCTTCTTACCTATGGAGACTCTCTTGGAACCACACATGTACTGCTTCCAGTCAGTCCCAAGTGAGCCTCCATAAGTCCTTCATGTTCCCTACAACAGATGGCTTCTGCTTTTCAACCATTTCCACTCTCTGACAGTGGTCCAGTCAGATAAATTGGAGAAGCCTATACTTTTATTTTAGGTTGTAGAAACAGGATTGTGATTTGTAATGTTATTAACATTAGTTCTTTTGATTTTTCTGATTGTTTTGTACTATGTGGCAGAGTTTGATGCCAGTAGTGTGAAGGAAGTGAGACTCAAGAAACAATAATTCTTTTAATTTATGTAGCATTCTTTTTTCCCCCCAGTCTGGGCCTGAGTTACACTCATCCTGACTGGACTATTTCTGAGTTAGACCTATCCAGGTCTGCAGTTTTAGCATCTGTTTCTGAGTATGATCTTGCAAATAAACCTTTAGAAACTGGCTAGCCTGCAAGGGGGTCGATGGTTTGCATTTCAGAGCTGGCCACAGAGCAATGAGAGAAGTTTCTCCTTAGAAACACTTCCATAATAGAACCTGGTGAAAAGGGACAGATAGCCCCATCTTCCTCCGTAGCCCATTAACCTGCTGTATTTCCATGCTGGCCATGGAAAAAGAGGTTCTTTTTCCTCAGAGGCTAGAATGGAAATCAAGTAGGATGGTGGACAACGGACAGAGTGGTCAATCCCTCTGCCAAACAACCCATTCCCCTGCTCACCTGGATTGAATTCCTGGTCCCCTGCTGGTGGCCCAGTTAATGCTTGAACACAAGACTCCTATCAGATCTCAGAAGCTGAATGTATAAAGTTAGCCAGTGCAGAATATTTTGTGAACAGCTTTGCCTGTGTGATATCCAGTTATATTTTTTGATACAGTGTTGTAATAACCTTTCCTTCTTCCCATGTTGCTGGTCGGGTTGTCTGTTTCTCTTTTAACAGATGCTGTTTTTAGCAACCTTCTTTCCAACCTGGGAGGGCGGTGCTGGTGCTTATGACTTTGTTGGAGTAAGTTCAGCTCTGCTTAAGCAGGGAAGGGTCAACACCTGGTTTTTCTTTCGTCTGCAAAGTTATCAGTGATTTATTTGCACCTTCTGTATGAGCAAGAGTGTAAAAAAGACTGGGGCTTGGATTTATTTTGTGCTGTCTAGCAAACACAGGGAACCTCTTTGAGCACAAGCGCCCAATTTAGTTTCTTGGGGTCTCCATTCCAGTGCCGAGCGGGACCAAAAGCAAACATTTGGAGACAAAACCCCCTAGTGTATTTTATAAAGATCATACTTCTGGTAACTAAGCCTTATTGTTGTATGCCATCAAGTCATTTCCAACTTATGGCAACCCTATGATGACCTTATCATGGGTTTTCTTGGCAACATTTGTTCAGAGGGTCGTTGTATGTGCCTTCCTCTGAGGCTGAGAGAGTGTGACTTGCCCAAGGTCACCCAGTGGGTTTCTGTGGCTGACTGGATATTTGAACATCAAAGCAGACTTGGCAGCAAATTACAATAAGCAACAAGGTCTGGGAGTGGTGGTGGTAGCAGTCAAGGATGGGCAACTCAGGGAGGGTTTGCTGGCTGCTGCTCTGACCCTTTTCTCTTGTACTAGGAATTCATGAAGGCTACTGTGGATTTGGCTGACCTGGTGGGGCTGCATCTGGTGATGTCCCGGAATGCAGGCAAAGGGGAGTACAAGATCATGGTGGCAGCCATGGGATGGGCTACAGCAGAGCTCATTATGTCCCGGTGAGTTGGCAGAGAGGGTGGACAATTTCGGAGGTAGGTTACTGCACCTGAGAGAGAGATGTGGATGGAGCCAACCAATACTCATATACAAGCACACATATTCTTTTCATCTCAGTTCAGTTCACCACCTTTTCTTTTCTCTTTACTACACTACTTGCAGATTCTGATGCTTTGTAAAAATTTTCCATTTGCCTGATTATGTGTAAGAAGGTTAAAATAAATGTTTTCTGTCCTCACCCCGGCAATGACTTTCAGGTTCAGGTGGAGGGGTTTAAAACTGGTGTGGGAGGCATGTGGCTGTCCAGAAGTAGTTGAACTGCAGCTCCTGTGGTGGGCTGTACGGGTTAGGGCAGTAGAAGGTTGCTGTCAAACAATATCTGAAGGATTACAGGTTGCCCCTCCCTGGTTTAAAGGCTGCAGTGAATAACAATTCTATTCATGAGCTGGTGGTTGAGTTTTTAAAGTGAAAGATGCATGATTGGATTTATAGTATGCACAAGATTTGTTATATATGAACTTGGAAGTTCATATGTTTTACATATGTGTGTTGTTCCTTATTACAAGATTGTAAAACTAGTGTGTGTGTGTGTGTGTGTGTGTGCGCGCCTATTTTTAATATAGCGCATGGTGAAGGACAATTAATTTATGAACAGGCCAAAACATGTTGGGCTTTTTAAAGAATAAACCTGGACCATCTGTAAGCATGTGGAGCCTAGTCTCCTTTTCTCTGCTGATTTATTACATGTGCTTTCCTATACTTAGTCTTGCTCCTAAATTTTAGTGAACCGTTGTGATTAATCATCTAAGTTTCATATTGAATTGGAGAAGTTTTAATGTCTAGTATACAGTTTCAGTTGGGGAAGGGATTCTTGGATGCTTTTTGGGGTGTGGGGAGAAGGGGTTTGGTTGTCTGTCAGCATCAGTTCTTGACAGCCCTGGTGTCCTTGGCAGGTGCATTCCCTTGTGGGTGGGAGCTCGTGGCATTGAGTTTGACTGGAAATACATTCAGATGAGCATCGACTCCAACATCAGTCTGGTAAGTGCTGACCCTGATTGTTTGAGCTTCCCTGAAGTGGGATCATAGTGGATGGGAAGTAGAGTGAAGCTTTGCCTTTTATTTCTTTTTAGTCTTTCCCATTTCACGTGTTCCCCTTTCCTCATGCACCAAGGCAATGTTAGGAGTTATGGAGTCAAGACACTTCATGGGGCACTGATCTTCCGGCTGTTATCTGACTAAAAATGTTTGTTGATTAATTTACTAAATCTACATAACTTTGGGTATGAGTGAAAATTACAGTTGAAAAGGAATTATAATGTGTCTCCTTGGATCCTGTACTAGGATAAAGATGGGATATAAATTAAATAAATAGATGAACAAAAAATCAAGCTGCATGTTGAAACATATTTCTTAAAATAATCTTACATTAAAACAATCATAGTGATTTTTACTTTCTCCTTCTGGGAGGGTTTTGTAAGAACCTGGAAGCATACAGGCATCCCTTGCTTATCTGAAGGATTAGTGATCAGAGCATGGTCAGAAAGTGGAATTGGTTGAAAAGTGGAACTCAGCCAACCATCAGTTCTTCTCATTTTGCTATCTTCCTCTAGGGAACATGAGGGAATTATGGAGGTTCACCGGGGGAGCCTGCATAATTCCTTTATGTTCTTTATAGGAAGAAGGCAAGAGGAGAAGAGAAGAGCTGATGAAAGAACAGGCTCTGCATTGAAAGAATAGTACGTGTCTGTAGTTTACAACAGTTAAAAGACTGGGACATTGAAAAATGAGTTGTCGAAAAGTGAGGCATGCCTATAATCCTGTTTATTAAGATTGATTTCATTCCCTAAGTATAGATGCTTGTGTAGACGAAATAGCATTACCCAGGTACAATAGGGGAGGAGGAATAAGTGGGAAGGTGTGCTCTTATGGGAGGAAAATCCCCAGAGAGACCAGTAAAGGCTGAAAAGGATTGTTTGCCACAGAACGATGGTTAATGGTAGATATGCAGATGGGAAGGAAAGAACAAGGTGGAAAATGGATTGCAGTCTCCTAAGAAGAGGTATGGTTGGCTGGGCAGCTAGAACCCGGCACAGGAATGCTCCACTTTGTATGCTTTTAATTAGTGGGTCTCTTGGGAGTTGAGTCTAAAATGCATTGCTGACTAGAAATGCCACGAAAAGCATACAAATCACCTCTTTCCATTTACTTCCTCCTCCCCTTTTTTACTTTTCCTTGTCTGCCTCCAGGTCCACTATATAGCTATGGCTGCCCTGGTGTGGATGTTTACACGCTACGATTTGCCCAAACACTACCGACTGCCTCTCACTTTCCTCTTGGGACTCAGCGTCTACAAGGCTTTCTTCATGGAGTGAGTGGCTGGGTGCTCTCGGGCAAGGGAAGACAGGCTGTAGCTTTTGTCCATTGAAGGAAATTGCCCACCAAAGTATGGAAAACGTGCGGATCAGTTAGACAAGTATTGTGGTTTTCATGCTGCCTTAGGAGTAACCTTGAGGTTTCTTGTGGGATAGGGAGAGGAAAAGTCCCACTCAAAATCAGAGCTTGTAAAAGTCAGTTTTTAGACTATAGTTCCCAGAATCCCCCCCCCAAAATTGTTGGTCTTTGAGGGATTCTTCGAATTTTTCAGGCTCTGCTCACGAATGAGCATGTGCTCAGTGGGCCTAAAATGATGCTAGGCTGTTTGGATTGGAAAACTGTGCTTGAAAAGAAGTATCTTAGAACAAGGTGTGGATGGCTGGAACCTGGAATGGGGCACTCTGTGCTGCAAGATTTACTTGATTGCCTTCTGCACGCGAGAGAGCCTAAGTTCAGATCCCTGCATCTCCCACTGAAGCACGGTGATGAGCTATTGGCCCTCCAGATGTTTTGAATGATAGCTCCCATAATTCCCTACCATTGGCTGTGACTTTTGGGAGATCTCCTGCATTGAAAATGAGCTGACCAGTATGAAAGACCTTGGATAGACTTTCTGGTTTGGTGCAGACATTTTAAGTGGTGTTCCAGCTCTACTTTCACCTTCTTCCTCCCACACCTGACACTTCCTTACCAGCCTGTGTTTCTCTTCTTTCTTTACAGATCTTTTGTCCACGTCTTTCTCCTGGGCAGTTGGACAGCCCTCCTGGTTAAAGCTGTGATCACCGGCCTCCTTTCTCTCAGCTCTCTGACTCTCTTTGTTACGCTGGTGCACAGTAACTGAGGTTTGATCTTTCCTCTTTCCACTAGCAAGAACTGTTACCTCCAGGGCTGTACAACCAAGTCCTTGTTGCCAAGATGACAGCTTCATCCTGTCTGCTGTGAGATCAGCTACAACAGGGCTTTTATTCTCAAGCAACCAGAATTATAATAACAATAAAAATATTTTTTGTTTTTTTATGATTCGCAGGTGTAAAATTCCTTTGGCTGTTGTCTTGACACACCCATTATACTTCCCTAGATGGGGCATGAAACTGGGTGTTGATTTTTTTTTAGGGAGCCATGATCAGTAGAGGTCAATGCTGCCTTTTATCTGGAGGAAATCAAGTTGTCACACTGTATGGAGCCAGCCCTCTCCAAATCAGACTTTATCCCAGGCGTTTTTGAAAATTTGACTTCGGATGTCATCATCCCCATTCCACAAAGTGACCAAAACAGGAGGATGAAGTTTGTGCTCCAAGTCATGTCCAGTCTCTAAACTGAAAACTGAAAGAGTGATGCAGTGGACAAGATTCCAGCAAGTGCAGTTTCCAAGGTGGGGATGAGGGCTAAGCTCTGGCCAGAGGCTTCAGGTGGAAGATGTGAAGTTCTTTATGGAAGACTGAAGTGAATTAAATGGATATCTTGGAATCCCTCCCCTCCCCCGGAGAGTGAGTTTTAAAATGTATGTGACAGTAGGAACATTTAAAAATTTAATTATGGAACTGGTTTCCATATGTGACCAGAAGTTTCCTTGCAGGTGAATGGGTAACCAGATTCCTTATCCACCTGACTGCTTAGTTTCTCCTTTGGAGAAAAATGGTTATCATTCCCCACAGCCAGCATAGAAGCTCATTGGAATACAGATAGGAGTGGAGTGATCTTATCTTTCTTCCAGCAGCCTGTGTAAATAGAAGTCAGTTTTTTTCTATTAGTCTGTTTCTTGGCAGGCTAATATTTTTTTCCAGGCTAATGACTCCACATGCTTATTTTCAGGGTCCCTTTAACCTTACTTATAACCTGGTACACTTAACTCCCTCCTTATTATAGATAAGATAGCTGATTCATTCATCATAGGCTGTCCTTGTTCTGTGTGCCATTGCACACTTTCCCACTGTGGATTCACATAACGCTATCTGTTGCTGGAAAACTGACTGTACAAACTGTTGCAAGGAGAAGGTGACACAGGGGAAACTATTACCACAGAGAAGAAAGTATTGCCTATACCCCATCCTTAAGATCATAAAACATCTAGTAGCCTGTCTGTGCACTGTAGCTTAGAAAAAAGAATGGGAAAGGAATTTGGCTTTGTTGTTTGCTCATCTTGATTTAAGCCTGATTTCACCATGGATGACCAAGCTGCTGGCTGTTGATGGACGCATTTTTACTCAGTTGGTCAACTTCATGACAACACTGCATCTGTGAAAATTGCATGCTTAAGAAAGTAATAAATGAGGCTGACTGGCATACATTTATTTCATGTAATTTTATTTTAAATTCTGTTCTTCCTAGGGAGGGATGAAGTTATGCAAGGCTCAGTTATGATCACCCTCCCATCCATTTTGCTGAAATTTGTATTATTTCAGGTTTATCTTTGAAATGTTCAGAGTTACAGACTTGCTATTTAATATTTATTTTTTAGAAAGACACACACATTCTCATAATGCAGGATCCTGTGCCCAGTATCAACTTGGCTGCCATCTCAGCATGCACAGAATTCTGTTCATTTTCTGTCCTTTGCACACTAGAATCTCAAAACAGTTTCTTGATGAAGGACTGGTGAAGTAGAAAGCTTTCTCTGAAAGAAGTGTAAGACATGCAGCACACTTGACACAGTGGAAAGTCAATGATAGAACCATATCTTTGATTCTTTGTCTTTGTAGTTTCTTGCCCTCTTCCCTGGGAGTGGGGAAATGCTGACAACAGGATGAAATGCACTGTCCATAAAATGTTAATAGTAGAGTTCTTTGTCCCACCAGCCTGGAAGAAGACAGAATGAATGGAGTGAGTTAAGGGTGATGGATAATGGTGAAGAACTGTGTAGTGGGTTGGACCCCTGCCGCCATTAACATATGTCCCGTGACACAGAAAGAATTAACTTGTATTATTGACTTTATTAGATACATTTCTGCATTAGCTTGGCAGTTTGAGGCTGGGGAAAGATCTGAAGACAGGACTGGAGGAACAAGTTTTCCTCTGTTGCTAACCTGGTTGCACAGTGCTCACAGCTGATTTTGGAGGGGGAGAGGGATGAGTCACATCTGTGCACATTGATTTTGTTTGCTTTTCCATGATGTGACCCTTGAGAGTCTGTGATCTATGGGCCTTCTCTGGCATGTGTGCAGTCTAGCCCAGTGGCTCCAGAGCCAACCATGGGGAAGTGTGTTGCTCATCAGGGATAGTCTGGGTAGAATTAAGTTGTTTGGTGGTTCAGTTCCACCAGTAGCTGCAAGGGGATGCTGGACTCCATCAGCAAAAGGGCTGGAATGCTTCTCTGCTGTGTACCATCTGCTACGTCAATTAAGCGTATCTTATAGCAGCACCGTGCGTCAGTGTTCAGCATTGAATGAAATCTTGGGCAGGTCTGAAACTACAGCCATTTCCAGAACAGAAGAGACCAGTGCACCTAACAGTTTCTCAGAGGCTATAGAAGGGGAACCAAATGTCTTGTACAAGATCAGAGAAGGCATGTAGTGTTTGTAGAGTCCATTGGACCCTGCTTCCTTCTGCTGCAGTGCCACTACTGCATCATGTGTTGAGTAGCAACCTCCCTCCTGAAGTGCTCGTCCTCCATGGATTACACATCCTCCATGGATTACACAGGATTACACAGAGAGGATTTTACGGGAAAAAGTATACTATGGTACTACATGGGAAGGACCAAGGTTGCCAGAGGCCAAGCAGGACACAATAGCCTAAATCCTATTGTTAGCACCAACTAGAGTGGAGACATTGAATCAGTGGGATTTAACTATATGTTGTATGTGTTTATGTGTGTGCAAGTTGCCTGTTGACTTACGATGACCCCATAAATTTCATAGGAATTTCTTAGACAAAGAATATTCAGAGGTGGTTTTGCCAGTTCCTTCCTCTGAAATATAGCCTACAGCACCTGATACTAATTGGTGGTCTCCCATCCAAGTACTTACCAGGGCTGACCTTGCTTAGCTTCTAAGATCAGACAAGATCTGGGTATTGGTCACCATTAAACCTTAGCTGTTTAGTGTTCAATCAGGTCTTGATCCCCAAGCTTGCCCCACAATTCCCTGTATACATCTGATTTTATCTGAATTTGTTGATTTTCTGTTTAAAAAGTTTGCCATTTTGGGGTGTTGGTGCAGCCTATGGAGGGTGCTGCAGCCAAAAATTTGGTTCCCTGCCCTTGCAAAGTTGCCCAGCTCTGCATAAGGCTATCCAGGCTGGAGTCTAAAACAGGAGTGGTGAATTGTGGTTTTCCAGATGCTGGGCCATAATTCTTGTCAGCCAGATCACTGGGAGTCAAATCACTGAGGGGGATGGAATTTAACAATGTATGAAGACTATGAGTGTGCTTTCCCAGCCTATATTTATGCAGTACTGTTTTTAAGGAAGATTATGCCAGTTGGAAACAACCAATTCTACATGTCAAGTATACTGGCTGATGTCCATGAGAATGAAAAGTAAAGTTGATCTGTTGGTAACAGCCATAGAAGGGAAGTAGAACAGTGTTTCCCACCCTGGGGATACCAGATCTTGCATTGCAGTTGCTATCATCCCCAGACAGCCTGACCAATGGATAGCGATGGTGGGGCGATGCACACCAAGAACATTTAGGGACCCAAACTGGGTACCACTACAGTAATGGTGGCTTGAAGTAAAGGCATTATGCCTACATTGGGAGACCAACAAATTCTTTCTCCTCTTCCCACTCCTACCAATAACTTACTTCCAGGATGTCTCCGGACTCCCAGCTTTCGAATTTCATCATAGACAAAGATGAGGACACCGTAGGGTAGCGGCACTAGCCACCACTGGAACCTAGAAAGGTCCAGGGAATGGAGAAAAAAAATTAGCTTGATGCACCATGTTAAAAACAGCTGGAAATGCTCAGTTGGCAATGTTTTGTGTTGGCCTAAGATGGAAAGTGGCTGAGCATCACAAAGGTGTCCTAACTAGCCTTTCATCTTAAATTGTGGTCTAGGATGCTGTACACCCCAAACAACCCTAAGCTTTCTTTCTGAGTTGACCCCACCAGGCTGTTATGACTGCTCTCCATGGTGCTGAATGAAAAAATGTCTCACCTTATAGCAACTTACGGTTCTCAGAAAAGTTGTGGGACTGCACTTTCCATCAAACATAGCTAGCATAGCAAGGGATGATGGGATTTGGAGTCTAACATCATCTGAGGGCTAGGTACTGTACCAGCTTGACTGTAGAGTTAGGAAGGTGTACCAGATAGGACCAGGGAGAGTTAAGCTGTTGCATGATAACTAAGCTCCAAACAATGTAGCAGTTATCTTATAGTTATGTGTGTGGTGTATCACAAGGCGTATGAGGCCAAACCCCTGCTACAATAAACTTGGAATCTAAGATTTGACAGGAGATGGCAACAGACCAGAAGGTGGGAAATGAAAACAGGGTTAGACAAAAGGAATTAACTGTGTTCCTTTCAGTTGCAAACACTTAGCCTGTATCATAGAATGATATGGAAAGCAAGGGGTTTTCTGTCCAAGATTTTACAGAAACAATGGAATATTTGGCAGAATTTGAAAGTAATGAGAGAGGTAGAAGTAAGATAGTATGTAAAGGCAGATCCATTTAAGCGAGAATTTTTTTTTTTATAACTGAGGAAAGCAGTGTTGGAGAAATGAAGGTGTGATGGGCAGGGATATGACAACAGAAAGATAAGAAGGAAAGCAAGGGTAGAGAAACGTGAGCATCAGTGTGACATAGTGGTTAGAATGACTGGGATGCAGAAGATCAAATTCTGACGAAGCTGTGAAACTAACTGGGAAAACTTGGGCCAGTGACTTTCTCTTGGATTGATCTACTTTACAGGATTGTTCTGAGGATTAAATTGTGGAGGAGGAAAGCCACATACACTGCTTAGAGCTCATGGTAGAAGAAAGGGAGGATCCTAAATGCAGCTAATACAAATAAGTGCTTGAGAGAGAACAGACTGTGTTGTGTGTTAGCGTCTCACAGACCAGTGGTTCAGAATCTTTGGTCCACCAAATGTTTTGGACTTCAGTTCCCAGAAACCTCGGTCAGTGTGGCTAATACTTCAGAGAAAGAGTCCAAATAACCTGGAGGATGAGAGATTCACAAGAGCCATTTAAAGGCTTTGGGGAAGAATCAGTGAAAGAGGACGTAATTGGATTTTTTAGATCAACCAGCCCTACTCTTTTCTGTGGGTTGACCTACATTAGAGGTTTGGGGGTGCCATTGGGTCTCTTCCAGGGCGATGTTGATGTAGGTGAGTTCTTACCGTATGGGCATAAAATTGAAGATATTGGGCATCCCAGGGCAGTAGCAGAGGAAGCAGCCCAGGCAAAGCTGGAACACGATAGCAATCACCAGGATTTTATTTCTGAAAAAGGAAGGGGATGCATGGCTCTCAGGATCAGAAAACAACATTTGTTTGCTGTAGGTTTCCGTGCAATAGCTAGTTGAACTGGAGCATGGCAGTAATTGTCATCATTAGTTGATGATAAGTGAAAAAGGCACATTAATGGATGAGAAGAAGACACTCAGTCCATATCACGCTTTCAGCCATGCTATCAGGAGCATCCAGATTTGGAAACTGACTTGGGAAAAGTTGAAGCTGTCTTCCAAACTCTGTGGGGAAAAAAGCTTGATTTGCTTGGCCCAACTCAAGTTTGGCCATCCGTTGCACAAACAGGATTGTACCAGGAATTAAAATTCAATACGAGCAGCCTGGTGATTGTGAATGAGAAGAAGATGGACTGTGGACTGTGATGTCATCAATAGAAGCTTAGCAACATGCTCAATTTATCTTTGGGAGGGCATCAGGACAGCCAGCTTGGTGTAGTAGTTTGAATGGTGGACTAAGACTCTGGGAGATCAGAGTTCAAATCTCCACTTGAGTGACCTCGGGCAAGTCACGTTCTCTCAGGGCCCTATCAAACTACACTCTTGGAGTCCTATTATTCCACTTTAACTGCCACGGCAACATTCTGTGGAATCCTGGGGTTTGTAGTTTCATCAGGTCCAAGAGCTCTTTGGCTGAAAATTCTAAATGCTCTTCTCTAAACTGCAAATCCCAGGAGTCAATAGGATGGAACCACTGCAGTTAAAGTGGAATAATAGTGCTATAAGACTGTAGTATGATAGGGCCCTCAGCTTCAGAGGAAGGAATAACTTAGTCAATAGAAATTGACAATATTAAATACTCTTTCAGAATACATATTCATAATAAGTAGGATAACATGGATCTTGATCATTATCCTCTTTAATCTAATATTGTAATGGAAAGCATTTTCTTCTACTGATACCCTGTTTAGAGTTTGAAGATCCCCTAAAACTTCTTCAATATTTTTCAAGATTGCCACCCTTTATCCACTTAACTGAACTCAAATCTTATACATGTCTACTCAGTGGGATTTATAGCTTTATAAATGGCTACAGGATCACATTAATCCTTCATTTCTTTTCTTTAATGCAAAGATGCTACATTTTTATTTGGTACTGTACTGCAAAGCCCCCAGTTGGTATTTTCTTATCTTAGGTGCTTATTCAAATTTCCAGTACTTAATGATAACCTCCATGGTGCTAGCATATGGAATAAAGAGATTATGTTATCTCAGAGCTTAGAAAAGTTCTGATCCAGGACTCCCAGAGTCCCTCAGCCAGCATGTCATGTATGCCTTAGATCTAGGGATTTTAGTCTGTAAAGGAAAAAAGTTAATTAAATATGAATTCATAAAATCTGGGTGATTAAGTATTTTGGGCAAACAAGTAAGGGCTGGCAGGGATCTATGGTGCTCCCACCTACCGGAAGAAACCTTGCTGGAAGACAGAGAGACGCCGTGTCTTACGGATGAGTACGTCAGCAATCTGGCACATCTCAATACTGATGAAGAAGACGGTGTAGCACGTATACTCCTGGTACAAGCGCTGCCCAAATGTCTGAAAGTGGGAAGAACGGATGGTGAATTCAGTGGTCCTTTCTCAGTTTGTTCTTCTCTTTTCCCCTGCACCAACCATACCTAGCGACACCAGTGCTTTTGGAAAGGAAGAGACCATGTTTTCTGTTGCCGTCTCAGGGAACTACAGGCCTGGTCAGAAGTGGTCTCTGCTTCACTCACCCACTGTTGCCCATAGCTGTCTTCGAGGTCCTGGAGATGGTCGTTCTCCCAGTCAGCCCGAAGGCCCACACACTTCAGTGGGAACCAGCCTTCTTGGGCCATGGCGGTGAAATAGTCAGTGAAGCCTGCAAAGGACTGGATGGCTCCTGGTTGGTGTGGAAACAGAGGTGGATTTGAGTCAGGGTTTAGCCGATCCCAATTTTTTTTTTAAAGTGGTAATGTGTGTTACTTCCCATATTCAAAAGGTGGTAAGCTACTGCTGCTGTGTTTTGGGCCCCTTGTCCTGCTATTCATTCAGTTGAAAGGAGCCCAGGACTTCTGCCTTGAAGTCTTACCCAAATGGCACCACTGCCTTTGGAGAATGAGAGATGATGGGGCAGCAACAAGTATTTAAGCAGAGGTAGGCAACTTGTGGCTCCAGATGTAGTTGTACTGTGAGTTTTATAACATTACTGAGGTATGCAAATATGAGGTAATGGGTGTTATAGTCTGTCAGGTCGCCTTTGCTCCCTGCCATGCTTTGATGTTTACAAATGGGCTTCATTGTGTTGTTGGGGGATGATGGGATCAGAGGAGAGACAACATGCTGTGAATGAGAGAACATTATTGTAACAATTTGATAAGGATGAACAGATGCAGCTGTAAGGTCATGCAGCTGGCAGGCTGAATGAGAGTCTGGGAAAAGAGTTGTAGTTGATGTTCTTGAATAAGTCTGTTCTCTGAATATGAAGCTGACCTGTACATCACATAGTCCAACCAAATCTGGTGGGCTGGTGATGCTCACCTCAATATGAGGAAAGCACCACCATGATTATGCAAATTCCTGCCTTTATGCTGAACCTGCGTATATACCTGGTGTTGCCCAGGATTTTGTTTCCTCATAGGTAATACTTGTTAGAAAGATTTGAGATCCTGTGTCTAATTCCCCAAACTGTCTTGTCCAGTACCCGTAGATTTTCACGATTTTCGTACCGAGCTTGGGCTCCTGAGGGAATACACTGCCCTCCTCCTTGCTGCTAGGCCTCATCTCCATAGTAACTGGCCTATTCAAGGCAGACACAGTTGTCTGAGGCTCAAGAGCTCTCTGGCTGAGAATTCTAAAGGCCCGTCCCTAAACCGCAAATCCTAGGATGCCACAGAATGTTCTCAGCCAGCCAGTCGTATGAGGGCTTTGCCTGACGCAGACAAGCAAACATAGAAACTTTGAGTTTTATATAGCAGGTGAAAAGAAGCTGCCTCATTGCCCTTTCTCTCACAGTTTAGGGAGCAAATCCCAGCAAATGCATCTCCCTCCCTTTCCTCTAAGCACCGCCTTCTGTCTTTCAGCTCTAATAATACACACCGATCTGGAAATAGGAATAGACAGCCAGTGCTTCATTGACCAAACGGTCCCGCCGAGGGTTGCGTGGCTTCAGGTGCATGATGTCACTCTCAGCTTTCTCATAGGCTAGAGACACGGAGGGGAACTGAGGGGCGAGAAAGCGATGAAGGAGTCAGAAACAACCCAGGGATCTTCTGAAAGACCCTCTGCGGGACTTTGTTATCTACAGCGCTGCGGACCACAAATGGTTCTCGAAATCGTTGGACAGAAGTCCCGTTGGTAAGGGAACAACCCGTGAGGAAACAATTAATTTAGGAACTCATCATTTTCTGGTTGAAAAAACGGTCATTTCCCCTGTAATGCTACCTTAATGTACATACCCAGTTACCTCACAGCTGCTACTTGACTTATAACAGGGGCTTAAACGTTTTTGTGTATGGGAACATGTGGGTGAATCTGTATGTGGGGAAATGTTACCTGTGGCTCTGATCCTGATTGTCTCATTTTTTTTTAAAAAAAGAAAGCAGATCTATTCTCCATTTTTTTTATTACAAGGTTATAAAAAACTTAAGACACTTTTTCTAGCTACCAATTGTGTATCTTCTTTTAAACAAAATGCCCCACCTTGTTCTTTAATTATATTTATCTAATGCCCCCACCTAACGTAGCAGTAAATTTTATAAATTGATTGTGCATTGCTGAATGAAGAAGGCGTATCATTTCTCTGTCTTTAATTTTCTGACCATCTATTTGATTGCACAGATCCCAAATTCTTGGGAGAAAAAGCTAGCTTCCTTCCTTCCTTCTTTCCTCTTCTGCATAGTTTCACAAACATCTATCATTTTCTGCCTTCGTTTCGTTATCTCTGTCAGCATGAGATAGAAACCAGAACGGTTAAGTGAGCCAAAAGAGGGAGGAATGCTCTGAAACATTCTGTTTAAAGACATACTTTGGTTCTACTCAGAGAATCAAGGGATTTGTTCCCCTATTTTGCTCCCTGTAGGCTCCAGGCCATAAAATGATCACTCACAATATCTGTACACAGCTCAATAAAGAGGATGGTGATGCACCCAAGGGGAAGAGGAACGCTGACAGTGATGTAGATCAGGTAGGGTGTCAGTTCTGGGATGTTCTTGGTCAGGGTGTAGGCAATGGATTTCTTGAGATTGTCAAAAATGAGACGCCCTAAAACGAAAGAGGGAAAAAAAATCAGATGGGTATTAAGTGACAGGTTTGCTTATTGAGACAAATGATGTTTTGTTTGCATGCTGTATCTGAGGCAATTTCTTCACTGCAATTACAGCAGTAGCTCTAAAATTCATTTATCGATCTGCCTTAGTTCATTAATAGTTTACAGGGCCGTCCAATGGCTCAGGCACCAGCACAGATCGCAATCTGGTAACACTTACATGACTGCAAGAGCCATTTCTGCTGCCTTATCAAAACAGTACTGCCATCTCCTGTTTTCGCCAAGATTTCAGTGCTTAATACACACTTCGTATGTCTCATTCTTCCCATTCCTTCAACTGCACTTTATCAGTTTTCAAACTGTGCATGTTTTTTCAATTATGCATTTTGTGTCCAACGGCAGACACAGAATACGCCTGCTTGCTTCTGCCCCCTTGTATGGCAGCCTCCCAAGAACAGACCTTGCTCAACACCAGTGACAATAGAGGCAAAATTGTCATCCAGCAAGATCATGTCCGCTGCGTTCTTGGCTGCGTC
Organism: Cyclura pinguis; assembly: GCA_030412105.1. Lineage (NCBI taxonomy): Eukaryota > Metazoa > Chordata > Lepidosauria > Squamata > Iguanidae > Cyclura > Cyclura pinguis. The sequence continues at coordinate 10,929,643 of CM059606.1, read as the reverse complement.
AGAACCGGCAATGCCCATTGCCACACCAATATCAGCTTTCTTCAGTGCTGGGGAATCATTGACCCCATCTCCTGTTACAGCCACAATCGCACCCTAGAAGGAAGGAGAAGAAGAGATGAGCATTCAGGGATCTACAAAGTAGATGTAGAAGAAGGCCTTGTAGGGTAGGCTATATGCATACCTTGGTTAACAAAGTCTCTCACAACAACAACAAAGAAAAGCTCCTTTTTCACAAAGTCTTTTTTATGACTTCCTTGCCCCCCTTTCCCCTCATCCTCAATGTAGCTAGAAGGATTTTAGCAGCATCAGCACTGGGAGCATGGTGAAGGAAGACTCAAGAAACACAGGTTTTTCAGCAGCATGTCTACATTGAACTAGACAATTGAAGCTTAAGGTGGGATTTTATTCTAGCCATTCTTACAGACAAGGTAAACTGTAGCTCCACCCAGAATCCCTTACTGAGCATGCATGAACTGCAGAAGGGGGAGAATAGATAAGCCTGCCTTATCAGCTTTTCCCAGTATGTTTTTTTAAAAAAAGAACATAAATCTATAAATTTGACCAACAAAATAGAAATCATAAGAAAGATGAAGGCTGGTGAAGGAAAAAATTGTCCCTGCATGCATTTTGGAAGAAGCTTACAAGTGGTCTCTAGAAGGCTGAAAATGTTTTTGTTAAGTTTTTGTTTCATTTCACATATTGTTAGTTTTGGATTAAAAAAATGCTGAAACTTATTGGAATGCTCCTCTTTTTGTGGTGTAGGGACTTATCGCTATGCTTTCCATGTTATTTGTGCTTCTGGTACCAAAGCTTCTGTTAAAGAACTAATGGCCAGGAACACACCTACTTCATTATCTGAGGTATACCTGTATTCCTGTGCAACGTGACTGCATGTCATCCATCCGTGCTTTCTTCCAAGATGCACTATTCCCTCTCCCATTTTTCTTCACTAGCACTCCATGCCTATTAAGGACACTCAGTTCTTATTCAAATGTTTTAGCCCCATTCTACCCATCCACCCTCCTCTTTATCATTAAGCTTTTTAAAAAACATTTCTGAAGTCCTGAAAGTTTAGAGATTCTGCTGCTATCTCCCTCTGGTGCATGGAATGGTGTCTCAGAGGGCTGTTGCAAGGATAAAATTGTGGACCATGATTCTAATACCTTTGGAAGAAGCAAGGAATTAAAAAAAATATAGAAGAAGAAGAATCTATAAAAAATGAGCAACACATGAATTGGTTATTTGAACTCATTTGTTCCTGTAGCTCTCCCTCCAGTTTTACCAATTTCTGACAGCTTTCAACAATGATGAGTTTCTGTTGAGGAGAGGTGCGAGCAAAGACCATCTCTGGATGCATCTTCAGAATCTCCACCAGTTCCTCACTTTCCATGTCTTTCAGCTGACCTCCATTGACCACACATGCCCGGGCATCCCTGGATGTGAAAACAAAGAAAATGAGGACCTCAGGCTTATATATTAAATCAAAACCTTATAATGACACTCTTATTCATATAGTACTACCCTTCTTCTCCTTGATTTTACCATGTTGTCTGGCAACATCTTCTAGGGTTGTTAACAATCAGGGAAGAGAGTTGATAGCACAGGAGTAAACGAATTTCGCCCTTCAGATATTTTGGGCTTCAGTTCTTTGAAGTCACAGCCACTATGGCCAATATAAAGGATTATGAGGGTGTAGTCCAAAATAGGAGACCCAGAGTGGTGCAGTGGTTTGAGCATTAGACTACGACCTTGGAACCCAGGGTTCAGTTCTCCACTTGGCCATGGAAACTCACTGGGTGACCTTGGGTGTGTCGCACACTCGCAGCACCAGAAAACCCTGTGGTAGGTTCGCTTTAGGGTCATCATAAGTCAGAAATGACTTGAAGGCACAACACAACAGTAAGTCCAAACTATATGGAGGCCTGTGCGAGACAGTGGTAAATTTCAAAGTGCAGGTGCCTATAGGACACTGTCAAGGAAAATCCAAAAGTACACGTTAACCATAACAACAAACTAATTCTAGCAAACTAATTCATTTCTACCAGGAATGGGTCTTTTGTAGCTGTTTGCGTATTCAGGAGCAAGCCATAGCCAAATACTTCGCATTACATTAGGGGTAGCTTCTACAAAGCTAACATTTCTGGAAAAAAATCTACTTCCACCCTAGTTACTGCAAGGACTGCAGTAAAGCTCTTTCTTCGAACAAGGAAAATTGACAGGATGACAGGTGAGGTAATCATCCCGTAACCTCCAACATTTCACAATGAACGTGTGGGACATATGTGGCCAAGTAACATCAGAATGTGGTCAAGAAAGAACGCACAAACTAGGAGAGGCTGCCGCAGTTTGTTTTTGCCTCACTCTACAGGGAAGGGCAACATCCTGCTCTATCTTGTCTTCTCCCCCTTCCGTTGAGTTGACTAAATGCAAACTACTGTTGCATTTTGAATTCATTTTGCAACCACTGAAATTAGTGGAGGACAAAGGAAGAGAGTGGAGGAAGGGGGAGAAACTGGGATCCTTAGATGCAGCTGAAAAAGTGGGATAACAGAGGATTTATTGGGATCATCCTTTCCAAATAGAAACAGTTGGAGGACATGTCATAGAATAATCATGGGATCATAGAATAATAGAGTTGGAAGAGACCACAGGGGCCGTCCAGTCCAACCTCCTGCATCCCTGTTTATTTAAAAAGTCTTGGTACTTTGACCCTAATGGCAGCTGTGTCATCGCTGTTGGATGCCTTATTAGAACTATTAATAAAACGGTGGTGACTACTCACCGCTTGTTGACCTGTTCCACGGGGATCCGCAGCCGGGTAGCAATATCTTCAACTGTTTCACTGCCCTCTGAGATGATGCCAACACTGGCAGCAATGGCCTTGGCAGTGATGGGATGGTCTCCTGTCACCATGATGACCTGGAAATGGTAGGACACAAGTAGAGGGGCGTAAGGGTATTTCTCAAAGGTAGTCAGATGGCAAGGAACATAAGAAGGAGGAAGAGAGGGGAAGAAAAAAGAAGGAATGTGGCAGTACCTTTAAGACTAACTGGTTTCTATTTTAGCATGAGCTTTCTTGGATATAAGCCCACTTAGTCAGAAGTAGTACAGAGTGATATTAAAGCCTCAGATATAAAGCATTTTCATATAGTTAGGAGTGGGATAGAAGGTAATAGGATCCAGAAAGGTGCAAGACATGTCCCTTGCTCTACATTTTCAAATTTTAAGGAACAACTCTCTAAGGACTTTTATGACCCCGGTGTTTCCGGGCTGGCCTGTGTGGAAGTTATGGTTAACTGCAAAGCTTCCTGCTGAGGGATTTGCCAGAAAGTTAAGCTTCGTCGAACAGCCAGCTGCCTACCCGGATCCCTGCAGTGCGGCATTTCATGACAGCATCAGGTACAGTGGCTCTGGGCGGATCAATCATGGAGATGAGGCCTGCAAAGCAGAGCCCGCTGGTGGGGAAGTTCATTTCTTCACTGTCAAAGTTGTAGCCACGTGGGTACTCGTTCTGGGGAAGGTAAAGGTGACAGAATCCTATGGACAAGAGAGAACAGGGTGAGGTCTACACCGTGGCCTATCTCACCAGGCCTCTCCTATCACTATTCAGAGTTGCTGCTATGCAGTCCCATGGAGTTTATGTTCCTTGTTGCCATTTGCATGTCTCCTTACAGTTCAAGCTTCCTGGGTTCATAGCCATGCTTGTTCGGGATGCCAAATTGCGGGGTCAAGACCTAAATTTCAGGATTTGCCCTCCCCTTTCTCCTGTCTACAGGGGAAGAAACCTCAGCCCAAGAGAACTACCATGAGAAGTGGGTGCATATGTGTATATATTTTCCTCTGTTATTACAGTCAGCCCTCCAGCTTCACTAGGGTTAGGGGCACAAAAGTGGAAAAAATGCAGATATCAAGAGGCACGTTGGGAAGGGGGCTGAGGCATGGTGGGGAGAGGGAACACCGAGGGTCCAAACCAGATCAGGGAAAGGAGAAGAAAAGGGAGTGGGTTGGTATGGTGGCCCTTCTGGGCAATGATGATGATCTTGCCCATCTCCTGTGTGTGGGGCCCTGGGAGAAGGTTTGTGGTGCTGAGAAATTGGACTGTGAGCTGGCCAGGCAGTGGCTGGAGGAAGAGAACCAGGAGCGGGTTTTACAGGGCAGCGTGGCCTGATCAGAGCTGCTAAAAGGGAAGGTTCCCTCAGAAAAGAAGCATCTGAGGTAGAGGGAGAGGGGCTGGAGAAACTCACAAATAATCAAATCTGTGAAAGTAAAACCTGCAAATGTGGAGGGCTGTATACATAGTGTTTTTGATTTGAATGGCATACTTTGAGCAACCATGGTGGATGCTTAATGACATTGCTAAGGGCTGCTGCTTATAAGATCAACCTTGTAAAATCATCATCATTGCCTAGAAGGGGGCCCAGTGGAAGAGGGATCCCACCAAATGGCATGTGACCAAGAGGTCTCCCCAATCTAGAGCTAGCCTTCTTCCCTTTGTGGAGGCTCTAGTCCTTGCCATTGCCCTACCCCACTTACCAAGTACACGCTCTCCCAGCCCCCCGAGGTCCATGTAAGCTGTTTGGAAAGCTTCCTTCCACTGCTCATCGAGGGGCAACTCTTGACCTTTGATCATAATGGTGGAACAGCGTTCCAGAATACGTTCAGGTGCGCCTTTCATCACCAGTAGGTGGCGCTGGTCTCGAGGGTCTTCTAACTCATGGATGGACAGCTGTAGTAGAGGGACAGCATGGGAATGCATGAGGATTTGTTTGAAAAACAAGTAACTTGTGTTAACAGCAATCTGAGTTGTGAAAAACTGAAGCTTTGGCCATTTCCACGCTAGACTGGCGGCCCCTCCCTAAACTGCAAAGCCCAGGATTCCATAGGATGTTGAAAGTGGAATAATGGCACTATAACAGTCTAGTGCGGAAATGGCCTTGTCTACACAAAGAGGAGGGGACAGAATCATGAGTTGGTAGAAGGTCTGTATTGTTTGAATCTTGGAATGGCATTTTTTGGATCCTCACTCATATTCAGATCAAAAACAAAAGCAAACAAACAAAAAAACCAAACAAAATTAAAAACAAAAGCAAAAGCAAAAACTTGCTGCCAGTTAAAAATAAGAGTGAGGGAGAAAGTCTTTTCTTCATTATGCTAAATTTCAACTTAGAGGGAGTATTTTTTCAAAAAATGTATAAGAGTGTTCAAATATATGATTTCTCATTGACATTCCAAAGTGACATAATCAGTTTGTTTCTGCTTCATATTAGTTCTGTGTATGTTCATTCATGTCCATTCAATCCCATTTTCACATGAATTTGTGAATCTTTCTTTTAAAAAAATCCATACACCAAAATCATATTTATATACGATTGTTTGATTATTATTATTTATCATTGTAATTGTTATTAAATACTTCTTTGGCATATTTTCTTTAAAAAAGCATACATTCATAATCATATCTGATCTCAGAGTATACATTTCTTTATGTTATTTAAACCTAAAATACACATTAAAATGTATTTTGGTCCCTTTATTTGAGCTTAGCTCTGAGAAATTCAAAAAAGCATGAAATACAAAGCTGTTTGAATCCTGCTAGAAGTTCTCCCAGCTAGACCCCTTGAACCAACTGTTGAATGGTGAGTACACACTAATGTAAATTTGATTGATTCAAATGGGTTTATTGAAGCTGGGACTGGCAATAGGATGCAGGCCTCACATTCCAGCCAGCGAGCTGCAGATTGGATTTGCTTACATGAGAATTCACCAGAATTGAATTCCTCAGGCATCCTGCCATTGAGGGCAGGTGAAACTACTTCAGAAAATCCAGCTTGCCCTTCCCATGCCTGTCCAGTTAATTATGAGCTGCTGTGAAAAGGGCTTTCCATTAATTTCAGTGACTGGTTCAGCTCCTGGAACCCAGGGAAGAGAGTGGCACTTGCTGACCTGGAACTTGTTGGTGGAGTTGAAGGGGATCTCACAGACTTTTTTGTAGCGTTCCCGGTACTCCATCACGTTGCCAAGGGTGATCTCAGAAAATTTCAGGAGGGCGGTCTCTGAGGCATCTCCGATCACAATCCGCTGCAGGTCGGGAAGGCGGGAGCAATATGGAAATATGGAAACTGGTGAGTACTCTTGAAATGCTGAGCTTCAGACCCATTAATAGGGTAAACACAGCAGAGCTGTTCCTCATGATTTATAGACATTGCCTCCAAGTAGTGCAGGATTTATGTGTAAATCAAGCAGAGTACAGCTTTTCTGTTCATGGGGGCCTCTAAATATTAAAAAGCACCCCAAAAATCTATTAGTACAATGCACACTCTTGGGGTGACCGTGTTAATGACGTGAGGTGTCTGTGACATAAGTTAGGCTCTCAGGATGTCTTATTCCATCCCTACCTCCAAGAAGGTGTCTGGGATCTATGCGATACGTTGGCTGGAGAAAGCATTGCCTTTGGATATGGAAAGAGTCATCCTGCTGACCAAACATCCATTCGTCTAGAACTGGTAGGTACACTATAGCCTCTTATGATGGAGTGTTGGTAGTTAAGTCTGGGCTCACAAAGTTGAAGCACCAGGATGGTATCACTTGTCATCATAATTAGGCTTTCCTGTTCACCCTAAGCTTAGCTGCCATTTTCACATTAGCTGGTTAGGAATTGGGCTTCCCCAGCAGCAATATCTGATTGTGAGCTATCTGAGCTTTAATAGAAGATATTGGTAATTAAGACATCTTATGTTCACAAATGAAAGCCAGCATGATGTAGGTCTTTGAGACCTGGGGAAATCCAGGGTTCAGATCTCTGCTCAGCCATAGAAATCCACTGGGTGACCTTGGGCAAGTTATACTCTCTCAGCCGTAGAGGAAGGCAATTTTCTAGCATGGAACATGGTAGCTTTTATCATTTTAGCCTCACAATAATCTTGTGAGGTTGGCTAGGCTGGGAGACAGTGATCAGCCCAAAGTCACCCACTGTTCTTCCTGGACATTTGGAGATTTGAGTTCAGGTCAAAGTCACTCTGGACATTGAGCCACACTGATTAAAATAATTTTTGACATATGAAGCCTTTCAGAGTAATCTAGATGTCTTAGTGGAATCATTGTATGATTGGGGTGGCGTTGCCAGCAGGCACAGTAAGGCAATACCCTTGGGCTGTAGATTTTGGGGATCATGAAAAGGCAACAGATGCTTTGTTTTTATTAGATTGATACTGTCATGCAAAGTGAGAAATGTGGGATTTTCTGTTTCAGGTACAAAAATAACTTGGCTAGCTTAGGGTACTATTCTTCTTGACTTAGGGGTCAAGAATTATTGTAATTTGTTATTGTAATTTATTATTGTAATTTCAGCAGCAGAACATTTTGGATCACCCCTGTTGAGTGCTAGTATCTGTTTGTTCTCACTTTGCCAAATCCTTTTTTCAAAATTCCTTTGTTCATTGCAACATCTGTTTTAACTGCATCTTTTGTTATTTCCAAACACTGCTTTTTAATATTTTGTTTTGACAGATGTAGAAATGCATGAAATATTAATGATCTAGCTAGATTTAATAAATATTATTTATATGATGTCTTTAGAAAGCTCAAGGCAGTTTATATAGGTTTTGTGGCAAAACTAAAAGAAATTATTTTTGGAGGGCTGCCACTCTTGGACTCCTTCAGGCTGCATGACTAGTAGAAGTCCAGGCTCTGGGATTTGGTCTCCCAGAGAGATGTTGACTAGACTCAGATCAACATGGCTTCAGCCAAAGCAGGGAATTATTAAAGGCATTGTCTGAAGATGAATAACACCAATAAATTTCAAGCTTTCCCTTGGATATCCCTTACCTTTGGAATTGGTACGTTATCCTGCCCTGATTTGAAAAAGGCACGATTGCAAAGGCTCACCACTTTGCACAGAGCTCTCCATGTCTCTGATGACTGGTCAAAACTCTGCCCTGAAAGAAAGAGCATTGGAGAGGTTATAGTGGCATCTACCACGGTTCTGTGCGAGAGGTTGGAATCATGCAGTTCTCCAGATCTTTTGGATAGCAAACCCTGTCCAGTACAGTCAGTGGTGAGGAATGCCAAGAACTGTAGTCCAGTAACATCTGGAGGGCCACATGATTTCTGCCCCAGCTCTATTTTGTAGCTTGCTGCATCCTAGCTTTGACCAGTGCTGGGTATTCACAGAGCTTGTACTACATGTTTAACTACTGTGAAGGCATCACATTTTGGAAAAATTACTTTTTTGGATGACAGCTCCCAGAATCTCCAGCCAGCATGGTTGAGAAACAGAGAATTCTGGGGGATGTATTTCAAAAAGTAACATTTTTCAACCTCTGAAAATCAAAATTTCCAAAATCTCCATAGACAGCAGTAGGAGGTCTCTTGATTAGCAAGCTGTTTCTCCCTAGTTTTGGTGAGAAAGAATGAACAGGGAGCTTGGAGAGAGGGAGAGAAAGAGATTGGGATAACAAAAAGAGAGAAAGAGAAAGAGGTGGCTCAACTCATCATTAGGTTCTGCTCCATCTACAGCCACATGCAATTTCTGAGATTATATATACCTCAGGGAATAAGGCCCCAAATAAACAAAGGTGTATGTGTATCTGTGTGCCTTCAAGTTGCTTGTCAACTTATGGTGACTCCATGAATTTCATAGAGTTTCCTTTGACAAGGAATATTCAGAGGTGGTTTTAGCAGTTCCTGGCTCTAAAATGTAGTCTACAGCACCTAGTATTTGTTGGTGGTCTCCTATCCAAATACTAACCAGAGCTGCCTCATTTAGCTTCCAAAATCAGAGGGAATCTGGTGGCACCAGGGTATTTAGGCTATGTAAACAAAGCTCCCCACTTCCAATTTATATAAATTTATCCAGCCCTGACTACTAGTCTTTGTGGCATTATATAGTTCTGTACCTGACTGGTCTTCTGTTGTGTCTGCTGTATGGATTTGATTGTCAAACCAAAGATGAGCGACTGTCATACGGTTCTGTGTAAGGGTTCCAGTTTTGTCAGAGCAGATGACCGAAGTTGAGCCCAGCGTCTCTACGGCTTCCAGGTTCTTTACCACACAGTTCTTCCTGGCCAGACGCTTGGCTGTGAGGGAAAGACACACCTGCAGAAGGAAAATGGGGATGTGGGTAAGGTACATGACTTAGGATGAGCATATCAGGTGGGATAATGAATGTGCAAAACTGTCTCATTAGATCATTTGCCTATCTAGTTGCTCAGCATTGTCTACTCCAATAGGTGGTATGTCTTCAAGGCCTGAAGTAGATGTTCTGCTTCATGTGGTTTTTTGAACAGAGATCGAACATATGTCCTTCATTGTTCAAAGTGGTTGCTCTGACCTATGGCCCAAAGGAAGGACCTGCTGCCCATTCATTCATATTCTGCACTCAGGCTGGAGCCTCACATTATGGGAGAGGAATTTTTTGTCACTAGAGAAGGACCTTAAACTGATGGAGAGTGATACTCACAGTGACAGTTGCCAGAAGACCCTCAGGGACATAAGCCACCACGATGGCCATGAAGAAGACCATGGCTTTGAGGAAAGGATAACCAATCACCATAGCAACAACAAAGAAAGTGGCACCAAAAAAGATGGCCAAGCCAGCAATGATGTCAACAAAGTGCTCTATCTCGATGGCGATGGGTGTCTTCTCATTCTCCACTCCTGAAGCCAAGCTAGCAATACGTCCAATGATGGTGCGGTCCCCAGTGTTAATAATGATGCCGGTGGCTGTGCCTGGAGAGGGTGGCATTTAAACGGGTGGAAAAAAGGAGGTTGGTTGTCTGTTTTTGCACAAAAATAGCCATCGTACACCTCCTGAGAGGTGTACGCCTCCGGAGCAGTAGAACTCACGCACATTTTGCAGAGTATACTTCAAAGGTATGGAATCTCTTTTAGTTTGAGAATCAAATTCAAGATTTTCTTGGGGGCCATGTTTCAGTGACAGGTGGGGCCAAAAGTAAAAGGATGGGACCAACAATGCCAGTATATCTTAGCTTTTAAAGCTCTTACTTCTAGTGATTAAATGTCAGGGAGGGGTTTAAGCTTTTTAGAATACGGAAAAAAATTGTGGAAACTGGAAAACTAGCAAACAATGACATCATAGACTGTGGAATTCCAGAGGGCCAAATTCAGCCTGAGGGCCCAAGATTCCCAATCCCTGGTATATTTAAAAGTGGCAAATCTGAAGAAGAAATGGGAGTGACATGCAGCTTGGTCCACAATTCTGGTGGACATTCATCTTAGGGATGTGAAGAATATTCAGTATTCTTCATCTCCTCAAGAAACACTCAGGACGCCCTGTCAAGGAAAAAAAGAGCAGTCTCCAAATCCTTTGCACTTTGGGACTGCATGCTTTCCCCCCCACGACTCCTGTCAGCTATGTGGAGCCACAGGGAGTGAGTGGGCAGTGGTCTTGAACCAGCTTTCCCTATCAAGCCAACCTTCTCTGCCAAGAAAATGTCCCTTCCTACCTTCTAAGCACATAGTGGAGAAGAAGGCAATGTTTCTGGTTTCCAGGGGACTGTCATGGGTGCATTCTGGGGCTCTCGTTTGGGGTTCTGATTCCCCTGTCAAAGAGGAATTATCCACCTGGGGAAAGAGAAAGAAACAGAGGAGGCATACATTAAGCCAACTTTCATTCATGCACTGTGTTACATGTGTGACCCACAGAACTCCATACAGAAGAACTCCTCATATGCCATGGGCAATTTCACTTTCAGCTTCAGTGACTTGGTGTTGCAATATAAAGTTTCTTTCCCCATTCTGTTTTTCTTAAAAAACCCAAAACAACAACAACAACAACATCAACAGCAAAGCAGGGGCAACAGGAAGTATTTCTGGAAGTTTCTCCCAGTTTGAGTAAATTTTATGTTTCTGAGCCTATAACATACTGAGACTTAAATCTGTTATAACAAATTCAAGCCCCATTGATTTCAATGGGTCTATCAGTGGATCTATTCTAAGTATAGAGTGCCAGTATGGTGTAGTAATTTGAGCATTGGACTATAACCCAGGAGACCAGGGTTTGATTCCCACTTGGCCATGGAAGCCCACTCTCAAACCCAGAAAACCCATGATAGGTTTGCCTAAGTTTCCCATAGGTTGGAAATGACTTCAAGGCACACCAACAACAGTTCTAAGTATGACTAGGAAGGATCCAGCCTGATAAATATCTCTGCATGATATGAATATGGCAAGTGCATAGCTAGCTAGCTAGCAACGTATATGTAAAGTACATGTAAATATTGATAGAATGAGTGTATTGAGCTAGCTATGCACATGCTGTCAATATTTAGGTTGAAACTGCACATTACATACTCTGCTTGTATAATAAAAACACAAGAGCCCTACTGGATCAAAGGCCAGTCTAGTCTAGCATCCTGTCCACGCTCAACCACGTGCCCATGAAGAGCCAACAAACAAGACCAGAATCCTGTTCTTATTTGCAAAATAGCGCAAGGAGAGAGCAGTTCTGGAGGAGAAATAAAAGGGTTGCTTCAACCTTCCTCAAACTATTATCCCCATGTCACAAACAAACAAACAAAACTCCCCACATATCAAGCTGGCACTTCTGGACCATTTTTATAATGGAAACATGAGCCTGTACAGCCAACTAGGTGAAAAACACCTGAAGGAGATTTCTATAAATAAAAGTATCGGGTGAGGGAGGGTTAACCAGCCACTTCCCCAAGCTCTGCGTCTTGGCTGCAACCAGAAAGAAGCAGAGAAATACTCAAAATAGCCAAAATGTATGAGTTCCTTTCCTACAGAATTTCTTCTCCCTTTTTACAAGGAGACGTTCCTCCAGCAGAGGGCAGTGGCAGCACATTTTCTCACTCTGTGACCATTCAGGACATCCTTCATTCCCCTACAAGTCTTGCATACCTTGCACCCTTGGGCAGTGATGATCCTAATGTCTGCTGGGACTCGGTCCCCCCCTTTGATCTCCACTAGGTCGCCAACCACCAACTGATTGGCATTGATCTGGAACTTGTCCCCGTCTCGAATCACCGTGGCTTGCTGTGAGAGGAAGAGGAAGAGGAGGAGAAGAAGAAAAGACTAGAAACATAGACAGTCACCTGAGGTTTGGGACAAAGGCAGTTGCCTTCTACGTATGTCTCCTTCTAAAGCAGTATTGTCTACTTTGACTGGCAATGGGTTTCTAGGGTATCAGGTCTTTCCCAGCATTTGGATATGGCAAAGATCAATCTGGGATTGCTCTGCATGGAAAGCATGTGCTCTTCATCGGTTCTACTGTCCCATCCCTCACCTGTATGAATGCTAAATGTGCATGAGCAAACAAGGCAGGGTGAGGGGTCCAGCACAATTGTGTTGATCTTCTCATTTCTGCATACAAGGCTGGTCTTAGTATGAAGCAACAGTGGATTCTGGAGCAGAAATCAATATCCCACTTCCCAACACATATCCTCTCAGTCTCCGAAACCCTACAGCAGCAGCGCATTGGTGACAGGGGCATGGAGGCTCACTCACATACCTCAAATGCCCTTTTGGTCACCCTCCCAGGGCAGGGACAGACTGGCCATTGATTCACACAGATTTATTTCAATGCGGAGGACACTGAGCCTATTCAGTGTTTTTACACCTTCATCAAACAGGCTTCCCCCTCTTATCGGACGGGTTAGGGGTCAGAAAATAATTAATTGAAAAGGGGAACCCACACACTGAACTGTAGAGAGCATGAAGGATTTGCCTAGGCTCACTTGGGACCGACCATGCATGCTCTCCTTGCAAAGCCTCTCAAATGGCTTGGTGCCTCCCCCCCCTGCCCAGCACACTTTGCAAGCAATGCATGCACATGAGTGGAAGCCTCCAAAGGCAAGAAGAATTGATGAAAAAGTGGAAACCCCATCAAATTAATCAGACTTGTCCTTAATTTGGAAACATCAAAAGACTGAGTTGTCAGATAGTGGGTGTTGAAAAGTGGGGGCTTCCTGTAGTCAGTCCACTGAAACTCAGATGAGTAAACCACCCTGGGGTCAATTTTCTCACTCCAGGGTTGAACTTGGAAGTAACACATTACAAATACCAATATTATATTAGTTTCTCTGTTAATTTGTATCTTGAAAATATCCTCCACATCCCAGCCAAAATAGCAACCAGAAATGAGGTTGTACCACTTCCAGTTGCCATGTCAGCTATAACAGAAAGGAAAAGGAAAGTATAAGGGCAGTGGACTCAGGGGAGTGGATATCTTTTTTGTATGGGTTTGGGTATTTCGAGTACAATTTTCAGGATATTTCCATCTGAAAACTGCACTGTTTTTTGTTTTTGTCCTTTTAACTGAGGTTTCAAGAAGCTTCCTGGAAGGATCTTGGGGATACCTGTTGCTCATGGACCACCCCTTCTGCACACCCGCTATAAAGGGAACATTGTTATGCTCTCAAAATAATGTCTTTCTGGTCTCACCAGGCTGGGATCTGCCAAGTCATGAGGATTTTACCTCTTATCAGGTTCAGATGTGAGCTAGATACTTACCTGGCAGGGAAGATACCATGATCATGTGAGACAAATGTTTGTGTGTTGTGTGTATGTATTCCCGTTCCAGCAAGAAAGAAGAAGAATACAGCTGGGGAACGAAGCTGGCTTTGTTTCAAGTGCAAAAGAGACTAAGATCTGCCTTGCCCAATGCCCACACGTATGCCCAAATTCTGTCCCTGATACAAATATTTGGGCAAAAATGGGGAATTAGCTGGTGAGAAAGATCCAAAGTTAGCATGCTTTTCATGGGAAGAGCAGGACAGGGGAGGGAGCAGAGTGAGGAAGATACCTAATCTTTTCCTTGGCAGGCATGTCCTCACCCAAGGTGGCTCCCTTCTCTTGATTATTCACAGCAGAAAAAAAAAGGGATATCACTTGTATGGGCAAAAAAGTACAGGCAACCTTCAGAGATTGGAATTCGAGTTTGAACAGAAAAGCAACCAGCGTGAAAAGATTCAGCAGACTCCTGGTTGTAGCATTAAGAAATCATTTTGAAAATTGACATTAGCTAGAGAAGACATGCATGTGTGTAAAATGTGCATGTGTGTAAAATGGTAAGGTTGGCACCACTTTGCTACATGTAAAGTAGCTGGATTCACTCCCTCTCCAATTTCTAGACCCTTTCCTTGATTCTGCCACAATTGCAGCAGGATCTTTTCTTTACCTGTGGCACCAGGTTCTTGAAGCTTGCAATGATGTTGGTGCTTTTGAATTCTTGGTAGTAGCCAAAGCAGCCGGTCACAACCACCACGGCAATGAGAGCAATAGCCAAGTAGAGCTACATAAATTGGTGAAGGTAGGGGAGAAAGCAAAAGGTTACTACCAATCTCTTGTATTTCTGTACTGTTTCAGCTACGTCCTTTCAGTGTCCATTTGCAAAGAGCATTTCTTGAAACACCATAGTCATTTTGCACTGTTAGGAAATTCAAACTGGTCTTAATGCCAGGCTGGTATAGTTTAATGTATTGTAATGTAATGTATTTTAATGTATTCTTCTAGGGAAGGGTGAGGTAATTGTGGCAGAGCTGAATTTTGGCTTCCATGGCAGACTATATTTGAGATGTTTTGATGATCCAGCAGTGGATGGAAGTCACTTCCTGTTTTGAATGTGGCCAGTTACTAGCTTCCCCCCATTTTGCCCCCCCCCCCGGTTGCCAGCAGTAAAATATCTCAAACCTCTGGGTTTTGCATTTTTTGGTGCATTTTTGTTTTCTCCCAGGTCTAGGTCCTGGGAGATCTGGATTCTAATCTCCCTGTGGCTATCAGAGTCACTCAGTGACCTTGGACTTGTCACTCTTCTCCTTGCCTGACCTACTTCACAGGGGGGTTGTAATGTCAAAGTGTTGAAGGACATCCCTTGCCTTTGGCTGACAGGAAGGACAGAAATGTAACTAAATACCAAGATCACTTGCCACTGTTTGCTTCCTTCAGGATCCTTTCCCGGTACTTACGTTGTCTGCACTGGTAAGGTCCCCTTGCCCACACTGGATGCCAAAGGCAATGAGGCAGATGGCAGCTGCCACCCACATGAGACACTGCAGCCCTCCAGCCAGCTGACGGGCAAACTTCACATACTCTGGAGTGCCCTTGGGGGGCTTCAGCTCATTGGGACCATCACGAAGAAAGATCTCCCCTGCTATCGTGCTGTTCAAGCCCTGGAAGCAGAGGCGAATGTAGACAGGATCACCAGAAAATCCTCTTTTAAAGTAATCTTAAAGCATAGGCATGGCAAAACACGGATCACAGCTTGCCTGTGAGCCACTGTCTGTTTTGGTGGTTCCTAGAATATCACTAAACTGAGGCTATTGTACCTTGACCGTATCATTAGAAAACGTGACTTACTAGAAAAGACAATGATGCTTGGCAAGGGCAGCAGGAAAAGAGGAAGACTGCATTACAGATGGACAGACTCAATCAAGGAAGCCACGGCTGCCCTGGATTTGTAAGACCTGAGCAGGAGTGACTGGAAGATTTTAAGCCTGACAGTTTTCCTCTAAATCAAAGTGCAGGTCTTTGGTGCATCAAAAGGATGCATTTTCTAGGTTTTTTTTTAAATGGAAAAATGAGGATCTGGTCACTTCCAGTTTTGGGCATCTCTCAAACAGATATTTGGGATTGGGGATGCAGCCCACTATGAGCCCTGGATATGTGTGTATGTCAAAACTGGTCCCTGGACCATTGAAACTGCCCAGCACTGATTTAGCCCATGGGTAAATTATTCAACTTGAAACATGCACAAGGAAGTATGTGAATATCTTTTGCAAGGATGGAGAAAAAAAAAAACTGGCATGAATCTGGGGCAGAATGAGCATATTGTTGAAATGTGTTGACTCACAAAAGAAAATTCCATTTTTAGACTGCCCTAACCTTAATAATGTTTGACAACTCCATCACTCCCTGCATGTTTAAAAAATAACCCCTCTTTAAGTGAGGGCATCACCTTGGTGACGCTGGTTTGATACTTCAGCTCCAAGTCCTCCACAGACAATTGATGATCATCCTAAAAGGCAGAATAGTCACAAGATCAAGAGAGAGTCATTTGAGAGAAGAGATACCTTCGTTCTTTTAATGTCTTACTGCGTACTTCTGTAAAATCTGTGGATTTGCAATGGCATAGGAAAAGGGACGTAGTTTAAGCTATATGTAATCTGATCAAAGATCTGTTTGTACCTATTGTGAACAACCATGTTTTGTGTTCCTGATGCTTTTTACTGGGTGAAAACAGCACTGCTTGACTAGCGCCTGTGACATCATGAAGCCAGCTCTCTTTCTCTAGAACAACAGTTTAAGTCAACATTCCCTTCCAGAGGATTTAAAACAATAACCAATTTGGCTTCTGTCAAGTATTTGATCAGACGAACTTGTAGAATGCTTGGAAAGATAACAATGATTTAGAAAATTCAGAAAACCAATTTGGCACGTGGTGGAAGGGATGATGAAGAGATCAGATGAATAGATATATTGGAAATGGAATTGGGAGGATTTTATTTCCTCAATCATTGTTACATCACCACTCACCAAAGAAACAAAATCCCCTTGGAGAGTATCTGAATCAGTGCAACTGTCAGCCCAGAACTCACCACATCCATCTCTTTCTTCATATTCTCTAGCTTCTCCTTCTTCTTTGCTCCTTTGGTCTTCTTCTTCTTGATTTTCACATCCACCTCCCCACCGGAGTCTTTCCCCATTTCTACAGAGTACATCTCGTACTTGTCCTGCAGGAAGAAAAACCAGGACAATGCGTCTGAGAATTTGAATGAGCTCATCAGTGAGATAATCTCTTTATTTTAAGAAATTGTTCCCCTCCTTTTTTCTTCTGGAGATGCGCCAAATGGCTGGCAGCATATAAAGACATAAACAAGATAATCTTTGTTACTGATATTTCATATAAATATAAAATATTTACAACCAGTTAAAAATAAAAACAAAACTGAAGAACCAAAATGAAATCTATACAAATAAAATTAAATTTCTGTTTGTGTGGGTGTTACCACATCACATGAAAATAGATGGATTGGTACCCAATTTGAAGGTATGCTTGGAATGGTCTGATTGAAAACCTAGACTGTATTTTAAAAGGAGGAACTGGCAAACCACTCCTGAATATTCCTTGCCTAAGGAAACCTTATGAAATTCATTTGGTCACCATAAGTCAACAGGTGAGTTGAAGGCACACACACACATTTGGCATACAAGAAATCCATTTTTGTGGGAATCCTTGTGGGCCAGCTCCTTATTTTCCTCAAAAAAGTCTGGATGGGTTTGTAGAAAATTTGGAAGAAATGTTAGTGATGAGAGCCAGCCTGGTGTAGCACTTTGAGAGTTGGAATATGACCCTGGACACCCCGATGGGCCATGGAAACTTGACTCCCTGATCGGCCATGGAAACCCACTGGGTGAGAGTGGGCATGTCACACACTCTCAGCCCCAGAAAACCCCATGATAGCTTCACCTCAGGGTCACTATAAGTCAGAAATGACTTGAAGGCACACAACAATGGCCTGGGAACTGTATAAGAAAACTCATGAGTTTGGCAGGATTGTGGTGGTGGTGGTTAGGTTTTCTTTCCCATGCCAAATTTCTAACAGTAATTCAAACCCAACAATATGAGATTATTATCTTTCCTGATATGAAAATCCTTCATAGGTAGAAAACAGTTTGAAGAGAGGAAGAGGAAGACCACGTTACAGGTGGATAGAGTCAATCAGGGAAGCCACAGCCCTGAGCTTGTAAGACCAGTTGAAGATCGTGGCTGTTGGAGATCCCTCAGTCATAGGAACATCATAAGTTGAAGTTGGCTTGATGGCAAATAGCAACAACAGACAATCAATCTGAGTTTATACTGAGAAGAAACCTGGAACTTGATCCTTCCTACTGGATAGCAAACACTTGATAAAACAAAGGGAAGGGCAAAGAGAAATTAAAGAGGTCTACGTGGCCATTTCCACAATGTGGTGCCCCTCCCTAAACTGCAAACCCCAGGATTCTATAGGATGTTGAAAGTGGAATATTAGTGCTATAACAGTCCAGTGCAGATATGGCCATTGATTCATATGAGTTCTAATTAATTTAGTGCTGTAGACATTTCCACAAAAGGTTAAAATCAATAGTTCTACGCTATATCTTTTCTACAGCTTACGTCCATACCCTCCTATTGTCTGAATTTGTCAAGGACAGTCCTGGTTAGTCCTCTGTCATCTCAATTTTTCAGCTGCTTTTCAAATGTCCCAGTTTTTCTCTCCTCCTCCCACTTTCACCTTTGCTTTCAGCTTCAACTTTTGCAAACTGAGTTCAAAGTGCAGAATTATTTTGCACTCAATTAACTTAGCAAGGGGAGAGGAAAGGAGGGTGCAAAATCATGACCTTCCCAGTAGACTCAGGCAAAAGTAAACTGCTGTGGCCTGTCATAGTTTATGTGTTTCTCCTCGTTAATAAGGTTTGCCATCTTGATCACACTCTGATTATGCTTGGACATACATGTCCCAGTTTTCATCTGTGAAATGTTGTAGGGTATGTAAGTCCAGTTGCTAGTCCCAGATGACCTGCTGAATTAATGGAAACTTGGTAAATCAACACGTATTGTATTTGCTGGTGTATAAGACTCACCCCCCCAAAAAAAGTACTGTTTGAAAATGAGATGTGTCTTATATATCGGTGTATCTTAAACCCCAGCAAATAGTATTTGCCATTGTATACATGAGGTGCATCTTGTACACAGGTGCATCTTATATGCTGGCAAATAGGGTATGTCAGTTCCATTGATTCAAGGGGGCTACCCCATTAGGAACTAGCAATTAGATTTAGGCCTTTGCATCCTGACTGAAGCTGCCATGTTTGCCAGGGGATGAACTCTGTTGGACACAGCAGGACTTATGCCTGAGTAAATAAGTAACGGATTCTGCCATGAGTTAACTGGATGTTGGTCCTATCAAAAATCATTGAGATGAACTCCTAGTAACAGTTTCATTTTAACTAACTTGGAGCTCAGTGCTCAACCCGTCCACTCATGGCGATAAATGGAACTTAGTCCTAGATAAAAGAATAGAATGGGGTAAGAAGCAGTTGGATTCTACATTACCCTAGTCAAAATCTGTTGGGGAGTATAGCCTGCATTTCAGCACCAAAGTGGGTGGGGACAGTCCAAAAGTGGGAGGAGTCACTTGTATATATCACATATCATTATTCAATAGGCAGTAACACCTCCCACAACAACACAAGGACATTTATATCCCAGTGTTCTCTCTTCCTAATTCATGCAGGGTTCTCTCCTCTAGCTTTGTAGTTGGGTCTCAGAACAAAACCAAGTAAATAAAATCTATAACCCAGAGTGTTGGAGAAGTTCTTTTTTGGACTCCCAGATTCCCCCACTTCTATGTTGATTGAAAGTTTCTGGGAAAGGTAGTCCAAAAAAGTTGCATTTCCCAAATTCTGCTTCATGCCCAAAGATGGTAGAAAGAGAAGTAGGAAGATGGACATGTCCTTCTAGAAGTCTCTGGATGGGTTTCTAGATTGAAAGTGGAGATGGCTCCTGTATAGAAGATGGGATTTCAGCAGATGTTGCTTATTACCTGGTTGTATAAAAAACAACACCTGCTGAAATTCCCTCTTCTGCAACACAGTTAAATGTACGATAGTCCTTTCCAGTTTTCACTTTGGCTACCCTTGTTTCCTTAACAAAACAAATCTGAACAAACTTTACAAGATTAGTGCTCTCTACAGCCATGTGTCAGGCAGCCTCTTACGTAAAAGACTATTTACTGTCTTCAGCAGGAAAACATTTTGCAGCGAAAGCTCTGTTTCACTAGTCTAGAGTAGAGATGGAAAGGATATTTGGTGTCTTGAGCGAAAAATCAAAAAGGAGCTTCTCAAGTCTCAAACCTCTTCAGGTGCCTTCTTGGTTGTCTTTCCTCTAAGGCCATTTCTGCACTGGACTCTTATAGCACTATTATTCCACTTTCAACATCAGCTGGCCCCTCCTTAAACTGCAAACCCCAGGATTCCATAGGATGTTGAAAGTGGAGTAATAGCACTATAACAGGCTAGTGCAGAAATGGTCTAAGTCTTCAAGGACTCTCAAGGACTCTTCCTGCTACCATTCAGCTCAGACTCACCTTTTGCCTACCCCACAGCCATGTAATGGCTGGAGGGAAGGGCAGAGAATGGCATGGAGGGTAGGGGACAGCCAAGGATCCTTGTCAGCTATCTTGGGGCATGATGAGATTCTCTGGGACCTCAGAGAGGTATCTACATTGTTTTGCAATGATCCTCACTCTCCTTGCCCTTTTCTGCTAGCCGAAGCAGGATCTTGTTATCTTCTAATTTGGTTCTAACACCCATTGATGGTAATCCTCACTCAGCTTTATAGGATGTAACTCCAACCAACCAACCAACCAACCAACCAACCAACCAACCAACCTGAAGTCAGAAATAGATATATCAAACTACGCACACCCACACCCACACGCACAATGTAAATGTTAATAAGAAAGCCAGCATGGTGCAGTAATTTGAGACCTGGCTGACACTGGGTAAGTCACACTCTCTCAGCTTCAGAGGAAGGCAATGGCAAACCACCTCTGAACAAATCTTGCAAAGAAAACCTAGCAATATGTTTCCCTCAGATCTCTTTCATGGTTTCTCCCACATCAGACCAATTCCACATGAACTGCTCAACACATCATGTCTGGACATGATTTTTTTACATTGACTGCTGTTGCTTCCAGACAGAACAAGAAAAATATCCCAGAGCTCAGACTAGCCCCTGTGCCTTTGACATAAAAAGAAATACAAAAGTAAAGTGATCAAGATTTTCATAACTGGAACAAAACAGACATACTTGTGAGAACCAGAGTGGGATAGTGGTTTGACTGTTGGACTAGGACTCTGGGAGACTAGAGTCTGAATCCCGGCTCAGTCATGGAAACCCACTGGGTGACCTTGGATGAGTCACACTCTCTGAGCCTCAGAGGAAGGCAATGGCAAATCACCTCTGAACAAATCTTGTGAAGAAAACCCAGCAATACGTTTGCATCAGGGCCTCCAGAAGTCAGAAATGACTTGAAGGCACACGGTAATAATTACTACCTTGAGATCAAACCACTTTGTCAAGGGCATGTCCAGTCAGGGATGGACATCCCTAACCCTTCTCTTTCACTGGGATATGTAGACAGAAACAGAAAAATCCTTACCGCCTTCCCCATCTTGTTTCCTTGGGCCTGGTCTTTTCTGAGGCCAAGAAGAGAGACCCAGATGGGTCTTGGGTATTTCAAGCTGCCGTAAGGTCTACACAGCACAGCAGGGTAAAAGATGACCTTTCTTGGGTGCCTTCCTTTTATAAATTCCTATGAGTGCCACTTTCCTGCAGGAATGGGGGGCGGTTCCAAATGCCACCCAGCTAGGTCCTTTTACATGCTTTTTGTAGTCACATACCAGGAGGTGACAGGCCTGGAAAGGAGAAAATAAACAGTCAGGGAAAAAAAAACCCTTCTCACCTTGGAATGTCCCTTCCATGCTATCTCACTCTGGGGCAAACTCACCTAGGCACTCAAGCCAAAGACCTTGAGTAACATTTAGTATAAAAGGACACAGACCATGCCATTCACAGAGCTTGGAAAAGTTTGGTTTTTAGATGAGAACTTCCAGAATCTTCCAACCAGCATATCTATTTTCTGGGAATCCTAGTCCAAAAAAGTAACTTTTCCAATTTCTAATCTTTAAATACTGGCTCTGGGGAAGTGGACTGAGTGTCACAAGAACATCAGAATGGCCCTGTTAATCAAACCAAATCATTTGCTCCAACACCTGGCTGAACTCTACAATGACAAATCACATGTCTGTAGGAAGCCAATAAGAAGGTTTGAAGATAGTAACCTTCCTGAGATGGCCGTGTGTCCTATTTAACAGAGGATAACCTATTTGAAAGTTTAGAACAGTGGCTCTCAACCTTTGGCTCCCCAGGTGTTTTGGACTTCCATAGATGACCATGACAGCCAAGGCTTCTGGGAGGTAAAATCCAAAACACCTGGTGGGCAGAAAGAGTTGAGAGGCATTGCTCTGTTTCAGGGTTGGGAAACATGTGGCCATCCAGATGTTGCCATCAAGCCTAGGGGTTACCTGAGTGTATGTGCCCCTAAAACCATTGCACAAAGAAGCATTTAGTACCCCTTTGTATAACGCCTTCCTTCTGTGCACAACAACTTCACAGCACCTGTGCGTACCTCCAGTCATGCCATTGCTAGGGGAGTGGAAGGGACAAGTAGGCGGCATCCAGCTGCAGTTGTGCAGCTGGGAGAAGAAAGTAGCTATAGTCCACATGGACATTTGGCAGAGATCCAACAGGTAACCATCATTTAGTGGCCAGGAAAGGGCAGGAGGCACCTGGACTGGGATTGACTGCAGTTCTGCAGTCAGAAGCAAACAGATATTACCCCCCTGGATCTCTGGCATATTCGCTGGAGTATGCTGGACATTGGCACCATTTATAAATATAGGTAGGATATAAATGTAAATAATAATAAGATGTATCCTTTGCCACTGTTTCATTCTTTCAGAATCCTTTTCAGGTACTTATGTGATCTGCCTTAGTAAGGTCCCCTTGCCTACGCTGGATGCCAAAGGCAATGAGGCAGATGGTAGCTGCCATGCACATAAGACACTATGGTCTTCAGCCAGCTGATGGGCAAACTTCACATACTCTGGAGTGCCTTTGGGGGTGTGCCTTCAGCTCATTGGGGCCATTATGAAGAAAGATCTCTACTGCTACTGTGTTATTCGAGCCCTTGAAGCAGAGAGGAGTGCAGATGGGACCATCAGGAATTCATCTTCTAAAATGCTCATAAAACATAGTTTAGGCTAGCAGTGCCAAAACATGGACTGCAGCTTGCCTGTGAGCCACTGTCTGTTTTGGTGGTCCCTAGAATATATCTAAACTGAAGCTGTTGTACTGCCCATATCATGAGAAACCATGACTCGCTAGAAAATAGTGCTTGGTAAGGTAGAAGGCATCAGGAAAAGAGGAAGACCACATTACAGGTGAATAAACTCAAGAAAGGAAGATACGTTCCTGAATCTGCAAGACCTGAGAAGGGCCATTGATGATAGAGTGGCTCAGAGGTCTCTCATCCACGGGGTCACCGTAAGTTGAGGTTGACCTGAAGGCGGTTGACAAGAATTGTCCCGACAAAAGAAAATGACACTTTAAAAATACCTCATCCTTAATAAGTCTTGACAATCTGTATTACTCCCTGTTTGTAAAATAAACTATCTTTAAGTCTGAGGACATTGCTGGCACCTTCTGATTAAGGGGTACTGCCGTGGCCATCTAGTAGCTGGGGGAGGAGGGAATGAGGAAAGGAAAAGGAGTTGGCTGCTGTACCAGAAGAGCTCCTAAGGAGAGCTACCTCCTACCTTCTTACCCTGGCTGCAGAAAAGTGTTGACACCTGCCTTGGTGGAAGCAGGATTGGATATTGCATGAGGGGCTAGTGTCTTCCTCCTTGAACAAAGTCCCCCTCCCCAAAGACATATGCATGTCACTTGGAGTTATGCATGCTAACAGAATTCCAGTATATTGTGGAAACATCTTTAGAAAACAAATCACACTTCCTCAGTGATGACATTTTGTGGTTTCTGTGTTCTGTGGCACACTCTTTCTCTGCCTCTGATGCAGGGGTGTTTGGGAAAGGTTGTTACACAAGTAGCTGCAAGAACCAAAATGACACTGAGAAGAAGCTGGTGTTCAGGAAGGTTTGTTCAGGAAGTCTTGTTGTGCAGCATTCAAAACCACACTGTCAGGTTGTATGTTCACTGTTTAACAGGTTTACAACGAATGTGGCTCTCCCGTGTGTGTTTGTGGTGAAATGAATAAATTTCATCGCCTGAATTGTTTCAATGGAATGTCACTTGAAAAGGCAAGCATCTTACCCAATTTTCTTCAGCATTTGGAGAGAAAGAGAGATAGACATTTGGTATACCTTGCTCTTCTCATTAATTTTCAATGGGTAGTAATCTCTCCCTTCTTATTCAACCTGTATATTTCACAACTTTTCTGTAATGGACATACTTGTGCCTCAATGCCCTCACAACAATCCTGTGAGGTAGATCAGGCTGAAAAAGAGTGCATGGCCCAAGAGGCAGAGAAACTAGAACTTGGACTTCCCAAATCTCAGTCTTGTACTCTAACTACCAAACAGCACTGGTTTTTCATTACTTCTCTTCCTTACTAGGACCTTGATAGGACCTTGAACTAAAATGGTCCAGCTCTGAGTTTGTAGCTGCTTCTAGCATTGTCACATGGTCCTGGAGCCAGGAATTTCTGGCAAAGGTATACCTTCCTCAGTGCTTATCAACTACTGACCTTACACAAAAGAAGGAGAGATACGGAGGCAGAAAATTCAACACATGCTTGGACTAATTGCACGCAGCAAAACAGAGCCTCATGCTAATTCACCCAGAATGTTTCACCCACCCCATCAAATTCTAACTCAGTCAAATATTGCAGTGTCGGAGTCATGCCAGGGAGCTGCGTATAACCTTGGAAATAAGGCTATCTGGTCATAATTTGCAAAATACCATATCTATTGACGTACAGAGAGGTCAATATATACCCAGGTACACACGCAGGCATGTACAGATAGATGGGCACATGTGTGTACAGGAACATCTCTCTAACCAGATGTATGTTAACATAACAAAGGCGGACAAGAAAATCTGTGATATTAAATGTGCAATCAATGGATTGGGTAAGGCAGTCCAATCTGCCTGAACTTGGTGCTTTAGAAACATGACAAAAAAAAAAGAAGAAGAAAGAATATCAGGTTTGCACATATTTGATTGCAAAACTTTGGTGTATATGCTCCTGTTTTGAGTCAACAGAGCTGATAGGAAGCAATGTAGCCCGGGAAATGGTCTTGTATGTGTGGTGCCAAAGTAACTACTAAATGCAAGCCAATCACTGAAAGGACATAAAGTTCAGATATTACAGGATAATTTAAAAAATTATTGAAAGGTGTAGAAAGCACAAATGTGGAGAAAATGTAGCACAGCAGACAGTGTCTTTGGGCCTTTCAGCACTACACTGTTTTAGTGCTACTGTTCCACTTTCAACATCCGGTGGAATTCTGGGGTTTGTAGTTTGTTGCAGTCAAAGAGCTCTCTGGCTGAGAATTCTAAAGGCCCCTCCCTAAGCTGCAAACCCCAGGATTCCATAGGATGTTGAAAGTGGAATAATAGCATTATAATGGTGTAGTGAGGAAATGATCATGGTCTTAACAGCTAAATGGCCTCTCCATAGACCAGAAGGAATAAAATGGACCTGTAGTAGACATGTAACATTGCCGGTATTGAAGATACTTGATGTGAAGTCTAGGAGCTGATTTAATTTTTAGTGTTTTGGACAGGACTGCTATGAGGTAAGTATTCTGTCCCCTTCAAAGCTACTTTAAAAATATAAAAAAGCAACCATTTGTGGTATAGCCCCCTCCCCCATGACCTATCCTCAGATGTTCTGATTTGGCAAGGACAGTCCCGATTAATCTTTTGTCATCCTGTTTTTTCAGCTGTTTTTAAAACGTCCCAGTTTCTCTCTCCTTCTCCCACTTTCCCCCTTTGTCCTAAGCTTACTTCATTTGCTGCAAACTGGGTTCAAAGTATAAAAGTAGTTTGCACTCAGCTAACTCAGCAGGGGGATAGGTGAGGAGGGGAGCAGAATCTTGAACTTCCCTGTAGGCTCAGGAAAAAGCAAACTGCTGCAGTGCTCCATAGTTTGTCTGTTCTTCCTCATTCATAACCTTTGCCTTCTTGGCCACACTCTAATGTTGCTTGGCCTCATATATCCTGATTTCTGTCTGTGAAGTGTTGAAGGGTAAGCTGGACTAGCACACCGTATTTAGAAACAATACATATCAACAGAGATCTTGCATTATACAAATGGAGCACAACATGAACAGCTTGGTCATGAAGAGATATGCTCTGCAAAGTCTACATTCCTCATGGCCCCAGCCTTATTTGTATCTTCAGATTCCAGTTCTTTCTGTGGATACAGTATCTGTATCTTTAGATACTGATCCCGTTTTCTTCCTCTTGTTCCAGAGCAGAGCTTCTCTCCTCCCTCACCTTGGGTGAAGAAGATCTACACCCCTTCTGCCAACAGCCTAGGTGTCTTCTAGGATGGCCTGTAGGTTCTTCAACACAGCTTTCTTCTCCATCCTGCCTGGCCTACGGAACCCCACATTGTTTTCTGAAGAAATTTCCTCCAGCACAAGAACGATGCTACCTCCTCTAGTGTTTTATGCATTGCTCCAAAGGGATAGAACCATACTGAATCAAACTCATGCATAGGGTTGCTTGACTGAAAACTGGAGCGGGCTCCTAGACCTTTAATGGCTGTCCAGAAGAGGAAATTTCAGCAGGCAGCATCATCAGGATGTAGCATCAATACCTGCTGAAATCCTCCATCCTATACAACACTTAAGGGTACCTTTTTTTCATTCTAGCAGTCCTAACCAGTGAGTTTCCCCATCTGCATGAGGACATAGGAAGGTATTCCAGGATGAAGGTAACTGGGAATATACTAATGAAATTGCTGTTACTGACATTTTGGGGAAATAAACACAGGAACCGAAAAAGACAATAGAGCCCTCAAGCATGAAGGAAGCATGATTTAGAGGAAATTTATGTCTTGACTTCAGATTAATCTGGTCTCCAAAGTTCTCCATGAAACTTAGAGTCAACAGCTATTTATTTTTTAGTTAACCATCAGACCTCTGCATTTCCCTTCTGAGGCACATGTTTACCATGCAATTGGGATAGCATTTTGAGACATCATGAAGAGTGTGTGTTCCCTGATACTGTTTTCCTTCCCACATGGAATTTACTCAGAGATAGGCTTTAGTGACCACAGTTTAAAGATTAAGCTTGTGTTTGCCTTTCAATGATCAGCACAAAACAAAGTATTTCAATGCAAAATAGGGAGGTGTGGAAAATTGTACAGCATAACAAATTGGTGGGTTTCTTTCCCATGTGAGGAAGCACTTCTTCTAAAATCATACTGAGCGTGTCATTTGACCTGAGACTAGTCACGGTCTGTATCATGAGAGTGAGTACAGTGCAGTAGTTACTATGCTGAACTGGGAGCTTGGAGATTTAGGGCCTTTCTGCATTGCACCGTTATAGAGCTAGTATTCCACTTTCAACATCCTGTGGAATCCTGTGGTTTGCAGTTTAGGGCAGTGGTGCAGGGACGGGGTGGGGGGCAATGAAGGTGGTGCACCCCTGGTGGCAATATTTTGGAGATACCATGGCTCCTTGCTTGCCCTCCCCCACGCAGAGTTACCCCGCCCCTGTGTACCATAGCCCCACCTCTGTATGCTGTAGCCCTGCCCTCACCCCTCCTCCACGCACTCCAAGATGCACCACTGGTTTAGGGGGGGCATTTAGAATTCTCAGCCAGAGAGCTCTTTGGCCTCAGTAAACTACAAACCCCAGAATTGCATAGGATGTTGAAAGTGGAATAATACTATTATAATCGTGTAGTGTCGAAATGGCCTTAGACTCTTGTGTCTGCTGGGTTGTGAAACCTTGGGCTAACCTTTCACTGAGCCTGATCTATCTTATGTTAGCTTTATTGGCAAGCTAGCTCCTTGCAATTAGTATTATTTAAAGCATGCTAAAGCTTGTTTGACCGCCTTTTTGGGGGGTGATGTTGGTGTTGGAACCTATTCTTGGTCTCTCCCTGTTATTTCTGCCTCTGGTATCAAATTTTCTGTCAGAGAAGTAATGCCCAGGAATATACCTGCTTTGTTAACTGAGGTGTACCTGTGTTAGGGATGGATGACTCTGAAGCATTAGAAGAGCTTGCCTAAGGTCATCTAGAGAGATCAGAGTAGAAGCTATATTTAAACCAGTACTTCCTGATCCATCGAATCATTCCTTAGTCACCGTGCTAAACCAGCTCCTGCTAACGAAATGGCCTCTTACAGCATAGGATTGAAAGGAGGAGGAGGAAGGGAAGGGGATATCACTCCCTTTGTAAAAGCTACTTCTCATCCGTAGGCTGCAAATGTTGTAATTCCTGTCTCCTGAAGCCATGGCTGATCTACTGGGATGCATGCTGGAACAATCTCACCTTCAGCTGCCAACAGCTCAGAGAAGCAGAAAACGTCAAAATTTCGGTTTATCATCTACAGCTTGTTGAGGAAAGTCCCATAGTAAACTCTGTGAGCAAAAACCTGAGGTGAACGGCTTCATTGTAGCTTCCTCCTAAATTATTTGCACCCTCTTGAACCAAGTTCCCTTTTAGCCCAGATACTAAGCTGACTTCTGATGCCATGTTTTGAGTCAAGCAAAGAATGAACTGGTTAGTTGATTAGATGCAGGTGTCCCAGTTCTGCCCAATTAAAAACCTAAAGTACCATTGCTTGCAAGAAGAAATGTGTGTGCACAGCAAACACACATAAACCAGTTACAAAAGGGTGAGAGTTTAACGGAAGCTAAGTAAGACAAAGGGAATGGTTTACAGCACACACTCTGCACAATGTACAGAACCTTGATTTATGGAACCATGTATATATCAGGGCACTTCTTTTTGAATCATCAGTCTTCATGATGTAAGGAATGGGGCTAACTGACTGTATTTCTTCATTTTTCATCCCCATTCTTCATGTATTTTTGTTCAGAGCTAGCAACTTTTGCATGCTTATACCCACCCAGTTTTAGTTTACATGTTCATAAACTTCCTGTTTGTTAGGTGTTATCACACAGGCCATTTCCGCACCGGCCTGTTATAGTGCTATTATTCCACTTTCAACATTCTATGGAATCTTGGGGTTTGCAGTTTAGCGAGGGGCCTTTGAGGCTGCTCCCTAAACTGCAAACCCCAGGATTCCATAGGATGTTGAAGGTGGAATAATAGCGCTATAACGGGCTAGTGCGGAAATGACCACAGTTTCTTCCTGCATTAGTCTAACCTGCAGCCATTTTCTTCTTCCCTCTTTCCTCCATTAGACCATGTATTTGATTAAGAACAAGAATTGTAAGTAATACTTCTTTTATATGCATTGCAAAGACCAAGGTTGCTTCTTTTCTCTCCTAGAACTTGTGTGTGTGCACGACAGAGAAAGAGACTGATTGGTTCAGCTTCTACCTTGCTGATTTGACAACTCTACTTGAGTGATGCAGTATATATGTCATATTTCCCAACAACTTCTCCTACTTTTCTCTTCCAGTGTGGAAAGCCAAAGCAGTTGATAGAAATCACATCTACAACTATACATAGAACTATACATACTTGAGAAGAAAAAAAAGAAAAGAAAAGCAAAGATATAAGATGGCTGACACCTGGCTTGATCACTGTACATGTACAGTACACCAGGTCATAGAATCATAGAATCACAGAGTTGGAAGAGACGACAGGGGCCATCCAGTCCAACCCCCTGCCATGCAGGAACACACATCAAAGCATTTGCAACAGATGGCCATCCAGCCTTTGCTTAAAAACCTCCAAAGAAGGAGACTCCACCACACTTGGGGCAGCATATTCCGCTGCCAGACAGCTCTGACCATCAGGAAGTTCTTCCTGAGGTTTAGGTGGAAACTTTTTTCCTGTAGTTTGAATCCGTTGCTCCTTGTCCTAGTCTCTGGAGCTGCAGAAAACAAGCCCAATTCCTCCTCGACGTGACATCCCTTCAAATATTTAAACATGGCTATCATGTCCCCTCTTAACCTCCTCTTCTGCAGAAGAAGAAGTTAAGGGTCCTTCTTTCCTCACTCGGTGCAGGGGTGGCGGTGGTGACAGCAGCAGCCCTCCTGCCCACTGCCTCCCCTGCGGCCCCCCCACCCCTGCCAGGCTCCTTTAATTAACAAGGTTAATTGAAACTTCAAAATTAGCAACCCAGCTGTGGAATGCCCTCCCCTTGGAGGCCGGACTGGTGCCAATGCTAGGTTCATTTGGGCACCAAGTAAAAACATGGCTGTTTGCTAAAGCCTAGCTGATGTCCTTTGAAATCCTTATGCACATGGCTTTAAACCGCTTTACTTTTTAAAAACGGTTTAAACTTATTAATAAGATTACTATCCTTGTAGTCCATTTAATTTTCATAGTTTTAGATTGTTTTAACCTGTTTATGTTGATTTTACTTGGATGCTGCCATGAGATCTTATGACACAGGGTGTGACAGGATCATGACGTAGAACTGTG
Organism: Cyclura pinguis; assembly: GCA_030412105.1. NCBI lineage: Eukaryota > Metazoa > Chordata > Lepidosauria > Squamata > Iguanidae > Cyclura > Cyclura pinguis. The sequence goes on along the minus strand of CM059606.1, from coordinate 10,899,461 downwards.
GCAGAAATCGATAACAAAAGTTGCTACTCAGAAAACCTGTTAAGTGTTTCTGATAAAGGTGTCTTGCACAGGCTGTTGGAGTGCTGCTCAAAAGCCCGTTCTACAGTCTGGAATACATGCTAGAAATAGAAGAGTCGTAAGTCAAAGGATGGTCAAAAAGTGTGTGTGTGTGTGTGTGTGTGAGAACACAACATCCACCATTTGTTTCTATAGGGAAGATAAACAAGACACTTGTTACTAACCACAATAATATAGTGGCTAGAGTCACCACATAATACTTTGCAAATCACCACAGTCACGGAATATTTATTTATTTAGTTCCAAGAGGGTTTTAGATTACAAAACAATACAAAGGAATCACAGCCAATGAAATGAACAGAAACAAAATATATATCAAACGGTCCATTTATAGGGTTTGGCCTGCCATTCCGTATGATGTAAAGTTCAGGTTCTCTTGGCAGATGTTTCCAACTGGAGCATTTAACATGGGAAAGTCTAGGGTAAATGCTACCAAGGACCATGTTTTATTTTTTGGACTGCAGCTCCCAGAATCCCTCAGCCACTATGGCTAGTGACCTTGGAGATTAAGAGAATGTGGATGTTGTAATCCAAAAAAAGTAATTCTTGCAGCTGGTGTAATTGGGTGAGTTGAGGAAAGACCAGAGCGTGGAAGAAGTTTTGGGGCTACTTTGGAAAGGTGACTTTTTTTTTTTTTGATTAGAATTACATGCTGGCTAGGGGATTTCGGAAGATGTAATTCAAACACGCAATGTTTCCAAATTCTGGGCAAGGCTTGTGCAGCAATTTGTGCCATGAGACAAGGGTGTTGTAAACATGCCTTTGTTTTCAACTGAAATATTAGAGAGAATGGGTAACAGAGCAAAGAAAGCTGGAGAGGAAAGGCAAGCAGGCAGCAGAAGGAGCAAGAGACAGAGGTCAAGAGATGGAGGAATCTGAAGAAAAGAAACTAGGATTGATTTGTCAAGAAAACAAGGAGGAGGAAATTGTAGAGATACACTTGGAAAGAGATGATCTACATCTATCTTACGCTGTTCAGACCTAAAATTCAACAGAATGAATCATGACATATTGCCATACTAGTATTGCCATAGGAGGGTAGTTAGGTCAACCCAATTAATAATATGTATTTGTCTTATTCATCATATGGGCCAGTGTGAAACTTGGTGCTAACGCGTCCCTGTTTTTCAGTTAGGAATATTGTTGCACAGGATCATACGTTCATCTCTTGATGAGGATGGGACATTGCCAGCAGAACTCTCAGATCTCTTGCAAATGCAGTGCCTTGTACTTCACGCATTCTTTTGCTGCTCATCGAGCAATGGGGTGGTTAATATCTTCCATGTTAGATGAGTGGTGAATCCTCTCTGGGTTTTAGCTTGAACTTGAAGGAGCTATCCATTGTGCTGAAGCTATGTTGGGGATAAGATCCAGCACCTTCAATAGCTCCTTTAAAGCTTCAAGAAAAGCCCACAGCAGATTTAGCATGTCATTAACATGGCAGCCATCAACCACCACAGTCATCAAACTCGTGTCCACAGAAATCGAGTGATGCACATGTTAATCTCAACCAACTCCATAGTATGTTCCACAAATGACTGATACAAATAGCCTGGCATCTGAACAGTACTTCTCTCACTTAAGCATCACAGGACAAGGAAAGCGCTATGGGGATGTGAGCATCACATAGCACATTCTCAGAAGTTGATTGCTGATAGGTTGATTGTCATATGGTTTATATGTTCTATTTCTTCATTGAGTTTCTTATCACGGATTGCGAATATGGTGATATATATGATCCAAATCACAAGCCCGACCCCAAATGCTGTGTGGGCCATCATGCGTGACAGTCTGGAATTTTTCTGAGCAGAGGTGGCATTTCCATTACGGTTGGCTTCTTGTGTCTGAGGAGAAAGGAACAGAGAAAGTTTGAAAAATTGCAGCTGGAATATGCTGTAATGATCCTCCCTTCCATGGTAGGTCTCACATATACAAATAATTAGTTTTTGACATTTATTAGAGACTTATTCATTTGCTGGTCTTTGTCTAGTCATCAACTGATAAAGCTGTTTCCAACCTTATCCCACAGAATTGTGTTATCTGTAAAAATTCCTGGATGTTTGTAAGGTTTTTTTTTAATCATTTGTTTTACACAGCTTGGGAACTTTCTTTTAAATGGGAAGTTGCATGTAAATATTTTAAATGATGAAATAGGTCCATGCAAACAGCTCTTCCACTTGCTGGCTGATCTCAGGACATTGTGTGTTTGGGGATCTGGAACAGCTCAAGACATTTTGCTACCTGAGGCAGGATGGCAAATAACATCCCATCCTATTAGCCCTCACATTAAAATGCATACTGCCTAATTCTGTCTAATGATAAATTAAGTACCTAACAACCTGTTTTCCTTTCATGACACCCTAAATCAGTGGTCTAAGTTAGCTGATTCATTTTCCTTAGAGTGGGGCCAGCACTCTGTGTGTGTGTGTGTGTGTGTGTGTGTGTGCGCGCGCATTTTAGATCATTCCATGTCCTACAGAAATCTGAAAGGTACCTTTAACTGTAAACCTATTTCTTGTTGAGTAGGAACACATAAATAAATGGAAGCAATAAACTGTCCAGTGGGGTGCCACAGGGTTCTCTCCTGGGCCCAGTGATATTCAACATCTTCATCAATGACTTGGATGAAGGAGTAGAGGGCATGCTGATCAAATCAAACACTCCAGTTTGACTTCAGTAGGACTTACATTAGGTAAATGGGTACACAGCTGCAGCCTAAGAGAAAACTATTTTGGAGCTTGGCTACGGGGGATGGAGGTTATAGAGAGCATATTTTTCCCTTAAAAAGGATCTACCTCCTTTAAATGAAAAAAAATGTAAGGAAAAGTATACAGTGAGTATTCTATCCAGTTGCTATTTTTTAAAAATTGCTCAATTACAAAATAAAAACCTTTCCTCACTTTTCAAAATTCTGCCTCACTGAGTGCAAAATCACTGGGATAAATAGACAGTATATGTATTGGGCTACTTATCTGTAGGTTCTGGGTATTTCTAAAGCTGGAAGAGACCACAAGGGCCATCAAGTCCAACCCCCTGCCATTCAGGAATACACAATCAAAACACTCTTGACAGATGGCCATCCAGCCTCTGTCTAAAAGTTTCCAAAGAAGGAGTGCCTCCATCGCACTCTGAAGCAGCGTATTCTACTGTTGAACTGCTCTTACGCTCAAGAAGAGTAACATTTGGATGGAATCTCTTTTCCTGAAGTTTGAAGTCGTTGCTCCGTGTCATAGTCTCTGGAGCAACAGAAAACAAGCTGGCTCTGTTACTGCCCTGGCTAGTCTGAGCTTTGGGGATATTAAAAGATATCCCTTGATATCACAATTTGGCTGCACTTCTCTATTCCTCTCCACGTGCTTGCGAGGCCACCGGACAAGCACGTAAACAAGCTCGACCGTTAATAGCCATAAGATTCGAACTACAACACAGGCAGGCCAGAAATAGCTGACTCACTGCTTTAGGAGACCTCCAGGCAAGTACTCTAATTAAGTATGCACGCCACTTACAAAAGAGCCTCTGCCCCGCGATGGCAGCTTGATGGGTAAACTGTGCACTACCCAAGTACTCTGCATCTGCATACTGGCTACTCCATTGAGAACCGTTACGATAACTCAAATCATTCAGATTCTGACCTTTCAGAGGCTTTGTCTCCAACTCCAAATCTATTGTTTTCCCCCAAGTACGGCATAGCCTGCAGTCACAATTCTCCTTATAAAAACCCTTGATTCCGAGACCGTCCTCGGAATGCTCCAGAGTTTCATCCCGCCTTGCTGCCGCTTTGCTTGGCGAGCCTCCCCTCAGCTCCACCTACTGAGCTGCATCGCACCCCAGCCTCACTCTCTATTTTTCCGGGCTTCAGGACAGGTGAAGTATCATCCAAACTAGCAATCCATCTAAAAATCCCTCTATACCACTCCAACCTTTATTTTCTTTAGTTATCTTGTATGAGTGTGTCGCATACACTGTTTTGCTTGTATTTAATAAAACATCATTTATTATTTCAACTTCTGTGTGCTCCTTGACTCGACCCGACCCCGTAGACATAGGGTTCAAGATCTCGCTACGTTACCCTGCCTCTCGTAACGCTAAGCAGTGCTCTGAGCTAATTTTCCCCACCTTTAGTTGAGCACATTTTGGTGTCCCTCCTGGGACCCCCAGTACACAGGGTAACAGCTCCATCCTACACATGACATCCCTTCAAATATTTAAACATAGCTATCATGTCACCTCTTAACCTTTTTTGCAGCAATAAACATACCCAACTCCCTAAGCCACTCCATACAAAGCATGATTTCCAGGCCTTTTTCCATTTTAATTGCCTTTCTCTGGAAATGTTCCGGCTTGTCAATACCCTTCCTGAACTGTGGTGCCCAGAACTGGACACAGTATTCCAGATGGGATCTGGCCAAAGCAACATAGAGCGGTACTATTACTTCTCTTGACCTAGACACTAGACTCCTATAGATGGTGTCTAGGTCAAGGGAAGTGATTGTACCACTCTTTTGTTTTGTATTGATACTGGCTTCCTCACCTTGGGACCTTTTACACTATGCAATTCTAGCACTATAAATTTGCTTTAGTTGCCATTATTCCCTCCTATGGAATCTTGGTATTTGTAGTTTTTTTTTGGGGGGGGGGGGTTACATAGCATTCTCAGTCAGAGATCTTTAGTATGTTATTAGACTAAAAATCCCAGGATTCCAGAAGATGTAGCCCTGGCAATGAAAATGGAATCATAGCTCTGCAACTGTGTAGTGGGAAAGCCTCTGCCTCTCATAAGTCCTTGGAATCTCCATGACACTAAAGAACAGGGTAGCTCATAGCTTCCATGTCAGTGGAGTTAGTTTCCATGTCAATCGGTTTTTTGAAAAATCATTATTTATTAGTTTTAAAACAGGCAATCTTTTTACAAGCAAAAATAAGTTCAGGGAAAAAAAAAAGAAAGAAAGAAAAAAGAAAAAAGAAAAAAAAAACCCAAAACTAAAACACAAGGCTAATGAATTAAACAAATACACTAAACAATAGCCAACTAAAACACTAGACACTAACTTACTAAAACCAAAAATATTTTGACCACCACAAATCAAATTGTAATAAAAAATAAAAAATGTTATTCTGCCATTACAGATCTGACTAAGTAATCCTACGGGCATTACTAGTAGCCATAGCAACAGATTATTGCATCATTAGATTTCTTATTGCTCAAAAAAATCCATAAATGGTTCTGAATCTTTCACAACATTTTCAGTTGGCTTATCCTTTATAACCCCCATTAGTCTGGCCATTTGGGCTAACTCAGAAGCTTTCACAGTCCCTTCTGATTTTCAGTCCAGACGAGTGGTTTCCAAACTTGGGTTCTCTGGATGTTTTTGATTTCAGTTCCCAGAAGCCCCCCCTCCCCCCATACTTGGCCAACAGTCAAGAATTCTAGGAGCTGAAGTCCTAAACATCTGGAGGACCTAAGTTTGGGAACCATAGACCCGGATTTTAAAGGAGCTGTTCAAGGTTGCAATTCCTATTTCCAAAGTAGATCTAGCACCTTGGATAGCTCTTTTGAAGTTTGGAATCTCTGCCTCACTGACGTGGAAGCCGCCAGCTCAGCAGAGCTCCCTCTCCTCCTCTCCCCCTCTGCTCTTCCCTTCTCCTAGCTATGGGGATGGATAATTTCTGTTGTGATACTTTCGTTTGAGAACAGTGAGCAGGAATTTGGAACACTGGTGGACTGTGAGGGCTAAGGATCTGCCACTCCCAAGCAGATGCTGGACTCTTAAAACTTGTCTAAGAAGCTTAAGAAAGACAGGAAAAGACATCAAGGTATTCCAGATTGTAATGCAATTGTAACTGCACTGAGGCACTCTCATTTCAATGCTTTCTGTTCCACTGGCTGATACCAAGTCACCCTGTGGATGTTGTAGAAGTTGCTTTTTAAGAATAAACACCCATCCCAGCAACTCAGATATCATGTGGTCCATTGAACAACGTCCCAGTTTGTGCTTTATCTTTCCCCTCTTCATTGTCCCCCTTCGACAGTGCAGTGTCCCTCCTCCCCACCTGCAGTGCTTGAATTGGGAAGGAAAAGCTCTGTTAATGAAATCATGAAACTCTGACTTCCTCCATCCACCAGCTTTAGGCCTTACTGCCTTCTTAAAAAGAAAAAAAATCCCATTGCTAAGGGGAATATTAGAATAAGGTAAGTTGTAAGCTCCTCTTTTATCACTGCAGCCATAACATTGCCTTATGACTGCCATTCCTATAAATATACAGGCTTACCTTTATTGAGAAAACCAAAGCAGCAATGCCTAGAGGAAGGAAACAGCACATCGTGGTAAAGATGGAATAGATCAGGTTGTCTGGTTCCTTCGTGGGCTGCACAGGTGTAATGAAGATAGCCTGCTGAGACTGGAACTCTGATCCTTGGCTGAATTGTGCATCAGGTGGCCTGGAAGAGGCTTGGTACGGTGGAGGCATAGGGGCTGGAGCTGCCCCATAGCCCACGGGTGGTGGTGGTCTAACAGGAAGCTTCAGTGGGTCAGTCTCTTGGTAGAAATGTGTTTCCGAGTACGGAGTTGGATTGTTTGTGGCAGAAGGATTGCCTTTGATCTCCTCATAGTTTTGGTTGCTCATTGTGCAGTCTGTTTGTTTTTCTCTCCCTCTTTGCTGTTCTTTAACGGCGATCTCCCCTTCTTTCTCAGCTTTGCACACTAGGCAGCGAGTTGCTGAGTGTCCTCTTCCCTCTTTGTTTCCTGTCTTTCACGTCCCTCCTTTAGTTGTGCCCAGCCAACCACTCTGAATTTTCTGTTGGCTTGAGCCACTTGCTTTATAATGTGGGTAGCTCTCGCCACGCTGCTTATTCAATTGAGAGATTCTCACAGATTGTGCTGGCTCTTGGAAGAATGTCATGAAGGCCAGACGAATGAATAGGTGGAATGAAGAATCAGCCAAAGAAGTGATCGGGCCAATTAAGATATGAACTGGCATCGGGTGGGATGATGCAGCAAGAAGACAGCCATTTTAATTTAGCAGAGTGTTATACATTGGCAAAGGCATTCTGATTATTGCTCCAACTGAAAAATTGCTGGACTACTCTAATTGAAAAAAATGACAATACAAGCTTGAATTGCTGATGAGAGGCAGGGTGCAGAATAGTAAGACAACTTTGTGGAAATTTGGAATTCATTACAATGGGCCCTTGGTATCTGTTGGAGTTTATCAGTTATTCTCTTTTCTTCCTCCGGTCTTTTTCTTTTCACGGAAAATCCATAGGAGGAGTGGCGGTTATGATAGACCAGTGACACAATGTCTTTTAACTAATAAGAGCCCTCCATCCACAAGCACTCGAAAGGATGTCACAACTCAAGCAGAGAGAGATTGGTATATGCAGAAAGGGTGTGTCCACAGCAAATAACTTGATAGAAACAGAGTTGGGAAGGAAGTTATAGTGTTCTGAAATTCTGAGATAATGTATTCTAGAAGCTACACACATATAGCATTTATATTCCTGTGCTCAGAAAAAGAAATGTGTCCAGAAGTGTGAATAGGAGAAGGGTGATGGAGTAGTGATTTCAAAGCCATCTCTAGACATAGCACAGGTTTATAGTTGTTGTAACCACCCATATTCATGACTGAATTCAGGCCTAAAATGGCAGAGCTGCTCCCACCAAACAGTTCTTCCCTGAGACAGCTCATCCAATGGCAGTCAACATAGGAGAGGACACGATGGAGATGCCCTTTTCCCTTTTTGATGCCAGTGACAGACCCACAGAACTTGACATGACAATGTTAGGCCAGCCCTAACACTGGGCAGAGGGGTTCAATTGCCTCATGTAGCAAATGTTGGGAAGCTATGGTAGTAGGTGCTGAAATGTGGCCAAGATCTAGAATTTTGGACATTATGGGGTTCACGGTGTGTTGCTGAGATTGAAACAACCTTTAGCTGTATGTGTTATCTAAATCAGCTGTACAACCTTTATAAGGCTAGCGGTGTACTGTGAACTTGGCTGCTTCCTCTTTCGCACTGCGTTTTGTTTGACCCTGTTTTGGTGTGGTCCTTTTTATTGTTTAGTATATTTGCTATTTTGAGTTGTTTTACTTGCCTTATTGCTCTTGTTCATTCTAATACTTTGACTATATTTGTTTTGAATGTTGCTTTGCTATAGACATATTGTTTGTTGTCTTTTAATAGAGTAGATAAAGATTATTTTCACTATTTATTTTTGTCTTCTGAATCCTATTTTTCAACAATAGGCTCCCAGTTGTTCTTCATAGACTCTCCAGTTATTTCCCTCTCTTGCAAGACAGAGCTGTTTGTCACACCATCTTCCTGGGCTAGTCTGCTTCTTTACCCATGGTAGTCACTATTCAACTGTCAGCACTGAAGCATAAGTCAGTTGCCAGCTTTGGTAGGCAGATTGGGGAGAGGGAGCCATCATGTCAGCAAAATGAGGCCATTTCCTCATTAGACTGTTATAGTGCTATTATTCTACTTTCAACATCCTATGGAATTCTGGTGTTTGCAGTGTAGGCCCTTCCCTAAACTGCAAACCCCAAGATTCCATGGGACATTGAAAGTGGAATAATAATACTTGTAAGTGTGAAAATAGCCATCCAGTGTGGAAATAGCCATCCACCAGAAGCAACTTCTCCTCTAAAATACTTACCCCACCTTCCTGTCAGATTAAGAAATGGAGCAGGCAAAAAAGCCCAGGCTATGACAGACAGAAATCTGATGGAGTGCAGAATTAGGAACTTACTAGGGTGAATTAAAATGAATTGCTTGTTATCAACATGTGGATTCAGGCCAAAGTGGACATCACTCTAATTTGTTTGGCTAGCGACCGTGTCTCCTTTCAAAAAATAAAATAAAATAAAATAATATCAGACCACAATTTTAGTTGGAATTGAAACACATATTTCAGCAGTGGAAATTTTGGTGCATCTAGGGACCAATTTCCTCTTCTTCCTGGAATTCACTGCAAGCTGCAGCCCACCCTAGCACTTGTATTAAGCAAAAACATCTATTTTTTCCCCCCAAAAAACTACTTTAAAGTAAATGGCGATTTATAGCTGCTCAGGTTATACTGTTGTTCTGTCTCTTTCCCCACATGGTGGATTTCTGTGAGCAAAGGGAACAAAAATAGCACAGGGAAAATGCAGAACAATGTTTTGCCAGTCACTCTGTGTGAATGCCCCATGGCAAGCAAGTAAACAGAACTTGGCAGTTTGAGAACAAACATTTACTGTGTAAACAGATTGTATTTGGTTGGTGGTAACATTTTGTGGCTTTCAGTGTTCTGTCCCATACCCTTTGGGAAGGATTGTTGCACAAGTAGCTGCAAGAGCCAAAGCTTCACTGACAGGAAGTAGTGTCAAAGATGGCTTGCTCAGGAATGTTTTCTGTGCTTAGAAGAAGCAGAGGCTGGTACACGTCTGCAATGAGCCTCACATATGCTCAGATTGTGTGTTCTCTTTCCAGGGTTGCAGCCATGTGCTTCTCCTTTTCAACTTTCTGTTTGTTTAGAGGATTTTCTATGGTAATAGTTTTAATGCAGAGGTGGGCAACTATGGCAGGTCCAGGGAACATTTTCCCACCGTTGGATGTTATGGGGTCCATATTAATCAAGATCCTGTTTTGACAAAATGGAGTGTAATGCTGTGTCTGCCCAATTATATGTCCTCCCTCCACTGCAGCAGCTGAAAAGTCGTAGGAAAGAACCACTACTGTTGCTGCTGCTTATTGAGGAAGAGAGGATACAGGAGAGGGAAGGCAATTTAGATGATGAAGAAGCAGCTGGTCTTGGCTCACAGGGGGGAAAAATCAGTGATGTAGACTCAAATCAACTGACTCAGACTCAAGTCGGACTTAAGTCACTGAAGTGATTTGACTAGGTCTCTACTCAGCAATATATGATGCACTGACTTGACTTGACTCAAGACTTGTATATTTTTGGTGGCTGACTTGTTGCCCTTGGTTCAGTAACACAACACATTCATCCAGAAACCTTATGACTTTGAACAACACTTCCATTTCTTTTTGCCTACTGGTCACATGACAATCTGTCTCAAACCCAAAGTGTGGGTACATTTCTCAGAGGGGAACAGAGAAAGGGTTAAGCAAAGAGTTTGAGGGGGGCTTGAGGTCTGCTCAGCAGCCTGTCCCTGCTGCATATCAGAAGAGCCTTCTAAAACTTTTCCTAAAAGCAGAAGACAAGACTTGCCTCAAGAGTACAGGGTGCATTTCTCAGGGGGGAACAGCAAATGTGATAAGCAACAGACTTGAGGAGAAACAAACCTTCCTTCTAAAGCTGTTGAAGTTTCAGTAATAGGGAGTAAGAAGGATTCTATTCCCCACTTCTGAAAAATCCTCCAGTTTCCAAAATGGGAACAAAGAAAGATCCTATTCTCCACTTCCAAAGCTTCAGATGACAAAATCACAAATGTGGAGGGCCAACCCTGCTTAAATTGTTAAAACTGGCTTTATTCAACTCTGTCCAAAAATTTCTGGAATATAGGCTGGGATATAAAGTTGGCTCCCAGACTTGAGACTTGACTTGAAAGTATCTTCAAGGACTTGAGACTTGACTTGAGACTTGAAGGTAGAGACTTGGGACTTGACTTGAGACTTGGAGTAAAAGACTTAAATACATCACTGGGAAAAATGAAGGTGTGCTCCCAGATAGAGTGCAGCCTCCCTTTCTTTCCGTCAGAGCCCAAGGAGACTGAATCTTCACCCTTTGAACTGTCTTGCTTCCTCGCCAGTAAGCAGCAACAGCAGATGCCTCTCTTGGGGAGGAGAGGTTTTAGATGGGGTGCAAAGACCTAGCAAATAGCTCCCCATGCCCCATTCAAAAAGAGACACATGTGTGCCGAAGCCACACACAGGCACAGATATATCACTAAAAGGGTGCTGCCATAGACTGCCAAAAATGGGAACAAACAAATAAAGACCCAAACAAAATAAAACAGAAACAAATCTCCCAAACAATGAAACCAACCAACCAACTGGCTGGAAGTCCATTTCTGGTTTTGAAAAACTGGCATTTTTAAAATGTTACATAGTATCAAGTTGTGTGACTGATTAAAAAGATAAAAATTGAGCTTCCAGAGCCTCTTAGAACAGCCTGTTTTCTGGTTTTTGGCCAGAAAAAGGGGAGTCTGGGAAGTCTGGAAGGGTTGAGGGCCAGAAAACAACCTTTGAGAAGTAGCATGGAGTAGTAGGGGCACACACTCACCCTGTTTTAAGGGGGCACTAGTGGGCAAGACGAACATCTTCCTTAATTTTTCAGCACTGGTGAGTGGGGTGAAGAGAGAACCTTGTTGTTCCTTTCTTTTGTTGCCACTTCTCAGTGGGTGGCTCCATGTCTCCCTTCTTATATCTTTAAAACAGAAATGCCCTGACTTTCTTTCCTTGCATGAGCTCAGGGTGGAATAGATGGCTCTCTTCTTCCATGTGTTAAACCTCCCAGCAACCCCATGAGGTAAGCCAGGCTGAAGCAGAGTGACTACCCTTAAAAAACCCAATGAATTTTAGGGTTCAGTGTGGACATGAACCTTGATCCCCTCAAGTTCCCATCCAACTTTCTAAGCACCATACTATGCTAGTTAAAATTTTTATGGGATCCCACGTGCACTGAGGTGGCCCACTCCTGAGTGTGGAAGTGCTGTAGCATCTCAACAGATCTCCATGTGGCATTTGAGCCAGTAATTGATGGTGAACGTTCCCCCTTCGTCATGTTTATCAAACACTGACCTTATAAAAAGAAGGAGAGACGAACAGAGACAGAAAGATCAATACAGCCCTGGACCAGTTGCATATAATGAAGCAGATTTCCATGCCAATTTGCCTTTTGGGCTGTCACTCAGAATCTTTCCTCTTCCCAGTGGAATTGTACCTGAGTTGCATGCTGCAAGTTTGGAGCCATGCCAGGGAGCTGCATATCACTTTGGAAAAAAAAGTCTATTTGGTCCAATAGTAAAATGTCCTAGCTAACATCCTGTTGGTGACATACATAAGTGTAAGCCCTGCCCAGGAGGTTCGGGCAAAAGCAAACTGCTGTAGCCTCTCTTAGCCTGTCTCTTCCTCATTAATACCTTTTGCCACTTGCCCACACTGTGATGTTCCTTGGCTACATGTGCCGTTATTTTCTTTTGTGAAAAGTTGGAGGTGTGATTACACTAACATGAATCAGACTTATGCTGTGGGAAGTTATTAAGAGGGTGGCAGCTGTCATATGTTAGGATACATCTCTAGTTTATGAATTGTCAATGATTATTGTAGTAAGGAATGGGATTTACCAGAGGTATTCCTTCAAATGTACTTCTAGCACATTTATCCTGTTTTCCATTCCCAGCGCAGAAAGCTAAAGGAGTTAGCAGAAACCATGCACAAAAGAAAACACACATTATTACCCATAAAATGTATACTAGTGGTAGCCATAGAATATTTATTTGTTTAGCTCCAAGAAGTTCTCATTTGCATTGCAGTGGTCACAAAAGATGATCACAGCTGCATTCACATTCAAGGAGAGGATCAGGAACAAAATGCGTATGTGTCAACTTTAAGTGACTCTGCTTTTTGAAGGCTGCACATGATGCAAGTGAACTGTTGAACTACTGAACTGCTGATCATGGGCTGAAGAACAGTGATGTTTCCCTCACAGATCTGTCCATCAAAAGAGCAACCACCATCTCAGCATTCAATACAGTCTCTTGGAGGGGAAGTGATCCCAAGAATAAGTTGAACAACATTTCATGAGCAAGGCTTGGACAGCCATTTGTGCCATGAAGATTGGGGCATTATAAACATGTAACTGGCTGAGATCATATATTGGGATTTTGCAGTGTACATCTCCACATGTGGAGCTATAATCGATTGTGTTACACAACCCTTGTGTTCAATGGCAACTGAATCAAGACACTGAATTGCAAACAATTGCACAACCAAACATGCATGTGGACCCATGTGCAATGCCACAATGCACTCCCGTGCAGAATGAGCAGTGCTGTGCTGTGGCACTGCAGGGACAATTCTGCTTCTAAAACTGAAGACTGCCATTCTGCATTGTCCAACCCCTTCCATAGGGGAACTTGTGTAGGCTTAAGAAAAGTACAGGACTCTGACCTATATTGACATCTGTGAAATATTGCCAAATATGGAAACAACAGAAGGCAGGGTGCAAGGGCAGGCAGGTTAGAAGAGAGAACAGATCTTCAGAAGAGGAGAAGACTGGAGGAAGAGGTTAACTGTAGGAAGAACAGCTGGGCAGGAGAATGAGAGAGGAGAGCTAACCCTGGAAAGAATAAATTTATCCCCATCTCATAATCTTAAGCCTGAAAATTTAATGGAATGTATGTTGGAATTTTATTTTTGGCAACATTAAGAAGTGAGGTCAATCCAGCTGAAAATATGGGCATTATCTAGTCATCATATGGACCTATGTTTCATATGTGATCCTTGGGCTTCTCTGTACTGTTGACTTGGCTTGGGATATTTTTGTACCACAGCACTAAGTCACACCTGATAGTCGTCACTTGATACAAAGAAGCCACCACTAAGCAGGGCTTTTGGATTGTTTGCAAACGCAATGCTTTGCACTCCATGTATTCCATGCCCAAGCTTGAAGGCAGGTTTTATGGGCATTGTGTGATGTGCTTGCACATGTGAAGTGTCTGTTGATGGAATGATCTAAAGTGAATGACATCAAAGCAGGGGTTCTATGATTGAACCATTGGGAAGCGGTGTCTTCCCGATTATGAGAATTGCATCATATTGTTTGTATAATGATATACAAAATCCAGAAGAGGATCCCGAATCCGAGGGCTGTATGGGCCAAGATGAGCGAAAGCCTTGAATTTTTCCGAGCAGATGTGACATTTCCATTACGGTTGGCTACTTGGGTCTGAAAAGGAAGAAAGAGAGAAGTGATGACTTACTGTAAAAAACTGTGACTAGAATTCCCTGGAATGACCTCCAGTCAGGCACTGAAGATCATGGGCGTTTGACTCACTTGTTTACCTGGCCTTTTCCTAGCCATTAACTGAGGCAGTAGTCTTCTGTTGTCTTATTGAGCTGTCTATTGGAACAGGGCAATTTGTAATAATCTAACGTATAAAAATCAAGTTTCTTTGTCTGTGTCAGACAAAGACCTCATATAATTGGCCACCTAAGAAGATTCCATGGAATCCTGGGGTTTGCAGTTTAGGGAGGGGCCTTTAGAATTCTCAGCCAGAGAGCTCTTGGGCCTCACCAAATGTACCTTCTTTGAGTAGACTAGTTGCTATGGAGATGAGGCCTAGCAGCAAGGAGGAGGATACTGTATTCCCTCAGGAACCCAACTTCTGTATGTTAATAACTCTGAATACAAATTGGATTGGGGAATATGGGGAAAAGTTACAGGCACTGGACAAGACAGTTTAGGGAATTAGAGGCACAGGATCTCAAATCTTTCTAACAAGTACTATGTATGAGAAAATAAAATCCTGGACAATGCCAGGTATATATGCTAATAGTCTATATTCTAAATTGTTATTTGTTGTAGTTATTTTGTTCCTTCAAGTAATTTCTGACTTACAGTGACTGTAAGGCAAAAGTATCATGGGGTTTTCTGGTGCTGAGGGAGTGTGAAGTGCCCAGGGTCACCCAGGGCATTACCTTAGCCTAGTGGGGAATCAAACCCTGGTTTCCAGGGTTGTACTTCAACATTCACTACACCCCTACACTATGCTGGCTGTCCTACGTTGCCTATTTACATATGTGTAAGCAATGTAAGTTACATCTTCTGATCCAATCTCCACCCCCAAACCTCCTTCAGTAGCCACACCAAGAAGTGCAGTTTTCTTCAGCTGGCAAGCAGAGCACTGGAGGATACCTTTCCTTCTTCTCTCACCAGCGAGTGAGGCTGCACCAAGGATCAGCCTTGCTTGCTGGTAGGGATTGGGGTGGCAATATGACCCTCCTGTGCCCTGATTGCCAGCTGAAGAAACCTCCATTTCTTGGTGCAGTTGCTGCCTGGTAGGGTTGGGGGGCATTTACAATCATGGCAATAGTGCCACAGTTATGAATGCATAGAGTTAGGCTATTTCTGCACTAGGCTTTTATAATACTATCATTCCACTTTCAACTTTCTATGGAATCCTCACCATGCCTCAGCCCCCTTCCCACAGACACACAAATACACATTTGGATATTTGTGTTTTTCTCACTTTTGCAGTGAAAATCCACTAATCCTAGTGGATGTGGAGGCCCAACTGTATTTTGAATTGGTAGATAGATAAATAAGTGTATTGAATATGAGTCAGCAGTGTGATGGGGCAGCCAAGAAAGCCAATGCAGTTCTTGGTTGCATCAATAGGAGTATGATGTCTAGCTCAAGGGAGGTAATGGTACTGCTCTATTCTGCTTTGATTAGACTTCATCTGAGGTCTGGAATACTGTGTCCAGTTGTGGGTACCTCATTTCAAGAAGGATATTGACAAGCTGGAACGTGTCCGGAAGACGGTGACCAAAATGGTGAAAGGTCTGGAAGACATGCCGTATGAGGAGCGGCTTAGGAAGTTGGGTATGTTTAGTCTGCAGAAGAGCAGGTTAAGAGAGGACATGATAGCCATGTTTAAATATTTGAAGGGATGTCACGTCAAGGAGGGAGTGGGCTTGTTTTCCTTTGTATCAGAGACTAGGGCCATTTCCTCACTAGCCTGTTATAGCACTATGATTCCACTTTCAACATCCTATGGAATCCTGGGGTTTGCAGTTTTGGGAGGGGCCAGCCGAATCATAGCCAGTGGAATCATAGCGCTATAACAGTCTAGTGCGGAAATGGCCTAGGACAAGGAACAATGGATTCAAACTACAGGAAAAGAGATTCCACCTAAAGCTCAGGAAGAACTTCCTGATGGTCAGAGCTGTCCGGCAGTGGAATATGCTGACTCCGAGTGTGATGAGTCTCCTTCTTTGGAGGTTTTTAAGTAGACGCTGGATGGATATCTGTCGGGAATGCCTTGATGTGGGTTCCTGCATGGCAGAGGGTTGGATTGGATGGCCCCTGTGGTCTCTTCCAACTCTATGATTCTATGAACCTTTTATACAATGACTGAACAAGTAGACAGCATGGCTGCTGGGTGGGCTTGCAGCAGTACAAGAAGGTCAAGAAATGAAGGGTCAAATTGCTGGATCTGTCATCTCCAACCTCCTCAGACCCTTCCGAATTTAGCTGCGCTCCTCATAATACCTGAGGACTGGGCTGGAAGAATGGGCCTGTCCAATAACAATTGGTTTGAGCTATTCTTCATTCCCCCCCCAATAATTGATCTAGTTTTAACACAGTCTAATTTATAATCGAAGAAATATGCATTCAGAAAAGAAGAAAAAAAGAAATGTAGAAAGAAGATAAGGAAAAAAAACAACCCCTAAAACTGAAAACACAATACTCCAATACATTAAACTAAAATGTTGAATACTAATTAAAACACTAAAAGCTGTAAAAAAAATCAGATTCCCATCTGATATTTTTAAATTGAACTAAGTGCTTCTTGTCTTCTCTCTTTCTTTTTTTCTCCTCTTTTCTCCTATCTTTTTACCTTCTTTTTGTTTTATTATTATTATTGTTTTTTTGCAGGGCAGTTCCTGGTCATCGTCAGAATGCCTTGTTGCTTCCCCCCCCTTTTCTCTTTTTCTTCTTATTTTTCCTTTTTCTGATGCTTTTACTTCTGTTATAATGTATGTTGTTACTTTGTTTCTTTTAATTTTAACTAATAAAGACTATATATACACACATATATATATACATATACATACATATACATACATACATATATATAAATATATATATATAAAAATATAAAAATATATAAATAAATAAATAAAAACACTAAAAGCTAACTTGCTAAAACCTAAAAGAGCTCTGACCCCTCCCACAAGATAAACAGCAATGGAATAAAAACAAATATTTTACCATTACAGATACAGTTGAGTAATCCTACTACAATTACTAGTAATCATAGCCACATATTATTACCTCATTAGATTATTTACTGCTCAATGGGTTTGTTTCTAGTGGAGAGGAAAACTACTAGAACTGGTCTGTTGATATGGATCAATATGACCTTTTGGACATATCCTTGGGGACATGGCTATGGGGAGAGTCGTAATTATTGCCTGCATTGCAACTTTTACAATGATTAGGATCTTCACAACTGTCCTTACACCCCCCCTCCCCCCAGTATACAGGAGCATGGTCATCTGAAGTCATTTGGTATGAATGCAAAGCTTTGTGCACTAACTAACCATGGTCTCTACCCAGACTGGTTATCTGCAACATTGTGTCAAGTGGAAAACCATCTCCTTATCCAAAGATGCCAAGGGAAGGAACAATTCTCCTCACTGCTTGACAGGAGGATTCAGACAATCATATTGACGAGCAGTAAGATACACAACTGCTTGGGCACACGATTCCTCTGTAAAATGTTGCTTGATGTATCCATCCTCCCAGTTGCAATAAATCACTTTGGACCAGCAAAATGAACAGAGAAATGATAACTATTGCTATGACACTTTGGTGATGGCATGTTCTGGCACTTTGGATAGATACGACTGTAAACCTGTTCTTCTTTAAAGTTTTATGAGACACCTTCCTTTGTTAAGAGGACAAGGAGCAATGGATTTAAACTACAGGAAAAGAGATTCTATCTAAACCTCAGGAAGGACTTCCTGACGGTCAGAGCTGTCTGGCAGCGGAATATGCTGCCTCGGAGTGTGGTGGAGTCTCCTTCTTTGGAGGTTTTTAAGCAGAGGCTGGATGGCCATCTGTTGGGAGACCTTTGACGTGGGTTCCTGCATGGCAGGGGGTTGGACTGGATGGCCCCTGTGGTCTCTTCCAGCTCTATGATTCTATGATTCTAAGAAACCTTAAAAATAAACCTTGAATCCCAAGTCTCCCCACCTCTAGATCTTCCCATTATCTATGAACTATCCCATCCTGATAAGGGGGCATTAGATCCCATGTTATTATAACATTGCCTATTACTTCCATTCCCACAAACACATAGGCTTACCTTTATTGAGAAAACTAAAGCAGCAATACCCAGGGGAAAGAAACAGCAAATCAGGGTAAAGATGGAGTAGATCAGGTTATCTGGTTCCTTGGAGGGCTGGACAGGTGTGTTGACAATGGCCTGCTGAGACTGGAACTCTGGCCCTTGGCTGAATTGTGCATCAGGTGGCCCATAAGAAGATTGGTATGTTGCAGGTTCAGGGGGTGGAGCTACCCCATAGCCCGTGGGGGGTGGTGGTCTAACAGGAAGCCTCAGTGGGTCAGACTCTTGGTAGGACTGTGTTTCCAAGTAAGAGGCTGGGTTGTCTGTAGCAGAAACTTTGCCTCTTATCTCCTCATAGTTCAGATTGCTCATTGTGTAGGTTTGTTGTTCTTCTTCTCTCTCTCTCTCTGTAGATCTTCAAGGGCTATCTTCCCTTCTTTCTCAGTTTTCACAGTTCTTGTTTGACCACAGATAGCTACTGAGCATTCTGCTCCCTCTCCGTTCTCCCCTTTTTGCCTTCGTCCTTTAGTTGTACTCAGCCAACCACTCTGACTTCTTTCGGCTAGAGTTGCTTGCCTTATAATGAAGGTTGGTCTGTTTCTCAGCTTATTTGATTAAGAGCCTGTCATAGATTGTTCTGGATCTTGGACAGAATGACATAACTGTGTCTCGCAATGCAGACAAAGGAGTGGGCGGAAAGCAAATTATACCAACGAAGATTCCCGACCTCCAGACGCTAAGAGAGGCTCGTACTGGATGTTGGTACTGTGGTGAGCTGGAATCCCATGCTGTAGATGCTGTAGATGTGTAGATAGCAATTTACACTCACACTTCTCATGTTTTCTCAGATGAAAATGGGCACATTACATGTGATAGCAAAGGTCATTTTGCAAGCTTCACCTTTTCTGAAATGTTTCAGTGTCCATGCACAAGCAATGAGATGAATGAGCTCTAGAGAAAGGATAAAACCACTTACCCTCTTTCTGGAAAGAGAACTTCTGAAAACCTTGAGGAGGAACTGAATGTTGAGTTCCAGTTCTGGAAAACCAACTAACAGTTTCTAGCATGAAGTCACCACAAAGCCATTAATAATGTCAATATAGGAACAGTTACTTATCGGAAGCAGGAATGAAAAAATAGGAACTATTCTTGTTAAACTGAAATAGTTAGAATGTAGGCCATTTTATCACTTAACATCTGGGAGAAGAACATGTGAATATTCTTGACTTCTTTTGTGTGTATGCCTGTGCCTTCAAGTTGCCTGTCTGGTTATGGTGACCTCATGAATTTCGTTGGGTTTTCTCAGTCAAGAAATACTCAGAGATGGTTTTGCCAGTTCCTTCCTCTGAAATATAGCCCACAACAGCTGATATTTATTGGTGGTCTCCCATGAAAGTGCTAACCAGTGCTGATCCTGCTTAGCTTCCAAGATCAGACAGGATCTGGTGCCTTTAGGGTATTTAATGAACTGTATTTTACCATTGTCTCATCATAGAGTTTTCAAGTTAATAGGCTTCAGGAGTGGTTTACTGTTACCTTATTTCATGTAGTAATAGCTCCTTTAGAATTAACTGTGGCGCCACTGCCATTGTCTCTGAGAGATCTTCTGCCAGTGTTACTCTTTGCCCGCGCTGTTGCCCAGTGGCTATTTGGCACATTAGTCTGGCTCCTTAGCAAAAGCAAAAGCAAAAATCCGATGTGGGAGACCCTAACAGCAGCAGTGCTACCATAAGCACAGCCTCACAGGAACGTGCCATCCCACCACCGTAGAAAGGTAGTGCTGAGATCACTAAATACCAAAGCCATAATCATCCAGCCATAATATTTCTGATTTCTACAAATGGCTGTGAAAGCTAAACAGTGAAGAAAGCTGATAGGCAGAAAATCAGCTCATTGAAAATGTGGTGCTGGAGAAGAGTTCTATGGATGCCATGGGCTTCCAACAAATGAATGGGTACTAGAGCAAATCAAGTCTGAACTCTTATTACAAGCAAAGATAACTAAAATAAGGCTGTCATACTTTGGACATATCATGAGATGACATGAACTGTTGGAAAAGACTGTAATGCTTGGTAAAGTAAAAGGCAGTAGGAAAAGAGGAAGACCACTATCGATGGGTTTGTTCAACCAAGTAAGCCATGACCCTGAGTTTGCAAGACCTTAGCGGGATAGTTGAGGATGGGCTCTTGGAGATTTCTCATTCACGGGGTCACTATACATTGATGTTGAGTTGAGAGTAAATAATTTTTATTTTACCATTGGTCACATGGACCACCCCAACTATCAGGTGATGGGGGTATTCAAAGACCCTAGATAAGTTAACCCAGTGAACATACAGAGGGTGAATTTCATCTATTTTGTAGTACTGAAGAATGTGTTACTTCCAATGCAAGTCATCAGGCCCACTGAATTTACTGGGATTTGTTTCTGCGTAAACCAAGGATTGCAGACTTTACCTTTATTTCAAAGTTGGAAAGACCAAACATTTCCTGGACTGCAGACAGTGCTCCCCTTGCCCCAGAAGTGCTGGGCAACCACTCATCGGTACTCCTGTTTCCTAATCTCTTCAGGTCTAAAACAGAATGGTAAAGAAATAAAAAATAAAAAATGAGAGGGAATGGAAATATATAGGATATAAACAAGGACCAGGCATGTATATCAATGTAACATGTCATCTGAATCATAGATGCTAATCTTCTCTGTATCATTTCAATTTTAGTGTATGTGCTGCCAAAGCGAGCACTCATCTAAATCACAGATGAGGATATTTAGTCTACGGTCTTTAGATATAAATAAAAATAGGAATAGGTATGTATTTACTGAGACCCAATGTGCTGGGATGGTTTGAATGCTGGACTTCAACTCTGGAGATCAGAGTTCAATTCCCCACTCAGCCATGGAAATCCACTGAGTGACCTTGCATGAATCACACACTTTCAGCCCCAGAAAACCCAGTGATAGTTTCTCCTTAGGATTGCCGTAAGTCAGAATTGACTTGAAGGCACACAACAACAAAATAGAGAGGTGGGTATGTGAAGTCCTACATAATTTGTGTTGGAGCGTCTTCTAGGCCATCTAGTCCAACTTCCAGGAAACCTAGAAATTGAGGTATTCCCAATGGATGGCTATCCAGCCCCTTGAGGGAATGCTCTCCTTTAGTGAGAGAACAGCCCTTTCCATAATTGGTTCTTCTGTTCAGCTGTTTTTGCAGTACAAATTTTGCCCCAATGTTCAACTGGAACCTACCTTCTTGTAAGGGCAATCCATTCTGCCTAGACTTGCCTTCAAGGACAGCAGAGAACAAATCTTTGCTTTCTCCCAAAAGATGCCCCCATCCCTAGCCTTCTCTTCTGCAGGCTGTGTATACGCAGTTCTTCCATCTTTCCATTTACTCTAATCATCTTCTTTGCCTTTCTTTATATCTGTCTAATTTAATTATATTCTTCTTAAAGTGAACCCCCACACCTGATCTTAATGCCCAAAAGGATGTCTGATGAGAGTGCAGAATAAATTAGAAGCATTACTTTGAGTATTTTGGAATTCTGTTGTGGCAGCCAATAATTACATCACTCCTTATTTTTTTTTTACAGCATACTGCTGACTCATATTCATTTGATTATCATTTTTGATCTCCATGGAGAACTCTGCAATGATCTCTCTTAAATTGCATTTGTTAACTTTCCACCCAGTTTTCCCTTTTGTACATGTGAATATGTTGGAAGCCTGGAAGGATGACATCTACTCATAGTTCTCACTTTTTGTCAGCTAATAGCAGGCCATGGGGCTGAGCTCTGGCGTAGGCAATGTTGATTGCACTGAGTGGGGGTGTCTTTGCACAAGAAAGTATTGAATAACTCCTTGTGCAATGACTTAAAATCACATTTGCAGGAATAATGGGAGAATACACCTACATATGTCATCAAAAGAATTCTAGTTGCTGACCTGAGTCCTGTGGTTGGTCACAACTAGAATAAACCCATTGAGTCAATGAGATATACCTAACTCTTGTCTTACCATTCAACACCTGATTCAGCTGGTCTACTCTAGTATCCAGTAGGTCATTGGTCAATGGCCAGAGTACTGCTAGTACATCAGAGATTACAGGACATCTCTCTTTTTAATCCTTAGTGTTCTCATGATGGTGGAAGCTCTCAGTGCATAATGTCAAAACCAATATGATTTAGAGCATTTCAGACAGCCAGAACAAGAAAAACATTTGTGGAGAGTGTGTCTACTCCAGTTACACACTTGGGAAAAAGTTCCTTCTACTCTGTTAGGAAAATTGGTAGACATAAGAGGTGCAAAAGATTTCAAAATGGTGAGCTTCTAGTTCTTTTAAATTGCTGAGCTCTGGTGTCATTTTTTTAAAAAAAGGTGCATGCAGAAGCAATTCTTAAAACTCTTCAGCCAGCATAGCTAGTGGCCTGGAAGGTAAGTTCCCTGAGCTTTGTGTTTCAGGTCTATGAAACACATGGGCACATGCTCAGAATGAGTGGTGTGTTCAGAGAAGTGAATGTGCGAGGGAAGAGGCAAAGAGAATGGTATTGAGCATCACAGTACATGTCAAAGCCAGCCTAATCCCAAAGTTAGAGAACAGAATATGAGTTGAAGCCTAAAGAGTTGTGAGGATGTATCATCTGGCTACCCTGTGAAATTACCATAATGAACTAGGAACAATGAACACCAAGAAGTCTGTCTGGGAGCAACCTGAGCACTGACAGTCTTTCACATGTTGATCTTCCAGCCATAAATGCAAAACCAACTTCCTGACAGGTCTGCCCCTCCCATTAGTCCAAGTCAGCCAAAGGTCACAGGTAGCAGATGGTGGAAGCAATGGTAGCAACCTCCGAGCTGTTGCTCTTGAACCTTCTAGCCAATCCCTTTTCTTGGAGATGAGTGCTGCATGTGCCATACAGTTTGCCCTGTGCCCACCCCAAATTGGCCTATGGTTGAGGTGTGGCAGAGGACACTATCCTATTGCAAGTGTTGAAGTAAGCTTTGACTCCTGGTCCAGTCAGCGTCTGTACATGAAATGGAAGGAAAGTTCTCTCTTGTGATTTACCTTAGGCAGTAAAGTGTTGTGGATCTGACTTATCTGTTACCTTATGCCGGATTGTTTCTTCAGGGTGTGGTTGTCTTGGAGAGCAGCCTCTCCCTGGATGAGCTAGGTTGTACCTGTCAAAATGTGGAGATCTGGGCCAAGCCAGGGCTATGACAAATCAGGTCTGCTTTGAATTCTCCTTTCCTAGAGAAGCAGTACCCTTCTATATTTTTGTCCCCCACTGGCTCCCTGTCCACATTGATATCCCTTTACTGCTTTCCTTAAATCCACACCCTGGTAGATATAGCACAAAGTGGGCTTTAGTTTATCCCAATGAGTGTGTCACTGGTGGTAGCGTGTGTAACTGTTCCAGATCAAAGAGGCACTTTATGGACACTGCTCTTTATGAAAATATAACAAAATCTTTATTGAACAAACTGACAAAGGAAAAGGTAGTTGGCAAATGAAGTATTAGCAAACAGCAAACACTTGTATCTCTTTCCCAGCAAACACTTCCTCAGCTCTTTCACTCTCTTTCGCACTCTCTCTCTTCTCTCATCAAGCTCTCATCCAAATTCCCTCTTCAAACCCCGTTTCAGTTATTTTAATGTTAGACTCACCGCTTCCCACCAAGACCCTCCTTTTGGCTAGCATGGGTTCCATATTCAACAACCAATCAATTTATATCTTCTGGGTTCATAGGGCAGCTCTGTTGCTACACTCCCCCTGCCAGGGTTCATCACAGTTCCCACTATAGAATTCCTCCTCACATGGATCAGATTGTGAGGATCAGGCTCAGATGTAAGAGCTGATCCTTCAAACAACTGATGTGAGAGCAGTTCCAATCCACATGAGAGAGAGCTGGCTGGATTTTCCCTTCACCACATGCAGGCAGGTAGTTATGCAATATCAAACTACTCCTGGTTTAATGGGAGTTAAGTTCAGATAAGTTCAGTACCTTGGACAGGTCCTGTAAAACCGAAATAGCTCCTGTAAAATCCAGTGTGGATTCACAGTGGCAAGCTCTTTCCTTTCACCCTTGTTAACAGTGGCAGTTCTGTCTGTCTTGGTTTGAGGGCCACCCCTAACATTAGGTGGAGTGAGGTCCTGCCTAAGGCAAGGGATGCTGGAGGGAATGGTGGTAGTCTCCTGCCTGTATTTTAATGTTCCTCTTCATTGGAGCTGTGTATGCTCCCAAACTACCCTGCTGTATCAAGTGTGTTGGAATATACAATCTTAATGCCAGGAATGAAACAAAATGTGACTGCCAGCTCAATTAGTTTTTGTAGGTGGGCTGTGAGGGAGTGTTATCTTGGCTTTTGCCTCAGGCAGCCCAATCTCTTGAGCTGGGTCTACTTGACATGGGAAAGAGCTGAAGAACTTGCCCCTGAGATCAGATTGGAATGTCTGAATCAGGGCATTAGAGAAGTTCATACTGTGCAGTTCTTCCCTCAGAAAGAATTTTGAGTTGGTGCAGAATCTGGAATTTATTGTAGTGAATTACAATGACTTGTATCAACATGTCTCCTGGCCAAAGCAGACATTACTCTAATTGATTGGCTTGGTGCCATGTCTGTTTTTTCTCTCTCTTAAATATCAGGCCATAATTTTGGGCTGGGTGACATCATGTGGGGAAGAGAGGTTTACTCTAATGAAAATACTGTCCAAATTGCTCCCTGGCTTCAATTAGCATTAGGAGAAAACCTCCCGTCAGTATGAGTGGGATCCTTTCCCCACTAGTGCTAATTGTGGTTAGGGAAGAGGAAGATTTTTCCCTTTGGGAGGAAGAATGGGGTGGGAAGGGTTAAATGGTCCACACTGCTTTCCCAGTGGCAATTTCTCCTTTCTGTTTGCTGTCAAAACAAAGCTCAAATGGGTAAGAGTGGTAGCCATGCAATTAAAGTGATAGCTATTTTGCTTTCCCTTGTGGCCCATTAATATTCTCCCATTTTGCTCCTCTTGAATAAATCACCTCATTCCTAATGGCTGTAAAAGTTCATTTTTCTTGAACTATGACTCCACAAGTCTGCAAGCCAGCATTATGCCGTGATGCTTGGGGGAACTTAGAAACTTCAGTCTAAAAGAATATGTTTTCTGAGCTTGGGATATTTCAGGAAGTGTGCTGTGTTGGGAGCTGCAAGGAAAACCTTGCACTTCTATTGGAAAGACAAAGGAAAACAATTCTCAGATAAAAGACGAACTCTGAGCCACCTCGTAAAGTTAATTCTCATGCGCTCCAGTGAGATATTTTAGTTCCTTGGAGGCACCTATGTCCTGTAGGATCCATATAGAAGTAGACCCAATTGGTAGGCCATTGTACAGAAGGGGTAGGGCAGGTACATCTTGTGGTCCACTTATATGGCCCTTCTGTGGCTTTTGAAGCTCTCTTCCAGTCCACCAAAGCCCCCAATGTTCCCAGTCTATATCTTTTGGGCTCAATATTTGGCCAACTTTCATCTCAAATTCTACCCAAAGCCCCTCAATGAGTACAAAGGCATACAAAACCCTCCTCAATGTCCCAATCCATTCTAGAAGTCCTGCCTCTTCCCAAATCTCCAAAAATGTAACAACACAGACAGACATTTTGCTATGCAAAGGGATATTGTAGCACCTTTGAGACTGAGAGGGAGAAGTTTGTAGCATAAACTTTCATAGCCCTTTCATCAAATGCTAGTAAAGATTTTGCTAGTTGAAAATAAATGTGACAGCGTTTTGAGGAAAGAGTTATTTCAAAAATCTTTAATGTAGCAAATGGTTTATCTTGGAAAGCCATCTTTGTTCCTTCACGAAGCAAAGTATACACACAGTTTATTAAAGCATTAGACTTCTAAAGTGAACTGCAACTCCCAGCATCTTACACGATTAGCTATACTTGCTTGGGCTAATGGGAACTGTAGTTAAATAACATCTGGAATTGTCCCTGCCTGCATTAATCTAAGCTGCTGCTGATAAAACGATACATTGATGTTTTGGCCCCAATAAATGGTTAATGATGGTCACTTAAAATCAGTGCAGATTCAGAAGAAGAAACACTTTTTTTTTTTAAAAAAAAGCCACAAATGGAAAGAAAACAATAAAAAATAGATACAAAAATATCAGTGTATATAATTAATAGTCGTAGTTGTTGTGTGCCTTCAAGTTGTTTTGGACTTAGAATGAACCTAAGGGGAACCTATCATGATTTGCCTTTTCCTCCCTTTGAGCAAGTTTGCCTTTGCCTCCCCCTGAGGGTGAGAGAGTATGATGTGCCCAAAGTCACCCAGTGAGTTTCCATGACCAAGTGGCAAGTCAAACCCTATTCTCCAGAATCATAGTCCAAGGCTCAAACCACAACATCACACTGGTTCTTACAATAGCCGTAATACCAATACTTAAATTTATAAGGAAACCTCTGGTCATGATGAAACTGTTGGCAATGACTGGTTGAACTACCCTTGTGATCACCCATTGGCTGAACTGCTCTAAACTTAGAGACAAACAGGGCAAGTCTTGGGAAGGAAAATGCAGATGCCAGAGAAGAAGTATTTATGTCCCTACTGCTTCTAATAATTATGGAAAAGCCTAATTTGAAGGGTCCTGCAGAAACTTAAGATAAGATTTCTTATCTATGCCTTTTGAAAATACATTCTTTATCCTTTGGGTTACATGTACATGTGTTTTCTTGTCGATGGGCTACAGAGTTATCCTCTAACCCCTTGCACCCCATTCAAAACCTCTTCTTTAGGCAACTATCCATCTTAAGGGGGCAGTGTTACTGTTGTTTACTGGCCATAGGAAGGGAGAGGTGAATCAGACGGGAAGCTCATGGCTGGTCAGGGCTGCAAGGGGAAGAGAAACAGGGATGTTCTCCCAAAGGGACCACTGCCTTTGTTTCTCTTCCCCACTCAGCTCGGATCAGCCACCTCTGTGTCATCTAAGTTGTTGCCTTCCTGGCAGGACAAGCAAAAAGGCTTGGCAAGGAATCACATGGACAGAGCATTATGCTCCACCCGCTTGACTGAGGATATCAGCCTTAATGCTTTGTTTGTTGCTATGAGATACATATTTTTAATGTATATGCATGTGAATACATGCAGAAACATTAAGGCATTCTGACATGTATTGGAGAGCTCTCTAACTCACATGTTACGAGTTATGGAAATAATCATAGTGTGGTGGTAGAGTGTATGCTTAGCACGAAGAAGGCTTCAGTTTCAATTTGTACCATTTCCAGAAAGGGCTAGAAAAGCCTCCTGCCACAAACCCTGGGTGCTGCTGTCAGGCAATATAATCCAGTGATGGGAAACCTATGGCCATTCAGACATGGCTTGACTCCAGTTCATGTTCATCTTAGCCACATGGCCCAGAGGCAAGAGTAGTGACAGTTATAGGGCATTTCTGCAGTACACGGTTATAGAGCTATCATTCCACTTTCAACATCCTGTGGAATCCTAGGGCTTGCAGTTTAGGGAGGGGCATTTCAAATTCTCAGCCTGAGAGCTCTTTGGCCTCAGTAAACTACAAATCCCAGAATTCCACAGGATGTCAAAAGTGCAATAATAGCACTATAACAATGTAGTGCGGAAAGGCCCATAGTCTCACAACATTGGAAGGACACAAGTGTTTAAGCAATGATGTAAATAAGTTGAATTATAGGATGCAATGGGTTAACTTCGTACAAAGCAGCTTCTAATTGAGTGTTAAACCTGTAGGAAGAATTTGTATTCTTCTAGCATAACTTCTCACAGGATTATCCTTCTTGCATTTTAAACATGCAGGGTGGATTATTGCAGACTAAATGAATGTGGAAGATAAAATCTAGAGAACTGGGTAATTGGCTGAGGGCAAGGGCTAGACAGAAATGGTGGAGATGAACAAGAGTATGGGAAGAAGGTCAAGAGAAGCTGTTTGGTGTGTGTGCGTGTGTGTGCGTGCGTGCGCATGCTTTAAGCTTTGTTAAGCTTTAAGAGAAGTTGGGGGTTGTTTCAACTTCCCTGTTGGAAAAGAGAGCAGTCTCAAGGAATAAGAAACAGAAGAGAAAAAGCCTGGAAGAAGAAATCCAGAATGGTGGTGGTGGTGGAACCAGGCAGGACAATAAGAGAGGAGATGCACACATGGAAAGAGATGATTGAAACATCTTATGGTTTTAAGGCAATAGATCTCATGGTAATACTTGGCAATACTAGAGCAATTAATGCAGGTATTGTTTTACCAGTAAATGGAATTGCTTTATACTACCCAAGGCTATCTCCATTTTATTATTTTGACTTGAAATATTTGTGTATTGTAAATCTGGATCACAAGTGCCACACATCACTTGATGACACAGACTACTGCAACTCCAGCACTTGGAGAAGTTACTTGTTTGGGCCAAGATCTTATTCAATTCCAGTTGGAGTGTGAAGTCCTGCCAGATGATTTATAGTGGAGTTCTGGGAAGGCAAAGGCTGTTCTGTCATTCCCGGTTGTGCAATGGTAGCCAAATGGCACCTTGGTTCCCCTTCATGGCTAGTCAGTTGCCAGGAGATCAGAGCAATGCCCTAGCACTGTCCAGCTGTTGTTCTGCAATTGGGGAAGGAAGAACAGCTTTTGCCCTTCCAGACTTGTTCCTTTTCCCTAGCCTGTGCAACAGCAGCCAGATAGCATTACAGTACACCTCTGCCCTCTGGGTGCTGACTGGCTGTTGTCTGGATGCTGTTGTACAGCTAGGTAAAAGGTATTGTGCAACGAGGTACAGGGTACCTTCTCATGCAATGCCTGAAAAAGTGCTAAAGGTGGTATAGCCTCCAGTTATATCATCATAAACCACCAAGAAATTTCTGGCCTAAGACTACCAGAAAAGCCACAAAGATTGTGATAATTTTAGATCTGTAGTCCCAAAAATAACTTTTCCATGCTCTGCAGGAATCCAAAACAGAACTTCTGTATTGCAATGATGTTAACTCAAATGTCAAAATTATTTAATTCACAGGTCATTTTTTCAAAATCACACACTGTCTGACCCAGCCCACAATATTTCCTTTTTTGTACTGATAGAAAGAGAGTGAAGTCACATCAGGATTTGTCTGATTTGTGCTCTGGAGTGAAGAGTGCCTATTGCACTTTTATTAGGGGTTGTATGAGGGGTTGTACTGATTGTGCTGATGGTACTTTCTTGCAGTACCAAATATTACACCAAAACCAACCACTATTCCCAAGACATTCCCAAGTATTATGACCGTGAGCCCCACTCCAAGTGCTACATGGGCCAAGATGCGCGCCAGCCTGGAGTATTGCCGAGCAGTTGCGCTGTCTCCAACGCTGTTGGCATCCCTGGTCTAGAAAGAAAAACAAATAAGAGATGGATTAGTTTAGAAAAGACATCCAGAGAGCACCTCATTCATGTAGAAGTTATTGGTCCTAAGCAATTGTTGCTTGTTAGCAGGAAAAGAAATTAAAATACATGATTTAAACCAAATTTTCAGTTCATATATTGGTGAAACGATGCTGTAAATCTGGTCACTGACACATATCAAAATATAAACAGATCAATTGCTGCTTATTGTGTGCCGTTTTATGCTCAGCCACAACTTATATACATTTGTCGCAGCTTATGTGCTTTGCATGTTTTCCCCCTTTTTTTACTAGAAGAAGGAATCTCTATAAAATAAAGGAAGGATGAAGAATGTGTGGTTCTACAGATGTGATTGGACTGCAGGTACCATTATTCCTCACCAGAAAATGTGGGTTGATTGGCGGTACAGTCCAACAACCTTTGGAGAACCACACATTTCTCATCCTTGGCTTTTTTTTAATAGCTGCCTTATCAGTTTGAGATTGTATGTACGAGAAGATAGGAAACTGCCATCTGGAAGCAATTTCCTTCTCCCCATCCTTTGCTTCTTCTTCCTCCTTCTCCATGTTATACTTTCTCCTTCATTCTGCCTTGATCTAATCTGAGGGCTGAAAAATTACTTCTTTGGAGTACAATTCCCAAAATCACCCACTTAGCATGACCAGTTTGGTTCATGTTGTCAAGTATTTGCCAGTAAACAGATATGCCTGAATCCTATTGTTAATCCCAGCTTGATTAAACCAGTTTGAAGCAATGGGGATTTATCTATGGCCATTTCCACACTACACTGTTATAGAGCTATTATTCCACTTTCAACATCCTGTGAAATCCTAGGGTTTGCAGTTTAGTGAGGGGCATTTAGAATTCCCAGCCAGAGAGCTCTTTGGCCCCAGCAAACTGCAAACCCCAGAATTCCACAGGATGTTGAAAGTGGAATAATAGAACTGTAACAGTGTAGTGTGGAAATGGTCTATGTGCTGACTCACCATTCAGCAATGGATTCAATGAATCTAGTCCAGCTGGGATTAACCAACAGAATTCAGGTCACAGTCTGATATGGGAACCTATCAGAACAGAATTAGATTTGGTGATTAACTCTATACAGTCTAACTGAAGCTCAGAGCATCCATGTCCAGGTAGCCTCCACTAGCAATTAATAGACGATTGCCTGGCCTACCAAAAATGAGCTGAATTTGTTTGGTTCTTAAAAGTATGTCTCTGTTCCAAAACTTTGTTGTGTAATAGTCACTCATCCTTGCCTCCAATTTCCTATCTCTCTGCCAAATATTTCGCACTGATGCAATGACTAATGTATATTGGTAATTTCTGATAGCATGCACAAACATCTTTTTACTGACACATATAAGAAAGCAAACAATGAATATTTGATAAAAAGAACACCCGAGGTCATTTGCAAAGAGTAGAGTCTGGAGAAAGAAAGAACGATACCTCTTAATAGAATAACAAGACATAAATTAGCTGTTGTTCTGCAGCTGATGGTTAATTCACCACAACTGGATCATGTTTGAAGCATAGGTGGGCCACAACATTGGCTTTGCTCTCTTTCCTTCTCTGTCATCCCTTTGCTTACATTTTTTCGAAAGAGAGCAGAGAATAAGAAGACAGAGAAGAGAGGGTTTTCCACACAGTTATGACACTATGGCCTTTTCCACACGGGGTTTTTGAAATGGCGCAGTCCGTCCTCCAAGGAGGAGGTCTGCACCTCGGACCGGACTGGGTCGGACCTATTTAAGGTAGATCCGCACCTCAGTCCAGTCCGGAATGACCCCAAGTGGTCCTCCAGCGTGCTTTTGAAAGACCTGATTTTTCCGGTCTTTCAAAAGCACGCAGCGAGCTAATGCGAGCCTGTTCCCTTATGCAGATTTGCAGGCTTGCACCAATGCAAGCCTGCGATCTGCCTGGGGGCGGGCTTTAGGCTGGAGAGCTTCAGCAGTTGGTCAAGACCCTTGACCAACTGGAAGCTGCCATTTGGGATGCTGGAACAGTGTGTATTGATGAACACGCACTGCTCCGGAGCGCTGTGGACCGGACTGGGGAGCTGAAAGGTCCAGTGAGTAGCGGCACGGGGCGATTCCCTTGCCCGGTGTGGAAAAGGCCTATGATTCCACTTTAACTGTCATTACAGCATTCTGTGGAATCCTGGAGCTTGTAGTTTGGCAAGATGCTAAAGTTCTCTGGTTGAGAATTCTAAGTAGTCCTCCTTAAATGGAAAAATCCCAGGATCCCATAGGATGTTACCATGGCACTTCAAATGGAATGATAACGCTGTAGTTGTGTAATGCAAAAGGGCCCAGAGAAAAAGGGAGAAAACATGGAAGTTAATGAAAGAAAGATAAAAATATACAAGTGAACTGGGGAGCAAGCCATGGTTTGGATATCACAGGCAGGCTTGGACATCACAACAAGCCATGTTTTAAATAAATCACAGCTACCAATGTTTGTAAACCCCCCACAGACTATATTTTCAAACTGTGTCCGTTAAAAAAACAAATCACCATCTGTTAGCAGAGACGGGTTGACATGTTACAATAAGCCAGTTTGCAACAAACCACACCATGGATTGTCCGAATGTGTGAATAGTGAGTGAGAAAAGATATGATGGACATATGTAATAGCAACAGATGCAGATAAAGGGCCTTTCTGCACAACACTGTTACAGTGCTATAATTCTACTTTCAAAATCCTATGGAATCCTGGGGTTTGCAGTTTAGGGAGGGGCATTTAGAATTCTCAGCCAGAGAGCTCTTTGGCCTCTACCCTCCCCTCTTTCAGGACTCACCTTCCTTGTGCATTGTCCACTCCCATGGCCATGCAGTAGCTGGAAGAAGGGCTGAGGATGGCTGAGAAGCACCTGACTATGTAGTTTTACATGCACAATGAACTCATCATTTCACAGGACCTCTAGAGGAGCCCCTCGGAAGTCCTGGAAGATGTCTCCATCATTGTACATCTGGCCACACTCATATAGCTTCTTGGTCATCCTCCACTGGCCATTATATGGCTGTGGAGAGAGGTACAGGAGGAAGATTGGCTGCCAGAGGGCTTAATTGTGAGGGAAGAGAATGGTCCATAATGAAACTGAGAAGCTTTGAATCTCCCCCAAATTAGTCAGATCGCTGTCCACCCCTTCATTTTCTGTAAATAGTAGTGCCCCAAACATACACACTAGTCAAGATCCTGTTGGTGTACTGTGCTAATATAGCTATGCCAATGTTGTTGGTGGTAGCAGAATAAAAACCAGGATGTGAGTACATTGGCCATGAAAGAAGTGAGTAAGGTTGTCAAGTGAAACAAGGGACAGGGCTTCTATACCTTTAACAGTTGCACAGAAGAGGGATTTTCAGTATGACAACCACCAGACAACTCTACAAATAAGGCATTGGAGAAACAGGCTACTCAGAGCCAGCAGATTTTGTCTGCTATTTCTTGGTACCCCTGCATGACTTTGAAAAAGGTACTGTTGGCCCTCCACATTCACTGACGATGGGGATGCAGGACCTCTGCAAAAGTTGAAAAACAGCAAATATGAAAATGTGTGTGTGCGTGTGTGTGTCTGTCTGTGGGAAGGCAGCTGAGGCATGGTGGGGAGAGTGGGCACATAGGGTCCAACCAGGTTAGGGAAATGAGAGAGAAAGGGGATGAGTTGGCATGGTGGCCCTATACTTCCTCTCTCTTGCCCATCGCCTTCCTTGAGTGTGTGTTGGGCATCGGGAGATGGTTTGTGGTGCCGAAAAATCAGGCTGTCCTCAGCTGGTCAAGCTGTGGCTGTTGGAGGAGGAAAAGGACCAGAGGCAGTTTTTTAAACAGCTGTGTGGCCTGACTGGAGCCACCAAGAGGGAAAGTTCCACCAGAAAAGAAGAACTTGGGGAGTGCAGGGACTGGAGTAACTCACAAATAATCAAATCCATGAAAGTGAAGCCAACAAATGTGGATGGCTGACTGTACAACCAAACTGGTAGTGCAGTGCACCAACAGAATTCGCCGCCTCCCTTCTCTCTTTCTCTCACACACTCACCTTTAAGGAGTAAACCAAAGCAGCAATGCCAATAGGTAGGCAACAGCAAAGCATGGTAAAGATGGAGTAGGCCAGGTAATCAGGTTCACGAGTATGCTGGATAGGGGTGATGAAGATGGTCTGCGGAGCATGAAGGATTGGACCTTGGTTGAATCCTGCACCAGGTGGGCCATAATAAGTTTGGGGCTGCTGTGGAATAGGGGCAGGTGTGCCATAGCCCATAGGGGGTGCTGGCCCAGCAGCCATTTGTGGTGGTTCAGAAGCTTCAAGGTGCTTTTCAGAGTAAGGGGGAGTATTCTCTGTGGCAGGAGCCTTGTCTTCAAGTTTCCCATTGTTTGCGTTGCTCATGTCTACTTTTCCTCCTTGTTTCCTTCTTCACGATTCTTCAGGTACAACCTCTCTCTGTAGATTTCTTTCCTATGGCTGCCCGACTATCAGCTGGGTGGTTGAAGGGGTTTTCTCTCTTCCACACCCCTTCTTTACATCTCCAGTCTTTTCCTCACCGTTTGTCCTCCTTTGGAAAAAAATTTTGGGGGCTTTTTTGGGGCTGAATGTTTCTAGGAGGTAAGCTGTTCTGTGTTGCTTGCCGTTTTAAGAGTTGCTCTGGTGTTTCAACAGAGGACATTTACTGCATCACTGAGCCAAGGAAATGAGAGGGTGGAAGCAGAAATGTGCCAATGTACCACCCAACAGATTGGTGCAAAACGTAGAATGTGAGGCAAGAGGGAAATCATTTCCCAGCAGCAGAATGTTGTAATTTCACCCTTTTTTGATCGTGGTCTCACACAAACACCCTGCCCCCCGACCCATACTCTCCACACTCTTGCCAGTTCAGAAGCAAAAAGACAGGTTTCTATACTAACTTCTGTTGAAAACTTTTCATCACTTGTTGTACTGACTCTGGGACCCTTTCACACTATCCAGCTGTATCATTATGATTCCACTTTACCTGGGAACATCCTATGGATATATTTAGAATCCTGAGCCAGAAAGCTCTAGTGCCTCCCCAAACTACAAACTCCAGAATTCTCTAAGATGCAGCCATGGTGCTTAAAAGGGGAATCATACCAATATAATTGCGTAGTGTGAATAGGGCCTCTGTGATGGGATTCTGCAAATGGAAAACTTGGAGCACAGTTCCTTCTCCATGCCACTGCCAGGCAGGGAAGGTGAGCTGATAGTGTTTTGTCCCTTCCTGATTGCTATCACTTCATTTCAGTTGGTTCTAGATTTTGAGACAAGAGAACCTTACCATCAGTATGTTTACTTTTTGCCTGAGGAAGGGACAACTACCAGCTAAACTCTTGTTCATGGCTGAGTTTCACAGCCCTCTTTCCTCTTGCTTGTTTAAGAATGTAGCATGAATGAGTAATATTGGATGGCAAGAGGCAGGTTTTTAAAGGGCTAGAAGACCTGATTGGAGCCACAGAGAAGGAAGGTTCTATAAACCCACTAGCAGACCCCATCCTAAGGAGTATAATTTTAATATTAAAATGCATCCAAACCAGAGGTGACGGGGCTGGTGTGTAAACAGTCAGGCTAGCAATCGGACAAAAGATCAAAGACCCAAAACTTCCCCTGTTGCGTCTCCATAGGAAACCTCGGAAAGGTATGTAAGCACAGGCCATCAGCACAACAATACTTTGGGGAGATTGCCTGATTCCCCTCGGAATGCTTGAAACAAAGCAAGACATATCAAAGCAAGGTCCAGTTACACTGTGCGACCATCATGTGGCCATCAGGCAGCTATTATGCGGCCATCAGGCGGCTATCACACAACCATTATCCTTCAGTTTTGGCCATTACCCTTTCCGGGAAGAGGGTCTGCCCCCAAGGCATGTTTTACCCTATAACTAGACCCCTTTTTTGAGATCCCATTTCAGAGCTCTCTCATGCTTGACTAGCAGGCTGTCACTCAGTTAGTTGAGACTCCCCTCAGCCCCCCTCCCTGCACTGAGTTTTTCTCTGCTTGTCTTTTTCCCCTGGCCAACACTTCTGGACAGGTACAGTATCACCCCTTTCACATTCCCTCTGCTTTCCCTCTATCTATTTTCACCTCTTTCCATCTTGATAGTCCTTGTGTGCTTGTGAGAGAGATTGCCTCTGTGTGTGTGTGTGTGTGTGTGTGTGTGTGTGTGTGTGTTTGTATGTGTCTGAAAATATTTTCTAATAAAGCATCTTGGTTTAACTTTTAGCCTGGTTCTTTCGTGATCTGACTCCATAGACATTGGGTAAAAGATCTTGCTAATTGTTGTCCTGCTCTCTGCATTGTTAAAAGCCAGTGCTCCGCTAATTTCCCCAACTTTGGCATTTTTGAAGCTAATCAAGGTGTCCCCAAGGGGACTCTCTGAAGTCAGGATAACAGTTCCCCTAGAAAAGAAATGCTTGAGGTGGGGGGGGGGGAGGCAGGGGTTGGAGAAACTCACAAACAATCAAATTCATCAAAGTAAAACCCACAAGTGTGGAGGGCTGACTCTAGCGTGAACCAAGAAACAAGACAAGGTGGCAGAGAGGCAGGAGTGGAAAGAGGAAGCTGAGAGCAAGCTGCCTGACTGCGGTTTTCAGTTCCTCTACGGTAAATATTCTTGCCAGTGATCACCTGCTTGTTGTCTGTGGTTGCTCCTTAGTTTTCATTTTTAATTAATTTTTTTAACACAAACAATCTAATTTACGAGCAACGTAAGATACACTCAAAAACTAAAGAAACAAAAGAAAAAGAGGGAAAAAAGAGGGAAAGAAGAGAAAAAGAAGAAAAGGAGAGAAAAATAAAGACATATAACTAATACACGGTAGGGTTCTGACCATCCCCAATCCTGACTGTAATGAAAAGTACAAAAGAAAAAAAAGATCTACCGTCAAAGATCCAGCTAAGGCCATTTCCGCACTGCATTGTTATAGTGCAAACCCCAGAATTCCACAGGGTGTTGAAAGTGGAATGATAGCACTACAAGAATGTACCGTGGAAATGGCCTAAATCATCCTGCTAGGATTACTAATAACCATAACCATGGATTATTACCTCATTAGAGTTCCTATTGCTCAAAAAAAACAAAAAAAAAAAAAAAAAAAAAAAATCCATAAATGCTTTCCAGTCTTTCAAAAAGTCTTCCATTAGCTTTTTCTTTAGAATCTATATTAATATGGCCATATTATTCTAATCCAGCAACTTTAACAATCTGTTCTTCCATCGTTGGTGCTTTGGTCCATTCCCACATTTCAGCAAACTATATTTTTGCTATTGTTGTCATATATCGAAGAAGTAGTCCATATTTATGCTTCGGTTCCTTATCCATAATGTCCAACAAAAACATTACGGGTAACGTTACAAAATCTACCTTTAAAGCTTGGAGATTAACATATAAATCTTACCCCAGTAACTTTTTGCCTTCTTACAAGTCCACCAGATATGAAAAAGGAGCCCTCCTTACCTTGACATCCCTAACATTTATTTGAAACATTCTGGGACATTTTTGGCAGCTTATCTGGGATTAGGTACCATTTATTGTTATTGTTGTGTGCCTTCGAGTTGTTTCTGACTAACGGTGACTCTATGGCGAACCTATCACGGGGTTTTCTGGGGCTGAGAGTGTGTGACGTGCCCAAGGTCACCCAAATGGGTTTCCATGCCTGAGCCGGGAATTGAACCCTGGTCTCCAGGATTGTAGTCCAACGCTCAAACCATGCTGGCTCTTGAACAAACTTTACTAAGTGCAAAATATATAGGTAATAAACAT
The DNA here is from genome assembly GCA_030412105.1 of Cyclura pinguis. Lineage (NCBI taxonomy): Eukaryota > Metazoa > Chordata > Lepidosauria > Squamata > Iguanidae > Cyclura > Cyclura pinguis. The sequence continues at coordinate 10,862,232 of CM059606.1, read as the reverse complement.
GCTATGACAAACATATCTTTCACCACTTGGAGGAGCACTTCTACCAAAAAAAATTGCGATATGAACAGGTCAACTTGATGACAGTGCTTCAGGAAATCTGTGAAAGTATATGACTTAATAAACTAGCTCATCGTTAAGACTATTTCTGATCTACACTGTTATAGAGCTATTCGTCTACTTCCAGCATCCTGTGGAATTCTGGGGTTTGTAGTTTATTGAGGCCCAAGAGCTCTCTGGGTGAGAATTCTAAATGTCCCTCCCTAAACGACAAGCCCCAGGATTCCATAGGATGTTGAAAGTGGAATAATGGCACTGTAAGAGTGTAGTGCGGAAATGTCCTGAGGTGCCACAGGGCTCCTTCTGGTGAATGAATAGATGGCTATCAATAAAACAACAATCAGAATCCTTCTCATCCCAGAAGAGAGTGGGTACACTACAGAAAAAGAGGCTGTGGGACAAAAATAACTGCAGAAGGCTCAAGTAAGTGAGCCAACCCACATATGCAGTTCAGAAAAGAAAGAAAAGGGAGTTATTATACTGTTATTTATTTCTCTTTACCTCCTGTTCTTCCTAAAAAATCTCTTGGCGGGTCATAACGGTGTTAAAGACAATGACAACAAGCTGTAATAACGCAACAGATAGATGACTAATAAAAGCCATCCACGTTCCCCAGGGAAATTGTTCAGGTTTATGGTTTCAGGTTCAGAGTCCCTGATCTTAACTTGGAAGCAACTCTGAAATAAACATGTTTAGGACAAGAAGTTTGGTTTAACTAATGAGGATGTGGCTTTGAGATTTACCACAACACTGACGTATTTTTGTGTGTCTGAGGGCTGCTTGAAAGTTCACCAATCTTCTTGCTCTGAAATGGGGAATCTAGGTCATTCTTGGTCAGAGAGAGAGAGAAGAGAAAATGAGAGAGAGAAAGATGCTTTTCTTCACCCGCAGGAATTGGAAAAAAAAAAATCCCCCTTTCGCTCTCCCAATTGAACATTGTTAGTTTGAGGCCCTCCTTTAATAATTCTGATTGTTCCACACTAGGTTTTCATGAGAAACACTAGGACTGGGACTGGGGAATATGACTCATAGATGTCATGATACTCCAGGGCCACTTTTGTGACCCCTGGGACCACTGAGGTCCCCACATATTAATTCTTCTTTCAAAAATGTTTTTGACCCCAATGTCTTCCAGGTCATTTTAGAGAAAGGAGAGATCTAGTTCCTGTTGGAGAAAAGGCATTTCCTTTGTCTAAAATAGTCCAGAGGCTGACTTTTCGAAATAGACTGTCATGGGGGAGTGGTACAACCCTCCAAGGTCCCCGGGGGGGGGGCAGTGCGGTTTCCTCCCCTCCCTCCATACCCAACACTGCCTTATGATCAAATCAAACATATTAAATAGGTTAATTTTAAGGCAGTATTGTCTCCTGCTTCAGATTCAGGTTTCTGTACTAGTGTGTGTGTGCAAGTACATATGTGTATATATGCATGCATGCATGTATGCATGTATCTTTAGTCCTTTTGACAGTTCTGATTAATCCTTTCACTTCACTTTTCCAGCTGCTTTTAAAATGTCCCAACTTCTCTCTCCTCCTCCACCTTCTCACTTTGTGTTCAGCTTTGTGTTCAGCTTGTGTTCAACTGTTGCAAAATGAGTTCATGGCACTATAGGTGTGTAGTATGAATGGTCTTCAGGTAAATGGGTTCAGAATCAAGGTAAAACCTGGCAAACTCCCTAATATTGCCCAAGATCCTATGAAGGCATCTATCTTTGGGCTCCATGCTCTATAACTGTAATGAATTGCTTAAAAGAAATGGTCCAAACTCTGGGTAAATGATGTCGATTGCGTCTACACTACATACTGAAAGCAGTTTGATATCACTGGAGGTTCAAGTGTAGGTCCTCTCCTAGTAAGGAAACTCAAAATAACATCAGTAATGACAAGGCTTAGATGCCAGACTCCTGTTAAGTTACGGCTCAGTTAGGACATTGCAGGGAGCTATTGAAAAGGGGTAGCATGAAATAAATTCATTTACCTTTCAAGTATTGCGAAACTATCTCTCGCTTTTGCTGCAAGAAGTTGAAATGGTTAACTGCTTTGAATTTGTATGCAAAGCTGAGCTCCCACTGTGTCCTGTCTGCTATTTTTTATGACTACTGTTTAATTGATACTTAGCATCCTTCCAATGGGTGCTGCTGGGTTTTCAAAACACAGTTAAGGGACAGCTGAAATTCAAGACATGCAGTGTTGATAATTAGGGAGTTTCTTTTAGCATGTCTTTATCCGCATATTTCTCTGTAAAACTGATGTACCACTGACATTCATAAATTACATGATGCACATATTTCTTTCTTTACAGAAGGACCACATCCCAAAATATGGGAATTTTTGGCATCTCATTTAGTCTATAAAAGAAAAAGCTTTCCAACTGTCAGATAGGGGGCATCCCTTCTAATCAGAGACAGATGACAGCTCTCTAAGGAACAAAATTTCCAGCTCTCAAAATAAGGGACATCCGTAAGAGACACTTGGTAACCCTAACTCCAACATGGTTTGCATTTCTGTTACTTTTCAATCTCATCCCCTGCTCATGTAGTCAACCAACATCTGAGCATGGTCAAGTCAACAAAAGTTATTGCTGAGGAAGAACATATGTTAGTAGAGGCTGCAGCAGTTTGCATTGTCTCAGTCTACTGGGAAGGCAAGTTGCTCCCTCTCCATGCACTGAGTTAATTGAGTGCAAACGATGCCCATTTCTGCACTATACTGTTATAGTGTTATTATCCCACTTTTAACATCCTGTGGAATTCTGTGGTTTGTAGTTTACTGGGGCCAAAGAGCAATCTGGCTGAGAATTCTAAATGTCCCTCCCTAAATTGCAAACCCCAGAATTTTTTAGGATGTTGAAAGTGGAATAATGGCACTACAACAGTGTAGTGCAGAAATGGCCAACTTTTGCATTCTGAACTCAGTTTGCAGCAACTGAAGTTGAAGACAAAAGGAGAAAGTGGGAGGGTGAGAGAAAAACTGGGACATTTTTAAAGCAGCTAGAAAAGTGGGATGGCAGAGGATTAATGAGGATTCTCCCTACCAAACCGGGACAGATGGAAGGCATGGTACTTTAATTGTTCATCCTTGCACGCCAAGGATTTGCATCCCTAAGGAGCAGAGATTGCACTTTGAGAGCTAGAACACAAATAGAGAGAGCAGACCAGCAAACGAGCAATTTAAACTACAAAAAGGCCATAGGCTATGTGCCTGCCCTTTAGAACAGTCCCTGCCAAATCAGTTGGAAGGCATGCTGCTGTAATAATTTCCCTCCCCCTGCTTCCTGCAAAGATATACCTGTGTGGAGCACAGCAAGGCAGCAATGCTCAGGGAGAAACAACAGAATGTGGTAATGATGGAGAAGCACAAGCAATCAGGTTCTTTAGTTGGCTGGACAGGTCTGGTGGTGACAGACTGTGGAGGCTGAAGGCATGGACTTTAGTAGGTCCCTGCTCCACACATGCTGTAATTAGGTTGGTACTTGGGCAGCCTTGGAGGAATTACCCCATAGCCTGTAGGGGCTTGTGGCCCAGCATGATGTTTCAGTGGCTCAGCCTCGTTGTAGGGTTCTTTTTCTGAGGAGGTAGGCATATTCTGAGCAGCAGGCTCATCGTCTTCAAGCTTCTTATATATAGGGCTGCTCATAGTGACAGTCTGCTCCTTCCCTCCTTCTTTACTGTGTTGCAATTGCAGCCTCTCCTCCTTTCCCAGCTCTCCACATTCCTCTTTTATGGATGTTTGTGGGACTTGTCATCTCTTCCTAGTTGCCCTTCCACATTTCCTATGTGCTCTGTTCTTTACTATCATCTCACTGTAGACTTTGTCCAAATGCTTCCCTCATAATTTATTTTCCTGGATACTTTGTATTCTAATCTGCTCTGCTTTTTTGGGTCACACATCCATCACACATCCCTCTGCCTCTTGCAAAGAATAACCTCCCATTGTCTCTCAGCCCAAAGAAATAAAGACTTAGACAATGAATTACCCAGGCATGTTGATTCTAGAGGAGAGAATCGTGGCAAGAGTTTTATTTCCCTTACTCTCAGCGTGATAAATCGACACAATCCGTGCTGATGTGGACATCATAAACTCTGCCTCCAGCATTTTATGACTGTGGACAGGGACATGTTTCCAAGATCCATTTTGTTATATAGTTCATTCTTTGGACAGAAAGCATTGGTGGATCCAGGGGTACTATGGCATACTGTTACTGCGCTGGCTAGTCCGAGCTTTGGGGATATTAAAAGATATCCTCTTGATATCATAATTTGGCTTCACTTCTCTATTCCCTTCCACGTGCTTGCGAGGCCACCGGGCAAGCGCGCAAACAAGCTTGGCCGTTAATTGCCGTAATATTCAAACCACAATACAGGCAGACCCGAAATAGCTGACTCATTGCTTTAGGAGACCTCCAGGCAAGTACGCTAATTAGGTATGCACGCAACCTACAAAAGAGCCTCTGCCCCGCGCTGGCAGCTTGATGGGTTAACTATACAATACCCAAGTACTCTGCGTTTGCATACTGTCTACTCTATTGAGAACCTCTACAATAACTCAATCATTCAGATTCTGACCTTTTGGAGGCTTTGTCTCCAACTCCAAATCTATTGTATTCCCCCAAGTACGGCATAGCCTGCAGTCACATTCTCCTTATAAAAACCCTTCATTCCGAGACCTTCCTCGGATCGCTCCCGAGTTTCATCCCGCCTTACTGCTGCTTTGCTTGGCGAGCCTCCCCTCAGCACCACGTGCTGAGCTACATCGCGCCCTAGCCTCGCTCTCCATTTTTCTGGGCTTCAGGACAGGTGAAGTATCACCCAAACCAGCAACTCCTCTAAAAATCCCTCTGTACCACTCCAACCTTTATTTCTTTAGTTATCTTGTGTGAATGTGCTGCGTACACTGTTTGCCCGTATTTAATAAAATATCATTTATTGTTTCAACTTCTGTGTGCTCCTTGACTCGGTCTGACCCCGTAGACGTAGGGTTCAAGATCTCGCTACGTTACCCTTCCTCTCGTAATGCTAAGCAGTGCTCTGAGCTAATTTTCCCCACCTTTAGTTGAGCACATTGTGGTGTCTCTCCTGGGACCCCCAGTACACAGGGTAACAATACGCTCCAACATTTCACAGCTGAAAATTGGGACATATGTAGCTGAGCTATGTGAGAGTTATTAAAAGTTATTAATGAGTAGAAACAGGCAAGCCAGGGGAGGCTGCCACAGTTTGCTTTTCCCTGAGCCTATTGCAAATGGTAGGATTTATCCCTTAAGAAAAGGAAAATCTATGAAGTCCAGGGTTTGTTCCTGTGCAAACCAGTATTATTGTTACCCTGATTTCCGGGGTCCCTTGGGGGACACCTCAATGTGCTCCACATGATAGGGAATGGAAACTAGCCAGAGCATGAGCAATAGCAATGCGAGAGGCAGGGCAACCTAGCGGGGTCCTTTTTACCCAGTTTTTAAATGGTCAGGTCAAGCCAAAAACCAAATGAAAATGTCTAATAAATGATTTTATTGAATGAAAGTCTCCCATACCAGCACAATCACTCACACACCCATTCAAGACCTATTAAGAACCAAAAGAGAAGAAACTGGATAGGGGAGCACTGAAGGGGTTGCAGTAATACTGCACTTTTTCCTAAAGTCCTGGGTCCGGGAAGGCAGCAGAGAAGTGGGGCTCAGCACGGAGAGGGCTGAGGGGTTACTCAGCGGACGGAGCAACAGTCTGCTGGGATGACCGAGAGCGATCCGAAGAAACACTCAAAAAATGGGACTATTTGTGGGGGAAAAAGTACCTGGAGGACTAATCCTTTCCGGGGGGGGGGGGACAATGGGTGTTGCAGTGAAGACAAAGCTCCACAATGGTAACTTCCTTTGCATGATGGGATTACAAGGTGTTGCCAAAGTTTCAGGATCTTCAGCTGCATTTTGTGGTGTGACTTCATGTAAATGGTCCTCGCTTGATATTTGCTCAACTTGCGGCAAACACGCTAATCCCCTCAAGTCGGCTTCTCAGGGGCTGAGGACCCTTTGTTTATTGTGAGTTTACACATCTTGAGGTCTCCTGGGGCTATGTGACTGGGGATTTTACTGGCCTGACCTGGTTTTCGGTCGTTCCACTGTGACTGCCTATGTGCTCATCCGGGCGACCTCTCAGGCACATGGAATCATGTTTAATATCAAAACTGTAGACACCGAGATAGGGTTTTCCAGTGGAGTAACATTATTTTGGAGATCCACATGACATTTTCTTTGTCTCTGGGGACTCCTGGTATTGCTAAGAACTTTTCATTTTTCACTTCCCAGTCAGTTTAAAGTAACCCAGTATTTTCTGAAATGAAATATATTTCTACTTGGCTGCTTGCCTTTATTATCCTGGAATTAGCTAAGATGGCAGCCACCAGTAAACACAGTTATTGCTTACAGGGCACAGATTCAACAGAGATCAAACAAGGGGAAGAGGAATGTTTTTGACGAAACAAAATGATCCTGAAGTTTAACTAGTGTAATATTGCTAAAAAGCTTTAGCACTTTCCCTATAACTTCTCAATAATGATATAAAAAAGCTCAGTGGAAATCAATTTCTGAAATGTTGCATGAGTTTAAATGTGACACATGATCAGCGATGGGGGAGGAAGAAGGACATGGGCCTGTCGGCAGAAAACCTGGGGTATTTCAACAAAGACTTTGGAAGGTAAAATCAGAACAAAAGAACTGGACATTCTTGATACCTCTAGAGACTTTCCCCCCTGTCTGAATAGAATTTTCAAAGAGATAATGAAAAAGAATAAAAGAAAGGAAGGAGTCCTGTGGCACTTTGATTTTATTTTATTTTTTTAAATTGGATTTTTAAAAGTATGATTACAAAGAAAGAAAAAAAAGCAAGAGAGGGAAAAGAGAAAAAAAAAGATGAGGGAAGAAAGCACATAAAATATGAATGAGGGCTAGGCATATCAGTTGACTAGATTTCCAAAAAATGTATTTTCTTGAACTTGACCTGTATAAAATATATGTTCATGAGCCACTATAGTAGTAAGACCTTTGGACCACTGATGGTCAATGTTGATCTTTCCAATATGGCAGTATACATCTTTTAAGAACTATGAGAGCAGCAGTAAAATTAATTTGGTTTATTCTGTCTCGACTTTTCATCCGTTAGGATCTACTTCTTTGAATAGAATGAACAAAAAAGAATAGCATCAAAGCTGGATTCATACATCAAAGCAAGATTCCTTTGAACTGGAACGTTCCATCTTCACTAGGGCTTCATTGCTTCCTGATGTATGTTCTTCATGGTAGCAGCAAGATGCTTTAGCTCAGAAATACCTACGATGATGAAATTGGCAATCAGTGTGGCAACCCCCACCAGAAATGCTCTACGGGCCAAGCTATGGGCTCGTTTGGAGAATTCCTTAGCAGCCGTGCCATTTCCAGCGCGGTTGGCCTCTCTAGTCTGGGAAGAAAGAGAGAATTAAGAAGTGGATTACTGGGGGAAAATTGCTTCCTTGGTTGGTCCTAAGCAGTTGTGACTTAATGACAATTTAAATAAACTGATTAGAATTTATCTTCTGACTGATGCCACTCTATATCAGTCCAAAACAATAGTACAAATCTCAAGCTTGGCAAATTACTTCTAAAAAATGATTCATTTCTATTACTTGTTACAGCATTTGAAAAAAATAATCCATTGCGATTGCATGTTAGGGAATACTCTTCTCTTGCTGCTTGCCTTACACTGCTTGTTGCTTTTCTACAGTGGTCTTTGGTGACTCCCATGAAGGACTGTCATCTTTCTCTATGAACCCATTAGACTGCTAAGCAGGAGAGGCCCTTCTTTCTGTTCTGCTAACTTCTCAGGCTCGTTTGTTGGAAGCAAGAGAGAAGGGTCATTTTCACACTAGATTGTTACAGCACTATTAGCTATAACAGTCTAGTGTGGAAATGGCCAAGGTCTTCTAGGTGACTACTCCTAGACGTAGGGAGGCGAGGATGGCTCCTTCCTTGCTTTCATTCCACTAGCAACCAAAAACATTCTCATTCTTTCAGGTTTTTAGACAGGATTGTGATGGGCTTTTAATAGTGTGGTGTGCTATTTTGTTGGGTTTCGCACAGTCTTTTAAAATGAATTTTTACCTTTGTTATTTTTGTGTGCCTTCAAGTCATTTCCAACTTATGGCAAACTAAGGCAAACCTATCACAGGGTTTTCAAAGGCTGAGAGTGTGATGCATCCAAGGTCACTCAGTGGGTTCCATGGCCAAGCAGGGAATCGAACTTTGGTCTCCAGGGTCATAGTCCAATGAGCTAAATTCAATTCTTTGTTCCACCTAGAGTAGGCCCATTGAATCAATTAGACTTAGTCCATTTCTGCACTAGACAGTTATAGTGCTACTGTTCCACTTTCAACATCCTATGGAGTCCTGGGGTTTGCAGCTTAGGAAGGGACCTTTAGAATTCTCAGCCAGAGAGCTCTTGGGCCTCAGGAAACTACAATCCCTGGGATTCCACAGGATGTGGAAAGTGGAATAATAGCACTATAACAGTGTAGTTCAGAAATGGCCTTAGAGAAGTACTGATTTATCAAAATCCTGTTGATTCAATGGGTTTACATCAGGTGGAACCAACAACTGAGTTTAGCTCATTTAAGTTATTTATTATATATATTAAGTTTATTATATTCAGATTAATAAGATGACATCCTTGACAGAAATATTCTATACATAGCTAAAAAATAAAATAAAATTCGGAGTTCAACAGGTTACTTTTACAAAAAATAATATTAAAAAAAATAAATAAAAAAAATCACTGATTGCACTAGTTATAGTTCCAAGTCACCAAGAGTGGTTGGGTACTCTTCGACTTACATTTATTCGGTGTAACAGTTTACTTTTCCTAGTCATCAAAAATACTTCTAATAATTACTTAAAAACTCCTAAAAGCTCCAAAGGATGGGTCTGTGATATAAAACATTCTTTTGTCACACAGAACACAATGTGTAACAGGTGGAATTACTTTTCTACTATTTACTCAACCCACGGCTCTCACAATTATTGCTGTTACTGTGTGTCTTCAAGCAATTTCCAACTTATGGCAACCCTAAGCCCATTTCCGCACTAGACTGTTATAGCGCTATCATTCCACTTTCAACATCCTATGGAATCCTGGGGTTTGCAGTTCAGGGAGGGGCCGGTCGGTGCGGAAATGGCCTAAAGTGACCCTATCACAGGTGCTCCTTTCGCCAGCAGGTGAAAACTTTTCTTTTTAAACAAGCCTTTTTGTAAGCCAGGGGAGCTTCATTTATCAACTTGTTTTAAATTGAATGTTGCCTAAGGTTTTTAAATTATTTATGTGATTTTAACATTTTTAATTGTTTTAAATGTTTTTTTTATATTTTAATTGGTTGCTGGAAGCTGCCTTGGGTCCCAGCCTGGGAGAAAGGCGGCATATAAATAAAATAAAATAAAATAAAATAAAATAAAATAAAATAAAATAAAATAAAAATTTATTTTCTGGGGCCGAGAGTAAGTGATGTCCCCAAGCTCATCCAGTGGGTTTCCATGGCCAAGCAGGGAATCAAACCCTATTCTCCAGGGTTAAGTCCAGTGCTGAGACCACTACATCACATTGGCTGTCCTTCATAACTGTAGCAATAACTAAAAAGGTTACAATCACATCTCAAGAAGAATGATGCTGTTCCTCACTGAATTATGACTGTATTGCAACTTAACCATTCTTTTGAAGAGAAAATGAATTAATTAGACATAATATGTTCTTTATAACAATTTACTTTCAAGGTTTATTAAGATTTAGCCATCCCCGCCCCATGATCTTCTGGACATAGTACTGCCGGGGGCCATCAGAAAAATCTCTCTTTCTCTCACCTTTATGGAGTAAACAAATGCTGCGATGCCAATAGGTAGGCAACAACAAAGCATGGTGAAGATGGAGAAGCTCAGGTGGTCTGGTTCATTGGTGGGCTGGAGTGGTGTGGGGAAGTCTCCCTGCTGAGGCTGAACGACCAGATATTGGGTGAATCTGTCACTGGCTGATTCGCAATAAGGCTGGTATTGTTGTGCTGAAGGAGAAGGTGTCTCACAGTCTGTGGGTACTGCTGACCTATCACGCAGTTTAAGTGGATCAGATTCTTCATCACGCTGCTTTTCAGACAGCTCAGGAGGATCCATTGTGGAAGGAGCATTGTTTTCAATCTTCCCATAATTTGGGTAGTTCATGGTTTTCTGTTTATCCTCCTCCTCATTTCCCTCTTTGCAGCTGTTCGAATGCATTTTCCTCCTATCTGAATAGGTTCCTCCTATTTGGCTGCTTTAATTATCTCTTGGTTGTCGTGCTCGCTTCTCTCAGTCCTTGTTTACACCTTCTGTCCTTTCATCACCCTTTGCCTTTGTCTTCCTGTGGAGCAAATCTTCTTTTGTCTGGATGCTTGCTTCACCATGCAGGTTGTTCTGTGGTGTTTCTCTTCTCAAGGGCCTCCAACAGATTGCTCTGGAACCTGGACAGAGTGAGTTTGCAGCTCAGGAGAATGAATGGTAGAAGAAGAAAGGAGATAGCAAATAACCAAAGCAGACAGAATTGTACTAGGTGCAGAAACTGGAGTAAGGGGAAAGTCATTTCCTGGCAAATGTAATTTCAGTTTCCCCTCCCGGTTGTGGTCACACACTGTCTCACGCACCCATTGAGACAAACACACATGTATACCATCACTTAGGGTTGCCAGAGTGAAAACTGGAGAGGGCTCCTGTACCTTTCAGGGTTGTGTAGAAGAGAGAATTTCCATAAGTGTTGCTTGTTAGCCTGCTTCTATGACAAGCAACTCCTGTTGAAATTCTTTTTTATAGACCCGTTAAGGGTACAGGTGTTACAGGCCAGAGAATATTCTGTTGCCAACTTCTCAGCCTGTTTGAATAACTTTAAAGGACAGCATTTAGCCTAATATTGAACAATGTAGGCAGTTAGCAGAAAGGATCTTTCTATCTGAAGGACAGATGAATAGAACTAGAAAATAACAATGGCAAAATTAGTACTAGAAAAAGATGTATAGGAAGAATTTTATTTGTTTTGTATCTATTCTTTCTTTATGTGAAAGTGAAAATCTAGTCATGACTGCTTTATAGTGTACTATAATTTTTATTCTTTTTTTTTTTTGTAACCAAGAAGTCAAAAATTTCTGAATTGTGTTTCACAGTGGTTGGTCATAGATAGATAGATAGATAGATAGATAGATAGATAGATAGATAGAGTGGTATGGAGATAGCTGGAGAGGGCATGCAGATGGATTAAACAATATTCAAGGACAAGCTGCAACAGCATGGGAAAATATTGGAGAGATAGGCCATACAGCACTAACCAATGAATGCTTTGCATTCTTAAATTCATATTGATGACCTATAAAAGCTATATGCTGCCTGTGCTAATCAGTTTCAGCAACTTCTGTGGAAGTGTGCTGCTGTTTCTCATGTTAACTCATTGAATAAAACTTCTGTGTATTTCATCGTACATTTGTGGAGTTGGAGTTATCTGGTACGTGACAGATATTGACCTAAGATACGTAGCAGTCTCTTTACAGGTGGGCAGAGTCTGATTGGCAGATACATTGTCTTTGAAGTTTTCTCACGTTTAGATACCTATCATGCAGGCCTAAAGATTAGAAAAGTTACTTTCTTGGACTATAACTCTTAAGAGTTCTTCAGTTAGCCAGTGCAATTCTGGGGACCCCAGGATTAAAATCCAAACAAACAAATGAACAAAGAAACAAACATTTCCAAAGTTGTGCAGGTTTTCTCTTCTTCCTTCCCCTTTGTAGTTCTGCATGGGTGGTCTCTCTTCCTTTGAAAAAATTCACCACATTCCTCTTTTGTCTCCCTGATTAGCTGCTGGGTATTCTGCTTTCTTTCTTTGGTTGCAGATTCAAGGTTTTGTCCTGCCTCTTGTCTCCCTTTTCATATCCAGTCAGTCAATTATTCTGACTCATCTCCCTTCTGGATGCTTAGTTTTGCAATCCAAGGCACTTGCCTGCTCAGCTTCTGCTCTGTGGCCCTGGTTCTTTGACAGAATGCATGGAGGGGAGTAGAATGGGAAGTTAGGCAATAAACTCAAAGAGTCAGCTGAGATTATCTGCAGGAACCCATCTTTACTGACATGCATACCCTATACCAGAGGTTCTAAACCTCTTATTTACCATTTTTACCATTTTATTTACCATTATTTACCATGTACCTTTTGAATATCTTTTGTTGCCATGGACCATCAAATCTTAACTCAAGATTTGAAACCTTAAAGTGCATCAAATATTTAGTTAAAGTTGCTTGTCAAGAATCTTAACATTTGGAGAGAAGGGAGAAATAAGTAAATGCACATGCTCCTATTATTTATCATCGTCCTTCCTTCCTTCCTTCCTTCCTTCCTTCCTTCCTTCCTTCCTTCCTTCCTTCCTTCCTTCCTTCCCTTTTTAATTGTAAAAGCTCATAACATTTCTTCAAGCCTTCCTGGACCCCCCGTGAGGACATGGTGCCCCCCCCAGTGGTCCATGGGCCACAGATTAAGAAGCGCTGCCCTATCCTGTTTCATAGCTGAAAATAGAAAGAGGGTTCTAATACTATAATCGCATTCTGTTCAGAATGTTTGGTTCTTTGAACAGAAGACAGATGGATCCAGGATCATTGTTGCAGTTGGTCTGAATAATGCTGACAAAGATACTAGCTCTAGTTGGTTCAGCTGGCCCGACTGCTGAATTGTTACGGAAAGAGAATAAGTAAACACTTTTTAAACTATCTGATGTGCGGTACCAGCAGGGGATTTCCCCCCAATGTGCCCAGAACCAGCAGTGTTGAATACATTGAATACAACTGTATCTTTCTTTTCTGGAAACTCTCCTGGGACTCTTGGTCAATAGCCTGCAGCCTAGCACTGGTCCATGGACCGCCACTTTGAGTGGCAGTATTCTAAGTAACAGGGATGAACAACCCTCCAGGTTCAGGCATTTGGGGCTACAGTCTAGTGATGAAGCAGGACTGAAACAGAGACAGATGGAATCAGAGTCAAAAGTAGGTGAGTCCCCCAGGGATGGGAATGTTATTTTAAAATATTTGAAAAATGGTGAAAAACAGTGGCCCCATGGGCTATGGTAATGGCTGCGGGTGCAGATTTTGATGGGTTCAGTGGGCTAGTGGATGGCCCCTTGTGCCCCCTCCAAAACAAGGCATACACGTACATAGCTTTGAAATATATGTGCATACATCACTCACAGGATTCTAGCCTGTAACTGTCTGAACAGGTTTGCCTCTACCAAAGTAAGAAATGGGGCTTGTTGGATTTATTATACTGATCAAATCTGCAGATGACACCAAATTGGGAGGGGTTGCTAATACGCCAGAGGACAGGATCAAAATTCAAAATGACCTTAACAGATTGGAGAGCTGGGTCAAAGCTAACAAAATGAATTTCAACAGAGAGAAATGTAAGCTCCTACTGTTACTGCCCTGGCTAGCCCCAGCTTTGAGGGATATAAAAAGATGTCTATTGATATCAACAATTCGGCTTCACATACCCATTCCCTTCCATGTGCTTGCGAGGCCCCCGGACAAGCACGCGCACAGGCTCAGCCGATAATCGCCGTAATATTCCAACACAATGCAGGCAGGCCAGAAATAGCCGACTCGCAGCTTTAGGAGACCTCAAGGCAAGTACCTCAATTAGGTATGCACGCAACTTTCAAAAGATCCTCCGCCCCGCGCCGGCAGCTTGATGATCTGACTATACAACGCTCAAGTACTCTGCGTTTGCATACCGGCTATCCTATTGACAATTTGGCTATAACTCAATCATTCAAATTCTGACCTTTCGGAGGCTTTGTCCCCAGCCCCAAATCCATTGTTTTCCCCAAGTCCGACCTAGCCTGCGGTCACAATTCTCCTTATAAAAACCCCTGACTTTGAGCGCTTGCTTGGATCCCTCTTGGCTTCCATCCCTCCTTGCTGTTGGTTTGTCCAGCGAGCCTTCCCCTCAGCTTCACGTGCTGAGATCCACGCTCCCCAGCTTCTCCGCTTCCAACTGGGCTTCAGGACAGGTGAAGTACCACCCAAACCAGCAACTCCTCTGAAACCCCCTCTATCCCACTCCAACCTTTATTTCTTTAGTTATCTTGTGTGAGTGTGCCGCATACACTGTTTTGATTGTGTTTTTAATAAAACCACGTTTATTATTTCAACTTCTGTGTGCTCCTTGACTCGGCCTGACCCCATAGACATAGGGTTCAAGATCCTGCTAAGTTACCCTGCCTCTCGTAACGCTAAAGCAGTGCTCAGAGCTAATCTTCCCCACCTATTGTCGAGCACATTTTGGTGTCCCTCACGGGACCCCCAGTAAACAGGGTAACACTACACTTAGGCACAAAAAATGGAATGCACAAATATAGGATGAAGGACATGTGACAAGATAACAGGATGTGTGAAGGGGATCTAGGAGTCTTGGCGGACCACAAGTTTCACATGAGTCAGCAGTGTGATGCGGCAGCCAAGAAAGCCAATGCAATTCTTGGTTGCATCAATAGAAGCATGGTGTCTAGATCAAGGGAGGTAATGGTACCACTCTATTCTGCTTTGGTTAGACCTCATCTGGAATACTGTGTCCAGTTCTGGGCACCTCATTTCAACAGGATATTGGCAAGCTGGAGCATGTCCAGAGGAGGGCGACCAAAATGGTGAAGGGTCTGGAAGCCATGAAACCCTATGAGGAGTGGTTTAGGGAGCTGGGTATGTTTAGTCTGCAGAAGAGAAGGTTAAGAGGGGAATGTTAAAATATTTGAAGGACTGTAATGTCGAGGAGGGATCAGGCTTGTTTTCCACTGCTCCAGAGACTAGGACAAGGAGCAATGGATGCAAGCTGCAGAAAAGGAGATCCTGCCTAAACCTCAGGGAGAACTTCCTGACAGTCAGAGCTGTCTGGCAGTGGAATATGTTGCCTCGGAGTGTGATGGAGTCTCCTTCTTTGGGGGTTTTCAAGCAGAGGCTGGATGGCCATCTGTTGGGAGTGCTTTGATGTGGGTTCCTGAATGGTGCAGGGTTGGACTGGATGGCCCCTGTGGTCTCTTCCAACTCTGTGATTCTATGATTCTATGATTTCCTTATTTTATTTCTAAAAACATCCATCAGATTTCCTGTCTGCAAACACCCCAGCAGTTCACAGAAGACACATACCAATATATGTTAAAATCACCAAGATCTGTGCTTATTTATTGGTCCAATAGGTTGTCACAGTGGCTTCCAGATGCCTTCTTGATTTTTGAAAGGTGCAAGGCAGGATGTTGGAGATAAAATGAACAGAGAAGATACAATTGAGCCATGTGTGATGGGTGGGTGGGGGGAGACAATCAGCCATTAATGGGAGGAATGTCTTTCTCTTTTTGTCTGTGAAATGCTCGATAATATGGGCAGCTCCCCAAAGGAACTGGGGAGACTAACAGACCATCTAGAAGAACAAGAGGAAAAGACCAGGAAGAAAGTAGCATAAGAGAGACATTAAGGTTAAGAGATGGGAAAAGTGCAGCTCAAGGAGGGTACTCTAAACCAATCTTATGATTATGAGGAGATAAATTCTGTTATTTGATCACTGGGAGCATCAAAATAGTCAACATGGTCATTGCTCAGCTCATGGACCAGTGTTTCTTTATGCCCAGTCATTATGGCAGTTCTCCTCCAGTTCAATTTCAGATTTTTTGTATTGTAGGGCTGGATCACATATAATATTTCTTATTTGATATGGATGAGCCATTTCATAAGTTTTCTAGGTAGAACATTCAGATCATGAGACACTGTCTCAAATGCAACGCTTTGTAACTCACACTTTCCCTTGCTAGTCATCAAGTCAAATATTCACATGGCATGTGTCCACCCATGGACCAGCCCTGAAGCACATCCCATTACAGGATGATTGAAAGAATAGGACAACAAAGTGGGAATTCTTCTGTGGGTTGGGGGAACTGGGAGAGTTGGAGGTGTTTCAGGTTGTGAGCATGTAGAGCCTCCTTCATGGGCCAGTAGGTGGTTGCTGTTTATGTGCCTGGATAGCTGTGATCACCACTAAGACGATATACACAATTAGGAGCACAAGCCCCACCCCAAGGGCTGTGTTGGCCAAGATGCGTGCACGTCTGGAGTTTTGTTGAGCAGCTGTAACATCGCCACGGACGTTGGCATCTCGGGTCTGGAGAGAAAGAAAGAAGCAGGCAAGGATTAGTGCGGGGAAGGAATGCAACTAGAAAATATCTGTTTGCAGAAGTCAGAAGTTCCAAGTGGTTGTGAAACAGCCTCCTCCAGTTGCTTGTGGCTCCCATGTCTGTGGAAATATGAATCCACTCTAAGTTTCAGTCTGAAGTGTGAAAGAATTATGTATGTTTCTGAACCTATTTGGGGATAGGACTTGTTCCCTTACATAGGTCAGTTGAATTTCAGCCTAAAACTCAGAGTAGATTCAGTGCTGGACTGACATGAAAACCAGTAGCTGCCCATGGCTGCCTCTGTGTTGGCTAACAAGGGATCCTTGAGGTTTGGGCTGTTAGGCATTTCCTTTGGCATACTGCAACTGGAACCTCACAGAGCACAAGAGGGGTGCAAGATGTGCTCTGCCTGTCTTACCCAGCTGCCGTACCTTCTGCTCTCATGGAGATCGGTAACACTGAAGTGCAGTTGATGACCACAAACCCTATACATTACAGCCCAAATCATGTAGTTGATTCCAAGGTTTTATTTGAAGAAATGAATGCATGATTTTAGCGTATGCTCTTCAACCTATGCTCATTTGCATGCATGCAATGTATATAAAATTAAGTCTTTCTGTGGAAGAGCAGAGCTGTTTGTAGCATGGAAGGAAGGTGTAGTGGGGTAGGGAAGGCATACCCTTTCCCCCTCTTTATGATGGACTGGAATAGATTGGGGGAGAAGTATTGTCCAATCTACATGCTTCTTTAGGTAGAACATTAGGAAGACCCTCCTGGCAATAAGTGTAATTCAACAGTGGAATAGACTTTTCCAGCTGGTAGTGGAGCTTCCTTTATTAGAGGTTTGGTAGTCATCTCTTAGGGGGTCCTTTAGGTGTGGATTCTTGCAGGGAAGGAGTTGGATTAGATGACCATAGAAGTTTCTTCCAGCTTTATAATTTAATGATTCTCTGGCTATTTCTGCACTACACTGTTATAGTGCTATTATTCCACTTTCAACATCCTATGAAATTCTGGGATTTGTAGTTTAGGGAGGGGCATTTAGAGTTCTCAGCCAGAGAGCTCTTTGGCCTCAGTAAACTACAAACCCCAGAATTCCACAGGACGCTGAAAGGGGAACAATAGCACTATAATAGAGTAGTGCAGAAATGGCCTCTCTCTCATGATATGCATGACATAATGGTCAATACAGATATTGTTGGAGTAAGGCAAAACTTTCAGTAAATGACACGTGGTAAATGGCTCATCTGTAATGTTGCAACAGATGGAAAGCCCCTGCCCTGGTCCAGAGATGGGAGGAAGGGGTACAGCTCTCCTTGTTGCTTGACACAACACTCCAGCTGATCATCTTACTGAGGGTTAATATGCACAGCTGCTTGGGGAAGTCACCCCCTCTAAGCAGTGTGGGATTGACACGATTCATCTTCACTCCCAGTTACAGTAAATGACTTCCTCAGCAAAACACAGAGAAAAAGAAGAAGCAAAACAGCAACTTTTGAATTCTAGATCCAGAATTCTGGAGTCTAGCGTGTGCTGTAATTCAGCTGAAACCCTGCAGAGGTCTCTAGTCCTTTTAGGTAAACACCACAATGAATCTGTTTGCTTTAGAAGTGTCATGAGATTCTTTTTTCTTTTTGCTGTCACAGGCTAACATGGCAACCAGACAGAAAACTACTTGTTAAGAATATACATGTCAGTCTCTCTGTCTCTTTTAAATTTGTTTTTAATGACCTCTTCACAAATATTCAATGGAAAAGGAAGCAACAGCCGAAATAAAAAAGAAAGAAAGAAAGAAAGAAAGAAAGAAAGAAAGAAAGAAAGAAAGAAAAGGAAATCAAGAACAAATAGAAGAATCAGTTAGAGAATTCCAATGCTCTGCCACGCAATACTTGACCTAATGCTCTGTGATACTATGTCAACAGATTAATCTAGCATTCAAAGACTTAGCTGTGTTTCATTTTCACACTACACTGTTACCGTGCTGTTATTCCACTTTCAACATCCCATGGAATCCTGGGGTCTGCAGTTTAGGGAGCAGCATTTAGCCAGAGAGCTCTTTGGTCTCAGTAAATTACAAACTCCAGAATTCCGCAGGATGTTGAAAGTGGAATAATAACACTATAACAACGTAGTGTGGAAAGGCCCTTAGTTTGGATCAGTACGCAAAGAGATCTTGTAGCACCACTGAGAGTAAGTAAGAGAAAGAAGGTGGTAGCATAAGTTGTTGTAGACCCAAGTCTACTTCATCAGATGCAGATGATTTACCTAAGTAAAAGATCTTTCCAACATATGCCTTAGCAAACAAAGTCTCCTGTTGCTTACCCTCCCACATTTCACAGATGAATATCAGGTCATGCAGGGCCAAGCAACATCAGAGTGTGGACAAGATGGCAAAAGTTAACCCCACAAGCTAGGAGAGGCTGCAGCAGTTTGCTTTTGCCTGAGCCTACTGGAAAGGGCAAGATTCTGCTCTCTCCTCTCGTCTCCCTCCTGATGAATTAATAGGGTGCAAGCTACTTTTTGACTTTGGACTTGGTTTGCAGCAATTGAAATATACTGAAGACAAAGTGGGAAATGAGAACACAACAGAAAAGATGGGACATTTTAGAAACAGTTGAAAAAGGTAGAGGACTAAGGATTAATAGGGACTATCCCTGCCAAACTGTGACAATTGAAGGGTCTGCTGTTGTCTTACCAACCACTACTGGCCACTTTGTGGTCTATTATCCTTTCCATCTTATTGCTATAATACTTGTGCAACCCTTCCCACAACTATAGTATATCACATCTTGAATTATTCAGTGTATGTGTCTGCGTTAGCTAATACTTGAGCACCCTGTTTCTCCCCAGCTCCAGTCAAATTATTGCCGTTCCCTAGACTGCTGAAAAATAGTTGCTGAGTTTGTTTTAATTGTGAAAAAGTATAAAATTATTAAAAAAAAAAGTTGCTATGTGAGCATTTAGAAAAGGTAAACAAGCCAACCCTCTGCATGAAGTTATCTGACCACTGCATCCAAGTCACACCTCCTTCCCTCTCACCGACAGACATACCTGTATAGAGTAAATCAAGGCTGCAATACCCAGGGGGAGGCAACAACAAAGCATGGTGAAGATGGAGTAGCCCAGGTAGTCAGGTTCATTAGTGGGTTGGACGTGTCTGATGATAACAGTCTGTGGGGGTTGAAGGACAGGACCCTGGTAGGACCCTGATCCAGAGGGGCCATAAGGATACTGTGATGGCATAGGCAGAGTAGCCCCATAGCCCATGGGGGCTGACAGCCCAACAGGAGGTTTTAGGTGTGCCGATTCTTCGTAGTTGGGTGGATCCTCACCAGCAGGCACATTGTCTTCAAGCTTTTTGTACTTTGAGTTGCTCATCGTGTAGGTCTCCTCTTCTCTCCTAGCTCTGTTTGCAGTTCTGCAAGTATACTTTCCCCTCCTTTCTCACTTCACTGCTTTCCTCTTTGACAGTCTGGAGGAGATGCCAGATGTCCTGTTTTTTGTCTTTGGTAGTGCTTTTAAGCCTTTTTCTTGCCTTCTTTCTCCTGTGATACTCAGCTGACCACTCCGAATGTTGTTTTGCTGATCCTTAGCTTTCGTAAAGCAGATCACTGCTTCTCTGCTTAAGGGACTCTGACCTCTTGCTTTCTGACTCATGGTCAGAAAAACTTCCTTGTGTTTCACAGCCCAGAATGAGGAAGTCAGCAATGCATGACAATGAAGGCAAAAAAGTCATTAATATGTTCACTTTCCTCCTCTGTACTGGGAAGCTTTCTTTCTTTCTTTCTTTCTTTCTTTCTTTCTTTCTTTCTTTCTTTCTTTCTTTCTTTCTTTCTTTCTTTCTTTCTTTCTTTCTTTCTTTCCCTTCTCTCTCTCTCTCTCTCTCTCTCTCAATCTCTCTCTCCAATATCCAGTTGTTGCCTCATTACCATTTGTGCATCATTTCTACCAAGACTTGGAAGTGTGTGTATGTGGAAATGGCTGGTCAAGCTGATATGGTTGCCACAGGTCAGAGGAGGGAGTTAGCCAGTGATGGGGGAAAAAAAGATGGTATCTCCAGTGAAATCACTGAGTCAGCAGCCGTATTGGAAAGAAATGATGACTATTAACTACTACCACTTAGAGGGATGTAATTAATCCTGATGAAATTTTGGAGTGTGTGAATACCCCCAACCAAAGTGTTTTCTCTACCAGAATGACATCCTGCAGGTGATAAGCAGTGCCTTATGAACAGAGACGTCACACTGGTAGGGAAGGGCATCTTTGGGGCACGGCTGATCACATCAACTTTTTTCTCTTTTGTCAGTCCAGTTTTTTTCCATCTCAGCCAGATTGGTCCCAGTTATCTTTCTGTTAATTATGGTTGTAAAATCTGGACAGTGAAGGAAGCTGAGAGGAAAAGAATCAGCTCATGTGGTGCTGGAGGAGGGTTCTAGGGGAATTCTGGACCGCCAAAAAAGGCAAATAAATGGGTCCTAGAACAAGTCAAGCCTGAACTCTCCTTAGGAGCCCAGATGACCAAATTGAAACTGTTGTGCTTTGGATATATCTTGAGAAGACATAACTTAGTAGAAAAGACAATAATGCTTGGTAAGGTTGAAGGTAGTAGGAAAAGAGGAAGACCACCTTACAGATGGATAGATTTAATCAGGGACGTTGCAGCCCTGAGTCTGCAAGACCTGAGCAGGGCTGTGGATAACAGGGTGACTTAAAGGTCTCTCATTCATGGGGTCCCCTTAAGCTGAAGTTGACTTGGTGGCAGTAATTACAACAATAATTTAAAAAAATAATTAAGCAGAAGTTGGAGCCATCTGTCCTCTTTGATGAGGTTGCCACTTCAGATGAAACGGTGAAGTTTATTTTGCCTGTCAATTTTATTCAGCTATCTGAAGATCTTTTGTTGAAGCTCAATCTGTTTTACAAGTTGAAACGGAGCAGCTGGTTCCTAGATTTTATCTGGTAAAGCACGCGCATGATGTCAGTCTATGTGGCTTTTACACGGCTGAGATGTCCTTGAAAGTCTCATCTCCGTGTAGAGGGCAGAGATGTCTGAAGGACAGCAGGAGCAATGGCTTGGAGGCAGGTCACGCTTTTGCTCCTCCTTATAAAATGGGGTCATGGGGAGGAGAAGTATCATTGAATGACCCATTCTCTGTCTCTGGATGTGTCTGGCATAGGGCGAAGTGCAGACATCCACACGGTGTGTTGTTATGTGAGTTTAAGCCAACAGCAACTTATGGCAACTCCATCACAAGATTTTCTTGGCAAGACTTAAGGCTCAGAGAGTGTGACTTGCTCAAGGTCATCTGGTGGGTTTTGATCACCGAGTGAGGTTTCCCAGAGTCCTAGTCCAACACTCAGACCACTGGCCCATAATGGCTACATCCACTTTCTAAATGATATGTTTGTATCATCAAATCCAGGCAAAAGTAATATCCCAAAGAACTAGTTTAGATTCAAGAGGAGGTATGCCAGGGCTTAAGTAAAACACAACAGGGAATTTGTGGTTCATGAAAAGAGATACCACAATAAATTTGTTCTTTTTAAAATCCTGTTAAAACTCTCTCTTGTTTTTGCCACAATAGGCTAACATGGCTATAGCCCTGAAATTGCAACATAAAAGCAAAAAAACACCTTAGCAGGGCTCATGTTATGTTCCTCTTCTTCTGCAAACACTATGAACTTTGTAGCTTATCATTCTTTCCCTTTTATTGTCTTCCTCCCTTCCTTACAGCAGTGCCGTTAACCTGATATGTGACACATTACACAAGTAACAGTTGGGGGAGAGAGGGAGGGAAGTGCCTTAACGAAATCTCAAAGCCTTGACCCTTTCCAATTTAATCCAAATAATTGATAGAGAGACATCAGTTTATTGCTTGTGATGAAAGACCATTGCAAAATCTACATGATAAAGACATAAAAACACAAGCAGATAAACATTAAATATATAATATATGTACAATATATGTAATGACTGAGAGCCAGTGTAGTGGTTTGACCATTGGATCATGATCCTGAAGACCAGGCTTCGATTCCCTCCTTGGCCCTGGAAAGACACGGAGTGACCTTGGGTACATCACATATTCTCAGGTCCAGAAAACCCATGATAGGTCTGCCTTAGGGTCACCATAAGTCAGAGATGACTTGAAGGCACACAACAACAATATATAATGACTAGAGATCAGAGATGTGTCTAGGGTGAGGCAACTGGGACGCATGCCCTGGGCACCAATGTCAAGACCTGCAAAAAAAAAAGGAACCTCCCCTGCTTGCCTCCCGCTACTGCCTGTCGCCACCCCACCGCTGCCCGCTGCTGCCTGCTGCCACCCGTCCCACTTCTGCTGCCACTTGACCTGCCCACGTCCCCATGCACCACTTGACCTGCCCCCTTGCCCTAGGTGCTGTTTTGTCTCGGTTCGCCACTGCTAGGGATACATATATAATGACTATCGAAAAGAAAGTGCAGAAGTAGAGTTACAGCTGAATATTAAGAAAATAAAAATAATAACCGCAGATGATTTACATAATTTTAAGGTGGGAAATGAGGACATTCTCTGAGGGAATCGCACAAAAGACAATGAAGGGGACAGTGAGGGAGGTCCTTGGTGCATCTGTCTCCATACTAGGGAGAGAATTTTGAAATTATTTGAAAAATGGTCAAGAATGTGTTTCTCAAATGTTGGGAAAACTTTATTGGTAAATCCTGGACTGCTGAGAATCTTTGCAGTTTAGGACTCATTGTGTACAACATTCATAGATAGTACTTTTGTACAGAAAAAAGCACTTTCTGTGCAGGAAACAGCTTTTTCCTGTGCAGAGAATACTGTTTTCTGGTTTAAAAATATCACGTGAATGCTGTGCAGAATGTTTCCTGGACTATGGCCCTTTTCACATGTCAGGGGGGGAAACGGTGTAGAGCGACCTCTCACGGAGGTCGTCTACACTGTAGAGTGGACTGGCGTGGACTACTTTTCTTAGTTTCACACCAGAATCCACTCAGGAGCGGCCGGAACTAGCCGGGCTGCGTGTTTTTTAAAAACCTCTTTTTTAGAGGTTTTTAAAAAGCACGGAACGCGCAGCCCCGTGCCGCTCCGTCGCCCGGCTCTAAAGTGGATCTGCAGGCGCGCGCAACTGCATGCCTGCAGATCTGCCGGGGGCGGGCTTCCAGCTGGCGAGCTTCTCCGGTTGGTGGAGAGCCTCCACCAACCGGAAGCTGCCATCTGGGATGCCGGAGGAGTGTGGAGCAGCGAGCTCGCGCTGCTCCACGTGGCGGCGGACTTACCCGGCTGGAGATAAGCTCCGTTTTTGGGCGTTTTTGCCCGTTTCCCCCCCCACATGTGAAAAGGGCCTATGAATACTTTTTGAAAACTGTACAGTTTTCAAAGACTTTCTAACAGATGGAAGAAAATTGCTAAAATTATTTGCTGCTTTCTTTGAGAATGGAATTAGCATTACATCCCTACACCACATATTCATTTTCAGGTATCTGTCCATCAAAACTGCTGATGGCATTGTTTGGAGCCACAGTTCAGTCAATACTTCTCTTATCTGTGGAACAGTAAACTTGGTCTGAAGTGATTTTCCATACTAACTGGAAAAGTAACTACACTGGATTAAGATGTTCTCAGTGGATTGATTATAACCGAACACCTGATCTCATAGTTTATTCCCTCGGTCTAAGTTGACCAACGTTTCAGGTTTCAACCCATATTCAGGCATTAGTGGAAATCAATTATTCCTGTATTTATTAAAATACTTCTATCCCACCCTCTCTAAAGAGATCTCAGGGCAGTGTGCAATAAGACTGGCCAGTGTAAGTAGCAGAAATGAGCTTAAAAGGTAAGAACATCACCCTATTCACTCTCGCTAAGTTTTTCAAGCTAGGAAAGTTTATGAAGGCAGCTGTTCTTCCATTGATTCATCTTCTACCTACAGTGTGACATACAGAATCTGACTCTAGTTTAGATGGAGGGCAGACCTGTCTCAGCTTTCAGCATAGTGGCTGATGTTCCCAGCGATAAAATTAGCACCTTTTTCAACAATTTCTTCTCTAGGATCTTCAGATCTTTGAGTTTGGCCAAACTCTACATTTTCCATACAATAGCTGTGCCAGAGTTTTACATGCACACACATAGACACACACAGACACCCACACCTTAAAAATGGGTTTTATCAATTGTTCTCCTGTAATATAATAACATTTCCAGATTTCTTCTAGGCCCCCGGGGAGATAATATACAGCTGCTTTTTATATGGGTCTTCCATGTTAGATTAGCCGCCCGCATTTCTGGGTTTCACTTTCACAGATTTGATTATTTGTGAGTTTCTCCAACTGTTGCCCCCCTCCACCTCAAGTGCCTCTTTTCCAGTAGAACCTTCCCTCTCAGGGGCGACGATCAGGCTGCACAGTCCTTTAAAAACCTACCCCTGATCCTCTCCCTCCTCCACCAGCTACTGCCTGGCCAGCAAAGACAGTTTGTACTCTGCTTTCTCAGCCTCCATATATGCTTCATACACTTCCTTCTGATTGTCTTTTAAAGCTGTTTCTCTTTCTTTACAGAATTTCCCACATCATGATAACATCCATCAAGGTTAAACTGAGAGGGTGATAGTAGCATGATATTACCAGCACTCAGGAATACCACTAGTTTTCTGTCCCCAGTTGGTGCATGGAAAATTGCATTTTAAAAGAGCTGGATAATATCCACCTTTGTTTAACTCCACTGTAAATGCTAACCTCCTTTGTCAGGGCTCCATTGCATCTAGCTCAAATATGCACGCTCTTTTGGCTATGTAGGTTCTCCATTCACCAAAGAAGTCACTAAAAGATGCCGGTGTTACCAAATTTATCCCGTAACTAGTGCTGATTGACTGAATGAAAAATCAATGGAAAGATCAACAAAAGCTGCAAACAGCCTTTTTTGTGGGCCCTTTAATAGTTTTTTTAATTTTTTTTTGTAATAACATGTTGCAAAACAAAGCACTGTATCAGTGCTGTATGGCCATTATGAAAGTCTGTTTGCTCTTTGTTTATGATCTTTATAGATTCTTCCCAGTCTTCCATTTTAAGGAGAAGGTAATGTATATATAGCTTGGATGCCATATCTAGGAGTCTTCTTGGTCTATTATTATGTGGGTGATCTCTGTTCCCTTTTTCATTTTTATAAATGGTTGCTACTGTGCTAGAGAACCAGCCTAAAGATATATATTCTCTCAGTTGGCTATAACTGTAAACAATTTGGATAGAATAAGGACCTACTATTCCATAATGTTTTTGAATATTTTGGGAGGTAAAATCCAAATCAACGCCAGTATTGTAGTCTGCTAAAAACAGTTGCTAAAAGGAGGCCTTCGGAAAAGGTAAATGGACTGGGACCCCCTGGGTGATTCTATTGTCGTACCCTCCACTCCGTCTGTCTGCTTCACACAATTACTTACTTGTATGGAGAAAACCAAGGCAGCAATTCCCAAGGGGAGGCAACAGCAAAGCATGGTGAAGATAGAGTAATACAAGTGATCGGGTTCTTCAGCGGTCTGGGTGGGTCTGATGGTGACACCAGGTGGAGATTGAAGGCTTGGAGTTTGATAGGATCCTGCTCCAGATGTGCCATAATTTGGATGGTAACCGGGTGGCATTGGAGGAGTTGACTCATAGCCTGTAGGGGCTTGTGGCCCAGTATGACGTTTCAGTGGCTCAGTCTCTTTGGAGGGCTCTTTTTCTGAAGAGGTGGGCAGGTTCTGAGTGAGGGGCTCATCATCTTCAAGCTTCTCATATTTAGGGCTGCTCATGGTGCCGGTCTGCTCTCCTTTCCTCCTTCTTTACAATGTTGTGAGTGCAGCCCCTCCTTCTTTCCCAGCTCTCCACGCTCCTCCTCTATCACCCCTTTAATGACCCTCTCGATGTCTTTCTCTTCTTGGTAGTAGCTCCTGTTTTTCTCTCTCCCCTTTACCTTACTCCTCTTGTGGATTTTTATCTTTATTTTCCCTCGATGCTTTCCTTATAATCCCAGCTGCTCTGTTTCTCTGCTTACAGGGCTCTCATATCCCTCTGCTTGTTGAAGATAGCAACATCCCTCTGCCTTTCAGCCCAAAAGAATGAAGTGTTAAGGCAATGAATAACCTAGGCACCCGTGGTGGTTCCAGGACAGCAGCAAGGTGTTCATTTCCCTCGTTCTTATCACAGGATGGAAAGAAAGATAAACACGTACACGTAAATCATAACTTCCCTCCCCCAGCGTCACAGTTGACAACAGGAGGACACTTCCAACAGCCATTTTCTTGTGCCAACTCTTCGTAACCTTTTCTTTACCATGGACCCCCTTTAAGTATCTTTTGTGGCTGAGGACTACCAAGACTAAACTTAAGATTTAAAATCCTAAAGTGCATCCAATATTTATTTAAAGTTGCTCAGTAAGGGTCTTCAAACTTGGAGAGAAGGAAGAAATAAGTAAATGCATACCCTCCTAATATTTGTATTAGAATGATTCCACGCAAATGTTTTCCTTCCTTCCTTCCGTCCGTCCGTCCGTCCGTCCGTCCGTCTGTCCGTCCGTCCTTCCTTCCTCCCTCCTTCCCTCCCTCCCTCCCTCCCTTACTTCTTTTTTGACTGTAAAGGCTTTCAACATTTCTTCAAGCCTTTGTGGACCCTGTGTGTGGACATCATGGCCCACTGGGGGTCCGTGGACCACTGGTTAAGAACCACTGTGTTGTGCCATTCAGTGTTTGGGGAGGAGATTACTCAAGTACTCCTGGAACACTACTGCCTTAACAATGCTGGTAAATTTACAAATATGCTTGATGAGGCAATAAGCAGCATTCAGAGGAAGAAAATCACACTGGTTATGCGAGTGTAAGTGAGGAGATGGGTTTAGCTTAGAGAAGAGATGCTATGATAGCTATCTTGAAATATCTGATGGACATCATGTGGAAGATGGATTCAGCTTGCGTTCTGCTGTTCCAGAGATGAGGGCATGGAGCAATGGAATCAAACTACAAGGAAAGAGATTTTTTACCTAAACATTAGAAAGAACGTTTTAAATGTAAGACCTGTGCAACAGTGCAACCAATTGTCTCAGAAGATGGTGGACTCTCCGTCTTTGGAAGTCTTTAAATAGAGGTTGGATGGGCATCTTTCAGGAGCACTTTAGTTGTGCATTCCTGCATGGCAGAGTGATTGCACTAGATGGGTCTTGTGGTCCCTTTGAACTCTGAGATCCCACGATTCTATAAGTACTTTTAAAGATGCTGAGGAAGGAGGTTTCCTATTCCTTCATATGCAATACTTTTGTACTTGGTGTGGAAAGGTAGCCAGAAGCTCACAGACACAACTTCTCTGTTCCATCCCAGGCCACTAATGCATTGTGGGGGTCTGCCTGGGGGCCATCTTGCTTTCTGTAGACTCCTGAAAATTGTGAGGTGCCTTGAGACAAATAGTTCTGGCAGAACCCTGAAGGGTCTTTCCAGCTGCTTGTTTTTAAGGCAATCCCTCTGCCTGGAAGATCACTGCAGAGCTAATTTCCCAGTGCTCCAACCTTTGGTCACCTCACAAACACTTTGGTCAGGGCATTGTTGTGCTACGAACACAGGTTGGAGGGCATTGTCAGTTACACCTCTGATCAGTGATGTAGATTTGAGTCAATTGACTTGGACTCAAGGTGGCAATAAGTGACATACTGACTCGACTTGTGACTTGCATGTTTTTATTGACTTGCTGCCCTTGGTTCGGTAATATAACACATTCATCCAGAAACCTTACAACTTTGTACAATGCTTCCATCTCTTTTTACCTACCAGTCACGTGATGATCTGTTTTCAAGCCCAAAGTGTGAGCACAGTTCTCAGAGGGGAACAGAAAATGGGTTAGGTAATGGGCTTGAGGCAGGGTTGAAGTCTGCTCATCAGCTTGTTCCTGTTGTGGATTGGAGAAGCTTTATTGTAAGAGCAGAAGGCAAGACTCGCCTCAGAACACAGGGTGTGTGTCTCAGAAGGGAACAACAAATTTGTTATGCAATGGACTTGAGGAAGCAGGATTCTTTCTTCTGAATCCGGAAACTTCAATAATGGGAACTAAAAAGGATGCTATTGCCCAATTCATTGTGTTCCATTGACATAAAAGCTACAGCCTGGGGAATGGGGAATAAAAAGGATCCTATTCTCCTCCTCCAAAGCTGCAGATGGCAAACTCACAAATGTGGAGGGCTGACTCTACTTAAATGATTAAAACTGACTTTATTCAACTCTGTATATTATTCTCGAATATAGGTTGGGGTAAAAAGTGGGCTCACAGACTTGACTTGAAAGTCTCTCTTGCAAGGACTTGAGACTTGACTTCACACTTGAAGGTAGAGACTTGAGACTTGACTTGAGACTTGGAGTAAAAGACTTAAACACATCACTGCCTCTGATGGATGGAACTCTGTCATCATAGTTATGACGATGATTCAGGATCTTGGCCAAATTCCTTTCCCCTGTGACTTCAAAATTTCTGTAAATTTGACATCTCAAGGCCAAGCAAACTCTTAGGAGAAGCTACTCTTCCTTGTCTTCTTCTGAAGGATCCTAAGAATTGGATAAAGGGTGGGTGGAATCTTCAGGACAGTGAGTGGGGTGACTGAGGGGACCCCTCCATAGAGTAATCAAGAATGATGGGTTATAAAATCTTGGAGGCTGGCTGTGCGGCCCCATTTATGATCTGTTTGCTAAACAAACAGGGATGGGAAACCACTGTATCTAAATGATTGGGAAAGAACATCCACAAAAGAGAAAAACAGAGATCATAAACAGACAATAATTTAACGGGAACAAGAATCATAAAATGAAGGCTGTTCTGCATAGATGAGGATAATTGGAATCCTCTCTCCCTCTCTCCTCACGCACAGGCACTCCTTTACAGTCTGCTGTTTCCAAGAATCTGTGACTGAAGTTTTTTTTTTTAAATGTGAATCATAAAATTGGAAAGAACAAAACACAGGCAGAGCTTCTCCAATAAAAATGGTTGCTATTGTTGTTATCGATGTGTTCCTTCAAGGAGTTTCTGACTTATTGTGACCTTATCATTGGGTTTTCTGGGGCTGAGAGTATGTGATGAGTCCAAGGTCAAGTAATGGTTTTCCATGGCTGAGCAGGGCATTGAATCCTGGTCTTCAGGGCTGTAGTCCAATGCTCAAACCACTGCATCATGCTAGCTCTCTCTGGTAAAAATAAGGCACCGTTTTGATCTATTCCCCTCCCATTTCTTTAAATCGTACAGTGCTGGGGGCAAGGTCCAGGCAAGTGGGGAGGCAGGGGAAAGTTTACTAATTCCTGAAGATCTGGCCAGGCTTCTCCAGGCCGCAATCCTGTTGTTGCTGTTGAGTGCCTTCAAGTCATTTCAGATCATTTTCTCTCTAAACACTGGGAAGAATTTTCTGATGGTAAGAGCAGTTTGCCTCCATTGCTTTGGAGTGTGGTGGAGTCTCCTCTTTTGGTGGTTTTTAAACAGAGGCTGGATGGCCATCTGCAGGGAGTGCTTTGATGGTAGGTTCCTGCATGGCAGGGGGTTGGACTTGATGGCCCTTATGGTCTCTTCCAGCTCTATTATTCTATGAAACAACTATTTGAAATAGAGAAACCCTGGAATATATTTACTGAATTGAAGAAAGCCTGAAACAAGCAAGCAAGCAGGCAAATACCCAAATTAGCCCACTGGGAAGGGCAAGACTCCATCCCTTCCTTTCCCATGGCTGAGGTAAATAAGCAGAAGCTACTTTTTTTTTTTAATTTGAATTCAGTTTGCAGCAATTAAAGAAAGCTGAGGATCAAGGGGGAAAATGAAACTGGCTTATTTTAAAAGCAGCTAAGAAAGTGGAACAGCAGATGGTTAATCTTTCCGCGCTACACTGTTATAGTGCTATTATTCCACTTTCATCATCCTGTGGAATTCTGGGGTTTGTAATTTAGGGAAGCCAACGAGCTCTCTGGCTGAGAATTCTTGAGGCCCCTCCCTAAACTTCAAACCTTAGGATTCCACAGGACATTGAAAGTAGAATGATAGCACTATAACAGTGTAGTATGGAAATAGCCCAGGATTGTCTCTGGCAAACTGGGAGAGGTTGTGGATATGGTATTTGTGAATCTTGGACCTTCTCTGGAACAGAGAGAATTTGCTGGAAGTTTTGTAGTTTGGGAGACACACACAGAGAGACACGTCCTTCAGCAGGTGACACGCTCTCTGAGGAACTACAACTCCTATGTTTCCATGGACTGGTGGTTGTACAAGTTATTTTTTGAAACAATAACTCTCAGATTCTTCCTTGGATTACAGTTCTCAGTGGCAGTGCTGGATGGGATTTTTTTCTTTTTGTAGCGGAGGTGCTAGAGGTAGGACAGGTGGGTAGAGAGACGTTGCACTATAAACATTGGGACTTTGATCCCAAAGGCCATGGGACTCAGTGCAACTGGAAAGATTTACAAGCTGTAAATATGCCCAGAGTAAATATTTTCTTCCCCTACATGTTCAAACAGAATCATGCAATTATTTAGTGTACCTGGGGTAAAATTGTAAGAGAAATTGACTTTATAAAGAAAATTCGTGGTTTCTTAATAAAAAATGAAAAACCAGGAAAAATCTTGTCTAAAATGGATGGATCTATTTTGTTTGCAGCTGAATACATACACTGAAAAAAAACAACCAAATAGTCAGCAAGTTCATTAGGCTGTATGCCGTATTTTGGGGAAAGAAAAAGCAGCTTTGGGGAGGAGGGGAAACTGGAGCAGAAGCTGAAACATTTTGCTAATTGATTTATAAAGTTGTTCAGCATACTAAGAAATATGTGTTCCTGGTGATTCACTGCATTCTCAGGATCCAGAACTGACTGGTCAGAAGTGCTTTTTTTTTTTTTAAATACATACATACACATTTAAGTGTAAACCACTATTTAATTTCAGGAATGCAGAAAATGTAATTTTAGAATTCAATCAGAGTTTCCCCCCTCAAATCCTGAGATTGTACACATGAGATATAATCATGGTACATATGTGGGAATGAGGAACAACACCTGTGTTCCCCTAAAAGGTGGGGGACCTTGAGGTTCACCTGCAATGCCAGTGTCTCCTTAGAATTTGGGGAATTATAGCTCAAAGGAGGCCTATGAGAGGCGAGTAATGGCAGGATCTTTTCACCTGTGTATAGCTATATTTACTGTAGAGAAGGCATTAAAACAAGCCATTTTTTTTATTTAACAAACATACAGGAAATTGGACACTCCAAGAACCATACAAAGCTATGAGAAAGCAAGGTATGAAAGGCTAGGTAGGGAGAGATATTGGAGTGAAGAGAGTGATAGTTACCAATCCTGAAGGAGAAGGTTGAGGTGGAGTGGCTCAGACAGTGTCTGAGGGTAGCAAGGATGAATAGCAGTCTGGGTACCACATATTATGTCCAAGTACTACAGTCTGTTGGGGCCGAAACTAGAGTTTATGTACCTCATTTCCTACCCTGAAGGGGGTACATAGACAAAGCAGTAATGGCTTTCTCATGGGATTGACAAAGGACTCTAGAATGGGCTGATTGCCTTAACTCTAGGGGACAAAACATTGATGGGAGTCATGACAATCTCTTAATATCTTGGGCAGAGGGTGTAGGGCAGAATTACATAGGATGAGATCAAGGGATGGTCTCTGATTGTTTGACCTGGGCAGTTTCACCTTCCATTATTTTTTTGGTGTGTGCAGAGCCTGTGGTGTTGAAAGGATTAGCATGGACCCCTTAGTGTCTGGGTTTCCCACGAAATTCTCTCTGCACTTATGGCCTGGCCATGTTCAGGTCAGCTTGACTTGGCAACATGCTTTCTGGTCAGCATGGTTTTGATTATGTTTTTCAGCTATAAATATGTTCAACTATGAAAATAGCACGTCCCGTAGGATGGGGTGCATGTGTACAGTATAGTAACACCTGAGAAGAAGCTTTGCTAGATCTAGGGGGAAGGACAGGGCAAAATGAGTATGTCGTGTTGTCTGATATCTTAATTTTACCTTGAATCATGGGAAGAAATTGAACAATTTGGATGAGAGGGTGGAAAAAACCTGGGATCACTTTCACAGTATCTGCTTATAGCACGATGACATTACCTAAACTCCTATGGCTTCATCCATGGGAAACTCTGGGGTTTATAGTATAATGAGGCGCTAGTGCAGTGGTTCTCAACTTTTAGTGCCCCAGATGTTTGAAACTTCAACTCCTAGAATTCCTGAGCAATGCCCATACTAGCTGCGACTTCTGGAAGTGGAAGTCCAAAAAAAAACATCAGGAGGACCAAAGGCTGAGAACTAGAGCTCTCTGAGAATTCTAAACACCCCTCCCTAAACTGCAAATCCCAGGATCCCATAGGATGCAACCATGGCTGTTAAAGTGGAATGATGCTACTATAATTGGGTAATGTAGAAGGGCCCTAGCACAGAGCAGGGGGTATTGTTTTTGAACTGTGGAGTGAGAGAAATGAGTGCCAATATGGGGAATCACAGCTACTTTCACTTGCTGGCTCATCTTTGGGGGTGCTACTGATGCAATAACATCTACCCCCACCCAGACATGGATCACCAAGAAAGACAACACAAGAGAATAGAGACTTGCATAAAATTTTCATATGCTAGTTTATGCATGTAAATATATGTGATAAAAGTATTTGTTTAAATAAATACACATCTCATTGTAGAGCAGATACAGCAAGCAGGTGACTATTGCATCTAGTAGTTCAGCCTCCTGTTGAGGTCTTTATGGACAACTTCAAGACCACCACTGTCCCTGCTGGAAAATAAGGCAGTTTCCTAATCAAAAACTGCACCCTCACACACAACCTCGTTGCCTGTGAAGAACCTGAACCATTCCAGAAGCAGAATACAGCAAAGCTGGCTGCTGGTGGTGAGGGCAATGATGTCTTCCTTCCCCTCTCACCCACATGATCCTCTTCTCTTTCTTCTGGGGCTGGAGGCTTATGCCTCACAGCAGAATCTCTTGAGGTCTATTTTCTCTCTTTTTCTGTGTGATTAATCCAGAAGGGCTGGATGGAGTGACATTTTGGGGGGATTCCATGAGAAATTATTTAAAAGAAAGCATGCTTGAGCATAGCTCTTTCAATAAAAAAGAAGACTCAAACTTAAATCCAATACAGCATGAAAAAGCCCAATTAAATACACAAAAACGTGGCCTTCAAGGACGGGAAGGTGGCCCTTGGCCTTTCTGCAGTTGTCTGTCCCTCTAAGACATCTACAGATTTAGGAATGCCTTCTTTAGAGTCCCACTAGAAGCCAGAATGACTGAATTGAGGCTGTTGTACTTCGGAGATGTCATGAGACAACATGACTTATTGAAAAAGATGCTAATGCTTGGTAAAGTAGAAGGAAAGTCGGAAAAGAGGGAAGCTATACTGCAGGTAAATCAATGCGATCAAGGAAGCCACGGCTGCCTGGAGTTTGCCAGATGTAAGCAGGGTTGTTAATGACCAAGTGACTTTGTGATCTCTCATTTGTAGGGCTGTCATAAACTGAAACTGAAGACAGCAGAAAGCAACAACAACATTCACCACAGTAGAATACATGACCAGCCCATTAGCCCCTAAAGCTGGGGTGGTGCCAATTCCCTATGGGTTGCACCTGCATGTCTTGTTACATAGGAAGTGATATCAAGTCATTTCCAGTTGCCATTTTTGAGCTAATTCACAACTGAAAATTAGGGGTTTGAGGGTTTTTTTTTTTTTTTAAAAAAAGGCATACTCATACTCTCCTACTGTCCTGATTTGGCAGGGGCAGTCCTGATAAATCTTCTGTTATCTCACTTTTTCAGCTGCTTTTAAATGCCCCAGTTAATTTCTTCCCCTCCTTCTCTTTCCTTGCCCCTTTATTTCAGTTGCTGCAAACAATGTTCAAAGTGCAAGAGTAGTTTGCACCCAATTGACTCAGCAGGAAGAGGCAAAATCTTTCCCTTTCCAGGAGGCTCAGGCAAAAGCAAACTTCTGCAGCCTTGTAGGGTCTTCTCCATTAACTTTTGCCCTTTTGACCACTGATGTTGCTCGGCCGTACGAGTCTCAGTTTTCCCCTGTAAAATGTTGGAGGGTATGAATTCTGGAGAGTGGGAAAAGAGGAAATGCCATGTTTGTGGTTGTATGTTGTGTGTATGTGTAAGAGAGAGAGACTTGATGCAATTTTCAAGCAAAAAAAAAAATACCGTTAACGTTAAACGCAAATTTTAAGTTTTTTCTCTGGGACTCTTGACAGGTTTTGGAAACTGCTTGGGGGTTCTGGGGGCTTCAAAAGCAGGTTTTATTATTGGTATGCAGCCTACAGGGCTGCATTTCCTCCTCACCACCCAAGAGTAAGGAGAAGGTACCAATAGGTTCCTATGCAGTTTCATGATGGACTCTCATGGCATTGCATTGGAGAGGAAATAAAATTGGTGACCACTTAGTATTGCGCATAAGGTAACACTGAATCATTTGAGATGAGTGTCATCACTGGTACTCCATAGTCCAAGCTTGGGGGCAAGAACTCATCCCACCCTGACAAATCGACCACAGATCCCCAATGGGAGTAACTTTTCTTTCTCCAGATAGATGCTATGTGACCCCACCAAAACTCCCTGGCCCCCTGCACCATGCAGACACACCCCACACATCACCTAGCACAATGGAAGGTATTTTTCTGGCTCAAAAATAAACACAGTGGTATTTTGCAGGATGGAGTATTGCAAAGTTCTTTAATGAAGTTGACAGTTTGTCTTGGCTAAATAATATTTTCCGTTCTGACTCCCTATAACAACTGACATATACACCCTTTATTAATTCACAACATGTGATAAACCGCTCGGGAGACCATCTTCTGTGATGGTTATTACTGGATAATTCTGTTATTCATTTGACATTTGATACTATCCATTGCACTGCTGTTTTTATACTTCAGTATCAGACATTTGGACTACATTTTCCACAATCTCTAACCATAGACCCAAGCTTTCTGGGGCTGATGGGGATTGTAGGTCAAAACCTTTGAAGGGCACTGGGTTGGCTTTCTCACTTCACATTGTTTTCAGTGTTGCATGGATAACATTTTTTCCTCTGTTTTGCAATGACCAACAACAGCAAGAATCTAAACAATGGTGAAATCAGAGCATTCAATTCAGCAATAACAGAGTGGGCAGAATATTGACTAACAACTATGAGCAGATCTCTGAGCTGTTGCAACAGACAGCCTTTAGATTTAGGCTCACATTTTTAAAAAATTATTATTTTTATATACAAAATCATGACAACAAAGAGTAAGCAAAATTTAAACATTACAGAAAACAAACATTACAAAGACATCGTAAACATTCAAGCATTACAAAAATTCACTAACATTCTCATTCTCATCCATTATCACCTTCTTCATACATTCCATTCCTTAACTTCCCCCCAGGCTTAGTTTAAATTGATATTTTCTTCTAATATATAAATCAGATTATCTCTATCTAACATATAATCCTCCTGATTCTATATATTCCATATTTATTTATTCACTATACATTTTTAAATATGTTCTACTGTTGTAACCAATTCTGATCCTAAACAAAATCTTATTTATTTAACTTCGATCAGTAGCAAAGAAAACTCCATCATTTAAATCATTTAAATTTAGGCTTATTTTAAACGTTAATGAAAACAACCATTAAAGACACACACCACCCTTTCCTAACATGGCAGTCCTCAGCATATTTACTCACTGAGCCCATGTTTGGTTATGGATAGGTTTAGCATGCTGTCGTACTCTTTTCTCTTAACAATAACTTCCCAAACTCTGCTTTCTTGAGGATGCAGGAAGGAATGTGCAGGTAGGTTGCAAATATTGCGAGAGAGCTCTGGGTGGAGTTTTGAATGATCAGATTCGGAGCTTCATCCGAAGCAGGAACATCCCCCCCTCCCTCAGCTGGGCAACAAAAAGGGAACAGGCTTGTTTTCTGCTGCTAGGGAGCAATGGATTCGAACTACAGGGAAAGAGATTCCACCTGAACCTCAGGAAGAACTTCCTGACGGTCAGAGCTGTCTGGTAGTGGAATATGCTGCCTTGAAGTGTGGTGGAGTCTCCTTCAATGGAGGTTTTTAAACTGAGGATGGATGGTCATCTATTGGGCGTACTTTGATGGGTATTCCTGCATAGCAGGGAGATGGACTGAATGGCCCCTGTGGTCTCTTCCAACTCTATGATTCTATGACTCTATGTACTCAGAGGTACCTTCTTCCCAGTGGTGGAGCTTACAGTGCATAGAGGGAGGGCAGGAGGGGGCGGGGCTATGACATGGGGGGCATGGTCACAGCATGCGGGGGTGTGGCTACAAGCTGGACACCCCAAAAACATTGCTACCGGTGGTGAACCACCCCCCATCACCCTCCCATCCCCACATGACCGCTTCTTCCTTAATTTTTTACATGCTACATTAAGCCCTTTGGCAGAGATCCTACACACCATGGGCACAGTGCTGAGCATGATGCTCCAAGTCTGCATCTCTTTCAGCCTGGAAGCTGCAGAGACTGTGATGGGGTAAGGCATTGCTATGGCCATTACACAGCAGTGGAGGAGGAAGGAAAATCATCCATCAGTGGAGACTGCCTCTCTCCCCCACTGCAGTTCTCCGGAGAAAGTGGGAAGGGAAACAATGACCTAGTTCTACTTTCCTCTCTCCTTGGAGG
Organism: Cyclura pinguis; assembly: GCA_030412105.1. Classification (NCBI taxonomy): domain Eukaryota; kingdom Metazoa; phylum Chordata; class Lepidosauria; order Squamata; family Iguanidae; genus Cyclura; species Cyclura pinguis. The sequence goes on along the minus strand of CM059606.1, from coordinate 10,825,262 downwards.
GAGGGATCCCTTACTAGTTATTCAACCACCACATCAGAATTCCATGGGGCTTAAGAGTTGTCAGCTGAGGAAAGCTTTAGGTAGAGTGCAAGGCTGCACGTGCTTTGTTGTGGAACAGAGATAGGCATGTGTGGACAGAGAGCCATCCTGCCTTATTTTCAACCCTCCCATACTCCCTTGGGCAATTGTTGTGTTCCTTCACGTTGTTTCTGACCTTAAGTTGGACCTATCATGGGGTTTTCTGGGGCTGAGAGTGTGTGATGCCCCCAAGGTGGGCTTCCATGGCAGAGCGGGGATATCAACCCTGGTCTTCAGGGTTGTGGTCCAATGCCCAGACCATTACGGCATGCTGGTAATACCCGCTCCCTCTTATAGAACATAAAATATGCTATTTAGAGCTCTCTCTCTCTCTCTCTCTCTCATACACACACACACACACATCTATCTATATATATCTCCCCTATTTGCTGAGGTATAAAACTCACTTTTTTTCCAGAGAAATACTGTTTGAAAATGGGGTGTGTTTTATACTTCAGTGCATCTTGTATGATGGCAAATAGTATTTGCCGATGTATAAATGGGGGGCGTCTTATACGCTGGTGTGTCTTACATGCCAGCATACTAGTATATATACCCGGTGTTGCCCAGGATTTTATTTTCTCATGGGTAGCACTTGTTAGAAAGATTTGAGATCCTGTGTCTCTAATTCCCAAACTGTTTTGTCCAGTACCTGTAACTTTTCCCCATATTCCCCAATCCAATCTGAGTTATTTACATACAGAGGTTGGGTTCCTGAGGGTATACATTGCCTTCCTCCTTCTGCTAGACCTCATCTCCACGGCAACTGGCCTATTTAAGACAGACACAGTTGACTGAGGCCGAAGACCTCTCTGGCTGAGAATTCTAAAAGGCCCCTTCCTAAACTGCAAACCCCAGGATGCCACAGAATCTTCTTAGGCAGCCAATCATACGAGGTCTTCTCCTGACACAGACAAACAAACGTTGACTTTGGAATCTTATTGGTTAGTTCTGTGCTTAGTAGATGCCCTTGAATAAATGTTGAATGCTAAGTGAATATGTCAACAAACCCAAGTGATTCAATGGCTGTATTCTAGGCAGGACTAAAACAGGACCCAAGCCTATATGTGTATGTGCACGTCCTTCAACTGTCCTGATTTGGCAGGAACAATACCAATTGATCCTTTGCCAACCCACTTTTTTCTGCTGCTTTTAAAATGTCCCAATTTCTTTCTCCTCCTCCCACCTTCCCCATTTATCTTCAGCTTACCTTAATGGTTGTAAACTGAGTTCAAAGTGCAAAAGTAGCTTGCAGTTAGTTAACTTGTCAGTAGGGAAAGGAGAGCAAAATCTTGCCCTTCCCGGGAGGCTCTTGCAAAAACAAATGGTTGCAGCCCTCGTAGCTTGTCAGTTCTTCTTCATTAATAACCTTTGCCATTTTGCTCACTCCTGTGCTTGGCCACACACATCCCGGTGTTCATCTATGAAATTTTGGAGGGTATGTACAACAGGTGGATAGGTCCAAAGAGTATCTGGTTGGAGAACAGAACAATTAAGAGACCTCTGGAGGCCCACAGAGTTGGAAGGGACTTCAAAGGACATCTAGTTCAACCCTCTTCCATGAAGATAACTAAAGCACTCCTCCTGAGATACAGTTGTATAAACAGACCTCCAATGGAGAATCCACCATCCCTTTGCAGCTGTCTATTACACTGTCAAGCAGCTCTTACTATCAGGACTGTATTCTTGACCAAGTTTATTACGCTGTTCTTATTCATGTTTATGTCTACTTATATCAGTACTTAGGTTTTTTTGTCCTTGGTACTGTTTTGGTGTAACCTTTTTCTGGTCTATGACCGTAATAAACAATCTCTCTCTCTCTCTCTCTATCTCTCTATCTCTCTATCTGGAAGTTCTTCCTAATGTTTAGGTGGAATCTCTTTTCCTGTAGTTTGAACCTGTTGGTCCATATCCAGATTTCTGGAGCAGCAGCAAACAAGCTTGCTCCATCTTCTACACAATAGCCTTTTCAGGTATTTAAAGGTGGTTATCATGCCCTTAAGTTTGTGTGTGTGTGTGTGTGTGTGTGTGTGTGAGAGAGAGAGAGAGAGAGAGAGAGATTGAGAGAGAGAGAGAGAGAAATTGGGCATTTTGGGAGATGCTCAAAAGTCTCCCATAATTTGTAAGTAAAACTGAGATACAGAGCTGTACAATATGACCTGCATCTAATTGTTAATCTCATCTCCAGTAGACCCATCGAATCAATGAGACTTACAGAAGTGTTGATTTATCAAGTTACCATTGGTTCAATGGGTCTACACTAGTTGGAACTAACAATAGGATTAGGTATATTACTACTCTATGTCTGCATACCTGTGTCACTGTTTTGCACCTAGTTCTATTTACTAGACATTGGACTTTTGGTGGCAACAAAATGGATCCTGTGTTCTGAAGTCTGCCCCTTCTTAATTTACAGCAGTGCCACTAAACATTCATACAAAACAGCTCCAGTGTGAATTCAAAGTTTTATCAAGGAAGTCAACAATGTTTCAGTGATAACCTCTAGTTATTCTCGGTGCACATTCAGAAACAGGACTATATTGTATTTGCTTTTAAAAAGGAATTAAAATCAAACCTTAAAATTTCCTTTAAGGAATATGTAAGACAACAACATTGCATTATTCATCTGCGTTAAAATGTATTTAAGATTTTTTTTCTGTGGCAATGGAAACTGGTTTCAGTGATTGGCTGAGCTACCCCCAATGGTCATGGAAGGACAGGATAGACCATTGGCTGAACTGCTCTGATGATAAAAGAAGAACTGCTGTAGGACCACAGCCTGAGGAAGGAGATGACAGATGCCCATGAAAGGACACATATATTCTGGTGGTCCCTGTTAACTAGGGACAAACTTAATGTCCAAGTCCATGGCAAGCCAGTGCTCTTTCTTTTTTTCTTCTTTGAAATTACCTGATATATATATATATATATATATATATATATATATATATATTTAAAATGCATTGTCCAGCCATCACATGTCAATCCATTTGTATCTTTTGGGAACTTTAGATTTCAGAGATTTGGGCTCCCGATGGTACTACTCAATGTGGCTGAGCCATCTGAAATAAAAACATCATATAGGGCATTCTTAGGGACACCTTGCAGGCCAAGAGGATGCTGCTCCTTAGGAAGACGTAGTAACCCAAAAGATGATGCCATAGATAATTGTGATGCAAATTCCCACCCCCAGTGCTGTGTGGCTCAAGATGCGCGCCATCCTGGAGTTTCGTTGTGCAGCTGTAAGGTTTCCCATATGATTGGCTTCTTGGGTCTGGAGAGGAAGAGAAAGACACAATAGGTTAGCAATAGAAGTACAACCAGAATGGTTGGTCTTCAATCAGGAACAAGCAAGGTGTGGCCCTAGGCCCTAGGTGTAGCCCCCAAAGATTTTTTTGTGGCCCTTGGCTCTTTCAGACTCCTTGAATCGTCCTGTGCATGACTCCCTCAAAAGGGTGGATATTCTTTCCTGAAAGCCTCTGGGACAGGAAACTCAATTTTTAAAATAGGTTGCCGCATCTCCCCCTGGTATTGTTTAAACTAATCATAACTATCTTTATTTCTTACCTACCTTGCCCTATGCATCGAGGTGGGAAACAAAGGGAGATTAAATACCTAGCACTAATTAAAAGAGCATATACAATCAATTCATAATTAAAACAAGCAATACATGCTGCAGAATTTAGAATTTAAGAATCATCTGGACAGACCTGCTGGAAAAGACTGATCTTTACTGCTATTTTAAACTCATAGGGCATATCCAGCTGGTAAATCACCTCTGGCAAGTTGTTCTACAATGTGGGGTCAGCTGCAGAAAGTGCCCTCCAAGTAAGGGCCTTTCCACACTACACTGGTGTAGTTATTTTATTCCACTTTCAACCTCCTGTGGAATTCTGGGGTGTGTAGTTTATTGAGGCCAAAGAGTTCTCTGGCTTAGATTTCTAAATGCCCCTCCCTAGACTGTGAACCCAAGGATTCCATAGGAGGTTGAAATTGGAGTAATAGCACTGTAATAGTGCAGTGTGGAAAGGCCCTTACAACAATCAGCCCAGTTTTGGTAAATATAAATGTCTCCCACAGTGTACATGGAAGAAGGCAGTCCCGTAGTTAAGCTAGATCCAAACCATCTAGGGCTTTAAAGGTAATCCACACTTTGTAGTGTGCCTTTGGGCCTCTCCCTAAACTGCAAACCCCAGGATTCCATAGGATGTTGAAAGTGGAATAATTGCGCCATAACAGTCTAGTGAGGAAATAGTGACAGGCTTTGGTCTCATGCTTCCCACAACTTACCAGTGTGGTCTGAGAGCTGACCTAGGCAATACTTTCCCTCTATCTGATTTAGAATTAATTGCACAGGGCCTTAGCAAGAGGAACTGAGAGGATTTAACCCTTACTACTCTGTCAGCCTTTGGAACTCATCTCGATTGAGGTCTACAGCCTGCAATATTTTATTTCCCTAACAATGTAATCCTCATGTTTTAAGACCACTATTGGGTAACACAAATTTCACTTGTGCTCCCATATACGTAGCAGGATGATTGCAGCATCCTGGCCATTTCTGCACGAGTCTGTTATAGCGCGATGATTCGACTTTCAACCTCCTATGGAATCCTGGGGTTTGCAGTTTTCCCTCCTGAAACTGCAAACCCCAGGATTCCATAGGAGGTTGAAAGTCAAATCATCGCGCTATTAACAGACTTGTGCAGAAATGGTGACAGGCAATGGCTTACATACCACATTGTGCTGGGTTATGCAGATTCCACTGAGCACTCCTGTAATGTATTATTGAGGTTGTCATAACTCACCTTGTGGAATTCAAAGAATCTGACTCACAACAGTCTCAGCAGGAGATAAAAACTGTTTCTCTCCAGAGCCTGAGCAATCAAAAGCAGACACAGGGCCTTTCTGTACTAAGAGAATGGTTGCCTGTCTTATCCATTTGTTGCATTTGCCTAACTTTCAAGCACCTGAGGTGGGGGGTGGGGTGGGGTTGGTGAAACTCACATATAATCAAGTCTGTGAAAGTGAAACCTGCAAATATGAAAGGCTGCTCTGGCACAGGGTCTGACACAGGGTCAGAGTCTCTTTCTAACTCTATGATTCTTTTCTTCACCAAATTCCAGTGCTGTAGACTTGAGCTGATTGACTTAGACTCAAGTTGGACTTTAGTCACTTCAGTGACTTGGCTTGGACTTGACTTGGCAATAAACTGGCTTGACTCGAGACTTGTATATTTTTAGTGACTGACTTGCTCTCACGTAACACATTCATCCAGAAACCTTACAACTTTGAACAACGCTTCCATCTCTTTTTTCCTCCTGGTCACATGATGACCTGTCTCAAGTCCAAAGTGTGGGTGCATTCTCAGAGGGGAACAGCAAACAAGTTAGGCAATGGACTTGAGGCAGGGTTGAGGTCTGCTTGGCAAACTGTCCCTGCTGCATATCAGAGGAGCCTTCTAAAACTTTTCCTAAGAGCAGAGGGCAAGACTTGTCCCCAGAGACCAGGGCATGTTTCTCAGAGGGGAACAGCAAATGTGTTAGGCAACAAGCCTTCTAAAGCTTTTGAAGCTTCAGTAATGGGGAATAAGAAGGATTCTATTCCCCACTTCTGAAGCTGCAGATGTCAAAATTGCAAATGTGGAGGGCTACCTCTAGATAAATTGTGAAAACTGACTTTATTCAACTCTGTGCAGAAATTCTGGAATATAGGTTGGGGTATAAAGTCAGCTTCCAGACTTGAGATTTGACTTGAGACTCAAAGAAAAAGACTTAAAATACGTCACTGCCAAATTCCTACTTCTTTCTTGGGCCAAATTTATGTTCCTCTGGCGCTGGGGAATCCTTTCTTAAGGCCCAAGAACCCAGGAACTAAACTGTGAAGTAAGCCCTATGGAGTCTAGAGGGGAATTTTTAGCAAAAGAGTTTTGGGGGTGGGTGCGGCAGAACCCTGGTAGCCTCAAAAATGGCCCTGGAGGGCAACAGTTGGCCATTAAGCTGCACTCTACCCATCCTGGGGTTGTCAACATAACTATCCTGTACTAGTAGATCCAGAGTTTGGATAAGTTACTTTACCAGATTTGTTGCTGTGTGCCTTCAAGTTGTTTCTGACTTATGGTGACCCTAAGGCAAACCTATCACAGGGTTTTCTGGGGGCAGAGAGTGTGTGACACACCCAAAGTCACTCATGGCTGAGTGGGGAGTCCACCAGCCAGCACTGGTTGGAGAATTTTAGGAGCTATAGTCCTCCCCCCCCAAAAAAAGAATCTAGGAATTATTTAAGCCCAATTTGCATACACTAACGATGTTAATATAATTCTGTGAGCAAAACCCAGATGCCCTTGTAGCTGAGATAAAACAGAAGCCAGGGCAGCACATGCCACGCCAACAAACAGCTTAGCCTTTCTGCTTCAACAAAGCTTTCTCTTGTTCTCGCTGCAGCAGACCACAACGGCTATCCTTACTGATCAAAGGTAAATATCCCCATGGTGGCTGCCAACTTGGATGGCTTTAGAAAGAGATTTTAAGGGAGATCTGTGATGACTTTTCATGAGCTTGGAACAAGAAGCTTGCAAGTGAATTTGTTAACACTGATCGTTGAAAAAATGGAATTCCTCTGTTGTCGTTACCATTGGAAGAGCAGACATTTATTTTGTTGTCCCCAAATATCCTTTAGGGTTCATTTGTTTTGTTTTTGTTTTGTTAGGTCCTGTTGCTTATTCTGGTAGCTGTACCCCACCAGCTTTAACACTTGAATTATGAAGGAAAGGGATCTTTAAAAAGCCCCAACTAAACTCAAATCAAGGCATTCTCCATAGATCTATTAAAAATAATTATGAAGGAGCTGTCTGATCCTTTTTGACTAACCCCCATTATCCTTGTTGTGTGCCTTGAAGTCATTTCTGATTTATTGTGACCCAATCATGGGGTTTCCTGTGGCTGAGAGTGTGTGACCCACCCAAGGTCACCCAGTGCGTTTCCATGGCTGTGTGGGGGGCTGAACCCTGGTCTCCAGGATTGTAGTCCAATTACTATGCCAGGCTCTCTATCAGGGCATAAATTCTTGAGTGTTTTATCTTTGCACATGGGAATGAATAATTACAGCAGCTTTCTCTCTGCTGCTGGAGAAACTAAACATTCCTCTGCAGTATTCTGCCTGCATCTGAATGTCCTGAAGCCTTCCAGAGGAATTGTTCTCCATAGAAAAACAAGTGAGATGTTTGTACCAAGATGTGATTTCTGAGCACAAAAAAAGTTTTCTGCACACAGAACACCCCACGTGTTTTTCTTTGCAGAATCATTTTTCTGCAACCTCTCTGCATGTTTGCATTTGGGGAGAAAGTTATACCAAAAAAAAAAAAAAAAAAAAGAGTTATATTGCTGGTTTATTGTCTTTCCTGATGGGTTTCCCTGACTCTGGCAACTTGTTTTATCAACCTGGGAGTGAACAACAAAGACTGTTCTTCCTAGGAATATTGTCTTGGCCCTGCCTTGTGCTCCCCCATTCTTCTTCTCAGCCAAGTATTCATAATTACACGTAGACTTACCTGTATAGAGTAAACCAAGGCAGCGATACCCAGAGGTAGGCAGCAGCAAAGCATGGTGAAGATGGAGTAGCAAAGGTAGGTGGGTTCACTGGTAGGTTGGGCAGAAGTGATGATGATGGTCTGCTGTGGCTGAAGGACTGGACCTTGGTTGGGCAGTACGCCAGGTGGACCAGGATAAGGCTGGTATTGTGGTGGCATAGTGGGAGCAACTCCATAGCCTGTGGGGGGTGCTGGCCCATGAGGAGGTTGCAGTGGATTGGGCTGTCCGTCAGGTTGCTTTTCTGAGTAGGGGGGTGGATTCTGCATGTCAGAGGCAATGCCTTGAACCTTCTCGTAGTTGGGGTTGCTCATGGAGTAAGCCTGTTCTATTCCTCCTTGTTTCGCAGCTCTGGGAGAGCAGTCTCTTCTCCTGTCTTGGTTCCTCCTGCTTCACCAACCAGCTATTGGTCTTCTGGTTCCCCTTCCTCTGTAGCTGCCTGTCCTGTAATTTTCCTCCAGCCTTTGACTTCCCCTCCTTGTAGTGCTTTCTGCCGGTGAACTGAATCTTCTTTTGGGACTGGATGCCTGGATCTGCCAAGCGAATTCACTCTGCTCTCCTTGTTTGTGCCTGAGACTGTTGTGTGCTGCTCTGGCTCTTGCACGGAATGGCTTCAGGGTGCCTTTTGTAGTCCAGCTTAACAAGTGGGTGGAGTAAGGAATGAAGCAGTAAGGAAGTTTGTACTAAGTATGGCAACTTCTGGCAAGGATGAGGATCTCTCCTAGCAGCAGAGGGCTCTTGTTCTTTACTAATCTTTACACAGCTTGATCATGCTTTAATGTTTGGCCACACATATCCTACTTTTCATCTTTGAAATGTTAGAGGTTATGAAATCTGAGCTACCACTTGAAGAACTTGGAAATGTTACTTTCGGGTAACTATAATTCCCAGAATCTTGTAGCCAGTGGCACCACTGGCCATAGTTGCTAGAGCATTATAGGAATTGTAGACCAAGAAAGTAACTCTTCTAAGCTCTGGGCAGTTGTATCTTGTTATTTATGTCATTGTTATACACCCACAATATCATTGTCTAATGCTGTTGGTTTTCATATAGGACAGTCTTTGTTCAACCGAGATGGAATGAGAAGTATTTTGCCTAATAAGCATTTCACTCATTCAAAATTTGACATATTTTGTAGGAGATTCCCTGAATGAAATATACCCTAAATTTTCAACATTTCTTTTCCAAAAATTAGAGAAAATAAAACAGAATAAAAAGAAAAAAAAATCCACACCACCCCCCTTTTCTCTTTTCTTTCCCTTTCTAATTGATACCGTTAACTGTTGGAAATTCTTCTACCTGATCTTTGTAGAAGCACTAAGTTCTTAATCCACATTTTCTTCTGTGGTTTTACCTGTGGCTGTTATCACAACAGGAAGAGAAGCATTATCACCCCAAATGGCTGCAGTTCAGACTGCTGTAGAAAGGCACAATTTCAGGAGCCTTTTGGTAAGTTGGCAATCTTACCTTTTAACAGGGTTATGTGTACCTTGGATATTTGAGCAATGTGAGAGCCTGAGGGCTGGAACATTCTTCAGGTTTTGATTTCCTTGGAATGGGACCAGTGGAGCTTACAGTATTTACATGATACATGTACGTACATGTACTCAAGCGTGAATTAAATGTTCATTGCTCTCAGATCAGATATCTCAGATGAGAATACAGTGACTCACAGCTTCTTCACAGCCAGAAAGCCTGATACCTCATTTCCAAAGAACAGGAAATGAATAGGGACAAAAAAGACACATGCTTTTCTACAAGGAAATCATTTTCCATTGTAAAGTTGCTTTTTAAAAAGCAAGCTTTTAAAGTCTTGAACTCATCAGGGAAGGACAGCTCTCACCTTTGACCTGAAGCTCAAAGGAGTGGGCATTCTCCTATGCTGAAGATGTCAAATTACCAGTAGCTGTCAAATCACAAATGTCATTTATTTTCTGTCATTGTTAGGGTCTGGTTCTTCTCTTTATTTTATCCTGCTTTTTCCTTGCAATCGGGACTCATGTCTTGTATGATAGTCTTGGTGGAAATTGCATTCTCTACTGCAATTCCCAGAATGCTTCACTGGCCCTGTCGGCTGAAGGTGTCATACTATAAGTTCCGGTGATCTAATTCCAGGTCAAACACAGACAGGACCCTCCCTAACAGCTGCAGCATACAGACATGAACAGGAGAATACTTACTTCAGCCCAGTGCAGACAAGAAAGGGAGAGTCCATGAGACTCAGAACACATATAGGGAAGATGCATTAATTAGGCAAATTTGTAGTGCCTAGAACTGGAGGATCTGTGTGTGCACACGCTGGCTAATAAATACAAGAGATGGGGTAAGGATAAGTCTGCTGCAGACAACTGCCATTTCTGGTGGAAGCAATGTTTTCTTCTTTTGATCCTTGGCTTGTGTTCCTGAAAAACCTTGACCCTCACTTTGCGTACTGACTATGCTGCTGGATACTTCCTTGAACTGACATTCTGAATTTATTGCTAATCTGCACTGTTGAAACAAGAACAATAATATAATAATAAGCTTCTGTAAAACCTGCCTGTGGCTGCCACCATAGACTCTGTTTAAGGGCTGTGAACTGTGGCTGGCTTTCTAAATAGGGTAGAAGGATAATGGGACTTTTAGTCCACACGTAGCCTTTCCAGGCTGTTGATACTGGCCATGCATAGATATGGTAAGCTGAAAAACAAATTATTAATGTGTTTAAGTAATGAAATAAATGCATGCCGCAGCTTGAAGTAGCTGGAGCTTGGTGATGAAGAACTTGCACCATGTGGCAAAGGTGTGTTTAAGGCAGAGAATCATCTCACCACTCAGTAGAAGATTTCAAGAGCGGGACTGGAATTTATCTTTACTCACATGTCAGGTAGCTGCTGCCAGTCAGAGCAGGTGGCACTGGCTTAACCTTATGGTCCAACTTGTTTTGCATCTTTCTAGTTTGATGGCCTTGCTTTAAGTCTGTGATAACAGTGGTGTGGTTCATGGATGAGCAGAAAGTAGTGCTAATTTGCAGTAGATTAAAAGGGATTTTTTACTTCCAAATGCCAAATGGACTTCCCTTGCCTAAATTATACTGTTGAAATGAAGGCAGCTTGGATTTGAGCTATATTCAGAACAAATATTCCTATGCACATGTGCATTATACATTTGCACATTGTTAAGTTTGGATACAAAGTTTGCTGGCACATGTTAAATGGCTATTGTTTTTCGTGGTGCAGGAACCTAATGGTAATGTTTCCATTTTATTTCTTCTTCAGGTACCACATTTTCTGTCCCCAAAGTAATGTGTAGGAGTCCACCTACTTCATTGTGTATACCTGTACTGTTCAAATAAATACTAAATAGATACAGTGCATTTTGCAAGTTGAATACACACATGACTACTCAAAAGTAAGCACCAGCAAGCTCAGTGGAGCTCACTCTCTGTTCTATCTTCATAGGATTCTAACCTGGCACTATTTTGCAATTGGAGTAAGCATATTTTTGTCCATCTGTCCATCCTACAAAGGTTGTTATTGTTGTTATTTTGCACTACATGATAGCTGGAATGTTACTGGTCCACCATCCCCCTCCAAGCTTGATATGATTTAATTGGTGAAATATGTTTTAATGCCCAAAAATATATTAATTGGCCCTGACATGATATAAGCCCTGAATTGACTGTAAGGTCGAGCTGGGCAGAGGAAAAACACTGGCTGAACACGTGTGATACAAAGTAGGTCAGAAATCCCCTCTAGGCATAGCCAAGGTAGTTATCCCAACAATCACAGGTAGCTCCAGAGATAAAAGGTTTAAGTGGAAACATCTTTGCTGCCATACCATGGTGACACGAAGTTTCTACCAACCCACTGATTGCTTCAGCCCTCCTTCTTTGCACCTGGACACTGCTACAGAGCTGGGATTGGTGAGCTGATGCAGATCAATCCCATTGGACATCAAGCACTGATGTGCATTGGGAACTTTGTTGGCTCTGTTACATAGTAATGGAACAGCAGCCCTCTATTGGATGTAGATGTTATGCAACTGCACCATTCTAATATCTGCAGATGTAGGTCCACTTACAGAGATGTAAGACCCCAACAGAATTCTGGCCAACAACAACAACGTATTTGAATATAAAAAGGCAATTGAACACTTACCACGACCTGAATGTAGCAAGATGCTCATCTTTAACATTCAACCAAGCTGAAAATCAGCTCCTAATTTGAAAAGCTGGGCAGAATATTTTAGAGAGTCATCTTGTGGACTGATAACATGCACTGCAACAACGATAAGCTGCTCACCAGGGAAGGACTGTGTGATCCACCCAGTTCTAGGAAATCACATGGTGTTAGCAAACTGCAGATTAAAATAACTTCCAAAGCAACCTTGGGTTCATGAGTTTAGCAATTGCGTGTTGTGGCTTGAGTAAAACATTACTGTGGAGGTGGGGGATGTCACAATAAATCTATCAGGAAAAAAAAATTCCTCCCCTCCCCCCAACCAGACTAACAGAGCTAACTTTCTGGAATGTCACGAAATGATCACATGCCTGATCAAAACTCATATCCTCCTCTCTGCAGCCCATACACATTTTGTACTTTATCATTTTTTCCCACTTTGGCCATTTCTATACTGGGCTTCTGAAACGGTGCAGAGCGACCTCTCTCTGAGGTCTTCTACACTGTAGAGTGGACTGGCATGGACTACTTTTTGTAGTTCCACACCAGAATCCACTCAGGAGTGGCCGGAACTAGCCGCGCTGCGTGTTTTTTAAAAACCTCTTTTTAGAGGTTTTTAAAAAGCACGGAGCGCGCAGCCCCATGCCGCTCCGTCGCCCGGCTCCAAAGTGGATTTGCAGGCGCGCGCAAGTGCGTGCCTGCAGATCTGCCGGGGGCGGGCTTCTCCGGTTGGTGAAGAGCCTCCACCAACCAGAAGCTGCCATCTGGGACGCCGGAGGAGTGTGGAGCAGCGAGCTCGCGCTGCTCCGTGTGGTGACGGACTTACCCAGCTGTGGGTAAGCTCCGTTTTAGCGTGTTTTCGCCCGTTTCCCCCCCACACATGTGGAAAGGGCCTTTGTTAAATCTCTTCCCTTTAGTAGTGCTTGAATGATGGCAAGAGCAAACCTTTCATGGAATCCATGAGTCTGGATTCTCCCCAGTTTTAGCCAAAACAGTTCCCCATATTCTAAGGCCATCATGAAGGTTGACTAGACCAGATAGCCCCCGTCCATTATTACAGAACTAACTCATGCTATGTTTCTCTCCCTCCACCTTGCCATTATAGAACAAACAAAGACAGCAATACTGAGGGGCAGAAAACAACAAACATGGTAAAGATGGAGTAGCTCAAGTACTCAGGTACACTGAGAGGCTGGACAGTTGTGATGAAGATGCCCTGTGAAGGATAATGGACTGCATCAGGGTTATATGCTTCTCTGGGTAAGCCACAGTAAGGTTGATACTCGGGTTTCATGGGGGAATGATTTCATTGCCCAGTGTGAGCAGTGTCTCAGCAGAAGATTCCAGTAGAGAAGGCTCTTCTTCTTAATCCAGGGGTGGATTAAGATGGACAGAGGCATTACCTTCAATTTTCTCATATTATGCATTGCTCACAATGCAGTCTCCTGTCTTCTCCTTTGCTGTTCTGTAAGTGGTCTTTCTTGAATTTTCCAGGTTCCTTCTTCTCAAATTAGCCGAGGGTGTCTCATTCTTTCTCCTTTGCTGTACCTTCAGTCCTTTCCCCACTTTTTGCTTTTCTCCTATTGTGGTAGTTAATGGATCCTAAGAAATCCCCCCCCCCCCTTTAATGCCCACCTTAGGAAACAAAGCACTTTCTTCTGCTTCTTTCTATAAGGGACTCAAGTATTCTTCTGGGTCTTGGACAAAATGGCCATGCACTTCTGCTGAGAAAAAGGAGAGGATAGAACATGGAAGAAGGAAATCAATTACTGAGGGGGAAAAAAGGAGGGAGGAAGAGAGAGAAAAGAAAGAAAAAGAAATGTAGCAGCACCTTTATGACTACCTGGTTTTTATTTTTGCATGAGGTTTTGCAGATATAAACCACTTTGGCAGAGTCATAAGTGGACTGGGAACTCCGATAAGGATGTCACTGTCCCCATTACTGTAAAGATAAAGGAACACCCAGACACAGCATATCTTTCAGTGTCTCATCCTGTACACCCTGTACATACTTCTAAAATATTTTATATTCGTACTTTTATAAAATTGGAAATTCGAACAGAAGAACGTTAATAGATACTTATGTCCTGTCTATCAAAAGCTGCTGGGAATCTTCCTTTTGTGATCGCCGTTGACAACAACTAGCCAATGTCAAATGGCTAAGAAATATTGGAAATTGGAATACTTTTTCTTTCTCCCAGGAATGTAGCTGGGAGGGGGCAAAATGGCAGAATTGCCTCTCCCCCAGATTAAAATTCTGCCCCTTCATGAAGTTTTCCTTCAGTCCTCAATTTTTTTTAGCATTGCAGTAAATTCATTTGTGCATTAGAAATATTGTTTAGGCACCTGAACTGAAAAAGACAGGGGGATGCAAAGTTACCACAAGGATGAAACACAGACAATAGAAGGTTTCTGGGGCCATTTCCACACTAGACTGTTATAACACTATTATTCCACTTTCAATATCCTATGGAATCCTGAGGCTTGCAGTTTAGGGAGGGTCCGGGATTCCATAGGACGTTGAAAATGGAACAATAGCGCTATAACAGTCTAGTGTGGAAATGGCCTAGGTGTGAGTGATTCCAAGTGTTTCACTCTTTACAAGACTAGAAATTTAGGTACAGAAGGAAAATTTCCTTGGGGTGGCATTCTTATTGGGAGGGATGGCCTCATTGCTTTCCCACCACCAATAGCTACAGCCCTGGTTCATCTGCATCCTTGGCCGAGAGTCTTCCAATTCAATTCCGTTGTAACTTTTGGTGATGCAAATACAAGGCAGACTTCAGTTTAAGTCAGAAAGAGAAAGAGATGAAGAGACACTTGGAGTCATTTTATCAAGTTTCCTGCTACCCCCCACCCCTGCAGAGGCAGGGTTTATGCCAGACTTGAGCGAGCACTTCATATAGCACCCCTAGTTGGTTCCCTATGGTGCCAGTGCCCCTGTTGATAGGTCTACATTGCATTGCATGATGGGAAAATGAAGACGTGTGTATTTCCAGAACCAAATAAGACTGGTATGTCTGCTTGGCTCCAATAGAGAGTGCCCCAGGGCTGCCAACAAAAGCACTTGGCGGCATACTTCTGCCCAGTAGGCAAACAATAGCCCTGATTGGTCTTGCCAGCATGTGAAACTCTGGCAGCCATGGAGCGCTGGTGCTCAATCTCTCCAGAACTTTCCGAATTTGCAGCTCCTCCCATTTCTTGTCACTCCCTGTTCAGCTGACCTCTCCAAACATGCAACCGATGGGATGAAGGACTCTATCCGTGGCCATTTCTCATTTTTTCCCCATCCTTCTGTTTGATCTCCCCCATTTCCCTTAGTTATGCAAAAATCAGTTATGCAAAGGCATTTTCAGTCCCCCATATCACTGAACACACCTGCTCTCACATAGTCTAGCATGGCCACATTTTTGTCCTCCCAAATCTGGGCAGCCTCATTTGCCTCTTAATCTCATTTGTACCATGTGGTCAACTAGGACCACTCCTTCTTAATTTTTCACTCAAGCTTTCTCCAACTGGGTTTCACGATCAGAGTTCCTTTATACAGGTATACCTCAGTTAATGAAGTAGATGTTTTCCTGAGCATGACTTCTTTAGCAGAAACTTTGATACCAGAGGCAGAAATAACAAGGAAAGAATTAGGGATAGGTTGTTACACCACAAAAACAAAAAACAAAAAACAAGAGCAGCTTGAACATGTTTCAGTAAACTTTCTATTCAGAACTAAAGATACATGCATGTGAAATGAAACAACCAGTTCAGGTAAGCATTGCATGAAGTAAACAAAATTTTGGAATCTTCTAGAGACCACTTCAAGACTTCTTGCAAAGTGGGATGATTCATTGACCAGCCCACTTTTCTGATAATTTCCAATTTGGTGGCCAAATGTATCAATCTATTCTGTTTTAATATGCAGAGGGTAGCTGGTGGGACTTATCTGCTCTCCCATTTTCTCTTATTTTGTTGTTCGTACATGCTCAGTAAGGGCTTCCAAAGACAGCTGCTGTTTACCTTGCCTACTGCAAGGAGCAACATATGGCTAGAGCTGGATTAGCTAGAATCCTGCCCTTTCCTTGCTTTATTGCATCATTTATTACAGACATACCTCAGTAATCCAACACCAAAAGTTTATTTTTCTCTAGCCCTCCTTCACTATCTTCCTAATGCCAAAACTGCCAAAAAACCCCTCTAGCTAGATGGGGGCAAGGAGAAAAGAGGGCTGGGAGGGCATAGAAAGACTTTCTAAAATGAAGCTTCTTTCTCAGAGGTTTTGTTAACTGAGGTATACCTGTACTATAGAATCTAAGCACCATCTCTGTTTTCTCTCTGTAAAGTTTATAGATGGGAAACAAAATGGACTTTGCTTAGATCCTTCACATGTTGTGCAGAGGTATTCAAGGTATTTTAGGCGTTACATGTTTTGTGTGCCTCTCTGAAGAATAGTTTTCCTTAATAGGAGACACTGCTATTCAAAAGGCTGAGCTTTCCCAACAACAACAACAGCAATAATTCCAATTAATAGCAATAATAATAATAATATAATTTTCTTACCTGTCTCTCGCTATGGATTGAAGCAGGGAAAAACAGATTAAAATGTAGCAATAAGAAAAAAAACACATTCCACAGTCAAAAACACAAACACCAATTAAAAATACATTATCAGTTAAAGGAGCATTAACACCAGTTTTAAAAGCATACATACATATTGAATTCATAGTTTAAGAACTCAAAATTTAAAAACCATCTGGATAGGCCTGATGGAAGAGATTGCTCTGTAATGTTGTTTTAAACTCAGATAGTGTTTCCAGATGCTGGATCTCTTCTGGCAGGTTGTTCCACGATTTTGAGATGGCTGATGGAAACAATCCTTTGGGCCATATTGGCACTAGACTGTCATAGCGCTATTATTCCACTTGCAACATCCTATGGAATCCTGGGGTTTGCAGTTTTGGGAGGGGCCAGCGGGCCCCTCCCGAAACTGCAAACCCCAGGATTCCATAGGATGTTGCAAGTGGAATAATAGCGCTATGACAGTCTAGTGCCGAAATGGCCTTGGTTAACGGTTGCCAACCTGGTCTTGGCTGACTGAAGTAAAGGCCTCCTAGAAGACAGGAACATACAAGGCAGATTATATGGGACAAGGTGATCGTATAGGTAACCTGGACCCAAACCATGGAGAGACTCAAAGCTAAGAACCTACACTTTGTACCTGTCCTGGAAACTAATTGGCAGCTGGTGAAGTGATTTTAATATAGGTGTCACATGATCCCTAAGTTTAGAAGAAATGATATTTATTAAGTTTGCAAAATTTCTGTCTGTGAGACAGAAAGAGTTACAAACACACATTTTTATCATAGAAAAATCTTACACCCAGACACTGAAAGCATATCAATTTGTTATAGCCAGATACTGAAAACATATTGAAGACATATAACAAGTGTGCAAGCAAGTGAATTTTAAGAAGCACCATAAGCACCCATTTCAGAACTGGAAAAGCTTTTCACATCCAGTCTCCTTTAAAATTCCTAAGCCACATTCAAATGGTTCATGCAAGTGAGGAGCAACAAGAAAAGTTGCAAAAACTCATTTGAGAGGTAGTAAAATTTCCAGATATAGAGGGTTAGAAGTATTCCCTGGTACAAAGTATGCAAACAGTTCAGCCAAAGAAGATTGCAAAAACATTTTGAACTGAGTAAAGTTTGAAAGCTATAGCAAAGGAGGGCTCCCCCTCCCAGTGCAACCCTTGAGTAGAGAGTTTCAAGTGATCTCGTTCTCCATATGCTCAGCCTTATCTCAAAATGAGAACAAACATATTGGCCTGCCTGTGGTTGCTGTAAAGATAACTGAACTAATGTCGTAGAAAGTGCTTTATGTGCTCAAAAACACCTTTTAAGTGCCAAATGTTATTTAAAGCCATTTAGGAAACTAAGGTGGCTATCTCAGGTGATGGAGTGCCAAGAGTGGAGACGCAAATGGAAAGCGCTATTCCTTGTCCTGGAGGGACTTTGCTGTTGCTATCACTCCTCTCTCTCCTGTTCATGCAACCAACCACCAACCCACTGTCTGGCCTCCTCTCCTCTTTTCTTCATCCCCCTTGGCCATTTCCCTGCTACACACTTATAGCGCGATTGTTCCACTTTCAACATCCTATGGCATCCTGGGGTTTGCAGCTTAGGGAGGGGCCTTTAGAATTCTCAGCCAGAGAGCTCTTTGGCCTCAATAAATTACAAACCCCAGAATTTGACAGGATGTTGAAAGTGGAATAATAGCACTATAGCAGTGTGGTGTGGAAATGGCCAGTGTATGTAAGGCAAGGAGGATTGCCTGAGTAAAAACTGGAGATGTCTCCTCTACCTTTAACAGTTATGTAAAAGAGTGAATTCCATCAAGTGTTGCTCATTACCTCTTCCCATGATAAGCAGCACCTCATGAAATCCCGTCCTACACCAGCATTAAAAAAACAGGAACCCTCTCTCACCGGCTCCTCCCTAAACTGCAAACTCCAGGATTCCATAGGATGTTGAAAGTGGAACAATTGCGCTATAAGAGTGTAGTGCAGAAATGGCCCTTGCCTCACCATGAGATGTTTAACTTCCACTCTTGAACTCTCACACTGAGATTCCAGTTCCCTCTTTCCTTCTCACCTTACATCATTGTGTTTTCCTCCCTTACATTCTGCCCCGTGTCTCTCATTCACTTCCCTCTTACTTCACCTTACGTCACCTCACTGCACCACCACACCTCTTCTCTTTTCCTCTTCTCCAGACTGAACCACTAGAGAGGGTTCCTGTTTCTTTAATGTTGGTGTAGGAGGGGATTTCATGAGGTGCTGCTTATCATGGGAAGAGGTAATGAGCGACACTTGGTGAAATTCACTCTTCTTCATGACTGTTAAAGGTAGAGGAGACATCTCCAGTTTTTACTCAGGTAACCCTCCTTGCCTCACGTACACTGGTCATTTCCGCACTACGCTGTTATAGTGCTATCATTTCACTTTCAATATCCTGAGGAATTCTGGGGTTTGTAGTTTCCTGAGGACAAAGAGCTCTCTGGCTGAGAATTCTAAAAGCCCTTCCCTGAACTGCAAACCCCAAGATTCCATAGGATGTTCAGAGTGGAATAAGCACTATAACAGTGTAGTACGGAAATGGCCATTGAATAGCTGAACCTTCTAGTCTCTTCCTCTCTGTGCTAACTCATGTTCCTGTGCCTCCCTTTCTTGCATTATGCTATCACATTTCCTGTCTCCTAGAATCATATGGTCATAGAGTTGGAAGAGACCATAAGGGCCATCCAGTCCAACTCCCTTCCTTGCACGAATACACCATCAAAGCATTCCCAACAGATGGCTGTCCAACCTCCAAAGGAGACTGCACCACACTCCGAGGCAGCACATTCCATGGTTGAACTGTTCTTATCATCAGGAAATTCTTCCTAATGGTTAAATGGAATCCCTTATTCTGAAGTCTGAAGTTATTGCACTGTGTCCTAATCTCTGGAACAGTGGAAAAAAAGCTTGCCGAATCCTCCATATGACACCCCTTTAAACATTTAAACACAGGCCATTTCCGTACTAGACTGTTATAGCGCTCTTATTCCACTTGCGACATCCTATGGAATCCTGGGGTTTGCAGTTTCGGGAGGGGCCAGCGGGCCCCTCCCGAAACTGCAAACCCCAGGATTCCATAGGATGTCGCAAGTGGAATGAAAGCGCTATAACAGTCTAGTGCAGAAATGGCCACAGATGTCATGGTGTCTCTTAAACTTTCTCTTCTCCAGGCCAAACATACCCAGCTCCCTAAGCTGTTCCTCATAGGGCATGTTTTCCAGGCCTTCTACCATTTTGGTCACCCTCCTTCGGACATGTTCCAGATTGTCAATACTCTTCCTGAACTGTGGTGCCCAGAACTGGACACAGTATTCCAGGTGGAGTCTGGCCAAAGCAGAATAGAGTGGTACCATCAGTTCCCTTGGCCTAGAAACTATACTCCTATTGATGCAACCCAAAACCCTCTTGCTTTATCCTACATTGTCACATCCCTTGCTTTCATTTCATGCCCCATCCATCATAGCTCCCACCTTTTCTTCCCCACTTGCCTCAGATTGCATTGCTGCACTTCTTTCTATTGTACCTCACACCCCACTGCCATGCTTGCTGCCCACTTTTCCTCATTTACGTCACCTCTGTTAGAAGCACAGCAACACTTAGCACTGAAAAGTCAAGAATGCCTTAGAGCAAGCAGCAGTAACAAATGGAAATAGTTTGAGTGACCCAAAGGGTCCTCTCTTCTTGTCTGTCTCTATATATGCCAGGCCCTAAGAGCCTCAGAGGAAGGCTTCCTCTCAGTCTCTCTACTATCCCAGGTTCACTTGGGGAGAGAGCCTTCTCAGTGGCTGCTCCCACCTCTGGAACTCCCTTCCTTGAGAAGTTAGGCTGGCCCCCTCCTTGTTTTCCTTTTGCCAGCAGGCACAAACATTCTTATTTAGATAGCCTTTTAATATGTAAACAGGTGGGCTTTTAATTTGTCAAGATGTTTCTAAATTTTGTGTGGGTTTTTATAATTTAACTAGCGTATATACCAGGCGTTGCCCGGGATTTTATTTTCTCATACGTAATATTTGTTAAAAAGATTTGAGATCCTGTGTCTCTAATTCCCCAAACTGTCTTGTCCAATACCTCTAACTTTTCCCCATATTCCCCAATCCAATCTGTATTCAGAGTTATTAACGTACAGAGGTTGGATCTGTGAGGGAATACGCTGTCCTCCTCCTTGCTGCTAGGCCTCGTTTCAATAGCAACCAGCTTATTCAAGACAGACACAGTTCACTGAAGCCCAAGAGCTCTTTGCTGAGAATTCTAAAGGCCCCTCCCTAAACTGCAAATCCCAGGACTCCATAGAATCTTCTTAGGTAGCCTACCATATGAGGGCTTCTCCTGACACAGTCGATCATATGAGGTCTTCGTCTGACACAGACAAACAAACTTTGACTTTTATATATTACAAGAAGATGGGATACACGAGGGCCAAATCGGCTTTGAGGCAGCACATTTGGGATATCAAACTGCAATTATCTCACTAAATTAATGCTTCTGAAATTTAGATCTGCTTTTATTGTGGTACATTTTAATATGCTTCCAACAGCCATTTTGGAAGACAAATACAAAAAGATTCTGTATGAGAAGTGCACTTGTTCGTGCTCAAATGTAACAGTAGAAATCTCTTGATCATGTTTTATTGCGTTGCCCATTTTATCAAGGTGCTCATTCCATTTTAATAGCTCCTGTTTTACACAAATTTCCAGGGAGATCTTATCTATCTCTCCTGCTTGCAGATTCGGATTTACAAATTACTAAAAAAGTCGCTAGGTTTTGTGCCTCTGCCACTACTACCCGTAGACAAATTATACAGGGGAATATATAATTTAGGAATTTTGGATACTTTTGATTTATTTAAACCAGAAGTATTACACTTGAAATTTTACCTATCTTAAATTTTATATTTGGACTTTTGCTATAAATGCAATCTGCTTAGTTTGTCTGTACCGTATGTATGTATGTATGTATGTATGTATGTATGTATGATATATGAATTTTAGCTGAAACTGTAATTGGGTACTAGTATTATAATATCATTTTATAGTAGCTTTTAAACATATTTTTGTTTGATCTTTGAACATAAATAAACAAATTTAAGTGCATTGGATATGTATATTTTGGATGCTGTTTTCTTTTGGAGAAGACCAGCACAAAGAAAAATCAGTGCAGAACTCCGTTTTGGTTTTGCTTATTGATTTTCAAAATGCAAATATGTTAGGTCTGCATCAAAATGCAAGCTAAAACAAAACAAAACAAATCTGCTAATTTAAAAGATTCTTCCTTGAGCTGTTTGTACTTGTAACCTTGTTCCACCTCCCCAGTGTTCTAGAACAAGGGAACACACACCACCTATCACAAAATCAAGTGCTTGGCTACATGAAGATAAAGAAGACCAAAAAGGTAGCTGTTTCAAGGATCTTTAATAAATCTGATAGTTTTTCTCGGCAAAATAACTTTAGAAAACCATTTTATACATCAAGCGAAACAAACACAATTAATAGAATCAACAACATCTACCTGGGTGTATATTTTCTCACTGCAAGTTAAAACAATCTCCTTGGCATCCAAAACAAGCAGGACAAACTATTGCTAATTCAGGGAAGGCATCAGAAAAAGGAAAGAGGAATGTGTACTGGACCCAAAGAATAATGGAGAGAAGCAGAGTCTGAGTAGCAATTGGTATTACATCAAGGGGCACAAATTGCCTCTCTTTGTTTTCCTCTGTGAAATGTTGGGTTGCTGAGGATGAAGACTCCAGAAAGCTGGAGAGCTTAAGCAGGAAGTTTGGAAGAGGAAGCAATTCAGAGGAAGCCTGAAGAATTGGAGCAAACTGGAGGAATAATTTGGAACTGGAAGGGCATTCGGTTAGGAGAATGAGCAAGAAGGGATAGCTGTGCTGGGCGGGAGATGATCTCCCTTTTACTAAATTAAAGACATGGATTATTATATATTTTGGTCTCTTTCAATCAATGGGATTTGCATAAGGGTTGACCCACCATTCCATACTTGATTTAATGGGTTTACACTACCGTCAAGGTTCACTGCCTTTATCACTGGCAATAATGCAGCCACAAACATGGGTGTTGTCCCACCATCCAATGGGGCAATATTTTACATGTGAACCTTGGTGCCCGAAGTTCTCCTCCCCCTCTTTTATGGTTTCAGTCTGTGATATCTGTGTTCCATGTTGAAGGTGGATGGTATATGTTCTTCATCTGACTGGAGGTGCTGCCCACCATCTGAAAGTTGCATTTGAAGTTGCATCACAGCAATTGAAACACAATGCTTTGCCATTCACACATTGCCTACTTGGTCATCAAGTCAAGTGTATGAAAGTGACATGATGACCATACCCATGTGTACCAGTTCATAGCAAGTCCGTTTTCTGGGGAAAATGATTCATGATTTCTCTGACTTGTATAGTGCTGATGTTCAGGGTGTGGAGGGTAGGGTGTTTTAGGTGGAGGGTTTTAGCATGTGAACACCCTGCTGGTGTGGAACATTCTCAAGGGCTGTTTGGTGGCTGAATTGTTGGGTAGGTAGCACTGATGACAAAGAAGATGATATAAAGAATCAGGAACCCAAGACCAATCCCTAGCGCTGAGTGAGCCAGGATGCGTGCCAGCCTCGAATTCCTCCGAGCAGCTATGCTGTTTCCAACACGATTGGCTTCTTGGGTCTAGGGATAAAGAAGGATAGGAGGTGAATTAAGGGAGGAAAAAAGCAACTGAACAACATCTCTGGCAGGTAAATGTGAGTGGCCCCGTGTGCTGGTAAACAATCACTCCTTTTGTCTGGACTGTATGACATTTTTTACTAGCAATCTCATTGGCTTAGACTGGAACTATTGTCTTAGGCTGCTAGCTACTCGCAGGCTGTGGAACTTGCTTTCAAGGGATTGGGGTAGGGGAGAAATTGTTGTATACTGTATTTGCCGGCATACAAGACTCACTTTTTTTCCTGAAAAATACTGTTTGAAAATGGGATGCGTCTTATACACCCGTAGATAGTATTTGCCAGTGTATAAATGGAGTGTGTCTTATACGTGGGTGTGTCTTATACGCCAGCAAATATGGTAACTAGTGGGGAAGATAATTAAACCTCATCCACCATGCGCCTTGTATTAGTCTGGTTCAAAGTCATGTGTCCTTACTTTAAATTTTATAGTACAGTCTAACCTTCAACCTATGCATTTGGACTATTTATTTTTTTCTTTGAATTTCCTTCAGTTTCAAGGATGACCTAGAAAAACGAGCAACCCAGCAATACTGATAACAGAGGATTTTAGACTGTATGCTGACTAAAGAACCATATCCTTCCTCCAATCTGGGCCCATTTCCATGTTTTAATCAGAGCTATGCAAAATTGACCTTTCAACAGTGGAAAGGATGTCGTATGGAGGATGGAGCAAGCTTGTTTTCTGATGCTTCAGAGATTAGAACATGGAGCAATGGCTTCAATTTAGGTGGAAAAGAGATTCCACTTAAATATTAGAAAGAACTTCCTGATGGTAAGAGCAGTTCAGAAGTGGACTACTCTGCCTCAGAGTGTGGTGGAGTCTCCTTCTTTGGAGGCTTTTAAATAGAGGTTGGATGGCCATCTGTTGGGAGTGCTTTGATTGTGTATTACTGGATGGCAGAAGGGGTTGGACTGGATGGCCCTTGTGTTTTTTTCCAGCTCTGTGATTCTAATTCTTCATCTTATATGTTTGCAAAAAAATTGCCAAATTGGAAGAGAAATTCTCCAGCAATTTCTCAGAGGAGTGGCTTATTATAAGTATGTAAGTAGCACAGCTTCCTTCTTCAACCTCTACATTGATTTGGGTTTTTGTTTCTGCTGTAGCACATGGCAAATGTCGAAACTGTGTTGCTAGCTTAGTCGCTATTTTGTGTCCTTCATGATTCCCAGACTTCATTCCAGGAAATTGTGTATGTGAAGGTAGGCAGTGGAGTCCACCATGTGAAAAATATTCAGATAAATTTCTGCAAGTGACTTTCTTTCTCGAGTGGAGAGGATGGGGACTGAGCAAAAGACGAAAAGTCTTAGAAACTCTCAGAAAAAGGCATCTGAGAAATTTCAGCTCAATAGCAGCCAGTGTAACGTAGTGGTTTGAGCATTGGACTACAACTCTGGAGAGCAGAGTTTGATTCCCTGCTCAACCATGGACACCCACTGTGTGATCTCAGGCACATCACATGTTCTTGGCCTCAGAAAATCCTGTGGTAGCTTCGCTTTAGGATCACCACAGCAACCACAACAGTTCCTTTCCTATTTTCTAGCAAACTCCCCCTCACTTACATTAACATTCAGTTCTCCTAATGATTCCAATCTCCCAGTGACATTACCAGAGCTTGGAGAAGTTACTGGTTGGACTACAATTCCCAATGAGAGTTGGAATGCAAGCCTCTTTTTTCTTGACTCTGTCCAGGATATAGGCTGGCACCTCACACCCTCCTCTATAGCTGCTATAAATTTTGTGTTGTATTGTGCTTTCTCTTTTATTGTCCCAATTTTCTCCTTTATTGTCCTAATAATAATGATGACGATGACAACAACAACAACAACAATAATATCTTACCCACCCCTTCCCAAAGCTTGAGGCACAATATAATTAAAATACAATACAATAATCAAAATACAATCAAAACCAAGCATAGGTTAAAACACACACTAAAAACTTAAAACCATTTAAAATACAAATATATCATCATTGAAAATACATCATAATTAAAAATAGACTAGGTAGGCCTGCCAGAAGAGATACGTCTTTAGTACTTTTTTGAATTTGGACAGCATATTTTGCTGTCGAATCCCTTCTGTCAAGTTGTTCCACATTCCAGGGGTGGCCAACGAGAAGGTCCTCTAGCTAACCGCTGAGTGCAGTGAAGCACGCTATTGCACTGCTAGAGCAGAGAAAATTTATTTTGGGAGAGGAGCACGGGGTTATGGATGTTGTAGTCCAAGACTTAAATTCAGTTGTTAGTTTTGACTAGAGCAGACCCATGGAATCATTGGAACCTATAAAATGGTTGACTTTCCACATGGAGACTAACAGTCAGATTTAGGCCTAAAAGGATAGCTTTTTCCAAGCTCTGTGCAGCACTCAACCACCCACTGTTTTAGGCATGACTCCTTCCAGCAGTCTAATAAAATCAGTCCCTGGTATACTGTCAGAAATGGGTACACACATAGACACACACAATTACCTGTATAGAGTAGACCAAGGCAGCAATACCTAGGGGAAGGCAGCAGCAAAGCATGGTGAAGATGGAGTAAGCCAAGTAATCAGGTTCATTGGTGGGCTGAACATGTGAGATGACAATGGTCTGTGAAGACTGAAATACTGGTCCATTGTTGAGTCCTGCACTGGGTGGATTATAATAAGGTTGATATTTGGACGGCATAGAGGGAGTTTCTCCATAGTCTGTAGCAAGTGCTGGCCCATCAGGATGACTGGAGTATGGGGGTGGATTCACAACAACAGGAATATTGTCTTCAATCTTTGTGTACTTTGGGTGGCTCATAGTGCAGGTCTGCTCTTCTTCTTCTGTCTTCACCAAATGAAGTCTTTCCTCCTTTCTGAGGTCTGCACAGCCCACTTTGACCTTCCTAGTTCACTGCTGGTTGTCCTGATTTCAAGTCCTTGGTCTCCCCTTCAGTGCCTTCTTTGCCTTTCTTCTTTGGTGGAACCCAAGGGCCAACCTGCCCAGCTCTTCCTCCCCTGGATGCTTGGCTTAGCAATACAGGCTGCTGTGCCTCAAAGCTTGAGGAATCTGAATGATTGCTGTGGCTTGTGGACAGAATGACTTCACTGTGCCTCCCAGCCCAGAGGAGTGAGAGGATAGGATAAGGACTTAGGCAATGAATAACTCTGATGAAGAAATTTGGAGTGGGTGGGGGAATTCCTATAAGGGTTTCATGTACAGACAAGCACTCGTCTTCTCCCACGTCACAGCAGAAAACCGGGAAAAGTGATACTGTATTCTTACCAAGGATCACTTTGTATGTCTTGCCATTTTTTATGAATTTATTTATTAGACTATTCTCAAACAGAATAAAAAAAGGAGTGACAAAAAGAAAAAGGGTAAAGAAAAAGAAAAAAAAGAAAAAAAGAATCACATTTATGTAAACAAGAGAAACACAAATGCCCAATAGTAACGTTATTTTAAATTTACAAGTTACAGGGAAAAAAAAGATCAACAAGAAAAAAAAAGACAAAGAGACTTTTTAGACAGCATGACTTCCTATCCAAACGTTAGCCATTTCTGCACTAGCCTGTTATAGCGCTATTATTCCACTTTCAACATCCTATAAACCCTGGGGTATGCAGTTTAGGCAGGGAAAGTGGAATAATAGCCATTGTTAGGTGATTAATGAGTAAGGCCCTTTTCACATGTGGGGGGGGGGAACGGGCGAAAACGCCCAAAAATGGTGCTTGGGTAAGTCCGTCGCCACGCGGAGCAGCGCGAGCTCGCTGCTCCACACTCCTCCGGTGTCGCAGACGGCAGCTTCCGGTTGGTGGAGGCTCTCCACCAACCGCAGAAGCTCGCCAGCCGGAAGCCCGCCCCCGGCAGATCTGCAGGCACGCACTTGCGCGCGCCTGCAGATCCACTTTGGAGCCGGGCGACGGAGCAGCACGGGGCTGCGCGCTCCGTGCTTTTCAAAAACCTCGAAAAAGAGGTTTTCAAAAAAACACGCAGCCCGGCTAGTTCCAGCTGCTCCTGAGTGGATTCTGGTGTGAAGCTATGAAAAGTAGTCCACCCCAGTCCACTCTACGGTGCAGAAGACCTCCGTGAGAGGTCGCTCTGCACCGTTCCCCCCCCACATGTGAAAAGGGTCTAAGTTTCAAATCCTGATATATATATATTGCTCAGCTATATTCTGTACCATCGAAATAATAACCTTTAGTTAATCATTCAAACTATTTCTTGTTTTATAATAATAATCTTTCATAGTCTGCAGTAAATGATGGTATATAAATATATACATATATTACATCTATACATAACAGAATGTTCTAAATATCATTTATTAGATAAAAATAAATATAGACTAGAAATAGAAATAATAAATGACATCAATATCAAATATTACCTATAATAAATCATACAAAATGAGGTTTATTTATCAAATCCTGCTACTGCTAGTGTGCCCCAACTGGTTTTCCAAAGGGGGGGTTAAGATTTTCCACTCTTGTTTAAAATATCCATTAGATTTGTTATCAAGGAATAATGTTAACTTATCCATCTGGGCTAGATCATATAATTTAAACAACCACCCCAATATTGATGGGGTATATGATTCCTTCCAATTTTTAGCAAAAGTTATTCTAGCTGCATAAATCATATACGATAATATTCTATAATGTTTATTCTTTAAAGTGGGGTCTAGACCATCCAAAATGTTCAATAAGTAAATCTCAGGTGACAATGGAAATTTGAAATTTAATATTTTTGTAATATGTTTGTGCATATGTAACCATTTTTTTTTTTTGCATTGCCACCAAATATGAAAAAGTATGTCTTGCCGTTTTTGTGGTTGAAGATTTTCTACCATTTGCTCCAGGCGCTGGCCCTCCAAGAGCCATTTCCGATTAGACAAACAACAGCCCTCTTAGCCTGTTTAAGGACATACTAGAAAAAACACACACCCCATTGTCCTATAAAACCAGCTCTTGACAAGAGTCTCTTAGCAATATGAGAAGTGCAAATGGTAGGCTTTCCCCACCCCACTGTGGTGCTTCAGTGCTCATGCACATGTACACCCTTTAGATGCCTGTGTAACAGAGAGGAAATACATCCACCACCACCACCCTCTTTGAAGACTGAACTTCTTGAGACCTCAAGGAAGAAGTTAGTATAGTGAACCCAGAGGAAAAACAACATATTCTAGCAACTTACAACAAGGCATCCAGCCCCCTAAGGAAAAAGTACATATAAGAAAAGGGTCAGGATTTGTTAGGGACATTTTTAAAAATGAGGTTTCTCCTGTTAAATAGCTGCTGCTGGACTATGTTGCACCATACTCATAGAATTGTCGTAGAATCATAGAGTTGGAAGAGACCACAGGGGCCATCCATTCCAACCCCATTTTGCCATGCAGGAACACCCATCAAAGCATTCCCAGCAGATGGCCATCCAGCCTTTGCTTAAAAACCTCCAAAGAAGGAGACTCCACCACACTTCGAGGCAGCATATCCCACTGCTGGACAGCTCTGACTGTCATAGAATCATAGAATCATAGAATCATAGAAACGTTGAGTTGGAAGAGACCACACGGGCCATCCAGTCCAACCCCCCGCCATGCAGGAACACCCTCAAAGCACTCCCGACAGATGGCCATCCAGCCTCTGCTTAAAAACCTCCAAGGAAGGAGACTCCACCACACTCCGAGGCAGCATATTCCACTGCCAGACAGCCCTGACCATCAGGAAGTTCTTCCTGAGGTTCAGGTGGAATCTCCTTTCCTGCAACTTGAATCCATTGCTCCTTGTCCTGGTCTCTGGAGCAGCAGAAAACAAGCTCTCTCCCTCCTCTACATGGCATCTCTTTAAATATTTAAACATAGCTATCATGTCACCTCTTAACCTTCTCTTCTGCAGAACATACCCAGCTCTCTAAGTCTATCCTCATAGGGCTTGGCTTCCAGGCCCTTCACCATTTTGGTCGCCCTCCTCTGGACCTGCTCCAGCTTGACCAGGTCCTTCTTGAATTGGGGTGCCCAGAACGGGACACAGTATTCAAGATGAGGTCTAACCAAAGCAGAGTAGAGTGGTACCAGTACCTCCCTCGATCTAGACACCATATTCCTATTGATGCAGCCGAGAATTGCGTTGGCTTTCTTGGCTGCCGCATCACACTGCTGACTCATGTTCAGCCTGTGGTCTATTAAGACTCCTAGATCCCTTTCACACGTACTGCCATCCAGCCACGTGTCCCCCATCCTATATTTCTGCATTCCATTTTTTCTACCTTAGTGTAGGACCTTACACTTCTCTCTCTTGAATTTCATTTTGTTAGCCTTGGTCCAGCTCCCCAAGCTCTCCAAGCTCTTAGGAACTTCTTCTACTTTCCTGCAGTTTGAATCCATTGCTCCTTGTCCTAGTTAGTCTCTGGAGCAGCAGAAAACAAGCCCACTCCCTCCTCAACATGACATCCGTTCAGATATTTAAACATTGCTGTCATGTCCCCTCTTAACCTTCTCTTCTGCAGACTAAACATCTCCAGCTCCCTAAGCCGCTCCTCATAGGGCATGGCTTCCAGACCCTTCACCATTTTGGTCGCTCCAGCTTGTTGATATCCCTCTTGCACTGAGGTGCCCAGACCTGGACACAGTATTCCAAATAAGTCTAACTAATGCAGAATAGAGTGATGAAAATGGGAAAAAAAGTTATGGGCGATGTGTACTTTCACTGTCTCCTTTTTTTGGCCTCTGCTTTTATTATTAGCAAAGTTGTCTGCCACCTCTATGAAGAGCTGGCAACTTGTTTGATAG
This sequence comes from Cyclura pinguis, assembly GCA_030412105.1. Lineage (NCBI taxonomy): Eukaryota > Metazoa > Chordata > Lepidosauria > Squamata > Iguanidae > Cyclura > Cyclura pinguis. The sequence continues at coordinate 10,795,349 of CM059606.1, read as the reverse complement.
CTTTGAATGCTACGCCTTTAACTGTGGCTGGGATCATGTCAAGAAGAAAAGCAGTATATAGTCTCTGAACTCTCTCTTTCTTCCCAGGGAACTGAAGTTTGGGACAGGAGGCAGTCCTTGCTGCTTGGTCACCTGCTGCTCTTTGTTGTTCTTCGCCTGACCATTTTGCATTCAAAGCATCCTCCCACCCCAGGACCTGACAGCTGCCTGGGGAGGAAAGTTTTGGATGGAGTTCAATTGGGTTGTGATAGCCTCTTACATCCCATTCAAAGCAAGACATACGCATAAAGTTGAGTTTTGTTGCTAACAGGATTTGGGCCATTGTTTATGTGTTTTTATTTATTATCTCACTCTTCTTCCTTGCAAAGATCCCAAAGTGGCTAACAAACCACAAAATCATGATTCTGAGTTCACAGGTTTATCATTAAAAAAAAAAAAATCCACAAAGATCAACAAAGCAATTAACATAGCCTTTGCCTATCCCAAAAGGTTTGTACAGATAAATGCGTCTCCAATGGGAGCTTAAATGATCCTGGGAGGGGGATATCTGGATCTTTACTGGGAGACAGCTCTATGGCCACTGCACCACTACAGAAAAGGTGTGGAAAAACGTGGGCCATTTCCACACTACACTATTATAGTGCTATTATTCCACTTTCAACATCCTATAGTTTGCAGTTTAGGGAGGGGCATTTAGAATTCTCAACCAGAGAGCTCTTTGGTCTAAGTAAACTACAAATCCCAGAATTCCACAGGAAGTTGAAAGTGGAATAATAGCACTATAACAGTGTAGTGCAGAAATGGTATTCGTTTCCCCTACAGCTAATACTCAGTGAGGGTACTAAATGCAAAGCCTCCCTAACTGATCAGTAATCATTGGTCGGTCAGTACCGGGGAATGAGATCGTTTGGGATTGGATACAATGCTGTTCTTGAGTTCCTGGCTCTGTCTGCTCATCTTTGTACTTTCAAACTGACCTTGAGACGTGTTCAGCTTTGCCCTTTGGAACCTCCCTGCTCATTTCTTGCTTTGAACGTGATGGATTAGAGTCTGGGGCTATTAACTGGCTTTCACTTCAGATTGGTTTCTGTTACTCATAGTACTCTTGTGAGGACTGCAGCTAAGCCTTAGCACACTATACTGTTATAGTGCTATGTTCCACTCTAACTACCATGGCAACATCTTGTGGAATTCTGGGGTTTGTAGTTTAGCAAGGCACAAGAGCTCTCTGGCTGAGAATTCTAAAATACCCATTCCTCAACTGCAAATCCCAGGATTCCATAGGATGCTGCCATGGCAGTTAAAGTGAAATCATTGTGCCATAACAGAGTAGTGTGATAAGGCTCTTGAAGGAGACAGAAAATTCTGAGGAAGATGACAGATGATAACCTCATTGACTCTGGTAAACCCCAGTGCTCTGATTATGCAAGACCTGGCTCCGTTGCTCCAGAATTCTTGCGTCACCAGTTGAGAGGACTAGAGATTCAAAGAACACAGTAGTTCTGGGAAGTGCAAGAAGAAATCCAAGTATTACGTCTGCGGCTGAAAGCTGCTAATTGTAGCCTCGGTGAGGTCTTTTGGTAGAAGCTGTCTGCGATGGTGATAGTTTGGGCATTTGTACCTTCAACTGCTTGGAGTTTTGTACTCTAGTGATAATACCTTGAATTGGAATTGGTAGTTGAATAGCAGCTACTGCAGAGGTTTCAACCTCCCGCAATGCTATGCATTCTGTACTAGCTGCTGTCTCTGGACCATCTTGAAGGGAAGCCCCATATATAGAGAAAGCACTGCCAATAATCCAGGACAGGAGGTTGGACCCTATCACACCACAGTGTTATACTGCTATTATTCCACTACAATTGTCATGGCAACATCATATAGAATCCTGGGATTTGAATTATCAGCTGGAGAGCTCTTGGGTGTCACTAACCTACAAACCCTAGAATCCCTCAGGATGTTGTCATGGTAGTTAGGATGGCGTAATAGTGCTTGTAACAGTGAAGTGTGATAGGGCCCATTATCAGAGCACTGAAAATTTTCTGTGAAAGACAAAGATAAGCTACACTAGGCTAGAACTGGGCCTCTCTCTGGACTCTCAAATGGCATTGGTATCCAAGGGGCCTTATTGCATGAAGGTGTTGTACCGCCAAAGCAATGCATTATTGCTGTTTCAGGATCAGTCCTATTGCACAACATCATTGCTAACAAGCAGCTATCACACTGCAATCCAATTTGAAATCAGCCCTTTTTCCACGCTGAAAATAATTCGCTAATGACCCCTTTTCCTGCAACAATTCAGTTAGCTGTGGCAGTGTGGTTTCTTGACAGCGTTTAATATCACCTCCTTCCATATCCAATCCAGTAGTGGGTGTGGTGTGAGTGTTCCCAGATTGTCTCTCCCTCAGCTACTCCCACGGCAATCTTTGCCAAATAACCTCCAGACCACTTTGGGTGCTCCAGGGGTGAACACGGGAGGAGAAGCGGGGAGAGGGTGACACAGCATGGCAGGTTCAAAACATATCCCCTCCCCTTTTTAGTATTTTATTTGAATTTCAATTTTTATTTTTTAAGTACGCTTCTAATCAATAGAGCGCAAAAATGCAATAGTGTTGCATTGAAGGGATTTCACCTGAAAAATGTCTTGAAATTACAACATTACCGCGCTAGTACAGCGTTACAAACAAACACAACCAATCATGAGGTGTCTGGTGGGGTAAAGGTGGGGAAAAGGACCCACCAATGGTGCTGTAATGCGGACGGAAGAACAGTGTGAATAACGCTACTCATCCGCTGAAATTGAAAGGGTGTGGTAGAGAGTGTTCAGAACCCAATACCACCATGGAAATGGCAATGCTAGGATTCAAACGGAACAATGTAGTATTAAGGTATGGTGTGATAAGGCCCAAAGTTTCTGTTTCAGCAGGAATTGGGGGAGGAATTGTTACTGGTCTCCTGGAGTCTATCAGATGCAGTTGGCTGCAATGTAGAAATGCATTCTTTCTGTTTTATGAGAAGCATACTGCAAAAGATCAAATGCAGCTAGGGCAACAATGGGAGGACTCTTCCATCATCTCCTTACCCATGAGTTTTCCTGGAACCTTCTTACTGGCCTCTTTTTGGGGAAGAGCTCTGGACAGGAGTTCGTAATCTCTGGAAGTTTCTGACTGGAAATGTTTGGAAAGGAAAATCTTTCCCAAGAGGCCCTCTGCTTTGATGCAAAAGGTCTACTCTTATCATACTTGTTACAAAACATGTTTTTCCAAACTCAGGGTCAAAGACTGGTGCTACTTGCATTTTTTTAAATTTACCAATCACGATGCTCCTGGAATAAAGGTGGAGGAGGGATGGTACCAGATGATGAATAGAGATTTGTCAAAAAAGAAATCTCTTCCCCCACCCACAGATTTGGCAAGTCAGGAGTTTCCCAGGTCAAAACCTGAGACTTTAAACTGATGCTGATGATGTCAGAGACAGCAGGCCCTGCTGATGTCATTATGTATGATATTAAACATCAATAACAGTTGCTCGGAGTATGCCACTGTAATAAACAAAGTCTAACAACTGAATAAATATTTTCCTGGTGAAAAGGTAACTTTTCTAAGCTTTACACTAATCCCAAAAGCCAGACTTTCCCTACCTCTGTTTTTAATACCTTTGAAAGCACTTCCTTGAAGAATACACTGGAACTGTGACCCAAAAGGAACTTTGAACCTCTACTTTGAACCTCACATTTCCCCAGTTCTGTTGTTAGTACTTTCCCCAAGCACTGTTTTTAACAACACGTGGAAGTTGTCTCTAAACAAGGAAAGTTTTCCAAGATCTGCTTCAAACAGAAAACATACAAAGTAAGGCTTTATTTTTAAACATATTTCTAAACACTGATTTTAACACATACATTTAAAAAAGAAAGAAAGAAAAGAAAAAGAGAAACTTTTCCAGGCAAAAGTTTTCTGTCTCTGTTTTTAATGGGTTGCTCTAGAGATAATATGACAATAATGATAGGCCTAGATGATAAGCCTAAACAGAGACAAAAAGGGCAATGCTATCCATGCATACTTATTCAGAAGCAAGCCCGATCAAATTTAATGGGGCTTACAACTATAAAATGCCAGGAATCTAGCATCTCCCAATAATGTCTTTAAAGTTTTCTAATGGGGTATGGGTGAGAAAGGATAAACAGTTGGAGAGATAGACAAGGGCCCTTTCTGCAACTCACCTTTTTGCGGAGCTGGGGTACGGGGATCACGCGAGCAGCCTCTAGTGAGAGGCTGTTGCGTCCTGGTTCCTTCAGCTCCGCAGCTGCTGCCTGCTCGTGCAACAGCCCCTCCTCTTCCTTCTGCAGTGTAGCCTGGGATTTCCCCAGGCTGCACTGGGGCAGGAAGCATGAGCGCTGTCGCTCCGGAACTCTGCATGCATGGCAAATGCACGCAGGGCCCCGGAGTGATGCGTGATCGCGTACCATTTTTGGCTCAAAGCTGAAAATGAAATCGTGCACGATTGGCGCCTGTCAGCCCCTGGAGCTTCGCGCGATTGCGTCATGTGGACCACTCCTCATAGTCGTGCGATGCTCTAGGGGCCTTTCGCATGGCAAATGCCATGCGAAAAGGCCCCAGAAGTGTAAGAGACAGAAGATGGTGAGTGTAGCTAGGAAGAATAGAAGAATCAAAAAGATGAGAAAGACAGAGAGGAGGTGGAAGAGGAAGAAGATCAGTGCAACCAAATGTGTTGAGAGGAGAGAAACAGAAAAAGAGAAAAAGGACAGAAAGAAAAAAGTTGCTTGGAGTTATGGGATAAGGAAGAGACAGAAAGAGAAAGGAAGGAGATGTTGAGCCAGAAAAGGGAGAGAAAAAGAATTATTAGGGAATAAGAAAGAGGTAGACAGGAGATGTGGGTGGAAGGAGAAGGTGAAAGAGGATGAAAGAAAGGGAGAAGTAAACTCGAGGATTAAAAGAGAAAGGTATTAAGAGCCTGAACAGAGTTGAAGGAGAGAGACATTCCTGCCAAGCTCACTGCTAACAACTGTGCAGCCCTCATTTTAAATATTTGATTATTCTACAGTGGCTTTTCGTGTCAACTTTTAAGGCCAAATTCGCAGGCATGACTGTGAGAGATCTATGATCTAGTGTCTTCTGCTGAGAAAAATGAAACTGGATAAAACAGTAATGGCATCTGGGGGTGTCCTGGTTCAGACTTGGGCCACAGAGCTGGAGTGGAATGTTAATTCCCCCCCCTCCCCCAGCATCATTTTCCTGTTCTGAGTTGCATTCCTGGAACTGAGAATTGCCCACGACAGGGGAATATCCGGTATCATACAGTATGACATCAAATATAAGACATTGTCTCTGTGAAATAGCGTAAATGCTTATCATATTCTTCTGAGTTTTTCTCCATGAATAAAATGATACTTCAGATGTATGCATTCCTAATATATTTTTGTCTTCCTTCCTTCTGCTAGTACAACCATCTTTATGCCATTTAAAATATGAAAATAGAAATTATTACAGATAAAGACCAGAAACCTACATTGCATGGGTGGAGTGTAACACTCTGCCTATGAAATTCTTTGTCCCTTCCAGTCTTGGAAGTGAGTTTCTGAGTATTAGAATGTGTTGTTGTGGCCATTTATTGGCTGGGAAGGAAGGGAGGGTGGGAGCTATCCAAACAGTAACTGATTGGAATTTTGCAGTGTGGAGGAAAAAAATGATGCCACCCTCCCAGATTTTGTTTCATGGCATGAGTCTTTGGAGATCTGGGAGGGCAATACCACCTTTCTTCTTTTGGCTTTGGACTACGGCTGGGTGCTATCTAGGCACCTCCAACTCCCAACCAGTGAAATGGCTGTGTCAGTGTGCTCCAAAGTTTGGAAGCTGCCAGGTTGTCGGTAGTGGATATTGCATTGAGAGGTACTGAATACAGTGGCGTAGCTGGGGGGGGGGGCGGGAAGGGTGGTCCACCCTGTGGCAGCACATTTTTAGAGGTACCAATGGTCTTCTACAACATGGCTGGAATGAAGATCTCCCTCTTCCCCTACACCCTCCAGAGCCACACTGGCTTCAAGGTGCCCGGTGACCTTGGTGGCTTCAAGACCTCAAGTTCTCACTTGACTCCCTGCATGGCATCAGCATCCTCAGCTGACCAGTGGCCGTCACTTCCACTGCTGCCACTGGCTACCTCCTCACCAGCCTGCCCCGGTTGAACCAACTGGCCCCGGCAGCCATCTGCAGGTACCCCAAACCCCTGACCAAACTGCCCAGGTAGCCACCCATCTTCTGGCCCAGAGTGCCCAGAAGCTGTGGAGGGACCCGCAGCTTGGCTGTCCTGCTAAGGTGGGAGCATGGTGGGACTTGCTGAGCAAAGGGAGGAACAGCTGGGCCCCAAGTCCAGGAAAACGGAGTGGGGTACACATGAGGGAGAAAGGGGGTCTTTTGCCCCAGGCAGCAAAAGCTCTTGCTGCCCCACTGACTGAATACCTCCTTTTTAACTTACAAGAAAGGTGACATATTTATGCATAAACCCCAGTTATGTACCTGTGTTTCACCAACAGGATGCTAGTTGGAGTATGAAGAAAATGTATAATGAAGCTGGAGGATGGACCTGGGTGCTAATTTATGGCACAAGGTTAGAAGAAAAAGTTTCACGACATGTTTCTGAATATGGGAAAAAAACAAAAGGAAGGCTGGAAGCGTAGGCAGGAATGTCAGAGACGAGAGCAGTCCAAAAAAACAAGAAGAAGAGGGGATGGTTGATAGAAGGGCTCTAGAATAGGAAGGATCTCTGGAGAGAGAGAAGAGAATGGGCAGAGAGAAAAGGTGCACCTAGCAGGGGCTGATCTAACCATGGCCCTTTTCACATGTGGGGGGGGGACGGTATAGAGCGACCTCCCATGGGGGTCGTCTACACCGTAGAGTGGACTGGCGTGGACTACTTTTCGTAGTTCCACACCAGAATCCGCTCAGGAGCGGCCGGAACTAGCCGGGCTGCGTGTTTTTTAAAAACCTCTTTTTAGAGGTTTTTAAAAAGCACGGAGCGTGCAGCCCCGTGCCACCCTGTCGCCTGGCTCCGACGCGGATTTGCAGGCGCGCGCAAGTGTGTGCCTGCAGATCTGCCGGGGGCGGGCTTCTGGCTGGTGAGCTTCTCCGGTTGGTGGAGAGCCTCCACCAACCGGAAGCTGCCATCCGCGACGCCAGAGGAGTGTGGAGCAGCGAGCTCGCACTGCTCCATGTGGCGACGGACTTACCCGGCTGGAGGTAAGCTCCGTGTTTGGGCGTTTTCGCCCGTTTCCCCCCCAACATGTGAAAAGGGCCCATTTTTCATGATTTCACATAGTCTGGAATAGTTATTCTTTCAGACTGCAACCCCAAATGTGCAGAGTTGCAGGAGCTGTAGTCCAAAAAGAACATTCTGACACTTTGTAATCTTAAGCAGCATGATCATAATACCATGTCATTGGCAATGCTAAGAAAATTAATAGCTGTGCTGTTCAAAATAGCTGTGCTCATCAAAGCACCGGTGTTGCCTATTTGCCCCCTGGCACTAATTGATTTGCCCATGCCTGTTGTATTCTTTGGGTTTGAGATACATACATAAAGAAGACATTCAACATTCATCACTTGACATAGATAGGCCATTGCAAATTTGTCACTTGAATTTTCAGATCATCCTCTGTGATGTCAAGTGCAGTGCTTTGTAGGACCCATGTCCTCATTCCAGTCCTTAAGATTCTCAGTGCGTATAACATGTGTGGAACAGCCCATTACGTGTTCCTTGACTGAACAATTCCAAGAGCGTGATGTCAAGCCAGCATTCTTCTGACTTGTGCAATTGGTGGAGAGGGAGAGAGATCTTTTGGATATGAATGGTAAGTAGCGCAACCTTCAAGGGTTGTGTGGTAACTGGTAGACTGTCTGTTTGGAAACATTCATTTTCAAGAGGATAAACACAATCAAAGCTGTGACCCCCAACACTAGCGCTGAGTTGGCAAACAGGAGGGCCAACCTGGAGTTTCTTCGTGCAGTCGTGCTGTCCCCAGCGTAGTTGGCAGCACGAGTCTGGAAAGGAAGAGAGAGAAAGGATGGATTAATGAAAAACAGCAACTGGGGAACACTTCTGGCATGTAGAAGATGGGGTGCCTGGTGTTGGCTAATTGAACCCTAATTCCTCTTGTTTTGACTAAAGCATGCCCATTAAATCCACCGGACATGCCTACATGTTGACTCACAATGTTACAACTGATTTGATTGGTTTACTGTAGGCAGGGCTAACTAACAGGATTCCAGCCAAATAATCATTTTGTCTTGACCTTATCAGGCATTTACCAATGAAGTCTTTGGCTGAATCTACAGAAGGGCTGTATCCTAACTCCACTGTATAGTATCTCTGCCCCTGTTTGACACTTTTACAAACGTGCACACCTATTTCAACCAAAACTGAAATCAGTTTGGAAAGACACACTGTTGGAAAATACAGCATTCTCTCTCCCCCACCTCTTTAGCTAGGATAGGCCTCTCAACTGTTAGTCTGTGTATATTTTTAAAATTACTCACTGTAGCATCAAGACCTTACATTCTGTTGTCTGTGATTGGCTTAGCTTAGAAGGCTATGCCTCTCTCTGTCTAAGAACTCTGTTCTCCTTCACACGTCACAATACTAAACTGTTAGCTGCTCTCTACTAACTATAGACTTCTCCTCTATGCTAAGCATACCTCTCAACTCATTAGTTGGTGAGTTTAAAAAAGGACATTATTTATCTCAAATACTTTTCTTCAGTTGTTAGGATCAAGTTTCTATGATGGATGTACAATTATAAATGTTGTCATCAAATGTTTTTAAATTTGAAATCTGATGTCTGCTTTGTCTACGTCAGTTCAGCCATCATTTTAAGAAGTCACACTAAAATGGAAAATGCCTTTCTCTGCAACTCTGCTGATATAGAGTTTCCTCAAGACTAATAGCCTGGGTAACTCTCAATTCCCAACACACAATTAAGGCCCTTTCCCCACCTTACCTTCTTCCGGCGCTGGGGTGTGGGGATCGTGCGAGCAGCCTCTGGCGAGAGGCTCTCATGTCCCTGCTGCTTTAGCTCTGCATGAGCTGCCTGCTCACGCGAGAGCCCCGCCTCTTCCTTCCGCAGCACAGCCTGGGAGTTTCCCAGGCTGTGCTGGGGCAGGAAGTGCGACCGGTGCGGCTCTGGAGGCTCCGCACGCCCAGTAAGTACCTGCGGGGCCAGGGAGCAATGCACGATCGCACACCATTTTCGGCTTCTAGCCAAAAATGAAAAGGGGTGCGATCGGTGCCTGCCGGCTCCTGGAGTGTCGCGCGATTGTGAGTGCGTCGTGCAGATCACTCCTCAGAATTGCGCGACGCTCCAGGCGCCCTTTCGCATGGAAAATGCCATGCGGAAAGGGCCTATAAGTAGCTCATCAGTGCAAGGGGGTGTTTCCACTGCATGCATGTATTTGCCATATTGGTTTACTTCTGGTAACATGACCATGGCAGGAATGATCAGGTGATCTACGGGAACCATCCGTCAATGTGTCCCTGGCCTCCCACACACCCCACCTCTGAATCTACCATGATCTCAAATTCAAGGGTCAAACCACATTTTTTTTTAAAAAACCTTTTCCCCCCCTCAAACAGTCAAGTAAACTTTTAAAATCAGTATAAAGTCCTCAGGCATCAAAAAGAAACATTTCCACATCAGAAGAAGAGGAAGATTGTGTGTTCCAACAAGATTGGGATTGAGGTACAGTTGCATTATTTTGCCTGTGTAGATTATTTTGCCTGTGCCTTATTTCAGGGAAAAATATTATCAGTCTTTTCCTGCCTCTGCATCAAATGTGTGTAGCCAAAAGTGGTACTGCTTGAACACTGTTTTTTTTTTTTGTAAATTGCCATAATCTTTGAATGCTGCCAAGTCTTCCATAAGGTTTTTTGCTTGCTCATACTGTTGTAAATTTCCATTCTAATGTCCTGTCCTGTCTCCAATACGTAACATGAACCTATTCCCACCTATCCATTTTTCCAAAAGCAGCTATGAGCTTTCCAAATGCACACTTCCCCCAACTCCATATTTTGGATCTGTCGTGGACCCAGGGCCCTTCTCCCACTCAGTGGTGACTTCTGCCCTTGATAGGAGATGGAAACTTCCAGGTTCTGTTAACTAAACACAGCCACCACCCACTGAATTGAATCAAAATCCCTGTCTTCATAGCACAGTGGGATGCCACCAGGAAGCCACCAATCTCTAAGCTTAGAGATCCCCTTCCTCCTCCCATCCCTTCTGGGAGAGAAGAATCCTGTCTACGTGTGTCACCAACAAGCATGTGGGAATGGAAAGAGCAGAAATTCTTTAAAGGAAAGCATTTATCCTAAGATCAGGCAATGTAGATAACAGAAGATATCACTATGCATGGGAAGCTCCCTCCTCCCAGGTTCATCTGGTAGTCACACGTTACAGATAGTTCCATCAGATCAACCAGAGCTTTCCAAAGAGCGGAAATCCTAACATGACTAACTCAGAAACATCTTAAGCTACTCATATTGTTGGTCAGTTTCTGAGATGGTGTGCTGAGGCAGAGCCGGGAGGCGAGGCCTAACTGGGCCCTACCTGCAACTGACATTGGTGTCTTCATTCTTCTTTTTTCTTCTTGCCTTATGGTCTCTTGAGGGTTTATAAAATTTCTTCACTGAAGCATCTCAAAGATTCTCACCTTTCTCCCCCTGATTAGGCAACTATCTCTCATGACCTGTGATGCTGACCTCCAATAAAATGTAACTTAACCCTAGCAATTCATTTGTGTGCCTGGAAGGAGAACTATCTCTCTTCAGCTCTGTTACCCTGATAATGGGAACCCCCCATTATCACAGTGTCTAATGACATGATAAAGCTCTCTCCACTCCCAATGCTAGCTGCTGTCAAGCCATTTCAGGCTTCTTCCATGATGCCATACACTTGACCCTCTCTACTGTGTTCTGATCAGAGCTAGGAAAAGTGACATTGCTTTTCCTAGAATCATAATGTTACAGTTTGCAGGGATCCCAAAAGCCAGCTGCTCCAGTCTTATGCCCATTCAAGAAATTGGCAGCTGAAACAGACCTGACAGAAAGAGAGTCTACCACCTTCTTTTCAACCATGGTTGAACAGCTGTTACCACCAGGAATTTCTCAATGTTTTGTCAAAATCTATGTTCTTCTAATTTGAATCCATCAGTTTGGGTCTTTAACTCTGGAACAAGCCTGTTCCCTCTTCCAAGTGGCAGCCCTTCAGATCTTTCAGCCACTTCTTCTACACGCTGAACATGCATGGTTCTCTCAACCTATGGTCCTTATAGCTTGGGTTTTTAAAGTACTCTTCTTAAGAAATGGTTTAACTTTTCCACTCTCAGGCCCAGACCAAAGATAGTCTGGGTTCAGAAGATCATGACAAACTCGGAAAAACTGCAGTGATGCCACCTGGGCCAATCTGAGTATGATTCATTATTTGTTACTACTTGGAGAACCCCTCACCTATTGCATTTCTAGGGCAAATGGTGGGTTTTCAGAGATTTTGAGAGGGAAATGCATAACAAACAGTGCATTAAAAAAAAATTAGAGCAGTCAGGAGTGTAATGGATGCTGTAGAGACAAACCAGATATTCAAGAGAAACCCCGTGAACAAAGTACTTCTTTCAGCTGGAGAAATGGTAGAGGGGATGTTCACCGGCAATTTGCTGGGATTGGGAGCCAACCTCCCTTGCTTCAAGAAAAACAAGCCCATCCAAAAGAGCACTTGGATCCTTGAGTTTAGGGGAGGCATGTGTTCATCAACCAAATTCTGGACACACTTGATCTTGTCTGATACTAAGACCTAAGAAGGATCAGGCCTGATTAGTATGTGGATGGAGACCCACTAGTGAACTCAGGATTTCCAGGTAGGCCTAGGGGAGAAATCCTGCTTGAAATTATGAAGGTCCATTGCCAGCCAGAGTTGACAATACAAAGTTAGATGGACCAACAGCCTGACTCCCTATAATGAATATTCCTATGCTCATTGTTGTAGCTCTGCTAAAACACTGAAGAGGGTTTTGGTCCATGAAAACGACCATCACCAGGCCACCTGGAAGGAGAGGATGCAATTTGTGATGGTGCCCTAGAAAAAAAGCACCCCCGGAGTGACCCCTTCCCCAACCCGGCCATCTTGCTCAACAGAACACCTCCCACTCCCACATGAAAATATCTTGGTAGGGTGAAGTGGCCAGGCCATGTATGGGAAAGTTTCTTGTTGCCATCTCAAAATTTTCACAGGGGCCTAGCTGGTGAATTTAACTTTTTAAATTTTTTTATTATGAAATGTATTTCAGACTTAACACCTTGTCAGAAAACCAGTTTTGTTGTTGTGGTTTGCCTTCAAGTTATTTCCCACTTATGGCAACCCTAAGGCAAACCTATCATGGGGTTTTCTGGGGCTGAGAGTGTGTGACACACCCAAGGTCACCCAGTGGATTTTCATGGCTGAGTGGCGAAATGAGCCCTGGTTGTAGTAGAACGCTCAAACCAGCTAGCCAAGAGAAAATGGGAGCTCTGAGCTAAAAGCCTATCTGTGCTTTCCAGCTTTTCCCAAGCAGCCAAGTCATTTTAAAAAACAATACAAACTTTGCATACAGAAGACTAACTTTTCAGTTAGCAAAGCATACAGAACCAACGGGGAATTTCCTCTTACCACTCCCAACATCACATTTGCCCAGGGAGCCAGAAACCCATTAGCAGTCCCTGATGTTTACAAGAAACACTTTTAAGAGGCTATGAGACTCTTGCTTGACTTTGCTGCCACAGGCTCCCACAATTAACCCTGCAGAGGGCTTAGCCAGAGCCCTGTCCTACATTTCCTGTACCACCCACCCGCTTTGTGCTCTCTTGTTCTTTCCACTCTAATGGACCATTTGCTGCAGCAATCCTCTGCCCTCTCCACATCACACTGGTCCTTGAATTATTAAAGGAGGGGTGGGGGGACACTAATGAAATCTAAAAGTCCTGACTACCTCCATCACAATTTTAACTAATTTTTGCCCAACCCATAATCTTCTCAAAGCTGGAAAAAAAAGTAGGTTATCACAAGTAGGTTCTATTACAGTGGTGGATGCAAATAAAGGATCTGTCTGTCTGTCTGTCTGTCTGTCTGTCTGTCTATCTACCTATCTACCTATCTACCTATCTACCTATCCATCCATCCATCCATCCATCCATCCATCCATCCATCCATCCATCCATCCATCCATCCATCCACCCGCCCAACCATCCATCCATTCACCTACCTATCTATCTCTGTCCATCTTCTATTTATCTATCATCTATCTCAGTGATCCCAAAAGGCAGTACATCCCCCTCTCTGTCTCTCTCCTCTCTCTCTCTCTCACACACACACACACAGACAGACAGATAAACACTTACCAGCATAGAGTAAACAAAGGCAACAATGCCCATGGGGATGCAACAGCAAAGCATGGTAAAGATGGAGTAGGCCAGGTAATCGGGCACATCGGTGGGCTGGACAGGTGTGATGAAGACAGCCTGTGGTGGATGAAAGACTGCACCCTGATTGGGTCCTATTACCCCCGGTGAACTGTAATAAGGTTGGTACTGGCTTGGCTGAGGTGGGACTGCCCCATAGCCCATAGGGGGCCCTGGCCCTGGAGGAGGTTTCAGTGGATCAGGTTCTTCATAGAGCTGGTATTCAGAGTAGGGAGGTGGGTCATCTTCATTCTTATTGTTGTTTAGGTGACTCATCATGCAGCTCTGTTTTCCTCCAGTCTTTCTCTCTCTCTCTTTTTGCTGTCCTGCAAGTGCAACGCTCTTCTCCTTTCTCACTTATTCATGGCCTAGATTAGCTTTGGATGCCCAGTTCTTTCTCCTTCTTTTGCGCTCTCGGTCCTTTCCCTGCCTTTGTTTCCCACCTACTGGGCTACCCGGAGGATCACTCGGAATCTTCTTTTGGCTCGAAGCTTCCCTTGCAAAGCAGGCTACTCTGTTCTGCTTCTCTGCAGAAGGGACGCAGTTAAGTATTGCTTTGGCTTGTGGACAAAACTACTGTGCATTACATCAGAGAAACATGACTGGGTAGAATTTGGAAGTAGGCAATCAATAAACCCGATTAGCTGCTGGATGCTCTGCTCTCTCTCCTTTCCAAGCTCTTAGCTGCTTTCCTCCTTCCCTGGTGCATTTCTCTGTGTGTTGAATCTCCTTTTTTTATCGAGAAGCTTTCTTAATGCAGGCCGCTCTGGTGTTTTTCTGTACTTCAGGGACAAATATTTACCGCTCTTGATTTTGGACAGGATGACATCACTGTGCACTGTGTTGAAGCCCAGGAGAATGACTCAGGTGGAATGAGGAATTCAGTAATGAAACCCTCAGGTGGTTAGATTGATACAAGATGTTTCCTTTCTGCATGAGAATGACTGTTGGGCTGAGATCTGTAGGTTATGATTCTGGAGCCTCACTGTGGAGCTCACTGGCTTGGGCCAGTCTCTCTCTCTCTCTCTCTCTTTCTTTCTCTCTTCTCTGGTTCTTATAGTGCTATTATTTCACCTTCAACCTCCTGTGGAATTCTGGGATTTGTAGTTTACTGAGGCCAAAGAGCTCTCTGGCTGAGAATTCTAAAGGCCCCTCCCTAAACTGCAAACTCCAGGATTCCATAGGATGTTGAAAGTGGAATAATAGCACTATAACAGTGTAGTGTGGAAATGGGCCTTTCACTTTCTCTCTCTCTGAATGTCACCTACTTCACAGGGTTGTTGTGATGATCAGGTGGAGAGAAGAGCAAGGAGCCCTGCCTTGAGCATATTGGAAGAAATTCCACTAAAAAAGAAAAAAATAAATAAAAACAGGAGCCTTTTTGGTTTCTTTTAAAATGTCCCAGTTTCTCTCTCCTCCTCTTCCTTTGTCTCCAGCTTACTGCATTTGCTGCAAACCCAATTCAAAGTGGAAAAAGTTGCATTCAAATGGGAAGAGAAGAAGAAGGTGTGCCATCTTGCTCTTCCCAGGAGATTGGACAAAAGTAAACTGCTGCAATTTCTCTTATCTTGTCTGTTCTTGTGCATTAATAAACTGTTGCCCTCTTGTCCACCTTCTGATTTTACTTGACCACACATGTTCCAGTTTCCATCTGTGAAATGTGGGAAGGTAGTTACTACACTATGGTGGCTCATGCTTTATATAGTTGTAAATAACTGCAAATATTAGAGAAAATCACTAAGCATCTAGTGCAGGTATGGGGAATGTGTATTCCTCACAATGATATTGGACAACAACTGCCATCCTTCCCAGTTAGTAGAGCTGGTGAAGGGGGATGAGGAGAGATATATCCCTGCAAACATCAAGACCAAACTCTGCCCACCCTGCTCTAGTCAGTCTTCTAAAGGAAAGCAAATTTGAGCAAGTGCTCAGGCCATTTGCACACTAGACTGTTACAGTGTTATTATTCCACTTTCAACATCCTATGGAATCCTGGGGTTTGCAGTTTAGGAAGGGACTAAACAGGATTCCATAGGATGTTGAAAGTGGAATAATAGCACTATAACAGTCTAGTGCAGAAATGGCCTTAGAAAGGTGGGTTGAGCTTTCCTTACTCCCTCCATGTTAGGGAAGATGAAAGATCTTCAATGGTGGAAAATGTACTGTAAACTGTTGGTCTAGGAGTAACTGTCTGAGAGGAATAGAGACTGGTTTTGTTATGAAGCTGATTCCTCCAGCAGCTTTTATTCATCCATCATGCATGGATGATGTCAGGCCTTTGACAAAGTTCCCCAGGACATTCTTGCAAAGAAGCTAGTAAAATGCAGGCCGGACAGTGCTACTGTTAGCTGGATTGGTAAATGACTGACCGAACCCAACGGGTGTTCACCAATGGCTGCTTTTCATCCTGGAGAGAAGTGACTAGTGGGGTGCCACAGAGTTCTGCCCTGGCCCAGTGCTGTTCAATATCTTCATTAATGACATGGATGAAGGAATAGAGAGCATGCTGATCAAATTTGCAGATGACATCAAATTGGAAGGGGTTGCTAATACGTCAGAGGATAGGATCAAAATTCAAAATGACCTTAACAGATTGGAGAGCTGGGCCAAAGCCAAAGCCAAAAAAAAAAAAAGAAAAAAAAGAAAAAAGAATTTCAGGAGATAGAAATGTAAAGTCCTACACTTAGGCAGAAAAAATGAAATGCACAAATATAGGATGAGGGACACGTGGCTGGATAACAGTATGTGTGAAAGGGATCTAGGAATCTTGGTAGATCACAAACTGAACATAAGTCAGCAGTGTGATGCGGCAGCCAAAAAAGCAAACACAATTGTTGGTTGCATCAATAGGAGTATGGTATCTAGATCAAGGGAGGTAATGCTACCACTCTATTCTGCTTTGGTTAGACCTCATTTGGAGTGCTGTGTCCAGTTCTGGGCACCTAATTTCAAGAAAGATATCGACAAACTGGAGCATGTCCAGAGGAGGATGACGAAAATGGTGAAGAGTCTGGAAGCCGTGAAGCCCTATGAGGAGTGGCTTAGGGAGCTGGGTACATTTAGTCTGCAGAAGAGAAGGTTAAGAGGGGACATGACAGCCATGTTTAAATATTTGGAGAGATGTCATGTCAAGGAGGGAGCGGGCTTGTTTTCCACTGCTCCAGAGACTAGGACAAGGAGCAATGGATTCAACCTGCAGGAAAGAAGAACTTCCTGACTGTCAGAGTTGTCCGGCAGTGGAATATGCTGCCACAGAGTGTGGTGGAGTTTCCTTCTTTGGAGGTTTTTAAGCAGAGGTTGGAAGGCCATCTGTTGGGAGTGCTTTGATGTGGGTTCCTCCATGATAGGGGGTTGGACTGGATGGCCGCTGTGGTCTCTTCCAACTCTATGATTCTATGATTGTATGATCCATGATTTTATTTATACTCCAGTTTTCCTCCCAAACCAGGGCTCAAAGAGGCTTGCAACACAGAGAGAATTACGAATGGTAACACATATATTTAAAAGCATACAAAAAGTTGTGATAGAAATAGTGACTACAAACTAACTCCAAAATTAAAATAATTTTAAACAGTAAGTTAACACAAGAATAAAAGCTGTGCAGCATACTAAAAAGCCTTTTTCTTTGTAAAACAATCGGTTCTCAAAGACCTACTGGAATAAAAAGGCCATCGCTTGCCATGGAAAAGATAGTCAATAAGTAACCGTCTTAACAAAGAGAGTTCCAGATATTCCACATTTGGTCCCATAGTAGGAATAAAGGTGGAATATAAAATGGATGAATAAATAAATATTCTTTTGGTACATAAAAGACTAACAATTTTAATATAGCGCAAGCTTTTGTGGACTTCAGTCCACTTCCTCAAGGGAATGTTTTTTTTTCCCAGTTAGAGGTATATAGACATATAGAGGGTGTTTTTGTGTGTGTTTGAATTTTAAACAATGAGATCATAAGGAAATGAAATGAAATATACAGGCAGTGATGATTACCTTTTTCTCACAATGACCTTTATAAAAGAGATGTTGAATGATAACAGTGAGACGTTCTGGTACTGGTGAACCCACATAATACATGTTGCAAGAATACCTTTGTCTGTGTTCGAGCTGCAAGAGTTAGAGTTGAACCTCTCAATGAACTATGGGTCAGGTATTCTTTCTTGCCATCTGTCCTTATACTTCCTTTTGCTCAACAATGACCACTTCAAGGTTTGTGATAGAGTGTTCTTGGAGCTGAAATGGTCTCCTGCTGGTAGATCAGATGACAGATTTGCACCCATTTATTGTTTACATACAGACTGGTCTATTTATGTGGAACAATGACAGTTAAACAACGAAAAAACAACTTATCACACTCTGCGGTGTGGTAAGTACATAAAACAATTGCAGAGAACTCGAAGAAACAATATACATCAATTATGTGTATTTCTCACTTTCCTTAAGACAAACAATACTTTGTTGAACACTTGTATGAAAGACAATTTGACTCCATGCTATTCGTATTCACAAAATGACTCAATGCTTATGTGACAGGTTCTTCAAAAGATTATGTTACAAAAATACAAGGAAAATAATCAGACAACAAATCCACAGAACTTGTAGCCCATTCTTCTATGGCCCCAAAGAGCTTGCAGTCAAATTGAGTTATTCCAATCTTCTATTAAGAGGAGTGAGCAAATGGTTTTGCAGACAAGGAAGAAGAAAAAAATAAATGAGAACAGAAGACAGCTCTGATATACCTTTCTTTGAACCAAGATATTTTTTGTTTAAAAATATATTTTTATTGCAACTACAAAAAAGAAGAACACATATCATATAGAACAAAGCAGTATGGAAACGAAACAAAACAAAACAATACACTACTAAACAGTCAAACATCAACAGAACAGAAACATAAGAAAATGAAAAAAAAAACTCGACAAAATCTAATTTTAAAAAAACACAAATACATCAAACACTCTATCATAGACTTCCCACTCCCCGGACCATGATTGTTTTTAACTTCTAAAGGTTTTATGGCCTCGGATTTATCATTCTTTTTCTTATTATCTCTGGACCAGTTCAGAAATCTGGCCACTAAGACCCAGTCCTCAGAAATGGCAAAGAGGCAGGTGAGAATTCTGCCACTGAACCACCAGTGCTAAATTAGGAGAAGTGCATGGAAGGCTAGTATTGTACATGCTGACAGCTGCATGAATAGTGTATGCTAAATATTGGAAGAAAGTTGAGAGTCCTTCAAATGATGATTGGTTAAATAAAATATTGGAAGCAGCAGAAATG
The DNA here is from genome assembly GCA_030412105.1 of Cyclura pinguis. Lineage (NCBI taxonomy): Eukaryota > Metazoa > Chordata > Lepidosauria > Squamata > Iguanidae > Cyclura > Cyclura pinguis. The sequence goes on along the minus strand of CM059606.1, from coordinate 10,776,587 downwards.
GATAAATTAATATGTCTTATTAAGGGGCAAATCAGATTTATTTTTTTTTTTGAGAGAGAGACACTGGAGCAGAATGTTTGAAAATAATGGAAGGAGATTTAACGAGAATAGGGTCTGAGGAGTGAAAAATGGGATATTTACTTGTAAGATTTGAGCAGATGTAGAATCAGTATATATGTATATGTATATTTGCAAATTTATATGTGCAAATTAACTTATATTTATTTGGTATTTATGGTGGTTATGGAGTATAGAAATAACTTGGCAATAAGTATATATGTATATAAATTAGAGGGAGTAATGATATATAGAGTTATATACTTTTAGTAGGTACAAGCTTGAAGTCATCTTTTAATGTGTTTAAGGTCTTGCTTGTTTAGTATATGTTTTATTATGTGTCTTTTTTTTTTGCTTTGTTTTGTCTACCTTGTTTGTTATTGTCATCATTTTCTTTTTTTCTCTGAACTGAATAAAGTCTTAAAAATAAATAAGTAAAAGAAGAGGCAAGGAAGGAGTTTTACATGGAAGCGGTGGGAGATGACTAAGGCCCTTTTCACATGTGTGGGGGGGAACCCTATAGAGCGACCTCTCACGGAGGTCGTCTAACACCGTAGAATGGACTGGCGTGGACTACTTTTCATAGTTTCACACCAGAATCCACTCAGGAGCGGCCGGAACTAGCCGGGCTGCGTGTTTTTTTAAAACCTCTTTTTCGAGGTTTTTAAAAAGCACGGAGCACGCAGCCCCATGCCGCTCCGTCACCCGGCTCCAAAGTGGATCTGCAGGCGCGCGCAAGTGCGTGTCTGCAGATCTGCTGGGGGCGGGCTTCCGGCTGGAGAGCTTCTCCGGTTGGTGGAGAGCCTCCACCAACCGGAAGCTGCCATCTGCGACACTGGAGGAGTGTGGAGCAGCGAGCTCGCGCTGCTCCACGCGGTGACGCCCTTACCCGACTGGAGGTAAGCTCCGTTTTTGGGCGTTTTTGCCTGTTTCCTCCCCAATATGTGAAAAGGGCCTTTGTAACTTCTTCCTTAAGGCCACTGGACGTTTTTGGAACTGGTTACTTTTTTCCATGCCCTTTTGCACTAGGAAAATGCCCTTTTATTCTACAGGCTTTTAAAACTCTGACTATCTGTGTTCCCATAGCGTGATTTACAATGTTTTAGATGGGTTTCCACTTTATTTTTATTTCCTTGCATAGTTCATTGCACGGGATGACGTCTGTTTAAAATTGGCCTATTGTGCTGCTTCAAAAATGTATATTGTATGCTGATTTCTGTATTTTGCTTTATTTTTACTATCCTTTTTTTTATTTTACTATCCTTTATTTTTACTATGTTTTCCTGAGAGCACTTGTTACAGTGAATTAACAGAATTAAGCATCAATCAATGTCTAATTTGAATCAAGATTACAGTGCTGGGGACTCTTAATTGCCTTTGTTAAGCTTCTGAAGGGCGAGCAAAACGAAAAAAAAAAGTTTATAAACCAAATCCTATGAAGATTGGTTGAGGGAACTGGGTAAGTTTAGTCTGAAGAAGACCCATTTTGGTGTAGTGGTTTGAATTCTGTACTACAACTCTGGAGACAGGGTTCAAATCCCTGCTTAGCCATGGAATCCCACTGTACGACATTGGACAAGTCACACCCTCTCAGCCTCAAAGGCAAGGAAAGGCAAACCCTCTCTGAACAAATCTTGCCAAGAAAGCCCTGTGATAGGGTCGCCCTAAGTCAGAAATGACTTGAAGGCAAGCAACAACAAGAAAAGAAGACTGAGAAGTGATCATAGAATAAGAGTTGGAAGGGAGCACAAGGGCCATCCAACTCAACACTTTAGGATATGCAGTTTAGGCCCCAAACTACAAAACCCAGGGTTCCAAAGGATGTTGCCATGGAAATTAAAGTGAAATGACAGTGCTATCACAGTGTAGTGTGAAAGAACCCCTAGAGAGGAGCATAGCGGGCAGAAGGGTATAGAAAGAGAAGGGAGATTCCAGAGAAGGCAGCACATACATTCCATTGGTCTCAGTTTATCAAGAAGATGCTCTATTTTTATTGTTCTGATCTTGGTAACCCACTAACTGCATTTTGGGAATCTGGCAATACCTGGTTAAGGAGATGCTGATGTTGTCCTTCTTTGGCCTTTTAAAAGTAAAATCCCCAACCAGGGTAGAATTATCATGCACATGATGCAAATACTTGTGAATGTTAACATGCAAGTCATTAGGTACTTGCTGTGTAATACCCAGTCTGCCATAATGCATGGTCTGGAGGTGAAGCTCATTTTGAATCATCTGTCACAGACTGTATGTCATGCAGGCTTTTCTGGAGTTGTATCTAAGCAACAGCATAGTCATCCTCTTTTCTTTTAAAATATATGGGACAAGGGGAGGGCAAATAAAGGGAACAGGGTAGAGCAACTGTTTTTAGATTGCTCCTCCCATCTTCTCTAAGCAACTAGCCAATGGTGAGGGATGCTATGAGCTGCAGTCCAGTTAATGGTGAGGGGTGCTGGGGGCTGTAGTCCAGCAGCATCTGGAGGAACACATTAGCAATAGCATAGCAATAGCATGTGTATTCCTATACTGCTTATCAGCTAAGTGCTTTCTAAGTGGTTTACAATGTGTTAGCTAATTGCCCCCAACAAGCTGGGTACTCATTTTACCGACCTGCGGAAGGATGGAAGGCTGAGTCAACTTGGAGCCCTGTGGGATTGAACTCACAACCTTCTGGCTGCAGTATGAGCTTTTAACTACTGTGCCACCAGGGCTCTTTGCAAAAGAACCATTGTCTACAGGGCCACAAGGACTGGACTTGGGCAAAAATTTACAACATGAAAATAAGGGTGTTCTACAACCATTTCTTTATTTTCATCTTATTTGTTTTTAAGCAGATGTAGCAGTTAAAATCAAAGCTGAAAGCTGAAAAATATCTGGATGAAACTATGAATGAAGAGATCCTAGTTAGCTGGGAACAGCATCATCTAGACATTGTTACTAAAGTGGTAGTCCATAAGCCATCAGCTGCTGGTCCATAATGAATTTCCAGGATATTATGTGAGTACAATGGTAATATGACATAAATATGATGCCAATATTTGGCATATTAGAAAAAATAATTCCCCAGAAAGTTTGAGAAGCACTGGTCTAGAGGAAAAAGAAGAAAAAGGTAGGTGAGAGAATGGAGAAAAGGTAGAGATATATAAGATGGAGGTGATGTAAGCCTATCCCATCATTGTAAAGAGATGAATTCAGATGACTGTGCTAGTTGGGTTCTGGCAGTTGTAGTCTAAACTAGTCAGTTCTCCATGCTTTGGATGGATCATGGTCTATTTTTCATTGGCAGTGGTAGAGCAAATTATACGAGTATTGTTCAGCCCTCAAATGGGCCAATGCGTTTGAGATATAATGCTTGGAGCTTTCCCATTGCCTATCACCTTCTCTTATTTTGGTTTGGGATAGCTGTGCACCATAAATGCATGTCTCATAAAGTTGAATGATAGACCCTGTTCAGAACTTAATGAGAATGGGCCATTGCTGCCCTAGCACTGATGGAATTTCAAGGGCAAGACTTGTTCTGTTGTTGGTCATCAAGTAGAGATGGAAACAATGGCTGGAATCCTGTCAGGGACTTCCATTTTCATAAATGGACTTTACATCTGCAGAACTTAGAATTGGGCAGTTCTGTAACAGCTGTATCCAGAAAAGCGCTACTACATAGAGGAACCAGCAGAATGATCAGTGGATCAGGGTTCAGTTGTGCACCAGGACACCAGCTAGGCAGTGCCACTGTGCACTGGTAGAGCCTAATGTACACCACGACATGCTAGTGTCCTGTTACACATCTTTGCAATTCACTAACAGGGTTCCTTAGTACCTCTTTTGTGTAGTTCAGTACACGTAAAGTTACTCAATGTATACTGTTACAGACGACTCTGGCCAATATTAAAATATTTGACAAGTGATCAAGGAATATATTTCTTAAGTGCTAGGAAAACCTGTTGAGGAGAGACCTTGACTGATGGGAATATTCTTTTCTGCCTGGAAAAGTACTGTTTATTGCAAGTAAAATGAGATTTTCTGTCCCAACAAACAACAACGAAAGTGAATTTTGTGCAGACTGGGTCCCCAACTACAGATTTTTCTCTAATGTATTGGGGAAAAAAAGTCTCTTACGTGGAGAATGTTGTTTTCTGTTTAAAAATACCACATGTGAATTTTCTATGGAATAAGACCCAAGTTGCAAATCATCTTCAAAAACTGCACAGTTTTCAAAATGGGAAGAAAATGGGTAAAATTACTCATTGTTTCCTTTGAGAATGAAATTAGTAAAAATTTATTTCACTGTCATCCAGGGCCACATTAAGGTTTTCTTAGGCCCTAGGTACTCTTATATTTGATTCTTCACCTTGGTGTTCCACTAGGGATGTTTTTCTAGACCCTAAAATTTTCATAGGCCTTGGCACTGTGCCTAAGAGGTAAGGCAGTCCTGCTGTCATCAAACAGACATCATGGGATGAAGATGTGTGCAGGATCCAACCTACCACCTGACCCTCTGTGGACCAATTCAAAGAGCATGATATTAAACCAAAGAATGTCTGACTTGTGCATTTTGTTTATGAGCATTACCTAGTGCATCTTCAGGGGTTGTTTGGTAGCTGAGATATTGTCTAGCTCCTCATCCTCAGGACAAAATATACAATCCAGCACACAACTCCAGTTACCAATGACATGATGGACAAGGTGAATGCTATCTTGGCGTTTCGCTGAGCAGCTTTCCTGTCTCCAATGCGGTTGGCTCTTTGGGTCTGAGGAGAAAAGGAACCAATCAGTGAAGAAGAAAATTCAACTGGCATGCAAAGGATGGCATTCTCTTAAGTCAGGCAGTGAGCAGTAAATATGTAACCTGAGACTGGCTTCTCCAGGCCAAACATACCCAGCTCTATAACCATTGGTATAGAAGCCCTCTCCAGTTTTCCATCTGGCACCCCATCCAAACACAATACACAGTGAGACCATCATGTAAAAGCTGGTGATAAAGACCAGTCCCGGGCATCAAAACACTGAGCGTGACAAGACTGAATGACTGTGCTGGAGAATCAGTACACATGTGTAACCTCTATGGTTGCCAGATCTAAGGGCCTTTGTAACACAACCCTTGTACAAGATCACCAGGGCCTTTCTCAGTAGGGCCTGCCCCATATCAGTATCACAAAGGGTTTCCTCTAGGTTTCAGGTATTGATCCTGGGATGAAGATAGTCTTGACTTGACAACTTACTGACTTTCTATACCTTCCTCCTCCATTTTCTCAAATATTGACAAACTTGTTACTTTGGCAGCTAGTGTTGGGTGGTATTATGGTTTTTCCCTTGACTTGACTTGACCTTTTGCCCTTGTCCCATCAGCAACATCATTTAGAGAAAGATGCACTGTTTGAGTGTGGCCTCTTGGGAAAAAAAAAAAGTTCAAGTGCATATAAGCCTAGTGCATAAATCTGATTTTAGGCTTAGGCTAGAATTTGGTTTTAGTTTGATTTTTTATTAGAATTTAGTTTCAAATGTGGGAGAATTCAGAAGTGATAGATTTGCTTATTCGGCTCATTTTTAATCTAAGTTGATTATCAGTTTTGAACAGGGCAAGTTTAGCACATGTGCATTAGTTTTAAGTCTGTATGTTAGCTTTAAATCTATATGCTATATCCGCCCTTAGAGCTCTATATAGTTTTAAAACAGTTTTTATTGATTTTTTTTGTAAAATGGAAACTACTCATTAATCTCATTCCAACTACATCTCCCAGATGTCATCTCCCACATCCTTGCTATTAATCTCACATACAAGCTTCTAACTATGTCTAATTCTACAAAACACCATTCATTCACACTTGTTTACATGTATACCTAGCCAAATGGTCTCCACCAGTGCTTCTCATGCTATCCGATTTGGGGTACCAGCAATTTCCTCCCCTAGCAGGCCAGGGACTAGCACGCTATGTGCGTCTACTGAGTGCATCTGTTTATTTCTGGCAAGCTTTACACAGACTAGCAGTCAATGGCACATGGATTAGTACTAGTCAACAACACACCCCTGTGAGTAGCACTGGTCTCCACACCAGGTATAAGCATATATGACAGGCAAAGAAAGTAGAAGGGATAGGAGAGATAAGTGAGAGTTGCCAGTTCAGGATTGCCATAGCCACTGAGATTTCTGGGCCAAAGTCTAAGACCTTGGAGCAGTCCCTAGTGATGTCATTAAGCATCATGCAATAAGTACTAACCACAGTTGTTTACAGATTGTAATATAAACATACGCATGTGTGCATGCAAACACATATGTTACTCCGATGGAGAAATTCTATCCCGGGGTCTACAATTTGATATTAAATATGATTCTGTGTGCCTGAGAGGTCACTCGGACAACCACGTAGGCAGTCATGGTCGAATGACAGAAAACCCGGTCAGGCCAGTAAAATCCCCAGTCACGTAGCCCCAGGAGACCTCAAGATATGTAATCCCACAATAAACAAAGGATCCTCAGCCGCGAGACACCGACTTGAGGGGATTAGCGTGTGTACCCCAAGTTGAGCAAATATCCCATAAAGCGAGGACTGGTTAAATGAAGTCACACCACAAACAAACACAGCCAAAGATCCTGAGACTTTGGCAACACCTTGCAATCCTATCATGCAAAGGAAGTTACCATTGTGGAGCTTCATTCTTGCTCTAACACCCATTGTTCTCCCCGGGAAAGGATTAGCCCTTCAGGTACTTTCCCCCCCACAAATAGTCCCGTTTTTTGAGTGTTTCTTTTGATCGCTCCCGGTCACCCCAGCAGACCATTGCTCTGTCTGTCGAGTAATCCCCTCAGCCCTCTCCGTGCTGAGCCCCACTTCTCCACTGCTTTCCTGGACCCAGGACTTCAGGAAAAAGGTGCAGTATTACCCCAGCTGTACCCCTTCAATACTCCCCTATCCAATTTCCTCTCTTTTGTTTCTTAATAGCTCTTGGGTGTGTGTGTGTGTGTGTGTGTGTGTGTGTGTATGTGTGTGTGTGATTGCATTAGTGCATGAGACTTTTATTCAATAAAATCATTTACTGGAGATTTTTGTTTGGTTTTTGGCTTGGCCTGACCCCCTAAAAACTGGGTAGAAAGATCTGCTAAGTTACCCTTCCTCCCGCATTGCTATTGCTTGTGCTCTGGCTAGTTTCAATTCCCCACCATGTGGAGCACGGTGAGGTGTCCCCCAAGGGACCCCCCAAATTAGGGTAACACATAGAACATATTTTCCGGTTTGTCAAGCAAGAAATCTTAGCTAAAGGAACTGTTCCCAGATCAAGGTGAATGAGAGGATTATTCCTTCTCACTTACTTAGAGAGATGGGACAAGGAATGTGGAATCCAGACTACCTGCTTTTAACCAGAAGGTGTACACAAAGCAGAGCATAGGGTGAGCCCTGGGAAGGCAGGAGGAAGGTCACTATGTAAGTTCATAGATCCCTTGGAGAGTTTTTGCAACTTTCACCAATCATTCCACTTATTCTTGAAAATTGTGGGAAGATGGTGCTCTCCAAGCTGAGCTGGAGATTTGAACCAAGCCCTATTCTATTGGCCAGAGCTGAGCCCCCTGTCAAAGCTGGAAAATTTGTACGCTGATCTCCCTCCTGAAAACTGAAGACTCAGGTCCAGGCCATGAGATTTGGCAACCCTAAAGGGAAGTGACAAGAAAGGTAACAATTAATGAAAAGCACCTGGATTGCTAACTTGTGGCAAAGTCCACAAGCTATTGTGATGACTACTTGCTTGACACATGGCAAATATAGTAGAAAAAGTTATTTGACTCTCTTTTCAATGATGGATCTTATTGATAATCAGCACCACCATCCTAGAGCCTGATCCAAAGATCCGAGGAAGAGGAATGATTGTCCACACTGTTTGACAGGGTGTTCCAAGCTATACTTTTGTCAAGTGGTGACTCATAGAACACTGGCACTAATTTACCCCTTGGCAAACATTCATCTGATGCATTCATACTTTCAGTTGTAGTAAATCATATAGGCCATCTTGCATCAAAGTGTGCAGGGCTTTACTTGCTTCTCCCTTCTCAAGATGGCTATTAAGCTCTGGAGTGCTGTTGGAGCCATTTACTGGCAGCCATGGGGAAAAGTGGGAGAGCCCGGTTGCAGTTCTACAGCTCAGGGAGGAGAAAAGAGGTTGCCCTCCTGCATTTCCAAGGAGTTGTGGATTTCTAGGGCAGCAACCTCTTTTTTCTTCCTCTGGTTGTCACACAGCACAGAGGCTTTCTGCTCACCTCCCTCTCCCTTCCACCAGCTTGTGGCTCTGGAAGCATCCCTGGGGCTTGGCAGCCACCTTGTGCATTGCCCAAAACCACACATGCGTGAGGATAACCCTGAGTTATGCACATGCATGTCACCAAAGCATGCAAAATAAATAAATAATAATAATCCAGGGTGAAAATGCAGCATCCCAAACAGCACTTGGATGTTCCAGGATTTGGGTGGGCTCACATATAAACACGGAACCAGTCCTCCTCCCATGCCACAGTAAATCTGCTCACTTTGACATGGCACAAGACTACTGCTTGGTTTTGCTGCATCGGTTCAATGCACCGCTCCTATTCCTGAATCCACTGTTTTACAATCAACAACCCAAGCCTTTGCAAGCCCTCAGATCCTATTCTTCTTCTTTGCAACAGGCACTATGTGTTGGACTGTTTATTTGCCTTCAATAGCACCTGGTTCAGTCTCTGAAGACTGAGAAGTGACTTGATTGTACTCCTTAAAGATCTCTGTTACAGAGAGGCAGAACAGACCTGTTCTACACTGCCCCAAAGGGCAGGTCCTGGTCTAATGATCTGAGATTACAAAAGAGTAGATTTCAATTGAACATTAGAAGGAACTTTTGGACCGTAAGAACAGTTCAGCAATGGAAACAATTGCCTAATTCTCTAGGGGTTGGTGTTGGGTTTCCTTCTCTGAACATCTTCAGAAAGAGACTGGATCTGTGAGGATGCTTTAGCTGGAGATCCTGAGCAGCGGGTTTGTGATTCATGTCACAATGTTCTGCCTCTTCCACCTATCGCTAGCTTACTGCATTTGTTCTTGAATTACGGAGAAAAGGCCTCTCAATAAAATTTAGAACTTCCGTCTTCTTATAATTTCTTACATGAAGGATGGGGGGAAAAGAATCCCTAGACATATAGACGTATAATTTCCAACATGAATCATGGGGGAAGAGCTCTTTGATGAAATTTAGAAGCTCAATTCACTTCTGATTTCCTTCAAAGGGTCACTATGAGGGCTGTTGCAGAAAGAAAAAAAAAAAAGGAGTGGTCTTTTTCTTCCGCTGACGCCCCTTCATATTTTCTCATTTTCTTTTTCTTTCTCCCACCCTCCCTCCCTCCCCCTCCCTCCCCTCCCCCTCCCCCTCCCCCTCCCCCTCCCCCTCCCCCTCCCCCTCCCCCTCCCCCTCCCCCTCCCCCTCCCTCTCCCTCCCTCTCCCTCCCTCTCCCTCCCTCCCTCTCCCAGGCTTACCCTTTTAGAGAAACAGAAGGCAAGGGCACCCAGGAAGAAGCAACAGAAAAGTGCGACACAAATGGAGCACCCTATGAAGTCCGGTTCTTCACTGACTTCAATGGGTGTGATGACAACGGTCTGGGGAGATGGACATCCTGGTTGTCGGTGAGATCCAGCATTAGGGGGGCTATAATGAGAAGGCTGGCCCTTGGATGGCTTTGGAGGAGGTACCCCATTTCTCATGAGGGGTGGTGTTCCAGTGGGCTTCTTTGGCACATCTGACTCTTTGTCAGCCTGGTGTTCAGAGTAGGGGGCTGGATTTGGAGCATCATCAGGCACATCCTCTATGAGCTGCTGGTACTTTGGGTAGCTCATGGTACAGCTCTCTTCATTTGCTTGCAGTTCCACCAAGTGTTGCTCTTTCCTCTTTCCTCGCTCCTGTTCCCCCCTCCCCTTTGGTGACCCCAGGCAGCTACTGGAATTCCCGCACTCTCTCCTCAGTTGCACCTTCAATATCTTTTCCCAGCCTCCCCCTGTGTGAAGTGTTCTTCGTCTCTGAGTTTGATCTTTCTTTCCTTGGATCGTCCTCTGCTATTATTGTGGGCTAGCTTGATTCATCTGTCTCCAGACACTGACGCAGCTCTCAATTTCTTGGACAAAACAGTTTTGCAGGGACAGTGAGGGGAGGGAAGGAAAGCTAGCATGACCAAAAAAAAAAAAAAAAGACTGAGGAAATCAGTGATGAAGCCAGACACACAGATTTGCATGGTATGAGGATATTCTGGGAATTCTCAGATTTCACTTCCCTAATCCTTTCCAAGTGGGTGAAGGCACAGCCACGGACAAACACACGCAGGAACACACAGATATTTCATGGCTGAAAATAAGGACATAATTCTAGTACAAGGCTGGGGAACATAAGGCATTCAGGATGTGGATGGACTCCAGTTCCCATCAGTGTCTGCCAGGGTGGTTGGTGATGAGGTATGATAAGAATAAAGTCCCACCCTTGGTCTACCCTAATAAAGAATTCCACTGTATGCAGCAACACCCTGTATTTACAAATTCTTCTGAGAAAGGCTGCCCACAAGACCCATTTAATATCTCTAGGGTCAGTGAAGAAGAGCAGCTAATAGACTCTAATAAATATTTAGCCTTGACCGAAAAAAAGCCATCATAAAAAGACTGGGCATCTTGAGAGAAAGACTATCTGTGATAAGTAGGACAGAATTGGATTTAGCTTCAGCTCCTATGGAACAGGATGATTTGATAATGTTTGAATCCCCTCCCAGTAATAGAAATACCATCTCTAGTCAAGCATGCCAAACAACAGCAAATTGGTTAGAGATGAGGAAATTGGAGCCTCATGAATCAGATGAAAGGAAGACCAAAAACGAAGATACTATATTTGTAGATATACATCGAGTACATTGTAACCCTTATCTACTAATAAATGGGTCAGTGGTAACTTCAGAGGAAACCAATGAAATCCAGGTTTTGACACAACAATGGCAATCAATCTATTCAACATCTGGGCTTACCTGTCTGTCCTGGGATCTAGCAGGCTGGGGGAACAAACTAGAGGATTGTGACTTTCTAGATTATATAAAGCAATTTCAGGTCCTGCTGTTCCAAGAAACCTGGCTAAAGCATGATATTTGGCCTACTCAAATACCGCACATTCTTCTTCTAAAGGTGGTAGACCGAATGGTGGCCTGGTTATATTGATATCTATTTCTCTTTCAGTTTCAATTATTCCTCTTAAAGGATTAGTTCCATGCGCCATGGCCGTTTTTCTTAAAAATGTACACCACTCTTATATTTTTGTTAACATCTATGTTCCCCCCTGCACATCACCATATTATGATCCAGGTTACTGGTATAAGCTAGAAGATTATCTATGTGAGTTAGAGTATGAATTCCCTTTAGTTCCATCAGTAATTGCTGGAGAATTTAATGCACGCGTAGGTTCTTCTAAACAAGATATTGCTAGGGCTTTAGGAGGCCCAACTGAGTTGTGGGAAGGTTTGGAAATTCAAAAGTCTAAAGATAAGAAGATTAATGATTTTGGCCTCATTTTTTTTTTACTTTACTGACAAAACTAAATCTAGCTTTAATAAATGGTTCCCATCTTGACAATTCCAAGGGAGAGTTTACTTTTATAAATAATTTTAGAGCCAGTACAGTTGACTATGTGTTAATTTCACATGAGCATCGATCATTGTTCCTTTCTTTTACGGTTGACCCAGTAGCTGGTAGTGATAACCAGCCACTTAGATTTTCCTTGCGGTGGTTTAACAGTACTTCTACAAATACTGCTCACCACCTTAATTCTGAACAAGCCCAATTAACCTCTGATAAAAGGATTAAATGGAATCCCTTGTTGCAATCAGATTTGCAACAGAGGCTTTACTCTGAGGAATTTCTGAAATTAAGAAAGGACCTGATTCAAGTATCCAGTGTCAAGTCTGCAAATCAGCTGTATACACAATTAACAAACTCCCTCAGACCCTTTTTTTTAAAAAAGGTACCCCACTCAGAAAATCGTCAAACCAAAAGCGATAATGCTTGGTTTGACAAAGACTGCAGGAATCTAAAAAGGCAAATGGGAAAAGCCATCAAATTATACCGATCCACTAACTCCTCTGAAATTCCCTCACACTTTTATGATCTTCATAAAAAATATAAAAGATTAATTAGTGAGAAAAAAAGGATATATTACAAGGAACAGTGGAAGGAACTAAGCCTGGCACTCCTGCAAAAGAATCCATCGAAATTCTGGGATACAATTGCAAGGCTCAAAAAAAGGTAATCTCCAATTTTAGAAGGAACTATTTCTAAAAACAACTGGGAAAGCTATTTTGGAAAGATATTTAATGATTCAGACCATCTTAAGATTATTCCCCAGGATTATACTGGATCTAGATGGAAACATAGCTGGGAAAATATTTCTATAGATAGGGCTAATTCATTAATACTAAGACTAAAGAAAGGTAAAGCACCTGGTGAAGATGGCCTCCCATCAGATTTTCATATTGCATTTTCTGACTGGTGGGCTCCAATTTTTGCTTCATTATTTTCTTTAATTATTAATGCAGGAGTTACACCACCTAAATGGTCATCTGCTATTGTAGTTCCAATCTACAAAAAGGGTCCTAGAAATGATCCAGGAAATTATAGGCCCATTAGTCTCTTGGATGTTTCTGGGAAAATTTATGCCAGGTCTCTTCTAGACACATTGGAGAATTGGGTGGAAGAGCATGCATTGCTGGCTTCAGAACAGGCTGGCTTAAAGCATATTTTTGTGGCATTCATTGATTTGAAGGCTACTTTCAACTCTATTTTGCAGGAACGTATTTGGGTTAAATTACAAACTATGGGTATTGATAAGAATCTTCTAAAATGTATAATATCCCTTTATTCAAATACATCCTTGAAAGTCAGAGTTGATGGTACACACCTATCAGACTCAATACCTGTCTCTAAAGGAGTAAGACAAGGGTGTCTGCTTGCTCCCCTTCTTTTCAACTTATTTATAAATGATGCAGTTGAGTTCTTAAAAGGTGACCAATTTTTCCCAGTTAAAATTGGAAATCGGAAATATTCGATTCTATTGTATGCAAATGATGCTATTCTGATTTTCTATACTCAAGTGGGCGTGTGTAGATTGTTGAATCAGTTTAGTTTATACTGTAAGAATGAACAACTTTCCATCAATTATCAAAAAACAAAAGTGATGGTATTCAGTAAATCCAAAAAAATTTATAACTGGCTACTTGACAGGAATAAATTGGAACAAGTCCCCTCCTTTAAATATTGTCAGGGTCAGAGACCTGGGCAGCAAGACAGCCCAGAGAAGGGAGTGGGAGAGCTAGCAGAGTCCTGCCAGGAGGAGTCAAGGAAGCACTTATTCAAGTGAAGTCCATTTACCTAAGCCAGAGCAACAAGCAAAAGCCATAGTCAGTGTTCCAAAAGCCAGGGGTCTGGAGCCAAGAGATCAATCCAAGGTATCAGGAGACAGGTGCTGGAAGCAAGGAACAGGAAAGGACTTGCAGAAAGTTTGCCACAAGCAAAGGAAAGCTTCCAGGCAGGCAGTTATATAGCCCAAGACACAGGTGTGGCTAGTCACTGCTTCTTGAACTTAATCAAGGAAGCCTCCCTTTGCTCAGCTCTCTTGAGTCTCCACCTGTTTGTGGGCTGATTGGCACAGGCTCCAAAGCATCTTCAGAATCGGATCCCTGTTGCCCTAAAGGAGCAGGCAGAGGAACGTCCAAGCCTGCTTGGTCCATGGCAGCAGGGGGAGCTCTTGAGATTCAAGACTCATCTCCAGCCAGAGCCACAGGGACCAACAGCTGCTGCTCGTCATCAGCAGCTCTGACAGGGGCTTCAGTTATCACAAATATCTTGGTGTGGTTTTCCACTGGACTGGTAAATGGTCTTCACAGGTTCAGTCAAGTACCCTGTTAGCCAAAAGAACATTAAATGGTTTATTAAGATTCTATCGCACAAAAGGGGGCAATATGATTCAACCCACTTTAGAACTTTATAGGCTCAGAGTGATGCCAAAACTGCTGTTTGGAGCACCACTGTGGGCTCTGGCTAATCTAGATACTTTAGAGAAAGCACAAAATAAATTTCTGTGCAGACTTGTGGCAGTTCCCACTTCCACAAAATTAGCATTGTTCCATGCAGAGTTAGGTATAATGCCAATTAAAACAGAGGCTCTTAGATTAGCCCTCCTTTTTTAGTTAAAAATTATTTTTAAGCAGGTATCTGAGTTCCTTTTGATGTCCTTTGAAGAGCCTGGTCCAAATTCATGGATTCATAAAATGCAATTGGTTGTCATGAATTTGGGGTTCTTTGTTCCTTTTTTCCTGACTCAAGGGTATGATAAAGCAAAATTACTTTTACTTCAAAGACTCAAGGACATAGCGATGCAATCCCAGATGACTGAGATTAAGTCCTACCAATCTAATACATTTTTTGTTTCCTACATTTCGCTGAACTCACCCCTTCCTCATTATCTGGTTGATCTTCCAACTTTCAAAATTAAGTTAGCCTTTGTGCATGCTAGATTGAATGTTCTCCCACTGGCAATTCGGATGGGCAGGTACAATAATGTATGTGTTTGCAACTCTGTTCCAATAGAAGATTTAGTTCATATTCTGCTTGTGTGCCCTATTTATAGTGATCTTAGGAGCAAGTATATCTTTCCTTTATTGAAGTCTTTATTTTTTTTGAAGTTGTTTATTGAAGTTCTTATTTAAGGGAAGTTCCTTCTTTGTGAAGGTCTGTTTTCTGCTATCTGATACTGTGAAATATGTGTCTTTTAGAACATCTAAATTTCTTGTCAGGGCCTTACAATTACGTGCTATAAACAACAAGGGGGGGGGTATGGAAAGTGATTTATCTATTGCTGTTTATATACTACATGTAAATTGGCTGGATTATCCTTTCTCATTTTATTTTATTTTATTTTATTTTTTATTTTTGTGCAATGGCTGGCTGCTAAAATGTGATAAATTTGACTTGACTTGACTTGATAAGAGTAGTAATCAATCAACATCTAGATGGCACCCAGTTTCCCCATCTCTGTTTTAATGCGTTATTTTCATGTGCTTTCAGAATGTAGAAAAACTAGTTTTACAGGGATTCTGGAAGTTGTACTCCAAAAAGTGATCAGCTCTGTAAGAACATGCAATTACAAGAATGGATGTTTGGAGAAGAGGGGAATGCTGGATCGGAAGCCAAACCCTGCGGAGCATATTTGTTAAGAACATCATGACTGCTCTCCATAGCTGGCTTCTGGAATTGCCGTAAAATTCCCAAAAGCAGGATATCTACTTCCTCTCCCTTCTTCTGGCTGGGGGTTGGTTGAGACTTGTAATGTACGTATTTACCAAGAAAACAAATGGCAGGCTGCACTCTGAACTTTAAAGACAGAGATGAAGTGAGACGAAAAGAGTTGAATTTTGGTTCTGTATGGATCTGGTTAGTATATGAATGGGAGACCACCAACATATATCAGGTGCTGTAGGCTATATTTCAGAGGAAGGAACAGGTAAAACAACTTCTGAGGATTCCTTGCCTGAGAAAATCCTACGAAACTTATGGGGTCACTCTAAGTCAACAGAGGATGCGAAGGCACATTTATACATGTGACCCTGGTAATCTGGGGTAGGAGTAATGGATTTTGGTTGCCACTGTTGAAGGATTTAAGGTATTTGCCTCCACCTATGCTCAACCTGAATATCTGTAAATAAACATTTGATGAAATGTCATTAACTCTCATTTGTGCCTTGCAAAGGAAGCTAGAACCCAGTGAATTGTTAGGAGAAGTGGGGTGAGTACAATAATGACAACTTTGTTGTTGTCATTCTTGTTATCATCTTCATTTGTACTCTGCTTTTCCTTCAAAATTGGACTCAAGCAGCTCACAATACAATTAAAAACATTTTAAGAAATGAAAATGAAAATAGAATAAACTATTTAAAGTATTGTGGTTCATGTCGGAACCAATGACACTGCGAGGTGCAGCTTTTACCACATTGCAAAGGACTATGAGCTTATGGGGACAAAGCTTAAGGACCTTGGTGCGCAGGTGGTCATTTCATCTCTCCTCCCTGTTCAAGGATATGGTGCACAAAGGGAAAGGGCAATAGCAGAGGTCAACAACTGGCTCCGCACATGGTGCCGCCAGCAACGGTTTGGGTTTTTGGAACACGGCCTGAATTTCCATGAACGTGGGCTTCTGGCAAGGGATGGGCTGCACCTCACGAAACTTGGCAAGAATGTTTTTGCAAACAGTCTTGCACGGAGGATTAAGAGGTCTTTAAACTAAGTTCTGCTGGGGAGGGAGACAATATTATTCAGGGCAAAGACACGGTGAGTGCAGGGCGGAAAGGCCCAAATTATATTGACCAAGAAGTACAAGCGTCCAGTGGTGGGAGGAGTAGAAACTATAGTACAGGACTTGCAGGAAGGGCCCGGGGATTTAAGTGTCTCTACACTAACGCGCAGAGTATGGGAAACAAGCAAGATGAAATTGAACTCCTAGTACAACAAAATAAATACGATTTGATAGGCATCACTGAGACCTGGTGGGATGAGTCTCATGATTGGAATGTAGGAATAGAGGGGTATAGCCTATTTTGTAGAAATAGACCAAACAAGAAAGGAGGAGGAGTAGCTTTGTATGTCAAGGATGTTTTCACCTGTGAAGAGATCCGTGACTTAAACCCAGAAAGCCAGGTCGAGAGCATCTGGGTAAAAATTAAGGGAGTGACAAACAATAGGGATATTCTGGTGGGGGTTTACTACAGACCTCCAGCCCAGACTGAGGACCTTGATGACACCTTCCTCAACCAAATGACCGCGCATTCAAAAAGGAGAGATACAGTAATAATAGGAGATTTCAATTACCCGGATATATGTTGGCAGTCAAACTCTGCCAAGACAGCAAGGTCCAGCAAGTTTCTTGCTTGTCTTGCAGACAATTTCATGGTCCAGAAGGTGGAAGAGGCCACAAGGGGATCAAATATTCTAGATCTGATCCTGACCAATAGGGATGACCTTGTTAATGAGGTAGAAGTGGTTGGATCTTTAGGGGGGAGTGACCATGCCCTATTGGAATTTGGCATTCAGTGGGAAGGAGAAGATAAGTGCAGCCAGACACCCATCTTAGATTTTAAAAAAGCAGACTTCTGTAAACTTAAGGAGCTGCTGGCTGAAATTCCGTGGTTAGGAATAGTGAAAGAGAAAGGAGTTCAGGAGGCATGGGAGTTCCTTAAAAGGGAGATACTGAAGGCACAGTCTAAAACTGTGCCAATAAGGAGGAAAAATGGAAGGCATCTGAAGAAACCAGAATGGTTGAGTAAAGAACTCTCAGCTGAGCTAAGCGTTAAGAGAAACCTGTAGAGGAAATGGAAGAGGGGGGAAACCACCAAAGAAGAATTTAAGCAAGTAGCCAGGAAATGTAGGGAGGAGGTCAGAAAGGCTAAAGCACAGAACGAACTTAGGCTGGCCAGAGACATTAAACACAATAAAAAGGGCTTTTTTAAATATGTCCACAGCAAAAGGAAAAAGAAAGAGGCGATAGGGTCGCTGCGCAGAGAAGATGGCGAATTACTAACAGGGGGAAGAGAAAAGGCAGAACTACTTAACACCTTCTTTGCCTCAGTTTTTTCCCAGAAGGATACAAGCACTCAACCTGGTGGTTGGGGAGCAGGTGAAGAAGCAGGGGAAATGCGGCACATAATAGGTAGAGAGGTGGTACACGAATACCTGGCCACACTGGATGAATTCAAGTCTCCAGGGCCAGATGAACTGCATCCTAGGATATTAAAAGAACTGGCAGAGGTCATTTCGGAACCGCTTGCTATAATCTTTGGGAAATCTTGGAGGACAGGAGAAGTTCCAGCAGACTGGAAGAGGGCAAATGTTGTCCCCATCTTCAAGAAGGGAAAAAAAGAGGATCCAAATAATTATCGCCCAGTCAGCCTGACGTCTGTACCCGGAAAGATCCTGGAGCAGATCATTAAGCAGTCAGTTTCTAATCACTTAGAAAGCAATGCGGTAATCACGAGAAGTCAACATGGATTTCTCAAAAATAAGTCATGCCAGACTAATCTTATCTCTTTTTATGATAGAGTTACTAGCTTGATAGATGAAGGGAATGCTGTGGATGTAGCATATCTTGATTTCAGTAAGGCCTTTGACAAAGTTCCCCATGACATTCTTGCAAAGAAGCTAGTAAAATGCGGGCTGGACAGAGCTACTGTCAGGTGGATCTGTAACTGGTTGACTGACCGTTCCCAAAGGGTGCTCACCAATGGCTGCTTTTCATCCTGGAGAGAAGTGACTAGCGGGGTGCCACAGGGTTCTGTCCTGGGCCCAGTGCTGTTCAATATTTTCATCAATGACTTGGATGAAGGAATAGAGGGCATGCTCATCAAATTTGCAGATGACACCAAATTGGGAGGGGTTGCTAATACGCCAGAGGACAGGATCAAAATTCAAAATGACCTGGACAGATTGGAGAGCTGGGCCAAGGCTAACAAAATGAAATTCAACAGAGAAAAGTGTAAGGTCCTACACTTAGGTAGAAAAAATGGAATGCTGAAATATAGGATGGGGGACACGTGGCTGGATGGCAGTACGTGTGAAAGGGATCTAGGAGTCTTAATAGACCACAAACTGAACATGAGTCAGCAATGTGATGCGGCAGCCAAGAAAGCCAATGCAATTCTCGGCTGCATCAATAGGAGTATGGTGTCTAGATGGAGGGAGGTACTGGTACCACTCTACTCTGCTTTGGTTAGACCTCATCTTGAATACTGTGTCCAGTTCTGGGCACCCCAATTGAAGAAGGACATGGTCAAGCTGGAGCAGGTCCAGAGGAGGGCGACCAAAATGGTGAAGGGCCTGGAAGCCAAGCCCTATGAGGATAGACTTAGAGAGCTGGGTATGTTTAGTCTGCAGAAGAGAAGGTTAAGAGGGGACATGATAGCTCTGTTTAAATATTTGAAGGGATGCCATGTAGAGGAGGGAGAGGGCTTGTTTTCTGCCGCTCCAGAGAGCAGGACAAGGAGCAATGGATTCAAGCTGCAGGACAGGAGATTCCACCTGAACCTCAGGAAGAACTTCCTGACAGTCAGGGCTGTCCAGCAGTGGAATATGCTGCCTCGGAGTGTGGTGGAGTCTCCTTTGGAGGTTTTTAAGCAGAGGCTGGATGGCCATCTGTCGGGAGTGCTTTGATGGGTGTTCCTGCATGGCAGGGGCTTGGACTGGATGGCCCGTGTGGTCTCTTCCAACTCTACATTTCTATGATTCTATTAAAACAATTACAACTCAGTAAAAGAATAAAAGGCAACTAAAAAAGATAAAAAGCTGTTAAAAAAAACAATTAAAACAAAATAGCATCCCCTAACCTGTTCTTTAAAAGCATTCTGTTTTAAAAGCCAGGCCCTTTTTGCATGGCCTTTGCCATGTGAAAGGGCCTCTGGAGCGTCGCACAATTGCAAGGAGCCATCCACATGACATTCTCGCAATTGCGTGACGCTGCTGGGACCAGCAGGCACCGATCATGCACTATTTCATTTTTGGATTCTAACCGAAAATGATGCACAATCGCGCATCACTCCAGGGCCCTGCATGCACTTACCATGCGTGTGGAGCCTCCAGAGCTGCAACGCTCACGCTTCCTGCCCCAGCACAACTTGTGCGTTATGTGGTAGGAAAATCCCCAGCTAATATAGTCAGTTGGGAATTGTATTCCATAGTTTTTCTTTTCTTTTCTAAACAATGTGGTAGAAGCATGTTGTAAGGCCCCGCTTTGGGGGTCCCCAATATCAGTATGGTTTGGATGGGCACCATGCCTAATTGGCATCACATGTAATTGGCAACACATTTTATGGCTCTGATATCAAATTCAAACCTGAGAGGTGATAGAGAGGTCAAACCAAGCAAGGAAAAGAATTTGACTGTAAATGTGAGAAGCACAGGTCAACTCCAAAATTCCTCCAGGTAAGACTGAGTCACTTGTCAGGCAACTACACATCATTCCTGTGGATAATAGGCTTAAACAGAAGCTGGACTTTTCCAGGGAATCCAACTGTGAGGAGCCCACCAGGACACTGATTGATGGATATCCATCCCTTGTACACCTGGATTCTTTCCTCTGTCCTCCCAGCACCCACAATAGACAGCTATTACAACACCCATCATGTCTTTGTCAGTCAAAGCACTAAGCCCATCAACAGGTGAAAGACTCATTGTGCACAACAGGTTCCCTTTGTCTTGCATCTGGAACCTTCACAGCCACAAGCCATTTTCAGGGTACAAATACCCCTGATTTGAGGAGGCCCAGTGCAGTCTCTTGAAGATCTACCCGTCACTCTGTCCGTCTGGCTCCTGAATGAGAACTGCCCTTAGGTCCCACCTAAGCCAAAATACATTTCTGCTCTTCACTACTCTTCTGGACTGGTAATTATAAATCCCCCCAAACCCCTCAGCCTCTCTATAATTTTTCCTCCCTTTCTCTTTCAGATAGCTCTTGTGTGAATGTGTGATTGTGTGTATCTTGTGTGCATGCATGAGTGAATTCCCCTCAATAAAATCATTTTAATAGACAGTTTTGCTTGGTTTTTGGCTTGGCCTGGCCCCGTAAAAATTGGGTTTAAAGATCTCGCTAGGTTACCCTGCCTCTTGTAGTGCTACAGCTTGTGCTCTGGCTAATTCCCATTCCCCGTTATTTGGAGCACATTGAGGTGTCCCCCACAGGACCCCAGAAATCAGGGTAACAATGTCACTTCTTGCTGGCCGTTGGCAGGCAGGAAATCCCACCCTGATTCTCAGAGGCAAAGAAATAGAGAGGAACAACTGACGAGCCCTCCCTGGTTGTTACCAGTGAAAGTGGATAGCAACAACAGATGGAAGATATAGTGAATTTCAACCTGGTATATAATTCAGAATTTACTGGAGATGCCTTGCATATAGCAACACAGGTATTTTATATTTTCCCAAACAGGAAAAATGTTCTAAAATCACTTTGTGAAGGTAGAAATGTGGAAAAATGGAACCAATTGCTTAGAGACGGGTGAGGTCCCTTCCTCTTGATGTCTTCAGAAAAAGGCTAGATAGTTACCTGCTGGAGATTCTATAGCTGGAAATCCTGTATTGAGTAGGGGGTTTGACCTGATGGTCGAAAGGGCCCCTTCCAACTCTATGATTCTATGACTTTGAGTCATATCTTGAGAAGGAATGGGGGGGATGGGTCTACAGGTGTGGGGAACTTCTGGTTCTCCAGAAATTCTGGGTTTCATCTCTCCAAATCTCTTGCCGAGGCCCCAGCTGTGGAAGCTGCAGCCCAAAACTTCAAGAGAAACAACTGCAGGGGCAGTCAACTTGAGTTAGAGATGTAAATTCTTGATTATTTTGTCCTCATATGCAAGAACACAGAATTACTGCTTTATTTGCACAGAATCCTCCCTATTTTTGAGTATCCCAGTGTTCTGGAGAGTTTTTCCATGCAGAAAAACATTTGTTTTGCACACAAAAACCCGTGTATTTCCTGTGAAGTAAACATATTTTTAATGCAGAAAATTGGGGGTGGGGGTTGCATGAAATGTCATGTATTTCTCTGCATAGAAAACTACTCCAGAACAATTTGGGATTATCAAATACTGGGAGAAAACTGTACAAAAAATTTGCTGCTCTGTAATTCCTGTTTTCTGATTGGGAACCAAAGGATGGTGAATATTCTTGCCATATCTAACTTGTGACCTTCTCAATTTTTTTGGACTATGACTCCCATGCTGGCTGGGGCTAATAGTAGCTGCTGTCCACCAACATCTGGAGAGCCACAAACTGTCCATTCCTGCTCTAAGGCAGTGATGCGATTCCCCCTCGAAACCCCAGTCAGGCATACAGTATGCTTCCAGCATCAGGTCAACATCAATCAAAGAAACTCTAGAAGCAAGAGGGTTCAGAAAAAAGCATGGTCCGGTGGAAAGAGAGATAAAGGAAAATACTGGCAAAAGAAAAGCAGAATAGTAAGGGACAGTAAACAGAGAGGAACGGTGTCCTGGAAAGAGGTGAGCATGATGAGTCATTTGACAGTATAGTAAAATTATTATGGACATTGGTCCAACTATCAAATGAACTAGTGTTTCCCAATTGACATGCCCTAGATCTACTGTTTTTGGTTTGGGTTACTGGTGTATCATAGAGCTGGTTCACACACAATGTTTGTCAGTTGACCTAAACTGCAAATCGATCCCTAAGTAGAACTTTCAGAGCCCCAGATGTAGCTTCAGATAAAAACAACAGAACAAAACAAAACAAAAACCCCTGCAGCTCACATGTCCCATTTCTGGTCATCATCTGGTCAAGAAAACACATGATATGTATGTGAACCATCCCTTTACGAGAAGGTTCCAAGAGAAAGACATTGGTCCAGGACTTCTTTATTTTGTAGATCAGCTAGGAGGTCTTTCAGGAGATAGATCTCAGGGCTCAAAGGCTGAGACAGAGAAAACCAAGTTAAAAACTGTCACCATTATAATGATACACAAAACAATGACAAACAGCCCCACTCCCAATGCTGTGTGTGCCAAGTTGCGTGCCAGGATGGAGTTTTTCTGAGCAGCTGAGAAATCTCCCGTGCGGTTAGCTCTTCGGGTCTGTAACAAAAGAGAAATAAAGAATGGATTCATGAAACAAATGGAAGAGGGGAACTTTTTTGGCATGTAGAGGTCCCAAGGAGCTGTGAAATGGCTACACTTTTGTTGGCTAATAATATCTATCTATCTATCTATCTAAAAACAAAAATTAAAAAAAAAAATCCCTTTTGTCTCAACACTAGTGACTGTGTGGTTGACTATGAGAATTCAACAGAACATAGCAAGACTTAAGTTTTGAGCTATATGTTCTGGCTGAAGTTCAGACTGACTCTGTAGACACTCTCTGGGTTCTTGCAAACTCATTACCAGTTGCACGTTGTTCCTCTGTTCACTTCAGCCATGCAGAATTAGAATTGTCCTGAAGGCAAAGTCTAGAAAAGTCACTCTTGGGATCACAACTCCTAGAACCCCTCAGGAATTATGGGAAGCACAGTCAAAAAAAAAAAAAAAAAAAAATTCTTTCCCAAAAGTCTGTTGTAAAGTTTGGAGTTGCTGAGCTTTTGGAAATATTGGAAAGCATTGCACTTTCAAAAGCTTGTAAGCGACAACTACAACAACTTTCCTCCTTTGTGCAGTAGCCCAAAGTGACTATCTGCCTTCCATGAAAAAAGGAGTGGCAAATTGTGGCTCATGAAATCCCTCAAAACCCCCAGGCCCCCACATTGTTATTTTTGAGGGTGATTTTTGGCCTGAAACCCTACTCAAAATGCCTTGAAAAATAAGTTTAGGGTGCTGCAGATTCCCCATCCTGTTGTACATGGCCCAACCCAACAATAAAGTTATAGTTTTCTACAGGATACCCTCCACACTGGAATTTTACTCTTGGTACACAGTGCCATTATAGTGCCATTGTCTCAATCCCATACATGCAATAATACTTAAAATACAGCAATGATTACTTAGCCTTCCTTGCACAGTTGCCTAACTTGCCTGTCTGCTTGCTTAAGTGTGTCCCCACATGTTTCGTTATTTATTGGGCTTCCCTCCATACTTATAGCTCTGCATCCCACATTCTCATAGAGAAGCTCACCTGTATAGAGTAATACAAAGCAGCAATACCCAGAGGTATACAACAGCAGATCGTAGTAAATATGGAGTAGACCAGGTAATCAGGTGCCTCGGTGAGCTGGGCAGCTGGGATGATGATAGGCTGTGAAGGTGGTGCAGATGGACCTGGGATTAATCCTGCACCAGGTGGGATATAATAAGGCTGATATTGGGGTGGCATGGGGGGAGGTGTCCCATAGCCCATGGGAGGAGCTGGTCCAGTTAGTGGTTGTAGTGACTCAGGCACTGTGAAGTGCTGTTTCTCATACTTGGGAGGTGGATCCATTGTTCAAGTTTTCTCTCCTCTCCTTTGCAGTTGTACAAGTGTAGTCTCGTCTTCTTTTTCAGTTCTCCGCGTTCCTTTTTTCTGGCCTGCTAAGCTGCTGGGTGTCTTGATTTTGTTCCCTTTGTGTTGTACGTTCAGTCTTTTGCCTGCCTTTCAGCTAGCTTCCTTCTTCTGCAATGCCCAGCCAACCACTTCAAATCTTCTTTTGGGTGGATGCTTGCCTTAGAAGATAAGGCAGCTCTTCTCCAGGTAAGAATTCTTCTGGCTCTTGGAGAGATGGACTTCTTTGTCCTTCACCGCTTCAAACTAGCTCTAGAGATGATTGACCAAGGGATTTCTTTGTCCTTCACAGCCCAGAAGAAGAAGAAGAAGAAATGGCCAGGATGAGGAATAAGGCAATGAGTAACCAAGACAAAGAGACTGATGTTGGATGGCAAGACAGATAAAGGGGAAAGATAATTTTCAGGAGCCAAGAGCTATTATCTTATTTTCGTAACACTTCTATTGTTGTTGTGTGTCTTCAAGTTGTTTGTGACGTGTGGTGACCCTAAAGTGAGTCTATCATGGGGTTTTCTTGGCAAGATTTGTTCAGAGAGGGTTTGAAATTGCCTTCCTCTGAAGGTGAGAGAGTTTGACTTGTGCTACTGGAATTCTCAACACTTGGGAAAATGAAGCAAGAGTCCATAACAGTATTGCTGTGTACTCCCCAGGTGCTAAAGAAAAGAGACATCCAGGGCTTTTAATTTCCTCTGGATGGGGGAATAAAAAAGAGAGAGGGATTGAGAGAGGAAGACAGAGAGAGACAGTCTGCCAAAGTTGTTGTTGTTGTTGTTGTGTATATTTTCAAGTCACTTGTGACTTATGGCAACCCTAAAGCAAACTTATCACAGGATTTTCTTGCAAAATTTGTTCATAGGAGGTTTGCCAATGCCTTCCTCTGAGGGTGAGATTGTGTGACTTGCCCAAGGCCACCCAGTTTCCAGAAGGTAGTTTCTGGAAGGTAGTTTCCCAGAGTCCTAGTTTGGTGCCTTTTAAATATATGCTTTCTTTACATATATATCTGAAGATTTAGACTAAAAGCAACCAAAAGACCCTTCTTTAAAGAAGCAGACTTTTTACTCCACATTAGATTCATCCCTTCATGAAAGTGGTGAACCATCCTCAATATTCAATGATTCAGAAAACAGTCAGTTCACCTCAGTCCAGTTCAGAGGTGCCTGATCAGACACAGTTCTGAATCTCCATTTTGACATCCAAATCCTGATCAATAAGGAACATCTCCTTGCTTTTGTGTGCCTTCAAGATGTTTCTGACTTATGGGAACCCCAAAGCAAACCTATCACATTTTTTGCAAGATTTTTTTTGTGGGGTTTGCTTTTGCCTCCCACTGAGGCTGAGAGAGTGTGTTTGCCCAAAGTCACCCAGTGGGTTACCACAACCGATGGGAGATTCAAACCCTGGTCTCTAGAGTTGTGGCCCAGTGCTCAAACCTTTGCTAACCTCTAATCTTCACTGTAGGAATGGGCAAATACACCATGTCTACTCTATGGCACTTTCCTCATGCTCTCCACCATTTTTTTTCTGAAAAAAAAAATGCTTACAGAAAGGGTTACAGGTGTACCTCAGTTAACAAACCAGATATGTTTCTGGGCATTACTTCTTTAACAGGAAATGTGGTACCAAGGCAGGAATAACATGGAAAGACCAGAGATGGATTTCTGCATCTTCTCTGCCCCAGAAAAGAAGAACAGTTCAACATGCTTCCATATACTTCGTATTGAAAACTAACAATGTGTGAAATGAAACGGGCCGATATAAGTGTATTCCTCTGAAGAACAGAGGACAGTACGACCCCCGTCTCTGTGGGGGAATTGGTTCTGGGCTGCCCCGTGGATATTGAAATCCGTGGATAGTACCGAACGCCTTGTCCCGCTGCCCGCCCTGGGCTTAATCCCAGTGGCCGCGGGCAGGAAAACAGTGGGGAGCGCAGGATCCCACGCTACCCGCTGTTTTCCTGCTGGCCGCCACCGCGATCGGGCCCAGGGCTGGCAGTAGGAGGTGGGAGAACACTGAACCGTGCGATTTCATGATCCCCACTGTTTTCCCACCTCCAGCCGCTGGCCCCAGGCCCGATTGTGGCAGCGGCCAGTGGGAAAACAGCGGAAATTGCGGAAGCGTGCTTCTCGCCACCTCCTGCTGCCTGCCCTGGGCCAATCCCGGCCAACTGTGGATAAATGAATCCACGGATCATGAATCCGTGGATACGGGGGTCCTACTGTATGGGGTTACGACTCATTCTCAATAGCAGATTTAACTCATGTATTGATTGAATGCCACATTTATAATGATCTTAGGAATAATTATATTTTTCCTTTACTGAAATCTCTTAAGGGAAGTTCCTCTTCTGTGAAGGTCTGTTTTCTGTTATCTGATGCTATAAAATATGTATCCTTTAGAACATCCAAAGTTCTTGTTAAGGCCTTAAAATTATGTGTTGTAAAGTGTAAAGTGGGAGTAGGGTAGAAAGTGATTCATCTGTTGTAGACTATTACATGTAAATTATCTGATTTTTTCCCTTTACTATATTTGTATATAAATAGCTGGTTGCTAAAATACGATTGACTAACTGACTGACTGAAATGAAACAACCAGGTCAGGTAAGCATTGCATAAATTAAACAGAAATATTTGGAACCTTCTAGAGATCACTTGAAAACTTCTCCCAAAATTTAGGGATGTGCGCCTTGTTTTTTTTCCAAAAATTACTCAGCATTTCACTGTAGCAATCTACAGTGGGCCCTCAATATCTACTAGTATTTGGTTCCAGGACTCACCACCTCGCCTCTCGCCCTGCATAGATACCAGAATTCATAGATACTCAAATCCCTTTATGTGCAATGGTATAATAAAATAGTGTCTCTTATATAAAATGGCAAAATCAAAATTTCTTTTTTTGAGCGGGGGAAAATATTTTCAAGCCATGTTTGATTGAATCCATGGATGCAGAATCTGTGGTATGGAGGGCCGGCTGTAAATGAGCAGAGTTCTCTGAGGAGGCTTCTGCTGAAAGACGTGGGCTGAACCCTTGAAAACCTGAACACGAAGAGTGAACCCCTAAACCCTACTGAGATGGGTGGGGGCTTTGGGAGTTCCTTGAACCCATATCCTGTCTCTGCCTCTCACTCTTTCCCCTGGCAGACTTTATCTGCTCTGTGCTGTTATGTACCTATGTTTTAATCTCAGTAAACCCGGTAGCCATGTATGCTCAAAAACCTTTAAAAAGAAGAAGAAGAAGAAGAAGTTGTTTTGCTCTCAGATACTTCATTAATTGAAGTATGCTTGTACTTTGCAAGTCTCTTGCTTCCACTAGTGCATATTGATGGGAGCTCTTCACGTGGTATTTATAGACTCGGCAATAACCCTGGCCTCTGCTAGTGGAAAAGTGCTGGAGGGATAGACAGCAGTTCATTTAAGGTCAGGGTGAACCATATGGGGCCCTCCAGATACTGTTCAATTGAAATTCCCATCTTTCCTCTTCATTGCCTATGCTGACTAGGACTGAGGAGAGCTGCAGTCCAAAAACGTCTGGAGTTTCCACAAGTTGTCCACCTCTGATTTACGGGCATGTTAGGAAGAAGAATCATTATTCCATCTTATCACTCCTACAAAGGTAGTACCCCTCTACCTGTCATATGCCTGCTTGTACCAAAGAGAGTAAGCTACAGTGTGTGAAATGGCTGTTTGCAGCATCACTCTATGATGCTTTAGTTCAGTAGCCCTCCAGATGTTTTGGACTTCAAGTTCCAGAAGCCAGGTGGGGCTTCTGTGAATTGGAGTCAAAACACCTGCAGAACGCAAGCATGGGAACCATTGAACAAGTGTTCCCCTTTCCTTCAGGTGCTAGGTGCAAGAATCTGTAATTTATTTGGAAATTCAATAAACTTAACATACTATCTTTTTTGGGCACAATGTATTCATCTACAGGGCATGGACCTACGATATAGTCATATTCCATAGTAAGGGCATGCTATCTTCAAGCTCTAGATTAAATCCGCCAACTGGATTTATACAAATTGGCACTTTCCATTTCCTCCCTACAACCTTCAAAATGCAAATTATTTCTCTTGAACTAGTTTTCAAGAATCTTGAGTTACATGTTCATTCCCTCTTAACATAACTTCTTCTGTACAGAAAGCCAAAGCGGTATAATTCT
The DNA here is from genome assembly GCA_030412105.1 of Cyclura pinguis. Taxonomy (NCBI): domain Eukaryota; kingdom Metazoa; phylum Chordata; class Lepidosauria; order Squamata; family Iguanidae; genus Cyclura; species Cyclura pinguis. The sequence goes on along the minus strand of CM059606.1, from coordinate 10,748,337 downwards.
TTGCATTGTGGAAATTGTACTGCTATGGAAAGATGGACATCTCCCTTAGCTAGTCATGCAAGGTTTCTGAACATTTGCCACATTTTTTTAACACTATAATTTAACCCTCTTTAACCAAATACCTCGGGTCTCTTTTGTTGCTTCCTTTGCTGTCTTTAAAAATGCTTCCACAGTTCCTTCCCATCCTTTCCTGCTGTCTGTAAGTGGTTAGCAGCAGGAAAAAAAATTAAATCTTTTGGCGGTGTTAGGAGAATTACAACACTTCCTTTACCTGATCTGCCCATAACCACTTTGTCTACCACTTTAAACTACTTTTTGAAGATTTAAAAAAGTCCCACAAATGTGCAATCAGAATTTCCAGATGATGTCATTCCTGGATGATGCTTTTGCATCTGTTCAAATTCAATTTGTAGCCCCAGTCCACTTCTGCATTCCAGTGAATTTTCCCAATACTTTGATGAGACAAAGATAAAGAATATCTAGAGTATAACTACCATCCACTAGGCTGATAACCCAATCAAAAGAGATAAGAGTTCTCTGGAAGACTTATATATTTTTGAGAAAGCCTTGTTAATTGTTGCATTGTTGGCTGCTTTATACAGTAATCTCTTCCAGGGTCTTGAGATAGCTTGGGCAAATTGCTGAGCCATTGACTACAAGCAAGGCTTCCTCCCTCTCTTCAGATCACACACCTTAGCAAGCGTGTTGACCCATGAAAAAAATATTCACTTCTCCAAGTAACAAGATAGATGCAGTCATGTAAGTGCAAAGATCCTGTCGCTCAATGGCAGATTTAGATTCAGTCCTTATCTATTGTTAAAAGATTTCAGAAAGCAGGGCTGGGATTCACCTTTGCCTCCTGGAGATAACGCTCGTCTAGATGAAACTGCTATCTGTTTCAGCATTGGGGAGCTTTATGCAAAACTGAACGTTTTGCCACCTTGTCCTTTAATGTTGAGGGAACAGAGGAGAAAGGCATGGAAGCCTGCACTTTCAGAATGGAACTGGAAGAGATATAGGGAGAGCTGAGTTAGTCCCTGCAAGAATCGTATGATATTAATGGTCCTGTTAGAAACTTCCCTTAAACTTCTGTGATATTAATGCTGTGGGATTCCACATGCCCTCGGCCCATACATGTATGTAAAATACACCATATATTGCAGTAAAAACAGAAAATTCTGGTAACCTTCTTTCAGGGGAATCAAGCACTAGGTAAAATAATTGTACCGTTGGAGTTCTTATCACTTGCGGAACTAAAGGAAGAGTCCATAACAGCACTGTTGTGTAGTCTCTAAGTTCTAGAGAAATAAGACATCTGGGGATTTTCATTTTCTCTGGATAGAAGAATTTTTTTTTAAAAAATAAAGAGAGCAAGAGCAAGAGAGATTCTACTAAAAATGTTGTTGTTGGTATCTTAAAGTTGTTTGTGACTTATGGCAACCCCATGGTGAACATATAACAGGATTTTCTTTCAAGATTTGTTCAGAAGAGATTTGCCATTTGCTTTCTCTGAGGCTGAGAGTGCGTGACTTGCCCAACATCACGCAGTAGGTTTCATGACCAAGTGGGGATTCAAACCTTGATCTCTCAGAGTCCTAGATGTTGGTTGATGCCTTTTAAATATACACTTTGTTTACATATATACCTGGAAATCTAGACTGGAAGTAAGCAAACGACCCTTCTTCAAAGAAGCAGAGCTGTTACCCCATATTAGACGCATGCTTAGTTTGGAGTCCAAGAATGGAGCCATAGTGAATTGAAGACAAACATTTATGTAATGACACAGTGCCAGTCCAGATATCAGCACTCAGGCTAGTTAATCTTGCAGTGAAGCAAACATTCACCTTGTCCGTAATAGAATTTTGGAAAATCTACCTAATAACCTCATACCACAACACAGAGAATATCGTAGAAGGATACAGAAGAGATGTTAGTCAATCATCAAACAGCAGTCATCAAGCCATAATGGAAAACTACCTACCATGCATCACATAGATGAAACTCGGTGAAACTTTTCCATTTATTTCAGATTGTTATTGGCATTGGTAGAAAGTACTGGTTAGTTGATGATAGAGACAGAATGTTCTGGTTATAGTTAATCTGCTTTTTCTTGAGAGTCCGAAGGGCTTTGTAATTCTGCAGCTTCTAATTATGTCCTTGGTTCAAAATACTTTTCTGTTAGCATGTCTCTACCTTGTTGTTTTTGTGTTCCTTCAAGTCATTTCTGACTTACAGTGACCTGGAGGTGAGCCTGTCACAGAGTTTTCTGCGGCTGACAGTGTCTGATGTGGTCAAGATCACCCAGTGGGTTTCCATGGCCAAGCAGGGAATCAAACCCTGGTCTCCAGGCTCATAGCCTAATGACTGATAGTCTAATAGTTAAATCACTACGCCATGCTGACTCTAATTTACTTTGGCCTTATGGTCACCCTTCGAAAATTCTTTCTCTGATATGAGGTATTCCTTTATGTGAAAGTGGAATTTTGCATTTTGTTAAAACGGAGTGAGTGTGCATGACTTGCTTCCCTTTACCATCTTCCATCTGTGTGGGTTTTTTTTGCCAATTTGTATGAAAATAGCATATGTCATATAGACATCCCAGAGAAGAAACTGCAAAATTCCAGAAGAGCTAGAGAAATACAATGAAACAAAGCCAACACAATATATTATTCTTATTCTTTTTTTTCTCACTTGGCACCAATATCATAGAAAGTACAACAGACCAGAGGTACATGATGTATGTGGAGTATATAAAAATAGAGTCAAAAGGACTTGAGCATTCAGCCCTTTTCAAGTAAGCATCCATGCTGTACTCCAACAGACGTCATTAAGCCTTTTAATTTTTCCGCTTTATGGAGACAGAATGGATAGACAGCCCTGAACACTAAAAATACTTTTGCAGTTTATTGATTCAGCCTCTCTCCTCCAAAGCACTAGGGTTCAATGGCCCTGTGATTAGAAGCTAGAGCTGACAGTCACACAACAATCCCTCCTCTTCCAGTGTGCTGTAGTGCTATATTCCATGTGTGGGCTAAGGAAGTGTAACTTGTGATAGATTAATAAAAAAAATCTTTCTTTCTCTCTTTCTCTCTTTCTCTCTTTCTCTCTTTCTTTCTCTCTTTCTTTCTTTCTTTCTTTCTTTCTTTCTTTCTTTCTTTCTTTCTTTCTTTCTTTCTTTCTTTCTTTCGGGGGAATAGTGAAGGAATTATGGTGGGTGAAAAATGCAAAGATTTGCAGCTGTAGGTCAAAATATTGCAAGGAACAAAGAAGAAATTATACTGCAGGCAACTGCCTGTGGTTTGAGAACTAGCTGTTCATAGGCTAAATTAGGCGTGGGAAAAAGTGGTAAGAGGGAGGGCAGGGAATTGTCTAATTAATGATTTGTGAGCCTCCTCAGGGCAGACTTTTTGACTGAAGGATGGGATATAACTATGCTGAATGAATACATGAGTGAATGAGTGAATGAATGAATCTCTAGCTTTGCAGATGCTGGACTGCAGAAATAAGAAAGGAACTAAGTAAGTAAATACATTTCCAGCCCTCTAGATGTTGCTGCCCTGCAGCCCCATCCACTCTACCCTGCATGGTCAGTACTGAGGAATACTAGGAGTCACAATACAGTGCAATACAAAGCCTACTTTTTGCCCACCCTTGGTGAATTCCCATTTTGGTCTTAACTTGAGAAGACCCATTGGAATCAATGGGATTTCTATAAGTGATGGTTAATAAGATAGGAATCTGGGACCATTTCCACACCTTTGAAATCCCTCCCTAAACTTCAAACCTCAGGATTCCATAGGATGTTGAACATGGAATAACAGCACTATAACAGTCTAGTGTGGAAATGGCCTGGAAGACCAGGGTTCAAATGCTCAGCCATGGAAACCAATTGGGTGACCTTGGGTAAGTGTCTTTTGGGCAAAGAACGCAACAGCATACCAACTCTGAAAAAATCTTGCAAACCAAACCCCATGATAAGATCACCTTAAGGTCACCATGAACTGGAATCCACTTCAAGGTACACAATTACAACAACAGAACAAGCCCTAACCTTCAAGGAGTCAACTTGAATCAGGATTAAAATTAGATTTTACTTCCTTTTGCACACTGTGTTACTGTCTCGTCTACTCTACTCCTTTTCCTTGTGGGTCTTAGATCATTTCTCTTCCTCTTTTTTTGGGGGGGGGGGTAAAAAAAATATTAAACAAAAAACAAATAGCAACATTACATAACAATACATCAAACTAAGAAAAGCATAACAATACCATACAAATGAAAGAACAGCGAACACATAACAAAACTGCAAGCATCTAACTACAAGCATTTGACAAAACTACAGTTAATTAAAAAAAAATACAAAAAAGACTACTAATAACTAAAAACTGGTTCCTGCACTTGTTGCCAACAGCAAATATTAATCAAGTAGTTAAGCCTGTTAATCTTTAAACTTATACCAAATTTGTATTTGCTGGTGATCACTTTTATCATCCTAGATATATGCCTACTAAATTAATGACTTAATAAACATCACTTATAAACAATTATAATCACATATCAAGTTATTCTATATTCTATATTAGTTTAAACTAGAGATCAGTCATCAAGAAACAGTAATCACATCTTAGAAGGTTATAAATCTAAAGTTCTTTGCTTACTAGCTTAAATCACAAGTATTTGAATCATTCTTAGCTTATTCTATATTTTATATAAATCATGTCCAACTAATTCCTAATCTATATGGTCTTCGATCCTTTCTCAACCAGTCACCAGTCCTGGCCTTAGAAGGATATGGGGGGAAGTGGATAGGAGAAAGGGAGACACTCCTTTTTCATCTGTGGATTTACAGTGTTTAATTAAAAAAACGAAACCAAAAGAACAGTATGGGTTTGGTAAGTGTTATGTCGGAGAGATGAGCAAATCGAACAATTGAGTCTTTCTTTCCTTGTTGGTACTAGCGATAGCTTGTGAATCTAATCTTTTTTATGCCAACTTCCTGGAACACCAGAGCTCTAGTGGTTTTCCCCGTTTAAGGGAAGTGAGATTTATGGACTCACCTATGGACTCACCAATGTTTTGTTAAAAAGCAAATGCCCAAGGCCAATTAATTCGTTCTGACAATCTGCCTTGAAGAAATAAAAGAGCAATTGATTTTACTGCAGAACAATGCTTCATTGCTGAGTGTCAGGTGCTACAAAGGACACATGGCTATGGCCAGTAAAGCAGTTGGCAATTCCAAGAGCCTCAGTGAAATTGGCAGGTAGGTTGTCATTAATTCTTGCAGGGACTTGCAGGGATGGGGGAAGTACTTTTCCTATCCCTTATCACCAAAATGTCCTTAAATATGAAGACACTGAGGCTATTTCACACTATACTGTATTACTATTATTACTATTATTATATTTTATTATTAATATTGTTAATAGCGCTACATTGAAGTGCTATTATTTCACTTTCAACATCTTATGGAATCCTGGGGTTTGCAGTTCTGGGAGGGGAATTTAGAATTCTAGGCCAGAGAGCTCTTGGGCCTCAGTAAACTACAAACCCCAGAATTCCACAGGATGTTGAAAGTAGAATAAGAGTACTATAACAGTGTAGTGTGGAAATGGCTTGACTAGGCCATTTCCGCACTAGCCTGTTATAGTACTCTTATTCCACTTTCAACATCCTATGGAATTCTGGGGTGTGCAGTTTAGGGAGGGCCAGCCGGCTCCTCCCTAAACTGCAAACCCCAGGATTCCATAGGATGTTGAAAGTGGAATAAGAGCACTGTAACAGGCTAGTGCAGAAATGGCCTAACACAACATGTACCTAGAAGTGGCTTCAATGTGTTTAATTCTGTTTACTCATGAGTACTTTTACACCGGATAGATTTTAGATAGTCTTTATTATTCCTGGGATGGATCAATGACAATTGCTGTCTTAGTATTTATTAGTATGAGATCATTTAGTATCCTTCTTGCTCATAATTACACAGAAGGCTTGGTGGTCCAATTTTCCAGATATTTTTGGGGGTGCATGCTCAATTTCTCCAGTCTTGTCTTAAAGGAGGCTGGAACCTCCCTGTTCCCATGTTCTGGGGTCCATGGCCATCTTTCCTTCTACAGAAGGCCTGAAAGGTATCAAACAAATCTTTCCAAATTTGGCTCATCTCACCATCTGGACTGCAATGGACCTGGGCTGAGGATGATGGGAATCCTAGTCCAGCATATCTGGAGGGTGCCAGATGAGGGAAGGTTGCTGTAGACCCACTGCCAGAGGGTGTTGAAGTGGTGGTCCTGGGAGGGTCTCACTACTCAGTATCCCACTATCTCACATTTGCCCCCTGGTTGCTGAAAGTCCTTAGTCTGAAAGCACTGAAAGAGTGAAATGAGAAAGCATTGTTATCAAGTGATTGTTGAATACATGCACATATGTGTACATGTCTCTCTGTGTGTGTTAGATCATTAAGTGTCCCAATACTATTCCAGTGACATCATTGCAAATGTATAACTGTCCCTTACAAAATCATGTAAACTTGATCACATGGCCTGAATTCTAAAATAGAGTAGTCCAATTGAATCAGTGGGATTCACCTATCTTATTGACTCCCCATTCAACAATTGACTTGATGGGTCTACTCTAGTGGGGAGTTACCAGTGGGTTTCAACCAACAGTGTCCTTTTTGTTCAGTTAACAATTAACCTATCTTGTTCCAGCTCACACAATTATCTCTATTTGATTCCCCCAAAGAGTCAACATTCCAGTCTATCAAGGACATTGAGATAACACATGTTGGCCAGTCACAGTTTCCAGAGCTCCCAACTGATCCTTTGCCATCCCATTTTTCAGCTGCTTTTAAAATGTTCCAGTTTCTCTCTTCCACTTTCTACTTTTGTCTTCAGCTTACTTCAGTTGTTGGAAACTGGGTTCAAACTGCAAAAGTTTTTGTACTCAGTTAACTCAGCAGTAGGGAGACAAGAGGAAGAGACAGAATGTCATTTCCCCCCAGTAGGCTCAGGCAAAACCAAATGGCTCCAGTCTCTCCTAACTTATCTGTTCAGCCTCATTCATAATTTTTGCATCCCATTTGTCATCTGTGAAATATTGGAGGGTATGTCCCAGTGATGTGGACTCGAGTCGATAGACTTGGACACAAGTTGGACTTAAGTCACTTCAGTGACTCGACTCGGACTCAACTCAGCCATAAATGATGCACTAACTAGACTCGACTTGAGACTTGTATATTTTTAATGACTGACTTGGTGCCCTTGGTTCAGTAACATAACACATTCATCTAGAAACTTATGACTTTGAAGAACACCTCCATCTCTTTTTGCCTACTGGTCACATGACAATCTCTCTCAAGCCAAAGTGTGGGAGCATTTCTCAGAAGGAAACAGTAAACAGGTTAGGCAATGGGCTTGAGGTCTGCTCAGCAGCCTGTTCCCGTTGCATATCAGAGAAGCCTTCTAAAACATTTCCTAAGAGCAAAAGACAAGACTTGCCTCTAGAGTGCAGGATGCATTTCTCGGGGGGAACAGCAAATGTGTTAGAAAACAGGCTTGAGGAAGAAGGATCCTTCCTTCTAAAGCTTTTGAATCTTCAGTAATGGGGAGTAAGATAGGATTCTGTTCCCCACTTCTGAAGCTGCAGATGGCAAAATTGCAAATGTGGAGAGCCCACTCTGCTTAAATTGTTAAAACTGACTTTATTTCACTCTATCCAATAATTCTGAAATTTTGGTTGGAGTATAAAGTTGGCTTCCAGACTTGAGACTTGACTTGAAAGTATCTTCAAGGACTTGAGATCTGACTTGAGACTTGAAGGTAGAGACTTGAGACTTGACTTGAGACTTGGATTAAAAGACTTAATACATCACTGGTATGTCCTGATCTGGGAAATGTAAATTACAATATTAAATGGAGAGCAGAAAGTCATTTCTCTCCCTCCCTATTGTTTTCCTTTGAAAGAAAAAGTGGCCGCTTTAAATACACTTTCCAAACAGCACGAATAACATATCATTTGACCCTGAAGGGAGGAGCAGAGCTCTGAAGAATGCTGGCTCTAGCAGTTCATACAAACAAACGATTAACCAAGAATTCCCCCATAAGTAAACACTGAGACAATGAGTTATGGGGGATGTATCAAAACAGGGTTTGTTCTTGAGAAATAGGCAGCAGTGGAAAACATGGTCTTTTTCAATTTATGTGTGGGTTTTTATTGTTTAGAGATGTGTCTGTGCCACCCACTTGAAATGTTCTCTGACCGCTTAAAAGAAAACATAAAAGACGAAAGCATAAAATCAAAATGCTGCAGAAAAACCTGCCACAAGAGAGCAAATATATAAATATAAGAAAACTGGTGGCAGCACCAGGAAATTCACATATTGTGAACTCTGAAGCCAAGTTTGAGGAAGTTAAGCTTGAGGAACTCCAACTCCCAGTGTTCCCCAGCCAACATGATTATAGTTGAGGGATACTGGGAGTTGTAAGCCTGAATTCTTTTGGTGATCCTAACTAATATAATCATAAATAGCGATTCATTATTCAATAATGGATCCAGTAGGTCTATTCTAGTTGAAATTACTCATAGGATTCAGTTTGTAGCCTTCAAAAACAACTTTTTAAAGCTGTTCTCTAGAAATGGTACAAGGTCTAGAGATTACTAAAGTGATTTAAAAATTAAAAAATTAGGGGAAAAAAATCAAAACTAGCATGGGAAAAAAAGGCAGCTGAGATCCTACATCAGAGACTACAACACATATCTAGAGGAAGATTGAGACTGGAAGAATGCATGTTCAAATACTCATTCAGCCATGAAGTTCACTGACTAATGTTTGGAGAACTGGTTTTGCTTGCTTTAACCCATCTTACTGGATCGTTGTAAGAGTAAAATGTGCTGGAGAGGAGGAAGGAAATAATTTATACTGCATTGAGCTCCTTGGAGGAAAGGCGGGATATGATGAAAATTTTCACAGGCCAGTATTGATTCCGCCCAAATGTAGTTGTTGTGTGCCTTCTTGGCATTTCTGACTTAATGACAACCCTAAGGCTTGGGGTTTTCTTGGTCAGATTTGTTCAGAGGGAGTTTGCCATAGAGTAGACCACCTCTGAGGCTGAGAGCATGTGACTTTCCCAAGATTACCCAATGGATTGCCATGGCTGAGTGGGAATTTGAATTTTGGTCTCCCTGAGTCCACACTGGACTCCACACTGGATCTACAACTCAGTTGTTAAGTAAAATAATTTACACCTGTCATATCACTGTAATTTGTTGTTGTTGTTGTTGTGTGCCTTCAAGTTCTTTCCAACTTCAAGCAAAGCTATCACAGGGTTTTCTGGGGGCCGAGAGTCTGTGATGTGCTCGAGGTCATCCAGTAGGTTTCCATGGCTCAGCCGGGAATCTAATCCTGGTTTCGGGGCCATAATATACACACTGGTGAACCAAAAAAAAAAACACACACACACACAAAAACCCCTGTAGCATGGGGGATGAAAGAGCAGGAAACCCAGGCAGAAAGCCATAACAGCAAGGCCATTTCTGCACTGCACTGTTATAGTGCTATTACTCCTGGGGTTTGCAGTTTAGGGAGGGACATTTGGAATTCCCAGCCAGAGAGCTCTTTGGCCTCAGTAAACTACAAACCCCAGAATTCCACAGGATGTTGAAAGTGGAATAATAGCACTGTAACAGTGTAGGGCAGAAAATGCCCAAGACACTTAATCGACCGTGAGACCTGAGGCACAGAGACAAACATGGTTGATCAGATGAGGAATTTTTCCCCTTCTCTGTATTTGTGTCACCTGGCTAAGGCGGAGCCCTACCTTTCAAACTCTAGCTGAAGTCAGTAACTCATATTTGTCACTTCCTCCAAGTGTAAATTATTTTAGACTTGTACTTTGTTAATGCCTTTAGAAGACGGCACTTCAGGGAAATGGTTGGGGAGGAGCTGTTTGGTTAAAGCTGCACCTCACCCCCTTGCAGTTTTTCCAGTTAAGCATGGGTGAGGCTCTTTGAAGTCAGGATTTACAGTTGATTTAACCGCAAATGGAAACCTAATTTCCTGTCTAGTGAGCACAGCCCCTTTTCTCCCTTTGTGCCCACTGTACTCTTTTGTGCCTATCCTCTCCCTCCACCTCCCTTTCTGTCTCTCTCTGTCCGGTAGAAGAACTTGCAACTGATCATTACAAACAAGGAGTTACTAGTAGTTACCTCATTTTCAATATAGCTAAGGAACCTAAATACCCTAAAGACACCAGATCCCATCTGATCGTGGAAGCTAAGCAGGGTCAGCTCTGGTTAGTACTTGGATGGGAGACCACCAACAAATGCCAGGTCCTGTAGGGTATATTTCAGAGGAAGGAACTGGCAAAACCACCTCTGAGGATTCCTTGCATAAGAAAACCCTATGAAATCCATGGAGTTGCCACGCCTTGGCAAGTGACTTGGAGGCACATATACATGTAGAGACAAGCAATGACTACATTACCCTCCAATATTTCACAGGTAAAAGCTGTGACACATATGGCCAAGCAACATCAGACTGTGGGCAAGTTGGCGAAATATTATTGATGAGGAAAGAAAGACAAAATAGCAGAAGTGTCAGCAGTTTGCTTTTGCCTGAGTCTGCTGGGAACAGCAAGATTCTGCCCTGCATTCTTTTCTCTTCCCTGCCAATTTAAATAAGAGCAACCTTCTTTTGCACTTTAAACTCAGTTTGAAGCAACTGAAGTAAACTGAGGACCAAGCAGGAAAGTGGGAGGAGGAGAGAGAAACCGGGACATTTTAAAAGCAGTTGAAAAAGTGGGGCGTCAGAGGATTAATTGAAACTGTCTCTGCCAAAGTGGGAGAGGTGTAGGAAATACAACAAAGTTACCAGCGGCGGAGCTTGGAGTGTGTGGAGGGGGGGCAGGAGGGGGCAGGGCTACGGTGTGAGGGGCGTGGCCACTGTGCCCGGGAGCGTGGCTGCGGTGCGTGAGGGTGTGGTCAGGGCTCATGGGGGCATGGCTACAGGCTGGGACGACCCAAAAACTTTGCCGCCTGGGGCGAATCGCCCCCTCCTGCCCCCACGTCCCTACGTGACCGAAAGTTACATCGCAATTGTAATGGAGATAATGAGGGATAACCTCATGCCTTTCATGGTATAACTGTTCCACTTACTTTTAGAGCAATCAACAGAGCTCAAAAAATTGTTTCTCAGCTGTGCTTACAAGGGATACATGGCCACAATGAGTTATGTTTCTACCACAAGCTAGTAACTTACAGAGTTCTAAATGGTTTTTGTTCAAAAGTAGCTACAGATTAAAACATTACTTTTCTAAGTTATTATAACAGTAACTAACTACCTTGGAGTTACTTGGTCTGTAACTGAATATAATACATGATCAATTAAAAAAAAATCACTCCTACATTCTGGCCTAGATTTAAAAGGATTGTACAGCCAATTTTAACTTAGCCCACGGGCTGCATGAGATCAGGCTGATGGCCACAAATTGCCCAGTTCCAGCTTTCAAACCAGAGGGAAACAGCCACTTGAGCCTAAGGTGAAACTATCATGGGGTTTCTTGGCAAGGTTTGTTCAGAGGGGGTTTGCCTTTGTTTTCCTTTGACACCGAGAGAGTGTGACTTGCCTGACGCCACCCAGTGGGCTTCCATGGACGAGTGGGGAATTGAACCTGGGTCTCCAGGGTATAGTCCAATGCTGGCTTCCTACCAAAACAGTACTCTTGAAGTTTCAGCAGGGGCAGACATTTCATTGCCTGAGGGTGTATATCTCCATGCATGATGGTACAGCTCACTCCACTCTGCTTCTGTGATCATGAACTGAATGCCGATATTGCAAACTGGACAAAAACATCTGACTGCTCCGCAGGGGACCCTGTGCAAATGTAAAACACCAGCAGGGATCCAATCCTTGTGACCTGCTCAAAGAAAGTTTGGAAAGTGTAAACCTAGTGAAGTCTACACACTCAGATCCCGTGTTACCCTGTGTACTGGGGGTCCCGGAAGGGACACCAAAAGGTGCTCAACTAAAGGTGGGGAAAATTAGCTCAGAGCACTGCTTAGCGTTACGAGAGGCAGGGTAACATAGCGAGATCTTAACCCCTATGTCTACGGGGTCGGGTTGAGTCAAGGAGCACACAGAAGTTGAAACAATATTTTTATTGTTTTATTAAACAAACACAAGCAAAACAGTGTATGTGACACACTCACACAAGATAACTAAAGAAAATAAAGGTTGGAATGGTATAGAGGGATTTTTAGAAGGGTTGCTGGTTTGGGTGATACCTCACCTGTCCTGAAGCCCGGAAAAGTAGAGAGCAAGGCTGGGGTGCGATGTAGCTCAGCACGCGGAGCTGAGGGGAGGCTCGCCAAGCAAAGCGGCAGCAAGGCAGGATGAAACTCGGGAGCGATCCGAGGAATGTCTCAGAATCAAGGGTTTTTATAAGGAGAATGTTACTGCAGGCTATGCCGTACTTGGGGGAAAACAATAGATTTGGAGTTGGAGACAAAGCCTCTGAAAGGTCAGAATCTGAATGATTGAGTTATCGCAGAGGTTCTCAATAGAGTAGCCAGTATGCAAATGCAGAGTACTTGGGTATTGTATAGGTTACCCATCAAGCTGCCATCGCAGGGCAGAAGCTTCTTTTGTAGGTTGAGTGCATACCTAATTAGAGTTCTTGCCTGGAGGTCTCCTAAAGCAGCGAGTCAGCTATTTTCTGGCCTGCCTGTATTATCCAGGAATATTAAGGGGATTAACGACCGAGCTTGGTGGTGTGCTTGTCCGGTGGTCTCGCAAACATGTGGAAGGGAATAGATAAGTGAAGCCGAATTGTGATATCAAAAGGATATCTTTTAATATTCCCAAAGCTTGGACTAGCCAGGGCAGTAACACCTGTCTGATATCTTGTTAGTGATGGACGCATGCGTATGTCAAACTATGCATGCCAGGCAAATTATTTGCCACAGCATAACTGCCATCTACTGGATAACACACAGTCCCCAAACTTCACTCAGAGGTAGGCTGTAGTTTTTATTTGTAGGAAAAGTAAGCAACATGGCACACTTTTTGCAAAGTTGCTGAGACTGAAGGATACACGGAGCTCCCGGGTTTTATAGACACAAATCCAAACTGTTGGTGTGCAAAGCTGTGATTGGAGAGGATCATAAATCTAACAACATCTCACATCTTTAGACAGTTCCCAGGCCTGCATTTGGTTTCCACTTCTCCTTGGGGCAGGAACACATTTCCTGCCTCTAATCTCAGACACTTCAAGTTCCCAAAACATTCTCCTTGACACTTTCATTTTTCCTCACTCTGATCTTCTTCCTCTCACCGCATACATTACAGCAACAAGCAACAAAACAATTAAGCAACTGATATTTTGTAATAACAGAGGCAGGCTTCAAATGGATGCATTGTTGCAATCATTAATTAACACAGGGTACTTTGTAGCTTAACTTGATTGAGGTCTATAGCATTACATCTACATTGCCTACAATATGCTATTACAATATACATCCAGCAAACCAAACCAACATATGGCAGGAATCCTCATCCTGACATCAATGAACACATTCATTTGACGCATTGAAAGCAGAATTGGACAAACAGCAACCTTGTGCATTGTGGTTGCAGGTGAGCACTGTGTATTGAGCACTGCAATTGTGCATTCCACAATGGCATCCAGTAATGGGTTGCACAATAGTGCTGACATAGTATATCGTGCCATGTGGATGCAGGAAAGGAGATTCAAGCTGCAGGAAAGAAGATTCCACTTGAACCTCAGGAAGAACTTCCTGACAGTCAGAGCTGTCCAACAGTGGAATATGCTGCCTCGGAGTGTGGTGGAGTCTCCTTCTTTGGAGGTTTTTAAGCCGAGGCTGGATGGCCATCTGTAGGGAAGGCTTTGATGGGTGTTCCTGCATAGCACGGGGTTGGACTCGATGGCCCCTGGGGTCTCTTCCAACTCTATGATTCTATGATATTTGTGCTTTGCTGTGAGGGTACTGCATTGCAGTAGAGACTGCCAGATATAAATCTCAGTGGTTTCCTTAGGCATGGGTGATGTGTTGAGAGCTAGTAGCTTGCAACAAGGAACTCTGTCTCCAGAATGAATGTTGACAGGCTGAAGACAGTTTGATCCCAAAGGCTGGTGACAAATTAGCAAAACATGAAGAAAAACCAGGAGGAGTGAGGAAAAAGAGGATATGTGTCTAATGAGAGGGAAATTTGGTCTGGTTAAGGACCGGAACATTTAGCCCCAAAACACAGAGTTACAGTAAAATGCGACCTTTGTTCCTTTTTTTTTTTTTTGAAAAAGACACTTCTGTTTAACACATGGAAGGTATTGAAGACTTTTTATTATGCTTGCTTCTGGTGTGTTATTTACCACGTATGGCATTAAACGTGGTAAAGTATACATTGAATCATGAAGAATTGGACCTGGTTATACAAACAGAGGAAGGAGTGTGAAAATGTGGAGAGTAAGAGGGGAAGATAAGCAAGAATATCCCAACACAATGAACTCTAGGCATGTTGTGTTAAGACAGATGAGACTCTCCCTTGGAAAAAGATGAGCCTGCCTGTTTTTTTTCAGGATTGATTTGCTTATTTCATCAGCGATACCTTGCCATGGGTAGATTAGCTTGGAGTAAAACATCCAGAAGCCCCTCATCAACAGCTCAGAGAAGGGCCTTTAGAATTCTCAGCTAGAGAGCTCTTTGGCTTCAGTAAACTACAAACCCCAGAATTCCAAAGGATGTTGAAAATGGAATAATAGTGCTATAATAGTGTAGTGGGAAAATGGCCTTAGTCAATACTAACTGAGCTTTCTCCAACCTGCTTCTACACAGATGTGCTCATTTACAAATTCCATTATCTCCAGCTAACAGGAGGTGATGGAAGCACTGGTTCCACACATCTGGAGGGTGTCAGTTTGAGGAAGGAGTGTTGTACCCTCTACACTACATCAGTTGGCTTCCTGTATATCAGGCAGGTCTCTGTACGTGCGTGTACAACAGCTGGCTATCCTAATACCATCCTAAACAGGAAATGACTCCTCAGTATAAATTTCATTTTTCCAGGTTTTGGCACATGAATCCTTTTCTACATGTTAGGAATGCATGCCACAAGCCAAATGGTGTTGCAATATCTAGACGAAGTCAACTTTTTATTGCCTTTGGGAGAATCTTTGCTCAGTTCTGTAATTAACTATCTTAATCCTGTTATGTAAATGAACAGCTTAATGCAAAGAATCCAGGAACGATTGAGTGAATCGCTGTTTGAAATGTAAAAGTGCCAATAACAAGAAAGAAAAAGATCTCAGAATTTCAAAGACAACTTTCTTATCCAAAATTGCCAATGCACTTTCATTGTTTTGGTTAGTTCTTAAAGAAACCAACGGAACCTCATGGCCATAAAGACAATTATGCCTGCTGTAGTCATGAAGGTTTAATTGTATAATATAACACCTCCCAACATTTCACAGAGCAAAACACAGACTCCTGTGGTGAGCCAGTGTGGCTAGGCAACAAAAGGGTAACAGTTATGAATGAGGAAGAACACACAAAACTACTGTTTTAAACAGACATACCCTGGAATTTATGTATAGAGTTTAGGAACAGAAAAACTCTGTCCTTTCATTTCCTCTTCTTCCTGCTGAGTTAACTGAGTGCAAACTACTTTTGCACTTTGAACTCAATTTGCAGAAACTGAAATAAACTGAAGATAAAGAGGGAAGAGGAGAGAGAAATTGGGACATGTAAAAAAAAAACTGAAATGTGGGATGACAGAGGATTAATTGGGACTTTTCTTTGTTGTTGCCAAGGCCACTATCCTCCTCCATCCTGAAGGGATGGCCTATCCAGGAGGAAAACAGTAAAGAGGAGAAAGACACCTTGTTGCTACCAGAAAATCCGTTTCAGCTGTCCAGCTGAGTGAACTGAGGAGCAATGTCTCCTCTTATGACTGCCTGGAGCTTGTGCATACATGCCTTTAAATCACCTGTCGACATGTGGAGACTCCATTAATTTCATAGGGTTTTCTTAGGCCATTTCTGCACTACACCGTTATAGTGCTATTATTGCACTTCGAACATCCTGTGGAATTCTGGGGTTTGTAGTTTACTGAGGCCAAATTGCTCGCTGGCTGAGAATTCTAAATACCTCTCCTTAAACTGCAAACCCCAGGATTCTGTAGGATGTTGAAAGTGGAATAATACCACTATAACAGTGTAGTGTGGAAAGACTCTTAGGCAAGAGGCACTGAGAGGTGGCTTTGCCAGTTTCTCCCTCTGAAATGCAACCCACGGCACCTGGTATTCCTCAGAAGTCTCCCATCTAAGTCTCCCAAACCTGACCCTGCTTACCTTCCAAGATCAGATAGGATCTGGTGTCTTGAAGGTATCATGTGCTAATTCTATTTGCTTTAAGATACCTTAAACAAGGCTGAAGCTATTGGAAGGCATAGTGAGGCAACTGCTTTGTGGGAAATTAAAATGGCAGCTTGCTATCCACTGCTAGACACAGGGACAAGGACAGGAGTCAACCATGGCCCCCAAAAGGGTATTGGGGCCCCAGGAGTTGCCCAAAGTTGCCATATGCTGACACCAGCCATGCTTCAGATTTTGGGCAGAGCGAATATCAGAACAACCATGAGCCTGGACTTTTCCTATATTTAGCACTGTTTATAATATTTAGGAAACTTACAGTGCATTTAAAGGGAAAATCATAATAGTGTGGGTGGTTTGAAGCAGGCAGTTGGTAAATGTTTCTTTTTGCTTTGCTTTTCAAAATATGGTAATCCTAATTTAGATCTCCTGAGCTACTCTCTGAAGTGATCCATTGGTTGGAAGCAGAAAGGGCTAGTGAATCCAATGTCAGTTGGGCAGTAAATCCATTCTGTGTTTTAGTCTGAACTTTAAAGAAACCATCATAGGCACTGAACTTCTGGACTTCCTTAGAGTCTGGACTAAAATGTTGTACATTATGCTTGGATGTTACCTGGAAAATCCAGATAGTATATTAAAAGCACGAGGTTATTCCTCCTTCCAAACAGTGAAAAAATACAAATAGAACTCTACTGCAGCAGACCAAAGATTTATCTGATTCAGAATCCTATCATTTCAGTCAAATGGGAAGTCCAGATTCAAGACGTGAAGATTACAATTCTCTCACACTTCTGATCCCAAGATATTCAGAAGTATGCTGTCTTTGCTCTTAGAGGTAGCATGTAGCTATCGTTTAGGTTGGAAATTTAAGACTACAGCTCCCAGAATCCCTCAGTGGGGATGGCCAGTGCTCTAAGTTATTGTGACTCAGCACCGTTGATAGCCTCTTATTCAATGTCTAACAATTCAATGATTTCTGATCTGATTCCTATGTCAATGAGTAGCAAATAGGAATGGAAAGAATGTTGTTATTCATTATAAAATCATAGAATCACAGAGTTGGAAGAGACCACAGAGGCCATCCAGTCCAGCCCCGTACCATGCAGGAACCCACTGAAAGCATTCCCAACAGATGGCCGTTCAGCCTCTGCTTAAAAAGAAAGAGACTCCATCACACTCCGAAGCAGCATATTCCACTACTGGACAGCTCTGACCATCAGGAAGTTCTTCCTAAGGTTCAGGTGGAATCTCCTTTCCTGCAGCTTGAATCCATTGCTTCTTGTCCTGGTCTCTGGAGCAGTGGAAAACAAGCCCGCTCCCTCTGCGACAGGACATCCCTTCAAATATTTAAACATGACTATCATGTCCCCTTTTAACCTTCTCTTTTGCAGACTAAACATCCCCAGCTCCCTAAGCCATGCCTCGTAGGGCATAGCTTTCAGACCCTTCACCATTTTGATTGCCCTCAGCTGGACACGTTCCAACTTGTCAACATCCTTCTTGAATTGACGTGCCCAGAACTGGACAAAGTATTCCAGATGAGGTCTAACCAAAGCAGAATAGAGTGGCACCATTATAGCCCTTGATCTAGACACCATACTCCTATTGATGCAACTAAGAATCACTTTGGCTCTCTTGGTTGCTGCATCACACTGCTGACTCATGTTCAGCTTGTGATCTACCAAGACTCCTAGAAAAAAATGGGGTTCCTGACAGTTGGTAAACACCCGATGACAAGAGTAATAGAGCCATGAGAATCTTGTGCAGTTTTCTCTCAGCATTTGAGTATCCCAAAATATTGTGGGGAAATTATTCTACATGGAAAAACGTGAAATTTTTTGGGCAAAATCAAATTATGATGAATATAACACAAGATCAAAAACAAATGTTAAATGAAACAATTACGAAAGAAGAGATCACCACTGCAATTAAAAATTTAAAAAATGCAAAAGCGCCAGGAGCTGACGGTTTCATCACGAAATATTTTAAAATCTTTGAAGAAGAGCTATTACAGCCACTCGATGAGACATTTAATCAAATCCTAACAGAGGGAATACCCAAAACTTGGACTGAAGCGAATATTGCATTAATTCCGAAGGAGGGAAAAGATTTAACATCACCCAGCAGTTATAGACCCATCTCCTTACTAAATACTGATTACAAAATATTTGCTAGTATATTAGCGGAAAGATTGAAGAAGGTCATGCAAACCATCGTACATGAAGATCAAAACGGGTTTTTACCAAGAAGACTATTGAGAAATAATGTTAGAACTGTGATAAACATAATAGAATATTTTGAAAGGCATAATGATAAGGAACTTGCCATGATCTTCTTAGACGCCGAAAAAGTGTTCGATAAGGTGAGATGGAAATTCATGATAACGACTTTGGAAAAAATGCGGTTTGGTATCAACTTCGTGAAATGGATATGAGAAATATATTCGTATCAAACAGCTAGAGTGATAGTAAATGGGGAAAGAACAAGAGAAATAAAAATAGAAAAAGGAACGAGGCAGGGAAGTCCCCTCTCACCTCTCCTATTCATTCTCATATTGGAAATATTAAATAACAGGATTAGAGCGGATTCAGAAATAAAAGGAGT
Source organism: Cyclura pinguis (assembly GCA_030412105.1). NCBI lineage: Eukaryota > Metazoa > Chordata > Lepidosauria > Squamata > Iguanidae > Cyclura > Cyclura pinguis. The sequence continues at coordinate 10,729,360 of CM059606.1, read as the reverse complement.
TAGAATTAAAGATCAAACATATAAACGTCAAGCATATGCCGATGATTTGGTTATATTTTTACAAGACCCATTAGAAGGCATAGATAAACTATTAAAGATCATTGATGAATTCGGTGCGAAATCAGGATTTAGAATTAATAAAGAGAAAACGGGAATCCTAACAAAAAACATGTGTACTAAGAAAGAAGAGCAACTTGTTAGCAAGTCTAAGTTTCAGATACAAAAGAAAATTAAATATCTAGGTATTTGGATTACTAAACAGAATACAGAACTGTTTAATAATAATTACGAAAAAGTATGGGCAGAGATAAAGAAGGATTTACAGAATTGGAATAAATTATACTTATCATTACTCAGAAGAATAGCAGTGGTAAAAATGAACTTCTTGCCCAAAATGAATTATCTGTTTCGAAATATACCAATAATTAAGAATGATAAACCATTCAAACTATGGCAGAAAGAGATCACGAGTTTCATATGGCAAGGTAAAAAGCTGAGAATTGCGTGGAGAAATCTCATAGATCAAAAAGAAAGAGGTGGTTGCAGTCTTCCTGACCTTAGATTATACTATCAAGCTTCAAGTTTAAACTGGATAATAGACTGGATTAAACTAAAAAATATAAGAACATTAACGCTGGAGGGAGCAGATAATAGGATGGGCTGGCACGCCTACTTGTGGTATAATAAGGCCCAAGATCGACAAGGAATTTACAAATCATTTCATAAGAGGACCGCTACTGAAGATATGGACACAGTTAAAGAAAAAACTATATAACAGAATACCAACATGGATATCTCCACAAGAAGCATTCCAAGGAAGATGGGCAGGGACACAAATGAATTGGTTGATGTATAAAGATCTATTAGAAAGTACAGAACCATCAACTCTGCAGATAAAATCTAGAGAAAAATTGGAACATATGGGTTACAAGATGGCTTGGTTTCCATATAGGCAACTATATGAAAGATACAAAATAGATGTTAAACTAGAAGGGTTTAATATGAGACAGACAGTAAATGAATTCGAGAAAATTATATTTGGCCAACCAGATCACATCACAGCCAAATTATATTGGTATCTGCTAGGATACGAACTAGAGGATCAAACAGTTAAAGAGACCATGATATCATTGGTGAAGATGACAGGTCACGTAATCGATTTAGACCAATGGGAGACAGCATGGAAATTAACACAAAAATTTACGCTAGCGCAAGACCTTAAAGAAAATTATACAAAGATGTTTTACAAATGGTATATAACACCAGTTAAAATTCAAAAAATGTACAATGCTCTGCAAAAGAAATGTTGGAAATGTCAGCAAAAAGCCGGATCATTTATACATATGTGATGGAACTGTTTAAAAATCAACAACTTCTGGAAAGAGATAAATGAAAACTTGATGAAATATTTAAAATGCAAATTTCTTTAAAACCAGAAATTTATTTATTAAACATGGTTCAAATGATAGACCTGAAAACCTCTAAGAAATATTGGAGGATCTTATTATATCTTATCACCGCCGCTAGAATTTTAACAGCAAAAGGATGGAAAAATAAAGAACCCCCAACCATAGAGCAATGGATGATAAAAATAATAGAAATGAAAGAAAATGACCGACTTACTGTAAAAATTAAAGAGAAGTCTGATGATGTACTGAGAGAATGGGACCCAGTAACAAAGTTCCTACGTAGTAGGTGAGGTATCGCAAGTATAGAACATATATAATATTTACTATTAAATAACAATATAATAGTATATAGCAAAGAAGCATGTACAATTAGATCTACTTGGGAAAAGGAACTATAAAACAGAGTGTTATATAGAAGAACAACTACAGATATAACGGTATGAAGAGGAACAATATTAGTAGATACAGAGAAAATAAAAAAAAGTTATAATGAAAGGGAGTATAAGTAACATGACTCTAACTTATTGGATAACAAGGGTATGAGTTCAAATTTGCGGAAGTTACTCTTTTTCTTCTCTCTCTCTCTCTTTTTTGTTTAGCTTTGCATTTTACTATTAGGGAAATTAATGCTAACAATATTGCTAATAATAATTTTACTCTTTTCCTTCCCCCCCCCCAATGTTAAATAAGAGTGCAACTTAGCAAACATGACTGTCTGAATTTTTGAAATATCTGAAAACATGAACATTTAATAGTTATACATAGTAGTGGATAACATATGTAAAAATGTAAATGGAAATGTAAAAGTAAATGTAATTGATGCTCAATGACTGTGTACTTGATGTACCTGATGTAAACTACAATTTATTATGATTTGCATTTTAATAAAAATAATGGGAAAAAAAAAGAATTTTTTTGGGCAAAATCCTGTTTCCTGTGCAGAAAGTCGCTTTCCTGCACAAAATCTCATTTTCTGCATAGAAAACACTGTTCCCTTCAGATGAAGCAATATCTTCCACACAGAAAGCAGATTTTTGAGCAAAAACTGTTGTGCAGAATAGTTCCTGAACACTTTGGGGTGTTCAGAAATGGAGAGGAAACAATGGAAGAATGTTCATCCGCCCTCCCCGTGTATCTGTGTGTGGGTAATTACTGTAGGTATTGATTCCCCCCAGGATAAAATATTTAAGGATAGAAATTCCTAGTGGTGAATCAATTCCAGGTTTTAATCGGAAGTTTAAAGGATCTATCTACTGATGCTGAACTCATCCTCCAAATAGATTTGGCACTTGGGTTAGCTCAATTATGCTTCCGACCAAAAGCTAAAGCAGACCCACTATCTTGCTGATATGGAAGTCACTGTCTTTGGTGGCATTTTAGTTTGCACTCATGACATCATTTTCGGTTATAACTTCTAGAAAAGAATGATGGGTTATATGAAGCAGTACTTACATTCATCTGCTCTGAGTCAACTGCTTACATACCACTGTTGGAATCCTTCTCTAACTTTCCCTGAGCAGCTGCGATTCCCTCAAGTTACAGCAGAGAGAGTAAGGAAGCAGATTATTTCTTCAGTTTTGCTGAAAGACCAGCTTTGCCAAATTACTTTTTTCCTGATCTGTCTCTGGGTGCTCCTATGAAGAGCAACCGTTCAATTTTTTTTAGCATTGGCTCTGGAATTTACTTCCCATTCCCCTTCTTTTCTTTCTACTGCTCTCATTATCTCCCTTTTGTATTGTGTCTTTTAGATTTCAAGCCCTATGAGAAACAGCTTAGGAAGTTGATATACTTAGCTTGAAGAAGAGAAGATTGAGAGATGACATGATGCCATCTTTAAATATTTGAGGGGACATCATATAGAAGAAGGAGTTATTTTCTGCTATTCAGGAGACTAGGACAGGAATCAGATAGCAAGAAACAAGAGTCCACTTTTTTCTCTCTGTAAGAGCTGTTTGACAGTGGAACAGACTGCCTCAGAGACTGACAGCATCTCATTCACTAGAGGTCTTTGAACAGAGGTTGGACAGGGGAGCTTTAGCTTGGCAGGTGGCTGGGCTAGGTGGCTCTTGAGATATCTTCCAATTCCATGATCCTGTGCAGCCACTGGAATAATTGTAGCCTTCCACCGTTTTTCCAGTCTGTGCCACCATCCATGGAGTTGCTGGCATGCCAGTGAATTTTAGGGGTATGACAGCACAATGGCTGTACAAAAAAATGGTGGTTTCGTCCTAAAGTAAGGCACCCTGGGAACCCTCAGAGGTTTTTTGGAGCACAGTTTATCTGTAAAAGAAGATATTTGCTCCTGAAACTTCTGGTTTGAGCATGCAAATGCTAAATGTTTTTTTCCCCTACTTCTTTTTGCCATCATGTGGATGGCTGGATGGGTGTGCTAAGCACTGGGATCTAGGGATACCAAGTTGCCCCCACTCCTTGGCAGTTGCCTATCTCTGTTCTAAATAAACAATCCAACTTCCTGGGCTTCCAGAACTGTTAGGACTGAGGTGTGTCATGATAAAGAAAAGAACTCACAGACGATGAGATCCTATTTGGAGCTGGTGAAGCACAAAGCTCCCCGAGATTAGTTACGCATGGCCCCACAGAGATCCAGAAGACAAGAGGTGGCCAGCTGGATGGTTGGTGTGAAGGAGCTTTTCCAGCATGCTCCTGTGCACTCCACTAGTCAGTAGCACCCATTTGGACTGGGAAGGGGGAACAAGCTGCACTGTGAGTGGCTGGATGAAAACATTGCACAAGGCAGTCCTGGAAACTTCCTTGCACAATGTCAGTAGAAGTAGTTAAGCTAGTATGGGAGAGGGTAACTCCTTAGGGGGGCAATTTTCACCCCTCCTGCCTGGCTGCACCTTCACTTCCTGGCACACTGCAAGTAGCGGTACGTCACTCCTGGTTGGCATTTTGGGCCAGTTTTTGACTAAAAAATAAAAAAAAAGATTATTTTAGAGGATTTGGGAGTTCTGATGCAAATAAGTTTTTTTAATTATTGGCTATTCTGAGGAGGAGAATTTCTGAAAAATGATATGAAAATTTGGACGAGCAGGACTCTGTAGGAGTTATGCAATACATGATTACCGCAACAAGAATATTGTATGAACAGAAGTGGAAAGATCTCATTTTACCCTCTTGAGATGACTGGATATTGAATCTATTGGATGTGGTGGAGATGGACAAACTGATGACTCTAATAAGAGAAGATTCTTTGAAACAGTTTCAGAAGCACTGGAAGAAGGTTATAAGGTTTTTAAATGAAGAGGAGGGTAGACATGCAACAAGAGGACTTGAATAAGGTCAGAACTGTTATTGTAGAACAACACCTTAATATATTGGTCTCTTGACTTTTACATGGGTTTGGGGCACAGAACCCTTGCAAAAGTAAAAAAATGGTGCATAACTCCCCCTCCACCCAAGGGGGCACTCCCCCTCCCATTCTCTTCCATGGCCCCCCTCCCATTCCTTTGCCTTTTGCCTGAGCAAAAGTGCTGTCCTTATCTGCACCTGCTCAAAAGGCAAGCAAATGGAGAGGGGACAGCCCTGCACATGGAGAAGGTGCACTATTCCCTTGCCTTTTGCCTGGGCAAATGTGCCTTCTTTCCACATACCTAGGCAAAAGGCAAGTGAATGGGAAGGGAAAGGCTTGAACATGCCTTCCTTTTCCATACGTGAGGCTCCCACCTCTCCTTTGCTTGCCTTTTGCCTGGGCATGGAGAAGGAAGGCCTGGTGTGCTTGGGCAAAAGGAAAGGAATAGGAGGGGGAGAAGGAAAGGGAAGGCACATGTATGGGGCTCCCTCCTCTGATTTGCTTGCCTTTTGCCCTGGGGCAGAGGAGGAAGGCATGTGTGCCCAGGCAATAGGCAAGGGAATAAGAGGTGGAAAATGTGGGCAGGGGGCAAGCGGGTGCTTTACAAATAATCAAATTCACAAAGGTCAGACCTGCAAATGTGGAGGGAGGACTGTGTAACAATATTGTAGAAACTGAAAACTTCCGGTGGCTGCAGTGAGGAGAACGGTCGTCACTCACTAGAGCTGGTGAGGAGACAATCCTCCAGGAGGTCGGGAACCCACTGTTCTGAGGGAAACAGTGGGAGAAATACCCCCTTGGAAAAGAGGGTTTGGAGGTGCAAGCGGAGGACCTGAAACCCCGTGTTCAGGTCCGAAAATAAACATCAAATTCAAGACCACGAAAACATGGGGGAGGGTCCGGTGTGCTACCATTACCTCTGAAGGGCTCCTGAGGAGAAGAATCCTCGCCACCACTTTTTAAAAGTTTGGAGGAAGAAAGAAGAAGGGAGGAAGTAAATCTGGCCTCTTTTTTCTGGGGCTTGTTTAGTTCCCTATACGTAGTTGGTGAAAATAACCAACACAAGTCCAGCTCTGCAGAATTATTTTGAGAGACGAGGACCCTTTAAGGGGAAACAGAAATCCCCGGAAAAGAAATATACTTAAGTGGAGCCTCTCAAGGTCCTAGGCTAAGCAAACAGACAGGGAAAGGAGGAGCAGCAAGCAGTCAGGGAAATGTACGTATGTAAAAACTTCGGTTACTGCATGCCTCCTATGAATGTAATAAAAGTTAAGGTTGTGAGAGTGGTGGAGAATACAAAGAAATATTAAGATAATAAGAGGAATAAAGTTCTAAAGAAGAAGCTAAGGAAAGTATTTGTAAGAGAGCGTGTCAAGGGAGTGTGTTGAAGGGGAAGCGAAGGAAAAGGAGCAAAGGAGAAGACTTTAGTACCCCCACACAAAAGTTAAGAGGAGATAAAGGAAATAAAGGAACAAGAGGAGACGGTTAAGAACGTGGTAGTAAAAGAACTGGGAATTGAGAAGAATAGATGCGAGTTTAAGGTGAATAAATAGAGAACTTTAGAATGAGACGAGGAAGTAAGGAGAAGAAATACAAGAGGGAGTGAAATGGGGAAATAGGACTATGGTAAAACGAGGCTTGGAATTCCCAAAATAGTAAGCATTCACGAGTAGAAGAGGTGGAAGGAAACGAAGAAAGAAAGAACGAACGAAAGAAAAAATGAAGAAGGAAAAGAAAGAAAGAATGAAGGCCAAGGAGAAGGAAGATAAACAGTGAGAAACCTCGGACTTAGTGGGAGGTGCAGTTTGTCTGATTTGGATTTTGAGATATGCTTTTGAAAAGGAATATTTAGCTTCTATGTGTTGATTTAGAGCATATATTAATGGATGTAATTGATATAAGTACTGGTTGATTATAAGTATTGGTTGATTAACTATCTAATTTTGATTTCAGAAGAATAGGATTGATTAATTAACTGTATGGAATGAATATAAATTGAATATAAACTATAATTCAAATACAGTACGTGGTTATATGATATTTATGAAGAGGATTACTGTTGAATTTTGGTTAGAAAAGGAGGTAATTAGTATGAACTTAATAAGGAATAAAAAGTTTTATAAGAGGGAACTGATTAAATGAAACCGGTATAGAATATTATCTTTAAGGTCAACAAAGAACAGATAAGGAATTGAATGGTATTGAATTTATTTACAAACTGATTGAAAATTCTTTTTTGGGAGATTGTATGGAATTTGGGGGATTGTAAGAAATTAATGAATTATGTGTAATAAAGTAAAGTAATCAATTAAGATAATATAAATAATAGGTAATTATTATAAAGGTTATAGAAAGCAATATACTGGTGAACATATGAAATAAGGGAATAGAGGGAGTGGAGAAAAGATTAAAATAGTGTTATAATTTGATTCATAAACCAAAAATCAGTAAATATTATTGGTAGTAAACAATTCACAAAGTAAAGATATATAGAGAGATGGCTTCTGGAACGAGAAAGGCAGTATCAACACAGCAACAAAGAAGAGCCTGTACAGAAGAACAATCTAAATTTTTGGAGTTTGGGAATATGATATTAGAGGAGATGAGGAAATTAAGACAAGATTTCAAGAAAGAAATGCAAAAGGTATCCTTTGATATGAGAGAAGTGAGACAAGAAATGCAAAATATAGGTCAAAAAATGGAGAATATAACAAAGGAGATACAAATGATAAATCAAAAAATAGATAGTATGGAGGAAAGAACAATTAAGTTAGAAAAAGAGACACCAGAATTAAGAAAACAGAGCAAGTGGAAGTGCAGGCCATGAACACAGAGGTTAAAATTAGGGATAAATGTTTAAAAATTGGAGGATTGGAAGAAAAAGAAGGAGAGGATTTGTGTAATCGGATAATCCCTAATTTAGCACAATATATTGGATGGAATACAGAGCAACTGGACTTGGAAATAGATAAGATTTTTAGAATAAACTCCTTTATAGCAAAGAAAAGAAAAGTCCCTAGAGATATTGTTGTTTATTTTCTTAGGGAAAGGGTAAAGGAGTTGGTTTTGCAGGAAAGTTACGTAAATAAATTAGTGATAGAAGGAAAAGAATTGCAGATTTTTAAAGATGTGCCCTCCCAGATACTAAAAAAGAGGAAAGAATATAATTTTCTGATACAGTTATTAAAGAAGTACGGAATTAAGTATAGATGTGTAAAGGTGAAGGAGTAACCTTTACATTTCTGCAAAGAAGACATGTGTTAAACTCCATACATAAAGCACAGGATTTTGTGAAAAGATACAAAGAGGAATTGAGCAAATGAGAAAGGGAAAATATAGTAGAACAAAGTAAAGATATAGGAAAGGATGAAAAGAAAACTTCAAAAACTTCAGAAAAGAGAACCGAAGTTGTTAAAGATTTAGGGGACTAGGAAAGGATAAAATAAGAGAAGAATTTGGAAGAGATTAGAGACCGAGAAAGGAAGTTATTTGAGAAGGACTTATATTATAGGGAATCGACAGGAACGGTAGAAGAGGACGAGGATACCCAAGACGAAGGAAAGGAGGAAGAAGGAGAAGAGGAAGACGAGGAAACAGATATAGAGATAGAACAAGAAACAGGTTAAGGTTAAGGTAAAAAAGGATAAAACAGGTTAAGGTAAAAAAGGGAAAATATGAAAATCCTCTCTTGGAATGTTCGAGGTTTGAATGCACCAATTAAAAGGAAGAGAATATTTCATTATTTAGGAAAGTTGAAAGCGGATGTGATATGTTTGCAGGAAACGCATATAAGAGATAAGGATGTTAAATATTTAAAAAATAATAAATTAGGATCAGAGTTTTCCTCTGTATGTAATAAAAAGAAAAAAGGTGTGACAATCTATGTAAATAAAAAATACCAGCCAAAGGAGGTTTTCAAAGATGAAGGGAGGATGTTTGTAGGGGTAGAAGTGGAAATAAGGCAAGGGAAAATTCTGTGTATAGGGGTTTATGGACCTCAACAGAATAAGTCTGGGTATTTTGATAAATTACAGAAAGCAATAGGAGAACAAAACTACCAAGAAATTGTGATAATGGGGGATTGGAATGGGGTAATAAACCCCGATATGGATAGGAAAACAGAAAAGAAAGCTGTACAAAGGAAATTACCGAAATCCTTTTTTAATCTTATGGAAAAGTCTGTTCTTTTAGATGTATGGAGATATCTTTACGGGAATACTCAAGAATTTACCTATTATGCTGAAACGTACAAATCTTGGTCCAGGATTGATATGATCTTAGTATACAAATCTTTAGCCAAAAATGTCAAAAAGATGGAAATCCTACCTAGGGTATTCTTGGATCACAGCCCAGTAACGATGACATTTAAGGAGACGAAGTTAGAATATCTGTGGATGCTGAAGGAAGAATTGCCAAGAGACGAAAAAATAGTAAATAAGGTAAGAGTAGAATTAGAGCATTACTTCAAGGAAAACACAGGAAAGGGAACACCAGAAAGCGTAGTATGGGAGGCAGGGAAAGCTGTGGCAAGAGGAATCTTGATTGAGCAAGAAATTTACAAAAATAAGAGAAGGAAGGAAACTCAACAAAAAATTATGGAAGAACTTAAGAGAAAAGAGGATGAGCTTAAGGAAAACCCTCAAAATAAAAAGGTGAAATATGAAATAAAAGCATTGCAAAAGCAAATTACTATACAGAACACAATAGAACTGGATAAGAAATTAAAATATATAAAACAAAAATATTATGAGCACGCCAATAAAGCTAGAAAATGGTGTCATATAAGCTTAAAAAAGAAAGAGAGAAAAGAACAATTTTGGAAATAAAAGACGGAAATGAAAGGTATAGACAACAAGATAAAAAAAATAGGTATTTCACAAATATTATCAGAAACTTTATGACGAAGACGACTATGCAGATTTGGACAAAAATATTAAGAAATATTTGGAAGAAGTAAAAGTACCGCAAATTAATGAGAACCATAGGATAGAGTTAAATAAACCAATCACAAGAATGGAAGTGATAAATGCAATCCAAAAACTCAAAGTAGGGAAAGCTCTGGGGCCAGATGGCTTTACATCCCAATATTACAAAACATCCCAGGAAGTACTTGTAAGAGCCTTACAGAAGATTGTGAATGAACTGGACAATGGTGAACGCCTGGTTTCCTGGGGAGAGGTTATGATTAGCATGATCCCCAAGGAAGTAAGGATCATTTAGATGTCAAGAACTATAGACCGACTGCGCTTCTAAATACAGATTATAAAATATTTGCTATAATCTTGGCGGAAAGATTAAAAAAAGTATTAAAGGAATGGATTCATGAAGACCAAAGTGGCTTTCTCCCTGGAAGATCAATTAAAAATAACATAAGAATTGTTTTGAACATAATAGAGTACTATCATAAGCATAATGAGAGGAAATTAGGGATGGTATTCCTAGATGCGGAGAAAGCCTTCAACAATATTAAGTGGAGATTTATAGAAGAAACTTTTAAAAAGATAAATATAGGGGATAAATTTGTAAATTGGACAAATATGGTATACAAAGATCGATCGGCAAATATAGTAATAAATGGAGAAAAAACATCCAAAATTGAGATTAGAAAAGGGACAAGACAGGGATGTCTGTTGTCGCCTTTGATTTTTCTAATAATGATTGAAATTTTAAATATACGAATAAGACAGGACTCTGAAATAAAAGGAATACAAATAAGAAACCAGTTATTTAAACTCAAGGCACTCACAGATGATTTGGTAATTCTCTTAGACAATCCAAGTCAAACATAATGCGATTAAAAAGGACTTTACAAGAATATGGAAAAGCGTCGGGGTTTAAAATAAATCTGGAAAAAAATCTATATTAACGAAGAATATGAGTAAGCAAGAGGAAATGGAATTGGAAAGGGAATCTCAATTTAAAATAGCTAAGAAAATAAAATATTTGGGAATTAATCTGACTAAAAACAATGCTGACCTATACGTTAACAATTATAAGAAAGTATGGCAGACGGTGAAGGATGACCTGAAATGATGGACAACTTTGGATATATCTTTATTGGGTAGAACTGCAGTATTAAAGATTAACATCTTGCCAAGAATGATCTTCTTATTTCAAAATCTACCTATTATAACTACCGATGTGTTCTTTAATCAATGGAGAAGTGACCTTTCCAAATTTATTTGGAACGGTAGAAAACTCTGAATAAAGTGGAGCAGTTTAAAGGATGTTAAGGAAAAGGGAGGTTTAGGAACACCAGATCTAAAGCTATATTATCATGTGTGCTGTATAGAATGGGTGACTGCTTGGATTAAGCTGGAAGATGAAAGGTTATTAACCTTAGAAGGGGCAGATTTGCCCTTTGGATGGCACTCATACTTATGGTATGAGAAGGCGAAAATAAACAGAGAATTGAATAACCATTTCATTAGGAAATCTATATTAAGAGTATGGTTGGGGTACAAAAAGAAAATATATCTGAAGTTGCTACTCTGGGTATCTCCACATGAAGCCTTCTATAAGAGAGAGAAACAGCAATTAAATAAGTGGATTGCATATAAAGACATAGTGGAGATCCAGGGGGAAGAGATTCAATTGAAAACAAAAGAAGAATTAATAAATAGCGGACTTTCCACCCATTGGTTACTGCATAGACAACTTGCGGAGAAATTTAAGTTTGATCAAAAAACAGTAGGAATAGAAAGTAAGGAGAATGAACTTGATAAATTATTCAAACCAGGAATTGAACACTTGATAGCAATATTATATAAAATTCTGCTCAATCTAGAACTAGAAAAAGAAACTATTAAGGAGAATATGATAAAATGGTCGCAGAATATAGGAAGACCAATACAACTTGAAAGTTGGGAAAATTCCTGGAAAATAACAACTAGAATACTGAAGAGTGTAACCTTAAAAAAAAAATACCATAAAATCTTTTATAGGTGGTATTATACCCTGGTACAAATAGCAAAAATGACAAAAACAGATAAAACCAGATGTTGGAAATGTGAGCAGAAAGGAACCCTTTCCATTTATGGTGGACATGTACAAAAGCTAAAAAGTTCTGGATACAAATACATAATAATATAACGAAAATTCTACAAAGAGAATTTCCGATGTATCCAGAAATATACTTGTTAAACGTGTATGATCGAATAGGACCGTTTAAACAAAAATCTCATCGAAAGTTATTAACACATATGATAGTGGCAGTGAGAATGAGTTATGCAAGTAAATGGAAACAAGAGGGAATTCCAGAAGAGGAAGAATGGCTATTAAAATTATATGAAATAATAGAAATGGATAAATTAACAACAATGTTATCTCAAAACCCAGTGGAGAAAATCAATGAAGACTGGGAACTGATGGTTCCCATATTTGAAACTAGGTGGGGGAAATTGGCTACAAGAGGAATAAAGGAGTAGGAGATGTTTATAATCAATAATTATGATTAGAAATTGGAGGAATGGTTAAGTTGTTTGGACTAAAGATATAGAATATAGAACAAGGTGTGTGATTAGAAAAAATAATAATAAGAATTTAATGGAGAAATAGGAGTAAGAATAAGAAGAAAAAACTACTAGAATTTACTAGAAGACACTTTATTAAGGAAAAAAGACCACTTGAAGAAAAGGTAAATAATAAAGAGACATGGAAGACCATGGGAGGAGAATAGGAATGACAAAGCAAAATTGATAACATTGGAAGCAAGTGGAATAAATTGAAAAGAAATATAGTTTTTAAATTATTGTTGGATGGTAACAAATAAGGAATAACCAACTAGTATAAGGAAAAGAAAATAAGGGAAGAGTTTTTATTTTAGGAAAAAGAAAGATAGAAGATTAAAGTGGTTTGGGTAATTAAGTTTACTGAAGAAGAGATATTTAGAAAATAATAGGAGTGACAATCACATATATGAATGTATATTTTATGTATGTTTTACGGAATATAGGAAGTTGAAGAATCACAGATTTGGATATATATTTATTAGGACCATTATGTACAGCTTTCTGGAAAATTTTGAGATTTTTGGTGCGCCTGTGGTTAAGTTCTGAATATATTTGTTGTATATGATGAGGTTGAGGATATTTGTGATGAGAATTGGAATGTAAATTTTGAATTTTGGATTTGGAATTTGGAATTTGAATCTGCTTGAATTTTGATTTGTGAATTTTGAATAAAAAGATTTGAACATCAATATTGTAGAAACTTAGAGGTTATTTGGGAAGAAAGAGGAAGAAGCATAAACAAGTTTTCATAGGTAATAGTATTATAAGGATTGGGAAGTTGAAGGTGCCTTCTTTTTGTTTTCTTTGTCTTTTTATTGTGTTATATGTTTGTACTGCTGTTAGTTTAGATAGTGATTAGTAGTTTGTTTAGATAGTTTCACTGATGTATGGGCAGGGGGGGCAATGAGGGCGGTCCGCCCTGGGCTGCAATTTTTTTGGGGTGCCCTGCATGATGTGGCCATGCTCCCGTGTGATGCAGCTACGCCCTCACGTGATGCTACCGTACCCCTGCCCCTCCAACCCCCCTTGCCACCCCCCCACACTCCAAGCTACGCCGCTGGATAGTTTAAGTAGTTTTGTTTGTTATTCTTGTCTCTGTAATGTGTATGTGCTTTATTACATACATATTGCATACTTTATTATTGTTTTACAATAGTTAGAAAAACTTTAATAGAGACTTTAATAGAAAAAATTAAAAATGGTATGAAAGTTAGATGCAGGGCTCAGGGGGCTTTGCAGAATGGTTAGGTGGTTTGGGGAACTGCAGAAATGGGATTCACGGGTTGGAAGCAACCCCTATACTGCACTTTCCTCATGCCAGAGCTAGCATGAACCACAGGTTATGTTAGAACAAAGCCACAAGAGGTTTCTTGCCAGAAGACGCCACAACAACGACTTTAATGTTTCAAAAGGCTACAAAGGGCATATTTGGGCTAAAATTGAAGGCTGGCAGTGAGATGAGTTTGTGGATTATATTAATGGCCCATTCTTCCCCTGCATTGTTAAGGCACGGAGGAAAGACGGCTTCTCTTGTCGGCAAGAGATTCCGTTTCCCCTTCTACATATCTCCTGCCTCCAAGGCATGGCAGTACAAAGTTGTTGGCTGAAGATGGCAGTACTGGCAGAGGGAAAACACATCAGCAGGGGCTGTTATATTAGCAACTGGTTCCTGAAAGTAGGGGAGCCAGTTATAGGATGGTATCTTTCAGCAGAGCATTTGTTTGGTAGAAGGCAAAGCTGGCTCAAAGCCACAGGAACAAATGTCCATTTGTCAGGGGTACAGCAGCCAGGACGACATTTCTGCAGGGTGTCAGAGCCCAGAATAAAACTTGAGTGCCTTCCTGTCTCTTTGCTCTCCAGTTCGAACCTGTAGATGTCATTCTTCTTTCTTTGGAGCCACCTCCCTTCCCTCTGTAGCTACTGCTTTATCTATCCCTAGGTTGCCCACTGATAGATCTTGGTTTAGGAGTCTCCTTGTCCCTGGAAAAGAGACACCAAAGCTAAATAATTTACCTCATCTTGGACTCTGTTGTCTCTTTCCCAGACGCCATGCGCCCATAGGTTATCTGCCATCCACATAAGGTGGGGAGGGAAAGCATGGAAGGAGGATGCAGCTGAGCAGGAAATGGCCATGTTTCTAGAAATGTTATTTTTAGTTGTGAAGCTGAACACAGTGGTGGAAGGAGATGTTAGAAACACAAAGCTCACAACACAGACCTTCAGGGGGAAGAGGCAAAACAAAGAAGGGCCAGAGTGGTGAGGATGGGTGTATTTCTTGGATTCAGCATGGGACACTAGATCTTTCTTGAACTATGTCAGATTTCCTTTCCTCCATGCCTCCCACTGTTCTCTTGTCACATCCACTGATGTTTTAGATATTGATTTTCACCAATATTATTATTATTATTATTATTATTATTATTATTACTACTACTACTACTACTACTACTACTACTACTACTACTACTCAGGAGCTATAGTTATTGTATTAAAGTGCCTTGGCACTATACATCAGTTAAGCACCAGGATCATTTTGTTTTACTGCTAACAGTTCTCTTTTCCTCACTTGGGCCATTTCCGCACTAGATTGTTTTAGCACTATTATTCCACTTGCAACATCCTATGGAATCCTGGGGTTTGCAGTTTCGGGAGGGGCCGGCCGGCCACAGGTTCTGTTTCCAGAACCTGTGTCCTGGAAACAGTTGCTGTGTTTACTTGATGGTGGTCCTCATTACTAGTTCTGAAATAGTAAGAACATACAGGCAGGGATAGATCCTTTTCATTTTGCAAAGCACTGCATTTGCTGGCATATAAGACTCACCATTTTTCCTCTGAAAAATACTGTTAGAAAATGGGCATGAGGGCCAATGAAAGGTGAAGATGTGTCTTATAAGCCAGCAAATAGTATTTACCGGTGTACAGTATATAAATGAGGTGTGTCTTATACACGTGCATTTTATATACTGACAAATAGCATACTGGGTTAAAAATAACCCCTCCTTGAGAGGGGGATGATGATGATGATGATGATGATGATGATGATGATGATGATGACGACGATGATGATGGTGGTGGTGATGATGATGATTGGTAGTATCAGGATTTCACTGGAAATAAACTGAAACACACAAAACATCATCTGGAGATCAGAAATAAAACCGGTTTGTACAGGAACAAAACCTGGCATTTCCAGAGATTTCTTACCCATCATAATGAATCTTACCCAATTCATTTGTGTGCCACACCTTACTCCTCCAGCTTGCAATATTTAGATTTTTAAAAGTTTTCCTTCTACATGCAATCCCTGTGGGTTGTAGCAATAAAGAATGAAATGAGGGGTTTTTTTGTGTGATAAATTATTATTATTTTCAGTAGAAAAAAAAAGACAGTAATAAAAAGTTACAACATCGATCAGCTACCTGATTTGTTATCAGCAGTATAACCTCTCATATTTTGGACCAATATTCATGGATTTATTTATTTATTCAGTACAATGGATCCATTTGTGAAGAAATGTCCCTCTTACTTCACAACCTGTACAGAACATAGGGTAGCTATCTATACCTGGTCTTCTCTGGGCATTCTTTAACTGCTGCCAAAAAAAGATGTAACTTCATTGTTCCTGACTATACTTGGTCTGTTACGATCATCTGAAGTTCATTTTCCTATGACATCTTAATGCCATTCTGCTTTTTGTATTTCCTTTCCATAAACCATAAACGTAACTTGGCTATAAGGCCTCTTGAACTAGTAGATTCACTGTTACAATGATGTCCAAAGAATGTTAATGATTTATGATTATTTTCATTTGTTCACAGTTTGTTTTAGCTAAAAGCCATCACCTGTTCTATGTGAAGGTGCATTGCAAGTGGCCATAGAAATACAGAGTCAGTCTTTTCTCTACTGGTGGGTTTGGCATTATGAATAAAGTTTTTAAGGTTGTATATTTGTAGTTGAGTTAAAAGCTGTTTCTCCATTTTTGATGTTCATGAATCTCTCCATCTCGATATTCAAGAAGAGCGGTTATTACCAACACAAGAAAGGACAGTTGGTGAATCAGTTGCCTTGAAAGGTGGAAAATCCATTCTAGTTTTATAGCTTCTTCTCTTGCACATGCTCTGAGTTATATGGAAGCTTTCCCAGTGTTTTGTCAAGAATAAGGTCCAGCAGCTGGATGATACTGATACAACTCAGATCAACTACAGAAGCAAAAGCCATAAAAGCAAGAGGAGATTTCAAGGAGCCTACACTCTTATTTCTAAGGATACAGGCTTCCAGACACAACATTCCCATAGCATTCCTCAGCTCATATACTTTGGGATCATGATGTAGAGGCAACAACTTTATATACAATGAATTATCGTATCTTGTAAAAGTTAATCATGTACCTGACTACACTAGGGATAAGAAGATGTTAGGCTTGTCAGATCTCCTTTGCCTATTATACTAGAATCTCAGGATGAATGAAAAAGAACTGGACGAACAAGACAGGTATGAAAGAATAGTAAGGAATACAAATTTTCTTGTCCTTTTTGAAGAGTCTATCTCCAGTCTTCACACATGAAGATATCCTGTCAAGAAATAATCAGCCTTGCAAATTTGAATTGTGAATTTTGTGCAGAATAAGTACTGCATTATGAACAGCCTTGGAAACTGGTTTTTGAAGACTTTCTCCCTAGTTCAGCAGTGTGTCTAGTGCCTGTTGGAACTGTTAGGGTATGAGGGCCAATGAAAGGTGAAGGCAAAGTCAAGAGTTGGTGTAAGCTACCAGCACTCTTTTGTTCCAAGTTCTTCCTTTCTTGCAGTGACAGTGCAGTATGACTCCTCAACATTTACTATCTATCCTAATAGAAAAATAGCTTCTGATTTTGGTTCAGTAGGTTTCCATGCTGCCAGGAAAAGCACAAACATGGCCTCTTCCATCCTTTTAGCCACTTGATCCTCAATTAAGCCAACTTTATGGAATGAAAAGCAGCTGACTGGCCAGAAGGCATGGAGGAGTGAGCTGGGTGAGGGCAGACTATATATATGGGGGAAGTGTTCCCTTTTTCCTAATGGACAAAGCTCCATGACAGTTCAGACAGCTTCTGTACATGGATTGTGGAAGAGGTGCCATCTTGCGATAGCAAAATGCTTTGGGGTTGCTTCTAGCTGAGTCTCACGTCTCACAGGTCTCAGTGGAAAGTTGCCAAGAAAGAACAAAATGATTGCTTTAGGAATGTTTTTGTTAAAAGGGGGAGATGGGAGGGTCAAGTCTTTCCAGGATGCATGGAAGCTATTTAAAACCACAGTAACAGAAACAGATAAACTGGATAACCACCGATTGAGAAAGTACAAAGGGGAAAAAAGGAAGCTAGTGGTGTTTACAAGCAGAGTCAAGGAAACGGTAAAAGGCAAGGAGGTTTCCTTTAAGACAGATGGGTGGGGAACCTGTCCAGCACATAGAAAGTTACTTTCAAAAGTAATTAGTTCTAAGTACCCCGAAATGACTTACTACCATTATACTTACATTTTAAATCAACCCTTTCTTGTTTCTTTAACGCAGTTTCAAATGGTGAGTTATTATTTCCTTTTCAAAAAGTGAATACTATGAGCCATTAACTTGTGATACAAGTGCTTGCTCCTTCCTCTTCACCTGGAACATTTCTGCACGACACTCTTATAGCACGATGATTCCACTTTCAACCTCCCATGGAATCCTGGGGTTTGCAGTTCCGGGAGGGGCCAGGTGGCCCCTCCCAAAACTGCAAACCCCAGGATTCCGTAGGAGGTTGAAAGTGGAATCATCGCACCATAAGAGTGTAGTGCAGAAATGGCCCTGATTGCTGCTTGAACAGCCACAAAATACCCCGAGCCAACAGCCTGAGGCACACCGTGAGCCAGCATTATGTGATATTCTTCCTTCATCATTCTGTGATGCCATACTTCTGAAACTCTAAAAGTAAAAAGGTACAGCTACCCCACAAATGTCTGAAGTTATCTCTTGTTAAATTACAGTTTTACTGTAATATCATCTTCACTAGCAGTCTCCCATAGCTGCTTGAAGTCCCACTTTTTAAAGTAATATTTTATAACTAGATATATATCTATATAGATATATCTATATCTATGTAACTATATAGATCTATATATATCTATGCCTTATCCTGAGTTTATCTCAAACTGTTAACAGCTTCTTAGACT
The DNA here is from genome assembly GCA_030412105.1 of Cyclura pinguis. Taxonomy (NCBI): domain Eukaryota; kingdom Metazoa; phylum Chordata; class Lepidosauria; order Squamata; family Iguanidae; genus Cyclura; species Cyclura pinguis. The sequence goes on along the minus strand of CM059606.1, from coordinate 10,710,944 downwards.
GAGAGGGTGATCAATGTAGAAATATTCAGGAAATACATATAGCCCAAGAAAACAGGAAATGCATAACATGAAGAAATGGGGCTTATTTGGGTAATAAAATAAGAAATGAAAATTAGAGCTTTTTACAGCTGATTGTTTGCAGTAAAATAAATGGGAAAAGGAGGGAAGGAAGAAGAATGTGTCTGAAAAACTTGAGTGATCAGATCGAATGCATTACAATAAATTTGTATTGACTGGGCACATCCAAAAGGTTTAGCTGTGATCATGTCCGACTTCCAGGAGATGGTGATGATGACAATGACACCTGTAGTGATAACAGATGTGTATAGGTTTTAATTGTCAAACTATGCTTAGTATATATTTAGAAGAGGTGTTCTCTCATATGGTGAAAGACATCTTCTTATGTTAGCATGGGCTTTTCCACGTCTGCACTAACAGGCTTTGCTTTGTGGTTTGTAGCTGGAAGGTAAACATAAGTGTACCTTGCAAGTCTGAGTACAAAGTCATGAGTATCTGACTTTCCTGGAGGGAAAACATCTTAACCCCAGGGAATGCTCATTTCTTTAGCATTTAGTTTGACCCTCAGACTCTTTCAATATATATGCATTGCACATATCAACAAGAAAAGCAATAGGTGAACGTCAAAACCAACTTCTTAGAGGGAGAAAAAGCAAAGTCCCTGCTATACACTATCATTAATTTGGCTTTCCTGTATGAAAAGAATAGACTTTTGGAACCTCTGAAGGATAATCATGCTGGCTGGGTTTAAGTAGGAGCAGAGATTCCACATAGGAATACTTTTGTCTGGTTATAGTGAAAACAAGATGAGGGAAATGTTGAAGGTCTTTTTTTTTCTAGAGCGAGCAGCCCATTTTGAAAGAGTCAGTGGTTTCTCCACTCTGGTGAAATGGTTGAGCTGGGTTTGAACCGGAGTGTCTTACATCACAAATGTCAAATCATATAAAATGTGTGCAACCTTAACAATACAACTCCATTTGCTTATCAGGATACCACTATCCCTTCATCTTCTCCCCCCCCCAATGGCATTTGGTGAACCCCATGTCAGTGGGTCAATGAATCCTCTCCAGGTTTTGGTTAGTGTTTAAGGAGTTATTCAAAGGGATGAACCTATTTTGGGGATAAGCTTCAACACTGTGGATCTTTCCTTTAAAGTCTTCAGTAAAACCTGGAATAGATTTATTGTCCCTGTGATACAGGAGCCAGTAGCTGTGACTGGACAACATCACTAGTGAGGTGGCAACCTCAAGCACCAGATGCTGGCCATGTTTTTAATCTGATGTATCTTTCCTCTGAACAGAACCTTCCCAAGACATTTTGCTGCCTGGTGCAATGAACAAGATGATACCTATTTTGCATGCAGAAGCAAACTGAACTGGCTGTTGAATCATCCTTCAGCATTGACAATGGGACAGTGGCACATACACAGAGCTCTGCTCTCCAGGACAAGGTAATAACTAGGAGCAGGAGGAACAAGTTCAGTGGTTATCACTGTTACTCACTTTCTTTCTCTGTCATGAAGTACAGTTTCCTTATTCGACTTAATGAATGTAGATGTGGAACCTCAGCCCTGGAACCAAATTTGGCCCTTCTAGGATCTCAATCTAACCACAGGAGGTTCTCCAGGTGTCCCCACCCTTTCTTTATGGTACCATTGTTACTGATCTCCCAAGTTTGGTAGGGTCCCCCCCCATACTAAAAAATTGAAATACTTCTCCTAAAACTAAGTTGTTGGCAGCAAGTTCTTTCAGCTGAAATATCTCCTGTTTTTGATTCCACTCTTATGTTTTTGGTTCTGTCATTTGAAATTGAATTTGGCCTTTGGCCTAGATCGAATTTCTAGTCCCAACTAGAGTAGAGGCATTGAATCAATTGCCACATGGGTAAGCAAATCCCATTGATTCAGGGGGTCATCTCTAGCTGGGGCTATTAGTTGGATTTAGATCAGTGTTTCCAACTTCTGACAAAGCAAGTTCTGAGACAGAGACTAATAGAATTCTACTGAGAATTCACCACAAAGGAAGCTCCATCCTTGTGTTCACTTATCTGACAATCAGATTTGTTTGGACCTCAGGGAAGGATGAACTGAAGTAGTATGTCCAAAGTGGCAAGAATGCCATCGTCTTATGTTTTATCCTCCCACTTGTTGTCCCTTTCTGTGTTAGGCATGAATCCTTCTTAAGTATTACAATAGGAATTTCTTGGTGCTTTGCCTTTTACTGCTTTTACTGTTTAACCAGCCTGCTAGTGCGGCTTGTATGCTTAACTCAAAGGGGTGTTGGACAACAAGAGTAAGAAACAGCCCTCCCCAGTTCTACCCACTAGAATACACGTAGGCTAATTCAAAAAGGGATCTACAGGGAATTGGTGTTATTTGGACCAAAGGCTCAGAAAACAATGGGGAGATTATTATGATGCAAGCATCTGGTCTCATCACTCCCAGGTGATGAGGATCCTTTTCAAGCTTGGACGCAGACACAGGTTGGAAAACCATTATCTCCTTCTCTGAGCATGATAAACATGGAAAAGGGGACAGTAAAGATAAATAAAGCATCTACCACACAATGGTCTTTGTCAAGAGACAGAAACATCCTGTCTTGTTCTTTCCCCCTGCCCTTCACTCAGTAATCTTGCTTCTATAGTCCTGTCTCTACAGCCACACACAGTTGCAAGGGGACAATGTAATAGAGATTTCAGTGACGCAAAGAAAAACACTGCCCTTGGAAATAAATTTGGCACCAAATATTCAGAAGTGGAAAGAAGTCAGGGCCCCAAACTCTGGACCCATTTCCTCCTCTAAATTTAGAAACAAACTATAAAGATCAAAAAGTACCCTAACTTCTCAGTGATGCTTTACAAACACTCTTTGGATCAACTTGCATTCTTCCATTCTGCAGCAATTGACATGTAAGTGGTGTCCTGCTTCTGTTACTCAAGGCGCTGCGTAGTCATCTGGACTCGTAGCCACCACTAATTGTACTAGGGTCATTGGGTTTATCTCATTCTCTTTCAAAGCCATCCAAGTTTACTGCCATTGTTGTGTGCATATATGCCTTCAAGTCTCTTTTCAACTTATGGAGACCACATGAATTTAATATGAAACTGATTTAACTGCAATGACCTCCTTTTCCCTCCCTGTAGCTACACCCTTGCCCTGGCCCCAAGGCAACTCAGCGTCCCTCTCAAAAGAACATGTTGAAAGAGAGGTATGATGGCAATGAATTAAACAAATAATAACATGGTGTGGGAAACTTTGGGGGTTTTAATTTAAAAATAAAAATGTGAATCATAGAATCATAGAATCATAGAAATGTAGAGTTGGAAGAGACCACACGGGCCATCCAGTCCAACCCCCCGCCATGCAGGAACACCCTCAAAGCACTCCCGACAGATGGCCATCCAGCCTCTGCTTAAAAACCTCCAAAGAAGGAGACTCCACCACACTCCGAGGCAGCAGATTCCACTGCCGGACAGCCCTGACTGTCAGGAAGTTCTTCCTGAGGTTCAGGTGGAATCTTCTTCCCTGCAGCTTGAATCCATTGCTCCTTGTTCTGGTCTCTGGAGCAGCAGAAAACAAGCCCTTTCCTTCCTCTACATGGCATCCCTTCAAATATTTAAACATGGCTATCATGTCCCCTCTTAACCTTCTCTTCTGCAGACTAAACATACCCAGCTCTCTAAGTCTATCCTCATAGGGCATGGCTTCCAGGCCTCTCACCATTTTGGTTACCCTCCTCTGGACCTGCTCCAACCTGACCATGTCCTTCTTGAATTGCGGTGCCCAGAACTGGACACAGTATTCAAGATGAGGTCTAACCAAAGCAGAGTGGAGTGGTACCAGTACCTCCCTCGATCTAGACACCATACTCCTATTGATGCAGCTGAGAATTGCGTTGTCTTTCTTGGCTGCCGCATCACACTGCTGACTCATGTTCAGCTCTATTAAAACTCCTAGATCCCTTTCACACTCACTGCTATCCAGCCACGTGTCCCCCATCCTATATTTCTGTATTCCATTTTTTCTACCGAAGTGTAGGACCTTACACTTCTCTGTTGAATTTCATTTTGTTAGCCTTGGCCCAGCTCTCCAATCTATCAAGGTCATTTTGAATTTTGATCCTGTCCTCTGGCATATTAGCAACCCCTCCCAATTTGGTGTCATCTGCAAATTTGATGAGCATGCCCTCTATTCCTTCATCCAAGTCGTTGATGAAGATATTGAACAGCACTGGGCCCTTGTGGCATCCTACTAGTCACTTCTCTCCAGGATGAAAAGCAACCATTGGTGAGCACCCTTTGGGTTCGGTTGGTCAACCAATTACAAATCCAACTAATAGTAGCCCTGTCCAGCCCGCATTTTACTAGCTTCTTTGCAAGAATGTCATGTGGAACTTTGTCAAAGGCCTTACTGAAATTGAGAAATGCTACATCCACAGCAGTGAATGGAGGTCCAAGACAACATTTGATTTAAATTTTGCCCATACGTCTCCCCCCCCCCTCTTTTCACCTTCATATGGTTTATGTGGGGGCTATTCTGCTCATGAACACTAATCCATGTGTGTGCCTTTGAGTTGCCTCTCAACTTATAGCAACCTCAAAAATTTCGTAGGATTTTCTTAGACATCAAATCCTCAAAGGTGATTTTGCCAGTTTTTTCTTCTGAAGTGTAGCCTATAGCATCTGGTATTTATCAATAGTCTGTCATTCAAGTACTAACCAGGGCTGACCCTGCTTAGCTTCTAAGATCAGATGGAATCTGGTGAGTATTTAGGACTGTAGCAAATTCCATGATTGTACCACCCACAGTGACTTCCTTTTATCTATCCTGGATCTCCTGACATTCAACTTCAACATACTACAAATACCTTACTACCTTAGTTCTTATAGTATGAGAAAGGAAGATAAGCTTTTGTCACTGCTTGTTTTGAAGCTGAATATACTCTTGGGCTTTTACTCTCTTGCTGCTTAGTGAGACTTCTGAATGCATGATATTGTTATGAATGCTGGTGTTGGAGTTTTCTCCCCTTAGCATTGTTCAGAGTGCTGCTACACTGGCTGGTCTGTTTGTATCTTTAGCATGTGTTTATGCTGGCGAAGTGGGACATTGTTTGGAAATACGAGATGGTGGTACAAGGAATGGAATAGTAGTGTTCTGCCAGTAATTTGATAGTGATCAGGAAGAATCAAATATTTTCATCAAAAGGGATTCCATCTTCCAGCCCTGTTTTTCCTGCTCTTCCCTTTATTTGCACAAACACCCCATTTCCCTGACATTGTGAATCCTTTGGAGATAAGGATCTATTTCTTTTATACGTTAACTACTCAAATGCTCATCATTGTGATGGGTGGAGAAAGTTTGTACAGTCACTCACAGACACAGTCATAGTGAGTTGTTTTATATAAGACTTTTCGTAGAAATACTGTTCAGGTTGGCTCTAGATCTAGAAAAAACTAAGCTTTGGACCCACTGGACTCAATAGGACTTCATTTAGTCTTGACTGTGTAAGCGGTTTGAGTATTGTACTATGGACCCTGGAGACCAGGATTTGATTCCCTGCTCCTCCATGGAAACTCAGTTGGGTATATCTCACACACTTTCAGCCCCAGAAACGCACCTGATAGGTTTGCCTTAGGGTCGGCATTAGTTAGAAATGACTTGAAGGGACACAACAACAACTGTTCCTATTGATTTCAGTGGGCCACTGTAAAGACGATTCCTAACTTGGTGTGTTTATTGTGCATTGAAACATACACTTTAAACACAATAGTATTACATGAGCCAAAATAAACAATTGAATTATGCCATTACAACATAGCCTTGACAGCTCAACTGGGAGGTTTTTTTTTGTCCTTTTTTTTTTTTTGGAAATAGGGAGGAAAATGAACAAAATAACCTGAGCCATCTGAAAATCAAAATCAGCCACATAGCTGAATTAATCAAATCTGTACAAAAGAAGATCAAGTATCATGTGACAACTCATGTTTTCATAAACCTACATGAGAAGCTGGTAGAACAAATGTACTTCAGTTTGTATTGACATAAGAAATAATGGGAAGCCATATTGTTTTAAAAGGCCTCATGGTCTCATCCTAACAGCTTTTATTTGGTTAATTTTTTTTCGTTAATGTCATATTCCATAATTAATAGCAATAGCAATAGCATGTGTATTTCTATACTGCTTTATCAGTTAAGTGCTCTCTAAGTGGTTTACAATGTGTTAGCTAATTGCCACCAACAAGCAGGGTACTCATTTTACCAACCTGCAGAAGGATGGAAGGCTGAGTCAATCTGGAGGCCGGCAGGATCGAACTCACAACTTTGTGGCTGCAGTACCAGCATTTTAACCACTGCACCACCAGGGCTCCTTCTAATTTCTCCTTCTACTTAATTTCTCCATCTACTACTGAAAACCTCACTGTGCTCATCTTAATTTTGATCAAGTACCATTCAGTCTGACAATCTCATGAAAGAAATCCAAAATTATGCCTGTGTGCAATTATATGGTGCTAGGAACATGTCTTAATATATATGGAAAAAAGTAGCTCTTTCCCTCTGAAGTCTTAGATGAGAAGTGGGCATCCTTCAGAGCTTGAAATACCATGCCAGTTGAATTTGGGTGATGGTTGCTTTTGTGACCTTGTGTTCCAGATGTTTCAGGGCATCATGGTCCTGAAAATAGCATTTGAAAACCTCCAAAGCTGTTTCTAATGGATGGTGTCTTGTTCAGTGTTTATGATGAAGTAAGCAAGAGTCATGACCTTGTAAATGTTGACATTCACATCTACAGTTGTGGGACCATTGCCATGATCACAAATGCCCCCTAAAGCCCACCTTAAAAGTCATACTGGTGCACCAGTCAAAGGAATCCTGTGGCACCAGTGAATAAGGCATGGAAAGAGGATTCATCCAGCTTGCTCTCACCAGTAAGCTGCAGTATGATGAGCAGATATGACAGGATAGAGGCTGAAACATTTTTTATTATTATTATTATTATTATTATTATATAATAATAATAATAATAATAATAATAATAATAATAATAATAATAAATTTATTTTTATCCCACCTCTCCACAAGGATCGAGGTGGTGAACAACATAAAATACATTAAATACATTAAAAGAGATTAAAAACATACCCAATCCTCACCATCCACCAACCCCTTAAAACACACAACAATTGGCAAGCAGTTGACTATTAACAAAACAAGAAGACAATTGATGGGAGGCGATGAAAATGCTAGTCTTGGAAGGCCTGTCGGAAGAGATCAGTCTTGAATGGTGGATCTGCATTTTCTGTTATAGAGCAGACAAACAGTTAGTTAAGAATAGGTGACATCATCATGTTAACATGATGGGCTGTTCTGCACTACATCACTATTGCACTATGATTCCACTGTAACTACTATGGCTGCCTCCCCTGCAGTCCTGGGTTTTGTAGTCTTGGGAGCTACTGGAGTCCTCTGGCTGAGACTGTTAAATATCCCTCCCTAAACTGCAAACCCCCATGATTCCATAGAACAGAACCATGACAATTAAAGTGGAACTATAGTGCAATACTTATGTAGTGTGGAAAGGCCTGATATCCAAACAGCTGAACTATTTTCAGCTAGGGATACAAATAACACAAGTTTGCATATTCTCAGGGATTTTGGCAAATCAAGATACCCAGTTGAATAGTCAACCTCTGTGAGTTTTTGTTCTATTTGGGGAACCTTCTAACAAAAGGTTTTGCATAAGACATTGGCAATTGCATTGCATGTGGAACATCACTTTACATGTTATACTGTTTATTGCACTAATAATAATTACACTTAGGGTTGCACAGAAATCAAATAATCATACAGCAGAAAATGCTGTTTGATTATTTATTCTGCACAAAATTTCATATGGGTAATTTGCATAAAGGAATACATTTTCTGTGCAGGAAATAGCATTTTCTGTACTGGAAATAATATTACTATGCAGGACTATTGTTTTCTGTGCAAAAAAGTTGCTGTTTCCTGTGTGAAAATGCTGTTTTCTGGGCAAAACAACAATGTGTGAATTTTGCGCAGAATAAGTCATGAATTGAGAATAGGCTTTGAAAACTGTGGGTTTCGACAACTTTCTTACAATAAGAAAATTCTTAAAATTACTTATTGAGTCTTGTGCTGGGAGAAAGACTGGCTATAAATTAAATAAATAAATGGATGTTTCCCTCCCTCCCTCCCTCTCTCCTTTATAAATAAGACATGATCATTGTTTTGAAGTCCAATGGTACACCAGGAAGTCTCCTAGAAGGGCTAATGATGGAGTTTTGGAACATCCTAGAACTGTACTACTAGCCCTACTACTAGAGGCTTCTAGTGGTATGGCTCTACCGTGCTCTGAAAAGGATATGACTCCCCCATAGAAGAAACAGTGCAAACGTTTTACATTCCAATGTGTGTTGTTAAAGGTAAACTCAATTTGGATTTTTAAACAGAACTATGAAATAAAAGCATTAATGATAGGACTACCAAGTGGATTTCTCGTTACGTCTCTCCTCATAATTTTTAATATTTCTCTACAGTGTAATCTTCATGAAAATGTTTGATACATCCTTGGCTTTATCGTGAAAGTACACCTTTCAAGACCAGTTGTTTCCATTCCCTCCTCCCTCTTTCAGTCACTCTGCAAAATATAGAGGAAAATTTCCTTATAGGAAAGGAAACTGTATTCAAAAATCTAGCTGGTTCTCATGTCAGTCTTTGGAAGGGCATCTTAATTTGAAGCTTAGAAAAAAGAAACAGTTGTACAGTTGGCCCTCCACATTTGTGAGGTTGACTTTCACAGCTTTGATTATTTGTGAGTTTCTTGAACGCCCTCCTCTCCCAACCCTGGTGCTCCTTTTTTGGAGGAACTTGCCCTCTTGGTGTCTCAAATCAGGTCACACAGCCCTTTAAAAACTTGCCCTCTTCGTCTTTCACTAGCACTGCCTGGCCAGCTAAAGACAGCTCGCTCCCCGATTTCTCAGCACCACCAACCCTTCCCCGATGCCTCCCCCGCACACACAAAGAAGGAGATGGGCAAAAGAGAGGAGGTATAAGGCCACCATGCTGGCCCACTTCCCTTTCTTCTCCTTTCTCTGACCTGGTTTGGACACTAGGTGCCTCCTTTCCCTGTCATTCCTCAGTCCCCTTCCCACAGACACATATACACCTTTTGATATTTGCAATTTTTCCACTTTTGCAGGGATCCTGAGCCCCTGATGGGCCAACAATATATGTTTATTTCATGTTTTGTTAAAGAATGCTGAAAGTCTGTAAATTTTATTTTATTCCACTGAATGTTGCTACATTATACTTCCTTTAATAAAAAAGCAACGTAAAACCAACAACAATAATATTAAGGGTGGAACATCGACATGTACAATCAAGGACAAAGACAATAGTATGTTGGGTATGAAGAGACAAAGTGCTTTAGGTTTTAAATGGCTATTGTTCTTTTAATTTAATGCTCACTCATGCTTACAGTTCTTTAAAAACTAAACACCCACCCCTCCCAAAACATACTTAGCTGTTGAAATGTAATGATTGCACTCTGTTCAAGTAGATCTTTGCATGGGTGGCTAAAGTCAGCAAATCTCCAATACTGCTGTACATCTTTGGCTTTTGAAGTTGTTGATTTCCAGCTTTGCAAAATAACATGCTTACATGGCAAAGTTGCCACGAGAAATCAAGCACTATACCTTTTTGTCACCCCTTAATTTCTAATGTAACTTCTCACAATGGTATGAGGTAAATGAAGTTCAAGGAGATGGATGGGTAAGAAGTGGCCTTGTAGCATATGCTTCCCATCCCAATCCAACTTAAAGCCTGAGATAGCTTGAGACCTCAATAATGGAAGGAACATCTCTCCCTTACATACACCTGCCTAAGCACTGAGGTCTGATAAAAAGGCCTTTCTGCCAGTAGGAGCAATTCTTTATTTGAAGATAAAGAAGAGGGCTCTTGCTGCTGATGGCAGCCTATTTGTAGAATGTCTTCTCCTTAGAGGCCTGATTGATAATGAAGATGGTTTCATTTCAGCATCGAGTTAAAACTTGGATCCTCATTAAAACTTTCAAGGATCATGTCCTGACCAGGGACTGTTTCACACTACACAGTTATAGCACTCTGATTCCACTTTCATTGCCACGACTGCATCTTGGGATTTGCAGGATATAGGGAGAGGTACTTAGGGAGAGGTGCTTAGAACCCAAAGGGTGCTCGCCAATGGCTGCTTTTCATCCTGGAGAGACGTCACTAGTGGGGTGCCACAAGGTTCTGTCCTGGGCCCAGTGATATTCAATATCTTCATCAATGACTTGGATGAAGGAGTAGATGGCATGTTGATTGAATTTGAAGATGACACCAAATTGGGAGGGGTTGCTAATACCCCAGAGGACAGGATCAAAATTCAAAATGACCTTGATAGACTGGAGAGCTGGGCCAAAGCTAACAGAATGAATTTCAACAGAGAGAAATGTAAGGTCCAGCACTTAGGCAGAAAAAAATGGAATGCATAAATATAGGATGGGGGACACCTGGCTGGATAACAGTACATGGGAAAGGGATCTAGGAGTCTTGGTGGACCACGAGCTGAACATGAGTCAGCAGTATGATGTGGCAGCCAAGAAAGCCAACACGATTCTTGGTTGCATCAATAGGAGTATGGTGTCTAGATCAAGGGAGTTAAAGGTACCACTTTATTCTGCTTTGGTTAGACCTCATTTGGAATACTGTGTCCAGTTTTGGGCACCTTATTTCAAGAAGGATATCGACAAGCTGGAGCGTGTCTAGAGGAGGGCAACCAAAATGGTAGAGGGTCTGGAAGTCGTGGGATATGAGGAGTGGCTTAGGGAGCTGGGTATGTTTAGTCTGCAGAAGAGAAAGTTAAGAGGGGACATGATAGCCATGTTTAAATATTTGAAGGGATGTCATGCTGAGGAGGGAGTGGGCTTGTTTTTGGCTGCTCCAGAGGTTAGGACAAGGAGCAATGGATTCAAGCTGCAGGAAAAGAGATTCCACTTAAACCTCAGGAAGAACTTTCTGACAGTCAGAGCTGTTTGGCAGTGGAATATGCTGCTTCAGAGAGTGGTGGAGTCTCCTCCTTTGGAGGTTTTTAAAACAGAGGCTGGATGGCTATCTGTTGAGAGTGCTTTGATGTGGGTTTCTGTATGGCAGGGGGTTGGATGGATGGCCCCTGTGGTCTCTTCCAACTCCAGGATTGATTCTATGATTCTAACTGTCAGCCAGGGAACTCTAGTTTCTCACCAGGCTACAAACCCAAAGATTCCATAAGATGGTTCCATGACATTGAACCAGAATCATGGTCCTCTACTTGTGTAGTGTGAAAGGGCCCCAGATTGTGAAGGTATTCTTACTATACACATGTTTTAAATTGTTTTAAAACTTTCCAATGTTTTTAAATTGGCAGATGTTTTTCCTTTACTTCAGTTTTTTCGTTGTTCATGCAGTCTTTTTGCTAGTCTGTGTAAATCTTTAAGCAAGTAAATAAGAAAATACAATACGTCTTTTATGATCATGTGCGCAAGAGGTACCAGTTCTTTGTTTCTGCCACCTCTATTTGTGTTATCAGTGTGTTGCTGGGGACTATAGAAGAATGAGCATTTTTGTGTCATGATGGATAAGGTACCAGAAGGCCCAAATTTCTATGGCCACGCCTGCTGCTGAAGACTGTAGTGGCCAGTAGCTCCCATGTTATTGGGGCAGTGAATCAGCTTTTTAAAAAGGAGCTCTCCAAAGTGCTGAACCTATTTTGGGGGGATAGGTTTCAGCACTTTGGATAGCACCTTTGAAGTTCAGTCTAAAACCAGGAACAGATTCACCACCCTACTGAATGGACCGTCCCCAGCTCTCACTGGCTAAAGACATAGGAACTGAACAACTGTATGTATGTGTATGTGTATGTGTATGTGAGAGATCTGTCTGTTAAAAAGACCTGTGAAAACTCCCAGTCAGTCTGTCTGTTTCTGATGTTCATCCTGGGAGTGTCACGGCTTCGGTATCTAAACCATCATTCATGCACAAGAGAGATGCCTCAGCAGCTATGAAGTAACCTCTAAGGTTTGCAGCAGTACACACAAAGATCTTTTTCCAAAATCTGATAGAGAATAGGGAGAACCCACAAAAGCAGAAAAATGAGGACTGTGCATGCACATCAGTGGGGACCAAAAAAATTTAGATGAGAATGGAGTAAAATGTCCTGCTGGAGAAAATGGCCGGCTGTTTGGGGCTGAAGAAGAGTGCTCCACACTGCAACATTTTGTTGCAGATCCCACTTGCAGGTTTCATATAGAGAAAAGCTTATATTACAAACTGCAAACTGCAAAATCGTGGATAACCAAAAATACTGAACAAAAGTCTGTACAAATGTTCATTTGAAAATATACATACAAAAATGTTCATGTACACCCACATATTGTGTACCTTCCTTTTCTGATAGGACAGGTTTACACCAGCATTTTCCCCTTCCTTACCATCTCTCCACCCTATCTAGTTTCCTGTTTCAACCCTCTTCTCCCCCCCCCCACTTATTTCCTGCCCCAGAGTACAGATCTGGGAAAGGGGAAGAAAAAGTAAGCTGAGTAGGTGGGTCGGAGTGAAGCTTTATAAATAACCCAGGAGTACCTGGTCCTAGCTACTGAGGCTGAGAGAAAAGGAAACCCAATATATCCACCCCACTTTATATGATGGGACTAGGGAGATTTCTCATTCTGATTTTTGCAGCAGGTAAGAACATGTGGCTCAAAAAAGTCCCTGTTAAGAGAGATGGAGGGTTAGTTCTGTTGATGCTATAGCCTCCCAAGTCAGTTAATTTGTCCCTGGGTTATTTCATTCCTGTTTGTTAAGTTGAGACAGACTTCCTGAATGTGATACCTTCCAGATGTTTTCAGTGACACTCATTCTCACTTCCATGCAATGGGGTCATGCTGGCTGAGGGGTTGTAGCCTACAGCATGTTGGAAGAGGGTGATTTAAGGATCTGCAACCAAAGTTGGTAGCATGGAATACTCCTTTGGACAAGGTCAGTCCCTCTTTGCTTCCTTTCAACTAGCATGAGGTAGGTGGTAGTGTTTAATATGGTCTCATTCAAGCAGTTTGTAATTTGTGTGTGCGTGTGTATTCAGGTCAGCTGTTTAAACCATTATTTGACCGTATTTTGTGGCTGCATTTGTATTCTAAGGATGTATTGATCTTTTGGGTAAATTGCCCTTCTACTTTCAAATGAGTATGCAGATATGGTTACTGCTGTAGATACCAGTGCTGTGAAGAATTCGAAAGGTTTGCATAAGAATATAGCATCCGCTTCTTCTAACGATGTTTCCTGAGCTATCCAATATAGAGGACAGAAAATTCCCTCACCCCTGAATGCCAGCAACCAGTACCATATTTGCTCCCACTGACTAATATTATTTCTCTCTTTCCTGGAAGCTCTCCAGAGATTAGGAACAGAGGGCTCAGGAACAAGCACTGATCCATGGACCACCACTTTGAGTAGCCCTGTTCTAATTGATGGCATAACAAGCCAAATAGAAATGACTTGCTCCAGCTTTTTTTCCCCCCAGACCTCTTCCAAGAATCTAGGTTTGGCTTTGTTTCCTATGCAACCGCTTCATCTTCTTTCTCCCTTGAACCATCCATGGTGCTTGGTCAGCTGTGAGTAGGTCACCCTGTTCCAGCTCCAATACTAGTTTTTTTTGGGCAAAGAATTGCTGATTTTTCCTGTTTGGAGGTATCAGGAATAGGTAAAATCAGAAGTGTCTCAAATTTCTCAGGGGAAAGGCAATTAGAGCTCCGTTCCATGGAAGAGGGTACCAGATGGTAAATAGTTCCTCATTTCTACTCACTGACTAGCAATAATAGACCAAAGAAGTTGTGAGCTGCCAGGTATTCCCTCGTGAGGTGAGGTGGTTCCACAATCCCTCCACAGTCCAAATAAGCATACCTTTGGAAAAGATTCTAAGGTCATTTAGGTCAACATTCTGCCGGTTTAGGAATTCATCATTAAAATAGCCATGAAAGGTAGGCACCTACTTCTCTTTAAAAGTTTCCAGTGAAGGAAAGTTCATTGCTTTCTGAGGGAGTTTATTCCCCTGCTGAACTACTCTTACACCCAGAGAGTTCTTCCTAATATTCAGTCAGAATTTCTTTAGGTTGACTGTGAGTCCTTTGGTTTAGGTCCTTTCCTCCAGAACAACATAAAATAGGATCACACTATATTCCCTGTGACAGCCCTCAAGATATTTGAATATAGTTTTTTTTCCCATAGAGAAAATGATTGACATATTTTGGTGGAACAATTTTCCCACTGCTTTCCCACAGTTAGATACTCTGGTGACTTTTTCCCTCCATTTTTTCTCTTTCCCCCTAACATGCCTCTTTAAATATTTTCTTTCCAAATAGAATACAATATTTGCAGGAGTGCTGCCACATTTAGTCAAATCACCATTTAGATTTAAGGCTGTGAACCTGGACATACTTACCCGGGCGTAACTCTCATTGAATGTAGTGGGCTTATGCACTTTTGTGTTCATATGTGGGATTGCATTGTTAACTTACGAAAAAACATTTTTATTGACTAAGGACATGTCAGAGCTTCGGACTATGGCCCTGGAGACAAGGGTTGAAATCCCCACTCAGCCGTGGAAACCCACTGGATGACCTTGGTAAAATCACATTCTCTCAGCCTCAGAGGAAGGCAAAAACAAACCCCCTTGAATAAAGTGTGCCAAGAAAACCCTGTGATAGATTCACTAGAGGGTTGCCATGAGTTGGAAATGAGTTGATGGCACAAACAACAAAGAGATCTCCCCTATCAGTCAGGAGGCAGATTTAGCATTTTAAAATATTAATATTTACAGCTAAGTGCTGGCTTAGAAGAAGCATTTCCTCCTATTTTGAGAAAGAATCAAGAGTACCACTTCTAAGATGCATTATTTTGTTTCATTCAAGGCCGTAACAAAGTACAGTTCTTATTTTCTGAATGCAAAGAAAGCATACACTCCCCTCTTTAGAGTAATTTTTGTGATTTGCAGATTTAATTGACTAATCAACTAACCAACCCAAACTCATAAAACTGATCAACCCAACCCAAACTTTGGTCCCAGATATTTTTCATACCAAAAAACCATCAAACTGCCTTCTGGAGAGTTGTAGCTCATCATTGTCTCTGGCATTGCAGAGATCATGAAGGGATACTTGAGCCATTCATTGTTTAAGTGATGTCCTAAATATTATTGCCAATACAAACTCATGGCTTAGGGCTTTTGAATGAGATGTGTCAGGATGCTCATAGATTAAAACAGCGCTACTCAAAATGGTGGTCCCTGGACTGGTGCCAGTCCATGGGCCATTGGCTGCCAGTTTCAGGTTTCTAGGAAGGAAAGAAACAGTGGAAGCCAATGGATCTAAATGTAGTATTGGTCCCTGTCATACTAGAAAAAAAATTGGCAGTGCCCCACATCAGTTGGTCTGAGATGTACTGGTTAAAAAGACTTTACCTTCTGGTGGGAGCCAAACGTTAATGCTACACATTTATCTTCTCTTCTAGGAAGTGTCCACTGTTCAAGACAAGCTCTGGAGATTATCCCAAGCAATGGGGATGTGGAGCTGGGCAAGAAGATGTATTTTTTATGCAAAGGTGAAAGCTAATAACTACTAAGGGTATGTGCAGGCATGCATAAAAACAGGAGCCAGTGGAATATTTTTGTCCTTGTGGGATGAACTCAGAGTCAGCATAAAAATTTTCGTGTAGAAAATTCTACATTCACCCTGGTAATGGATCTGTAAATTTAGGGTTGGTTTGTTTGTTTGTTTGTTTGTTTGTTTTTGGTGTGGTTTCTCATTTTCCCAATTATTTCATCTTCTTTTTGCATCATTTTACACTTCTATAAAAACTAATCTGCCCAAAAATTCATATGCTTCCCTATACATATTTCTCTAAACAGATGCATCTTTGTATGCAAATATTCCTAATATGCGTATTTTTTGGGAAGCAAAGTTTGCAAAAAGCATGTAGGTCAAAACCTAAGCTTGCAAAAAGTGTGTATGTTAGATAAAATTGGATACAAAGTGCATGTATTTGGAAATACAAAATGCATATATTTGGAAATGTGCAGGGAGATGTATATCAATTTTCAGTTCAATCATTCTTTTAAAAATGCCAGTTGATGTGTGATTGAGAGTAGAATGACAACAATAAGAAAAATGAAAATTCTGAAAGATAACATCAGCATTTCTAAAGTTTGCATTTGGCTTTTGGCTTATGTATTGGTTCAGGGTGAGTGCATTAGGTGGGTTCACATAAAGATCCAAATAAATCTGTGTTCACTCAGGCATCTGTAGGAAGTGCAGAGATCTTTGAGTCTTGAGAGGTATTGCAAATGCCAGATTTTCACTGCAAAATGTTGCAAAGCAATTGCAAAGCTCTGGCACAGATTTGGAATGAACCAGATAAATGTTGGATTTTGAGATGTTTACTAGGAACACTGAGTTGATGTGTCTATTCCACAGCTTTGGGGATATTGCAAAACACAGGCTGTTCATGCAAAATGTTGCAAAACAATTGCAAAAGTTTGGCACTAGTTCAGAGATGATTCTGGATTTTGTGGTTCAGACTGAACAAAACTGAGGGACCAAAGGTCTGACTCAACAAAAAGCAGCTTCTTCCA
Organism: Cyclura pinguis; assembly: GCA_030412105.1. Lineage (NCBI taxonomy): Eukaryota > Metazoa > Chordata > Lepidosauria > Squamata > Iguanidae > Cyclura > Cyclura pinguis. The sequence goes on along the minus strand of CM059606.1, from coordinate 10,694,229 downwards.
ATGCTATCCCATTATCTTTCTTTCCCATCACTATGCTTTCAGATGAGTGTTCTGCCTTAACAAGGAAAAAAAACTGAACTATCTTTCAAATTGTAGTATGGTGGGTTGTATGGTTAGGGAAACTGTCCCCCTTCAGATGTTGTTGGACTATACTTTCCATCAGCACTTATTAACTAGGCTGGTAGGAGGTTGATGAGAGCTGGAGTCCATCAACATGTTTGTTTTAACATTATGAATTATGGGAATGGAGAATGGTGTCTTGTGATACCACAGGTTCTTACCCAGTTGATGTTCTGCACAGTCCGTTTTTGTTTCAGATCAGCAGAAATTGTTTTCCCTGCATTCTAATTGTACATAGACAGCAATGTGGTGAATGTAATCTTGAAAGCAAAGTGGCTCCTGTTTTTATGCGTGTCTTTCAGAGTACTGGAAGATCATGTCTGTGTCTCCTATACCATGCTTGAACCATGGACTACCCCTAGTTTGGACAGGGTAGTCAAACTAGTTCCCTTTAGATGGTTTGGACTTCACCTCCCATATATCCCAGCCAAGTTGGTCAATGATCAGGGGTTATGGAAGATGCTGTTTAACAATATCTGGAGGTCACTATATTGGCCACCCATCCTGTTTCCCTCAAACATTCAACCATCATTATCTCTATCCATATAAGAAACTATGCATCTGTCTATCTATCTGTCTGTCTGTCTATCTATCTATCTATCTATCTATTGAGCCAATGTGGTATAATGGGTTGGAGTTCTGGACTGGTACTCCAGGAAGTCATTCAAATCCCCATTCAGCCATGGAAATCCACTGGGTGACCTTGGGCAAGTCCCACTCTCTCAACCTCAGAGGAAGGCAATAATAGCAAACCTCCTATAGATATATCTTTCTGAGGAAACCCTATGAGAGGCTCACCATACATTAGAATCAACTCAAGGGTGTAGCTACGGGAGAGGGAGAAATGAGGGCTTTGCCCTCAGTGAGAACTTTTCTCCCTCCCCTCCAAATAAAATTTGCCTTCATTTCTGAAATTTACATTGTTGTAGAGAGTGATATCATTCGCACCGAACCATTCACACCTAGAACTTGTGTATTTGCTGTGTTGATATTCTTTTTTTTTCTTTTTTTTTCTTAAAAATTTTTTCATCCCTACAAGCATAAGTTCATAAGACATATTAATGTTTACAATAAATAAAATACTCTTTTGTACAATGTAAAGTAGCATATCTCTGTATAAATCATTAAATCTTTTATTCTTTTGGTAACCTTGTCTCCCTCTTTATGTCTGTAAACTGTATTTCTAACTGCTCAACTGAAGTTTTAAATTACTGCAATACTAGAAATTTAGGGTCCGAAGGAAAATTTCATTTTGGGGAGCAGAATTCTTATTTGGGGGGCAATGCCCTCATTTACCCCCACCATAGGTCACCCTGGGTCACCTTGAAGGCACATAACAACTGTTTATTCATCCGTCCGTCCATCCTTCCATCCATTCATCATGGATTGGTTTGATGAAAGATAAAATCTCCATTATCTACCTATCTATGTGCTGGATTATTTCTCTATTATTGTTTCCTGTTTCCAAACAGACCAGGCAATTTGCCATTTTAAGTGTTTGTTTGTTTGTTTGTTTATAAAAACCCTCTCTACTTAACAGTGAGAAAAGGTGGAGAAGCTACTTTGACATGGATTGACCCTAAAGAGGCAGAAATTGATGAGGATTCAGAGCCATACAATACGAAACAGGTTGATGAACTCTCCACAGGGCTGGAGATGACACTCTCAGACCCCCAAATGGGAGGAGTCTTCACATGCAAAGGGGTTTTTGAGTCTGGAGGGACTGCTACTGCTCAGATCAGAATCCGTGTGATTCGTAAGTGACTGCAAGATATCCCGCTGGGGACTAATGCATATTTTGTGGGTAACACAAAATGGATGCTGTGAGCCAAGTTGGACACTTGGCTCGCAGGTGATAACAGAAATCAGAAAAATCAGAAAAAAATGGCTTTAGCTATCTTGATGACAAAAAGATTTGTGCCACCAACTGATGGTGGGCTGTTACATGAAGAGGAGCCAGTGTGGGGTAGTGGTTTGAATGTTGGACAATGACCCAAAGACCAGTGTTCAATTCCCTGCTAGGCCATGGATACTCACTGGGTAGCCTTGGGTGCATCACACACTCTCAGCCCCAGAAAACCCCATGATAGGTTCACCCTAGGGTCTCCATAAGTTGGAAATGACTTGAAGGGCACACAACAACACTACATCACATGAAAACGTAATCCTTAGGCATGCACCTTTTTTTAAAAAAAATTATAATGAGTTCTTGGCTCCTTATATGATATTGATATCTTAGTTTGTATCTCTTGGTTCACAGAGTACAAGGGCCACCTTCATTTTCAGTCAATATTTGGGGTTTGCATTCCAGTGATGGGCAGGGCCAAAGACATACAAGTGGGACCAAAATTACCAGATACTGCAGGTGAAATCTCTTGCTTCGAGCGACTAAGGGGAAGTATTTCAGTCTTTTAAAATGGGAGAGAAACTCTCATGCAAGATGGGAAATCATCCATAGTTGAAGGAGGGTGGCCATCTAGGGTATACCAGATCAATACATTTGGTCTCATAGCCTAAGATTCTTCTCCCACGTGTTAAAGAGTTGGTCCTCTCTGTTCCCTCTCATAACAATGGTTTCATCCCACGATGCTCCTAATTCTGAGTTTTATTTCTCATTACGATCTATAGAGAAACCTACAATCGTGACCAAAATAGAGCCTGTGAAAGACGTTTATGAGGGCACAAGTGTCGATTTCCATTGCCAGGTTGCTGGGATCCCACCACCAACAGTCAGATGGCTATTTGAAAATCAAAACCTCAGTACTACTGAGGATGGTAAGCAGGAAATTCTAGGAAGGGATACCCATAGATCTGGAGTAGGGAACTTATTGGGATGGGGAGGGCTGCATGGGCTTCTCCAAACCATCTGGGAGCTACCTGCCTCTTTCTCTCTTGTGCGGCAGTCATTTGTCTTCATCTTCATTTTCTGTTGGTTTGTTTCCTGTCCTTTCTCTCAAAGTTGGGACTCATGGCAACTCGCAATTAAAAAAAAGAACATTATAGCTAAAAACATACAAAAAGTGAACCTCTTCCATTCTGGTTGGCAGGAAGAATCACTGTTGAACATGGGACAATGCTGATAAAGGAAACCCGGCCTTCAGATGCTGGTGTCTACATCTGTGAAGCCAGGATTGAAGAGCGGAATGAAGTGACATCTAAGAGTGTCTCCCTCAATGTGAAATGTAAGACCTGTTGTGGTGTTGCTTAGTGTTATGGCAAATTAGAAGCATTGGTTTGTGCTGGCAGGTCAGGATTGTACATCTGATTTTGAGTGAGGTGGGGGATGAATGAAACAGCAATGTTTGGGAAACATGGAATGGATGCTTCTGTTGATCTGACAGAGAAGGTGTGTTGGAGTACAGCGATCACAGTCCCTTGCTGTTGGCCATATTGGATGGGGCTGATGGAAGCTGTAGTGCAAAAGATTTAGAAGAACAAATAAATATTCCCCACTGTGGTGGGTGCTAGGGGGAGTGGTATCCTGAATGGTAGAAAGCTACCCAGCAACAGGTTGCCAGGCAACCAAAATAGCCACTCCAGGGAGAAAACCAGCCCATTAATGTGAAAGAGGGGTTGGTACCCTACGAGGGAAATGCATTAATACTATAGACAGTGAATTGGATTTAATCAGATTTCCAGGAGAAGGGCTAAAAGTCAGTCCTTCACCCAGAGAGTTTTTCAGTCAACCAAGAGGGGTTGAATGAAAGGAGTGTGTTTTCTCAGAGAAAGCCTAGAGATTGGGGCAGAAGACAAATCAACCTAATTTTGAATCTGGTCAGAGAGAGTGACCTAGATTTGGAAACTGAGCCTGTGGCAAAAGGGTAGCCAGAGAACTGTGTGTGAGAGACCTGGGACTTTACGCTGATGTAAAGAAATAAGGAACTGTCTATATGCATTCTGAAGATCTGGTTGAGCTTGGACATACATCCAAAACCAATACTTTATTCTGTTTGTTGTTTTAATAAAGATTACAGTATATTTTTATAAATATTGACTCAGCTGAATAATTTTCAGTAGTTATAACCAAACAGAAACATGCTACCGTAGATCAGTAAAACATTCTAAATAACAAACTGAAAGGCTTTACCCTTTTTACATGAATATGGTGTTTTAAAGGGAAGCCCAGAGCTGTGTATAAAGTGGCAAAGTGCTTTAGCAGACTGGAAAGGAAAAGAGAATGCCACCGTACCAATCTGGCCACACTGGCCTTGCCACACCCACCCTGATACAGTGGAAATTGGGATACGTACTGATCTGTTACAACAGTCTCTCCCAGCCTTGTGTCATTTGAGATGTGCTTGATTATAAATCCCATCGTACACATTCAGCATAATTATGGGAATGATAATCCAGCACATTTGCAGCACACCAGTTTGGAGAAAGGTAGACTAGGGGAAATCCTCAAAAGCATACTTGTTGCTTAGAATATCTACAGTCTACTTCCACATCTGTCCTAAGAAGTTGATCATAATTATGCTGTAGTGTGGGGTAAATTTTGTCAATTTATGCATCAGGAGTAGTGCAGCTTTCCCTGGGCTATACCAGGGAAAGCAAACCTTGTGCATGTTGAAAGTTAGCACATCAAGCTTTAGCCTAGACTTCCCCCAAGAGATATGAGAAAGCACCAAACTGTACACCATGGTTTATAAGTTTGTACATGGACATGCAGATATACTCTCAACCCACCCCACTATCAGCTGCCTGAAGCAGTACAGATAACCACATACAAAATTTAACTGAATCAAGGTCCTACGATTTGCTGAGGGTTAATCAGGGTTCTGTTGTTTGATATGACAGTGAAAAAATACCTCCTTTCTAACACATGTGTAAACTGTAGGAGTAAGATGAATAGTCAAATCTTTCTTCCCACCCATACCCTGTTGTTGTTGTTGGTGTGTGCCTCCAAGATATTTCTGATTTATGGTGACCCTAAAGCAACTCTATCACAGGGTCTTCTTGGCAAGATTTGTTGAGAAGGGGGTTTGTCGTTGCCCTCATCTGAGGCTGAGAGAATGTGCCTTGCCCAAGGTCACCCAGTGGGTTTTCATGGCCCAAACTGGGATTCAAACCCTAGTCTCCAGAGTCATAGTCCAATACTCAAACCACAATACTATGCTGGCTCTCCATACTCTATGTCTCAAAACGTGACAAAGGCATTGCATTATATCTGAAAAATCCATCTGAGTACTGATGCTCCACTCTCAACTCCCATGTTTCCTCCCATAAACATTTAGAGAACCTCAGGACTGGAACATGCCTCAATAATGATTTTTGGTAACAATATTTTTTATCTAGTACACTGTTTCTTCATAATACTGTGTGTTCCCTTCACCCCTATTTAAAGGGGTGATCCTGGACAGGGTAGGAAAAACTTCAGATGTACACAGGAGACAAAGCAAGATGTGAGTTTACTTGATCACCTGATGCTAAATACCAATCCGCTTTGCCTTTTTCAGTCTCTCCAAGGATAGGACTCCCTACAGGTGAATCATTTGCCGCCAAGATTGGGAATCCCACTCAGTTTAACTTCAGTATCCTGGCCAACCCTCCTGCTGTTGTCTCCATCTCTTGGAAAGGGAAGGATTTTGAAGATGCTGAGATCAAGAAGGTGGAAGAGAGCCAACATAAACACCTGTACTGCTTTGAGGTGAGACATGGCACTCACTGGGATGGGTGGGGAGATGAGAAATCCTTGAAAGTTCAGTTGCACAAGCAGACGTTTAGGTGCAGGTATGTACCCACAAATGCTGGAATCCTGTTAGAGGCAGATGCATGAATAACTTGAATAACACACATAACATGTGTCTATTTTTGATGTTACACAAAGAGCTAGTCCTTAGATCCTCATGCAGTGCCCCGAAACTACCCAACAAGCACCTCCCCTCGGAAGTGGGAAGGTGATAGGGCAGTACCTATCCTGCAGCCAAGTCTGCTGCTTATACTTTCAGGCTGGCATCCCGTTAGTGGCATATGCAGGTGTAAGTTAACTTTACACCTGCGTAGATCTGCTTTTGGTCACTGTAGACCACTGTAGACCAGATCCTTCCTCTGCAGTAACCAAAGCTACTCCCTGGACCTACCTTTCAGCTGCTGAAGCTCCCCACTTCCATGTTCATTCCTTGCCTAATGGAGAATGAGGAGATCACAGAAGTGCCTGGCTATGTCCCTGTAGCCAGATATGAGATGATTACATTGAATGCTGAGACCTCCAGAAGACCATGGCATACCTCACTGGAAGACATCATTGCCTTGCATCTCGCTACAGAGACATAGCAAGATGATTCTGTGAGCTGTCCCCACCGTCCATCAGGCACAGAATAGCCATGGGGCTGGGTTGCAGTGACTCTATGATAGGTTCAGGGAGCAGTAAAGGGCTCGGCGTAGTGTATGGGGAAATATTATGCAATGTTAAACTACATGGGATTGCAGCTGTGGAAAGTCATGCTCTGCCCTCTTTGATCCAGGGTCTCAGCCACAGACATCTAACTGTCTTCACCGCAAGACAAAATGGACTTAATTTAGCACCATACCAGACCAGATCACAGTTACGAGAGGACAAACCTGTCATTTTTGTTGTCCTACTTTCAGGTTCTTTCCCCCTTCCTTCCTTCCTTCCTTCCTTCCTTCCTTCCTTCCTTCCTTCCTTCCTTCTTTCCTTCTTTCCTTTTTTTGTTTTTGTTTTGCAAAAAACACCCAGCTTGTTTTCATCAATGTGTAAATGATCCATGCTTGTTGAGGGATTGTGGGACCTGTAGTGTAGAATGTAATTTTTCTGAGTTCTGGCCTAGGCTAGCAATCTTATACATCTAGACTTCCTCTGGCCTGTTTGCCCTGACTTCCTGCTTACATCCCGTGGGTACAAGTGTAAGGCCTCGCTTTCGGAGTCCCTAATATCAGTATCGTTTGGATGGGCACCATACCTAATTGGCATCATATGTAATTGGCAACACATTTTATTGGCTCTGGTATCAAATTCAAGCCTGAAAAGTCACAGAGAAGTCAAATTGAGTGAGGGATAAAATTTGACTGTAAATGTGAGAAGTATAGGTCAACTCCAAAATTCCTCCAGGTAAGACTTGAGTCATTTGTCAGGCAAATACACACCATTCCTGTGGATAATAGGCTTAAATAGAAGCTGGACTTTTCCAGGGAATCCAACTGTGAGGAGCCCACCAGGACACTGATTGACAGATATCCATCGCTTGTACACCTGGATTCTTTCCTCTGTCCTCACAGCACCCACAATAGACAGCTATTACAACATTCATCATGTCTTTGTCAATCAAAGCAATAAGCCCATCAACAGGCAAAAGACTCATTGTGCACAACAGGTTCCCTTTGTCTTGCATCTGGAACCTCCACAGCCACAAGCCATTTTCAGGGTACAAATACCCCTGATTTGAGGAGGCCCAGTGCAGTCTCTTGAAGGTCTACCCATCACTCTGTCTGTCGGGCTCCTGAATGAGAACTGCCCTTAGGTCCCACCTAAGCCAAAATACATTTCTGCTCTTCACTACTCTTCTGGACTGGTAATTATAAATCCCCCCAAATCCCTCAGCCTCTCTATAATTTTTCCTCCCTTTCTCTTTCAGCTAGCTCTTGTGTGAATGTGTGATTGTGTGTATCTTGTGTGCATGCATGAGTGAATTCCCCTCAATAAAATCATTTTAATAGACAGTTTTGCTTGGTTTTTGGCTTGGCCTGACCCCGTAAAAATTGGGTTTAAAGATCTCGCTAGGTTACCCTGCCTCTTGTAGTGCTACAGCTTGTGCTCTGGCTAATTCCCATTCCCCGTTATTTGGAGCACATTGAGGTATCCCCCACAGGACCCCAGAAGTCAGGGTAACACAAGTTTGGCTGGCAGTCTTTCTATTTTTCTACTTTCTCATTTGTCCTGATGATTGGATGGCCTCTCTGCATGGCTGTACACACATCCTGTTATGGGATAGATCCCCCCTCTTTGGTTTTAATAGTAAACAGCTGTCTCCCTCTGTAGCAATTTAGAGAGATAAAAATCTACAATGGCATTTTCTCTAAGCGCAACATGCCTGCTTTTGTCATCCTTTTTCTCTTTGTTAAGTATTCTATCCTCTTTCCTACTCTCCTTGAAAAATTCCTTGGCTTGTTCACATGAAACCCTCATTTGTTTGCTTATTTATATATTCCTATTTCCTCAACTATAAATATCGCATTCCATTCAAAGACAGCCAGTTGAATTCACTGTATACAAGCCCATTATTAAACCCTTAAAGACACTCATCTTATTAATGTGCTTTGTAGCTGCTAGCCACTAGCCATCAAAAATTATCAACAGGCATCTAAGCAAACAATATAAAGCTAGCAATGCTGACCAAGGGAGAAAACTATTAACTTTGTCAAACCCCAGAATTCTTATTTTCTCTTGGCAAATCTGGTTCCCATAATACAGAGTGAGCTTCTCTTATCCAAAAAGCTTGAGATCAGAAGTGTTCCATGTTTTGGATGTTTTGGATTTTGGAATATGGTTCCTCGTTGCAACAGCCTTGCATTTCATTCACTCTCTACCTGTGCTGTCTATAAGACACGAGGATGGAGACAGAGTCCCTTTCCATAGGACGTTGTCATCCTGCCATGGGGACGGGAGAAGGACGGGACTGCAACAACAGTAACATATGACATCATCACAGTCCTGTCCTTCTCTCGTCCTCAGGTGGCACAATCACAGAGTAAATCACAATGACCTGCAACTGTGACTGGATTTACCTGGTGGGCAGAGGGTCTGGAAGCACACTGGCTGTGCTTCCTGCCCTGGTGCAGCCTGGGAAAGTACCCGACTGTGCTGCAGAAGGAAGAGGTGGGGCCATTGTGCTTCCTTGCTTTCAGAGGCAGCTGGTTTGGAGGAGAGTGCTCCTGTCATGCTCTCCTCCTGGCAGAGCTGTTGCTGGGATCCCCACGGAAGGACATCGGAAGAAGGTAGGATGCAGAAAGTGCCCGAGGTTCTATGAAACGATGGGAATCCAAGTGTAGCGCTTGGCAGGAGTCCCTGCCTCCTACCATTTCACATTCTCAATCTCTTTCTTTTTGCTACCAGCCACCTGCTTCTGCCTTTGAGGTGGCTGCTGCGGCACTCCTCAGATCTGAGAGATGAACAAGCAGCTGCCTCCTCAAAGGTGGGAACGAGTGGGAATGTTTCAGTTTTCGGAGGATTTTGATTTGCAGATAAGTGAGGCTCAACCTGTAGTACAAGATGTTGTGTCAGGAATGGATATTACTATATTTATTAATATAGTAATTTTTTTTTAATGTTTTGGTTTCAGTTCACTCCAGAGTCACCAGAAGATCTTTCAGAGCTCTTCATAAGAGCTGCCAATGACCTAGGCAGTACTGAGAAGAAAGTTGCTCTTCAAGAAGGTGAGCTATAAACATCCCATCTTTAACTGTTGGGTAGGACTCTGGATGTTTACTTTAAAAAAAAGAAATGGGCAACTTATACCCCCTAGATGTATAATAGTAGTAGTAACAACATTACCTTTTTCCTATCTTAAGGCAGCTTACAAAACTTTAAAACAAATACAGCTTAACATTTACATCATACAAGAGTTAAAAAAATACAATTAAACTATCAATAACATTAGAAACATAGCCATTAAAAAGGAGATCAACAGAAAGAAACCACACAGTACATAAAAAGGCCATTTCCCCCCACAGAGCCCTCAAAAGCCAACCAAAACAAAAATCTCTTTACCTGTAACTAGACTGCACCTCCCATCACCTCTTTTCACTAGCTCTGCTGGCCAGGTCTGATGGGAGTTACAATCCATTGTCATCTGGAGGGCCGCAAGTTACATGTGGCCCTCCAGATGTAATTCTCTTCCCCAAAGAACCTTGGGCACTACAGTTCTGGAGAGTGTGTATGAATCTCTAGAGATGATTAAGTACTGTCCCCCTCAACTGCAGTTCCTTGGATTCTTTAGGAAAACCATGAGAGTTAAACTGATATTGTAGATCACAGATGAGCAAAATGTGGCTCTGCTTATATTGTTGGACTATAACTCCCAGCATGTCTCACCACTGGAAGAATGTTATATCTGTGATGTTATGGGGTTGACAAAATGGTAGTCAGATAACCAGCCTAATACACTGAAGGTAGAAGATCGTGGAAGCTAATCAGGGGCCAGGTGGTGGGGGACCACCAAGGAATACCAGGTATTGCAGGTGATATTTCAGAAGAAAGCCATTGCAGGCCACCTCTGGGTATTCCGTGCCTAAGAAAACCCCATGAAATACATGAAATCACTGATGTTGACAGGCAACTCGAAAGCACACGCACATGCGCGCGCGCACACACACACACTGATAATATGCATAAAACCAGTGCAGGAGCTATGGTGGCAACAAAGCAATGAAGTATCAAAGCAAAAACTTAGCAGAAGGAAGGCAAGAAATAAATAAAGAGGAAAACTTAATCACAAGTCATAATGGTCGGCTTCACTATGGAAACTGTTGGGCAATCTGAGGTACCAATGCCTCCATCTCTTCCCAAATTGCCTGGGAATAGGGCAGAGAATTTTGGCAACAGGATAGAACAGTTCCCATTTGCCCATAAGAAAATGTACCAAATCAAGAATACTCACAAATTTTCTTGTCCTTGGTGTGAAAGGATATTTTAAAACATTGGGGCACGCCATCAAAAGAACTGTCAGCAACCATTTGATTTTGTAACCCTGTGGAGAAGTGAAAAGACCAAAGGCCCATTCAAACTACAGAATTATAGTGCTATTATTCTACTTTAACTGTCATGGTTCCATGCTATAGAATCCTGGGACTGGAAGTTTTGGGAGGGCCTTTTGGAATTCTCTGCTGCTTACATTTTCTTTGAGAAGATTAAAAATTGATGCATTTGTTAAGGAATGGGATAATGTTATGTCATATCACAAGAATGCCAGGGGAAGTGTAATGCTGGCTAATTTTGAATCTTGATGTTAGCACTACAAACAGATAAGTATTTTACTATATTTAACAAGTGACGAATTATGTAGATTCTGCAAAGTTATATTTTAAATAGATGGTTTAGATAATATTCTGTAAAATCAAATTACAACCACCTCTCACCAGGAGGAAGTTAGTGAGTTGTTACATGGATGTGAAGAAGTGAGCCAATATGTTTGATAAAACATCACTTTGTTTTTGTCCCTTTTTTCTACCTTTTTTGTAGTTATTTTTGTTCTAAGCCAACTTGGATTTTTCTATATGAAAATAAATAAATAAAAAAATCGAATTCTCAGCTGGAGCACTTGAATGCATCCCCAGACTAGAAACCCTGGGACTGCACAGTATGAAACCACGGCAGTTAAAATTGAATAATAGCTCAATAATTGCGCAATGTGAAAGGATCTCAGTGCCTTTCTCTTCATCACCAGTAAGCAAGCAAATGAGCAAAACTGATTGTGGTTTTTTTTGGTGGTTGACAGTTCCTTTTTTTTTCATAAAATGTTTCTGAGAAATAGGAAATTTTTTTGAAAAAGCAGCAGAAAAGCAACAGTGAGAGAACACTTTAAATTTTTCATTCTTGCATGTAAGAATGAACTAAGGCCATTTCTGCATGACGATGCCATCTCGGTGTGGGGATGCATTGAAGCTGATCTGCGGTGCATGCCATTGCATAATGTTATTGCGGTCCCATTCCTGTCACATCCCCAGCTGTTGCAATTGCACAGTATACCATTAATGCAAAAAGAACAAAACAAAAAAATAAAACAAAAAAACTCCCGGTAATGGCTTCCCTTCAAGCAATGATCATGTTGCTGGAGGCCATGCAGGAAGGGTAGAAGTGCTATCAAGTGCTTTCTTCCTTGGTGCAGCACAAGAAGAGGCTGGCTGCACTGCGTAAGGAAGGAGTGCATCCTGAACACTGCCTATCTGCCAGCAGCTAGCCAGGTGCAGAGGGGAGCATTTGGGTCCTGCTCCCAATATCACGGGATCACAGTGTGGTGCAAAAATGGCCTAAGTGAAGATTGACATTTCTAGTAGGAAGAATGTTAGGTATGTGCTATATAATGAAATACATCCACAGAGGCTAGGTGAAAGCATTCTCAGATGCTAGGTTCTGTGCAGAGCTGGAAATAGGACAGGCATTCTGCTCATATGTGTTTGCAAACAGCCATTCTTCTCCTGTTCCAGACACTCCAGACAAAGGTTTGGGCATTGGCAGCATCTTGGGCATTCTGTTGGCAATCCTCCTGGTGGTCTTGTTGGTGGTGGATGCGACTTGCTATTACAAACGTCGGCGTGGCTTGCTGATGTACTGCAGAAGCAATATCCTGGGCAAAAATTCATCCAGGGCAAGTACTGAAAACAATGGGTAAGTAAACAGGGAGGAGATAAGGATAGCTCAACAGAAAATGGAAACCAAGAGTAGAAGGGGCAATGAATGACAATCCCATCTTAGCCTTTCTTGCAAGGGTATAGGGTTGCCCAATGTCTCTTTTTACAAGGCACACCTGGCAAATATGGAGGGATGAGTGTACTTTTGTTTGGTAATTTAGGGACAGTATAAACCTGGAAATAACTACTTCCTGATTGTTAGCCCTGCATGTCATGAATGTTGACTGTCCTTTATTGTTATTTCCAAAACCTGGCAACACTACAGGGATGACCTCCTCCACATCTCTCTCATCCACTGCTTCCATTTCACATATTTGATTTGTCATCTAGATGACATAAATCTGATATGGGTAGTGGCAGTGGTTTTCACAGGTTAGAACCTTTGGTGAGTCCTGGAGGACATTATGAAAATGAGAAAGTTTGATCAGGTGTATTTGACAATGGCCCTTTCCACATGTGTGTGGGGGGGAACGGGCGAAAACGCCCAAAAACGGAGCTTACCGGTAGCCGGGTAAGTTCGTCGCTAAGCAGAGCAGTGCGAGCTCGTTGCTCCGCAGTCCTCCGGCATCCCAAATGGTGGCTTCCGGTTGGTGGAGGCTCTCCACCAACCGGAGAAGCTCGCCAGCTAGAAGCCCGCCCCTGGCAGATCTGCAGGCACGCACTTGTGCACACCTGCAAATCCACTTCGGAGCCGGGCGACGGAGCGGCATGGGGCTGCGCTCTCCGTGCTTTTTAAAAACCTCAAAAAAGAGGTTTTTAAAAAACACGCAGCCCGGCTAGTTCCGGCCGCTCCTGAGTGGATTCTGGTGTGGACCTACAAAAAGTAGTCCACGCCAGTCCACTCTAAGGTATAGAAGACCTCCGTGAGAGGTCGCTCTGCACCATATCAGAAGCCCGGTATGGAAATAGCCAATATTTATCATTTCCTCCTGTGAAGCTAAAACTAGAACCACACCATCAACCTACAAAGGGATTGCATAGCACCTTTGAGACCAAAAGAGGTTTGTAGCTTTTGTAGACTCGATCTACTTCATCAAATGCAAATAGACTGACTCTACAAAAGTTTATGCTACAGACTTCATTCTCTCGTTCTCAAAGGTGCTACAAGGTTCCTTTGTATATAGATTTAGACTAACATAGCTATTTGTTCAAATATGACTAGCAACTTAGCTTAGTTTGTCTGTGCTCCTCTGAGTAAAAAGTGTCCCTGATCATACAAAGATTCCCCTTCCATCAATGTGGAATCAGTGCAGACACAATGAGTTGGATTCATTAAGCGGGTATTGAATAAGTCACTAAGTCATACTTAAATCAAAGAGGTTTTCTTGTAAGGATTATCCCAATTCTCATTGATCTGAATGGAACTGCTCTATGTACGACAGTCATTTCCACCCTACACTGTTATAGTGCTATTATTTCACTTTCAACATCCTATGGAATTCTGGGATTTGTAGTTTACTGAGGCCAAAGAGCTTTCCGGCTGAGAATACTAAATACCCCTCCCTAAACTGTAAATTCCAGGATTCCATAGGATGTTGAAAGTGGAATATTAGCACTATAATGGTGTAGTGTGGAAATGGCATAAGTCTAGATGCAATTCAATACCTCTAGGTTTAGAAGTAGGGCTTCATGTTAAGACTCAGTTTCATTTGTTTGTTCCTCACCCTCTCAAGATTTTGAGTGGCAAATGTACCTGGTTGAAGTACTCTCTACTTAACCTTTATTTCATGTTTATTTCCTTCTTTCTACAGGAAAATGCTTTCAAAATCTGGAAAAAGCACTGTGGTGAATGTTTCTGGCATTGAGGCCTAATGAGTACAGAGTGATGAACTTGGATTATGAAATGATGGGGTTGTATAGTGAAGTCTGGATTAGTGGTGGATGGGCAAAGAAACCAATAGCCTTTCCTTTGCCTTGTGGTCCTTCACATCCTCCATCCTTACTCATGATCACTTTCAGGTTCTCTTCCATTAGAACCAATATCAGACAGAATCCCTGGCATATTAATTTCTACCCATCCTCTACAACCACACAATTTGGGTTATCAAAATAGTTCATTATCCCACCCCAGGTCCTCCCTGATTCAAACTGTTGCTTTTTAAGCATAAACTTAAGCATGGTAGCTTATGGCTAGAATCCTGTTGGTAACATATATAGGTGTAAACCTCCAGCTTGACTTCTGTGTGTGTGTGTATTTGGACATTATGGAAGAAGGTATCATATACCTCCTTCTACAATTCACCTCACTGTAGTGTGCAACAGCAGCTGGCTTGATTGTGGGTGCCGTTACATCCTCCTTTTGGCTACCAGTTAGTTGTGGGGATGTACCCAGGTATGTTCTGGCTGCCCCTGTGCACCCAGGGAAGAAGGAATAACTTTATATTGGGGGAAGTTGGAACATGCCCATGCATTCCTATGCCGCTGATTAGTAGCCCAGAGAACAGACTGGTGCTGGTGAAAACCCTAGCTGATGTCGAGCAGCCAGGGAGGCAATGGGAAAGATGAAACACACAACAGTCTCTGCTCCTCAGACAATCAAATAAATACACTGGTGGAGACCTGCACTCAGCCAGTTATTGGATCTTGGGCTAGATGTTCATGGATGTACCACACATCCATTCCAAGATTTAATTCACATGGCAGTAAGGATACTCTACACATTTGATGTTAGTCCATCATCTTTCCAACCTGGAGGAACACTATGAATCATATTGTAACCATTCTTTTCATCTTTTTACCATGGAAGAGACATAGCTTGTAAAATTATAAAGGAAATAAATCTTGAAACAGTCTAAGAATGAACAGAACTATGGAGCAATTGAAATGATTTAATAATAAAGAGAAAGATGGGTTGAACACGTGTTTCATTAAATGATGGTCTGTCCACAATGGCATGCACACACCCATGAGTTTTTTGGGGATGTTATCAAATTCCTTTTGGAGATTTCTCTTGAAATAAACCATTCTGCAGAAATAGAATCATGTGTTGAATGTGAAAAGAGAATGTCTAGATTTCTTCTACAGATTGCAGATAGTTTTGTTTGCACCAATTTTGCTCCTGTCTTTATTACTAGCAAAGGCACTCTCATTGCAATTGTGGTATATCATGGGTTTTGTGATTAGGCCTTCTGTGTTTTCAAACTCATGCACATTTCATTCAGAGTCATATTGCATAGTAGTCTGCAAAACATATGATGCAGCATGACTATTCTGTCGGATGAAATACATGATTTCTTTCTTTAATTTGTATCCCACAATTCTTCTATGTGGAACCTATGATGTTATATGCCTGTGAAAGCTATAAAACCTGTATGTGAAAACTACAAAACCCATAATACAGTACAATTGCAATTATTTTGTATATATATGAAAACATCCAAGGTCTGAAAAGCAGTAATAGTGAACATGACAATGCCAATGGGAGCAGTCTTAATTTTACTTCCAAGAAACATTGATGGAAGGAAAGGCTCACTGGTGCTGGTTAAGTGGTCGCTATTTGTTGCTGAAGGAAACAGAAAATATGATTGTACTCTGATTCACCTGAAGTCCCGGAAGCTATCTGAATACAGCACATTCCCTGGCAGATATAAAAAAAAAATGAAGATAAGCAAAGATGGTGGTGGTGGTAATTAATATTATTATTGACAAATATTATAAGCTGCTTAGTTCTGATGATATCAAATTTGTGTACAAGAGAACCAACCCTCCCCAACATATTGGCCTAAGGCCAATTTTTTGAATCAATAAGAACAGAGCCATTAAACCAATGGAATTCTCATAAGTGTCAGCTGAGTGTGTTCTCACTCACAGTAAGAGTTCTATTCGAGTGGAACTACTAATTAAATTTGGACCACAATATAGACAACATGTACAAAATTAAAATACTGGTCTCAATCCTTTATCGTGGTGTACATTGTGTAATTTCACGTATGCTTAGCTATATAGCAGAGGCTCTAAAAAATCCTATTGGTGGATTGTGAAGATGTGTAATTGGCAGGAGTGTCCTGATGTGAATCAGCACTCCCTTGCTGATATCCTGACGCACAACAGGACTGACGCACAACAAGGCTGTTGCATATCTGTCCAAATGTGCATCAGTCACTTTGCTGGCTTCCCTAGGGAGTAATATAACAGCAGTCCTTTACTGAATATACTCATTACAGAATGACCAATTTCTCATTCCTACAGATGTAACTCCACTTATGAAGATGTAAGTCCACAACAGGATTCTGGCCACTAGATTTACAGTCTTGATGATATACAGATACACAGTGAAGGCCTGCAAAAGTTGCTCATCTTCCTGCTACACTTTATCTCTAGTTTGTTGTTTGATTGTCCTTTATGACAATGATTCTCAAACTGGGGTACATGTATCCCTTGGAGTACAAACCAGGACATTTAGGGGTACCTGAAAAAAATTGAATAATGTCTGGAAAAGGCACATATGTCAACAGGGTAAGACAAGATACAAGTCAGAAGTTGTGAAATTAATTGAATGTTATGATGAGTGGCAGAGTGGATTTCCTTCATTGTTTAACCTCAGGAAAAGTCCTGTTCCTTCACTTGGTTATTTTGGCGAGTGGTAGGGAGTCTCTTCCTAAACTACGTGTTGTGAACATGCCACTACAGTGCACATGTTTGGTGGTGCACCCCTCACAGGCTTAGCTTTCATTCTCCTCTGCTTCAAAAGCAATCAAGCACTGTCATGCCAGTGCCGGTATATATATATGGGTACCACAGTCAGTCGTGTGAGCAGTGTTCAATGAATGAGTTCTTCCTGGTCTTCTCTTTGTCATCATTTTAAGTTTTAAATTATTTTTTCAGCTTGTGAACATGGGCTGCCAAGGGGTACACAAGTGAAAAAGGTTTGGGAACCACTGATTTATGGCATTCAATTTTACCTATACCATTAAAGAGGAAAAAGAAACTGTGGCTGCACTGTTACAACCCCACACATAACACAAAAATCCACATGCAGAAATACCCACTGTACAGCCAACAGCCTGAATAGCACAAATGTGTAACACACACCAATTATTGGATGACTTTACACAATGCACAATTCCAGCACACATTGCTCAACCACAACATTGGGGATAAGGCAGGCCAGCACAGGGGGATAAAGCATACCAGCACAGGATGCCATGGATATTGGCGGATCACCCCAGGGATAGGATGCCAGCCAACAGGGAAGATGAAGGGCAGGCAGGAACAGCAGAATTGGCACCACAGAACTTGGGCAGTGGTCGCATGGCTTTGTGCAACAGGGCCAGGTACATTCTGCTTCTAGATACCATTCCCAATATGGAAAGTGCACACATAGGGAATGTGTGTGTTACATGGGGCCCAGGTGTGTTCCATATGGGACTCATAGGGAGCTGGGTATTTTTAGCCTGGAGAAGAGAAGAGATGACATGATAGCTATGTTTACACATTTGAAGGGATGTCATACAGAGGATGGAGCAAGCCTGTTTTCTTCTGCTCCCAAGACTAGGACACAGAGCAATGGCTTCAAACTTCAGGAAAAGAGATTCCACCTAAACATTAGGAAGAACTTCACAATGGTAAGAGCAGTCTAACAGTGGAATAGGCTGCCTTAGAGTGTGGTGGAGTATCCTTCTTTGGAGATTTTTAAACAGAGGTTGGATGTCCATCTGCCAGAAGTGCTTTGATGGTGTATTCCTGCATGGCAAGGGGTTGGACTTGATGGCCCTTGTGGTTTCTTCCAACTCCATAGTTCTATGAAATGGAGTGAGCCTGGCCCTGATGCAGAAACCCTGATATCACTCCCAGAGGCCTGCATGATGGCCATGCATGGGATCAAACACATATGGGGCATGGTGGTTGCTGAATGCCAGCCTTCTTGCTAGTGCCCAGCAGGCTCTGAAGCAGTTACAATAAGGGGGCATCCCCAGGACAGTTGCATCTTGACTTTCACAATGTCCAGGGCCTGCTGCAAAGAAGTCCCATTTGACACATCTGGTGCAGAAATCCAAACATCGGGCAGACACCAAGTAGAAAAAGACTGTTGTAATGTTTGCACTAGAGCTATTTTTTGAACCAGGCCAGGTTCTGAAAATGCTCTGATATAGTAAAAAAGGATACTGCCAGGATTTGCAGTAAAGTGGTAAGAGAAGAGGGATTTTGGGAAGAAGAATAGTTAATACAGAGAAGAAACTGAAATCTGAAGTCTTGCATCTATTAATCTAGGCCATTTCTGCTCTGGACTGTTATAGTGCTGTTATTTTACTTTTAACATCCTGTGGAATTCTGGGGATTGTAGTTTATTGAGGCCAAAGATGTCTCCAACTGAGAATTCTAAATCCCCTCTCTAAACTGGAAAGCCCAGGATTCCACAGGATGTTGAAAGTGGAATAATAGCATTATAACAGTCTAGAAATGGCCTCAGTCTGACTCTCTATTGTCAGCCCTTCACATTTATGGGTTTCACTTTCACGGATCTGATTGTTTGTGAATTTCTCCAACCCCTGCCTCCCCACTTAAGGTGCTTCATTTTCAGAGGAACCTTCCTGCTTGGTGGCTCCGATCAAGTCACACAGCCCTTTAAAAACCCATCCCTGATCCTTCTCCATCAACTACTGCCTAAGGACAGCTTGCAGCCCTATTTCTCAGTACTACAACCCCTCTGCCACTGTCTTGTTATACTCAACGAAGAGATGGGTGAGAGAAAGGATGTATACGACCCCCACGCTCTCCTTTCTCTGATTTGGTTTGGATCCTGGATGCCTGTTCTCCCCATCATGCCTCAGCCCCTTTCACCCCACCTCCACATTTTGATATTTGTTCTTTTTCCACTTTTGTGGGGGGTCCTGTGCCCCCAACCCTAGTGAACATGGAGGGCTGACTGTATTTCCTAAGATTTCAGTCTTTGAGCACAGTGCTGTTTTGTAATTGCAAAAAAGATGCCCAACCATGTGTTCTGCGGAGTAAAAAGTTACATCACGTGCCTTTAATTTTAGTTCAGAAAACATCAGCAAACGTTATATATGACTCTGTCTCTGCCTGCATCATTCAGCTTCCCCAGTTATGGCTTTTAAGATGCTGTTGGTATATAGCACCACCTACTGTGCAAGAGAAGGAGAGTAGCAGTAGAGATAGTGGTCAGATGAGATTTGTTTCTCAGCGACTTTTTCGTCCAAGGAAGATCATTACATATAAAGTTTGTGGAATAGTTCGACATGAAGAAAGAATGAACCTTTGAAATCTGGTACAGGGGAAGAGTTCTATTCTATGGATTTCCTGGACTGCTGAAAAGACAAGTGAATGGGTCCTAGAGCAAATCAGGCCTGAACACTCCCCGGAAGCCAAAAAGACTAAACTGAGGCGCTCGTACTTTGGACATATTGGAAGATGACATGAGTGATTGGAAAAGATGATAAAGCTAGTTAAGGTGGAAGGCAGCAGCAAAAGAGGAAGACTACGCTACAGGTGGATTGATTCAATCAAGCAAACCACAGCTCCGAATTTGCAATACTTGATCTAGGCAGCTGAAGACTGGGACTCTTAGAGATATTTCAATTATAGGGTCACCATAGGTTAAAATTGATTGTACCATTTCCCCACAATTATTGTATGCAATCCCAGTTTTAATTTTGTGTTTTTTGCCCTCCACATAATACATTGACTCACAGCTTGAAATGTTTTTTGGGGCGAAACTATAACTACTATTATCCCCCAGTGATTACACTGGATGAAGGCTTCTGGAAGTTGTGGACTAAAAAAGTAACCTTCCCACACTATGTATCCAGTGCACAGATTAAGCCCAGCTTCCTGATTTCCAAGGTGACTCTATAGACATAACTATCCAGTCAGACCCAAATCAGTAGCAGCAGCAACCCAATGTTGACGCTTATGCTAGTCAACTGAGGACAAATGCCGCCCCGTCTGATTCTGTGTTCTGTTAATGATAACTTCAGTGTTTGCCTTGTCAGGAATCCAAGGAGAGTTGTACAAAGAGAGGAAGGATTGCAGAACAAATGGGAGGGAAGATGCAACATGACGTTCAGGAGAGACAGAGTCTGACCATAAGTGAGCACAAAAATGCTAAAAGGGCACAAGAAGGCATGAAGGTGGGCACAAGAACACCAGAGGCCAAACCATTGGTTCTGTCCGTTTCATAGCTACCATGCTGTGGGGCAGAGTGCCAAAGGGGAACCAGGAGTTGTGCTTGTGAACCAAAGTCAAGATGTCTTTCCAGCTACTTGCTGTCCCAGAATTCCCAATGGCACATCTGAATGGGCAGAGATAGTCCAATATTACATTGTTGGGAAGAGGCTCCAAACTGAACCTGTGGTAGTCTGACAGCACTTCTGCAGAGTTCCATAGAGAGCGGAAGACTTTTTCAGTAACTTCTTCTAACACATAGATGAGGGGCATTTCTGTGCTACACTGTCACAGTGCTATCATTCCACTTTCAGCATCCTGTGGAATTCTGGGGTTTGTAGTTTACTGAGGCCAAAAGGCTCTTTGGCTGAGAATTCTAAATGTCCCTCTCTAAACTGCAAACCCCAGGATTCCATAGGAAGTTAAAAGTGGAATAATAGTACTATAACAGTGTAGTGTGGAAATAGCCTTAGTCACAGGGCAGAAGGCTACTTACTCTAGGTAGCCAGAGCCTCCAAACATTCTATGGCATTGTCATCTCCAGTCTCATGTAGCACCTGATAAGTGAAACCTGTTCCCCTGGGTGCAGAAGCAATTTACTCTAGAAAGAGAAGTGGGAGGGAATAGGACCATTTGGCTGTGCAAGTCAGGCAAAAAGTTCAGGTGCCAATAGGTGTCCTTGACTTGTTCCTGTGCCAGTTCTTACTTCTCCCACATACACAAACATTTGGTCTGGGTGGAAAACACACCAGAGGAAAAAGCAAATGTTTCTTCTGTCTGAAATACTTCGGTTCCTTCAAAGAAGCACTGTCAGATCTGGCCTTCCACGTTGACAGGTGAGTGTGCTTTTTAATGTGCTCTGAATAGCTGGTTTTCCTCCTCCATTTTGAATGGTCAGAGAGGGGACATTAATGGTAAAAGTAATACTTCGTTTTTCATGCTGGTGAATTAACTTCTGGATCACAGGATTGCCAGCTTATTTTGTCTGCCCTGCTCCTGTACCTTTATCAGAAGCTTGATCTGAAAATGTTCACAGGTGAATATGTTTGTCTCCACGGTGTCTTCTATCTTCTATCATCTTCTATCATCTATCAATATATACAGACAGACAGACAGGCGTATATATCTTTACCATCTTTTTCCTAGAGAGCAAGTGGTGCTTTGGGGTACAGGAGCAGGATAGACTGTGCTTTTCTGGTCAGTTGGCAATCCTCTCCTGGAACTGATGGGCAAGTAATGTTAAACTAACCAGTACTGGAGCTCATAGCATCAAGGTTCCAGGTTATTTTGATTAACAGGGATAACAGCATCATCTGCCAGACCCTAGTGGCAATTTTCTGATTAACTTCTGGGCCTAGTTGAAAGAAATCCGCACAGTAAATGGGAAGAAAAAAGCATAGGGAAAAAGGAATTATTTTCCCTTCAAGAATATATGGAGCTTTAATGAAATAACTGTATTGCTGTAATACAAAGCGTTAAACGGGCTTGTTTTGAATGAACAATTGAACTCCACTGGCATTGCAAAAGACCTGATCCTATTGGATATGAAAACAGTTAGATTTGGGCCATTTCTGCACTACACTGTTATAGTGCTATTATTCCACTTTTAACATCCTATGGAATCCTGGGACTTGCAGTTTAGAGAGAGGCATTTAGAATTCTGAGCCAGAGAGCTCTTTGGCCTCAGTAAACTACAAACTCCAGAATTCCACAGGATAGTGAAAGTGGAATAATAACACTATAATGGTGTAGGGCTGAGATGGCCTTGGTTTGTTTATACAGATCAGTGATTCCAAACCTTCCAGGTTTTTGGACTTCAATTCCCAGAAGGCTTGGCCAGTAATTGGTAGTTCTGGGAGCTGAAATCCAAAACACCAGAACTAGGGAAACACTGATATAGATCATTGTGGCATTTTTGTATTCTCCTTGGGGAATGTGTCTGTGGGGATTATCCAGATGAACACCTGCACTTTAGAATTAACCTCTGCTTTGCTTGTTCCAAAAAAGACAGCAACTCACTAATCACTAATGTAGCATTGTGATGGATTGTAGTTATTGTTGTTGTATTGTAACTGTCTCTTCTGTGAAGAGCTTTGAGCACAGTGTATTTGTGGAAAATATGGCATCCAAATAAATGGTCAATGACAATATCTAAATTGTGGCAAGCATTCACTTAATTAGTTCAGGCCATGCATATGGACACATTTTGGTACATATCCCGATTGCCTGATGAGGAATAAAGGGATTAGATGTACAGTGAAATTTTGTAGTGTAAAGGTATTAATCTGCCAGCCATTTCCCCTTTCTAGGATGAATTCCCTTCCATATCTCATCCCATCCCACCCCTGCTGTTTGTTTTTACTGTAAGTATAGATTCTCTGAATGAATGAATGAAAGCTCAAATCAACAATCTGGTTTTCCTTCCCCAGGCTTGGCAATTGCACAGAACCACAATGAAAAATTCCTTGGTGCTGTTTTTAATTCATGGTAATGTATCCACAGTACAGATTTGATCTGTGGTCATTAATGCTCCTTTTAATCTCTGGGAAAATGTGGGGAGGAGGAGCCAAGTTTATGCTGTATGTTAGCAACAGCTCCCCTGATGTCCTCTGGATAGATATGGGCTACATCTTTCCTAAGTCCCAGCCACCCTGGGCAATGGTCAGGAGAACATGGTCACTCCTACCTAAGAATTCCACCACTTCCATCCCATTAACCAGGTCATCATGGTTGATAAGGATCAGGTTCAAAATAGCTGATCCCTTGCTGCGTTTTTCACCTTCCTGTCTGTAAGACAAGTGAGGAATTTGTTGGACTTGATATTCTTAGCAGATATTAGATCAGATATCTGCAGATACCAACAAATATCAGGATAGTTGAAATCTCCCATTACCACTATCTCTCTTTTCCCCCCTAATGTGTGGTCGTCAGTTTTAGGAAGGCTTCATCTAAGTTCTCAGTCTGGTCTGTAGTAGAATCCCACAGTGGCATCCCCCCTTTTTTTTCCTTTCCCCTTTAATTTTTACCCAGATGCTCTCAACTTGGATGCAAGGATTAAAGTCATGGATCTCTTCACAGGTGTATACATCCTTGACATATAATGCTACTCCTCTTCCCATTCTGTTTGGCCTGTTTATCTAAAATAAATTGTACCTCTCTATTACTACATTCCAATCATGAGACTCATCCAGGCAGGTTTCTATGAGACCTATTTTGTCATATATCTATTATATCATATCAAAGAAACAAATAAATAAAAGAAGGCTGAGATGCTGGTCAAACTATTGTCAGGCTATTATCAAACTAATGTCAGACTATGGCAATACACAGCCTAGTTCCCCCGGATCCCCTTTTTTGTCTACATAGGCTGTCAACACCAGCCACCAGATAGAAGGTGTCAAATAGAAAGATGCAAGTGAATCACCACCATGGGTTTGGGCAGATGGAAAGAGCTGACCAACGTCTTCCTTGTCTTTCTCCATTTCAGGTGTCTTGTGCAATGGAAGTCCATTGACAATAAGCCCTGAAAGCCTGGTGGCCTGGAAAGGATCCTGTGTCTTGATTCCTTGCCAGATCAATGAAACACTTTATTTTGCTAATGATACCCTCACTAGTGTGGTTTGGTATTTTCAACCTTTTTTGATCTATGCTTTGCTTGACTACAATGATAACCTGTTATATGACAGCTCTAGAACTTTGGAGGACCATGAAAACCTAACAAGTCCTAACTTTCAGGGCCGGGTGAGGTTTGTAGGAGATCTAGCCAAAAGAGACTGCAGTCTGATGATTACTCAACTCAGCATGAATGATAGTGGCATATACACTGCAATAATAACCACTTTAGGTGAAAACCAAGATAGACAACACATATCGTTCCAGAGTGCAAAAATCCATGTTAGAGGTAAGAACTTTACATTGCACATTGCAGCTGTGCATTGCTCATTAGTGTTGTGCATTTCTGTTGT
The DNA here is from genome assembly GCA_030412105.1 of Cyclura pinguis. Classification (NCBI taxonomy): domain Eukaryota; kingdom Metazoa; phylum Chordata; class Lepidosauria; order Squamata; family Iguanidae; genus Cyclura; species Cyclura pinguis. The sequence continues at coordinate 10,669,657 of CM059606.1, read as the reverse complement.
ATATTGTTCAATGGCCACCAGTGAGCCCTGCCATTGGCATATGTTGTACAATGTTACCGTTCTGCAAAGGGGTTGTGTAGCACTGGCACAGAGTATCTCCGTATATGAATATTTACACTACACTGAGAGGATGCTAGGATGCAGACACAGTCTTTCAGACAGAGTGGCTGTATAGGGCTTTGTAAGCCATAATCAATACTTTGAACTGAACTTTTCCTGCTGGCCTGAGGATTTTGCTCTGTGAAACCCCTTTTCAAAGTCTGGAATGGGAAACTGTGCTGGCGGGTATCATGCATGGCTATGACTGGAATCCTGTGGTTTTTTTATGCATGCATAAATTTGCCTATAGAAGTAGAACATCTTTTCTCACTTCAAGTTTATAGAAGCAGGATTGTGCATGTAGTGCTGTTGCACATTGGATTGCACTTCAGTGTGTGATAAGACCATTCAGCACAAGAGTTGCATAGTACAATTGATGCATTACTCAGTGTCTGGAGATTTACAGTACACAACACCAGCTGAGGATTGCAACCAATGTATTCAAAGTTAGGTAGGACTACTGAGGTCATTCAAGCATTGTGGACTGAGACCATACTTCTGGTTCATAAAGAGTCAAATAGAACAGGCCCAAATTTACCAAACATCTGATGTTATCACTTTTTCCAAAAGATGCACTAGTGTTCTTCCCTTCATTTTTTGGATTCAGAAAAACCCCCAGAACCCAAAATGAAAGCCATGCGTGTGGAAACCCAAGAACTGTGGACAATGAAAGTGGTCTGTTCAGCATCTTACCATTGCCCTGATGAGACAATGATGTTGATTCTTCGTGGTTTAGAGAAGCATCTACCAAAACAAACCATTGGGAATAGGACAATTCAGACGACAGTGCGCTTTGAACCAACATGGGAGGATGAGAGGAAAAAGGTGACATGCTTGCTGACTAATAAGGATGGGTCACAGAGATCCAAAAGTATGCTGCAGCTTGATGTGAAACGTGAGTATGTGCTGGAGGAGGCATAAGGTACACTGAGTGGGGTTGAATGTAAAGAACATCATGGCAGAAATCACATTCTTGGTGTACATGCACATAACTCTAGTTTATACCCATGCTTGTTTTCTTTTGGATGGGGCACAAAGAACTATTTGGTAACTCTTTGTGCAACCCATTGCTTCACCTTAACATCTGTGTGGAGTTTGCTGCCATCAATCATGCTATGTTTTGCTGGACCATTTCTGTGGTCAGGGGGTGGGGGTAGAAGACATTGTGATATATTCTACTACTTTCTTTGAGGTTCATTTCTGAAATTGGTGATGGGGGGGGTTCTAACAGACCATGTGGAGATTATTGTGGAAGTCCTCTAAAATTTACTCTTCCCTTTGTCTCCATGAATTCTAACTTTTAAAATATAGATTTTATATGAACCCATTGGGTGAGGTAATCAGAAGATCTGGAATGAGATGTCAGCCATATTTTGGTGACACTCAGCTCTATTTTTCCGTGTCATCTGAGGGTCAAAAAAGATTTTAAAGGAGAGAACAATTCCCTTCCTCAGTCGGATTACCTCAGAGATGTATGTCTCACCTATCAATGACCAGGCTTGTAACTTAAGCCCATGATTTCATTCACAAAACCAAATATGCTAAATCTAAGATAGGTAAAGGGGAAAATATACTGTAAGAAACAGATAGCTGAGACATATTTTCTATGGAAAATATGTGCTAAAAGTACTGTATAGTTTGATCTCGGTCAGGTTAGACTGTTCTGAACTAGAGACTGGATTTCATGATGAGCTGGATGAGAGTCAAGAAGCTGAGACTGGGAAATGAAAAGACACCTTGTGGGTGTGTGGTTCTCATGACCAAGAGGTAAGCACTTAGCTGGCCTACATGGAGTTGCACTCCCCTTGAAAGAACATGTGTGTAGGTTAGAATTAGTCCTTGATCCAGTCTTGTAACTTGAGGACTTGGTAGATCTAAGTTCCTTTTAAGAGCTTCTGGTTTGCCAGGTATGGTCATTCCTGGATAAAGATGGTCTGAACCCAGATGAAAATGAAGACTGGTGAAAAATATTTTAACTAAATACGTTTCTAATATATACTTGCATATATTTCTTCTCTATTTTATCTACTGGTTCTTAAATGTGTTTTCTTGCTCTCTTGAGTACCTGTGTACATTCATGGTAATATTATTATTATCTATTTCCTTCACAAAGAAATGCATTGATTTGATTTTCCAGATGATCCTCTAGGTGTCCAGCTTGTTATTTTAAATGATCTACCCATTAAGGAAGGAGATACTGTCAGATTGAACTGCTCCGTGAGAAGAAGTTTGCCTGATGACAACTGGTACAACTGGGCCAAGTCAGATTCCCATACAGTTGAACTTAGGTACAGTGGTCCAAAACTATTGACCTTTCCTGCAACATATGGACCACCAACCTCTTATAAATGTGAAGCATGTAACTGGGTTGGATGTACTTCCTCTCAAGCAGTAACTGTGGATGTGCACTGTGAGTAATGCTGTTTACATTATCACCTGGAGGTTCACCACTGGCAGCCAGAGCATATTGACAGGCAGAAGGAAAGGTTCTTTGGGGGCAAGTATATTCATTAATCATGAGTGGGCCACTCAAGCTATATGACAGCAATATGCAGCCTATATAGCTCCACTGTTGATTATACTCTGGCAATGTAGCAATTTCAGAATGAATATGAGTGGCATAGCTCAATCAGGAATAAAGTACAGTTGTTCCTCCACTTTCACTAGGATTTGGGGCACAGGACCCCTGCAAAAGTGGAAAAAATCACAGATATCCAAATGTGTGTGTGTCTCTAGGAACGGGTCGGAGTCACAGTGGTTAGAGCAAGCACCAAGGGTCCAAACCAGGTCAGGGAAAAGAGAGGGAAAGGGGGTGGGTTGGTATAGAAGCCCTATACGTCCTCTCTCATACTCGTCTCCTTCATTAGGTATGTAGAGGGCATCAGGAGAGGGTTTATGGTGCTGAGAAATTGAGCAGCAAGCCATCCTTAGCTGAACCATCACAGCTGCCAAAAGGGAATGTTCCCCCAGAAAGGAAGCATTTGAGGTTGGGGGAGGGCAGGAATTGGAGAAACTCTCAAATAATCAGATATGTGAAAGTTAAACCTGCATATGTGGAGAGCCAACTGTACTAGTGTGTGGACAAAGTATTTTAAAATCAGACCATATAGGGCTGATAGGTATCTTGTAGAAATTAAATATTTGATCTTGTTGTTTTTCATGAAAGTTTGAAACCTTGTCTTTAGATATTATGAGTCACTGTCAGTCACAACTTTAAAAAGAAGACCAGTTGAGGCAAAAACATACAGGAGAATATTTGTGGTGCTTTCAAAAGTACTGAATGATATAGGCAGTGAGCATCCATCACTGACAAAAGAAGAAAGGTGGGCATTGGGAGCAAGGCTGCTGACTTTAGCAGGCAGGTATCTTTCCATCTGATAAATGAGATTTGTGTACTCTTACTTTGGCCTTATAGTACTGTGTAAATCAACATGCGGTATATCCCTTAATTTTATGTCTCTTCTTCATTTAGTTGCTTGGATATATAGGTGTCTCATTTTGGATATGTAGGTGTCACTTGGATATGTAGGTGTCTCATTTTGATGTTTGGTTTTTGATCTGTCTTCCTGAAGTTCCCCCCAAGGAGGTAAACATTTGGAAAGGAGCACCCGAGTACATTGATGAAGGCAGTACTGTACGGCTGAAATGTCAAGTGGGAATGGCAAACCCACGCAATTTTACCTATACCTGGTACCATGATGGACAACAGCTGGATGTTACCAGTGAAATGCTCATCTTCCCAGAAATTGTTTTTGCACAGTCTGGCAACTACTGGTGCGAAGTCAGCAACACTATGGGCAGTACCGTTTCACCCAGAGTTCTGCTTCAAGTCATTTGTGAGTCAGAGAATGAGAGAGCTGCTGAAATGAATGGATGATAAAACCTAAGATCCTGTTTTTGTTGTTCTGATTCAAGATGGGCAACTCAAGAAGGGATGGGCACTATCCCCCATTGGACACTATCCCCCATTGCACTATTGCTCTTAGCATAACCAGAAGTCATTCCTGGGTTTTTAGCTGAAAGACAGGCATTTCCCATGTTTTCAGAGTTGCATGGGTAATACAGGAGCATGCAGATAGAGTTCAGCACCTTGGATAGCTCATTTAAGGGTACCTTAAAACCCAGAGTGGATTTTCTGCTTAATGATATAGAAACAGCCAGTATCACTGTCTGTTTCTGTGTTCCTCCAAATTCGAACTGCCAGCACATCCACAGGGATGTGCAGGTTCAGATTCAGTGAGCAGTGGAAGAATTTTGACTCAACTTAGATATCTCTCAGATCTATCCAAGTCAGTCTGAACAGATTCTAGTTTCAGAATTTGTTTAAATCTGAAGCACACCCTTACAAAGAAAGTAAGAACAAATGCGAAGAAAGCAAGAAACAACATTAAGTGGGAGAACTTGTGAATGAGTGGTCAGAAACACCAGACAGAGGGACCTCTAGCCTGAAAAAGGATTCAAACACAACAAAAATGGGGACCATTTTTCTGTGATGAACAGAGTATGATCTCCCCAGATCTTAACACAAACTGCTCACTGCTCTCAGATTTCAAAATATCTTATCAGGTGGTAAAAGCATTTGTTTGATGTAGCATAATTTATATTATTACAACATTTATTTGTTGATTGGTCTATTGGATGAATGGTCAATGAGATAAAAAGATACAACATTTCATTGTTCATTTCTTAATCCTAGGCGGCACGTGGAAGTTTAATGGGTAGAATATGGATCTGGAAGGTTATCTAAATGGGGACAATGGGAAACTGACCATTCATTTCCTTATTTCAGGCTACCAGTGTTATAAAACTCCACTGAGCATAAACCTCAGTTCCTTGGCTTCCTGGAAAGGTTCCTGCGTGTGGATTCCATGCTTTATCAATGAAAGTCCTCATACTGTGACTTCCATTTCTGTATTGTGGTATTTTGATCCTGATATTTGGTATGACTATACTGATCACCTGTTGTATGACAGCTCCAAAATACCAATAGACCAGGTGAATCTAACATCTCCTGACTTTCAGGGGAGGGTAGACTTTGTTGGGAGTCTTAGCAAAGCAGACTGCAGCTTGAGGATAACCCAGCTCCAAACAAAGGACAGTGGCACATACAGGGCAAGAGTTCTTGTTTCAATTAATGACTATCCGTGGCCACTCAAGAGGTTTCTCAGTGCTACAGTAAATGTTGCAGGTAAGAACACTGCTGGACAGTTTTGATCTCTTCCATAGTTCCATAGTTATGACCCAAGGATTTCCCTTTCACAGTAGCACCCCTAAGCATGGAGTTTGCAACTTTACGTCCAGAATTGTGCTATGTTATTATTGCTAACAGTGAACTGTTTCCTTGAACTTTGGTGGTCAGATGTAAATGTCTATCTCTAGCTTGCCAAAAGCAATCTATCTATAAACAAGAAGAACAGACCCCAGTAAATCACCAGGTTTTTTTTTTTTTGTGTGTATATAGTTTCCAAATCAGCAACCCTAAAATGAAAGGGTGTGTCACAAATGTCTACCAGCACTCATTCTGTTCCTTTTAAATACCCTAAACCTGTGATGGGCATACATCAGATCATGGTGGTTTCCATTGGCCCATTTTTGGCTCCTCTGACGGGCCACAGTGTGTCATCACCACTGATATTTTGGTTGACCTGAAATGATAACGTGTCACTTTCCATGACCCTTTAGCCCATTCTGAGAGTCCTTTTTGGTGGCTGCAGTTAAGGTGGGGAACTGCCCCCAAAATAGCATTCCACAGTCCCACAAAGGGTGCTTCAAGCATTGTTAGAGTTGTTTTGTTTTTTTTTTGACAAAAAATGAGCAGGGGTGGTGCCAGTGCCTTGGAGGTCTAGGAATCCAAAAGACTGCACTGCTCCCCACACGGCTGCATGTGATCTGCAGGCCTCATTCCCCTTCCTGCTAAATCAAGCAGTGATTTTCTTCAAGGTTTAATCGGTACATTTTATTTAGAATGCAAAAGGAGAAGCACCAATGCAGAAAGGCATGGCCAAAAATGATGACAAGGAAATAAAATTGCTCCTCACCTTTTCCTCAATCAGTCTCCATGTGATAATTGACCCAAGGACTTAGGTTTTCTTACATCTGTGGCCTTCCTCATGCTGGCCACGGCTACCTTCTCATCATCACAACTCTCTGGAGTTATTGGTGAGACACTTTGGTGTCCTCCAAAATAAAGAAGGGGCCAAGATCCTGTTTGATGCTGGTAAAGCATAAAATTGCTCCAGCATACTTAAACACAGAGTGAAGAGCAGCATAAAGCCCTGAAAGTATTCCAGCAATTGTAACCTCCAGTATTTCTTGGTTCACTTCTGTGTCTTCATGCAGAGCCACTGACTTTGTGGCATGTAAGTGTGTGAAAAATCAAAATACGTGAACAAAATAAATATTGCTTCTCTCTCAAGAGTCCCCCCTGCTCAATGTAGGCCATTTCTACACTACACTGTTATAGTGCTATTATTCCACTTTGAACATCCTGTGGAATTCTGGGGTTTGTTGTATGGGCCAAAGAGCTCTCTGACTGAGAATTCGAAATGCTCCTCCCTAATCTGCAAACCCCAAGATTCCATAGGATGTTCAAAGTGGAACAGTAGCACTGTCACAGTGTAGTGTGGAAATAACCCTAGTTTTGATACTAGCAGTGCTTACACAGCAGAGCATGCTAAAAGACATGTCCTGATATTGTGATTTCTGACATTTTGAATTTGTGATTGATAATTCTACTGACAAAATTGAGGGCAAGCTTTTATGTATTAGATAAGTTCTTTCTTTACTCTCCTCCAAAATATTGGCTGGTCTTTTTCATTTTCTGGGTGCAGAGACACCTCCAGAACCCAAGATGGAGACTGTCCCTGTGAGAATTAGAGAGTGGAAGACAACTAAAGTGATCTGTTCCGCACCTTACCATTGTCCAGAGGAGAATATAACATTGACCCTCAGTGGCTTAGAGGAGGAGCGTTTGTCTTCACAAGACACAACTATTGAAAATGGACTGGTCCGTACTGTGCTGAGTTTTGAACCCAGTTTTGAAGACCATGAGAAAGTGCTGACGTGCCTTCTAAGAACCGAGGTTGGGTCCCAGAAATCCAAGAGTACACTGAAGCTAGACGTGCAATGTAAGTGAACAGTGGTACATTAAGTGAACAGGGGTACACTATGAACTTCCATATAATGTTGGGCTGTAATTCCCATTATTTTTCATCATTATCTCTGCTGCCTACAGCTGCTGTGACTTTCAGTCCAACAACATTTGAGAGTCACAAGTGGTCCATGCTTGAACTAGGAACACTGTGGGTAGGACTGGGCACTGAGACCATTCAGTTGGAAACCAGTGCAGTACTTTAGAAAACAGCCTGCTTTATCCCGTATTGATTTAGCCCATTTGACTCAGTCCTGAATTCAAATCTCCTTTCGGAAATTTCAAGATTCCAACTGTATTTTGAAATCCATAAATATGCAGAAGGATTTGTGAGCAAAGCAGCTGATGTTCATGAACTCAGAGTTCCATGCCAGCCATCTGGCCACATCTGATGATTGTTCACCTAGATTTCAACCCTCTGTGAAAATGTTCCTTGAACATCTGTGTGAACATGGCTCTTGCTATACCTTGCTTTCTGACTCTATGAACACTGTCACTCTATCATATCTAGCCAAGCTAGGTATGAACTTTAAGGGAAAAGTATGAGTTCTCTCTCTCTTGGCTGTTCCAAACATGATGGCAAAGTGCACTATTTGTAGTTCTGCCATAATCGTGCTAAAGATGATGCCAGATGACATCATTTGGTATGGGATTACAAGGTCTTTCATGTTATTTAATCTGATTGACTCCACATATTTTGATAGCTAGTTATGCAGGGACAACGTCTCACCAATACAGTTAGCAATCTATGGTTTCACTGGAAACTACTACCTTGTATTTTGGCCTCCAAAATGCCTAAGCTACTATTTCTGCTTAAGGATTGGAGGCTGAGTGTTTAACAAAAATATGCATGCTGATTAAAGATGTAAGGAATATTCACAAATATTTACATCCTTGACAAGAAAGGGTATCTCAGCATACCAAGGCACCCACCCAAGAAGGCTGTCAGCTTTCACAAGAGCTTCACCCCAAGTGAGAGCAAAAAGACCAGCCCCTTTCTTCCAATGCTTCGTTTTTGTTTCAACTGGGGTTTTTTTGTGCAAAATTTACCCACCAAATATTTCCATAAAAAGTTCCCAAATGTAAAAAACGAAAAAAACAAAAAGCCCACATAAAAATAAACCACAAAATGCACACAAATCTTGAAATCTTACCTATTGGGAGAATTTTTGTTTGTTTGTTTTTATGTGTGAGAATCAAATTAGCAAATAATTACAGCCTCAGTGGTGTTGCAAATATCACTCCTAATTTGGTCCACAGATAGTTGCCTTGGAGGTGGCTTTTCTGAATTCATATGTTTCAGAAAGTTCAGTGTCTTTGGGCAATGTTTCTTTTGGTTTATTCTTTTGCCACCCCCTCTCTTACCTGCAGTTGCTCCCAGGGAAGTAAGAGCTCTGCCTGCAGCAGAAGAGGTGGTCAAGGTGGATCATCCTCTTCAGCTGAGATGCAAAGTGGGAAAAGCAAACCCTCACAAGCTCTCGTATGCATGGTATAAAAATGGGAAACAGCTGGCACTCGATTCAGAAAACGACTTGTTGACCATAAGGAGAGTGAGTCAAAGGGATACTGGCATTTACTATTGCAATGCAACAAACAAGGTGGGCACGTCAAGTTCCTCCCAGATTGAGCTGAATCACATCTGCGGGTAAGAAAATGAGAGGACACCAAAAATAATACAACCCTCAAGCCTTATTCCCATCCTGTCTTGCACTAGTAGGCCGAAATGACAGAGGAAGTCATTTTCTTTTTCCTAGCCCATCAGTGCCAAAAGACTGCATCATTAAAGTCTGGAGCCAATAGCACGGAGTGGTAAGCAGAAAGCTCTAGCCTGGGGGGATTTAAGCTTTTGGTTTTCAGTTTACATTGAGTGAATGGAGTGTAACACAGTGCCATGTCCTTCCTGGACTTGAAAGGGGAGCTTCTAAATGACCAGGGCACTGGTAGGGGTCAGAATAGGAGGCGAACACCCAGGCAGCACCTAACTGCATTTTGGAAACCAGGAGAGGATTGTTGATATTGTTGCCCAGATCTCTAGGCATTTGCATTTTGTAAGTTGCTTTGAGTCTCATTCTGGGAGAAAGGCAGGAGATAAATAGTGATGGATGGGTGGATGAATGGATGGATTTGGAAACTGCTGGGCATTTGTTTGTGTGTTGACTGTACCACACTTAGGCTATACAAAACCTGGAACAATTCCTTTCCTACCTTACAAGTTCCCCCATTCCATTCCATTCCATTCCATCCACTAAACACTTGCTAAGGACATGAGTGTTGTGTGTATGTGTGAAGCAGAGGTTGTAAAAGATTTATTTCATGACATTGCCGGGGGCTGTCTCCCCTAATCTCAGGAGCTGGGGTGTTCCTGACCAGACAATCCTATGTAACATGTAATTTGGCCCTAAGTAAGTTTTCTGCAATGTGTGTAGATATAACATAAGACACTTGGATGCCAGGAACAAAGACCTCCTCTCACTCCTAAATAACATTGGTCAAAGATAATAATTATAATAATGAAAATGATTGGAAATTTGTTTCCCTGATGTGGGCAACTGTGGTGGATCCATGAGCTCATTTCCTATCCCTGGGATCTTATCCAGGGTGATATAGCAGATAATGAAACAAAACCAAGAAGTAGGGCTTCACTTCTGCTTTTGAGAACCTGTAAATTGTTTTTTTTTTATATATATATAAAACAATGCAGAACTAAAACAGCTGGATGTTTCCAGAAGAGGCAATTAATTCCCTTTACGGTCAGGAAAGGGGAACTCCACAACCTTTGAGTTAACAGTCTACCCAAACAGGTTTGTGAGTCACATACATCCCCTTGACAACACTTTGTCTACTTGTGCCCTAATGGTATCCCCATCTGTGGTGGGAGGCTGGCCCTCATACAGGGGTTGGCAGCTGTGGTGATGCCAGGGTGAAATTTATGGAACCACATGGACTGTCCAAAAAAAACAAAAAACAAAAAAACAAACAAACCAAAAAAAACCCCCTCCAAGAACCCAAAACTAGTGGCCAGATACATACGTCTATTTTTTTTTGTAAAAAAATAAAAATAATAATAATTGTCATATGCAGTTTAAGCATTCATAGGGGGCCTGCAACCTGTTTACAAGGTGAATTACCTCTTCCAGAGACTTCTGGGAGAGAAAATTTACCCATTTGGAGATCCAGAGAAAGGCCTACTCAGATAATCTGAAGGAGTCAAGAGCAACAATAAGGGTCTCTGAGGACCTCATAGGGTTTCACTTGGCCAGCTCCTTCCCTAATATTAAGCTAATGTTGGAGCCTGTTCTGGATATGTACACATCTTCTTTCCTTTCCCCAGAAAATCTGGACCTTGGAGACTTCAACAAACACACCTCAGGTATTGGCAGGCTCGCCAAGTAGAAGAATGCATTGGATCCAGGCCCCTGTGCAGATTTTGGCTGTTCCGGAAGGGAGAATTCAGAAGACTCCCATGACCAAGAGGAAGGAGGATTGAAACTCCTTTCACATCACATTCAATTCTTCTTCAGTGCCTTCATTTTTATTTCAAAATTGCTTTGTGTTTGTGTTTTTTTAAAAATCCTGCTTCCTCAATTGCCATTAAATCATGTGTTGTTTAAAAACAGAAAATGGCCTGACATGTTTGCTGACAATGGTTCATTTTTGCTTTTTTTTTTTGTGGGGGGAAGCAAATACAAAAAAGAAAGAAAAGAAAACAGCATGCAGATTGCTTAGTAGAGCATTTTTGTCCTGCCATTCTTTCATGTGCTTCCTCCCACTACTATATTTTTTTCTGCTGTTACTGACAACAGTGGCCTAGGGAAAGATAAATCTGCCAGTATCTCTTTCTCCCCTATTTGCAGGTTACTTACTCTCAAGCTGCTTCATCTTATTTATTTAATAGAAATGTATTTATTGTGACAAGTTCATGACATAGGCAGCAAGCAACATTTAATACACGTAGGTAATGTGAGTCTCCAGAGAGCAACATTTGTACGTGCCTGTCCCACAGATGTTAAGGATGAGGAACACGTTAGAAAGGAATAGCAACCTTAATTCAGCATTACAAACAGGTGAATACTTGAACATTCAGGGTCAGACTTCGCAGAGCTAAGCTGGAGTGGGCAACAGTGGCAGCTGATGGGTGACATTAGTCCCACAAAAGATCTTGGAGGACTGCAAACCCAATCTACCCCCTCCCCACTAAAAACTTCTAAAAAAATTATCTTGCAATGCCCTCTATAGGGCATGTGGGACATTTTAGACATGCTTTATCTCCTCTGTCAATTTTAGGCCCGGGGGGGCCTTTTTTAAAGATGGGAAGTAACTGGAAGTCATGTCCTATTTACTTCCAATTTTAGAAACCACCTCCCGTGGGCCTAAAATGACCCAAGCCCCCCCCCCCATGTGACAAAAATGCCCTCTGGAAAAGTGTTTTACTACAAAAATTGATTCCTGAAGATTGCTGGTGGCCCCAAAAACAGCCCTGGGGGCCTGTTTTGTGATTTTAGGGCAAAAATTGTGGTGTTGAGAAATTGGGCTGCAAGCCACCACTAGCTGGCTAGGCAGTAGCTGGTGGAGGTGGAGGAGGACCAGAGGTGGGTTTTTAAAGAACTGTGTGGCCTGATCAGAGCGAACAAGAGGAAAGGTTCCCCTGGAAAAGAAGCACTTGACCCGGGAGGGCAGAGGTTGGAGAAACTTGCAAATAATCAGATCCATGAAGGTACAACCCACAACTATGGAGAGCCAATTGTATGCGTTTAGTTGGTTACAGAGACACAATGCTCACAATGTACCTAATCTCCCCCCATCCCCAATGTTGCACTGTTCATCACAATGGCCATTTCCCTGCTACTCTGTTATAGTGCTATTATTCCATTTTCAACATATTGTGGAATCATGGGATTTGCAGTTTAGGGAGGGGCATTTAGAATTCTCAGACAGGGAGCTCTTTGGTCCCAATAAACTGCAAACCCTGGAATTCCACAGAATGTTGAAAGTGGAATAACAGCACTGTAGCAGTGTAGTGCAGAAATGGCCAATGACAGCATTTTGCCACTATGAGAAGAAACCAAAAACCTAAAATGCTTAGATGTTCGCCTGTGGTCACCAAAAGGCAGCCGCTGGAAGATTTTTGCCTTGTAAATCATGCAAACGACTGCTGCACTGATAACCCCTCCCACTTCTCATTCCTGTTCAAAAATTTTGAACTGAACAAAGGAAACAACTGCTATCCTGGTCTCTCTTTCAATCTCTGGAGGTGATACTTCAAATAACGCATTTCTTCGTATTCAGATTGACACCAAAACAGTCTCCTGAATTTTGGCATTCGTGGGTAAGATGGTCCTTTTCTTCTATGTGAGGAAAAAAGGGGAAATCTCTAAGTGCTCGGGGGATTTTTTAAAAAATTTTTTAGAACAAGCCCAATGTGTTTCAGCCTGTGTATATATTTCAGTGGTCTTTTTCAGGGGCTACATAAAAACACGTACAAATAGAAATGTCAAATTAAAGATCTTAATGGCAACACATAAGGATACCATAATATCTATATGAAATATCATCACGCGTTTCAGTTTTTGTATATTGCTTAAACTGGATACATTGTTGTTGTTGTGTGTTGTGTGTTCAAGTTGTTTCTGACTTGTGGTGACCCTAAGGTGAACCAATCATTGGGTTTTCTTGGTCTGAAAGTGTGTGACACACCAAGGTCATCCTGTGGTTTTCCATGGCTGAGCAGGGAATGATTCAATGCCTAAACCACTACAACACACTGGACCTCCAGTCTGCAGGCAACACCAATGCCGCAAATTGAAGAGGGAGAGCTCAGAACTAGGTAAGAATCTGCATGTTGCCCACCCAATACACAAAAGTAATGGGGCGCAGTTTATCTTTTCAGATGCTGAAATATACGTAGACAAAACAAGAACTATTATAGCTGGATCTGTCAGAGGAGCAGGTATAAATCAAAACTCACTTTTGTATATAAGGATGTAGACACAGTCCCTCCAAAATATTTGTGTAATTTGATATTCCTGAAAAACTGAAATAACTTGAACTTGAACAGTGTCATGATGAGGAGTAGGAAAAGCTAAATCCTTGTTTTAAACTTGTATTTCCAATGGGGTGGATGTCCTGCTCAATAGATGCTTCTGTGGAAGCATCTGGGAGGAAGGAGATGTTTCACCATCTGTTTCATGTGACTTAGGGTTCTAAATCTTCTCTTGGAGTTGTCTCTGTCACCCCTCAAAAAAGATGAAGATTGCTGTAGTTCTGAGTTCGATTCATTACTGTGAATTGTGGAGTGTTCCCAATCTGTTTCTGATTCAGTAGTATTTTCACATAAAGAAAAAGATGCCTTACTGAATTTTCTGTGCAGCCAAGGATATACTCTATTGGAACTGTAGTTCAATGCACCTCTAAGAAACTTTTTGTGTTTGCAAGCCCTTTGTTCATCATGGAGTTTTTTAAAAATCTGTCTCTGTGGAAGCAAGTTTTTCACCCATATGTCTGCTGTTTTGATTTTTCAATATGTCTGTCTGCTTTTTTAAATATGATTTTAATGAAGAATTTACCTTGGATGAAGTTTCTATTATCGGGATCATAAGATCTTGTGAATACTTGTTGAGACTAGCACATCATTTGTTCAAAAACTCTTAATTTTCCTTAAACAGGTCTGGTTGTCTCATAATCTCTAGGGATTCTTTAAACTTGACAATGGTTCAATAAAGTAGGGGCATGTAGTTACTCCTTATCATCTTTTTGAGTCATCTCACAAATTGATCCTATTCCATCTGTGCTTCTTTATTTTTATTATCAAAGATGTAAGTTTATGTTCATAACTTGTCCCTAGGATAACGGTGAGCATTGTACCATATCATTGTGACCAGTAAAGAAGAAACAGAAGGGGTAAATACTGGAAAGCACTCAATGGAATCCAAAGACGAAAAGGAGAGATACATCTCTAAGTGCTCAGTGGATGGTATTTATTTTTTTATTTTAAAACAAGCCCCATGGGAAGTACAGGGTAGCTCTGAGTTAAGCTTAGAGGTTTCAAAAGGTTTATTTGGGATAGAAGAAAACAACTACAAACCTTAGCAATTGCCAAGACTAAAGAACTATTGGTTTTGCAGTACTATATAAGCCATTACGTTTCAAAATTAGCATGTGCTGCTATCCCATTTGCTGATAACTTAAAACAACACTTTTCCTAGGCTTCCTGTCCACTCCTTTTATGTTTTCACTCAGTCTGCCAATGGTGTAACTGTGAAGCTGCGTCAGTTTGTTCACAGGTCATTATCAAGACATTCCCTTGTCCCCAGCTTCTCATCCATCACCTCATTCCATACTCCCCCCCCCACTCCCGCCACAGCAAAGCACCTAAACACTAACATATGGCTATAGACATGGCAGGGACAGTTCAGTCGACCTGATACCCAATGCGTTTCAGCCTCTGTTTATATTTCAGTGGCCTTCCTCAGGGGGCTACATAAAAAGAAATACAAACAGAAATGTCCAATTAAAAATCAAAAGGACAACACATAATTACATCATAATGGCTACATAAAATGCATTATACATTTGCCATTTTTGAGTCTCTCTTGGATTCTATTGGCTGATCTCCAGTGTTTGCCTCTTCTTTCTCTTCTATAGACAGGTTGGCTTTCCCATTCTGAATTCTGTTGTATTGTTCAGTGGGGAGGCAGTGGTACCATAAACAGCTTGCTTTTAAGATTGCATACTTCTGTTCAGTGTGGAAATACAATCTCCCATAGAGACATTCTCTTAGATACCTAGTTATCTGGAGAGATGGTAAGTTTCTGGTGCTTATTGTTATAGGAAAGCAATCCTTTGAATGTGTGTAGGTAAGAGTGCTGGTGTGCAGATTGGTTTCGGAAAGATCCAACCCCTTTCTTTGTTTTAGTCAAAGAGGAAAATCAGTGCAGTCTGGCTAAAAACCAAATTCTGTGGATACCATGGACTGCCAGAAAGACAAATAAGGGATCTGAGGGTAAATCAAACTTGAAACTTCCCCAGAAGCCAAAATCACCAAACTGGGTTTTTCACCATTTGGACATAGCATGAGACAACATGACTCGTTAGAAAAGATGATAATGCTTGGTCAGGTAGAAAGCAGTAGGAAAAGAGGAAGATGGCATTACTGGAGGATTGACTCAGTTAAGGAAGCCACAGCCTAAATCTGCAGGACCTGAGCAAGGCTGCCGATGTCTCATTCATACAGGATCTATAAATTCAGGTTGACTTGATGGCAATTAGCAACAACAATCTGCTACAAACAAAGAAGGAAACAACTGTGTTTCTAGAAGCAAATATCCCGTGCAGATATACCAGTTTTCCAACTTTTTAATATATATATTTAAAGACCTCAGCTTCCTTAAAACCAGTCACAAGTAAGACAACTTCTGCCTGTTGGTTCACAGTCTAATAGACATGATTGGAAAAGAAAAAAAAACATTAAGTACCACTGTTTAATGTTACAGAGAAGCCAGAGCCTTCCAGCAGCACCACAAATCTTTGTGTGTTCCCTGAGAAATAAATCCCCCTTGGTTCCATGGGACTTTGCAGAATACTGTGATATTAGTTCCATTGTAGCCATTCTGTTATTTTCTAAATGTCAGATAACCATAACCTATGAGAAGAATGGACATTTCTGTGTTCTGTCATGAAGCCGGGCCTATAAAGATGATGGAGTGGGCAACAGCAATGCTTTATGTTCTGCTTTTGGATGTTAAACCACCATAAGCTAATGGAGGATTGGACATTCTTGTGTCCAGTGATGGAGCGAATATGTCAAGATGATGGAGTGGGCAGCCTCATTGTTTTGTGTACTACCACAAACTCTATCTGACCTCTTATCAGTCATTCAATGAAACACTGCTTGGTGCTTCTCTTTGCAAGATTTCCTGCTGGGCAGCACACACCCTTCTACTCTTTTACCCACATCTCTTTGGGCAGGCATCAACTTTACCAAAAATACCTCAGCCTGAACCTCAGAAACTCAGTCAGGCTTGACGTTGTTAAAACGGATGTGCTGCTGAGATCCTCTGTTGCCTGTACAGGACGGTAAAAGAGAAGTTCTTGTGACAGATGTAGGGTCATTTGGGCTGCTGGTTTTCTGACCTTCACATCTTGTGGCCTTCCACAGAATTTGCCCAGGATTTATGGTTAGCTTTTCAAGCTCACCTCCAGCAATACCTCAAATTTGCACAGGTAGGAATATGGTTAGCTCCTCAAGCTCAATGCGAGCTGTGTCTCAGATCTGGACAGGTAAGAAAACAAATAATTTACATCCTACAAAGGCATATGCATTTTATCAGGAGGGCTTTGTTTTTTGCCAGGGGGTTCCATCAGTGATTTGCAAGATGATATGATGCTGCTGTCTTTAGCCTTGCCACATTTTAGTAGCCCTGCTGTCATGTCTATGGGCCAATTGATACATGAATGAATATTCTGCATTTCTAGAGTGATTTGAAATTGGTTTGGTGCTCATGCACTCATCTTCTCATCAGCAAGCAGAGAGGATGTATACATCTGTCCTGGAGACAAATTTCACATTTGCAAGGCTGATTTTTGGTGAATGTTTGTAAATGTACAATTATCATCTTGTTTTCTGGACAAAAAGATTAAAGAGGAGCAGCATGGGACAAACACTAAACAAGAATACAGAAACACTAAATGCTCTTATGATGAGCTAGCATAGCTTTCTTTTTGTCTGTCTTGGAAACTATTTGCACATTTGCAAGACCAGTTTTTGTGTTTTTCTGTAAATGTGCACATTTTAAAAACTACTGCCTTTTTGCATGGAGGATTAAAGAGTACAAATAGTGGATGGCTTATGTGTGTTTTGATGAGGAAACAGCCTGTCTGTTTTTGGGCTATATTGTGTGTGTGCTGAGCTTTGCAAAGCGAAGAGCAACAGTGACATTAAAAAAAAAATGTGAATGTGACAAAAAATAAATTGCTCGGTGCCTTGTTCTTGTGATGACATGTCAGACTGACGAAACTTCAACAGGCTGAGCTACTGTGTCAGGACATTCTATCTTGACCGGGAGTGAGATGTTAGGGAAGTATCTTTACATCTGTACATTCTGATACTCTTGGATGTTGGATGTATTATAGTTACTATATCACAAACTCTAGGCTAGACATTTCTGTCTAACCTCTTTCACAGCATTGTTATGAGGATAAAATGGTGGATTAAAAGATTGCCTGGCGTTCCATGGAACAGCCAGTGTGGTGTAGTTATCTAAATACTGGATTAAGAATTGGGAGATCCAGGTTTGTATGCCCACTCATTCATGGAAACCCACTGGGGTTTCCTGGGCAAGTCACGTACTCTCTGCCTCAAAGGAAGGAAATGGCAAACCTCCTCCAAAAAAATCTTGATAAGAAAACCGTTTGATAGGTTTACCTTAAGATCGTCATAAACCAGAAATGATTTGAAGGTGCATGACAACATTGGAGAAAAATCAGAATACACATGTAAATAATGAGGAGAAGAAGAAAAAAATTAGAACCTGCTGTCATAGTTTTTCTTTCGTTTTCTTAACGTTCAGTTGTAACTGCGCTTTTGCACTTTTGTCTTTGACTTTCCCCAGTAGCTGTTAAAAATCCTTGCTTTCTTCTGTTAGTAGTGTGGTACCTTGTGCATATCTTCAATTGTTGACAGTCCTTCCTCTAAGTTTCATACCTCCCACCTCTGAGTCTAAATCACCTTTTTCTATGATATTTATGTGTATAAATTAGAGAGATAGGGTGATAAAATGCAGCGTCCCCAGTCCCCCTTGCAACTGGAAAATATTCTGTTGCTCCAGATTGTGTTGTCACAATTGCCTGTTCTCCTGAGTGTAGGTTACACATCAGGACAATCAAATGCAGTGGCACTCCCATCTCTTTTGGAGTGATCCATAGGTTTTCATGACCTGCACAATCAAAATTTTGCTATGCTCTGTGAAGTACAGGCTGAGGTTCTTTGGCAATTCTTTGGTGTGCCTCATTCTCCAACATATGTTTGCATTATGATACCTGGTGGCTCTTCCTTTTCTGAACCCAGCTTGTACATCTGACTTTTTCTGATCTGTATGAGGTAAAAATATTTGTTGTAAAATTTTGAGCTTCACTTTGCTTGCCTGGGAGAGCAATGAAATGTTCCAATAGTTCATATAATCTCGGGTGTTTCCTTGGGTGTATATTGAACATGTGGGCCTTTGTTTTGTTTTCCATATTTGTTGGCAGATTTCACTTAGAATTTGAACAGATTCTGTCTCCGTAGCTTGAAACAGGATCCCCGCCCCAGATCTAATCTGGCACCTCTAGGCTGTGCCCAAGTACTAGATTTAATTATCTGGATTTATCTGGACCTATTTATCTGGACTCCCTTCATTCTCCTAGCTAAACTGAACTCAGTTGAGCCATCTCCCAGCCCCTGCTTGCCCTACACTTGTGACCCACATCCTGATCTCAGATTTCAGTCCTGAAATCTGCTGGCCTGGTCACCCTAGTCTTTTCATATGCCCACAACTGGCTCATCATCACTTATATTGCGAGTAATGACATAAAGGAGTTGATGCCTTTAACCAATAATTCATTTTTTTCTTTTCCCAGGGTACCCTCTCATATGAACCTACAATGTGGTGCTTCCTTTGGCTGTTCTTCTTTGAGGGTAATTCATGCGATACAGAATTATTTATGTCAGCAAAAGTCACTTCAGTTTCTGATTTAGTCATTTTAGGCTTACTGCCCCTCTTGGGTGAATGGCAAGAGGCAGCCACAGTTGCAGCAAGTGTCCCATATGGGCTAAGAAGCTGAGACTACGTCCAGCATTAACTGTGGAATAAAGAAGGGAAAATCTGATAGTTTTGCTTTCTCCGGCACAACCAATTTTTAAATCTCAAGCTTTTAGACCCCAAAGATCATTTTTTCCCCAAATGTTGTTTTTTCTATATACTATCAAGTTGTTTCTTTGTTGTACCTATCTTGGCATTGTCTCAGCAAGATAGGCCATTTCTGCACTATGCTGTTATACTGCTATTATTCCACTTTCGACATCCTGTGGAATTCTAGGGTTTGAGGTTTACTGAGGCCCTCTAATGCCCCTCCCTAACCTGAAAATCCCAGGATTCCATAGGCTGTTGAAAGTGGAATAATAGCACTAGAACAGTGTAGTGAGGAAATTGCGACTCAGTTGACCTTTGACATTGCTTTCCTTTGAGGCTGAGAGTGTGTGACTTGCCCAGGGCCATCCAGTGGGTCCCATGGCTGAGCAGGGATTTGAACCCTGTTCTCCCAGAGTCCTAATGCAACACTCAAGCCACTCTACACACATGCTGGATCTGCAAATTTTGGAAAATCCTTAAAAAATGAGCTGAATTGATATTGTCCCTCATCTGCACCAGTCAAATTCTGAAGGTAGATCTATTTTTGGAATAGATATGATTGTATTTTAGCTGCCTACCACACAGGTATTACAGATAGGGAATATCTCAGAGAGTAAAGCAGAAAATAGTCCTAATTTAGCACTAACGGGACAAAATACA
The DNA here is from genome assembly GCA_030412105.1 of Cyclura pinguis. Taxonomy (NCBI): domain Eukaryota; kingdom Metazoa; phylum Chordata; class Lepidosauria; order Squamata; family Iguanidae; genus Cyclura; species Cyclura pinguis. Next base: position 10,649,863 of record CM059606.1, on the reverse strand, counting down.
TTGGAAAGACTGCAGGTCTAGACTCTGAAGAATCATGCATTGAAAACCATGAGCCTGGATACATAAAAATATATATTCTGACTTCTCCACAGAGTGTTTTTTTTGGGGGGGGGGGATTTGGGAGTGTAGGGGGAAGAACCTTAAGCTTTTTTTTTTCATAGCTCATATATGAGAGCAAAAATGAAGATTTTTTTTTTAAAAAAACCCAACTGAAATGGAATTCCCACCCATCCTTAATCCAGGGTAACTCCTGCAGAGAATGATTGGTAGGATATATTTTCATAGAATCACAATAGAAGAGAATTAAAATAAGTCAATAAATAACAGGCATACGAGAAAAGAGACATTAATGAGAGGGGAAATTTAAGAAGCAATGGGCAAAGCAAAACAAAGGCAGATGTCTGAAGATGCAGATCTGAGGAATGGTTCGCACCTCTCTGAACTTCAGATTTTTTGCTTGGAACAGCAACCCCTTCCATCTCTGCAATAGAAAAATATGCTTTTGAATTTTTTTGTCATTAAAAAAATGGCTAGTGAAGTGAGACTATACTTTTGAAGACAAGATTGTTAAGGTAACCTTAGTGAGAGGAATGAGTTGAGTTTTGTATATTTCTGTGTGCTCTACACATCTGGCTGGAATGTTCTAGGGAGAGAATTACTAGGTTCAGTTTCCTTTGGGTAAGAGAACACTGCAGAGATCTATGCAGGGTTTTTTTTTCCAGTGTTGCTTGTGTTCTGGGAAGATGGTATGGTTCGGTGAAAATGTCTCACGAGTTTTGCCATTTCAGGTGTTCTGTGTATTGAAAATGCACTGGAAATAAGTCCCAGTTCCCTGACAGCCTGGAAAGGATCCTGTGTGTTGTTTCCGTGCCAGATCAAAGCATCATACGACAGCCTTAGAATCAGGAACATCTCCCTGATTTGGTTTTGGAATCCTACTTGGGACAATGATCTGAAAGAGTATCATGGTACCATGTTGTACAATGGCTCTGTAACCTCAGTAAACTATATGACCTCAACAAGTCCCATCTTTCGAGATCGGGTAAAGTTGGTTGGCGATTTACACAGCAGAAACTGCAGCTTGAAGATTTCTGAACTCCAGGAAAGTGATAATGGTACCTTTGGAGCAAGACTTTATGGCTTTGTTGAACACGAGCTTAGGATACAGAAGTGGTTTCACGGAGCTTCTCTTTCTTTTTCTGGTAAGAACCTTTTGGATATTCTCTTCTTGCCTTCTCACTTCACCCCAGAGTGGTCATTTAGTTGATAAGAACACAAACCTTTTCAAAGTGGTTCCAATAACATTTGAACTGGTGATTGTTCCATACTGGAATAATTGTTTTTGTTATGTGTCTTCAAGGTGAGTCTAACTTAACAGTGACCCTGTCATAGGGTTTTCTTGGCAAGATTGATTCAGAGGGGTTTCTCATTGTCTTCCTTGAAGACCGAGAGAATGTGACTTGCCAAAGGTCACCCAGTGGGTTTCCATGGCTAAATGGTTATTGGAGCTCTGGTCTCCCAGAGTCCAGAGTCTAACACTACAACATCTCACTGGTTCCTAGTGTCTTGTTACAACAAACATAAAAGAAAAACATTTAACAGCCTTTAACAGACAACTCTTACACGCAAGGGAAGGTTAAAGGAGTATTATACTTATTTGGAAAATTAATTTCTTGATTGTGGGTGGAGCACTGGTCATTTTGTATTGATTGTTGGAATAATTATTTTGTATGTATATCAATGTTAAAAAGGAATAATAAATAAATACATTAGAAAAAACAAAAAAAAACAAAACAAGCTCTTCGGGGATTTAAATACCAGCCCATTTTAAGAAAGACTGCAGAGGGAAATGGAGGTATTTGGAGTTAACAGAGGGCTCTGGGGTGGGATAGGGCTATCTTTGCACATTTTCATACATTTTGGACCCCTTTATGCATGGTTTGGGGTCAAAACAAGGCCCAAAAATCATGCTTCAGTTTAATTTTTTTGATTGGCTGAGGGCTTTGGGGGTCTGTTGGGGAGCTTCAGGGTCCACGATAGTGGGATCCATGGACCACACCTTTCCCTCCCTCTTAATATATAAGTTTGTTTGTCTATGTCAGGTGAAGACCTCACATGATTGTCTGCCTAAGAAGATTCTAGGGAAACCTGGGGTTTGCAGTATAGGGAGGGGCCCATAGAATTCTCAGCCAGAGAGCTCTTGGGCCTCAAACAACCGTGTCTGTCATCAATAGGCCAGTTGCCATGGAGATGAGGCCTAGCAGCAAGGAGGAGGACAGTGCATACCTTCGGGAACTCAACCTCTGCATGTTAATCACTCTGAATACAGATTGGATTGGGGAAAATGGAGGAAAGTTACAGGTACTGGATAAGACAGTTTCGGGAATTAGAGACGCAGGATCTCAAATCTTTCTAACAAGTATTACGTATGAGAAAATAAAATCCCAGGCAACGCTGGGTGTATACACTAGTTTACTTATCAAGTAGATAGCTAGAAAAAAAAGATAGACAGACAGACAGACAGACAGACAGACATTCTTTTAGACCATTGACACAACTGATGAAGCTTTGATTGTCTGCCTTCTGACAATGGTCTGATATTATGGTCAGCTACAAACATCAACTTTGCTCACATTTGAACCTGGATGTTCACTCTCATCTCAAACACTGTGGAGCTAGAATGAAGAAATGAGTCTCAATCGACTAAAATACTTACTGTACCTATCTATATTTACTTTTCCTTTTTCTATTCCTTTTCTATGTACAATTTTATATTTTATTTTTTTTCTTTCCATGTTTCTTGATATATGTTACTTGCTTTTTTTTCTTAATAAAAAGTTTTTTTTTTTAAAAAAAGAGTAGGTCACTATTTCACTTTTATCTTCTGGTTGCAGGATCACCTCCACAACCCAGTATAGTGTTTTCCCCCGGGCAAATAGTAGAAAAGATAAGAAATCGGGTGACTTGCTCCGTTTCTTACCATTGTCCCGATGAGCCAGTAGTGGTGATTCTCCGTGGCTTGGAGAAGGAGCGTGTGCTTCACGAAACCACAACATATGAGGATAGAGTGGTCAAGACAGAGCTGACTCTTAACCCAACTTGGCAAGACCACAGGAAAAAGCTGACATGTGTACTCAAAAGCCACAATGGGACAGAAATATCCCAGAGGACTGTGGAACTGGATGTGAAACGTGAGTGTCTAGTGAAGATGGCAAAAGTGGGACCTGTGAGACTCTTTAAAAGAACTTTCAAACTGAACAAAGTGCAGGAACATTGAAAATCTATCACAGTGTGAATTGTGAATGCTCATTTGATTCATTTCAAAGGTAGCTTCCAGGAATAACATGTGTTTCTTGTTTTTGTTATGTACCTTCAAGTTAACTCTGAGCTATGGTGACCTTGCAACAGGGTTTTCTTATCAAGATTTATTCTGGGTTTTCCTATCGCCTTCCTCTTAGGCTGAGAAAGTATGACTTATCTAATGGTGTTTTCATGGTCTAGTGAGGAATTTGAACCATAGTCTATTAGAGTCATAAACTAAAATCATGACACCACACTGGCTCCCAGTGATTGTTATAATGAGTATGAAAGGAAGACATTTAATGGTCTTTAACGGCAATACTTACATGTCCACTGGCTTGGATCCAGACTTAGCCCAGCTTAGAAGAACCCCATTGATGTCATTGGAACTGAAGCTGGTCATACATAGAGAGAGTCTCACTGTTTTTAAATAGGCTGCTTCTGCAGAGGAATAAATCTGAATCTAGTCTGTTATTTTCTGAGTTTTCTCCCAGCTAACGGTGTACCGTGTTGCAGCCTTGAAGGTCACCTTAATTAAATGTAACAAAGTTTTAGCCAATTAATTATATATAAGTATGCATAAGACCATGGTTATGAAGAATTTTTTTTCCTTGTTGTTAGATGATGCCCTATGTGAGATGGAGCAGTTTCTCTGTTGGGAAAGGGAATACCTCTTCCATGAAGCCCTGGAACTTAGCTAACTTAAAAATATGTACTATTTTTTTTTAAAAAAACTCTGCCATCCAGTTAAATGGAGATTTGGAGGATCCTGCTCAAATTCAAGGACCTTGCACCCACTTGCTTCTCACTTTTTGTACAACAAATCTGACTTTTCCTTTTCCTTTCTTTTCTGAAAATGATCTTGTTTCAGATTCTCCCAAGGGAGTTCAGTTGAATGCTACTCCTGGCGTCACAGTCCAAGAGGGGAAGAACCTATTGCTCAAGTGCTTGGTCAACAGCAGCTCCCCGGCTGTCTTTGAGTACCAGTGGAATATGGATGGTCATAGGATCTCTGCGGGAGAGAATAAGGACACAGTGGAATTCAATCCTGTACAAGAGCAGCATTCTGGTCGTTATAAATGTGGAGCACAAAATGAATTTGGATTAAATGTCTCAGAAGAGCTGACTATAGATGTTCAATGTGAGTTGATTCACTGCGCTGTTGAACGATGTCTCTTGCCCCGTAGGTTGCAGTTACTAAGATCTCTGACTTCAGCCTCTTCCATTTTCCACTTCTCTTGAGGGCTCTTCCATGTATATATATAATACCGGAAAGAAATGCCTTTTCATTTAAGCAGTACATAGTTACAATTAATGCAGGGAAGAAAGCAGAGAACAATGGCTGGCATTCTGTATTGCTGCTGTATATTCGTAACTTTGGCCCTTACATTCTGTAGTCTGGTGGGCATCCTAGCAAAGCCACTGCCGGGAAGGGAGCACAACAGAAGAGCTCCCCTCCGCGCTGGCTGGCTCCCTGCTGAAGGAAGTGCAATGGCAACACCTCTTCCTTCTGCAGCACAGCCGGTCACTTTCCTAGGCTGCACTGGGGTAGGAAGCACCTCCATTGTGCTTCTGGTGCTTCTGCAGGCCAGGTAAGTGCAGGATGGTAGTGTGATCATGGGTCATTGACGAGAAAACCTGTCAATGATTGAACACGTGATTGCGCCACCTGGGGATGAGAGAAAGATGGGACTGCACCATCATCATGCAGAAGTGTTGCCGCAGTCCTGTCATTCTCCTGTCCCCATACTGGGATGGGAGGCTGCTGCAGAAAGGGCCCTAGAGTTATGGATCTGTGTCTGCATTCACTAACACTGCATGGTCATGATCATGGAACTACAGCCATGATTGTAAATGCCCTCCCAAACCTACCTTCTCAGGCAGCACCTATGCCAAGAGATGGAGGTCTGTTCAGCTGGCAATCAGGAAGCAGGTGGATGACATTTTCACCCCCATCCTGCCTATGAGCAGGGTTGAGACAATCAGATGTGGGCCTCCTGTCACAGTTCCTTGTTTTAGCCTTTCTCATTGGCTGGAAAGGAATGGAAATATCATCCTGCTACACCCTGATCACCAGCAGAACAGAGCTCTATCTCCTGCTACAGCTGCTGCCTGGTAGATATGGGGCGGGCGGGTGGGTCAGATGATGTTACTTAATTAGGCATTCATAGCTAAGTCAGTGATGCAGATTGTAGGCCAATATCTTTTTGACTCAGCTCTACCTTCCTGTTAGTGTGGGTTAAAAATTTGTCTTGCATATTCCTTAATAAGAAAACCCATCAACCCCTCACACCATCATCCTGTGCACATTCGTATATGAATAAAAGTTGATGAACACAAAAGTCTATATATAACTGCTGGTCCCAACCACAGCAAACCCAGTGAACCAATGGAAACTTGATATAGCAATGCTTATGTCTCCATTCATTCAGCTGGTCTACTCTTGTTGTAACTAGCAGTTAGATTTGGGCCAGTGTAACTTCTATCTGAGTAGTTGAGGATAAGATTGCATTGTTTGTGGCTGAGCAATAGTTAGAGACTGGCTAATGTTTGCCCTGAAAATGAGAACATCAGGAAACATTTAATCATTCTCATGCTTTGGACATCTAGCTTCCAGTTTAAGTGTGTGGAACTTTTGGGTCTCCAAATGTTTTTGACTATAGCTCCCATAGTCCCTTATCGTTGGCGATACTGGCTGGTTCTTCTGGGAACTGGAGTCCAACACTTCTTGATGGTCAAAGTTTCCCGCTTATGTTCTATCTGAGTGATATGAATCTGACTTAGTAGGAGTGATAGAAAATCAACTGGAATCCTGATATATTTGCTTTCAACATAAAAAGATGTATTGAGGAACCAAACTTTTAAAGGCTGTGAAATCACAGTATTGGATAAAATAGCCTGTCTGAAAAGTAGCAGCTTCTGCTTGCTTGAGACAGACTGGAAGATGTTGGCATCTGAAGCAGAAAAATCTAGTGTCACCTGCTGGTAGCACTAGAAAACAGGAGCAATCTGAAATTAAGGTACGAGAGACAATTGCATCAAGCAGCATAAATTCCAGGGCATTTCAAGCACTTAGCAATTCACTGAGAAAATGTATCAAAATGCTACCAGGGTGGTTCTCAACCTTTTCTTTATCGGGGACCCTCTGTAAATACAGTTTGCTGCCAGGGACCCCCAAGACTTAACTTAGATTAAAATAGTCAAAATTTATTTAAATATTCAAATAATTATTTAAATACTCAAATTTTTTATTTATGTATTAAAGTCTTCTGGAAACTAGGATTCACATCCCTGCACAGACACTAGGTGAGCTTGGACAAGTCACATTCTCTCAGCCTCATGGGAAAGGCAAGGCAAGCCCCCTCTGAATAACCCTTGCCCCAGAAGAAGAAGAAGAAGAAAGAAGTAAGAAGAAAGAAAGAAAGAAAGAATATACAACAACAAAGTGCTGCTGACAGGGGGAGGTTCCTTCTAGCCATTGTGTCTCTCCTCTTTGAAAACTGACTTATGGCGACCCTAAGGTGAATTTATCATGGGGGTTTTCTTGGCAAGATTTGTTACCTTTGCCTTTCTTTGAGGTTGAGAGAATGTGACTTGAATGAGGTCACCCAGTGGGTTTCCATGGCAGAGCAGGGATTCAAACCCTGGTCTCCAGAGTCATAGTTTGGGTGTGTGCTCATCCCTGTTGACATGTCCTTCTTGTTGAGGATGAGGCAGTAGGAGTGTATATGTGGGTGCCAAAATGCACACATGCCTGCTGCTATGCCTCCCAGAGCCCACACCTCCTGCTGTCATGTATCTGACAAAAGGGACACAGCAGTAGGCGTGTGCAAACGAGGGAGAAGTTTGGGTACACCCCCCACTACTCCATGCCTGTTGCTGCCACCACTGTTGGTATCCAGCAATAGGGCTTCACGGACTCCCTGTGAGGGCTCTGCAAACCCCGTCAAGGGTTCCTGGACCTCAGGTTAAGAACCACTATAAATCACATTTATGACTGACCGTAGAAATTCTGTTTTAATTTTTCTCCCACAAACACATGAAATGTACAAAGAGGATCATACAAAGTGAAACATTTAGTAATGAATGCTAATTGTTTCATATAAAAAAAAAGGGAACACATTTAAAACAAAATTGCTATACTCAAGAGGAATCTGGAATCTGTGGCCTTCCAGATAGTGTTGGACTGTAGCTCCTATCATGCTTCACTCTTGGTTAGGCTGCTTCTAGTGCTGCTGGGAGCTTCAGGCAAACAACATCTGAAGAGCAATATAGGGGAATAAAAATTAAAAAAATATACTACATAAGGTGGAAATATATGCACAATCACACCAACAATGTCTAAAAATTAAATTGCTGTCAGAGATATTTAGGTCAGAATGCGTTGGATGGTTTATGATGCACAAGTAAGTGTTTTGCCTGCGTAAGAACTTTCTCAAGTATTACACAAGGAAGTATCCAGTACAGTCAGCCCTCCACATTTGCAGGTTTCACTTTTGTGGATTTGATTGTTCACGAATTATTTGCTGTCACCTCTGCTGCATCCCTAGGCCACTTTTAATAGGGATTGCAAACCTCGTGAGACTGAGAAACTGCCAACAAGGCTTGTAAGTCCCTCTTAAAAATGGTGTGGGGCAGCAGTGGAAGCGGCAGTAAACCCCACCAGCCAACCACTTCTGCCTTGCGAAGGAACCCTGATTCCTCAAAGGAATCCATGGTGGTTTGAATATAGTGATCATACTTTTTGTCCCTATTTTGTCCCTGCAGTCCCTATTAGAAGTGGCATAGGGATGCAGCAGAAGTGACAGCAAATATGGTTTGGGAGGGCCTGAAGTTATGCACGGTTTTTCCACTTTCACGGGGGTCCTGTGTCCCTAACCCTAGCGAATGTGGAAGGATGACTGTGCTTCTTTGTACAATACCTCCCCCCATGCCTCTGAGGAATGGCAGCTAGATGGCCCCAGGGTGCACTTCTTCAGCCAGCCAGTGGCTGGAGGTGAAGTGATGCCTCGGTGCTCTCCATCTACCATTGTGAATCAGGAAGAAGGAGCAACCTTGTTGCTGGTGTGCCGTTAGCAGCATGAGAGAGGTGAGCAACCTCAAGATCATGAGGGAAAATTTAACTTTTTCTCTTCTCAAAATCATTTCCTCTTCCTTCTGCAAATCACCACTGAGATGTTAGTAAATAGCTACAGGGGATATTTGTTAAGACCATGGCAGGGCCAAAAAACACTTAAACGCCTTCTTCCTTCACATGTTCGTACTCACATCATGCCTATTTGGCTTTTGTTCAACACTGGGATGGGCAGATTTCAGGGGTCTGTGGACTACCCATGTCCTTCATGAGGAAGATACTTCAGTTTTGAATTAAGGTGCCTTTCTCACAGGCCTAAAACCTACCAGGGGTGGAAACATAGTAACAATAGCAGCAGCAACAACAACAATAATAATAGAGGTAGTAATAATATAATAAAATAACAACATTAAAAAACACAAAATTTTGGGATGGGGTTGCATGGGGAAGTGGGGGTGGATGGATGCACTTGTGATCCACCTGGCAGACTTTGTCTACCCCATTTCAGCATCTGAAATGATAAATTGCAAGCTCACAACGCCTTTTGGTATTAGGTAGGCAACATGCAGACTCCTGCTTAGTCTTTAGTCCTCTCCAGTTTACTGCATTGGTGTTGCCTACAGACTGGACAGCCAGTGTGGTGAAGTGGTTGGAGCATTGGGCTACAACCCTGGAGATCAGGGTTCGATTCCCTGCTCAGCCATGGAAATCCACTGGGTGACCATGGAGCATCACACACTCTCAGCTCTAGAAAACCCTGTGATAGGTTTGCTTTAGGGTTGCCATAAGTCAGAAATGTTTTAAAGGCACAGAACAACAACAACGACAACAACAGACTCATAATGGTTTTCCAGATTCAGCTTCCAAATATGTTGTGTGCTCCTCATTTGCCTTGTTTTAAAGAGAAAATGCTGCAAAGGAAGGGAAGCAGATATTTAGGACTGAATCTTATTGGTTAGTCTACTAGGCTGAACCAATCGTTGAATGATGAGTGAATCCAAAGATAGATCCCAGTGATTCAACAGGTCAGCTTTAGTTAGTACTAAGAAGAAGATGTGGGACATAAAGAGCAGCTTAGTGATTGGCCTACAAAAGGTCCCAGCCCCCAAACCTTAGAGTCTTAGATATATAAATTTTCTCAGTAGCTCCAAAGAAGTAATCACTGACACCATCAAAGAAGAAGAATTCCAGCACATGCATGATAACACTAACACTAACCTTCTCTCCTCCTCCTCTTCTTCTTTCTTCTTTCTCCTCCTCTTCCTCTTCCTTCTCCTCCTCCTCCTCCCTCTACTGGAGCTTTCTTCTGAAGGCACTCCATAAATTGCCACCAAGGTTGGCTGCTTAACAGTCAGGGTACACTGACTTCTTTCCAGGCATTTCAAACACACATTATCCTTCGGTTATTTTCCTAGGATTTGATCAGAAATACCTTTTTCTGAGGCTTCCAAGAAATGACCCAAAAACTGGATTCTCAATTTCAATTTTCTTTATATTTCCCCAGATCCACCCAAAGAGACCAAAGTTGAATGCTTAGCATGTACAAACATCAAAGAGAAAGACCGAGTGGAGTTGCGATGTTCTTCGAAAGGCAATCCCACCATCAGCCATTATGAATGGTACAAATATAATGAGTCATCTGTAATCAGCACGCACGAAAAGCTGTGTTTTGAGCGTATACAGCCCAGTGATTCCAGCAGTTACTTTTGCAAAGTCTACAATGACGTCGGCAATTCAACATCTCCACCTGTCATACTGAATGTTCAATGTAAGTAAGCACAGATTCTGGAAGGGCGGGGGTTTATAGCCATCATTCAGACCTGTAGTCTTACACATGGCTTTTGACTACAACCCCCATCATCTCTGACCATTGACTGTGTTGGCTGGTGAATTTTCTCAGCCGCAATATAGTGTTGGGATCTATATTACTGTTGTAATACAAAGTTATCTGTGACTAGGCCTTGAACGGACGTCTAAAATCCATGAACGTTACAATATACCTAGTACTGGTACTAGTGGAAATGAAAATGACTGGAACTGGCATGTTGATATGGATCAATGTAGCTACTTGTGTATATAAACTCTAATTGTTAGCCATGGCTATGGGGGCTTCTGAATTTATTCTGCACTCTTGATGATATTGCCTTTTGTTGCCAATGTGCTCTGTGTGCCCAAGAACCTACATTAAGCAGGCATAGTATAATGCTCTACTCATGTAGTTATGTGTCTTCCCTCTCACCTTGTTGTCTGTCAAGCCACTGTGGCTGCTCCTTTCTAATAGGGAAGTGGGAGGAGGCAACTCAGAGGAGGAAGATGCAGCAAGACCAGGCTCATAGCAGGGAAGAAATAAGACTGAATTCCCAGATGGAATGCATTGTTGTTTTCCTTCTTGGAACCAAGACCAGCAGATTCTTTTCCCCCTTCCTCTCCTGTCCTTATCCCTCATCTTTTTCTGAATTCTTCCCACTGGCATCCCCTCCTGGAATCAGCTATGGAGGGGCAAGCTTTCGGATGCGGCAGAAAGGGTAAGAGAACAGCCCCTGTGACCTATCCAAAAAAAGACATACACACATGTAAGCCACCAGCAGGATTCTCTCCTCTGAGTATTCTTTAAAGATGTTAACTATTCCCATTCAAGCATTTCAAAGTGTGAACTGAATTTTACATTTTTAGGAGGATCTTATGTCCTATTTTTTTTTTCAAATGCCTGATGCATCCATCTTTGCCCATAGCAGAAATATCTGGAGGACATCAAGTTGCCTGTCTCCATATTACAAAGGCTCATTCTCTTTCATTTCAAGTGGAATATACATTTGTGGTAATATCACCACACAAAGTAATGTACTGATCTGATTTTTTTTCCAGATGGTCCCAAGGATGTTCAGCTTGCTGTTTTAAATCACTTTCCCATAAAGGAAGGAGATACTGTCACACTTAACTGCTCTGTGGGTAGCAGTAACCCCAGAAGGAATGGGTACAAGTTGCTTAATGCAGCGAATAATAAGACTGTGGCTTCAAAGATAGAGTCAAACCTAATAAGAATCACTGCAAAACCTGAACCTACAACTTCTTACAAATGTGAAGTGTGCAATGGTATTGCTTGTAATACATCTCCAGCAGTCACTGTGAATGTATACTGTGAGTAAATCTATTTGACTTCCCGATTGTATCATTTGGAAACACAGCAAGTTCATAGGGAGATGGGAAGGTTATGGGTGGGAGGGTAAGCGCATTCTGCATCCATATGTGATCTCAGTGTACAGACTATGTAGCTTCTCTATCTTTTTACACAGCAATTTCAAGGAATCACAGAATAAACACAGCTGGCATAGTTAACTCTGGGGATGGTCAAGTTTGTGTAAATAGAGCTTTTTGCATGATCAGACCATTTGTGGAGGGCTGGTGCACTATGGTTGGCAAGCTTGGTAGTGGAATATGCATGCATTTCCTTTACACAGGGATATGTCCTTTTTTTGGAGAGCTCTAAAAGCTGGTGTTCCCCTCCTCCTTCAGCAGTGCCCAAAGCCCGATTCCAGCCTCTGAAGCCCACCTGCATAGCCATTCTTTGCCTTATGGGATAGTATTGAAGAAGCATCTGGTTATGTACCTATAGCTAGATGCACAATAATAACAGCCATATTGAGACTTGCAGAATCCCCTGGTGGATCTCAGCATTGATATAATCATTTTGTGCCTGGCTACAGGGACATAGCTAGATGCTTCTCCAATCCTGCCCACTCTGTGAGAGGCTTGGAATGGCTCTGCAAAGAGAGGGGAGGCTTCAAAGGTTACATGGTAAGTTTGGTGAGGTTAGTATATGACTCTACCTAACATACGCATGCATGCAGAACTACTATGCTATGCTGAGCCATACAAGACTGCAGCTAATGGACCTCAAGTACTTTAATAATGTTGTGTTTCACAAAGGCTTGGGACACTGTTTAGCCAAACTGTGGACCATAGTTAGTTACCACTTGTGCAAAGCAGACCTGTGGAGGCAGAATCATTTTGGATGTTCACAACGATAGGTATCCATCTATCTATCTATCTATCTATCTATCTATCTATCTATCTATCTATCTATCTATCTGTCTGTCTAGCTAAAAAAAACTTGTGTGAAACACTGATCTGTTTTACTGTAGTGGAATTATCATGCAGTAGATCCTAAGTGGTATTGCTTCAGGATGACGATTTCAGGGTTCAGGGCAGGTGAGTGTCTCCATGTGATGCTTTGTCTTTCCCTAACCACAGTTGGCCCCAAGAATGTAATAGCCGTGCAACAGCCACCAGGAAATATTGATGAAGGCTCCTATGTGAAGCTGAGTTGTACAGTGGAAACAGCAAATCCCAGGGATATCGCCTATGTATGGTATAAAGATAGAAATCAAGTGATCTCTGCAAACACAACACTGACCATTTGGAAAGCGACTGCAAGGGATTCTGGCACTTACCACTGTGAAGCCAAAAACAGCGTGGGTGCATCACGCTCCTTACCCGTTTCACTGGATGTCCGTTGTGAGTAAAGGAATAAGAGAGTTCTGCAGATGTGTGTGTGTGTGTGTGTGTGTGTGTGTGTGTGTGTGTTCCTTAAAGACTCTGCTTTTCCTCTCCTCCCCTTACAGCCTATTTAACTGAGGGCCAACTACTTTTGCATTTTGAACTCAGTTTGCAGAAAGTGAGACAAACCCAGCATGAAGAAGTAAAGGAGTAGTAGGAAGAGAGAGATAATGGGACATTTTAAAAGCAGTTGAGAAAGGGGGCTGGCAGAGTATTAACTGGGGCACTCCCTGCCAAAATGGGACAGTTGGAAGATACACAAGCCCTCAAAATGGAGCAAAATACATTATGATCCCAACCTCAGACCCCAAACTCCCCAACTCTCCCAAATACCTCTGTTTCTAGCCATATCGCAGGAAAAAAGGCAAGCCATATTGCTTCCCGTTTGTTTTTCAGAGAGGATATAGATGAACATTGAGATATTTTGCACAAATGTAGCCCATAGCATTGGGCAAATTAGCCCTTGAGCCCCATGCAGTTGTCCATCTCTGCTTTAAAGCCTATTTTCGATGTCATAAGGACTGGAATGTGCTTATTTCTCCATTTAAACCAAAAACGGAGATTCTCATAATGTGGAATCCTGCACCAAAGCCAAATTCTGTGCTTGTACAGAGTCTATTTTATTCTTGTGTGCCTTTCAGTTGTTTTCCACTTATAGTTACCCTAAGATGAAGCTATCATGGGGTTTTCTTGGCAAGATCTGTTCAGAGGCTGACTGGGAATTTGAACCCTGGTCTCTAAAGACACAGGCCATTTCCGCACTAGACTGTTATTGTGCTATGATTCCACTTTCAACATCCTATGGAATCCTGCGGTTTGCATTTTAGGAAGAGACCTCAAAGGCAAACCCCAGGATTCCATAGGATGTTGAAAGTGGAATCATAGCGCTATAACAGTCTAGTGCAGAACTGGCTACAGTCTAATTATTTCACCACACTGGCTTTCAGAATCTACTTTACCTTGGTCTAAATCCTATTGTAAGTCCTGGCTAGAGTAGACCCATTAAGGGGTTCTCACTGCTCAACAGTTGATTGTATACATCTACTCTAGTTGGAAGCAACCAACAGGATGCCACTCCTTGCTGGCTCAGGTTGTTCGAATTCAGATTTCAACTCGGTCTGGGTTGTTGTGTTGTGGAGAACCTGAAAGACCATTGCATCGCTGAACAGCTCTTTCTTTTCTTTCTGGCAGATGGGCCCCGTAACATCCACGTGTCCCTGAATATCAAGGAAGCCATCATTGAGGGCAAGGATGTTTTCCTGCGATGTGAAAATTCTGCTAATCCTTCAGCCAGTGTTTATAAGTGGTACCGGAACGGGGAAGAGATTGCTCAGAAGATTAATCCAGTCCTTGAACTCCGAAAGGTCCAGGTTTGGCAGTCGGGAGACTATTTTTGCAAAGTGTCGAATGAAGTTGCGGAGGGGGAGTCGCTGCCTTTGGTTATCAGTGTATCCTGTGAGTAGTTCATAGCAGCAGATTCAGATCTATTTATTTTGTTTTACTTTGTTCATGTATATTCTGCCTTTACCCCTCAACAATGGAACTTGCATCTTGCTGCATCTTGCAACAAGTTCTAAGTTGCATTTTTACTAATGGTTTTGTATAATTTTTTTAAAAAAATTGTACTGTTTTTAATAAATTGTAAGGCAGCTTGCAACTTATTATTTTGGAAAAAAAAACTATACAAAACCACCAGCAAAAAAGTATGAATATAAAACTTATTTTTAAAAACAATTACACATTCTGTAAAGATGAAAAATCATTAAAATTCACTTTAAAAGCACATAAAGTTAGCAAAACAGCACAGCGCACTATTAAAAACCGAGTCCAGTCAATCTCTTAAAGCCTGATTGAACGAGAATTATTTTACTTGCTGGCGGAAGGAGAGCAATAAGGGATCCATCCCAGCCTTCCCAGAGAGGGAGTTCCAAAGTTTGGGAGAAGCCACTGAGAAGGCCTTTTCTCTTATTAATCAGAGCTGGAAGAGACCACAAGGGCCATCCAGTCCAACCCCCTGCCATGCAGGAATACACAATCAAAGCATTTCCGACAGATGGCGATCCAGTGTCTGTTTAAAAGGCTCGAAAGAAGGAGACTCCACCACACTCTGAGGCAGTGTATTTCACTGTCAAACTGCTCTTGCCTTCATGAAATTCTTCCTAATGTTTAGATGAAATCTCTTTTCCTGATGTTTGAAACCATTGCTCTGTGTTCTAGTCTCTGAAGCAGCAGAAAACAAGCTTGCTTCATCTTCCGTATATACATAGCTATCATGTCACCTCTTTACTTTCTCAATTCCAGGCTAAACATACCCAGCTCCCTAAGCCACTCCTCGAAGGGCATGATTTCCAGTCCTTTTACCATTTTGGTCACCCCTTCCAGCTTGTCAATATCCTTCTTGAACTGTGGTGCACAAAACTGGACACAGTATTCCAAGTGGGGTCTGATCAAAGCAGAACAGAGTGGTACTATTACTTCCTTTGACCTAGACACTATACTCCTAGTGATGCCGCCTAGAATTGCATTGGCTTTTTTAGCTGCTCTATCACACTGCTGATTCATCTTCAGCTTGTGGTCTACTAAAACTCCTATATCTCTTTCACATGCACATGTGGTTAAGCCAGGTGTCACCCATCTTATATCTGTTCATTTCATTTTTTCGGCTCAAGTATAGTAGCTTACATTTTTGTATTTCCACCAAACAAACCTGAGAAGGTAATGGGATAGAGAGAAGGAGGACCTCTCCTGAAGATCTTAACGTTCTAACAGGCTCATATAGGGAGATACTGTTCTTCAGAGAAGTCTTTCAGAACTCTGTTTTAACTGGTACCCTGCTTGCGGCTGAACATCCTCTGTTAAAAATTGCCTACTCATTGTTCTAGAAGCTCAATCAGGAGACGTTTCATTGAGAGTTTCAGGGCCAGCCCAAGATGTTTTGCAAACAAAGGCAAAAGACAAAATCGTGCCTTTTCCTATTTTATGTACAGAAGTTGACTGGAAGAGGGAACTGAATCTTACTTCAACATGGGGAATAGGACAGTGGCCTCCACCTAGGGATGTAGTCCTAGGCTAATTTCATTTTTGAAGGAAGCAGGGAATCATTTTGGCAACCCCCCCCCCCCCCCACGGTGAGAAGGTCTTCAAAAACTGCAGTTTTCGAAGAGTTTTTGCAGGTTGGAATTTATTCTGTGCCAAATTTGCAGGTGATGTTTGCCTGAGAAAACAATGCTTTTAGGGCAGGAAAAAGCATTTTTCAGTGCAGAAACTGTTATTTCTGTGCTGAAATGTCTATATCCTTTATGGAAAATGTTATTTTTGGCATAAATATACCAGCTGTGAATTTTGCACAGAATAAAAAGTTAACTGTTAATCTTCACTGGGGTTTTCTGACACTAAAGAAGCATGTTTTTTTTTTAACTATTTTTGGCCATTTTTAAAACATTATTACCGTCTTTCCTCCACCATGCTTGAGGGCAATAGGACAGGAGGGTGGGATTCATAGCACTGTCTCCTGCAAAGGGAATGTCAGAAATGTTCAGGAAGAATACTGACTGATCATAGCATCTACCATTCAGCCACTTGCTTTACTCTGCCTCATAGTAGTGCTGGTGCTGAAAGGGAGCAAACATTAGACAATATTTTCCTTAGTAGTCAGTTCCTTTTTCAGGTAGGTAGAGGACATCAATTTTTGGTGTGTGTTGAAAAAAAAAATACGGAGCTTTTCCAGCTAGCTTTGAGAGATAACTAGCAGAGAGGGAGAAAGCAAGCAGTTTAGCTGTTATTTTCAACTAATTATTATTTAAAAAAGTAAATTTCCAAGCTTTTGGTGAGACCCCTGTAGATGAAATTGACATGAGCAACTAGGTGCATTGAACCAGCAGAGACTTTTAAAAATTTCCTTGGAAGCAGGAAGAAAGCTTTTCACTGTTAGATCCAACACTTGCGAACAGCCTCCTTTTCCTTTTGTATTTATGTAGACAGCAGATCCACAGTGTTGAAACAAACCCTAATTGGTTTGGGCATAGTTCTTGCCCTGATTGTCTTGCTGGGGTTGCCGATCCATGCTCTGCGGAGATGGTAAGTGATGGTTTGGGGGAATGTGAGTAAGTGATGGTGTGGGGAGATGGTAAGCGATAGTGCATCTGTTAGGAACAAAGAGATAAGGAAGCTGACTCCAGCTGCGCTTCATTTAAACTATTTAAAATCTGACCCTACAATGGGGAGTCACATAGTGAGAAATGCAGTTGAGGAAGACAGCCTTTCCTGACCTCATCGGTACTAACAAGTCACTTCAGTCCTAATGCTGAGATGTTTCTCCACAGAAGAAAATGACCAACCGTGGTCCTGGGGCTGCTTGTGGCCTTCAGGACAGGCCTTGTGACCCTTGAACCCTATGGCCTGTCTTTTCCCTAGCTCTCGCAAGCAGCAATCCACCATTTAACTAGGACCATTTCCACACTACACTGTTATAGTGCTATTATTCCACTTTCAACATCCTGTGGAATCCTGGGGTTTGCCTTTGAGGCCCCTTCCTAAACTGCAAACCCCAGGATTTCATAGGATGTTGAAAGTGGAATAACAGACTATAACAGTCTAGTGTGGAAATGACCTAGATCACAGGCCTCTTCTGTACTGTTTAACATGAAAAACTACCAGTTTTTCCAAACCAAACAGACTTCTAGACACTTTCAGTTTTGCTTTTTTCACTCCTTTTCCAGCACTTTTGGTAGTCTGTGCAGTTGGCCAGAGGCAGAAAATTTGTTTGATGGATCTATCTCCACCCATTCCTGCCAATATGTCATTGTTCAGCTTTCTTCTCAGAGTCTGCTTCCCAGACCTTCCAAGCACCAAGATTTTAAAGGAGCCATGCTAAAGGCCAGTTCTAATGAGTGATTCCTTCTCAGTTCCAGGAAACCTGAGACACCAGTCTGGGAAGACACCCTTCACCAAAATGTGCCCTAGAGGTGCTCACCAAAGAAAATCTCATTTCCCTCTTCTGGACTAGCCTATCGGTTGGTCAGTGTGACCTGTTTAAACAGCTTCAACCAATCTAATTCTCCCAGTGTTCTGCAGGAACTATGGCAGGCAAAAGCTGTCACAGACATTTTTATTACATAGGCTAATCACATGTTCTTCACCATTTCAGAGGTGAAACCAAGGCATGTGTAGCCAAGCAATATCAGTGTGCTCAAGATGGCAAAAGTTATTAATGAGGAATAACACAAAAGCTAAGAGAGGCTACAGTGGTTTGCTTTTGCCTGGGAAGGGCAAAATTCCACTGCCTTGTTTTGTCTCCCCCGTTATTGTGTTGATTGAGTACAAATTCCCTTTACACCTTGAACTAAGTCTGCAGCAATTGAGGACAAAGGGAGAAAGTGAGAGGAGGAGAAAGAAACTGGGACATTTTAATAGCATCTGAAAAAGGGGGATGGGAGAGGATTTATTCAGACTGTCCCTGCCAAACAGGGACAGCCAGGGGATAAGCAATCAGAGTGAACTGGGCCAACAATTCCTACCTGGTCTTGAATCAACCAGCCAAAGCTGGCATTAAACCTAGAAGGACAGAGAGTGAACTGAGCACTGAAGAAAGAACCCAGTGCAGAGCTGAGCCAGGCTTAAACCCTTCTCCCAGGACTCCTCCATCATGAAGCTGAGTAGACAGTTTCTCCCTATTCTTTTGGGGAATGCAAATATGTCCCCGGCCCCTCAGCAGCCTGATATGGACAGAACCAGGGCTCTTGGGCTAGAATCTTACTGATACACTATTGCTAGCATTTACACTTTTGCAGGGGTGTATGATGGGGGAGAAGGAAAGCAGAATGTGGCTTTGGAATGAGGTTCTGAGGATTGTGTTTATTCCTGGCAGAGTCCTATTCCTGCTGGAAATGAAACCAGTGGTTTGATATGGACCAATATAGCTGCTTGCCTTTTTGAACAAAATGGACTTTGTGACCGTAGTGATTCTTGTAATGAATGCTTGCACTTCAAAAGGTATCTGTCACACAATGAGATATCAAAAGGGACTTGTGGCAGTCTTCCAGAATTGCTTCATAAACTGCCCAGCTGGAATATCACCTGTCCTTTTACTTTCACTGCAGGAAGAAAAATATTGGTTCAGACACTGGAAGAACACAACGATCTGGCTCATTTTTTGTGAAGAAGGTTAAGTACTCTGTTTGCTCAATGGACTTCAACTTCAGTGCAATATTGGGAGAGGAGGGCAGTGAATTGAGTTGACTACACAGAGACACCATTCCGTCTTCTAGATGTTCTTGGACTGCAGCTCCTAGCAGCACTAACCAGCCTGGCCTATGTTGAGGAATACTGGGAGTTGCAGTCCAACAGTATCTGGAAGGTTGCTTGATTCCCACCCCTCAGATAAAACAATTTTAGCTCTAACACTGTTGATTTCATGGAACCTTTTTCATGCTAGTTAACCCAAAAAGTACTACAATTTTCAAGGATGGAGCAAGAATGTTCTTATGATGATGATAAGGGGAATGTGTCCCTTCCTGCATAACATGGTACCTGCTGTTAACTCTCTTGCATGAAGGGAATTATTTGATATATTTACACTGTATTTTCCAGGGTAAAATACACAAGATGGATTACAAAAAATAGATGCATTACCTATACTAGTGTATGCTGTTATTTTGGAGTGGTTTGAGCTGTTTCAGGGTTTTTTGTGGAGAGGATATAAATCACCTGGACACTTTTTTAAAAATTGAAGGGTCTAGGACCTTCAGAAAGGTCTCTCAAGGGCCACGTTTGGAGCCAGAGGTCTGCACATTGCCCACTCCTGCTAAAAATAACATTTGGGATCAAGTGTTTAATCACATTTCCTTGTCAGAAAGTTGTCAGTCTCCAATATGAAAAGAGATCTGGACTGGTAAAAATGGGAATATGGTAAGATTTGATATTTTAATATGACAGCTTTCTAACCTTGTGTTCTTATGGACCCATACTAGAAACAGAATGGGGTTTTTTTGGGGGAAAGTTGGGGATAAAACTGTATTATGGGTGTGTAATTTTTACCTTGTTCTTCCTCATAAGAGTTCAGGTTGGTTAATGATAGACAAATGATTTCTGAGTAGATAAAGTTAAGCCCCTCCTCCAGGCAGGAAAGTAAATGTCATTTTGTTCCGTAGGTCAAGGGAGAAACACTGTGTGATAATAACAACAGAAGGAATGAAGTGGGAGCAAATGGCTCTGTTGAATTCCTGAATCAGGATACAGAAGGTTCCATCACTTATGCAACTGTGAAGTTACCACCCAGCTTCTCTGGTGATCGTGTGGTTTATTCCAGGTATAGATGATGCTTGGCAGGGTAGAACGCATGAGGAAAAAGAAGAAGACTCCATCATAGTGGATAGATTCAATCAAGGAAGCCATGACCCTGAGTCTGCAAGATCTGAGCTGGGCTGTTCATGACTGGGTGATCTGGAGGTCTTTCTTTCATAGGGTCACCATAAGTTGATGTTGACTTGATGGCAGTTAACAACAATAATAGTGGGTAGGAGACCAGGATATCAGGGCAATATATGTAAACCAGTAAGTTTGTAGGTATACACATCTTCACTTCTTTTGTTCCTGCTCCCCCGAAACAAATCTTTTAAAAAGTTTTCTTCCTGCTAAGTGAGATTAAGAGCATTTTGGTGCTTTTTCCAATTATTTTTCTTACAGTTTGAAGGTTGTAGGTTAGGAATAAGGAAAGAGGAGCCCTCTGCCCATGTGGCCTCCAGATCCCATTTTGTACTGCCTGTAATGCCCCACCAGTCCCCCATATTTTTTTTTAAAAAATGGTATGGTTGTTTTGCAATTTTCGCTTGCAGACTATGAAGGAAAATCCCTGATGTGTGAAAACCCACGGAAACACCCCCAGAGCCCTCCACTCCCAAATGCCGCCATTTTCATTGCAGTCCTTCCCAAAATGGCTGCCGGAAGTGATGAGATGTCACTTCCAGTCAACATTTTGAGAAGGACTCAACAAAAATGGGTGTGTTTTGGCTGTATGCTCTCTCTCTCTCTCTCTCTCTCTCTCTCTCTCTCTCTCTCTCTCTCTCTGGTGTGATGGTGGGAGGAAATTGATTCCCAGCCTTGGTGCAGTTGTCCATCCTGGTTGTAGAGGCTGGTGGTTGTCCTCTGCACATTGTGGCATTGGCTTCAGCAGATGCCCAGTGATGCTGACCCCTGAGACCAATCCTGGCTACAATGGCTGAAAGCAGAGAGTGATACTGAGTGTACAAACTCTGGATAGGAGGCAATGAAAGGGGTTGAATTTAATTAGTTTTCCCTCTTTCTTGCTTGCCAAGATAAATCCGCCAAAATTACAGACAGCCTGGTACCAAAGGCACAGAGGCTTTGCCTTTGTTCATGTAGTCATGGGCTCAGCAGATTTAATTATTTATTTCTTTAAAGTAACTCTCACCTCTTCTGCACGGGACTGTTATAGCGCTATGATTCCACTTTCAACATCCTATGGATTCCGGGGGTTTGCAAAGTGGAATCATAGCGCTATAACGGTCCAGTGCAGAAATGGCATCTGTATTGGCTCCCAGCCCACAAGGGCTCTTGAAGCGATGAGCAAATAAAGACCAATTGAAACAATACAAAGGTAAAGACATTTTAAATGCACATTAAAATATGCTTTAAAAAGTCCAAAAGGCAGCCTAAGAAGTTACCGCCTCCATGGATCGACCAACATAAGGTAAAATGTTGATCCAGACAAACGATCTATTGTACCCCCATGGAGTCCTGAACACATCTTTCTGCACACATTTCTATTTTTTTTTTCTAATCAGAACCTTTTGATTCCTTACAGTATCAAGCAGCCAAGACTGGCCGCTAATCCCTCAGATGAACATATGATCTACAGTGCTGTAAAGAAACCTGGAATCCCCGCAAAGGTACGTATGTTTAATCTGTACTACAATCCTCTAGGTTGTAGGTGGCATCTGCATTCCTGAAGCCTCCTACTTCCCATGTTCTTCAAAAGAGAGGAAATGGGTGTTGGCCTATGCAGCTAAGGGGAAAAGGACACCAGTCAACCCTGATTGATACTTTTGATACAATATCACATCACGTTTTAGTTGTCACTTACAATGGCAGCACCAGATATACATGAATCTGACAATCCTCCCGCAACTCAGTACCCTTCACACATTCAACTCTCATCATCCCAGTCAACAACCAGGCTGGTGGTGAGGAAAGGAACTGTATCCTTGCCTTTCTGGCACTGGGCTAGGAAAGGACATTCACGCCTTTATGAGATGCAGGGGTAGATCTTTGCATCTGTATCTGCAGAAAGCACTGAAAACCACACCAACTTTCAATTTAGCACTGACGTTTCAGTCTCACTTCATCATTGTTGTCTCATTTTTAATGTTGTGGTTTGCACTGGAACAGTGGGGAGCAAGAGGATAGTCTCAATTTTGGTCTGACAACCTGAACAACAGAGGTGTTCATTCACCAATTTTTTAAAGTGTGTAAACGATTGGCTGTGGCCAATTAGTGTGGAAATCCTTAGTGCTCATAGCATGATGTCACTGAATGGTTGAAATCCTGCTGGTGACATATGCTCATTTATTGCTGGGCTATGTGAGCATAGCTCTTTTCTTGGGTGTTACAGAAAGAAGTATTCAGTACCTCTTTATATAATGTCCCCCTGCCTCCAGAAAACAACTTCTTCCAGAGTGTGCTGCTTCAGCCATTTACTACCCTGTACTTTCTGCTGGGAGGCAGCATAGTGTAGTGCTTTGAGTGTTGGACTGTGACCTGGTAGACTCACTAGATGACCTTGGAAGTTTCACACATTCTCAACCCCAGAAAACCCCATGATAGGTTCATCTTAGGGTCTGTATAAGTCAGAAATGACTTGACGGTACACAACAATAACAACAACAAGAACAAGAACTTTTAGCTAGAGTTCTGTGAGCGCAAGGTCATTAATTTTCTCCCAGCTATAAAGCTACAACCAGACACCCTGGAGTGTTGTGAAGTTCTCTTCTAGTAGTAAATGGCTGTGATGGTGCACAGGTAATAAAATCTGCCTTTTGCGGGGAGGGTGAGAGAATGTGGAACTACATGGATGGAGCATTATGTTCTTCCCACCCATACAGCGATATAACACCATTCGATGAAAACTAAATGGTAGAAGTCAGGAGTGGGCACAGAAATCAGCTGTACTGGGATCACAACCACAAGGAAAAAAGTCATCTCCACATCCCCTGAACAAATGATGGCTGGCATAAACCATGTATGAAGCACTGAAAATGGTCCCCATTCCTATCATTCACTACTCCTTGCACTCATAGTGTAACAAATAATTGCAGAATTGAGCTGGAGACATTTGATTCAGTATCTAATTTCTTCTGAGAGATGCAAACAGGCATGCAAATACATAGGTTGTGCTGGGTTGATTCAGTTTCCTCTTTCTGATACTTTTCGTGAGTGTAAGTTACAAGAAACTGGCATCTTTGAAAGAAAATCATTTGTCTAAAAAGGATAAACATGTGCTTCCTTTTCATGGCTCAGATAGAATCTTTGCAGAGCGTAACAGGTCCCAGGGGCCTCTGCTGCTCACACTTCACCTTCTACACTTGTCATCTTTAATGTTTGTACAGCTTCTGTGCTTGGATGGGCTACATGATGAAAAGAATTTCAATGGGTAAAGAATTTTTCACCATGAGGGAGGATCTCTGTAATTCCTCTCCACTTTGTTATGTGCCTTCAAATAAACGCCAATTGATTGCAACCCTTTCCTGGGGCTTTTTCCTGGAAATATTTATTCAGAGGAGGCTTGCCACTGCCTTCATCTTAGACTGAGAGTATGTGACTTGGCCAAAACCATCTAGTGGGTTTCTTTGAGCAGAAATTGAACCTTGACTTTGCTGAGTCCTGGTCCAGTCCTCAAATGACTACACCACACTGGCTCTCTCTGATTAAGTGGTTATGTCGTAAAGATGTTGGAGAACTCTGAAGATCTTGTTAAGATACCAAAAGTAATGAAAATAACAAATGCCTATCTTGAGTGGACTTCATACATTCAAATGAGAAGGTTTTTTATCTTTTGCAAAAGAAAAGCTGCTGTCTTTCAGGAAAGTAACACCTACAGAAACATGACGAATTACACTTGTGCTTCTGTTAAACTGGCACATTGTTGGTCCTCAAGCTTGCTGGGAAAGTCCTGTAAAATATGTAGAGTGGGTCTGCTAATTTTATTTTAGAGAACTAAAACAATCCCTCTGTCCTGAAAATTTCTTCACTGTAAAATTTGACAGTATAGATTGCCCTGTAGTGATCAGTATTTTAGCAGCATCTGACATAAATCAGTGTTTGGTAGTACCTATGATACTCTCTAAATTTTGGTTGAATTTATTGCATAACAAGTAGGTTTTTTTAAAAAAGATTTGACAACCATTGTCTAGTACACACAAGGAGGATATGTTGCTCCCTGGGTGTTGGACTGGAACTCCCATCAGCCCTATGTAGCATAGCCAATGGTGAGGGTTAAGGGAGTTTAGTCTTGGACTGTGATACATTTTCTGTTTGTAATCTAGCAGCAGCCAGTGTTTGACAGGATGTGATATCTAACAAGCAGCAGGGGTCAGTATAAGACAGGATCATGGTCACTTGCAATGAAAAGGTAGTACATTTTATATTTGCTTCAGTCATTCGTCAATTCATTCAGAGTATGTCCATGTCAAAATCTAAAGCAAAGGCATAAATAAATGTGTCCTTTTTGGGGCCAGAATTCTCACAAAGTACAAATCTTGAACAATGGTAGTTACTGAAATGCTATGTCATAGTGAATTTGTGTCCCTTTAACTTTATAGAGAATGAAAGGAAAAGTAAGGGGTGTTTTCAAACAGGAGTGATAGGAAGCTATGGACCAGTGGTCCTTCTTTGGTCTTCATTAGTAACCCTCTGGCCTTTACTTTCTTTAAGATTCAAGATCCACTTTTAGACCCAATACGCATTTGGAGAGTAAAAATTCAGTATCTCTACCATCTATTTGTCTGGTTGTGATCAGTCAGAGCTAGTGGCTTCCATGTCTCTGGGGCTCTGAATCTGCCCTGAGTTTTCTTCTGAACTTAAAAGGAGATATTCAATCTCCTGAAGCAACGTGAAGGTAAGGATTCCACACCTCGGATAGCAGCTAAAATCTGGAGTAGATTCATATTGACCTACTGACATGGAAGCCATTATTCAGCACTGGACAAAGTGGTGTTGTTGCCACTCATAGTGGGTCAGACCAATGAGCCTTTCAGTGCTGGCTACATGTAAAAACTGGTGTTTGGAAAAAATGGAAAAGGCCATCTGGAATAAAATTATTATTATTTTATTCATTTATATCCTGCCTTTCTCCTGATAATGGGACTCAAGGCAGCTGGCAATGTTGCGTTGTTGCATGTCTTTAAGTCATTTCCGACTTATGGCAGCCCTAAGGTGAACTTATCAGGGGGTTTTCTGGGGCTGAGAGTGTGTGATACACCTGAGCTCAGCTAGTGGGTTTCCATGGCTAAGTGAGGAATTGAATCCTGGTCTCCCGCGTCATCGTTCAATGCTCAAACCATTACACTATGCTAATTTTCACAGAGCACACTCAAAATAGGGGGGAATTTCCATTCATATCTGATAAGAGTTTACCAACATTTACAAACTTGTTTCTCTTCAGAATGGAATGAATGTGAGATTAAAAATATTAAAACATAGTAGAAACCAAAAACAGCAGCCTTTTTTATCCAGGGCTTTGACCCTTTTAAAAAAAAGCAGCTTTGAATATTACTGTTGGTATCAGGCTTGCCTAAGTTATTTTTTTGTGAATGACTCCTCATCTTAAATACCTGTAGGGCAGGTGGGTCCAGCATGTCCTGTTTCATGCTGGCAACAGCTGTATGTATTGAATTTGGCCAGGGCAATGAGGTAGAATTTTGTTTCAATTTGTTTGGTCTGATAAGATATCACATTTAGAAACTGCTCATCTGGAATGGAATAAATTTGATTTTTTTAAAAAATAATTCTAATAAGAGAGATTGTGAAACTGACAGAATTTCCCATCCTTCTCACTAAGCTATTGTCTTTCCTCTAAACGTATTTAGGGAGACACCAAGCCTGACTATGAGAATGTGGAGAAGATGGAAGAGGAACTACACTACTCTTCCTTGGTGAACCTGACTCCGTGGCGTCGCCCTACCTATGTTGACTCAGAGACAGACTCTGAATCAGAAGACAGCATCCAGTATGCAGCACTGAAGCACTGACGTTCTTGAAAGTTACTACTCCCAGGTGTTCGCCACCCACAACAAGGACTATGTGTGGGGTAGAGCCTATATCAATTTTACTCTTGGCAGCTCACATAGTAAACTTTGAGGAGACAGAAAGGAGAGATCATATAACTGTAACAAGAGACAAGCAAGGCTGTACCTAAGGTTTACTGTCCATTATGGACAATGGAGAAGATGTGGGTCATGGGAATGCCCAGATCCCTACAATTAGCTGATGGTTGTTTGAACTTCCATAAGCCTTATTATTCCTGTCTGATCCAATGGCAAAGATTTACTTTGCCTTCATCCTTCCCAACAAGCTAATCTATATGGTAGGTACATTAGAAACGAACTGCTGTATCTATCAAACTGTTTGTACATCTAGACCAGTATGATTTATGTTGACCAGCAGGTACTCTTCAGGTATTTGCCATAGGCTGGACCTAGGACCTTCTTCCTGCAGTGTGTACGTGCAATTTCCATTCAGCTTACAAATACTTTCAACTGTGTCTGACATGTCTGGAGAAGATAGGGCACCATCTCAGACACAATACTTCTATATACTTCTGAGAGCAAGGAGGTCTTTTGTCATAAGGATTGTCCCTTTGTAAGAAACACAGTATTTGGCTTAGACTGAGCTAGTTTAGTGTCTGTTTGAATGAGGGGTATGCAACTTTGAAAAGTTTGAGGGTTAATTTGTTTCCCTTGGGATCCTCCAGGGGTCAGATGAAATGCCAAAAATGACCCTCGCTCCCACCAAACGTGAAGTGTCTGGCAGCTTCAGCTTTTTAAAATTGGGTATTTTTTAATATCAAGCAGGACAGACAAGCCTTGAAACATATGCAACTCTTGGAGACCTCCAGGAAAGGCATTTCTCCAGAAAACAGGTAGAGGTTTCTGTTTCTGTTTTAAGGAGGAGCTACCAAAATAGCTGTGGAGGCCCTAATTTTTCCCACCTCTAGTCTGTACTCTGGCTCTCCAGTGTTTCAGGAAGAAATCTTTCTCACCCCTACCTGGAGATTGCAGGGAATGAAATTATTTCTTTTTGGAATGCAAAGCATGCACTCTCTTACTGAGTCACAGCTCTTCTGTATGGGCAGTGATGTCATTCAAAGTGAAGAAGGATGCATAGGAATTTTGAGACTCACTCCATGTGACAGCTGTGAGATCTGGGGAGTTCCAAAAGTGGTAGCCGGCAGCAGATACCAGGGCTCTCCCTGCCATTTTGCTGAATGAGGGAGAACTAACTAAATGGCATCTCTCCCAACTGAACGTGTCTAAGATGTAAGACTTATGAAGCCATTTTGACACCTAAGGCAGAAAATCACGCAGACAACCCTCTTCTGTTCTGTCAATAAAACAAAAACAACAACAATATTGCTGACCTGTCATGACACCCAAAGTTAGCTTCCTAAGGCAGCTACCACATTTTGTCTAATGGTCTTCACAGCCCCATCTTTGAGTTCTGTGGTAGTGTGGAACACCTGGAAGCCATCTTATGGACCGGACTAACCTGTGACTGCAAAGGGATTCTTTCCCTTTGCCCTGGGAACTGTGGTTTCACAGGAACAAGAACTTGAGAAAACATTGTATCATTTCACTGTATCTTCTTACCATATCAGCACCTATGTAGATTGATCAGTAGTTTTGGGGGTGTGTAAAAATAAAGTTGTTACTTTTCTTTTTATTTTATATTTGATAGACTCATTGAAATGTATATAGAAAGCACATGAACAATAAATATACTAAACAAAGGTAGTGGCCATATACTGCAGCTAGTACAGTGGTCCATCTAGCGCTGCATAAATTATGAGCATGTAACCCTAACCCTAAAGTCGTTCCTCATAAGGCTTGGTTTCTATTCCTTGGTCACCCTTCTCAGACATGCTTCAGCTTGTCAATGTTCTCCTTGAACTGTGGTGCCCAGAAGTGGACACAGTATTTGAAGTGAGGTCTGACCACAGCAGAATAGAGTGGCACTTCTACTTCAGGTTGCTATACTGCTCTTGATGCCATCTAGAATTGCATTGGCTTTTTGGCCACCGCACAACACTGTTGACTTATGTTTGCCTTGTGGTCTACTATTAGATCCTTTTCACACGTACTTCTTTCAAGCCAGGTGTCATCCTTCTCAGCCCTATAGTAGGACAGTGTGAAAGGCCTCCATGTTCATGTGGAAAGAGTTTCTCATCAAATGAATGCTTGATGTTTTTGTCACACAGAGAACTTGAGAGTTATGTCTTCATGTACAGAAGAGGTAGAGAATGTCAATTTGGGGACCCTCTGGGCCTCTCAAGAATATTGAACCCTGTTCCCCTTGATGGCACTGTTTGGTGTTTGCCAGCTTTTGTATGCCCATCCCCCCCAAAAAATATCTAAAGTGTCCTTCTCAAAGCTTAGTTACTGGCAGTAAAAACTTGAAAGAGTCTGTCAAGGAAGCAACAGCTCTGCAAAACCTTAGCAAGGCTATTGATAACTGGTGAGAAGTCTTTATGGTTTCTCACCCATAAGGCTGCCATAAGTCAAAGTCAACTTAGCAGGAGCTAACAACATGTAATGGTATTTTTGGTCCCATCCTATTGCCTCTCAACCCACCCAAAAATGAAATGTTGAGCCCAAGAAATTTTCTAAAACTTTCACCCTTCATGTACATACTCCACTCATCCTTTTGGCTTTCATGCAAACACAATGAATTAATCTGTATGGATAGGACTTCTCCAAAGTCACAGACAGGTCTCCTTCCTAGTTCTGCTACTGCAATTCCATTAAGTGAACATGGCAAACTTTGACTTTCTGTCTGCAAGCCTGATAGTTTGCAATGGATTTATGTTTTCCTTAAGCTAGGCTTGTAGTACTGTGAGCCCTAGTTTTCCAGAAGTCAATAAAAGTACCTGGCTCTAAACAATATTATTCTGTATTTGCCTTTATATCTTCTCTGCAGTAAAATGTGCCAGTCTGACATAATGACCTGTTCGTGGAGTTTGCTTTCAGTTCTAGGTATTGATTGAACAAACAGTAATATCCCATGTTTTGCAAAACATTTTCTTAGCAGCAGTAACTAGATTCATATTCTTTCCGTCATTTAGCAGAAATGGTAATGATTTGAACAGGAGGTCCACCATATGTGCATATATCAAATATCTTCCTTCTGACACTTCTAATGAATGGAGGGGAGTTTTTATTTATTATTAGTTACATTTATATCCCACCTTTCCTCCAATGCAGGTCAAAGCATGTTTTTCCCCCCAGGAACTTCTACAAGCACATCTATTGTGATGTCATAACAGCATTTGTCTGTCTTTCTTAGGCAATGGATGCCTTTCACAACATTGCCAACTATTCCCCTCTTGAAGCTCTTCAACGGTTCTGTATTTTGAAAGTTAGAGGTTGTGTAACAATTTAAAAAGTAAAAACAAAGAGGAATTTGTGATGTCCCAAAGTGACGAGCAGACTTTCTGAGTTCTAGGAAACTCCAGAAATGGTAAAGAAGAGAACATTTAACCAGAATGCAAAGTACGCAGTTGCTTTCTCTCTTCATTTCTGGTTGATGACTTCAGATTTTCTACATGGGAGTAGGCATGAATCATTTTTGCTCCCCACAAGTCTCCTCACACCATTTTGAATTTTTTTTCAAAAATCTCCCCCACCAAAATGGTCAATAACTTCCCTTGGCCTCAATGTTTTGGCCAACTCGAAATGTTGTCTGTCTCCCCCCCACCAAAAAAATCCTGTGACTTCTGTTCACTGCTCTTTTCTTTTTCTTTTTTTTTTTTTAAAGGTCCATGTGGAACCCAAAACAGGTGGGGGAAGAACATATTGAGATTGCTTTTCTGTGCCTAGAGGATGTGAAAGAATATTTTTATTTTTTTAAAAATGAGGAAGTATCTGTGCATCATGGAAGTGATGCAGTCTGAGTTCTGCTAGGAGAAGAATGTATACCGTCCCTGGACCTCTAGAATGTGCCCCCTTTTAGATTCCTGGCTTATACTGTTCAGGTAGCCAAATAAACAGGGCATTACCTACCACTGTGATACTGGTTTGAGTGCTGGACCACGACCCTACAGATTCCCTATTCAGCCATGGAAACCCACTGGGTGACCTTGGGTGTGTCACACATTCTCGCCTCCAGAAAACCTTGCTATAGGTTCTCCTTACAATCGCCTAAGTTGGAGAGGACTCGAAGGCACACAACAGCAACAATTACCTAGCCAGTACCATTTTTTCCCCCTCAGAACTGGCTTGAAATTATGCTAAGGCCATGGCTTTAGCAGAGATTTTTGAGACTATAGCTTCTACAATTCCTTAGCTAGCGCAAGTCTCCCTTTCTGGACCTCCTTCTGCATAAGTAGGCCATGTAGACTTTATATGGCAAGGAGAACCTTTAAACAGGGAATCTTCTTGCTAAAGCATATCAAATCGAGCAGGAGTAGGGGATCTTTTGGGTACTGTAGATGTTTTGCACTACATTTCCCCAAATTCTTTACCATTTACTATATAGGTAAGGAGGAAAGCATTTATGCATGTGAGGCACATTTTGGTCCAGAATTAATGAGTGTTCTCTTTGTTTGGACTACAGCTCCCTGAGGTCTCCTGCCAGCACCATTAATGGTAAGAAACTGTGAGAACTGTGGTCGAAAAGTAACATTTCCAAGCTCTGCTCCGGCTCCTGGCATGGGCCAGTGCTGGGTGACAGTCACTCCTGTGCTAATTGTGAAACTATCAATATTGACAACCACTACAATAATTTCCCACAATTCCTCTGACACAGTATCGTGCTGGGGGCATTATGGGAAAGGGGAATGGTGGTTGTCAGACCCAGTCACTCAGCATGGAGGACCCATGGATGGATGTTAGTGCTGTGGCCCAGTAGCTGTTTGAGTGAGTTGGGTGTTGAGCAGGGGCCCTAGGAGTGAGTAGTACAAATCCTCTCCCCACAGGACTAGAGCCACTATTTTGTTTGTCAGTACAGGGTCTTGGGGTAGGGAAGGCAGAAGCACCTGGAAGCCTTCATTAGATGGAGAAACATAGCAAAATGGTGACTGGTTATGACCTATAAAACAC
The DNA here is from genome assembly GCA_030412105.1 of Cyclura pinguis. Taxonomy (NCBI): domain Eukaryota; kingdom Metazoa; phylum Chordata; class Lepidosauria; order Squamata; family Iguanidae; genus Cyclura; species Cyclura pinguis. The sequence continues at coordinate 10,618,606 of CM059606.1, read as the reverse complement.
TGTGTATCTTAGGTTCAGTTTATCTGAAGGACTGAATTCTTGCATATGAGCCTGCCTGGGAGGTTCTTTTCAGTGGCTGCTCACATTCTGTAATTCCCCTCCTAAAGAGACCTGACTGGCCCCCTCCATGGTGTAAACAGACCTTTGGAAACTGACTATTGATGAGGGAAAGGCTTTTAATAACACATAATATTATTTTTAATTCTTGATTTTTCACTGACATATTTGCACTGTTTTAAAATAGCTGATAGTTTTAATTCTACTTTAACTTCTGCTTCTTTTTTTATTTACTTTAATTATTCATCATAATACACAACATTTATATTTCATCCCTTCCCCCCTCCTCCCACCCATCCCTAGAACAGTATTTCATAATTAATTTCTTTTCCTCTTGATGTGGTATATCATTTTAACTTTATCATCCACATCCTCATAGCCCTCTGCTCCTTTACGAACTCAGTCAATTTCTCCTACCTCCTGGACCAGTTCTCTTCTCTCAACTGACCAAATACAACCTCTTCTTCTCCAGTATAAAATCAAACAGCATATAATCTGCAATGTAATATTTCTATCTATAAAGGTCCCACTTTTCTTTGGCTCTCTACCCAAAGGCAATCACTGCTTGTGCTGCTATTAATAATTGTTTAATTAGATATTAACTCCTGCTTCTTTTCAATGGTGTGCCCTCATATCTGCACATTTTAATTTTTGTAATCTGTCTTGTGTCTCAGGATGGGAGTAAATAAATCCCAGCCCCTTGGTGTTGATACTGGACCTGCCTTTTCTTGAGAGTCAATACGAAGAAATGAGAAGGCAAAGATTTTCAGGAAAACCAGGGGTAGAAATGAACATCTGGCAGTCCTTAGGATGTGTAGCTCAGCAGAGTTCACTGTGCTTCTTAGCTGTCCTCTTTCCTTCATAGCCTGTCAGGGATGCAGATTTGCAGATTCGGAACATTTGGGAGCAATTTGCTTACTCCTCCCACAAGGGAAAGCACTCCCTCCAAGCAGAGAAAGGGTTTATAGGCTATTAACAACAGCAACTGTGAGAAAAATCAACAAACGCTGTAAGTGAAGTTGGTGTGGTGCTTCATCTCCCACTTGCAGGGAACATAAACAGCTGTAGGCAGGAGAGGCGTGAAAACCAATCCAGTCAATACATGCCAGTTCCATTGCCTATCCACGAGCCAGAGGCTTCATTAAGAGGCCCTCTTCCCCTCGAACCAATCCTGACCTATCAGGCACTTTATCGGATAATGTGAGCATGTTTGCCTTGGTGGTACTCAGCTGTGCAGCATGCCAATCTCATCTGCTTGCAAACACGTTAACTGGTGTAAGAAGGTATTTTGTCGCTGGAGAACTGTGGACCTGGTTAAATGTAGTGTGAACGTGTGGAGCGTGTTCATTGAGGTTTCACCTGGAAGCTTCCAGAGTTGCACATGTTTTTTTCCTTTTACCCTCCGCCATTGGTCCGCGTGCTGTGGCACATATAAATATAGAGCAGGCCAGACTTTCCAAATTCAGGGAAAAGATGAATTTGCTAACTTTGGATTTTTTTAAAGACCGCTGTTAGATTGCAGCCTGAATCCTATTGCTAGTCTTAATAGGATTAGGTCCATTGAATCAATGGGATTGATTTATTTAGGATTTATCATCATCACTGAATCGCAGAACCACAGAGCTGGAAGGAACCACAAGGCCATTTAGTCCAGTTCCCTGCCATGCAGGAGCAGGCAACTAAAGCACTTCCAAGAGATGATGATCATGATGATGACCATCATCCACTTTATTTCTTTATTTATGTCGTGTGCCTTCAAGTCGTTTCCAACTTATGGCAACTCTAAGGCAAACCTATCAGAGGGTTTTCTGGGGCTGAGAGTGTGTGATGTGCCCAAGGTCACCCAGTGCGTTTCCATGGCTGAGTGGGGAATCGAACCCTGGCCTCCAGCATCATAGTCAAACTCTTAAACAACTACCCACCCTTCTCCTCAAAACAGGGATTCAAGGTGGGTTACAAATTAGAACACAATAAAGTTAACAACACAGACACACACATACACACACCATAATCCTGTTGGAACTTACTTCTTTGTAACTGGACTTACATCTGCAGGAATTAGAATTGGGCAGTTCCATAACACCTGTATCCAGTAAAAGGCTACCGTTACGTTACTGCATAGGGGAGCCAGCAAACTGACCGCAACCACAGCTAATGTGCTTTGGTTCCATTATCTATCAGTCCTGCTGTGCATTGGAACACCGGTTGAAGAGTGCTGATGCAAAATGGTAGAACCTGATGAGATTCGGATACTCTTGCTGGTGTCCCATTACACATTTTTGCAATTCAGTAACAGGGGTTCTTAGCGTCTGTGCTACATAGCTAAGTATACATAAAGTTACATAAGATATACTGTGACAGAGGGTTCCAGCTATTAAAATTAAAATGGAATTATGCTACCAACAACATTTATAGACAATTTCAAATAGTTTATTAATGCTTGGTATAGGACATTTGCATACATAGTAATAACATCAATAAATACAGTCAAGATACAACAATAAAAAACACAATATAAAAATGCAACATAAAATAAACAGCATATAAGTCTTACATATTATAAGAAAAAGAGGTATCTAAGACAATTAAGATCCATTAAATATAAATAGGAATTCTAAAATTAGCAAAGAGCAGAGCAACCAACTGCAATATGAGTAATCAATCTTGCCCTAATTTTGATTGCTGCCAGGGCAAAAAAAGAAACCTTCAGCAGCACATGTACTAAAATCGGAACGATACAGAGAAGATTAGCATCTATAGACAATTTAGAGCATACAGTTAAAAATGAGAAAAACCAGTTTAAAAAACAGTGGAACTAAAAACAATAAAAATGGCACCCCCATTGAAAGTCCTTTCTTTAAAACCCTTCTTCAGAAACCTGTTAGAATAATAAAGAACCTGTCTGCTGATGGAAGGATGTGTTACCCTGTGTACTGGGGGTCCCAGGAGGGACACCAAAATGTGCTCAACTCAAGGTGGGGAAAATTAGTTCAGAGCACTGCTTAGCGTTACGAGAGGCAGGGTAACGTAGCGAGATCTTGAACCCTATGTCTACGGGGTCAGGTCGAGTCAAGGAGCACACAGAAGTTGAAACAATAAATGATGTTTTATGAAACAAACACAAGCAAAACAGTGTATGCGACACACTCACACAAGATAACTAAAGAAAATAAAGGTTGGAGTGGTATAGAGGGATTTTTAGAGGGATTGCTGGTTTGGTTGATACTTCACCTGTCCTGAAGCCCAGAAAAATAGAGAGCGAGGCTGGGGTGCGATGTAGCTCAGCACGTGGAGCTGAGGGGAGGCTCGCCAAGCAAAGCGGCAGCAAGGCAGGATGAAACTCGGGAGCGATCCGAGGAAGGTCTCGGAATCAAGGGTTTTTATAAGGAGAATTGTGACTGCAGGCTATGCCGTACTTGGGGGAAAACAATAGATTTGGAGTACTTGCCTGGAGGTCTCCTAAAGCAGCGAGTCAGTTATTCCTGGCCTGCCTGTATTGTTGTTTGAATATTACGGCGATTAACGGCTGAGCTTGTTTGCGTGCTTGTCCGGTGGCCTCGCAAGCACGTGGAAGGGAATAGAGAAGTGAAGCCGAATTGTGATATCAAAAGGATATCTTTTAATATCCCCAGAGCTCGGACTAGCCACGGCAGTAACAGATGGTAAAGAGGGGACCGTTCTAGCCTCCCTTGAAAGAAAATTCCACAGTAGGATTCCAGATAAAAAGGACCAGATAGGGCAGTAGGGAACAAACAGAAACTTGATTGAAGAAGACATAAAGGCAGTTGGTAGGTGGATTTCCTAAACTGTTTTTGTTGTTGTTTGTAGAAGGTAGAGCATGTTCTAGATAGGATCCACTGCAGTGAAGATCCAGGCTAGTAGCTTGGCTGGGGAGCTGGGGAACCATAATCCAAAAAAGTAATATTTCCCAGCCTTGGAAAAAACTATGTAGTGCTTAGGAATGTCATAAAGTTTGCACTCAGAGGGTGGGAGGAATGAAGCGCTTAGCACCTTTTTTGACTGTTAGTTCTGGGTACTAAAAAAAAAAGCTTCACTGTCTTTTGCAGGTGCATGAAAAGTAGCTGGCAGACCTACCTGGTGGATAGGTTGCCTTTCAGGGTGGATGGCACTTCAGCAGCATGCTGGCCACTTCAGGAATGTGTTTCCCCTTTTCAGAAGGCTGTGTATGCCAGTGCAGCCTCTTGGGAGGGGGAACACCAGCAGCCAATGAGTTCAAACCTGCAGTTTGAATTCACCGGTTGGTGGAGCCAGGGACCCGACCAGAGCTTTCCTGCTGGGCAGTTTTCCCTCTAGTCAGGTGCTGGGGTACAAATTCCCCTCACTTCCCAGCCAGTTCATTGTTGGATGTTGCCTGCCCTCCTTCCCTCATTTCCATTTGGGCTATCAGCACTGGTTTCCGTTCTATGCTTTGGCGGGTGAGGGGTACCTGGTGGGTGTTGGTTTGTTGCACAGGGGCATTATCTGTATTCTAGTCGTGTAATTGCTGTTAACCTGTCACAACTTGTATGAGTGGTAGCATGGGTTCCAGATCTGGGATGGTGCTTACCGTAGTCTCCCCAGCATTGGTGTGGTATGGGGGTTCCCTTGTGAGGATTCAGGGGGGCAAGGTGGAAGTGGAAGTGGCTTCAGGGGGGCAAGCACTGGCAGGGACGTGACTCTCCCACACCCCCAAGTGGCAAGGAGGCCATCAAGGAATCTTTGCCTGCAAGTTGGCTGTTCCTGTCATCCCAGTGGTTCCAGCAGCAGCCTCGAATGATGGGCTCATCGATCAATGGGCAGGTTGATCAATGCCCCGATCCGTTCCCATGCATATGGCAACCTTTCTGCAGCAATAAAGTTGTTGCCTTCCAGTTCTGGGTTTGTGTGATTTGTCTGTATTATACTCACTTCTGATCACACATGGAATATCAGAAAAATTGCTTTTGAGGCAGTCATTGTAGTCAGTTCTTCTCTCCAATTAAACTTCGTCTGTGGCTAAAGATATGTCTTAGAAATTTCATACATGCCTGTTCTTCACCAGCAATCTAGTAACAGTGAGATGCAGTTATCAGGCGCTATTTCCCATAGCAGCATCATGATAAAAATGATTTAGCATTGTGTTGTTCAAACTTGAGAAAAATGACACGACAGGAGGTTTGTGCATTGAGGCAGAGGCATTGAAGCAAATTCTCCCTTTTCTGATTGGTGTTCTATATAAAATAAACTTTCCACTGGTTATTTGAGTGTACTTCCTTCCCGAGTCTCTCGTTTGTTTTGTCACCCCTGACGGAAGCAATATCATATGAGTCATCATTCAAACAAACGTTATTAATTTTTTTTTTAAAAAATGCCCATAATAGCCACAAGAAGTGGAAGAATCAGAGTCTGCTTAGCAGTTGCATAGGGTGGATGCCTCTAAAGGTGAAAAAAAAATCTGAATCAGCTAGGTAAAGACAGGCTGAGGGAAACGGGCACCAAAGTGATTTGCAAGTTATATATAATTTTTATGGGCGTCATTTTTCCCCTGCTTTTAAATAATATTTTTCACAAACTTACTTGCAAGCATTCAAGCAACAATTAAAAACCAGTATTAAAACCAGTAGAAATATTAACACAAAGATCCAGAAAGCCAGCATGAAATTAGTAAGTATCAAGAATTTTAAGAAAAACCTGGAATAAAAAGAGGTTGAGAACAGTAAAATCTGAAAATAGGGAAAGAAGGGGAGAGATAAAATTCCAAGGCTGTGGAGCCATCAATGCAAAGGCCTGGTTTCTAGTAGATGAGAACAGATGTAGAAGAAGACTGCAATTCTCAACAGGAATGTTTGAAACTGTTTGTTTGGGGAAAAATTCAGCATTAATTGACCTCACTCACTCGTCTTGGGCTTTGTGGTATAGAATACCCACAAAAAGCAAAAAACCAAAGCCAAAAAACCACAGCTGATCTACTGCATAAACTGACAGTGATATGTTTAATACAGGATACAATATAAATTAGAAATCAAGTTCCAAAAATCTCTAAACACATCAAGGGTCTCATAAAATGTTCATATATAAGAAATGTTATAAAGTCCAAATTTCAGTGATAACATCAACAGTCTCATAACGCATTCATGCAACTATAATGTCCAAATTTCTGTGATTGCATCAAGTGTTATGTAAAACTTCTGCATGTATGACTGTTTCTGGGCAATTTTACAGGCATTTTGACATAAGTCTTCACCGGGCAATGATTTCTTGAAAATATAATAATATTCAGAACATAATAATAACCATCTAATCTGCTAGATTATGGTACAAAGTATGCCCAAACACATATACTTGATCATTTACAAAACATGCCTACTCAAACCGACTATACAGAGAACGATCATTAAATGGCCCTGTTTTTGTTGAGATAGTTGATGGAGTTAAACTAAACTAAATGATAACAAATACTGCATGTCATGATTTTTGGCACTTGATTTCTAATTTATATTGTATCCTGTATTAAATGCATCATTGTCAGTTAAAGCGGTAGATTAGCCCCATTTTTGCTGGCTATTTTTTGTGGGGGAGTAATCTGTGGTTTCAGGTGGGCTCTGTTTTCTTACCTACATACTTTGTGGTATAGAGCACAGCGATCTGTCAGATTTTACACTTTTCTAAATTTTGCAATGCAGTTTACGTGGAAAGAAAATATATTAAGAATGCATATTTTGTGAGAATTTTCTTAAAATTTAAATGCATATTTAAGGAAGCATGTTAGAACACATGTTTAAATATAAAAAAATTGTGGAGATTTATTTTGAATTCAGATTGATAAAAAAAATGGAATGGAATAGAATCTTCTTTTATAAATGTACTTGAAAGTGACAAGGGCTAGAAACACATATCTCTATCCATCTCTGATCTGCAAACAGTGAGGGTCCTGTAGCTTCCCCCATCTTTTTGTATTACAGGTCCCATTACTCCCCACATTGGTTATGCTGGCAAAGACTGATTGCCGTTGTAGGTCACTTTCGTACCACACTATTATAGTGCTATTATTTCACTTTCAACATCTCACGGGATTATGGGGTTTTCAGTTTAGGGATGGGCATTTAGAATTCTCAGACAGACAGCTCTTTGGCCTCAGGAAACTACAAAGCCCAGAATTCCATAGGATATTGAAAGCCCTAAAATTGATGGGGAAGATGGGGAACTTGCAGATGGGCCTCCAAGGAGGGATATCAATACTCAGGCAGATTCCTTTTGATAATTGTGATGCATTGAAACTGCACAGTTATAGCACTTCAATACCACTTCAACTGCTATGGCTCCATTCTACAGAATCCTGGGATTTGTAGTTTGATGAGGTGCTTAAAATTATTTGTAAATGGATGCTAGAGCCCACTAGTACTACATAAAAAGACTGAACATTCCACTGGATGGAACCATGGCAGTTAAAAGGGTGCAAAATGGCTATAATTTCACAGTATGAAAACACCCGAAGACTCTTGAGTACATTTCTAATCTTTTTGTCCCCAAGTCTCAGCAGCAAGGAATTTAGTTTGAATTAAGTAACTAGCAGATACACACTAGCTGTTACATTTTATAAAAGATCACAAAACCTAACAGATTCATGGAGACAAAGGTTGATATCCTGCATTACCTTAGCACAGGGTAAATGTCTGCTTGGAGTTAGGCTGTGCTAGCGCTATGCAATTGCTCTACTGGATACCAGTGTAGAGCAATGTATGAGAACTGCTGAATGCACATAACTGTCACCTGTGTGCAATGGCATTATGCAATGTGCAATGATACTCTAACTGCATTATTGCACATCTGCAACAATTCCTCATGTGGATCTTCATTCCTGCCAGCATCAGCTGGATACATCCCTCTTAGATTGTCCAAATAAGCCACTCTGCATGTATAGTACAACTTAGGCCTGTGTATGTCACCAGCAGGATCCTGGATGAAGAATAAGAACTCTGCATACACCAGAGCTTGGAAAGCTAACCTTTCCCAATTCTGACCTATGCTCCCAGTTTTTTCTTTAAATATAATTCAGTTACAAAATGTCAAGGAGACCTGTTTTCCAGTCAGTGATGCCTCCTTCCTGTCCCCCTCATCCATCCAAGTGTATTCGGAAGCCCAATGGGCCATTAACAATCCCTGTTTTTGCAGGGCTTTCCGGGGAGTTTATGGCTTTATTGCCTCAGGACTTGGTCATCCTTACTGAGCAATCTTTCACAGACCATTTCACCTTGATTGCTGCTTGCTCCATGCTTGTTACATCCACTGCTCACTCTGTCACACAGCTACTTTGCACTAAACCTTGGTACTGCAAGCTACTGCAGAACAGATGAGGGAAACTGGTAGGAGAGGAGCAAATGAAAACAAATGACTTGGGCTCAACCTTCCCTGTGATCTGGATGCTATGGGAGTCGAGGAGATCATCTCTTTGGTTGTCTATGGGACCACCATCCTTCTGGGGCTGCCCTCCAACGTCTTGGCTCTCTATGTCTTCTACTGCCGAGCCAAGGTACGTGTGACACCGAACCTCATCTATATGATCAATCTGTGCCTCTCTGACCTGGTCTTTGTTCTTTTCCTACCCTTCAAAATGCTAGAAGTGGGAAAAGTGGACTGGACTATGCCAGGCTTCCTCTGTATTCTTTACAACGTGATCCACTTTGGCACTATCTATACCAGTGTTGGTTTTCTGACAGTCGTCAGTATGGGACGCTTTCTGGCAATTGTTTATCCTATCCAGTATCAGGCTTACAAGAAACCTTCTTACTCCGGCCTGGTTTCTCTGGGGATATGGTCCTTAGTAGGATTTCATGGGATTCTCCTCTTTGTCCTGGAGAACACCAAGGATGTCAGTCCCAGACTCTTTGCTAGCAATTTGACTTGCTACAGCAACTTTAGTGAAGAGCAGCTGGCCCTGCTGGTTCCTGTACGACTGGAGGTGTCTGTGGTGCTGTTCTTCCTCCCCTTGGCCATCACTTCCTTCTGCTATGCTGCCTGCATCCGGATCCTGGTTGGGTCAAATCTTCACAAGCAGAAGAAGCACCATGCAGTGCGGGTGGCTGTGGCCACACTTTCTGTCTTTGTCATCTGCTTTGGTCCTTACAACATATCCCATGTCGTGGGCTTCATCTACAACAAAGATGTTGAATGGCGTAACTTGGCTCTCCTCCCAAGTGCATGCAATGCTTTCCTGGACCCTCTTGTATTCTACTTCCTCTCCACTGCTGTGGATGATGGGATCATTCAAGTGTGGCAATCCCTGAAGGAAAAATGTAGCTCTATCAGGCTGAAAATTGCTTTGGCCCATGAAAAACAAGGGAGCCAACAGAAAGCCTTGAGCATTGCCTGAGTGACTGAAATTTCTCCTTTTCTCCTTTGCTTTCATACTCTTGTGGCCTCCAAAATAGTGGGTGAAAACATTCATGTGGGACACTATGTGTTCATATTGCTAGCAGTTAAGAAAGGAGGTTAGGAAGGTGAGGTATTTCAAAATCCATCAAGAGGAATCATGATGAGCTGGATGAAACATGGATGTAGCTTGTCTGAAGGTCATCATCTCAAGAATTAAAGAAGGTGTGGGACCTGACCTGGAAAAAAAAAACAGTTTTTGACATGTAGCTTTTCTTATTCGCAATGAACTGTTCACTGTATTGGAAGACTAAATTGAAATTTGGATAGGATGAAGAAAAAGATTTTTTTCCCCTTAATTTTCAGAAATGTCACATTGTACTGATCATGGTTTCATGAAGGGACATTAATTCTGGATGACCCATGAGTTTAAGATTAATTGGGGCCAAAAGTCATATTATGTGGAGGGATCTGTGTTTGGATCACTAGGTAGGAAGGATACCTACCGTATGGGAACTGAAGCATTATCTTACAAAGTAAGGAGGAAAACTCCTAATGTTTCCAAAAATGCACCTGCTTCTGGAACTAAATATGAATCTTACTTTGGAACTCACATGTAATCAAGGGCTAAGACGACTATGTGAGTGATGACAGTCGTCTTAGCCCTTGATTACATGTGAGTTCCAAAGTAAGATTCTTTTTTTCCATTTAGTTCCAGAAGCAGGTGCATTTTTGGAAACATTAGGAGTTTTCCTCCTTACTTTATAAGATAATACATGTTAAGTGTAGGTGTGATTTTCTGTGTGGGTGGATATTCTATATTTGGAGATACAGACTGTAGAAGATGATTTTTTTTTTTAAAAAAAAAACTCTTTATTTTAGCACTATATTTATAGAATGAAATAATCTGTCCCATAGGGAAGCCTGGCTATGTGGGGCAGTGATGCAGGTTCAGTGGCAGCTGGTGGCTCCCCTGCCAGTGGGAAAATGAATCCACCCCAGGTTTTGCTAGCTTTAAAAGAGCTCTCCAAGGTGCTGAAATGATCTGGAAGTAGTGTTCAGCACACTGGAGAGCTCCTTTAAAGCCTGATTGAAACCTGGGAGGGTTTTGCTACCGCACTGAAATAGAAGCCACCAGCCACTGCTGATCAAGTGTAATCTTTTGGAGGATGTCCAGTGAATCAGAGCTGGTAGTGAGCATGGCCAGAGCCTGAATTAACGAACGGAGGGCCACTCCCTTTTCCCACCTCTCTTTTCTGAAAATTCTTCTCTTTTTATTTTCTTCCTGTCTTCCTTTCTGTCAACCCCTTTTTCTCCTTCTTGCAATGACTTCAAGGCAGAGACAGATAGTGAAAGTATGTGTCCAAGGCACTAAGCTCTCTCTGTCAGAAAGGAAAAGGGATGCATTAAGAAAATGTATATCTCATCATTCTGCTCTGCCTGCTCAGATGGGGAAAGGAAGATGAGACACTGAAGCCTTGAGGAAAGTATCATGGCTTCCCCCTCAAAACGTTGGAAACTGGAGTTTGGCAAAGGTGCTGAGAAATGCTGCTAGAGATCCAAAATGTTCTAGCATAGTCAGTCCTGTTAACTTTGCCAGTTATTCATCTCTCTTCTTCTCTACCATCTTTAACATTCTGTAGATAATAGGCATATTCAGTCCTCATTAAGCTTCCTTTAGGTTGTTCCTTTTTTAAAAAAAGCAGTTTGCAAACCTTAGTCTTGCAGGTGGGTGGATTGTGAAGGGGGTTGATAATCTGTGACACATTAGGAAGTCATTCGTAGAAAGAATCATTGCTTTCATCTCTGAAATTACACTTCTCAGGATTCCCTGGGAAGATAGATAGATGATTAGACCATTTTGATTTCATGTGCAAATCTGCTCAGTTCAGATGCACATAATTCCCTCGGGTGCAAATCATGTCGCAGCTTGCTCAGGCTTATGTGACATACATAAACACCTGTTCTCCTGTGGAGTCCTACATTTAGGTTAGGAGCACAGATTGTTCTAAACATACGCTTGCCTGTAAAGAAACTCAGCTGACTTCTCTTTCTCATTTACTTGGTTAAGCACTGATCCAGCTATTCAGCACCAATATAGAGCTCCACTGTCTTTTTTTTAAAAAAAATAAAATTTTCTTTTTTTAAACATGAACATAACAAAAACAAAAAGGAAAAAAAAGACCCTAACAAGACATACAATCTACACAAACTTACAACAGAATTAAAAGACAAATTAAAAAACAAACTAACAATACAAACAATACTAACAAACCACATAAGAAAACATAACATAACTACAAATACTGAAAAGGTTTGGTTCTTGCCCCATTGCATACAGTCCATTATACTTAAACACTTACACCAAAGAGTTTTTTTTATTTATTTTTATAAAACAAAAATGAAAAAACAAAATAGTCCCACCTAACATCACATTCATATCAATACAAAATTATTACACAATAAACAAATACTAATACACAAAATAAACAATACATACATATAACAACCAACAGATCTTACTAACATATTCTCACAAACATAGGGCATTTCCCCCTTTCATGAGATACAGCCTTATATCTATTATTTAAAAAAACACCACTGTATGTCTTAAAGAATAAAATCTATTATTCATTTTCCCATTCGTTATTTTCAGCGCTATTTACAATTTTTGTCCATCTTACACTATTATCTATTTCAACATTTCTTTTCTTTCAAAAACTAGTAACCTGTTGCATCTACATCTCTTCTCATACTTCTCATACTTCTACCTCTCACCACATCTATGTCTAGAACTTGTCTCATTATTACAACAATAATCTCCTTATCTTCATGATTTGAAACCTTTAGTTAGAATACCCTTGTTTTCCAAAAATGCTGTTAAGGGTTCCCACGCCTTATAAAACTTACTATCCATTTTATTATCTAATCTGTAAGTCAATTTATCCATTTGTGCTATTTCAATGGTTTTCTCTATCCAATCTTCCATAGTCGGGGTGTAAGTTGATTTCCAATGTTTAGCATAAACGAGTCTGGTCGCCACAATTAAATGCCATGCTAATCTTTTAGTACAAAAATCTATTGAGCTTTCTGCACCAAAGATTTCCGGTAAAAAAAATTCTGGGACTAAATCAATTTTCATTTTCAAAATTTTTTGCATATTAGCTCATATGGCGTACCAGAATCTCTTTGCTCTGTCACATCCCCACCACATATGGTAGAAGGATCCCACTTGTTCTTTACATTTCCAGCACTGATCGTTCATATTCTTGTTCACTTTCGCTAATTTGCTGGGTGTTAGATACCAGCGGTATACCATTTTCAGCACATTTTCTTGTAAAGTATAGGATCTGGTATATAACATATTAGTTTTCCAAACATTTTCCCATTCTTCTAAAAGAATATTGTGATTAAGATCTCTCGCCCATTTAGTCATACAATCTTTAACCGTCTCTTCCTCTAGTTTGAAGGATAACAATTTTTTTATACAATCTTGAAAGTAACTTTTTATCACCTTTTAACATCAATTCTTCTAAATCATTTTGTCTTCAGTCCAACCCTTCTCCTTGTATATCCTTTTTAAATCTTTCTTTTAACTGCATAAAGGGAAACCATTGTATATCAAATCCTTCTTCTTTTAGTTGTCTTTGATCTTTCATTTGAATTTCTTTTCCACATTGTTTCAGTATATCTTTGTAAGTCAGCCAACTACCCTGTCTTCTCAGACCTTTAACCAAAAGCGCTTCCATCGGTGAGACCCATCGGTGAGACCCAATTTGCTGGACACTCCAGGAGGCTTTGAAACTGTAAGTGTTGGAGGATCATATTTCAAAGTTTCATCCCAAATTCCCTGCATATAGAGAAATAGCATGTCAAGGGGGACATCTTCGGGAATGGTTATTTTCATTTGGGAAAGAAATTCGGACTCTAAAGCACTACAATACAGCAAGAGGAGCACCTCAGAATGTTTCCAGTTGTGTGACTGGGCAATCTCAAGGACTTCCAGCTGAGAAAATAGTCCGCTTCTTTTAAACACAGTTTTCCTATATCTCTGTTTTAACAAATGTGTATCTTATATTGTGATCACTTGAATTGATTCATTTGTGATTTTTTAAAAAATAACGAATAAAGAGGAATGTGCAAAATTGACAGCAAAGTTTTCAATATGAAGAGGTTAAGATTTCTTGGGCATTGTTAGTGATGTTTTTAAGAGTGCTATGATACAGCCTGGATGTTCACCACAGGTGAGGTGTCTTATTGCATCTTACATTGCAGAGATATTGCTTGCACATTTGCAAGACCATTCATTTGGTTATAGCTGAGTAAAAATTTCCTCTGTGCATTTTTTGCCAGTTCAGTGGCCATAAAATTGTATTATGCCTGTGTGTTTTGATTATTTTTGACAAATGGTGCAAGATATTAGTGAGAAGTACATGAAACTTCCCAGTGTTTCTCCTGACTTTTGCTTTTGATACCAAGCTTGTTTCCCATAAGGCACTGGGGTGAAATTACATCAGGGCATTATTAGAAGAAACAGCCACTTCTACTGGCAGCCACTTAAAATAAACCAAAGCAGCTGGTAGTAACAAAAAGCTAGCAGAATTCTGGCTGGTGAAGTTCTATATCTTGCGCCCTCAAAATCCCTCCTCCTATGTGAATGTAGGAAAGCAGTTTCTCTCTTACAGACACACTCTTTCACCCTGATTCCTTTCATAACATGCTCTGAACTTTCAGCCTAGCTTGAGTTCAAATTATCTAACTGGCGTCTGTTTTTAGGGAGGAAGTGGTTTAACTCCCAAATGTAATGTTTCAATCAGGATCGGAAATTTCACATCCTGGAGCTGAATATGGCAGTTGTGGGGTCCCAGTGCAGGCCATTCGAGATAGTAAGAGAATAAAAGTAACATATCTCCTTGATTTCCTTACATAATTAATTCCTTATCTAACAAAAACTCACACAATGTATTGAAGTTATAAACACCTCCAGATTCTATTATATGGTTCACCCTAAATCCATAAAAATCTATATGTTGTTGTTGTTTGCCTTCACATGTTTGCTGACTAATGATGACCCTAAGGAGAAGCTATCATAGAGTTTTCTGGGACTGAGAGAGTATGACAGGCCCAAGGTGGGTTTCCAGTGGGTTTCCATGGATGAGCAGGGAATGAATCCCTGTTCTCCCAGGTCATAGTCAAACACTCAAACTACTACAACATGCTGGCTCTCATCCTTAACTCGCATGTCAGCTTATTCCAATCTGTGACACTGAATACAAGAATGCTGAGATGGAGAATGTATGGCCCTTCAAATGTTAGGGACTATAGCTCCCATAATCCCTTATCATGGCCATGTTTTCTGGGGCTTCTGGGAGTTGCAGTCCAACACATCTGGAGCACCAAAGGTACTTTTCTTTGCTGGGCGTTCCTGCATAGAAGGGGGTTGGACTGGATGGCCCCTGGGATCTCTTCCAACTCTATGATTGTATGATACTTCACCTTGTCTAAATGTAAACTTGTGAGACTTCATCAGAGGCAAAATATAGAGAAACAAGAAATAGCCCTTTTCCAGAAGTGGCACCATGACTATGGAACAACCTCCTTAGAAAAGTCTACCTGGCACCGACTCTCCAAGCTTGTTAGCACTGTGTGGCAATCTTTTATTTTATTTTATTTTGTTTACCAAAGCATTTCAACCTGTTACAAGTTATTATTTTCTTTTATAGCTACCCTTTATTGGATGATATTGGAAGCTGCAGTTCAATCCCATCAGGAGAACTGCAGGTCCTACACACCTGCTTTAAAGGTGTGTTTTCTGCTATGGGTTGCAGCCTTACATTTACTTCCCTTATTATAACTCTAGTTAAGGGGGAATGTGTAATCTGACGTCACCCTTCCGTGTGTCTCCTCTGGCTAGCGTGGAACAGGAGAACCTAAAAATACACAACCTGTGAAGAAATGTTGCAGACTTCTCCAACGTGACATACGGCAAGAGGAGGAGGAAGTAGATGTGTTGATTTCAGAGTGTTTCCCGTAAGCAGCAGTGCTGCTGGTGGAACCCATGACAGTGGGGTAGTAAATCTATTCTGGGTTTTAGTCTGACATTTAAAAGAGTTATTATTAAAGGTTCAGGACCTATTTTAGGGGTAGGATTTGGCACCTTGGATAGTTCAAGTTCAAAGTAAAACCCAAAATGGATTTACTACCTCACTGACATGGAAGTATCCACCTTCTGGACTGAGTATGGAGAATAGAACCCAGCTTGCTCCGATCGGTTGCCTAGGGATGTATGAACGTCCTTCCTTTGCTTTTTAATAAATGAGTGGCAGCTATTCCTCATATGTAGCCATTCTCTCTCTCAAATATTGACATGGAATTTCAGACTGCAAGTGAAAAAGTACATATTCTGCTCATACATATAAACCCTTGCACATATAGTATTAATGCACACTTCTCAGTACACATCTCTCAGGCCATTTCTACACTAAACTGTTATAGTGCTATTATTCCGCTTTCAACATCCTATGGAATCCTGAGGTTTGCAGTTTAGGGAGGGGCAAAAAGGATTTCATAGGATGTTGAAAGCAGAATAATAGCACTATAACAGTCTAATGCAGAAATGGCCTCAGTGTCCATTCCACAATGAAATAGTGGCTACACATGAAATAAAGGTGCCACAAGACAAGTCTACTCCCTTTATTTTTCTATTGCCATTCTTTTTATACACGATTTTCTTTTTGAACATTAATATAGCAGGAGTTATATGTGCATATCATGCCCTGGATAACTTGTGCAATCTACAAGCTTCATCTAAGGTAGAAAGTAGAGTTTATTTGTAGCAAAACAAGCAGCACAGCATGCTTTTTCTGAAGTTGCTGAGACTAAAGCATATGTGGTTTTATACCCACACATACAAACTTTAGGCATGCAAAGCTGTGATTGGAGAGGACCATAAATTTAACATTACCCCACCTCTTTAGGCAGTCCCCATATCTGCATTTGTTTTCTCTCTTTTCATCCTTGGGGCAAGAACATGTTTCTTGTCTGTTATCTGAGACATTTTGAGTTCCCAAAACACTTCTTGACCATTTTAGCCCATACTGACTGTCTCCCCCTCACCAAATACATTGTAGCAACAGGCAATAAAGCAATTAACCATCTGATACTTTGTAATACACGGGCAAACTCCAGATGGATACATTATTGCAATTAACAATGAACACTGAATACTTTGTAGTACCCTAGCTTAACTCTATGAAGGTCTATGGCATTGCATCTACACTGATTACCATACACTATTTCAATATACATCCAGCAGATCAAAGTATGTCAGGACCTATGCATCCTGACAGTACATCCCTTCATTTGGACACAGTGCAAAGCAGGAGAAATCCCTTTGGTCCTAAGTGGAACGTTATTGCCTCAGGCAATACAGCTGACAAGCTTGTGTAAATAAGGACCAGAATTGCAAACATAGTGGAGAGTGTACAGAGAGAGACACGGATGCAGGGTTAGGCACATTATGTAGCCAGTCAAAGGTGAAACTTGTGTTTAATGCTCTTAACAAAGTGAGAGCAGCAAGCACCTGAAGTATTACACACTGATTTTCCCCAGCCTGCTTTTATTCTAACTGTGAAGTAGGTTAGGTAGTTTCTGCACTAGACTGTTATAGTGCTATTATTCCACTTTCAACATCCTATGAAATCCTGGTGTTTGCAGTTTAGGGAGGAGCCTCAAACCTAAGATTTTGAAACAGAAGGAAAATGGTCAGTCTACCCAAGCAAATGTGGAGAGAAGGAATATCTGTTTATAAGCACAGGATTATTTTTTTTGTTATGTACAGTGTGCTCTCTGTGTATGTGGGGTTCCATTCCAGCTCCCTCCCTTAAAAGAAAAAAATGTGAGTGTCACAACCCATTGCAGTCAATGGATGCAACATACCTGTGCCCACATGGGTGTATGCCAGTCACATCCCTTGCCTATAATGGGAGTGATATGTCACATGACCACACATTTGTGCCAGAAGAAAGTGTACTGTACTTTCTAGTTGACTTCAACTTATGGCAACCCTATCACTGGGCAAGATTTATTCAGAAGAAAGACTTGTCATTGCCTTTCTGTTAGGTCGAAAACATGTGACTTGCCCATGATTACCCAATGGCTTTCCATGTTTGAGTGGAGATATTGTCACGCCCTGCCTTGGAGACCCTGATAGTGAGGAGGAGGATTTTGAATCTAAGGCAGAAGTTTCCCCAGAAGCTTGCTCAGGGGAAGATTATAAACAACAGCAGAGGCCTGAGCAGGGGGAACAAATATTGGAAGACGTCAAAAAGAGGGACTCTGTCACTCAGCTCATTTAAATAACAAACGAGCCCTAATTAGGGAACACCTGTGGCAATATCATTAGTGGATAAAAGACAGCCAGCTGGCCTTTCCCCTTCAGATCAGGGTAACTGATCTTCCTGGTGGTTGAAGCCCTGCGTCGTGGTCTCTGGACTCCTATCTTGGACCTCTGCTTGTTTAAAGATGACTTGGGATGTGCCCTGTGGAATTGTTTGCTTTGGAACTTGAATTTTGTTCGGATTAATCCTGCTCTGGTCTTTTTGGGTAAGCACTACTCTGCTGCTTGCTAATTGACTGCCTGGTCTGCCCTGGACCTGTCAGATATGAACCTTGATCTTCTGGAGTCATAGTCCAGCACTTAAATCACTACACACACGGACTCTATATGCACATATGATTACTTAAACTGAACCTGTAAAAAACACCTGAAAATGCCATTCTACAGAACAAAGAAAACATATTTTCTCTTGCAAAACCCAATTCCATTCCCACTCGTGCTCTGTGTTGGACTTCTGGCCATGCTGTCTGCCCTTCATCATCCTCAAACAGCATTAGCGGGTGGTTTAGCTACAGCGCCTAAACAGTATGTGACTCACACCAGGACCCAGTGCTATTTTTTCCCACTCAAAAGTATGATCATTTCAGTTATTGTAAATCTGCTTCCTCATTTGGTCTAAACCTCAAAAACTATGCAATGATTCAGCTGATTTTGGTGCTGTTTCTTGGCGTATTGATTGCAAAGCATTGCTTGGGATTGCTGGGAGAGCAGGAATTGCATGAGCGATTTGTGATCCTGTCTTGCTGTGGTAAGAATTTAGTGTTGGAATCCTAGGAGGGTGGTCTCTCTAGTTCAACACTGCAGGCAACTCTATTTTCTACCTAGGGCAGAACCTGGAAATTTACTTGTTCGGACTCCAACTTCCAAAATCCCCCAGTCAGCTTGGCTACTGTTTGGGGTATTTGGGGAACTGTAATAAAAAAAAGTAACTTTGGTAAGGTCCAAATGAGGGTCAAATTCTTCCAACTGTGTTATGTTCATGGCTAAAACTGATGGTAGATAGGGATGGAGCCGTGAGTAAGGGGCCTTTCACACTATCTTGTTATAGTCCCCTAGTTCCACTTTATCTACCATGATTCTATTTTTTAGAATCCTAGGATATGGGTTTGTTGTCGTTGTTATTGTGTGCTTTCATTTCCAAATTGTGGCAACTCTGAGGCAAATCTATCATGGGGTTTTCTGGGGCTGAGAGTGTGTGACGTGCCCAAGGTCACCCAGTGGGTTTCCATGGCCAAGTGGGGAATCGAATCGTGGCCTCCAGGGTCATAGTCCAATTCTCACTACATCTTGCTGGCTGTCCTTTGGATTTTTGGGAAAGGTATTTAGAATTCTCAGCCAGAGAGCTCTAGTGCCTTGCCAGATCACAGACCTCAGCATTCCACAAGATGGAGCCAAGGCAGTTAGAATGGAATCACAGTACTATAACTGTATAGTGTGAAAGGCCCCCAAGTTATCTACTGCTTTTCTCTTGTTTTTTTTTTTTAATGTTCTCTTTCTCTCTCTCTGATACCCCTTTCTCTCTTAATCTCACTCTCTCTTCTTAAGTAGGAAAGAAACTGACCATCCTCTAGCAGATGGCTCTTGAAATGAGATCAAGGGCTGCATGAGACTGAGGTCCCTTTCAAGCTGTATAGTTTTAGCACTACAATTCCACTTCAGCTGCTATGGCAACATCTTATAGAATCCTAGGCTTTGCAGTTTAGGGAAGGGTATTCTCAGCTAGAAGTCTCTACTGCCTCCCTGCAAACTATAAACCCAATAAACGATAAATATCAGGGTTCCATAGGATGCAGCCATGGCAGTTACGGTGGAATACAGCAGTAGAATTCTGTAGTGTGGAAGAGCCCCAGGCTGAGTCTCTAGTTGTTCAACCGCTTGTCAGATGGGCAGTTGTGCAAAAGACTTTAAGACAGGTGGATATTAGACCATGGACTTTTTACATCAGGATTAGGCAAAGGTGGCAGGAGCTATCCTTCCTTGTGACCCCCGCTTTGTTAAATTTGGGGGTCATGGGAATGAGGGCTTGTAGGGACAAAAGCACTGCATTCTGTGATGGTTTCTAGCTGTTTGGAACTTCTTCTCCCCTGAGGAAAAAATAATTAGAGAGTGAGCTATAAATTTCAGGTTGTTCCCGGAGATTAGAGGGGGCATAAAACAGGGTCCCTGGGGCTGTAGGTCACACCCCCCCCTCCAGTGGGGAACTATAGACATGTGTTTTATTACAGAACTGAAGGACCTTCCCTTGAACCCTGATGAACTACTAGGTTTCCTGCAGCTTATCCTGGCAAGGGAGTGGGACAGAGACATTGGAAATGAAGAAAATGGGCAACCTCGCTTGCACAAACAGCCATGTTACTACAGGGGGCAGTGGAAGCAGTTGGTCCTCCACATTCACTGGCATTAGGGTCTCAGGACCTAAGACCACTGCAAAGGGGAAAACCCATAAATATCAAAATGTGTGTGTCTGTAGGAAGGGGCTTCAAGGCTGGTGGGCACAGTGGACACCCAGGGTCCAACCAGATCAGGGAAAGGAGAGAGAGAAGGGGTGGGTTGGCATGCTGGCTCTATAATTCCTCTATCATGTCCATCTTCTTCTTTGGATGTTGGGGGGCATAGGGAGAGCGTGTGTGGTGCTGAGAAATTGGGCTCCAAGCCATCCTTAGCTAGATAGGCAGTGGCTGGTGGCAAAGGGGGAAGATCAGAGACAGTTTTTTAAATGACTTCATGGCCTGATTAGAGCTACCAAGAGGAAAGTGTCCCTGTGGAAAAAAAAACACTTGAGATGGGGGCCAGAGGTTGGAGAAACAAATAATGAAATTCTGTGAATGCTAAACCCACAAATGTGGAGCGCTAACAGTAATGAGGTGTTCCTCATTACTGTTGGGTGTTCCTTGGGTGTTCCTTCTTTCTCATGGCTTAATGGTTGCTTACCTTTCGCAGGGACCAATATTCCAAGGTTCTTAGGTCTAACACTTAGGTCTGACTTCACTTCCTCTTGCTCCTCCTTTTCTTGTAGTCATGTAACTATAGCTAGTAGATCCTGTATTTCAACACCTACAGGGCATGTTTGTTACTGAATGTATATCCTGCTTTCTCCCAGCCCAGGGTTTAAGGTGGCATATAAGAACTGAAACCAAAGTACAGCTTGTAAAAAAACAAAACAAAACAAAACTTTTATTAGTACAAAATTGAAAAAAAATCACAATTAAACCAAGTATTAAAAACACAAAATTAAAAGAATCTAAACATATTTCAAAACATACTAAAAAAAGATACTAGCACAACACAACCCTGTAAAAGTTCCTTCTGCTATAACAAGTTAAGAACCAGAGGCCTGCCAAAGTGAAAAGGACTTTGGCTGCTGGGGGAGAGAAGGGAAGTATGCCTTTTCTATTTACTTAAGCTGGTCTTTGATAAAAATTAGAAGTGGCCGTCTTCTGTCTCGTCCCCCAGAAATGAATTCCAGCTTGACATGAATTCCAGCTTCATTAGGCTAAGAGAGAAGCCAGCCTAAAATCCCCCAATGAATTTCATGGCTCACTTTCATCACTATTCTGTTCTATGTGTAATTCCATCCATCCATCCATCCATCCATCCATCCATCCATCCATCCACCCATCCATTCTCTCTCTCTCACAAACACACACACACAGAGCTTTTATTTACAAAACAAATGAAGTTCAGTTTATGAAAATACAGTAAAACCACTGTAGCATATATAGAATTCAAGCCCATTTCTGATAAGGAAAGATTCAAACTAACCAGGGTGGGAAGCGAAGGCAACATTTTTTTTTTAAATTACTTCAGCCCATTGAAACCCGTGCAGTGAATTAACAACAAGAGCTCCAGGTTGAGAAAGCAAAGTGTTCCAGTTCTGAGACCTCTTACAGGGAATGGAGGGCTTTGGAATTTAGGGGACCTGGAGGCAGCTTATGATTCACCCCAGAACACCCCAATTCTGTGTTTACCACCAGCCCAGACACTACAATAGTCAATGACTGGAGAACTTTCCATGGGTCCTACCCCAAAATTCTTGGGCATATATCTCCCGCCCCATGGAAGTTCTTCTCCAGTAATGAACGGGTGTCTCTGCTCCACCTCATGCCTTCCAGTCAGTGAATCTAGGTTTGCTCTGTTTGGCCACAGAATGTAAATAACAGGACATAGCATTCTAAGTAACTTGGTGGTCGATTAGGGATTCCTCAAAGAGAAGATCAGTAATGACCAGGAAAACTTTCCAAATGACAACTTGCCCAGCTGATGCAAACAAATTGATCTAACTTGCTCTTGTGTTCAGAACACAGCGGCTTGGTTTGCAGAAACAAGCCAGTAAAGTTTTTCATGGATTGAAGAGATATGTGTCTGCCTCTTAATGATGCTTAAAAGATGTAGGAGGAGATGGAGAGGTGGCTTTTAAAAATGGGAACACCTCTTGGGTTGTGGTGTCTTCTGTGGCACATAGACACAGTTGATATGGGACATTGTTAAGGTCCAGTTACACCTGGTGAGTGACTCACATGAATCTGTTTTGTGCTCAACATTGTAATGCCACCACAAGGTGTTCCAGTTTGTAAGGGACTCTTGGCAAACTATACAACATGGAAAGGGTTCTTTGGAGGAAGAGAACACCTGACCAAACAATCTTCTGTTTGTTGACTCTAAAAACAATGAAGAGAATGGCCAACCATTTAAGTCAACAGCATACAAGTTCATAAATGTTGGAGATCAAGAATTATTTTTCTCTCAAAAGACAAGTTTGAAAGCCTGATTTCAGATATAAGATTACCACAGAATAATTAGAACATCTGGCAGATCTGGGATCTCAATTTTTGTTCAACTCTTTGTTTCCAGTATGCTCTAGAGCAGAGGTGAGCAGAAAGCAGATTGAATAGATGTGCTGGTATATCCTCTGGTGAATTGCAGTAGATTGGTAAGGCTTTCTGACACACAATAGTTGAAAAATATCAGCCATAACAAGAAACTCCTTCATCCCCATTATATCACAGAAATTTAGCTGTCCATAGTTCCTTGTTTGGAAAAAATGGAAGTGCTACACAATCCTGGCTGAAGAATTTTTATTAATATTAAGAAAGTATGTTTGTCACCAGCCAGGCTCTGGATAGTGGATCCCAGGGATCTAGTAACAAACTGCAAAGTAGATCCCACAAGTCTTAACCCTGCTTTGGAGTCCAGATCCCTGCACTATGAAGGTCACTTCTTGCAAAGGGATCAATTCTCAGAGATCCCAGATCTTGTAAAAGGAGTAGGCGTGCTGGACCCAGCCAGCATATTCGAAACAGATATTTGGATACCTCCTTCTTCTGTGGAATTTGCTTTTGAAGACTTGCAGCAAACTAGACAGCATGGTGATGCAGTTGAGCAAATGCGGAGCCAGCAGTCAATGAAGGTCCGACGGATAGTGGCAGAAGAGAAGAAGAAGATCACAGGGTCCAGGGTGGTGTTGAGGGAGGTGAGGAAGAATGTCTCCACTCTCCAGGAAGGATTCTTATTCTGAATAAAGCCCACAATGTGGGAGATGTTGTAGGGAGCAAAGGCCAGGGAGAAATTGAGCAGAGTGGCCAAGGCAAGGGCTACCGCCCGTTGCTTCTTCTGAGGTTTGATGTTGGGCATGGAGGTCAGGAGGTGGATGACACTGACGTAGCAGAAAAAAGTGATGATGAAAGGGATTAAGAAGAGGACAATACAGAGTTCCAGTCGGAAAGGGAGGACAATGAGGAGCTGGTTGGGAGTGAAGTTCTCGTAACATGTGGAGTTGTCACTGGGTTTCCTCTCAGTCCTATCATAGTATTCTGCCACATAGACAATGCTTAAGCAGTGGGAGCAGGCCAGCAACCAGAAGAAGAGGCTGACCACTTTGGTATAGGTTGGCCTGCGGTTTAACTTGTGCTTGACAGGGTGGGCAACACACAGATATCGCTCCACGCTGACCCCCATAAGAAAGAGGGTGCTGAGGTAGATGCTGCTGTAGAAGATGAAATTGGCCAGTGGGCAAAGGAAGTAAGGGAGAGGCCAAGTGTCATCTAAGGCAGCCTCTACTATCTTGGCAGGCAAAATAAGAAGAAGGAAGAGGTCAGAGATGGTCAAGTTGAGCAAAAGGATGTCTATGGGGACTGGCTTCTGTCGCACTTTCCTCAGGAATGAGTAGCAGGCCAGGAGGTTGGAAGGGAGTCCAGCCACGAAGGCAAAGATGTAGACAGCAAGGACCACACCTTTATGTGCCATCCTCTCAGGGTCTGTAAATGAAAGCAGATGTTATCAGAAAGCAGAACATCAGGATTTTGCTACCCTATCCTCAAAGGAAACATTAAACAAAAGGATATACCTGCAGTCCTTCTTGTGTCACTTTCTCACACAGGGTATTCACCAGATGTGTTGGACAGCAACTGCCACAATTCTTAGCCAAACTAGCCTATGGAGATGTTCATTAGGATGATAGTATTTGTCATAATAGAATACCTCTGGAGAATACATGGTTGGAGGTGGCTTCAAATGTTATCATCTTTGAATGCTCTTTGGGAATGATGGAAATTGAAACCTGAATTTTAGGGGTCCATGATTGAGACTCCAGTATTGAGAACCACACAATGCTTGTGGTGTCTGCATGAATGCTTTGAGTCCTATGTGAGCTGAAGCTGCAATGTGTGACATACTTAACTACTTTCTTGTACTCGAATGCTCCATGGGAAAATAAATTCTTATGGTCAACCCATCTTTCAGGGACTTCTCATCACAAAACACCTGAGAAGGCAGTCTATGTTTCTCTGGAACACAGCAGATTTACACCCAGTAATACTCATTTTAATGAAACAATAATGTTCTGCGGTAATACCTGTACCAGTCAGTGGCTTGTGGTGTCTACATCATTGGCGTGATGAATGCTCTTTTTAAAAAGTAGAGCCAGGAATATGCATTAATATAAATTGACCATATTTCCAAAAACACATTTCCTTGAACTTGATGCCTATAAAATATGCATTCATGTACAGTTCAAGCAGTAAGATCTTCTGAACACTGAACAATGGATAGTGGCTGTTTATCTTTCTGACTTTGAAATAGAAGTCTCACTGCAATGGTATAAGCATGGAGGATCGAACAAAATTGACCCTCAGTTAAATGCCATGTCAGAGGAATGTCATTTGAAAGGTTTAGTCCAATTTCTAAAGCAGTCAGCCAAGGCACTGAACACTATCTCTAAAATAGGTTCAACACCCTGGAAGTTCTTTTAAGATTGAACTAAGCACTAGCAATGGACGCACCACTCCACTGACATGAAGACCACCAACTGACCCCATACTGTAGATATACTTTACTACTACGACAAACTTGCCATCAATAACTGATTCACTCAAACTCTGTCAACTGCTTCACAGTGGGAAGCCACAGCAACAACTTCTTCTTTTCTTTTAAAGCATCCCTCACTGCTGAATATCAAATGGAAACTTCGTGAGAGAGAGAAACAAAAATGATATTCTACAAGCTTTGAGTTTTGATTCTGAAATATTATCAAATGTTAATTTTGTGCGCCATTCCATCTGGCTTCCCTTTGCATGGTACAAAAGAACTCCTTTGAAAAAATTACTCAGAAAAGACAGTCTTCCCAAAGTTTTATGCAATTGTTTTTTGCTATGAGGAATATTAGATAATTACATCAATAAATTCAGTTGTGACTATTGTACCAGAAATGGTTTCTCAACATGTTTTTTAAAGGTTATATAAATTCCTGTGATATTTTCTAAGCTTACTTGTGTTCTAGTAGCGTGATCACTCTGTTCAGCCTCCACAGAGCGTTCCACTCAAAAATGTGCAGAGATGATCCTGTGACCACTCTGAATCTTGTCCTACTACACCGTGAGCTGACTGAAGAGCTGCTGATTACATGAAAGAAATAGCCCTTACGATTATGAAATAGTCTTGTAGGAAATGAGGTCATCAACTGAAAAAGGAACTTATCACCAGTGGCAACAGGTCTATCTGGGAAGTGACTTTGGAGAGTGGGAGGAAGTCAGTGATGCTGAGAACTCCAATATTGTGCAAACTTACCATGAAAGCCAAACCCAACCTCCACTTCTTAAATCCATGTCTTTTCTCCTCCTTTTCATAATAAGATGGAACCTATATTCCCATAGTCATTCTTAAAAGCACAGTCAGGAGAGCATTCCTAGTAACATTCCAAGAGGAAATTCACACTTGATTGTCACTAGGGAAATGTAACAAATTCACTCTGCCTAAGATCCCTCTGAACTCAGCTTGCAAAAACTGAAGTCAGCTGAGGACAAGCAGAAAAATGGGAACAGAAGAGAGAAACTGAAACTTTTGAAAAGTAGCTGAAAAAAAGTGGGACAACAGAGGATTAGTGAGGACAAGTTGAAGGGTATGCCATAGGTTTACATGTCCTGTTTAGCAAGCCAACCATGGTTCACTGTCCTTAAACAGAGTCTATGGTAGCAGACACAGCCAAGGTCTACAGAAACTTCTCAGTCAATTACTGCTCTTGTTTCTTTAATCCAAGTCAGCAATAAATTTGGCATGTCAGTTCAAGGAAGTATCCAGAAGCATAGTCAACACACAAAGCAAGGGTCAAGGTTTTTCAGGAACACAAGCCACGGATCAAAAGAAGAACACTTTGCTTCTACTGGAAATGGTAACTATTTGACACAGATTTCTCCCCACCCTATCTCTGCTATTTATTGGCCACCAGTTTCCTCCAGCTATTTGCCTAATTAATGAGTCTTCCCTATATAAATGTTCTGTGGCCCTTTCTGCAGTGTTCTCTCACCTCAGCATGGGGATGGGAGAGGTGTGGGACCATGACGCTTCTGCATCATGTTGTTACAGCCCCTCTTCTCTACAGTCCCTAGGCAGCAAAATTACAGATTAAACCACTGATGGGTTTTCCTTGCCAATGACTCACGATTGCATCACCATCCTGCACTTAGCTGTCCTGTGGAAGGGCAGGAAGCTTGATAGAGGTGCTTCCTGCCCAAGCGCAGCCTGGGAAAGTGCCCATTTGTGCTGCAGAAAGAAGAGGCATAGCAGTTACAGCAGTTACATTTCTATACCACTTATCAGTGCAAAGCACTCCCTAAGTGGTTTACAATGTGTTAAGCTAATTGCCCTCAACAAGCTGGGTACTCATTTTACCGACCTATGGAAGTATGGAAGGCTGAGTCAACCTGGAGCCTTGGAGAATGTTCTTCCTGGCAGAGCCGCTGCTGGAATCACTACGGGAGGACCACACAAGAAGGTAGGGTGAGGAAAGGATCTGAATCTCCTGAGCCCTCTCTTTCTTATCTATGCTGCACCACAGTAAGTATTGCCCTGTTCATGTCTCTCGTTGTGACTGTTAGGGAAGATCCTGTCTGTGGTCATTTCTGCACTAGACTGTTATAGTAAATCCAATGGAATTCAGGAGGTTGCAGTTTAGAGAGGGGCCTCAAAGTGGAATAATTAGCACTATAACAGTTTAGTGCCAAAATGGCCTGTGTTTGCACCTGAGTCCTGGGACTGAGGCATTACATTACATCAAATTTCCATACGGGGTATTTTTCCGTGTCCACATGTTTCAGTACAATACTCCCTACAGTGTCTGCTTTTAACTCTTTCTCTTGTTTCTTTATACACACATCTTGCTCAGCCAATCATCCCCTCAGCTGGCCCATGAGGGGAGAAGCATGAATCATTATCTGTGGATCCCAATGACCCTTCATTTGCCATTTGCTACTTATGTTTTAGTCATTTTAGGTCATTGTTCTTTCTATTTCTGAATGCTGCTGCATGTGCAGCCATAACACTACCTCCCTCTCCCCCACACAATAAGGAAGTGTCATCATGTTTGGGGATTTGCAGAAGTACAAAAATATTTATGAAAAACCCCAAGAGTGATGGCAGGGCCAAAATAGCCCAAATAAGGACCAGACATTCACAAAACTGTTGACAAACGACTGCACACAAGGATGATGGGAAAATAGAACTGATGAAATCCTCATGCAGTAACAATTTGTCACAGGCAGGGCCCAAAAAGCATCATTTTCAGGAAGCTCAGTTGTACAACGTATGTGGCAAAACCAGTCTCTGTTATGGTATGTTTTATCAAACCCCACTTCCATTCCTATCTTATCCTTTGTTCATTTCAGATTGGATTACTTGGCTTTTTCCTTCCACATGGAAATTTCATGAACATTTTTCATGTGCATTTCCCCAAAGCCATACGTTTATTTACACACTTTCCTAACATTCACTCATTTTTTTCCTGAATGAATAAAGAAAGGACAATGTGCAATGGTCTGAAGGCCAATTCCCCTCCCTCCATCACCAGATCCACTGAAGGTTACACCACAAATATTAAAAAAAAAAAAAAATGAAAAAATTCAAGCCAGAATGTTAACTCCTATTTTAGGATAGGGTGGATTTTGGGGGTTGGGGGGGATGTACAACCACTTTTGGCACAAAACTGTAGTTCCTAGAGAGGGAAGAAAGACATGAATGATGCTCCAGGTTGGTTACAGGCCATAAAAATAGGCTTGGGGCGGGGGGGACACACACGTAATTGATTGCTTGGGCCATTTCCACACCTTATATGCTTCCACTGTCCTGCAGTTGTGATCCTGGCAGTGTCTTTGTCAAGACGGGAGCAAAACAGAAACGCTCCCCTCTGCACCTGACTGGCTCCCTGTGGAAGGGAGCTTGAGTGATGTTACCACAAAATCTGCCTGTCCCTGAGTTTATGAAGCCAATGAAAAAAAAGCAACTCAGAGAGATTGAGTAGGGTAAAAAGGCTTATTTAGTTAAAACAGTTGTACAGCCGGACTGTCCCCTAATTGTGTATTCTCTAGAAAAAGTCAGCGATGAACACATTCTCCTCTTGAGATTTATATCCTCTTGTCTCTTCAAAAACGCACATTATTGGTTTAATTTTTATGTAGTCAGGTTGACACAGCCTTTTACTAATCTCTAGAGCTACATTGCTTGCTGTTTTTTCTCCTCAGAGAGTTAAAATCTTTATCTTCCAGCACAGGCCAGCCAGTAACGTGTTATTCCTCACTCTGGCATCTCCTTATCTTTTTTCACATGCTGCTAACAAGACAGTTCCCTTTTACTTCTCAAAACATATTCCCTTGGTTATACTGTAACACCCATCATCTTGCTTAAAGGCACATATTTAATTGTTAACTTCATCTGCTAGAAAACTACTAATTTTTCATTATTTTATATGAAGTGTTATCTGTGACACGCGTCTGCCTTCTGCAGCACAGCCAGGCTCTTTCCCATGCTGCTTTCGGGAAGAAAGTACCTCCATTGTGCTTCCTGCCCTTCTGCATGGTCAAGAAGGATGGGAGCATCACAGATAGTGGGCACTTAATGGATTTATTCCATTAGGCAAAGATCCCATGATCGCGATTGATGGGGGTGGGATGGCAGTGTGACCACAACAACGTCGTGCAAAAGCAATACCCACAGACCACTGCCATCCCGTCCCCATAGCGGGACTGTGATGCCGTGCAGAAATGGCCTAGGATTTTGACCTTCTCTGAATGTCTGCTAGATTTTTCAGCTGTATGCACTACTGCTTTTAAAATCTGAATAATATATGCATAATTGTTCAGATATAGAACAAGCCTTGGAATTGTTGTCAGTGGGCCAGTTTCCTAAGCCAAAGTGTGCTTAGTCTCACTGTTTGTCTCAGGAGAGGCAAAATGGCTCCTTTCAGCAAGAATTGAAATACAATCCCTGCTCCCTGCAATTCTTTCCCACAATAAACTTGAAAAACAGGCCTTCTCTCACATGTGTAGAACAGTAGATACAGTCTTGTGAGTCATGACGAAATATTGTTATTTTTATTCTGAAATTGCGTCATAAGTCATGATAGTTTTTTTCATTCTTACAAATGCAGGGGCAGCCATGTTTGCTATGAAGCAAATGTCACAGCCCATACTGCTTTTCTTAGGGTGTCAAAAAGGCATAAAAATGGGTTTGCTACAACTTTGGAAAGCATCAGACAAAGACATTTATAACATGTGCAGGAGGGGCACTGGTGGGATTGTCACAGTGTTAGAGTCAGTAGTCTATATGCTGCCTCCCAATAGTATGTGAGGAAGAGGATGTAGACTATCAACTTCAGTGGCCCTGGGAGAGCTGGGAACAATAAAAGGAAACAAAATCAGATCAATAAAAAAATGATCCTTTAGAATATGGAAGACTCCTTTGAGGCCTCAAACCCATCTCTGTCAAATGTGTAACTCATTCAGTGTCAGGATGGGTAGCCTCTGTTTTAGCCCTTCTTCCTAGCCCCTGGAGGTTTCTCTTCATTGTTCCATTATTACAGAGCTATTACGACAGCCATTAACTCTTTGTCATTTAACATTAAGACCATTAACTCCATCCATTTCTCATCCAATACACATGCCACACATGCTATTGCCCATGTGGCAATCTCCAGTGTTTGCTCAGCTGTAAAGCCAAGGCAGATTTTGAGTTTAATACCCTCCATTTTGAGCAGTCAGATGCAGTATCTCACTTGCTGAACACCATGCTGAACACCATGCTGTCACTCTGATTTCCAAACAAGTACTGTCCTTAGGCACAAGTCTAAGCCATGTCACTGCTTTTTTTGCTGCTCTCTGGACCAGTAATTATTGCCCATTCCCTAAAACTTCTCTATCAACAACTTTCCTCACTTTATTCTTTAGTTAGCTCTTGTGCAAGTGCTTGCATCTTTTGTGTGTGTGACTCAATTATTTAACAAAAACACATTTTAGTTTATCTGGAATCTCTGACAGGTTCTTTCTTGTTGAGGACCCCATAAACATCGGTGTCAAAGACCTCATTAGAACCCTTTCCTCACCTTACCTGTTCACGGAGGTGGGGGGTGGCACTCTTGCGAGAGGCGCTCACTTCGCTCCTCCTTCCTTACCACAGCTGGCTTGCCAGTCGAGCGAAAATTGCAGGCTAGCGCTGAGGCAGGAAGCGCGACTGGCCTGGCTCCCGATGCACCGCACAGCAGGTAAGTGCGCGCAGGCCCCGGGAGCATTGCGCGACTGTGCACCATTTTTGGCTTAGAGCTGAAAATAAAAAGGTACATGTCCGCTCTGCATCCGGCTCTTGAGCGTCACGCAAATGGGAGTGCGTCATACAGACCGCTCCTCCCATTAACGTAATGCTCAAGGGGCCCTTTCGCTTTAGAAACAGCGTGCGAAAAGGGCCTAGGGTACTCCCCTCTCACAGGCCTCCTCATTGAGCTAATTAATTTCCCATTTTTCACATGGAGGTATTGGCATTGAGGGTGGACTCTTGAGTCACCCATGTTTTGGGGTAACAAGCCCAGTACTCAAACCATAATGACACACTGGCTCTTTGTGTCTTTATTTTCTAACAAGTTTTCTTAAAAAAAAAAAATAACATGCCCAATTTCTACATTTTTAATGTGCATCTTTGATCTGCAACATGTTTAACAAATTAAAGCCCATCTGCTTTAATTTATTTTGGATATACTAGCTTCTGGAATTAGAACTCAGGACATCTATACCTTCTAATCTTTCTTTCTCCAAGAAATAGCTAGATGTGGGAGAGAACTTTGCTCTGCTTAGTTTTCTTAAAAATCAATTTATTCCCCGCACCCCAGTACCAAACACAGAAAGACATAATTTGTGACTATAAATCTAGACCAGTGGTTCTTAACTTGGTGTCTGTGGCCCCGGGGGTCTGCACAGTCCTCGCAGGGGGTCCGTGAAGCCCTGAAGTCTGCTCAGATGGTCTCTTCTCCTCAAGAGAGTGTCTGCCTGACAGAAACCAAGGCAAAGGCAGGTTTGCGGTTGGGCCTGTGTTCAATCCACCCCAGCTATAAATTGGCTGGGAGAAGGAGGAGACAAGTCTTCATTCCCTCTCCAGTGCCGATCAGGGAAGTCTGGATTTACTAATTTCTCCCTCTTTTCTCAGTTTGAAGATCCTTGATGAACAATTTTAAATAAATATTTGATGCACTTTAGGGTTTTAAATTTTGAGTTAATTCTTGGGGGTCCATGACAACAAAGGGTATTTAAAGAGGGTCCCCGGTAAAGAAAAGGCTAAGAACCATGCTTATCTGTACTTTTATGGACTTGTAATATGTTCCATGGAAGTAAAGGTGTGCACCCAAAAACATTTTTAAAAAAGTGCAAAGACAGATTTCTGAGGGACTTGCCTCTAATAGTTTGTCCATTTGAAAAATGTACACAAAACCACATTAAAAAAAAAATCCGCAGGCAACTGGCACGGTGTGCATGTGGATTATAGCAAAAGGAATAAATGGATAAAATCTGTTGGACAGATCTTTTCTTTCCCTACAAAGCAATTGTGGATTCCTTTTCTTGTAAAGGGCTTTGTAAAATCACCTGCTCACTTTCAAAGTTAGATCTCACATCTCTCCTCATCTTTGTCAGGCTGCCTTGGGAACATCTGTGTCACCAGCTTCAATAAGCAAATTGTGGGAGGATGTTTATACAGCGTGCAGGGTTGGTCTCCTGAGCTTATTCTGAGGAAATGGCTAGGAGGAGATACACCCCCCGTACCCTTTTGCACATAGTGACCTTACACTGCTTTTATTGTTAGGAGTGTTTAGCCAAACCACAGATGGAGCTGAGAAGTTTAAATCTTCCTCTTCCACACCATCAATATCAAACTGATTTGATGCTACCTTGGGAGCCGTCACCCCCTAATGGAGAAATGCAGCTATTACATTCCACATTATTTCTACACATTATTCATACTTTAAAACTCAGTGATGGACTCAACAATATAAGGGCTTTGAGCTTTATATGGGCAGAGACAGACTTGATTCCAAAGGAAGGGACTTTATGGCTGCCATGGAGAACTGATATTTTATGCTGTTTGCTTGGGTCACCTTTTGGCCTCAATTTTTTGAGTAGGGAGAGGGATGAGGTGGGATCTGAACTTTTTGTTATGTTTAACACTCTTTCTGGCACACCCAGAAAGTCTTAGATTTTGTTCCTTTTCTTTCAATCCTATTTTGGAGATCCATACACTATTTAAGATTTTTTTTAATTGACGTATCCAAAACAAAGAAAGAAATAAAAAGATACACATACACACACACGCATACATATACACACATACAACTATATACATATCCATATAAACATGTTTCCTTTTCTCAAATATTAAGATAAAAAAATTACTTTTAAAGTGGAGCCTGTTATTTCTCAGCCTTCTAAACTAAGATAATAATTCAAAATGAAGTGAAGACTTTTAATTTAATTTAATTTAGCATAGTTAAGTTATTTCTAACAAACTACTCAGGTACATATTCTAAAATGTTCTTATTTCCTCATAAATTATCTTATTTTAAATATCTATTTCCAACTTTTCTTTTGTTGGAGTTATTACTGCTTTTTTATCTGAATCTTCTTTTCACATTTGAGTAAGATCTACAATTTTGTCTTTCTGCTTTTTAAACAATTGCACTCCTTGTTTTTTTTTATGATATAGTTATTATGACCAGACTGATTTTCCATATATAGTTATAACTCTGATTAGATTGGAGATCCACACACTTTTTAAAAATCCCCAAATATTTTCTATCATCTCCTAGTATGATCAGGAACTTTTTATACCAGATCCGTAGGTGGGTTTAAAAATCAGAAAGGGCAGAAACAAAATCAGGGACTTTTCAATTAGTCTGTATCTGCCCGTAACATCAGAATGAACAACAACATACAGGTTGCAGCTTGTGACTTGTGTCACAGTAGTCATATACTAGCTTGGCATTTTCATTGAGCAACCTCACACAATCCCAACATCCTATTTGTTTTATGAGTTACAACCAACTTAGGCATTTCTGCACTACACTGACACAGTGCTATTATTCCACTTTCAACATCCTATGGAATCCTGGGGTTTGCAGTTTAGGGAGGGGCATTTAGAATTCTCAGCCAGAGAGCTCTTTGGCCTCAGTAAACTACAAACCCCAGAATTCCACAGGAGGTTGAAAGTGGAATAATAGCAGTATAACAGTGTAGGGTGGAAATGGCCTTAGATACTGTCATGTATGGAAAGTATGGAATGAACGATACGGTTCATCTACTCATCCTTCTTTACTAATCTCTTTGTTTGCCTTATCTATCTGTTGTTCACTGCTTTCTGTAAATGGTTTCCTGCTTCTGATATATTTACTGTAAGAATTTTGTATTTTTAGCTTTGGCCATTTCTGCACGGGCTTAAAGAAACGGTGCAGAGCGTCCTCCAGGGAGGACGTCTGCACCTGGGAGCGGACTGGGTCCGACCTACTTAGTGTAGCTCCGCACCTCAACCTGCTCCAGAACGACCTGAAGTGGTCGTCCAGCGTGCTTTTGAAAGACCGCTTGAAACAGGTCTTTCAAAAGCATGCAGCGCGCCACTCTGTGCCCGTGCTCCGGTGCAGATTTGCAGGCTCACACTAGTGCAAGCCTGCGATCTGCCAGAGGCTGGCTTTAGGCTGGTGAGCTTTAGTGGTCGGTGGAGAGCCTCGACCAACCGGAAGCCGCCATTTTTGTCCCCGGAGCAGTGTGGAGTGGCGGCCACGCACTGCTCCGGATCAGCCTGGACCAAAGCGTGGAGCCAAGAAGTCCCGTAAGTACCGGCATGGGGCGATTCCCTCACCCCATGAGGAAATGACCTTTTATATTATTAGCAATAGGCCCTTCATATTCTCTTTTGAACCCCTGTTATAAAAGCTGCAAGTGTGTATTTCTGTTTGATCTTCTTCTGTGGTCACCTCTTCCACTTTCCAAAGGAAAGCTTTTTCTCTCTCTAATAGCCTCCTTGACCCTGCTTATTAAACAGGTTCATGATTTTTTTGAGGTCTGACGGTACCTTTCCTGACGTAGTGAACCCATGCAACGTGTTCTGTTGCGGTTTTCACTCATTCCCTTGAAATCTAGAGAGAATTGACCTTTTGCCTCTCCACTTCAACTTCCTTTTTATACAAATCTCTCATTCTTGAGAAGTTTCCTTTTTTGAAGCCAGACAACACCCAAACCACAATATCATGATGGCGTTCCTCAGCTTTGTTTACATTCAAGCAACATAGCTATCCCATGAGAACCAGCATGGTATATTGATTTGAGCACTGGACTACAATTCTGGAGACCAGGGTTTAAATTCCTGCTTGCCCATGGAAACCCACTGAGTGAACTTGGGCAAGTCTCTCAGTCTCAGGTGGAGGCAAAGGCAATCTCCTCCCTGAACAAATCTTGCCAAGAAAATCCCATGATAGATTCACACTAGGGTCACCATAAGTTGGAAATAACTTGAAAACATACAGCAACATCATACAAAGTTGGAAGTGGTGTTGAGGAAGCTGTGAAGGAAATAGCCAACTCTTCAGGTATTTCTCCACACCTACCTCCCCACCATCAACGGAGGAAGAAAGAAGGCAGTCTGAAAAAAAATGAACTTCCCTTTTTGATCAGCCCAGTTTTTACATTTTAAAAGACTTTATTTGTTCATTTGGTGCTGCACTTTCCTTCCTAATACTGGGCTCCAAGATGGTCTGGAGCATAACTTAAAAACAGATACAACCAAATGTACAATAAGTTGCAGTACAACAATATAATCAATCAAATGATAATATAATATTATTTTTTAAAAAATACAACAATTTTAAAGCAATTTAGAAGCAACTGAGCAGTACATTGGAGGTGATGTGCATCTCTCATTACGCAAGCCTATACCTCAGAATGGCATAGATATCTTTGGTTGAGCAGTGAGCTGCATATTTGATACAGGTGACTGAAAGACAAATTAGCTGGCATCTTGTTAGTAGTCTAGAACAGACCCATTCAATCAGTTGTTGAATTATGAGTCAACATGTAGGTAAATCTGACTGATTCAACAAGTCTATTCTCGTCAGGATTAACAACAGGATTTAGGCCATTGTATGGTAACATTCTATTTTTTCAGCCTAAGATGGAAAGGCACTTGGAAAGCATCCAACAAATCAGATTTGGGTGAATTATTTTCACCTACTTTGAAATTCTGGTCTAAACAAGAAATACCGGCAGTTTGTATCCAGCTTCAAAGAATTCAATGGGGGTGGGGGGAACATGTTTCCTCTGAGCACATTATAGAGCAATGGCTAGAAGACCAGCCCATTAGGGGGTGGGGAGGGTTGTTTCCCTTAAAAGTTGTGTTTGGGAGGTAGCACTTGGAAATGTAGTTATAGAGAAGTAACTACATGTCAGAGGACTCTCAGAGCAGAATCCAAGGCTCAGCAGTCTGGTGACATGGAATCTAACTGTAGATAAGACAAACGTCATTCCTCTTTGGCTGCTCTGGATACTCCTGCTCCAACTCTGATAAAAAATCACATAAGCCAGTAATTAAGAGTAACTGAGGCCAAAAATTGAGGTATCATTTAGTGAACATCAAGTTTGCTTGGAAACTCTCAAAGATCATTAATAGTGGACCAACATCTGCAGAACTGAATGTGTCCAGAACTACCAATTATCCTCTGAGGTGGAGAACCCCAGGGCAAAGTTGTGACAGTTGCCAATAGATGTCCCTCCTCCAGTGCATGCAAAAGGTGAACTAGCCAACTGCTGTGCTTTTAACAACAGCCACAGTTGATTTGCAGACATCAGCCAGTTTTCATTGTCACTGGTTGATGATGATGCAGTTCAGTTGGGTAGATTTTGACTCTGGACATAATTGTCACCCCAGAGCTCTTTCAGATGACAACTTTTTGATCATAGAGTGCATAATCACCTCTAGAACTTTGCAGCCTTGGGCATTCACCTCAATTATCCTTTCAGCACCACCTCTTCCATTTTTTTAAAGTCTCAACTGGGGTAGAGTTTCCTCTATCACTCTGCTGAGCTATGCTCCAGACATCAAAGTCCTGTCCTCATGGGATCACTGAATGAAGAATACGTTCAACCTGCTGGAAAGTAAAGGATCTGAGCCTGGTAATAAACTTACCACACTTTAGCCAAGATCCTATTAACCTGATAGTGGAGGGAAAATCTCCACCATCACATTTATGAAAGTGGGCGGGGGGGGGTAGTGAAGGTTGTTTCCACTCTTCTTGGTGTACAAAGGCATCCAGACACTTCTGGGTGGAGTTTGAACCCTTCTTCTTTCCACAAATGGGTGATGAGGATATAGCCAGGAGCTGTGTGTGCCCTTTCATGTGCTAAGGCAGCCAGACAGTACCTGGACACACTTCTGCAGCCAGTTAGTAGGCAAGAGGAAAGGCATTGTCCAAACCATGGTCCAAAGATATTGGATAAGAAAGCACAAGATGCCACCTTGCCTAATACCTAAAACAGTACATGTCTAATTGGGAATTATCTTGTTTTAAGACATTAACAGGGTTTTACGCTGAATGTTTTGATGTAATTCCTAAGACATTTTCAATACATTCATGGAAACTAGGACTAAATCCAGTTCCTACATCCACTTAGAACATAGGATTTATGGGAGTGTTTATTTATTATTCAACAATTGATTCAATGGATCTATGGTACCAGGGGCTAGCATTTGGATTGAAGGCAGTATTTGCCAAGTAGCTTTGGCTAATGGTAGAGAAAGAGTGGGCAAAATGTGGCCCATGGAATGTGATCCCCCCCCCCAAATGTTGTCGTCAGATGCCCTCAAATGCCTTATAGGGAACATTAAGACCTTTTGTAATACTTTTGCCCAGGTGGCTTAGGCCAGTATGGGCCCATGAGCAGTCTTTATTTTCTTCTAAACAGGAAGTGAACAGGAATTATGTCCAATTATGTCTTGTTCTTAAAAAAGGCTTTCCTGGGCCTAAAATGTCTGAGGAGGCCCAAAAACAGGGTGAAAATGCCTCCCATACCCTCTAGAATATGTAGGTGGGCATTTGGGGGCCAACAATTTTTTAAAATTGTTTTTGCAGAGGTCTCCTGGGGGTATGTGGCTAATGTGGTCCCTATCCTTCCTCAACTGCCCACTTTTGATGAAGACTAATCCTATATCTGAGACCGTATTTTATAATCCTCTGAAACCCCCAAGGGATGTGGGCAAAGATTTCCATATGTACAATCTAAGCTTCTGGCCTGAGAAAAACAGTTTTGTGTCACAATGCAAATTTTCTATTTTCAATTCACCAATTCCAGTTCAAAATTTTTGCAGGGAAAATATGGACTTGCATCAGTTCTGAACATTTGAAAGTATTTTGTACGGGTCATCTTATGATATGAATGTAATAAATACTGACATATTTTCTTATTCTTCGTAAGAAGCACATTGAGACTTCTTTCAAAAAAGAAAAAGGTCAGCCTCTGCATTTTTTTTCCTTTTTGCATTTTGAATCATTTGTGAAAAAAATCGTTTGTACAAAAACACAACTCTTGCACAGAAAACCATGGTTTGTGCCATCTGTAGAATCCTCTTGGTTAATCCCATCTACAGTAGACCAACTGAATCAGTTGCTGGGTGGCCATATAATGCAAAGGTAAATCCCATTGATTAAATGAGTCTACTTTAGTTAGGACTAATAATTGGATTCAGGCCATTACATTTTATATAAAAGATACTGAAATGCTCTTATTTTCTCAAACCATTTTTTTTTTCAAAAATAGTGTTGAAATGATAAAAAAATTGGAAAAATACATGGAAACCCCCATAATCTCACTCAGTGTAGAGAAACTATTTTAAAATCTTTACCTTTAAAGTGTAGATATTTTTTAAAAATGAAGCTTTCCATTCTCGCTTCAAGTTCAGGAGAAAGTTCCTGGCAACTGAGATCCTTCCAGAGTGATTACTGTTCTGTTTTCCCAGATCTCTCTTGTGAAGTCATAACAGAGGGCATAACTGATTTTGTCTGGAGATTGGAAATTGATGGCTCATCTCCTTCCTCATTCTTATCAACAGAATCCCTACAGCAAGGCAAAAGACACCATGACATAATGACCTGGAAGTGGGTGTGTATGCCAAACCAACACTCGGTAAAAGCTTGACGGATGGTGGAGGAAGAGAAGAAGAAGATCACAGGGTCCAGGATAGTGTTGAGGGAGGTGAGGAAGAATGTCTCCACTCTCCAGGAAGGACTCTCATTCTTAATAAAACCCACAATGTGAGAGATGTTGTAGGGAGCAAAGGCCAGAGAGATATTGAGCACAGTAGCCAAAGCTAGGGCCACCGCCCGTTTCTTCTTCTGGGGCTTGATGTTGGGCATGGAGGTCAGGAGGCGGATGATGCTGATGTAGCAGAAAAGCGTAATGATGAAAGGGATACAGAAGAGAACAATGCAGATCTCCAGGCGAAAAGGGAGGACAATCTGGAGCTGGCTAGACGTGAAGTTCTCATAACAAGTGGAATTGTCTTTGGGTTTGTCCTCAGTGCCTGGGTAGTATTCTGCCACGTAGATAATGCTTAAGCAGTGGGAGCAGGTCAGCAGCCAGAAGAAAAGGCTGGCCACTTTGGCATAGGTTGGCCTGTGGTTTAACTTGTGCTTGACAGGGTGGGCAATGCACAGATAGCGCTCCACGCTGACCCCCATGAGGAAGAGGGTACTGAGATAGATGCTGCTGTAGAAGATGAAGTTGGTCAGCGGGCAAAGGAAGTTAGGGAGAGGCCAAGTCTTGTCTAAAGCAGTCTCCGCCATCTTGGTGGGCAAAACGAGTAGAAGAAAGAGGTCGGATATGGTCAAGTTGAGCAAGAGGATGTCTATGGCGACAGGCTTCTGTCTGATTTTCCTCAGGAATGAGTAGCAGGCCAGAAGGTTGGAAGGGAAACCAATCACAAAGGCAATGATGTAGACGGCAAAGGTCACACTTTTATGTGCCATTCTCTCAAGGCCTGTAAGTGAATGGAAAATGTAGCAGAATGTACTTGCAGTCATATATTGTATCAGCTTTCCTGAACATATTTCTTTCTAGATGTGGTGACCTGCAACAACTACAGTGCTATCAAGCCCAGGCCCAGTTCCATCACACCTAGGCCAGGAAGCGGATGAAAGGCCCTCCCTCCATCCCAACTGCCTTGCCCTGGCCTCACAAGGAGAGCCAAACCAGCAGTATCTTCTGGACTTAATTCCCTTGCACACTATTATTATCCTTCCCTTGTGTACTTCCCATTTAGCTTATAAGCCTGAGGGCAGGGAACCATCAAATTAACAATTTGTAAGCTGCTCTGGGAGACTTTGCAGCTCTAAACAAGTAAAATAATAAATGGATATACCTTGTTCCTTGATGGGCTTACTAGATAGTTTTAGAATTGAGCTGTTATCATCCATCAGTACTGGACATGTTGGCCTGGAATAATGGGACTTGAAGGCTGAGCTCTGGGACCCAACCACTGGATGCTGGTGGTATCTCCGTGAATTCTAAGAATACTATCTTTAGTAACAGTAGCAGGAATGCAAGATTTCCCTCTGATCAGACAATGCATACATGTACTAAATAAAAGATAAAATCATGCATTGTACATGTGAACTCTGATGGTCTGTAGACACAGCTTCGCACAGCTCCACCCCAGCAGCAGTCAAGTACTGCATCTGCCATTTACTGACCATGAGGAAGGGAGAGGGAAGAGACTTATGTGATACAGAAGTGTCTGGACTCGCCTGTGACCGGAAAAGAAATGAGTGTGATCTCCCAGGTGGAGAATTCCTGGTTGAAATACAGGCATATTTCTTTTACCCTCCCAGACAAAGCCAGCTGCTTCTTCATCTCCTGAATTACCTGCTCCCTGCCCCCAGGTCAGTAAATGGCAGAATCTGTGGGGCTTGGCAGGGATTGAAGAGGGAGGTTTTGGATGGTGTGCAACAGGTTGGTGAAAAATTCATTGTGTCTTGCCCCAAAGAAAGCATCCTTGCAAATGTGCAGCTCATTTTCATGAGCTCATGTCAGAATAGGATTTCAGCCCATCTTGCAGGAAGCTGGAAATATTTCTTCCATCAGATTTGCACTGGTGTTGAATATTTTTGCTGCCTGAGACCTTAATATGTGACTAGCATTGCTCAGTATTTTTTCTGTGACTTTCATTTCAGACTCTTCCTGCTTTAGTAAACCAGTTCAGTCCTAATATGTTTCATTAATAAACTTATTTGTGACTTTTTAGCAGAAGGGGAGAGTTACCCTTTTGGACTACCTCCCCGGATCTCACAGCCAACAAAGCCATC
The DNA here is from genome assembly GCA_030412105.1 of Cyclura pinguis. NCBI lineage: Eukaryota > Metazoa > Chordata > Lepidosauria > Squamata > Iguanidae > Cyclura > Cyclura pinguis. Next base: position 10,577,663 of record CM059606.1, on the reverse strand, counting down.
GGCCATGCTAGCTGAGGAGTTCTGGGAGCTATAACCCAAATAAAAAACTTTTCTAGGTGCTCTCCCCCTTGTCCAGCTTTAAAGGAACATCAATTGTGGTTACATATTTTGTTAAAAAATCTTACCTGTATTGTAGTTGATGAATCACACTCAGTGTGAATTTGAAGGGAGAAGAATCAGAAATTTCTAGCGGTGATCCAACCTCTGTTCCGAAGGGTACCTTCCAACATGAAGAAGATAAGCTCATTCACAGGCAATGTGAGAAGACTGGTGTGGCAGGGACCAAACTGTGAAAGGATGTGGAACTGTGGTCTAGTGAGTCACACTGCCGAGAACCATGAGGTTTTCTGGGAGGCATATAGGAGCTTCCTCACAACTTAGCAGTAATAAACCAATGGACTACATAACCCGTGTGCCATTTCCAATCATCACATGCATTTCTCAGGAAATCTTGGCATGATTTCTGATAAAAATGCCTACTAGCCTGCTCTTCTATGTTTTACTGAGGCTGGGACAATTTTCAGGAAAGTTTTTTTTTTCCTGGGAAATGCTGGTTTACAAGTAGAGAACCAAAAATAATGGATGCTGCCAAAGGCATACAGTATAAAATATATGTATATGCACACAAACTCAGAAAGAAGGAATAATGAAAGTATACATGCAATTGTAAAACAAATTATCTAGATAAAAATTTTTAAAAATGCAATACAATACAAAGCAAATTGACAAGTACATGTAATCGAACTGTACAAGTTTGTAAAACAATCTTAAACTAAAACCCCAAAAGCTTTTGAAAACAAGGTTTTTAATTGAGATTTAAAAATAATGAGGGAAGGAGCAGTCCACAAATGTTCAGGGAAGCAATTATAAGAGTCTGGAGTAGTGAGTGAGAAAGGACTTTGTCAGAGTTGTCTCTTACATATCACTCTCAGAAAACTAATTTTGTCTGAATTTTCTCCTTTCTGCCACCAGCTGTGCCCCATGCTTTGTGTCCCAGAATGGTGATACATCTGGGACATTGTAGAAAATGTGACATGAAAGCTGTGCATTTTTTTTTTGTTATTTGCAACAGCAACAAACATAAGGGACATGTGACTGCTGTTGCTAATGGAAAGTTTCACCTGTAAGAAATATGCCTTTCTTTTTGAGAAATTGTGTGAAATAGTCCCCCATTTCTCTGCCCACAAAAGTCCTGGCGAATATGGACAGACCCACTAAGCATTGATAGTAGAGACTGATGAATCTGAGGTCAGCAGAGTGGAGAGTCTACTCCAGGCTTTTGTCTGAACTTTAAGGATGCTATCCAAGCTGCTAAACCTTAGCTCCCAAACAGGATCAGCACTTTGGCCATGTCCTTTAAAGTTCAGACTAAAAGCTGGAAAAAGTTTACCACCTCAGAGCCACCTGCTACAATGACACAGATCTAATTTGAAAAGTAGTTGCTTCATCTGCAGATATCAGTCTATTCTCATTTCCACTGAGTAGAAACAGTGGTGCAAACATGATAGGTTAATATATGAGGCTCAGTTAGACCATATAGCCTCCATAGGGTCAAGTCTGGGATTGGTGGAAAATATTTGTCAGCCTTCAGGGCACAGACTATCTTGGAGTCCACTCTTTTAGCCCCTATTCTTACTTTTAAAAAAGAAGTCTGAGGTGGTAAGTCCAGTCCTAGAATCATAACACCAGAAGAGACCACACACGCCATTGAGTCCAACCCCATTCTGCCTTGTAGGAACTCAGATCAAAGTACTCCCGCCAAACGGCTGTCCAGCCTCTGTTTAAAAACCTCCAAAGAGAAGACTCCACCACAGTCCGAGGCTGCATATTCCACTGTCAAATGGCTCTTACCATCAGGAAGTTCATTCATTCCTTCAGCAATTGTATTATTCCCAAAGTAGAAAGGGAAAGAATAGTAGAAAAGAAAAAGAATAGTAGAATATGTTCAACAAATGATCAGAAAAAGTGTTTCCCAAATGTCGTTCAGACAAGAAACAACTGTGGACCATACCCCTTTATAAATCAATATTGGTTTCTTCCTGGGAGTGTACTCTGAAGATAATACATAGGAGGCATTTGACACCAGTTAAACGCCATAAAATAAGTAATAATATTTTACAATCCTGTTGGTGGGGCTGTGGAGCTGTTGAAACCATATCTCAAAAGGCAGTAGATTTTTGAAACAAGGTAATTGACTTTCTGAATAAAATAACATATCAGGAACGATATCATTAGCTATTTTTGAAGGAGATAATGCAAATGCTCTGCATAAAGATTTCATCGCTATGTTGTTGGGGTCTGCACAGTTAGAAATTACAAGAACATGGAAAACTTGAGAAGATCTTTTTTTGTTAACACTGGTTGGATGGTGTGTGGGGAATTGCGCTTTCTGAAAAACTGACCTGTAAAGCTAGAATGATGAAAGAAGAGATATAAAAAAATACATTTGCCACTGTCTGGGCTCTTTTCATCACTTTAATAACTGATCAAGTTTTGGTGTTGTTGTTGTTGTTGTTGTTTTATACCATCGCATCAGTGATCATTTTGGGCTCCACCATTTTAAGATGGTTATACTATTAAAGGTACTTTATGTAAGTTTTATGCATAGAGCTGATTCTGTTGGCCAGCCAGTCTTTATCCCCTTAGAGGAAAGGTAACAGTAGCAGGGCCTCTATCTCGTCTGGAGATTATGTTGTTTCTTCTCTCCTAGTGTCTTGCTTCTCTCCTTTGGTGTGCTTAATGCACCAGAACATCATGTCACAAGACAGGGAACGCGTACCCTTCCAGATATTTGGGGATGTCAAGTCGCATCAGCTGTAGCCAGCATAGCTAGTGGTGAAGAATGATGGGAATGGCAGACCAGCAAGCTCTAGAGGACTATATATTCTTCTTCCCTCCTAGTGTGTACCTGTTCTTTTCCTGCTTCCTATCTCCCTGATGAACAACTGCCTGTCATGCCCCTGTTCCAGGACCCAGACAGGACCCTTCCCAACAGCCACACCCCAGAGACATGAGAGAAATAGTAATTACATCAGCCAGGGTAGGAGGAAAAGGGAGACCCCAGGAGTCTGCAGCATTTACATAATGAAGACTCATTAATTAGGCCCACAGCTCTGAGCCAATATAAGGGCAGGCCAGAATGGGAGGAAGCTGTCATAGTCAATTGATCCTATTGGTGGTAGCAGCCCAGCTTACTCCTGAATTTCTAGCTTGCACTCCTAGAACCCTTGACCTTCACCTTGTCTAGGACTCTCTCTCTATCTCTGGACTTATGGACTCTGTCTCTCTAAATCCACTGAGAACTGCAAAATGACTATGGAGTTTGCCATTGGAATCTCTCTCTCTCTCTCTTTCTCTCCCCCCCCCCCCCCCGGTTTTATGGCTTCTGTCTCTCTAAGGCCATTTCTGCACGAGAGGGGAGAAGCGGTTTGCTGCATGCCAAGAGTGGTGTCTTTATACTCAGATTCAGAGAAATTCAGAAACTGTGTTGTCTGCAGCCCCCCATTTACACCGTACTACTGCAGAGAACAGAGGTTGCTGCATCCACAACAGCAAGTCCCTGGCCACTCCCATTCCCCTCCCTCACCATGCCCTGCCATCGCTGATTGGTCTGTTTTTATTTTTGTTTTTTTAAAAAATGCGCACATTTTTAACACATGTCTGCGTTGCTACATTTGTGCTTAGGTATGTATGTCCACTGATACATGGAAAAAACCACATCTTAACAGTCAATTACCATATCTCTTCTCTTCCTGCTGTCCGTTTAACGCATGAAGACAATAATGATGGCAGCCTGTCTTTTGATGCACGGAGAGAGATAGGGATGGAAATGATGGAAGGGACAGCTTGGGAACACCCCTAGCTGGCCAAAGCTGCGATGTGAATCAATGCTATGCTTCTGCATGTAGGTGAAAACCAAAGCAGAACCGGTTTGGGAGATTTACATCTGAGTTTTTCTGTTTTTCACATACAGCAGTTTCTCATCGCAGTGAACCACACTAGACCGGTCTAGGAGCTGAAAATGTGCAGAACCACAAAGAAAACTATGAAGCTAAAAGGTTCAATGTGCAAATGGGAGGGTAAGAATTCAAGGTGACTACGATGTGTTAACCTTGTGTGGAAATGGCCTAAATTTACTGAGAACTGCAAAATGACTAAGACAAACTTTGCTTGTTAGCTCCTGTATGGTCTTTAACCACTTGGCCGGCTGGTAAGTACAATGTATTGCCTCCTACTGGCCTCCATTCTTTCTGGGGCCAGGAAACCCAATTTCTTCAGCAGATGTGGGGCTGGCTATTCCAGAACTGAATTGCTGAGGTTATGATTTCTAATTCAAAATATGCATGAGGAAATGAGACCATGGCCATTTCCACACGGGGTTTTTAAAACGGTGCACAGCGTCCTCCAGGGAGGATGCCTGCATCTGGGAGTGGACTGGGTCGGACCTACTTAACGTAGATCCTCACCCCAGCCCACTCCGGAACGACCCCAAGTGGCCATCCAGCATGCTTTTGAAAAACCTGTTTCTTGAGGTTTTTCAAAAGCACGGAGCGCGTCAGTGTGATCCTGCTCCCTTATGAAGATTTGCAGGCTCGCATTGGTGTGAGCCTGAGATCTGCCGGGGGCGGGCTTTAGGCTGGCGAGCTTCAGTGGTTGGTCGAGAGCCTCGACCAACCGGAAGCCGCCATTTTCGTCCCCGGAGCAGTGCGGAGCGGCGGCCACGCACTGCTCCGGAGGATCGTGGACCGGACCGGGGAGCCCAAAAGTCGGTTAAGTAGCATCACGGGGCGATTCCCTTGCCCCGTGCAGAAATGGCCTATGCTGGGCAGATTTGGGATGTTGTTTTTTAAAAAATAATTGCATAGATATATTTACCCAATTCAAATGCAGACACAACAAACAAAATGTACAACACCCCCCACACCTTTGATTCACAATATTATAGAAAAAGAAAAATGCAAACATGTTTATTGACTGTATGCAACTAAAAGACTGAGCTTGTATTATCCATTTATTGCTTGAACATGAAACACAGGAATTTAGATACACAGAAAAATGTTGAAATATATATTGGGGATGCTGCTTCCCCCTCCTCTTTCCACATAACATCTGTACTGTCTTTGACATTTATTTTCAGTTCCTCAAGGTAATACGTAATCCAACAGTTATCATTCCACTAGTGCAAACACCATTGCTCTCATGGACTGAGATGCTATGTTGAGCAGACAGCATGTAATGCTCTGGTCACATAGTTGTGTGTCCTTTCCCTGACCTGACCACTGTTGAGACCCAAGAAGGGCTGCTGCTTACCAATGGGGAGTGAGACAGAGCAAAAGCAGAACAAATGACGAGGAAGCAGCTGCCCTCAACTAGGAGGTGGGAAAAAATGAGGGCGCACTTACAAATGGAATGCCTCCTAGCTTACCTTCTGTTACCCCGTGGACAGACCCTCATCCCTGGAAGTATGATTTTGATATTAAAAGGCATCTGAGCCAGAGGTGGCCGGGTCAGTGTGTAGACAGCCAAGCTAGAGATCAGACAAAAGATCAAAGAGTTGTGACTTTCCCCTGTCACATCTCCATTGGAAACCTCAGAAAGGCATGTAGGCACAGGTAATGGGCCATTAGCATGATAATACTTTGGGGAGATTGCCCGATCTCCCCCCAGGGTGCTTGGAACAAAAACAAGGTATATCAAAGCAAAGTCTGGTTACCTGGTGTAATATCATGCAGCCATCAGGTGGCTATCACACCTCCATCATCCTTCTGTTTCAGCCATTGTTCTTTCTGACAAGAGGGTCTGCCCCCAAGGCATGTTTAGCCCTATAAATTTTTTTTTTCAACTCCATTTTGGAGTTCTCCTAGATTTGACTGGCAGGCTGTCTCTCTGTCAGTTGAGGGTCCCCTCAACCCCTCCCCTATGCTGAGTTTTACTCTCCGCTTGTCTTTTTCTCAGCTGAAGACTTCTGGATCGGTACAGTATTACCCTCTTCTCTCGTTCCCTCCACTTTTCCCCCTATCCATTTTCACCTCTTTCCATTTCAATAGTTCTTGTGTGATTGTGTGAGAGTTTGATGCTGAGTGAGTGTAATTAAACATATTAGAGAAATAAAACATGTTGAGTGAACTAATAGCCTGGTTCTTTCTCGATCTGACTCCATAGAAATTGGGTTATAAGATCTTGCTAGGAGTTTCCCTGCCCTTCGCTGTTAAAAGCCAGTGCTCTGCTAATTTCCCCAATTTTGGCATTTTAGAGCAAATTAGAGTATCCTCCAAGGATTACCTCCAGAAATCAGGGTAACACTTCCCTTCAGAGCTCAGAACAGCTTCATCTTTGTCTGTTGCCAGGGGAAGTTTTAGATGCAGCCCAAAGATACAGCTAGTGTATCACCTCCTGCCTCCTGTCTGAAAGGAGATAATGTCACCACCAGCATGTCATTCATGGACACCTAGGTCAGAATCCAGTTGGGACACTATGCTGGTAGATTCAGTTTTTCCAGGATCACACAGTGGTGGGGAGAGAAGGAACAAAAGCTCTGCCAGTTCCAAGCAGGCAATTCTTCAGTGCTTTCCTTCCTCCATAGCCATTAGTTTCTAATTTTAACTTGAATTGTTTTTAAAAAGCCAAGTAGGGAAAGCTTAATCTAGCTTCTATAAGAAAGCATATTTTTAATCTTGAGATATTAAGTATGGGAAATACTCTATAGTCTAAATCCAATTGTTATTTCCAACTAGAGCAGAACCACTGAATCAATGGGAATTTAGGAAGTCAACTTGTTCCTTCCATTAATGCAATGCATCCTCCATTTTTTTTAAAAAAATTAATTTTAATACAAACTGATTCACAACAGTAGAAAGAAAAAGAGAAAAAGAAGATAACTATACACAAACAATGTACATAGACGACTTAAACTATATTAAAACTAATCAAAGGCTAAGACAAAATATTAAAACACATTACCGAAACACTAATCTATTACTGTAAACAGAACTTAACTATACTAAGAAAAACACAAAAGAACTCGGTCTTTCAAGCAAATGTAATGAAAAAGAAATTAATAAGAAGCGTCTTATTCTACCATTACAGATCTGATTAAATTCAGATTACTAGAATTACTACTAAACATAACCACAGATTGTTACATAGTTAGATTTCTTATTGCTTAAAAAAAAAATCTAAAAATGGTTTCCAATCCTTCAGAAAAACTTTAATTGATTTATCTTTTAAAATCTAGTTTTGTCTAATTCAGTTTGCTGAATTAGGCAAAACCAGCAACGTTAACAAGCCACCGTCCTATTGTCAGTGCTTCAGTCTGTTTCCAAGTGTGTGCAAACAAGATTCTTGCAGCTGTTGTCATATATCAAAGAAACACTCCATATTTACTATCCAATTTTTTATCAATAATTCCCAACTACATTCCAGGTGAGGGTGCAAAATCTACCTTTAAAATGTTTCGAATTAACATATAAATCTTACACCAATAACTTTTTGCCCTCTCACAAGACCCCCATATGAAAAAAGATCCTTCCTTATTCTGAAAGCCCCAACATTGATTTGAAACATTTTTCAACATTTTTTAACAATTTATTTGGAGTTAAATACCACCTATAAATCATCTTATACATATCTTCCTTTAGATTACTACACAAAGTAAATTTTATACCTTTAGCCCACATTTTCTATATGTCATTTGTACATTATGCTCAGAATTTTAGCCCCACCTTATCACAAATTCGTTTACAGTCTCATCTTCAATCTCTTAAGGTATCTGCCATTAATGTAATAGGCCTACTCTAAATGGGGCTATCATTGGATTTAGGCCCATAAACATGACAAGGCTTGATTGGCATCTTGTTGATGGCATACACAAGTACAATTCAACCTTACATCTGTGCACATCTCGTTTTGGTTGATGCAGAGGTTGGTTTTCCGTTCCACAGTAGCCAAATGTCCATCCAGACCTACTGTTGAGTCACTGTACAGATGCATCACAGCTGGTGGATCTTGATGGGAGATTGGGGAAGCATCTATCTGTGTCTTTGCAACCAGAAGCAAAATGGTTACCTCATCCATTGAGACTTCTGGAGGACTCCAGTGGATCTCAGCGGAGTATGCAATCATTTCATGACTGGTTATGAAGATACAACCAGATGATTCTCCAATATGCCACTGCTTTCAACCAGGCACAGAATGGCCATGAGGTAAGGAAGGCAATTTCTGCACTACACTGCTATTATTCCACTTTCAATATCCTTTGGAATCCTGGGATATGCAGTATAGGGAGGGGCATTTAGAATTCTCAGCCAGAGAACTCTTTAGCCTCAGTAAACCACAAACTCCAGAATTCCACAGGATGTTGAAAGTAGAATAATAGCACTATAACACTGTAATGCAGAAATGGCCAATGTCTTAAGTGATTCCAAGATATGTTGGCGGGGGGGGGGGTGAGTCAGGGAATTGCTAGCTATAGCGTGCAGAAATACTACACTATTCTGGACTATACAGGATGATACTCTGTATTCTATACTCTTAATTTTGTTGACACCATCTTTCAGGAAAAAGAGATACATTATTCCTCTTTTTGTCTATTTAATTATTCTATGTAATCCACACACACACAGCCCGCACTTTGGAGCCATTTCTCTGCAGTCATGAATGTCCATTAATTCCTATTAGCTTCCATTCATAAAATAATGATTCTTTACTGTATGCTTTTTTTTATTTAAAGGAACATCAGTGGCTATGAATGCTTTCCCAAAAATCTTCCTTGTGTTCTGCTTGGGAAACTTTATCTTAAAATAAGCACATTTAACTCAAAGGGTAAGAAGAATAAACACCTTCATTTTAAAAAATATCCATTAACCATTTGAAAATTCGTCCAAAATCAAGCATATGCATTTGCAGAGTGAGAAAACTGAAGCATTCTGCTGACTACTGTTGCATTTTGGAGGTAATGGGTAAACCAACCAACTCCTTAAAATAGAATCAGAAAACAACAAACATTGCTATTCATCATCAGTTACCTGGAAACAACTTGCAGGAAGAGAAAAAAAGTAAATTTTGTGGATCTTGCAAAAATGCAATGTCTTGCACATTTTTCTGAAATCGGGTTTGATCAGCATCTAAGCCCGATCATTTTCCAATATCCTTCAGCTTCTGCTCTAGCTATATTAGTCATTAGTCATTCCCAAAATTAAACACCAACATTAAAAATACAACTAAGGTAATGCTTCTTTTATTTTTAAAAAGGAAATGTATCTCCTGCATTATCAGATCAGCTCACTGTATAGATCTCTAGTTCTTGACAGCTGGTATCTGTTTATCATCAAAGGAAGAAGAGACCAGAATTTTCTGAGAAATCATACCCTTTAATGAGGACTTAGTGTAGGGTGTTTCTTACTAGCAAGACTCATTCTGATTTGAAGAAATGAATGAAGGAAAAGGCAATCATACCCTAGTTACACACGATGTGCTAGGCTGAGTGTGAAAATAGCTTTCTTTTCACATGAATTTCCCTTTAAAGTAGAGAACAACCTGCAGAGGTTTGGTATGGACACAAAGTTCTATCTATGTGGTCCTGATGAGGCAGAGATTATAGACAAGAAGGAGAGGAAGCATTCAGAATCAGAGAGCTGGAAAAGACCACAAGGGCCATCGTGTCCAACCCCTGATGTGCAGGAACACCCATCAAAGCATTCCCAACAGATGGCCATCCAGCCTCTGTTTAAACCCCTCCCCCCAAAGAAGGAGACTCTACCGCATGCCAAGGCAGTGCATTCCACTGTCAAATTGCTCTTGCTGTGGTGAAGTTCTTCCCAATGGTTAGGCGGAATTTCTTTTCCTGTAGTTTGAAGCCATTGCTCCATGTCCTAGTCTCTGGAGCAGCAGAAAACAACCTTGTTCCATCTTCCATATGCCATCCCTTCAAACATTTAAACATAGCTATCATGTCATCTCTTAACCTTCTTTCCTCCAGGCTAAACATACCCGGCTTCCTAAGCCGTTCCTCATAGGGCATGATTTCCATGCCTTTTACCAATCCTATTAAGCAGCCTAGGGTTCATAGAGAGATAAGGAATTGGTTAGGTAGACAGAGTCCAAGCCAAGATTAAGATCCACCAAAGGCTAAGCTGGCAGTTTGTTCAGAAAATAGTCAAGTTTCTGTATGGGGGGAAAACCCTATGCTAAACATGTCACTGGAACTTCCAGGGATCATTAAAAATAGTGTGGATGGAATCTTGATGGTGTCTTATGTATGTGTACATTCCCCTATAGAAATGGTTGGATATTTTTTTTGTTCAGTGTGCAATATCCAGATTCAGTTCAAGGTCACAGAAGCAGAGTAGCACATGTGGGACCACTGAACATCCTGATATGTATCCCATCATGAATTCCATTCCATTCCATTCCATTATTTTGTTGCAAATTCCACTGGGCATCTGTTTGTGCATCTGGTTAAGCAATGTTGCCATTCAATGCAACTATTGTGTAACAGAAGTATCATATAAATCAAGACGTGAAGATGTATACTGTGCAACCCTGATATAGGATCTGAGCCTGTTATGTACCAAATATGGGCCCAGAATCCTTTTGGTGATTTGTACTCAAATAACCAGGGGTTATGTCTGTCCAAGTACTTTCTTGAACATTATGCAAGAAGTACCCAGGACCTCCTTACACAACACTTTTCCTCTGTGCTAAGGTAGATAGACAGTGCCCAGCCCCAGTTCCACCCCAACTCAAATAGCCATTAACTTGCTGCAGGAGTGTGTGAGGTTATACTGGGGAGCTCCTTTGCTCAGTCAACCAACTTGGAGCTGTCATCCTTCTGGATCTCAGCATTAAATAGGATCTCAACAGGATTACTGGCATACAGGGTAGGGATTTTAACCTGCAGCCTTTACTATAGGTGCTACATAGTCTTTCTGGAAAGAATACTTTTATTGGTACCAATGAAAGCTTTCTTCCTGGAGCCAACAGCAGCTTGGTTATGGGGCAGCGATTGCTACTCAAGACAATGATGAAGGAGGGTTAATTCCCACATGTCTGTAGTCCCATAATCTCAATAGCATACTTCTGCACTGGCTATGGAGGTAATGAGTGTATAAATCTACAGAACTATAATTTAATTGTTTGTTGTTGCATATAATTTGGCTCACACTTGCAAGTCTTTCAGGATCCTGGACAGGATATATGGATGGAGTAGCTCCTCCATCCAAGAATCCCCAAGTGCAAGTTTTCATTCACAATGAAGAATCTAGATGGTGTAAATGCATGTGCTCTTAATATCACTCCGTGCACCATGCACATTCATTGAATTCTGGAGTGTACCCTGAGTGATCATGAACCCAAGCCTGTTACTGAAAAAGGGTGAAACAAGAGTAGGTTAGGCCACCATGTTAGGGACTGTATACCAGCAGTGGGATGGCCCTACACGCTGCTGGCAGTAAGTCTCCAGTGTGCTGGTCCAACAATCAAAGGTCCAAAGAAGTTTCCCCTTCCCTGGTGAATTGGTTTTGGAAATATATTAAATGGAGCCAGGAAAACTTTTTCATACCCGCTTTCCCCCCAGTAGTTTGCACAATCTCATCTCAGAGGATTATGTTAATGATTGAAATAAGCCAGTACAATTTCACTTTGACTATTTCAACTTCACAATTTCTTTCAGCTGACTTTCAGAGTCCATGTTCTCCAAAATCTTGCTGCTGTTGGCAATGTGCAGCTTCAAGAATATTCACATCTCTACCTTCAAAACCTTAGCAGTCAAAGATTTCCGACCGGCAGTGGTAGGAGTGCCAGTCATCGTCAATCCACCTTGGGGAATGGATCCTGAAGACTAGCCAGCTTCTGCTTCATTGTCCCTGTGGTCACATGCTTTGCAGCACAGCAAACAGCATGGAGACTCTAGGGCTGAGAATCTGCTTCTCATGCCAGCCCAGCAGTCAGCAAATGTTTGTCGGATGGTGGCAGAAGAAAAGTAGAAGATGGCAGGGTCCAAACTGGTGTTGAAGGAACTGAAGAGAAAAGCATAGACTCTCCAGGAAGGACTCAAGTTGTGGGCAAAGCCCATGATGTGGGAGAAGTTGAAGGGTCCAAAGCACATAGCAAAATTGAGCAAAGTGAATACAGCCAATCCTATGGCACGTTGCTTCCTCTGGGAATGGATGCTGGGCATGGAGGTCAGGATGTGGATAACATTGACATAGCAAAAAATGGTGATGGCAAGAGGGAGGCCGAAGAAGACAAGGGCAATCTCCAGTCGGAAAGGGAGGAGGATACGGAGTTGGGCGGGAGAGAAATTCTCGTAACATGTGGAGTTGTCAAGTTTTGGCAGAGTTTTGTTGTGGTATTCCACTATGTAGATGATGCTGCAGTGAGAGTAGGCAAGCAACCAGAAGATGAAACTGACCACAACTGAGTAGGCTGTCTTGTGATTCATTTTGTACTTGACAGGATAAGCAACACAGAGGTAGCGCTCCACACTGATGGCTGTGAGGAAAAGGATGCTGAGGTAGATGCTGCTGTAGAAACAGAAATTAGTCAGGGGACAAAGGAAAGCGGGCAGAATCCAAATCATGTCTGAGGCAGCCTCCACTATCTTGAAAGGCAGAAAAAGGAGGAAGATAAGGTCAGAAAAAGTCAAGTTGAGTAAAAAAATGTCTATGGAGGAAGGATTCTGACACACTTTCCTCAAGAAAGCATAGCAGGCCAGGAGGTTGGAAGGGAAGCCAGTCAAGAAGATTAAGATGTAGGCAGCAAGGACAATAGCTTTTATGGCCATTCTGTTCTTTGTTTCTGGAGAGGAAAAAAGATAATATATTAAAGATACTGTTGGGTGTGACTGTGTTTCTGTTAAGTGGGCTGCAGAGGCTGTGCTTTTTGAGCTTAAAATTAGGGGTGACAATGCTGGTCAATTTTTGTTTTGTTTTGTTCTGTTTTGTTATTTCTTTAACGGTTCCAAAGTGTTTTCACCTATTGTACATTGCCTTAGGGGGAACCTGGTGGGCATATCAGTGATTGATAAATAAATAAAACAAGCAACCAAACTAACAAACACATAAATAAATGAACAAATGGATGTTAGGGGGAGGTTTCCCTTTCCCAGCTTCCACAAATGTTTTCCTCCCCCTCTATCATTTCTCACATTCTTGGAAGAATTAAAATTTTAGAAGGTTTTCTGCCCAGTAGGCAGGATTACCAGAGATTTTGTGCATTTTAAAAAGGATTTTGGGGGTTCTCCCTTTTTTTGCATTTTTATATTGAGGACTTTGTTGCAAATGAATCCTATCTGCAGAAACACAGAGTCCTGAATCCCATTGTCATTCTCAAATAGAATGGATCCATTGAATCATTAGAACTTGCCAACATGTTGAGTCACCATTCAACACTTTGATTCAATGGGTTTATTCTAATTGGCACTAACCAATAGAATTCAGGTCCATGAGGTTAGGACCCAAACACTCTGTTCTCCGTGTAAAACCAAAGAGATCTCTCTCTCTCTCTCTCTCTCTCTCTGTATATATATTGCACAAATGAAATGCTTGACTGAAAAAGAAGACTGTGAAAGTATAGATAAATACATAATTAAAGATATAAAAATACATCTCACGTGGGGACTGCAGAAAAATTTCATTGAGTGGTAGAGTTCTTATTTGGGGACCATGTCCTCATTTTGTCCTCCAATAGCTACCCCCCTGCGTTCCCTTCCCTCAAGTCTTGTCTCACCAATTATGAATCCAGTAGGGCTTAGGATTTGGTGAGACATTGACCATGGCTTCTCCCCACTCCAGCCCCACAAGATTCCTCTGTAATATCCATTAGGGCTATCTTAATTAGTTGTAACTCTTTAGTTTAATGTTACCCCCCCCCCAACAGAATATCAATTTTAGCAGTTTTTAAGAAAATCTTACTTCCTGAAGTCAAAAGATGAGGAGAACTGTGACTGTTCTGAGAGGATCCAGTGGCCAGTTGGAAACAAACTTTCTATAAGCAGGCAGATACCTGAATTCACTTACACTGTAAGAAAACAGAAGCATTTGGGTGGTGTGAAGAAGATAGAATCTTACTGTAGTCTATTGGAGGAAATGAGTAAACCAGTAATGATGATAATAAAATAATGATAATAATAAAAAAATTAAGAACCACAATCAGAGGTTATCAGCTTACCCGAAAACCGTTTACAGGATAGAAGGGAGAACATCTGAGTGATGATTGAAAACTTTCACGCTTTTCATATTGAGGTGGGAAATATCAACCACTATGGAATTCTGGGTTTGCAGTTTAGGGAAGGGCCTTTAGAATTTCCAGCCACAGAGCTCTTTGGCTTCAGCAAACTACAAACTCTAGGATTCCGCAGGATGTTGAAAGTGGAATAATTGCACTATAACAGCATATTGCAGAAAGCTCCTTGGTTTTCAAAGAATCAGGTGCAATCTTATGCTGATCTGTGTTAAGGAGGATCATAACTCAAAGTGTTTCTGATCACCATCCACAATTGAAGCTTGGGACTTGTACACCTTTCTACACCATCTAGATTTGTGTGTATGTCTGATTTTAGAAATAGCAAATGCAACACACTGCTAGTTCCACAAGATGAGGAAGAGAAGAAGATTTGTGTGACAAATTTTTATACTAAAAATTCCTTCTCCCTTGTCCTCCTCTTTGTTTATAATGCTGTTATTCCAATAAGTACTGTTCACACTCACGTCATCCCTCTCATGTTCAGTTAGCAAAAGTCATTAATTTATTACATGGAACTCCGCTATCAATTCTCCTGCAGCTTATAACTGGTAATTTTGTCTGTGAACATGACAGCCCATATTCCCCCCCCCCCCATTGATCAGTGTTGTTCAGTTGTCCACCAAGATTTAGTCATTAAAGTTGATGCTCAAATCAGCATTACCATTTCAGTCTAATCCCTCCCTAGGCAACTGGTCTTTAGTGTGCCCTCAAAGCACATCAAAAGATTTTAATTATAACTCAAAACCCATGGTTGTTTTCATACCACTTCTAACCTCATTTCAGTACTGTCCAGCCAAACTGCAATGCTACCATATGTGAGCAAATGTTGTCCTTCTGCTCCTACACTCTCAGCACTGATCTGTCACTTCTGGAAACATTTTAGATGCTTAGCTGGGGCACAGTGCCACATATAAATGATTATTTTGAAGGTCTGTAGGAAATATAGTCAGCCTTCACATTTGTGGGCTTGACTTTCATGGATTTGATTATTTGTGATTTTTCTCTAACTCCTGCTGCTGCATCTCAGGTGCTTCTTTTCTGGAAAACCTTCCCTCTTGGTGACTTTGATCAGGCCACGAAGGCTTTTAAAAACCAACCCTGCTCGCTTTCCTCCTCCTCCACCAGCCACACCCTTGTAAATGTAGGGCAAAGTTTGTTTGAGTGTATCCCAATGACTGTGTCACTGGTGGTAGTGTGTACAGCTGATCCAGATCAAAGAGGCCCTTTATGGAGACTGCTCCTTACAAAAATATAACAAAATCTTTATTGAACAAACTGACAAGGGAAAAGGTAGTTGGCAAGTGAAAGATTAGCAAACAGCAAAACACATGTATCTCTAACCCAGCAAACACTTCTTCAACTGTTCACTCTCTTTCACAGTCCCCATTCTCTTTCATCAAACTCTCAGATGAATCTAATCTGTTTCAGTTATTTCTCAGTTAGGCTCACTCTCCTCCACCTAGCTCCTCTTTCTGTCTAGCCTGGGTTCCATATTCAACAACCAATCAATTTAAATCCTCTTGGTTGCTAGAGTGGCTTTGTTGCTACACCGCCCCCCCCCCCCGGGTGCATCACACCTCTAACTCCTCTGCCTCAAAAAATTCCAAATGCAAAACAGCAACTGAAAGTTCATGTTTGGGGTTGATCTGGACATTTTTGTAAGAGTTTGGGCTGCAGTGAAAGGCAAAACTGCCTCACCCGGAGTTTTCCAGAAGGATGAAAATTGTGGCTGAGATTCTAGATGAGCTGTTCCATGCCTCCTGACCCACCCTGTCAATCTTGCTTTACCAGGCATCAGCTTCCGTGAGCAACAGAGGTCTGTTGTCCTGTCAGTTGGAGGGCAGCAGACTGACTTCCCCCCTACCTCCTTCTGGTTATCTGTGTGTGACAATCAGAAGCAAGATTCCTGTTGCAATTCCTCCTTGCACCAGAGATCACTGACAGAAGTGGGATAGAAATGGCCATTGTCGCACTACACTCTTCTAGTGTGATTATTCCACTTTCAACATCCTATGGAATCCAGCTGGCCCCTCCCTAAACTGCAAACCCCAGGATTCCATAGGATGTTGAAAGTGGAATAATCGCTCTAGAAGAGTGTTGTGCGGAAATGGCCAGTGTCTTGATAGAACAAATCTCTGTCACTTGTAGTGGCTGATGCCTGGTAAAGCAGGGTTAAGGAACTTTTAATATCGTGGTGATATTGCCATGATTGTAAATATGTAGCTGTTCATGAATATGAATCAGTTACGGATGCATAACTCTAGGTTGTTGCTGCAATGATGAATTCCAGTCCATTTGTTTGTTTGTCCTTCATCCACTCATTCATTGCAAGAAGGCATCTCCAGTGCCTTTGAAAACAGTTTTGAGGACTTCATTGGCCCATGGGGTGCAATTTGTCCACTGTTGATTTATAGGATTCCAGTCTTGATTTAATCATACAAAACCTTTTCATCTTGAAACATACTTTGGAAGATGACTAGGGCTCCACTTCCCCCTCCAAAATCACTGGATGTTTGTTGCCAATGAAGCTACTCACCCACATGAACTTTTCCTTTGAAAAGTCAAATGATTTTTTTCCTGTTGAGAGGATTTAGTGTATCAGTTGCTGCCTAGAGCTGCAGAGCTGGAGAAAGGTAAAGGAAAAGAATCACTTAGAATAACCCGGATCTTTGTTTGTTTAAATAAAATAGGAGCTCCATTCTGGGATACTTGCAGAATGATCTACGAAAATAACAGAAAAACATACAGTACTGTATAGTCATCATGATCATGGTCATTATGATCTTCTTCATTATCATCATCATCACCATTTAGCAGAGGTAAAAAGGACAAACATATTTTAAAAACCTGAAAATGTCTTTGCTTTGTGCCGAAAAGAGAGAAACCCAGACACCAGGAGATTTTCCCTGAGAAGAGAGTTCCATAAGCAGGAACTCTATCTCTATTTCTATCTATAGCAGGAACTCTATCCCTATCCCTCTTAGGTCCAATTCTGGGGGCAACTTAAAGGGATAGCCTCTAAAGATAACCTCAAATCCATGATCAGATTGATATGGGACCAACCTTTCCTTCAATAATTTGGCTTACAAACCATATAGGGCTTGGAAGTATGCTCTGAAAACAACTATCAGCTGGTCATTTTTCTCCCAGTAGTGGCATCAGATATATCTAAAGAATATTTGCATAGTGAAAGACTGAAAAAATGTTTAGACCTGGTGATGGAGTTGAATCCCTAAGCTCTATGAATGATTTCTCCATTGATTTCTCTCCATTGATCTATGTATGATCTTTCCAACTTACAACTTTGAGACACTGTGGTGGCACCTACAGCAAGAGACAGACCTTGGAAATCAAGTTAACCCTTTTACGGTGGCCTTAGTATGAGCACAAAATGTCTCCCACTGTAGCAAGCTCAGAAAATACTTTGTTGCAGATTAACATATTACCCCAATACAAAAGCAACATTATATGTGTGCACACAAACACGGGAAAGAAGAACATTTCTCTACAAATGGAGCCAGCATCCAAACTTCCCGAAAAGGGGGCAAACATTGCAGGGAAATAGGTCTAATCCAATAATAACAATTGAATGAGTTCACCTTAAATTGCTTTTACTTTGATGCTTACAGTGCAAAGAGAATCAACTTAAAACAAACCAAGTTCTTGACAGCCATGTCTGCAGTGAACATCTAAGAGAAAGTGCTTTGCTATAAATTTAGTAGGAACTTATTAGGCTTTCTAAAGCTCCATATGAGAACTCGGTAAGCTGCCTTATCCAAGGTTGAACTCAATGTCCACCTAGCTAGTTTTATCTACTTTAACAGGCAGACTTGCTCAATGTCTCAAGCAAAGTTCTTTTCCTAGCCTGGTGGCAAGGTACTGAACCACTGGCTGATGCCAAAGATCAAACCAGAAGCTTTCAGTTTGCAAAGCATGGCTCTACCATGAAAATGTTCCTCTATTTCCTTTGGGAGGGTAGATAAACTCTACATATGCTCAGAGGTGCCAGGAGTAAACTCTTTTTTTTTTTTAATAATTTTATTAAGTTTCACAAATAAAAAAAAAACATCTCAAATTGTACTTTTACATGTAATGTTTTTGTTCTTCCACTCTGATCTAGTTTTCATTTTCTAGATATCTACTCACATATAAAAAATTATGTCTCACAATTCCATGTTCATCTTATGTGTTTGATCTTGCATTTCTCTCATCAACTCCTGTTATGTTACAGTTATTCCCCTTTAATTTCAACCATAATTCAGCCATTTTCACTTGGCAGTTCCCAGCAATTACCCATTACAATTTGCCATTCTGCCTTTATCTGATTGTCCAATTTCCCCTTTAATCTTTGTGAAACAATATCCGCATTTCTATTCTCAATAAATGCCCCCCACCATTGTTCGATTGTGGGTATTTGCTGAGACTTCCACAATTTGGCATATTCAGTTCGCGCTGTCGTTATCATGTACAATATTAATCTCCAATGCCTCTTAATATTAGTATTCTCAAGAACATTTGTCATGTTTAACAAATAAAATTCAGGTTTTTTTACAAATTGAACCTTCAGTATTTCACACATCTTTTTATGTATTTCACTCCAATATTTCTTTGCCTTGGGACATGACCACCACATATGAAATATTGTTCCCACCTCTTTCTGACATTTCCAACACATTCCTGTACCTGTATTGTAAGAGGTGCCAGGAGTAAACTGTGAGTAGGGCAATCACATGAAAAAGAGACATGTCTGGAACACTGAGTTCCAGCAGATACCACGGCTGAAATGTCCTCTTCCATAATTATTAAGGCTCTACAACTTTTCAGGTTGCTGAAAAGCTTGTCACTCTGTCTCTGAGTTTCTGTGTCTCACTCACTGCCTGCAGCTCTAAACTTGGTCTCCTCTGTTGAGAGTGGCGCAGTGGTTAAATGACAGTACTGCATTTGTGAGTTCGATTCTGCTGGGCTCCAGGTTGACTCAGCCTTCCATCCTTCCGCAGGTTGGTAAAATGAGTACCCAGCTTATTGAGGCAATTAGCTAACATATTGGAAATTACAGAGCACTTAGCTGATAAGCGTCATAGAAATACACATGCTATTGCTATTGCTGTGGATCTCATTTTCAGCATCTGCCATCCCGCTCCCATGTCGCATATTTTTCAGCAGTTCACTCAGCTTCCCTGGGAATAAGCCTCCCTGCACTTTGTGACCAGCTTCAATTAGATGAAATGAAAGAAAGGATGTTTACAGTGCCTGAGCCTCTCCCTGAACACATAGTTAGGGAAAGGGCTGGGCTGTACAGGATGCACAGAACTTTGAACTGGGAGCACTTAATGGCTATTGAGTCACTATCATGAGCCTTTGGTTTAGCCACAGAGTAGCTCTGAAGTGACATCATGTCAAACTTTTCACCAACCAGCCATCAGTGTTTAGTACAGCAATGGAGACAGATATGCCCTACGTTGGCTTAATTGTTCCAAGAGTTCAATTAGCATTTCCAACATCATGACTCATCTTCCCACCACCACTACCTTAATTGCCTCTTAATAGACAACTTCTTTGCATATTCTACATCACTGGGAGCTAACCTCTCTGAACTATTTATCCCCTGTGACTATGAGCTGAAGGATCAAACTGCATATGACTATGGAAATAGGTGACTTCATCTTTGTCTTGTAAAGCATGTTGCAAGAGCAACTAGGTGGTGGCAGCAGTGACAGGCCCATCCTAAGATAGAAAACAAGATGGTGCCCACTCCCTTTCCATATGCAAAAGTCAAATGGATTGGCTGTTGACTGTTTCTTCAATGCTGCAGATAAGACAGAGTTTTCCACTCTTAGAGCAGGTGTGAGGTAACTGTTAGAGGTTAGGGGACTGCAGGAAGTTACTTGTTTACTTCCTGTTTTGTTTTTTAGGAGACTTTCTTGGATCTTAGATGGCCTGGGGATAGAGTGGCAAAAATGCCCCTAAGTTTCCAACAGGTTGTTGGAGGACATTTCAGGCAAACTTTGTTTTGGGTTAGGGGGGCAGGCATATAAGCCTGGCCATGCTCTAAGGGACAAGGCTTTCTCATGCTCCTACCACCATCCCAGCCATGTCTGGTGGCAAGAATATTAATGGCTGCTCCCAAGTTGTGGAATTCCCTTCCCTAGAAGGGTCTGATTGGTCCTCTTCGTGTTGTCTTTCTGCTGCTGGCATTTAAAGATCTTTTTATTTAAAGACGGATTTGGCTCTTAGCACAGGGCAGCAGATAGTGTTGGTAGTATAGCAGATGTAGTGTTTGTTTGTTTTTTTAAAAAAATCATTCTGTTTTAATCATTCTGCTCTTCTAATATTTTTAGTGCTACTTTTAACTTGTGTTTTTCAGTGGTGCATTTAAGTCTTTTACTCCAAGTCTCAAGTCTCTACCTTCAAGTCTCAAGTCAAGTCTCAAGTCCTCACAAGTCAAGTCTCAAATCTGGGAAGCAACATCATACCCCAATCTACATTCCAGAATTTCTGGACAGAGTCAAATAAACTCAGCCGTGTCAATTCATTCCTGGTCATTGTAGAAACTAGGAATGCAGGATCATGGTTGAATCTGGCCGTATACCCAAATGGTGAACCTACTTGTTTATGGGTAGTGTGATTAAACCTACACAGGCTTAATCCCTCTTCCTTGATCTGCCTTGCCCAGCACTTCTGTCTTGTCTGGATTAAGCTTTACTTTGTTTGGTCCAGCCCATTGCTGACACAAGACACTAAAGTAAAACAGCTCCTTTGGGTCTAGATAGAAGAGAGAAATAAAGTTTGGGTATCAAAAGGCCCTAAATATCCTAAAGGCATCAGATCCTATGTGATCTTGGAAGCTAAGCAGTGTCAGGGTCAGGGTCAGTCCTAGTCCTGATTAGTACTTGGATGGGAAAACACCTATGAATACCAAGTACTGCAGGCTACATTTCAGAGGAAGGAATTGACAAAATCACCTCTGAGTATTCCTTGCCCAAGAAAACCCTATGAAATTCATGGACTCACCATAAGTCGACAGGCTACTTGAAGACACAAAAACACAAAATCATCAGCATATTGGTGGCACTGCTTCAGTTTCACCCTTCAGCTTTAGTAAGTTACTCAGAGAAAGGGATGAATAGCTGAGCCCTACAGAGGCAACTGAAGATACAAAATCACTCTGCCTGATGCAAATATTAGATATTTTGCATGTAATACTAGAGGCAAATCTGAGTCTCTCTCTCACACTTGTAACATTTCAAAATGTACTAAAAATAACTTGGTGTACCATTACATGTCTGTTACAGAAGTCTCTTCATGCACAAAACAGATGGCAGTTTCTCACTAAGAAGCTTTTGTAGAGTTCTTGTGGTGGGAAGGAATGTGCATTTACTAAACAAGGAGCCTTTCACATGAGCCCACCAGGAGACAGTGTGAATACTTAACGTATACTTTGACTATTTTCTGTACCTTGCTCGGTCATAAGATCCTCCTGTGTTAAGCCAGAATCATCCAGGCTGTAGTATTTCTGATTTCTATATATGTGTGTGTGTATGGGGGGAGGGGGGGTAAAAGCTGGACAATGAAAAAGGTTGACAGGAAGAAAACGAACTTGTTTGAAATGTGGTGCTGGAGAAGAGTTCTATGGATACCAGAGACTGCTAAAAAGACAAATGAATGGGTTTTAAAGCAAATGAATCCTGAACATTCCCTAGAAACCAAGATGAATGAACTGAGGGCATTTCCGCACTATAGTGTTATAGTGATATTATTCCACTTTCAACATCCTGTGGAATCCTGGGGTTTGCAGTTTAGGGAGGAGCCATTAGAATTCTCAGCCAGAAAGCTCTTTGGCCTCAGGAAACTACAAACCCCAGAACTGCATAGGATGTTAAAAGTGGAATAATAGCACTATAACACTGTAGTGTGGAAAGGCCCTGAGACTGTTGTACCGTGGGCATATCATAAAATGCTATGATTCATTAGAGATAATGTTTGGCAAAGTGGAAGGCAGTAGGAAAAAAGAAAAACCACACTATAGGTGAATAGGTTCAATCAAGGAAGCCACATACCTGAGTTTGCAAGACTGAGCAGGGCAGTTGATGACCAGGACTTTCGGAGCTCTCTTATTCAAACTCAAAGTCAGCTTGGCAGCAAAAAATGAATGCCAATTTCCTTCACAGAGTTATTCTGAGGATAAAAAATATTTGGGAGGAAGAAGATCCTGCATGTTTCCTTCGGTTTTTCAGAAGAAAAGCAGATATAAATATACTCAGAGAACATAAATGCATTTCTTTTTTGGTCTCAGGTAAACCTCAGAGAGTGCTTTACCAAACTGTATTAAAATATGCTTCGGTAAATCCAGTGTACTAAAATGATGAGGGTGAATGGAGCAGTGAGATGCAGGAATCAGATCCCTTCTCCCATCAGAGGCACAATGATTTTTGGGAACTGGGACGTGGGGTTTCTTAGATGAAAAACTGTTGTTGTTAACTGCCATCAAGTTGACTTCAATCTATTGTGATAATGGGGTTTCCCATTATCTAGGTAACGGAGCTTAAGGGAAATAGTTCTCCCTCAGGCATAGAAAGGGTTAATGGACTGCTAGGTTTAGGTTGGATTGATTGGAAGTCACATGAGATTGGTCGCATGAGATAGTTGCCCAGTCAGGGGGAAGAAAGGAGAGAATCTTCTAGATGTTTCCATGAGAAGTGAAAAAAACAAAATCCTCAAGAGACCATGAGGAGGGTGAGAGAAGCCAGTAGAGATAGCCAGGTCCAAGTCCTGGCCCTCCGCAAAATACCATCTCAGAAATGACCAACTGCTGTGAGTAGCTTAGAATGTGTCTGGTTAGCTGTGTTAGAGCTTTGTTATTTTGGACAGTTTGGCTGATCTTGAGAATCTATCTGTGCTTATAACTACTTCTAACTATCAAGCATACTGGGGGGGGGCTTTCATGAGTATTATTTTCTTGTTTTACCTTGCATGTTTAAAATAAATACTTTTCTGTCAGCCTCTGTTCCCTTTCCATTCCCATGCATTCCTTGGCACACGTGTGGATAGGATTCCTCTCACTCAGAAGGGGGAGATGAGGGAAGGGAAATGATCTTTAAACAGAGATTGTGAATTCCCAAGAAAAGTCCCACTGCATTGCTGTAGAGTGGGCTAAATCAGTGGGTGGTGGCAGCTCAGAATTAAGAGAATTTGGGGGAAATTCCTAGCTCCTATTCAAGGTCTAAGTCAGCATTGAGAGGGAGGAGGGCCCCCCTTTACTCCCCTGAATCTCCACACCTATGGAGACTCTATGGATGAGAGATCTCTAAGTCAGCCTATCCTCATTCCCCCCTGTTCAAGTCATAGAATCATAGAATCACAGAGTTGGAAGAGACCACAGGGGCCACCCAGTCCAACCCCCTGCCATGCAGGAACACACAACAAAGCACTCCTGACAGATGGCCATCCGGCCTCTGTTTAAAAACCTCCAAAGAAGGGGACTCCACCACACTCAGAAGCAGCAGATTCCACTGCCAAACATCTCTGATCACAAGGAAGTTCTTCCTGAGATTCAGGTGGAATCTCCTTTCCTGCAGCTTGAATTCATTGCTCCTTGTCCTAGTCTCTGGAGCAGAGCAAAACAAGCTGCTCCCTCTTTGACATGACATCCCTTCAAATATTTAAACATGGCTATCATGTCGTCTCTTAACCTTCTCTTCTGCAGACTAAACGTACCTTCCTAAGCTGCTCCTCATAGGGCATGTCTTCCAGACCCTTCACCATTTTGGATGCCCTCCTCTGCACACACTCCAGCTTGTTGATACTCTTCTTGAATTGGAGTCTTGGAGATTCAAGGCTGTGGCTTCCTTCAATGAGTCTAGCCATCTGTATTGTGACCTTCTTCTCTTCCTACTACCTTCTACCTTAACAAGCATTCTCATTTTTTTCTAGTAGGTCATGTCTTCTCATGATATGGTCAAAGTCTCTGTTTAGTCATCTTGATTTGCTCTAGGACCCTTTTTTTTTTTAGCAGTCCAGAGTATCTGTAGAGCTCTTCTTCAGCACCACATTTCAAAGGAATTGATTTTCTTCCCATTAGCCATACACAGAAATTGAAAACATAATGGTATAGATAATCCTAACTTCAATATTCAATGATATATCTGTATACTTCAGGATCTTCTGTAGTTCCTTCACACCTGCCCTTCCAAGTCCAGGTATTCTTCTGGTTTCTTGACTACAGTATCCATTCTGATTAATGACTGAATCAAGGTATGGAAAATCATGAACTAGTGCAATGTTGTCATCACCTACTTTACAATTATGTAAATCACCTGTAGTCATTCTGTTTTTTTTAATGTTCAGCTATAAATCTGCCTTTGCACATTCTTCCTTGACTTCTTCCAGCATTGTTTCAAGTGGTTTCTATTTTCTGCTAGCAGTATGGTGCCATCTGCCTGTCTTAAACTGTTGATGTTCCTTCCTCCAGTTTTCACATCTCCTTCCTCCGAGTCTAATCCTACTTTATGTATGATATGTTCAGAATACAAGTTAAACAGATTAGGGTAATAAAATGCAAAGGTGTCTGATCCACTTGCCAATTGGAAACCATTCATTTGGCAACCATTCATATTCTGTCCTGACAGTAGCCTCTTGTCTTGAGTACTTCAGGACAATCAAACCATTGAGGGATTCTCGAGGGAGGCACTTCTCTCTATCTCACCGCCTTCAGAAGCACATTCGGTGGGAATGTGGGAGAAGGCATTCTCTGCTACTGGTCCCGCAATTTGGAATTTCCATCCTAGGGAACATAGGATGGCTCCTTTCTGTGAGCATGTAAAGACCTTTCTATTCCAGCAAGGCTTTAGGAATCCATTGCTAACAAGAAAGGGGTTTTGATGGTGTTGTACTATTTTTAATACAGAGCCAGAGTGGTGTTGTGGTTTGAACATCTGACTACGACTCTGGAGACCAGGGTTTGATTTCCTGCTCAGCCATGGAAACCCACTGGTGACCTTGGGTGTGTTATACCCACTAATTCCCAGAAAATCCCTAAGTCGGAAACAACTTGAAGGCACACAACAACAACAACAATTGCTTTTAATATTTGTTTTACTGTTTTATTTGAACCATTTTTAATTATGCTGTTTAATACTATTTTACTCTCAAATTTAGTATGTTTTAACTATATATGCTTTTCTTGCAGTTTTCTGCTGTTCAATTTTCTGCCTTGAGTCCTAGTCTGGGAGAAAGGAGGGATATTAATTAAGGCCATTTCCAGACTGGGCTTCTGTGATGGTGCAGAGCGACCTCTCAAGGAGGTCTTCTATACTGTAGAGTGGACTGGCGTGGACTACTTTTTGTAGTTCCACACCAGAATCCACTCAGGAGCGGCCGGAACTAGCCGTGCTGCGTGTTTTTTAAAAACCTCTTTTTCGAGGTTTTTAAAAAGCATGGAGCATGCAGCCCCGCACTGCTCTGTCACCCGGCTCTGAAGCGGATTTGCAGGCATGCGCAAGTGCGTGCCTGCAGATCTGCCGGGGGCGGGCTTCCAGCTGGCGAGCTTCTCCGGTTGGTGGAGAGCCTCCACCAACCAGAAGCCGCCATTTGGGATGCCAGAGGACTGTGGAGCAGCGAGCTCACGCTGCTCCACGTGGCGATGGACTTACCCGGCTTCAGGTAAGCTCCGTTTTTGGGCGTTTTCGCCCATCCCCCCCCCCACATGTGGAAAGGGCCAAAGTGTTGGATGAATGGACATGAAAGAAATGTGCCAGAAAGAACTGAGACTCTTATTCTTTCAGAAAGCATGCATAGCTGTACTCAGTCAGGTATCAGTAGCTCATTTTTGGCTTCCTCATTCTGTGGAATTGAGTTCTACTGCATGAGCAACATAAGCTTTGCAAGAGTTCAGCTGCATCTCAGTTAAGCCCAGACTTGACAAACAGTGCAGGACACAAAGAATTATTTCTCCTATACAAGACACAATAATGAAAAAAGGACCCAGCCTTTCTATCTTTTAACTGACATTCTAAATTGTGTACCTGAGCAGGCATGGATATTTTGAGGTTAATTAGTTCTATTTCCTGAGCAGATCAAGGCGCAAGGATTAGCAGTGGAATTTTAAGACACTTTTCTGTGAGAGTCCATATGGTGTGATTTCCCTGAGCTATGAAATTCATTGGATGACCAGAGAACAAGTCACTTTCTTACACACACTCTGACCTATCTCAGGGACTGCTGGAGGGATGAAGGGAGGAAGATTACCTAATATTCTGCCTTGAGCCTATTGGAGGAAATATGGGATATAAATGCAATTAACATATCGTTGTTATTGTTGTTGTGTGCTTTCAAGTTGTTTCCAATTTATGGTGACCTTAAAGCAAACCTATTATGGGGCTTTCTGCAGCTGAGAGTGTGTGAGGCACTCAAGGTCACCCAGTGAGTTTCCATGTCTAAGCAGGGACTTGAACCCCAATCTACAGGGCAACAATCCAATGCTCAAACCACTAAACCACACTGAACACAAAAGACTTAATGGGACTTAATTCTGAGTAGATATGTATAGGATTGCATTGCCTGTGTGAAGAAGAGAGAGTCTCCTTGAGATAGAAGGGAAGCCTCGTGAAGCATATGTCAGACAGAAATTCAATCGGTTCAGTACACACATGTACACACAATGCCTATCTGCATGGAAAATCCAGATTCCCTTACCATAGTCCTCTAAGGAAAGATTGCATTTGTTTTTGCTTTTGAAAAATTATCACAACTTTTGGGGAAGAAGCCAACACTTCCACTGAAGGCTAGGAGTTATGTAAACATTGTTTATTTATTTGGCCAGAGATGAAAGCCACTGTGACATGGGAACTCTGATGTCCAAGTCAATGAGCTCAGGACACAGCAGACTGTGAAAGACATTGCTAGCTCTAGTTTGGAGTGGAAGGATGAGTGGGCAGAATGCCCTTAGGGAGCATCTTTTCTACCTCCTCAGCCCTGTGGCTGGGGCCCATGGCTTTTCTCTGTTCTTCTGAGACCAATCTGGGCCACTGTCCAGGAGATGTGGGCAAAGCTTTTCCTTCTCTTCACTCTTGTCATTGCTTCTTCCCTTAGAAGGTAGCAGGGCTGGAGGCCAGAAGACTGAGAGATGGCTTCAGGTGGCCATGTAGCCTACTTTACAGAAGGGCCCTCTATTAAGGGGTGGTCAAAGTCAGGTCTATGGGCTGCATGAGGCCCTGAGCCTCATATTGACTAACATCCTGTTGGCTACTCCCAAGCAGAGCACACCCATTCAATCCTTTGTTGAATAGTGAGTCAACAAGTAGGCAAATCCCATTGATTCAATGGGTTTCTCTAGTCAGGACTAACAACAGAATTTTGGGCACTGTGTTCTCCCAGTCAACCAAGCCCTCCTGCATGCAATGAAACAGAAAGAAACTTCCGCTGACAATTGGCAGTGTGGTCAGGCAGAAGTGTGGTTTGCCAATGGAAATCAAAATAAAGGCCATTTCCACACAGGGTTTTTAAAATGGGGCAGAGCGTCCTCCAGGGAGGACGTCTGCACCTGGGAGTGGACTGGGTCGGACCTACTTAACACAGATCCACACCCCAGCCTGCTCCGGAACGACCCCAAGTGGTCGTCCAGTGTGCTTTTGAAAAACCGCTAAAAACTGGTCTTTCAAAAGCACGGAGCGCGCCACTGCGAGCCTGCTCCCTTATGCAGATTTGCAGGCTTGCATTGGTGCGAGCCTGCGATCTGCCGGGGGCGGGCTTTAGGCCGGTGAGCTTCAGCGGTTGGTCAAGACCCTCGACCAACCAGAAGCAGCCATTTCCGACACCAGAGCAGTGCAGAGTGATGAGCACGCACTGCTCCGGAGCGGCGTGGACCGGACCGGGGAGCCTTAAAGTCCGGTAAGTAGCATCACGGGGTGATTCCCTCGCCCCGTGCGGAAATGGCTTAAGTGTGAGCACTTCTGCTTCTGTCATCAGTCACCTTTTCTCTTGTCTGTTTTTGTTATCTGCAGCCCTTTCTAAACGTTCTTGGCCCCTTCTCTCTTTAGCCTCTTCTCATGACTGAAAAACCTCTTTCAAACACTTCAAAAAGCATCTTTGAAAAGGTCTTGGACTGGGCATTCCATCTCAGAGAATATGACAAGGACTGTCTAGTCCAAGACTTGTTTAAGTATCAGAAGGTATAAAAAGGGAGAGTTGAGGAACACTGAAGTCACACATCAACAGTAAGCACAGGGAAGGCAGACTGAGAAGCCAGATAGCAGTGCTGAGATGTTTTGAAAACAACTGCTAAAATAACTGTTTCAGTTTCTTTTGAGAAATGAGGAAATAAATAATTTCTTTTTTAAAATTACAACCATAAGAGTAATGAATTAAGCTGCAGGGAGGGGCTTGGGTTGCAATGACAGAAAATTACTTTTGACAGAACAACTTCCCAAGCTGTTTCTCCCTCTGACCTGATGCTGTAACCCATTCATGCCTTTTGCTGAAAAACTTCCACCCTCTCCTGGAAGTCAGCCAGTGCTTGGGAGCTATCACCCGAGGACATGTAAACAGTGGAGACATATTTGCATATATGGTCACTGATTTGGCTGTGAGTGCTGCTGATACAGAAGCCAGGGTACATTCTTCAAATTGCTTCTCTCCAGCTTGGTTCAGTGGAGTTTTAAAGAGCAGGAAGTAGGTGACACTAAGCCTATTTTGGATTAGGCTTCAAAGGCTTCAAAGTGGTGTATAATTATTTACTGTTCGTGCATGTCAAAGTTCTCCAGAAGTTCACCCAGGGAGCTCTCCAGATGATTGAACTTTTAAATCTGGGTCTTCCCATTGTTAGGCCAAGGGCAACATGTTGCTTTTTAAGGCTGGCAATTTAATACTAGAATCCTATAATGCCCTGTAGGAGGGAAGGCATACCAAGAACCACAGGATTTCCAGATCTCTAGAAGGACCACAAGTATGGAAATAAGTCCGCCATTAGAGATAGTGAGATCAATCTTTGCAAAACCCAGTCCTGCAGCAACAAGCAGTATTTTATCTTAAGTTGCAACCAGGAATGAGAAAATCTCTTGGGTTTTGTGGATGGGATCTTCTTGGTGACATATGCTTTTATTGTGGTGGTGGTGGTGGTAGCAGTTGTGTGTCTTCAAGTTGTTTCTGTGTTATGGCAACTCTAAGGGGAACCTATCATGGAGTTTTCTGGTGGTGTGAGTGTGTGACATGCCAAGGTAACTTAGGGGGTTTCCATGGCCAAGCGAGGAATTGAATCAGAATCCAATGCTCAAACCACTAAACCACACTATGCTTGTGTAATGGGTGTACATTTTAGTGCAATGATTCTCAAACTTTGGTCCTCCAGATGTTTTAGACTTCAATTTGTTGACCATTGGCCAAACTGACTGGGGCTTCCAGTTGTTGAAATCCAAAACACTTGGAGGATAAAGATTTGAGGACAGCTTCTGTAGCATATAAACTTTTTTTCAGTGTTGTGCAAGGAGACATTCACTCCTACTTTGCAGAATCATTTTTTCCAGGTTGTGCAATAGGAAGCATCAGATACAGCTCTCCTGGCCTGCACAATGACACCAGGAGGTGGCACATAAGACTGAAAACTCAAGCCATCCCATTCCTAGTCTAACTCAGGGGATGTTTCTGTGTGGGGATTGGTGCCTTCCATGTTGGTTGGGCAGTGACTTCATTCTGGGGTTTAACCTGATCTTTAAAAGAGCTGTCCAGGATGCTGACTCTATTTTGGGTTCACTGCTCTACTGACATGGAAGCCATCAGCTACCACATCTGCTTCCAAAAAAAAAAAACATCCTCACCCTAGCAAGTAGAATCAAGCACCTTGATTCTTGGTTCTACCCATTTCTACCTTTTTTTTTAATAAATTTTTTTATCAGTTTTCCACAACACATAAAATAAGAGATATACATCACCATGTTTGGCATGTCCCTCCACCCCCCCACTTCCCTATATTATTCTTCCCTAGTTAAGTCGTTACTATCTTTTCCATAATGAATTTTTACACAAATACATTTTTACGTAATCATCACATGTATTTATATTTTTAACCAGTCCATTACCCCTTTCCATTCTCTTTCAAAGTTCTGAACAGATTTGTTTTTTACAGAATATGCTAATTTTTCAGTCTCAACCATATCCAACACTTTTGGTTTCCATTCTTCTAAATTAATTTCTATCTTTTTCGTTCCAATGATGAGCATGCGTCAACCATGCCACCATAATCAAATACAATTTTGTCTTTTGATGTCTTCTAATTTTTCGATTCTGACCTAATATGTTCAACAAATAAAATTCCGATGCCAATTCAAAATTCAGTTTACAAATTTTTTGAATTACATCATGCATTTCCTTCCAAAATTTCTTTGCATTTTGACAAGTCCACCACATATGAAAAAAGGTTCCCACCTTCTCCCCACATTTCCAACACTCTGCATCTCCATTTTTTGTTATTTTTTGCAACCTCTCCAGAGTCATATACCACCTATGCATCATTTCTCTTAAATTTAAATTTGGAGTAAATTTTATATCTGTTTTCCATACTTTTTCCCAAGCATCTAATTCATTTGGATGACCTACATTCTGAGCCCATTTATTCATCGTCCCTTTTATTATATCTAATTCCATTTTCTTCTTTAATAGTAGTTTGTATAGTGTAGAGATTCTCTTCTTTTGATGTTCTTTATACAGTAAGTCCAATTCATTTTCTATTCTCTCAAATTGATATGCAGAAATGAAGTAAATTAAATCTGTCTTTCTTGGGGAGGATTAATGCTTTTAAAATGACTTATCTAAATTTATGTTTCTTTTCCAAAATCTGCCAATAATTGGAAATGAGAAAGTGTTTAAAGAATGGGAAAAACAAGTTCAAAAATTTATTTGGTTAGGCAAAAGGCCAAGAATAAGATTTAAAATATTACAGGATGCAAAAGAGAGAGGCGGACTAGACGTATCATTGCTTAAGATATATTACCATGCCTGTTGCTTGGATTGGATTAAGGACTGGATTTTGTTAGAAAAATCATTGACAAAATATTTGGAGGAATTTGACAATAGATTTGGATGGCATGGTTATTTGTGTTATAATAAGTTAACAGTGAATAAGGAATTTAGTAATCATTGCATCCGGAAATCCTTATTGAAGGTTTGGCTACAGATAACGCAGAAATATTATATAAAACTCCCAATTTGGACCTCACCTCAGGAAGCGTTGAAAAACAAAACATTTCTACCCTTTACTGAATGGATTCATCTTGTCATTCAAGTTTGTGGCTTAAGCACATTGCTGGATACATGGCCATGACAGGATTTTCAAGTTTTTTTGCTTTCAACCTCATATCCTATTCATTAAAAACAAAACTTCTGCTCTGAGAACAATGACCAGCTTATGTAACATAACCATGAATCAATGCTAGTATTTTGCATATCCCTTTTCCTTGAGGAACAGGAAGTTTTAAGAGCAGCTGCTTTTACAGGGGCATTAGTAAGAAAATGGGGTGCTACTTTTTATCTGATTAAGCTATTAGTCTCACAACCTCAATACTGTCCACAACTGAGATGGGGAGGCTGCTATCCTCTAGCTATGGATGGATTCTAACCCCCATCAGCCACAACCAGCATAGCCAATGGTCAGGGATGATGGAGGTTCTCCAAGGACAATGGTTCCCCTGCACTTCACAAACTGATAATGTTTTTTCCCCATTTCTAACATAGCATAGCATGTGTATTTGAACATGAAGAAATCAGTGGATTTTGGCAAATTCTTATCAAAGAATTTGCCAAAATTCTATCCCACTTGGAACCACTAGGACCGTTGTACTTTTCTGCCATTTCGGTGTTAAGAGGTGTGGTCTGTAGACTGCCTGTGGCCTCTGGAGCCTATTTTTGTGGCCCCTGAAGCTCCTGCCAGTCCCCCAAGACCCCCCCAACTGCCCTTTCAAAATTAAAATTGTATAGTTTTTGCCCCTAAACCTAGAAGAAAGTCCCCCAAACCTATGAAAATATGCAAAAAATATCCATCATTACCCCCACAAGTGTTCTGGAATGCATACAACCTCCAAACGCCCTCATTTTCCTCTGCATTCTTTCTCAAAACGGTAGCAGGAAGTGATGTGTGTCACTTCCTGTTGTGCCTTAGGGAGAGAATGCAGAGGAAACTGGAAGTGTTGCTGGAGTATGTGTTTGACCTGTGAGAGTGATCTGAAGGGGGAAAAAAGTGGTCTGTGGCCTTCATGCAGTTGTCGTCCTCTGCCTACAAGTGTTGAATGTCAACTCCCAGAATTCCTCTCCTTTGGTTTATGCTGGTTAAGGTTGATGGGAGTTGCAGTCCAACAACCTTTGGAAGGCCGAATTATTCTCACCCATGTTTCTGGGTATTAAGCACTCAAAGCCATGGGGCTGGTTGGATGGACTTATCAATTTTGCTTTCTTCCATGTTCAGCCTCTTTACTTCGCTTGTTCTCAAATTCTTTCCATCCCACATATGAAGAAGTATGCAGATGCTGGTAAATTATTATCAAAACCAGACAAAATGCTCACCCTTCCCTGAATGGAATGATCTGGGGGGGGGGGGACCCTTTGATAAATTTGTGGTTTTCTAACCTCTGCTGAAAGGTAAATGCTACAAGTATTTATGGGCATGCCACAGCCAGTTTTGTTCACCTCTCTCTCTCTCTCTCTGTGTGTGTGTTTTAATATTGTTGAGGCAACAGAAAAGCAAATAGTAACAGATGTAGGTAGATTTCAAACAAGGAACATAATGGCCACAATATTAGACATGGTGCTTGGCAAATCTGGGACTAATCTTATCTCTGAACTTTTGTGGCTCAGGGAAAAGAGTCTTTGGCATCACTGCACTGCAGAAGAACTGTGTTGAAAACTAAAAGCATCTTTGAAGAGGATATAGATTAGGACAGATAGAAATTTTCTTTGGCTGAGAAGAAGTCCATTGCTAGATGGTGACAGCTATGCCTGTGTGGTGATCATTCTGTTTTGAATTTTAGCCTGAACTTCATAGAAGTTATCCAGTGTGCTGAATCCTATCTCCCAAACATGTTCAGCACCTTGGATAATGCCCCTGAAATCCACACTAAAATCCAGTGCAGATGAATTGAGATGAATACCACCAGCTATGGCAGCAACAATCACAACAAAACACATTGCTCTTCCACATCCTTTGAAACATGTTGTGAGAAAATGCCCCCCTGACTTTTGCATATTGACACATTTGCAAGTTCACAGGGCACTTCTATGAAAAGAAACACAGACACAGGAGCACACAGAGACACGTACACACACACACCAAACAAGGCTATTTTGAAATGTGGATGGCTAAAAGAAACACACTCTCAGCCTCAGAAAACTCCATGATAGGTTCACCTTGGAGTCTCCGTAAGTTGGAAATGACTTGAAAGCACACAACAACAACAGGTATATGATTGGAAAATACAAATATAAATACACACACATACACACACACAAAGATGCTTTAGTCAATTTGGCAAATTGCAGTGTTAAATGCAACATGAGGGGGAAAATGCCTTAAAATGTATGCAAATTTCATTGTTGGGAAAAAACGTAAGATTCTGCAACTCAACGGAAAACTAGGAGAGGAAGAAAATCCAAGTGAGAATCAGAGAATCTTGAGATTGATCAAAACTGAGAGATCTTTGCATCTCTAAATCAGGTTGACAAAATTATACTCAGGAAGAAGAGGGAGCTTCAATCCCTCAGTATCATTGTCTTAACCAAAACTGAAGCTTCCCCAGCAAACATTTTAATATACAGGCTTCCCTCATTTATCTGACAGGTTAGGGATTGGAACACCGTCAGAAAACAGAATTGGTTGAAAAGCAGAAGCCATGTACTGTACTGAAGGGAGCATGAAGGACTTATGGAGGCTCATTTGGGACCGATAGCATGTGTACTGCTTGAAAAGTCTCTCAGCTGGCTTAGCACCTTTTCTCCCCTCTCAGCTTGCTTTGCTGAGTGTGAGCAGTTCCAAGCAAGCCCCCATAGACAAGAAGAACCGATGAAAGATGGAAACCCCCATCAAATTAATGGAAATTGTCCTTAATTTAGAAGAACCAAGAGAACAAGTGATCAGATAATAGACTGTCTAAAGGTGGGGCCTTCTTGTAAAACAAACAAACAAACATGAAATATGGAGACAATAAAAAGGATGATGGAAGAATTTAATGCACTCTTATCAGCAGGAGGCAGAGGCTCCCTTGACAGTGATACACTGATTTTGCTCTGGAATTTATTGTCAGCTTTAAAGAAGAGGTCCATGGTGATGAACCTAGTTTGGGCCTTGGGCTCAGCATGTTGGATAGCTGCTATCGAGCCTGGAGTTACACACCTGAATAGTGTGAATGTAAAGACACACCCTGAACGGAACAGGCTGCCCTTGACCCTGAGCTCTGTGGTGGCAGCATGTAATAGAAACATAATGAATGAACAAATGGAAAATAAAATCATAGAATAGCAGAGTTGGAAGAGACAACCGGGTCATCCAGTCCAGCCCCCTGCTATGTAGGAACACACATTAAAGCACTCCCGACAGATGGCCATCCAGCCTCTATTTAAAAACCTCCAAAGAAAGAGACTCCACCACAATCTGAGGTAGCAGATTTCACAGTTGGACAGCTCTGACTATCAGGAAATTCTTCCTGAGGTTCAGTTGGAATCTCTTTTCCTGTAGTTTGAATTCATTACTCCTTGTCCTGGTTTCTGGAGCAGTGGAAAGAAAACCTGTTCCCTCTTCATTATGACTTCCTTTCAAATATTTAAACATGACTATCATGTTCCCACTTAACTTTCTCTTCTGCAGACTAAACACACCCAGCTCCCTAAGATGCTCCTGATAGGGCATGGCTTCCAGACCCTTCAACATTTTGGTCATCCTCATATGAACACATTCCAGCTGGTCAATATCCTTCTTGAAATGAGGTGCCCAGAACTGGACACAGTATCCCAGGTGAGGTCTGACCAAAGCAGAATAGAGTGGTACTATTATTTTCCTCAATCTAGACAGCATACTCCTATTGCTGCAACCAAGGATTGTGTTGACTTTCTTGACTGCCGCATCACACTGCTGATTCACATGCAGCTTGTGGTCAACCAAGGCTCCTAGATCCCTTTCACATGTACTGTTGTCCAGCCAAGTGTCCTCCATCCTTTATTTGTGCATTTCATTTTTGATGCCTAGAAGAAATAGAAGTGCAGTAGTTTCTATTCCATGAAAAAAGAAGTAAAAGAAACCTTTGGGTACTGAAACACAGTTTTGAGCACTAGAAGAGAATCCTTAGATGGAGAATTAAATCATGTAGAACTCCAAAAAGGAATCCTTTCTCCAAAGAGCAAGGAATGCCATTGAAAATCGACCATTTGAAGATTGAGCCAGCATGGTGTAATGGTTTGAGCATCGGACTATGATTCTGGAGACCAGGGTTCGAATCTCTGCTCAGCCATCTAAAGCCATTGGGTGACCTTGGGCAGGTTAAACTCTCTTAGCCTCAGAGGAAGGCAAAGACAACCCCCTTGAATAGTCTTGACAAGAAAAACCCTTGATAAGTTTGCTTTAAGGCTTTCATAAGTTGGAAATTATTTGAAAGCATATTACAGCAACAACTATAATGCTAGTCTCAATTAAAACAGACCTATTGAATTGATAGCTGTGTACTTTCCAAGTTGGTGTTGATTAATTGGGTGTCTTCTGTCTGAGAGCAACAATTAGACTGAGGGAGCAGCCAGTGTTAGTTTACACAACAATGCATGATATTTGCACAGTATTTTCATGCATCTGAATGGCCGCATATGTATTTTCTATTTCTACTCCTTACACCAAAGGTGGGGAAACTCTTCTACTCTGAAGACCAAATTTAATTTCAGAGAAGTTCTT
Organism: Cyclura pinguis; assembly: GCA_030412105.1. Classification (NCBI taxonomy): domain Eukaryota; kingdom Metazoa; phylum Chordata; class Lepidosauria; order Squamata; family Iguanidae; genus Cyclura; species Cyclura pinguis. The sequence goes on along the minus strand of CM059606.1, from coordinate 10,541,515 downwards.
AGGGGCTGCATTCCAGCAGTGGGTAGAGCCAAAAGTAAAAGGGCAGGACCAAAATACCATTCATGCTTTAACCTCTCACTGCCAGGAACTAAGCCTAAAGAGAGGCATCTCAGCTTTTTAGAATGGAGGAGGAAATGAAAAGATGGAGGCTGGAAAGCCACTAAACAATGTTGTCATGAAGAAAGGCATGTGGCCATCTGGGGATTCCCCAGAGGGCTGGATTCATCTCCAGGTCTTGAGGTTCTCCACCCATGCTGACAAAATCAAACATGACAGAGGTTTGTTGGTGTTATGTGCCTTCAAGACGTTTCCAACTTATGGCAACCATAAGATGAACCTATCATGAAGTTTTTCTGGGGCTGAAAGTGTGTGTAATATGACCAAGGTCTCCTGGTGGGTTTCCATGGCTGAGTGGGAAACTGAATGCTGGTCTCCAGGGCTGTAGTCCAATGCTCAGACTACTATACCAAGTCGGTAAGGGCCATTTTTTTGGCCAAATGGGGAATATCACAGGGCCAAAATATTAGGGACGGTATGTCAGCAATGGGAAGGATGGCTGTCCCAAAGTGATCAGGACCACTGCTTTCTTCCATGAGCAATGTCTCTCTCTGTCTCTGTCTGTCTGTCTGTCTGTCTCTCTCTCTCTCTCTCTCTCTCTGTGTATCCCAGACTATCCCAGATCCTGCGATTTCACAACCAGAATGTGAGATTCAGTGACAGCCCCATATGGTGGCACTGGTCTGGGACTTGGTGTTGCCATGAACCATAGTTGCAGAGATAAAAATTATGAAGTCTAACAAATGGGGAAAATACACACACACACATTTTTCAAAGCACAGTTCTTGCCTTGAGATTCCTCTCCATTTTGAGGACTGCATAAAAAGAGTCAAATCTTGAGACTCAGGGCTGAGATGCAAGAAGTCTACTTTTGTTTCCTTAATTGATCCATGTAGGCCATGTGGTAGAGGACATTTCTCTTGCTCAGCATTGGAGGAATCACCTTTGCTGGGTGCCAAACAGAGAAAAAGGCATGTCTCCAATAAACCCTTTCCTTCATCTCAGCACTGAGAGGAAAGGGCTGTCTACAGGTTTGGGAGGGTTAAAGGGCATCATTTCCAATTTACCCTGACTGGTAATAACACTCTTCCCCCTCTTACAGAGCTGGGGTAGGGGAAAGGCCTGGGAAAGAAGCTTGTGGGCCAGAGAAGGAACCATCGTAGGCTGTATCCAACTCATGGGTCTGATTTTTGTCACTCCTGCTGTAAATTAAGTTAGCAATACTATTCTCCATATTGCAGGCAGGGGATCGAAGACTCCAGACAGGGGTAAGACTATTAGTGAATTGACGACAGAGGCAAGAACCTGCCTTGAAGCTTCTGGGAAGTTGTGCAGGATGTAAAGTGGCATGCCACCTGTATATTTAAAAATTATAAGAGGATTTGGGTCTCCTCTTGTTTTCTCCTTTTTCGGAATAATAAATAATAACAACTTGCTGCTGCAGCAAATATGCAACTTAAAGATTTGGCATTTTATTGGTGAGGGTAGTGCAGAATTTCTGCTGATGCCAATCACAACTACCAGACATTGATGCTTCATGGTTGCTATGGCCAGTTTGTCACTTGGTGGGCAATGCTTTGGTAAGCAGCCTTTTGGTCCTTGGTTGCCAGACATGCAGTCTTCTAGCAAGGCTGTACTCAAAGTCTTACCAGCACGATGGAACCTAGTAAAATGTGGGCTTCTAAATTCCTAAAGGGTCACCTCCATAGTGAGGGAGCAAAATAGGGTACAATGGAGGCAGCACATGTGTGTGAAAGGTGCTGTGCTAATGTTCTTGAAAATGGAGAAGTCCTACTGTGAGAAACAGCTGTAAAAGTTCTCCTCCTACTTTGGGAATTCAGTGAAATGGTCTTCACAAGTTCTGTATAAATAATGGAGAATTTTGGGAGACAATTTGCTTGGCGGGGGGATGTTAACCAGTGTGTCTGTGCATCAGTTCAACAGCAGTACTACTGTGAAGGATAAAGAAAAAAGAGGACTCAAGTGGTGTGAACTGGAAGCATATCCGACTCCAAAAGAAGATTAGAGACTTTGTGGGTGGCACCCTCAGCTGGAATCAACACTGGAATCAAATGCCTCCTCTGTCTGTCTCTTCTTGCATCCCAGAGTTTGTTTCCCTGTTTGGAAAAAAAAAAAAATTCCCCTCCTGCCACATGAGGAGACGGGCCAGTTTCCTGCTGCTGCTGCTGTGTGTGTTCCTTCCCCTATCAAGGCACACGGACAAGCAATCATGCTGCGCTAGACCGACTGTCTAGTGCTAGACGTACTGTCTTTGGCTCTCCTTCAGGGCATGAGAGACAAGTGAAGCCTCTGGACTTCTGGAAGGACAAGTCACTACTGGATCCGTTGTGGAAGGAGTCCCTCCCTTTGTGGTGAGGGTTGTCAGAGCCAAGGCTGAACTCAGGAGGGAGGTGAGAAAAAAGAATTTGCTTTTTCCTCGGGGCTGGCTTGGGAGATGTGACAAGGAGTTTTCGGAGGAGTCGGAAGGCTCCATTTACATATGTTATCCTTAGATGTGACAGAAGAATGCTACAGGCCTTCGATGAGCAATGGACTTACCATGGAAAAAGCTGTCCCAGGACGGAGTCAAATTTTTTGGTTCTTCAAAAACATGTTCCATGGTTGGCACTCTGCTACAGGAGGGAATACCTGAAGTGCACAGATGCACTAAGATTATCTACTGTTATTTTAAAGGCAGAAACAGTGTGTGTGTGAGAGAGAGAGAGGGGGGGGATGAAGAAAGGGTCAGTGGGATTGGGGCCATGACTCTGTGGTGGGGTGGGCAACTGCAGCAGGTCTGTGGGCCAGTATTCTATCACTGGGATCTTGAGGAGGGGACAGACTAACTGTTAAAATGCCAAAAACCAAACCACCCAAAAAAAGAAAAAAGAAAAAAAGGAAGTGTAGGGAAGTCCAATTTAAGGGGGGGGGGTTAAAGGAATTTTTGTGGTTAGATTAGAAGCTAATTAAAAAAGGCAGGGCAACTCCCCCCCTTTTTTTTCTGCCAAAAAATAACATTCCAGGGCATGTGCAAGAAGTGAGGGGAATTCAGATAATCTTGGGGGCCACATGGGCCCCTAGGGTGGACTTTACCGTCCGCTGGGGTATGAGGAGTGGGAATATTATACCTTTCCCCAGATGCCATGAATCCAATAAAAATACCCTGTTTGCCCCAGAATGAAAGCTATCATTGGCACCAGTCTATTAGAAGCATGAAATATTCTCCACAGTTGCCATGATTTGCATATGTTTGACGCATATCTATCCATATATACACATGTACACGTTTAGAGACACGTGCATGAGTAGAGAAGGGAAAAATGTAAACATGTATTATGATGTAATGGCTAAAGTGACTGACCTAGGCTGGGAAAAGGCAGCCTGCAATCCTTGTATTGTTAGGACACTCACTGGGCAACCCTGAGCTCTTCTCCATCCCTGAGTGAAATCCACCTCAGGGGGTTCTGCGAAGATGAAAGCTCTTTGGATAAGAAGGCGTGATGAGCAGGGGTTGGACTTCAAAAGTCTGTGGCATAACTTTTTGCAAGTCATTCTGACTTTAAGACTTCACAGTTGACATTTCATTACACTACTATAAAATAATATAATAAAATAAAACAAAAAACAAAACAAAACAAAACAAAATAAAATAAAATAAAATAAAATAAAATAATATAGTAGTACTGGGTAATGCTGGAAAGCAGTTTGTAGATCTTATAGACTAGGCTCTAAATCTATGGAAACTTTCTGTCACAGGAAATCTCTTCGCCTTTCTCAGATGTCACAAGACTATAATTTGACCATGTCTCTATGACTATGCCTTGACTCTTCACATCCCCTAGGGTTAGGGCACAGGACCCCTGAAAAAGTGGGAAAATTGCAAATATCAAAATGTCTGTATGTGTCTGTGGGAAGGAGGCCGAGGCATGAAGAGGGAAATCAGCACCCAGTGTCCAAACCTGTTCAGGGAAGGAAGAAGGAATAGGGGTAGGTTGGCATTATGGCCCTATAATTCCTCCCTCCTGCCCATCTCCTTCTTTGGGTATATGGGAGAGGGTTTGTGGAGTTGAGAAATCATGCTGCAAGCTGTCCTTACCTGTAAACCGATGGTGGAGGAGAAGGAGCAGGATCAGAAGTGGGTTCTGGAAGGACTACACAGCCTGCTTGGAGCCTGTGAAAAGGAAGGTTCTCCCAGAAAAGAAGCACTTGAGGTGGGGTGGGGCAGTGGTTGGAGAAACTCATAAATAATCAAATCTATGAAAGTGAAATCAACAAATCTGGAGGGCTGACTCCACTACATCTTTAGTCCTCCTGTAGAACAACTCTGGAAAAAAAATCAGTACGATCATACCCATCTTGCAGATGGGAATGGAGATGTTGAAGCTGAAAGAAGAGAGGGCTTCCCATGAACCTAGAAGATTTGACTTGTAGTATCTGCAGCATGCCTTCTTGGACATAATGCCACACACTTATTTTTGGTATATATTTTTTCATTCAAAGAGCATGAGGTAGTGAACATGAATTAATGTTCTCAGGAACAGAGAGGAGGAGAGTGCACTGAAGTTATACACTTTGTGATGGTCACTTTCTTCAGTGGGAAAGTGCCTAAGAAGCAGTGATGCAGTTAGGTAATGTTAGATTAGGGGTGTAATTCTTTAACAATTTGGTTCTTGAAAAGGAGCAGTGATAATTTTAGCAATTATCTCTCTACTGTGAGAAAATCTTTCAAAACTGCACAATATTATCTTCTGGGCAGAAAAGGGTGTTTCCTGCACAGAAAAATGCTATTTTCTGTACAAAATAGCCAGATACAAATTGTGAATGGAGTAAGTCCTGAATTGCAAAAAGATTTCAAATAACTGCCCAGTTTTTGAAGACTTTCCCACAGGTGAAAGAAAATTGCTGAAAGAAAAAAACCTGTTAGAAATCACATCTCTATTTCTCACTTTTTTCTGTTCAAAATCACCCAATCCCTAAGCAGATTTTTTTGGACTCTACATTCTGTAACACCTGATCAGTGATCTTGCTGGATGAGGCAAAAGACAGTTGTAGTGTTACTCTGACTTCTGGGGGGTCCCTGGAGGACACCTAGATTCTACCAAAGTTGGGGAAATTAGGAGAGCGCGGCTTGGCAAAATGGAGGGCAGGGCAACGCAGCAAGATCTTTTATCCTTTGTCTATAGGGTCAGACTGCATGAGAAAAAGAGAAGTCAAGTGTCCTTTTAAATGGTCTTTTATTTAGTATACTTGGCAAAATTTACTCACACTCACATGCAAAGCATTCACTCATGCAAGCACATAAGGACTACTGACTTGAAAATCTTAAGAGAGGGAAGAGTTGAAAGGACAAAAGTGAATATACTACACCTGATCTTGAAGATCGCTGTTTCAGGAAAAAATAGGGACAGGTCAGCAGACAAAGAGAAAGAGAGCTAGCCTGAGAGAGAGAGAGAGCCCCAAAACGGGACCCAATTACAGGGCAGAACATCCTGGGGGGCGAGGGGCTGACCCTTTTCCTGGGGAAGGACAGAAACTGGATTATCCAGATGGACCTCAACTTTGTAGTTCCTGCGATTTGTGGTTGTTAACTTTATCCAGGAGACACTTAGTCTCTCAAGGTGACAAAGTTGCAGTTGGCCCATTTGAAATTTATATGTGCCTTTCTGAGGTCTTCCTCTGGATATGTGACTGGGGGCTACTTGATCAGACCTATGCCAAGGGTGGGGGGTTCAGCCTTTTAGACCTGGATATCTACATTTCCATCTGCCTAACCTCCGGTTCAATGAATACAAAATAATTCTCTTCCCCGAGCTAGGGTCTGTCAGCAGGCAGTACATATCTGTAACCATTTTCCATGGGCCTATATCTAGTCCTGACTAGAGGAGAGTCATTGAACCAATAGAAGTTACTTACGTATTAACTTGTTATTCAACAACTGATTCAATATGTCTGCTCTAGTTTGGATTAAACAACAAGATTCTGGCCCAGCAATTGCACATTTTGGGATGATGTGTAAGTATTTGTCGATGCCTTCAGTGCACCACCCTTCTTCACTGGGATTGCAGAAAGATCCACTGTGCATTGCCCTTTGTATATGGTGGGATATGATGTGGGCACATTGGCAGATATGCAATTGATTGACAAATGTCAATACCATGCAAAAAGTGATATAGCACAACCATCATGGAACTACATCAGTGAAGGTTTACCTTTGCTGTTGCGTGCTTTCAAGTTGTTTCTGGCTTATGGCAACTCTAAGGTGAATCTATCATGGGATTTTCTTGGCAAGATTTGTTTGAGGAGGAGTTACTTTTGCTTTCCTCTGTGGCTTGGACAGTGTGACTTGCCTAAGGTCACCCAGTGGGTTTCCATCGCCGAGGAGCATTTCAGACTACGGTCTCCAAAGTCACTCAAACCACTACACTGTGCTGGTTTGCCTTACATAAGCAAAGTTAGGATTTGGGTCCATGTGGTCTACCTTTGTGTTGCACAATTGCACAGCTGCACAAAACTATGACAGCTCTATCCTTGACGTCTGGGGTTTCAAACCTCAAAAGCACCAGATGGTTCGTCTGCATTTTGTTGATCTATCAGCCAGTCCTTATGCACTTGCTGTGTACATATGCTTCACATCACAAAAGGGGGAAAAATACACATTTTGCGCAGAAGGGTGTTGTGCAAATTGCAAAAAAGAAAGGCTTCCTTACCCTTTTCTCACCTTAGAAGCAAGAATTCTTAAGGGCCTATAAATCAGTTTCCAGGCTGTCTTAATGGGTCAGAACACCTTATTCTACTTAAGAACAAGAAATTTTCCTACAATTCTTCTTATGTCAAATACAACCATAATACTCGCCTTTAATGACAAACAGAGGGTGTTGTCAATTTTGTGTATCATTCTGAAACAGGGGTGGCAATCTGTGGAGGGTTTGCAAGGCAGTTTGCTCCTCTTGGGCCCCTATGGGACAGGGGCACTGCAGGGACTGCCAAAACACAATGAAAAACCAAAAGTGGCCAGAAATCCATTTCTGATTTTGAAAAAAAAAAAAAAAGGTAACCTTTGGATGTTAAAAAGTGTGAAGTGTTAGATATTAAAGAGGTTGTTTCTAGAGGCTTCCAAGAGAGAAAATGCAGGGAGAAGGGAGGCATTTTGAGGAATCTGAAGGGGCACAAAGGCAGTCTCAGTGGATCACATGTGGCTTCCACACTGCACCTGCTCTCACAGGTTGGTTGGAGAATTACCAGAGGGCTCCTTTTCATGTGTGGCTCAAATACTTGATGGCCACAATCCTGTATGGTCCGGTATAGTGCAGTGGTTCCACATATGGAACTGTGCTACACCGGGCCATTCACCAAACCCTGGAGCCGTTATAGAGTCTCTGCAGCCTCACCATGGAGAAACATTTGGCTACATCCTGGTAGCAAGGTGTGAAATGATGAAAACCTGTTCTGCAGTATGTGGCAGTTCTCTGGAAGTCTCTGAAAATCTCAGTGGTTGATGTAATTTTTTTTCATCTGACTACAAGGTCTTAGCTAGACGCAAAACAGTTACATCATCTACTGTAGCATCTGGCTCCAGGGATAGAGCCAGACACTTCTCCAATCCCTTCATGTTTTCACCAGGCATAGAGTGGACATGGGGGCGGGTTGCAGTAGGTCCAAGGGGGTGCTTTGGTCAGTGTCGAGGGAGGGAGGAAAGGAATGACAACTTCTGCATTGACCTAAAAAAAGACAGATGCAGGTTGCTTGCTTATGCCACTAGCAGCTTGCCAAGCACTGACTACTACAACAACGAGAATTGAGAAGGAATGCCCCCAGTTGTAGGAATAAGGGGTATATGAGCCTGAAGTATTCCCTTCTGGGCCTCAGCAGCTGCCTGGCAATGTCAAACCTGCTTGCCTCATGCAGATAAACTTGACCACAGCTCTGTGAGGCCTGTACCTGAAGTGGCAAACAGATTTTTACTGCCTCGTAAAATAGGAGACACTCCAGATCCATGTGAGCTTCATGGTGCCTCAGTTCAGAGTATCTCCTTCTCTGTGTTTTGCAGTACTAGCATGTGACTCCCCATATATGAAAAAAAAACTGTGGGAAAAAAAAGATAGAATTTTCACACTTGATTGTCATACAACATCATACAACTCATTATTTCATTAAATCAGCATCCAGTCTGTGGCTATTACACTTGAATTGTGCTTCAATGGATAAATGTGATATATTTGGTAATAAAAGTCCCTTTCAGTTTGGACAATTTGGTAATGTCTCTTGACTGTAAAGGTGGAATTGCAGTATTTTTTCCCATGTTAGAAGAGTCTTGTTTGCTGCCTTGTAGGCCTAGAGATCTGTATGCATCTCACAATTCTGACAAACAGTGAATCCTGTTTATGGGTTTTTGACTGAGTAACATAATTTTTAAGGCTCACTGAAGGAAACAGGGGTGGCTGGTGAAACTAAGGCCATTTCTACATTAGATTGTTATAGTGCTATTATTCCACTTTCAACATTGCATGGAATCCTGGGGTTTGCAGTTTAGGGAATCCTGGGGTTGGCAGTTGAGGCCCCTCAAAGGCCTCTCGCTAAGCTGCAAAGCCCAGGATTCCATAGGATGTTGAAAGTGGAACAATAGCACTGTAACAGTCTAGTGTGGAAATGGCCAAAAACTTGGAGCAGCTTCCCTACCCCGCAGATAGGGAAGCCAGCAGTCAACACTGGAATGAAGGACCATTGGTCAGTGGGAGAAGCCAGATTTGCATGTAGAAGTTTCCATGCTCCCAGAGATGTCCACCTGGGTAGGTAGTCCTGGGAGAAACTCTTGGCTCGAAACCAAGAGGAGAGGACGAGCTCCCAACACAAGGAGCTGCCAACAAGAGTCAACAATATAGGAGTAGATGGACCAACAATATAGGAGTATGGTCCATAGACCCAACATAGTCCAATGGTACAATATAGAAAAAATATACCTACTAAGAATAGGATATAAATATATAAATAGGATATACTATCAACAGGATATAAGAGCATACAATAGGACATAAATGCATAAAGTAGTATATAAATACATGAAATAAATTAAAATCATAGACAATATGAATTATTAGATAAAATAAAAACAGATATAGCAGAGTGTTGGACTTGATGGCCCCTGTGGTCTCTTCCAACTCTATGATTCTGTGATTCTATGATTCTAGGTGTTCATGAGCAAACATATTACAGCAATATTAAAATCATTCCACTGGCTGCCAATTTGTTTCCGGGCAAAGTACAAAGTGTTGGTTATTACCTTTAAAGCCCTACATGGTATGGGTCCAAGTTATCTACAGAATTGCCTCCTCCCATACAATCTGCCCCATATACTCAGGTTTAGAGGGTGTAGAAGCAACCGCATAGCACATGAAATTCAGTTCTTTACCACTTTATTATTTCTTCCTGCCACTCAGCACCTGGCACATGGGACAGCCACCTTACTTTACTTAGCAGTAGGGCCAGTCTTGCATTTGAGAGTGGGCTATGTCCAGAGAGTTACCGTCTCCACCAGCAATACCTGGTAACCTCATTTGTGGACATTTCTCGAGAGGGAACTTGAGTAGCTGTTGTTCATTATAGAAGAGTTTCTATCCCTCTTAGAGGCAGGTTAGAGAGTTATTAGAGGTCTAATTTACAGATGCATGTTCAGCTCTTCCTGACCACTATTGCAGCCCAAAGACCCAACGTGAACCACTCTTTCCCATCAAGTCTATTCTGTAAATATTGACATTAAATATCTTCCTGGATGGGTGTATTTTCAGCAAACATCTGGTATTTAAACTAGATGTTTTCTGGCCAATTGCTGATCAGCAGCTATATCAGGAATAAATATAAGGCTGGAAATCAAGCAGCACCCAGAAGTTGTTAGACTATGGCCAGAACCCTGATAATGACATATTTGCATATAAGTGTTGCTGTATATAAGTGTATAAGTCTGGTTTTGGACAGAGCACAAAGTGTAGACTGTAGCCCTTTGTGCAGCGTCCAAAATTCTCTCCAACCTCAGCCATTGGTGCCACTGCTGCTTACCAGTAAGCCTGAAGCCAGACTGAAATGGATCTAGGTGATCCATCTTATCTGGGAACACCTGGAGCTTGCTCTTGCCTGAGGATGGGACACAGAAATCTGGTGTGAAATAACCCAGTATGCTGGAGTTTGTGGGAGGATGTTCAACCAAAGACTTACCATTGCTTGTGTGTTTTCTGCTAAACTTGTTCTGTGGCTGTATTCAGCTAAACATTAGGAGGAATTTCCTGCCCGTAAGAGCAATTTGACAGTGGGATACACTGCCTCAGAGTGTGGTATAGTCCCTTTCTTTGAAAGTTTTTAAACAGCGTCAGGATGGTCATCTTTTGGGAGTGCCTTGATGTGTATTCCTCCATGGCAGGAGGTGGTTGGACTTCATGGTCCTTGTGGTCTCTTCCAGCTCTACGATTTTATGATTCTAACTTGTTTTTTTCTATGCTAGAAATAGGTGTATTTCTTAAATTTGGCTGGTGTAGATGAGCCAGAATTTTGTCCTTTTAGGCCATTTCCACACTATAGTGCTATTATTCCACTTTCAACATCCCATGGAATTCTGGGGTTGGTAGTTTAGGGAGCAGCATTTAGAATTCTCAGCCAGAGAACTCTTTGGCCTCAGGAAACTACAAACCCCAGAAGTCCACAGGATATTGAAAGCAGAATAAGAGCGCTATAACAGTGTAGTGTGGAAATGGCCTTAGTTTGTGATAAGAACTCACTCAATTGTGCTTTTCTTTCTCCCAAAATTTTAATGGAAAAGACTTGAGCATTTTAATTAAAAAAAATGTAGGAGAAAGCAAAATTGACTGATTCAGTAATATCTCTGTTTCTTAGGGACCTAAACAGCAGGGTAGAAAGTGGATGGGGTTCGGTATCAAGGGACTCACTGACACAGACAGTGCCCACCTGCACAAACTGACAGAGAGCAAAGAGTGCAGAATGCTCCTATAGCTGTCCTTCTTTTCAACCATCATGGCTGGTTCCATGTCATCTCCAACAACTTCCCCATGTTGAAAATGCTACCTATGCAAAGTGGACTAACTATAGGATGTTGTGAAAGTTGTTTTTCATGTTCAGGGTCACCGTTCTCAATAAGCTACCATTATCAGTCCTGGGTAGGGAGGCTTGTTTGCAGCAACAGAAAATACTGATAGGACTGTCACGTAGCCAAGATCTTCACTCAGTTAAGGCAACATTATTTCCATAATTTCCAAACCCAGCATGTAAATATTCAGATCAGGTACACTGTGCTATCACAGAAAAACAACAGACGGTCTTGTGGCACCTATAAGATTCACAAGTTTTCTTTGGCAAAGTGCTGATGGACTGTAGCCAACTTTATCAGACACTTATCTGCCAGTCTCTGTTACAATTTTGTGTACTATCTTTCACTGACTCCTCCTCCCTCTCCTCCTCCTCCTTCTGTTCATTTCTTCCTTGCTCGGGAGACTGCTGGCTTCTTTGCTAGCCAGTCAGCTCTGTTTTAGTCTGAATTATAAAGGAACTACTTCAGTTGATGATCTCTGTCACTCAAATAGCTTGTACAGCCCCTTTCAAGTTCAGACGGCAACCCGGACCGGACTTACCATCTCACTGACATGAAAACCACTAGCTATCATTACTAGTATTCCCCACCCCATCCCTCCCATCATATTCCATTATCTTCCATTACGTTTAACAGCAGTCTAACCTGCAGATATTCAATAAGTAAGGCATTTACTAGCACGAAGATAAAGGTGATGGGGGGGGAGGGGAAGCTCTATTTGTTTATTCTCTTTGTCTCAGGCTATAGGGAAGAGGCTGCTGTTCCAGTGGGCGAGCATCAGCTTTGCATACCCCTGGGTCTCCTGTTCAGTTCCTGACATTTGAATAGACCAAGTCAGGTTACAAGTGACAATCAAGACCTCTGCCTGACATCCTGGAAAACCACCATTGGTAAAAGAAGAGTAGGCTAGATAGACAAATAGACTAGAATTTTGTTGGTGTCATGCACGTGTTGTACATTACATTTTTGCATTTTTGTTTTGTGTGTGTGTGTGTATGTTTGTGTATATATCTATATATCTATATCTATGCATCTATCTATCTCGCAGAGGGGGCATTGCGTAATGGACATATTCAGTCCACAGTCACATAAGCAGAGGCTGAAATTGCAACCATTCCCCACGGGCCTAAATGCTATTGTTCAACCTGACTAGAGCTGAGCCATTGAAGCACGGAGATTTACCTATATATTGTCTCATCATTCAGTAACTGCTTCAGTGGGTTTACTGTGGCTGGGACTTAGACAGCCAGCACAGCATTGCGGTTTAGCGTTAGGCTATGACTCTGGAAAACAGGGTTCGAATCCCCACTCAGCCATGGAATCCCACTGGGTGACCTTAGCAGGTCACTTTCTTTCAGCCTCAGAGGAAGGCCAATGCAAATCCCTTCTGAATAAGTCTTGCCCTGATAGGTTCACCTTAGGGTCGCCAGAAGTCAGAAAGGATTTGAAAGCACACAGTAACAAAGCTTGGACTTACCAACAGGATTGCAGCCATGCAGTTTGTATATTCCTGGAGGGAATGTAACTATTTGCCAGTGCCTACAAAGTTTCATGTTATTCACTGGGGTTGCAAAAACTGTCACTGTGCATCTATGGACAGAACCATAGAAGTGGAATCACAGTGCTATAATTGCATAGTGTGAATGGGGCCCAACCTACTGATATGGAAGCTACTGATCAGCAATGGCTGGATCTGTCTGAAACAGCTAGCTGTGTGATAAGAGCCACCATGCTGTGCAATCCTATGTCTCATTGGCCTCAATAAGCATTGGTCTTAGATAAGTATGGATAGACTTCCAGTTTCAGTATTTAAACTGGCTTACTGTTAGCAGAAGGTTTTGAGGAAGCCATGGACAAGTTTCCCTGAGATCCTATCCAGAAAGGCCCCTTTTCCTTATCATTATCACCATGGTCTATTTATTTGCTGCCTCCATCTGACCCCAGTCTAGAAGGTGAGAGTAAGACAAACAGAAACCACCACTCTGTCCCCTTACTCTAATTTGGAAGAGCTTCTTTTTGTACATCACTAGCCATGTTGACCATGCAGACTGGGAGATTCTGCATACTGTAAATCCAAAATAGTAACTTTTCTGAGATCTGCTGCCTGCACTCTCTGAGAAAGCGGGTGAACAGGAAGACTTAGCAAAGACAAAGGGAAGAAGCTGGCATGGAGGGCTGAGATGATTAGCAGCTGGGGCGCAGGCCTTGGCAGGTACCTGGAAGTGCTGACCCCCAACATCAAGCAAGTGCCCTTCCAGGTTTCTAGCTCTCAAGGAGGCTGGATAGAGAGAGGGCCACTTTTATACATGTCAGCTTCCTTCCAATAGTTGCAGCTGGGTGTGAGAAGGGATTCTGCCTCTTGCAGCTTCTGACAGCATATTTTTTTTCCAGATGGGTCTCCATCTGATATTTCACTCAATTAGTTACTGCCCAGTTATTTAATAGCAGCAGTTGGGATTTAAGAGAGCCAGCCACTTTGCAACAACATCTGACAGTTATGTGACATCTGAGCTGCCAGAGCACACAGTAAATCTCTTCCTCACTTGATTTACAGGGTGATCCTACACACGTTTATGTGGATGTAAGCCCCTCTGACATCAACACTGCTTCATTCATTGCCTATTGCTTTACAGTTGGGATCTGTCCACCCACCACTCAGGAATTCAACTTCCTGAGACATGGTGAAGTTCTCTAGGGAGTGACTAACACATTTTAAATCTGGCATCCAAAATAAGGCAAGATTGGGAACAGTAATTTATGGTACTGGAAACAACAACCAGAAGTGGCCCTGGCACAGATGGCTCAGAATTCATTTCAGCTTCATTTTGATGACCATTTATCAGAAACATTACAAACTCCTTCACAGTCAGGATAGAGATAGTTTTCTCTGTCACTGCCTGGTGGATATTTTGAATGCTCTGTTCTCGAAAGTGTGAGCTTGCATCCTTGTCTATGAAACCATGTCCATTATCCTATTGCCATCTTACATATTTATAAGCTCCCCAGTGGAAGAGGTTGGACATTTTTGTCCAATGCCAAGAAGGCTGTATTCAGTTCAAGGTCACTGAAGCAGAGTCTCTTGTATGGTGTCATTGCATGTGGATGAGTGTAGATCTGCACTGATGCAAATTGCACCGCATACATTCTAATTGCAAATGCCCATGCAAACGGAGTATCGCTATTCACTATTAAGATGATGAGTAACTCCACAAGTATAACATTATGCTCTGTCTTCTTAATGATCTCAGTCCAGATCAGAATGCTGATTGGGTTGTCACTTTTGTTTTCCAAGAAGGCTCCTTAACAAAGGCCATTTCTGCACGGGGCGAGGGAATCGACCCGTGTCGCTACTTACCGGGTCTTATGGCTCCCCGGTTCGGTCCAGGCTGCTCCGGAGCAATGCGTGCTTGTCGCTCCGCACTGCTCTGGCGTCGAAAATGGCGGCTTCTGGTTGGTCAAGGGTCTCGACCAACTGCTGAAGCTCACCAGCCTAAAGCCCACCCCCGGCAGATCGTGAGCCTGCAAATCTGCACAAGGGAGCAAGCCCGCAGTGGCGCGCTCTGTGCTTTTGAAAGACCGAAAGAAACAGGTTTTTCAAAAGCACGCTGGACGACCACTTGGGGTCATTCAGGAGTGGGCTGAGGTGCGGATCTACATTAAATAGTCTGGACCCAGTCCGCTCCCAGGTGCAGATGTCCTCCCTGGAGGACAGACTGCACCGTTTCAAATACCCTGTGTGGAAATGGCCATATAGAGGCACGCCTCAGTTAACAAAGCCTCTGACAATTTTTTTTTTTTTTGCATATTGAAAAGGCATTTTATACTCCTACCCCTTTTCTTCCTTGTCCTCTGTCTTCATAGTTTTTTTTAGCAGCATTTATACTGGGAGGATAGTGAAGGAGAGCCTGAGAAACATGCAATGTTTCATGTTCATGCAATAAACAAAGTTCATGCACAGTTTATGCAATAAACAAAGGCAGAGCTGGGGAAAAGTGAGATTCTGCTCTACTCAGTCCTACTGTACATGAATGTGCCTGCTTATAAAAGGCAGGGTGAATAGCAGCTGCCTCCAGAATTCCTTACTGAGCAGGCGTGAACAGCAAAACAGAGAAAAAAACAAGAGAACGGATAAGCCTGGCCTCCCAAGTTACCTCCCAGAATGTTCTTTAAAAATGTAGATCTATAAGTCCGGCCACCAAACGTGAAATCATAAGAAAAGTAGGAGTTGGTGAAAGAAAAAGTCATTCCTGGATGTAGGTAGATAGATATTTTTTTATTACAGTCATAGATCTGCATAAGAATAACAAAACTCAGATAAAAATACATGGGAGGGAGATCTGGCTGCAGCATCTGTCACTCTATTGATTGCCATGTTAATCTGGCTGATCTGGCTGTCTAGGTGGGCGTCCTCTTCCTCCCCCACTGCTCCATGTGTATCCCTTCTGAAGCTGCCCGCTCAGTGGAAGACGATGACCATCCCAGATAGAAGGAGTATACTGTTCTTCATCCCTGGATGTAATTTGGAGGAAGTGTTCCTGTGTTGTCTAGAAGGTTCGAAATGTTTTTGTTTGCTTACTGAGGCTCACGAGACCTGGTTCACATGTGCATGCTGTTAGCTTTGAAGAAAAACTTTGCTGAAACATGTTGAATTGCTCTTGTTTGGGGGTGTGCATGCGTGTGTGTGTGTGTAACCTATCCTTATTCTTTCAATGTTATTTCTGCCACTGGTATCAAATTCACTTTGTTAACTGATGTCTGCCTGTATATATCAGTCAGGTACAACATAGTCCTCTCCAGACTGGGAATAAGTATATTTGTTGAATTTGACTGAGGCAAAGAGGAGAGAAATCTGTTTCATTTCATATTTGGAGAAGATACCAGTACTTGCAATAGGTTTTTGTCATATTCAAGATGGGAAGATCTTGAGGCTTAAAAAATTCAAATGCAAGAGAAAGTCAAAGAGACAGATTTTCCACCTCAGTCCATAGTGATAGCAGGATTGTATGCTTTTGTGTTCTCCAGCAGGTGAAAATGGTGACAGGCAGTTAAAAGACAAGCTCTGCCAAGGATCTAAAAACAGCGAAAGGCCATGTACCCAGGAACAATTTTTACGAGCAGGATTCGAGCCAGAGATTAGAGAAGAGAGTGCTATTACCAGTCTGTTTACATTCAAGCTCCTGGTTTTTCACCTTCCCCCTAGGGGATGTATTAAGTTCTCAGCCTACGATTTATACTTGCAAGACACTAATGGATAAATAATTCCCCCCACTTGGGTGGCAGCCCTGCCTGTTTCACCCACACACTATTTAGAATGGAGATAAGCAAATTGCTGGCAGAGAGATGCATTTGTAAGACGCAGGAGAGAGAGAAGAGAGGCATACAGAAAGCTGGAAACACAGACCCAGGAGGGGAAGCATAAAACCAGAGCTTGGACAAGTTACCCGTCAGGGCTAGAATCCTCTACATCAGTGATACATCAAATAATGGCCTGTGGACTAGTACCCATCTGTGAGTTAATGGACATAAAGACAGCGCTAGTCTTTGGCACACTGAGAAAAATGCCCCACTGATCCCCCCCATCAGATAGCTTAAGATGCACTGCTCTAGGTAGCTTAAGGTGGTATAATCCCCCCTATAGGTCAAGGTAAATCATTTTAAGGCTGTTGTGAAAGGTATCCTGTGTCTCTTTGCACAAGACTTTTGCCCTTGGGTGTGCAAGTGTGCAAGGGCAGCTAGTGGATCCCAGGTGAAGCTCTGTCTTCCCGGCCACTGTGTGAATGCATCCAGGAGCCTGTCCTTTCACACTTTAGATGGAAGAAGCATCTTTTATCCTTGTCTGAGGGTGCCAGCTGCTTCTTTGCATCCCTTGGACAGCCAGATGGCTCCTGGGCACATGTGAATGGCTAAAGAGTCACCAGGGATGGAGCTGTTCTGGGGACCCTTCCGCTATCCTTGCCACCAAGTGGAAGAGAAGGAACTGCTACCACTCTCCCAGACTCTGGGTCTCCAGAATTGCTTTCAAGGGGAGGAAAGTTCAAGACTAACAGGGCAGGTCATTATAAAATCTGTGTACTGACATGTATGTTTTTACAAAAGAGAAAAAAAATACAGAACACAAAAATGCAGAAACACACACACATACGAAAATAGATAACCAGCATGGTGTAGTGGCTTGAGCATTGCACTGTGATGATGGAGACCGGAGTTGGAATCCCTGCTTAGCTATGGAAACCCGCCGGGTGACCTTGGGCAAGTCACTCTTGACAACACTATCTGTTTGTTGTTAAAGGCAAGTGTTATGAGTGTTTTCGACATATGAAGAATTGTAGGAAAATTTCTTGTTCTCACTGGGATAAGCTGTTTTGACACAGCAAGACAGCCTGGAAACTGACTGCTAGGGCCTGCATGAATTCTTGCTTCTAGGGTGAGGAAGAGGCATGGGGTTTTTCTTCGTTGGAATTTGTAGAACTCTTTTCTGCACAAAACGTGTTTTTCTCCTTTGTGATGTAAAGCACACATGTACCCTCAGACCCAGAAAACCCCATGATAGGTTTGTCTTAGGGTCACCAGAAGTCAGAAATGACTTCAAGGCATACGACAACAACAAGGCAAACCTATCATGGGGTTTTCTGGGGGATGAAAGTTTGCGATGCATCCAAAGCCCCCCAGTGGGTTTCCATGGCCGAGCAGGGAATCGAACCTTGGTTTCCAGGGTCATAGTTCAACATTCAAACCATTACACCACACTGGCTTCTTTGACTGATACCAGAAGGTTGTGAAAAGATGCTCCAAGGAAATCTTGGGGAATCTTGCTGAAGACATTCTACACCTGGGGGAGGCATTACTGAAAAGGCCTCCCCCCCCCACAGCCTCCTGTGGTGGGACCCTGATCAACCTCCACCCAAGGGTGGATCCTGTAACTCAGATCACACTGCCAGGTGTAGGGCAGTACTGATGGTACAGGCTCTCCCTTCTTTGTCATATCTACTTTCTCTATCTGAAAGTTTGGAAATTACAAGGACCTTATACAGTCAGCCCTCTACCTTTGTGACTTTGACTTTCACAGATTTGATTATTTGTGAGTTTCTCCAATCCCTGCCCCTCCATTTCAGGCATTCCTTTTCCAGGGGAACCTTCCCTCTTGGTGATTCCAGTCAGGATGTGCAGCCTTTGAAAACCTGCCTCTGGTCCTCCTCCTCCACCAGCTGCTGCCTGGCCACCACAGATCAGCTTGCAGCCCAATTTCTCAGTGCCAGAAACCCTCTACTGATGTCCCCCAATACCAAAGGAAGGAGATGAGCATGAGAGAGGAAGTATAGGATCACCATGCTGACCCATACTCCCTTTCTCTCTCCTTTCCTTAGCCTCTCCTCACCATGCTGTGACCCCCTTCTAAAGGAGGGCATTTTGCTATTTGCACTTTTCCCGCTTTTGCAGGGGTCCTGTGCCCCTAACCCTAGTGAATGTGGAAGCTCCTTTTATTTTAATAGCCTTCCTGTCACTGGCTGAACCATATTGCTGTATTGTAGAGCTGCCTTTGAAACATGTTCCGAAATTTTAGCAGGTCAGAGAACGGGAGCCAGATTATTAATGGGGACTGGCTACACGAATTCTTTGTTACAACAGCTCCACTGGCTGCCCATCTGCTTCGGGGCACAATTCAAAATGCGGGTGATGACACATAAGGCCCTACTTGGGTCCAGGCTCCTTGAAACAATTAGTATATTCCTTTATGGACCCTTTAGAACTCCAACTTTTTCAAGGAAGTCCCTTCTCTCTCTGCTTCACCACCTTCTCAGGCTTGTTTGGTGGGAACATGCAAGAAGACCTGCTCCCAGACTTTGGAACTCCTTTCCTAGGAAGGCTTGATGTCCCACCAACAGTTCTCCTTCTGCTGGCAAGTCAAAACATTCGTAGGCTGGGAAGCTTTTAGAAGCTGACTGGGGAAGGCTTTTAACAGTGTGCTGTAATCTTTTGTGGTTTGCCTTTTAATGAATTTTAATGGCTTTAACTTTATAAGCCGATTCATTGGTTTTTTTTAAGTAACTTTGACATTGGTATTTTCCCTAGATGTTTTTGTACAATTTCAATCTGTATTTTTTTATTTAATAGTTATTAATTTTACTTCAGAGTTAACAAACTCATTCACAACTACAAAGGAAGGGGAAAAGGGAACAAAAGAAGAAACAAACTATACTTAAACAATATCAACGTATAACTAAAACTAGGACTAAACTAAACTGAATTAAGCTAAAATAAAAATAAGACATAATAACGAAACCCATTATTAAAACAACTAGTCTATTACACTAAACACATCTTGCTTACATTAACTAATTAAAATAGAAAAGAATTCTAACTCCCCTACAAATTGTAATGAAAAGAAAAAAAATCTTGTTCTATTATTACATATCACCAAGCTTACTAGAATTACTGATGACAAAGTTGTTTAATCATCTTTCAAGTCACTTTTATATTTGACTTTTTATTGATGTTCTTGTATACACTCAGCCCCCCACATTTGCTGGGGTTAGGGGCACAGTGGAAAAAACGGAAAACAGGAAAACGTGTGGGAAGGGGCCAAGGCCTGGTGGGTAGAGTGAGAACTCAGGGTCTAAAACAGCAGGTCAAGAAAAGGAGAGGGAAAGGGGTGGGTGGACATAGTGACCCTATATTTCCTGTCTCTTGCCCGTCTTGCATTGTGAGAGGGCTTGTGGTGCTGAGAAATCAGGCTAGGAGCTGTCCTTAGCTGGCCAGGCTGTGGCTGTGAAAATTAAACCCAGGAATGTGAAGGGTTGACTGTAGCTTTAATCTATATTCATATGTTATAAGCTGCCTTCAGTCCCTTTTTAAAAAATGTCTATCTGACCCCCAAATCAGGATCACAGTGGAATCGGGGTGGAGTGGAGGATGGTGAGGCCAGGTTAATAGTAACTCACCTAGGTCAGGTAGGCACCTAAATCACTTGCTTGTTCCTGCCTTGGTGTTTGGAAAAGATGGTGTCACCTTTTTTTGCAGGGGGTTTTTGATTTGGTGTTTTTATGAGAACTTTTGCATACATACTACTCCATGCATTTGTAGCTCAGCATTTCATTTCCCTTGTTCTACCAGCTTCACTTTCTAGAAGCAGAGGCAAGCAGAAACAATGTGAAGAGAGAAAAAGGCTGTTTGGTTAAATGAATATGCGAACACGTACATACATGGAGGGACACCTCCCCCCCCAAACACAGCTGTTGCAGTTGTGTTACAGGACATAGATTGATATAGTCAACACAAGCACACAGTAGAAACACACCCTTGCATCAATGCGGTTATGTAATATGGGCTCTGTGTGGCTTCCCAAACTGGTTTCAGTTTGGATTAAAACAGGTGAGTGTGGCAGTAAATGGGTCAAACCTGGGCAGGGACACTATGCAGTAGAGCTGGGAGCTCATGTACATCCATTCTCTGGCCATTTCTGCACTAGACTCTTTTAGTGTTATTATTCCACTTTCAACATCTTGTGGAATTCTGGGGCTTGTAGTTTACTGACGCCAAATAGCTCTCTGGCTGAGAATTCTAAATGCCCCTCCCTAAACTGCAAACCCCAATATTCCACATTGAAAGTAGAATATTACTATAACAGTATAGTGCGGAAACGGCCTCTGTCAGTGTTGCGTCTGTTCCACAGGAAGGCTTGGTGGCCTTACGTTGACAACCCAGCAATCTGTACCTGAGTTCACTATCAAAGGGAGTTATGAAAATTCAGTTCTGGTGATTCTCTTATTAGAGAGAATGCATCTAAAATAACCTCAATGTTTTTTCCAGGATTTTGGAATTTGGAATGATCTTCTTTCTGAAGAGGAAATAGCGTATTTGGAACTCTACATTGTTCTATACAACTTTCATTTCTGCACTTTCTACTGTAATGCTGAGCAATGGCATGCAACGTTTGTCACAATTTCCTATTCCTTTATATCCTTTTCTCTCCTTGATTATTTCTTGAAAGAATGCAGCAGTAAAACAGATATCTTGGGCAAGGGGAAAGAAAAAAAAAACTTTTAGAAAACTGGAGGACAGCTTTTGCCGAGGCCCCAGTAAGAACTGATAAGAGTGGGAAACATTTCCAAATTGTACAAGTTCCAACACTAGAGTTAATTGTAGAAGTTTTTCTGGTTAAACTAGAATTTGGAAGGAGCAGAACAGAGAGCAACACCAGTCCATTTTAACCATCTAATAAAGAAATGAGGGTGGAAGTGTCTTCATCTCTAGCTACACTGTATAAATCTTGAATAAAAGAGACACACTTTCTTAAAAATCCCTGCACCCCTGAAGAATATTGCTCAGTTATTTCCAGACTGAAACACATTGGGCTATTCCTTTAAAAAAATAAAATGTGTTTTTATACACCCTGATATTTTATCTCGCTTTTACATAGGGTTCCATTTGATTTTTTTTTTCTTTTGTGAACCTGGTCTGCCTGTGAAGTTCCGTGGAATTTACCTTCCAGCTTCTCCAAATGTGTTACTTGCAATAACAGTAGCTTCAGACATTACCTGCTTCCAATGTATGCAAATATTTGCAGTAGTTAACAAGCGTCCTTTGTTGACATGAGAATGCCTTTCTGTCCCTCTTGACAAATACCTCCACCTTTCTCCTATTCCTATTCTTACCTTCTTTGCAAAATGCCACCCTTATGTCTATGAAACCCAGAAACTCAGAAACAGGCTTGTATGAAAATATATGTGCATACACCTATTTACATCACCCATAAATACACATCTACACTTCTGTAAAGTATATGTGCATGCATTCCTATGCATGCACAGTTAATCTTTACTGATTGTAGTATTTGGTCTGACTCTAATAATTTTGGTTTAATTGTTTGAGTAAGGCTGAAGCGGGGCATCTCTAGACAGATGCCTCTCAGGGATGCCTGCAGTGCTCAAAGGTTAGACTAGGTGGTCCTTTGGATGAATTCTATTGTTACTCTGAAACATGGGTGACTCAGGGTCCACCTGCAATGCCAGCACCTCTGGTCAAAGATGGGGAATTATTCTCTCAAAATTAGGGAGCCTGCAAGAAGGGGCAACCTAGTGAGATCTTTCCACCAATGTTTACAGAGTCTTCGCAGGGAAGAACCAGCCAGAGATTCAAATGTAAGCTAGAATATGTTTTATTTAAGGAATTAACAATCACACAGAAGATACAAGCACTCACATAGTCACACAAGTCTAGCTGAAATAGAAAGGGAGGAAAATTGTAGATAGTGAGGTTTCAAAGGTGGTGAGGGCAATAATTACTGATCTGGAAAGCAGTGAAGAAAGAGCGATGCAGCTTAGACTCATCCCTAAAGACAGTACTTGTTCAGAAACTGGAGTGACAACAAGTCCATCAGCAAGCGAGGTACTGCAAGATAGCTGCTCAGAACCGGGGTTTTTTATATTCAGTTTCTACCTGGAGGGCATGAATGTGAATGGCTCTTCGACTGAGTGACCAATGGAGTTCACAGAGTGGACAATGAGGTCTGAACTGGGCTAACAATCTTAATGTTAGGTGACAAAGGACTAATGGATGTTGTGATAGCTCTGTAATGGTTGGACAGGTGTGGTGACAATAGAGAAATTCACAGGTCAGTGGAAAGGAGGTTTGAAACAATAAGTGGATTGGTGGGAACTTCCCCCTTTGTTATTGTCCAGCTTAGCTTAAGCCTATAATTTCTGGAGTTACCTGGTGATTTCCTGACTATGGCCCTTTTCGCACAGCATTTGCCATGTGAAAGGGCGGCTGGAGCATCGCACGATTGTGAGGAGTGATCTGCATGACGCAGTTGCAATCGCACAACGCTCCAGGGTATGGCAGGCACTGCTCACACACTTTTTCATTTTCGGTTTTCAGCCAAAAATGGTGTGCAATCATGCATTGCTCCAGGGCCCCGTGCGCACTTGCCGAGCATGTGGAGCATCTGGAGCTGTGGTGGTCACACTTCCTGCCCCAGCACAGCCTGGGAAACTCCCAGGCTGTGCTGCAGAAAGAAGAGGCAGGGCTCTCGCGCTGCCTGCTCAGGAGCAGGCAGCTTGTGCGGAGCTGAAGCAAAGGGGATGCGAGAACCTCTCGCTGGAGGCTGCTTGCACGATCCCTGCACCCCAGCGCCAAGAAAAGGTGCATTGTGGAATGACTTGGCTGTGCCTGGATTGGGTCTTTGACCTACCTTTGCAGTGCATGTGTTCAGCCAGTGTTTTCCTCTTGTCCAGCTTGGCCATACAGTCACCTCAGAGTACATTTTATATCAATGCCAGTTACTATCTCTTGCCGATTAATTATATTTTGCCAATCAAACCATATCAAAGTGTGAGAGTATATGGCCTGGTAACACTGTGGTTCTAGCTTGTATTACTTTTATGCATCTTCCTGTGCAAGAAGATCCAGTGGCTAGGCAGTGAGTTGTGTCAATCCCAGGACCTGAGATACTTTATTGAGAGCTTTCTATTGCTGCTCAGTGACTCACCCAATGGGTCAGGTATTGATAGTAGCTTCTGGCTACTTTTTGCAAAGAGGAAGTGAGTTGGTGAACTTCCTTCTGGACTGCAGTATTTCAGTTTTCAAAAAAAATCCTCATAGCACTCAATGCTCCTCTGTATTGTAGATCAATATCATATGGAGCACTGTGCCAGAGAAAGGTTGTGCTTCTTCACAACATGGTACAGTACTTAGCCAAGATCCAACATTGTGCTTGTATAGGGTAAATCTGCACACATTTTGTTACATGGCGGTTGCACTATACACCATCCTGCCAGTAGGACTCTGGTCAGTGTTTGTGTGTAGGGATGATGACGATGACGATGATGATGATTTGGAATGGAGAAGCAAACATTTCATGTGAACTAGCACCTCAATGGCTATCTGTTTCTAATCACTAAGGCTAGAGTGGTCATGTTCTGTATTTTACAGAGGACTCTAACTGAAGGGCTGTTCAAAGGGAGTTCTCCATTTGAAGGCTTGTTTAGTCTTGAGTCCAGTTTAAAGACAAAGGGCCAAAGGAAGGGAAAGCAGGTCTTGGAGCTTCCTAGCAATATTGAGCAACTGTCAGCAAACGGGGCACTTGGTCAAAATCTTTCCAGCTACCCGGTGATACACATTTTATTTTTTTTAATTTAACTCTTCATTATGAGGTGCATCCACATGGTAGAATTTGATAACCCTTCATCTGCCGTGGCTTCATCCTGTGCAATCCTGCAATTTGTAGTATGGTAAGGGACTTGGATCTTCATCACACTACATTCTTATTGTGCTACATTACGTTTAACTGCCATGGCAACATCTTGGTATTTGCAGTTTAGGGAGGGGCATTTAGAATTATCAGCCAGAGAGCTCTTGCATCTCATTAACCTACAACCCCAGAATATTACAGGACGTTGCCATAGCTGTCAAAGTGGAATATAGTATTGTAATGGTTTACTGTGATAGGGAGGTTAAACTTCTCTTGTTCACTCCCCTGAAATACAACACTAGCACTCTTGGGCTATACATATTACATATCACAAAACTACAACTTCCAGGATTCCATAGGATGGAGCCATGGCAGTTAAGAGAGCATCAAACTGCTAGTCTTGTCCTGTGACCCTCTGTTTTCTAAATTTGCACTCATGAATATAAATTGGCACAGGGTAATTCAATGGAAATCTGTATTCCTTTACCCTCATTTTTGGCAATACGTTTCTTCTTTTGGGGAAAAATGGCTGACCTCACTCTGCCCTACGTCCATTAGTGATAGCTAGTTATGGCTTTTGTCCAGTAGCAGTAAGATCTTGACTGGAATTTAGTCAGTTGGCTTGTATATTTATTTATCTGTATTTATTTAGGTCTACTTCCTGTTCAGATAGGTCCTGTTCAAGAGGGAAGAAGTGACTACAGCAGGAGGGAAGAAAAGAAAAGGAAAGAAAAAGAGAGGCCTAAATTGGAATCTAAGTATTTGTGAGCAAGCAAGTAACAGTAATAGCCAAGCTCCTGGTATCCCTCAGTCAAGTTAGAAGTGCAACAATGCTTAGCACTGAAGAACCCAGAATGCCTCGTAGTGGGATAGCAGTAGCAGAAGTAGTTAGTTAGGGTGAGCCGAAGTTTCCTCCCTCTTAGCTCTGCCTATCCTGATCTCCTGTGATATAAACTGATACTCTTAAGGATGTCTCTCTGCTCCTTCTCAAGACCTCTCCTCTCTCTCTCTTCTCAGCCCTCCCGGAGAATGCAGCTGGACTAGATAGTACCCAGTAACTTTCCTATCCTACTTCCTATGGAGTTCCTATAATAAAGCTTTAGTTTATTTTCCTTTAAGCCATGTGTCTTGCTCCTTAATCAGCACTACTGTTCCGCTGCAAATAGGCACTCTCTAACAAGTCAGCATAGCTACCAACTGTACTGCTTTCAGGATTCTGGGAACGATAATCCAACCCCCAAAATAAAAACCAAACCAAACCCAAGTTCAGCTGATGGTGGGCACTGCGAGGGAGTGTGGACCCTGAAAAAGACTCAGCATTCTGTCTTCTGACATTCAGGCCCATTCAAGTACCTTATTTTAAGTTTGGTTATCATTGTCACACTGGCAGAACGCCACACGTAACAACTTTTTAGAGTACCGCCGTCTCCAAACTGTGTGATTGCTTTAAAATCTTCAGGACCAGATAGTAAGGAAACTGAAGTTCTTCCTGCATGTGGTACAGGACTAATGCTGAGACCCACAGCAGCATCAAGGCACTTTTGGGACTGTAGCAGTCAGCCCTCTTCTGCCAGGGAGCTATAAGCCTCCATTTTAAGTTTCTAAAAGTACTTCGGAGCATCTGTCTTACTTTGGCGCATCTGGTGAAATCACAATGGGCGCCTTGTGTGTAGGCCATGATTTGTTTTCTATAATTACCAGGAATGATGCTTTGTGAGTGAAGTTTTCATAGAGAATTCTCAAAATGCAAAAGGATCATGATGGGCAATAACCCTTGTAAATGTATCAGGTGAGAAAATATGCGAATACGTTTGGCTTTCCAAGTTTATAAAACATTGTACAGCAGAGAGGTAGGAACCATGCAGTTCTTCTGATGGTGTGCAATTGCAATGGCTAACATTCCTCACATTGGTTATGCTCATTAGGGTTGATGGAAATTGCAGTCCAATAACACAAGCAGAAGGCAATAGGAAAAGTGGAAGACTGTATTACAGATGTATAGACTCAATCCAGGAAGACACAGCCCTGGATTTGCAAGACTCGAGCAGGGTGGTTAATCACAGGGGGACTTGGAGGTTTCTGATTCACAGGGTCTCCATGAGTTGAAATCGACCAAACTGCAGTTAGCAACAACAATTTCTACCCCTGCCTAAACCCATGTTTTGAATCAACATTTGGTACCTCCAGTTGTTGAGGACTACAGTTTCTATAATCCTTTAGCTACCTGACTTGGGTTTCTGGAAGCTTAAGTCCCAAACCTCTGGAGGGGGCAAAAGTTGAGATAAAAACATTGGCTTAGGTGCAGATTTATTCTTGCTTTGAGTAAACCCTTTGAAATTAATGGTTGCAACCTTAGTGGATTTGCTTCAAGCAAGACTTCCGCACTACACTCTTATAGCGCGATTATTCCACTTTCAACATCCTATGGAATCCTGGGGTTTGCAGTTTTGGGAGGGGCCGATTGGCCCCTCCCCAAACTGCACATTCCAGCATTCCATAGGATGTTGAAAGTGGAATAATCACACTATAAGAGTGTTGTGCGGAAATGGCCTGAGTCTGGATTTCAACTCAGATTACTCCTGACAATATATGGGGTGAGGATATTGGAAACAGTGACGACAATAACAAAGAATTGATGAGAAATTAATCTTTGAAACAAACATTCTCTCATTTGGCTCTGTGTGGGTTAGAAGCACAGCCTCCTTTAGGCTTCCCAGAAGATGGACTTCTGGAAGCCTGTTTGAATAACAGAGTCCAAACAAGTCTGACTGCATGCAAATTAGAACCAGGATTAGAAACCCACAAACATGAGATAATAAATACATTGGATATTATTGTCCATGTCTCACTTATATCGTTGCCTTTCCTGCTAAGATACTGCAGATGGAACAGATAATGGTCTCCCTTGAGGTAATGCTAAACGAATGTACAGAATGCAGCAAGAGTAAGAAATATCTAGCCGTCACACAATAATAAATTAAAATTTTTCTTGTGTTTTCAAGGGTTTCACATAGACAGCGTCCTCTTGTTAGGCAACAGATGTAGGCCAGCTTTACATACACGTTACCTAACTGTAAAACAACCTAGTAAGGTAAGTCAATATTTGTTAACTTATATATTCCAATGGGGGTGGGGAATGAAATTCGGAGAGATCAGCTGACCTAAGACCATCCAGCAAGTTCAGGGCAGTGGTGAGATTTTAATTGGTCTCACCAACTGCTTCAACCAGAGGTTTTACTAGAAACATTCCAGTTTTCTTTCTCTTGCTTTTGTTACAAACATTGGGATTTTTTAAAAAGAAGTCCTTTAAAACTGACTGATATGTTTCTGGTGGGAAAAAAATCCTGCCGCATTCAGTCTTGACTACCCTCAGTGTTAAGTTGGAACAGAAAGCACAACATCATAACTTCTCTATATTTTTTCTAAACAGCAATAGTTTGGGTTTTTTAATGCACTTTTCTGACATTTCCTCCTTAATTCATGCTGAGAAGTTATTTGTATCATGGTCAGATGATCTTAGACTCTATTTACAAATGTGTCCTCCTTGGGGTACCAATTTTAGCCCCTTTTTGTAGTAATAGTAGTAGGAGTAATAATGTGCTTTAAGTTGTTTCTGACTTACAGTGACCCTATGGTGACTCTCTCAGTGGGTTTTCTTGGCAAGATTTGTTCAGAGGGGGTTGACATTTTCTTCCTCTGAGGCTGAGAAAATATGACTTGCCCAAGGCCAGCTGGTTGGTTTCCACAACTGAGCAGAGATTCAAACCTTGTTCTAATCCTAATCCAAACTACTATACCACACTAGCTCTTTGCAGCTCCCTAAACAACTCTCCTCCATCTTCCCTGGGATAACTACTGCTTGGTAGCTTCCCAGCTTTAGTTCCATTCCCCTTCTCCCCACCTTTAAAGGGCTGTAGTGCCTTTCCTAAAGCTCAGTTTACCACAGCTATAAGAGAAGATGGGCTGCCACTTTTGTGGTCTCAAGTGTGATTATGGCCAATACAGTCTGATCAGTTTTTTAAAAGTACACATACACTTCCACAGTTCCAGCCCTTGGGCTCCAACCACTCACCTTGTCCCTTCTACGCTTAGTATACCCTCCAAATCTGGTACTGAAGCCTCAAGGTGGCTGCTATTCTGGACAAGTTGCTGTGTTGATCAGTGGGTTCAGTGTGGTAAAGTGGAATAAATCTCATTAAGTAGATATGTTGAGATGCGTGTAGGGTTGTCAGTCAGTGTGATAAAGGATATTCTACATAAGGCTGAATTTCTGATGACTTTTGTTGTTTTTGTACATGTTTTGTGATGCATTTGTTGTCATTAGATATGTTCTGCTATCCATGTAATTCATATTATTCCCAATGCAGAATATCCCTAAAAATACAAATATAATAACAAAATAATAATGGTAATCATTATCACCAGCATCATCACCATCCTACTATTTTGCTGTCCTATTGCACTCCTTATCTCTGGTTAAATGAAGTTAGGGAATGGGGCTAGGAAACAACCATGAATGATTTAAAAAGTGAAAGACCGTTCTAGAAATATTGAGCATATTAAAGAAAATTCTATATCACTTGCCATCAGAGCTTGGAACAGTTTTTTTTTCTTTCTGTACCCATTCCCAGAATTCCCCAGGCCAATGACCGTACTGGCTTGGAAATTATAGGAGTTGGGCCATTTCCGCAGTAGCCTGTTATAGCGCTATGATTCCACTTTCAACATCCTATGGAATCCTGGGGTTCGCAGTTTCGGGAGGGGCCGTCTGGCCCTTCCCGAAACTGCAAACCCCAGTATTCCATAGGATGTTGAAAGTGGAATCATAGCGCTATAACAGGCTACTGTGGAAATGACCTTGTAGTCCAAAAAGGAACATTTCCAAGCTCTGGCCAGCATTGCTTCAGTTAGCTTTATAAGAGGGTCAAGTTTCACCACATAAGTTTGAAGCAGAGCTTCCAAACAATTAGTTATAAATAACAAGCTCCTTCCAATTTATTCCTTTCATCAGTGAACAATTTGTTGCAAGTAATGAGTTTCTTGTGATTAACTCTTTTCCTCATTAATGATGGAATTATAGTTTTAATTGAACAAAGGATAACTTTTTGCAGTGTAACAATAACTTTCTGTTAATTTTCCAGTCATAGAAGTGTGGTCTCAATGGTCGAAGCGAAACATTGTTCAAAACTGATGGCTGGTTTGATCTGTACCTTGTGCTGCTACATTTAATTTTCTTCAAAAAATAGCCGAAAACTAACTATTTTGGTTAATTTTTGAGAAATGAGCAAAACAGGGCCTTTTGTTTTTACAATTATAATAGCAATTATGATAATAAAAAAAACCATTGTAATCATTGTAGTTATAATATTTAACACACTACTTTTGGAGAGCTTGGAACTACTTCTGTAAATAATTACTTTTTTAAAAGCAAAAGCACTGATTTGAAATCTTACCTACATTTGCTGAACCAAGATCAAAGACAGCATCTTCTCTGCCTTCTCCTTCTCTTTCCCACTTGTCACTTCATATCCCCAATGATGCTGCCAGGGAAGACAGGGTACTGCCAACTGACCTGGACAAACTAGGAAGGAAGATTCCACCTGCGCTCTTTAAATGCTGCTGCTAGTTGCTGCTCGTTTATTGAGAGAGGACACATGATCAAGGCTCTGATGTTAAATACCCCATCAATCATCAGCTAACCCTGCTCTCTGAAATACCAGACACCATCTCCCCACAACTAGCCAACATACTCCTTCCCTCCTATTCTTGCTGATCCCTAGAGGAATTGCTGCTATCTTGTTCGTCCATAATTAATAGGCTCCAAATTCTTATATATTTGTGTACAAAATTCAGAGAGTATGTGCCTTGTAAGACAAACCTTGATTCTTGCAGATTTAAGCAACTGTTGAGTGGACCGGAGACCATCCACCCCCTAAACAGACCCACAAAATTGGTTGGTGGACACTGTTGCACTTTTGGTAAAAGAAGAATACTTTGGTTTAGAGCGGAAGAACAGGGTAACATGGAGAACGGGGCTGCCAATTCAAGGAACTAGGAAGCAGGTGTGTGTAACCTATGTGTGCACCACATTGACCAGTTTTCCATTTCTTTTGCAGAAACCAAAAGGATGGCTATGACATCACATGAGGCTGTTGTCCTTGCCATCTATATCTTTGTCTTCTTGGCTGGACTGCCTGCCAACCTCCTGGCCTTCTACACCTTCACGGTGAAAGTGCGCAAGAAGCCAGCCCCCATAGACATCCTCTTGTTCAATTTGACCGTCTCTGATATCATCCTCCTGCTCTTCCTGCCCTTCAAGATGGTGGAGGCTGCCTCAGGGATGACGTGGCCTTTGCCGGACTTCCTCTGCCCTCTCACTGGCTTCTGCTACTACAGCAGCATCTACATCAGCACCCTCTTCCTCACAGCCATCAGTGTGGAACGCTACCTAGGCGTTGCCTATCCCATCAAGTACAAGTTGAATCGTAAGCCGGTCTATGCCATCGTGGCCAGCTTTTTCTTTTGGTTCCTTGCCTGCTCTCACTGCAGCATCGTCTACATTGTCCAATACCAGTTACCAGGACTCAACGAGACCGACCCCAACCTGACCAATGTCTCCAAGTGCTATGAGCGATTCTCCCCCCACCAGCTTGAAATCCTTCTCCCTGTCCGTCTGGAGATGTGCATTGTCCTATTTTTGGTCCCTTTCTTTGTTTGCCTCTTCTGCTACATCAGCCTAGTCCGCATCCTGACCTCCTTACCCAACATCCAAGCTCGTAGGAAGCAACGGGCTGTGAGTCTGGCAGTGATGACCTTGCTGAATTTTGCCATCTGCTTCACTCCCTACAACATCTCCCACATTGTGGGTTTCATTCAGGGTGACAGCCCTAGCTGGAGGGTTTATGCTTTGCTCCTCAGCACCCTCAATGCTTCTTTAGACCCAGCAGTCTTCTACTTCTCCTCCACTGCCATTCAAAGAACCTTTTCTGCTTGCTTTGCTGGATTGGGTTGCAAGCCCCAGGCCATGATGCCCTCAGGGTACCAATTTTGTATGTCCTGCTGTGTGCCTGAGAGAGACGGTAATGGGATAGACAAGTCTTCTCTTTCTAATTTGGGAGAGCTGCCTGCAGAAAAGCTCAGGATAGGGAGGTAGTCCTTGGAGAGACTTGTTTGAGCTTACTTCAAATTCTGGGCAGAAGGAAAGGGAAAAAATTCTTCCCATTGACTCTAACTACCTTCATGGCCTTCACAGAAGTTCGGACTACCTGCTAAAAAAGAAAGGTCTACATAGAGTCTTCTCCATGGCTTTTGTGACTCTGTTTATGGCTGGCCTGAGGCATGAGTTTCAACTAAGCACTAAATGCAGTAAGTTGGTCTGCTTTCACAGGCATGTACTCTGTGTGGTTCGTAAAACTCAGTCTCCCAAGAACCCAAGAAGGATCTGAGCAGGGAAGCTGTCTCTCTGGAACTAGCCTTTTCAGTTTCCAACTAGCACATTTGTTTCAAATGGAAAAGCGATCCTCATTTCATAGCTGATGTCTCAAAGTTCAGCTTTCATCTGCTTATGGTGTCATGGAGACACTGCCAAGACCTGTATGAAGGATTTCAACATTTCAACCCTGGACCACTGGTGTGGCCCAGCTGTTGCTCTGAAGGACAAATTATGCCTTTTTTTCCTTCTTCTTTTTTTTTGGTATTTGCTCTTGTAGGCTGTGTTGGTGTGTACCAGGAAATTCAGAGTTCAGACTTCCTGTAAAACTTTGCCTTCTGAGATAATCAATAGGAAACTTGTTACCATTTATACAGATTACACAGAGCCTCTGGGCTGTTAAATAGATTTTAAAAGTGAAGTGAAACACAGTGCATTCACAATGAAAATCTCAGGAAGGGAGTCGCGCTGCCAGTATTAATACAGAAGGAACTTTTATTGTAAAGAATTAAGCTGATAAACCAACCTGTGGATAACTTTCTTTTAATAAACATAGGTTGTTCACTTTTATTCAGGAAAGGTTTATGGGAGATTCTATCTCTCCTGCATGACAATTTGATTAATTGCTTAGTTAATTGCCAACTTGCAGGAAGGAGTAAGGTAGCCACCTGTTCTTAATAACTCCTGTGTATTCAACGTGTTTCCCAAACTCTGTCCACAATAGAAACAACATTTCTATTACGGAGTTTCTCCGTTCCCGCCCCCCCCCCCATGGCGGAAAGCATAGCTGTTTCCTGAAGAAAATCAAAAAAGTCCAAGAGACAACAATCATTAACCTCCAGATGTTTTGGACTACAAGTCTCATAATCCCTTGCTAGTGGTTTAGGTGGCTAGGGATGATAGAAGCTACCATCCAAAAATACCTGGAGTGCTATGGCTTCTCACTCCTGAAAATATGCAGGAGCCAACTGCACATGATTGGCAGTCTGAGCATTTTCCCCCAATCCTCTGGGCGCCTCATTGTCAAAAACGAGAGGAGTGAATGGGAAGGCCTCCGTATATTGCTGGAGTGCAACTCTCATCAGCTCTGGCCAGCACTGTCAATAGAGAAGGACAATAGACGTTGTAGTCCAACACCCTCTAAAGCAAAGGGTGGCTGTGGAAGACTAGAGAGCAGCATTAGCTCACCAGGAGACCTTGGAGACCTGTACCTCTTTACCATACCTTCTCCTGAGGAAAAAAAAACTCATTTTGCTCCCCCAAATGAGCAGTGATGTATTTAAGTCTTTTATTCCAAGTCTCAAGTCAAGTCTCAGGTCTCTACCTTCAAGTCTCAAGTCGAGTCTCAAGTCCTTGTAAGATACCTTCGAGTCAAGTCTCAAGTCAAGTCTCAGATCTGGCAGCCAACTTTACACTCCAACCTGTATTCCAGACTCTCTGGACAGAGTCGAATAAAGTCAGTTTTAACAATTTAAGTAGAGTCAGACCTCTACTTTTGTGATTTTGCTACCTGCAGCTTCGGAAGTGAGGCATAGATCCTTCTTACTTCCCATTTGCAAAGCTGGAGGCTTTTTCAGAAGTGGAGAGTAGGATCCTTGTTATTCCCCATTACTGAAGCTTCAAGAGCTTTAGAAGGAAGGATCCTTCCTCCTCAAGCCCACTGCCTAACACATTTTCTGTTCCCCTCTGAGACACACACTCTGCACTCTGTGTATGAGTCTCGCCTTCTGCTCCTGGGAAAAGTTTTAGAAAGCTTCTCCTATATGTACTGGAGACAGGCTGCTGAGCAGACCTCAACCCCACCTCAAGCCCACTGCCTAACCCATTTGCTGTTCCCTCTGAGAAATGTGTCCACACTCTGGACTTGAGACAGATTGTCATGTGATCAGCAAGTTGTACGTTTTCTGGATGAATGTATTATATTACTGAACCAAGGGCAGCAAGTCAGTCACTAAAAATATGCAAGTCTCAAGTCGAGTTGATTCAGTGTGTAATTTTGGCTGAGTCAAGTCCGAGTTGAGTCACTGAAGTGACTTAAGTCTGACTTGAGTCTGAGTCTATCGACTTGAGTCTACATCACTGCAAATGACCCCCAAAAAACCGTAAAGGGGGGGCAACTTCACCATGTTTTGGGTCTATTTTAGGAGCAGCAGGACTCTTTTTTTACAAAAAGAAGTAAGCAGGAGTCACTTTCTGTTCACTTTGTGTTTTGTCCCTAGAGAACATTATGGGCTTTTTAAAAGGACTTTTTTTTTTTGCATTTTTTGACAACTAGCAGGCTGGGTCAGGGGGAATCAAACATGGCAGGTATGCCCTCCACACCCTCTAGTGTCTAGAGGATCACACATTTTTCACCTATGACTTAAATGGGCAGTACAGCCTAACATACCTAGCATCTTCGAGATGAAGCAGAAAGGGTTGATTGGTCTGAGAATGCTATTTCTTGCATTTTCAAACTGTAAAACTGTATTAGTCATTAGTCTGGAGTACTCTGGTGTTTCTTTTTTCCCCCCAATGTTGCATTTAATCTTTTAAAAATCAAACAATATGACAATATTGTTCAAACAATTATGACTAAGATGATAGATCTTTAATTATTTTGGCTCCCAGGCATTGCCCTTTTGTTTATTGCCAGATGAATAATGATTAAACGCAGTGGGACTTTCTCTGGAATAAGGACGTGCAGTCTCGGCCTCTGCATTGCTTTGTGTTGAGTGGCTCAAGGGTTCATAAACAACATTTTTAAAAGGTATGAGGTTCTGGAATTTGTGGGGCCTTTGAAAGAGATGCAAATATGTCCCCTCCTGCCCTGAAATGACTTGCCTACTTGTGGGGTGCATGGAGCAACATGTCCAATGGCTGATGAATAAAGTAACTTATTTATTATCCCAATACAATTCTTCTTTTATTTTTGCTGTCATGCAGAGGTGGATGGGGCCCCAAAGGGAAGTCCCAACAAGTGTGAGGGGTAACTGAAGTGGTCTCAACTCAAATTATGTCCTTAGTATCACATTCTATGGATCCCCATAATGAGAACTATATAGAGCTTTCCATAGGAGACCCTCTAGTCCTGCCATCCAAGGTGAAGTCCCCCCAAAGGTTTTTAGATTTCAGTGTCCAGAAGTCCCAGCCAATATGGGCAATGGTCTGGGCTTATGGGTGTTGGAAGTCTAACAACATATGAGAGGACCCAAGTTTGAGAAACACTGCTGAGGTCTTACTTGAGCTTTGTGCTGAACATGGAGAATCAGGTTGCCAAGCCTGTCTGAAGGATCTGTGTACAAGACCTCCTTGTGACCCACCTGGGGCAGATGTCATTCCAGATGCTGTGTTTCCTGTTTTGAAAGGAGGAACTGGGTCAATGATATCAGTTTCAGCAAGCTGGCTTATCATTTTAATTAACTTCAGAGGATGGGGTTGGGGGGCAGGTGGGAAATGACAGGTACATCTTACAGATAAAGGCATGCACACTCACTCACTGGGGAAACAGAGAGTTAATGGATAACAAAAGCCAGACAGTACCAGTTGCACCTGGAGAAGTTGAGTTCATGAGGAAACCAATGCCTTCATTCATCTTACATATTGAAGTCTAGGAAAAGTTACTTTTTCTGGACTGCAACTTGCAAAATCCCCCACCCAACATGGCCAGCAGCTACCCGATCTACTCAACCAGTGCCCATGCCAACTTGTAGCTTTGGGGGAGTTTTAGTCCAAAAGCAAATTTCTAGGCTCTGGATCAGACTAGAGTATGATGTTAAGACTGCTGATCTGTGAGAGTGTGTGTGAGAGAGAGAGAGAGGGAGAGAGGGAGGGAGGGATTCTGCAAATTGAAACAAAGAGAACAAATCTGCTGCCCTTTAAAACTGCTTGCTGTTTACTTTTGCCTTACTTCCATATTTGCAAAGGCAGTTCATACTACAAAAATTCCACAATCCCTTGCTGGTCTTTCTCACTGAAAGAAGCAAGACTTGTGCAGACCTATCTTTGGGACTTCTTGCTACTTGCAAGTGCAGTAATATAACTTCAGCCGGGGCAACAGAAATTCAGCCAGCACTGTGCCAGGGCAGTCATTGGCTAGGTGTCATACTGTTAAGCTTCGACAGAGTATTTTTTTAAATAATTTCCAGAATTTCCAGTCAGCATGATTCTGCATGTTCTAGTCCAGAAGGGGGAGGGAAACTAACTTTCTCAAGCTTTGAGTATTTTTATAGAGTCAAGGTCCTGAGCTTGGATACGTGGCAGCAACAGCTTCATATATGTTTCTGCTTTGTTCCTAGCCTCAAGTACAAGACGTACAAAAAGAGATGGTGGCTCAGTGAGATGGTACTGGGGACTCCAGGCAGGCAAGAACAACATAGCCTACAAAGAGATCTAGGGTGAAATGGGGGTATCCACTGTTTGATCATAGCATTTTTGGACTCATGGCTTCATTCACGTATTTGGCAGTCCTGGGCTAAGACCTTCCTCATGCTTGTTTCATTATGGATTGGAAAGAGATGTGATGATTTGATGGTATCTGTTTATTTACAAGTGCACATATTAAGCATAAACATATGCTCACTGTGTGTGCATGTGATGAATCCAAACAACGCTATTCTTAAATGCACCCTCAGTTTCTCTAGAAAACAAGCAGCATGCCTTTAGAGCTCCCCCTCCCCAAATTTCTTGCTCACCAGATACAAAATTCAAAATTACATCTCTTTTCCTGGCTACATCCCAAGTATCAAAGTATTTTCTTCTAACCCTGGCCCTGGCTGGTGATTTTTCCAGCACCTAAAGGCCACCAGCCATCAAAGCTCCTTTAGATTTCGTGAACTGAGATATGCCTGTAGAGCGAATCCACTGGATCCATGACAATATGGAAGGTCAGCATTTATATGTTGTTCTTGTCTTCAAGTCAATTCCTACTTAAGGCAATCCTATACTGGGCAAGATTTATTCAGCGGAGGTTTACTTTTCTCTAAAGCTGAGAAAGAGTGACTTTCCCAAGTTCACATGACCCAATGGAGATTCAAATGTCAGTCCACTGTCTGACACTCAGACCACAATTCCACACTAGTTCCATGCTTTTACATGAGTTCCCTCAATTCCCTGGTTCTTCTCTAGTTGGAACTTGGGATGCAATTTTCCTTGTTCTCTATGGCCATTTCCGCACTATACTGTTATAGTGCTATTATTCCACTTTCAACATTCTATGGAATTCTGGGCTTTGCAATTTACCAAGGCCAAAGAACTCTCTGGTTGAGAATTCTAAATGCCCCTCCCTAAACTGCAAATCCCAGGATTTCATAGGATGTTGAAAGTGGAATAGTAGCACTACAACAGTGTAGGGT
Source organism: Cyclura pinguis (assembly GCA_030412105.1). NCBI lineage: Eukaryota > Metazoa > Chordata > Lepidosauria > Squamata > Iguanidae > Cyclura > Cyclura pinguis. The sequence continues at coordinate 10,504,418 of CM059606.1, read as the reverse complement.
GGAGCTGGCCTATGATAAGTGCATAGAGTGAAGGAATTCTGCAGGACTGGGTGCTTTAGCATGACACACCCTGCCCTCCCTTGAAAGTGAGCTGTGGTATGAAAAGTAGAAGCAGGTACTCCCGAGAAGTCCTTAAACAATTCATTGTCACACCATGGCTCACTGGAAGAAGGAGGGCTGGACATGTCATCTGTCAGCACTCCATTTGCCAGTGCTGCATAATTCCTTCACACATTATGGCTGTCTAGCTTTTAAGGTGGGTTTTAGGGGCATTTGCTGTCATGGCAATCATGCCATTATTGTACACATGAATATGAAACAACTAGGAATCCGTAAGTCTAGCTTACAACATTGTTAAGTGCCTAACTGGATGCCAGTCAGTATCTTGACCTATCAAGATACACTACTGGAAAAAAAAATGGTGAACTGCTGCAAGAGTTTGAACATTTATAGACTGCCAATTTTGCCAAAAATTGGTTTATGCAAAAGATGTCAGCTTTGTGCAAAACTCAAAAGCTGCAAAGAAAAAAGTGTTCCTTGAAAAATACTGGACTGTGCATACTGAATGACAATGCTTTTCTTTCCGGCCTTTCAATATGAGTCACTAAATGTATATAGGATCCAACGAGGCTGATCACCATCAATTAAATTCCACATCAAACACCTGCATCTACAAATGTGAAAGATTTTTCTAACGCAAATAATATGCTGTAATCATCCAAACAGAAAACGCTAGCCACTGAACTGATATTAGCCACTAGCTGTTGTTGTTGTTGTGATTATTCAGCTAGAGGAAGGCCAGGAAGGTCTTGAAGTCTGAAAGCCATGCGGACACATGCGACTTACGGGTCATGTGAATCCCATTCCTGGGCTCCATGTATAGGACTTCTGTGTATGCATCTATACATACAAGGGTTTCCCTACAATCTAGAATGCTCCACTGTTGAGATTCCAGAACATGTGGAATGTTTTGTGTTTACCCACTGAATTCCCTTGTAAACACTGGCAGCTGAAGGCCTCTATGTCAGTGGGGTGATGAATCCAGTCCAGGTTTTATTCAAGGTGCTGAGCCCATCTCCAAAACAGGTTCAGCACCGTGGATAGCTCTTTTCAAGTTCAGACTAAAATCTGGAGCAAATCTTGGAGCAAATCTATGGCTTCCCTGTCAATGCGGAGACGAATCCAGTCCTGAGCCCATCCCCAAAATAGGTTCAGCACCTTGGATAGCTCCTTTAAAATCTGGAACAAATCCAGTGTCCTACTGACACAGGAGCCCACCAGTCACAACCGCTCTTCAATATGATGCTTGCGTAGTGCTACGGGGGCCCAGACATTTTCCCGAAGCTTGGATAAGATACATTTTCAGACTGCAAGCCCTAGAACCATATAGCTAGCTATCAACAATGCTAGCTATATGAAACTTCCATGTCACTATACCTTAATGACAGTTAGGACATTAGCAATGAAGGATATTAAGGGACAGGAGCCCATGTGAGAGAGCCAGCATCATGCAACGGTTTGAGCATTGGACTGCGACTCTGGAGACCAGGGTATGATTCCATGCTTGGCCATAGAAACCCACCGGATGACCTTGGCATGCCACATACTCTCAGATGCAGAAAATCCTGTGATAGGTTCACCTCAGGGTCACCATAAGTCATAAGTGACTTGGAGGTACAGAACAACAAGGACAACAAGTCTCATGTGTGCTGAGCGATGACACATTCACCTGCCTAGTGCATCACAACCATGGACCCAACCACACTTCTTCAAACAAAAGTTGAAAGAGAAGCATTAAGGGCAGGGGCCAGGGAAGGGGGCAATTTGCTGCCCTGGGATGCCAAAATGCCTCCAATTTTTTTTCTAAAAAAAATCAGTTGTGGCCAGAACTCCACTTCTGTTTATAAAAAAATGGTATCTTTTGAAGTTCAGTATGGGGAGGGGGGACTGCAAGCTATTTAAAAGGAGAATTCAGACTACAAGAGGATATCAGAAGCTGCAATTAACCCATTTTGGGTCTTCTCTCAAAGGGGGTATTTGGAAGAGTTAAGGGCCACAGGTCTTGGGGACCATGTGTGAAATGTTGTGACTTTTCCATTCTTGAAAAATAAGGAAGGATTTCTTTGGTAAGAAGAAAAAGGGGGGTGGGAGAAGAAAGGCATCCTGGGAGAACATGAAAAGATTTTATCTGAAAACGTCATGTGGACCAGTCCTAAAATGTGAGTTAGCACACCATGGTGATTTCACCACCATCTGGAAGCAGCGAGAATCTAAGGCAGTAGTAAGCTTGTGAGATCTAATTTCTTCTTTTCACTAGAAACTCCACAACCTACCGTTCAGTGCAGAAGAATTAAAAGGATTTGAAAACTTCTGAACCCAGGACTTTGTTCTGAGTCCTAAAACCAGTGACAGCCAGTGGCTTCCAGCCCATCCCAAAATAAGTTGAGAGTGTGAATTCCCTTTAAAGTTCACACTGAAACCCAGAACAGATTCCCCACTTCACTGATGCTGGAGCCAGAAGCCACCCCTCCCTATGACAGAAAAAAGCTCACAATCCTTCCACAGTAAATACACTCTTCGTTTATACTACATAATTTCGGTCAGGACAGTGTCCTTATTGGTAAACAACTGAAAGTAAGAAATCCTTCTCAGCCTCCTGCAAACAAACCAGAGGTCTTTGACTAGATCCAGATGTAAATTTACTTGCTTTCTTCATATGTAAAGGACCACCTTGTGTCTGCAATATACGATGAAGACACAAGGAGGCGCCAAAGTATTATATCCAGGCAAAGAGGCCACAGACATACACGCGCATGCACATGCGTGCGTGTGTGTCCATGCATGTGTACATATGCATATGTAGTTCATGATTTGGCCACCTCTTCACATATGGGGCAGCGGAAAAGGCCCCAAAGAAGAAGCTAGAAGTATTTTCATCTGGTGCAAACAAAGGTCTTCGGACAGTATCAAAGAAAAAACTGTACACACTAGACAGACCAAACAATGAAAACAAAATACAGTAACTGCAAAAAGTCCCAAGTATCTTGGACTACAACTCCCATGAGCCCCAGAAAGGCCAGAATGGTTGCTGGGGATGATGGGTGTTGTCCAATCACATCTGGGGATGGCTGCTATGGAAAGAGGAGGTGGGAATTTATCCAGTTTATTTATACTAATAAATAGAAACTGGAACCTGAGAGCATGGGATCGCATTTTATGACGCCCTTTGCCTATTAGTAAATCAGTGACCTACCAGACTTGTAGGTGGAGATAGTGAGCACACTTACTTTTTTCTGCAGTATACAAAGACCAAGGCCATTTCCGCACTGGACTTTCATAGTGCTATTATTCCACTTTCAACATCCTACAGAATCCTGGGGTTTGCAGTTTAGGGAGGGGCCTATATGGCTGACAAAAGCCATTCCTGCACTATACTATTATAGATTAGTATTCCACTTTCAACATTCTATGGAATTCTGGGGTTTGTAGTCTACTGAAACCAAAGAGCTCACTGGCTAAATGCCCCTCCCTAAACTGCAAACCCCAGGATTCCATAGGATGTTGAAAGCGGAATAATAGCACTATAACAGTCTAGTGCGGAAATGGCCAGAGTGTAGTATGGTGGTTTGGGCACTGGACTACAACTCTGGAGGCCAGGGTTCGAGTCCCCCACTTGGCCATGGAAACCCAAGTGACCTTGGGAAAGTCACACTCTCTCAGCCTCAGAGTAGCCAAACTCCCTCTGAACAAATTTTGCCTAGAAAACTTTATGATAGATTCACCTTGGGGGTCGCTGTTAAGTCAGAAACAACTTGGAAGGCACACAACAGCAAACCACAACACATAGCAGAGTGACATGAAGGGGGGGGAAATCTGCAAATTCAAAGATTATCCTTCCTCAAGGGTAACAGGGAAAGGAGAGTCATACAGTAGCCAAAGGACAAAAAACAGGTGCATAGTCTTATACAGCCATGTATCTAGTCAGGAGCTTCTGTACTGCCATACATCAGCTCTGCAGAGCATGAGGTACTTTAAGAACATATATTTTTTAAAAGTTTTTATTGTAAAAAAACCCCCAAAAACATAACATAGCAAAAGTGAAAATGAAAGGAAAGGGGAAAATGCTTAAATTTCTATTTCTCTCCAAATTTCTTATACATAGTATTACTTATACAATATATTATAAATCATACTCGTTACATATTTTGGATATACATACATACATACATACATACATACATATATATATATGTATGTCTCATTCTAATTATATCAACTGGTATTAATTATACTCATATTTAACATTTTCAAAATGTGACATTAGTAACTTCATTCTTATTTCTATCCTTTTCAAATATAATATTCATAATTTCATTCTTATTTCTATCCTAAACCATGACTATCATTACTTAATTACTCTTATCATCCTACATACCAATATACTAATTTTTTTCACTAACCTAATTAACCCTAAATTAAACCTATCAGTATAACTAAGTGTACCCCATCCCCAGAGCCTATTATACCTCCTATTATTCCACCTTCCAAAGTTGTAACTCTCCTTGTGGTGGTGTAACACCTTTCTCTTTTGCTAACACCTTTTCCGCAAATATCTTCCATACTACATCAAAAAGGTACTTTAAGAACATGCTGGTTGGCTGGTCTGAGAATGCTACCCTTGTTTTTACTATGTGCCTTACTTATGATGACCCTACCATTCGGTTTTCGTAGCAAGATGTCTTCAGAAGTTTGCTGTTACCTTCCTTTGAGGCTAAGAGAGTGTGACTTGCCCATGGAATCCCACGATTGAGCAGTGATTTGAATTCTAGTCTCTCAGAATCCAGTGATGTAGACTCGAGTTGACTGCCTCCAGTGGTGGGGTTTGGAGTGTGTACAGGGGGGCGTGGCTACAGCGTGAGGGGTGCGGCCACTGTGTGGGAGGCGTGGCTGTGTTGAATGGGGGCACGGCCAGGACACATGGGAGTGTGGCCAGGGCCCACAGGGGCACGGCTACAGGCTGGGACGCCCCAGAAACATTGCCGCCCGGGGCCAATCGCCCCTCCTGCCACTCCCACGTTCTTACGCTACTGACTGACTCGGACTCAAGTCAGACTTAAGTCACTTTAGTGACTCGACTCGGACTCGATTCAGCAATAAATGATGCGCTGACTCGACTTGAGACTTGTATATTTTTAGTGACAGACTTGCTGCCCTTGGTTCAGTAACATAACACATTCGTCCAGAAACCTTATGACTTTGAACAATGCTTCCATCTCTTTTTGCCTACTGGTCACATGACAATCTGTCTCAAGCCCAAAGAACGGGCGCACTTCTCAAAAGGAAGAGCAAATGGGTTAGGCAGTGGGCTTGTCTGCTCAGCAGCAGCAAATGTGTTAGGCAACAGGCTTGAGAAGGCAGGATCCTTTTGAAGCTTCAGCAATGGGGAGTAAGAAGGATCTGAAAAATCCTCCAGCTTCAGAAACAGAGGGTAAGAAGGATCCTATTCCCCACTTCCAAAGTTGCAAATGGCAAAATTGCAAATCTGGAACGCCGACTGTGCTTAAATTGTTAAAAGTGACTTTATATGACTCTGTCCAGAAATTTTGGAATATAGGTTGGGGTATAAAGTTGGCTTGCAGACTTGAGACTTGAAGGTAGAGACTTGAGACTTGGAGTAAAAGACTTAAATACATCACTGCCAGAATTCTAGTCTGACACTCAAATTTCTACACCATGCATGCTCAGCATTATCCTACATGTCTCCAAATCACTGTGATCATCATTATCATCCTACCTCCTTTTCCCCCAAATTGGGTTTCAAGGTAGCATACAATTTAATGCATGAAAACTACAGCTAAAAACCTAAAAAGTGAATATTGAAACACATGCAAACTGAAAAAAAAAAAGGTCCACAATAATACAACAATAATACATACATGGGGAAAAGAAACCCTGGACATGGAACTGGGGCTATTAAAATGTACCACTCCAAATTTCAAAATGGTATTTTTTAGATCAGGGCATACCAACAGTAAGACTTTCATTCCATGCTGAGATGCAACCACAGGCAAGGCCTTAATTTAGTGTACAGGAAAGAGATGTGGCTGAAGTGGTAGGAAAAGAAAGTAAGGAGGTAAATCACTGAAAAGTGTCAATAAAATGGTAGGGAAATCATAGTGTCTTTTGCCCCCTGAGCTGACAGTGTATTCAGAGTTTGGGGAGGGGCGATCTTGTTCCAGACAGTGAAAAGGCACATAACTAAATTGGCCCCTGCAGGATGATCTCCGAACATAAGGATTGTTGCTGTTGTCAACTCCCCTCAAGTCAGCTTTGATTTATGGCATCCTATTAATGAGAGACCGCCAGGTTACCCTATCATCAGCTGCCCTACTTAGGTCTTGCAAATTTAGAGACGTGCCTTCCTTAATTAAGTTGATCCATCTGCAGTGGGGTCTTCCCCTTTTCCTTCCACCTTACCAAGCATTGTCTTTTCTAAGAAGTCATGTCTTCTCATGATATGGCCAAAGTACAACAGTCTCAGTTTAGTCATCTTGGTTTCTAAGGAGAGTTCTGGCTTGATTTGCCATAAGGATATGGAAGTGGCAAAGGGTAACAAGTAGCAAAGCGGGAAATGTGGAATATTGCCGTGATTCTCTGACATCAGTGCTTCACATTTCCCACAGTGCCCCAAGATGTTAGGCCATCTTCATCATTTTAAGCACTGGGTGCTTCACAGCTCTCTCCTGCACCATGCCAGGTAAAGAGTGAAATTTAAGTAAAATATTAGCAGGTTGTTGTGGTCATTATCCTGCTTGTATCTTAGTCTGGGAATCATGGTAGCTTTGTTGTTGTGTGCCTTCAAGTCATGTATGATGGCAACCCTGACAAGGTTGTGCCTTTTTGATTGACACAACCAAGGCCATTTCTGCACCATGAGGCTGTGCTGCTTTGGGGACAGGACGGCAGCAGTTGGCCGATCACGCTTCCGCACAACATCGTCTCCAGCCCGCTGCCATCCCGTCTGCGAGCGTCACACTCACAAGGTATTCACAAAGTGGAAAAAAAATGTTTTGTGCCTACAATTGCATGGTGCTCCTGCATTTATTGTCATGCAGAAGAGCAGGGAAGGTGATGGCAATGCTTCCTTCCACAGCACAGTATGGGAAAGTGACTAGCTGCACTGTGAAAGGAAGAGGTGGGGCCATCGAGCTCCCTTCCAGTGGGAGTGACGAGGGGAGCATCCCTGTCACGCTTTCTTCCCTACCAAGATTGCCGCAGGATGACGTGTGAGGACGTCATTGTGTGGAAATGGCCCGAGTGGACAAGGCACTGAAAATGCAGCATCGTGTTAAATTACTCTGACATCAGGGCCAGTGCTCGAGTTAAGCAGAATGAGAAAGTTTCCTCAGGTGGCAAATGCTTTGAGGTGGCAGCAAGGCATTTGAAGAGAGACGGTTATGTGTTGGAGGGCCTGTCGTATACCTTTTAGGTTAGCCTGCTGTTTTTAAGTGCTGTTGGGAAACATTTCTAGTCACCAATGCTGCAGAAAAAAATGTTTGTCCAGCTGGTTTTGTATACAGAATGATAAGAACTGTTAGGGGGAAACCCATGAGAGGGCATTCTTTGGGGCTGCTCCCAGGCCACGCAACTGGCATCCAAGCAGAGATGGCTGAGGGCTTTCCAGCTCAGTTTTATGGGAGCTACTCCAGATTTTACAAGCACTATCCAAGGTGCTTAATCTATTTTGGCATTAGGTTTCTGCACCTTGGATAGTTCCCATAAAATGCTCCCATAAAAGCTACTCCAGGTTTTACAGGAGCATTTTATGGGGATTATCCAAGGTGCTAAAGCCTTATTCCCAAAATAGTTTCAGCACATTGGATAGCTCCTATAAAATGTGGAGTAGGTACCATAAAACCAAGGGTGGACTCACTGTTCTGAACTACCAGCTGCCTCTATTTCCAAGGCTGACCCTGCTGTCCTTTGACTGAGAAGCAAACACATTTTTATTCACATGAGCTTTCAGCAACTGATTCCCTGCTGAGGAAGGTGCTTCCTATTCTATGGGGGCTTTATTTCCTCTCAATGATGCATTTTAAATTGTTTGCAGCTGTGTTTCTGACTGAAGCGTATTTCAATATTTGAAACTGTCTGTGTTTTAATTGTATTCTGTTTAACCTCATGAGCTTCCCCAAATCTCTTTTCTGAGATAAAGAGTTATTTGCTGGCTGACTAGTTTTCCCCAAGAAACACTCACGATTTAGCTGCGACACTTTATTGAGGTACAACTAAGGCACAGCAGCTTAAAAGTTGCGAGATCTGAGGTACGTTGGTTAGAAATCAGTTTATATTTTATATAATATCTTATACAAATTGTTTTATATAATATTATTTTTATATATATTGTTTTATATAACATCATATATTATACAAATATATTTTTGGTGTGTGAACAGGTTCAACCGGCAAGCCCACAAACATCACCTCATTTCCCTGACCTCAAACAGTTCTCAAAGGAAGGTGGATGTTCGCGTACTTTGATCTTTGGAACCTGACATCTTCCCAGGTTTTATCTGCCCCTTTCCAGTTGTTTACAATGTCTTCCTGGGATTGCCCATTATCTCTGCTTGATGTTCCTCCTTCTATTGACTAGATGGCTCTAGGGTGTTACAACTTCACACCTGGCACCTTCGATCCCCCAAGCCTTATTTCCCCACTATTGAAATACAGTACGTTGTTATAGGTTGACTGATATTCATTTCATTGTTACAGGCAGTAATTAGTATTCGTTACATAAAGCAGTCTATCTCTAAAGCTTAACTAAGCAAAAACATCTAGAATACTTTCATCACAGGACTGAATCCCTGAAAGTTAGGATATAAATTCACTAAATAAAGTTAAAAAAAAACCAGAAGGAGACACCATCAGGCAGCAAGATGTCTTGGATCAGCCTTGTCTGTTGGCTTATACAGGCATAGACTATGGCCATTTCCACACTACACTGGTATAGTGCTATTATTCCACTTTCAACATCCTGTGGAATTCTGGGGTTTGTAGTTTACTGAGGCCAAAGAGCTCTCTGACTGACAATTCTAAGCGCCCCTCCTCAAACTGCAAGCCCCAGGATTCCATAGGATGTTGGAAGTGGAATAATAGCACTATAACAGTGTAGTGCAGAAATGGACCTTATCAGCCTTTCCTAACCTGGTGCTCTGGTACTGGGCTACAGATCCCATCACACTCAGCCAACATGCCCAACAGCCATGCTCGGCTGGGCGCTGGTGGGAGATGTGGCCTGTCACATGTTCAGAAATACCAGTTTGGAGATGGGTATCCAATGTAGCTGAAAAAGTGCTTTTAGGCCACTCTGAACCTTCCTGGCTTTTTTCAGATGTTGATGCTGCTCATTGGCAATCCTGTTCCAGCCCAAACCGCTTCCTGGAGCTGAGACATTGGGGGTAATAAAGCCAGGGGAATGCTTTTTAGAGAGCATTGGCTTCCTTGTTACTTCTCTCTCTCCCCCACCCACACTTCCTGTTCACTGGAGAGACATTATTAATGATCTAAGGAACTGGCTTATTAAAAAAAAGTGTGGGGGGGAGGACAAAGATAAAGCCAGTTATCCAGTACTATCAGGTTGCTGCCGAAGACAGAGATGCAGGATGTAGATTTGAAATACTATTTATTGGGGAAGTTGCTTTAACATAACAGGAAGCGTATAAAAGAAAATGGTCTACAAACCTGGCACTGGAGCAGGTGGTGGGGCATGAAAATAACATTGGTTGGGGGTGGGGCAAAAAAAAAATGAATCAGAATCCCGTTGCTTTTTCAGTCAAGAACAGATTCAGCCCTACAGGGCCACCCCACTCCCCACTAGGTAAGGCTGCTGTTTTTTCACCCAGAGATGGTACGGAACTGCTCCAGGTTATTACATTTGCTGGCCATCTGGCGTTTGACTGGTGTAGACAGTAAAACCATGTTCTCTGGAGGCTGGTAAGTTGTAGCCATTCAATCGGGCTGACTCAGAGGAAACAGAGGGAGAGCAGATCTAGGGCAACCAGTGACTCTGGTATCAATAAAGTAATAAATTTGCTCTGGGTTTCAGTCTCAACTTTGAAGGAGCGACCCAAGGTTATGAACCTAGTTTGGCGATATGGTTCAGTCCTTTGGATAGCTGATTTAAAATTCAGACTAAAACCCAGAGCGTTCCATGACATGAAAGCCACCAGCCACCTCAGCAGCATGGACCCCTTGATCTGCTTGGTTTGAAGTTCATAGACTTTAGAGATTCCAGTCCAGCAGAAATACTTACATCCACAACTATTCCACCTGGCTCTTCCTGTGACAGAAGTTTGTTTTTGCCTGTCCTTCTGGCGTTTTTGTCCCCAAGGAACTTAGGAGAATAAATACGTTTCTTTCTCCCTTTTCAAATTCTTCAACAATCCTGTGAGGTAGGAATTCACACTGAGAAAGAAATTCCCTTCAGTCTTTCTCCACTCACATAATCACAGTCATGGGGTGGGGGGTGGGGAGACTCTAGAGATGGATCACTGATCTTCTTAAATTAAATAAATCAATGCACAGTAACCATAACTATGATCCCCCCCCCAAAATTTGTCAATATGTATCAGGCAAACTTTGAGACCTCCCACCAGCACCCTGTATGAGAAGCCAGTGGACTTCTGGATATTGTTGGACTCCATCTCCCATCAGCCCCAGCCAGCCCAGCCAATGGCAAAGAAGGATGGGAGTTTTAGTCTGACAACATCTGGAGGATCCCAGGAGCAAGTGGTTGGGGGTAGCACTGGCAAGCTTGCAGCTGTTCCTTTGGAACCCCTGGCCTTTTACCCTCTTATACAGGACAGAACTGGCCTACCACCCTCAGAGGTGGTGGAGGTTTTCCTATCCTGTTGCTAGTACTGAATAAAGGTGCAACTGCCCAGCTAGCTGGCTTCTCTTCCTAAAATGGAAGAGGTACAGTAACTCCATCTTGCCATTGTTTCCCTGCCTCAGGAAGCCTTTGCCTTTGGTCAGCCTGGGCAGGTATTACTGTACTCTCCACTTAATTGTCTTATGGACAAGGATTCTTGGACGGTCGTTTCTTGCTTCAAAATGTGGTCATCCAGCCCTGCTGCATTTGAAGGCCCTCTTGCTCATTCTGCCATTTAGGGCCTTGGATGTCTGCCCTGAATTGACCCACTGGAAAAATGATCATTGTACTGGCTTGGCATGTCTGCAGAAGCCACTGCAGCAGAGACTGGTTGTCTGGGCAAAGTGGGAATCACTCTGTGATTCTGGGGTGCAGCACTGCATCGCCTCTGGTGACACAACCAGAGGAAATGCAGATATGAAGTTAGGATCTGAAGGCGCCAATCCTTACCCAGATCAGTAGCTGCACCAGTGGCTGCTAATGGCTTCCATGGGAGTGGAGCAGGGAATCCATTCCATGTTTCAATCTTCATTTTAAGTGAGTTCTCCAAGGTGCTGAAGCTATTTAGGAAAAGAGTTCAGCACCTTGGAGAGCTCCATGAAAACTAGTCAAAACCTTGTGAGGGTTCACTACCCTACTGACCTAGGAGCCACCAGTTGCCACTGACTTCTCCGGTGTGTGTGTGTTAGGTGTTCACTCCAGTGTGTGAATAGTACAAAAGCTATCTGCACACCACATCAATAACAATTAGATCCACTGTATGACAGAAAAAAGTTTCTCTACCATAGCTGAAAACCCATGCCTGAGAAAAGCTGCAGCTGTGCAGCTTCCCCTGTCAAGCCCTACCAGTTCTAAGCAGACATTTGTGAGTGCTCCCTACCCCTCCAGAGCACAGAGAGGCAGCAGTACACAGGACAGCTATCCCTGTACAATAATACAATTGTTGTCGTTGTTGCTCTTGCGTGCCTCCGAGTCCGTTCCAATTTACGGAGACCCTAAGGCAAATCTATCACAGTGTTTTCAGGGGGCTGAGAACGTGTGATGCACCCCCCTCTGAGGCTGAGAGAGTGTGACTTGCCCAAGGTCACCCAGCGGCAGGACCGAGCTGGGAATCAAATCCTGGTCTCCAGGGTCGCAGTCCAACCTTCAAACCACCGCACCACGCTCGCTCACAGTAAGTATAGCATAGTATAGCATAGCACAGTATAGCAGTACAGTAAAAACAAAATCATGAATAATAGTCTGCTTCTATTATTCCTCCCACCGTTTTGTCTCCACGCACCCCGCACCCCCCCCACGCGCAAACCTTCTCTTTCCATCCCGAGAGGCTGCGAACCTTGGCGGGTTTACTCGGAAGTAACTGCCGCTTCCTCTCCCAAGAAAGAGGTCTACCTGTTCCAAGGATCGCCTCTCCCTATCCCTGCACGTGGCGCAGGAAACCTGCCTCTCTACCTCCGGGCGCTTCCCCGGGAGGCAGCCTTGCCCGGGTCAAAAGCGTGAGTTCCTTCCACGGCCACGTGTCCGCGTCCCGGACGGACACCCACCAGCCAGCGAAGAGCAATTCCGCCTCCCACGCGTGTGTGTGTGTGGGGTCCTCTCGAGGCCCCGCCCCCTCTCTGCCTAGCCACGCCCCCCCTGCTATCTTAGAGAGAGGAAGGCGTTCTGTCCGTCCGCGGCGCTTCTCCGTTGCCTGCAAAGGGGATCGGGGTGACGGAGGGGAGGCGGGGGATGCGGGATCAGGCGAAGGAGGGATCCGTTTTCAGCTCCGCGGATACGGGGCGGAGGAACGCGAAGTTACAGCAGAAGACTCCCTGAGAGGAAAAGGTGGGCGGTAGCGATGCAGTAGGGTCCTTTTTCCTCCACAAGGTACTCAGGAAGGTAAGTCTGCACTGGGGGTGGGTGCGTGGGGGGGTGGGGGTGTGTGTGTGTGTGAGTGTGAGTGAGTGAGTGAGTGAGTGAGAGGGAAAAATGTTTGTAGACGGGGATGGACAGCTGATTTGCAACTGATTTCCCTTTTCTGAAACCCTGCCAGATCTCCTGTTGCCTTTTCTCTGAAAATCAAAGGTGGAATAATAACGCTGGAGTCTCCCCCATGCAAATCCAGTAACAATAGCAATAGCAAAATGAAATAATAATAATAATAATAATAATAATAATAATAATAATAATAATAATAATAATAAAAAAAATTAGACAATACCTCACTTTTGGACACATTCCCAACAGCTTAAAATGCCAGTCGGTGACACCGCATAGACTGTGAAACTGACATCGTCATCATCTGCAGCGATAATATAAAGAAAAACATCAAAAAGGAAGAAAAAAGAAATACAAAAGGGAAAGAAAGATGCTATTTTATTATTTATTTCACTTTGCTTTATTTCTAGCTTGCCATCATCGTGGGTAGGACTATTACCGTTCTTTGTTTATAGAGTGCCACCCATGTACATGGCGCTCTAAGGTAAACTACCAAAACAGTAGATCCTGCCAAAGGCATACAATCTAAACTATGTGTGTATGCAGAGAGAGAGAGAGGGAAGGAAAGAATAATAAAACTATATCATGCAATAGTAAAACAAATTATCTGGATAAAATACACTATGGTTCACGTTTCTCCCTGGCACGGAACCCCAGGGAGGCTCAAAACAAGATAAAGCTGAATTGTTGTGTTGTGTTGTGTGCCTTTAAGTTGTTTTTTACTTATGGCAACCTTAAGACGAACCTGTCGTGGGGTTTTCTGGGGCTGAGAGTGTGTGATGCAGGTTTCCGTGGATGAATGGGGAATGGAACCCTGGTCTCCAGGATTGTAGTCAGATGTTCAAACCGCTACACCATCCGGGCTCTCATAAAGCTAAATACCTGGTCCTAAAAAAGGTGGAGACATAATTAAACAAGCTACCATCTTGAAAGAGCATTACATTTTAGAAGTGTAAAGTCATTTAAAATGCAAGAAAAAGATTTCAGATGCCACACATGCACCTCATTGAAAAGACATCACGCAAATGCCAGTTGGAATGAAATCAGAGCGACGAAAAGACACCAGCAAGGTTACCTAAGGAGGTGGCAGGGTTGCTTTCTCTGGACATCTTCAAAAAGAAGCTGGATAGCTACTTGCTTTGGATACTTTAACTGGAGCTCCTGCACGGAGTCAGACTCGGTGGCCTATGAGGGCCCTTCTGGCTCTGTGATTCTAGAAGGCCAACCTAGCCTCCTATGGGAGAAAATTCCACAGCGTGGAGCAACCACTGAGAAGGCTCTGTCTTTTGTCCTCACTGGACAAGGCCGTGATGGTGGTGAGACTGAGAGAAGGCCCTTCCCAGAGGATCAGAAGACTCTGGCAGGTTAGCATTCATACCGGGGCTGCAATTTTATTTTTGTTATTTTGTTTCATTTTAGCAAACAAATCGGATTCATAAATGGCTTAGAATTAGAGAGAGGGAGTGAAGGAGAGATTTAAAGGCTCTTTTATTGCTCTGCTGTAAGATGCTTTATAAAAATCCATTTGTTTATCAATTTGTAACATTCCCTCCCCTCCTGAAGCTCAGAGGTTGCGGATTTGCCTCACGACAAGCCTATGAGGTAGGTCTATGCTGAGAAAGTGATTTTCCCAAGGCAGTGAGCTTCATGGCTGAGTGGAGATTCAAATCCAGATCTCCCTTCTGTCTAACCTCTTCTGCTTCTTCACAAGCTAAAGATCCTTCGGAGGGTTATACAATCAGCTGTATGATTCCCCAGAATTGTTCCTTGTATAAGTCACCGTGTGCTGAGTCAGGAAGGAAAAAAATGGGTGTCATCCAAGTAAGTTTCCCAAAGCATCATGTGCAGATGTGCTTGGAAAAGTTAGTTTTTCTGAAATATAGTTTCCAGGATCACCCAGCCAGTAGGTTTGGGAGGTCTTGTCTCAGAACTTGGCAAAGTTAGTTACTGAAAGTTACTGTTTTGGATTGTTGTTGTGAGCTTTCAAGTCATCTCTGACTTACGGTGACCCTAAGGTGAACATATCACTGTGTTTTAGGGGGGCCGAGAGTGTGTGATGCTCCCAAGGTCACCCTGTGAGTTTCCATGGCTGAGTGGGAAATTTAATCCTGGTCGCCAGGGTTGTTGTCCAGTGCTCAAACCACTACACAGCAATTACAGCTCCTCATATCCGCCAGTCGTGCCAGCTGAGGGAATCTGGAAATGTAGTCCAGAAGAATAATGCAAGCTCTGATTCCGTGGCTCATCTGGAAGCACTGCTATTGTGCGCTGCATTGATCAGACCGTTGGAATAGGACTGGGAAGATGTGGTTTCAAGTTCCCCCAGGCCGTGACATTCAGTAGGTGACTGGATATCTATTCACACAACACAATTATAGAGCTGTTATTCCACTTAAACTTCTGAGGATACATTCTGTGGAATCCTGAGGCTTGTATTTTTCTGAGGCACTAAAACTGTCTGGATGAGAATTCTAAATGCTCCTCCTTAAACTGCTGGTCCAAGGATTCCATAAGATGGAACCATGGCAGTTAAAGTGGAATAATAGTGCTATAATTCTGTAGTGTGAATGGGCACCTTGTGTCTGTCTGTCTGTCTCTCTCTCTCTCTCTCTCTGCCTAACCTACCTCATAAAGTTTTTGAGAGAAAAGCGAGGAAGCAAGAAATGATCCAAGAAAATTGGGTTGCAAAATGTTTATAAAGTTCAGAGTCTAATAAAGTTCAGAGTCTAGACTGGGGCAGGATCTCTTGTCATTTGGAAGGCTTTTAAATATGCCAACCAGATCCCACATGGTACCCTTTCTGTTGAATTCTGAGAGCTATCAGGTGCCATGGGACCAGCCTATGCAAACCTGTGTGCCTCTTACCACCTTCTTTCATCATGTCATTATGTGTGCACGCTACCAAGCAGTGGTGCTACAACTTGTGGTCCCTAGGCCAGTATGATCCCTGATGAGTTTCCACAAAAGAAAGGAACAATGTTAGCTAATGGGCACAACTGTGGTGCTGGTCCCTCGTACATCAGGGGCAAAAATTTTGGTCACTCCATCAGATAGGCTGAAAAGCACTGCTCTAAAGTGAATCCACCAAACAGGAATTCACATTCCCATATAATGCTGTAGAACATACATAATTCCTGGGAATAGCTATTGTTCTAGAAGTCATAATATTCTGTAGAACTTGCTGTGTGTTTTTATTCCCAGCACTGGAGTAGTTCTCACAACCACACCAATTACATCTTGCATTCTTTTGACTGGTTTCTGTTTTCACATAAATGCTGTAGCGCATTGAACAATAACTCACAACTCTTATATTTGGGGAGTGTCTCTCTCCCCACCCCCACAGTTCTACACCTACGACATGGATGGATATCCATACTTGACCTCATCTGTAGAGTAAATTGTGACATTCCAGATCTTGGTGGACTGCAATTTCCATCATTTCTTGCATGACGATGGGAATAGTGGTTCAGCATCACCTAGACAGCTACAAGTTGCCCCCTGCAAGTCAGATGATCTCTTTGTGTGTGCCGCAATGTAAGCTGAGACTCCAGAATGCTGAGTCTCAACCATACTTTTACCAAAGGTTGGGCTACAACTCTTATCTTCCCCTCCCAGAGATAAAATTTGTTGCTAAAAGCACTTGAGAAACCAAGTTTGAGAGAAGCTGACTTGTATGTGTCTTCAAGTTACCTGTCAACCTATGGCAACCTCATTAATTTCATAGGGTTTTCTTAGGCAAGGAATACTCAGAGGTGGTTTTACCAGTTCCTGCCTCTGAAATATAGCCTACAGCATCTGGTATTTATGATTGGCAGCCTCCCATCCAAGTACTAACCAGGGCTAATCTTGCTTAGCTTCCAAGATCAGACAGGTTCTGGTGCCTTTAGGGTACTACCTGCTTCAAAATACCACAAGCAAGGCTGAAGGTATTGTAAGGCACAGCAAGGCGATTGCATTGAAGGAAATTATAATAGCAGCTTACTATCTACTTGTAGCCAAAAGGACAAGAGCAGGAATCATTTTTGGCCCCCAGAATTGCCCAAAGATGCCACATGCTGATACCAGACAGGCTTCAGATATGGGACAGAGTGAATATCA
Organism: Cyclura pinguis; assembly: GCA_030412105.1. NCBI lineage: Eukaryota > Metazoa > Chordata > Lepidosauria > Squamata > Iguanidae > Cyclura > Cyclura pinguis. The sequence continues at coordinate 10,487,413 of CM059606.1, read as the reverse complement.
GAACAGCCATAAGCCTGGATTTTTCAAATATTTAGCACTGTGATAAGGCTCAGATCCTAACATAGCAGACAAAATCTCTTGTAGTCCTTTGCAGAGAACTCAGTTCACATCTCTCACAAGCATGGCTTATAGAACTGTAGCCACTAGACTTTTCCTGCCTTTTCTACTTGGGCCAGCTGAAGATTTGTGCCAAATACTTTGTCTTCTCTTCCCCATGTTACAATAATTCCAGCATTCCCAAGGGCTCTGTGTATAATCCATATAAACCCAAATACTTACATTGGAGCTGATTTAGTGAAGGCTGGGCTGAATTTGGACTCTGCCAAAAATCTGTCTTGCAAATACTAAGCTTCTCTGCTGTTGAATATATGATGTGAAGACCAATGAAACTTCCCCATCACTCAAGAGTTCTCTACACAGTTTGGATTAACTGTCAGAGGAAGATCAGATAGTAGCATTGTTTCCTGATACCTTCCTTTTTAGAAATGAAGGACCAGTGCATGCTAATAGTAAGGATAGCAGTCGTCTAACCGGGCGTGAAACATGGGTGGTCATGTGTTCTGCTTAGTCCTTCAAGTGAGGAGCTGTCAGTGGAAAATCCTCTCTCTGAAGGCATCCCTGTTACTGGAATAGTTGGAAATATGGTGTCCCTTTTGATGCTTTTTTCTACAGCATCTATAATCCTTGGTCATTGCTCTCTGAGGCTTATGGGAGTTGTCCAAACAATCCAGAGCACTCCAGTTTTCTGTTCCTGCTCTGCTTGAAGGGCTTTCGTGCTGATTTAAAGGTAAAGAACTCTAAAAAATCTGAGAGAACAGGGACCTTCACAGTCACATAGATATGGGGGGGGGCGATGGGGGTGGTTAACCCCGGGTGGCAATGTTTTTGGGGCAGCCCGGCCTGTAGCCACACCCCTGCATGCCCTGGTCATGCCCCCATGCACCACGGCCATGCGCCCACACACAGTTGCCACACCCCTGTGCTGTAGCCACGCCCCCCTCCTGCCCCCTTCCACACACTCCAAGATCTGCCACTGGACCTTCAATTTGGAGATCAAGGGTTAGTACTTGGACAGTCCTAAGTAGCAGCTGTGCAGGTTACTTATTGAGGGTCTTCTTCACCATGATGAGATAAATTTCAATTTAAATTATACCCATTATTTCCAAATTTGCAGCAATGTGTATGTGCACGGTTTACTGAGCTCCATGGCCTGGATGCAATTGTTCAGCCATGGGCATGATCCAGGGCATGGAAAGCCATGCCACACACTTTTTGTGTAACCCCTGTCCTTCTGGACGCTATTCCCAGAACTCACAAAAAGAACATAAAACAAAAACCAGAACCTTTTGTAGGCAACAACTTGAATCCTATTTGTATTCCCAACTCAAGTACACACACTGAATCAATAGGAGCTGTATAAATGTTGATTTACTCTTCAACCATCGATTTAATGAGTCTCCTCTAGTTGGACTGAGGCCTACACCTCCAGGAACTGCCCAGTCAGCGTGGCTAGCAACCAAGTTAATTAGGGGATTCTGGAATTTATCATCTGAAAAAGCAACATTTCCTAAGCTCTGACCATTTCCCATCCTTCAGATTCATTATGTTTCCCCCTTTGTAGCATGGGACCTCAAAGCAGACCAATGCTGGTAGATCTGTTCAACCTCAAGGCAATATATTTCTGCAAAATCCAATCTCAGCAGAGTTGAAGAATTCAATGTATGAGGTTGCTTGATGTCTTACTACTATTCCAGTTCCCCTGAACATGGACGTTTTCTTGAGTTATCATGGGAAACAGCTCTTCAAAGAACGAACCAAGACTAGGGAACTTCCATCTTTCCCAGTGTTTCTGGATTCCAATCCCTACACTAGCAAATAATTTAATCCTAGTAGAAGGCAGCTTCTGTGTTCTGCTTCCTTTTAGTACCTTTTGGTCCTTTTGTTCCTTTTGGGAACTGAAGTTTTCACATTTTTTGCCTGAAAGGGACATGTTCTTATTACTCTTTAGGAGGTAAGAACAAGCTGGCTTATAGGGAAAGACAATCATGGCTTGAGTGACTGAGCGGCTGAGGGCTGTTTGTGGCAGGCGTGGTTTTCAGTGATAGTATCACATGGTATAGCTTTTACTCACTTGATCCATTTCAGAGTGCAAGTAGATAGGTATTGCAAGTTTGAAATAAAAATCCTACCCTTCCCATAATTTGTTGCTTCACTGATTTCTGTCAAATCAACTTTGACTTATACAACAATCCTGTTACTGAGAGCTCTCCAACAGCTCTAGAATCAACAGACTTGCAAACTCAGAGCACCTATGGCTTCCTTATTTTGAGTCTTTCCACCTGTAGTGCAGTCTTCCTCTTTTCCTACTGCTTTCTTCCTTATGAAGCATTATTGTCTTTGCTAATGAGTCAGTCCAAAGTATAACAGTCTCAGTTCAGTCATCTTCCCCATAATTATAAGAAAGAAATCCTCCCTGCATGTAGAAATTGAGTACATTGAGGGAGGAGGGTAGGCTTAGAACCTTTTTACCAACACCTTGTTTTTCTTTTCTGTATGTGGGGAATATTTATACAAGGGAGCTTTCGAAACATATATTTTCCAAACTGGAGTGTGAAGGCACAGCCAGTGTGGTGTAGATGTTAACGATGAGCAAATGAAGAGGGAGATGGGGCTATTTTTAACCCCACAGGAGTCATGTAGGCATGACTAGAAGTGGCGTCGTATCACTTCTGGTTCCGTTTTGGTCAGCTTGGGAAGTGGGGTGGGTGTCTTTGAAGCAATGGGATGGGGGCTGGAAAAGGTTTTTTCCCCCCCGTACTGGATTAAAAAAAAATTGCCCCCCCCTCTTTTTTTTGAAATTTTGTTTTGGAGTATGGGACCTCTGGGGACTTTAGGGCCACTAAATGGGGCTCATTTTCCCCATCACCTGGAGTCAGAGTGTTAGACTGTCCCTCGGAAGATCTAGGTTCAAGTTTAAGCTGTGCTGGGCAACTGGCTTAGGCCCTTTCCGCACCGGACTATAAAAACGGTGCAGAGCGACCTCCAACAGAGGTCTTCTGCACCATGGAGTGGACTGGGGCGGACTACTTTTTGTAGTTCCGCACCTCAGTCCGCTTCGGAGCGATCAGAACTGGTCGCACAGCGTGCTTTTTAAAAACCTCTTTTAAGAGGTTTTTCAAAAGCACGGAGCGCCCGACTCCATGTCGCTCCGTCGCTGCGCTCGGGTGCAGATTTGCAGGCACGCACTAGTGCGTGCCTGCAGATCTGCTGGGGGCGGGCTTTAGGCTGGCGAGCTTCTCCGGTTGGTGGAGAGCCTCCACCAACTGGAAGCCGCCATTTTGGATGCCAGAGCAGTGCGGAGCGATGAGCTCACACTGCTCCTCATCCCGACGGACTCGCCTGGACCCACCAAAAAGCCGGTGAGTGGCGGCAGGGAGCGTTTCCCTCGCCGCTTGCGGAAAGGGCCTTAGTGACCTCTCAGTCTGGCCTGCCTTTTTGATATGAGGATAAAGCAGGGAGGAAGAGAACTAGGTGTACAGCCTTCAGTTCTCTGTGGGAAAGCAGGATACAAATGTAATATGATGGTGATGATGACAATGAAAGAATCATAGAATTATATAGTTGGACAAGGCCCTGTCTAACCCCCTGTTCAATGCAGGATCTCCAGCTACAGCTTCCTCAGCAGGTAGCTGCTCAGCTTCTTTTCTGACGACACCAAGAGAATAGGTAATTGTTTCCATTGCCTCATTTTAAAGAATTTCCTTCTAATGTTCAATCAAACCTACCCACCTGTAACTTAAAACCATTAGACCTGGTCCTACCCTCTAGGGCAACAGAGAACAGACCTGCCCCCTCCTCTCTATGGCCCTTTCCAGATGTGGGGGGGGTTTGGAAATGACGGAACACGCTACTCACCGGATTTTAACTTCTTCCAGGCGAGTCTGTCACGACGAGGAGGAGTGCGAGCTCGTCGCTCCGCATTCCTCCGGCGTCCTAAATGGCGGTTTCTGGTTCGTGGAGGCTCTCCACCAACCGGAGAAGCTCGCCAGCCGGAAGCCCACACCCGGCAGATCTGCAGGCATGCACTTGCACGCGCCTGCAAATCTGCTCCGGAGCCGGGCGACAGAGCAGCACGGGGCTGCGCGCTCTGTGCTTTTCAAAAACCTCTAAAAAGAAGTTTTTAAAAAACACGCCGCGCAACCAGTTCCGGTCGCTCTGGAGTGGACTGAGGTATGGAACTACAAAAAGTAGTCCGCCCCAATCCACTCTACGGTGCAGAAGACCTCCATTGGAGGTCGCTCTGCACCGTTTTGATAGCCCAGTGTGGAAAAGGCCTATGACAGCCCTTAAGATATTTAAAGAGTGCCATCATGTCACTTTTCCATCTTCTTTTCACCAGGCTGAACTTGACCATCTCCTTCTCCTTTCCTCATTTTCTTTTTCACTTTTATTTTATTTTATTTTTAACTGACATGAGAACTAAAGATACATTATATACGAAAATGAAAGAACGAAGTACGTTTACAGATGGTCTAGTGTAATTTCCTTTTCTTCCTTCTTCTTCCTTTTCCTCATTTCTGCTTGTCTTCTTTCTTTATCGAATTAGTAATCAGTTTAAATAATAACCATTTTTTGTTAAGGTATAACACCAGCTACTATCGTACCAGTAATAATAATAGAATAACCAAGTTAATATTTATAATATACATATAATACTATACCAGAAAAACAATACCTATATTATTTTCCTTCTCCTTTCCTAATGTGTTTTGTCCTCTATGCCTCTTATCATTCTTGTTGCTCTTCTCCAACTTGTCTATTTATTATAATGATAAATGTTCCATCAGTTGCTACCTGTGCTTCTTTTTGCATGAGAGATACCAGGAGAAGGCTGCAAGTTTATGTTTAGAATCTTGCTGGTTAGTTCCAGCCAGAGAAAACCCATTGGATCAATTGTTGGAATGATAAGCCAACACATAGATGAATACCATTGATTCCGTGGGTTTATTCTAATTGCAACTAACAATGAGATTTTAGGCTGAAGTCTGTAAAGCAAGGGTGGGAATCATGCTTCTCTTCATATGCTATTGCTATCAAACTATCATTGAAAATTTGAGACCCAAATTGGTTTGCAACAAGCAGTTTAACCCTAATAGGGTAACAACCAATAGATGGCTTGACTTAGAATGTAGAGGTGCCTGGAAAGCATTAATGGATTTCTCCTGACAGATACTTAAAAACAAGAATACTAGTACCCTTAACACTTTAGCGGTCATGAGGTCATCCTACAAGGCACTCCTAAAACAAAAAAAAGATACTTATAATAGAACACAATGGAGTCATTTGGACCTAGCTGTGAGGACCAAGAACGAGAAGCAGTTTTGGGACATTGTTTCCATTGGTATGCACGTGATTAGACCACTTATTATTGGACAAATTTCATCGCAAGAATGGCATACTCATTTCAGCGGGCTTTATGGAGGTATATCCGTAGAGAACCACCCTTCACTCATTTCGAAGACTGTTTGCTTGCCTTTTTGGCCACCTGTGTCTGTGTTAGAGGTAAAGAAGTTGATCACAGCTCTCACTTTGAGTAAGGCACCAGGGGGAAATATGATGCCCCCTGAAATCTTTAAATGTTTCTCCGAGTGGTGGGCCCCTGTATTAGCAAAAGTGTTTACCCAGATTAACAATACAGGCACAATTCCAACAGGCTGGAAACAGAGTATAGTTGTCCCCATCTATAAGAAGGGAGATAAGCAGGATCCCAATAATTACCGGCCTATTAGTCTCTTGGATATCGACTCCAAGTTATATAGCAAATATCTGTTAAATAAATTAGAAGATTGGGAAACTGCCAATCATGTCATTCATCCTGAACAGGCGGGCTTTAGGAAAGGTCAAGGCACTATCGACCACTGCCTCACCCTCTCCTTTCTAGCACAGCAAAGTGTTTTGGGACCCACCAGACATTTATTTGTCGCCTTTGTTGATTTAGCAGCCGCCTTTGACTCTATTGGTAGAAACTTGTTGTGGCATAAATTGGCTAACACTGATTTAGATTCTCGCCTGTTGTTCCTAATTAAGGAACTGTATTCTAACACAACTGCTACAATAAGAGTAGGCATCTCTGGTTCATTAACAGCTCCTATTCACATACATAAAGGAGTTAAACAAGGCTGCCTGCTGGCACCTCTACTCTTTAATCTTTACCTCAACGACATAATTCCAGCCCTGTCAGGCGCAGAATTTTTTCCACCCTCTGTTGGTTCAAAAAAGATTTCTTTCTTGCTATATGCTGATGACATGGTTCTAATATCACTCATTCGTGTAGGTTTAAAAAGGTTGCTTTTGAAGCTTAGTGTTTTCTGTTCTAAAGAAAAGCTGAATATTAACTACTCTAAAACAAAGCTGATGGTGTTTGGGAAAAGATACTTTCCTTTTCAATGGTCTATTAATGGCCATCGGATTGAACAATGCTGAGAATTCAAATACCTTGGCGTTCATTTCACAGGAAATCTTTCATGGAAGCCTCATATAGAAGCCACCAAAGCAGCAGCCCTGAGATCTATTGGGGCAATTCTCAGATTCTATACTACTGCTGGGGGTCACCTGGTTGTTCCAGCACTAAAAATATTCCAAAGCAAAGTTATTGCTCAGATTCTCTATGGTGCCTCTGTATGGGGATGGGACGATTCTCACATATCTAAACTGTAACCTCTCCAGAACACTTTTCTTAAGAAACTGCTAAGACTCCTCCCGGGCACTCCGGCAGCTTTGGTTCGGGCAGAGGTCGGGTTCTCATCCATCAGAGCCTGTATTCATTTGGCCCTATTTAATTATTGGAGAATAATTAAAGATTCCTCAGTTAGAGCTTTTCCTAAGTTATGTTTCAAACAGCTATCTAATTGTAAAGTATGGAATTCAAGATTTTATAAGTTGCTTGAGTGGTATCCTAGTCCACCAGACAACTTTTTCATCTTGAATTCCAAAGAGAAGCTCCTGGATTATATTTTCCATCATACCGCTCAATTAGACAGACAGGCTATCAATAATTCTAATTTTTCTAAATGGTACAAATTTTATAAACTTGACCATCAAAGGACCAGTTATTTGACAAAGCTCACCTTTCCAAAGCTCAGGCAAGCTTTTACAGCCCTTCGTTTTCAAAGTATGCCTGCTGCTGTGATTGACGGCAGATACTCGCATACCCCTTTGGCTTTCTGTTTATGCATTTGTGGGGCCCCCGAAATAGAGGATCTGCCTCACTATTTGTTTTCCTGTCCACTATATTCTGATCCAAGAACCAAATTTTTGGGATCTATCCTGCCTCATTTGGAATCTAATACTGTTTTAGAAAAGATTTTTTATCTCCTCGCTGATACTGACTCCATGGTAACTCGTAAGGTCTCTCTTTTCACTCTGGCAGCTATGAAGATCCGGGCCGGATATGTTGCCCATATCGCGGTTGATTGTTCTGGAGACACGTTCACTTAATTATAGTTTTATTGTTTATGTTTTAACTAAACCAGATTCTAAATTTCTCTCACACATGTCCATTATGTAGCTTAATGTATGATGTACTTTTGCTATGCTGTCTCTATATACGCATTTTAAATTATTTTATACTAACATTTTGTATTGTATTGTATTTTAATACTTTGTATGCAAATAGCTTTTGGTCTACGCATTAATATATATATATATATATATATATATATATATAAAAAGTCATATGCTATTGGACTACAAGCTCCACATTCCTTACCCTTGGCTATGCTGGTGAGGACTGAGGACCTTGCAGTCCAATGACATCCTGAGGGCTGCAGAGATCCCACATCTGATGTAAAGCAGCGCTCCTCAAAGTGGTATTCCATAATAATCCTTGATTTGCTACACGTCCATGAGCCGTTGGCCATGGGTCTACAGCAAATTTCCAGGTAAGAAAACAGTTTTAGCCAGGGAATACAAATATAGCACCAGTCCTTGGCACATTAGAAAAATAACACTGCAGGTCTCTGTCTCAGGTACAGCCTGGAAGCACGGATGATAAACATGTGTTCTGTGACAGTCTTTCCAACCAATCGCCAGATTGAGCTACACCTCAGCTGCCTATGTGTGCTCATATAAGTGCAGTGGAGAAAATTTATAGAAGTGGAACAGCTCTATTGTGCAATAGATTTCCAAGCATTGAGGTGTGGGCCATCTCCCAGCTACTGGGGTTAAAAGCCATCTTGTTAAAGGACTTTATAGGCTTGATGTGTTTCCTTAGCGTAGCGTCTGCTTCATCTTCCTCCAACCTGATGCATTGGATCACAAGCAAGATTTCCTTTACTCTAGCTGAGCTGGTTAGGGGAAATGGGTGTGGTAGTCCAACACATCTATAGGGTGGTGGATTGGAAACAGGTGTCCTACACTTTCCAGATTCCACAGTACATCTGGCAACATAACTAGATGGCAATTAATTAGCCAGCTACCTATATCGATCTTTGCACTCTTTTCCCCATTCAAGGCGGTATCCATTTTGTGGATCTGCGAATGGGCTACTCTTAAAATCCATTTCCTCAGATGGAATCTGACTGTGTTACAGACTGAGCTTTACTGCGAAAGTTAATGGGGCTAGGGTTTTCTCTTAGGAGTTGAGATAATTGGATTCAGATCTTGGCTCAGCCATGGAGAAGCTAGGTATAATGACATGAAAGTAATTAACAACGAATATGTAGTTGCTTCTAAGCTCTGGAAGTTACAGATAACTATTTGTTAGAAAGCCAGTGTGATGGAATGACTTGAGAGTTGGACTATGACTCTACAGACCAGGGTTCAATTTCCTGCTTTGCCGTCGAAACCCACTGGGTGACCTTGGGCAGATCACACATGCTCAGCCCCAGAAAATCCTGTGATAGGTTTGCCTTAGAGTTGCCATAAGTTGGAAGTGACTTAAAGGTACACAACAATGGCAACAACAACAACAAAAACAAACTTGCTTGTAATTGGTTCTTCTTCCAAATAACCAAGGCATCATTCCATTAGATTATAACTGTACCTTAACTGGGAAAAGCACCATTTTTTAATGGCGTAATTGTAACCTATATTTATTTTATAGTTTTGGGACGTTCACTAAATTATATCAGAGGAATGTCAATGCGTGAAAGGGTGTCTCATACTGTGTCTTGTCTTCTGTTTTGTGGCAACCATGAGCCAGATGGAAGGAGAATGCATTCTGTATCACAGGCTAGGATTTGCAGCAATTCAATTTTTCTTTTGAAAAATGCAACTAAAAGTAGTTATTTCACTTACTTTTGAGAAACAGGAAACTATTCCTTTTTTTTTTAATGTAACTTTATTTATGTTTCAGGGTCATGTCACTATTATAAACTACAGCTAAGATTCTAGATAAGCTGCTTAGTTAAGTATATTTAACTATATTGCATCTCCTAGCCTGAGCCTCCCATCCTGCTTTACTGGCAGCAGCTGCTGCAAGCAGTGGAAATCTGTTCTCCTGTCAACCGAAGCACAGCAGACTGACATTTCTACACCAGCGATCTAACATTTCCACACCAGTGTGACAGTCAAAAGCAGGATCCCTGTCACAATTCCTCTTTTGCCTAGAGATTGCTCACAGAAGGGTGTGCATGTGGAAATATCAGTCTGCTGCATCCAATCAACAAGAGAACAGACTTCCATCACTGACAGTGACTGATGCCCAGTAAATCAGGATTGAGGGACTTCTATTATCCCTACATTCTTTCTGACTCACACATTACTTTTGTTGTCAGTTAAGATGATCTAGAGGGATATCACTGTATACTTAATTAACTTCTCCTGGCCTGGCTTTTCTCCCACCCCCAGACAAACCTGACAGAAACATCATTCACTTGCACTGCAGTCACTTTCAGAATGGATCACCTTCTCCCCATGCAGCAGATGCCTGATAAAGTAGGTTTGGAAAAGAGAGTGATGATTGTGGTAATAGTGTCACAATCTTGATTGAGTAGTGATGGTGAAAACGGAACAGTTATCTAGATTTACTCATCCCAAACTGTTTCATGAGAGCCAGTGTGATGTAGTGGTCTGAGCACTGGACTACAACCCTGAAGACCAGGGTTTGATTCCCTGCTCAGACTTGGAAACCCACTGAGTTCCTTGGGTGTATCACACACTCTCAGCCCCAGAAAACCCCATGATAGGGTCGCCTTAGGGTCGCCATAAGTTGGAAACAACTTGAAGGCACACAACAACAATAACAACAACAGCAACCTACTTAACAGAGATGCCAAAAAACAAAAACAAAAACCAGTTACTCAATTGCCAAGATGTGGAACAGGACAGCAGCAAGAATACCTAATGTGCATTGGTGCTTGATACTCTTCAAGAACAGTGCGGTATACCTCAGGATCAATGTGCATTGTGTTGATCCCAGTGAACACAGGATCAGTCTTGATGAGCATCAGGCACTAGTGTGCATTGGTCCCATTGTGCTTCAATCCCATTGCGTGCTATTCCCATTGTGCATTGGGCACCAGTGAGCATCGGGCACTTTGCTGATTCTGCTATGTAGTGATATAAAAGCAGTCTTCTGCTAGATACAGACATTGTTCAACTGTGCAGTTCTAATCTCCACAGACATACATACAGGTGTGAAGACCCAATGGCCCAACAGGATTCCTGTCATTAACACTAATACTAATATTTATACAAGTAACAATAATAGAAGTAGAAGTAATAGAAGTCCAGCGCTGCAGCCACAGCGTTGTGAATTTGATCCTGCAGGGCTCCAGGTTGACTCAACCTTCCATCCTTCTGTAAGTCGGTAAAATGAGTACCCAGCTTGTTGGGGGCAATTAGCTAAAAACATTGTAAACTGTTTAGGGAGTGCTCAGCACTGATAAGCGGTATATAAATGTATTCCCACAGCTATTGCTATTCCCACAGCTATTGCTATTGCTACATCCTCTCCAATATTTCACATATGAAAACCAGCACACATGTGGCCATGCAGCATCAGAGTGTGGTTAAGATGGCAAATGTTATTAATGAGGAGAGAACATGTAAGGTAGGAGAGGCTTTGCTTTTGCCTGAGCCTGCCAAGAAGGGCAAGATTGCCCCCCACTGCTTCTCTCCCCTGATGAGTGTAATCTACATTTGTATTTTGAACTTTATTTGCTAGAGTTGAAGTAAGCTGAAGATGAAAGGGGAAAGTGGGAGGAGGAGAGAAAAGCTGGGAAAATTTAAAAGCAGCTGAGAAAATGAGATGACAGAGGATTAATCAGGACTGTCCCTGCTATACTGGGACAGTTGGAAGGCATGTAATACGGGGCACCATTTGGGCAGCAAATGGTGCCCATTATCTTGGACTTTCCTTGAGAGCTAAGAGAGAGAGAGGAGGTTGCTATCTCACCCAACAGTGGTACTCTGGGCAGACCTTACTCATATCCAACGGGACTTGTGTAGAAGAACCTCTATATTCACTCATAGTTAGTGTTCATTCTGTATTCACTATCAGTCTGACCAAGAAGTTTATTCATTATACTTCTGCGTGTCCCTCTCCTGGTTTTGGCTTATTTTTCATAACAGAGCCTCTTTACAATTCCTGTAAATTAAGGCACACTCTGATAGTGGACAATTAAAAATACGTAAGTCAGGAAATTAGGTCCCCCCTGAGCCATTAGCAAGAATTATTCTTCTCATTCTCAGTTTTATGGAGTGACCACGATGTGATGGGCAATTAAAGAACAATTTAGTGTGGTGATGGCAATGACCCAACAATGTTAAATGAGATCTGAGAACTGCAAAGATCAGGAAGTAGTTGTCATCACAGGCCACAGAAGGCACTTCTATTTGGACAATCAGTACTTGGAAGACTTTGTCCTGGTCTAGAACACCTTTCCCCAGTCTAGCCTCCTTTGTATGTGTTGAACTGTAGCTCCCATCATTCCAGGCTGCCACAATGGCTGGGGGGATGAGATTGTTACTCATCTTGGAGTGTAAAAGGCTAGTCCAGAGTTCAGAGAATGAGTTTTGTTATTAGTATATGCCAGGGATTCTCAATCTCTGATCCTCTAGTGTTTCAACTCCTAGAAGTCTCCACCAGCGTGTCCAATTATGGCAGATTGTGGGAGCTGAAGTCCAAAATACCCAGAGGACCAAAGGTTGAGAACCATTGGTATATATTATCAGGGTTATCCCAAGACATTTTGCTGCCTGAGGCAAAGGATAAGCTGCCACATACCCCATTCTGTATATAAAAGTGAACTGGGCTGACTATCTTACTTCAGAACTGGCAAAATGTCAGTAACCTCCAGTGCGTCCACAGGCAGCTGGCTGTAGAGCGGCAGGCCATGTGGCACATATAACTCTGTCTTACTATGGGACTATATGGGCCAATGTTCTTGGGAGGAATGGTTGGGAGTCTTCCATTTCCTCCAACTGTCCTGCTTTGACAGGAACATGCCTGGTTAATTCTCTCTCATTCCACTTTTTCAGCTGCTTATAAAATATCCCAGTTTCTCTCTCCTCCTCCAGTTTTTCCTCTTTGTTCACAGCTTATTTCAATCTCTGCAAACTGAGTTCAAAGCACAAAAGTGGTTTGTGCTCAGTTAATTCAGCAGGAGGAGAAGAAAGGAGGGGTGGAATCTTGCTTTTTCCAGGAGGCTCAGGCAAAAACAAACTGCTGCAGCCTCTCCTAGCCTGTCTTTCCTCATGAATAATTTTTGCTACTTTGGCCCACACTGTGGCGTTACTTGGCCCCAGGTGTCCCACTTTTCATCTGTGAAATATTGAAGGATATGACCTACTGCTGTCCTCTAATGTCTGCCACATGAGTTGGTTGCCTCACTGACTATATAGTAAGACCAGTTCTGAACAGGATGCGTAGGGACTGTTAACACTGAGAAGATCCAGCCAGTTTGGCCATTGGTGAAGGATTGTGGGAATTGTAGTCCAAAACAGCTGGAGTGTCAAAGGTTATGTGAGATAGGATGGGAGCACTATGCAGGAGAACATTTGTCACTGCAGCCACCACCTCCTCTTTTCCCCTGCTTTGGATTGATAAAACTATTGAAGAATGGATACCAAGGAATCTTGAACTTGAAAAAGTTACTTTTTTGGACTTCAGTTCCTGTCTCTCATGCTTGGGGCCATGCTGGATGAAAGAGATTCTGGGAGTCGTGGTCCAAAAAAAGTAATTTTCCAAGTAGTTGGAAGAAATACCTTTAAACCAGTCTTTAAACCAGAGCTTGGGAAATTCACCTTCTTTCTGGATTACAACTCCCCTGAGCTATTTATAGCTCAAAATGCCCAGCTTTGGTTTAAGCAGCAGCAGTGCTTTCAAGATATGGAAGCATCGCATGATGGCATGAAGTTACAACTATGATCCCCAGCCCCGGTGTCAAGAACTTTAGATCTTTTCCTTTTGGCCTTATGAGTGCTGTCTCCATTCAAGTGGGAAATGGTGCCAGAGGCAATGGGAAGAATTACATTCACTGCCGTTGCCTTGTTAGGTGTCAATCAAACTTGGGAAACATGTTGGTCGAACAGTCCCACCCTGCCTGTCTGGATGATGTCAGATGAAGTTCAACTTGGCTCCTCAGAGGCGGGTACACATCAGAATGTAATAGTTCCTAAGAGACTTTAAATCTGCCATCTCTTATTCCCACACTGCTGAAATGTCTACTTTTATCATAGTCTGATAATGCTAGTGGTTTTTAAAAAAATACGCAGGAAGAGTTGAGCTGTGGACCTCAGAACCAGGGCTGGGTATTCCGTTAGGGAGAGCGAGATGGCTACCTTAAATGACAGCTGCTGGGAAGTGGCAGCTAGGTGCCTTCCGGGGCTGTGGAAGATGCTGTCCCAGCTTCAGTGTTAAAGAAATACTTACTTGCCAATCCTGCTGATTTCTTGTGCATGGAAAGGTGCACGGAGTGGAAGACTATCATTTTTTTTTTAAGCTTAGGCAGTGAAATGTTTTAGATTTAAGATTCCCAGATCTCAGGGCATGAACACTTTCCTCCAGTCCCCAGAACAAGCAGGAAGAATCTCGGGGCAGGAGCACTGCCTTGAAAAGTTGTGTGTGTGACTTCCTCATTAGCTAGACATGATTTTTTTTTTTCAATTTGACTGGTGCACTTTGTGTAACTGCATACTTTCCAACTGTTCCCAGCTGAAAACCAGGACAGAGCTTGGTCAAAATGGTGTGACTAGACAAAAGTTATTAATGAGGATGAACACACATAGAACTACTATTGTAAGCTGAGGAACTCTGCAATTCATGTACTGAGATAAGGAAAACCTGAAAAAGTGGGAAAAAAATGGGCCTACTGGGAAAGGCAAGACTCTTCCCCCCATCCTCTCTTCTCTCTCGTGCGGAATTACTTGATTGCAAAGTACTTTTGCATTTTGCAGCTTTCAGTAACGAGTAAACTGAAGACAAAGGGGGAAAATAGGAGGAAGAGAATAAAACTGGGCCATTTTGTAAGCAACTGAAAAAGTGGGATGACAGAGGATTAATCAGGAATGTCCCTGCCAAACCAGGACAGTTGGGGGATATGTAGCTGTGGGAGATGCTTAATGTGTCATGCTTAATGACATTACCACCACCACCAGCAGCTGCAGTGGTGTCACAAAGGTCTTCTGTATGTTTTAGGTTTTGATGCCAAAATCTCAGGACCTGGGACAGTCCTGGCTTGGCAACTCTAATTAGGCCAGCCCTGGTCAGAACATATAAATCCTCTTTAAGGTAAGGTTAGGCAGAGTGTGGTCTGTGGGAAGCACATAGTTCAACAGCATTTTGGGTCCTCTGAGCTTCCTCCTCCTCCTGCTTTTTTTGACTTCCAGTTAATTTCTGTTGCAAAGAAGAAATCTCTCCTTGCCTTAAAATGGCTCAGGAAGTGAAAAATGAGGGACGCTTGAGGAAAAAAAGAGAGGCAGAGCCTCCCCTGGCAGTCACACACCATTGCTTTAGGGCTTTCCGTGTGAAATCGGCAACAGAATGTTGCAGTTTTGGGCTGTCAACTATCGGGAGAGCTCCTGGTCTGATTTCTGTCAAACAGCCATGTTTTTCTCCCAAACCAGAGCTTGGGAAAGTTGTGTTTCCAGCATCCCCTGACTACCATGGCATGTAGGAAATAACAACCCCAACATTGCTTTCTCAAGTTCTGTTCAGAATGTTGAAATGAGGCATTCCATTCTCCCACTGTCATTGACTATTTTTCCATGTTTCTTTTCCTATTAAAAGACAGCGTTCCATGGCTATGGAGCTTGTTCAGTGTGTGGTCAGTTGTTTGGAAGGAACATTTTCCTCCCTACATTTTTTAAAATAAATTGTATTGTCATTTTCTCTTCTACCACTCTTCTTTGGAGGTTTTTAAACAGAGGCTGGATGACCATTTGCTGGGGGTGCTTTGAGTTTGTGTTCCTGCATGGCGGGGATTGGACTCGATGGGTGTTGTGGTCTCTTCCAACTCTGTGATTCTAAGTTGATTTCATATATAAGTTGAATGCAGGTTTTAGGGCCAAAATTATGGGTTTTGATATTAACCATGGATAAGTCGAGGGCATATCCACAGAGGGAAGAAAGTGCCAGGGCCACCTCAGGAGGTCAGCTACCCCTGGCTGCCACTGCTGCCATTTTCCCTCTCAGTCATTCGAAAAGGTCTTTTGCCACTCTGGTAAGAGAGTAAAATAAGAATGAAATAAGATAAAATCAAAGTTAAGGTGCAGTATTAACTCTTATCAGAGAAGGAACCAACCTCTTCTCTGACACCATTTCTGCACTAGGCTGTTATAGTGCTATGATTCCACTTTCAACATCCTATGGAATCCTGGGGTTTGCAGTTTAGGGAGGGGCCAGTCTCCCCTTTGAAGAGAAGTAACATTTTCCCACCCCGACAATCAAAAAGGCCTGGGATGGACTAAGCTCTCGCCTTTCACCACTCTGTTCCATTTTTGATAAGAGTTAAGGTACGGTACTTACATTGACCAGTAGATAAGTCAATCCAGGTTTTTGGAGTCAATTTTTTTACTGAAATTTTTAGACTTATACGTGAGTATGCAGTAACTTTTTGGGGAGGTTGGGATATTGCTTTTTGGGGACATTATTCTGTTTAAGCTCAAAAGCAATCACACTTCTGGCTGATAGAACAAATTTTGGGACTAAGATCCTGATGTGTCAGTTTTAACAAAGCCACAATTCTATATAAGACAGAATGGATACAGGTCCTTGGAGATGTCTTCCATCCAAGCACAAATCTGCTTATCTGCAGCACTGTGAGGCTATACATGCCTTCAGATGATGCCCTGGGATCTAGTGCAAGGCTGGGCATCATGTGGCCCTCCAGATGCTTTGGGGCTGGAGCTCCCATCAGGCCTAACCTGAATCCAGGGAGCTGAAATCCAATGAGTTCTGGAGGATCCTATGTTCCCTTCTCTCGATCTCAATGTTAAAAAGGGGTCCTGAGGTTGTCAAATGGCATTATAAATCTTGCATCAGAATCAGGGCCTGCAATGCCTTCCCCGAAGCAAATCAGCTCAGTCTTGCCACTGAATCATCTAGAAATGCCTCATTCATGTTATCTGGAGACATAGACAATAGAGTTAGAACCACGGCAATTTCCTCTCCTGCACTAACAAGAGCAGAGGGCAAACACTGCCACTAATGGCAATTTGCCATCTGTTCTGGACAAATCTCACCTCTGTCACCTTCTGGCCTCATCTCCTTCCATTAGCTGCTTTGATGGCCTCGTGTAGATTGTATCCAGAAACAGAGCTGGTTGACAGAGCCTTTTCCACAGGGCAGTGTGAGGATGTGTCCAGGGAAGTGATTTTTCAGGAAGAAGGGAAATCCTTGTCTATTTCCTCCTTGCCTACAAGAATAAATCATTTCCATAGTTTTTTTTTTCACCAACAGTTTGAGAAAAGGAATATGAATATTTCCTGTGCAGTGTTTTCTTCACACTGGCTCATCCCAAAGAATTTAAGGGATTTATTCTGTCCACAAATATGCGTGTTTTTTTCTGTGCAAAATTCCACCTTCTTTACAAAGAAGTGCTGAATGTGTCATATAAATCGTTGATAAACATGTTGGAGAGTAATGTCCCTAGGACAAAACCCTGAGGCACTCCACTTGAGACCTTCTTCCAGTTTGAAGTATAGCCATTGATGACAATTCTTTGAGCACGGTTTTCTTACCAGTTGTTGATCCATCTGACAGTGTCCCCATCTATCCCACATTTAATCAGTGTGCTAATCAAAACATTATGGGGGACCTTATCAAATGCTTTGCTGAAATCCAGACAAATGACATCTATAGGATTCCCACCATCTATTAAACTAGTGATCAAATTAAAAAATAAAATAAAATAAATGTTAAGATTAGTCTGGCAGGATTTGCTCTTGACAAGTCCATGTTGGCTCCTACTGTTCACTGCATAGTCGTCAAGATATTTGCAGACCAACTCCTGTACAATCCATTCCTAATATATTTTCTTCCTGGTATTGAGGTATTCCCAGTCTGTAGTTTCCCAGATTTTCTTTTTTGCCTTTTAGAAGAGAAGGACAATATTTGCCCCTCTCCAGTCCTTTGGAACCTCAGCTGTTCTCCAAGATTTTTTTTTTTAAAATGATGGTAGGGGGTGCAGAAAATACATAAAAAAGTTCCTTCAGTATTTTGGGAGGCGGTTTGTCTGGCCCTGCAGATTTGAACTCGTATAGATTAGCTAGGTGATTCCTGACTAACTGCCTATTAATCCGGATTTGCAAACCACTTGCCAAAGTCTCTGCTGCTACATGTACACATTTATCTTTTTGGGGAAAGACTGAGGCAAAGTAGGTATTGAGTAGTTTTGCCTATTCATTGTGATCTGTTAGCATTTCACTGTCCTTATTGAACAGCTACCCCACTGTCTCCTTGGCATCCTCTTGCCTGGAATATATCTGAAAATCTCCTTTTGTTGCTCCCTGCTTGTCTAACCAGTCTCAGCTCATTTTGAGCTTTAGCTTTCTTTATAATACTCCTACAAGTTTGGGCTGTACAGCTGTGCTTCCTTGGTGATTTGTCCTTCCTTCCATTCTGTATACATATTTCTTTTTCTTTTCACTTCCTCCCTGAGTTTACTGTGCAGCCATATTGGCTTTTTCAGATGTTTCCCAAGAAGTCAAATCTACACCATCTACGAAGACAGTCATTCACTGTCTCCCTGTCCCCGTGTAGTCCTCTATCCTTCACTGGCAAAATTGATGAGAATACCACCTGTGCCTCAAACACCTTTGGTTTCCTGCTCACAGCTTCAGAGACAGAGATGATCTGCTCAAAGGTGTTCTTGGTAGTGTTGTTGGTACCCACAGGGATAAGGAGAAAGGTGTACTGATCTGTGTTCTGGATGAGTTTTGTCAAGTTGTCGGTGACATCCTGGATGCACGTCCAAGGAAAATGGTACACTTCCCAATTCATCTTGTCACGCAGGCAAACGGGTGACTCTGTACCCCGAACAATGCCCAGAATATCCCATCTAGCAAACACAATGGTCAGAGGTTCTGGGAAATATAGTCCTCAAAATGATTTTTTTCTAAGCTCTGGCTGAGGATCATTGTAATTCTGAGTTGACCTATGTTCTCAGAGCTAAGCATCACTCATAGTGCTTTATCTCCAATCAACATCTGTGCAGTGCATTTGATTAGCTTCTTATGATAACATTAAATGACGTGTTGGTCTTAATCAAGCTGTTGTACAATGGTAGATTATGTTAGCCTGCAATTATTTCTCTTGGGATGGACATTTCTCTCTGCAAGGCTATTAACAGTGTCTGATATCTAATGTCAAAATATGGAACCTTCTTTCCCCTCTTATGGCCCATGAACTGTATACAGTCTCCCAATGTCCTAGTCGAATAATCAAACCACAATACTGCACTGGCTCTCTGTTTTTTGATCGGAGAATGAATATTTGCAAATATTCTTTCCATCCCTAGCCCATAATCTTCTGCAAAGGTTATGTCAGCTGTGCACGATGAAGCAATTGATCCCAGTGTTATGAGAAGAGAGGGAAGCAATGCATACCCCTCAAGTATCCCAATGTGGCAGGAATAGTTTTGATTAATCTTCTAGCATCCCACTTTTCAGCTGTTTTTAAAATGTCCCTGTTTCTCTCTCTTCTTCCTCCTTTGTCTTTAGCTTACTCCAGTTGCTGCAAACTGAGTTCAAAGGGCAGAAGTAGTTTGTACTAAGTTTACTCAGTGGGGGGAGAGGTGAAGAGGAAATAGAATCTTGCCCTTTGCAGTGAAATCAGGCAAAAGCAAACTCCTGCAGCCTCTTCTAGCTTGTGTGTTCTTCCCCATTAATCTTTTTTGCTATCTTAAGCACACATTCCTGCTTTTCATCTGTGAACTGTTGGAGGATACGGGAATGAAAAGTAGAGAGAAACAGGCTGTAGAATGCTAAAGCCACCCTGCTTCTTGTCACCTTATTTGTAAAATTAAGGAATGAGTCTCATTTTAATTTAAAGGGTAAATTAAGTTTATGCAGCACAGTTATTGGGCCTCCTGTCCTCTTCTTGCCTAACCTATGAGAAAGCCATCTCTCCTCTTTCAAATTCAAACTCCATCATCCTGCTGCTTGGTAGATGCTGATAGATTCTATGTTATTGGGATGGTGAATCTGCTCACAGTTTCAGCTTGAATTTAAAAGGAGCTAGCCAAAGTGTTGATCCTATCCTTCAATTATGGTCAGCACCCCAGACAGGTTCTTTAATATTTGGGCAGGAACTCAGAGCAAGCTCACCATTTCATGACAAGGGAGCTGCCATCTGCTACTGCTACCACACCTGTTTTTTATTGCTGACTCCATATATGTTGTCATAGTGTTGGTGGATCCATATACTAGGGGTGGAAAGAATATAGGAAAATATTTGAAAATTAGTTGCAAAACAGGTTTCCTGACATTTGAGGACAATCCTACACAGACAAGGATCTTCACAATATGGGAACCAATGCACAATGAAATAAAAAGGTCTTTATTTACCAGCAGAAGGACAATAGAGATGAAACCTGCCTAGCTCGTTATGGGACAGAATTCCACAGCCTGGGAGCAGCCCCCCAAGAAGGGCCTCTCATGTGTCCTTACCGGACAAATCTGTGACTATGATGGGAATGAGAGAAATCCCTCACCAAGAGTCTTAATACTCAGGTAGCCTCCTATAGGGAGATTCAAAGAGTCTAGACCTAACTGGTCCATAAGGGAGAAGACAACCTCTCAGGTTACCAAGTCCCAAGATGTGTAGTGGTTTATATACTAACATTTGAACAGATGTACATGTGTTATCCCCCCAACTCTCAACACCTTATGGATGATCTGAATCACCCCTCCATTTGATGTGCTGGGAGATCAGATCACAGATCAAACCTAGCATCTCTTCTACTGTGTCTTCTAGGTGGGAATCCTGTAGCCCTTCAGCTGTCATTGAACTCTTATGTTCTAGCAGACCTAGCCACTGTAGCCAATGGTGCGGAATGTCAGGAGTTGTACTCCGATAACAGCTAAAGGGCCTCATGATTCTTTGTTGTTCCTATGTACTTTTAAGACATTTCTGACTTGAACCTATCACAGGGGTTTTCTGGGGCTGAGTGAGTGTGATGCACTCAAGGTCATCCTTGGGTTTCCATGGCCGAGCAGGGAACTGAACCCTGGTCTCCAGAGGAACAGTCCAATGCTGAAATCACTATATTATGCTGACTCTCCTTCTCTGCTTTAAAGCTCCCAATCTTGTCCTTGGCCAGCATTGAAGTTTGGGGCTCAGTTTTCTGCTGAATAGCCCACCCCACTGGGTTTCTGGCTGCAGCTGGAGTGTTGTTTGCTATATGCCATGCTTTCAAGGGCTATCTGGAAGACCGTATCTCCCCATATGAGCTTGTCCGAGTTTTAAGATCCTCAAGAAAGGCTTTCTTTTGTTCCCACCGCATTCATAGGCACATTGAACAAGATCACAGGAGAGGGTCTGCTTGGTGGCTGCTCCCAGGTTATGGCACTCTCTGCCACAGCAAACTAGAGTGGCCCCCCCGATCTCATTCTGCCAGCAGGTAAGTCCTTTATATTTGAAAAAGCATTTGGTGACTGAGTGGAAAGCTCTTTAATGGGGTTTGTGTGTCACATTTTTATTGTGCACATTATGGTTTTAAATGATTTTTGATTGTTTTAAAGTAGTGATGCTTTGATCAGGTAGTTTATTTAATTTTCTAAAAAACGTCGTAATTACATATTTTTAATTTACATAACATGTTTTAATTCATGTTGTGAGCTGCCTTGGGTCCCATTTGGGAGAAAAGCAAGGTCAAAATAAAATGAATTCCAATGCTGCCAGTTGTGGGTGGAGAAATAATCTGTGACACAAAATGAGCATGGTTTGGGATCATGTTCTAAATTAGGGCTCCAGAGCTGGTTTTTATCCAAAAAATAAACATAATCCAGCTAAACACACATACACTTGTTTAAACAAATGACTCCTATGTGTAGTTCATCCTTTAGAGCCAGATGAGATGTCAGATCTCTCACAACAGTTGTTAAAATTGATCTAGAATAACCTATTTCTTTGCTGCAGACAAAAACAGCAACAGGAATTACGCCGCTTCTGGAAGTCTTTGGGGGAGGTTCCGTTTGCTCAATGATCTCAGAAGATGTACCTTAATGGGATCTTCAGTGCCTTTTCACCCCGATTAGTCTGATTCCCCGCATGCAGGAGTTCCTTTTTGTTTCTCAGAGCAGCTCTTGCAAACCTCCAGGCTGCTACCACAGTGTAAACAGATAAAGGCTGATAGAAATAACATGTGCAAATCAGCAAGATACAAAATACCCATCTCAAAAGCAAACAGTAATTTTGAGATGAAACAGCTTTCTCTGCTGTTCTCCAGGCAGGCTCCTTGTCACTGTTCCTATTTGTCATAGGAAATGGTTTTCCCAGTGTCCCCTCCCTTCCAAGTTGTGAACTTTCATTCACCTTCTGCGATCTCAAAAGGGTATTAACCTTTGTCCATCTCTTGTTTTCTTAGTTAATTTGCTTTTCTGATCCATTTCACTGGCTGGAGATGAATCTACTCATCTGCTATTCTCTAGTGCCACCAGAGTGGCTGTCTGAAAAGGGAACTGCAGGCACAGGAAACAAACTCGACTGGTACTGACTCAGGACTTCTGCCAGGTAACCTGGTAGCTTGCACTTGAAACCCCTCTAGAACTGGAGAAGGGAACATGTGGTCATCCAGATGTAGTTGGACTGTAGCTCCCATCGTTACTTACAACTGGCTAGGCTGATGGAAACTATAGTCCAACGGCATCTGGAGGACAGCATGCTCCCCACACATTCTGTGGAGCTTATACCTACATTTAAGATAAGGAAGAAGCCCCTGCCAGTACAACATAATGATGAAAATCTTGGATAGAGCTTGAAAAAGTTTCTTTTCCACCTGTCAGAAAAGCCTGGACAGCATGGTTGCTTTTGGTTTGGGGCTGTAGATGTAGCCTTTCAAAGCTGAAATGTTTAATTTAGTTCAGTAAGATGTGGTTTTAAATTCTTGTTCACCACCTAAGCTTGCTGGGTGACTCTGGGCTGGTCGCTATCTTGTCATATGGTCTTGTCGACAGTATAGTGTTATGTGAGGACTGTGAGGTTAGAAGCACCCATGAATCCTTCTGAGCTTCCATGTTCATTCACAGAACATGGAGAAAGAGGCAGCTGAGTAGCATAGCACATGCTCTGCATGCAAACATTGTGGGTTCCAACCTTGTCCCTAATCAGGAAAAATCCTTTCCTGAAATCTCAGTGAGCTGTGGTTACTCAGTGTGGACAAAAGTGGGAGGCACAGAGCTTGAAATAGCCACTTTTGGGATGACAGCTTCCAGAATCCTTTACCCAACACTGGGAATTCTGGGAATTATAGTCCAAAATGGTAGCTTTTCCAGACTAGACAGACCAATATGGCTGGGCATAAGGCAGCTTTTCATGCACTGTTTGCTGGATGATAACATCAGGGAAGGAATGGCATGAATGGACCACTTGCCTTCTCAGAATCACATTATACTGACCCTTTGGCACTTTCAGCATTATAAATCACTAGGAATGGGACAAATCCGGAATTTTCCAAATCCAGATCCAGATCCGGATCCCTGGGAGGTTCTGGAAATCCACAAATGTCACAAATCTTTCTAATCGTTTTTTTAAAAAGGGTTTAAAAAGTAAGAGAAAGAAGGATAATCTTGGGCAAGACACACTCTCTCAGCCTTAGCAAAAGCCTAGGCAAAGGCAAACCTCTCTCTGAAAAAATCTGGCGAGAACAATTGTGATAGTTTTGCCTCAGGATCTCCCCAGATTGAAAATGACATGAAGGCCCTTTCTACGAAGGCAGGAAAATGTGGATCAATCCCCCATTTTCCTACCTGTGTAAACAGGGCCACATACTACAGTAGAGAGATAATCCAGGTCAAAACTGGATTTTCTTTACGTAGCTCCTTATGGCATCCTGGGGTTTGTAGTTTGATGATGCACCAGCACACTTTGGCAGAGAAGGCTGTGACACCTTGTAAAACTGCAAACCCCAGAATTATGTATGAAAGAGCTTTGCAAGGGAGCTATGCAAAGGAATCTTTCAGCTGTCCTTGAAATCTCAAGCCTGTAGCTTCCAGTCAAGTGATGAACTTAAATATTAAGTGTTCAATTTAATTGAATACAACCCCAGATGTAATTGCTGAAATTGTTAGCAAAGGTCATTATTGTTCCAAGGGAAAAACTCACCTACCTGCCATCTCCCCTTGTGTGGCTGGTCTCCCAGGTTTTCAGGCATCCCGGTCTCCAACAAACTATTTGGTTGTTGGATTCAAAAGATTTGGTTTGCCTATTTTGGCACAGGGATTCGGATTCATGAATCTTGAATCCTTGCCCAGGATTTGAGGATTCAATTGGGTCATCCCTATAAATCACCATTCGCCCAGAGTGGATGTGAATAATCCAACAGAGGAGCTTTATGAACTTTGGAATTTTGAATGGGACAGTGAGGGAACATGACTCAAAAAAAATAAACTCATCTGAAATATGGTGCCGGGTTCCACATAAATCATGGGCTGCTAAAAAGACAAATGAATAGACCTTAGAGCAAATCAAGCCTGAACTTTCCCTAGAAGTGAAGATGAATAAACTTTGGACATATCATGAGGTGGTGTGACTCATTGGAAAAGATGACAATGCTTTGTAAAGTGGAAGATGGCAGGGAAAGGAGATTTATTCAAAAGATGGATTGATTCAATCAAGGAACCGACAGCCCTGAGTTTGCAAGACCTGAGCAGGGCAGTTGATGACTAGACCATGGAGGTTTCTTATTGAAAAGGCTGCTATAAGTCAAAGTTGGATTTGACACTGAACAACAACTAGAACAAATGTTGCATGAATACATGAAGGATGCCAGTCCATTTTCCTTAGGGTAACAGGTAAATGTGTGTCTGAGTAGATGGGCTAATAATGTGGACTAGTAACTTTATGGATAGATTTGCAAGACTAATTCACTAACACCTACAGATGCTGCTACTTCCCTCCCACCCATTCCCTGATTTTCTCAGGAACAGCCCAGAAAGCCAGGAAGCATGGGGGAAAAGGAAGAAGAAGGAAGGCAGCAGTGGCCCAGGGCTGGATGCCAAGTGGGCCAGAATGTTTTATGCCAGTTGTCTGCAGTGGGGACTGTGGCCAAATCACTTTATCCAAACACACAGCTGTTTTGCTGCATGTTTTGTCAAATGGGACTCCCTCTTGACCTTTTCTGGGGCTGCTGCCAATGAGGAAGAGATTATTGCAGATCAAAGCTAGCCCTGGAATGAGCTTATTATCACAATGTGGGGCGGAGGGAGGCACCATGCCAGCTAGAGAGAGGCGAGAATGAGGTGCAGCATGAAATAATGGCTGCTGATCTCTTTGAGGCATTTTTTCCCACCCATTTTACAACATCTCACGCTGCTTGAGCTGTGTGCCTCTATGGGAGCAACACTTTCCACCTTATTTTTGGGTTGAGAAAGTGGGGAAAGCACTTTATTGAACTTCTCCAAGGATGAAGTTGAACACAGAGTTATGGTTAAGTCCAGGATAATTCAAGCATGTGGTAGGCATATGAAGATGGCTTGCAGATTTTCTTGTCTTTTTATGGTAGGGTGGAGTCATGTAGCCCTCCAGAAACTGTTAGATATGATTTTCAGAATTCATTAACGCTGGCAGCCGAGACTGGATTCTGATCACATTTGGAGGCTCACGTAATTCCCACTTCTGTTCCATGAGAAAAGGTCTTCCCACCCTACACTGTTATAGTGCTATTATTCCACTTTCAACATCCTGTGGAATTCTGGGATTTGTAGTTTACTGAGGCCAAAGAGCTCTGTGGCTGAGAATTCTAAATCCTCCTCCCTAAACTGAAAACCCCCAGACTCCATAGGATGTTGAAAGGGGAATAATAGCACTATAACAGTGTAATGCGGAAATGGCCTGAGTTTGCACTCAGTTAACTAGTGGTGGCGGGAGAAGAGAGAAAGGGGAAGTCTTGCCCTTTCCTGTAGGCTCAGGCAAAAGCAAACTGTTGCAACCTCTCCTAGTTTGTGTGTTCTTTTTCATTAATAACATTTGCCATCTTGACCATACTCTGATGCTATTTGGTCACATCTCTCCCTGTTTTCACCTGTGAAAGGTTGGAGGGTATACATACCTAGATTTCTGTTTTATTTCGAGATATAGTAGACCTGTTGAATCAATGATGTTTACCTATGTGATAACTCACCATTCAGCAATTTATTCAATAAGTATGTGCTCATAGGAATTAACCAATAGAATTAAGGCCCTAGTATGCAGTCCATTAAGGGGAGAAGGTGGCCTTAATTCTTTTGAGACATGATAGCTGCCATCCTACCAGTAATGGATAAGAACAATAACCATATCTGACAGTCCTAGGTGGTGAGAGGGGGAAGCTAATGGACCACACTTCAAGTTTCATCATGTACTTATTGGGATGGCAGTGCCCTGCATAGTCTCCCTTCAGTCTGTCTTTCAGTCTTTCCTTGTTGTTCTGTTTCTTGAGTTACCCAGCCAACCCTGGCATGCTCCATTGTTCATGGTGCCAGTATTTTATGAGGAGCTTCTGAGAGAGGAGTATGTTCTCATAGCCCTTGAAGGAAATAATTCAAGGCCAGCCTAGAACTCACAAACAAAGTTGGGTATGGCAAGAATGAGGGCTGGAGCTTAATAACACTGGTCCTCTGAGGCCATTTCCACACTAGACTGTTATAGTGCTATTATTCCACTTTCAACATCTTATGGAATCCTGAGTCTTGGCCAAGGCCCCTCCCTAAACTGCAAACCCCAGGATTTCATAAGATGTAGGAAGTGGAATAATAGCACTATCACAGACTAGTGCGGAAATGGCCTGGGTATATTTAATGGGATTCCATGTGCTCACCTCCTGTTCCATGTGCTCACTTAGGTGCACTAATGTAGGAACATAGGAGGATGACAGGAAAGTGTCTTATACTAGTGTCAGATCCTTAGTTTGTCTAGTTCAGCATGGTTGACACCAACTGATGATGTCTCATGTCAGACAAAATTTGTACCTGGTTGATTTATCTTGAAAGCAGCATTTTCTGTGCAGGAATAGCTTTTCTGTGTAGAAAATAATGTCCAGATGCAGAAATGTTATGTTCTGTGCTTAAAAAAATAAAATAAAGAAGTGCTATTTCCTGTATAGAAAGTGCTGTCTTCTGTGCAAAATGACCATGTGTGAATTTTGCACAGAATAAGTGCTGGATTGTGAATAGACTTTGAAAATTTTTCAGAGATTTTCTCACAGTGGAAAGCAAACTGCTAAAATTACTTGCTTCTTTCAAGAAGAAAATTAGTGAGTAATTGGATCCCTTGTTGCACTACACCGCTCTTCTGCTGAATACCAGTATTGTACAACCAACTGTGGAGATGCCAGAATGCCTGCTTTATTGTCTCATTGTGCCATGGTGAATGCACCACAGCTTTTCTGCAATCCCAGTGAATCAAATGGTGCACTGAAGGCCCCGTTGAATTGTTATGAACCATCCAACTATGCACAATTGCATGGCTGGAAGCTTTGTGGATAGCCCCAATGACAGAAGGCCCATTGAATGAATTACTGAATGGGTGAGTCAACACATAGGTAAATCCCCTTGATTTAATAGGCCTACTCAGAACTAGAGTAGTCAAGGTGGTTGAATAGATGTGATTTTTCTAGTGAATGAATATTACTCGGTTTCAACGATGCCATGACAGGTTTGCAGGACTGATGGGAATTTTTCAGGCCCATGATAGTAGGATTCAGGGCCATTCTTTGCCTCTGATTTAGGCACTTGTGTGAAAAGCTATCTCAAACCCACATTTCCCATTGTACAATGGGATATGATCACTGCTCTGTGCCCAGCCCACAATTGGAATAGCCACTGAAACATGCCCAAAGTTGTCTCTGAAAAGGCAGGGAAGGTACCATTTAGACACACAGACACACCCCACACCACAGATTGCTGCCATCACCATTGTCTGTCTGTGTAAAGCTCTGCTGGCATTCCACAAGTTTTTGGTCAGGAACAACAACCCAAACTAGAAAAGAGTCACTAAGAAAAACAAGAGAGCAGAGGCAGATACTTGGCTAAGACTTCTGTTCTTCTCAAGTCTCTGCTATAGAAAATCCATGTATATTCTGACTTTTTTCCAAAAGTGGGACTCAAGGTAGCTTACAGAGTAAGAAGAAATGCAAGTAAAACCACATATAGCTAAATAATAATGATATTGAACTGTATGTAGAATTAAAATGATATAAAAATATTAATTGAAAAGCATATATTATCTAACACTAACATCCTCTTTGAATGAGGAGTGTGAGAAAACCCTGCAGTACATGCTGCAGGACTCTGAAATGTCAGAAGGCCTAGAAAAATCCTTCCACATTGCTGGCCAAATGTCTGAGAAGCATACGGAGCATATTGTTGCTTTTCCCTTTCCTTAATCCACGCATTGTCTCTGATGTGCCACCTCTCTCAACAGGTGAAAATCCTCCAGCATGCCTTCCAACTGTGAAACCTGGAGCCTCTACCTTTCGATCTATGTACTCGTCATTCTAACTGGCTTTCCCACCAACTTGCTGGCCTTGCATGCCCTCATTAAGAAGCTGAAGACCAAAGCCACGCCCAACAGCATTCTTCTCTTCAACCTCACCCTTTCTGATCTGATCTTCCTGGTTTTCTTGCCCTTCAAAGTATCTGAGCAGTTTGTGGGCCGCTGGAATCTTCCTCCATTTTTGTGCCCCCTCAGCGGCCTCCTCTATTTCAGCACCATCTACACCAGTACCCTTTTCCTCACAGCAGTGAGTGTGGAGCGATACCTGGGTGTAGCTTATCCCATCCGCTACAGGCTGAGGCGCCATTTAGTCTACGTGATAGTGGCCAGCTTAGGCCTCTGGGCCTGCTGTTTTGGGCACTGCAGCATTGTATACATCACTGAGTTTCACCCGGCCAAGTATCCTCTATCAAAGGATTATTCCCAAAACTTCTGTTACAACAACTTCACAGATGACCAGCTGGCCATCCTGCTCCCTGTCCGTCTAGAGCTGAGCATCGTCCTCTTCCTGGTGCCCTCACTGATCACCTGTTTCTGCTATTTTAGCTTTATGAGGATTGTGATTTCCTCAGCTCACATCCGCAGGAGCAAAAAACAACGAGCTGTGGGGTTGGTGGCAGCCACTTTAACCGTTTTCATTATCTGCTACTCACCCTACAACATCTCCCATGTGGTTGGCTTCTTCCAGTGGAAGAATCCAGAGTGGAGGGATGAAGCCTTGCTTTCTAGCACCTTCAATGCCAGCTTGGACCCCATCATTTTCTATTTCTCTTCTTCAGCTGTACAACGTTCATGGTGGAGCTTCCTGACCCAAGTGAAGAGGGTCTTTACTTTGCCTCCTTTGATCCGTAGGCTCTTCTGCAGAAGGACTCAAAGCCTGAGTAGACCAAGCCCTCAGGAGTCGATTTGCTCTTCTAAGCTGTGACCTCCCATCTATATGGGAACTTCCTAATTCATTCTGGGGAGGCCAGAGGGACAGTGAAGATAGCAATAGTTTCCTCCAGAATGGAAACTCTCAAGTCATGTATGGTGTTAGAACTTTGTTCCAGAGGAGAGAAAATCCCTGGGTATCTATGAAATGCTTTTCCCTCACTGGCTTGAGGAACTATAGCCAGATTTCTTGCCTCTTGGTTTTTGAAACCTGGAAGTAATGATCAGTGAACTCTACCCTCCTCCATCCAGCTTTGGAAAGGAGATTTTCTGGGGATGGAAAGAGGAAACTAATTTGGTGAGCGTGGCTTCCCAAATTCTGAAGAACCAGAAGGAAGACATCTGTCTCTCCAATGGGAAAGAAGTGGTGTACACCATTTCCCCTTGGACGGGCACCTGAGGGTTTAGGAACAAGATGTGCAACTCTTTGGTTCCTGTCTTATAAAGTCGGCTGAAGACATATGCTGCCTGAGGCAGAACATAAGATGATGTTTTCCCCTTCTGCCTTACAGAAGCTTGTTGGACTGACAGGAGTTGCCAGCAGCAGGGATGTTTAGGGGAGGAAAACAGACTATGTGGCACACACAGATACATTCTTCAGTACAGAGGAACAGTCATGGAGAGGTAGCATTGAAGAGGAATAGCCAGGGGTCTGACAGAAGCATCTCTTCGGCTCTGCAGTCTTGGAGCTTCCTTGTCGTGTATCAAGTTACTGAGGGGCTGAGAGAAACAGGGTGATTGCCACTATTTGAATTGTTAGTATTATCCTCCAGGACATCTGGACAGGTATCCTCTTAGTACTGACCACAGTAATTATAGGTTGCCTGGGCTTCTGAAATAGCCTCTGGTGACAGAAGGAGGAGTTGCTAAGGAAGATGTGGGGAAATAGGCAGTTAATCATGTTAAAACAGCACAGGAAGATAAAGTAAGAAGGAAAATGAAATTCAGAAGGAGAGAAAAATAATTTAAAAAATGGATAAAGAAGAAGCAGACAAACACAAGAGAGACTCTTCTGAAGGCAGTGGGTTGTGATTTGTATGGAAACAAGCTCTTGAATTCCTAATGTTTGCACTAACAATGTTGACTTTTCTTGTTTGGGTCTGTGTCTCCGTTCCAGGTTTTAATATATTTAAAAATGTACTCATCAGAATGTGTACTGTGACTTTCAATTAAGTGTGAAATGACACAAGGGCATGTTTTGCACTGGGAGGCTGCCATCTATTTTACATGAAGGGTTGTAGGAAGGAAAGTGTGGAAGATTCTAAAGCTACTGTTATGGGAACTGTGAGAAACCCCACAGAGCTTGAAAATTCTGGGGAATCTTGGCTACTGGGGTGCACAGAAACGTTAAGTTATCTAAGAGCAGATCCAACTCCCAACCTATGCATCTTCTGGGTGAATTTTCACTCTCTGGGGCCACTCTAATGGACTTATAAACTCCTATGACAACAGGAGCATGCAACACCTGAGCCCCACAGACCTGAAGACCCCTTGTTGTTTTGTGCCTTCAAGTCATTTCTGACCTATGGCAATCCTAAGGTGAACCTGTCATGGGGTTTTCTTGGCAAAATTTGTTCAGAGTTGGGTTGCTTTTACCTTCCCCTGAAGCTAAGGGACTTGCCCAAGCTATCCAAATGGGTTTCCATGGCCATGCGGGGACTGGCCCCCAAACACCTTGAAACCATTTGCAAATTACCCTGCCCGCCTCCCAGAATGCCACCAACCTTCTAATGTCCCCAAAGGCCAGATGCAGGTAGAAAGTAAATAGACCACTGTGATAATGATAAGGAAATGGGGCCACTCTGGACAGGATCCTTATCTAGGAGCAATGCTTATTGAGGCCAGTGGGACTTCATACATAGGATTGTACAGTGTGGTGACTCTTATCACACAGCTAGCTGTTTCAGGCAGATCTACCCATTGCTGATTGGTAGCTTCTGTATCAGTGTGTAGGGCCCCATTCACACTATGCAATTATAGCACTATGATTCCACTGTTACCACGGTTCTGTCCTGTGGGCAATGCACAGTGACCGTTTCTGCAACCCAGTGAATAATGTGAAACATTGAAGGTGCTGGCAAATAGTAACATACCCTCCAGGAATGCCCAGACTTCATGGCTAGAATCCTGTTGGTAAGTACCAACTTTGTTGCCATGTGCATTCAAGTCCTTTTTGGCTTATGGTGAACCTATCAGGGCAAGACTTATTCAGAAGGGATTTGCATTGGCCTTCCTCTGAGGCTGAGAGAATGTGACTTGCCAAGGTCACCCAATGGGATTCCATGGCTGAGTGGGGTTTCCAGAGTCATAGCCTAACGCTAAACCACAATACCATGCTGGTCCTCTAAGTCCCAGCCACAGTAAACCCACTGAAACAGTTACTGAATGCTGAGACAACATATAGGCATATCCACATGCTTCAATGGCTCAGCTCTAGTCAGGCTGAACAATAACATTTAGGCCCATGGGAAATGGTTGCAATTTCAGACTCTGCTTATGTGACCATAGACCCAATATGTCCCACTGCATCATCATCATCATCATCATCATCATCATCATCATCATCATCATACAACACGTGCATGACACCAATAAAATTCTAGTCTATTTGTCTATCTGGCCTAGTCTCCTTTTACCAGTGGTGGTTTTCCAGGGGGTTAGGCAGAGGTCCTGATTGTCACTTCTAACTTGACTTGATCTATTCAGATGCCAGGAGCTGAGCAGGAGATCCGGGGACATACAAAGCTGATGCTCACCCACAGCAGCCTCTCCCCTATAGGCTGAGACAGGGAGAATAAACAAATAGAGCTTCCCCTTCTCCCCCATCACCTTTATCTTCCTGCTAGTAAATGCCTTACTTGTTGAATATCTGCAGGTCAGACTGCTGTTAAAGGTAATGGAATATGGTGGGAGGGATGGGGTGAGGACTGCCAATAAGAATAGCTGGTGGTTTTCATGTCAGTAGGATGGTCAGTTCAGTCTGGGTTCTAGTCTGAACTTGAAAGGGGCTATACAAGCTATTCGAGTGAGAGAGATCATCAACTCAGGGAGTTCCTGTATAGTTCAGACTAAAACAGAGCTGACTGGCTAGCAAAGAAGCCAGCAGTCTTCAGGGGAAGGAAGAAATGAAAAGGACGGGGAGGAGAGGGAGGAGGAGTCAGTGAAAGATGGTACACAAAACTGGAACAGAGACTGGCAGATAAGTGTCTGATAAAGTTGGCTACAGTTCATCAGCACTTTGCCAAAGAAAACCTGTGGATCTTATATATACCACAAGACTGTCTGTTGTTTTTCTGTGATAACATGGGGCACCTAGTTTGAAAATTTATATGCTGGATTTGGAAAAGATGGAAATAATGTTGCCTTAACTGAGTGAGGATCTTGGCTATCTGACAGTCCTATCAGCATTTTCTGTTGCCGCAGACAAGCCTTCCTACCCAGGGCTGATAATGGTAGCTTATTGAGAATGGTGACCCTGAACATGCAAAATAACTTTCGCAGCATCCTATAGTTAATCCGCTTTACCATTTCACCATGAGGTTGAAGCTGACATGGAACCAGCCACAATGACTGAAAAGAAGAACAGCTGTAGGAGAATGCGACACCCTTTGCTCTCTGTCAATTTGTGCAGGTGGGCACTGTCTGTATCACCCTTGATATCTAACACCATGCAGTTTCTACCCTGTTGTTTAGGTCCCTAAGAAACAGGGATATTACTGAGTCAGTCAGTTTCGCTTTCTCCTACAGTTTTTTTAATTAAAATGCTGAAGTCTTTTCCATTAAAATTTTGGGAGAAAGAACAGGGAAATTGAGAGTTTTTATCACAAACTAAGAGAACAAAATTCTAGCCCATCCACACCAGCCAAATTTTAGAAATACAGCTATTCTCAGCATAGGAAAAAAAAAAGTTAGAGTCATAAAATCATAGAGCTGGAAAAGATCACAAGGACCATTGAGTCCAACCACTTTCTGCCATATAGGAATACACATAAAGGCACTTCCGATAAATGACCATACAGATGTAACTATATCTTTAAAAATGCCCTTCTATCAGGGTTGAAGTGCCAGGAATTTTTAATTATTTGGCACAATGACATCAATTGTTATCCCTTGCAGGCTCTTCTGTTCCTTCTGATCCCATTTGGAGCTCTCATAGTACATGGAAGGTGGGTGGAATTGATTTTCCCGCAAGCAATAGCTGCAATCTTGTTTTGAGAGATGTAGTTAGAAGAAGTGGCGACAATATTCTCCCGTCTGTCCCCACCACCACCTTTTCTTCACCTCAGCCCCTTGAACCAACTATTTCCATGTCAGTGGAGAGCAGCAGGAGAAAAGGATGAGGGCCCATCTATTTATCTTTAGCTGGACATGGAGCAACAGGCATCCACAAGGACCTTCAGGGTTTCTTGACTGATACTGGTTTCTTGATATGGATCCACACAGTTGTCTCAAAATGGGGGCGTGGCACTCAAGCATGTCATGAGAACTGCTTGCATGTCATGATTTACTACTATGCTAGGTGTTGAGAATGTGTCCCCCTGGACAGGAAACACTACCTAACTAAATAGATGTTCAAGGATCTCTCTCCCACCCCCCCTTTTTTTTTTCAAAAGCAAATGTGGATGTCCAAATCCTTTTGTTTTGATTTGGCTTTTTAAAGTGTTTCGGAAGTCTGTGTGGCCACTGAAGTGTTTCAGACCACAGAAAATTGGCCCCTAGACACATAGTTGTCTGCTCCTGTATTATAGCACTGAAGATAAAGTGTTGCTTATTGAAATAATAGTATAAGCCAGAATCTTTTCAATGCTATGTTGCTACAAAAGCGCAATAGTTGCATAGTTTCATAATGAATCTTGACTGCCCCCCGCTTCATTGTCATTTGGTGTATCTAGGGTGGGACAACTGAGACACGTGCCCTGAGTGCCAATGCCGGGAGGGCACAAAAAAGCCTACCCGCTGCTGCTCCCCATCCCCGCTGGGGTCCTTCCTGGCTTGGGGCAGGGGCAGCAGCAGCAGCCCTCTTGCCTGCTGTTGTCCCCTGCCCCCCTGCCACCTGTCCCTGCCAGGGCCCTTCCTTGGAGAAGCAGCACCTAGAGGTGCAACTTCCATGCTTGTCCTAGGCACTGTTGAGCTTAGATGCACCACTGATTTAGACTGCTTATGAGAGAGGGGGTGAGACCATCTGCTGGCTGCTTCCTAATTCACAGGGAACAGAACTCATTGATTGCTGTGGCTGCTGTTCATTAAGTAGAGATTAGGGGACATTCACAGTCCCTAGGTAAGTCCCTAAGTCCCTAAGTCCCTTTGCTCCAGAGACCAGGACATGCTTCAGAGAACAGGACGAGGAGCAATGAATTCAAGCTGCAGGAAAGGAGATTCCACCTGAACCTCAGGAAGAACTTCCTGACGGTCAGGGCTGTCCAGCAGTGGAATATGCTGCCTTGGAGTGTGGTGGAGTCTCCTTCTTTGGAGGTTTTTAAGTAGAGGCTGGATGGCCATCTGTCGGGAATGCTTTGAGGGTGTTCCTGCATGGCAGGGGGTTGGACTCGATGGCCCCTGTGGTCTCTTCCAACTCTACATTTCTATGATTCTGTGATTCTAAGTAGCCCCTAAACATATAGCTAACTGCTATAAAGGATTCCAGCCAGCAACTACAACAGTAAGAACCGTAATCCTAATTTTTGATGCTGCAGAAGAAAACTGATTGGTCCATCTATGGTGCCCAAATATTACCCTTCCCGGTTATTGTTGTTATGTGCCTTCACTAATGGTGGCCCTAAAGCAAACTTATCATGGGATTTTCTGGGGCTGAAAGTGTGTGATGTGCCCAGTATCACCCAATGGGTTTCCACGGCCAAGCAAGGAACTGAAGCCTGATTTCCAGGACTGTAGTCCACCATTCAAACCACTGTGCAATGCTGGCCCAATTATCATGCCATGGTTAATTCTGTAATGCATAGTTCATTCATACTTCTCTACACTGTGATAAAGGAAGAAGATATCTTCTCCCTTTATGCAACAGGTATACACATACAAACTGGACAATCATATAGTAGGAAATAGTTTACTACCTATAATTTATTCTGGCAAGACAGATAATGTTCCTTTTTTTGGGGGGGGGGGCAGAATCCTAAATAAATAAATAATAAACAATCCTAAATAAGAACAAACTAAGGGTCTGGGATTTAAGGTAAAACTTTCATTTGGAGCAGCAAGTTTTACCAATGCAGCACCCAAAAATATCTTCAGATGTAGCAGTGCACAGATTTCGTGAGAAATCCAATACTCTCTGCCCAGGAAAGGGGTCTGTAACTTCATAAAGGACACAGGCAGCCCAGATCCCAAGAACGGTTACTGTACTGCTGCTGATGGAGTTTAAATTTTACTGTCCTTTGTCTAAGGGCCTTTCTGCATGACATTGTTATAGTGCTATTATTCCACTTTCAACCTCCTATGGAATCCTGGGGTTTGAAGTTACAGGAGGGGCATTTAGAATTCTCAGCCAGAGAGGTCTTTGGTCTGAGTAAACTATAAACCCCAGAATTACACAGGATGTTGAAAGTGGAATCATAGCACTATAATAGTATAGCGCAGAAACACCCTGAGTCTCCACATGGCCAAGAAGGAGAGTGACCTCTGCCTGCACTGAGATCCCTGCAGACAAACTGAACTACAACAGAAACAACATCTCATACAAAATGTAGATCTGACTCCAATATCATCACTTTTTAACATCTTTTCCTTGCTGAAGAAGGCAGAGGAGCTTTTAAAGCCTACATGATGTGTTTGTGCTTTTTAGTTGGTCCAAAATAGATATCGTCATTTTGTGGATTTTGGATTTTATTGTATTTTGCTGCATGGCCAATATGGCTCCCCCTGAATATGTTCCTTGGATTAGCTGGGTTGATCTCTCGATGCTGATGTTTCACTGTGAGCCATCAACATCATTGACCTGTGAGGTTAAGTGCTTAATTTACCGTTTGGCAGGCATTGCCCTGATGACAGAGTGGTGACTGAGTAAAGAGGTTGCGTGACATATGGACCTCTGGAAAAAAACAGATTTATTATCCTGGAGATAGCCTTGGACTCTGTTCCTCTCTGTGATGCAGAGTGGCTCAGAGAGAGATGAGAGTGCATTACAGATGGCCATTTCCTTTAGAAAAACAACATCATTGCTGCTTTTGAGACAGCCTGCTTGGATGGAACCAGTCAGAACAAGATCCGGAAAAAGGAGTTTCGTGTGTGGATCAGCTCCTGGCTTATGTCTCATGCTGGACCAAGAGTGAGTGTCGAGACAACAGGAAAGGTTTCTGGATTCATGAGTTCACTTAATTTCTTCTGTCTTCTGTCTCCTAGGTGCCAAATGCTGCACGCGATAAAGCAATTTCGATATCGTAAGCACCTGGGGAGGTTAAGAAAACACAATTTGCTAATGTTTGCAAAGCACTTGATGCTCCACAATGAGATCATAATGTGATAAAGTCTGCATGGTTATCTTCTGTGGTTAAAATAAATAAAAGGCATTAGCACCCCAGGGAAGGAGTGAAGATAAGTCATGAACACTCTCTGCAGTAGCAGTGGATGTGAGTAGGAATCACTGGGTACAACCATCGGGTTCATAGGATGAGTACTGCTCTTAGCAATGGGTGAGAATTCCATTGGATTGGTTTTTGAAGCCCCATGTATTCAATCATGAGTTTATCTACACAGTGGTTCTCAGTCTTACTGAGGCTGAGTGCTGGCAGGTTGGAAGCAGAGGTGGGATGTAAAGGTAATAAAAATATTAACATACTAAAATACTGAACAGCGACACCATTCTGATTGTGTACATGCTAGTTCCACCACCTTTTTCACAGAAGCAAAGCAAAGGATCCCATCATTCTCTTGAGTGTGAATTCTTGCATAGCAAAAACAGCCTCACACACACACATACACACACACAAGAGCAAGGAAGCATCAGCAGATTGGTTGCTGACCAAAAAATATTTAAGGTGGAAAAAACTTAAAGAGATGACCTCCCCCCCAAAAAATTAATGATGACTAAAGATGGGGAAAATCACTATTTTAATTAAAATTCCCAGAATTGCCTGGCCAACATGGCTAGTAGTCATGCTGACTAAGGATTCTGAGAGTTGTAGTCCAAAAAATTAACTCTTCCCCAGCTCTGTTGATGGCTTAGGTGGCTGTTGGAAGGGGCATAAAATCAGAGTGCGGTGACGGTGTAAGAATATTGTGGAAAAAAACATGCCTGTCCCACCTGAACCCTGAACAAAAGCATTCCCCACTGCAAATCACTGTTGTAGGTTCAGTTGTAAAATCTGTCACCCCTAACCCTTTGATTTCACATTTATATTTGTCAAGCTTGGCCAGTCCTCTGAGTTACCTCTTTTTAGTCCTACATGGTAGACTAGGGCCATTTTGCGCACTAGAGTGTTATAGCGCTATGATTCCACTTTCAACATCCTATGGAATCCTGGGGTTTGCAGTTTCGGGAGGGGCCAGGCGGCTTTGTTAAATGGTGCTTTGTTAATTAGAGCCTTTCTGCACTACACCTTTATAGTGCTCTTATTCCACTTTCAACATCCTTTCAACATCCTATGGCATCCTGGGATTTGCAGTTTAGGGAGGGGCATTGAGAATTCTCAGCCAGAGATCTCTTGGGCCTCAGTAAACTGCAAACCCCAGAATTCTACACCCTCTCTATCGGGAGAGGGTTTATGGTGCTGAGGAATCAGACTGTGAGACATCCTTAGCTGGCCAGGAAGTGGCTGGTGAAGCAGGGAGAGGAGAAGGACCAAAGGTGAGTTTTTAAATGGCTGTGTAGCCTGATTGGAGCCCTCGAGAGGGAAGGTTCCTCTGGAAAAGAACCACCTGAGATGGGGGAACAGGGGTTGAAGAAATTCACAAATAATCAAATCCATGAAAGTCAAACCTGCACATGTGGAGGGCCAACTGTACATTCAACCTACATGTAATGTATTAATTTCAACCCTCCAGTTGTATTTTATGAATCCTATACCATTATTAGTGCATTGTTAATCAGTACAGGTCCCCCCAGCCTGCAAGATCTGGTGTATTGCTGACTTAATTTATTATGGCCAGAATTCCTTTGCGGACTTACATCTTTGCAAGTGGATTTTCATCTATGACAATGAGATACAGGCAGTTCTGAAATGATTATATTCAGCAAGGGGCTGCCATGACATTACTATGTAGGGGAGCCAGCAGAGTGACAGATGCACATTAGGATTGATGTAGAATGAGACCCAAGCACCTTGGTCCTCTCACTCATCAATCCTCTTGTGCATCAGAACGACAGCTAGAAAATGCCAATGCATTTTCCCCTACAATACAGGAAGAGGTATTGAGATATCTTAATGAAACAGGAAATTCTAACATTATTCTTTTCGGGGATTTCAATGGAGTAATCAGTCCCCAAGTTGACAGGACAATGCAAAAGTTAACTCCCTGAAACAATGGTAAACTTCCTAATAGCTTGTTTAATATGATGGACAACTTAAACTTATATGACACTTGGAGATACAAGAACGGGCAACTGGATGGACATACATATTGTTCAGATAGACATAGGTCAATGTCAAGAATAGATATGATCTTGGTATCCAAACAACTCTTGATGAAAACTACAGATATGGACATTCTTCCCAATTTATGCTCTGATCATAATCCGTTACAATTAAAGATAAGGATTAAAGACAGAGAAAGAACATGGAGACTGAATGATGAGATTTGGAATAAGGAGAAATACATAGCGAAAGCAAAAACAGAGATAATTAACTATTTTAATGAGAACTTGGCATGGGAGTTGTCGATGAAAACCTTTTGGGACGCAAGCAAAGCAGTGATACGTGGTAACTTTATCAGATGGACTGTAGAGATTAAAAAAGTAAAGAGAAACGCTAAGCAGCGAATTTTGGAAAAGATGAAAGAAATTGAACAACAGATGAGACAAAATCCATCGGATAAACAGATTAGACTACAGAGGAAGGTACAGCAAGCTGAATTAAATCAACTTAATTTGGAAGAAATAGAGCAACAGATAAGGAGAACGAAATATAATTTCTTCGAACAAGCTAATAAACCTTCAAAATTTTGACAGGTTTGCTGCGTAAAAGAAGGTCCAGAAATATCATAACCGAGATTAGAAGAGGAGAAGAAAGAATTACAAAACAAGAGGGAATAAAACAAGCTTTTTATAATTACTACATAAAGTTGATGAGTAAGATCTCAAAGGGGAAAAAACTATAAGAAGTGGAAGAATATTTGGAGAAAATGAATAAAATGAGATTTAATGAAGACCAAAGATCAATCTTGAACAAATCTATTACTATGATGGAAGTAGTTGAGGCTATTAGGAATTTGAAGAACAATAAAGCTCCAGGACCTGACGGCTTCACTGCAAGATATTATAAGATTAGGGAATATGAGAGTTCAATACCTTTGCAAAGCACTATAAATGAAATAATAAAGGAAAGAATACCAGATACTTGGAAAGAAGCTACTGTTGTGCTGATCTCGAAAGAAGGAAGGGATCTGAGCAATGTAAAGAATTATAGACCAATATCACTTTTGAATACAGACTACAAGATTTTTGCTTCAATTCTAGCAGCGAGGCTCAAAAAAGTGCTGTTAGAGGTAATTGATGAGAACCAGAATGGCTTTCTACCAAAAAGATCTTTGAGAAATAACATCAGAACGGTCTTAAATGTAATCGAATACTATGAAAAGCATAATGAACGGAAAATGACCATGATATTTGTAGATGCAGAGAAAGCTTTTGACATGATCAGTTGGCCATTCATGAAGACAGCAGTCAAACAGATGCAGGCAGGAGAAAAATTTGTTGCATGGATTGAAGCAATTTACAGCCAACAACAAGCTCGACTGGTCATAAATGGTGAAAGAACACAAATGATAGAACTGCACAGAGGTACGAGACAAGGGTGTCCCCTGTCTCCTCTGCTGTGTATCATGACAATGGAAATACTTAACAATGCTATAAGAGAAGATAAAGAAATAAGAGGAGTCCAAATTAGGAAATATCATTACAAGTTAAAAGCTTTCGCTGACGATTTGGTTTTCTTACTGGATGACCCAGGGAAATGTATTGAAAAATTGATTACTACAGTTCAAGAATATGGAGAATTCTCTGGTTTTAAAGTTAATAAGGAAAAAACAGTCTTCTTAACCAAAAATATGACTGAAAGAGAAGAGATGGACTTAGTACAAAAAACAGGATTCAATAGAGGACAAAAGGTAAAATATCTAGGTATTTGGATAGCCAAAAGAAACAATGAGTTATTTCAAAATAATTATGAAAAAAAATGGAAACAAATAACAAAAGACTTGGAAAGTTGGACCTCCATGCGTTTGTCAATGATGGGGAAGATAGCTGCAATAAAGATGAATGTTTTGCAAAAATGAACTTTTTGTTCCAAAATCTTCCCATAATAACGAACATGAAACCTTTCATACAATGGAAGAGAGAACTAACCAAGTTTATATGGCAAAGGAAAAAACCTAGGATAAAATGGAATACTATGACAGACTTAAAAAGTAGAGGAGGAATGGGACTGCCAGACTTTCAAATATACTATGAGGCTGCGGCTTTTACGTGGATAAAAGACTGGGTAGACCTACAAGACATGAGAACGTTGGCACTGGAGGGAGCAGACCTGAGGATGGGGTGGCATGCCTATATGTTTTATGATAAAGCAAAAATAGATAAAGACTTCATACATCACTTTATCAGAAAATCGCTTCTGAAAATTTGGGAGGATTATAAAACTAAAAACATACGGCAGCTCCCCACCTGGGTCTCACCGCAAGAGGCTTTTTTTGGCAGATGGACGGACACAGATAAATGGTTGCGATATGATGATATAATTGAGAGACCAATGTCCAACAACTTTAAGATTAAAACAAGAGAAAAACTAGAACAAGAGGGAATAATATTAAGCTGGTTCCCTTACAGACAGTTAGCAGAAAGGTTTCAGATGGATATAAAAACATATGGAATTGAACTAAAAGAGAAAACTGGAGTAATTAAATGGCTGTTCGAAAATCCACCTCATTTACTTGCCCAAATGCATCAAGAAATACTACGTCAGGAGAGGCAAGAAGAAACAGTAAAGGCAACAATGATTTCATGGGCACAAAATATCGGACATTCAATACAATTAGAGTCTTGGGAGCAGAGCTGGAAAAAAACACAGAAATTTACAGTAGCACAGAATTTGAAAGAGAACTATTACAAGCTATTTCATAGATGGTACATGACACCAGATAAATTAAAAAAGATTTATAATACAGGTACTGGACAATGTTGGAAATGTCAGAATGAGGTCGGTACGATATATCATATGTGGTGGACGTGTCCTAAAGCTAAGAAATATTGGACTGAAATACATAACAAAATATGTGCATTAATGAAAGTACAGTTTGCTAAGTTACCAGAATTGTATTTGTTAAATATGACTGATGTATTAG
This sequence comes from Cyclura pinguis, assembly GCA_030412105.1. NCBI lineage: Eukaryota > Metazoa > Chordata > Lepidosauria > Squamata > Iguanidae > Cyclura > Cyclura pinguis. The sequence continues at coordinate 10,445,838 of CM059606.1, read as the reverse complement.
GAGGTACTGGTATAAAGAAGTACTGGAGAATATTACTGTACATGATAACAACAGCTCGTATGGAATATGCAAAGATGTGGAAAACTCAGCAAATACCCACATTAGAACAATGGTGGGGTGTTCACTGATTGAAAACAAAAATGTTGATATGGTCTCTCAGAGATTAAAAGGGAAATCAGACGAAGAGATACAAAAAGAATGGCAAATTGTAATGGGTAATTGCTGGGTACCATCAGATGGAAATCTGTGATTCATGATTTAAGATAAATTATGAGGGGGCTACAGGGTATATATCATGAAGCGGGAATATGGAGATGGAAATGCAAGAATCAACAAGTAATAATAGCACTAAAATGTAGTACAATATTTTAAGCATGTCAAGAAATCTTGATAATGAAATCTAGATCAGTGTGGAAGATCAGAAATATTTCAAATAACTTGACAGTTATAATTGTTTGTTTTATATCTGAATTTGAATAAAATGATTAAAAAAAAGAAAGAAAGAAAATACCAGTGCACATTGCGAGGTCTTGATATACATCAGGACACTTTTGCTAGTGTTCCATTATGTATCTTCACTATGGACTAACTGGGTTTCTTAGAGCTTCTGCTACATAGATCAGCATGCATAAAGTTACATAATAAGTCTATGATAGAGCCAGGGTTTGTACCCTGGGGTCCAGGGACCCCGGGGTCTGCAAAGTCCTCACAGTGGGTCCACAAAACCCTACAGCAACAGGGATGTGGCAGTGAATGGGGGATGTGGATGCTGAGAGAGCAGTTTCAGCACCTGAACCCCCTTCCTACAAGTCTGAGGTCGGTCAAACCGAGGGATATGGACTGGCTGAAGATTATATTATAAGGAACATGGCCAAATGGGAATTGAAGTCACCATTATACCAGAAGGAAGCAACCTGGTACCTTTAAGATATTTTGGCCCACAACTCCCATCATCCTTGATTTTGGGCCCTAAAAGCTGGGGCTTATGAACATTGTAGTCCAAAACATTTGGAATGTGCCAAGGTGATTGCATCACATACAGCAACCTTTGACAATGAGCAATGCGCCTCAGGTTGATTCAGAAATGGTTTAAATGTTGATATTTATAACTAACCTCAGTTTGTCCCTCTGATAGTCCTAAACTGGCTGGGAAAGTTGGTTGCATTTATTAGGCTGGATTAAGATTATCTCTTCTCCTCCTCTAATCTCTCTGGCATCGTTATTTTGTCCTAGACATGTCTTGGAACTGTCAATGCTTGAGATTAGGCAAACATGATGAGCTGCTAAGACTCATTTATTTCCATGCCAGGGAATGTGAACCTTGGTGACGTCGCTTGAAATCTCATGTCCATTCTGAACTCTGATCTTCAGTTGTTGGCTCTAATCAGGGTCTTCACTAAAGGGCTGCAGGACAATGACTCTGAAAGTGCTTTATATATTTGGGAAAGGGAGAAAAGGCTTAACATGAATGATGAAGCAGGAAAGAGGTATCCCAGTTAGGCTGGCTGGCATCTCCTCTTGGCTGCATGCCCTGAAACTGTCAGGAGAGATGTAAAGCAGCAGTAATCCAGACTAGATAATATGATGTATTTTGTTTTGGATTTTTTTTTTTTAGCTCCAATGAACAGGGTCATAATACTGAATGAACAACAGTCCTGGTGAGAAGTTATGAGGCAGGGAGAAAGAAAGAAAAGAATGTGAAAAGTCCTAGGAATGTTCTCCCTTCCTTGACTTTGGAGAGATGTCCCAGGGCGAGATGTTTTTAACTAGGGCTAGGAATCATTTGGCCCAGAGATGTTACAGGACTTCATGTCCAGTATAGCCAATGAGGAAGAATGCTGGAAACTGCAGTCCAACAACTTCTGGAGGGGTGCATGATTCCCACCCTTGCTGTAAACACATGAAAGATATCCAGGTTTCTCGGGCTGCCAATGATACTTATGTAGGGAAAAAAGATGGTTGACTTCACTGACACAAGGAGAGGAGGCAGTCATTTTTCTCCCTATGCAACTATCCATGAAGTGACTTCATGCAGTGAGGTATTTCCCATCCTGGGGCATTTTCATCTGAAGGTTTGCTTTAAAAATAATCTGTTTTGATCCTTTTTCATCTTCTGTGAGAACTACAGTAATTGAGTAAACTGAGTAAGGCAGTTATTGATTGAAGAAGCAACATAAAACAAGATAAAGCTTAACATAATTATTAGAAAGAGGAATCATGAGACATTTCGCCTGGGGGAATAAATCAGGCTGATTTTTAGCTTCAGAGTTTAGATCACAAGTTTAGATTCTCTGAATCTGAAGACTGACTCAACCAATCCAAAGGCTGAGTCAAACAAGATAAAGTTTAATGCAATATTGGGAAGGGAAACTATAGCGCATTTCACCTGGGGGAATAAGGTAGACCAAGTTTTAAATTCATCATTGACATTCTCTGGATCTGAAGACTCAGTCAACCTTCAGTCTTGCACTTCTGTCCCTGCTGAAAATGGGCTGTCAATCTTGTATTTGCGTGTTTCATGTTTTGATTGTCACACATATTGGGTATCTGTTCATACATCTATCTCTGTATTTGGAAACTTTTTTTAAAAAAAGCTCCAAAACTATTCCACAGGCAAGAGGAAGTGTTTTGGCAATCTTAGAGGTACTAGAACGATCAGTGACCATAAGTGTTGGATTTTGCAGGGATATATGGATAGATTAACACTTAGAAATGTGGACTGGTATTCTAGATCAGCTGTTTAGCTATGAAAATACCCCTAGTCCTGACTTACCAAGCAGCAGCCAGTGTGAGCAACAGAAGTCTATTTTGTCATTTGGAACACAGCAAGTTGACATTCCCACCTGGTGCAACAGAGAATCCCTGCCGCAATTCCTCCTCACACAGGTGATTACTCACGGAAGGGGGATGTTAACATCAGTTTGCTGTACTCCGACTGACAGGAGAACAGACCCTTCATTGCTTGCAGCAGCTGCTGCCCTATAAGTCCATACTATGTATTCCCTATACTATTGAACTAATACAGGTCATGAACATGAATCATTTTGTGAATGCATACCTTTGGGTTAGGCATTTGTAACTGCAACCATGTATTCCAGTTTTTCGGACTACATATCTCAGAATCCTTTGCAAAACCCAGAAGCTCGATAGTGGATTCTGAGGGTTGTACTCCAAGGTTTGGATCCTGTCAGTTAGTTCTAACTAGCGTCAGCACATTAAATCAACCATTGAATAAATGAGTCAATATACAGGTAAATCCCATGGATTTAATGAGTCTAATGTTATTGGGACGAACGATAAGATTCAAGCCTCCAAAAGTAACTTTCTTCAGCACTATTCTTGACTACCCTAGAAGGAAGGAATGATGAAATAAAGGTTAATTTGTACACACAGCTTGGGAAAGTAACTTTTTTTGGACTCCAGTGGCCCCAATCTCCCAGCTAGCATGACAACTGGTCATTCTGGCAGGTGATTTGGGGAGCTGAAATCCAGCAAAAAAAGGGCAAATTCTAAACTCTGAGAAAGAGAGAGAGATTGGCATGAAGAGGAAGAGGCACACACTGTAGGCAATAAGCTAAAGGGGTTCTTCCAGAATGGATCCACTGGTCTACAATAGTTACATCTGTCTTTCTCTTAGAAGATTCCTCTGGTGTGGGAAGCCCAGGACTTGTGAAGATCCTGTAGCATGACCAACTGGAGATGCTCTTGGATGCTTTTTGCATAAACTTGCACACACTGTGGAAGGAGAATCAAAGAAGACATGTGTTAAAGAGTGCAGTAGCCATGTAATTTCTGTGCCTTAGACTGTATTGCCAACTTTCCCCACAACAATGCTCCTGTATATGTTTAGCAGTTGCGTAATGGTGGTGGAGTGGAATGGGGAAGAATCCTTGCCATGCTTGTAAGGTATATCCACACTACACAATCATAACACATTGATACCACTTTAACTCCCATGACTGTATGCTTTAGATTACTAGGATTTGTCATTTTGTGAGATAACTAGGAATATCTGCTACAGAGGGAATGCTTAGTATCTCATTAACTACAAATCCAAGAACTCCATAGGAAGTAGACATGGTAGTTAAATTGGTATCAGACTGCTATAATTGTACGATGTACAGACAACCTATCTCTTTCACCAAGAGAGAAAAAAATAGTTGAAAATATATCATTTGGTTTTATCTCGCACCTAAGGTTGCCAGGTTTTAACCGTCCACATTAGCTGTGCCAGTTTCAGCTATTTAGTTGGCAGGCTTCAGCAATCAGTTATGTTGATTTCTGTACTGTGTAAAAGAATCTTTAGTGATTGCCAAGAAACAAGAATAAACCAGGCCATTTTTTCCCTCTGATATAAGCCTACATCAAGCTCAACAAATTTGTTTTTATGTCTTCTGCAGTCCTACATCTAAATAAACCATTTGAATAATCCTATAAATGTAAGTGGGATTTACTGAAACAGGAAGATCAACATCTTCCATTGCGATGCCATGGAAGTTAGCTCACTCCTAGACTGCCTAGGTAGAGAAGTCATTAGGCTTTTGGAGGATGAAAATTGGACCTGTTGAACTTCCAAAATTTAAACAAGTGCTTATAATTGGATGACCAGATCTACTCACAAGCAATTGGGACAATTCTAAAAGCCACTGCTACTTCCTGCTAGTGATGTAATTCTTTACTAAATTTCTTCTTAAAGCCATCAACAAGTAATTCCAGCAATTTTTTTTCCTGCTGCTGGAAAGTATCTGAAAATCAGGTTTTGATGGTCATTCATAATTAGGGACTTATTATGCACAAAATTCACACATGGTTGTTTTGTGCTGAAAACAGCATTTCCTTCATGGACAGTAATATTTCAACACAGAAATCTTAATTCCTATGAAGAAGATGCTATTTCCTAAGCTGAAAATATTGTTTCCTATGCAAATCAACCATGTGCAAATTTTACACAGAATAAATTCCCAATTACAACATGTTCTGTACTATAAACAGCATTTTCTGCACAGGAATTAAGATTTCTGTGTTGAAATATTTTTTTCCAAATGGGAATGTTATTTCCTGTGCATAAAATTCTGTTTTCTTGCCAAACAACTACATGTGAATTTTGCGCAGAATAAGTCCTGAACTTCAAACATTCTTGTCAGTCCAGGATTTTTCTTGTCAGGGTTTTTCAATGCTCAAAAGACATGTTCTTTTCACCATTTTCCAAATATTTTCAAATACTCTTTCCCTCCCTACTTGCTAATTTCTTTCCAGGCATACATTTAAAAACATTTTTTTGTTCATTAGAATATGGCTGACCAGTTCTGTGTTAGTGTCAGCTGATGGCTTGCATGTTAGCTGGGTACTGAGTCAACTATGGGTTTTAGACCAGATTTTAAAGGATCTATCCAAGGTGCGAGACTCTGTTTCCAAAGACAGATCCAGCACTGTGGATAGGTTCTTTAAAGTCTGAGCTAAACTCCACAGCAGATTCACCATTCTGCTTACATGGAAGCTGCCCGCTGCTGCTGATCTCCTCACTTCATTTGCCTTCACTTGTCCTAGTGATGCCAGCATAACATCATCTCATCCCATTCATTGAGTGTGATGCCTACTTGGGTGAGTGGCATGACCCATGGGACTAAACGCAAAGGAAATAAAAGCAGTTGGGTACAATGGCTTCAAGTCAAAGAATAAGCAATATTGAAAGAAAGGATTAACCATACTATCCAAGAAAGAAAAAAAAATCCATCCCATCAAAATTGCTAATCTCTGCCTGACAGCTCAACCTGAAAAAATAACCCAGAATGTCTTGATCTAGTCAAGAAGAATATATCCTGGAAGAGATACAGTACGGGGTGGGAAGGGAATTTTCATACCTGGTGCCAGAAGGCCAATGGTGATGCTGAAGATTGTCCCGATCTTGAGCAGATTCAGAATCTCAATCACTGAAGGGGCTAAGTAAGCCTGAAGCTGGGATTCTGGAAGGAGGAAAGTCCATGGTTTATTAGCAGAGAAAAGCAATCTAGTTTCTTCAAAGGTTGTCAACATTTTGTGCAGTGTAACTCCTCTGCCACTAACATCAGGATCAATATAAAAGCTCACCACTGTATTAATAAAAGGTTTGAGCCATTGAACACCACTTCTCTGAAAGATGCTGGGATCCTGTTGTGGTTTTGTGCTAGCGTAAAATGAGATTATGAAATCAGCTGGACTTGTTCAGAGGTTTTACAAGGGTGACATCCTATTCAAGCTTGAGCAAGCTCTGTGGCAGCAACAGAATTCATTGCACAAGCCCAGATGTGCTGCTTAAGAGGTTTGACCAGCATGAGCTTTAGCAACAGGTGTCAAGTTGGAGCAACAAGAGGGGAGAACATGGCTATACTGACTGATGCAGATGTAGCTGTTTGTCTAATTTTATGCTATACAACCAGAAAACAAGATCTTGGCCACAGTTGCTGGGAACTTAGCCATCATCTATGCACCAATGGGAATCTCTGTTCTCCTGAGTATGGCTTCTTGAAGTAGCCAAAAATGGCATCACCCACACACAGAAGAGGGAAGTCTCAGGAAGCTTGGGGAAGTCCTGAGATTTGTAGAAGTACATTGTTTTCAAGAGAAATAAAATCTACATAGAAAGGTGATTGCAAAATATTCCACTGACAATGGAGCATACGCATTACCCAAAGAATGCCACGCAATGGTGAGGCTGATGGAAAACTGTGCAGAAGGGGCAACAGACCAGGTCCACTGCACACGGGAACATTTTGGCTCTGGAACGCTCAGGCACTGGGGCTTAATAACAAGCAAGGTGATGGCCTTGAATTCAAAAGGTGGTAGATAAGTAGTGGTGATGAGGATGACACCTTTGTCCTCCCACTGATACCGCTTTTGCAGGTGAGCTCTGAACCTTCTGTACTTCTTTGAACCACACTAGGGGGCAGAAGTGCTTTAAATAATTCAGGTTCTTCTACTCACCATAGTGGACTCTTAAGGGTTCAGTCAAGGAGGGGTGCTCCACACTGCAGGTGTAGCTGGCTCTCTGGTGAGGATTGGGGAGGTCTAGGAGGCTGGAGGCCTGGGGGAACCCAGAGGAGTCTGTACAGTTCTGCTGGGATGAAGTTAGCTTGAGTCCAGAAAGAGACCACACAAGCTGCACTGGAGCCGGGTAGAAGCCATCCGTTCTGCAAACCAGGGTCCAGCTGGGCTTGGGTTCAGATTGGAGCTGCAAGAAAATGATTGGGTGGGATGGACGAGCTGTGGGAGGGAAAAAAATGGTTAGCAATCACATGGCTAGATTCCACTTCTATGAGAGGGACAGGGTTGCTGACCAGGCAGCCCCCACCTCCTCTAGTGGGGAACTCTACCCAGATATACTGAACCCAGATTTTCATTGCATTCTTTGCTTAGGGATGAATGAACCACATAAGCTCCTACTCGTTGAGGTTTTCAACTGTCAACTCCCAAGCTCCTTCAGACTCAGATTTAAGTGTTTCCCACCTGAACATTTGCATATATTTCCATGTGTGTCCTTCAAAATATATGTATTGTTGTGCACAGTTTCACAGTGGAAACATTTCTCATTTTATTGTTGGCCAAATGGCATCTGAGTCTAGACAAAGAGTGGACTTCTGACCACAAATGGCATTCAGATCTGTGTTCAAGTGTGAGAGGTGTGAATTGGAAAATTAAAAAGAGGAAAAGTAAGACCTGACTTAAAGGGGAAAAAAGCCAAAAGCCAATAAACACAAGTGAATAAGGAAATAATAAAATAAATCTGACAGACAGGCAGACGTTATTATGAATATTAAAGATAAATACGAAGCACAACTGTCTGTCTGTATGTCTAGGATGTGAATTGGATATATTCAGCTCAAAAAACACACTGAAATGAATTTCACATCCTTATATCTAGTTGGCCACTGGATGAAGAGAAGATGGGAGGCTTTTCCATTGGTCCCACAATCTCAGAGGTATATTTGGTGGACATGAGTGAGAGGGCCTTCTTGGTGGTTGCTTCCAGGCCATGAAACATCCTTCCATGGGAGACTAGGTTGATTCGCTCCGTGTTGCATTTCCTTTGGCATGCTAAAAACCTTTTATCTAGGTAATCCAGTGATTTTCAATCTCTGGTCCTCCAAATGTCTTAGATTTTGGTTCCCAAATTCCTGACCATTGGCCAGTCCATAAGCTGAAGTCCAAAACACTTGAAGAATCAAAGTTTGAGATCCACTAAGGTAGTCTATCAGTGACTGGTTGCTAAGGAAGGGAATTTTAACACAGGGTGCTGTATTTTCCTTCTTAAAGTGCTTTTTAAAATGGTTGCAGTCCAATATGCTTTAATATTATAAGCCACTTAATTGTTTTGTAGCATAATAATAATTGCGCTGTCATTTTTAATGTGTTATTTTAAAGGGAAAAAAAACTTGTTGTGAATTGCCTCCAGTTCCATTTTAGGCATAAAGGTGAAATACAAACCAAATAAAGAAATGCTGGACTAGATGGGCCTTGGGTCTGATCCATCCTATGTTCCTTAGGCTGATCTAGCTCATCTTTTTCTAGCCTTCCAGCAGTCTCTCCCCCATCCCTTCTTTTCTCCTCTACTCCACATTCAATGGCAGTGTTGTACAAGCAAATGCATCACTCAACACACAACCCAATGTGCAACCTGATATGCACCAGCACTGCATGTGTGACTCTGCTTCAGTAAAGTTAAACTGTATACAGATGTTCCCCATCAGAAAAAGACATTCAACCCTTTCTATCAGGGAACTTTAATGCTTTATGTGTGGTGAGGCTTTACCTCCAGAAGTACAATACAGCATAACATATCCAAAGAAACACCATGATGTGCAGGGAAAAAGAGAACTACTATAATAACCAGTGCAGAAACATAGAAGACAACAACAAAAGGAAGAACAAGAGACTTCTTCCACAAGATCCAAGATATTAAAGGGAAATTAAACCAAAAGTGAGGATTCTATATGACCAGCAGAGGAATACGTTACATGATCAAGTACAAATGAAAAGATGATGGGAACAATACACTAGGATCCCCCAAAGAACTATGGACTGGATGGACCTTGGTGTCTCATGCAAAAGGGGACTCCTTATATTTTTAAACAAGTGCAATCTAAGAATTATATCATAGAAATTATCTATGCCTTAACAACTAAGAGATCTTGAGAATCATTGCCTGTTTTAGACTGGTGTTAGCAAAGTGTTGTATATGCCCCTCCAAGGCCATTTTTACAGCCTTCAGACCCCCAGAATCTCCCAGGCTTACCTCCAAATAAAAAAGGGAAATTGCTGCTCCAGTGAGCCTCCTGGAGCTACAATTCACTTTTATTTTTTTTAAAATGTTGCAGGTCTATTTTAACACCAGAAGCTCTCATTCTTCAAAATTAGAAGTGGGCTTCCAGCCATTTTGGGGTTTTAACCCCCCCTTTTTTTGTCATTTTTGGTAGAAGATGTGGCTTCTGGGAGTTCCCAGGCACCCAAAATTGGACCTTGCATGCACCAGATTTTCCCATTCCCATCTAAGACAAGTTAAACACACTATTGGACCATGACATTTTTAGCTAAAGAAAAAGGAGAAAGGTAGCAAGACCACTCTTGTCATAGGTAAAATTCAGTAATAGGTGTGCATGGCAATTTGAAGGCACATACAAACATGGTTCTCCACTTTCCCAGCAGGGGGCAGCACAGACAACACAAATAGATGTGCTGGCAGAGTTCTCCTGCCAATAAAAGGATTTCCAAATGTGTTTTTATTTTCTCAGCAGGGCAAAAGGCAACAAATTCTATTCTCAAATAAGAAAAGTCCCAAAGTTCAGTAACTTTCTTTTTCTTAACTGACTTTATATAGTCATTTTTTTTTGGTCTAAATGAGAAGAATTTATTGGAGTAGTTTTTTTTAAATATAAAAATACCAACCATACCTTGCCTTGGAATTTCACACATTTACAGGCCTTGTGTTGAATTTCAGAGAAATAAAATAGGCACCAAACTATGCGTATATTTTTAGAAGGTGTATGGTTCAAAATTCCTTGAACTGAAAATATTTACAAACACACTTCAGTTCAAGAGGAAAAAAAAATAGGAGAAAATGAACACTTTGGAGGAAAGGTGTAAAAAAGTGCAAGAATTTCAGGAATTAAAACCAGCCTCAGAACATGATACACACAATCAATCATTAATTTTATTGAAATCCTGCCTTTTTGCAAACAGTGGGATTCAAGTTGGCTTATAGGACAAAAAAAGAGTTGGCAGAATGTAGTGGTTTGCGTGCTGGGCTAGAACTCTGAGAACCTGAGTTTAAATCCCCGCCCAGTCATGGAAACCCACCGGGCTACGTTCTCAACCAGAGAAGAAGGCAGCAGCAGACTTTCCCTGAACAAACTTGCCAAGAAGACTCCATGATACTTTGCCTTTCAGTCACCATATGCAGGAAATGACTTAAACCTACACGGCAACAGTAGTATCAACAACAAAAACAACCAGAATAGCTAGAGATGCAAATAAAACCACCTATAGCTAAAAAGTTAAGAATAAAAAAAATCAATAACAGAGAATAATGTTTGCTCAAACCTGGAGGTGGACTGAGGCACTGGCGACAGAAGACAAAAGCCAACGCAATTCTGGGCTGCGTTAGTAGGAGTATAGTTTCTAGATCAAGGGAAGTGATGGTACTACTCTTTTTTGCTTTGCTCAGACCCCATCTGGAATCCTGTGTTCAGTTCTGGGCACCACGATTCAGGAAGGATAGTGACAAGGTGAAACATGTCCGGAGGAGGACAACCAAAATGGTAGAAGTTCTGGAAACCATGCCCTAGGAGGACTGGCTTAGGGAGCTGGGTATGGTTAGCCTGGAGAAGAGACAGTTAAGAGGTGGCATGATAGCTATATTTAAATATTTGAAGGGATATCATATGAAGGATGAAGTCATCCTATTTTCTGCTGCTCCAGAGACTAGGACATGGAGCAATGGCTTCAAACTTCAGGAAAAGAGATTCCTTTTAAACCTTAGGAAGAACTTTCTGATGGTAAGAGCAGTGGGACAGTGGAATACGCTGCCTAGGAGTGTATTGGAGTCTCCTTTTTTTTGTGTGTGTGTGTGGAGGTTTTTAAACGCAGGTTGGATGGCTGTCTGCCAGAAATGCCTTGATAGTGTATTTCTCCATCGCAAAATGGGGTTGAACTCAACGGCCCTTGTGGCCTCCTTCAATATAGAATTCTGTGATTCTATAAGACTGGGTTGTTAGGGTTACTGAACTATCCCAAATGGCCAGACTAATGTGGGTTCAAGGGATAAGCTCAGTGAAGACTTTTTGTGATTGTTGTTGAAAGATTAGAAACTGTTTATGGATGTTTTGATCACTAAGATCTCCAACAATGCAATAATTTGTGGATATGGTTACTAGCAACCCAAATGAGTTTGCTTAGGTAGATCTGTAATGGTAGAATCTTCTTTTTTTCTTTTCTTGTTTTCTCTCTCTTATTACTGTTTGGTTTGGGAGAATCAGTCCTTTTTGTGTTTTCATAAGTTAGTGTATGGAGAGCCAGTAGGGTATAGTGGTTTGAGCATTCGGCTATAATCTTAGAGGTCATGGAAACCTACTGGGTGACCTTGGGCACGTCACACACTCTCAGCCCCAGAAAACCCATGATAGGTTCACCAAAAGTCAGAAATGATGTGAAGGCCCACAACAACCGCAAGTTACTACTTAGTTAGTACACGAATGTTTTATCGAGTTAGCATTGAGTGTGTTCCAGTTTACTGTTTGATCATAGTGTTTTAATTTTAGCTTATATTTATGTTAAAAATGTTAGCTGGTGTTTCTGTTATGTTGTGATAAAACTGATAAATATATTTCAGAAAGAGTCAAATAATATTATATTTTCTATAAAATTGAAACCAAATATAAAACATTAATTTAAAAAGCATGTATTGAAAACAATATGGTATTTAAACAGAACATCCATTATATAAAACAAATGGCTGCTGGAATAGAAATGTCTTCATTTGACAACGGAGAGCCGGTCTAGCCTCCCCGGAAAGGGAGTTCCAGAGTGTATGAGCAGCCACAGAGAAAGCCTTCTTTTGTGTTCCCAGTAGACCTGCCTGTGAGGGCAGTAGGACTGAGCTAAGTTTGAGGAAGCTCATTTGGGTAGACAAGATCTTTCAGATAGCTTGGATCCAAGCATCATAGGGATGTTGGGATGAGAATGGAGATGGTGCAGAGACACAACAAAATTTTGACTTGGGAACTTTTACAGCAGTAAAAAGCACATGGGATCCAACACTTTATCTGCAAATAAATTACAAATACAAAGATTTTCTACTACAAAATTAAGGTATTATAACATATCTAACCAGAAAGGAGTCATCCCTGAATGGGTCCACATCATATGCTACAGGGAAGCATTTGGTGCATTGCATCTCCAAAACTTAGAGCCAGTTCTGCACTACACTGTTATAGTGTTATTATTCTACTCCTGTGGAATTCTGGGGTTTGTAGTTTAGGAAGGGGCATTTAGAATTCTCAGCCAGAGAACTCATTGACCTCAGTAAACTACAAATCCCAGAATTCCACAGGATGTTGAAAGTGGAATAATAGCACTATAGCAGTGTAGTGCAGAAAAGCCCTTGAAGCTGACAGATTCTTCCTTTTTAAAAAATTAATGGTGTTCGGTATACCCGGAATATGATTTTTTGCTGGAAAAAATGTGCTTTTAATTCTAAGGAAGTTTTACGTACAATAGCTGGGTAGTTTTCTCATTGGTTAATTTGCACAGGACAAAAGGTCTAGCTTACACATCCAGAACTGCTAAAACAGAATGCCAGCCATTAACAACAGCAGCAGCAATAACAAGATAAAGCAAACAGCCAGGCTAGGCAAACATATTCCTCTTCCTCTAGGACCTATTTGTAACTGGTCCCTCTTACCATAAACTTGGAGGTTGATTCCATTGCCACGTATCTCGCCTTGACCCCAGACCATCACTTGACAGGTATAATTTCCAGCGTCCTCCAGGGAAACATTGCTGATGACCAGTGATCCCTCTCCTGGGCTGAGGAACGTGTCTGGGTAGGAGAAGGTGTAGCGATTTCCTCGATCCACTGTGGATTCTGCCCCCTGTTGGCCTTTGAACCAGGACATTGCCCCTTTGTCTGACGCAGTCTGCCCAGCCTGGATGGAGAAGGCACACTTCAGGGTGACATTGTCACCTGTGATGGCAACGACCTCCGATGGAAACTGCACCACAGAGTAGTTGGCACTGAGGGCTGAGGAAAGGAAAATGGAAGCAGATAAGCTAGAGGCTGCATGATTTTAAAATCTAATCCCAGGAAAGGCCTCCTTAAATGTAAATTGAAGTTCTCTCAAAATAGAGGTGTACTGGTTGATCATTGGATTACAACCCTGGAGAGAAGGGTTTGATTGCCTGCTCAGCAATGGAAACCGACTGGGTGACCTTGGATGTATCATTTAGTCTCAGCCTCAGAAAACCCCATTACAGTTTTGATTTAGGGTTGCCATAACTCAGAAACAACTTGAAGGCACATACAACAGCAACCACATTTTTTTAAAATGAGGTAACTCCTGTTTTGCATATCAGATTTAAGCCCTATGCAAAATTTAGACTAGTGTTTTCCAAACTCTGGTCTTCCAGATGGTTTGGACTTCATCTCCCAGAGTCACTAATAATTGACCAAGGCAGCGGGGACTTGTGGGAGCTGAAATCCAAAACACGTGGAGGACTAGAGTTTGGGACTCACTGATCTAGACTGTAGGTTGGCAAGTCTCCACATTAGATTCTCCTCTGTATCACACTGGGGATATTCTAGCCACTGAAGAAAATTCATCAACTACCGTGGGGATTCTTTTTGCCACTCACATTGTATGGTGACTATAGTGACTCTCTATGCTGGAGAAAGAAACAAGGGCCATTTCCACACTAGCCTGTTATAGCACTATGATTCCACTTTCAACATCTTATGGAATCCTGGGGTTTGCAGTTTTGGGCTGCTGGCCCCTGAAACTTCAAACCCCAGGATTCCATAGGATGTTGAAAGTGGCATCATAGCGCTATAACAGTCCAGTGCGGAAATGGCCAGAGTGTCTTCTTGCACCACTGAGCCCTGCTGGTCTGAAGGCCATAGAGTATCCTTCTCTTCAGGAAGGAGGAACCAAAAAAAAAGATTTTTTTTTAGAGGAGGGAGGGTAGTAGCAAAACTGGTTGACATGGTTCTGTTGGTAACTAGCTGTAGCAGTACAGCCAATTTTAGCTACATTGTTTTGGTGATAACAAATATGGCAACAGAACCTGTCAAAATAGCTTTGGCTAGGGAGGCCACTGCGATGTCCACTGCAGTCTCATACCATCTAATTGTCCTGATTTGATAGAGACAGTCCTGATTCATCCTCTGTCATTCCACTTTTTCAACTGCCTTTAAAATGTTCTAGTTTCTGTCTCCTCCTCCCACTTTCTCCCATTGTCCTCAGCTTGATTCAATTGCTGCATACTGAGGCCATTTCCACACGGGGTTTTTAAAATGGGGCAGAGCATCCTCCAGGGAAGACTTCTGCACCTGGGAGTGGACTGGGTCGGACCTACTTAACGTAGATCCGCACCTCAGTCCGTTCCGGAACGACCCCAAGTGGTCGTCCAGCATGCTTTTGAAAGACAGCTAAAAACTGGTCTTTCAAAAGCATGGAGTGCGCCACTGCAGGCCTGCTCCCTTATGCAGATTTGCAGGCTCACATTGGTGTGTGCCTGTGATCTGCAGGGGGCGGGCTTTAGGAGACCCTCGACCAACCAGAAGCTGCCATTTTCGACGCCGGAGCAGTGCGGAGCGACGAGCACGCACTGCTCTGGAGCGGCATGGACCGGACTGGGAAGCCTTAAAGTCCAGTAAGTAGCATCACGGGGTGATTCCCTTGCCCCGTGCAGAAATGGCCTGAGTTCAAAGGGCAAAAGCAGTTTGTGCTCTATTAACTCAGCAGCCTGGAAAGGAAAGAAGAGGATAGAATCTTGCCCTTCCCAGGAATCTCAGGCAAAAACAAACTACAGCCACTCCTAGCTTGTGTGTTCTCCCTCATTAATAATTTTTGCCATTTTGACCATAGTATGAAGTTGCTTGGCCTCACATGATCTGCTTTTCATCTGTGAAATGCTAGACAGCATACAATCTAGAGAAATGTCAGGGGTTTGGGTTGTAGGCAGAGAAAGGCCTGTGTACAGAAGTTCATTCTTGAAGATATTAACCCCCTTGCTAAAGTTTCCAGATTTCAACAGAAAATAGAAAATATGTGGAGCTTTTAAAAGAAGTCACACCAGCAGTATTCTTCCCAGTTGCTCACTAAGTTATTTGCTTCCCCCATTATCCAATGCAGGGCTGGCACCTAGGGTCAACATCATCTGTCACCTGCTCAGACTGCCATTTTGGCAAAGGGCCCATGGCACCAACCCTGCAGACTGTGGGGTCTGGGGAGCTGCTGTCCAAAAATACCAAAGATTTATAAGCTCTGTCTTTGGTGATACAGAAGCAGTGTTTCTTCCTCTTTTCTGCTATTTGACCTGACTTTGACCTGTGTGTGTGCGCATGAATGCATCTTCAAATCACATATTGACTTACGGCGAACCCATGAATTCATAGGGTTTTCAAAGGCAAGGATACTCAAACTGCTCAGAATACTCTTTGAGCTGACCAGCTGGTAAAGGCTTCCTTGAGAAAGGTTTCTAAAATATTGCTTAGGTGAACTCCGACAGGAAAACTATTAAGAATATTCATGGTGACAGTGTGTGTGTGTGTAGGGAGGTAAAGATCCTAGAAACGGGCATCTCTGACTTCTAGGACTTTCTCCTTCTTCATCTCTTAGTCCAGTTTGTTCCGGTTATATGCGGATTTTTTTAATGGAAAAAAAATCTGTAAGTGTTTTGCTGTTCATTTGCAAATGGATGAATTAATGGATGCAAATGGCATACTGGGTAAAGCATTTTTTGAATATTTTGCAAATGCATAAAGTATTTCTTGTCTCCTTTCCAATATGTGCATATTTTCAGTGTTTTGTCCTTGTTGAATAGAGAAGATCAGAAATTTCCACATTTGGAGCATGCATGGCAAGTCATACTCTTTCAGTCTCGGAGGAAGGCAAAGACGAACTCCCCTCTGAACAGACCTTGCCAAGAAGCCCAATGATAGGGTTGCCTTAGGGCTGCCGTAAGTTGGAAACGACTTGAAAGCATGGAACAATAAACACCCCAAGCCTTAGAGCCCTTGGTATGCAAACTGTATAAATTTACGTGTAATATTGCATTGATATCTTGTTCAGTCTGAGAGGTACAGACCAACTAAATTCATTAAAAACAAAACAAAACAAAACAAGCCAAATGTCTCCCAAATCTCCAGCATCAGCAGGCTTGGAAAAATCTGAAGATCTGCAGAACTATAACCAATTCCTAGAAAAATTCTAGGGTAAGAAGAAAACTGCCTCCCAGACACATGTACACAAAGGCAGACCATGGAAGATTAACATTGAATGCCCAGTGGCCACAGAATGTTAATAATCTATTGTAAGGAAAAGAGGGATGATTGAATATTAAGAGAACAATCAATTAAATAATCAATTATTTGCAGCCAAAATAAGTCAGCTCTCCCCTTTTACCTGATAGCAGAGCCAGACCTGTGTCTTAAGATCACACAAGGAAGGAATATGAGATTCTTCTCCTCGTGTTTTCTCCTTAACATAAATCCCCACAGTGAGGCTTGGAACAAGGGCCTCAACTGATTTATTATTTTATTTCTGTAGTAGTCTTATTTATCAATTAATGAGAAAAGGGATGAAATGGTGGTCCTGGAATCCTGAGCAGAAGCAAATGTAAGATTTTTCCACATCTGTAAGATCCAGCTTCAGGGATGAGGAAGACCAATCAGCTTTGCTTTCTCTCACCTTCAGATTTTGTAAATTTTGATAAATCCTGGCTAGAAATAAGCTGAAATAGCCTTCTCACCCGTCCCTCCCTACTCACCTATGGAAGGATTTGGAATGCAGAGAAGGACCAAAGCTTCCAGCAGGAGGCACACCTGTATCAGACTCATCCTTGAAGGCATCTGACCTCTGCAGTTCAGAAGTGGCTGAGGTTCCCTCCACAAAAGCAAAAGAGACTAAAGAGTCACATGACGGGAAACTCAACTGTCCCTCCTAACAAGGCTGTCTCAAGAGTAGTTGCTGTCTGAGGCAGAGCAACTCGTGACCCCTGTCTCCTAAGTCAAGATGCGTACCCCAGACTAGAGTTGCCAGGTGGTTCCCAAAAACTGAAATTTCAGCATCAAAACTTAAGGATGACCCCTTGTGATGTTACATGTGGGACTGCTAGAGTGAAATCTGGAGAGGGCTTCTGTAGCTTTAATGGTTGAGAAGAAGAGGAAATTCGGCAGTTGTTGCTTCTCATCCTGGTTGTATGACCCTGGGAACCCTTGCCAAGAATGCTCACATTATTTTCAAGGTCCAAACTGAGGTAAAAACTTTTGTTAGGCCAACCATAATTTCAGAGGAGGGGGAGTGAAGTTGTCTTCACCATTTAAAAGATATGCAGAATTTTCTTTGAAAATGTGTTTTAAACATGAAGGCAAATACAATAAATCTTTCAAACAACTCTCTCTGCTTTTCAGTAAAAATAAGATGAAAATAATAAATTAGATCTGTAGCCCTTTCACACTCAAAATCTGCTGCCTGCAGCAACTGCCTTGCTTTGTCTCATTGTAGAGCCTTCCCAGTCTCTTAAGATCACACGACTGGGAAGCAAAATTACATTCTTCTTCTTGTGTTTTCTTCTTAAATTCTATTCCTACAGTGTTCTGCCAACCTTTCATTATAAGCTGTAGTTGTTTTATTTTAGAGACCTCAGTTGCTTCTTTTCCTTTTAAATAATAATAATTATTTTTATTTAATTAGTTACTTAATTATTTATTTAATTATTATTATTTATTTAATATTTAAATAAATTATTTAAATAATAATAATTATTTTCTAGGTAATAAAGATTATTCTGAATTTGCAAGTTATCCATATTCTTCTTGGAGTGTGAGTTTCTTCTTTTGGTGGGGATGACCATTCCATGTCATGGGGAACTCCCTACAGATCTCTCTCCCTACAAATTTGCCTTGTACAGTTGCCCTTTGCTGGCATGACCGCCACATACATGAATGCAAGGTTGCATGAAGCCTTATGTCCTTCTATCATTAGGGAATGCTCCAGCTGTTCACCTATGCCACCATGGGTGTGTACATGTTTCATGTGTTGACAATAGTGGGATGGAGCATTCACATTTTTTGTTTTATGTGAGGATTCCTGGAACAGGAATATTCTTTGCCTAAGAAAGCCCTGTGAAATTCAAGTGGTCACCATAAGTCGACAGGTGATTTGAAGGCACCTATGCACGTAGTTTTCAACAGTGTGCCCAGAAATCAACTTCTGCAGAGTGAATGGTTTTATCTTGGGTGGTGCTGAAGCCCGAATAGACCATATCACCTTGTCCTCTTTAGCCTCCTCCCTTAAAATATTACAACAGGGTGGGAATGCTGAACATTTGGCTTTAGCCATTTGTCAGGCTAGGAAAGGACAATCACCCACTATGACACTTTTATCAGTTATCAGCTCCAATTATTAGCTGGTTATCAGAATGTTTGTTTAAATGACTAACAGATAGGGAGCAAACCCAATATTTTCTCTGTACACAACTGACCTGTGGATCTCTATACCACTAGCACAGGGACCTACTCATAGTACATCACCCAAAGTTGGATGCCTCCTTTCATTTTGGTCAAAAAGAGGAAATGCAGAATCTGAAAAAAGGATATAGATTTATATCACATAGGTTTGAGTGTTCGACTATGACCCTGCAGACCAGAATTCAAGGTCCCACTTGGCCATGGAAACCTACTGGATGACCTTGGGGCATGACACACTCTCAGCCCTCCAAAAGCTCCAAGATAAGTTTACCTTAGGGTAGCCATAAGTTGGAAACAACTTGAAGGAACACAGCAACAGACAGTGCATTGCTAATTTGTTTCAGACAGAAGTGGGGAAAATAATGACTAACATTTAAATTTAGAAATAGTGACTAGTGGGTAAAGAAAAATCTAATGGTTCTTATCATCATGGGGAGAACTATGGCCATATGTTCTGCATGTTGTACAGGCTGCCAATGTGGACTACCCAACTATAGGTGGGTAATTTCATGGCTTGTTCTTTTCATGGCTTGTTCTTGGTCTCTCTTCTTGTTTTGTTTTAATGTTTAAATGCCCTGTACTGGATTTTAAATTGAGATAACTTCAAAAATAGGGCAGTTCTCTGATACGACTCCAAACAGATGATTGTCCTTTGAAAAGTAGGAGATGTGGTGTGATAGATAATGATGCTGTGATTGAGGAACAACTGACTGTGCAGGGGGCCGAGCCAGTGAGTGAGTAAGTCAACCTGCAAACATCCCCTGCACTGGAAGGTCAAAAAGAGACTGAGTTGCCCCGGCCAACTCAGAACAGAGAGGGAACCAGCAGTGATGCAGAGGAGTTGCAGCCAGCTGTGCCCATCAGCCCTCAATCACGCAGAAGGCTGAAATGGGCTGCTGAGAAGAAGGCTGCTTGGACTAGGCTGAGGAAACAATAATGGGCAGCACCTGCTCACAGGGGCTATTTAAGTCTGCCGACATGGCTGCTCCTTGCTTGCAGCAAATGACTAGCAAGCCCTCACATCCTTTGTGTCTCTTGCTCCCTGAAACCCTCCGGCCGAATGTCTGCCTCTTGAACCTTTGGACTGGACCTTGACCTGGCTTGGCTTGTGTTTTCCTGGTGTTTGGTATATTTGGACTCCTCAGGTGTTCCTGACCTCTCTCCTCCCTTGCTGGCTGCGGCCCAGCAGGGAGAGATTCCTGACATGTGGCCAGCCTTATGGGTAGAATTGCATTGGGTTTGGTGGCCACATATACTGCCAAAAACAAAACAAAACAAACACAACAAGATGGCTAGAAGTGAACTTAATTTCTCATTCCAGGTTTGGTTGAAAACAGAAGGATCCAAACTCAGATTTTTAAGAAGTAAGCACCCAAAGTGGTGAGATTGAAAGGATAAGTCTATGCCAGTTTTAGTTTCTCCAACATTCAAAATTTTCAAATCTCAAGTTCTGAATATGAAGAAATTTGTGAATTTGTGTGAACTGTAATGAAAAACAAAATGAAACAAATTCCTCACCCATCACTAACCAATGTCATGTCTGATTTAGCACACAGCTTGAAAATGCTATTTCTCTGAACTAAAACTCCCAGAATCTCTCAGGCATTATTGCCAATTTCTTGAAGCTGTAGACAAAAAAGTAATTTTTCCAAAGTGTAATTTAATATCTACAACTGCCATGAGCCGTATGTCTTTGAAAGTTTACTAGCAGGGTTGCCAGGTAAAATAAGGTATGTAGCTGTTTTGTCCTTTTATGAATTGTGTAGAACAGGGAATTTTGACAGGAGTTGCTTTTTGTGCCAGCAATACTTGCTGAAATTTCCTTTTCTTCACAACCTTTGGGAGTTCTTGAGCCCTGTCCCTTATTTTACCTGGCAACCCTGCTCACTAGCCACACCAAGCTAGTTAGGGTGAACTCATATTGTTTGTCCCTCATGTTCAGTGTCCTGTTAACCTAGTTTGCGCTAAGACAAGCTATCTAGGACACCTGGTGCATTTCTGCTGGCTACTGCTGTATCTTTTCAGTTCTACCACAAGTCAGAAGAAAGAGACGCAACACATATTGACTGCTGTTTTTGTATTTGTTGAGGCTGCTGTGTGGCCAGTCGGTTGGCCTAACCTAGATTTTGTGTGGTTAGTGTAGCAGTCACGTGATACAACCTAGGCCCCAGATCAAGTTGAATCCCCTCAGAGATGGCCTAGATCTGGTCAGAGATAGAATAGCCACAGAGATCAGTCTCTGAAGTTCACCACCACCATCACAAACATGAAGCTCTGAGGTACAGCAAGCTGAATGTGACATAGAGAGTTACAAGTAGCGTAGTCACGAGTCACTGATTTTTGTGTCAAGAGAGTGCAACCAAGTCACAAATGAAAAATAAATGAAAAATAAAACAACGAGAACAATGTTATACATTTTAATGCACAATTAATAATAGCTGAGGTTCTGCATTATCAGTGTAACTGTGACAATGGAGCTCTATCGCCATAGTTATGTATGTATGTATGTATGTTGTTGTTGTTGTTGTTGTGTGTCTTCAAGTTGTTTCTGACTTATGGTGACCCTAAGATGAACTTGTCATGGGGTTTTCTGGGCCTGAGTGTGTGTAATGCACCCAAGGTCACCCAGTGAGTTTCTGTGGCTGAGCAGGGAATTGAACCCAATGCTCAAAGCACTACACTACACTGGCTATCAAAGGTGAGCCCCCCCCCAAAAAAAAACTACCCAGCTTTGCAGCCTGGAATCACTCCAGTCAAAGTACTTCTGAGCCACTGCAGATTGGGACACTGGGGAATGATGTCTGCAGCACTCTCCAATGCATGGAGCACATTGTAAAGAGGCACCTGGAAAGACAGCCTCAGTGACCTGCCTCAACTGCTTGTCTCAATGCAGCCCATGGCCAGGAGGACACTGCAGACACCACCCTGTCTGTAGTACCTCAGAAGTTCTTCATCTCAGGTTCTGCCTAGATGCAAAAGTAGGTAGGTTTGGGGGATCACATTGAGTCCTTCATGAAGATAAACACAAATCTCTAGTAGTCATGAGACTGTCAGTTCTGCTTGCATTCTCATAACTGCTGAACAGAGTGCAAGTTGATTTCCTGGTTACTTCCACAAGTTACTTTTTAAAAGTCATTTATAAGCATCTTTAGAAGCATTTTACATAGAAGATTGGTCCCATTTTATCCCATTTTCCCACTAAAAATAAGGGTTCCCTCCATCAAAGTAATAACAACAACAACAACAACAAAAAGGAATAATAAAGTAAGAAGTAATGCACTTTTTAGGTTTTTTTTTCTTTTTCTCCACTGATCTCAAGGAAACATGTCCTCGCAGCAGCTCTGTAAGGTACATCAGGCTGAGAGATAAAGTGGTTAGCTCAGTGTTATCCAGAAAGTTTCATAGCTTGAAGGAGAGTTGAACTTGGTTCCCACACATTTCAGTGCAATACCCTTCTACTCCAAAAAAAGAAGTAAGAGTTGGAAGAGTCATTTGGCATTCCAGTAAAACAGAAGTTACTGAGGCATCTTCAATGAGGACCTGGAACTGGTTACAGGGTGAGAAACTTCTCCATCTTTTTGGTTTCAGTCACCATTGAATCTTATTGGCAAAGTCATATAAAAAAATCAGAACCAATCACCCACCTTATCAAGGTGTGTACTAACTCCCTCCCAAGTTCACTTCCTGATCTGCCCATAAGATTTTATTATTTTGCACTGAGTACCTTGAATTCTTAGTGGGTCTGTCCCACAGTATGCAAACTTGACTTACATCCACCTTCAGCAAATAAGAGTTTCAGCCACGTTCGGGAAATAAGGTTGAATGTAGTTTGCAGAACTTGGTGCGTGTTGGGCAGTTGTAAATTTGTACAAATCAGAGAGAAGTCAACCAGGAACCATGGGGAAGCTGTTTATAACTTATAATGCCCCAGTTGCTTGCAAGTGTACAAAGAAGTTAAGGCTTAGCCTATGAACAGGCAGTTCTGAAAAATCATGGCAGTATGCATTTGTTGGAATGAAATGTTTTTGGATAAGTTTTGATACAATATAATTCGGTATATACAGCCAGTTTTACTCCATTTGGAGAAGATTTCCATTTCCTTTTCCATTCGAAAATTTCCACTTCTCCATTTCAAGAGCATTGTCTAGGGGCATCAGATACAGGCCCTTTTCGCACAGCATTTTCCATGCGAAAGAGGACCTGGAGCATTGCGAGATTGTGAGGAGCGATCCGCATGATACACTCACAATTGTGTGATGCTCCAGGGGCCAGCAGGTGCCGATCGCACACCTTTTCATTTTCAGCTAGAAGCCGAAAATAGTGCACGATCTCACATTGCTCCCAGGCCCCGCACACACTTACCTGGTGTGCGGAGCCTCTAGAGCTGCAGCAGTCGCGCTTCCTGCCCCAGTGCAGCCTGGGAAACTCACAGGTTGCACTGCGGAAGGAAGAGGCAAGGCTCTCGCACGAGCAGGCAGCTCGTGCAGAGCCAAAGGACCCTGGAAGTAAGAGCCGCACGCCAGAGGCTGCTTGTGCTATCCCTGCACCCCAGCGCCAGAAGATGGTAAGGTGCTGAAAGGGCCATATAATCTATAGTGGAACATACTTCTTTTTCCTTGAGAATTCTCAGCTTTCAGACAAATAAGGCTCAGATCAGTCTGTCTAGATCAGAAAGGCAGCAATGAGGACAAGAACACATCTAAAGTCAAACAGATTTTTGGTCAGCTCTAGATGTTACAGAATTAGAGCAGTGACTAATTGGGGGAACATAAATTAGCCCGAGCCCCAGTAAACAAGGGCCAGAATTCATCATGCACTACTTAGTTACACAACTAGCTAAGGAGCATCTCCTGCCTCATCCAATCCTGATGTGCCAGGTAGCAGTCACTGTAAGCTGGGCCTCTCCCATGTTATCACACAGCTTATTGCTCACACTGGAAGTACACAAAGTAGAGCCCTTCCAGCATTTTTTTGTTGGAGTGTGGTGAAGGGGAATCCCTTCACAGTTTCCCAGGAGTCTAATGTGCCCCTCAGCCTCCCACAGTTAACCACTGGTGCCTTAGACAGTGTATGGGGAAACTCTTGGAATACAGAAAAGGACTACCCAGTGTTAAGCATATTATCAGTATGATTGGTCAGACCTTACCTTGAGTACTGTGTTCAGTTCTGGGCACCACAATTCAAGAAAGATATCGATAATGTGTCCAGAGGAGGGCAACCAAAATAGTCAAAGGCCTGAAAACCATGTCCTGTGAAGAGTGGCTTAGGGAGCTTCGTATATTTAACCTGGAGAAGAGAAGATTAAGAGGTGACATGATAACCATGTTCAAATATTTTTAGAGAGGTTATATGGAAGATGGAGCTGCTCCAGAGACTAAGACACAGAACAATGATGTCAAACGACAGCAAAAGAAATTCCATCTAACCATTAGGAAAAACTTCCTGACAGTAAGAGCAGTTTGGCAGTGGAATACCCTGCCTTGGAGTGTGGTGGAGTCTTCTTCTTTGGAGGTTTTAAACAGAGACTGGATGACCACCTCTTGGCAGTGCTTTGATTGTATATTCCTGAAGGGCAGAAGGGATCAGGCTGGACGGCCCTTGTGGTCTCTTCCAATGCTATGATTCTATGATAATTAATCATTTTCTACATCGGACCCTTTCCG
The DNA here is from genome assembly GCA_030412105.1 of Cyclura pinguis. Lineage (NCBI taxonomy): Eukaryota > Metazoa > Chordata > Lepidosauria > Squamata > Iguanidae > Cyclura > Cyclura pinguis. The sequence goes on along the minus strand of CM059606.1, from coordinate 10,421,457 downwards.
CAATTCACCTATTTTCGGTGCTGGGGTGCGGTGCTCGCGTGAGCAGCCTCCGGAGAGAAACTCTCACTTCCCTGCTTCTTCGGCTCCACACAAGCTTCCTGCTCATGTGAGAGCCCTGTCTCTTCCTTTCGCAGTGCAGCCTGGGACCTTCCCAGGCTGCACTGAGACAGGAAGTGCGACCAGCCTGGCTCCCAAGGCTCCGCACACCAGGTAAGTGCACGCAGGGCCCCAGAGAGATGCATGACCATGCAGCATTTTCGGCTTCAAGCCAAAAATGAAAAAATGTGTGTGCGGTCTGTGTCAGGAAATGCCATGCAAAAAGGGCCCCAGATAAGAACCCTTTGGTTACCATCTGCAATCTGCTATATTTTCAAATCAATTCCTTTGAAATTTCTCCTTTAATAGGATTGCGTGTAATGAGTGACCTTGCCCACTCTTATGATTATGCTCTGTGCTGCTGTTTCTGGCTACCATTTTTATTGCTACCTGGAAGACAAGAGACTGAAGGAAGGAACGGAGCACGACCTTCACTCTGCTTTGGCTTTATGAGAAACCCAGGTAGCCAATCAGAGTTGCTGACTCAACGGTCCAAACCAGGTCAGATTTCCCACAGCGTTATTGCAAGCTGAAAGCAGTGAGGTGACTGATTATAGAACAAACAGAGAGGTAGTGTGAAGAAAATGAACAAGAGTAGCCATCCTGGGAATGTCAGGAATTTGTGGACTTGGTATTATAGACATGGAGGAGAAGGAGAAGCAGGCACTGGGTTTTTCTTTTTTTTTGTTATTGGATATTTTTTATTGAAAAATTTAATTAAAAAAATCCCCCTCTCCACTTCCAGGCTTATTTTCCAGTTGAATCTGTATGCTTTCATTCCATTCATATATAATTACTACTTGCTCAAAAGATTTGTTACATCTTACATCATTACACAGTTACTTTGTTACCTTGCCTTGCTGCCTTGTTATATTACTTTGCTACATTGTCTTACTACATTGTTATATTAGATAACTTACAATCTTACTTTATTCCTTTTTCTTTTCTCATACTATGTCTTTATCCAATCCAAAACTTCTCTCCCTTCCCTTTCAGAGTTCTGGATAGGTGTATTTCTCAGAGAAAATGTTAACTTTTCTGTCTCTACCATATCCAGGACTTTTAATTTCCATTCTTCTATATCAACATATTTCCTTTCTTTTCAATATTGCGCATATATCAGCCCTGCAGCAGTTATCAAATATAACAATGTCTTCTGATGAGATCTTATTTCTCTTTGTTGCCCAAGCATATTTAACAGATAAAATTCTGGCTTCATTTCAAAATTTACGTTACAGATTCTTTGAATTTCATCATGTATTTCCTTCCAGAATTTCCTTGCTCTCTTACAAGACCACCACATATGACAAAATGATCCCACCTTTTCGTCACATTTCCAACATCTTGCATTTCTATTTTTAGTTATTTTTTGCAATCTTTCTGGTGTCATATACCATCTATGTAACATTTTGTAAAAATTTTCTCTTAAGTTTAGGCTTGGTGTAAATGTTATATCTGTCTTCCATACCCTCACCCGTGTTTCTATTTCAATCGGATGTCCAACATTTTGTGCCCACCTAACCATTGTATCTTTAACTACCTCTGATTCCATTTCTCTTTGCGGCAAAAATGTGTAAAATTTAGAAATTCTTGTTTTCTGGTCCCCCCCCATCAATAGATCTAATTCGTTTTCTTTTCTTTCAAATCCATATAATTTTTGATCCATTTTAAATCTCTCTTTAAGTTGTCTCCATGGGAACCAACCTATCAGGAGTTGGTGAAATGGGAAAGAGATAAACCAAGAATGTGTACACTGGGTTTTTCTAAGGTGGAGTCACAGGGCTGGGCACATAGAAGTTGACACTGCCCATGATAGCATTCAGTATAAAGAGAGCCCTCCTGTGTGCCATGAATCCCAAATTTACCTCAAGAGGGAAAGAAGCAACACAAAGATGAAATTCCAAGTGGTGGCTGTATTTCTTGTCATCTGCCTGCTGTCTTTGGAGGGCACCAGAGCTGCACCCAGGGTAAGGAGAATCATGGTTTATGTGCGGAATGAAGAGCAACCAGGGAAAATGTGTGAGTGTGGCTTGGTGTGTGATGACAATTCAAGGATACCTCTCTTCCCCAACCCAACATTTTCACATTACAGGTTTCTTGAACTTTCAAATTCATCTACAGCAATCAGTGAGTGATGTATACTATGTGGCACTGAAAATGGCATCACTGCTTGCTAAGGTCAGCAGAAAAAAGTGTCATCCAAGGCACAAGAAGAGGAGTGGGGAGGAAATTTCAAATTTCAAAAATATCCCCCAAAATGGTCAAAAAGTTGTTTCTTAAGTATTGAGATACCCTGACAAGAAGAATCCTGGATTGATGAGAATTTTTGCTGTTTGAGACTTGGCCTGAGTAACAATCACACAGGGAATTTTTGTGCAGAAAACAAGCTTTTCCATGCAAGAAACAGCATTTTCTGTTTTTCTGCATGGAAATATTATTTTCTACCCAGAAAGTGTGGTTTCTAGTCCAGGAAATGCTATTTTTAGTGCAAAAAAGCCATATGCTAATTTTGCACAGAGACTGCCAAATAGTCTTCAAAATGTTGTCAACGATTTTCTGAAAGTGAGAAGCAAATTGCTAAAAAGAGAAAAAGCATTAGTGAAGAACTGAAACTCCACACAAGAGGAGGGGGTATTTCTAAAATCTGCCTTCCCTAAACTGGGACACCCTGCTCCAAATATTTCCAATTTGAAGTGGAATAAGTCAGGAAGAAATGTTCCTGACTGCTATTTCTGCACTCTTTTATCTGTTCTACTTTGGCCTGCCTGTTTTCTCTTAAATGGTGGGTGTCGGGACAAGGAATATGTTGTTGGGCTGTAATTTTCATTAACCGTATCCAGCACAGCCAGTGCAAGGAGATGATGTAAGTTGTATTCCAACACCATTTGGACCAGTACAGTGTTCCCTATCTCTACTCTAAAAGTTATTGATCTTTGAAATAAATTAATTGATTTTACCTGACTGAGCAGTCCTTCCGCATTGTCCCAGAAGCACTGGTTCTACAGATTGTCTAAGCCTTAACCAGTTCTAAGCAGTGATATATGGTGATTTGGGATAATTTTTGTCTGATTCCTATTTCACAAAGGACTTAACCAATTTTGTACTTTATGAATCATTATGTCACCCAGAATGTGCTTATCCTTTGGAGATTTGCAGTGCAGTTTTTTGAATATAAAAAAATTCCCACAAGAATTAATGTAAGTGAATGATATGTACAAAAGTGTGCGTATTATTAGAGAAATGTGCAAAACATCAGAAAACATCTTCAACAATATGTACAGCAACCCACATGTGTACCAACATTGTGTGCATTAGGAAAATGCACTCAATAATCCATCAAGATGTTTGCTTCCTTTTTAGTCATGAACTAGTGCAAGAAAAAGACAGAACAAAGGTTAGGTGGGTAGGATTAGAAATAACAATTAAGGAGTTCGTCCTAAGTGAGCTGACCTCCTGAATGGGCCTGTTTTGTTCTTTCGTTTTGCCCAGCTCTTACCATTCCTACAGTTGCCAACTTTCTTTTCTGGCTTGGTTCATAATAGGTGGTAAACATTTAGTAAGTAGTGCTTAGAAAGAGCTGCTCTTGTTGAATTTCTGGACATCAGGCAGATTCCTGCTAAAGGCGTAAAAGTCCTGCCAAGAATAAAGTTCGCAACCCAACCTTTCCGTCAACCCTCACCAGGTGCATGTTTTTCGCTGCTTTTACTCCATCCCAGTCTTAGACCATTAGAGGTTGAAAGTGGAATAATAGCACTATAACAGGGGAGTGTGGAAATGGCCTTAGTTGTCTTCCACTTCCTTCCCACTTATCTAGCTCGGCTTCCCCATTCAGCTTCCTTCCAGAAATAAATTCCAGATCTTGATCTGGTTGGTGTCACAGAAGTTTTCAAAATGACTACACCACAGAGTCTGTTTGCTCTTCAGAGTTGTTGAGCTAACAGGGTGATTCTCCTGTACCTTTGCAGAACTTAGGCAGCTTTGATGGCAACAACGTAGGAAGTGAGAGCATGAATGACAATGGAGTGAGTACCCAGAATTCCTTTGGGTTTTGAACTGATCGGTAAAATGTTATTTCTGTAAAGTTATAGCTAACTTTTGGGCTGATTCTGCTTCCTTCTTTTATAATCCATACATTAGTGCATAGACAGTCAGATATAGATGTACATATATATATTTGTTGTTCTTGTGATGTGCCTTCATGTTGTTTCCCACCTATGGTAATCTTACAGTGAATCTATCATGGGGTTTTCTGGGACCGAGAGTGTGTGACACGCCTAAGGTCACTCAGTGGGTTTCCATGACTGAGAAGCGAACTGAACCCTGCTCTCCAGAGTCATACCCCGATGCTCAGATGGCTCTCATGTGTATATAAATGTATGTTTTAAATCATGAGGATGCCTTTTGAAATAAAAGGTTAAATTTATGCACAACTGATTTCTCTGTTAGTCAAGGGTATGGCTCCCGAGGGGGACATGATGAAAGCATTACACTCCCAAATGAGAATCCTCCCCCACCATGAAATTTAGCATCAGTCTCCAAATTTCTAGCCTTGAAATGACTTAAAATTTCAGCAATTAGAGACACTTTTGTGTCATTCAAAGAAAAGGGACAAAGTGACCAAGGGAACGTCAACACAGCAAATAGAAGGGGTTCTAGATGTGAATGGTTTCATTCTCTCACTCTCTGCAATGCTAGAAATTGAAGTACTGCAGGAAAATTTGGGGAGAAGTCAGAATTAATATTTGAGAAGGCAATGCCCTTGTTTTGTTCTCTCCACCAGTTTTGCTGCTACTGATAGTCTAGATATAACACATTAGGAGATTATCCCAACTTTGTCTAATCATTTTTTTTCTAACGAGGGATGGATAATTTTTAAGAGGATATTGTGCTATGCTAATTATAGGTTGGGTATTTGGAGGTATTCTGAATTTCTGTATTGTTTTAATATTGCAGAATTCTTATGGATTTGGAGGAGGAGTAAGTATCAACAATTATATGCATAACCAATCTAAATTATGTCTTGCTTAACTATACTGCATCAGAACCTCTCCCGGGATTCTGATAATGCACAATGCCCTAAAGAGTATTTTTAGGATAAGTCCAGGACCGGTTTCCTTGAATGTCCTTTAAGAGAGAGAAAAGCCACTGATAAATCACAAATCATTGCAAATTGGGTAAGTTGCTGGTGGTTCCCCGTTGTGCTGGATTCATAACAGAAATGAAAGTTCAGCTAGAAGAAGAGAGAAGGTTTTTCTAGAATCATCGGAGGAAGTGGATGGATTTGTTAGAGTTGAATGATTCAGTTGTTGGAAGGTGGTCATAAGAAAGTTAAGAATATTCATCATGTTTCCCCTCAGTGAGAGGGGGCATCTCATGCTGATAAGATATCCATGGAAAAGGCAACGGCCATGTGGAGATATTTCATTTTCTGTGAAGAGATGTCGGGGGAGGATATTTGCTATTATTTGTTTCTGGGCCAAAATACGGGCTTCCCAACACTCAGAAGACCTTAGGAAGAATAACAGTAATGGTGGCATCCTGCTTCAGTCCACACAGAAGAGCCAACTGGACTGGCAGCTGAGTGTTACTTGAACACTGGACAGCAAGAAAATACCCTCTATTATACCATGTAACCTACTTTAAGGGGCACAGCGTAAACTTAGCATATGGCTGCCTCTTTCATCACCTTGCTGCCACTTCCAATCACCTACTACCTGCTGCAGTTACCTCAATGTGCCTCATGGCAGGGCTCATCCCATTTTCTCTGCTTCTCATGGGGCATTTCAACGGTGGCTTCTGTCACAGCTGTGTCAACTTCAACAGGGTTGAAACTGTCCCTTTAAGGCAGAACTTAACTTTTCTTGTTGGTGACAGATGTTTTAGATATGCATCATTTTGTGACACAGTAATGCAGTGAGTAATTCATCAAAGTCACTTCACTTGGGCCTGACCCACCATCACCTTCACGGGGGTCTTCCTCAGCCTGGAGCAGTGGTGGGAGAGGTATACCCTTCATCCAAGCCTGGCCCATGAGCTAACCTCCTGAATGGGCCTGTTTTGCTCTTTGCTTTTGCCCAGCCCTTACCATTCCTACAGTTACCAACTTGTTTTCTGGCTTGGTTCATATGCCTTAATGATAATAGGTGGTGAACCTTTAGGAAGTAGTGCTTAGCGGAAGCTGCTCTTGTTGAATTTCTGGACATCAGGTAGATTCCTGCTAAAGGCATCAAAGGACTGCCAAGAATAAAGTTGGCAACCCAACCTTTCCGTCAACCCTCACCAGGTGCATGTTTTTTGCAGCTCTTACTCCATCCCAGTCTTAGACCATTGGATGCTGAAAGTGGAATAATGGCACTATAACAGGGGAGTGTGGAAATGGCCTTAGTCGTCTCCCACCTTCCTTCCCACTTATCTAGCTCGACTTCCCCATCCGGCTTCTTTCCAGAAATACATTCGAGATCTTGATCTGGTTGGTGTCACTGAAGTTTTCAAAATGACTACACCACATAGAGTCTGATTGCTCTTCAGAGTTGTTGACCTAACGGACTGATTCTCCCATATCTTTGCAGAACGCAGGCAGCTTTGATGGCAACAGGGCAGGAAGTGGAAGCTTGAATGGCAATGGAGTGAGTACCCAGAATTCCTTTGGGTTTTGAACTGATCAGTAAAATGTTATTTCTGTAAAGTTATAGCCAACTCTTGGGCTGATTCTGCTTCCTTCTCTTTGATAACCCGTACATCAGTGAATAGACAGTCAGATATAGATGTACATATATATATATATATTTGTTGTTCTTGTGATGTGCCTTCATGTTGTTTCCCACTTATGGTAATCTTACAGTGAATCTATCATGGGGTTTTCTGGGGCTGAGAATGTGTGACACTCCTAAGGTCAGTGAGTGGGTTTCCATGGCTGAGAAGGGAATTAAACCCTGCTCTCCAGAGTCTACCCGGATGCTCAGATGGCTCTCTTGTGTACATACATGTATGTTTTAAATCAGGAGGATGCCTTTTGAATTAAAAGGTTAAATTTATGCACAACTGATTTCTCTCTAATCAAGGGCATGGCTCCCAAGGGGGACATTTTGAAAGGACTGCACTCCCAAATGAGAATCCTCCCCCCCCAGAAAATTTAGCATCAGTCTCCAAATTTCTAGCCTTGAAATGACTTAAAATTTCAGCATTTAGAAACACTTTTGTGTCATCCAAGGAAAAGGGACAAAGTGACCAAGGGAATGTCAACACAGCAAATAGAAGGGGTTCTAGGTGTGAATGGTTTCATTCTCTCACTCTCTGCAATGCTAGAAATTGGAGTAGTGCAGGAAAATTTGGGGAGAAGTCAAAATTAATATTTGGGCGGGCAATGCCCTTGTTCTGTTCTCTCCACTAGTTTTGCGGCTGCTGATAGTCCAGACATAGCACGTTAGGAGATTATCCCAACTTTGTGTAATCACTTTTTTTCTAAGGAGGGATGTATAAATTTTAAGAGGAAATTGTGCTATTCTAATTACAGGTTGGATATTTGGAAGTATTCTGAATTTCCGTTTTGTTTTGTTTTTATATTACAGAATTCTTATGGATTTGCAGTAGTAAGTAGCAACAAATATATGCACCATCAATCTAAATTACTATTTACTATCTTGCTGAACTATACTACATCATGACATCTCCCGGGATTCTGAAAATGCACAATGCCCTAAAGAGTATTTTTAGGGTAAATCCTGGACCAGCTTCCTTGAATGTCCTTTTAGAGAGAGAACAGCCCTTGACAAGTCATAAATCATTGCAAATTTGGGTAAGTTGCTGGTGGTTCCCCGTCATGCTGGATTCATAACAGAAATGAAAGTTCAGCTAGAAGGAGAGAGAAGATTTTTCTAGAATCATGGGACAAAGTGGATGGATTTGTTAGAGTTGAATGATTCAGTTGGTGGAAGGTGGTCGTAAGAAAGTAAAGAATATTCATCATGTTTCCCCTCAGTGAGAGAGGGCATCTCATGCTGATAAGATATCCATGGAAAAATCAACACCCATGCTGAGATATTTCGCTTTCTGTGTAGGCATGTAGGGAGAGGATATCTGCTATTAGTTGTTTCCCGGCTAAAATATGGGCTTCCCAACACTCAGAAGACCTTAGGAAGAATAACACAAATGATGGCATCCTGCTTCAGTCCACACAGAAGAGCCAACTGGACTGGCACCTGAGTGTTACTTGAACACTGGACAGCAAGAAAATACCCTCTATTATACAATGTAACCTACTTTAAGGAGCAGAGCATAAACTTAGCATATAGCTGCCTCTTGCAACATTTTGCTGCCACTTCCAATCACCTACTACTTGGGGCAGTTACCTCAATGTGCCTCATGGCGGGCTCATCCCATTTTCTCTCCTTCTCAAGGGGAAATTCAACAGCGGCTTCTGTCAACTTCAACAGGGTTGAAACTGTCCCTTTAAGGCAGAACTTAACTTTTTGTGTTGGTGACACATGTCTTAGACATGCATCGTTTGGTGACATAGTAATACAGTAAGTAATTCAGCAAAGCCCCTTCACTTGGGCCGTGCCCACCGTCACCCTCACGGGGGTCTTCCTCAGCCTGGAGCAGTGGTGGGAGAGGTATCCCCTTCATCCAAGCCTGGCCCATGAGCTGACCTCCTGAATGGGCCTATTTTGCTCTTTGCTTTTGCCCAGCCCTTACCATTCCTACAGTAGCAAACTTGTTTTCTGGCTTGGTTCATATGCCTTTAATTATAATAGGTGGTGAACCTTTAGTAAGTAATGCTTAGTGGAAGCTCCTCTTATTGAATTTTGGGACATCAGACAGATTCTAGCTAAAGGCATCAAAGTCCTGCCAAGAATAAAGTTGGCAACCCAACCTTTCCATCAACCCCCACCAGGTGCATGTTTTTCGCTGCTCTTACTCCTTCCCAGTCCTAGACCATTGTATGTTGAACGTGGAATAATGGCACTATAACAGGCAAGTGTGTTATAGTCTCCCACCTTCCTTCCCACTTATCTAGCTGGGCTTCGCCATCCAGGTTCTTTCTAGAAATACATTCGAGATATCGATCTGGTTCATGTCACTGAAGTTTTCAAAATGACTACACCACAGAATCTGTTTGCTCCTCAGAGTTGTTGACCTAATGGACTGATTCTCCTGTATCTTTGCAGAATGCAGGCAGTTTTGATGGCAACAATGTAGGAAGTAGAAGCATGAATGACAATGGAGTGAGTACCCAGAATTCCTTTGGGTTTTGAACTGATCAGTATACAGTAAAATGTTATTTCTATAAAGTTATAGCTAACTTTTGGGCTGATTCTGCTTCCTTTTCTCTTTCATAACCCATACATCAGTGCATAGACAGTCAGATATAGATGTACATATATATATATTTGTTGTTCTTGTGATGTGCCTTCATGTTGTTTCCCACTTATGGTAATCTTACAGTGAATCTATCATGGGGTTTTCTGGGGCCGAGAGTATGTGACACGCCTAAGGTCAGTGAGTGGGTTTCCATGGCTGAGAAGGGAATTAAACCCTGCTCTCCAGAGTCATAGCCCGATGCTCAGATGACTCTCTTGTGTACATACATGTATGTTTTAAATCAGGAGGATGCCTTTTGAATTAAAAGGTTTAATTTCTGCACAACTGATTTCTCTGTTAGTCAAGGGTATGGCTCCCAAGGGGGACATGATGAAAGGACTGCACTCCCAAATGAGAATCCTCTCCTCCCCCAGGAAATTTAGCATCAGTCTCCAAATTTCTAGCCTTGAAATGACTTAAAATTTCAGCATTTAGAAACACTTTTGTGTCATCCAAGGAAAAGGGACAAAGTGACCAAGGGAACGTCAACACAGCAAATAGAAGGGGTTCTAGGTGTGAATGGTTTCATTCTCTCACTCTCTGCAATGCTAGAAATTGGAGTAGTGCAGGAAAATTTGGGGAGAAGTGAGAATTAATATTTGGGTAGGCAATGCCCTTGTTTTGTTCTCGCCACTAGTTTTGCGGCTACTGATAGTCCAGACACAGCACATTAGGGGATTATCCCAACTTTGTGTAATCACTTTTTTTCTAAGGAGGGATGTATAAATTTTAAGAGGAAATTGTGCCATGCTAATTACAGGTTGGATATTTGGAAGTATTCTGAATTTCCATTTTGTTTTGTTTTTATATTACAGAATTCTTATGGATTTGCTGTAGTAAGTAGCAACAAATATATGCACCATCAATCTAAATTACTATTTACTATCTTGCTGAACTATACTACATCATAACATCTCCCGGGATTCTGAAAATGCACAATGCCCTAAAGAGTATTTTTAGTATAAGTCCAGGACCAGCTTCCTTGAATGTCCTTTAAGAGAGAGAAAAGCCATTGGCTTTCTGTGTAGAGATGCAGGGGGAGGTTATTTGTTGTTATTTGTTTCTGGGCCAAAATACGGGTTCCCCAACACTCACAAGATCTTAGGAAGAATAACACAAATGGTGGCATCCTGCTTCAGTCCACACAGAAGAGCCAACTGGACTGGCAGCTGAGTGTTACTTGAACACTGGACAGCAAGAAAATACCCTCTATTATACCATGTGAGCTACTTTAAGGGGCACAGCATAAACTTAGCATATGGCTGCCTCTTTCGTCACCTTGCTGCCACTTCCAATCACCTACTACCTGCTGCAGTTACCTCAATGTGCCTCATGGCAGGGCTCATCCCATTTTCTCTGCTTCTAATTGAGAATTTCAAAGGTGGCTTCTGTCACAGCTGTGTCAACCTCAACAGGGTTGAAACTGTCCCTTTAAGGCAGAACTTAACTTTTCATGTTGGTGACACATGTTTTAGACATGCATCGTTTTGTGACACAGTAATGCAGTGAGTAATTTGTCTAAGTCCCTTCTCTTAGGCCTGACCCACTGTCACCCTCACGGGGGTCTTCCTCAGCCTGGAGCAGTGGTGGGAGAGGTAGCCCCTTCATCCAAGCCTGGCCCATGAGCTGATCTCCTGAATGGGCCTGTTTTGCTCTTTGCTTTTGCCCAGCCCTTACCATTCCTACAGTTGCCAACTTGTTTTCTGGCTTGGTTCATATGCCTTAATGATAATAGGTGGTGAACCTTTAGGAAGTAGTGCTTAGCGGAAGCTGCTCTTGTTGAATTTCTGGACATCAGGTAGATTCCTGCTAAAGGCATCAAAGGACTGCCAGGAGTAAAGTTGGCAACCCAACCTTTCTGTCAACCCTCACCAGGTGCATGTTTTTTGCTGCTCTCACTCCATCCCAGTCTTAGACCATTGGATGTTGAAAGTGGAATAATAGCACTATAACAGGGGAGTGTGGAAATGGCCTTAGTTGTCTTCCACCTTCCTTCCCACTTATCTAGCTCGACTTCCCCATCCGGTTTCTTTCCAGAAATGCATTCTAGATCTTGATCTGGTTGGTGTCACTGAAGTTTTCAAAATGACTACACCACATAGAGTCTGTTTGCTCTTCAGAGTTGTTGACCTAACGGACTGATTCTCCCGTATCTTTGCAGAACGCAGGCAGCTTTGATGGCAACAGGGCAGGAAGTGGAAGCTTGAATGACAATGGAGTGAGTACCCAGAATTCCTTTTGGGTTTTGAACTGATCGGTAAAATGTTATTTCTGTAAAGTTATAGCCAACTCTTGGGCTGATTCTGCTTCCTTCTCTTTGATAACCCATACGTCAGTGAATAGACAGTCAGATATAGATGTACATATATATATATTTGTTGTTCTTGTGATGTGCCTTCATGTTGTTTCCCACTTATGGTAATCTTACAGTGAATCTATCATGGGGTTTTCTGGGGCCGAGAGTATGTGACACGCCTAAGGTCAGTGAGTGGGTTTCCATGGCTGAGAAGGGAATTAAACCCTGCTCTCCAGAGTCATAGCCCGATGCTCAGATGGCTCTCTTGTGTACATACATGTATGTTTTAAGTCAGGAGGATGCCTTTTGAATTAAAAGGTTTAATTTCTGCACAACTGATTTCTCTGTTAGTCAAGGGTATGGCTCCCAAGGGGGACATGATGAAAGGACTGCACTCCCAAATGAGAATCCTCTCCTCCCCCAGGAAATTTAGCATCAGTCTCCAAATTTCTAGCCTTGAAATGACTTAAAATTTCAGCGTTTAGAAACACTTTTGTGTCATCCAAAGAAAAGGGACAAAGTGACCAAGGGAATGTCAACACAGCAAATAGAAGGGGTTCTAGGTGTGAATGGTTTCATTCTCTCACTCTCTGCAATGCTAGAAATTGGAGTAGTGCAGGAAAATTTGGGGAGAAGTCAGAATTAATATTTGGGCGGGCAATGCCCTTGTTTTGTTCTCTCCACTAGTTTTGCGGCTACTGATAGTCCAGACACAGCACATTAGGGGATTATCCCAACTTTGTGTAATCACTTTTTTTCTAAGGAGGGATGTATAAATTTTAAGAGGAAATTGTGCCATGCTAATTACAGGTTGGATATTTGGAAGTATTCTGAATTTCCATTTTGTTTTGTTTTTATATTACAGAATTCTTATGGATTTGCTGTAGTAAGTAGCAACAAATATATGCACCATCAATCTAAATTACTATTTACTATCTTGCTGAACTATACTACATCATAACATCTCCCGGGATTCTGAAAATGCACAATGCCCTAAAGAGTATTTTTAGTATAAGTCCAGGACCAGCTTCCTTGAATGTCCTTTAAGAGAGAGAAAAGCCATTGGCTTTCTGTGTAGAGATGCAGGGGGAGGTTATTTGTTGTTATTTGTTTCTGGGCCAAAATACGGGTTCCCCAACACTCACAAGATCTTAGGAAGAATAACACAAATGGTGGCATCCTGCTTCAGTCCACACAGAAGAGCCAACTGGACTGGCAGCTGAGTGTTACTTGAACACTGGACAGCAAGAAAATACCCTCTATTATACCATGTGAGCTACTTTAAGGGGCACAGCATAAACTTAGCATATGGCTGCCTCTTTCGTCACCTTGCTGCCACTTCCAATCACCTACTACCTGCTGCAGTTACCTCAATGTGCCTCATGGCAGGGCTCATCCCATTTTCTCTGCTTCTAATTGAGAATTTCAAAGGTGGCTTCTGTCACAGCTGTGTCAACCTCAACAGGGTTGAAACTGTCCCTTTAAGGCAGAACTTAACTTTTCATGTTGGTGACACATGTTTTAGACATGCATCGTTTTGTGACACAGTAATGCAGTGAGTAATTTGTCTAAGTCCCTTCTCTTAGGCCTGACCCACTGTCACCCTCACGGGGGTCTTCCTCAGCCTGGAGCAGTGGTGGGAGAGGTAGCCCCTTCATCCAAGCCTGGCCCATGAGCTGATCTCCTGAATGGGCCTGTTTTGCTCTTTGCTTTTGCCCAGCCCTTACCATTCCTACAGTTGCCAACTTGTTTTCTGGCTTGGTTCATATGCCTTAATGATAATAGGTGGTGAACCTTTAGGAAGTAGTGCTTAGCGGAAGCTGCTCTTGTTGAATTTCTGGACATCAGGTAGATTCCTGCTAAAGGCATCAAAGGACTGCCAGGAGTAAAGTTGGCAACCCAACCTTTCTGTCAACCCTCACCAGGTGCATGTTTTTTGCTGCTCTCACTCCATCCCAGTCTTAGACCATTGGATGTTGAAAGTGGAATAATAGCACTATAACAGGGGAGTGTGGAAATGGCCTTAGTTGTCTTCCACCTTCCTTCCCACTTATCTAGCTCGACTTCCCCATCCGGTTTCTTTCCAGAAATGCATTCTAGATCTTGATCTGGTTGGTGTCACTGAAGTTTTCAAAATGACTACACCACATAGAGTCTGTTTGCTCTTCAGAGTTGTTGACCTAACGGACTGATTCTCCCGTATCTTTGCAGAACGCAGGCAGCTTTGATGGCAACAGGGCAGGAAGTGGAAGCTTGAATGACAATGGAGTGAGTACCCAGAATTCCTTTGGGTTTTGAACTGATCGGTAAAATGTTATTTCTGTAAAGTTATAGCCAACTCTTGGGCTGATTCTGCTTCCTTCTCTTTGATAACCCATACATCAGTGAATAGACAGTCAGATATAGATGTACATATATATATATTTGTTGTTCTTGTGATGTGCCTTCATGTTGTTTCCCGCTTATGGTAATCTTACAGTGAATCTATCATGGGGTTTTCTGGGGCCGAGAGTATGTGACATGCCTAAGGTCACTCAGTGGGTTTCCATGGCGGAGAAGGGAATTGAATCCTCCTCTCCAGAGTCATACCTCGATGCTCAGATGGCTCTCTTGTGTACATACATGTATGTTTTAAGTCAGGAGGATGCCTTTTGAATTAAAAGGTTAAATTTATGCACAACTGAGTTCTCTGTTAGTCAAGGGTATGGCTCCCAAGGGGGACATGATGAAAGGACTGCACTCCCAAATGAGAATCCTCCCCTCTCCCAGGAAATTTAGCATCAGTCTCCAAATTTCTAGCCTTGAAATGACTTAAAATTTCAGCGTTTAGAAATACTTTTGTGTCATTCAAAGAAAAGGGACAAAGTGACCAAGGGAACGTCAACACAGCAAATAGAAGGGGTTCTAGGTGTGAATGGTTTCATTCTCTCACTCTCTGCAATGCTAGAAATTGGAGTAGTGCAGGAAAATTTGGGGAGAAGTCAGAATTAATATTTGGGCGGGCAATGCCCTTGTTTTGTTCTCTCCACTAGTTTTGCGGCTACTGATAGTCCAGACATAGCACAACAGGAGATTATCCCAACTTTGTCTAATCACTTTTTTTCTAAGGAGGGATGTATAATTTTTTAGAGGAAATTGTGCCATGCTAATTACAGGTTGGATATTTGGAAGTATTCTGAATTTCTGTTTTGTTTTGTTTTTATATTACAGAATTCTTTTGGATTTGCAGTAGTAAGTAGCAACAAATATATGCACCATCAATCTAAATTACTATTTACTATCTTGCTGAACTATACTACATCATGACATGTCCTGGGATTCTGAAAATGCACAATGCCCTAAAGAGTATTTTTAGGATAAGTCCTGGACCAGCTTCCTTGAATGTCCTTTAAGAGAGAGAAAAGTCCTTGACAAATCATAAATCATTGCAAATTTGGGCAAGTTGCTGGTGGTTCCCCGTCATGCTGGATTCATAACAGAAATGAAAGTTCAGCTAGAAGAAGAGAGAAGGTTTTTCTAGAATCATGGGACAAAGTGGATTGATTTGTTAGAGTTGAATGATTCAGTTGGTGGAAGGTGGTCGTAAGAAAGTAAAGAATACTCATCATGTTTCCCCTCAGTGAGAGAGGGCATCTCATGCTGATAAGATATCCATGGAAAAATCAACACCCATGCTGGGAAAATTCATTTTCTGTGTAAAGATGTCGGGGAATACATTTGTTATTATTTGTTTCCCGGCCAAAATATGGGCTTCCCAACACTCACAAGACTTTAGAAAGAATAACATTAATGGTGGCATCCTCCTTCAGTCCACACAGAAGAGCCAAGTGGACTGGCAACTGAGTGTTACTTGAACACTGGACAGCAAGAAAATATCCTCTATTATACCATGTGAGCTACTTTAAGGGGCGCAGCATAAACTTAGCGTATGGCTGCCTCTTTCATCACCTTGCTGCCACTTCCAATCACCTACTACCTGACGCGGTTACCTCAATGTGCCTCATGGCAGCGCTCATCCCATTTTCTCTGCTTCTCATCGAGAATTTCAACTGTGGCTTCCGTCACAGCTGTGTCAACTTCAACAGGGTTGAAACTGTCCCTTTAAGGCAGAACTTAACTTTTCGTGTTGCTGAACCATGTTTTTTTTTAAATCATTTTATTCAAAAATTCTCATTATAAAACATACATATTTGATTGTCAGCTTCATTGAAATATATCTGATCTTCCACTTTGATCTACATTTCATTTTCCAGATTTCTACAAGCTTTAGATACTATACAACACTATACTGTTAGTTTATCTGATAGTTCTTACATTTCATTCTTCATATTTCTGCTTCATGATATACATCCTGTCGCCCCCATGTAATATAACTTTAATCATGAATTACGTATTTCCAGCTGTTAGAACCCAGCAATTACCCGTTACAATTTGCCATTCCTTCTGTATCTCATCGTCTGATTTCCCCTTTAATCTCCGGGAGACCATGTCCGCATTTTTATTTTCAATAAGTGTAGCCCGCCATTGTTCTATTGTGGGTATTTGCTGAGTTTTCCATAACTTTGCATATTCAATACGAGCTGTTGTTATCATGTACAATAATATTCTCCAATGCTTCTTAATACCAGTACCCTCTAGTATATCAGTCATATTTAACAAATACAATTCAGGAGTTTTAGCAAACTGGCCTTTCACTAATGTACAAATTACATTATGTACTCCATTCCAATACTTCTTAGCTTTTGAACAGGTCCACCACATATGATATATCGTACTGACCTCCTTCTGACATTTCCAGCCCTGTCCGGTACCTGTATTATAAATGCTTTTCAGTTTACTTGGTGTCATATACCATCTGTGAAATAGTTTGTAATAGTTCTCTCTCAAATTCTGGGCTACTGTAAATGTCTGCGTTTTTTTCCAACTCTGCTCCCAAGACTCTAATTGAATTGAATGTCCAATATTTTGAGCCCATAAAATCATTGTTTCCTTTACTGTTTCTTCTTGTCTCTCCTGCTGTAATATCTCTTGATAGATTTGAGTAAAAAGGTGAGGCGGATTTTCAAAAAGCCATTTAATTACTCCGACTTTCTCTCTTAGTTCAATTCCATAAGTTTTAATGTCCATATGAAACCTTTCTGTTAATTGTCTGTAAGGGAACCAACTCAGTCTTATTCCCTCCTGTTCTAGTTTTTCCCTTGTTTTCATCCTAAGATTGTTGGATGCTGATCTCTAGATTATATCATCATACCACAACCATTTATCTGTATCAGTCCATCTGCCAAAAAAAGGCTCTTGCGGTGAGACCCATGTGGGGAGCTGCCTCATGTTTTTGACTTTATAATCATCCCAGATTTTCAAAAGCGATTTTCTGATATAGTGATGTGAGAAATCTTTATCTATTCTTGCTTTATCATAAAACATATAGGCATGCCATCCCATCCTCAAGTCTGCACCTTCCAATGCCAGCGTTTTCATATCCTGAAGGTCTATCCAGTCTTTTATCCACATAAAAGCTGCTGCTCTGTAATATAATTGAAAGTCTGGTAGTCCCATTCCTCCTCTACTTTTTATATCTGTCATAATGTTCCATTTTATCCTAGGTTTCTTCCCCTGCCATATAAATTTAGTAAATTCTCTCTTCCATTGTATGAAATGTTTCATATTTGTTATTATAGGCAGGTTTTGGAACAGAAAGTTCATTTTTGGCAGAACATTCATCTTTACTGCTGCAATTCTCCCCATCAATGAGAGCCACAAAGAAGTCCAATTCTGTAGATCTTTTGCTATTTCCACTGACACATATTTTAGACATGCATCATTTTCTGACACAGTAATGCAGTAAGTAATTCGTCTAAGTCCCTTCTCTTGGGCGTGGCCCACCGCCACCCTCACGGGGGTCTTCCTCAGCCTGGAGCAGTGGTGGGAGAGGTAGCCCCTTCATCCAAGCCTGGCCCATGAGCTGATCTCCTGAATGGGCCTGTTTTGCTCTTTGCTTTTGCCCAGCCCTTACCATTCCTACAGTTGCCAACTTGTTTTCTGGCTTGGTTCATATGCCTTAATGATAATAGGTGGTGAACCTTTAGGAAGTAGTGCTTAGCGGAAGCTGCTCTTGTTGAATTTCTGGACATCAGGTAGATTCCTGCTAAAGGCATCAAAGGACTGCCAGGAGTAAAGTTGGCAACCCAACCTTTCTGTCAACCCTCAGCAGGTGCATGTTTTTTGCTGCTCTTACTCCATCCCAGTCTTAGACCATTAGAGGTTGAAAGTGGAATAATGGCACTATAATAGGCGAGTGTGGAAATGGCCTTAGTTATCTCCCACCTTCCTTCCCACTTATCTAGCTCGACTTCCCCATCCGGCTTCTTTCCAGAAATACATTCGTGATATCGATCTGGTTGGTGTCACTGAAGTTTTCAAAATGACTACACCACATAGAGTCTGTTTGCTCTTCAGAGTTGTTGACCTAACGGACTGATTCTCCCGTATCTTTGCAGAACGCAGGCAGCTTTGATGGCAACAGGGCAGGAAGTGGAAGCTTGAATGACAATGGAGTGAGTACCCAGAATTCCTTTCGGGTTTTGAACTGATCGGTAAAATGTTATTTCTGTAAAGTTATAGCCAACTCTTGGGCTGATTCTGCTTCCTTCTCTTTGATAACCCATACATCAGTGAATAGACATTCAGGTATAGATGTACATATATATATATTTGTTGTTCTTGTGATGTGCCTTCATGTTGTTTCCCACTTATGGTAATCTTACAGTGAATCTATCATGGGGTTTTCTGGGGCTGAGAGTGTGTGACACGCCTAAGGTCAGTGAGTGGGTTTCCATGGCTGAGAAGGGAATTAAACCCTGCTCTCCAGAGTCATACCCCGATGCTCAGATGGCTCTCTTGTGTACATACATGTATGTTTTAAATCAGGAGGATGCCTTTGAATTAAAAGGTTAAATTTATGCACAACTGAGTTCTCTGTTAGTCAAGGGCATGGCTCCCAGGGGTGACATGATGAAAGGACTGCTCTCCCAAATGAGAATCCCCCCCCCAGGAAATTTAGCATCAGTCTCCAAATTTCTAGCCTTGAAATGACTTAAAATTTCAGCATTTAGAAACACTTTTGTGTCATCCAAAGAAAAGGGACAAAGTGACCAAGGGAATGTCAACACAGCAAATAGAAGGGGTTCTAGGTATGAATGGTTTCATTCTCTCACTCTCTGCAATGCTAGAAATTGGAGTAGTGCAGGAAAATTTGGGGAGAAGTGAGAATTAATATTTGACTAGGCAATGCCCTTGTTTTGTTCTCTCCACTAGTTTTGCGGCTACTGATAGTCCAGACATAGCACAATAGGAGATTATCCCAACTTTGTCTAATCACTTTTTTTCTAAGGAGGGATGTATAATTTTTAAGAGGAAATTGTGCTATGCTAATTATAGGTTGGATATTTAAAAGTATTCTGAATTTCCATTTTGTTTTGTTTTTATATTACAGAATTCTTTTGGATTTGCAGTAGTAAGTAGCAACAAATATATGCACCATCAATCTAAATTACTATTTACTATCTTGCTGAACTATACTACATCATAACGTCTCCCGGGATTCTGAAAATGCACAATGCTCTAAAGAATATTTTTAGGATAAGTCCAGGACCAGCTTCCTTGAATGTCCTTTTAGAGAGGGAAAAGCCCTTGACAAATCACAAATCATTGTAAATTTGGGTAAGTTGCTCGTGGGTCCCCATCGTGCTGGATTCATAGCACAAATGAAAGTTCAGCTAGAAGAAGAGAGAAGGTTTTTCTGGGATCATGAGAGAAAGTGGATGGATTTGTTAGTGTTGAATGATTCAGTTGGTGGAAGGTCGTCATAAGAACATAAAGAATATTCATCATGTTTCCCCTCAGTGAGAGAGGGCATCTAATGCTGATAAGATATTCATGGAAAAGGCAACGGTCATGTGGAGATATTTCATTTTCTGTGAAGAGATGTCGGGGGAGGATGTTTGCTATTAATTGTTTCTGGGCCAAAATACGGGCTTCCCAACACTCACAAGACCTTAGGAAGAATAACAGTAATGGTGGCATCCTGCTTCAGTCCACACAGAAGAGCCAAGTGGACTGGCAGCTGAGTGTTACTTGAACACTGGACAGCAAGAAAATACCCTCTATTGTAGCAAGTAACCTACTTTAAGGGGCACAGCATAAACTTTGCATATGGCTGCCTCTTTCAACATCTTGCTGTCACTTCCAATCACCTACTACCTTAGGTAGTTACCTCAATGTGCCTCATGGCAGGGCTCATCCCATTTTCTCTACTTCTCATTGGGGATTTCAACGGTGGCTTCTGTCACAGCTGTGTCAACTTCAACAGGGTTGAAACTGTCCCTTTAAGGCAGAACTTAACTTTTTGTGTTGGTGACACATGTTTTAGACATGCATCGTTTTGTGACACAGTAATGCAGTGAGTAATTCGTCAAAGTCCCTTCTCTTAGGCCTGACCCACCGTCACCCTCACGGGGGTCTTCCTCAGCCAGGAGCAGTGGTGGGAGAGGTATCCCCTTCATCCAAGCCTGGCCCATGAGCTGACCTCCTGAGTGACCCTGTTTTGCTCTTTGCTTTTGCCCAACCCTTACCATTCCTACAGTTGCCAACTTGTTTTCTGGCTTGGTTCAAATACCTTAATTATAATAGGTGGTGAATCTTTAGGAAGTAGTGCTTAGCGGAAGCTGCTCTTGTTGAATTTCTGGACATCAGGTAGATTCCTGCTAAAGGCATCAAAGTAATGCCAAGAATAAAGTTGGCAACCCAACCTTTCTGTCAACCCTCACCAGGTGCATGTTTTTTGCTGCTCTTACTCCATCCCAGTCTTAGACCATTAGAGGTTGAAAGTGGAATAATGGCACTATAATAGGCGAGTGTGGAAATGGCCTTAGTTGTCTCCCACCTTCCTTCCCACTTATCTAGCTCGGCTTCCCATCCGGCTTCTTTCCAGAAATACATTTGAGATATCGATCTGGTTGGTGTCACTGAAGTTTTCAAAATGACTACACCACATAGAGTCTGTTTGCTCTTCAGAGTTGTTGACCTAACGGACTGATTCTCCCGTATCTTTGCAGAATGCAGGCAGCTTTGATGGCAACAGGGCAGGGAGTGGAAGCTTGAATAACAATGGAGTGAGTACCCAGAATTCCTTTTGGGTTTTGAACTGATCGGTAAAATGTTATTTCTGTAAAGTTATAGCTAACTTTTGAGCTGATTCTGCTTCCTTCTCTTTGATAACCCATACATCAGTGAATAGACATTCAGGTATAGATGTACATATATATATATTTGTTGTTCTTGTGATGTGCCTTCATGTTGTTTCCCACCTATGGTAATCTTAAAGTGAATCTATCATGGGGTTTTCTGGGGCTGAGAGTGTGTGACACGCCTAAGGTCAGTGAGTGGGTTTCCATGGCTGAGAAGGGAATTAAACCCTGCTCTCCAGAGTCATACCCGGATGCTCAGATGACTCTCTTGTGTACATACATGTATGTTTTAAATCAGGAGGATGCCTTTTGAATTAAAAGGTTAAATTTATGCACAACTGAGTTCTCTGTTAGTCAAGGGCATGGCTCCCAGGGGTGACATGATGAAAGGACTGCACTCCCAAATGAGAATCCCCCCCCCAGGAAATTTAGCATCAGTCTCCAAATTTCTAGCCTTGAAATGACTTAAAATTTCAGCATTTAGAAACACTTTTGTGTCATCCAAAGAAAAGGGACAAAGTGACCAAGGGAATGTCAACACAGCAAATAGAAGGGGTTCTAGGTGTGAATGGTTTCATTCTCTCACTCTCTGCAATGCTAGAAATTGGAGTCCTGCAGGAAAATTTGGGGAGAAGTCAGAATTAATATTTGGGTGGGCAATGCCCTTGTTTTGTTCTCGCCACTAGTTTTGCAGCTACTGATATTCCAGACATAGCACAATAGGAGATTATCCCGACTTTGTGTAATCACTTTTTTTCTAAGGAGGGATGTATAAATTTTAAGAGGAAATTGTACTATGCTAATTATAGGTTGGGTATTTGGAGGTATTCTGAGTATCTGTTTTGTTTTGTTTTTATATTACAGAATTCTTATGGATTTGGAGGAGGAGTAAGTATCGACAAATATGTGCACAATCAATCCAAATTACTGTCTTACTTAACTATACTATATCATAACATCTCCCGGGATTCTGAAAATGCACAATGCCCTAAAGAGTATTTTTAGTATAAGTCCAGGACCAGCTTCCTTGAATGTCCTTTAAGAGAGAGAAAAGCCATTGGCTTTCTGTGTAGAGATGCAGGGGGAGGATATTTGTTGTTATTTGTTTCTGGGCCAAAATACGGGTTCCCCAACACTCACAAGATCTTAGGAAGAATAACACAAATGGTGGCATCCTGCTTCAGTCCACACAGAAGAGCCAACTGGACTGGCAGCTGAGTGTTACTTGAACACTGGACAGCAAGAAAATACCCTCTATTATACCATGTGAGCTACTTTAACGGGCACAGCATAAACTTAGTATATGGCTGCCTCTTTCATCACCTTTCTGCCACTTCCAATCACCTACTACCTTAGGTAGTTACCTCAATGTGCCTCATGGCAGGGCTCATCCCATTTTCTCTACTTCTCATGGGGCATTTCAACGGTGGCTTCTGTCACAGCCGTGTCAACTTCAACAGGGTTGAAACTGTCCCTTTAAGGCAGAACTTAACTTTTCTTGTTGGTGACACATGTTTTACACATGCACCATTTTGTGACATGGTAATGTAGTAAGTAATTCATCAAAGTCCCTTCACTTAGGCCTGACCCAGCGCCACCCACACAGGTGTCTTCCTCAGCCTGAAGCAGTGGTGGGAGACTTATCCCCTTCATCCAAGCCTGGCCCATGAGCAGACCTCCTGAATGGGCCTATTTTGCTCTTTGCTTTTGCCCAGCACTTACCTTTCCTAAAGTTGCCACCTTTTTTCTGGCTTGGTTCATATGCCTTTAATTATAATAGGTGGTGAACCTTTAGTAAGTAGTGCTTAGAGGAAGCTGCTCCTGTTTAATTTCTGGACATCAGTAGATTCCTGCTAAAGGCATCAAAGGACTGCCAAGAATAAAGTTCGCAACCCAACCTTTCCATCAACCCTCACCAGGTGCATGTTTTTTGCAGCTCTTATTCCTTCCCAGTCTTAGACCATTAGACGTTGAAAGTGGAATTATAGCAGTATAACAGGCGAGTGTGGAAATGGCCTTAGTTGTCTCCCACTTTCCTTCCCACTTATCTAGCTCGACTTCCCCATCCGGCTTCTTTCCAGAAATACATTCGAGATCTTGATCTGGTTGGTGTCACTGAAGTTTTCAAAATGACTACACCACATAGAGTCTGTTTGCTCCTCGGAGTTGTTGACCTAACGGGCTGATTCTCCTGTATCTTTGCAGAACGCAGGCAGCTTTGATGGCAACAACGTAGGAAGTGGAAGCATGAATGACAATGGAGTGAGTACCCAGAATTCCTTTGGGTTTTGAACTGATCGGTAAAATGTTATTTCTGTAAAGTTATAGCTAACTTTTGGGCCAATTCTACTTCCTTTCCTCTTTGATAACCCATATATCAGTGCATAGACAATCAGGTATAGATGTACATATATATTTGTTGTTCTTGTGATGTGCCTTCATGTTGTTTCCTACTTATGGTAATCTTACAGTGAATCTATCATGGGGTTTTCTGGGGCTGAGAATGTGTGACACGCCTAAGGTCAGTGAGTGGGTTTCCATGGCTGAGAAGGGAATTAAACCCTGCTCTCCAGAGTCATAGCCCGATGCTCAGATGGCTCTCTTGCGTACATACATGTATGTTTTAAGTCAGGAGGATGCCTTCTGAATTAAAAGGTTAAATTTATGCACAACTGAGTTCTCTGTTAGTCAAGGGCATGGCTCCCAGGGGCGACATGATGAAAGGACTGCACTCCCAAATGAGAATCCCCCCCCCCCCAGGAAATTTAGCATCAGTCTCCAAATTTCTAGCCTTGAAATGACTTAAAATTTCAGCATTTAGAAACACTTTTGTGTCATTCAAAGAAAAGGGACAAAGTGACCAAGGGAATGTCAACACAGCAAATAGAAGGGGTTCTAGGTGTGAATGGTTTCATTCTCTCACTCTCTGCAATGCTAGAAATTGGAGTAGTGCAGGAAAATTTGGGGAGAAGTCAGAATTAATATTTGGGCGAGCAATGCCCTTGTTTTGTTCTCTCCACTAGTTTTGCGGCTTCTGATAGTCCAGACATAGCACATTAGGAGATTATCCCAACTTTGTGTAATCACTTTTTTTCTAAGGAGGGATGTATAATTTTTAAGAGGAAATTGTGCTATGCTAATTATAGGTTGGATATTTGGAAGTATTCTGAATTTCCATTTTGTTTTGTTTTTATATTACAGAATTCTTATGGATTTGCAGTAGTAAGTAGCAACAAATATATGCACCATCAATCCAAATTACTATTTACTATCTTGCTGAACTATACTACATCATAACGTCTCCCGGGATTCTGAAAATGCACAATGCCCTAAAGAATATTTTTAGGATAAGTCCTGGACCAGCTTCTCATGGGGAATTTCAACTGTGGCTTCTGTCACAGCTGTGTCAACTTCAACAGGGTTGAAACTGAAGACCTCATGGGGGTCTTCCTCTGCCTGGAGCAGTGGTGGGAGAGGTAGCCCCTTCATCCAAGCCTGGCCCATGGTGTTGGCAGGAGAGGCAATCCTTCCACCTGGTACGTTTTTGTGACACACCTATATGCTGCAGCTGACACACTAACGTATCACAACACACAGTTTGGAAAGCTCTGCTTTAAGGAAACTATTTCAAGAGACAACACCATGCATGGTAAGATTCGATAGTGCAGTCCTAGTTCATACATCAGCAGACATGCTTTGCTGCACTCTGGTGGTTAAAACATAACAAATATATTTTCATCTCACTGCTGTGCAGAGTAGAGCGAAGCCTAAGCCAATTAAAATTGATCCTAATGGAGATGCTTATTCTAACGACTGTTGAGAACTAGTGGCTGCTTAACTACACTTCATTTGTCTTTTTTTCTCTCTCTCAAGGAAAATAGTTTAGCAGGGGGAATGAATGCATAAGTCTTCACCTTGAGAGCTGTCTAGGAAGTAGCAAGCCTCTCTCTCTCTCTCTCTCTCTCTCTCACTTATATATTTATAATATATATACCTTATATTTATATATATTTTATATAATAAAAAGCAGTCAACATTCCAACATTTGCATTCTTTCAGTCTCATCCATCTCAAAATATACACTTTGACAAGTCCTATATTATTACACAACAATTTAAATTAACGTAGAGCCTTTCCAATAATTAGACGTGTCTGAATCTAACTTTTATGGGATGAGGTTATTATAACTTAAGGTAAATTACATACTCTATTTAGCAGTAAGGTTTTAACCTCTTGAGTACTTTTAGATATCTCTGATTTAATCTTAACGATAACCTCAATCCAAAAAAGCCAGCTACCTCCAAGTCTTTCCATGTGTTTCTCATAAACTTATTTATTGGGTCCCAGTTTTTGGGAAATTTCTCTATATTTCCACCTCTTATTAAAGTTATCCATTTGTCCATGGTAGCTATATCAATTAATTTTAATATCAAGTCAACTACTGTCACTGGAATATTTTGTTTCCTGTTTCTAATGTGGTTTTAAAGGCCAGCTTTGCTTGTCTGTGTGAACTCCAACAGGACTGGAATTTAGTGTGAGGGGCCCTCAGCAAAGTTCCTTATTTCAACACTGGTGATCCCTGGGTACCATTTTATACTTACTTCCAATAGTGTACCTGAGTGATGCCAACTTGATGCTCCACTGCTTGTAGGATATTTAAAATGGCAAGCAGCAATCTAACCCAGCTTCCAACTGCTGAAGCCAGCTGTTTGTGGCTGAACCTCCCTGCTGGACATTCCTCCTTGGAAATAAGTGGGTATTACAAAATTCCCTAAGTCCACATTGACCCTGGAAGCTTCTTGCCACCTACAGGTGCCTTGATTGTCTTCATGTAATTTACAACTTATGGCAACTCTAAGGCAAATCGCAAGTTTTTTTTGGCAATTCAGAGGAGCTTTGTCATGGCCTTGTCCCTAGGATGTCTGAATGTGACTTACCCAAAATTACCAAGTGGGTTTCCATGGCTGATTAAGGTTTTGAACCCTGGTCTCCTAAAGTCCTAGTCCAACACTCAAACCATTATACTACATTGACTGTTTTCTCAGGTATTTAGAGAACTACAAATCACTACCATCTCTTCTTGTGTTCTTTTTCCAGAATGCTGGTAGCTTTGATGGCAACACAGCTGGTGACAATAGTTTCAACGACAATGGAGTAAGTGTCAGAGACTTGCAAATGACATAGTATTGTTCTCTAGCTTATCTCACCAATTCGTTCCTCAATCTGGCAATTGGGTCTTTGCCATAGTTTAGAGTCAATTCATATTTCAGACCACCACCACCCCAGTGAATATTCTAAGTATGGGATGGACAACTGTGGTCCTCTAGGTGTTGACAGAATGCAGCTCTCATATTAGCTGTAGCCAGCATATCCAGTTGTGAGGGGTTAAGGAAACTGCATTACAAAAACATCTTGAGGGCCATGTGTTCTTCACTGCTGCTCTAGACCAATTTCCAAAGCAGAGGTAAACGCTCCAGGCTCCTGTATCTGCCCTCTGTACTGGTCCTTAAAAATTATTCCACAGGTGTTGAAAAGTACTTTCTAAATTATGGGCAGAATAAATGTTCAACTGACACTTTCAGGCATCACTAAGAAAGCAACAAGATCCAGAGTTGTACTTCCAGTTGTGCAATCATAGATTTTCCTTGGTCACACAAACTAATCTACTTCTAAATGTTCTACTAAATTTCCAGATACTTCCAGGTTTTGGAGGCACTTCTGTTCCCATTAATGGTTTCTGTACAATTAATGTTTTCCATGTATGTTTGTTGTGAAATGCTGCTGTGATCATATGAGCCGTTCAGATTAAAACTGTGAAGCACAAATGGAAGATTTCTCTTTCGGTTATCACCACCATGCTTCCAAGTGTCTTGGAAGTTATAATCATAGAACTATTGAATCAGAGAGTTGGAACATATTCCAAGGGCCATATAGTCCTATTCTCTGTTAGTGGAGGACTCAACAACTAAAGCATTCCTAAGAGATTACCTTTTAACCTCTGTTTAAGAACTTTCAATGAAGGGGAGTCCACCACCTTCTGAGTTGTCTTTTTCACACTGCACAGTTATAGCACCTTAAGCTCATAATAGCTGCCCTGATTCTATTCCATGGAATTCTGGGACTATATTTTGTGCTATTATAAATGTTCACTGCTATACTGCCTCACCAGACTACAGATCTCAGGATTCTATCAGATGGAGCTATGGCATTTCCAATGAGATCTTGTTTTTATAATTGTGTGGAGTGAAAGAACATGTAGTTTCTTTCTTTCCCTGTAGACAAAGGCTAGAAATTGGGTTGTTACATCACAGGATTTTCGTTACACATCTCTTGATACACACTGGGGCATTCTTGCATGGTTCTGTACTGCAATGTGGAAATGAAAGAACTGACCTTGGCTCTGCACAGAAAAATTAGAGTACAAATAATGTGTCTTTGCTGTTGTTTTTGCTTTACAGAATACCAACAATGGTCCCATTGTCTGGGTGAGTATTCATAACTCTAAACCATTTTGGAGAGGGTTAAACAGCACAGAGGAGGGGGTGTCTCACAGCAAGCTATCTTCTTCTATCATACCACCCATGATAACATACTGGTTTGCTTCCATTTATCTGGGATAATCACATCTTATCATCACAGTCAATGAGGGCTGTTGGCTCTGATGCCAGTGGTGTGGCCAATCTGCTCTGGATTTTAGTCCACATTTTAAAGGTGCTAAAGTGCTAAACTCCATCCCTCAAAGTGTGATGGGGCCTCCTTCCTTGGAGTTTTTTAAACAGAGGCTAGAAGGCCATCTGTTGGGTATGCTTTGATTGTGTATTTCTGCATGGCAAGGGGTTGGACTTGATGGCCCTTGTGGTCTCTTCCAACTCCATGATTCTATGAAAAGGTTCAGTACTTTCAACAGCTCCTTTAAAGTCCGGATTAAAGACACGATAGGTTCCCCATCCACCAATATCAGAGTCACCAACTTCTACCAATCATAGACAGACTGTATGAGAAGAATCCAAGAGTGGCCTTTGGTAAGACTCACCTAGTTTAACATTTTATTTCCTGTGGCAATAGGTAAGTAGTTCACAAATTAGGGCCACATCTTAAAGTTCATCCCCAGTATTGGCATTTCCTGAAAGTTGCTAGCATGGACCAGCAGTTCGTGAGATTCTAGCTGCTGAATTTTCATTTGTTTATTCTTCATTCATCATTTTTTTTATCCTGCTTGTCAACCCCAAAGGTTCCCAGAATCAATAAAAATAAGAGTTCCAGCCTACAATCTGAAAAAACAAAAAGGCATCACACAAAAGAAAGCACATATTATTATGTGCTGGTGGAATTGTCCTGCTTCCCATTCACACATTTAGGGCGGAAAGAATATCCAAAAAAAATTGAAAATTGGTTGAAAAAAACATTTCTTGAGTGCTGGGAAACTCTGACAATGAGAAATCCAGACTGACAAAAGTCTTTGGAGTTCAGGACTTATTACATACAAAATTCAGTTTCTCTGGTACAGAAAGCAGCATTTTCTATGCAGAAAAAAGTCTCTAAGGAAATATCTTCAAAGAAAAATATTCTGTTTCCTCTGCAGAAAATGCTGTTTTCTGCACAAGAATACCATTTGTGAATTTTGTACAGAATAAGTCCTTGACTACAGTATTATCTGAGCAGGAAACAGCATTTTCTCCATAGAGAATAAAAAAAAGCTGTTTTTTTGTCCATAAAATGTTGTTTTCTGCACAAAAATACTGTGAACAAATTTCACATAGAATAAATCCCAAACTGCCAATGGTCTTTCAAAGCAGTGCAGTTTACAAAGATTTTCTTGCAGTGGAATGAAAAGGGCTAAAATTACTTGTTGCTTCCTTTGAGTATGAAATTAGAGAAGAATTACAGGCTTATCTAGCATCTTCTGTTGCATCCTGTTGGAATGGCTGTTGAGGTAGGAACCTTCAGGGACATGGGCTTTCAGTGGTCTCCTGGCACAATCTTGCTGTAAACTTCAACTCAGCAGTTCCCAATCAACATAGCCAATGGTCAGGGATTCGGAGAGCTGAAATGCAAAGCATTTGTACACTGAAAATAGTTTCCATTCCTTAGGTGGCATTGCGAATGCATTGATTTAACTGAAAACAAGTCACCCTTACTTTGTTTGAGGACATCTGGACACCTAAGTTTTTTCTTCAACTGGGCATAGGAAATTAGGGGAGAGAAAACACACAAATACTTAAAAGTTCCCATTAAGCAATGAAGAAGAAGAAAAAAGCAACAGAAACAACATTGACCAGAATCCTGTTTCTGTCTTATAGATGTATAAGTTCCTCTTTGGAAGTGGCTGGACATTTTTGTCTGATACTGAATGACTATATCCAGTTCAACATTACAGAGCAGATCTGTGCCTGCTGTGCCATTGCACATGAATGCACATTGCACACAGTGCACTGTCTACTGTGCATCAGTATGCATGCACACTTGGTTCTATACTCAGCTGCACATTTGGTGTCTCGGCTTAGCTGTACACTGTTGCCACTCAATACGAGAATTGTGTAGCACAATTAATGCACAATTCCACAGGTGACAATTAACATCATTCACCAGATCCTGTCAGAGCTTGGAAATTAAGTATGCTCAGGTCTGGTTAGTACTTAAAACAGAGACTGCCAGGGACTACCAGGCCCTATACTCTACATTTTGCAGTAAGGGAATGGCAAACCATCTCTGTGTATTTCTGGCCTATGAAAATCCTATGAAATGAATGGGGCCAGGACCAGTTGGCAAGTGACTTGAATGCCATACCTATCTACCCACCTAAGTCTGAAATAGAATCTCAGCCACAGAGAGCTGGAGCAAAATTCAGTCCTGACAACACCATGGCCTATCACATTATAAACTAAAGATGTGTTGTTGTTGTTCTCTTGTAACTATCTCAGAGTGTTTTTCTTACAGACTTTTCTTTTCTTCTTTTACAGTATTAAGCATCCAGAACCAGAAATCTACCCCAAAAGCTACCCAGATGCCTCTGCCCTGTCACCCCCCCTCCACTCCAGTGAAGACCAGCTTTCTGTTCTCTCCTGAATGATTCTTTCTGGGTGCTGCTGCTGTTGCTCCCACTCCCAGAAGATCCGTCTTCAAAGAAGTCCCTTCTCCAAATTCACCAATGAGTTCCCAAAACAATAAATGTGCTTGAGTGCAATTATTTCAAAAAAAGCTAACCCAATCTGTTGTGATTCATTTGTTTCTTTCTGCTTTGCTTTGCATTTTTTTAAAGGCTTACAGAATAAATGATAACGATCAGTAGTAAGACAGGCTCTTGCAAGTCACAGAGCATGACATAAGAGGAAAAAGGGATTGGGAGGGTAGACACCAGACTCTGGCTTTAGGCCTCCATGACAGATTTCTTATGATTGCCAGCTGGAGTGCTGATAAACAGAAAGAGAGTGAGAAAATTGCTGATCTGTCAGCAGAGCTGAAGGGGAACCAATGGAAGGTGATATAATGGAATAGCTGACAACTTTGACTTTTCAACAAGATTTGTGGGAAGTTGATAAGACATAATGCTAACACAATTAACTGGAAATTTAAATGTGGGAGGAAGTGTCAGGATTGGCAGGATTTGGCTCCTCTGAGCATGAGCAGAGTGCAATCTGTGAAGCAAGGTTTCGCCTCAGCAGAGGGTCCCAGTGAAGCAGAAAAAATTCCAGAAGCTCATTAAGTAGGACTTAGAGGCTGAATTTATTGCCGCACTCTAAGATAAAGCTTAGCAAAAACATACCAGCATTCCAGCAATTAGACAAAGAGGAATAACAGAAGATAATGGAGAAAAATCGGGCAGCGTCTCCCCTTACAATTGGTATACTGCCAATGGCTTAGCAGGTCCAGCTAGGATATCTAACTGGCAGCTGGTCAGGGCAAACACCAGCTTTTGTATGCTACCTTGACATCCTGAAAGTAGTGGGGTGACCCAATCAGTGCTCTGACGTGTGGCCTTCTCTAATGCACAAGACATAGCCAGAAAAATACTACTGGTCTTGCACCTGGCTGTCTGGCCACATCGCCTCTTGCCTCTGCCGTCCACTCAGAGGAAACCTTGCATGCCGGGTAACAACTTTGACAGGAAGGTAGTGGTTTCCCAGCAGAGTTGAAAAGACTGGCTCAGCAGTGCTTCTGGTCCCTATCTTTGATACTGGCTGATACAGTGGCTGCTGCCAAGTGATTGTTTTAAGAACACAAAGGCCAAAATCTGGTTTGTGTCTTACTGATTTGTAAGCTCTCTTACACGTAACAATTGAACTTTTCTGGTTGTTGTGCAATAGACATATTCGGATCAGGGTTGCATAAGTGGTTTCACTTTTCACAGGGGCCCAAATCCTATTATTTATCTTGACTAGAACACAACCATTGAATCAACTGGATTAGTCTCTGCGTTGGCCCACCCTTCAACAAATGTTTGAAGTGTCTACACTAGCTGAAACTCAATTCTAGCTATGCTGTTGGAGCTTCTTCGATGTTGTTTAATTTTTTCATCAGGGCCTTCCATAGACTGTTTTATTCACTAGGATTGTTCTCTGCATTCTCCATGGTGCAACAGGACAATATGTAGGCACACTGGCAAATGCACAATGGATTGGACAATATTGGTAGTCAGCAGAAAGGGAGTTTAGTGCAACCACCACATAACTAAGGGCCTTTCTGCCATTATTCCACTTTTGACATCCTATGGAATCCTGGGGTTTGCAGTTTAGAGAGGGTCACTTAGAATTCTAAATGCCCCTCCTTAAACTACAAACCCCAGAATTCCATAAGGTGTTGAAAGTGGAATGATAGCAGTATAACAGTGTAGTGCGGAAATGGCCTTAGTCAAGAAATCCTTCCTAGATCCTCTTAATCATGGGAGATTAAAACTGTGAACTCCTCATATTGTTTTGGTTTTCCTTCAGTGATCTATGACCATTGATCATGTTGGCTGAGTCTAATGGGATTTAGAGTCCAATAATATCTGGGAGCCACCATCTCCTCATGGAACTTTGTTTCTTATAGAGACTACTTTACTAACTCAAGCAAGCCCATGAGTAGGACATAAAGAAACTAAGAGCTCTGTCAGGATGCTTTGACCCTGTCATGTTTTGCACCTATCATGTGCCAGCAATACATATAATAGTTGTTGCAATAGATTTCTAGGGCAAAGCCTGCTGGTGCTAAAAGGCGTCCACTTGCAGTTATTACTTGTAACAATGCATCCACTTGTAACATTTGTAATATCAACAGGCTCAGAATGGGTGATCTGCTCTGTATTCAATGTCCCCTAGCAACAAGAAGATTGTTTGGAAGGGCAGATCAAAGGGGGGGGGGGATAACAGTGGAAGAACAAGGAAGTGTTATGGGAACATTTAGATAGGATACAGGAACATATTCTGGCTCCCATGATGAAAAATATGCAAATAATTGTATGCCTGGGAAAACTGTTAGAGCTGGTGGGGTGATTTGACCTGTAAGGTTTTAATCCGTCTTTGATAAGCATGCCAAAACTTGAATGAAAAGGTATAAAACTTGCACCCAACTCTAGTGCTGTAGTCTCAGCAACATTTTGGTAATGTTGCTGTTGCTTGTTTTTCTCAAACAAACACTTCTGTTTTGAAACACTGAAAAAAAATTCTTCAGAGCAAATCAGCCATGCTGTTCAGCCTATGAATCTGGATGTTTAGCTATGAGAGTAAATGACCAAGAAAAGTACTGAAATTTTCTTTTAAAAAATATTTTGCAAGCATGCCATTGTTCCAGAAGCCAAAATTACTCTGACCAATTGTATACTGAAATGATTACAACACCCAATGCATCTGGGTGGGGTACAGCAATAACATGTATATTTCTATATCGCTTATCAGCTAAGTGCTCCCTAATGCTCCCGATTTACAATGATTAGCTAATTGCCCCCAACAAGCTGTGTATTCATTTTACTGACCTGCAGAAGGGTAGAAGTCTGAGTCAACCTGGAGCCGGGCAGGATTTAACTCACAATGGCATTTTCCATGCGAAAGGGCACCTGGAGTGTCGCGCAATTGTGAGAAGCGATCTGCGTGACGCACTCAGAATCACGTGATGCTCCAGGGACCGATCATGCACCTTTTCATTTTCAGCTAGAAGCTGAAAATGGTGAGCGATCACGCATTGCTCCCGGGCCCCGCACACACTTACCTGGCGTGCGGAGCCTCCGGAGCTGCACCGGTTGCGCTTCCTGCCCAGTGCAGCCTGGGAAACTCCCAGGCTGCACTGTGGAAGGAAGAGGCAGGGCTCTTGCGCGAGCAGGCAGCTCGTGAGGAGCTGAAGGACCCCTGATGCGGGAACCTCTTGCCGGAGGCTGCTCACGCGATCTCTGCACCCCAGTACCAGAAAAAGGTAAGGTGCAGAAAGGGCCCTTGTGGCTGCAGTACCAGCATTTAACCACTGTGCCACCAGGGCTCCCACCAGGAATGTGTGGATGTTCAGACCTTGTTGCATTCAAACTCCCATCAGTCTCAGACAGCACAGCTGGCAATTAGATGATATATTAGAAATTCTAGTCTAGCAATACCTGGAGTATGGATGGACAATGTATTTCTTTAATATTCTCTCACGTCTAGTTTTTTTGAATCTCATTTTTCCCCTATCCTGTTTATGAAGAAATATATGCAAATTGTAAATTTGTAAAGCCACCTTACAAAAGTCAACTTAGCAAAATTCTTTGTAGTGTATCTGAAGAAGAGGCTTTATATCCATAGAAGTCCATGCTAAAATGAAAACCAGTTAGTCTTAAAGCTGCTGCCACATTCTTTTTTTCTGTTCCTTCTCTTTTCCTCCTTCTCATGCTATAAGGAACAAAACTTTCAATAAAAACAGACTCTGTGTGTGTGTGTGTGTATTATCAACATTAATAAAACAGAGAAAATTGTTTTATCTCCACCAGGTCTCCATTATGTCAAGCATATATAATACAGTCATTCCCATAAAAAAGAAAAGTCTGCTTCTTATATAGTTTTAGAAATGATTTTGAGACAGTAAATAAGTGAACGCATTCTCTTAAACATTTTATTCATCATACTAAAAGAAACATTCCATGATTCCCTCCCACCACATATTTCTTTGGAGAAAAACATTTTTCAAGGTTTTTGTTTCCTGGGCCTTCACTTCTCTAGGCATAGTCAGCATGTAACTCTGCATGTGGAGATTTATGCTATACAATCCCAGTGTAGGTCCTCACCCAGTTTGTGCAACTTTCAGAAAGCTTGGTGAAAAATAAATCTTGTTGTCACACGCATGAAGAAGAACAGCAATCTTGCAAGTGTTGCTGTTCTCTTGGCAGTGTGTCTCAAAGTGTCAAGGCACTCCAGTCTCACCAAGAATGGGAACTTTTTGACCCTGAAATTACACCTCCCAAAGTCTTAGCCAGCATGACCAATGCTCAGGGACACTGGGAATTAAAGTCAAGAAGGTATGGAAGGCCAAAGTCTGAAAAGCATAATTTGAGTTGTACAGGCAATTTTCAAAATACTTACATGCTGGTCTATGACCTTAATAAAATTATTGATTGATTGAAAATGTTTATCCTCTCAGAGTAACAGGCAATCGAACACTATTTATGTCTATACGTATGCACGTAGGTATTGCTCTCACCGCACATGGCAAAAGAACACCAGAACAGTTCTCTGCCCCCAGGCTTATAATCTAAGGCAGAGCTTTCCAAGCCTTTCATGTTGGTGGCACACTTTTTGGTCATTCCTCATTTTGTGACACAGCAATTCAGTTTTACTAGCAAACCAGAAATTAAACAGAAGGAAAGGCAGCCCCCTCCCCACCTGATCCTGGCTCGCTTCTGTTGCTCTCACTGAGGAAAGACCCCAGTGAAAGCAGCAGCAGCAAGAAAGGGAGCCCCCTCACCTCATCCTGGGCTGCTGCTGCAGCCGTGGCAGCGGGAGAGGCTTGAGTGGGGAAGTGTTTCTCATCCCGGAGAGGCGACACTTCATGCGACACACTAACATGTCACAACACACCATTTGGAAAGCCCTGATCTAAAGCAAGACACAAAAGGAAAAGGGAATGGCAGTGGCAGAGGATACAGCCTCTTACAGCAGATACAGCCTCTTCTTCCTTCCCTCTGAGGTCAGGAAGGTGGCAATTGGGATGGATGGAGAGCCTTTTATCTGCCTCTGAACCTAGACATGATGGAGCTGTGCCTGCTTCTTCTCTCCATCTGAAGCCAGAGCAGTGGCAGTTGGCATGGATGGAGGCTGTTTCATCTCCTTCTAGGCCTTGGCATGATGAAGCTGTTCTTACTTCTTTTCTCCCTCCAAGGCCAGGACGGTGGCAGGTGAGATAGAGGGAAGCCCTTTCATCTACTTCTTGGCCTAGGCATGAAGGAACTGTGCTTGCATTTTCTCTCCCTCTGAGACTAGGGCCGTGTCGGTTGGGATGGACGAAGAGCCTTTTATCTACTTCTGGACCAATGGCCAGTTTTAGTCTAACCAAATGTCAGGCCTCAAACTTTGCCAAGAAATCAATTACTGCAAAACATGGAGAAAACTATGGGTTGGGGAACCAGAGAAGAGTGAAGAAGCCCTTTCCTGGTAAACAGTGAAACACAGTGGTTGACTCTCCATACCACCTGGGTATTGCTCCCAGAAAGTCCTCCATTTAGCATCCACACTCTTTCAAGCCTCTTTGGGAACGGGAGAAATTTTCTCTCGTCTTCTCATGTACTGCCTTGACAAACTGAGTGAAAGATGGAAGGGCTATACCCCTATAGTTTCTTTCCTTCACTTTACTTTTCACTTAATCACGTTGGCACTCTGCTTTATCAATGTCCAAACAAATCACCTTATCAGTGAATTTACCAACACCTCCCCAGCATCTTTTCTTACCCCTCCCATAGGTCTTTATCTTTGAATCAGGTTCCTTGAACCTTCAGTGGGCCACCTTAAGCAAATAACAAAAACATGAGCAAACAAGAAAGCTAGGTGGCAGATTAATCTGAGCGACAGCTCAGTTTTGAC
This sequence comes from Cyclura pinguis, assembly GCA_030412105.1. Lineage (NCBI taxonomy): Eukaryota > Metazoa > Chordata > Lepidosauria > Squamata > Iguanidae > Cyclura > Cyclura pinguis. The sequence goes on along the minus strand of CM059606.1, from coordinate 10,385,446 downwards.
ATACAGCTGTTCAGCCATCACAAAAGCAATAAAGAAGAAAACAAAGAACCATCAATCAGAATCTGTACATTAGGGTCACCTGGACATTACACAACATTGTCTTTCAAATGGTTTTTGTCTAATAACAATGGTTACAGACAGAAATGGGTCAATCTTTATTATGGTCACATATTTATCTAACCCTTTTAATGAATAGTGTAACCTTTAACGTTTCATCAAGGAAACCTGAAACATAGGCAGACAAACAACATCAGAGTGTTGTCTAGGGTGAGGGCAAAAGTTCTTAATGAGGAAGCACAAATGAAAATATTGTAAGGCCCCGCTTTGGGGGTCCCCAATATCAGTATGGTTTGGATGGGCACCATACCTAATTGGCAACACATTTTATTGGCTCTGATATCAAATTCAAGCCTTAGAGGTGACGGAGAGGTCAAACTGAGCAAGGGAAGGAATTTGACTGTAAATGTGAGAACGACAGGTCAGCTCAAAATTTCCTCCAGGCAAGACTGAGTCATTTGTCAGGCAAATACACACCTTTCCTGTGGATAATAGGCTTAAACAGAAGCTGGAATTTTCCAGGGAATCCAACTGTGAGGAGCCCACCAGGACACTGATTGACGGATATCCATCTCTTGTACTCCTGGATTCTTTCCTCTTTCCTCACAGCACCCACAATAGGCAGCTGTTACAAAACCCATCATGTCTTTGTCAATCAAAGCACTAAGCCCATCAATAGGCGAAAGAGTGATTGTCCACAACAGGTTCCCTTTGTCTTGCATCTGGAACCTTCACAGCCACAAGCCATTTTCAGGGTACAAAAAGCTCTGATTTCAGGATGGCCAGTGCAGTCTCTTGAAGGTCTACCCATCACTCTGTCCGTCTGGCTCCTGAATGAGAACTGTCCTTAGGTCCTACCTAAGCCAAAACACATTGCTGCTCTTCACTACTCTTCTGAACTGGTAATTATAAATCCCCCAAACCCGTCAGCCTCTCTATAATTTTTCCTCCCTTTCTCCTTCAGCTAGCTCTTGTGTGAATGTGTGATTGTGTGTATCTTGTGTGCATGCATGAGTGAAGTCCCCTCAATACAACAGATTTTTAGCTTACTTTTGAATCTCTGGCTGGTTCTTTTACCTGTGTGTGCCCGTAAACACTGGTAGAAAAGATCTCATTAAGTTGCCCCCCTCTCGCAAGCCTCCTCTTTGAGCTAATTAATTCCCCACTTTTTCAAGGAGGTCTTTGGCATTGCAGGGTGGCCCTTGTGGCACCTACATTTTGGGGTAACATTATGTAGCATATTTGGGAAAACTATTGTAGGGGAGAACAACCAAAAGAGCCTACTGGAATGACCATTGTCTCTTGTCCTTTTCCTCCTGCTGAAGTAACTGAGAGCAAACTATTTTTGCAATTGGAACTCAGCTTGCTGCCGTTCAAGTAAGCCAAGAACGAAGAGGGAAAGTAGGAGGAGATGAAAGAAACTGGGGCATTTTTAAAGCAGCTGAGAAAGTGGGACAGCATGGATTAGCTGGGACCATCAAAATCAAGACAGTCGGAAATAGATAAGAGGTTGGCTAATGTGGCCCTAGGGTCCTAGGCCATGATACTACTTTTGTGCCTCTCAATGTCCCATCAGATGTTCCAAATATAACTGGGACATCGAGAGTGGTTACACTGTTTGTCACTCTTTGATGTCACAATTTTAAGAGAGGAAATTAATTAATTAATTAAATTTTCCATGGGTATACTAGGAAAAGGATTGCAACAACAGCCCTTTTCTTCACTCAAAAGCCAGTTATCATAATCTCCTCCTCCTCCTTCTTCCAGGCCTTCAAGTCATTTCTAACTTGCTAAGGCAAACCTCACAGGATTTTCTGGGTTTGAGAGTGTGTGACATGTTCAAGGTCACCCAGCGGGTTTCCAGGGTTGAGAAGGGAATCAAACCCTAATCTCCAGGGTTGTCCAATATATTCAAACCACTGTACCATGCTAGCTCTCCATAATGTAGTACCAGAACAGATATGTGATATAGGGAACAGGAAGAAAAGGGAAAGAAGCAAAAAGGTTAGATCTGGTACAGAAAGATAGCTCAGGAAAGGTAAGAGGGCGGGACTAGGCAAAGCAGGCCTTGGGTCCTTCTCAGGTTGAGTCATCAAGGCTTAGCCTTTAGAGTCTGACACTCCCTTTGATAGCATCCAGCATAAATAGAGTCCTCCAGTTTGCTGTCATTCCCACCATAACTCAAGAGAGAAAGGGAGAAAGATGAAGATGAAGGTTGTGACTGCCCTCCTTGTTGTCTGTCTGCTCTCCCCACAGAGCACCAGAGCTGCACCTGCAGTAAGGATGAATGTGGTTTATTGCATTGTGATACGACGTCAGGAACTGTGCTGCTTAAAGCTGAACCTCAGTTTCACACACATCTGATAATCTAGTGCAATTTCAGAAGGCAACTTTGATATTTAGTTATTTAGTTATTTTGGTAGCACTCCAAAGGTTTTCAGACCCCCCCCCCCCATAATTCAACTTCTGGGTACAGTGATATCTTTAGGAAACTGAGGATTAAGTTAGGGGTGGGAATAGCATGACTCCCCAGCTATTGTTGTCCTGCAGTTCTTAGCATGTCTCATAATTAGTGAAGCAGGTTGGGGACAGCTGGGAGTTGCAGTCTCCAGACATCTGGTGGACCACATGATTCCCACACCTGGATTAACCCCAGTCGCCAGTCCTAATAACAGTAGCCTGAATCTATTGATTATCAGAAGTTGACATCTATGTAAATGCCTTTGCTTGCTGCTCCAGTTGGGACTTAATCTTTGTTTTTGGTCCTATGCTTTTAATTTTTTTGTCTCTCAATATACTTTAAGGCAGTCTTATGAAATATTGGTTTGTCAAACTCCACGCAGTTCATATTCCTCCTTTTTGAAAGCCAACACTGCAACAGTATCCCTACCAAGCTAAAGGATGATTAAACAGGAAAACTGTTGGGACACAAGAAAAGATGATGGCTGGAATTGGTGTCCCATACATGCATACATTCCTTTACAGCTGCAACTACACCTTTTGGGGAATTCTGCAATGGTTGCATTGAGTTCAGGGCTGCATAAATAGAGCCCCACAAGTGTAACATTTGCTCAGGGGCATAAATCCTCTTATTCATCCCATCTAGACTAGAGACATTAAGTCAATGAGACTTACCTCCATACTGGCTCATGTTTCTATGGGTCTGATCTAATCTGGATTAAGCAACAGGATTCTACCCATGCAACTGCACATTCTTGGATGGTGAATAACATCAGTGCCTTCAATACACCACTTGATTCATTGGGACTGCAGGAAAGAACACAGTGCATTCCCCGCTGCATGAAAGGGAAATAAACAGGTATATTGTCAGATAGATGGTTGTGCAGTTTCAACATTCAGCAGAAGAGTGGCAAAATGCAATCATTCTGCAACTGTGTGAGTGAAGCTGAGATCCTATAGTATCATGTAGGATCTCAGCTGATGTCTCCAGGTTTTTGTTAGGCTCATACATAAATGCACAGGAATGTACATTTTTTTGTCTCCCAGTGGTTATCAAAAATATGGATTTCTGAATCAGGAGTAGGTCTCTGCCAAATATTATTGAGCATCTCCAATTATATCCAGACATATTGTCCTTGGCCCTATTGCTAGTCCAAACTAGAGTAGATCTATTAAATCAATTAGCTCTTACTATATGTTGAGTGAGAGAAAGCAGGGTGGTTTTGAGTGTGGGACTACAATTCTGGAGAAGAGTGTTCAGTTCCCTGTTTTGCCATGGAAACTTACTGGGTGACTTTCAGCACGTTCCACACTCTCAGCCTCAGAAAACCCTGTGATAGATTCACCTTAGCTTTGCCATGAATCAGAAAAAACGTGAAAGCACACAATAATAATGTGCTGACTTTTACTGCTTAATTGTGGGTCTGTTCAGGCCGGGAATAACCAAAAAGATTCAGAGTTAGATATACTAATAGTGAGATTATTCTCTGAATATAGTCATGCAATGAAAATTATACTGTCTATGAACAAGAGCGAGATATGAGGGAGTTTATCTCCAGCTTTGCACAAATCCAAAGCCACACCAGTTCAGTTTTACTACATTTTAGGTTTCAGGAGTTAAAAGGAAGCATTCGGTGATGGTAGAACAGTGGTGACACTGAGAATCAAGGCAGTAAAATAAATGCAACAAAATCCTTTGGATTCTTTTTTAAATGGGAAGTTTATTGCATTTATTTTATTTATTGCATTTATTTTACTGACTTCCTTCTGAGCATCCACAACAGGGGTAGTATAAGAAATGCTATAAAATTTTCTTAGACATGTTTTGAACATGCATGGTATCATTATTGGATCTTGGCCCATTTTTATAATGACTACTTAAAGGAGAAATTCCCAAACCTGGAGTGCTGGCTGAGTGTTGGCAGAGAAAGAATTAAAAACAGGTAGGACTGAAAATGGAACAATGCGGGGAGGAAATCCTGCGAAAAGAGCTTGGGGGGTGGCAAGCTGGTTTGCCAAAGTCCCATACTGTAATATTGTGGCTTATCTCACTTGTTTATCTAAACATGGTAATCCTGGGCATAGTAAAGTATCTCTTCAATGATCAACTTGCCTGGACACAGCTGGGGTGGCCATATAGACATCTCTAGAAAAAGATGACAAATGGGAACATTGATTGGAAGAAAATTGGTGCAGACTCACAGTGTGCATACACAGTGGCACACAGGAAGACACACAGGGCTCTATGTAAAAGATGAGACACATAAAGTAAGATCCATGCAATGGTTATTTCTTAAATTAAGGACTTTTAGGTCAACTGGTGTGGCTGCTAAAAAGACTTAACTCTGAAACGACCATGTGTCTATTTGAAGAGCTGTCAAAGGATAATCCACCTTTTGAAATGTCCTCTTTATGAGACCCAAGTCCTTTGTAAACTGTAATAATAAGAGTGAAAGTGATCCTGTCATGAAGTTGTCCCTCAACAGTAAGAACCTGTAGTCTCCCCAATATAGTGAAGTGTATTACATTTCTGTTCAAATGAGACTGCATTACAGATGGATAGACTCAATCAAGGAAAATATGTTCCTGAATCTGTAAGAAATGAGGGGAGCTGTTGAGGATAGGGTGACTTGTAAACCTCTCATTCATAGAGTCACCATAAGTTGAAGTCAACAGTGGTTAAGAACAAATATATAGCATTCTATACATATACTTTAAATATGGATTAATTTATGTATATTAAATATATAGTTCAATTTTGCTTTAAATATCTATTAATCAGTGTATATTAAATACATAGCTGTATCCTGACTGCATGTCTGAAACGGAAGAGATACTTCTCAGCTGCCTCAGTTTTCTTAGCCTTGAATTCTCCCCTGAATTACATCCCAGATTTCAACTCATCAAATGCTGCTTCTCTAAAAAAGAAAATCTGGGGAGTTCCTCTTCTTTTTACACTCACTCACTCCACAAATATGCTTTTTTCTATTCTTTCCATTATGGAGACTCCATTAGTATCGGTGGTGGAGGCAGCCCAGTTATAGAAGGCAATGGCATTGGGGTAAGTATTTAAGACTCCTTCCCATAATTTAAGTTAATTGACAGTGCTTCTTAACAGACTTCTTTCTGATAGCCCATGGGTTAAACAAGATGTATCCATCTTACCCTGCTGAAACAGGAAGAATCCCTCTCCCTGGTCAAACCATGGACCACCAGTGGCATTTGTCTTCCTTCTGCAGGAGACATCGGCCAACATTCTGCATCACGCTGGGGGTCCTTCCTTTCTCTGACTGTTGAACCTAGTAGCTGTCAACCTGTGCAAGTTCTCACCCCAAGCCATTCAATGGCCAGGGGAAGACGAAAGGTGTCCCAGCAACAGTTAACTACAGGAAGATAACACCATCCTCCTGGACTTTCAGTGGACCCTTGGGAGTTCCAGGAGGATGCCTGTCCCTTCCTGTAGACAATGGCATGAATCAGATAGTTGCTTCCTGCATCCCTTAATCCTGCTCTCATTCTGCTCTGGCCACTGAATGGCTTTAGAGGAGAGGTTTTCAGCCTGACAAGAGGTAGAAGGCTCAGGGAGGGAGTCAAGGAGGATGAAGATGGTGAATTCCTCCATCCATCACAATTAGAAAGGCATATATTGTTGTGCAATGTTATGTTACATCCCCATATGCCACCAACAGCATGTCAGGCATTATATAACAGCACCAATATGCAAGGTGCTTTTCTGAATGAATGTCAAAGTCAAGGAGGGCCCCTATCTAGAGGAATGTGCTGTCTAAAGCTCAGCCATAGAGAGAGAGTTAGAAAGAAAAACATAGGCAAGAGGCAGGAATATTGCTAAATGACACAAATATACTTTCATTTTAGTTATACATACTTGTGTTCAGTTTTTTGCAAAACTTCTGATGATTTTTTTAAAGGAGATTTCTTAACTTATACCCAACTGTATTGTCATTGCAGAACAACTTTCAGCCTGCTGCAGGAGTAAGTCTGAATTAGTCAATCTATCAGTCCCAAAGACTTTATTCAACACAGATCTAGCCAAAGAAAACATATCTAGGGGTTCTTTTTCAGGTTGGACAGGTAGTCTAATTCTTTTAAAGATAGTAGTGTTTGGAGAATATACCTAACTTATTGAGTCACTGTCTATGCGGAAACTTGGAATCAGGGTGGAATAGGGGAAGTTCTTCTAAGAATCCACTCAGGGTGTGGACATCTTAGACCAGTAAAGAGAATTATTCAGCCTTTCAGATGTTGTGGAACAGCAACTTCCAACAGCCCTAGCCAGAATAAACAATGCTGAGAAAAGCCAGGAATTGCATCTCAGCAACATCTGAAGGACTGGACATCCCTGCCCCATACTTTAGCTGGTAGCAGCAATCTGGAACCACTGACAATGCCTCTGAAGTCTACTTTCCTACCTCTAGATTTTCAAGCTTCAACCTCCCAAATGCATAAAGTTCATATAAAGCAAACATTTTCTGTAGCATGTATTTCATATTGAGCTGCTCAATGGGATATAAGGAAGGACTGTGGTGCTTCTAGAAGATACAATTTAGGCTTTTACCACTCTATTCTGCATTGGTTAGGCCTCATTTGGAATACTGTGTCCAGTTCTGGGCACCTCAATTCAAGAAGGATGTCGACAAGCTGGACCGTGTCCAGAGGAGGGCGACCAAAATGGTGAAGGGTCTGGAAGCCATGCCCTGTGCAGAACGCCTTAGGGAGCTGGGTATGTTTAGTCTGCAGAAGAGAAGGTTAAGAGGGGACATGATAGCCATGTTTAAATATTTGAAGGGATGTCATGTTGAGGAGGGAGCAGGCTTGTTCTCCACCGCTCCAGAAACTAGGACAAGGAGGAATAGATTCAAGCTGCAGGAAAGGAGATTCCACTTGAACCTCAGGAAGAACTTCCTGAAGGTCAGAGCTGTCCGGCAGTGGAATATGCTGCCTCGGAGTGTGGTAGAGTCTCCTTCTTTGGAGGTCTTTAAGCAGAGGCTGGCTGGCCATCTGTTGGGAATGCTTTGATGGATGTTCCTGCATAGCAGGGGGTTGGACTCAATGGCCCCTGTGGTCTCATCCATCTCTATGATTCTATGATTCTATGATTCTTTCAGAAGATGCAGAATCCACTTCTTTAGTGGACACAATTGTTCTCTGTCATGGTTCTCCTATCCCTTTCCAGGAAGAACATAACAGTATTAGCACTGGTGGAGGAGGTAGTCCTGTTGTAGAAGGCAGTGGCATTGGGGTAAGGACTCAAAATCTTTTTCCATTGTGCGTTGACCGGCATTGTTCTTTCCTCAACAGAACAAAGGTCATTCTCAGGATGAAAAAAAAAAATCAAACATTTTGAAAGCAAGTCCTTCATAAAGACGGAAATGTGTGCATCATGTAGTTTATGAATAGGGACAGTATGTTAATTTAACAGTGTAACATGTGGCTGAGCTAACTGAAATCAATGATTCCATTTTGTATTTAGTTATATTACAAATTTGTTAATAGCTACTTCTTGAACGTCAATCACACACAGCCCTTTAAAATCCTGCTCCTAGTCCTCTTCTTCCTCCACTAGCCACCGCCTAGCCAGCTAAGGATGGCATGCTGTTTGAAAAGCACCACAAACCCTCTCCTGATGTCCACCACACAATCAAGGAAGGAGATGGTCAAGAAAGAGGAAGTATAGGGCCACCATATTGACCCATCCACCCCCCTTTCCCTCTCTTTTCCCTGAGCTGGTTTTGACCCTGAGTGCCAATTCTCCTCACCATGCTTCATCCTGCTTCCCCCAGACACACACACATACATTCTGATATTTATAATTTTTCCACTTTTGTGAGGATCCTGCACCTCTGCCCCTAGTGAATGTACTTAGTTATGCATTTGTAACTGTGAGGTAGTGTAAGATATCAGTGTTTGTTCTTTGCAAAAACAGAAAGGTCATGTTCCCTTGATTTTTTTTTTCTTAAACTAATGTATTTAGAGTTATTCTTCACTTGTATTCTTTTTCCTTTTTAAATTGCAGAACAACTTTGCAGCTGCTCCCGGAGTAAGTATCGGGAAGCAGATATTGATCTTTCAAGTCTAGAATTGTATCTTCAATGTTACTTCTCACTTTTGCAGTTTGGCTGTTTTTTAAAAAGAAGAGGTGATTGTTTATGTGGTATGTAGGTATCAAAAATTACAGAGGGCCTTTTGTCAGCTCAGGCTGATACTTCAAGGGAAGACAAACCCGGACAAATGTACTCTTGTTGTTGTATGCCTTCAAGTCATTTCCAACTTATGGTGACCCCAAGGCAAACCAATTATTATGGCGTTTTCTTGACAAGATTGTTCAGAGGAGGTTTGCTTTTGCCTTCCTCTGAGACTGAGAGAGTATATCTTTCCTTTGACAGCATAGTCATTGGTGGGCAATCAGAGGAACTGCAGTTCCACAACATCAGCAGGCTCACATGTTCCCCAGCCTGGATTCAAGAAGATACCAGTTCCCTCACCTCCCCTGAAACAGTAGTTGCATCCATGAAAACAATCACAGACATCCTGCATGAGAGGCTACAACGCATAATTTACAATGACGGAGCTAGGTCACTGACATGATCCACAGCCATGCTAACAAAGAGTGATGCTACCCAATGGCACACTGCTCAAGCTATCCCATTGAGCAATGGGGCTTCCATTGCACAACAGGAAATGCTGTGCATTGGGACACACTGTGCCTTGAGACATATTGCTCAGTGGAACACATTGTGCATTGGGGCTGTTATACAACCCAGCTGTGCTGCTGGCTTCACTTGTGCAATGGCTCTGATGGCATGGCTGTATCTCTGGCTCCCCTTCCATCAAGAATGCCAATATTGCACAATGATAAAAGTCAACTTTTCTTGATTATAGTCAGTTTGCAACAACTTAACTTCCCAACAGGATGCCTGCAACTATATTTGGAGAAAAAATAACAGCATTTGTCCCATTCTACTGAAGAATGCTCTGTCCTGGCTACTTTAGAGAATGAAAAAAAAATATGGTAGAAAATGGAAAAAATAGAAGAATGTGTCATACCTTCCCATTCTGCTGAAAAATGCTCAGTCCAGGCTATTTTGGTAGATCAAAAATCGTAGCTGGGCTGCAAATTTGGGCTGGGAGGGGATTTTTTTTTTTTTTTTTGTATTTTTCAGCAAATTCACACTTTCCACGCAGACTGGATTTCATGTATAATTTTCTATGTGGTCATGTGCTGTTTCTGTTCCTTTTCAGAATGGTGACATGATTAGTATTGGTGATGGAGGTAATCCTGTTGTAGCAGGCAATGGTATTGGCATAAGAACCCGGAATCCCTTTGTCCTCTTAGCTGATCAGGATTTCGTTTTTCTTTCCTCAGACTTTCTTTCTCTTTAAAATGCAACAGAGGAGGGGCCATATTCATAGTGCTTTAATAAGCATCAATAAGAAATAAATCTTCCCCTCTGGCAGGGTTGCCACATTGAAAACTGGAGAGGATTTGTACCTTTAAAGGGTGCGTAGAAAAAAGAATTCCAGCAATCATTTTTTTTCAGGTATCGACATAGAATCATAGAATCATAGAGTTGGAAAAGACCACAGGGGCCATCCAGTCCAACCCCCTGCCATGCAGGAACCCACATCAAAGCACTCCCGACAGATGGCCATCCAGCCTCTGTTTCAAAACCTCCAAAGAAGGAGACTCCACCACACTCCAAGGCAGCATATTCCACTGCTGGACAGCTCTGACCATCAGGAAGTTCTTCTTGAGGTTCAAGTGGAATCTTCTTTCTTGTAGCTTGAATACATTGCTTCTTGTCCTAGTCTATTGAGCAGCGGAAGACAAACCTGCTCCCTCCTCAACGTGACATCTCCTCAAATATTTAAACATGGCTGTCACGTCCCCCCTTAAGCTTCTCTTCTGCCGACTAAACATCCCTAGCTCCCTAAGCAGCTCCTCATAGGGCATGGCTTCCAGACCCTCCACCATTTAGGTCACCCTCCTTAAGACATTTTCCAGCCTGTCAATATACTTCTTGAGCTGAGGTGCCCAGAACTGAACACAGTATTCCAAATGAGATCTAACCAATGCAGAATAGAGTGATTCCATTACCTCCCTCGATCTAGACACCATATTCCTAAATAACACCGGCTGAAATTTCCTCCTTTGTACAACCATTAAAAGAGCAGGAACCCTCTTCAGTTTCCAATCTGTCATGCCCACCAGAGGATTTTAGTATCTGAAATACAAAAACAGAGGGAGAAGGGGAGCTAAAGATACATGAGAGTAAACAAGGTACATTTACTTTTACCAGTGGAGGATACTGCAGGGTGTCTGGAAAAATTATTTGGGGATGGATGAAAAGGGATTTGAAGTAAGAGAAATAAAGCCTGCACTGCACTGAACACCTGTTCAGTGAGATAATTTTAGGCTGCAAGGATGGCAAAAGGGAATGGATGGAGTGATTTGTGGAAGGAAAAAGTTTTCATACATGAGATCTGTAAGGGAGCATATATTTGCCGGGAGGGATTTGATTTTTGTCTTTGGGGCTTAATAACAAGCAGGAAATTGTGTTCTTTTCTAATAAAATCTTATCTGGTCTTACTTTCTAATTCTTCCCTTTCTCTATTCCAGGACAATTTTAAACCTGCTGCAGGGGTAAGTATCAATATCAACACTTCTGCATGATTCATGGTGCCTAGCAAAGCCTTAAGGCATTTGATATAATCCCTATAGAATTCTATGTCAACTTCTTCCGCTCATTACTCATTTTATAAAGCAATGGTTAAGAGGGGGAGATGTAGCTATGCCATCAGTGTCATTGCCCAAGGTCACCAAGCCCTAGGGCATCCCTTTTGGTTTTAAGAAGTGTTCTGTAGCCCTGGACAAAAATTTCTCACAAGACCTTTCTCTGATTTCTTTTCTTTTTCTCACTCCAACAAACTAAAAACCATCCAAACAAAAGAAAGATATTCTGCAGATCTCTCCCTGAATCTTCTCAACCTTGTGGAAGTGACACCTGGCAGCCGCTCGGCCAGTGTGTTTGTCTGTGTGCACACACAACTCTTTGAATCACTCTTTTAAAGACTGGACTAAAATGCAGATCCTCTGAATGCCAGAGTCAGAATTGTCCATGTCATCATATTTTTGATTTCTATGTATGAGTGTGGAAGCTGGAAGAAAGCTGGCAAGGGGGATAACTAACTCCCTTGAGATGTGGTGCTGGAGGAGGGTTTTACAGATATCATGGACTGCCCCAAGGACAAACGCAATGGGTCTGAAAGCACATCAAGCCCAAACTTTTACTAAAAGCCAAAATAAGCAAAGTGGTGCTATTGTACTTTGGCTATATCATGAGACAATACGACTCACTGGAAAAAAGTGGTAAAGTGGGAATCAATAGCAAAAAGAAGAAGACAAGGGAAGAGACACAATCAAGGAAGACACAGTCTTGCAGGATTGGAGCAGGGCTGTAGATGGCAATGTATCTTAGGCCATTTCTGTCCTACACTGTTATAGTGCTGTTATTCCACTTTCACCATCCTGTGGAATTCTGGGGTTTGTAGTTTCCTTAAGCCAAAGAGCCCTCTGGCTGGGAATTCTAAATGCCCCTCCCTAAACTGCAAACTCCAAGATTCCCTAGGATGTTGAAAGTGGAATAATAGCACTATAACAGTGTAGTGCAGAAAGGCCCTCAGAAGTTTCTTATTCATAGGGTCACCATAAGTTGAAGCGAGATTAGATTCACAGCCCCACAAACATGAAAGTAAGCAGCCCCCACTGGCACCGGGTAGGTAGTCACCCACTTTGTGCCTCAGGAAGTTTTTCTCCCCCTCCTACTGTATTGTGGAAGATAGAAAATGGCAGCCAAGCTGCCAAGCAGGGCTGAAAGAGAATTTCCTTGGGCATGCATTTTGAAGCAAAATGTATTTCTTAAACAAATGTATGAATTGAAATGCACTTTTGCTTCATGATATTTAGTTGTTTCTCCTCTTTTCTAGAATGATGACAACACCATCAGTATTGGTGGCGGAGGCAGCCCGACCATAGAAGGCAATGGCATTGGAGTAAGTATCCAGAATCTTTTTGTACTTTGACTCATTGGCATTGTTCTTTCATCAGTTGAAACAAAAAAGCCTCTTTAAAACTGTAGCAGACTTTTCAGGATATGCTGCGTCCTTCTCTTGGCTGTGTGACAGATCAGCCAGAACTTGGAAAGCTGTCAAAGGTAAATCAGTGTTGACTTGACAGCACATAAGAACAATGTCTGGCATTTTAGAAAAGCAAGAATTTGGCCTAAATAGTATCGTTTAGTCCCATCTGGAATACCCCATTAAATCAACTGTTGAACAGTGAGCAGACACCATTGATGTAAATATTTAACTATTTATTCTGTGTAGAAATATATATGGGGGCCAGAATCTTCTGTTATGGTCTACATTATGAAACTTTATGTATACTTAGCTATCTATGAGAGTCACTAAGAAACCTGGTTAGTGAATTGCTAAGATCTGTAACAGAACATCAGCAAGACTGTCCCAATGCACATCAACACTCCCTAGACAGTATCCTGATATACAACAGGACTGGTGCACATTGGTTACTCATTGGTCCCAGTACTTATCAGTCTGAATGTCACTTTGTGAGATTCACTTTGCTGGATTCAGTCAGTCACTTTGTTGGATTCCCCATGAAATAATGTAACAGAAGCTCTTTAATGGATATGGATGTTCTGGGACTGCCCAGTTCTAATTCTTAGAGACGTAAGTCTACTTACAAAGATGGAAGCTTCCAACAGAATCCTGGACAGGATTTTTTTTTTTGGCTGTGTGTGTGTGTGTGTGTGTGTGTGTAGAATTGCTAGGATTTTTTGCACATCTCACCCCCAGCAAGCTTGCACAAAATAATTATAGGTTTCTGGAAAGTTTTTTTTTTTTCGTGAATAACGTGTTTTTATGTGAAAAAATTATTTTGCTTTAAAAAACTCCCTCTTTTTGCACAAAACCACTTTCTATGTTTTTTTAGGGAGCAACATTAGTGTGGGGGGTGTTCTTGTTTTTTTGCACAAACAGATTTTTTGCTTGAAAAAAAAGTGGTTTCTGGAAACAGTTTTTTGTTACCTAGCTATTTCATGCAAAAAGAAATGTCACATTTATTTCTGTGCAGAATAATTTTATGGAGTACTTTGGAATGTATGAATACCAGACAAACACTTGAAAAATCCCACCAGCTAGAAAATTAATAGCCTTTCATCCCTCATTCATGGATGGGCAAATCCCATTGATTCAATGGGTCTATTCTAGTTAGGGATTAACAAGAGGATTTCTATTCATATTTCTCAAGAGTAATTGAAATAGTTTCTTTTTAGATATGTATGTTAAAAAAAAAACCTACCTGAATTCTTCAAGCCCCTGGATAGAGTATGACACATTATTCTTCCATCTGTTTTGCCATTATCTCAGCATTCACAGTAGCCTGAGGCAGAGCACAAACCAGGACCTGAGACATGTAATTTTTCTCCTTCACCATGCCCCTGTAACCACAAAAGTAACATAAAAGTAATTGTCACAACTTATATGTTTACCTTTAAAGGTTCTCCCACTTCACTTTCTACCTCTCATCCTCAGCCATTTTTGAAACCGCGTGACTGTACTCCATGCACTCCACCATTTTCTGTGTAACTGCTTCATTCATATATATGTATATATCTCTGTGTGTGTGTGTGTGTGTATGTGTGTGTGTGTATATATATATATATACACACACACTCATACATACATACACACACATACATACGTACATACATACATACATATATAAATAAAGAGAATCAGTTTGAAGGGGAAAGCTAAAAAGGGAGAGGCAGAGGGAGAAGGAAGCTATATTGTAAAGGTATTCAAAATGGTAGTTACAGGTATAAGGCCCAGAGAAAAGCCAAAGTCATTTGAGGGAACAAGAGAGGACAGAGTGAGGTTTAGTCATGGAAGACACAGTGAGATTGATTTCTGTTCTTTGCTGCCTTAATAAAAATAAAACAGGAGAATGCATGTTCGGTTGCTAAAATCTTATTTATTCAAAGACATTATTAATGCCTATTCCTCCCCTTTTTATATTGAATTGCAGAACAATTTTGCTGCTGCTCCAGGAGTAAGTATCAGCAAGACTGCATGATTCATTAAGTCTAACACTGCCTTAAAATATTCTGTATCACTGTCTGTTATTTGGGTGCAAATGGCCTTAACTTCATCTTCTTCCTCCTGTTTTCAAGATGTTGTTCAAAGAGGGGCCTGAATCCAATTGTTACTCTCAAACCAACTTGGTAACTAAAAAACGCAAGTCCTAGCAGCTCTAGCTAGCACAGCTAATACTGACAATTGGAGTACAATAACGTATGGGAGGCGACGCAGTCCCCATGCATTCAGAAAAAAAATAATGGGTCCTTCTCATGTTGTAGACATGGTAACTGAACACTTAAGTTCCATTAATTCTGCTCTACCCTAATTGAGATTTGTATTGGATTCAGAACAAGGCTGCTGCTGCCCAAGTGAACAGCACTTTGGACATCTCTCCAGAATTGAAAGTGTGATCTAATTCGGAATGTGCATGTCCCTGTGCTTTTTCTAAATGGGAATTTCTAACATTTTCTCTCCCTCTACCTTTGCAATCAAGGCCAATGTAAAGTATTATCTTCCACTTTGGGGTGTGGGGGAACTATCTCCTCCATCCAGCCCCCAGACACATGGAATGTCCCAGGCTGTTTCCTCACTATCCTGTTATAGTGTTATTATTCCACTGTCAACATCCTGTGGAAATTCTGGGGTTTGTAGTTTACTGAGGCCAAAGAGCAATCTGGTTGAGAATTCTAAAGGCCTCTCCCTAAACTCCAAAGCTCAGGATTCCATAGGATGGTGAAAGTAG
This sequence comes from Cyclura pinguis, assembly GCA_030412105.1. NCBI lineage: Eukaryota > Metazoa > Chordata > Lepidosauria > Squamata > Iguanidae > Cyclura > Cyclura pinguis. Next base: position 10,370,007 of record CM059606.1, on the reverse strand, counting down.
AATAATAGCACTATGGCGGTGTAGTGTGGAAATGGTCCCAGAATAAATGCATAGTATCGTAATGGGAAAGAGTTTCATTTCTCCCAACCTTTAGCTGGAAGTAGTTTTGCCCTTCTCTCTCCACTGGCAGAAGAGGAAATTGGGACATCATTTGATGACATGGTTGTATGTTATGCAGAGTCACACCAGCTTATTGAAGGTGGTGCAACCTGGATCTCAGCCTCTTTCTCTCTGCCAGCCTCCACTGGCCTTCTTATATATAGCATGGACTTTGCCAGTTTCCTCTGGGGCAGAGTAGGAATTTTGGTTTATGCCCTGATTGGCTGTGGACTGCTTTTTTTTGGCTTTCCTTGCATTATTCTAATTTGGTTTATTTGCCTGTTTGGCCATTTCTAGCCACACCTGGTGGATTGTGGGCAGTCAGGTTGGTGATAATCTCCCTTGCTTCTTGAAGCCCTGCTAGGTGAAGCAAACCAACCCACACATCTCTCATTGCTGATTGGTTCAAAGGGAAAGTTGGTAGTTTCTTGTCCCAGGTGGTATCCTTCTATAAGAGTGCTAGCCAGCACTACCTTGGGCACTCATTTGGGGACCTCGTCTCCCCTTTATGGGGAATGGCTGATGGTGACGCATGGCGGTCTCAGTTCCAGATTGTTACAACAATTCTGTTGTCTAATGTCCCAGTGGGACGGTAATTAATTTGGGATTTCTTTTCTTCTAAAGGTCACTGGCCTAATACACCCTGCCCCAGAATAATGTGGAGGCAAGAATGAAGTTTTTACTATTATGACCTTTACTGCCTATTTTCATTCCTTTCCAGAATGGAGATACCATTAGCATTGGTGGTGGAGGTAGCCCAGTTATAGAAGGCAATGGCATTGGGGTAAGTACCCAGAATTTCTTGGTGTTTTAAACGGACTTCTGTTTCTCTAATCATTTCTGAATATATACTTGTAGCAAAGGTTTTTTTTAAAGTACAGCAAAAAATTTATCAGATTCTCCTTCATCATCTTCAAGATACAGTAGTAATCAGTGTTCAGGGTACCTTACCTACTTCAGATAAAGAAGGAAAATCCTGTCTCAGAGGCATTTGCTTTGCAGTATTCAACACCTCAATGGGAGAAGATGCTAAATGCTAAAAAACCCAGCAAATTTAGTCAGGCCTATTTGCCTCCAGTTTTCGAGTAGAAGATGCCACATGGCTTGTGAGAAAGATTTTTATTTTTATTTTTTGAGATACAATTTCAGGACAGAATCTGGCCTAGTTGAGGCATCCCAGGAAACTATTTATGCATGGGTCCCAAGTGGGTGAATGTGGACAGTTGAATAGTGGCATGGTTGAGACTTCCTGGTGTACCCCATGGCCAATCAGTGCCTGTTTGAGTGGTCAGGGTGAAAATGTATCTTGTGCCACTTGGCTGCCATTGCAGAGCTCATGAAACTATTGTGCAAAGAGGTCCTGGGTACCTCCTTGTGCAACATTCCCCAAAGTACGAACATTGGAATAACTCTCAGTGAAACGTGCCAAGAGGCCTCTATGTGTAAATATGTGTGTTGTGCATGAGGGAAAGAGGAAGGGAAAGATGGTATTACAGAGTTGTTCACGGATAACCCTTCAGGGATAATTTCAGAGATCAGCAGATCTTAGTTTGGTTAAGTATGACTACTACAGAAGCAGAATAGTTTTTTGTGTTAGAAGTATGATTTTCTTATTTGAAAAAAGAGCATAATGGACAGTGTATGCTCCATTGGTAAAATGTTATTTATCTGATGACATTCTTAACTCTTCCCTCCTTTTCTATTTAAATTACAGAACAATTTTAAATCATCCTCAGGAGTAAGTATCAGTAAGCATGCTTGGTCCATAAAGCCCGCCTTAAACCAGCAGTTCTTAATCTAGGTTTCATGGGCCCCCAGGAATCCACAGTGAACTCACAGGGAGTCCATGAAGGCTTGGAGAAATATTATGAGCTTTTATGGTTAAAATAGAAAGAGAGAAGGGCCCTTTCCGCACTTTAACTTTTTCCAGCACTGGGGTGTGGGGATGGCGCGAGCAGCCTCTGGTGAGAGGCTCTTGTATCCCTGCTGCTTCAGCTCCGCAAGAGCTGCCTGCTCCCTCGAGAGCCCTGTCTCTTCCTTCTGCAGTGCAGCCTGGGAGTTTCCCAGGCTGTGCTGGGGTAGGAAGCATGACCGGTGAGGCTCTGGAGGCTCCGCATGCCAGGTAAGTGCACGCGGGGCCCGGGAGCAATGCATGATTGTGCACCATTTTCTGCTTCCAGCTGAAAATGAAAAGGTGTGATCGGTGCCTGCTGGCCCTTGGAGCATCACACGATTGTGAGTGTGTCGTGCAGATTGCTCCTCACAATCGCGTGATGTTCCAGGTGCCCTTTCACATGGCAAATGCCATGCGGAAAGGGCAGAAGAAAGGGAGAAAGGGAGAAAGGGAGAAAAAGAAAGAAAGAAAGAAAGAAAGAAAGAAAGAAAGAAAGAAAGAAAGAAAGAAGGAAAGAAAGAAAGGCAAAACTGTATGGAATCTTCCCAATAAAAACAATAGTTATATATTATAATTGGAGGGTGTGCATTTATTTAATTTCTCCCTTCTCAGCAAATTTGAAGACCCTTGACAAGGAACTTTAAATGAATATTTGATGTACCTTATGGGTTTAAATCTTGAGTTAGGTATTGGCAACAAAAGATATATAAAGAGGGTCCCTGTCAAAGAAAAAGTCAAGAACTACGGCTTTAAACTATTCAATATAACTTCTTGGATTTTTCTTGCTTTGCTGAAATTTCTTAGAAGACTTTTCTTGAGAAAATGTTCCCGGGGTATTTTTTTCTTAATGAACACCAAAATGAGACAAGTGGTAGAATTTTTCTTTAAAAAAAGGGATCCAACATTGTCGAAACTAAAAGCCTAGTTTATTTTTCCCTAGGAGGACATTTATATGTTTACCAGTAATCTAGTATTATACTTATCATTTCCAGTAAATTATAAGAACTTTTTAATAATTCAGTTGTATTGTTTGGAGTAAATACAAGCAAAAATTATAACTCCATTACTGCTGGGATATTGTGGTAATGTGATTGAGGATGAATTTTACTACCACAATAATTGTCTATTGCAAGCAATAACAATAAAAATTGCCGTACAGGCATCTGCTACCTATCTAACAGGTTAGGGACCAGAGCATGGAGAGAAAATAGAATTATTTGAAAAGTAGAACCCAGTCTTTCATCAGTTCTACTCTTTTTGCCTTCTTCCTATAGAGAAAATGAGAGATTCCTTAACATTCCCTACAGGAAAGAAGGCAAGTAGGGAAGAACTGATGAAAGAGTGGTTCCCATGTCAAAAGCTATATACATGGCTGTAATTTACAAAGAGTTGAGCTGATTTTTATCACATGATTTCCCTCCCTTTTTTCATCCTTCTTTCCCAAAATCAAGCCACTTTACTATATTTCCCCCAATATTTCTCCCCCCTTTGGGGTAAAGGACAGCCACTCTCCCCCAGCGCACTAGAACAAATCTTGGCTACCATTTTGTGTAAAGGGGGATATAAAATGGTGACAAGAACACCAGCTTAAAAATAGGAAGGATTTTGTTTGATCTGCATTTTAAAGCAAATTGAACTCATGATGCTTTCTTCTCTAATACTCTGATTGAAATAACAGTTATACTTAATAGTTTTTGACTCTTTTCCAGAATGGAGTTAGCATTAGTTTTGGTAATGGCGGTAGCCCGGAAATAACAGGCAATGGTATTGGAGTAAGTATTAAGAACGTCTTTGTTGCTTTAGCTGATTACCATTGCTTCTATCTTTCTTCAGGGCAAGAACAGTCTTATCTTTAGAGCTATGGAAAGGTTTTCAGAAGATTCTGGTTTCTTTTAGCTGTTACTTAGCAAGTATCAACATGCACAATGCTTTATTACTATCTGCTATCTTAAAATTCAGTACCAGAGAGCGAAAATGAGAAGCACAGGAGAGAGTGAATGACAAATATTTGTTTGCAGTTGAACTATGAAACAAAGTTTCAGGTTTTTCAATAGGTAATGACACAGGGTTATGGGAAATATGCTTTCAGAGGATATACTTCTAGGCATGATGACAGAAGAGGAAAAAGGGTGGAGTCATTTCAGGGAGCAAGACACTCTCGTCCACTTAGGCTTGTTAGGTCAGGACTATCCCAGGCCCTGAGATTTCAGGACCAAAACCTGAAACCAAGCTATGACCCCTCACTCCAAGGACTGGAGAAAAGGGACACTCAGGGCCAGGCCCTGAGATCTGGCAATCCTACCACCAGTATATGATGTGAAAACAGGAAGGAAAAAAAGTCACAGGTTCAGTGGCTCAAGGGAAATAAATATAGCACTGGAGAATAAGGATGCTTGGAACTGACAAATTTTACCTGTTATTCCTCACCTGTTGTGTGTGTGAGACCATGGGGAAAATGCAACCAATACTGAAATACACCAAGAAGATTCTAGCCTATATTTGCTCTTGTAGATTTGATTCTTGTTTTTCCTTTATTTAACACAAAGAGAAGGAAAATATGCAGCTTTCTTGTAAACTCTTACATGTTTAAGTACATTTTTAAAATTCTTTTTCTCTTTCCTCTCCTCTTTTGAATTTCAGAACAATTTCCAGCCTGCCTCAGGAGTAAGTATCAGCAATCATTTATGATCCTTGGCCTAGTATTGCCTTAATATATTGCCTTTCTCAACCAGTTGGTTTCATTGTATGATGGCCCTTTGCAGAGAAAAACATCTATTGCAGCTTGCCTGACTGCTGTGCAAAATTTAATCCAAATATTCTCCCATTTAACAATTCTCCAGGGGAAAAAACATTGCTTCAAGGTGTTGTGGAGGCTGCAAAGTTATCCATCAGGACAAGGAGAGAATTCTGTCTCACATTCATTTTTAGGCAAACTGGATTCTCACATCCTTGGCTAGTACATTGTATTCGACAGAGTTATGACTTCTAGCCCTTTTTTCTGTTTTCCAGGATGATGACATTACCATTAGTGTTAGTGATGGAGGCAGCCCTGTTATCAGTGGCAATGGTTTTGGGGTAAGCACCTAGAATGCCTTTGTGTTGTATGCTGGTGTTGTCTTTTCTTCTGTCGAAAAATGGTTTCCCCTTAAAGTTGTAGCAGGCATTCCAGTGGATTATGATTTCTTCTCTTTGTCTGAAACAATGCCAATTTGTAAACAGCATTAACAAGTGGAGATGGAAAGAACATGTTCTTTAAAAATGAAAATTGGTTCCTTGAATATTGAGAAACTCTGACAAGGAGAAACTTGGACTGAGGAGACTCTTCACAGTTCAGGACTTATTCTGTGCAAAATTTGCATACATTTTTGCAAGAAAACAGCACTTTTGATGCAGAAGACAGCATTTTTCATGCAGAAAATAGTATTTTTGAGCAGATGAAATCAGTGACAGTTTACATCTCACTTAACGAGTATCTTTAAGAAGGGAAGTCCCCACCAATGATATATTGGTATCTAAAATTTAACAGTGGGAAAGGGCATAGGCAAGTATAAACAAAATTTGCTGAATACCTAGAATGTACATTCCTTTTACTATAGATACGTATGCTCACTTTCTTAATAGACCTACCATAGGGTTTATGGAGGACTTTGGGGAGAGGGCAGAGGGGAAGAATGAATAAGGTGCACTACAAAAATATTTACAACTAAAAGGACACAAGGGAGAAAGAGTAGAGTCATTTGGGCAAGCAGAACACTTAAACCAGTAAAATACGTATGCATATTAGCTATGAGAAATGCAGGGTTTTTTTTTTTTTAAAAAAATATTATTTTCTGATTTTCAAAAAGCCAGGTGAGTGTGCACCTCCACTTGTAACATCTATCTCAATCTCAGGCCTTTTCCTCACTTTGTTTTTAGAATGGTGCAAAGCGTCCTCCAGGGAGGATGTTTGCATTTGGGAGCGGACTGGGTCCGGACTACTTTGTGTAGTTCCGGACTTCAGCCTGCTCCGGAACGACCCAAAGTGGTTGTTGACCATGCTTTTGAAAGACCGCTTAAAACAGGTCTTTCAAATGTATGGAGCGCGCCACTCTGTGGCCGCGCTCTGGTGCAGATTTGCAGGCTTGCACCAGTGTGAGCCTGCAGATCTTCTGGGGGCGGGCTTTAGGTTGGCGAGCTTCACTGGTTGGTGAAGAGCCTCCACCAACTGGAAGCCGCCATTTTCGTCCCTGGAGCAGTGTGGAGCGCGGCCACGCACTGCTCCGGACGAACCTGGACCTGCCGATGGAGCACTCCGGTCCAGTGAGTACTGGCACAGGGCGATTTCTTCGCCAAGTGCGAAAAAGGCGTCAATCTCTCTCTCTCTCTCTCTCCCCCCTCTCTCTCTGTGGTGAAAACATTTTAAACTCCTACTGCCTTCTTCTAATTGCAGAACAACTTTGCAGTTGCAGAGGTAAGTATGAAATAGTAAGGATTGCCTCAATTCAACATTGCTATGTTCTACTTGGGTAAAATAGCCTTTAAAAATATTTTGACTCCCCAACATATTGTACAGCACAGGACTAGCATTAGCAAGATGGAAAACCCCGTGAAAATCCTTTCTTTGGAAAGTTGTAGTTGTTGTAGTAATGGTGGCGGTTGTGGTTGTTACTATTATTATTAGACCAGAACTAAAACTTCTCAAAAGAGATGATTTGTTTTTCACCTTCCCCACACACCTCAGGCTAGTTTGCAGCACTTCCTCCCAATATTCTCAGTCTTCGGGGGGGGGGTGGAGCTATTTTCCCAATGCACCAGGAAAAAAAATTTTGTTCAGGATGCTATGGGAGACAGAAAATGGCAGTCAGAATGAGAGGAAAAGTTGGGAGAGTATTTCATTCAGTCAACATTTTGAGGTGAATTAGCCTAATTTATACTTCCCTATATAATCTGTAGCTTGGAATGCAGTTATCATTGTTATCAGCTGTTTCTGTTCTCTTTCAGGAAGGAAACAGAATTAGTATTGGTAATGGAGGTAACCCTGTGATAGCAGGCAATGGCATTGGGGTAAGTACCCAGAATTCCTTTGCCTTTTAAGCTGATCAGTATGTTAACCTAATATTCTTAACTTCTTTCCTTTTCTGTCTTTTTTCAATTACAGAACAATTTCCAGCTCTCTTGAGGAGTAAGTGTCAGACACACATGATCCATCCGAGCTATATTTCTTTTAGATATTTACCGTCACCTCTTACTACTTGGTGCAAATAACTTTCTTGGGGGGAAAAATTATACAAGATATTTCTCATGACAGTCCCAGCATTAGATACATGGAAAATACCTTGAGAATCCTCTTTTGGGTTGTAAAAGTAATGCAAAATGTTAAAGACATCATAATATGGACAAGGTACTCAACTTTCTGGTCAGTTGCTCAAGTGTGAACATATGTAGGGTTGGAGTAGGAAAGAATTTTCTAGGGACAATGAGGATGCTTCAGTTGGACAATTCAGTTGACCAGTCAGCTCCCCACTCATGGTAAAAATAACTGAGGTCCACTGGCGGCCCGTGATCCCAGTAGGGAGGGGCTCATCTCCTCCTCCTCCAAAAACAAAAGCTAGTGTGGTACAGTGGTTTGAATGTTGGACACTGAGAGACCAGGGTTTGAATCCCCAATTGGCCATGGACAGCTACTGGGTCACCTCGGGCAAGTCACACTGCCTCAACCTCAGAGGAAGGCAAATTTTGCCAAGAAAACCCTGTGACACAGTCATCTTAAGATCACCATAAGTCAGAAATGACCTGAAGGCACACAACAACAATAATTCCACCCATTGACGGAGGCATCCCCTCTGCTTGGACCGTGGACATCTGGTGCTGGGGTCCATACACCACAACCCAAATTCTTATTCTTGGTTTCCCATCTGACACAGTCAGTATAAAACCAAACTTCCCAGAAATGTGTATCAACTGTTGGATTGCCTGGCTGTAGATAGGTTGCATTTCCAATGCTTCTTAAAGATGCACTGTAACAGCTAAACAAAGTTTCCTAAAATACTTTCCTTAGAACATTTGGATATTTACACTACACCTCCTATCATCTGTCTCATTTCCTCTAGCACTGATTCACCTCCATTATTCTTCCCTCCTTCTGTCCTTGCCTCCCTCCCTCCCTCCCTTCACCTTCATCTTTGTCTTCTTCACAATCATCCACTTAACAGTTCCTCTTTTTCTCCCCGACCCAGGAAAGCGACAACACCATTAGGACTGGTGATGGAGGCAGCCCTAGGAGAGAAGGCAATGGCATTGGGGTAAATATCAAAGATTTCTTTGTGTTTTGAGTAGAGATACAAAGAATATTTGCACATTTCCTCATCCTTGATTAGAAAGGGTCTTGCGGGGAAAAAAGCTGTTAAATATTGTGAGACTTTGTGCAATTGAGGATTTTTATTAAAATGCACTTGTATGTTTGTATGTTTAGGGGCAGAAAATATTATAGCCAAACAAATAATTTTCCCAGGAACATTTTTTTTTTTTGCAAAAGGTCTTCAAATATGAAAAAAAAAAATGAAAAAATTGTGCAAATTATCATGATTTCATTCAGTGGGAAAATAAGCTTGTAAATCCTATGCCCATGCAAGTGGGAATAAAATATGTAAATATCTGCATTCCTAGTTTTCTGCTCATTTGCACTGGTCTTTCTTTTGGATGAAAAACATCTTCCTTTAAAGCTACGGTAAACTGTTCAGTAGATTTTACTACTTTCTTTTGTGGAGATTTTGGCTGAGATCCTACATCACAGTCTATGTTTTGTAATGTTATGAATCTGTAGCCATATTGCAGAAATGCAAAGAAACCCTGCCAGTGAATTGCAAAAGTGCACATATGGCAACTAGCAAGAGTGCTCTGAGGGGCATTGAGGATTTCTGATGCTCACTGGCCACTTCCGATGTGCATCAGGATCTCCCATTGTGCTCTGACACTTTTGAGATACTGTCTGGATGCATTGCTATTATTGCACATTGGGCTATGGCATATCAGTAACAGAGGCTACCACTGTGCAGTTAATGCCCATACCTTATAGTGTCACGTCATATGGACACTGTGAAATGACTCAGTTCAGTTTAGCACACATATAATACCATTGATAAAGACATAAGACCCAGGCAGAATGCCAGGCCCTGTATAGCAACATAAATATGCCTGGGCCATAAAATGGATAGGGAAGAGAACTGTAATTCCATATACTTCTAGGACACACAAATGTGCACTTTCTGAACCTATGTATAAAATAGGACACAATTATCCACTAATATTCACACAATCCGAATTTGAGGTGCAGTTTTCAAGTGAAAAACTTTAGGCATCAATGCAAGGCTGCATTAAGGTTTTTGTAGGCACACTTGTATTTGACTCCCCACCTTGCCTCAGTGTACCGCTAGGGATGTTTTTGTCGGCCCTAAAATCCTGCTTTTGTAGGCCCTAGAATTTCCATAGGCCCTAGGCACTGGGCCTAAAGTGCTTAACAGATAAAGTAGCCCTGCATTAATATACAGAAAAGTGGACATGTTAGGGAAAAGTGTGGACAAAATTATTTATTTTAGAAGGAAAAATTGCTTGTAAAAATCTGTATGATTGGTAATGTGTGTGCACAATGTGTATATTTTGAAGCACACGCACACAAACATGTACATGCTTTCCTGAGGACTCTGGAAATATCCAAGCCCCATGATGGGATGAAGCCAGCACAGTGTTAAAAAAGCAGAAACTGATACTGACAGGTTTCTCCAACCCAAGTAATAGAAAGGAAGGTGCTATCAAACAGGAATGGAGAATGGCTAAGTGAACTGAAGGAGTAGGAGACTCAGGCCATTTCCATACCGGGCTTCTAAAACGGTGTAGAGCGACCTCTAACGGAGGTCTTCTACACCATAGAGTGGACTGGCTTGGACTACTTTTCGTAGTTCCGCACCAGAATCCACTCAAGAGTGGCCAGAACTAGCCGGGCTGCATGTTTTTTAAAAACCTCTTTTTCGAGGTTTTTAAAAAGCACGGAGCGAGCAGCCCTGTGCCGCTCCATTGCCCGGCTCTAAAGTGGATTTGCAGGCGCGCGCAAGTGCGTACCTGCAGATCTACCGGGGGTGGGCTTCCGGCTGGCGAGCTTCTCCGGTTGGTGGAGAGCCTCCACCAACCGGAAGCTGCCATCTGGGATGCCGGAGGACTGCGGAGCAGCGAGCTCGCGCTGCTCCGCGTGGCGATGGACCTACCCGGCTGCGGGTAAGCTCCGTTTTAGTTTGTTTTCACCCGTTCCCCCCCCCCACATGTGAAAAGGGCCTCAGGGTGGAATCTGGTTACTGACATACATGTGTATAACTCAAGGTTAGACACATCTATATTTTGTTTTGGACAGGACACAAAGGCCTTATTCATTAGCCCCTTGAACTCTATTCATAGCACTCTCCCAGTAGCCACCAAGCCCTGCAAGGGGAATGACCATTATATGGCTGAGGTTGGGGATGGAAGGAGGTTATCAAGCAGCAGAGATTGTGTCCTTTCTCTGTTGTAGTTCTCTGAGAACAGGGAAGAGGACCCTCTATGACCTCCTTTCTTTTCTTCTCTCTCTCTGGAGAACTGCAGGAGAAGCAGGAGGCAGTTCCCAATCCTTAGCTGCCTCCTTTCCTCCTGGCTGTTTAATGGTTGTAGTGCCAGCCCCGATGCTTGATGCTTGCAAGAAAGGAAGAGCATGTGGAACTGCCCCTGCAGAGTGTTACACCCTGTACTTGACAGGCAAAATCTCAGGCTCTGATTGAGTCAGCCCAGTAGGGAGGCAAACTATTTGTTGGGGGAGATAAGAGTTGTATTCACCAACTCCTTAATGTTAACACAGTACCCCATTAACAAACGATTGTCATATTTGGGAACACGCCTAATACCCATTGTTCTCCTGTTTTTTGTTGCAGAACAATTTTGCAGCTGCTCCAGGAGTAAGTATAAACATGCACACATATATCTTCCATGAAGTCTAGTATTGCTTTAATATATTCAGTATCAGTACTTACTACTTGGAAATGTACAAAGGGTGAAGGGGAAAGTTAGAAGTCTGTCTACAAGGAAATGGAAATTTCAGCTTTTGTAGTTCTCCAGGGAGTACTAAGCCTCCTTTCTGTCCCACCATACAAAGCAAGAGCATATGGGAGAAGGCCTTCTTGGCTGTGCACCCCAATTGTGAAATGCCTACCCTTTGGAGGTCTGACTGGTGTCCACACTGGTTTCTCTCCAGTGTCAGTCCAAAACCTGATTTTTATTTAAAAAATATTAATAAACATAGCTTTTTATTAAAGCATTTTGGGGAAAGATGATTGGTGTGGAGTAGAAATTTAGACGGTCTACAGGGAAATTAACATCTAAGCTTATTGGTTCTCCAGAGAGTAAGTATAAAGTGAGTAGATAGCAGTGTACAAGCTATGGGAGTATCAACTATGTTCTCAATATATAGAAAACTGACCCTGTAAAAAGCTTTCTGGAACTACTCAGAGACCACATCTTTTTGTGTATCTCTATGATGATGATGATGATGATGATGATGATGATGATGATGATGATGATTACAGAATCATAGAAATGTAGAGTTGGAAGAGACCACACGGGCCATCCAGTCCAACCCCCTGCCATGCAGGAACACCCTCAAAGCACTCCTGACAGATGGCCATCCAGCCTCTGCTTAAAAACCTCCAAGGAAGGAGATTCCACCACACTCCGAGGCAGCATATTCCACTGCCGGACAGCCCTGACTATCAGGAAGTTCTTCCTGAGGTTCAGGTGGAATCTCCTTTCCTGCGGCTTGAATCCATTGCTCCTTGTCCTGGTCTCTGGAGTGGCAGAAATATTATTATTATTATTATTATTATTATTATTATTATTATTATTATTATTTCTTGGTAGAGAACTCCAACTTATTGTTCTGTACAAAGGACAATTAACAAGAAAGCACTAGACATCTCTTTTGAGCTGTGAAAGCAATCTAAACATTTTTAACACATTCAAAAGATTGGCAGTATACCAAATATGCTAGTTTGGCATCCATTTGGGAACACAGTGGAATATGAGACAAAATGTAGTTCCCCTCAGAATGCTAAGCATGACACTTATAGACAAAAAAGCTTTGTGTTTACAATGAATCTTTCAACACACAGGAAATAGACCATGTCAAAAGCTATCTGGAATGGCTCAAGAGTCATAGGGAGTCACAAAACACTAACACATCATTTTATGCCCTTCTTTTTACAGAATAGCCGCGGTTTTGATGGCAACTCAGCTGGTGATAACAGCTTTAATGGCAATGGCGTAAGTACTGGAGATCCACAAATTACTCTTTCTCCACAAATTACCCATCAGCTAATCTGTTTGTTTGCTCATTTGATGCCACCTAGACTGTTGCTATATATTCCAGCTCTTAGATAATCTCAGCTTTCCTTCTGTATGTGTCCAATGTACATCACTCTCTGCATGAAGGATGGAATTTTTTAGTTATTCTATTCTCACACATACCAGAATTAAATATATCATACTTTTCCTCTCATTGGGCAAGATCACAAAAGGTATGTGTGTGTGTGTGTGTGATACCTTGAATTTTACAGAGGGTTTTTTTTTGGGGGGGGGCAAAAAATTGCTCAGAATCCTGTTGGTGTCATATACACATGCAAGCTCCCTTACATATATGAGTGTGCCTTTTTGGCTGTTGTGCAACCAATATATCCTGTTCTTGGTTGTGTATGTGAAGTTCTACAAAAGTACCAGTCTAATTTAACTCTTACTATTAGTTGTGACTAAAGAGGAGTGACTGAATCAATTGGATTTCAGCATTCAGCAAGAGAGTCAATGGGTCTAACCAACAAGATTCTAGCTATGCATTTGTGGATTTGTGCATGATGTGTTAAGTATTCATCACTGCCTTCAGTGTACTGTTTTATTCACTTGGATAGCAGAAGCAGCCACTGTGAATGTTCTGTTTCACAATGGGACAAGAAGCATTGTGCTACTGATCTGTATTCAGCAAAAAGGTGTCATAACACAACCACCCATGTAGCCACATAAATGTAGATTTATATGATGTAGATGCTTGGTCATTTGAGTTTGGAGAAAATTTCATGCAAAGTGTGTAAAAATTTAGTGAAGGGGATTCTGCGTGTGTATACTCACCACATAATAGAATCATAGGCCCTTTCTGCACCTTACCTTTTTCTGGCACTGGGGTGTCGGGATCGCGTGAGCAGCCTCCAGCGAGAGGCTCTTGCGTCCTTGCTGCTTCAGCTCCACACGAGCTGCCTGCTTGCGCGAGAGCCCTGCCTCTTCCTTCCACAGTGCAGTCTGGGAGTTTCCCAGGCTGTGCTAGGGCAGGAAGCGAGACCGGCACGCCTCCGGAGGCTCTGCACACCAGGTAAGTGTGCATGGGGCCCGGGAGCAATGCACGATCACGCACCATTTTTGACTTCCAGCCAAAAATGAAAAGGTGCGCGATCGGCGTCTGCCAGCCCCTGGAACATCGCACGATTGTGAGTGTGTCGTGCAGATCGCTCCTCACAAGTGTGTGACGCTCCAGGCACCCCTTCACATGGCAAATGCCATGCAGAAAGGACCATAGAATTGTAGAGTTGGAAGAAACCACAAGGGGCATCAAAGCCCTGTTCCGAGGCAGCATATGAGAGGGGGAAAGTTATGAAATGTGGAAGGAAGGAAGGAAGGAAGGAAGGAAGGAAGGAAGGAAGGAAGGAAGGAAGGAAGGAAGGAAGGAAGGAAGGAAGGAAGGAGGAAAGAAAGAAAGAAAGAAAGAAAGAAAGAAAGAAAGAAAGAAAGAAAGGAGAAATCTTTCAGTGTTTGACCATTTCTTTCCATTGAGGGTGAGAAAATGTGAAAATATTCTTCATAATCTACCTTGTAGTCATTCCAGGACTGAGGGAAAAGATAGTTTCTCATTAAGTCATGACTGCAATCCTAAAATAAGTCAACCAACTTGTAATGGAAACACTGGAACAAAAAAGCTCTTTACCACCTCTGACTGCTTGGATCTGTGCATGAAGCCTAAAATTATCTCATAGCTATTGAAAATAAGATTCATCCTGATTTAAGAAAAAAAAAAAACCTCTAATACAAATATTATAGAAGTGTGCCAACCAAAGGATCATTCTTTTCCAATTCACATATCAATTTAGGATTTGGTTTGTATTAAAATGCCAAACAAATGAAATTATTCTCAAGTCCTTATGAGCACAGCTCAGTTACAATGTCTTGATGTGTTTTGTCAGCATTAGACAGTTTTTGATACAGATGTTAACTTCCCCCAAGTCAAGAGAAGAGCTTGGAATGGTTTTGGTTTGAAACTAGAGCTCTCAGAAATTGTCAGCAAGCTTTGGGTTTCCCCCAAGCTGTACTACCCGGTAATTATAAATCTGACTAAACAGGATGCACAGATTTCTCAGTGCAAGGATAAAAAACTTTGGCTTTGTTTTTTGCCTTACAGAATACAGATGACTTTGGACCACCGGTCATATACTATGTAAGTGTTGCTGTTGCTGTTGTTGCTGCTGTTGTGTGCCTTCAAGTCATTTTTGACTTAGGGTCATGGCAAGTTGGAAGTGACTTGAAGACACACAAACCATAACAAGGCAAACTTATCATGGGGTTTTCTTGGCAAGATTTGTTCAGATTTGCTTTTGCCTTCCCCTGAGGCTAGGAGAACGTGGCCGGCCCAAGGTCACCCAGTGGGTTTTCATGGCTGAGTGGGGATTTGAATTCTGGTCTTCAGGGTTGTAGTTCAGTGCCCAAACCACTACACTATGCTAGTCCTCTGTAAATATTGGCTGAAAGCTTTGAATACTCGTCATGTCTAGTGACAAAGAGATGCTGAGCCTCTGGCCTTTTCAACCCTACACTGCTATAGTGCTATTATTCCACTTTCAACAGTCTGTGGAATCCTGGGATTTGTACTTTCCTGAGGCCCACGAGCTCTCTGGCTGAGAAGTCTAAATGCCTCTCCCTAAACTGCAAGCCCCAGGATTCCATAGGATATTGAAAGTGGAATAATACCACTATAACAGTGTAGTGTGGAAATGTCCTCTGCTTTCCCAGTGCAAATTATCTGCAGTCATCATTATTGGTTTCGTAGGAATTCACTTTTGCATATTGGTACTCAGTTCTTGTCATCACAACGGAGACTATGGCCACAATCTTACAGTGTGTGCGTGTGTGAAATGTAGCACCTGCCATACGCTTCATTTGGGCCACACTTTTATAGGTTCTCAAGCCCCCATGCACCCTGAATTTGGCAATTTTTACCCTAAAATCATGCAGAAAAACCTCCAAATGTATGAAAACATGCAAAAACACATTTGTTTTAACAGTGGCTGGGGAGGTTTCACTAATTTTATTCCCATATGCAGGAATTTCAGGTGTTTTTCCCTGGAGGGCAAGACTGAGAGCTTTTGCACTTTTTTTCCCAATTATTTTTCATACTTCTGGGCTGGCTGGTTTTGTGTTTTATATAAAAACACAATTCTCTGCTAGAGAACTCTACTGTTTTAGTTCTGGGGAGGCCATGCAGGCCATTCTGAAGCATTCAGGATTTATTTAAGTGACCACAATACGAAGTAAATAAATATTTTTTTCAATACGGTACCTATTATAGTAACTACTATATAGACTTTGGAACTATATGTTTTTTTTTCCTAAGCAGTAATTTTCCAAGAGCTGCTTATGTATCTGTAATTAAGAAGCAAAATGTTGTATGTGTCTCCCCACTCCCTTAAAGCTAAACCCAGAGCTGTAAATGGATACTCAGTGGCTTTTGCCAAGTGAGGGAAGGAAGATTTAGGGCCTTTCCACACTATGCTGTTATAGTGCTATTATTCCACTTTCAACATCCCATTGAATTCTGGGGTTTGTAGTTTACTGAGGCCAAAGAGCTCTCTGGCTGAGAATTCCTAAATACCCTTCCCTAAACTATAAACCCCAGGATTCCGTAAGATGTTGAAAGCGGAAATAGCATTGTAATAGTGTAGTGTGGAAATGCCCTTAGGTAAACTGCAAAAAAATGATTGTTCAGTCCTTCCCTTTTTGTTTCTGGTTTCTGTGAGTAGTATCCCATTTTTTGAAGAGGACCAGTAATTTTTTTGAATGACATTGTTTGCAAGCTTGTGCTTTTAGGAAAGCACTTCTTAAAAACAGGATGCAAGAAGAAAACCTGAAAGAAGAAAATATTGGAAGATTTTTATTTTTATTGTCATCAAGCTTCCCTGCACAGTGGCATGTTCTTCAAGAGAATCCAGTGGAATCAACCATCAGCCCTACCCTCACCAAGCACTAGAGCTCTATTTATTTCACTACGGTGTGATTTGAACAAGGTTGTCTAGTCTAGGTGCCGTTTCTTGGTCCCATGGAATTTAGGGGAATGCTGGAAAAGAAAAGAAGGTGATCAACTGGGAGACATACATACAAATTTACATACTTTCTAAACATGGCAAATATGGACATTCATCTGAAAGATGGGGTCAGGTCCACAGCCAGTTTGTGAAGGTCCAAATCCTCAAGGACATCTCAGCTGAATGTTAACCATCATTCATAAATGATCACGTTTATTTACAGAACCAGTTCTACCATTTGGCAGAGTGAGGAAAAGGCCTCGAGAGGCAGATGTAAGGGTATAAGTGTGAGGTGGGGAGCCCGTTAGCCATTTCCTTTTAAACACTCCAGACTTCCCTCTCAACTGGAGAGGAGACCTATATGTGTATATGTGCGTGCCACATGGCCTGCCTGACATTTCCTAAAATAGTCTGCTGCCCTGAGAGCCAATGGAAGGCAGAGTCCTCTCTCCAGTTTTGAAGTAAAATCCAACCCCAAATTCAATTCGCTTTTGTACAAGGAATGGGAGGGTGCCATTTTGTTTTTTGTTTAAAGGAACAAGACATCTTGGGCTGGCTAGGAACAGTAGTATTAAGGAAGGTGTATCTGAAAAATGAAAGAAAAGAAAGAACTTACCTGTGGTATGGTTCTGCTTGCTTACTTTTCAAATCCCTCATCTTCTGAGAACTGTAGAAAGAATATGGGATTTAATATATCCTGGTCTTTATCATAGAATCATAGAAATCATAGAAATGTAGAGTTGGAAGAGACCACAGGGGCCATCCATTCCAACCCCCTGCCATGCAGGAACACCCTCAAAGCACTCCCGACAGATGGCCATCCAGCCTCTGCTTAAAAACCTCCAAGGAAGGAGACTCCACCACACTCCGAGGCAGCATATTCCACTGCCGGACAGCCCTGACTGTCAGGAAGTTCTTCCTGAGGTTCAGGTGGAATCTCCTTTCCTGCAGCTTGAGTCCATTGCTCCTTGTCCTGGTCTCTGGAGCAGCAGAAAACAAGCCCTCTCCCTCCTCTACATGGCATCCCTTCAAATATTTAAACATGGCTATCATGTCCCCTCTTAACCTTCTCTTCTGCAGACTGAACATACCCAGCTCTCTAAGTCTATCCTCATAGGGTATGGCTTCCAGGCCCCTCACCATTTTGGTCGCCCTCCTCTGGACCTGCTCCAGCTTGACCATGTCCTTCTTGAACTGGGGTGCCCAGAACTGGACACAGTATTCCAGATGAGGTCTAACCAAAGCAGAGTAGAGTGGTACCAGTACCTTCCTCGATCTAGACACCATACTCCTATTGATGCAGCCAAGAATTGCATTGGCTTTCTTGGCTGCCACATCACACTGCTGACTCATGTTCAGCTTGTGGTCTGTTAGGACTCCTAGATCCCTTTCACACGTACTGCCATCTAGCCACGTGTCCCCTATCCTATATTTCTGCATTCCATTTTTTCTACCTAAGTGTAGAACCTTACACTTCTTTCTGTTGAATTTCATTTTGTTAGCCTTGGCCCAGCTCTCCAATCTGTCCAGGTCATTTTGAATTTTGATCCTGTCCTCTGGCCTATTAGCAACTCCTCCCAATTTGGTGTCATCTGCAAATTTGATGAGCATGCCCTCTATTCCTTCATCCAAGTCGTTGATGAAAATATTGAACAGCACTGGGCCCAGGACAGAACCCTGTGGCACCCCGCTAGTCACTTCTCTCCAGGATGAAAAGCAGCCATTGGTGAGCACCCTTTGGGAATGGTCAGTCAACCAGTTACAGATCCACCTGACAGTAGCCCTGTCCAGCCCACATTTTACTAGCTTCTTTGCAAGAATGTCATGGGGAACTTTGTCAAAGGCCTTACTGAAATCAGCCAGACTTGAAATTTAATCACACCAATAGTCCTAACAAAACAAGGATTTCCTACTTTCCTGCTTATAATCTCTGGAAGCAATAACAATCTGCTGGTTGTCTACTGGGGCTAGAAAGAATATTCAAATAAAAAAAATTTAAATAAGAAATTAAAAGAAACAGGTTTCCCAAGTGTAGGTAAACTGTCCTGAGGAGAGTCCTAGACAGATGAGAATCTTCACTGGTTGGGATTTAATCTGTGTACACAATGAATAGGAAGCGACTTTGTTTTCTATGAAGAAAAAAAAATTATCCTCTGGAAAGCACGTTTTCTGCATAGAAAATGCGATTTTCTGTGCAACTCCCCCAATAACAGCAGCAGCAGCAGCAAGATGAAGTGCCCATGTATGGTTTCATCACAGATTAAGTTCAAAATCGCAAATAGTCCTCAAAAACTGGGCAATTTTCAAAGACTTTCTTGCAGTTGGGGGGGGGGTAAGATTATTCATTCTTGCCCACAAGAACAAAATTTACAAGGATTTATATCCTTGTCATCCAAAGGTGATCAGACACCCTTTTGAGACTCCACAGCTTATTTACATTCATGTGTCCTCATAACTATACTTTTTTTTAAAAAAAAGTGGGCATGTGTAATGATCCAGAGGTCAAGTTTTAAAACTCCTAGACTCAGCTGGAGCCCACATCCACACCAAATAAATAAATAAATAGTCCTCCTTGCTTTTCTTGTGCTCTCCCAATTAGAAGGAAACTGCAAGTTCTCTCCTACTTATGTCTTGCCGAAAACAGAAGTTTTCACTTGCCTACGGAAGGATAGCAAGGAGAGCACCACCTCTATTTAGTGCCTGAGGAAGGATGTAAGGTACCTGGAAACCATTCAGAGGCTCACCTGTAGCTGGCAGCAAATAGGTGCCCTCCTGGATCTCCAGGGAATACACTGGAAATCTGAGAGAGAGAGAAAGACAGATGGTCTTTTCTCCCATATGATTCTCAGGTACCTCACACATTCCCTAGACCACTGAATGTCTGTGGAAGCACAACCATGCCCTTTGCCGCAGGTTTGGGCTGGTATTGCACAAGGAGCTCTAGACTGCTTCTGATACAACAATTATGAAAGGACATGTGTGTGATTAAGAAGAAGGGAAGCAAGCTGTGACGGCCAGTGTGGTGTAGTGGTTTGAACACCGGGCTACAACACTGGAGATCAGCATTTTATGTTTTCTGCACTAGACTGTTACAGTGCTATTATTCCATTTTCGACATCCTATGGAATCCTGGGGCTTGTAGTTTAGGGAGCGGCCTTAAAGGCAACCAAACAACCAAAATGACAGCCAAAAATGAGATTACATGACTTCTGCATACTCAAAACATACCAGTGTGGTCTACTAACGTAGCCCCCCAGGTACACACAAGGAGGAAAATGGCCCCCATCCTCTTCAAATTTGCCCCCCCCCCGATGTAAGATATGCATTGGTCACCAACAGAATCCCAGTCCATGCACAATGCGTTGGGATTTCTTTTTCCCTTGTGACCTTAGTATAACAGTGCAGGTTAACAGGCAGACTGAACTGGGTAGCCAACACAGAACCCAAGCCCAGATTCAGGTTTAGAATGATAGATGGAACAACACAATCTTTGTGAACTAATCTCCATTTCTCACCTCAGGGAAATCTTCCTCTTCTTCTTCTACAGGCTTTCCTTTTCCTCTTCCTCTTCCTCTTCCTCTTCCTTGTTCTTTCCCTTTCCCCTTGCCTTTTCCCTTTCCTTTTCCTTGGCCTCCAGGTCCACCCTGAAAAAGATAAAAGAGTATTACTCTCCTCTGGTCATGAGATTTGGATATGGTCCAAATGAACCTTCAGAGATCCCTTATGTGGTTGTCCTCCAGCCCATCATCCCTAGCCAACGCGGGAGCCAGCAAGTAACTATTCTGGTTAGCAGTAGCAGTGAGTTTTAAACCCAGGACTTGCAGAATATGATTATCTCTCTTTCACAACCCCTCTGCTAGCAATGTTATGATATTATAATCTCTCAGCAGCTTCAGGTTTCTATAAACCCTGTGAGTTTAGCTGTCATTCAAAACAGCTAACTGAATGGGGAAGGGCTGGATTTTCAAAGCAACAAAATACTGTTATGAATAGTCCCGGTTACCAATTTTTGCAATTGTGTGATCTTGAAGAGACAATCAAGATTTGTTGTTATTGTGTGCCTTCAAATCATTTCTGACTTAATGGCGACCCTAAGATGGACCTATCACAGGTTTTTTTTCTGGCAAGATTTATTGAGAGATGGTTTGTCTTTGCCTTCCTCTGAGGCTGAAAGTGTGTGACTTGCCCAAGGTCACTTAGTGGGTTTCAATGGCAGAACTTGGAGTGTGTGGAGGGGGGAGCTACAGCGCAAGGGGCATGGCCACTGTGCACGGGGGGCATGGCTGTGGTGCGTGGGGGCATGGCCAAGGCATGTGAGGGTGTGGCTATGGGCCAGGACACCCCAAAAACATTGCTGCCTGGGGCAAATTGCTCCCCCGTCCCCACATCCCTATGCGACTTGTGGGTTTCAATGACCGAGTGGGAATTTGAACCATGTCTTCCAAAGACATAATCCAGTGCTCAAACCACTACAAAGCACACTGGCTCTTTTAAGACTCATCAGCTTAACAAAAGATGTCCTCCCAGGGAAACGAAATCTGCAAAAACTGGTTTGTTCATATAGATAAACATAGCTGTCTGTATTTTTCAACTCTCCTTGGGAGGGCCATCCTACATCAAATGTCAAGATGTGTGGCTATAGTTCAAAATGACACTGTTTACCCTTCCCTAAATAAGAGCCACTGTGGTATAGTGGTCTGAGCATTGGACTATAACCTTAGAAATCAGGATTCAATTCCCCGCTCGGCCATGGAAACCCGCTGGGTGACTTTGACCGCTTCATGCACTCTCAGCCTCAGAAAACCCTGTTCACCTTAGGTTGTCATAAGTCAGAAATGACTTGAAGGTAAACAGCAACAACACTGTTAATTAGAATTAGTAGGGGGAGTGCTAGCTTCCATCAGCCTAAACAACATGAGTAATGCTTAGGGCTAATGTGAATTACAGTTCAAAACTCTATTGTATCCTCCTCTGGGGAAAATAGATAAGTAACCCTTGAGTGCTTCCCTGAGGTGTTATTGGTTCCAGTCTGAAGGAGAAAGCAAAGAAGTTTATATGCTCCTCATGCCTGGTTCAGTTTCTAATTCCTGGACTAGTAAGGTGGCAGGGGGCACTGTTCTTTACACCTGATAAATGATGGAATGTGTTTATAAATAAGCGTGCACATTTTTATGTAACACTTGCATGTCATTCGTTCATACTCACGGCAGCTCTTTTCACAACGGAAAGTTCAGGCACAGCAACAACCTGTGGGGTTGGAAAATTAAAAGCAACTGATTTCTGTTTTTTCCACCCCATACATGAGAATAGGTTAAACTTGTTGATATGTTGATAGAATAATAATTCATTTATGCACCTATGCACTCTTTACCAATACTTGGAAACATAGGGCCTTTCCATACTACATTGTTATAGTGCTCTTATTCCACTTTCAACATCCTATGGAATCTTGGGGTTTGCAGTTTAAGGAAGGGCCTTTAGAATTCTCAACCAGAGAGCTCTTTGGTCTCAGTAAACTATAAACCTCAGAATTCCACATGATGTTGAAAGTGGAATAATAGCGCTATAACACTATAACAAATGCAGAAAGGCCCATAGTCAAAAACATATGCAAAATCTTAAAGAAAATAAAAACATACCCAAATTATTGTTAAAATGCAATTCAATTACCCATAGAAGTGAAATCAGATTAAAAGGAATCCATTAAAAACACTAAAGGTCCATTAAGATCAGCAGAACAATGTGTACTGCCAGAAGCCCTGTCAGTCCCAGAAACTTCACTTGGGAAGGGAATGGGACTGAGACAAGGACCTTCCTTGAAGACTGAAGTGTGTGGGCAGGCTCACGTTGAAAGACATTGTCCTTCATATAGCCTGGATCTGATTTATATAATCTGACAGTTGTGTTACCACACCTTACACACACACACACACACACACACACACCATCCTGTTGGATAGCAAAAATGGCAAGAAATATCATTTTTTTTAATAAAACTAGTCACTTACATGCAGTAGCAGGACACTGGCTCTAAGCATGTGCTAGGTCAGGATGAACTCAGCATGGCCAGATTATAAATTCAGTCTCCCATTCCTCCATGCTGTCCTTAAACTCATGTTTGAGCCACTCCACTTCAATCTTCTGCTTCAGGATCAGTAAATATCATCCCTTCCACCCAATTTCTCTCTGTCCAACATTTCTCACCTCTTCCTTCAACAGCCTTGTATGGTTGGTGAAATTGTTTGATTTTTTTTTTTTTTTTTGTATGTCTGTGTGTGTATTATTTTCCAATACCCTGTTCAACCTTCACTGGAGTCCTCTCTACAGTTAGCACTTGTTTACATAGGTGAAAAGATCCTGCTGTTACCCTCCTCTCACAGGCCTCCTTTGACCTAATACTTCTCCAGATCCTAAGAAGACGCTGGGACTGCTGTGGACCTAACAGTTGCTCAAATGAAGTGGAGTTGGGTGAATGTGAAAATCCTGTCCTCCTACTCTTTGGTATCTCCATCGTTGCTCTGCTGAAAACTCTTGAGATTGGTTTCAGATGTGAAGGGGCAAAGTAGGATCTAATGAGGTTCTTTCTACACTAGTTGGTTCAGCTGGCAGCAACAGTGAGAGCATCAGACAGCCCTAGGAAAGCCATTCCACAAACTGACTTTCTGCTTTGAAGCAACACTGCACCAGGGCATTGTGAGACCATGCCTAGGAATGGACTTAGACATCAGGACAAACATCAGCAAGTATCAGTGATAGGAGGAGAAGGGGTCTGCCTGGAAGGTGGGACCCTGATGCCTTCCTGGTGGTACTGATTGGTTGAAAGACCTTTCACTAAGGAATATGTTTGTTTGGAGTACTACTATCAGGAACTTGGAGTTAATTTCTGTTCCCAATAATGATGACATAACTAAATCACTGTATATACTCATTTATAAGTTCAAAAATTTTAGTCAAAAATTGACCTAAAAAAACTGGGTTGGCTTATCCACAGGTCAATGTGAGTTCTGTACCTTAACTCTTACACACACACACACACACACAAGCACACACACACACACACGTATATATGAACCATCCCCTTCTCTGAGTAGGGTGGAGAAAGGCAAGAGCTTAGTTCATCCCAGGAGAACTCAAAAGAAGCACTGACCCCCTCTAATCTCTCAGTGCTCCTTTGAGGGGAAGCACCATTTTCCCACCAAGGCATTCAAAAAGGCCAGAAATGATGCCACAACAGAGAAAGAAACAGGGATGGGGTAGAGATAGTTTTTGCAATTTAATATGAACCAGCTTAACTTGAACATCCCAAATGAACATGCTACCTGAAACATAATTAGCCTCCCATTTTTGCACTTCTCAAAAATGATTTCTTTTATGATTTGAGCACAGTGTAGTGATTTGAGTGCTGCACTAAGACTCTGTGAGACCAGAATTCAAATTCTCACTGTCATGGAAACCTGCTGGGTGACACTGAGCAAGTCAATCTCCCTCAGTTTCAGAGGAGGCCACAGAAAAGCTTCTCTAGACAAATACTACCAAGAAAATTCTAGGATAGAGTAGTCATAAATTGGAGTTGATCTGAAGGCAACATTACAAAACAAAAGATGGGGAGATTAGGAGGAGGGGGAAGGATCTGGAAAGGGACATGCCATACATTGGAAATGTGTGTGCAAAAATGCATATATTAGGGACTGTTGTACATGAAATGCATATGCAAATTCTTGGCATCATGAATAAAGGCACAAGATGCTTCACAAGGAATTTTAAAAATGCATACATAGGGAATGGGGTGGCATGAATTTGGGCTTAAAAAAATGTGAACATGATGGGTAGGGAGATAGATATCCCTGTTTCTGAGTTGTTTGGAGTCAGCACAGCTGCCAACATCTCACAGTTGTTAACTGAGCTAAAATTTCCTAAAAATTCCCTTTCACAAAGTGCAGGGTAAATAACCTATTCCCATTCTCCCTCTCCCTCTCCCTCTCCCTCTCCCTCTCCCTCTCCCTCTCCCTCTCCCTCTCTCTCTCTCACACACACACACGTATAAAGACACTTCACTGGACAACAGTCATCCAGAGTTGCCACAGACTGGGCTGGAGAATTGTGAGAAGCCATTTTCTATTACACTTCGCTGTCCATTAGCCATCCATTTGTCCACATTCCCTGGCCAGTACATGGGAATACCTGGGAGGAAACGAAGTCTATGTAAGCAAGGAATAATCCAGGGGAACACTTACCTCTTCATCAACTTCAGGTTTAAGTGGTTCCACTACCAGGACCTCTTCCTGTAGAGAAGAAAATGGATTTCACTACAAAAATCCATATCCTAACACCCTAGTCTTAATTATTTTCCAGTTGTGGAAGGAGACAAAGAAGGTATTATTATTATTATTATCATTATTATTATTTGCAGTGGTAGGAGGGCAGGTATTGTTGTCCCAGCAAGATAAGCTGATATTATAACTGAGACCTGGAAAGGCGATAACAATATACCATGGACCCACTTCATTTACAGTATAACAGGAACCAAGGCTTTCAACTATTGGTGGAAGATTCTCTCAACGAAATCTGATAGACTACCAAAAATGTGCCTGGAAGAACAGATGAGAACACTCCAACCCATCTCATGGATCAGCCAACTTCTCCAAACCATCTCCCACTTTATACAGTATCTACTTTCCGCTGGACATCAAGCCCCAGTAATATTCAAACAAAGAGTTTTAGATGTGAATGCCCAAACTGATATTGAGTCACTTGCAAACATCAGGTTGTTGAAATGGCTGGCTAAAAATAAAACGTCCTTTCAAGTAGAAAAATACTTGACAATGGGTTTGACTCAATGCCAAAGGATAGCGCTTACTAGAGCAAGATTCGATCAGCTGAAGTCTATGGTTAAATATGGACGATTCCACCAAGTGCCATATTTTGAAAGAACGTGTGTCTGTGGTACATCTGAAATAGAAGATATTCCACATGTACTCTTTAACTGTCAATTATACGCCCCAGTAAGGGCTCAGTATCTATAGACATTACTTGGCAGAACAAAATACTGGGACCCTATCAAACAACTATCTTATTTCCTTCAGGGAACTAACACATATGTAGTCCCCAGAACTGCTAAGTTTATAGATAGGGTTGTCAACTGAGAAAACAAGTCGTAGAACATATTGGGGTTGCATGCAAGGGTGATGAATTAATCTAAATACATATTGCCTCTATATTTTACTATTTTCATCTTATCTCAAGATGATAACTTATTATTACAAGTATTAGTTTTTATTTATATCTTTTATACTGTTCTTTCTATTTCATCTTATCATATTTTGTCACATTTTATTGTACCATATCTTATTTTAGCTTATTTTATTTCACTCCATCATATTTTAGTTACTCATTTTACTGTATTTTATAATGTTTGATGTTATATCTTTTGATATGGTCAATTGACTAATCAATAAAATAAAATAAAATAAAATGTATGCCATGGAAAACTTCAGAGAGGGCTTGCTTGCTCTGTAAAATTTTTAAAATACCTACATAGGAAATGAATTGCATGAATTTCTTTAGAAAAATGTGAACATGATGGAAAGGGAAATAGGCATTTTAAACATCCTTACTTATGAGTTTTTTGGAGTCAGCCCAGCTTCCAACATCTCACAGTTGTATTAATTAATCCCAAATTTCCTAAGAATTCCCTTTCTCAAACTACACACACACATACATACATTCCGTTGGAGAACAGTCATTCGGAGTTGCCACAAACTGGTCTGAAATATCTTGGGAAGCCATTTTCTATTTCACTCTGCTGTCCATTAGACACTACATGATTCCCATTTCCTGGTCAATAAATGGGGATACCTGGGAGGAAAACAAGGCTATGAAGCAAGGAATAATCCAGGGGAACACTTACCTCTTCATCTTCAGGGTTAAGTGGTTGCACCTGGACCTTTTTCTATGGAGAAGAAACATGAGTTTCACCACAAAGGTCTCACTTGAAAGTCCATATCCCAACACCCCAGTCTTATATTTTCTTTTTTTCCAGTAGTGGGAAAGGCCAGAGGAGGTTTTACCATCAAGGTAATATTACTTTTCATTTATTATTCCAGTGGTAGGAGAGGCGGCATTGTTATCCTAGCAAAATAACTGATAATATAATTGAGACCTGTGAAGGCAAGAACTGCATATCATGGAAAACTTCAAAGAAGCCATTCTGTTCTATACATTGAGGCACACTGTAACAGCGAACATAGTGAATTTAGTTGCTATATTTTAAGAATTTGGAGGAGGAAGTAGAGAGAAAAAAGAAATGTGGCAGCACATATGAGAATAACTGGTTTTTATTTCAGCATGAGCTTTCACTCTGTTCAAGGTGATGAGGCAGATGTACAAATGTCTCTCATGTGCTATGTACCATGTTTAATGTCTACCTCCTATGGCATGAGAAGAGGTCATCCCTAAGTTTCAGGTTTTGGGCCTAAATTCCCAGGGCCTGGAACAGGGATGCATTAAGGTTTCATAGATCTTAGGCACTTTTCTATTCAGTTCATGTTTGTGATTCACAACTGTGAATCACAATAGTTTATGTTTTCAAGAATTGTGGTGTAATAAACCTATTTCTATTTTTTAAAAAAATCTTTTTCTCATCTTTGTGAATGCAAATATAAAGTAGCTCTATTGTGAAATTTTGTTTTCCTTCCCAATTTCTGGAAATTTTGTGTTAATCCTGTTTTTGTTGGCTCTAACATTTTCATAGTCCCTAGGCACTGTCCCTAAAGTGCCAAATGGATAAGGTAGCCCTGGCCTGGGATGGTCCTGACCTCACAAACCTAACAAAACTTGGAAGCTAATATGTAGGCACTGTGACTTTCACGTCATCACTTTTCTTCCCTGCCTATCTCACCATCTTTGTGTGATCAAGAAGGCTATAAGTCTAGAATGCCAGCAGGATGGATTTAGCACTGTTTGGTTGGTCTAATAAAATTACCATCTCAGTATGCATTTTGGATGTAACTATCTCCTGTTTGGATATACGAATTTCTTCTAATGCTTGGGCCCATCTAGGAAACCTTGGTGCACTGGGCAGTGGGGCAAATGTGAGCAACCCCAACCTCAATGCAAATCACATTATTTTGATGCACAAGGCAGAAAATCCCATGAACTTTTTCTTTTCCCAACCCTGGCAATACATGCACAACAACAGCATATCAATTAATTAACCTTTTTTGCTGATTATTTAGTGTCCTTAGAGAGGTTAGCTGACAATGGGCACTCCTAAACTAGTTTGGTGCACCCCAGATCCATAGATTCAGAAGCTTGGATACTTGAGCAATCACAAAACCACAACACTCACTGTCAGACCTGGTGTGTAGCTCGTGCCATCCAGCAAAACATCTTCCCATCATGGTTTATTTCCCAATATAACAGCGAATGATGGCTGTTCAATGCATACAAAATAATGCAGAAAGTTGGCATAAGGAGAAAATCTGTCCCAGATCTAATTGCTAGCTCCAGGCAATTCTAGGCTGTTCTAAGAAGAGTACACTCCCTGACTCAATTGCTAAGTCAACATGCATGTAAATCTAATTGATTCAATGGGTCTACTTGGCAAGGGACATTTATTGGTTATAGGCTTCTGACTTCTAACCCTGGTGATGAATCTAGGGCTAGAAGACAAGACTACTCAACTGTGCACAGATCTTTACCCTGTTAACAGCCAGAGCTATAGGCCTCAGCTCACCCTGGGTTCTATTTTCTTAGTGATAAAATATTGGGAACTATATTTGGTTATGTTGATAATTCATTTTCTTGTGAGATTTTTTTTTTAAAAAAATCTGTGGTCCTTTGTTTAGTGTGAGAGAACCAATGGAATCATCTTCTGAAAATTTGGACATCATGGTCAATAAGGAGCACAAGTTCAGGAAGCACAGCAAACATACCTTCAAAAGTCCAGGTGGATGACCTTGAGGTCCTACACCACGCTCAAGTCGAAGCCTTACACCACGCTCACCTTGAGGTCCTGCACCATGTTCACGATGAGGTACCTTACCATACAGAAAGAAGAAAAGAGTGTTAATTTACATAGTGTTCAACAGAGTTGTGTGAGGGATGAGAAGGAGATGGATGCAGCAGGAAAAAAAAGAGAGAGAGAGAAGGAAGGAGGAAGGGAAGACTGGTTGGCACCCCAAAGAGCATGCAAAGTACACTCCAGCCACAGGGAAAGTAATGATAGATGGCAGAACCAAAGGTACAAACCAACACAGAAACAGAGTAAGAGAGTCACTGGAGGTACAAAGCTAAATGCATTGCATAAGAAATCGATGGAGCAATTCTGTATTTGTCTATTGGTAAGGGGCTCCCATTGACATCCCAGGTAAGTGGATATTAGATTGCAACTCAACAGGTAGTGTAATGCTTCCTGCCTAATGCTGAATGTGAGACTGAAATCCTTATCAATCTGTTCCATGTGTAAATTAGTTTTGAAGCTTTCTGGACAAAATGTTATTGATTCCATATCAACCTTAGATCCAAGTTATTTTAGATACTCGGGTTTAGTAAAGGGCATGACAATCCGTCAAGACAGCAAGAGTCTTTTAATTTAAAATCTCAGGTTTTTCCAAAGTATGTTCTAATCAACTTGTATAAGAGGTGAGTAGGATTTACACACTGCACCCTTAAGGAAAGGACAATGGCTCTATCCAAGGTGCTGAACCCTAGCTCCAAAATAGCTTCAACACCTTGGATACCTCTTAAAATTCTGGAATGAAATTTGGCATGGACTCATTAACATGGAAGCTAAGAGTACAAGTCAACATTTCTTTTAGAGAAACCTTGGAAATGACATTTCATAAGGACAGGTATAGAAACAATTAAACCAGTATAAAAATGATATCAAGGAGTGATCTTGGAGAAGAAGGATACAAAGAAAGTCAGAGGGTGGAGTCACAGAAGAGTACAAGAAGGCTAGGAGAATACAGAGAGAAAGGAGATGTCTATGTAGCCACAGAAGTAGATAGCTTAAGTCCTTATATTGATCTGATATCATAGAAATCTTTAGATAGAAATCCCTAATTTATTTTTAACATGAATAACTAACTAAATGAATAACTAAAACCCATACTCTCAGCAAACACCCTCTTACCCCACGATGAGCAGATACAACCAGGAAAAGAGTGGCCAGCAACGGCAATAGCATCATCTTGTCTCTTGCCTTCTCGTCACTCTTTCAGAGACAGAACTACTCCTTGTGGTCCAACCTAGTTCAATCTGTGGCATTTATACCTCACACTGCAAGCCTCAGTGGGCCTGAACCAAGGACTCTATTGTCTAAAGGGGATAGGATAAATGATAGCTTTATCAATAAAGAAAGATTAAAGTGTGGATTGCATCACCCTAACCATCACAAGAATAATATTATTGCATCCAACCAAAAGAAGGACACAAAGGGCAATTGGACATGGCATGACATGATTGTTGACACTTCTCCCGCAGGCATGAACGATCTGTACTTTTTGTGCTATTTCTTTTGATCTAGAAAAAAACACTCAAAGGTCAGTCACACCCATGGCTGCTATGATTTCCTGCTGTATCTTTGTGAAACCAAATCCACACAAAGCCCAATGTCATTTGCCCCATTTTCTACAATTTTTTTCTGATAGACAAGGTTGTCAAGGGCTCACCCGAATGTTTCAGTTGTCTAGCAACTCTTCTTCCCAGGTTTTGCAGATGATAAAATGCGCATTTGCTGCTCTTTTGTTAACAAATCTGGACAATTCAGACTACGTAAACTCTGTATCAGTTTTGCATATATTCTGTTCTATCCAGCTTTCACATGAACCTACAAATTAAGACATACATACTTATACACACAGACAGAAAAATAGTATCTATTTTCATACACTATTTCTATCAACATACATCTCTGTATGCAGTTCTTTCAGCTTTAATAAGCACACGTAATTTCTGAGCTATTATCTGAATCACAAAATTCAGAGAAGTATTACTCTGAAGATTAGCTGTGGTTGAACCTACCTACATATCAATGTAGGAAGCCAAGTTAGTTCATCTGCTTAAAAATGCAAACCAAACTAAATTCTATCTGATCTCTTGTTAACAAGACACCCCCCTGCCAATATTATGATAAGCTTTGTTTAATAATATAGAGCTAATGCTCAGATTATAGGAGGAGGGTTATTAAAACCTACAAACCTCACTGACTGATTCCTCCTAGTTTTAAAGAAATCATGCCTCTGTATGCATATTTGTTGTTCTTGATTCATATTTGAACCTTAGTCTGATTATAATGAACTAAAGAATCTGGAGGTGGTGGTATCACAGAGAAATGGGGTAGCCAGAAGGACTCCTGTGTTACCCCTAAAGGTGGGGGACCTTGAGGTCCACCAACAGTGCCAAACTCTCCTTAGAAACTGGGGGAATTAAAGCTTAAAGGAGGATAGCCAGAGGGGAGTAGTCACAGGATCTTTTTGCCTGTATACATCAGTACTAACTGTTGGACTCCAGTCAAAGGTTTAAACAGGGTAGTGTTACTCGAAATCAACACACACACACACACACACACACACACCAAATCAAGTATTCTCATGAACCATACAAGGCTAGTGAAGGGAAAAGTGAGAAAAGTTGGACAGAGAGAGATTTCAGGTGTAGATGGTGATATTTACCATTCCAGAAAACCAAAGTGGAGTGGTTCTGATCACAGTCCCAGGGCAGCACAGAACATAGCAATCTGAAGGTCAACCTGTAGAGTAACACACCAACATGCATTCAAAGTACTACAAATTGCTGGGGACAGACCTAGGGTTTAAATACCCCTTTTCCTACCCTGATGGGGTGAGTGTTAATGGCTCTCTGGAAGAGTAAATAAAAGGGTTCCAGAATGGACTGATACCCTTACTTTGGGTAATAAAACATTGGCGGGAGACCTGACAGTCTCGTAATGTCTTTGTTAGGTAAAGCGAATGGGGAAAGTTGCTGTAGGAAATGCGCACAACAGGGGTGCTTGCATGGTCCAGCTGGGTAGTTTCATTGACTATTGTATTCAGATCTCAAGTCATTGACAGGATTATTGGAAGCCTATTAATTCTTCTCAGCTATATGATCTGGGCATGCTGAGGCCATGCTGACCTAGCCCAGAAATATAGTCAAAGTCCTGCTTACTGCATGTTTCCCAGCCATAAGTGTCCTTTTTTTTATGTGGAAATGATATCTTGTGCCAATTTTACTATCCCTCAGGGTGGGGTATGTAAAGCAGGGATAACACCTGGCTACAAAAACTTAAGCGGATAAGGTACTCTGAAGCTGTGCAGTAATGAATTTCTTTTTTGCTACTTAATTTTCATTGTGTAAATCAATGTCTGAAACATCACGTCCACTTTTCCATTTTTCTACATTTTGTTTGCGGCTGCTTTCCTGTCATCTCCTGTTCCTTCAGGCCCATTCTTTTTACTTAAAAGAATTTCTTCATCAATATGATCTCACTCAATCAAAGATTATGTCGTGTATATGGCACTATGATGGGCCTGTATAAAGAATCAGGAAGCAAGTAGAGGATACAATTGGACATGCAGAGGCAATCAGATTTGGCTGAGTGGCAGTAGCAGTCAGAACTCATTGCCTGTTTCCTTTGGCTCCGAGCAATATACCCACCATGTAATTTAAGGTCTTTAGCTGTATCAGGTGACTTTGCTACTTTTGGACAAACCTTAGAAATGTTATTTGTAAAAGGAGGCTAATCAGTGATAAGGGGATTTGAGGAAATGAACCTCATCAGCAAAAAGGGCATCTAGTTGAAAAAGCATCATGTATAGATAAAACACTTGGCAGTTGTGTTATGGTTAAGACAGATGACCCAAAAAACCATCAAGTTCTTGGTGTGGACACTGGGCACAGACAAAGCTCAAAAAAATGGAAGAGAATCCCTGAAGTCCTATAAACAAACTTCTCTCTAAGGAAGTACAGATTAAGCCTTGACCTTCTGTATAACTGAATGAGGTGGGAACGAGGTGGCACAATCCTAAAGGAGCAGAAGGGACATTGCACTTTGGAGACTACATGAGTGAAGCTTATATTACTGATGCTAGCTTTGATTAAAGAAAAGTCCCAGCAGGTGCATAAGAAGAGCTCTGATGGAACATAGTAATGATCTAGTTAGCCAAGTATCCCTCTGCCTTTGTCATGTGAACATTTGCAGAATCTTCTCTGGAGGATGATCTGGATCTTTCTGGGACAGAAAGCATCCTGTAGCAGACCAGACCATGGGACTTATAAAGTATGGACCAAACCACACCACAGATGCACCATTCCACTTCAACTGACAAGACCCTATGGAATCCTGAGACTTATTGCTGGATCAGGCAACAGAACTTTCTAGACTAAGAATAAATGCCCCTCTCTAAACTTCAAGTCCCAGGTTTCCATGGGACATTACCGTGGCAGTTAAAATGGCATGTAGCACTATAATGGTGCCATGTGAAAGGACCCTTGGGGAATATGTTTGGGGAGTTATCCCTTTCTGAGAAGTGAAGAACACTGCTCTGGAGTTAGAGGAAGATGCAATGTTATCTTCCAGGTCCTGAAAGTTTTGTCTTCTAATGCACGGTTGATCACTGTGGAGGAAATGGGGGCCGTTTTCAACCCTGAACTTTCCTCTGTAGGTTGTATCAGACATGACATGATGTCACTTCTGGTTTTGTTTTCAGCTGATTTTTCAGCTCATATTAGGTGTTTGGGATTTTAAGGACACATGTGTGTCTTGTGAGGTTGTGGCAGGGTGCATTTTATGACAGTTTTAAGTTGTTTTTGGTGTTTTGGTAAAAAAAAAAAAACAAAACAAAACAACCTGCTTTTATTCTGTGGGTTTTGGTGTGCTTTGGGGATTTGTGGCCTACAGATCATATTTTCATCACATTGATCTAAGACATAGCCTAGGTTGGTGGCCATAGAAGGAAGTACATGGCTTGGCCTTGTAAGCACTACACTGTGTGACCAGGACTTAATCTAGTCCATGACTACAAATATTACAGAAAGATATTCCAAAAGCAGTATTAGTGTATGACATTCTGTCCAAGGCAATATTGTTTTTACTGACCTATTGTAGAAACTAATATCACACAACACAGTGAAGTGATCATAGCAGGCAGAATATTGTGTGCTAGATCCTAAAGAAAAACGAAATACAAGCAGTCAATGTAAGGTCAAAGAAACTAATGCTATATTCTGCAAAGAAAATGCAGTACAGACCAAGCAAGGGAACTAGGAAGTCTACCCACCATGTTGAATATAATGAACCATATTTATATCATTGAATTCCAAAGGCAGGATCATCCATGCCATAGTAGTTCCAATTTCTAGCTATGGTTCTGAAAGCTGGATTGAGAAGAAAGCTGACAGGGGCCATTTCCACACTAGACTGTTATAGTGCTATTATTCCACTTTCAACCTCCAATGGAATCATCTGGTTTGCAGTTTAGGAAGGGGCGTTAAAGGCAACAGAGACAACACGAAAGAGACAATAATGCTCAGTAAAATAGAAGGCGGTAGGAAAAGAGGCCAGGCCACATTACAGATGGATTGTCTCAATAAGGGAAGGCACAGGCCTGAGCTTGCAAGACCTGAGCAGGGCTGTTCATGACCAGGGCTCTTGGGCATCTCTCATTTATAGTGTTGCCAAAAGTCAAAGGCAGTGATGTAGACTCGAGTCCACTGACTCGGACTCAAGTAGGACTTAAGTCACCTCAGTGACTCAACTCAGACTCAACTTGGCAACAAAGGTGCACTGACTCGACTCGACTTGAGACTTGAATATTTTTGAGTGACTGACTTGCTGCCCTTGGTTCAGTAACATAACACATTCGTTCAGAAACCTTACTACATTTAAAAATGCTTCCATCTCTTTTTGCCTGCTGGTCACAAGACAATCTGTCTCAAGCTCAAAGTGTGGGTGCATTTCTCAGAGGAGAGCAGCAGACAGATTAGGTAATGGGCTTGAGGTCTGCTCCACAGTCTGTCCCTGCTGTATGTTGGAGAAGCCTTCTAAAACCTTTCCTAAGAGCAGAAGCAAGACTTGTCCCCAAAGCATAGGGCATGTTTCTCAGAGAACAGCAAGTGTGTTACGCAGTGGGCTCAAGGAGGAAGGAGCTTTCCTTCTATAGCTTTTGAACCTTTAGTAGTGGAGGAGTAAGAAGGATCCTATTCCCTACTTCTGAAAAGTTCTCTAGCTTCAGAAATTGGAAGTAAGAAGGATCCTATTCCCCACTTCCAAAGCTGCGGACTCTTTTATGCCCATTGGCACAAAAGCCTCCAGCTTCAGGAAGGGGGAGTAAGAAGGATCCTATTCCTCACCTCTGAAGCTGCAGATGGCAAACTCACAAATATAGAGGGCCAACTCTGCTGAAAAAGTTAAAAGTGACTTTATTAGACTCTGTCCAGAAATTCTGGAATACAGATTGGGGTATAAAGTTGGCTCCCAGACTTAAACTATCTTCAAGAACTTGAGACTTGACTCGAGACTTGAAGTAAAGACTTGAGACTTGACTTGAGACTTGGAGTAAAAGACTTAAATCCATCACTGGTCAAGTTGACTTGGCAGCAAATAGCAAAAGCCAAGAATTCATAAACGAAGATGGACAAATCATACTTTTATGATAGTTGGTAAGTTTTGTTACAATTTTATCCTTCCTGTATGAACATCTGGGCAGCACACATGCGTCAACTATTTATTTCACAACAATGCTGTGAAGTAGGCTAACCTGAGAGTTGGGTTGCTTATTTACCAGGAGTCTTCTAGTCTTTTTTGAAGTCTTTGTTTCGCACTCGGACAAGCACATCACACTGGGTTGGCTAAAGAGTGTTATGTATTGATGGATGTAAAAGAAATGTTTCTTCATGCTGTAAAATATCTAGGCTATATATGATTTCATTATTTTTAAATAAAAATGAAAATATCAGGCTTGAATCCTGTTCTTAGCATCTACAAGAGTGAATCTATTGACTCAATGGGATTTATCCATGTATTCCCTCATCCGTGTATTCCCTCAGTGGGTATCCTCTAGAAGGGACCAACCAATAAGATTTAGGCCACAGTTTGAGGACCTCCAGAGTAGTGGGCAATAACATGATTTACCCTTTGCAATTTTTCTCCTCCTTTAGCTTGCAAGCATGATGCAAAGCTATCCCCAGCTTTACCTTGTAGAGGAGTAGAACGGATAGCTTTTGACAATAAAAGCATTGGGTTTGATCAGTCAGGCCTGCCAAATGAGGTATAAAATGTAGCTGTGTGGGACTAAGAACTTCAAGATGTGGCAGAGTCCCGGAGCGACAAAGAAGATGCAGTTCCTTTTAGTGGTGGCTTTCCTTTCTGTGGTTTCTGTACAGTCTTGGGTAAGACAAAAGAATCAAACAGATCTTTATGGTCATAGACCAGCATAAGGAGGGTAGGGTACAGTCAATTAAAAACATAGAAGGTAAATTATACATCTGTATCTATATCTTTAAATTAAGGTAGTAGCAGTAGGTGGGTATAGGGAAGCGTTGAGGATAATGTGTGAAAACACCATATCCATCAGTTTGCAGAACTCTCCAGTATAACAAACTAGATATTCATTAGGTCTAATCCATGGCACAGGTCATCATCAAACAAAAATTAAGCACTGCTGCACTGAACCTGGCACGGTGTGTGTTGTACCAGGGTTAGTACATGAAAGCCACAGGAAAGTATAGAATTGTCCTATGCACCCTGGATATTTATGCAGAAGGGGTGAAATGAAGCTAGTCTGATGTTCAGATCCTCCCCCCTGCACAGTGAGAGAAAAGAGCTGTTTAAAGAGGGCAGAAAGCCTGTGGGACAGAAGGCCTGGGTGGATCCAATGAGAAACCATGATGGAATATAACCAGCCTAGACACTCTAAAAAAAATGTGTGTGTGTGTGAGTCCCTATGCCTAGTTTAAAACTATCGATCTGATAAGTGAAAATCATGGAGCATTTGTTTTGCAGAAACCTGGAGATGAAGACAAAGATGATGATGTACCGGTAAGTTAAATTAAGCTGAATTTCAGACCAAATGGTTTTACTGCAAAATTCTGATGCAAGAGGGTTGGAGAAAACATGGCTATCCCCTTCAGTTCCTCTGCTCCCAAAACAATGATTTCTCATACATGTATCCTCTTTTTCTTCTTACGCATGAGTTCCCTAGCTTGGGTCCCCAGGTGTCATTGGACAACATTTAGAAACACTAGAAAATTCTGGGAGCTGTAGTCCAACAACATGTAGGGGCACATGGTTAGGCAGCACTGTTTTAAGGAGTGTGAGGAAGCCTACATAGGATATTCCCCTGATTTTAACTTTCCCAACCACCTACTGAGAGGGATCTTCCAGACAGGGCAATGTACAAGGAGGCTGGGATATCTGTTGCTGTTATTCCTTTTTAAATATATATATATATATACACATATATATCTTCAAACATTTCTGTTGTCCTGGACTACTTTCTGGCAATTCCTGGCATCGGGTGCAACATCTTATTCCCACCACCAAGTGGGTTTCTTTTTAATTTTAAGACATTTTGGAATAAAAAGTATCCTCTTTCTTTCTTTATATTTTTTTTTTGAAGATTTGTAGTGCTGCAGTGCACTAGTGAAATCTTTTGCACTACAGTTCTATAACTCTAAGGGAAAATAAATTCAGAGTGGAGAAAGTTTGCCTTTCAGATATTAGGAATCCCTCAGTAAACTATGGCCTTTTCCGCACTGGGCTATTTAAACGGTGCAGAGCGACCTCCAACGGAGGTCTTCTGCACTGTAGAGTGGACTGGGGTGGACTACTTTTTGTAGTTCCATACCTCAGTCCACTCCGGAGTGACTGAAACTGGTCACTCGGCGTGTCTTTTAAAAACCTCTTTTTAGAGGTTTTTAAAAACCACGGAGTGTGCAACCCCGTGCCGCTCCGTCACCTGCTCTGGAGCAGATTTGCAGGCGCGTGCAAGTGCGTTCCTGCAGATCTGCCTGGGGTGGGCTTCTAGCTGGCAAGCTTCTCCGGTTGGTGGAGAGCCTCCACCAACCGGAAGCCGCCATTTAGGACGCCGGAGGAGTGCGGAGCGACAAGCTCCTGCTGCTCCTCATGGCGACGGACTTGGCCGGCCGGAAAACAAAGCCGATAAGCTCTGTTTTCGGCCATTTCCGCCCCCCCCCCCACATGTGGAAAGGGCCTATCTCTCAAGTTTTATTTAAAGAGGAAAAAAAAAACCTTGGAAGAACCCCAGCTGGGATCCAAGAAAATGCTACAAACAGCCCCAAAAGCAGGATATGAGTGGAAGTAGAGGTGACATTAACTGGGAAAACTTAAGTAGGCAAACTCAGTATGAACTCACATTTTTGTTTTGGACCATCCTCAAAGAGACCAGAAAGTGACTCAATCAGAATCATCCAGTGAGTTGAATGCTTAAGCCGGTCTCTTTCATATTATAGAACTGGAAGTACTGATACTGGATACAGAACAGTTATGGATGAGCAAACCTAGGTAACTGTTCTGTATTCATGATAGCTACTTAGCTATGGTTGTGACACCATTGCCACACTTGTACTTGCATCACCAACCTGCTTTACTTGGCAACAGTTGAATAGGGAAAAAAGGTCCATTCTGCTGTTGATTTGGGCATGGGTGAATGATGTTTTCATCAGGTTATGGGGGGGGGGCAGGGCAGGCCAGGTTACTTAGCTATTTAGTTAACTAAGTAACTACTCCTGGCCTGACCTGGCTTGTATTAGTTGATACTGGCCAGTATTCTTTATCATCTACTTAGTTAAGTATACTCAACTGAGTTTAGCATTCACCAATCTATGAGATGTAGATTTCCTAATTCAGAGAAGGCAATTCATGTAGGGCATATCTGAGACTGGGTGGCAGTATTTATACATATGTCCTTACATATGTCTGTCTAAAACCAGTGTGGTGTAGTAGTTCGGGTGTTATACTAGAAGTCTGGGAGACCAAGGTTCAAATCCCTGCTAAGACATGCAAACCTACTGGATGGTCATGAACAAGTCACACTCCTCTCAGCCTTAGAGGAAGGCAATTCCAACCATCTCTGAATAATATTTACCAAGAAAATCCTATGACAGGTTCATCTTAGGGCCACCATAAGTCAGAAACAACTTGAAGGCACACAACAACAACTACTACAACAATTGTACCAATCAGAGAGTGATTGACATTTTTTCATTTAGGATCTAGGATCTCTGCTTGAAGATAGTGGAGGTGGCTTTATGGTAAGTTGATTGGTATGACTCTGTTGCATCTCCTTCTGTATGCTTATATTCTTCTGTTTCTACCTGGATTTCATGTTACTAGCAACATTTCTCAAATATAAGGGGAAAGGATATTTAACTTTCTAACCTTTCATGCAATATTCTTGCCTTCAAGTTCCTCAGAAAGATTTAATATGTAAGATGGTGACAGTGTCCTACAGAAAAACAGAATTTCAAAGCGAAATCAGAAAGGATTTAAATATTTTAAAAGTTGGTGAGAGTTTTGCAGTGATGTCAAATGTGGACAAAATGTAATTCCATATCCTACACTGAAGAACAAGAAGACAGAATGCCCTTTCTTTTTGCTGAAATCCATGATGAGGAATCTCAAAGCTATTTCAGTAAGTGGATACTCACCATTATGCTTGTGATATTACTGCTGTGAATATTGTGTAGGCCTAAGAAGGTTTCCTTGGGAGTGGAGAGAATAAGAAAATGCATTATCGAAGCTTTGTTCATGAATTACTCATGTGTAGAATGTGGAGAAGGAGGAATGGGATTCCAGTCCTATTCTCATCAGAACCAGCCCTATCATGACAAAGTGAGATTATCTCCTTGA
Organism: Cyclura pinguis; assembly: GCA_030412105.1. Taxonomy (NCBI): domain Eukaryota; kingdom Metazoa; phylum Chordata; class Lepidosauria; order Squamata; family Iguanidae; genus Cyclura; species Cyclura pinguis. Next base: position 10,330,757 of record CM059606.1, on the reverse strand, counting down.
GTGGAAGGTGATGAGAAACAGTGACACTATTCTAGAAGTTGCTTCTGAGGACATCTTCCATGCCTCTTTGTTAAAGGACCAAGATGTGCATGTTGTATGGTCTGTCCTTGGCCCCTAAGCTAGCCTGTTGCTCAAGTGCAGGGAAAACTGCATGGCAGGGGGTTGGACTTGGTGGCCCCTGTGGTCTCTTCCAACTCTACATTTCTATGATTCTATGAAAACATTATTCTGTCCCTAGCACTAAAGGAAGGTTCAACTGGCACTCGAGTTGACTTCTGTTCATTGTCTTGATCTTTGCTGCAGGCAGAAAGATGCCTTAGACCAGCTTTGGACTCCACCCTTCTTGTTGCATTCCACTTGCCACATCTCTTGCACATTTGCAACCCAAAGCTATAATGTGTGAGTAGATTAATATATGTAAATATCCTGTCCAGATGGCTGAATGAATGGAACACAGTGGGGTGAGTGTTCCTGGAGTGGAAGAACACAGCATAGTCTCATTCCTCCTTCCTCACAAAATATATCCCCTATTTTTCTTACCTATAGGACCGTAAGATGTTCCTAGGTATAAGTAACAAGTGAATACAATTTAAAACCCTGTGATCTCACTTATGTAGGCATGTCTTTTGTCCACACATGCAAGAATTAATAATTTCAAATGTTTGTTCCTACTGGATGTCATTATGAGAGTATTTTGTTATTTGTGTTTTTGTGTTAGAACTTTCTTACAAAAACAAAATCTGTTAAAAAGCTTGTGCAAAAACCCAAGATTTTTTGCACAGAAAAGGGTATATTTTCCTCCATACAGCCAAAAATCTCATCTCAGTAATCTCACGGTGGTGCAACATTTTCCTGACAGGGGTTTCCATATGACACTCCCTGTCATACTAAGAAAGTTTGATAGCATTCTTTACATCCTCAGAGAAGCTAAATCATCCTAAAATATTATGGAAAATTCTGTAGCATCCTGTTACATCAGTCTTATATGCAAGCGAAAGATTAGAAAGGAGCAGACCTGTCAATCATGTTCACGGCCATAGCAGAATATGATCCCATTCAAGCTTGTAAACTTGAAGGATCTCATTTCCATCAACCTACCTATAGAGTTGAGAAATCCCAATATGACTGCTATGAAGCCCCTGAAGGTTACAGTAGGGACTAGGGAAGAGACTAAATGTGAAAGGTAATGTACTGATTTCACAGGCCTTGGAGGAAACCTTTTGAAGAATCTCCTAAGGATGCATCAACTAGACAACCAGATGGTGGTGCTTACATTTTGTTCTCTGTTGTGAAAGCAAACTATAAAAAGAAAGGCTACCCAAACTAGAAGTGCTGCTATCTTGAAATGAAAAATCATCAAGAATCACAATGTGGTAACATGCCTGGAGGCCAATGAAATGATCAATGAAGGCAGAAGGCAAATTTCCTCAACATATAATGAACCAAGGACAGTCCTTCTGAAGTTCTCAGACGTGGTGCACAGGCATTTTTTCCCCAATGTGCCAGGGATCAGTACCATATTTGTGTCACATTGTTATCATATCTACATAGTTTCCTTGAAACTTTCTGTAGTCTGTTAACCAATGGTTCACAGACTGGTAGTTATTCACAAGCAACCACTTTGAGCAACACTGATGTAGTGCATGTCCAACATGGAGGCCTAAACATGTACAGTAAAGAAAATAACAACTTGCTTTCCCCTTTTAGGACCTTCTTCCTCTGTTTACAGAGGCGATGGGTGGTGATGGTGATGATGATGATGATGGTGATGGGGCCGTGATAAGGAACCATACAGTTTACATTCAGGGTGTGCTTGAGCATAAAGGTAGCCACTGTAGTGCAAAGTTTACCTAATTCTCAATGAAGAGAATGGCCTTTGTTTCTGGGAGATGGTAGCACATAGAAATGAGATCATCCATAGAGGCTGCAGATCTCCAGCACCAGTGAAGGCATCATAGTAGCTGCAGCAGAGAGGACAGGGATGGAGGACTAATATGGGAGGGAAGAGATTGGAGGGGTCACGGCTAGAAAGAGAGAACAGAAGAGGGGAAGCAGGAAGGCAGTAGAAAAGGAGAGGAGATGCAACAGAAGAAGAGAACAGGATGGAGGCAGTAACTATGAGGAAGCTAAGATGGAGGGAAGGATTATGAGAAAAACAAGAGAAGGAAGTCTTGTAGAGAGCCATATGAAGGACAGGAACCAGGAGGCAGCTGGAGGGAGAAGGGGCAACGGAGAAGGCCTGAAGTAGGGATATATCAGAGCAAAGAGCTACCACTGAATATGCCACAGAAAATGATAAATAATTTGAAAGACTGGGAATGAAGCATTTAAAAATGTAAACAGGACTTATTCTTCAGGGAGATTTTTATAATATATAAGCAATGGAGAGTGTGTAGTAACATTTATTGAGGCAAATGAACTCCTGTCATTGGTGGGAAGGGCAGATTTCTTTGCCCATTAACCAAGTCATGTGAAATATATTCAAGGTGGAGGCATGGAATGTGTAGATGTGATAGTCTTTCCCTTTCCTCGTAGAACCCATTTGCCATGTTTGAAGAAGGTAGAATGAGTGGTCTGATGGTAAGGAACTAAGGACACGTCTTAGCATTTGAAACATTTTGGCCTACTCTTTTTCATTATTTTAGGAGGCAAGAGGTTGGTAAATGTCTGTGTTTACTTATTTTTGATTGGTTTGCTAAAGGTTGGTAGGTCTTTCTTTTCTGATACACTTAGCACCATCTCACCTAGGTAGGGGCAGCCCAGCTGAAATGCCCTTTGACAAGGATGGGCAGAATGTCCTATGGAATGACATGATATTATGAAATAGTATCATTCCAAGGAGCATTTGGCCTCCCATTTGGTTTTTAGAGAGTCTTCTTTGGCTGCATAGCCAATGGCACCTCATCAAACCACACTACCCACAGGAAAATTTGCCTGCCATTCCCTAGAAGTTTAAGAGGGACAGTGTAGAGAAACCTAGACTGACAAGAATCACAGTTTGGGACTTATTCTGCACATAGTTTTTTTTTCCTTCCAGAAAATAGTCTTTTCCGTACAGCAAACAGCATTTTTGCACATAAAATATTTTCTTGCACAGAAGTATACTTTTCTTGTGCGGAAAAAACAATTTTCTGCACAAAATGTGTGGGTTTTTTGTACAAGTATGCAGAAATACATGTATGCAGAAATATTGCACATATTCAGATTTATTTATTGATTTGTTTATTTATTGCACAGAATAATTCCCAAGTAGTGAACAGTCTTCAAGAACTGTGTAGTTTTCAAAGACCCCTTTTCAGAGGGAAGAAAACTGCTAAAATTACTTGTTACTTCTGTGACAGAACACCTCTCCAGCCTGGCTTGCTTAGCTTCTCACTTTGCAACTTCCTTCAAGTGAAGAATTCAAGTGAATTAGTGAAGAATTCTGTCTCTAGCATGGAACAGGATTGGGGCACCATCTTTTTCTTGTCACAAGCCACATATCCTTGTGGTCATCCTAATGAAGGCAGAAAACAACAGTTTAGTTTACACCTGCAAGGACTAGTGACTGCTCCCTTGCAAAGAAAGGAATTAATGAACAAATGAAAGGAATGAAGGAAGAGGCTGCCTTTATCTGGGGTGGCTGATGGTCCTAGCAGTATTGGTGTCCCACTTCTCCAACTGTAAGACACTCCCCTCCTTGATAAGATATCGCTGTCTGGTGATGAAAAGTCAAAAAGAGCACACCATAGCATTTCCTGGACCATCCCATATCCCTTCACATGGCTGCAGAGAGCAGACTTCCCAACCCATGCCAAAGGGAACCATAAAGGACCTGCAATGGATTGATGCACAAACATATGCTGTGAACCACAGGCCTTTGCGTATTTACCTGAAAGTAAGTCCCTTTTAATACTATGGGATTTACTCCAGAGTGTACTTACTTAGTATTGCACTGGAAGAGTGGGTTATATTTTTCTTTCCTTTTCCTTCTAGAACATGATGCCTGCATTGGCAGGAGTTGGTGCTAGTGATGAGAATGAGGAGGGCGGTGGAGGACTTAATCCTATGGTAAGCAACTATCCTTTCATTCCTGTGATGATGTCAGAAGTTGTTGTGAACCATTATGGACATTGGCTGACATCCTGTAATGCAGTTATGGATTTGTAACCAAGGCCATTTCCACCCTCCACTGTTATAGTGCTATTGTTCCACTTTCTCACCCTGTGGAATTCTGGGGTTTGTAGTTTATGAGGCCAAAGAGCTTCGTGGCTGAAAATTCTAAAGGCCCTTCCTTAACTGCAAACCCCAGGATTCCATAGGAGGTTGAAAGTGGAATAATACCATTATAACAGTGGAGTGTGGAAAGGCCCCTAGTGTTCTTGATCTGTAACTTCTCTATATCCACTAACACTATGCATTCATGATTGTGGCACTATTTCCACAATATTAAAAGCTCTCCCAAACCTACCTAACATCTAGCAGCCACACCACATGATGGAAATCTGTTCCACTAGTGATCGGAATGCAGTGGGATGACTTTCCCAACCCCCTGCTGCCAGTGATGGGGAATTACGCGATGGGGAATTACGACAGGGCTCCTCCTTCTGATCATTGCAGCCTTGTTGGCTGACAGGAGAACATCCTGATTCACCTCCGTTACTAGCAGAACAGACTCCATTGCTCAGTGAGACTGCTGGATGTTGTTAGGATTGATGGATAAAGCCAGAAGATGCTATTTAGCTGTGCATTCATAACTAAAAAAAAAGGCAATGTGGGATCTTGGCCTATTGAAGTTATCAATATAGCCACAGCAACTGTAACAGATGTGAGATTAACAGATGTTCTCATTTAAAAGAGTTCACTTTCTTATTAAAACAAAATTAGTGTTCTGCAATATTGTCACATTAGAGTGAAATTTCATTTTGTAATGCCTGCTACTAAGAGTTGCTTTACATTTTTTAATAAATGTTTTTTATTTGTGTGTTCAACTATTTGTATACAGTGGGCCCTCGGTATCTGTTAGGGTTTGGTTCTAGGACCCCCCCCCCGCCATGGATACCAAAATTCATGGATGCTCATATCCTCTTATGTACAATGATATAGTAAAATGGTGTCCGTTACATAAAATGGCAAAATCAAAGTATACTTTCTGGATTTTTCTTGGGCGGGGGGGGGGGCAATATTTTCAAGCTGTTGTTGGTTGAATCTGTGGATACAGAATCTGTGGATATGAAGGGCCACCTATAATGTGTATTTTACCCATCGTTCGTTGTCTTGCGTTGAGAAGGGGGTTGAGAATTACTAGAGGAATGTTTTAAATAAACAAACAAAATAAAGGACTATCAGAAAAGAAGAATAATGAACACTTTTTCCTCTCTCTGTCACAGGCCATGCTTAAGAATCTGAAAAGTTTTGCGGTAAGAAACTATTCATTTTTAGTCCTAGTACTGTTATCATTCCTAAATTCTTGTAGACCTTTCAGGATGTTCCCAGGAATGGTGATCACATGCTGAGCTACAAGGGGTAAAACCTCTCCAACAGCCTTGTTTATTATAAGTCTCTTTATGTGTTACTCAAAGGTAAGGCCATAGTGTGAGCAAGGAGAACTAGAATGGAACCATGTGCCTCATCCTACAGAGACACTTCCTAGGCCCTGCTTTACTAAAGCCATTTCCACACTACACTGTTATAGTGCTATTATTCCACTTTCAACATCCTGTGGAATTCTGGGGCTCGTAGTTTACTGAGGCCAAAGAGCTCCTTGGCTGAGAATTCTAGATTCCCCTCCTTAAACTGCAAACTCCACGATTCCATAGGATGTTGAAAGTGGAATAATAGCACTGCTAGGGTGGAAATGGCCTAAGAATTCTATGTCTAGTGAAGGTGTCTGTAACAGGGACCCCATGTTTGAGTGGCTGGATGGACAATGGTTCCCCTTTCCAGCTAGGCATATTGAATTCTTAATTGTCTGTGGAGCAGAAACCATGGGAGATATACCTAAATGCAATTTTGTAAGAAGAGAATTCTTTCACACCAGAGATACTTCTCTTGTAAAAACAGAGAGAAAAGTGGTCTCAGCTGGGAAAGCTGCCATTTTGAAATTAAAAGCTCTGTGAAATAGTTCTGTGCAATGAATTTAAGAAGCAATGGGAGAAAGCCATATTGTATCTAAGAGGTGACTGGGGGCATTTCCGCGCTAGACTGTTATAGTGCTATTATTCCACTTTCAACATCCTATGGAATCGTGAGATCTGCAGTTTAGGGAGGGACCCTCAACTCAAAGGCCCCTCTCTAAACTGCAAACCCCAGTATGCCACAGGAGGTGGAAAGTGGAATAATAGCATTATAACAGTCTAGTGCAGAAATGACCTGAGAGAGAAATGCAATTGTTGGATTTGAAGAGGATGGCTGGAAACTTCATCTGTAGAACTTCATACTAATTATATTACCATGTCTTTCCATCTAATATAAGAGTAATTTATAGTGCAAGTATAAATGTATAAAATATAGAATAAAGTAGTTTGGGCCTTCAACTAATTACTAATAGATACATGATTCAATCTTGAAGAAGTTAACAACTCAGGAGTAAGTAACCATTTGTGTATTATCAGATAGGGACAGCAACTACCTTAGCTACAAACATTTTCCTAATATGAAAAGTACGATTTATGGAAAAAGGCTGCCATAGGGTATACAAGTGAACGAAGTTTGAAAACCAATGCTGTACAACACTTCAGAACGTTCAAATACGGGGACAATAGTGTGAAGGAATATTTATTTTCTCCCACAGTTATTGTTCATCCACAAATTCAAGGGTAGAATAGTCAAGAGTTTGTACCCCAACTATAGGGAGAGTCACAATATGGCTGGCTGGGTGGGAGTCTATGAGAGAGAGGACTGATTTCTTTACCCCGTCATGGTGCAAATAGGCATATCAAAAGTGGAGGTCTAAGCATGTCTGATAGATAGAATGAATATTTGTCTTCTCTTTCTAGAGCCTATTGCCTATGCTTGCAGGGGGCCTTGGTGGTGGTGGCGGTGATGATGAGGAGAACGAGGGGAGTAGCCCACTGGTAAGGAACAATCCATTTCGTACTTTCAGTGCTTTTTTTTTTTAAAAAAAAATATTTTGTGAATAAAGAGAGAAGACATTTTGAAACATCCTTAACATCATTAACAAGTGGCTTGTCACATTACCCGGGAAACTCCAAATATATTCTAAACTCCCCAAAAAACAAAGCACTGTTTCAATACAGATGTGCCCAGGGCTGGATTTATGTAAAAGCTGGCTAAACTACAGCCCAGGGCCTTAGATTACAAAGGTCCTCTAAATATGAAACAGTTATAAGGAGACAGTTTCCCTTGAATATAAAGCAGAATTGGTTTCAAACAGTCATTAGAACAATGCACATGTTTTGGTTATGCTGTGGGATCTCTTACATACACTGATGTTTAGGGCTTCACCAAGCTGGCCCTTAATCAAAGGGCATTCTCACATTACACTGTTATAGTGCTATTATTCCACTTTCAATATGCTGTGGAATTCTGGGGTTTGTAGTTTATGAGGCCAAAGAGTTCTCTGGCTGAGAATTCTAAAGGCCCTTCCCTAAACTGCAAACCTCAGGATTCTATAGGAGATTGAAAGTGGAATAATAGCACTATAGCAGGGTAGTGCAGAAATGACCTCAGGCATAGGTCATTTCTGCATTAGCCTGTTATAGCGCTATTATTCCACTTTCAACATCCTATGGAATCCTGGGGTTTGCAGTTTAGGGAGGGGCCTTTGAGGACAGATGGCAGCCTTTGAGGCCCCTCCCTAAACTGCAAACCCCAGGATTCCATAGGATGTTGAAAGTGGAATAACAGGCTAGTGCGGAAATGGCCATAGTAATAAAACCTATTACTAAAATCTGTTACTATAAACAGAACCTAGTTATATTAACTAACTAGAATACCAATTTAGCTCTCTTGGTATTATGGGCCTTCAAGTCATTTCTGACTTATGGCAACCCTAAGGTGAACCTATCCTCACACACACACACACACACACACACACACACTGGCCCTTTTTGCACCTTACCTTTTCACGGTGCTGGGCTGCTCAGCTTGCGCATGAAAGCTTGGGAGGAACGCTGTCGCATCCCTCCTGCTTTGGCTCTGCAGCTGTTTCCTGGTCGCAAGAGCACCCCGCCTCTTCCATTTGCAGTGCAGCCTGGGACCTCACAGGCTACACTGAGGAGAGGACGCGTGACCGGCCCGGCTCCCGAAGCTCTGCACTCCAGGTAAGTGCGCGTGGGGGCCCGGAGCAATGCGCAACAGCACAGCATTTTTGGCTTTGAGCCGAAAATGAAAAAATGCATGCGTGGTCCATGTCACGCCTTTGAATGTTGTGCAAATGTAAGTGCATCGTATGGACTGCTCCTCACATTTACGCGACGCTCAAGGGGCCCTTTCGCTTCAGAAATGCCGTGCGAAGAGGGCCATTGAGAGAGAGAGAGAGAGAGAGAGAGAGAGAGTGTTCCAGCATGAATCTGGCCTGGTTTTGTAAAGCGAGACATCTAAAATCATTCCTACCCCGAATTCTTCTACTTACTGAGTTCACATTCCCTTCGTCACTTTTGCTATTTCCGCACTACACTGTTATAGTGCTATTATTTGACTTTCAACATCCTCTGGAATCCTGGGGTTTGCAATTTAGGGAGGGGCCTTTAGAATTCTCACCCAGAGAGCTCTTTGGCCTCAATAAACTACAAACCCCAGAATTCTACACAGGATTTGTCCATACTCAGTGACCTGGGCAGCTGATAGGGACCTATTTGATGCATCTGACTGCCTCTCCAGTCTTGGTTTTTGAGTCTGAGAAAACATGTTGCAGTAAGCCTCAAAGCAGATGCTCATTCTCCTCCTTCTGGTACCTGACTATAAGCTTGTCCTTGACTACACCTGCCCCTTGGCCTCGATTTGCCTGATCCAGAACCTGACTTGTTTTGGGCTAGCTCATCTACCTCTGATATTTTGGACTTTGTCCTGCAAGCAACTAAACCAGTAGCAGTTGCGTGGGGACAGGGGGGCAGATGGGGCAATTCTGCCTGGCAGCAATGTCTTCAGGGCGTCCCTGCTGTAGCCACACCATGCCCCCACGCACCACAGCCACCTCCCCACTCACAGTGGTCACACCCTTTTTCCAAAGCCCTGCCCCCTCCCGACCCCCCTCTGCACACTCCAAGCTCCACCACTGAGCAGCAGTCAATTGCTGGGTTTGGCCAAGCTATGAATATAGTAATAGTTACTGGGAGATATTCAATCCTATCGTCGCTCATCAGATTCCATCATATTAAAGGAAATCACGTAGGGAACATTCCAACTGAAGGCCTAGACCTAGGTGTTAAAGAAGGATGATTGTCTTTTTCCTTTCCTTGTAGAGTACACTAGCTACATTAGGAGGCGGAGGTGGAGGAGGAAACCCCTTGGCAGTAAGAAGTTTTCTATTACAAGTCCTTTTAAAAACAATGGTTTGAATGTGCTGATTCAGGTGATCCCAATGCCGGTGGGGGAACGTGTGGTCCCTTGTATGTCATTGGACTTCAATTTCCATCATCTCTTGCCATTTTCTGTGCTGTCTAGGACTGACAATGGCTGCTGTCCAAGAACACGATCTGACTTAATGTTTCACTCGTTTGTTTTCCCATTCTCTGTGCATGCATGTTAAAAGGGAACACATATCTCTGGAGCATCCGACATAAAACAATCACATCTTCTAATCGACTACTACCTTATCTTGTTGCTGGGAAATGCAAAATTTCCTTCACATTATTGTTGATTTTTCTCTGTGTGTGTTTGTACGCTGTGGTCATGTGAATGTGTGATGCTGGAGAAAATCGTTCCTTAAGGGTTTGATAAATGGAGGTTCTGAAGACTGAACCAATAATTTCTTTAGAAAGACAGAGCTCCAGGCAGGGTTTACTGTGCAAATCATGAGTGTTTCAGCAAACAAGAGTTAAACCAAGCTTATCTAGCACTCTTACAAAATTATTCAGCAATAGTAATTAACCAGTATAAAGTCTATGACAGTAATAATAATAATAATAAAACTGTGATAATAATACAGTGATAATAAAGAAACACTGTTTTCAAACTTTGCATGTCAAAGTTGTTCCTTGTAACCTGAAGGGGTTCTAACTTATATTCCTTATCCGTATGGCCTTTTTCATACTGCACAATTTTAGCATATATTCTACTTTAACTGCTTTGGTTCTGTCCTAAGGAATTCTGGGGCTTGTAGTTTGCTGAGGCACTAGAGCATGCTGGCTGAGAATTCTAAATAATCTTCCCTAAACTGCAAATCTCAAGATTGGATGGGATATCGTCATGATAGCTAAAATAGACTCATAGCACTATTTTTGTGTCATGTGAAAGGACTCTTAGACTCATGGCTTGGTCTGCTCCTGGATTCTTTCTATCCCAGGAAGTTCCAGATCATCCCCTACAGAGCCTTCCTCAATTGTGGGCATGATGGATGCAATGGGATGCTAGCCTAGATAGACCTTTGCTCTGCTCCATCAGAGTTCTCCTGATATACTTGAAGGGACTTTTATTCAATTGAAGTTCATGATGTGCAGGCTTGACAATTGGGAAGCAGCTGTTAACAAGTCGGTGTTCTACCTCAATACCAAATGAGAGTATTGATTTCAGTTAACCATGTACGTCTCTGCAAAATTAACATATTCCCCACATTCATAAATTACATGACGCACACATTTCTGTCCTTATGCAGAGGCCACATACAAAAATACAGAATTTGTTGGCATCTTGCTCCATCTATATCAAAGGAAAAGAGTTGCACCCCTGAAATAGGGGGGATCCCTTATAATGAGAGACACCTGCCAGCCCACACAAGTGGTCAAGGCTCAACGTACGCTTTTTTAAAAAAGGGGAACTTTCTTTCTTCCTTCCTTCCTTCCTTCCTTCCTTCCTTCCTTCCTTCCTTCCTTCCTTCCTTCCTTCCTTCCTTCCTTCTTTCTCTCTTTCTCTCTTTCACGTCCAGTCTCTCCCTTCCTTCTCCTCGTCTTCCTTCTCCTCTTTCTCCTCTTGGACTGAGGTTATCTTCATTTGTTTATCCATATCTGATGTCCAAGCCCACCACCCGATGGTTTCTGGATTTTCTGTTTGATCCTGAGCAGGTCTGGCAAATGACTCTATCAAAGCATGACACTCTCTCCATTTCCACACTAGCCTGTTATAGCGCGATGATTCCACTTTCAACATCCTCTGGAATCCTGGGGTTTGCAGTTTTGGGAGGGGCCAGCCAGCCTCTCCCGAAGCTGCAAACCCCAGGATTCCAGAGGATGTTGAAAGTGGAATCATCGCGCTGTAACAGGCTAGTGCGGAAATGGCCTCTTTCAGCCAAATGCCCTTTCACTGATAAGATTCATTTCTTCAATGTCCTTTGTCTGTGCTTAGCCTCCTTTCATAAATAATATTTCTAAGCCTTCTCCAAGGGTAACAAGGTCACTAGATTCAGAGTATATATGGTTGGCAATTATAGCACTGTAACTGTGTGACGGAGCCCCAGGAGATCAAGGTGTTTGAAGAAATGACTCCCAATGCCCTTTACTTGTTTTGCTTTTTATATCAACAAGGACTCATCTTCTTCCCACATGATTCACAGCACAGGCAGTGGAAAGGGGGAATAGAAATTAGCTTGATGACCTCACTTGTTTCCTCTCTGCTTGCCAAAATGAAGCAATAGGCAAGTCATATTTTTGACATAGGCATGGAAACTGAAAAAAATCTCAAAGTATTTGTGACCACAATAGCAGCTGCAACAACAACAAAATGTTTTTCATGTGCCTAAAGAAATCCTGATAAATTAATATAAATCCACCAAAACCAAACTAGAGAAGACAGTGATTCCGATAGCCTGATTAATTTAGAAAAGAGAAAAATGGAAAATAGAAAATGGGATTTTCCTGGGTCCATTAATTTAAAGCTGATCTCAATGTAAAGGTGAACAACAGTTTTACACATAGCTAAGATGTTATTTTGAATGGATTATTCTATAAATGTGCAAATGTGTCAAAGAAGTTGTCTGCGTGATGCACTCTAACAATGTTATTATATATTTAAATCTGCTCTAGAGAGAATATATATAAATTGAACTTCCTTTAACTGTCTTCCATTCTTGATACACTTGAAAGAATTGGGCCTTTAAACACATTCCATGATGGTAGGGAAGGGATAGTTGCTATGTTTGTTGTGAAGATATGTTTGTTGTGAAGAAGGCCTAGCGTTTCAGTAGGTTTATGACACTTCTGAAATGAGAGCTTTCACCCACTTTTATTTTGGTAGACTCTGAGTATATTGATCAGACTGTTTTCTTAGTGTAGGGTAAAACTCATATGCATAAGGCAAGGATATGAAATTTTTGTCTGAAAGCGGAAAACTATGGCTTTGAGTAGACTGAGGTCCTTTTCGCATGGCATCTTTCGCATGGCATTTGCCATGCAAAAGGGTGCCTGGAGCATCGCACGATTGTGAGGGCCCTTTTCGCATGGCATATGCCATGCGAAAGGGCACCTGGAGTGTCACGCAATTTGAGGAGTGATCTGCACGACACACTCACAATCGCAGGATGGTCCAGGGTAGGGCAGGCACCACTCACGCACTTTTTCATTTTTGGATTTTGGCTGAAAATGGTGAGCGATTGCGCATTGCTCCAGGGCCCCATGCACACTTGCTGTGCGTGCAGAGCCTCCGGAACCATGGCAGTCACACTTCCTGCCCCAGCGCAGCCTGGGAAACTCCCAGGCTGCGCTGCTGAAGGAAGAGGTGGGGCTCTCCCGCTGCCTGCTCGGGAGCAGGCAGCTCATGTGGAGCTGAGCAACAGGGATGCAAGAGCCTCTCGCTGGAGGCTGCTCATGCGATCCCCACACCCCGGCACCGAAAAAAGGTAAGCTGCAGAAAGGGCCTGAGACAAGACAGCCAACAGCTAAAATCCTGTTTGTTAGTCCTGCTAGAGTACACCCTTTGGCTCAGCTGTAGAATGATGTCAACATGTGGGTAAATTCCATTGATTAAATGGCTCTACATGAGTCATGACTAGCAAGAGGATTTAGGCCACAGGTACTGCTGAAGGAATTATGAAAACCTAAAATTATTTTTGCCAGAAGCATGAGGGAGCTTGTAATCAGAACAAAAGGACATGAGGAATGAGGATGGTCAATTGTTCCCTTACCTCCAGACAGAAGACACTACAACCCAAGGAAGGCATGTATTTTCGCCACTGTAACATTTGCGTTTTCCCAAGTTTACTGATGCTTCCATCTTGTTTATGGGTAGTGCCATATTAGCTGCTTAAGTACCAGCTTCATGCAAATGATTATGGCATTTTTTTCCCTCTTGTAGCAACTAGGAGGTCTCCTTGGTAATATGGGGCAACGGGTAAGACATTCTCTACCTATTTTATTTTATAAACTCAATGTTGCTTCTGTGTACCTCTTGTGAAGCAGTGTTCTTCATTTGACAGCAAATTCATTTCCTGGGCCATCACGTGGATCAAGGGGCCCTTTTGCACTACACAATTAATGGCACTTTGATTCCTCTTTAACTGGCATGGCTTTATCCTATAGAATCTTGGCATCCATAGTTTTGAGAGAATAGAGCTGTCTGGCCCTTTCTGCACCCCTCTCCCAACCCACAATGCTGACAGGATCTCAATGACAGTTCTGCATGTTGCAATCCGATCACAATCCCGTGGCCACCCACGATTTCTCCCATCAATGAAGCACAATTGTGCAGACCTCCGTCCTTCCTTCCACACTTACCTGCAGTGCAGAACATCAGGAAGCACAATGGCTGTGCTTCCTCCCCCAGAGCAGCCTTGGAAAACACTGTGCTCTGGAAGAGAGGAACAGAGCCATCGCAGTTCCATACTGACCCCCGGTTTGGGAAAACTAGTACAGTCACAGCTATCTGATTTGGGCAGGCACAGCTACCTAAAAAGGTTATCTGCAGAGGGGATTTTGCCTAAGGCTTGTTACCTAAAATGAAGAACCCATACTGGGCTAACATTTTTTTTCTTCTCCATCTTCTCTTGATAGGGTGGAAAAAGGAGAGGAGGAGGAGGAGAAGGAAGAGGAGGAAGAAGCAAGGTACTTTTTCAAGGGTCATCACTCTTACTTTCAGACTTTCCAGCTGATGTGGGATCCTATTGTCTTGAGGAGCTCAAAGAAAGAAATGAGGGCACAAGAAGTGAAGAAATTGAATGGATCTGACAAGGTCCTCTCTTCTTGCTTTGAGGACCTCAAGAGAGACAAAATGCAGCTGAGATGTTTCAGGTTGTGTCAACTCACAGAAGACAGTAGCAAAGTCAAGCTAGATCGAGGGAGGCAATGGTACCACTCTATTCTGCATTGGTTAGGCCTTATTTGGAATACTGTGTCCAGCTCTGGGCACCTCAATTCAGGAAGGAGATCGACAAGCTGGAACGTGTCCAGAGGAGGGTGACCAAAATGGTGAAGGGTCTGCAAGCTACGTCCTATGAGGAATGGCTTAGGGAGCTGGGTATGTTAGTCTATAGACTAATGGGTAGTCTATAGAAGAGAAGGTTATGAGGGGACATGATAGCCATATTTAAATATTTGAAGGGAAGTCGTATTGAGGAGGAAGCGGGCTAGTTTTCCACTGCTCTAGAGACTAGGACAAGGAGCAATGGATTCAAGCTGCAGGAAAGGAGATTCCACCGGAACCTCAGGAAGAACTTCTTGATGGTCAGAGCTGTCCAGCAGTGGAATATGCTGTGGTGGAGTCTCCTTCTTTGGAGGTTTTTAAGCAGAGGCTGGATGGCCATCTGTTGGGAGTACTTTTATGTGTGTTCCTGCGTGGCAAGGGGTTGGACTGGATGGCCCCTGGGGTCTCTTCCAACTCTGTGATTCCATGATTGTAAGAAATGATGCAGTTCTGGGTAATATCAGTTTTCCAGGTTGATCAGCTTAGCAATCTGAATCTTCACTTTTCTCAATCACGGAATGTGAAGCCACTTTTTTTTCTTCCTCACCTGTGAGACAGCAAAATGTTTCTTGCCCTTTTTGGTCAGAGTTCTCCTGTTTTGGTAAGACATATTGTACAGACTGGTAAAAAACAACAATAGACATCTAAAACTGAAGGTCTTGTGTGACAAAAGCATTTGGTGCATTGTTTGCATCCTTTTAATCAATAAGTTGCTTGTTCACAAGTGCTTTGCTTCACAAAGGGAAGAGATAGACATTTTGCACCAAGACATGTTTATGTATGTGCCAAGAACCTCAGTAAAAAGCAAAGCACTCTTTGTTTCTGTCTGTCCTTGGAGGAGACAACTCTTGTGATCTTTCAGCAAGCTGTCCCAGCCTATCACAACAGCCTATCTTGTCAAGAATGGAAGATTTTTTATGTGTATGTATGTGTACACACACACACACACACACACACACACACACACATTACCTTCCACAAAGGGGCCTAGGTCAATGTTTCCAATATTTTCAGAACCCAAGGAATAACTTTTTGCTGTTTTCTTTCTTTCTCTTTTAGGGTGGAAGACGTCGGCATCATAAGAAAAAGGTAAAGATGGATTGTAGAAGAATAATACTAATTTTTCCATAACTACTTTAGGGAGTGTGATTGGACCTTTTTATTCATTATTGATATACAGGTTAGAGGTGGGAATCATGCAGCCCTCCAGATGTTTTTGGACTGTATTCTCAGCAACGTCATTTGCTATGCTAGCTAGATCTGCTGGGAGTTACAGTCAAATGACATCTGGAGGACTGCACCTCTGAAGTAAGACTACAGTGGACATGATCCTGTGTTGTGTGGACAGAGTGTAGTGCTCCATCCATGCAGCTCTGTAGTTCTCAGATCTCTAGATGGCAGCTTTCAAGAGCCACAGCTTGCTGCATGGACAACTTTGGATGTTTCAAAGGAGGCATTCATTTGAAATCTGGCATGCTATATGAGAAGCGGCTTAGGGAGCTGGGTATGTTTAGTCTATAGAAGAGAAGGTTAAGAGGGGACATGATAGCCATGTTTAAATATTTGAAGGGATGTCACGTTGAAGATGAAGCAAGCCTGTTTTCCACTGCTCCAGAAACTAGGACAAGGAGTAATGAATTCAAAATACAGGAAAAGAGATTCCACCTGAACCTCAGGAAGAACTTTCTGATGGTCAGAGCTATCTGGCAGTGGAATATGCTGCGTTGGAGTGTGGTGGAGTCTCCTTCTTTGGAGGTTTTAAGCAGAGGTTGGATGGCCATCTGTTGGGAGTGCTTTGACGGTGGGTTCCTGCATGGCAGGGGGTTGGACTGGGGGGCCCCTGTTGTCTCTTCTGATGCTATGGTTCTATGATTCTATTATCTTTGAAGCAGCTAGTGGCTGCTGCCATCCATGGCTATTAGCTGCATGGGGGACAGGGAACATGACCAGGTGGCACCTTGCTCCTGTTTGCTAGCAGTGGAGGTTGTCCTCCTGGACCTCTGGGTGCTGCCTGGGCAACTCCCTTCTTCCCTTCTGCCAAGCCAGTAAGCAGCTACGGCAGTGTACAATGGCTGTTGAAAGCTGCATGCGGTAGTGTGTGAGGGGGGAGATGCTGTGCAAGGGAGTACTGCATACATCCTGTTGTAATGCTCGTTCCCCTCACGTCACCCCATACGGTTGGGACATCTGTGCAATTGAGAATCTTGAATGAGAATTTCAGCCACATTCAAGCACCCCTTTGTAGGTGTAGGAATACCCCTTTGTAGCCATCCGTCCTGACTACAGGGATGGCAGTGAGGTGGGATCCAGTGTGATAGACATTTAAGATCAGCATCGGTGGTGTAGTCCCACTGTCCATTTCCAGTATGATAGACCTATACACATTAAAAAAACAAAAAAATAAGAAGGACTGTTAAATAAGAGACATATCGGTTGTGCTGAAATAGGGATGGCTGCCTTTTCCTAGGTTTTGTGGGGTTTTCTGTCTTTGAAAGCTTTTCTTTGTGTGTGTGTGTGTCACAATAAGCCTACTTCTTTGTTTTGTCATAAGAAATGCAAATGTTAGAGATAAGAGGAAATTTCACAAGAATCAAAGACTCTGCATTTCTCAGCCACTCTTTATACTTAAAAGAATAATTTAAAATGATACATTATTAAACAGCTTAGTATAATCTGCATTGTGACTGGCTTTGATTCATGCCTACACCTTTCTTAAAAATTACTTTGTTAGATTACAGCTCCCAGAATCTCACAGCCAGAGTGGCTAATGGGAACTGCTGGCTCTGATAGACTTACGACTTCAAGAGGAGATGTCCCAGGTGCTGAATCTATTTTGGGATTAGAGTTCAGCACCTTGGACAGGTCTGTCAAGGTTCACATTAAAAGCCAAAGTGGTCTTAACACTCCAGTGACATTGGAGCCACAAGTAATTAGCCCTCCACGTATTCTGTGGTCATTTCCCCCATTCTTAACTTCCAACAATGTACTTGCCATTTAATCTATGGGGAAACATTCCTTACATATATTTATATTTACAAATATGTATGCATTTACAGTAAACAACAACGAACTGGCAGTCCAGTCACAGATATGGGCTGAAATACTGTTGATGTCATACACATGCATAAATTCCCATACATATGATTGCACTTCTTTCCTCCTTCCTTCCTTCCTTCCTTCCTTCCTTCCTTCCTTCCTTCCTTCCTTCCTTCCTTCCTTCCTTTCTTTTTTTTTGCCATTGTGCAAGGTACTTATTGGGCTTGGTTTGCCTGAGTAGAGTTCCACAAGTGTTACTATTTCCTATGCATCTACATCCTTTTTTTAGTCCTGTCTAGAGTAGAAACAATTGGATATACATATGTATTGATTCGCCATTCAAAAATTGAATAAATGAGTTTACTCCAGTTGGGTCTAACCAACAGAATTGTTAGTTGTGGAGCAGTGCATTCTTGAATGGCGTGTTAACTATTTATCAATGTCTACAATGTACCACTTTCTTCATAGAAACAGCCATTGTGCATTCCCCATTGCACAATGGGATGATAAAACAGGTCTACTGGCAGACACACAACCAGTCACACAATGTCAGTATTCAGCAAAAGGGCAGTGTAGTACAGCAATGGTATAACTACTTGGTTGTAGCTTTACACTAGTCAAACACAATGTAGGATCTCTGCCTTAGCTTGGCCTCAAGATGCAAAACCTAGGGTGAGAAAATAATTCTATCACAATTGTGTTGAAATGACTATTTCTTTAAAAAAAAAAATCAATTCAGGTGAGGAAGAGTGTGACAGAGTTGTAGATGGAACCTCATTCATCTCCAGAGGTTATTAGAGCTTCTTACATTCTTGATTTTCCATTGCAGGGAAAGAGGCCGAAACCACCGTCAGAAGAGGCAAGTATCAAATATACTTACAATGACATTGCCTCTTGCCTTTTCCCCAGAAACCAAATAAGCAATATCTTTTAGACTTCTAATTATCAAGTATTTTTTTAATAGATTTATTTAAGGACTTTGTCATCAACAATGGTAGAGTTCATAAAGATTTCAGTAATATTCTCCACAATCAAGGTTGTAGTGGAGCTACGGCTCTTGGGATGGAAACATTGGAGTTACATCCTCCTAGTGAGTTATGCAGACAGCCTAAATACTCTGAGTGAGTGCCTCAGATCCCTTCTGATTTTGGAAGCTTAGCAGGATCAGGCCTGGTTAATATTTGGATGGCACACTGCCAGAGAATATCAGGTGCTGTAGCCTATATTTCAGAGGAAGACAATGGCAGACCACCTCTGAGTATTCCTTGCCTACAGAAACCCTATAAAATTAATGGGTCCATCATAAGTCAACAGGTGACTTGCAAGTACACATATGTTCAACTTATATTTATGTCATTCACTTTTTTGTCATTGATGAAGTCAGAATCCTCTACTGCCTATGCAACAAAGAAACCCCACAATACACCTTTTAACTGACACGGGTTCTCCCATATGGCCATTGAGTGGTCATTGGAGAGCAAAGGAGCACCAAAGAAGCATCCATCTATGTTCCTATCCTGGATACACAGCAATGACACCATCCAGAAGTTCCCAAAGACCCTTGTGAGGTCCTGAAGGATATTTCTTTTGCTGTGCATTTAGTAGAAGAACAGAATTGGGCATTTCTCTCTGCCCTGCCCTGCTTTCCACTGGCCAAAAAATGACCATTTTGCAAGTGGGCTGCAGCAATTAAAAGGTGAGTTTTGTGGTAAGCGAGAGGAAGATGTCTTATTGTTCTGTCTGTACAGAACTTTACAATATATTTGCTCAATCAGGATTTTGGCTGTTCACTTTTCAGTTAGCAGGAATGCTGATGTCATGTGTTCCACCCCATCCTTCTGGGTTCCCTGTGCCTTCTTGCTTTATGCTTAAACTTTGCATTAGAGTGGATGGGGGTGGGGGGTAGATTTTCCAAGCAATCCTATTAATGGTATACCCAAAAGTAAGTCAACATAACTATTTTTGATTGATACAGAAGTTGGTATTCCCTTCCTCCCTCTGAACTGACCTACAATAGAGTTGCTGCAGTTCCTTGCCATGACCATTCCATGCCCAGGGAGAACAGCTGAAGATCAGAGAAACATCTGGCTATGTCCCCGTAGCCATACATGAAATTATTAAATTACCCACTGAGATGGTCACCAGTAGACCTCACCAGAAATGTAAACATTTTATGCCTGGATACAGGGAAATAGCCAGATGTTTTTATGATCCCTTATCACTTTCTGGAAAGGCAGGGGTGGGGATGATTATAGAGACTGCTGTAGGCCTAGAGGGCAGTTAATAGCCAGCTGATATGTAGTTTCACCTATACAACTACTATGCCACAAAGAACCACACAGGTTTTGCAGGTAAGTTTCGCAGCCAAAAACTTACTTTTCTGAGCTATTCCTGTAATAATGCAAAGTAGTTCAGAGTAGCTTAGTTGTTGGTGAGCAATCAAAATTTGTTAGGTTTTCAAAAGACCTGCTACAGGTGAAGATGAAAACTGATACAACTGGATAAGCTTTTGGGGAGCAACACTCATTCCTTGAACACATGCACTTAACGTCTGTCTCTAGAGTTTCCCATGATATTGCTAGTAACAACACCTCAAACTGAGCTAAACCACTTTCTAAACATTTTATGCAGCCTTCTTTCATATTAACAAAGAAATATGCATTCATTTTATGAAAGGATATAAATGAAATAACCCTGTTTGTACTTTTCCTCTCAGGATGAAGAGGAAGAGTAAAGAGCCTGCATACGGTAAACACTCTATACTATAATTTCCAACCTCTTTCCAACTAACTAAACCATATTGACTTCCTTTCAAGGACTCCAGAAATTGCAATTTTGCAACGACAGTGAGAATTCTTTCTCAGTGAACCTTAATCTTACAAATAAAGTCTGCAAGTCTGCAGCATGGGCTATATTCATTCCATCCAATTTTAATTATTAAGGGCACTCATGGTGTTCCTCACTGGCTGGCTCACACTAGTAGCCCTTTTTGCCTCAGAGTGAGAAGTTGTGAGTTGTGTTTCTTCAACAAACTACAAATCCCAAGGTTCTGTGGGAGGGAACCATTAACTAAGCAGTACCAGACTGTATCATTGGGCAGTGTGAGTACACCCCTGATGCATCAAATATCAAGAAGTTTCTTGTCATTTAGCAATTTGCTGTCTTAAACACAGCAAATAATTATCTTGTCATAGTAATTAAAACTCTTTGCCTGGTCTATCAGATACTGAATAATTTTGTGTACAGCTTCTAGGCTTTGCATTAAGCATCCACAAAGCACTGGCAAGAAATTTAGATGTTCTAAACTATACATATTTATCAACGTTAGACAGAAGAAAACAAATTTCCACAGCATATGACCTTCCACTCAGTGATTTTAACAGTGAATGGATGTGTTTATCTGTAAGATTATTATACCTGGAACAATTCTAAAACACATAAATAATATCACTGGTGAACAGAAAATCTCAGCTGCATACTCCGATGCTTAGGTGTCCTCTTTTGCTAAACAATCCAAGCTGCAAAGGGAGAATGTTATGCATTGAGGGCAATGCAGTGAGAGCCAAAGGGTCCCTGGATGACTTCGTTGGCTAATCTGTGACTATTTGGTTTGGGAGATGGACCTCCACTCAGCCAATATCTGGTCAAGGGGGTTGCATTGCAGAAGGAGGTACTGGATACTTCCGTGTGCAATGTTTTGGGGAAAAAAAAATACTTACTACCCAGGTACATGATCAGATACATGATCAGCAAATTCTTGACCAGTAACTTATTTTCCTGGAGGACCACTTTTGGAGGAAGGAGAAATGTATAAGTGAAGCACTCTATTCTGCAACTTTCAAAAGTGATGGTTCAGCAAAGCAGCTGCCGGAGATGCTGATATCTTCACATATGATTGCCTCTAAAATTGCAAATGAGAGATCCAGGAAGCTTATAGGAGCAGATTTTATCTAATGATCTTCAGCTGCTAGCCCCAGGCACGTATCTTTACTTTAAAGATGAATAAATCAGGATTTCTCTTTTGTCTCTTCACCCCCTTCCATCTTTTCCAGAATTTCTGAAGCTACACACCTGTTTAAAGCAATCAAGAAATTTGGAAGCTAAAGTGACCCAACAACAGCTGCATCCTTCTTCTTCCAGCTGAGAAGATTTGAAACTGGAATGAATGTATGCAAAATTAACAATGCCCATTCTGCTTGAGTACAACATAGCATAAAATGTAAGCAAAGTTTTTCATTGGATATAGAAGAATAAATTGATTTTAATTTGGTTTCCTTATTAGAACCTTCTCCTGCCTTTTCCACCAGGAAAATGCTTCATGAAAATAATAAATAAATAAACAAATATGATTGCAAGCACAAACATGCTTTTTGATTTGCATAAACTTTGATGCTGATAGAATCTTTGACTGGGTTGATAAATGTAGAAGCTGCCATCTGGGTTGGACAGCCCTGGACCTAAGCTACTAGCCTGTTACAAATCCCATAAGCTATAGGTACTATAATAGTTGTGAAGATGGTTGGGAAATGCAGTTTGAGACATCTAGATAGCATAGTTTCTTATCTCTGGCAACCACCATTGGACTTTGGAAGTAGTAGTGTGAATGTTAAAGGAGCTATTTATGATGTTGAACCTGCTTTGAGGACGGTGTGAGCCAACATTTATCATTCCTATAAAGTTCAGGCTAAAATCCAGAGCTGATTCACTGCTCCACCGGCATGATAACTACCAGTCATTACTGGTTGGACTCCCGGATTAAGAACTCTGGATTAACTTCATCTTTGGGCCCTCAGGATTTCCTGATGGAAAAAGAAGGAGAGATTTCTTCTGAGCTTCAGTATCACCAGCAGACATGGTCAGAGGGTGTAATAGCATGAGTCAGGTAACGCACGGGGGTGATGGAGTTCCACTTGACTCTGTTAAGGACCTGAAATTGGCCTGGCTGCTCAGTCTGATCACCTTGCTGTTTGGGCAGTTATTGGGCTTCCTCTACATGTGTCAAAAGGAGGGATAGGAATGGAAAAACTCAAACTGATTGTTAGTTATACAAAAGTTAGTTTGTATATGGTAAAGGTGACCTAATAAATCAGTTGAAGACTAAAATCATGCCTGCAAAGTACATACGCATAACTCATAGTTACGCACAGGTATGTCTTGTTTGGATGGGGCACAAGGAGCTATTCATCCAGTGCCAAACACACTGTCATTTCACGCAGCAGCTTCCAATCCCTGGAGGGGGCTCCTGCTACAACTGTTAAACGGTTGCAGAGAGGGAAGAAAAAGGAAATGACTGAGCAGCAGGGACTGTCTCCTGTCCTTGCTGCAGTACTCCAGACAGAGAGAGAGAGAGAGAGAGAGAGAAAATAACAGTCATCATTCCTCTTCCCTGTACCTAAAGGAACACACACACAGATTTTGCGAATGTCGGTTCAAACACATCTAGATGGCCAAAGTTTCCTACCTCTGGTTTCCGTCTTTGGATGCTGGAAGAAATGGCCGTGAGTAGATTTCTCATAAGTCAAGCAGTGAAGCTACTCTGGGTTTAGGTCCAAACTTGAAAGGAGCTATCAGAGGACCTGAACTGATTTGAGAGTTAAGGTTCAATACCTTGGATAGTACCTTTAAAGTTCTGACTAAAACCCAGAGCTGAATGACTGCTCCAGTGACAAGGAAGCTATTAGCCACTTCTAGTTGGAAGGCAGACTGACTACCAAACTAACGTCTCTGGGTATCTCATTTGGAAAAGGAGAGGGAGATTTCTTCTGAGCTTCTGCACCACCACTAGTAAAGATCACAGGATGTAATGGCAAGAATCAGGTGATACATGGGGCCAATGACATTCCACCTTGTACTGTTAAAGAACCAAATCTGGCCTGAATGCTCAATCTGATCACCTTGTTGCTTAGATGCAGAAAGGACACACAGATATCAGGTTTTACCAATAGCATTTAGAAATAGTATTTACGTTTCTGTATTCCTTTGTACTGCCAAGCACTCTCTAAGTCGTTTACAATATGTTAGCTAATTGCGCCCAACAAGCTGGATACTCAAGCCAGAAGGATGGAAGGCTGAGTCAACCTGGAACCCTGCAGGATCGAACTCACAACGTTGTGGCTGCGGTACCAGCGTTTAACCACTGTGCCACCAGAGCTCTTTTTTCTGATCGGTGAGCCAGGCAGCAGGTTTCCTGCCTGCTACCTGGCTCACCTATAGATCACCACTCCTGACACTTCATATTCCCCTCCAGTTCATCATTCCTAGTAGAAGCAAATTCAGGGAACGAGGTGCTTGGTGTTTCTAAAGAAAATAGGGCTAAACAAAAATAAGGCTGTTTCTGCATACGTGGGGACACCTGTGTATGTAAATTAAATTGGATTTTTTTTTGTTAAAAAAAATACTAACTCTCCATTCCTATGTCCTTATTGTGTAAACTGTGAGAGCAGGATTTGCACTTATGTGATTTTTTCAAAAAAGAATGTTTAGATTGATGTGTACCAAGTAGTTGAAAGAAAGTTTTGATATTCAGGGCCTCCTCATGACAGTCTGTATATTACTGTGCCAAGGAAATTCCAAAAATAAAAGTGGCTGAGTTGAAGACCTACTTCTGAGATGCAGGAGTGGGTTTTTGTAAGGCTAATGGATCTAGCCAGCTGAACCATAATAACATACTTTGGGTTATAACAAGAAGGATTTATAAGAATACATTGTTGCTGAGGATATCTCTTTCCTCTCCAGTTGCTTTGTGGATTTGGGTCAACATCAGAGGGAACAGAGGAGTGAAGTTGTGCAGCAAATGATGTCAGAAACCCTGTTAGTAAAAAGGTCCCTGGGCTTTGAACCAGTGAGCTCTGGTTCCTTTATACCATTGCGTGGACCAATGATACTGCATTTTTTTAAATTAAGGAACATGAAGTTTGCTTTGATCACTCCAGTCAGTTGTTGAGAGACAAATTGGTTTTAATGCTGTTGTATTTCTTCAGCTTTGTGCTAATTTGATTTGGTGATTTCAGTGAAAAGAAGCAGGACCCATGCCAGAAATACTAACTACAATCCAAATTGAAAATCAGCCAGCCAGTTCCAGCAGCTCTACCGTAATTGACAAGACTTCTGTAAATGCTATCAATTCAACGAGCCTGCCCTGTTTGTGCGTAGCAACTAGACTGCTAATAAAAATGCACAATGTTAATGCAACAGCAAATTGTCTTTTATTTGTAAAGCTTTTTGCAACCCACTAGAGAAGAAATGGAACGCTGTCCTCCTAGCCCCAGCGCTCCATTACAAAGCAAACAAAATCAGTTAGTGTTATAGAGAAGTCCATAGATTGCAATGCTATATTTTCATTTTTTTTCCCTGGTGCCATTTCATTGGTAGCATAGGTGGCAGTGCAAAAATGCATTAGGACAGGAAGCCTTCGTCCTTCTGGTACACGACCTTCAGGACGTTGTCTTATTAACGACCCTAGAAATAAGAGAGCAAAGAATAAGGGAGCAGAAATGTTCTCAGTGACCTAGGTCTGAAAGCATTTAATCTGTAGATGTTGCGAAGTAGTTCATTTATTGAGATTAGCTGCTATACTGCAGATGATGGGCAGATTTGGGCAGACCTGAACAACATATGGCCCGGGGGCTGCATGCAGCCCACCAAAGGATTTTGTGTGGCTGACATCTCCACCTCTCCCATGCCTGTTTGCCTGCCAAGCCCCATCAATGGGGCAGCCACTCCACGCTCGGCTCCCTGTCCCTGCTTCTTAGTTCTGGATCAGCGAAACTGGTGGCATGGTAGGAGAGTTCCTGGGTCCAGCCACACACACACACATACACATAAATGCACTCACACACAAGGTCCCCTCCAGCCAGGTGATGCAGACAGGATGAAGCAGGGACTCGGTGGTGGTACCCGAACTGGCTTGGCTGGCTTCTTCAGTCGCTGAGAGGTGAGGAGGGCTGAAGAGAGAAAGGAAGCTCTCTCCTCACGACCACAGCCGTGCCACATACATATGTACACATGCTGTTCCTCTCCCAGCACTGACGGAGAGAGAACGGAATGGCTTGTGAGGAAAATAAAAAGGCCCAGGGAGTGCGAAGCAAAGGAGGAGGTGCTGCAGGGGAAGGGGTGTGTGGGGGAGCCAGCCCATTTGTCCACCAAAGAAAGCACCGCCAGAGTGGGCGGAAGGAGAACTGGCGGGAAAGGGAGGAGGAGGGTGAGTTGCCTTTGGTTGGCAGCACTGCGGGGCAGCCTGTCCGTATCCCCGCCCCGTCCCCATCCCCTGCTTGGGCAGTGGCAGCGGCAGCCAGGCCACGGCACTGCTGTGAGCCGGTGTGCTGTACGACTTCAAGTCGGAGAAGTTGGGTGAGATCTCCCTGTGCGAACATGAAGTGCTGAGCCTCTGCAGTGACCAGGAGATGGAGGGCTGGTTCGAGGGCATCAACGGCTGAGAGGACTGCAGCCTCTTCTTGAACCGCTTCTTCATTTTTATGAAATCGGGTGGTGAGGCCTTTGTGTTGGGCAAAGAGTCAGGTTTTGTGAAGGATGGGGACGAACTGTGTGTGGTGCTGGGTGCCTATGGGCTCGAGTGGCAGGAGAACCTGTACTCTTTCCAGCGGTCAGGCCAAATTCAAGGGCATGAAGAGCTACATTGCCTACAAGCTGGTAACCAGTCACACTAGGCAGCTGGTGCACTGGCGCTCCAAGCACTTTGATTGGCTCTGTGGGTGCCTGGTGGGAAAGTTTCCTGTCATCTCATTGTCCCATTTGCCAGAAAGCAGGCCACTGGGCACTTTAAGGAAGACTTCGTTTCCAAGCACCGCAAAGGCCTGGCCTGGTGGATGGGTCATATGTGTAGCCCTCCGGTGTTGGCCCAGTGTGATGCCTTCCAGCATTTCAGTCACCTGTCCCAGCACTGATGAGAAGGCATGGAAGCATATTATAAGAACATGTTTTTATAATATGGTTTATTTTATTTGCAAAATAGTTTAATCTTTAATTATACTATAATTATAATATAATTAATGATTAAACTGTTTTGCAAGTAAAATCATTATTATAGTATTATTATAACTTTACTTGGAAAGTGAGGTGCTAAAAACCTATCTGCGGCCTAAGGAAGTTTAGCTTATTTAATTTTGGCCCTTACCTACTGCCAAGTTGTGCAGGTCTGGTCTAGGGACTTAAAAGCAGAGCTAAGAATAGTGACTTTTTTGGACTACAACTCCCAGAGTGCACAAATTCTGGCTGCTGTACCCTAAAATAAATAAATAAGTTGGGCCCTATCCCAGGAGAAAGGCAGGTTATAAATTCAATAGGAAAGAAAGAAAGAATTCAAAGAATTCCAGGTTTTATATCAATTCCATGAAACCAAAACTTGAAATAGATTTTGGTTTTGGGGTGTTTTTTGTTTTCGTTTTTTTGAGGGGAACTAAAACTCTTATAATTTTCCATTTCGGAGAGTTACTTCCATAAAAAATAACTATTCCAGGCTTTGAATAAAATTCATGTAAATATTTATTTATTGTATTTGCTGGCTTATAAGACACACCAGCATATAAGACACACCCCATTTATACACCGACAAATACTATTTGCCAATGTATAAGATGCACTGGCATATAAGATGCACCCCATTTTCAAACAGTATTTTTCAGAAAAAAAATTGAGTCTTATACACCAGCAAATAGGGTATTTCATTTATATGCCACCTTTCTACTAGAATGGGACCCAAGGCAGCCCACAAACAGAATCAATGAAAGCCTAGCCCTAAATTTTAAAAACAATTAAAATCATCACATTAAAATGATTTAAATTAATAATTAAAAAGGCATTCAAAAGTTTAAAAAAATCCCTCAGTAAGAAATTTCCCTGTAACCAGTAACACATTAAAAGCCTGACACTTCACACCCTTAACTACAAAATGTTATACTTGATTATTCAAAAGTAAGGTGGTGGCGGGGTTCAACTGCAATCTACTAGCCATTTAACTGGATGTAAGATCCATTGAATTCAATGGACCTTACCTCTGCCTAGGTATCTGTAGAGCTACAAGTGCACTTCTCAAGAAAATAGGCAGAGGATTGCAGTCTGAGGTCAGGATCTAATGGTAGATCTAAGCTTCCATAATCATGGTAGGTTTTTAAAGCTCACACAAGTAGGAATCTGATAGTCTGATGTATGAGTGGTTCTTTTTCCCCCCTATCTTCCAGAGAATGTTTATATGAGATAGGGTGAATCTCCGGTCCTCTATGAGCCAAGGTGGTCATGACTTGGCCCAGAGGGAAATGCTAGAATCTTCTAGCTAGTCATATGGATGGTGTAACAGCCCACTAGCATTCCAGCCACCACTGGCCATCTCCTACCTGCCCCCCAAGCCTGAGGCCAAACACACTCAATGCACAAAAGCAACCAATAAAAAAACCTATAAAATGTCAATAGCACATACAGGAAGACTTTTAGAAATATTACTGTCTGAAGCATGAAGATGTTTTTTAAAAAGAACAGGGAGAAGAAATTGAGAGAGATTGGGGAGAGGGGACCATAGACAACCAATTTTAAAAAACTGTGCTCTGTGAATTGCAGTTAGAATTGTGTTGAAATGGTCTCTTGAAATTCACTGTCCTCTCTTCTCCAGCTTTTGAGGGGAACGGTTAATGAAAAAGGCTCAGAAGAGATGTTGCTTTTCTATATATATCGTCTTTGGAAGAGAAATGGGGCAGTTCAGCTATAAGACTCAGTTGGGAGGGATGAATTAAACATCTTTTATTATAGGGCCCAGAACTATTAATCGTCATGAATATATCAGAGACAAGAATCATCTTGCTCTCCAGATATTGTTGGACTGTGACAGCCAGTGTAGCCATTGTTGAGGAATGCTGGAGGTTGCAGTCCAACAGTATCCCTCACCATTAGCAATGCTGGCTAGGACAGCTTGCCTTGCAGTCCAATGACATCTGGAGGGTGGTATCATTACCACCCTTGATACGTGCTAGCAACAATTATGATTCTCCAAGCGGTGGTCTTTATGTAGCCAAAATGGCTATCAATGGGGAAAAGAGAGCTAATGCCCCTCAGTTAAAACCAGAATGCTTAGTGACCAGAAAATGTCTGAAAAATCAAAGTTGCTATCCAAGGTGCTGAACAGTAATATATACTCACATCAAGTAGGCCAGTAGCAACCTAAAAATATAGAAGTGAATGTTAAATCTTTTTAATAAGAAAATAAAACAGAAGTTTCAGAAAAAGATGGAAAAATCTTGACTTTATTAGAAGGCTTAGAGAGATTACGAGACTCTTTCAGATTTTCATATCTAAAGTCCAGTAAAGAAAGCAGTTGCCTCTTTGACATGTAAGGTGCTGAGAGCTAGCTTTTTGTAGTGATTTGGGTGCTAGACTATGGCAAAGAGAGAGTTAAGAGGGGACATGATAGCCATGTTTAAATATTGGAAAGGATGTCATGTCCAGGAGTGAGTGGGTTTGTTTTCTGCTTCTCCAAAGACTAGGACAAGAAGCAAAGGATTCAAACTCCAGGAAAAGATATTCCACCTAAACCTCAGGAAGAACTTCCTGACAGTCAGAGCTGTCCGGAAGTGCAATATGCTGCTTCAGAGTGTGGTGAAATCTCCTTCTTTGGAGGTTTTTAAACAGAGGCTGGATGGCCATCTGTTAGGAATACTTTGATGTACATTCCTGCACGGCAGGGGGTTGGACTGGATGGCCCCTGTGGTCTCTTCCAACTCTATGATTCTATGACTCTGGAGAACAGAGTTTGAATACTTGCTTGGCCATGGAAACCCACTGGGTCATCTTGGGCAAATCACACTCTCTCATCCTGAGAAGAAGGCAAAGGCAACTCCCCTCT
This sequence comes from Cyclura pinguis, assembly GCA_030412105.1. Lineage (NCBI taxonomy): Eukaryota > Metazoa > Chordata > Lepidosauria > Squamata > Iguanidae > Cyclura > Cyclura pinguis. The sequence goes on along the minus strand of CM059606.1, from coordinate 10,301,383 downwards.
GAGCAAATCTTGCCAAGAAAACGCCATGATAGGGTTGCCTTAAGGTCACCAAAAACTGGAAATGGCTTAAGGGCACATAGTAACAACAATGTAAGAAGTAATATATAAGATGCTAACAGCTCCCAAACAAGGAGCCAGTCATTGATTTCTCTGACTTTCCTTGGGCAGTGTTTTCCATGTTTGTTAGGTAGTGTGCTCACTCCAACTTTCAGTCCAGACTTTAAAGGGGCCACCTAAGGTACTGAATTTATATGGAAAATAGGGTTCAGCACATTGAACCCCCAAAGCTAGAGTGGATTTGTTTACCCACAGGTGTGGACGCCACAAACCGCCACTGCCATATAAAACAGCCTGTTCCATATCAGCAAATTTAAAATGCCCAGGGGTACTGGCATATACTCACCTCCAGCAGTCCATTACCACCCTAAAAAAATGCAAAAGTGGAAAAAATGTGGATTAAGAAACTTTGATTGATAATCACCACAATTAATTGATTTCCTTAATGGAAGTTGGAGTGGGGTTGCAAGAGCCACAAAACTAGGAGGATGGATTTTGTGCAGCAGTATAAAGCATGCCTCAGATTTTTCCACTAGGGCCCCTCTACTCTATGTAATTATTGCAGCTTGGTACCACTTTAACTGCTTATGGAATACCCTGTGGAGTTCTGTGATTTGCAGTTCAGGGAGGAGTATTTAGGATGCTCTGCCAGAGAGAGAGCCAGTCCTCCAGCAAACTACAGATCCCAGGATTTTGAGGATGTAGCCTTGACAATTAAAGTCAGGCCAAACTGATATAACTGTGGTGTGAAATGGGCCACTTTGCCTTTCAGCTGAAGTGGGTATATATTCACCCCAACCAGGCCACCACCGTTGCCCTAAAATTACAGAAATGAACAATTATTTCTTGTTCTTAAAAAGGAAAGGAAATGAAACAAACCCACACCCCATTCACAAAGGTGGTTATAGGATTGCCAGAATAGAAACTGGAGCTTTAATGGCAGTGGAGTACAAGATCCCTCTCCAGTTTTCAGTCTGGTAAACCTATATAAGGTTGTTGTGTTGTTTTTTTCATAAACTAGAAGGCAACAGTAATTGATTTCTATACACACATGCATTGATGCACACGCAAACACACATGCATATATATAGATTTTTACACAAGATAACATAAACTCTGACTGACATTTTTAAGACAGACATAAACTAAAATTAAAATACCATACTGAAGCAATAAAATAATAATTAAAAAAAAGCACTGGTACTAACTCACATAAAAGCTAACACTAACTTTTTGACAAGCTAACCAGTAACATACTAAAACACAAAAGGACTCTACCCCCTGCCAAACTGTACTGTGAATGAGAAAACAGAAAAATTGAAAATTTAGGAGGCAGAAAAATATTGCTCTACCATTACAAATCCACCTCAACAAACAACTAATAACCACATCTACAAATTATTACATTGTTTGATTTCTCATTACTCAAGATAAACGATTTCCACTCTTTCCAAAAATCTTCCTTTGATTTATTTTTTGAAACCCCAAAGTAATTGATTTCTTTGATAAGTGGAGTGGTAGAAGAGCCATAAAAACAGAACTCAGAACTTGGACAGCATAAACAGTATAAACAGTATAAATAAAGCCTCCAGCTTTTCCAGCTATTGACTTTTCCATTTGAATTTGTCCACCCGCTCTGTCCTTCCTGGACTGGCTGATCTGCTCTGCAAGCAAGAGAATGGCACTCCTTGAGTGGAGAACAGAAGTGGAAGTTGTGTGTCCCTTCAGTTCAACAACGTTTCGTGGGACACACAGGCCATTTCCGCACCAGGCTTTTAAAACGGTGCAGAGCGACCTCCGACGGAGGTCTTCTGCACCATAGAATGGACTGGGTCGGACTACTTTTTGTAGTTCCGTACCTCAGTCCGGTTCTGCGCGACCGGAACTGGTCGCGCAGCATGCCTTTTAAAAACCTCTTTTTAGAGGTTTTTAAGAAGCACGGAGTGCGTGACTCCGTGTCGCTCCGCAAGTGCGTGCCTGCAGATCTTCCTGGGGCGGGCTTTTGGCCGGCAAGCTTCTCCGGTTGGTGGAGAGCCTCCACCAACCGGAAGCCGCCATTTTGGAAACCAGAGCAGTGCGAAGCGATGAGCTCGCACTTCTCCTTGTCCCAACGGACTCACCCCGATGCTCAGGAAATCTGGTGAGTCCCGTTTTCGCGTGGCTCCCCCCCCCACGTCTGGAAAGGGCCACAGTTCCCAGCCTGGTCAAGGAGGCAGGTTGCATCATTTCTCTTTAGCATCCCTTGAGTACATGATTTTAAAGTACCACCAGCAGAGATGATACCAGGGATGTTATTCTGGGAGGGAGGGCACAAAATGAGGGTATTGCTGTGCAAAGAAGAATTCTGGCCCCACCCAAGAAATTTTCCTTCAGTCCCCAAATTTCTAACACTGCAGTAACTTAGGGCCTTATCACACCAAGGTGTCATACCCCCAGAGCAATGTGTTATTCCTAGTTCGGGATCAGTCCTAGCACAACGTCATTGCTCACCAGCAGCTATTGCATCGCAATCCATTTTCATGCTGTAAATAATCCATTAATGAACGCCCCCCTTTTCCTCAACAAGTTAGCTCCTAGTGCTTCCTTCCATAGCTGATCCAGTAGTGGGCGTGGTGGGGGCATTTCCAGGTTGTCCCTACCTCAGCTACTCCCAAGGAGACCTCTGCCCAATAACCTCCAGATCAATCATGTGGTGTGAGGTAGAGAAAAGGACTTGGCAATGACGATGTAATGCGGACGGAAGAACAGTGTGAATGATGCTACTCATCCGCAGATATTGAATGGGTGCAAGAGAGAGTGTTAATAACCTGATACCATCATGGGAATGGCTATAGTGGGATCCCAGTGGAACAACACTGCATTAAGGCATGGTGTGATAAGAGTCTTAAAATTTCAGCTGGCCATTTAGAAATACGGTTTAGGCATCTAAAAAAGAGGACAGGCAAAGTTAACTAAGAAATGTGAACACGGCAAATATAAGAGTTCTACTGTGAACAGCCTTCCCCATCTCACTCTGCAAGGTTAAAATTGGAGAGAATGAAAAAAAATTTATTCAAGAATAAGAATTATTATTTGAAGGGACAAAACCGTCAACCCCTTTCCCCTCATGGGAACAACCGTGTCTGTAGCAGTTGTGGCTTGAAATGTAGAAAACGAGCATGCATTCCTTCTACCTAACCAAAACCACAGCTCGCTCATTCAGAAAGTGGGAAAATGCTGAATTATCCAAGATAGAAGAGGATGGATACACTGAGGGTTCCTTTCTCAGACAAACAAATCCCCATTTCACAGTATAAAATAACAGTCTTTCCCCTTTCAGTTCTGTAGAAATGCTTCCTCGCTGTGACATATACTTACCCCACCAACGGCACCATCAGCAATCTAGAAATGCAAGAGTGAACCGTGATTTCTTGTCCTTTTTTATTTTTTAAAGATCAAAACGAAAACTATCCCTTTTGTAGCTGCTTTTGAGGGCTAGAAGAGGCTGAAGGTCTCCTCTGTATTATTACAGTTGGCCTTCCACATTATTTGACATCCGTGGGTTTGATTATTTGTAAGTTTCTCCAACCCCTCTCCTACACTTCAAGTGCTTCTTTTCTGGGGGAAGCTTCCCTCTCAGGGGCTCCAATCAGGCTCCTCAACCCCTTAAAAATCTGCCTCTGGTTCTCCTCCTTCTCCACCAGCTGCTCTTTGGGTAGCTAAGGATGGGTTACAACCCAGTTTCTCCACAGCATAAACCCTCTCCCAATCCCCCCTACACACCCGAGAGAGAGAGGGGTGAGAGAGGAAACATAGTGCACCCAGGCCCATCCACCTCCTTTCCCTCTTCTCTCCCTGATCTGGTTGGACCCTGGGTGACTGCTCTCCCCACCATGCCTCAGCCCCCTTTCCATGAATGGACACACACACACACATTGATATTTGCAGTTTTTCTACTGTTGTGGGGGGGTCATACACCCCTATCCCTAGTGACTGCGAGGGCCCACCTATATTTACTTTCTGACATTCAATGCATTGAAAGCAAAATAACCAGGACAGATTTTAGATACATATGGGAGAAGTGATGCTAAGGAAGCAGCAGTTTTATTACTATGTGCACATAACAGATGTATCACTGTGAAGCATTTAATCTTTTTGTCTGTAGTAACATTTGCTAGAAGAAAAGTGTTAGAGGGGAATGCTATTTTCTCTCAGGATCATTCTAATTTTTTAAAGTTCCAGCTGTGTGTAACTTGCAGAATGTGTGTGACTTACATGGTGTTATGTTGTATAATCACACAGTGCTCTCTCTCTCTCTCTCTTTTTCTCTGTTATTTTGCTTTGTGGTGATTTGAGGACAGGACACAAATAAGTTGAAATGAAATAAAATACTATACCTACTTTGGTCTAATATAATAAAATGGAATATAATTCTTATACCAAGCAAGAAACACAATTCACGTGTTTGGAAACAAAAGGACAGAGGCTGAAAGATCAGAAAGGAAGGAGGGTATTTACTGAAGGAGGTACAGACTCTGGCATTCCAACATCCTTTCCCACAGCAAATGTGTAGAAATGCTCACTGGCAGTGGTGTATACTCACCGCATCGACGAGATCACCAACAATCTAAAAATACAGAAGTAAGCAGTTATTTCTTATTCTTGTTCTTTTCTTTTTTAAAAAAAAGAAAAAAGAAAGAAAGAGCTCTCTCTCTCTCTCTCTCTCTCAGTGGCAGAGCTTGGAGTGTGTGGAGGGGGGGCGAGAGGGGGCGGGGCTATGCATTGGGGCGGGGCCACTGTGCATGGGGGCATGACCGGGTCACGCAGGGACATGGTCAGGGCACACAGGGGCATGGCCACAGGCTGGGATGCCCTAGAAACATTGCCACCCGGGACGAATCGCTCCCCTGCCCCCACATCTCTACGCAACTGCGCTCTCTCTCGCTCTCTCTCTCTCTCTCTCTCTCTCTCTCTCTCACACACACACACACACACACACACAGTATTCTTCATTCAGAAACTTTGGGAAAACTTTGATTTTATCATTAAGAAGCCTGACTCGGATTGTTAGACTCTTCCAGATTTTTCCGTCTACCATTTATTAAAAGGCAAGAAGCAGAGATTATTCGTATAGATTAAATTGCCACTTCAGTTTAGATTCAATGCATGCACTGAAGGTCTTATCAGATTGAAAGTGAAAAACACAATACAGCGATTTATTTTTGTGGCCTTCTCCCAAAAATTTACTTCGCTTTTAAAGTCTGGAGAGAAGGAAACAGCCACATGAATTTTTGAAAACGCCATTTCTCATCCACCCAAGCAAAACATGTTCTCTTGTTGTTTCTTTCCCTCTCCTTCATAATATTCTCTCTTAGCCCTGCTCCTTTCTTTGGCTTACTGATTCACACATAGACCTCAGGAAAAAAAAAAAAAACAGGGTCAACTACTTCTAAATTAAGGTTCTAGGACAAATGAGAAGCTCTTATATGGTGTCCTGTATTTTTAAAGATGAAAGTTATAATACCTGTAGAATTAGGGAAATTCCTCACAACATGGAAGTAACACGCTGTAATTAACTCAATAAATGCTAATCCACCCTCCCTACAAGACTGGACAAGGCTGATCTGTATTAAGTGTTATCTCCTAGTTCCATAATGTGCCCCAAAGTAAACTTGGAAGTGAGAAAAACAAAGAAATCTGTAGAAGCTGATTTGATAGATCTGCCAGTTTCTTAGCAATAAGAGTATTTTTCTTGTTGTTTCTTGAATTGAGGAGACAGGTTCCATCTATTGTCTCTTTAGCATCTTTGAGCATGTGGCTGATTTCAAAGGCAGCTACCACCAGCAGTTGTGACATAAAATTCTAGAAATGAGCATATATTCCTTGTAACTTAGAAGAATCAGAACTGTTTTATTTAGAAACTTGGACAAATTATCAGAGAAGGCAGGAAAACAGAACATGGTTTACTTTTTCATCCAAAGAAATGCCTTTCTGTATATGAATTTTTTGCCCGCACAATAGGTTCCATTTCAATACATTGGAAATGCTCAGTTTCTCACCACTTCATTGGAAATCCTCAGTACTCACCCCTGGTACGCTCTCAGCAACACCCTAAAGATACAGGAGTGAACAATTATTTCTTATTCTTTTTTTAGAAAATGAAAATATATCACTCATTCAGAAAAGTGGAGGAAGGTTGTTTTTATCAATAAGAAATCACACAGGGATAGGGAGACTCTCCCAGATTTTCCCATATACTCTCAATTCTAAGCTATGGAGACACCAGTTTCCTCATCAGTATTCCTTTGTCACTCGCAGTCTGGGGACCAATAATGTATTTGCTTATGATTGTGCTGGTAGGGAGCCATGGAAATGAAACCAGAGGGATGGAGATCAATGGAATGACACATCTGGGTCATAAAAATGAACCAGGTACAGAACATCAATGCAGTAGTGAAGTCATATGGCTTATTTTGGTCTTTGTTCTTACATCAAAACACACCCCCTGACAGACACAGACACACACGGAGAACCACTACTTGCTTGTGCCTCACCAGTTTGGATTCAACCCACCTGTCCTTTTGCAAACCCACAACTGCAGAGAGGAGCCAGAAATTCAGTTGTTTGATTTCTTTTCTTTTAAGATTTATTGAGTTCTTCATTTTTTTGCACTGCATAAGGTGTGTGGTCATTATGTATGGTTCCAAATCCATACATTTTCAGGCTTGCAATGGATGTTAAGAATAATGACAATGGCAGGAATCCAGCTGGCAATGTACATGTCCGTAACCTGGGATTATGCACATATATGTCTTTCTGTGAACGTTACACAAGGATGTATCCAATACCCCCTTGGACAGTGCCTCTTCCAGTTCCAGCAGGCTGCTCCCATCTCACACGGGTGATCAATACACTCCAGGTTTTAATCCAGGTTTCAAAACAGTTGTTCAAGGTGTGTGTGTGTGTGTGTGTGTGTTTTCAACCTGCCTGTCAACCCCATGAATTTGATAGGTTTTCTTAGCCTTAAGGATGGTTTTGCCAGTTCCTTCCTCTGAAATATAGCCTATAGTACTTGAGATTCATCGATGATATCTCATCCAAGTACTAACCAGGACCGACCCTGCATAGCTCCCGAGATCATACAGGATCTGGTGCCTTTAGGATATGCTCAGCCTTATACACAGAATAGTTTCAGCACCTCAGATAGCTCCTTCAAAGCTATCCAGATCTCAAGGAGAATTCAGCGTTAGACTGAGGGCCTTTCCACACTGCACTGTTATAGTGCTACTATTCCGCTTTCAACATCCTGTGGAATTCTGGGGTTTGTTGTTTACTGAAGCTAAAGAGCTCTCTGGCTGAGAATTCTAAAGGCTCCTCCCTAAACTGCAAAACCCAAGATTCTATAGGATGTCAAAAGAGGAATAACAGCACTATAACAATGTAATGCGGAAAGCCCTCAGTCTAATACATGATTATTTTAACTTTAACTAACATGTTAATTTTAACTAATGTAATTATTTTAATTTTATAAATTGGTTAATTTTTTTTTTAAAAAAACACCTTTCATTGATGTTTTCATTTGTTCTGTTTTAATCACGTTAGCTGCCTTGAGTCCCTCCCTTAGGAGAAAGGTGGAGAAGGAAGGAAGGAAGGAAGGAAGGAAGGAAAGAAGGAGAGAGAGAGAGAGAGAGAGAAAGAAAGAAAGAAGGAAGGAAGGAAGGAAAGAAAGAAAGAAAGAAAGAAAGAAAGAAAGAAAGAAAGAAAGAAAGAAAGAAAGGCTTATTTTTCATCCAAAAAGGTGCTTTTTCTGCATATGATTTTTACACAGTATAAAATGGCAGCCTTTCATCTACTGAGCAATTAGAAATAATCACCGATCCTGGTAGAAACTCACCTCAGTGGCGCCTCCAACAATACCCTAAAAAGAAGAAGAACTGAAGAGTTATTTAGAAATGAAAATAAGCCCTTCATTAGGGGAAGAGGACAAAGGCAGTTTTTATTATTCAAAAGCCTCAGAGGCATTCTAAGATACCTCCAATTTTTTTAATCTACTCTCTGTTCAGAGGTCAAAGAGACACTAGTTCCCTTTGTCTGTATCCAAAACATTCCTCTGTTGTGAACTAAGAAGTAGTTGATTTTTTAATGATTGGAGTGGGAGTGGGTGCCACGAAAATGGAAACGGGGGGTTAGACAGCCAAAAAAAAAAAAAAAAAAAGCTTCTGATGTATCAAGATGCTTTTTATTGTTCTCATACCCGCTCCAAAAAAGATCTGCTTCTGTCTCACTGCTTTTGATTCATTCTAGACACCCTTTCTGGAAAGGGTGTGAAAAATCCTCTTTGGTTGGGGGGGGGGAACGCTGTAGGAATGTGTCAGGAATTCACTTCACTGTAGGTTTTTTTTTAAAAGAAGATTTACTCAATTCTTCATCTCTCAAATGAATATGGAAATAAACAAAACTACATAGGGTAAAATCTGTACTTTTCCAGGTTTGCAATGGATTCCATGGAAATGCAAGTGACCAGAATCCTTTTGGTTGTCCTTATCAATAAAGAAGCCTTGAAAGACTGAGGTTCAGGTTCTCTCAGATTTTCCCATAGATTTCTCTGTCTTAAGCTATGGAAACACCAGTTCACTCATCTGTATCTGATGTATTTTTCTTCTATTCACTGTCTCTGGGAGCCAACAGCAGCAATAACAACAACAATAGCTGTACCCAGTAGCTCATTGAGTGTCATCTGACCAGGGAGTTTCCTCTTCGGGCAGTGTATTTTGTGTCATTTTGGATTGTCTCATCATAGGATAAAAGACATTGAAAAGTGGGGACCTTGACCAAACCGGTGTCTGGCGCAAGCCTTTGTCCGTCTGTTCCATGTTGTGTACATATCGGAACGTTGCTACAAGATAAAGTGCCTCCTGTTTGGAAGAAACTCCTCCGTGTGTGAGTATCCTTACTGGGGAACAAGGCTGCTGCTGTTGGCTCGCTGCCTTCTGGTTTTTCCGCTGCATCTTTGTGGGGCTGAAACTCCTATCATCCCCCAACATTACTGGGCTTCCTTCTGCATGGCAGTTGTGTGGGGATGGGAGGGTGATGTAGGTGGTTTGCCCCCAGCAGCAATACTTTAGGGGTGTCCCAGCTCATAACCACAGCCCCGTGTGCCGCAGCCACGCCCCCACACACTGTGGCCACGCCACCGCGTGCCATGGCCATGCCTCCATACACCATGGCCACACCCTGCAGCCACGCCCCCACATGCTGCAGCCATGCCCCATGCCCCATGGTCAGATCTCCACACCATGGCCACACCTAGGTACACCAAGGCCCCTCCCCCTCCCGTCCCCCCTCACACACTCCAAGCTCCACTGTTGCTGCACAGTACTAGCAAATGTTAGCTATGGTGCCACTGCCGTTGTCTCTGAAAGATTCTCCACCAGTGTCACCCCCCACACATACACACACACCACTGCTGCTACCCAGTAACTGCGTGCCACTTTTAGTCTGGCTCCTCAACAAAAGTCTGCTTGACATTGGGGACCTGATCAGCATCACTGCTATTGTCAACATAGCCTTTTGCTTCTCAAGAACATGCAATCCCACCACCATGGAAAGGTAGTACCACTGGTGGGCGACATCAGATATGTTGAAAAGTAAGCACATATTACTTGTACCTAAGGAGAAGGACAACAAACGTGAGCAAATGTTGCTTTATCAGAGGAGTGAGGACAGACAGTCTGATTTTTTTTTTTTACCCAATGGAAAGCTGTCTCTATATTATTTTTCCCCAGTATAAAATAGTAGCCCTTCTCATATCAATTAATTCAAAGTAATCACTGGCAGTGATATAAACTCAGCTCAACCAACACCCTAAAAATGCAGAAATAAACAGTGATTGCTTTTTTTAAAAAAAATGAAAACAAATTCCTGACTCAGAAAAGGGGACAGTCTAAGAGCTAAGGCTGGGAAATTTCCAGATCTAAATGGTCCTCTGTGGTATACAATAAAAAATGTCAAAATGAGTTAATGCAACCACTGAAGCTTGTGTGTGATGCTGTATTGGAAAAAGGATGGATGCCAGACTCTTGGAGGAATGCCCACATCACAGTGATGCATCGAGTAGATGCAGATGAGATGTCTACAAAGCATTACAGACCTATCTTATTAAACAATGAATATAAGATATTTGCTACTGGCAAAAAGATAGTAAATATATTGCTGACAATATTCATGAGGACCAGAGTTGATTTTTGCTGAAAAGATTATTGAGGAGTAATATAAGAACCATTTTGAATATTAGTGCTTAAATAAAGAGAGATGCTCTCTCAAGAAGGCATAGACCTTAGTTGGTTTGCTTATATACAACTTAAAGAGAGAGTAAAGCAAGATAAGATGGATTTAGTTAGAGAGGCTGGAGAAAATGCTATTTAGAGTTGTGTAAAGATGATGATCATGTAATCAAAAATTGCATACAAATGTCTTTTGAAATCAGAAATGGAGGCTGAACCTGTAAAAGAGTTTATGATAAGGTGGGCCCAAAACTTTGGGCATAATATGCAAACGAAGGTATGGGAAAAATGTGGGTTAAAGATATAAAATTTACTTTGTGCAGTAATTTCAAATAAAGTATGTGTAAGAGCATTTTCGGTATAAGATTTACATGTTAATTCAAAAAATATTAAATGTAGATTAGCAATGTCATGAAATATGTGTTTGTTGGGAATTATAGATAAAGAAGATAAAGAATTGGATAGTTCAATACAAGAGAACATCTGCAAGAATGCTGTTTGCCCAAACTTGGAAACAGACCAATGTTCTGAGAATGGAGGATTGGGTTCATAAAAAAACTTACCCAAGTTGTAAAAACTGACATGGATTCTAAATGATAGATCAGTTGAAGATTTATTGAATGACTAAAAACCATTTATGGAATTTTTTTAACAATAAGGAATCTAATGATGTAATAATCAGTGGTTATGATTATTAATAATTCTGGTAAGCTTCATTCTAGTAAGCTTAACGTACTTGGATCTGTAATGGCAGAATAAGGCATGGGATATTCATCAATTTTTCTTTTTTGTTACACTTGGTTTTGGGGGGGATCAAAGTTTGTGTTAATGTAGTTAGGTTGTGTTTAGTGTAACAGATGACTCTTTTAGTAGTGAGTAGTGTTATGTTTTAGTTTTAGCTTAGCTCAATTCAGTTTTGTTTTGTTTTAGTTATACATATATAATCTTTAATGTATAATGTTAACATAGTGTAGTGGTTTGAGCATTGAACTATGAGTCTAGAGACCAGGGTTCGATTCCCCGCATGGCCATGGAAACCCACTAGGTGAGCTTCAGCATGTCACACACTCTCAGCCTCACCATAAGTCTGAAATGACTTGAAGGCACACAACAAGAACAAAAATAGTTTGTTTCTGTCTATCTTCTTCTTCTTTTTTTTCTCTTGCAGCTGTGGATTAGTTTCTTTGAATATTCTACTAAAATTAATAAATACTAAATTTCACGAAAAGGTCCTCCCAGTATAAAATAGCAGCTATTCCCATATCAATTAATTCAAAGTAGTGAGTGGCAGTGACATGAACTCACCTCAGCAGCACCACCAATGATTGTCTAAAAATACAGAAATAAACAGTGAATCCTCGTTCTTTGTAAAATGAAAACAAATCTCTGGCTCAGAAAGTGGGACCAGGGTAGCTTTTTATCATTAAGGAGCCTAAGGAGGAGTACGAGATTCATCCCAATTCCTTCCTTTGTTCTCTGTCTAAGGCCAGAGGAGAACCTAGTTTCCTCTTATATATCCAAGGCATTCATTCCTCTATAGCTTGGAAAACAAGACCCAGTAACTGATTGCTTAGAAAAATAGGGCCACGTGAGGGTTAGCAGCCATGAAGCTGAAACCAGGGAAGTTGGAAAACGAGTAGCACATCTGAACTATGGAAATGAGAACAAGTATAGAACAACAATGGAAAGGTGCTTCTAATTTAGCCTTATGGGTTCTTGTGGTCCCTGCCAGTCCCCACCTAAAAAATACACAACTACGTCGCATTTCAGCTTGACTGCTTCTGATTCATCCCACCCATCCTTTTAGAAAAGTGTGTCAGGAAACCCATGTTAATCTATCAAGAACACAACTGTGGAACCATGTCAGAAATTAACTTGGCTGAGAGCTCTGTCACACTATGCCACTATGATTCCATTTTACGTGCCATGGTTCCATCCCATGGAATTTTTAGATCTGCACTTTAGGGAGGAGTATTTAGGATTTTTAGCCAGAGAGCCCAATCTGTCACTAAACTATAAAGCCTAGCATTCCACAGAAAGCAGCCATGGCAGTTAAAGTGGAATCATAATGCTATAAGTGTAAGTTGTCATAAGACTCCTGCGTGCTTCTATGTGTATACACACATACATATGAAAACACTCAGTTCTTCATCCCTTGGAATGCACACTTTTAAAAACTCTGCATCTCTTCACTCGATATTATTAAATGCCCCTGAACAACTCTCATCCAACACAGGCATGCATCCTTTATTTGGAAAATGCATATGAAACGCATATGGGTATTCTTGCTTAAAAAGAAAAAAATCTGTGCACAGACCTTACACCAAATGGAGGCAATAGTAAGAAAACGGAAATGGAAATGAGAAGTTTGCACATCTCTAAACAACAAAACAACCTTTGGTTTAAGAAGGAATGTTATATCTACCATCTATTCAGCATTTTTCCCATATTTGGTTTATTTAAAAGGAGAATACTCGCGACCAGCAGATGCATGCGTGCAAATACAAAAGCAAGCGTGTATCTCTTGTACCCAAGCAAAATCTTAGGACATTTATTCAGTAAGACAGCAAGATCGGCAAATGTTGAATTATTAGAGAAGGGAAAACATGTAAACTGTGGTTTCTTTTTTCAACCAAAGAACTGTCCTTCCTGTATATGATTTTTCTCAGTATAAAACAACCAGCCTTTGTATATCGGTTAAGTAAAAATTATCACTAGCAAGGATATATACTCACCCCAGGAAGGTCACCAACAATAGCCTAAAAATAGAGAAGTTTATTATTATTTTTTGTTTTAACCCCCCCTCCAAGGGAAAAAAAAAAAACAGATAAAGGGACAAAGGTTGTTCCATTGAGACAGCAAGAGCAGACACTGAGTGTGGGTTAAATATTGGCCACAATTTTAATGCAAATAAATCAAATAGTAGTTAACTAAATCTGCATACATATGCATATTCATAATGTGTATTCATAAGTTAGTAAATACATATGTCAATGCATCCCAGTAAGTTAGAGGGGACACAGGGTCCAAAGGTTTCATGAAGCAGAAAATGCCCAGACAGGGCATGCAGCCAAGAATACAAATTAGACATCTGGCAAGACGTGCCATATCATTGAAATGGGGGTTAATTCCATATTGGCCAGGTAGAGGAGACCGGGGTTCAATTCTTCACTTGGCCATGGAAACCCACTGTGTGATCTTAGGTGCACCACATCCTCCAGCTCCAGAAAAACCCACAATGGTTCCTCTTAGGGTCACCATAAGTCAGAAAAAACTTGAGGCCAGACAACAACCATATAGGCTGCATTGGAGAGCTTCCTGCCATTCATCGGAAAATTTGGCCTGCTATGGGCGCTACCTGAAAACTTACCATTTTTTAAAGTTTCGTTTTGCCTATTCTGATATATGAAGTTCAGCAAAAAGTGAGCACAGCCCAGAATTTTCAAAATCAAATTTTCATTACACGTAGTGCAACATAAATTTATGTTACACAATCATATAAGTCCATTTACAAATTTCGTATTTAGATCACACTTAGAAGACTATACCCTATTATCAACCAGTCAAATTAACTGTTCTCTGTACTAGATTACTCAGGGTTAATGAAAAGATTCTCCATTCAAAGTTAGGAACAATACTCACTTCCTTCAGATCGCCAAGCTGAAATGTAGAATTGTACAGTCACTTCCTTGTACAGGTTTTTATGTCAAAGAATAATCACATAACCATAATTAAGTTACAAGTATTGTTCTTTCTCTTTCTCTTTTTCTCTCCATCCACCTATTAGTTTTAAAAATATATAAATCTTTCACAAAGAAGGGTAATATACTAAAATGATGGGAAGACAAATGCAATTTAGTAACAATACCACTGCAAGACAGGAGATATTTGGATAAATAAATGAATCATTAAAAAAAATCCTTTCCATGTTGCTGGTCTAGAAAAGAGACAGAAATCTAGGCTGAAGTTTTTCTTATCTCCTTTGGGAGGGTATTACAAAATCAAGGTTTCACTTCCCAAAGACCAGAAAACAAAGACAACCCAAAGAAAGAATACATGTCCCCAGCAGTCTACATGTTGCCTATGTAACACAACCAGTTATACTTTCGGGGTTGGGGATTCAGCAGATCTGCTAGTGAAAAATTGGTCTCTAGAAGCCTGTAATTTGGTCACCTCTTATCCACTTAGAGAAGACTCTCTCACTGGTCATTTCTGCACGGGGCGAGGGAATCGCCCCGTGCCGGTACTTACCGGACTTCTTGGCTCCATGCTTGGGTCCAGGCTGGTCCAGACCAGTGTGTGGCCACCGCTCCACACTGCTCCAGGGACAAAAATGGCGGCTTCCGGTTGGTCAACGCTCTCCACCAACTGCTGAAGCTCACCAGCCTAAAGCCTGCCCCCGGCAGATTGCAGGCTCGCACTGGAGCACAGGAAAGGAGGGGCGCGCTCCGTGCAAGACCTGTTTCAAGTGGTCTTTCAAAAGCACACTGGACAACCACTTCGGGTCGTTCGGGAGCGGGCTGAAGTGCGGAACTACAATAAGTAGGTCCGACCCAGTCTGCTCCCAGGTGCAGACGTACTCCCTGGAGGACGCTCTGCATCGTTTCTTTAAGCCCGTGTGGAAACGGTCATTCTTTTATAACATATTTCTCCCATTGATAGTACTCAGAGAAGCATCTTCCCTGACATTTTAATGCATGATTAGGACATATATTATGCCTAAGCTAGATAAAGTTTTAAAGGAGATCACCATCACCTTGAAATGGGCTTGTGAGAGCTCAACTTAATTCTTCAAGAACTGGTACAATGATGCTTCATTTAGACTAGGGCCATTTCTGCTCTACACTGTTATAGTGCTATTATTCCACGTTCAACATCGTGTAGAATTTTGAGATTTGTAGTTTACTGAGGCCAAAGAGCTCTCTGGCTGAGAATTCTAAATACTCCTCCCTCAACTGCAAACCACAGGATTCCATAGGAGATTGAAAGTGGAATGATAGCACTATAACAGTGTAGTGCGGAAATGGCCTAGGTGTGGGCAACAGAGATGGGTTCAAGGCCACACACACCCCTCAACTCCCCCAACAATGACAGACCCAGAAACCACAATATATTGCAAGTCTACCTTTTGTTCCAGAGAAGATTTTTTTTTTTTTTGGATGTTGAATCAAACATCGTTTGATACGGGCCCCTGTAATCTTAACTACATAACTGACCTTGTACAACGTGCTCAAGAGCCTGTATGCTATAGAGGTTCACGTGTTGGACTAGAGTTCTGGAGGACCAGAGTTCAAATCCCTGCTCAGCCATGGAAATCCGCTGGGTGACTTTGGGCAAGAAACACTTTCTCAGCCTCAGAGGAGGGCAATGACAAACCCCCTCTGAACAAATCTTGCCAAGAAGACCCCAGGATAAATTCACCTTAGGGTCATCATAGGTCAGAAATGACTTGAAGGCACACAATGACAACTCTGTAAGATACTAAAATGCTAAACTATATCCTCTAGAAGATTTCTGGAGCCTTAGGACTACCTTTAATGTGTAGAAACTCATCCCACTTTTAGCAGCCAAATTTTGCATGAGATGAAGCATCCAAACTATTTTTATGTGAAACATATGCCAGTTCTATGAGAAACACACACCGGTCATCTAACCTGGATATTATTTTAGCAGCTCCATCAAAGTTCACTGTTCATTATGTGGTTATGTCAGTAACTGAGTGAAGGAGCTTAAAATCTAAAATGTGTCGCAGGGAAGGCAGTAAAGAGGAGTAATGAAGCTGAAGATAAATAACCAAGGAAAGAATATTTGAGTTTAGTTCAGTTGTATGTTCTTGAGTTTCTTTCAGCAGGAGATAAGGTCTATGGGACCATAGAAAACACATGTTTTGAAGTAAAATTTGGAATAGAGGAAAATACAGTACCACATATTATTTTTTCCAGAAAAAAATGAACCAGGATCAACCTGAATATTCAAATCAAAAGTGAATGAAGCCACAAAGAAATGCGTATACGTACTGCAAGAGCTCTCTTCCTCCGAAGTTTCTATTTAGGAAAGATCCAAAGAAAATAGTTAATACCATATCAATGGAAAGGATAGTCTGATCTCTGTCTCCATATTCTGCATCCTAAAAATATAATCATGGCAAGGTAATATGATCAATTTACACAGTGCTCCTCCCACAAAAGAAACAAAACAAGTGCACTCTCCCAGCCTTATGGAAGCAGTGATTTTGCCCTCTCCGAGCTATTGGCCAAATGCCATACCTGGGTACCCTGTGGCTCTGGCATCAGGCAGGGCTGAGTCAGGTTATTTAAGGAGATGCTGCTCTGACTTGGGACTCTTTGTCATTTCTGCTCCTACTCACCCCCATTTATGTAACCTACGAATGTCCAGTCACCTTTCAGGACTGAGTAGAAAAATTTTGATGTACCTTAACTGGCTGTTGACATAGGGTTGTTGTTGTTGTTTTTACCCCAGCTACTCCATGCTATATAATGTTGGAGCTTTTGGGCTACAGCGTACTCTTTGGCTAACTGGCAGAGCATTGCTTATATATCATAGCTGACAGGGTGTGGCACTTAGTTTCAATTGGTTCTCTTAAAAGGCCTTTGGTGGTATCACAAGGTGAGTAATTCACCCATTCCCCTACCATTGTTGACCACCTTGAGAGAAGACGAGAGGTGTGCATGTCCCAAGATGGATGTCTCTGTGAAAAGTGCTAACTAGCAACACTAGGGGGAAACCCTTTGGAATCTTTTGATCCTAAGGTAGACCACCGGGTCTGTACCGTGAATTTTGGGCCCAGAAGTCTCCAGCTGAGAGATCCAGCTTATCCAGGTTCCCACACACAAACTTGATCCAGCATAACCATTGGTTGTCAGATTGCAGATTCCTGAAGTTAATAAAGTTGTGACTTTATTTCACCAGCTTTTGTGTCTAGCATTGTCATTTAGTGGGAGAGCAATGAGGGCATGCATGATATTTAAAAAAGATAGAATGAAGGAGTACACAGATTTGCAACATGCTTTGATTATGCCAATATATAGATAGAACAGAGGTGTACAAAAGGCCCCGATTTGGTTTTGAGTCCAGTTTGGTAAGTCAGATTTGGGCTTGGTTCAGACTGGCTCTTATCTAAGTAACTTGCTCACCTCTTGTGTATTCAAAGAAAGTTCTTTCTCATTCTTTGATGCATGCATAATGCATTGTTCCTGCTGATGGGACTTGGAGAAGTATCTCCTCTGACAGTTTTAATGCATCATTAGGATGAGATGGGAAGCATCTGTACATCTGGGCCTCAAACTAAAGCAGATTTTAAAGGAGGATAACCAGCAGCTCGAATAAACCTTGAAAGCAAAGATGATCCAACATAATTGCTTAAGAGCTGGTATGATAAGATTTCATCTATGTTAGATGTGAATAAAGAGGATGAGTCCAGGGCCACAAAAGCCCCACCACCACCACCACAAAAAAAAGATAAATCAATCATAAGAGGCTGAAAGCCTACTTTCTGTTTTGGAAAACAAGTATTTTTTTTTATGTTGAATCAGACATCATTTGACATGAGGCCCCTGTATTTAATCTATTTAAAGAGCGAATCATACCTCCTAGGATCCAAACTGAGATTCAGGAATCTGGAATGCTAATTCTTCTGTACTGAATTGCAGCAGAAAATCAAAATGGAAGTATAACTCTAGAATTTTCACACATGTACATAAACCTTACTGATGGGATTAGCCCAGTTATTTTTCCAGCAGGTAGGTTTGGGAGAGGTTGCGTGAAGTATGTGCAAAGTTTGCTTTAAAAAAAAATCTTAAAAGCTGTTGACTGCTCTGTCTTGGTAAGTGATACTGCTTTTCTCATGGCACTGCCCTGCTACAAACACACACCATTGGGCCACCTTCCTGCAACACCTATAGCATCTTCAGCCTCTATAGCAATAGCAGTTACATTTCTATGCCATTTATCAGTGGAAAGCACTCTCTAAGCGGTTTACCAAACAAGCTGGGTACTCATTTTACCGACCTACGGAAGGATGGAAGGCTGAGTCAACCTGGAGCCCTGCAGGATTGAATTCACAACGTTGTGGCTGCAGTACCGGCATTTAATCACTGAGCCACCAGGACTGTCCAACTGAAGAAGTACACTAAAGTCCAGCAGTAGTAGTGGGCATTGCCAGGCATGCAGTAATCAGTGACTGACAAAAGCAAAAAGGCAAATGGTCAGAGACAGGCAGAGAGACAAACATCTGTCTTCACGTGCCTCTTATGTCTGGAGTCAGGATGACAAACACAGAAAGATCTTATGACTATTGCAATTTTTTAGTAGAGTGGAAGCACCTTTTGCATTAAGAATAATATTGGCAAATAATCTGCATATTCCTAATAACACACAGTACATAAAAAACAGTTTGCTTTCCTTTTGTGGCAGCCAAAATTTGCTGCTGGAGGGGTATTGTTCACCCTGTGGAAGAAACGAAGGAAGGAAAGAAGGGAGGGAGGGAGTGAGGAAGGGAGGGAGGGGAGGGACTTAGCCATACTCACCTGTGACAAGCCTTTACCAATTAAATCTTTCACAGGAACCTAAAATGAAGAAGGAAAAAGTCTGCCAATGGCCTGTAGTGAGGCTGTGTTTCCTAAGCAACAGACAATGCAGCCCCATTGCCCACAGGGCTGACCATGTGAGGGAAATACAGCCAGGATCCCACTGGTGTCTTACGCATGTGGATGCTCTTTGTTTGCCACTTGACTACCCTGCATTTTCCTATAAATGGACTTTCAGTGTGTTTAGAGGTTCTAGCAGGGGACCACAGCTATGGTATACCTTTGACCAAAGAATGGGATACTTCTTCTGTCTGGATGGTCATCCTCTTCCCTCAAACAAGTAGCTTTGGAAGGGATACATATGGGGCAGTGAGGGAGAAAGTCAATACTTTCCTGTCCAATTGCATCAGCCAAACCAACCCTGAGATCAGAGAGGTGATAGATATTCCACCCAGATTGCCCTTATATCCATTAATTTGACGTATGACTAAAATAAATCTATTTGTTCATTTTGTTTTGACATTTGGATAATGCACTGGGCTGTCCAGCCTTACCACCCAACCCAAGGATTATGTAGAGAAATCAATGCAAAACCTCACATGTGAAGATCTATGCTATACAATCTCAGTGCAGGATCTTGGCCTATCTATTTCTTCCTACATCCATGGGGTTCCTGGTCATGATCTTCCATGTTCAATTCCCATGTAAAACTAAGCAATTCCTTACACAGAACTGGGACAAATTCTCATGCTAAATTTACAGTCATATTCCCTAGAAGGGGTCCACCCTGAAAGGCAGAAGTACACTGTTACTTTTGTTCTTCTGTTTGTATTAACAACATCCAACCCCCATCCCCTCAAAATCAGAATGGTTCCCAGCAAAAAGGAACATAGAATTTGACCATGAAAAATTATTAGCAATAAGTATTGGTACCTTGGCAGCAAATGTACCTCTGAAGGGTAGTAGCACAGAGCTGCCTCGTGTTCTTAAATTTTTAATTCATACAGTAAATTAAAGGATTCTCTACATAGAAGGGTAAATATCACTACAATTTTCATGCAAAATTCTCTGCAGTACTCACTGGAAAATTATCAGGAGGGACTCCACCCTGAAACACAGAAATGTGCTGCTGCCGTTTAATGTCCTTAACTTTTTATTGCAAGCAGCAAACTAAAGGATTCTCAATATAGAAGAAAGAAATGTCCAGGTAGAATTATTGGCAGTACTAAGTGAATGAATAAGATTAGGAAAGACCCCACCCTGAAATGGCTTGAGGTCTTTTCTCAAGCAAAAACAAGGGGCCTTTCATACTACACAATTATAGCACTATGATTCCATTTTAACTGCCATGGTTCCATCCAATGGAATCCTGGGATTTGCAGTGCAGCAAGGGGTATTTAGAATCCTCAGCCAAAGAGGTCTAACAACCTATCTAACAACATATCCCAAGAATCTATAGGATGCAGCCAAAGCTGTTAAAATAGAATCATAGTACTATAAATATGTAGTGTGAAAGGGCCCAAGAAGAGGGAAACATACTTCTTCTGACACTGGCCATTTCCGCACGGGGCGAGGGAATCGCCCCTCGCTGCTACTTACCGGATCTTCTGGCTCCCTGGTCCCGTCAAGGCCACTCCGGAGCAGTGCGTGATCATCGATCCGCTCTGCTCTGGCGTCCAAAATGGTGGCTTCCGGTTGGTCGTGGGTCTCGACCAACCACTGAAGCTCGCCAGCCTAAAGCCCATCCTTGGCAGATCGCAGGTTCGCATTGGTGCGAGCCTGCGAATCTGCACAAGGGAGCAGGCTCACAGTGGCGCACTCCGTGCTTTTGAAAGACTGGAAAAATCAGGTCTTTCAAAAGTACACTGGAGGACCACTTGGAGTCGTTCCGGAGTGGACAGAGGTGCGGATCTACAGTAAGTAGTCTGGACCCAGTCCGTTCCAAGGTGCAGACGTCCTCCGTGGAGGACGGACTGCACCATTTTTATTACCCCGTGTGGAAATGGCCACTGTCTCTTTGCATGGTTTTGGAAGCCACAAGCACTACAATCTGCTTCATTTCAGATTGGCTGGCCTGGAGATGTTGTAGAGGACATGACTATAATTTCATTAGCAAACTGATCAACAGTCATTCACATACCTGCCTTCTTTGCATTATGTGACTCCTAATGCAACTTAATACAGTGCCCCCCCTCCATATTCATGGGGGATTGATTCCAGAACACCACCCCATTCCAAAAACATGCATGCTCAAGGCAACCTCTTGGCACTTGAAGAGAAAATGTGAACACAAGCGGAGGCTTATAAGCCCCTATTAAAAATGGTATATGGCAACTGCAGAGGTGGCAGCAAGCCTCACCAGCTGCCCGCTTCTGCCTTGTGAAAGAACCCTGCCACTTTGAAGACAGAAGCAGGTGGCTAGTGTTCTCCCCACTGTGCATTCAAGTGTGCAATATGTACACTTGAAACCATGGTGGGTTGAATTTGCAGATCATGAACCTGCGAATATAGCAGGTCCACTCTATAATATAAAAGACTGCCCCACTGGATGTAATATACTCACTTCTGCCGGTGCCATCATGTTATTAATAATCTGAAAGAGAATCCAAGATGTTATTCTCTTAGAAGAGTAAATATTTTTCTTCACAACAATACTGTCACAGAAATGGGAGAGTGTCCACATAGTATAAACTTCTCCATCTCTAACTCCAAGCTGCCACCACACTGTGTTCAGTTGAGGGTTACCCTCCGTGCCTTGCTCCCTATGCACATCAGATTCTACCCTGCCCACCTAACTGGACAAAGAGTTTTAATGGGGCAGAAAATGCATGAAGAGACTCAGGCTGGAATCCTTTGAGGAGGGGGCTTACACCAGTGTAATGGCCTCTTATACTGGCAAGGGCCTTTTTCACAAGGGTGTATAGCAGTGGTTGGAAGAAGGCCAAGAAAACCATTCCCATTGGAAAAGAAAGCTTGGGAGGAAGAGGGCAGCTTTCTGTCCTGATGACAACAGATTTCTCAGCCTTTACCCTTGGCATTGCTGCACCTGTGGTCATTTTACCCCTGCCACTGCCATCTCTGCCATTTTACTTCTACACACTGCCATGTGTATTTAGGGAATGGAGCATGTGCCAGCCAACACTGTGAATGTATGTGTATTTAGGGAATGGAGCATGTAAGAGAATTATTCCACGTGTTCAAACCACTGGATCCACCCTCCTTGCTGTCACAAGCCCTCTCCCCAAAGCACCCATCCATCACATTATGGGAACCTCAGAAGCAAAGTTTTTGTCCACCTTTTCTGGAGATTACAGGGTATACTCAACAGGACATCCTAAATATCCTAAACAAAAAGAAATAGGGTTTTTTGAGGAGAAAGGGTAGTGGAAAGAATATATAGAGAAGGAACGAAAAAGGAGGGCTTGAGAAATGGGTGAGCTGTCACTTCATTCCTTGAGTCTCAGCTACTTTTAAAAGTGAAAAGAGGCAATCTAGTAACTGATGCAAATGAAAAAACAAAACAAAAAACAAAACGGAACAAATACTCACATTCATTATCCTACACCCAGTTCCAGAACTCTAAATATAAAAGAAGGATATTACTCTTTCATGCTTTTTGTTCCTTTTTCTGCTAAGAATATTGGCTTCATCACAATGGTATGCAAAGTCTAGCAGCCTGGAATATAAATGACCCTCTGAGTCCGAACAAAACTATAAGAGCACAGTTTCTTCAGTGGCCATGCCAGATAGCCAAACCCAAAGGATAGCAACAACAATGATCCTGCAAGCTAGGGAGATGTCCAGCAAAAAGGAGCAAGGTCACACAACTTTCCTTTTCCCAACATCAAGCTGGCCAAAGCAGACTGAAATGAAACAGTACCCAATGCAAGAGTACAAATCATCGTAGAGAATGGCTACTTTGTGTCCAGTTAGTGTGTTTCTCTATTGGCTTATATACTAAATGGGGAGTGAGCACATTTTCACATAAATCTAATAGGAAATACTCACTCTTCCTTTCTCTGGTCTACCATCACCACCATTAATCTAGGGAAGAACACAGGATCAGACATTTTCAGAGCATTCTGAAAGCATATGGAAACGGCACCATTCTCCCAGTGCGTAGAAAATTTGCAAATACTTACCGGTTGTTTCTGATCAGGCAGATCACCAGGTGGAGCCTGCATTTAAGAAAAAGAGAGATAGGTTCCTTCATACTATAAATCCACTTTCAATATAGATCCAATCTCCCCACCTACAGTGATATATGAGACCTTGTGCTGGGACCCAATATGTCTTCTTGCCTGAGGAGAAGAGCAAAATGGCACCACTGTTGCTACTATTGTTGTTCTGTACAAATACTGACTGATTTGTAAGTCAAATCTTTCTCCAAGAGTAATGATGGAGCAGCATCTTGTACAGCAGCCAAAGGAAGCAGGATAGCTAAGGGGTAAGATCAGAAAACCACAAATATCAAAATGTGTGTGTGTATGTGTAAATAGGTGGCCAGGGTATGGTGGGCAAAACGGACGCCCAGGGTCCTAACCACGTCAGGGACAGGAGAGGGAAAAGGCGTGGATTGTCATGATGACCCTATACTTCCTCTCTCTCAGCTATTTCCTTCCTTGGGTAAGTGTGAGGGGGCATCATGAGAGGGCTTTTCGTGCAGAGAAATTGGACAGCAAGCCGTCCTTAGCTGGCCAGATGGTGGCCAGTGGAGAAGGAAGAGGAGGATCAAAAGCAGGTTTTTGGGGCTTCACAGCCTGGTTGGAGCTGCTAAGAGGGAAGGCTGCCCTGAAAAGAGACACTTGAGTGGAGTGTTCAGGGGTTGGAGAAACTCACAAATAAATCTGTGAAAGTCAAACCCGCCAGTGTGGAGAACTGACTGTACTAATAAAACACTAAATTACAAAACTTTAAAACACATGAAAACATATAGTAAAAAGGATAAAAACACAGTATTCGATGTTAAAAGGATCCTTCTGCCATAATAACTCCAACATGAATGGCCCACCCATATAGAAAGTTATTTCCCTGCTGATGGAAAGAGACTAGGGGCCAACTGAGCCTCCCATGGGGGCAGGGGAGTCTACAAGCTGCAAGTAGCCACCAAAAAGGATGTCTTCTTTGTCCTCACAAAACATATCTGTGAGGGTTGCAGGATAAAGAGAAAGCCTTCCCCAGAACATTTTAAAAGTCAGACAGGTTCATAGAAGCAGATATTTCTGACCAGTGAAGACCAATCCTACATCCAACCCATTTCCCAATAAATGTTATGGGAAGATGTCACATGCCCCTTTTCAAAGCTAAAAGAAAAAGAAAAGAGAAAAGTCCTTACTGATCTGCTTTCCTTTGGGCCAAAGAAAGAGAGAAGAAGTAGAGTGGTCATAACCTGGAGAATCATCTTGACTTCTTCTTACAATTCCAGGCACTGATGTGAAGGCTCGGTGCTTTGTGCTTCTGTATTTATGGCACAAATTTCAAGCCAGCTAGACCAATTGTCCAGGGGATCAATCGTTTTTGTCAATGAGGTAAGCTTATCACCGCCGTCATTATGTTGAAAAGCAATTGTTGGCTCACAGGACTGGACCAACCTGGTCCGGAAGAATAAAATGCATTATTCTGTATCAATGAGGTTTCTGAGTGGACTAAACCGCACTTTTTCCCCATCAGGAAAGTGATAGATCAAAGGGGTTGCAGAGACAGTTAACACTTTGCCTTTCTGCTACAACAAATCTAGAAAGCTGAGCCTTGGAAATACTGGAAGATTATGTCTCCTGTGTCACTGGGACAGCTAAGGGAAAGATAAAAAATTCAACAGTTTTAGCAAAGATTGGGAATGTTTGATAAATAACTTGAGAAAAAGGTGGGGAGATATTTCCGTAATAAGCATAGAAGAATTTTAAGAAGGACATCTGTGAGACGTGAGAATGTTTAAATCAATTGCAGCAGAATAACAATAGTAGAAACTCCTTTTTTCATTACTCTATTTGATTTCTGTTTAATATGAAGAAGGGAAACTTGTAACGACTGTATTATGACCTTTGTTTGTTTCTTGGCTTCCTGTATCAAGTATCTGTATTATGTATTATCTGTATTTGTATTATGACTAACAATGTTTTGGTCTTGTGATATAAACAATATAAGAAATAAGTTCAAAGTGCAAAAGCAGTTGGCACTCAACTAACAAGGGGAATGGAAGGGATAAAATCTTGCCCTTCCCAGCAGACTCAGGGAAAAGCAGGCTGCTGCAGCCTCTTCTAGAAGATGCATTGTGCCTCCTTAATAACTTTGGCGATCTTGAGAACTGGGCCAGGTATGTCTTTGGTATGAACTGCGGGCCCTTTCACTCTACACATTTTAAGCACTTTGATTCCACTGTAACGATCATGACTCTTCCCTATAGAATACAAGATATAAGTTTAGGAAGCAGTATTTAGAATTCTCATACCGTGAGCTGTGGAGCCTCTTACCATACTACAAGACCCTGGATTCCATAAATGGCAGCTAAGACCATTAGACTAGAATCACAACACTATTTGTGTAGTGTGAAAAGGCCTTAGTGCAGCTCTTGTTTAGGTCCTTGTTTCCATTCCAAGACCATTTTGTTCCCGTAGAGCTATTTTGGGAGAGGGCCTCCTTCTTCTTTCGTTTTTCCTTTCCTCACAAAAGGGCAAGTCTTTTAGAGTATCCCATTTTTGCTACTGTTCTCTGCTACTCTGGACTCAGGATTGCTCTGTTGTACCATTACCTTCTCTCCCAGACTTCCAGTGTCTTCTTTCCTGGGCTTTTTGCAGACTTGCACTGGCCAAGCTTGAGGGCTGGGATCATCTTGAGCATTTACAAATGTATATATTAGAGTTGTGCATTCATGCCATGGGCCAGGTGAACAGCAGCCTTGAAGGAGGACCAGCACACCAGCAACACAAGCACACCAGCAGCTAATCGGGGTGGGATGAGAGCCAGCTGGCTCCAGCCTTTGTAAGGAAGGCAGAGGGTGGCGGCTCAATGTCACAAACATTGTGTGTGTTTGCCAGCCTTTACCTTTGTGTGTGCTACAGATTCCCTGCTTCTGCAACTCCTTATTGCACCACAGATGACTGGTGAAAGGGCTCTGGGAATGTACTGCTGCACCCCAGTCACCAGCAGCATAGATCCCAGGACTTGATGCAGCTCCTAGTTATTAAAGTAGGTGGGGGTGTGATGGTCAGGACATGATACACAGTTACACATTCATAACTAGATCTGCGATGTAGGAGCTCAGCCTGAGTGTTCTATGAAGGACTCTTTCATCCTACACAATTATAGCATTGTAATTCCAATTTAACTGCCATGGTTGCATTGTATGGAATCCTGGAATTTTTCATCTGGAGAGGTAGTAGAGCTCTGTTGTTGAAAATTTTAAATATCCCTTTTTTAAACTGCAAATCCTAGGATTCCATGAAAGACTGCTGCAGCACTTAAACTGAAATTGCAGTGCTATAATTGTGTAGAATGAAAGGACTCAGAATCATAGCCTCAGTCTCCAAACCTCTCCTTGCTTATTTGGGAGTAAGACCCACTGAAATCAGTGAGACTTACAGCTAAGTAGACACGCATGTGACAGCAGTGTCAACTCACATTATCTCTTCCTTACTTTACATTGATAACACTCTTTCTTCCAAGGAGATAAATTCAGTATACAGTGTCCACCAGGCATGAATATTTTTAAATTTTAAAATAGGAACTATTAGGATCCAGCAAAGGCAATGCACAAAAGAATCCCCTTGATTGATGAAAGGAATCTATTTTGTGCCAAGAACAGTGAGTTAAGGTGAAGAAAAGGTCAGAATGTACTACTACATGTATATGCCAATTGCTGGTGAACAAGAATTCAGGGAAAATTTCCTTTTGGTTTACGCTTGGTTAAAGCTGTTGCTGAGAAGGGCTGAACATAATTAAAAAGTATATTATGTAGCAAGCCATTGTATGATATAACCACAGAGTACAAACAGTACTAGAATAGTGTTTGGAATGTGTAGATTTCATGGTTGTTAAGAGAACAAACTGCCAAGGGAATATACTTTGGTAGGGGTCATTGCATCTGGAAAAACATTTCACTTCCTAGGAGCCACAAGCTGCCGAAATTTAGTCTTGTATCATAATTCATGTAATGCAGGGAGCAGCTGGTGGACTCATTTCCACATAGATGCCATTTCTGCACAACACTGTCATAGGCAACTTTACACATGGATGCAGCCCCCTCTTAGGAAAGTTATAAATTGTGGTCATTGTGAATCAGAGAAATATGCAGCGTGTGTTAGTTACCTGATAAGAAGAATGTCATTTCTGCCAAGAGAGAGTTTACACAGAGAAAAACATGCCCATTACCACATGTGAAATGTTTCTAAAAGCCAGTAAAGTCTTTCTCTTCAGTTATACTTGGTTAAAACCACTGGTTCTGCAAATACAGGGGTTAAACACATACTGATCACCTGGTATTCATTGGTGGTTTCCCATCCATACACTAACTAGGGCTGACCCTGTTTAGCTTCCAAGATTAGACAGGTTAAACACATACTGATCAATCTTTTCATATAACCAGTGAACATCAGTTACTGAAACACCTTTAAAATGGCATTGTTTTCACACAATAACCCATGATTTAAAACGGTTGAGCTTGTTAACAGAGTAGTGATTGGCATTTGTATCTATTATAATAGTCTTCAGGGGTTGAAAGAATACTGCCAGAGGTTCATTGCATCTTGTTGACGTAATTGGCCTCTTCAAGGAGGCAATTAATTGTAAGCTGACATCATTCTTGTATAACAACTGATATAACGGTTTTGCAAGTTCATTTACATTGACCAAGTTTCACAGTCTGAATTAAGAGTTTGCATGTTGTTCGAGTGTATTTATTGCAGTTACTTTTTCCCTGAAGACCACCAAAGAATGACAGAAAGCAGATTAAACTGAAACACTGGGTATTCCTAAAGTGGAATACTGTAAGCAGCGGTAAGGATAAGGCAAGATGACTTTATTCCTGGAATGAGAGCAATATTGTGAAGGAGCCAGGGCTTACCAGGTCAGAGTGCTACAATTTGTTTGTTTGTTTGGTTGGTTAGCAGGGATGTTTATGAACTGTTCCTGGTCTGAGTTGAACTATAATCTTTCTAGTTGTAGTTCAGCTGATATGTGTTCATGCTTTCAGTTTGACTGTCAACTTTTGGCAGCCCCATGAATTTCATAAGGTTTCCTTAGCCAAAGCATATCAGAGGTGGTTTTGCTAGTTCCATCCTCTGAAATATAGCCAACAGCACCTGATATTCATTGGTGGTTTCCCATCCATACGCTAACTAGGGCTGACCCTGTTTAGCTTCCAAGATTAGACAGGAGCCGGTGGTTTCAGAGTATGTGGGCTGTCCCAGTGAATTTGGAGGGTTTGCATTTGTCTCAAGAATAGTACACTATTCTGTATTCCTGTTGCAGTGCAAAGTAATGGAAGTGGCTTTTTCTTGAAAGGGTAATTAGATTTACAAATGGTCTTCTCTGGGTGGAAAGCAAAAGTGCTAGAACCGATATGAATCAAGGCATCTGTCTATAATGCTGAACTTCTTTGGGTGAAGAGAGGGTGACCATGTGATACAGTACCACTGCCTCGCTGAATATAGGTCGAGTGCAGCAGAGCTCCATGACAACGTTGAGCCCTGCCGGTCAAGATCATTGGCTTTATGTCATAAGGTCTGAACATGCAAGGAAGGTAAGTAAAAGTTTGCTAGAGGGGAGAGACCACTTAAAGGTAAACTTGTTTTCTAACCCACTATGTTTGTTATTACATCTGGTCCAAGACCTTCTGCTGTCTAAGGTTAAAGCACAAGATGATGCTCACACCACCTTCTGAGAACAAAAGCCAAATGGGCCACCAATTGAATTTTACTTCAGCATAGACACTGGGATAGCATCCTCCACTGTACCTGAGCCAGCAGAGTAGATTAACAGTGCGGGGTTAGGGGTGGACCGATTTAGGAAGTGTAACTCTTGAGGATTTTCCAGACAGTGGATTCCAAGCAACTAATTTGTAGACTAGTGATATCTCCTCTTGCTTTTTAGAAAACATTCAATATGCTCTGCTCACTCCATTAATTCTTAAGGAACAAATGCGACTCTTATATGTTGTTGATTTCACACACACATCCCACATCTGTCCTGGCAGCTTGGGTGTATTGCATACCATTTTGATGGAGTCGACCTGTGCACCATTTCTCTCAGCTTCAATTTTGCAGCAGTTCTCCAAATGCCAACAGCCTTATCATCCTGTCTTTGGTCCATATCTGGTTGTATGACTTTGCAGTGACTATGAGGTCTGAATGAACCATTTCCTTGTGAATTTTGAATAGCCATTAGGGATGGGTTAGAAGTTTATATCCTTGTTTGTTGTTCTTTTTATATATTTAATCAATTTGAACTTGTTGGACCAAAATGTGGAACAGGACACAATTAGCAGCGGGAAACCAATACATCTCTGTGCTTCTGTGTTTCCATCCATTAAAAAAAATCAACATGAGCACAGCTGAAAAATCTGAGGAAAAAAAGAAATCTGTGTACAGATGCATACGAATGTGTTTTACCAAAGGTACATGTGTACAAAAAACAACGCCCTTGAAAAATGCAGTTGAAAGTGCATACAAATGTCTTTGAGCAGAAGTGAGTAACTCATAGAGAACTGGGATGGAATGAAGTTAACAGTGGAAAAATCAGAACCTCAATGAGGCTTAACATGGCAGCTTTACCCATCCTTAATGGAAATGTCAGTATAATTTCATGTTGTATGGTATCACACTCTGCTCTGAGAACTTTGCTCAACTAGCAGTCTGGGGTTGAATGCCCTCTTCTTTACTTTAGATCTCAGTTTTTGAAAGCTCCTTTAAATAATCTATACTCTTTCAATTTTTTTACTGCATAGTTATACAGCTCATTAGTTCTCATGACTGCAACTTCAGTTGTACAATCTGAGGCCATTTCATACTACATTATTATTTTTAACTGCCATGGGTCCATTTTATGCAGTTCTGGGATCTGCTGTTTAGGGAGAGGTATTTAGAATTCTCAGCCAGAGTGCTCTAGTGTCTCACCAAACTACATACCCCAGGATTCCACAGCATGTTGCCAAGGCAGTTAAAGTGGAACCATAGTGCTCTAATTCCATAGCTTGAAAGACCCCCTAATCAATGGAGACATCAAGTGTACTCTATCATGCATATTACCATTTTGTCTGGCACTAGAGCTTCAAGCTATGGGCTAAATTCATTCTTTCATTCTCCAGCCTGGACAGATGAACTTGTATGGATGCAAATTCCTGGAGTTAGGCCACTAATCTAAATGTGTGTGTGTGTGTGTGTGTGTGTGTGTGTGTGTAAAGCACCAGTTCGTTTCATATTTAGGACACACTCTCTGGCTATTCAGAGTTTCTATTTGATCTGCATTCACTGCAGAAAAGGGAGTGTGTGGTCATTTCACTTACGTGTGAGTGGATCTGAATTCAGCAATAATGATTAACTCAGTTTCAGTCAGCCCCCCACATCTGTGGTTTCACTTTCACTAATTTGAATATTTCCACGTTTCTCCAACCTGGACAGCTAAGAATGGCTCTCAGCACCACAAACTCTCTCTTGATTGCCCCCATACACTCAAGTAAGAAGAGAGAGGAAATATAGGGCCACCATGCTAACCCACTTCCTTTTCCCCTCCTTTCCTGATCTGGTTTGGACCCTGGGTACCTGTTCTCTCCACCATGCCTCAGCTCCCTTCCCACAGACACACTCCCAGACACATATTTTGATACTTCTGATTCTTCCACTTTTGTGGGAGTCTTGTGCCCTAACCCTATTGAATGTGGTGAGTTTGAAAACAAACAGAGAAGGGAATGCCATTAATGCAATTACAATTTTCTTTTATTTTTGCAAAGCTTCTGCCATCCTCCATGATAGTAACAGGAGAGTTCTGATTGCTCTCAGCCCATTACAAAAGGGAACAAAATCAGTTAGTCCAACAAAATTATCTAAACTATACTAATGTGGTTTGTGATTCTCAGTTTTCATTTGATTGGCTTGAGGTGGCAGTCTAGAATGCAGAAGAGCAGGAACTAGCCGTTGTCCGTGGTCCAGCATGGTTCTTGTCCAATTCTTACACACCCTAGGAAGAAGAAAATAGATAATATCAATTAGAAGAAATATCCCTAAGGAATTAAGAGGCAAGACCTTAATCTGAAGAGCTCTGTTTGTCATCTTAAAATTTGGGCCAAGATCCAACAAAAGCTGAACAGATATCAGTCCCTCCAAATTCCGTTTTATTAACTTTTTTGCCGTTGTCATTATGTGCCTT
Source organism: Cyclura pinguis (assembly GCA_030412105.1). Classification (NCBI taxonomy): domain Eukaryota; kingdom Metazoa; phylum Chordata; class Lepidosauria; order Squamata; family Iguanidae; genus Cyclura; species Cyclura pinguis. The sequence continues at coordinate 10,270,161 of CM059606.1, read as the reverse complement.
CTAGTCAACTCTGGTGTATGATGACCCTATCACAGGGTCAGAGCTTTTTTTTCCCTTGTTAACAGTTGCCTCTGTGCAAAAAACATTTTTGAGCAACCCTCCAACATTTCTGCCTTCTGCGAACATATCTGTTTTCTGCAAAACAAACATATAAACAAAAAACAGCTGGCATCCTGTTCAGTACTGCCAATGTCATAAGCTAGATTTTCTTCTTCTTGTGTGCCTTCAAGTTGTTTCCAACAGATGGTGACCCTAAGGCAAACCTATCATGGAGTTTTCTTGGCAAGATTTGTTCACAGGGGGTTTGCTTTGCCTTCCTTTGAAGTTGAGAGAATGCAATTTGCCCAAGGTCACCCAGTGGGGCTCCATAGCCGAAGGGAGGTTTCACACCCTCATCTCCTAGTCTAACATCCAAACCACTATGTCATCTTAGCTCTCAAACCAGACTTATGACCTTGTAAATTTTGCTATCCACATTTACAATTGTAACACCATTGCCACAATTGCAAATATCCCCTCAAACCTGCATTAAAAGCCAGGCAGTTGCACCAACCAAAGGAGCTCTAGGGCACTGATGAGCAGAGTGCCGAAGGAAGATGCATCCAGATCCTCCCGTCAGCAAGCCATCATATGATAAACAGTTGCTCCGTCGCCCGGCTCTAAGGTGGATCTGCAGGCGCGCGCAAGTGCGTGCCTGCAGATCTGCCGGGGGCGGGCTTCCAGCTGGCGAGCTTCTCTGGTTGGTGGAGAGCCTCCACCAACCGGAAGCTGCCATCTGGGACGCCGGAGGAGTGTGGAGCAGCGAGCTCGCGCTGCTCCGCGTGGCGACAGACTTACCCGGTTGCGGGTAAGCTCCGTTTTAGCGTGTTTCCACCCGTTTCCCCCCCCCACATGTGAAAAGGGCCTCATTCTAATTATACCCATTGTTATTAATGCCAGCCAAAACTAATCAGGTTGCCTAACCTCAGTAAGAAAGACACTTCATATTCTCCTTCTTTCCCTGTGTCAGCTACTCACACTCAGTCAGGATAATGGGGGACAGGGAAAAGGACAGGACTTGCTAGATATACTGAAAAGAAAATTAAAAAGGGAAGAATGTGATGTCTGCTTCTTTTAAAAAAGCAGAAATAGAGGGCGTGAGTAGACTGATTGGCTTGGAATGGCTGGCATATGCTACTGCATGAGCTCCCTGTAAAATTCTGCGAATAAAGGAGGATAATTATACAATAAAATTTTGCACTGGAAGCACCATTGTTTCATTGTACCAAATAATTTTTTCCCACTGATTAGGAGGTTTCCTTCCTCCACCTCCAACTGGGCCCTTGATCTACAGGGATCTCTTCTTCTCAAATCATCCTCCTTTATTTGATATTATCACCTTAAATTCTGATGCTTTTCTTTTAAAGCACAGCTCTGTAACTTTTTTCATGCTTAGTTGAATTATTTCATCAATGACATAACATACAAGTAGGTGGAAAATGCAAACAGATGCCTAAAGTACAACTGAAGGAGCTTTGAGTACTTACATGTACACGATGTTCAACCTTCAAAAAGAAGAAGAGGAAAGGAAAAGTAGAATTAATATTTATAAGAATACAGGTCTTACTGGATCCATCAGCAACACGAATATTCAAATTTCGGATTCAATTGTATTTAAATATATATCTATCTCATTATAGAAGCAGTTCTCTACTGTTTGCTATTACCTATGCTATTCTTCTCTTCTACCATTGGCTAGTGTTTGGAGTTTGCCACTTGAATAGGTGATTCAACTGTTGTCTTAGACACATTTTACCGAAAGATGGGATGAAAATGTAGTAAGTTCCTAATAAGAAGCCAAAATTAAAACATTCATACTCACAGATCTTTTAGCAAGTGGTCTGGTCACCTTTTTAATGAGAAAGAAGAAAGAGACTCAAGTTATATCTCTATTTCCTTAGGCAGAGGTCATTAAGCATCAGTAACTAAATAGCAAGAAGGGATTCCTTAAATACGAGGATGAGAAAATGAAAGCCAGCATGATACAGTCATTCTGATTGCTGCACTAAGAGTCCAGGAGAACAGGTTTTGAATCCCCACTCATCAGAAAAACACACAGGGTGACCCTGGGCTATTCATAAATATCCCTTATCATTGGTCAGATGAAATCCTTCTTGCATTTTTAACTCCTTGGATCATTTGTAATCTATTACAGTCATGATTGAAATATCGAGTAAGAATCTTCAGGAATATATCGCACAATGGCCAATTTTTACATGGATGGGTGGGTGGGTGGGTGCAGATTTCTATGTATTTACTAATACTCTTCCAGCTTTGAGCTCTCTTGCTTTAAAGATACTCTTGAAGCATTGCCCTTCAGTATTTGATAATTCAGTACAATTATCCTATATGTGCCCTGATTGCAGAGTTGGAACACCTTTGAATTTTGGTTGCAAACAGAAGCAGTGGGCATGTATGCAATATCCATAGCTCTCTGCCCTTTCATTTAACAGCGGGAAACTATATCTTGATCACATCTCAGGCCAAAGAGAGAAAAACATTCTTCAGGCAGTTTGGAACCTTTTGAACAAAAGAATATGGCTCGTGCTGTGAATGTCCACTCATCTTTCAGTGGTAACAAACAGATCTAGCAACAATATGTCATGTTTCAAAAGTCTGAATTTGTCCTGAAGAAATATCTGTTAGAGCTTTAAAAATTAAGAATTCTTTCAGCCCACTTTTCAGCTTTTTTCAAAATAGCTTAGCCTTTAATGTCAGAGAAATGGAAAGTCTGAGATGGAGTGTATTTTAAATTTTCTCAGGTAACAAGGGAGAGATGAGATGAAAAAGGAGCAGAGAGGAAGAATGAGGGAAGTATCCAGACAATTACTCTTGCCAGGATCCAACTGAATACTTCCACTGGATGGCAATAGTTCAACCAGAAGAGACATCCCTCCCATTCCTGCAGCTGGCAAACTCTCTAATGGAAGCTTTTAGCGCGTATAAGGGGACTGCAGAAGGGTGGTATTGTTGATTCTGGCAGAAATGATTGGCTCGTGGCCCCTTTATCTACTTGGTTGCTCAAAACAGAAAGAAAGAAAAAAGGATTCCACATTCCATATTTAGGGTACTCACAGAAGGCAGGGCTTCTCCAAGAGCGCCTAGAACCTAAAATAGATAAAGAAGAAGTTATTTCCCTTCTTATTCTATTTCCTAATCTCAACCACCACCATCCCAAATTTTAGCTGAGGGTAGCCAGAGTAAGGAAAGAAAATTTTTCACTCCAAGAACAGACAGGCAAAGAAAGCAGTTCACCCAGGGAACACCTTTTCTCTCCTTGATTTTTTTTCATAATATCAAGCTAAAGACTTTTTGTGTCGATTCATTAGCAATACTCAATACTCACTGAGTGTAAGGCTTCACCAGCCTAGAACAGAGAATAAAGATAAAAGCCATTATTCCCCTTTCTGAAGGAGAGGCAAACAGTTCATTTCAGACACATCCCAGGATCCTAGGACTCCAGTGTAGTTGTCCATTTTATGTACCATTCACAGTCCAGGATGGACACCCATTCCCTCCACTTGTTCTGAGGCAGATTTTTATAGTCAGCAAGATAAATCAGAGCTTTAAGTTTATTGTCATCATTGTTACTGAGCAAATATTTAAATATCCTTTGTGATTGGCCTAGACAAAGTCCATCTTCTATTTTCAACATCTTGGTTCATTTGTAATCTATTATTACACTATTATCATCATCATCATCATCATCATCATCATCATCATCATCTTCTGTTTTCCAGCTTTGATCCCTCTTGCTATTCAGGTACTCCTGAAATATTATCTTTAAACATCTGAAAATTCCCCCACAGTCATCCATTCATGCACTGAACGCTCAAATCATGTCTTAGGCCAAAGACAGGAAATCATTCTTCGGCCAGATGGGAAACCTTTCAAGGAGAGAGAACAGTTCACGCTTTGAATGTTCACCCCAATTTTAGTAGAAGTAAACCAGCTTAGCAAAGCTGTCCCATGTCTCACTGGGCTAGGTTTGTTCAGAAGTGATGGTAGGACTACATAAAACTGTTTGTATGCCATAAAAATTAATAATTTCTTCAGCTCACAGTTCAGCTTTTCTTAAATTATTCTTTGTTCCTTAAGTTGCGCTGCATTATCCTTAGCTTACAGAAATCAGAAGTCTGAGAATGCAATGCATTTTCCATTTTCTCAAACAACACTGAAGAGCAGAAAGGAAGAAAGAGAAGAATGAAGAAGGATGAGGGAAATATCCAGTCAGGTATATACTCTGGCCAGGATCTAACTGAATACTTTCATTGGATGGCAACACTTCTACCAGAATAGACATTCCTCCCATTCCTGCAGCTGGCAAACTGTTTGGTGAAAGCATTTAGTGCATGCAAGGGGACTGCAGAAGAGAGATGTTGCCAATTCTGGCAGAATTGATTGGATCATGGTCCATTTCCCTATTTGGCTGTTCAAAACAGAAAGAACAATAAATAAATAAATATTCCATATCCCATAATTAGGATACTCACATTAGGCAGGACTTGTCCAAGAGCTTCTACAGCCTAAAATACATAAATGAGAAGTTATTTCTCTTCTTATTCTATTTCCTAATCTCAGCCATACTGCCCTAATTTTAGGTGGAATGGAGGTTGGAGCAGAGAAAGAAAATTTCTGACCATGAATGTAGGCAGAGAAAGGGAGCAGCCCATGAAAGGAACTCCTTCTCTACTTGGTTTTTCATAAAACCAAGTCAAAGGTCATGTCTGCACTAGATTGTTATAGCGCTATTATTCCACTTTCAACATCCTATGGAATCCTGGGGTTTGCAGTTTAGGGAGGGGCTTCAAAGGCCAAATCTGACAGAAACATGATTCAGCTGTGCTCTGATCATCAGCAGAATGGCCCTCCATCTCCCCTTGCAACTGATGCCTGGTAAACTAGGCTGGGGAGAGAGTTCCAATAGTGGCAATAGTGCCAAAATCATGAATACCTGTTACCTGTTTACCATAGCTGTTTTATATAGAAGGCAAGAAACACGAGTCTATCAAACAATTCAGCCATGTCTTACAACATGATAACACTAAGGAAGAGGTGGGTGGAACAGAGAAATAGCAAACTGCTGAAGAGTTTTTTTTAAAAATGCAGAACCTGCAGCCAAAAGAGGTATTCTCTTGGCTGCAGATTCTTCTTCTTCTTCTTCTTTTTTGTCTGCTTGGTTTCTTAAAGCATTAAAAAAAAAAAGGATCTTCATGTCAGTTAATTAGTAATACTCACTTGATCTAAAAGACCACTGGAAGCAACCTAAAATAGAGAATTAGTGATTAATTAATAATACTCACTGGTTGTAGAAGACCACCGGAAGAAGCCTAAAATAGAGAATTAGTGATTAATTAGTAATATTCACTGGTTGTAAAAGATCACTGGAAGAAACCTAAAATAGAGAATTAGTAATTAATTAATAAATAAGAAACCTAAAATAGAGAATTAATGATTAATTAGTAATACTCACTGGTTGTAAAGGACCACCGGAAGAAACCTAAAATAGAGAATTAGTGATTAATTAATAAATAAGAAACCTAAAATAGAGAATTAATGATTAATTAGTAATACTCACTGGTTGTAAAGGACCACCGGAAGAAACCTAAAATAGAGAATTAGTGATTAATTAGTAATAATTACTGGTTGTAAAAGACCACTGGAAGAAACCTAAAATAGAGAATTAGTGATTAATTAGTAATATTCACTGGTTGTAAAAGACCACTGGAAGAAACCTAAAAGACGAAGAAGCCCAGGCCCTCCTAGAAGGAAAGGACCTATCTACTAGTTTTCCTATGCGAAGCATCAGGGAGATTTCAACAGATCCTCTCATTTTAGGTAATGAATCAAGAAAGTAGTTTCTCAGAGGTGTTTTGGAGGGAAAGCCCATCTATGTCCCCTCTAACACCTTTCTTACAGTGGTAAACTCAATTGCCATAAAGGCTGAATCGGACTGGCAAGTCAATTCTGGCTGTGCCCTTCTCTGTATTTAGGATACTTAGGAAAGCCACAAGCTGCCCCGAGCCAGAAAACTCCATGCTCAAAAGACATTCCACTCTCTCATTTGAACTTGACTTTTTCACATTCCTTGGGGCAAATAAACCTACTCTGGGACATTGTCTTTGCTATGAACACTGTAGACTGTAGTGGCACCAAAATATGGGCAAACTATAAAGAGAAAACCTATGTATCTTTATCATAGTTTAACTCAGAAACCTTTTGAACAAAAGAATATGGCTCGTGCTGTGAATGTCCACTCATCTTTCAGTGGTAACAAACAGATCTAGCAACAATATGTCATGTTTCAAAAGTCTGAATTTGTCCTGAAGAAATATCTGTTAGAGCTTTAAAAATTAAGAATTCTTTCAGCCCACTTTTCAGCTTTTTTCAAAATAGCTTAGCCTTTAACGTCAGAGAAATGGAAAGTCTGAGATGGAGTGTATTTTAAATTTTCTCAGGCAACAAGGGAGAGATGAGATGAAAAAGGAGCAGAGAGGAAGAATGAGGGAAGTATCCAGACAATTACTCTTGCCAGGATCCGACTGAATACTTCCACTGGACGGCAATAGTTCAACCAGAAGAGACATCCCTCCCATTCCTGCAGCTGGCAAACTCTCTAATGGAAGCTTTTAGTGCGTATAAGGGGACTGCAGAAGGGTGGTATTGTTGATTCTGGCAGAAACGATTGGCTCGTGGCCCCTTTATCTACTTGGTTGCTCAAAATAGAAAGAAAGAAAAAGCGATTCCATATTCCATATTTAGGGTACTCACAGAAGGCAGGGCTTCTCCAAGATTGCCTAGAACCTAAAATAGATAAAGAAGAAGTTATTTCCCTTCTTATTCTATTTCCTAATCTCAACCACCACCATCCCAAATTTTAGCTGCCCTTGCAATGCCTGGTAAACCAGGCTGGGGAGAGAGTTCCAATAGTGGCAATAGTGCCAAAATCATGAATACCTGTTACCTGTTTACCATTGCTGTTTTATATAGAAGGCAAGAAACACGAGTCTATCAAACAATTCAGCCATGTCTTACAGCATGATAACACTAAGGAAGAGGTGGGTGGAACAGAGAAATAGCAAACTGCTGAAGAGTTTTTTTTAAAAAATGCAGAACCTGTAGCCAAAAGAGGTATTCTCTTGGCTGCAGATTCTTCTTCTTCTTCTTCTTTTTGTCTGCTTGGTTTCTTAAAGCATTAAAAAAAGAAAAAGGATCTTCATGTCAGTTAATTAGTAATACCCGCTGGTTGTAAAAGATCACCGGAAGAAACCTAAAATAGAGAATTAATGATTAATTAGTAATACTCACTGGTTGTAAAGGACCACCGGAAGAAACCTAAAATAGAGAATTAGTGATTAATTAGTAATATTCACTGGTTGTAAAAGACCACCGGAAGAAACTAAAACAGAGAATTAGTAATTAATTAATAATACTCACTGGTTGTAAAAGACCACCGGAAGAAGCCTAAAATAGAGAAAGGAGAAGTTATTTCCTTTTCCTGAACACTCAGTAACTCAAGTGGATTTGCCCATTGTACATATACACTCAGCCAAAAGCAGAACCCATTTCCTCCCTTGAATTTGAAAATGGCTCCCCTAAGACCGATTCCTATCTGTTAGGCCTAACTGGAATAGACCCACTGAACCAATTGCCTGAATGTTTCACAAGTTCTAACCAAGGTCCCTCTTACACTACACTGCTGTTGCACTATTATTCCACTTTAACTGCACTGGCTGCACCCTTTGGAATTCTGGTAGTTCGGTGAGGCACTGCAGCTCTCTGGCTGAGAATTCTAAATGCTTCTCTCTAAACTGCAAATCTCATGATTCCATGCAATATTGCCATGGCTGTTGAAGTGGAACAGTAGCATTAAATTAGTCTAGTATGATAAGGACCCCAGAGAATTCAAGCAATAGTGAGCTAATGCTGTTTATTCTACGTTGTCTTTTCAAAACGATTAGCAAAACTAACTGGCAAACTAGAAGCAGAAGAACAGGGAACAGGGAAGATAAAACAGGGAAGTGTGCAGAAAACAGGGAGTAAATCACCATCAAGGCACATAGTGGGGAGCCCTGTAGCTGAGAGTCCAGTTGCTTTCATTATACTTTTAATTATTGCCTTTTTGAAATACGTAGCTACAAGGCTCCCTTGTGCAACAGGTATAGAGGAACTTTCCCACTGGTTTTTCAGGACAAGGAGTGGAACCCAAGAAATGCAAGGCCAGTGAACACTTCAGTCTTTCTTCTCACAACATTCTAAAGCTGGGGCAGGGGTGGGTAGAACAAGGAAAGAGCAAACCGGAAAAGAGAGTGAAGCAGTAAGGAGCCTACACCCAAGGAAACACCAACTGGGAAATTCTGGAAATTGGGGTGTAGAAGGACATGGAGCTGTGGCGGGGAGATGGTTGTAGATTCCCACAGAAACAGTGGGATCCAGCACAGCTATCTAACTAGAGCGGGACCATTTTGACTACTGGATGTTCACAACATCATGCAAAAGGCCTTCCATACCAATATATTAGCATTACTCACTGGCAAAGTTTCTCCTAAAACATGAAACAGAGAAATGACAAATGAGGAAATGAGAAATGCTCCTGAAGGATAGAAGCTATATAGTTTCCATGATGGTACCTCTCCTGGATGCTAGAAATCCCTCAGTTTGTCCATTGGCTTGATTGATAATAGCTTTGTGTCATATATGATGGAAAGCAAGATCTCTGTTCAGCCCCCTTTCTGTTCTCCTGAAAGTTACTGTTTCACTCTTTAACCTTACAGAAACTCAACTCTAATTCTAAGAGTCAGATCCCATTTTGAATACTGTCCCATTAAGAGTTTTGCAACTTGTTGATGTTGCTTTTTCAGAGCAGAGTAAACAGGATTAGTCCAAATAAGAGAATGCTGAAAAAGGAAACGAAAGCCATCTTGAAGATGGTATACTTACTAGAGCTCTCTTCTGTCGTACTACCTGTTAGAGAAAAGAATTCAGAATAGTTATTACTCATTTCTTTTTGTCTGGGCCATGATCAGAAGTCATAAAAGAAATTATAGACTAGAGCCATATTTAGTTTTGCCACTGGATTTGTTCCTCTTGGATTAAAGTAGATACCCCACTGCATTTGTCATCTAAAATAGAGAAGGCCAGCCAGCCATCACCTGGCCAACAGACAAAGGAACTTGTCAACTTTTTTTTGGTGGGGGCACGACGTGGAAGGCAAGAGATCCAAGGCTACCCCTCCCTTCCATAGCATGCTAGAGATGGAGCAGGTGTAAGCAGAACATGGAACTAGCGCTCTCTCAGGGACTGAGAGAGTGGCACGCTGAGGAAAATACCATGTTTCTGCCACTGGTGATCATTCCAACAAAGACATGGTTCTCTCAGTTCAAAACTGCACAATTGGACATGTGCGCCCCTCTCACACTGCATAGTTACAGATGCAGTTTGATTGTACCCTAATGGCCATAGTTGTATCCAATAGAATTTGTAGTTGGAAGAAGCACTAGATCTCTCTGGTAGAGAATTCTACATACCTCATAAAACTAGAAAGTCCAGGATTCTTTAAGATGGAGCTACAGAAGCTGACAGAAAAACTCATGATTCTGTACTATGAAAGGAGCCTAAGTTCTTGTTATCAGCAATGCAGGGTTGCAGCAAAACAGTGTGAAGAGCTGACTGGACAAAGAAGCCCAGGCCCTCGTAGAGGGAAAGGACCTATCTACTAGTTTTCCTATGTGAAGCATCAGGGAGATTTCAACAGATCCTCTCATTTTAGGTAATGAATCAAGAAAGTAGTTTCTCAGAGGTGTTTTGGAGGGAAAGCCCATCTATGTCCCCTCTAACACCTTTCTTACAGTGGTAAACTCAATTGCCATAAAGGCTGAATCGGACTGGCAAGTCAATTCTGGCTGTGCCCTTCTCTGTATTTAGGATACTTAGGAAAGCCACAAGCTGCCCCGAGCCAGAAAACTCCATGCTCAAAAGACATTCCACTCTCTCATTTGAACTTGACTTTTTCACATTCCTTGGGGCAAATAAACCTACTCTGGGACATTGTCTTTGCTATGAACACTGTAGACTGTAGTGGCACCAAAATATGGGCAAACTATAAAGAGAAAACCTATGTATCTTTATCATAGTTTAACTCAGAAACCTTTTGAACAAAAGAATATGGCTCGTGCTGTGAATGTCCACTCATCTTTCAGTGGTAACAAACAGATCTAGCAACAATATGTCATGTTTCAAAAGTCTGAATTTGTCCTGAAGAAATATCTGTTAGAGCTTTAAAAATTAAGAATTCTTTCAGCCCACTTTTCAGCTTTTTTCAAAATAGCTTAGCCTTTAACGTCAGAGAAATGGAAAGTCTGAGATGGAGTGTATTTTAAATTTTCTCAGGCAACAAGGGAGAGATGAGATGAAAAAGGAGCAGAGAGGAAGAATGAGGGAAGTATCCAGACAATTACTCTTGCCAGGATCCGACTGAATACTTCCACTGGACGGCAATAGTTCAACCAGAAGAGACATCCCTCCCATTCCTGCAGCTGGCAAACTCTCTAATGGAAGCTTTTAGTGCGTATAAGGGGACTGCAGAAGGGTGGTATTGTTGATTCTGGCAGAAACGATTGGCTCGTGGCCCCTTTATCTACTTGGTTGCTCAAAATAGAAAGAAAGAAAAAGCGATTCCATATTCCATATTTAGGGTACTCACAGAAGGCAGGGCTTCTCCAAGATTGCCTAGAACCTAAAATAGATAAAGAAGAAGTTATTTCCCTTCTTATTCTATTTCCTAATCTCAACCACCACCATCCCAAATTTTAGCTGCCCTTGCAATGCCTGGTAAACCAGGCTGGGGAGAGAGTTCCAATAGTGGCAATAGTGCCAAAATCATGAATACCTGTTACCTGTTTACCATTGCTGTTTTATATAGAAGGCAAGAAACACGAGTCTATCAAACAATTCAGCCATGTCTTACAGCATGATAACACTAAGGAAGAGGTGGGTGGAACAGAGAAATAGCAAACTGCTGAAGAGTCTTTTTAAAAAATGCAGAACCTGCAGCCAAAAGAGGTATTCTCTTGGCTGCAGATTCTTCTTCTTCTTCTTCTTTTTTTGTCTGCTTGGTTTCTTAAAGCATTAAAAAAAAAAGGATCTTCATGTCAGTTAATTACTAATACCCACTGGTTGTAAAAGACCACCGGAAGAAACCTAAAATAGAGAATTAGTGATTAATTAGTAATACTCACTGGTTGTAAAGGACCACCGGAAGAAACCTAAAATAGAGAATTAGTGATTAATTAGTAATATTCACTGGTTGTAAAAGACCACCGGAAGAAACTAAAACAGAGAATTAGCAATTAATTAATAATACTCACTGGTTGTAAAAGACCACCGGAAGAAGCCTAAAATAGAGAAAGGAGAAGTTATTTCCTTTTCCTGAACACTCAGTAACTCAAGTGGATTTGCCCATTGTACATATATACTCAGCCAAAAGCAGAACCCATTTCCTCCCTTGAATTTGAAAATGGAACATGTGGGAATGAGCCATAAACCTGATAAAAGGCGAAGCAGAAAAACACTCACCTACTCTCTGTGTACTGAGAAATATAAGACCCAGTTATAACTTGGTGGAAACCATAAAGGAGACTTCCATAAGAAAGTCTTCTCCCCATATAAGGAGGAGAAGCCCAAACTGAATGAGATTCTCCCCTGCCAATGTTTTCAGAGGTGATCGAGAATACGCTTTCTAACTCTGAAGGCATTCTCTGTCTGGAATGCAGTGGCTAGGGAGGCCTGAGTGTATGAAATACTGATTAATTGCTAACAAAGCTAATTTACAAAATACATAATCATATGTCAATACTCACAGGCAAGACTTGAAGAACACCCTAAATTTGAAAAGAAAGACCATTACTTTTTGTACATGTTGACGTGTGAAAATACATCAATCCCTAGGGTGGCATTCATGGAAGATATACCCCAATGAGAGCAGGAGAACAGTAATCTACATAGTGAAGGAGCAGGAGTTCACCACAGCACTCCTTCAGATTTTGAACAAAACTCACAGGAGAGCTCTGCCATTAATGTATCACTAACACCCTGTTTAAGCCTAATTCCCTTGCCCTCCAAGCAATCCTCTCCGAGTTGCTCTCATGTTCACTTGCTCGCTCACCTTCTTGCCCATTCATTTTTTTAAAAAAATATCATCTTGCATATGAATGAATTTCTGGGGGTTTTATCATTTTAATGATTTATTTATCATTTATCATTTTTTATCATTTATCATTTTTAGAAGTTCAGCACTGTCCAAATAAAATTGATTTGCAATAGTTCCACCAGCAACAGGTTGATAGCCCTAAAACTGAAGCCAAGAAATTTTCATTCATTTCTGAAACTTTTCCATCACGCTTTCTGAAACAGTTCCTGAAATTATTCCATCACAGTTTCTGAAACTATTCTATCACACTTTCTGGAACACTTTAATCACAGAGTACATATATTTGCACTCTATTTGCTCTCTATTCTATAGCTAAGATTCCCCAAATATTTCAGATCGAAACCTATTTTCTTTAGTGTTTAACTCATCAACTTTAGAAGAAATGACTGCAACTTGCCTTTGCAGCTACTCCCAGCTGATCCCAGTGCCTGCTACGCTGCAAAACTACACATTACGCTAAAGGTGTGATCATATTTATAATATGTTGTTATAAGTATAAGTAGCTGGGATCCTTAGGTACACCTGGCACAGGGGTTGATCCCTTCTGCTGTCCTCCATTCACGATAAAAGCATCAACTGAGATACGACATGACTACAACTTCCATGACAATATTCACAAATACACACCCTGAAAATCAGTTGGTTTTTTCTCAACCTATATAAAATTTAGACATCTGAGGGCAAATTACTACTGAATACCAGACGCAAAGGGATCCTGCAGTGGATACCACAGCTTGCTCAGGACCAGAGGCCCATTCACACTACAGAATTACGGTGCTATTTTTCCATTTTAACAGCCCTGCTTTCACCCTGTGTAATCCTGGGGCTTGTGGTTTGGTGAGCCAGTGGAACACTCTGGGTGAGAATTCCAACTGCCCCTCACTAAGCAGCCAGTCCCACAACGACCTGGGATCGAACCATGACAATTTTAGTGGAATTGCAGTGCTATAATCCTGTAGCGTGAATGGGCCCCAGCACAGTGGGGAACTGCCACCACATGGACCACAAGCTTCTGCTATGCAACATACGACGCTAAGTTCTGAATTTTCCAAACAATACTTACTCCAACAGCAGGGACGGAACCCTAAATCAGAATGAAAGAAATCATTTTGTCATGAAAGAATATAAAGCATGGCTTATTTCATTGTTGCATGCAGAAGCAAACCATTTTGAAAGATGATGAGAATGATTCATTATATCCTGTCTTTCTCCCAACCATTTAAAAAAAGAACAATAGAGCTATAAGCACAGAAAAAAGGGAACATTAAGAGAGAATCAAACTATACACAAAATTAATATGATTGCAAACTATACTCTAAAACATAAAAAGCAGTTAAAAGATGAAAAGCGATTAAAACAATTGCATTTTCAACATAAGAGCTATAGAAAACCTCCCCAGACTATTCTTTTAAAACTTTTCATTTTAAAAGCCTGCCAGAATTGAAAAAAAAAAACTCTTTTCCTGTCTATACAAAGGTATCAGGGATGGGACCACTCTGGTCTCCCTGGGAAGGCAGTTCCAGAGTTTAGGGGCAGTCACCATCTGCAACAAACAAACAAACAAACAAACAAACAAACTACACAAAGATGCATATCAGCAAATTATGCCTGTGTATGTCATCAATAGCATTCTGGCTATTTATTCTTTTTTAATTGCTAATGTTTAGAAAGGGAGACGCGGCTCTGGCATACAAGTCTTTTGCAGAAAAGTGTCTGCCCGGTATTTTCAGTGCAAGGCTATACATAGGAATTAGTTTTATTGCAATTAGTTTTATTGCAAGAAGCCATTTCTATTTATTGTGCAGGCAGTATCTTGGTTCCATCCAGTCAGCCTGTCCTCTCCTGGCATGAAGTTTTCTTTAAAAGGAGTTTCAAGAGCATCCATCACTGAATCAATGATTGTTTTCTCTTGTGCATTATGCTAGATAGTAGACTGTGTGAGAGAATCAAAGCCTTAGATCAATTAGAAACCCAACTTCAAATAGAAAAATGGTATGGATCAGCCCGGTTCCTCTTCCGCGTGCACATTTTTTTTCCGCTCAGCTCCTCAGAGAGTAAATGGATCTAGTTCTTGGAAGGACCAGGATGGAGTGGGAAAGCCGCCTTCCACGTCAAAGGGGCCACCCAGTGACTGCCGAGGAGACCCAACATATAGGTTGGAGTAAAACTGGGCATTACTAACTTAAGTATCAATAAAACCAGTGACTCTAATAACAAATACAAGGAGTTATAAACTATTTTGGTAGTATGGATTCGCAATACTTACTCCTCTTGATCCACTTAACAGATCCTAAATTAAGAAGAAGAAAGAAGAAGAAGAGGAAGAGGAGAAAGAGAAAGAAGAAATTATTCTATCACACTTTCTGAAACAAGTGAACATCTTCATTATGAAACAAGTGAACGTCTTCATTATTAAACCATAGGATAGTTACATTTGGTCTCTGTCCTATAGCTCAGATCCCCCATATATTTCAGATTTAAACCTATTTCCTTGAATGTTGAACTAACATACAAGAAATGACTGCAATTTGCCTTTAGTGTTATTGTCAGCTGATCCCAGTGCCTGCTAAGCTGCAAAACTACACATTACAATAAAGGTATGATCATATTTACAATATGTTGTTCTATGTATATGTAGCTGGGATCCTTGGCTATGGCTGGCACAGGGGTTAATCCCTTCTGCTGTGCTCCATTCATGATAAAAACACCAACTGAGATATGGCATGACTACAACTTCCATGACAATATTCACAAATACACACCCTGAAAATCAGTTGGTTTTCTCTCAACCGATATAAAAATTAGACATCTGAGGGCAAATTACTACTGAATTACTACATTTCTTCATCGGGTGTAACAACAGGAAAAATCCCAGAATTTCCTCACCAACTAGGCAAAATTACAAGAGGTTTTCTGTCTGATTCAGATTTGGCCAACTTTGCAAAAATCCACCCACTTTTGGAAAAAAAAAAAAAGAGGGAGGGAGGGAGGGAGGGGGGAGTTATGAAATATAATTACTTTTTCAAAAATGCTTTTTGAATAGGCATAATGGTCAAGATCACGTATTCCACCAGAAGCAGTTACCTATCCTCCCCTCCCCCAATATCCTCAACCCACCCCTCTTCAGGAGGCAGAAGGTTTTAGAGTTCTCTCCCTGTCCCCTCATTGTTAAGCAGTGTTATGACTGGGGCGTTTTGCAAGGCGGAAGAACATCACTGAAGCTCTACCTCGAAGTGATGGCAAAAAAAGATGTTTTTTAAAAATCTTACATAAAGGTCAGTCCCCTCTATCCTACTTGAAGGTTGGCTGAATTTAGAGATGGGAAAAAATCCGTTGGATGCACTTTCTACCTCATTTACATTTTTGAACTGAAAAATAAAGTTCTTTCGGTGTAGAATATGGAAAAAAAAAAGAGTAGGTTTTGGCAAATTCTTTGGAAATCAGTTGAAACAACAATCTCCCATATTTGCTCTGGCCAAATTCAACAGGATTAGATACTCCTCTAATGGAAAATATCACACTGTATCTGCTCCAGTTTCCCCGCTCTCAGGGTGAGGGTGAGGAATCTCAGGGCAAAGGTGCTGCCTTTAAATGAGAGAGAGAACTCCTCGTTGCTTGGTCTTGGCCATTTTTGTTGAATTGCATACTCTGTGCAGTTGTGGTTGATAGTCTCACGGTTAATGACACCACCAGGGGCTCCCCCTTGTAACATCAGCCTTCCACCATCACCAGGGCCTACCTCCTGTGGCATTACAGGGGGTCTTCCCTCAGTCTCAAGTTTTGGCCCTCACATTTCAAGACCTGGGATAGTCCTGTCCTGGCAACCCGACATATGTTAAGGATGTGAAAGGGAAAGAAAATCTCGGAAAAGAAGAGGAGGCTACTCTGGTTAACATCGAACACTGATGAATCTATAAGGATTTAAAGGCAGGCTGTTAAGAGTTAGCATTCCCAAGCCCTGGCCCTGGGTGGATGAATCTGAGTTTTAATCACATTGAGTTTGGAAAAACTTATACCTTTTACTTACGTCTGGAAAAAAATTATACTTCGTACTTATGTCTGGAGTTTGCAGTGTTAAAAGCGTTTCTAATCAGTCTACATTAGAAACAGCTTTTAACACTGCAGACTTCAGACACTCACTGTTTTATTCTGACCGAATGGAAATCTCAAAGTTTTTGCTGGGATGTTCCTTCCTATCATGGATTGAAATGTCAACCTGTTTCAGGACTGACGCATACGATTTCAGATATAGGCAAACAATCGCTCCCTCCAGCTTGGAAAAGAGACATTCCTATTCTTCCTAAATTATATTTCTATAGATAAGGAATATCCAAAGTGACATTTGCAAGTCAAGAGGAAGTATATCTCAGAATTCCAGATGATGGGGAGACTTGGAACTCTTTCACACTAACTATTAGATTCTGGGGAGATAATCCAGGAAATATATAAAACAATTTCAGTAATCACAATCAAACCTCCAAGAGAACTCTAATTTTTTTTGTTTGTTTTTTAAAGGAAAGATATTATTTTCTCATGATGTTTGGCACCTGTTGAATATTCTGTTTTGTTGAACAGAGGCGTATAAGAGCTTCTACCCTGTTCTGAAATGGACTCAAGCTCTAGAAGGATGAATTTATTTTAAACTCACTTCCCCCAATATCTGATACAGCAACATTGGAAAATATTACAATAGCAAATCCCACGTTTTCTTAGTTGTGATGCTGAGTAATTGGGACAACCAAAAAAGTCCAAGAAGGTCCTAAAAACATCTGATACACGTTGCTCAAGAGGAAGAATAGCTATCACGTTTTAAACCTGGACAGCTCTGGTGACACAGGGTTTTCAAGACAACAACTCAAGTCTGCCGTTCAGTCTGCATGCCAATAAGCTAAGTCTACTCATCCCCTACCATCCCCTATTCAAGGGGTTGTTGCTACTATTTTTTTATTCTTTGGCACTTGCTACTATTCTCTTTGGTCATCTATGGCAGCCTTCCTCAACCTAGTGGACTCGAGATATGCAAGTCATACAGCAGTCCCTTCAAGACGTTTTCAGGTGCGGAACATGCTTCTTAAGCCAAAATCCTCTTGAAGTACTGACGAAGAGGAATTCTGTCAGCGTACTTCCATGCAATGCAGCAGGATGGCACTGAAGCATAACCCTACCACCAGTCATTTGTGTGGCCAGTGAACAGCCATCCCTCTCCAAAATCTCCAGTGAATTCTGGTTTTGCCATTAGGTGGAAGAGAAGAGCGGCCAGGAGGAAGATCAAGAGATTTGAATAGTGGTGCTGGAGGAGAGTTCTGTAGGTATTATGGACTGCCAAAGAGGCATATATGTATTTTAATATATTTTAGAGAAAATCATGTCTGAACGTTCACTGGAAGCACTGTCCAAATAAAATTGATTTGCAATAGTTCCAACAGCAACAGGTTGATAGCCCTAAAACTGAAGCCAAGAAATTTTCATTCATTTCTGAAACTATTCCATCACGCTTTCTGAAACAGTTCCTGAAATTATTCCATCACAGTTTCTGAAACTATTCTATCACACTTTCTGGAACACTGTAATCACAGAGTACATATATTTGCACTATATTTGCTCTCGATTCTATAGCTAAGATTCCCCAAATATTTCAGATCGAAACCCATTTTCTTAAGTGTTTAACTCATCAACTTTAGAAGAAATGACTGCAACTTGCCTTTGCAGCTACTCCCAGCTGATCCCAGTGCCTGCTACGCTGCAAAACTACACATTACGCTAAAGGTGTGATCATATTTATAATATGTTGTTATAAGTATAAGTAGCTGGGATCCTTAGGTACACCTGGCACAGGGGTTGATCCCTTCTGCTGTCCTCCATTCACGATAAAAGCATCAACTGAGATACGACATGACTACAACTTCCATGACAATATTCACAAATACACACCCTGAAAATCAGTTGGTTTTCTCTCAACCTATATAAAATTTAGACATCTGAGGGCAAATTACTACTGAATACCAGATGCAAAGGGATCTTGCAGTGGATACCACAGCTTGCTCAGGACCAGAGGCCCATTCACACTACAGAATTACGGTGCTATTTTTCCATTTTAACAGCCCTGCTTTCACCCTGTGTAATCCTGGGGCTTGCGGTTTGGTGAGCCAGTGGAACACTCTGGGTGAGAATTCCAACTACCCCTCACTAAGCAGCCAGTCCCACAACGACCTGGGATCGAACCATGACAATTTTAGTGGAATTGTAGTGCTATAATTCTGTAGCGTGAATGGGCCCCAGCACAGTGGGGAACTGCCACCACATGGACCACAAGCTTCTGCTATGCAACACACGATGCTAAGTTCTGAATTTTCCAAACAATACTTACTCCAACAGCAGGGACGGGATTCTAAATCAGAATGAAAGAAATCATTTTGTCATGAAAGAATATAAAGCATGGCTTATTTCATTGTTGCATGCAGAAGCAAACCATTTTGAAAGATGATGAGAATGATTCATTATATCCTGTCTTTCTCCCAACCATTTAAAAAAAGAACAATAGAGCTATAAGCACAGAAAAAAGGGAACATTAAGAGAGAATCAAATTATAGACAAAATTAATATGATTGCAAACTATATTTTAAAAGATAAAAAGCAGTTAAAAGATGAAAAGCGACTAAAACAATTGCATTTTCAACATAAGAGCTATAGAAAACCTCCCCAGACTATTCTTTTAAAACTTTTTATTTTAAAAGCCTGTCAGAGGTTTTCTGTCTGATTCAGATTTGGCCAACTTTGCAAAAATCCACCCACTTTTGCAAAAAAAAAAAAAAAAAGAGGGAGGGAGGGAGGGGGGAGTTATGAAATATAATTACTTTTTCAAAAATGCTTTTTGAATAGGCATAATGGTCGAGATCACGTATTCCACCAGAAGCAGTTACCTATCCTCCCCTCCTCCAATATCCTCAACCCACCCCTCTTCAGATTGGGCACTCTCTATTGACGTTTATTCAGCAGGGGAGGAGAGGGGCACTGACTGGCTAGTTTCTTGTAATTCCTCAGCACATCCGTGGCAGCTATGTAAGGATACTATAGTAGTGCTATAATTCTGAAGTGGGCATGGGCCCAGTGCAGCGGTAGGTCCCACCTGGAAGTAGTGGGGAAGACCTGGGCCATTTCTGCACTAGACTGCTATAGTGCTATTATTCCCCTCCCTAAACTGCAAACTCTGAGATTCCGTAGAATGTTGAAAGTGGAAATAATAGCACTATAACAGTCGAGTGCAGAAATGGCCCTAGATTCTGCATGGCTCGTGAACTACCAGTATCCAATATATGGCGCTAAGTTCAGAATTTTCCAGACAGAACTGACTTGCAATACTTACACCAACAACAGGTAGATCGGCCTAAAACAGAAAGCAAGAAATCATTTTGTCATGTAGGAATATAAATTATTGCTTATTTCACGGTCGTATGCAGAAGCAAACCATTTTGAAAATTTTCTCCTCATTGAGCGGTACACCAAGCATTTCTGTGCATTTTTCAATGTCATTTTTGTGGGGCGGGAGCTATGTGGAACCATTTTTTCTACTTTTTATTTTTCATTTTTGCATGTGCAAAAACCGTAGCTTGATACAACAGGTAGGTGTAAGAGCAAATTATGCCTGTGTATGTCGCCAACAGGTTTCTTAACATGTTTAGAATCATAGAATCATAGAGTTGGAAGAGACCACAGAGGCCATCCATTCCAACTCCCTGCTATGCAGAAACACACATTCAAGCATTCCTGACAGATGGCCATCCAACCTCTGCTTAAAAACCTCCAAAGAAGGAGACTCCACCACACTCCGAGGCAGCCTATTCCACCGCCAGACAGCTCTGACCGTCAGGAAGTTCTTCCTGAGCTTCACATGGAATCTCCTTTCCTGCAGCTTGAATCCATTGCTCCTGTCCTAGTCTCTGGAGCGGTGGAAAACAAGCCTGTTCCCTCCTCGACATGACTTCCCCTCAAATATTTAAACATATGGCTCTCATGTCCCCCCTTAACCTTCTCTTCTGCAGACTAAACATCCCCAGCTCCCTAAGCCGTTCCCCATAGGGCATGGCTTCCAGACTCTTCATTATTTTGGCCGCCCTCCTCCGGACACGTTCCAGCTTGTCGATATCCTTCTTGAATTGAGGTGCCCAGAACTTGACACAGTACTCCAAATTATTCGAAATTTCAAATTATGTTTAGAGGTGGTTACAATCAATAAAATGAATTGCCTGGCAATCTGCTTACAGGCCATACTTATCTTATTACACTTCAGAATTTATGGGCTCTACATTTGAAACACAAAATAAAGAGAATTTCTCGAAGAAAGGTTTTTTTAAAGGAACCCAGCCCAATGCCAGTTCTTCTGTCCCATTATTTCTAAAGACAAAGACTATCCAAAGTGACTTTGGGGTCCCCTTGGGCTGTCTTTGGCCCAGGACTGGCACAGTTGCTGTTCTTCTTCTTGGTGTTGCGTGGAATCCTATATCAACCATTTGGTTGAGTGTCCTTAACTAAGTCCACGTAACCAAGATAAGGAAGTGTATTTAACTAAACCCAACCACCTGTCCAAACTGATGGAAACATCACTCAACCATGCTTCAATGGCTGACAGAATGGCTAACTTTCTCCCCCTGCAGCTGATGTCCGGTAAAGTAGGTGAGGAGTGAGTTGCCACTGTGGCCATTTCCGCACGAGACTGTAATAGTGCTATTATTCCACTTTCAACATCCGGTGGAATCCTGGGTTTGCAGTTTAGGGAGGGCCCTTTGAGGGGCCCCCCTCTCAAAAGTGCAACCTCCAGGATTCCATGGGGTGTTGAAAGTGGAATAATAGCACTATAACAGTCTAGTGCAGAAATGGCCAGTGTCACTACAATCAAAAGTGTGACTAAACAGCTATTATGAGAAACAGTTACCAAGATTTACTCATCTGTCACTGTTTCATATTTACAAGTGCTACTTAGTCACGATTTTGAGACTTTTGTCATGATTTTAACTCCTCTCCCAAACCTCCTGTGCCAGGTAGCAGCAGCATGGGGTGAAGGAGGTCCATTCTCCTTGTGATTGCAAGGTTGTTTGGATGGGGGAATCTATACAGATATTCACAATTTTCTCAGTAAACAGAAGAGGTATAATACTCACCAGCAAACCAAGGGGAGCCTAAACGTAACAAAGAAAGAAAGAAAGAAAGAAAGAAAGAAAGAAAGAAAGAAAGAAAGAAAGAAAGAAAGGGGGAAGAAAGAAAAAAGGAGCAGTTATTTCTCCATCCTTCTGAATTTTGCCTCCCTACCTCAGGACCCAAATTCTCCCCTTTCCACTTTCAGGGGGACATTTGTCTTCTGCAGATATGGGGCAGGGAATGTTCTCGCAGTTCTGAAGAGCAGCTTATCATGAAGACAAGGAGGCAGAAGGTTTTAGAGTTCTCTCCCTGTCCCCTCATTGTTAAGCAGTGTTATGACTGGGGCGTTTTGCAAGGCGGAAGAACATCACTGAAGCTGTACCTCGAAGTGATGGCAAAAAAGGATGTTTTTTAAAAACCTTACATAAAGGTCAGTCCCCTCCATCCTACTTGAAGGTTGGCTGAATTTAGAGATGGGAAAAAATCCGTTGGATGCATTTTCTACCTCATTTACATTTTTGAACTGAAAAATAAAGTTCTTTCGGTGTAGAATATGGAAAAAAAAAAGAGTAGGTTTTGGCAAATTCTTTGGAAATCAGTTGAAACAACAATCTCCCATATTTGCTCTGGCCAAATTCAACAGGATTAGATATTCCTCTAATGGAAAATATCACACTGTATCTGCTCCAGTTTCCCTGCTCTCAGGGTGAGGGTGAGGAATCTCAGGGCAAAGGTGCTGCCTTTAAATGAGAGAGAGAACTCCTCGTTGCTTAGTCTTGGCCATTTTTGTTGAATTGCATACTCTGTGCAGTTGTGGTTGATAGTCTCACGGTTAATGACATCACCAGGGGCTCCCCCTTGTAACATCAGCCTTCCACCATCACCAGGGCCTACCTCCTGTGGCATTACAGGGGGTCTTCCCTCAGTCTCAAGTTTTGGCCCTCACATTTCAAGACCTGGGATAGTCCTGTCCTGGCAACCCGACATATGTTAAGGATGTGAAAGGGAAAGAAAATCTCGGAAAAGAAGAGGAGGCTACTCTGGTTAACATCGAACACTGATGAATCTATAAGGATTTAAAGGCAGGCTGTTAAGAGTTAGCATTCCCAAGCCCTGGCCCTGGGTGGATGAATCTGAGTTTTAATCACATTGAGTTTGGAAAAACTTATACCTTTTACTTACGTCTGGAAAAAAATTATACTTCGTACTTATGTCTGGAGTTTGCAGTGTTAAAAGCGTTTCTAATCAGTCTATATTAGAAACAGCTTTTAACACTGCAGACTGCAGACACTCACTGTTTTATTCTGACTGAAAGGAAATCTCAAAGTTTTTGCTGGGATGTTCCTTCCTATCATGGATTGAAATGTCAATCTGTTTCAGGACTGACGCATACGATTTCAGATATAGGCAAACAATCGCTCCCTCCAGCTTGGAAAAGAGACATTCCTATTCTTCCTAAATTATATTTCTATAGATAAGGAATATCCAAAGTGACATTTGCAAGTCAAGAGGAAGTATATCTCAGAATTCCAGATGATGGGGAGACTTGGAACTCTTTCACACTAACTATTAGATTCTGGGGAGATAATCCAGGAAATATATAAAACAATTTCAGTAGTCACAATCAAACCTCCAAGAGAACTCTAATTTTTTTTGTTTGTTTTTTTAAAGGAAAGATGTTATTTTCTCACGATGTTTGGCACCTGTTGAATATTCTGTTTTGTTGAACAGAGGCGTATAAGAGCTTCTACCCTGTTCTGAAATGGACTCAAGCTCTAGAAGGATGAATTTATTTTAAACTCACTTCCCCCAATATCTGATACAGCAACATTGGAAAATATTACAATAGCAAATCCCACGTTTTCTTAGTTGTGATGCTGAGTAATTGGGACAACCAAAAAAGTCCAAGAAGGTCCTAAAAACATCTGATACACGTTGCTCAAGAGGAAGAATAGCTATCACGTTTTAAACCTGGACAGCTCTGGTGACACAGGGTTTTCAAGACAACAACTCAAGTCTGCCATTCAGTCTGCATCCCAATAAGCTAAGTCTACTCATCCCCTACCATCCCCTATTCAAGGGGTTGTTGCTACTATTTTGTTATTCTTTGGCACTTGCTACTATTCTCTTTGATCATCTACGGCAGCCTTCCTCAACCTAGTGGACTCGAGATATGCAAGTCATACAGCAGTCCCTTCAAGACGTTTTCAGGTGCGGAACATGCTTCTTAAGCCAAAATCCTCTTGAAGTACTGACGAAGAGGAATTCTGTCAGCGTACTTCCATGCAATGCAGCAGGATGGCACTGAAGCATAACCCTACCACCAGTCATCTGTGTGGCCAGTGAACAGCCATCCCTCTCCAAAATCTCCAGTGAATTCTGGGTTTGCCATTAGGTGGAAGAGAAGAGCGGCCAGGAGGAAGATCAAGAGATTTGAATAGTGGTGCTGGAGGAGAGTTCTGTAGGTATTATGGACTGCCAAAGAGGCATATATGTATTTTAATGTATTTTAGAGAAAATCATGTCCGAACGTTCACTGGAAGCTAAAATGACTTAACTGGATTTAGACACTTTGGGTACATCTAGAGGTGAAATGATTCATTGGGAAAGATGATCAAGCTCATTAAGTGGAAGGCAGTAGAAAAAGAGGAAGACCCCATTACAAATAGGTTGACTCGGCCAAGAAAACCACACCCTGAGTTTTGCAAGATTTGAGCAGGGCTATCAGAGAAGAAGACTCATGGATGTCTCCCATTCATAGTACCACAAGAAGCTCAATCTGATTTGATGGAAAGCAACAAGCCGACCACACTTACACTTACAATACAGCTATAAGCACAGAAAAAAGGGAACATTAAGACAGAATCAAACTATACACAAAATTAAAAGGATTGCAAACTATACTTTAAAAGATAAAAAGCAGTTAAAAGATGAAAAGCGATTAAAACAATTGCATTTTCAACATAAGAGCTATAGAAAACCTCCCCAGACTGTTCTTTTAAAACTTTTCATTTTAAAAGCCTGTCAGAATTGAAAAAAAAAACTCTTTTCCTGTCTATACAAAGGCATCAGGGATGGGGCCACTCTGGTCTCCCTGGGAAGGTAGTTCCAGAGTTTAGGTGCAGTCACCATCTGCAACAAACAAACAAACAAACTACACAAAGATGCATATCAGCAAATTATGCCTGTGTATGTCATCAATAGCATTCTGGCTATTTATTCTTTTTTAATTGCTAATGTTTAGAAAGAGAGACGTGGCTGTGGCATACAAGTCTTTTGCAGAAAAGTGTCTGCCCGGTATTTTCAGTGCAAGGCTATACATAGGAATTAGTTTTATTGCAATTAGTTTTATTGCAAGAAGCCATTTCTATTTATTGTGCAGGCAGTATCTTGGTTCCATCCAGTCAGCCTGTCCTCTCCTGGCATGAAGTTTTCTTTAAAAGGAGTTTCAAGAGCATCCATCACTGAATCAATGATTGTTTTCTCTTGTGCATTATGCTAGATAGTAGACTGTGTGAGAGAATCAAAGCCTTAGATCAATTAGAAACCCAACTTCAAATAGAAAAACGGTATGGATCAGCCCGGTTCCTCTTCCGCGTGCACATTTTTTTTCCGCTCAGCTCCTCAGAGAGTAAATGGATCTAGTTCTTGGAAGGACCAGGATGGAGTGGGAAAGCCACCTTCCACGTCAAAGGGGCCACCCAGTGACTGCTGAGGAGACCCAACATATAGGTTGGAGTAAAACTGGGCATTACTAACTTAAGTATCAATAAAACCAGTGACTCTAATAACAAATACAAGGAGTTATAAACTATTTTGGTAGTATGGATTTGCAATACTTACTCCTCTTGATCCACTTAACGGATCCTAAATTAAGAAGAAGAAAGAAGAAGAAGAGGAAGAGGAGAAAGAGAAAGAAGAAATTATTCTATCACACTTTCTGAAACAAGTGAACATCTTCATTATGAAACAAGTGAACGTCTTCATTATTAAACCATAGGATAGTTACATTTGGTCTCTGTCCTATAGCTCAGATCCCCCATATATTTCAGATTTAAACCTATTTCCTTGAATGTTGAACTAACATACAAGAAATGACTGCAATTTGCCTTTAGTGTTATTGTCAGCTGATCCCAGTGCCTGCTATGCTGCAAAACTACACATTACAATAAAGGTATGATCATATTTACAATATGTTGCTCTATGTATAAGTAGCTGGGATCCTTGGCTATGGTTGGCACAGGGGTTAATCCCTTCTGCTGTGCTCCATTCATGATAAAAACACCAACTGAGATATGGCATGACTACAACTTCCACGACAATATTCACAAATACACACCCTGAAAACCAGTTGGTTTTCTCTCAACCGATATAAAATTTAGACATCTGAGGGCAAATTACTACTGAATTACTACATTTCTTCATCGGGTGTAACAACAGGAAAAATCCCAGAATTTCCTCACCAACTAGGCAAAATTACAAGAGGTTTTCTGTCTGATTCAGATTTGGCCAACTTTGCAAAAATCCACCCACTTTTGAAAAAAAAAAAAAAAAAAAGAGGGAGGGAGGGAGGGAGGGAGGGAGGGAGGGAGGGGGGAGTTATGAAATATAATTACTTTTTCAAAAATGCTTTTTGAATAGGCATAATGGTCAAGATCACGTATTCCACCAGAAGCAGTTACCTATCCTCCCCTCCCCCAATATCCTCAACCCACCCCTCTTCAGACTGGGCACTCTCTATTGACGTTTATTCAGCAGGGGAGGAGAGGGGCACTGACTGGCTAGTTTCTTGTAATTCCTGAGCACAACCGTGGGAGCTGTGTAAGGATGCTATAGTAGTGCTATAATCCTGAAGTGGGCATGGGCCCAGTGCAGCGGTAGGTCCCACCTGGAAGTAGTGGGGAAGACCTGGGCCATTTCTGCACTAGACTGCTATAGTGCTATTATTCCCCTCCCTAAACTGCAAACTCTGAGATTCCGTAGAATGTTGAAAGTGGAAATAATAGCACTATAACAGTCGAGTGCAGAAATGGCCCTAGATTCTGCATGGCTCGTGAACTGCCAGTATCCAACATATGGCGCTAAGTTCAGAATTTTCCGGACAGAATTGATTTGCAATACTTACACCAACAACAGGTACATTTTCCTAAAACAGAAAGCAAGAAATCATTTTGTCATGTAGGAATATAAATTATTGCTTATTTCACGGTCGTATGCAGAAGCAAACCATTTTGAAAATTTTCTCCTCATTGAGTGGTACACCAAGCATTTCTGTGCATTTTTCAATGTCATTTTTGTGGGGCGGGAGCTATGTGGAACCATTTTTTCTACCTTTTTTTTTTTCATTTTTGCATGTGCAAAAACCGTAGCTTAATACAACAGGTAGGTGTAACAGCAAATTATGCCTGTGTATGTCTCCCAACAGGCTTCTTAACATGTTTAGAATCATAGAATCATAGAGTTGGAAGAGACCACAGAGGCCATCCATTCCAACTCCCTGCTATGCAGAAACACACATTCAAGAATTCCTGACAGAGGACCATCCAACCTCTGCTTAAAAACCTCCAAAGAAGGAGACTCCACCACACTCCGAGGCAGCCTATTCCACCGCCAGACAGCT
The DNA here is from genome assembly GCA_030412105.1 of Cyclura pinguis. Lineage (NCBI taxonomy): Eukaryota > Metazoa > Chordata > Lepidosauria > Squamata > Iguanidae > Cyclura > Cyclura pinguis. The sequence goes on along the minus strand of CM059606.1, from coordinate 10,243,162 downwards.
CTGACCGTCAGGAAGTTCTTCCTGAGCTTCACATGGAATCTCCTTTCCTGCAGCTTGAATCCATTGCTCCTGTCCTAGTCTCTGGAGCGGTGGAAAACAAGCCTGCTCCCTCCTCGACATGACTTCCCCTCAAATATTTAAACATATGGCTCTCATGTCCCCCCTTAACCTTCTCTTCTGCAGACTAAACATCCCCAGCTCCCTAAGCCGTTCCCCATAGGGCATGGCTTCCAGACTCTTCACTATTTTGGCCGCCCTCCTCCGGACACGTTCCAGCTTGTCGATATCCTTCTTGAATTGAGGTGCCCAGAACTTGACACAGTACTCCAAATTATTCGAAATTTCAAATTATGTTTAGAGGTGGTTACAATCAATAAAATGAATTGCCTGGCAATCTGCTTACAGGCCATACTTATCTTATTATACTTCAGAATTTATGGGCTCTACATTTGAAACACAAAATAAAGAGAATTTCTCGAAGAAAGGTTTTTTTTAAAGGAACCCAGCCCAATGCCAGTTCTTCTGTCCCATTATTTCTAAAGACAAAGACTATCCAAAGTGACTTTGGGGTCCCCTTGGGCTGTCTTTGGCCCAGGACTGGCACAGTTGCTGTTCTTCTTCTTGGTGTTGCGTGGAATCCTATATCAACCATTTGGTTGAGTGTCCTTAACGAAGTACACGTAACCAAGATAAGGAAGTGTATTTAACTAAGTCCAACCACCTGTCCAAACTGATGGAAACATCACTCAACCATGCTTCAATGGCTGACAGAATGGATAACTTTCTCCCCCTGCAGCTGATGTCCGGTAAAGTAGGTGAGGAGTGAGTTGCCACTGTGGCCATTTCCGCACGAGACTGTAATAGTGCTATTATTCCACTTTCAACATCCGGTGGAATCCTGGGCTTGCAGTTTAGGGAGGGCCCTTTGAGGGGCCCCCCTCTCAAAATTGCAACCTCCAGGATTCCATGGGATGTTGAAAGTGGAATAATAGCACTATAACAGTCTAGTGCAGAAGTGGCCAGTGTCACTACAATCAAAAGTGTGACTAAACAGCTATTATGAGAAACAGTTACCAAGATTTACTCATCTGTCACTGTTTCATATTTACAAGTGCTACTTAGTCACGATTTTGAGACTTTTGTCATGATTTTAACTCCTCTCCCAAACCTCCTGTGCCAGGTAGCAGCAGCATGGGGTGAAGGAGGTCCATTCTCCTTGTGATTGCAAGGTTGTTTGGATGGGGGAATCTATACAGATATTCACAATTTTCTCAGTAAACAGAAGAGGTATAATACTCACCAGCAAACCAAGGGGACCCTAAATATAACAAAGAAAGAAAGAAAGAAAGAAAGAAAGAAAGAAAGAAAGAAAGAAAGAAAGAAAGAAAGAAAGGGGGAAGAAAGAAAAAAGGAGCAGTTATTTCTCCATCCTTCTGAATTTTGCCTCCCTACCTCAGGACCCAAATTCTCCCCTTTCCACTTTCAGGGGGAAATTTGTCTTCTGCAGATATGGGGCAGTGAATATTTTTGCAGTTCTGAAGAGCAGCTTATCATGAAGTCAAGAAGGTAGAAGGTTTTAGAGTTCTCTCCCTGTCCCCTCATTGTTAAGCAGTGTTATGACTGGGGCGTTTTGCAAGGCGGAAGAACATCACTGAAGCTGTACCTCGAAGTGAGGGCAAAAAAAGATGTTTTTTAAAAACCTTACATAAAGGTCAGTCCCCTCCATCCTACCTGAAGGTTGGCTGAATTTAGAGATGGGAAAAAATCCGTTGGATGCACTTTCTACCTCATTTACATTTTTGAACTGAAAAATAAAGTTCTTTCAGTGTAGAATATGGAAAAAAAAAAGAGTAGGTTTTGGCAAATTCTTTGGAAATCAATTGAAACAGCATTCTCCCATATTTGCTCTGGTCAAATTCAACAGGATTAGATATTCCTCTAATGGAAAATATCACACTGTATCTGCTCCAGTTTCCCTGCTCTCAGGGTGAGGGTGAGGAATCTCAGGGCAAAGGTGCTGCCTTTAAATGAGAGAGAGAACTCCTCGTTGCTTGGTCTTGGCCATTTTTGTTGAATTGCATACTCTGTGCAGTTGTGGTTGATAGTCTCACGGTTAATGACATCACCAGGGGCTCCCCCTTGTAACATCAGCCTTCCACCATCACCAGGGCCTACCTCCTGTGGCATTACAGGGGGTCTTCCCTCAGTCTCAAGTTTTGGCCCTCACATTTCAAGACCTGGGATAGTCCTGTCCTGGCAACCCGACATATGTTAAGGATGTGAAAGGGAAAGAAAATCTCGGAAAAGAAGAGGAGGCTACTCTGGTTAACATCGAACACTGATGAATCTATAAGGATTTAAAGGCAGGCTGTTAAGAGTTAGCATTCCCAAGCCCTGGCCCTGGGTGGATGAATTTGAGTTTTAATCACATTGAGTTTGGAAAAACTTATACCTTTTACTTACGTCTGGAAAAAAATTATACTTCGTACTTATGTCTGGAGTTTGCAGTGTTAAAAGCGTTTCTAATCAGTCTATATTAGAAACAGCTTTTAACACTGCAGACTGCAGACACTCACTGTTTTATTCTGACTGAAAGGAAATCTCAAAGTTTTTGCTGGGATGTTCCTTCCTATCATGAATTGAAATGTCAATCTGTTTCAGGACTGACGCATACGATTTCAGATATAGGCAAACAATCGCTCCCTCCAGCTTGGAAAAGAGACATTCCTATTCTTCCTAAATTATATTTCTATAGATAAGGAATATCCAAAGTGACATTTGCAAGTCAAGGGGAAGTATATATCAGAATTCCAGATGATGGGGAGACTTGGAACTCTTTCACACTAAATATTAGATTCTGGGGAGATAATCCAGGAAATATATAAAACAATTTCAGTAGTCACAATCACACCTCCAAGAGAACTCTAATTTTTTTTGTTTGTTTTTTTAAAGGAAAGATGTTATTTTCTCACGATGTGTGGCACCTGTTGAATATTCTATTTTGTTGAACAGAGGCGTATAAGAGCTTCTACCCTGTTCTGAAATGGACTCAAGCTCTAGAAGGATGAATTTATTTTAAACTCACTTCCCCCAATATCTGATACAGCAACATTGGAAAATATTACAATAGCAAATCCCACGTTTTCTTAGTTGTCATGCTGAGTAATTGGGACAACCAAAAAAGTCCAAGAAGGTCCTAAAAACATCTGATACACGTTGCTCAAGAGGAAGAATAGCTATCACGTTTTAAACCTGGACAGCTCTGGTGACACCGGGTTTTCAAGACAACAACTCAAGTCTGCCGTTCAGTCTGCATGCCAATAAGCTAAGTCTACTCATCCCCTACCATCCCCTATTCAAGGGGTTGTTGCTACTATTTTTTTGTTCTTTGGCGCTTGCTACTATTCTCTTTGATCATCTACGGCAGCCTTCCTCAACCTAGTGGACTCGAGATATGCAAGTCATACAGCAGTCCCTTCAAGACGTTTTCAGGTGCGGAACATGCTTCTTAAGCCAAAATCCTCTTGAAGTACTGACGAAGAGGAATTCTGTCAGCGTACTTCCATGCAATGCAGCAGGATGGCACTGAAGCATAACCCTACCACCAGTCATTTGTGTGGCCAGTGAACAGCCATCCCTCTCCAAAATCTCCAGTGAATTCTGGGTTTGCCATTAGGTGGAAGAGAAGAGCGGCCAGGAGGAAGATCAAGAGATTTGAATAGTGGTGCTGGAGGAGAGTTCTGTAGGTATTATGGACTGCCAAAGAGGCATATATGTATTTTAATGTATTTTAGAGAAAATCATGTCTGAACGTTCACTGGAAGCACTGTCCAAATAAAATTGATTTGCAATAGTTCCAACAGCAACAGGTTGATAGCCCTAAAACTGAAGCCAAGAAATTTTCATTCATTTCTGAAACTATTCCATCACGCTTTCTGAAACAGTTCCTGAAATTATTCCATCACATTTTCTGAAACTATTCTATCACACTTTCTGGAACACTTTAATCACAGAGTACATATATTTGCACTATATTTGCTCTCTATTCTATAGCTAAGATTCCCCAAATATTTCAGATCGAAACCCATTTTCTTAAGTGTTTAACTCATCAACTTTAGAAGAAATGACTGCAACTTGCCTTTGCAGCTACTCCCAGCTGATCCCAGTGCCTGCTACGCTGCAAAACTACACATTACGCTAAAGGTGTGATCATATTTATAATATGTTGTTATAAGTATAAGTAGCTGGGATAATTAGGTACGCCTGGCACAGGGGTTGATCCCTTCTGCTGTGCTCCATTCACGATAAAAGCATCAACTGAGATACTACATGAATACAACTTCCATGACAATATTCACAAATACACACCCTGAAAATCAGTTGGTTTTTTCTCAACCTATATAAAATTTAGACATCTGAGGGCAAATTACTACTGAATACCAGATGCAAAGGGATCTTGCAGTGGATACCACAGCTTGCTCAGGACCAGAGGCCCATTCACACTACAGAATTACGGTGCTATTTTTCCATTTTAACAGCCCTGCTTTCACCCTGTGTAATCCTGGGGCTTGTGGTTTGGTGAGCCAGTGGAACACTCTGGGTGAGAATTCCAACTGCCCCTCACTAAGCAGCCAGTCCCACAACGACCTGGGATCGAACCATGACAATTTTAGTGGAATTGCAGTGCTATAATCCTGTAGCGTGAATGGGCCCCAGCACAGTGGGGAACTGCCACCACATGGACCACAAGCTTCTGCTATGCAACATACGACGCTAAGTTCTGAATTTTCCAAACAATACTTACTCCAACAGCAGGGACGGAACCCTAAATCAGAATGAAAGAAATCATTTTGTCATGAAAGAATATAAAGCATGGCTTATTTCATTGTTGCATGCAGAAGCAAACCATTTTGAAAGATGATGAGAATGATTCATTATATTCTGTCTTTCTCCCAACCATTTAAAAAAAGAACAATACAGCTATAAGCAGGGAAAAAAGGGAACATTAAGAGAGAATCAAATTATACACAAAATTAATATGATTGCAAACTATATTTTAAAAGATAAAAAGCAGTTAAAAGATGAAAAGCGATTAAAACAATTGCATTTTCAACATAAGAGCTATAGAAAACCTCCCCAGACTATTCTTTTAAAACTTTTTATTTTAAAAGCCTGTCAGAGGTTTTCTGTCTGATTCAGATTTGGCCAACTTTGCAAAAATCCACCCACTTTTGAAAAAAAAAAAAAAAAAAAGAGGGAGGGAGGGAGGGGGGAGTTATGAAATATAATTACTTTTTCAAAAATGCTTTTTGAATAGGCATAATGGTCGAGATCACGTATTCCACCAGAAGCAGTTACCTATCCTCCCCTCCCCCAATATCCTCAACCCACCCCTCTTCAGACTGGGCACTCTCTATTGACGTTTATTCAGCAGGGGAGGAGAGGGGCACTGACTGGCTAGTTTCTTGTAATTCCTGAGCACAACCGTGGCAGCTATGTAAGGATGCTGTAGTAGTGCTATAATCCTGAAGTGGGCATGGGCCCAGTGCAGCGGTAGGTCCCACCTGGAAGTAGTGGGGAAGACCTGGGCCATTTCTGCACTAGACTGCTATGGTGCTATTATTCCCCCCCCTAAACTGCAAACTCTGAGATTCCGTAGAATGTTGAAAGTGGAAATAATAGCACTATAACAGTCGAGTGCAGAAATGGCCCTAGATTCTGCATGGCTCGTGAACTGTCAGTATCCAACATATGGCGCTAAGTTCAGAATTTTCCAGACAGAATTGATTTGCAATACTTACACCAACAACAGGTACATTTTCCTAAAACAGAAAGCAAGAAATCATTTTGTCACGTAGGAATATAAATTATTGCTTATTTCACGGTCGTATGCAGAAGCAAACCATTTTGAAAATTTTCTCCTCATTGAGTGGTACACCAAGCATTTCTGTGCATTTTTCAATGTCATTTTTGTGGGGCGGGAGCTATGTGGAACCATTTTTTCTACCTTTTTTTTTCATTTTTGCATGTGCAAAAACCGTAGCTTGATACAACAGGTAGGTGTAACAGCAAATTATGCCTGTGTATGTCGCCAACAGGCTTCTTAACATGTTTAGAATCATAGAATCATAGAGTTGGAAGAGACCACAGAGGCCATCCATTCCAACTCCCTGCTATGCAGAAACACACATTCAAGCATTCCTGACAGATGGCCATCCAACCTCTGCTTAAAAACCTCCAAAGAAGGAGACTCCACCACGCTCCGAGGCAGCCTATTCCACCGCCAGACAGCTCTGACCGTCAGGAAGTTCTTCCTGAGCTTCACATGGAATCTCCTTTCCTGCAGCTTGAATCCATTGCTCCTGTCCTAGTCTCTGGAGCGGTGGAAAACAAGCCTGCTCCCTCCTCGACATGACTTCCCCTCAAATATTTAAACATATGGCTCTCATGTCCCCTCTTAACCTTCTCTTCTGCAGACTAAACATCCCCAGCTCCCTAAGCCGTTCCTCATAGGGCATGGCTTCCAGACTCTTCACTATTTTGGCCGCCCTCCTCCGGACACGTTCCAGCTTGTCGATATCCTTCTTGAATTGAGGTGCCCAGAACTTGACACAGTACTCCAAATTATTCGAAATTTCAAATTATGTTTAGAGGTGGTTACAATCAATAAAATGAATTGCCTGGCAATCTGCTTACAGGCCATACTTATCTTATTATACTTCAGAATTTATGGGCTCTACATTTGAAACACAAAATAAAGAGAATTTCTCGAAGAAAGGTTTTTTTTAAAGGAACCCAGCCCAATGCCAGTACTTCTGTCCCATTATTTCTAAAGACAAAGACTATCCAAAGTGACTTTGGGGTCCCCTTGGGCTGTCTTTGGCCCAGGACTGGCACAGTTGCTGTTCTTCTTCTTGGTGTTGCGTGGAATCCTATATCAACCATTTGGTTGAGTGTCCTTAACGAAGTACACGTAACCAAGATAAGGAAGTGTATTTAACTAAGTCCAACCACCTGTCCAAACTGATGGAAACATCACTCAACCATGCTTCAATGGCTGACAGAATGGATAACTTTCTCCCCCTGCAGCTGATGTCCGGTAAAGTAGGTGAGGAGTGAGTTGCCACTGTGGCCATTTCCGCACGAGACTGTAATAGTGCTATTATTCCACTTTCAACATCCGGTGGAATCCTGGGCTTGCAGTTTAGGGAGGGCCCTTTGAGGGGCCCCCCTCTCAAAATTGCAACCTCCAGGATTCCATGGGGTGTTGAAAGTGGAATAATAGCACTATAACAGTCTAGTGCAGAAATGGCCAGTGTCACTACAATCAAAAGTGTGACTAAACAGCTATTATGAGAAACAGTTACCAAGATTTACTCATCTGTCACTGTTTCATATTTACAACTGCTACTTAGTCACGATTTTGAGACTTTTGTCATGATTTTAACTCCTCTCCCAAACCTCCTGTGCCAGGTAGCAGCAGCATGGGGTGAAGGAGGTCCATTCTCCTTGTGATTGCAAGGTTGTTTGGATGGGGGAATCTATACAGATATTCACAATTTTCTCAGTAAACAGAAGAGGTATAATACTCACCAGCAAACCAAGGGGAGCCTAAACATAACAAAGAAAGAAAGAAAGAAAGAAAGAAAGAAAGAAAGAAAGAAAGAAAGAAAGAAAGAAAGAAAGAAAGAAAGGGGGAAGAAAGAAAAAAGGAGCAGTTATTTCTCCATCCTTCTGAATTTTGCCTCCCTACCTCAGGACCCAAATTCTCCCCTTTCCACTTTCAGGGGGACATTTGTCTTCTGCAGATATGGGGCAGGGAATGTTCTCGCAGTTCTGAAGAGCAGCTTATCATGAAGACAAGGAGGCAGAAGGTTTTAGAGTTCTCTCCCTGTCCCCTCATTGTTAAGCAGTGTTATGACTGGGGCGTTTTGCAAGGCGGAAGAACATCACTGAAGCTCTACCTCGAAGTGATGGCAAAAAAGGATGTTTTTTAAAAATCTTACATAAAGGTCAGTCCCCTCCATCCTACTTGAAGGTTGGCTGAATTTAGAGATGGGAAAAATTCCGTTGGATGCACTTTCTACCTCATTTACATTTTTGAACTGAAAAATAAAGTTCTTTCGGTGTAGAATATGGAAAAAAAAAAGAGTAGGTTTTGGCAAATTCTTTGGAAATCAGTTGAAACAACAATCTCCCATATTTGCTCTGGCCAAATTCAACAGGATTAGATATTCCTCTAATGGAAAATATCACACTGTATCTGCTCCAGTTTCCCTGCTCTCAGGGTGAGGGTGAGGAATCTCAGGGCAAAGGTGCTGCCTTTAAATGAGAGAGAGAACTCCTCGTTGCTTAGTCTTGGCCATTTTTGTTGAATTGCATACTCTGTGCAGTTGTGGTTGATAGTCTCACGGTTAATGACATCACCAGGGGCTCCCCCTTGTAACATCAGCCTTCCACCATCACCAGGGCCTACCTCCTGTGGCATTACAGGGGGTCTTCCCTCAGTCTCAAGTTTTGGCCCTCACATTTCAAGACCTGGGATAGTCCTGTCCTGGCAACCCGACATATGTTAAGGATGTGAAAGGGAAAGAAAATCTCGGAAAAGAAGAGGAGGCTACTCTAGTTAACATCGAACACTGATGAATCTATAAGGATTTAAAGGCAAGCTGTTAAGAGTTAGCATTCCCAAGCCCTGGCCCTGGGTGGATGAATTTGAGTTTTAATCACATTGAGTTTGGAAAAACTTATACCTTTTACTTACGTCTGGAAAAAAATTATACTTCGTACTTATGTCTGGAGTTTGCAGTGTTAAAAGCGTTTCTAATCAGTCTATATTAGAAACAGCTTTTAACGCTGCAGACTTCAGACACTCACTGTTTTATTCTGACTGAAAGGAAATCTCAAAGTTTTTGCTGGGATGTTCCTTCCTATCATGAATTGAAATGTCAATCTGTTTCAGGACTGACGCATACGATTTCAGATATAGGCAAACAATCGCTCCCTCCAGCTTGGAAAAGAGACATTCCTATTCTTCCTAAATTATATTTCTATAGATAAGGAGTATCCAAAGTGACATATGCAAGTCAAGGGGAAGTATATATCAGAATTCCAGATGATGGGGAGACTTGGAACTCTTTCACACTGACTATAAGATTCTGGGGAGATAATCCAGGAAATATATAAAACAATTTCAGTAGTCACAATCAAACCTCCAAGAGAACTCTAATTTTTTTTGTTTGTTTTTTTAAAGGAAAGATGTTATTTTCTCACGATGTGTGGCACCTGTTGAATATTCTATTTTGTTGAACAGAGGCGTATAAGAGCTTCTACCCTGTTCTGAAATGGACTCAAGCTCTAGAAGGATGAATTTATTTTAAACTCACTTCCCCCAATATCTGATACAGCAACATTGGAAAATATTACAATAGCAAATCCCACGTTTTCTTAGTTGTCATGCTGAGTAATTGGGACAACCAAAAAAGTCCAAGAAGGTCCTAAAAACATCTGATACACGTTGCTCAAGAGGAAGAATAGCTATCACGTTTTAAACCTGGACAGCTCTGGTGACACCGGGTTTTCAAGACAACAACTCAAGTCTGCCGTTCAGTCTGCATGCCAATAAGCTAAGTCTACTCATCCCCTACCATCCCCTATTCAAGGGGTTGTTGCTACTATTTTGTTATTCTTTGGCACTTGCTACTATTCTCTTTGATCATCTACGGCAGCCTTCCTCAACCTAGTGGACTCGAGATATGCAAGTCATACAGCAGTCCCTTCAAGACGTTTTCAGGTGCGGAACATGCTTCTTAAGCCAAAATCCTCTTGAAGTACTGACGAAGAGGAATTCTGTCAGCGTACTTCCATGCAATGCAGCAGGATGGCACTGAAGCATAACCCTACCACCAGTCATTTGTGTGGCCAGTGAACAGCCATCCCTCTCCAAAATCTCCAGTGAATTCTGGGTTTGCCATTAGGTGGAAGAGAAGAGCGGCCAGGAGGAAGATCAAGAGATTTGAATAGTGGTGCTGGAGGAGAGTTCTGTAGGTATTACGGACTGCCAAAGAGGCATATATGTATTTTAATGTATTTTAGAGAAAATCATGTTCGAACTTTCACTGGAAGCTAAAATGACTTAACTGGATTTAGACACTTTGGGTACATCTAGAGGTGAAATGATTCATTGGGAAAGATGATCAAGCTCATTAAGTGGAAGGCAGTAGAAAAAGAGGAAGACCCCATTACAAATAGGTTGACTCGGCCAAGAAAACCACACCCTGAGTTTTGCAAGATTTGAGCAGGGCTATCAGTGAAGAAGACTCATGGATGTCTCCCATTCATAGTACCACAAGAAGCTCAATCTGATTTGATGGAAAGCAACAAGCCGACCACACTTCACTACAGTTCTCCCAAGGCTTTCAGGGTAGACATTGTGCTGTGTCCAGTGCTGGAAAAAGGCTAAAAAAGTAGGTGGAGGGTGTACCATTTTCTACCCATCCTCAGACAGAACAATGGTATGGGTCAACACCATTCCTTTTCCATGTGCGCATTGTTTTTCATTGAGTTTCTGGGAGACTGAATGGCCCTGGTTCTTGGAAGGTTCTTGGACCAAGAGAGAAATGGAGAAGCTGCCTTCCAAGTCAAAGGGGGCAACTAGTAACTGCTCAGTAGACCCATCATATCTGTTGGGGTTAAGCTGGTGATTACTAACTGAAGTACAAACAATATCAGTGACTGTAACAACAAATACAAGGGGTTATAAACCATTTGGCCAGTGTGGATTTGCAATACTTACTCCTCCTCCTCCTCCTCCTAGCAAACCCTAAAGAAGAAGAAGAAATTATTCCGTCACGCTTTACGAAACAAGTGAACACCTTCATTATCAAGGCATAGGACAGATACATTTGCTCTCTGTTCTATGGCTGAGATGCCCCACATATTTCAGAGTTAAATCTATTTTCTTAGAAGAAATTACTGCAATTTGCCTTTACGGCTATTGTCAGCTCATCCTGCTGCCTTCTGTGCTGCAAAACTACACATTACACTAAAAGTGTGATTATATTTAGAATATGTCGTTATGTACTATAAGTAGCCGTGATCCTTGGCCGTGCGTTACACAAGGGTTAACCCCTTCTGCTGCGCTCCATTCATGATGAAAGCATGGACTGAAGTATGATTTTACTACAATTTCCATGAGAATATTCATGCACACACCCTGCAAATCTGTTCTATTTCTGTCTACCTACATAAAATTTAAAGATCTAAAGGCATACTTCTCCTGAATACCAAATGCAAGGAGACCTCATATCGTAGGTTGCTCCGGCCAGAGGTCCACTCACGCTACAGAATTATAGTGCTGTTTTCCCATTTTAACATCCAGTGGTTTCACCCTATGGAATCCTGTGTCTTATAATCTGGTGAGGCACTGGAACACTGTGGCTGAGAATTCTAAATTCTCTAAACAGCCAGTCCCAGGATTACCTAGGATTGAACCGTGACAGTTTTAGTGGAATAGTAGTAGGCAAGGTTTGAAGAACACCCTAAATTTGAAAAGAAAGCCCCCTTTCTGTTCTCCTGAAAATTACTGTTTCACTCTTTAACCTTACAGAAACTCAACTCTAATTCTAAGAGTCAGATCCATTTTGAATACTGTCCCATTAAGAGTTTTGCAACTTGTTGATGTTGCTTTTCCAGAGCAGAGTAAACAGGATTAGTCCAAATAAGAGAATGCTGAAAAAGGAAAGGAAAGCCACCTTGAAGATGATATACTTACTAGAGCTCTCTTCTGTCGTACTACCTGTTAGAGAAAAGAATTCAGAATAATTATTACTCATTTCTTTTTGTCTGGGCCATGATCAGAAGTCATAGAAGAAATTATAGACTAGAGCCATATTTAGTTTTGCCACTGGATTTGTTCCTCTTGGATTAAAGTAGATACCCCACTGCATTTGTCATCTAAAATAGAGAAGGCCAGCCAGCCATCACCTGGCCAACAGAGAAAGGAACTTGTCAACTTTGTTTTTGGTGGGGGCACGACATGGAAGGCAAGAGATCCAAGGCTACCCCTCCCTTCCACAGCATGCTAGAGATGGAGCAGGTGTAAGCAGAACATGGAACTAGCGCTCTCTCAGGGACTGAGAGAGTGGCACGCTGAGGAAAATACCATGTTTCTGCCACTGGTGATCATTCCAACAAAGACATGGTTCTCTCAGTTCAAAACTGCACAATTGGACATGTGCGCCCCTCTCACACTGCATAGATAGATAAAGAAGAAGTTATTTCCCTTCTTATTCTATTTCCTAATCTCAACCACCACCATCCCAAATTTTAGCTGCCCTTGCAACTGATGCCTGGTAAACTAGGTTGGGGAGAGAGTTCCAATAGTGCCAATAGTGCCAAAATCATGAATACCTGTTACCTGTTTACCATAGCTGTTTTATATAGAAGGCAAGAAACACGAAACAAGAAAATTTTATTGGGAAAATCCATTCCCCCATCTAATAGTAAAATTCAAAGGTAAAGTAAAGAGAACAGGAGATGATGATGATGTCCATATCATATTCTTCTAAGCTGTTCCTCCAGGATACCTATCTCCTACCGCCACGTTATAACTGGGTCTTATACGTCTCAGTACACAGAGGGTAGGTTAGTGTTTTTCTGCTTCACCTGGTATTAGGTTTATGGCTCATTCCCACATGTTCCATCAGCTGTGAGTACTAAAATAATCCTCGCATTTCCCCACTCTTGCTACTCCATACTTAACATGAATACATCAGTGGAAATGGGCAATTTTTATTCCCTTTTGTTTGCTTTTGTTTTATTTTGCTGCTATCACAAACACAGGGTGCAGGAGTTGGCGAATCATGTAGAGATGGCCAAGGAAGGCAATCTGGGCCCTCCAGACATTTTGGACTGCTGAGAGGAGAGGACCTGCTGACTGATTTTCCTGGACATAATATATAAAGACAACTGAGAATAGGCTTCTGAATACTTCAGCTTCTCCTTCCACAATGGGCTGGAGTTAGGATGCAAGTGAGTAGGGCAGGAAAATAGCAAAATGGCACAGAAACATCTGAGCGACTGGGAGAGTGAGCAGACAAGAGAGGGGAACCAAGGAAATATCCTTTGTCCACCTGGTATTTCCGCAATGTGCAAGAAAAGGCTTTTCACGAGAAATTATTACCCTTTGTAAAACATTGGCAGAAAATTAATTTCATACGCTTTCCAGGCAACCTTAAAACAAGGAGTCAAATGACTGGGACTTCACTCAAAACCAAATGACTGGTTTTCTGCCTCCACCAAAGGTAAAACTCTTTCATTGAACTACAATTGGCAAGTTTTACCTATGAAGGACCTAAAAGTTTCTCCAGATGAAACTGCACGGAGACTCCTTGAGAAATTCAGTGTTGTCTGGCTAAGAAAGAAACAGTTATCTTCACACAGGGCAGAGACAGCTGGATCTCCAGGAAAGTTATTTTCCCTAATGGAGTTGAAATTTTACTCCCTCTTTTTGTGCTTTGTCCCTAATCCTCACATGGCCAAGAAGGGGACTACATTCTGTCCACATCTGAACTGATGGTAGAGTAACGTCTGAGACAGAATGTAGGCCTGTGACCTTTTTTCCTCCTTTATGATGTTTAACATTGTCATCTGATGAAGAAGTCAGGGAAGCTTTGATAGCATGCCTAAAGTCTTCATGCCTCAGAGTCAGCCGAATAAAGGTAACACTGATTTCTGGATTTTGGATTTTCTTGTATTTTGCTGAATGGTGAACACAGCTACCCCTGAATATGTGGCTCTAGTGTATTTGTTCTTCTTACCTATCATTCTCAGTCCAGGGTTGACACCTATCTCTTCCCTTCTATCTGAGGCAGATTCTCATCATCATCAAACTTTATTTTGTGTTCTTCTTTTTTAATTGGTGCAGGTTAAGTTGTGTTTCCGATTTAATTGTCTTATGATGAGAACTTCTCCCTTACTTTAATTGTATTTATATTCTCTCTTACTGTGAACTGTCTGAACTCACATTGTTGGGAGAAAGGTGCCATACACAGTCAATAAAATAAAGAAATAAAGTTACATCACCAATTTCTTTCAGCAAAGTGTGCTTTATGAAAAACAGAATAAAGTACTCCTTGTGATTGGTTCATGTTAAATCCTTCTTGTCTTTATTGCACAATTGTTCCCTTGATTTTCATCTAGGTAGAAATGCAGGTACCAGAAGACCCTCCATGAACAGAACAGATGAAATGGGGAAGAAGTAGAGTTTAAAAATCCTTCCTACCCTTCCAATTCCTAGCCTTGGTTGCTCTTGTGTTTTGAGTACCCTTTAGTCTATTCTCAAGCTCAAAATAGTCCAAAGTGAGCTTTCCAGGTCTAAAGGTATTATTTGTCATTATAACAAAGGGTGGGGAGGCCTGGGGGTATTATACACTGACTACTCCTACATGCTTGTTGTTGTCACTTTTGATTTATAGTGACCCTAAGGTGAGCCTAGACCGGCATTCCTGGAAGGTGAACCTAGACTGGCGTTCCTGGAAGACCTAGCCCAACGAAGCCTTGAGAACATAATACCCCCAAGTCTTGCCATCCCTGGAACTCAGACATACAATGCCTTCTGACTTAGAAAGGTCATTTTAGAGCATCTTTAGAAACACTGGGAAGGGAGAAATGCAATGGGTTTGTGTTCCTCCTCTCAAACCTAGGCAGAATGCTTTCTTACGGAAGTCCTTTTAGGTCCTTTCCTTTTTCAAAAATGATGGTTCTTCCCTTTTTCTTTTAGTGTCTTGCTATGATGAACACGAGTATTTAGAGTTGTCTATGTACGTACTTCCTGAATTGTCTATAGCTAAGTGTGGTTCAAAACCTCAGGGAGTGCTATAGTGAACTCTTTCACCTTCACTGTGTAGATCACTGTTCGCACAAGAGCCCCGCCTCTTCCTTCCACAGTGCAGCCTGGGAGTTCCCCAGGCTGCGCTGAGGCATGAAGCGCAACTGCTGTGGCTCTGGAGGCTCCGCACGGCAGGTAAGTGCGCACGGGGCCTGGGAGCAATGCACGATTGTGTGCAATTTTTGGCTTCCAGCTGAAAATGAAAAGGTGTGCAATCGGTACCTGCCAGCCCCTGGAGTGTCACGCGATTGTGAGTGCGTCGTGCAGATCGCTCCTCACAATCGCGTGACACCCCAGGCGCCCTTTCGCATGGCAAATGCCGTGCAAAAAGGGCCTGAGTCTTGGACCACCTCACAGTTGCCCAATGCTCTGTTTATATTGCATCAAAGACAACCACAGTGTTTCTGCACTTCAGATATACGGTCTCCAGATCTTTTGGAAACCATAAAGGAGACTTCCATAAGAAAGTCTTCTCCCCATATAAGGAGGAGAAGCCCAAACCCAATGAGATTCTCGCCTGCCAGTGTTTTCAGAGGTGATCCAGAATACGCTTTCTAACTCTGAAGGCATTCTCTGTCTGAAATGCAGTGGCTAGGGAGGCCTGAGTGTATGAAATGCTGACTAATTGCTAACATCAAAGAGAATCAAAGCCTTAGATCAATTAGAAACCCAACTTCAAATAGAAAAATGGTATGGATCAGCCCGGTTCCTCTTCCGCGTGCACATTTTTTTTTCACTCAGCTCCTCAGAGAGTAAATGGATCTAGTTCTTGGAAGGACCAGGATGGAGTGGGAAAGCCGCCTTCCACGTCAAAGGGGCCACCCAGTGACTGCCGAGGAGACCCAACATATAGGTTGGAGTAAAACTGGGCATTACTAACTTAAGTATCAATAAAACCAGTGACTCTAATAACAAATACAAGGAGTTATAAACTATTTTGGTAGTATGGATTTGCAATACTTACTCCTCTTGATCCACTTAACAGATGCTAAATTAAGAAGAAGAAAGAAGAAGAAGAGGAAGAGGAGAAAGAGAAAGAAGAAATTATTCTATCACACTTTCTGAAACAAGTGAACATCTTCATTATGAAACAAGTGAACGTCTTCATTATTAAACCATAGGATAGTTACATTTGGTCTCTGTCCTATAGCTCAGATCCCCCATATATTTCAGATTTAAACCTATTTCCTTGAATGTTGAACTAACATACAAGAAATGACTGCAATTTGCCTTTAGTGTTATTGTCAGCTGATCCCAGTGCCTGCTATGCTGCAAAACTACACATTACAATAAAGGTATGATCATATTTACAATATGTTGTTCTATGTATAAGTAGCTGGGATCCTTGGCTATGCCTGGCACAGGCGTTAATCCCTTCTGCTGTGCTCCATTCATGATAAAAACACCAACTGAGATATGGCATGACTACAACTTCCATGACAATATTCACAAATACACACCCTGAAAATCAGTTGGTTTTCTCTCAACCGATATAAAATTTAGACATCTGAGGGCAAATTACTACTGAATTACTACATTTCTTCATCGGGTGTAACAACAGGAAAAACCCCAGAATTTCCTCACCAACTAGGCAAAATTACAAGAGGTTTTCTGTCTGATTCAGATTTGGCCAACTTTGCAAAAATCCACCCACTTTTGAAAAAAAAAAAAAAAAAGAGGGAGGGAGGGAGGGAGGGAGGGGGGAGTTATGAAATATAATTACTTTTTCAAAAATGCTTTTTGAATAGGCATAATGGTCAAGATCACGTATTCCACCAGAAGCAGTTACCTATCCTCCCCTCCCCCAATATCTTCAACCCACCCCTCTTCAGACTGGGCACTCTCTATTGACGTTTATTCAGCAGGGGAGGAGAGGGGCACTGACTGGCTAGTTTCTTGTAATTCCTCAGCACAACCGTGGCAGCTATGTAAGGATGCTATAGTAGTGCTATAATCCTGAAGTGGGCATGGGCCCAGTGCAGCGGTAGGTCCCACCTGGAAGTAGTGGGGAAGACCTGGGCCATTTCTGCACTAGACTGCTATAGTGCTATTATTCCCCTCCCTAAACTGCAAACTCTGAGATTCCGTAGAATGTTGAAAGTGGAAATAATAGCACTATAACAGTCGAGTGCAGAAATGGCCCTAGATTCTGCATGGCTCGTGAACTGCCAGTATCCAACATATGGCGCTAAGTTCAGAATTTTCCAGACAGAACTGATTTGCAATACTTACACCAACAACAGGTACATTTTCCTAAAACAGAAAGCAAGAAATCATTTTGTCACGTAGGAATATAAATTATTGCTTATTTCATGGTCGTATGCAGAAGCAAACCATTTTGAAAATTTTCTCCTCATTGAGTGGTACACCAAGCATTTCTGTGCATTTTTCAATATCATTTTTGTGGGGCGGGAGCTATGTGGAACCATTTTTTCTACCTTTTTTTTTCATTTTTGCATGTGCAAAAACCGTAGCTTGATACAACAGGTAGGTGTAACAGCAAATTATGCCTGTGTATGTCGCCAACAGGCTTCTTAACATGTTTAGAATCATAGAATCATAGAGTTGGAAGAGACCACAGAGGCCATCCATTCCAACTCCCTGCTATGCAGAAACACACATTCAAGCATTCCTGACAGATGGCCATCCAACCTCTGCTTAAAAACCTCCAAAGAAGGAGACTCCACCACGCTCCGAGGCAGCCTATTCCACCGCCAGACAGCTCTGACCGTCAGGAAGTTCTTCCTGAGCTTCACATGGAATCTCCTTTCCTACAGCTTGAATCCATTGCTCCTGTCCTAGTCTCTGGAGCGGTGGAAAACAAGCCTGCTCCCTCCTCGACATGACTTCCCCTCAAATATTTAAACATATGGCTCTCATGTCCCCCCTTAACCTTCTCTTCTGCAGACTAAACATCCCCAGCTCCCTAAGCCGTTCCTCATAGGGCATGGCTTCCAGACTCTTCACTATTTTGGCCGCCCTCCTCCGGACACGTTCCAGCTTGTCAATATCCTTCTTGAATTGAGGTGCCCAGAACTTGACACAGTACTCCAAATTATTCGAAATTTCAAATTATGTTTAGAGGTGGTTACAATCAATAAAATGAATTGCCTGGCAATCTGCTTACAGGACATACTTATCTTATTATACTTCAGAATTTATGGGCTTTACATTTGAAATACAAAATAAAGAGAATTTCTCGAAGAAAGGTTTTTTTTAAAGGAACCCAGCCCAATGCCAGTTCTTCTGTCCCATTATTTCTAAAGACAAAGACTATCCAAAGTGACTTTGGGGTCCCCTTGGGCTGTCTTTGGCCCAGGACTGGCACAGTTGCTGTTCTTCTTCTTGGTGTTGCGTGGAACCCTATATCAACCATTTGGTTGAGTGTCCTTAACGAAGTACACGTAACCAAGATAAGGAAGTGTATTTAACTAAGCCCAACCACCTGTCCAAACCGATGGAAACATCACTCAACCATGCTTCAATGGCTGACAGAATGGATAACTTTCTCCCCCTGCAGCTGATGTCCGGTAAAGTAGGTGAGGAGTGAGTTGCCACTGTGGCCATTTCCGCACGAGACTGTAATAGTGCTATTATTCCACTTTCAACATCCGGTGGAATCCTGGGCTTGCAGTTTAGGGAGGGCCCTTTGAGGGGCCCCCCTCTCAAAATTGCAACCTCCAGGATTCCATGGGATGTTGAAAGTGGAATAATAGCACTATAACAGTCTAGTGCAGAAGTGGCCAGTGTCACTACAATCAAAAGTGTGACTAAACAGCTATTATGAGAAACAGTTACCAAGATTTACTCATCTGTCACTGTTTCATATTTACAACTGCTACTTAGTCACGATTTTGAGACTTTTGTCATGATTTTAACTCCTCTCCCAAACCTCCTGTGCCAGGTAGCAGCAGCATGGGGTGAAGGAGGTCCATTCTCCTTGTGATTGCAAGGTTGTTTGGATGGGGGAATCTATACAGATATTCACAATTTTCTCAGTAAACAGAAGAGGTATAATACTCACCAGCAAACCAAGGGGAGCCTAAACGTAACAAAGAAAGAAAGAAAGAAAGAAAGAAAGAAAGAAAGAAAGAAAGAAAGAAAGAAAGAAAGAAAGAAAGAAAGAAAGGGGGAAGAAAGAAAAAAGGAGCAGTTATTTCTCCATCCTTCTGAATTTTGCCTCCCTACCTCAGGACCCAAATTCTCCCCTTTCCACTTTCAGGGGGAAATTTGTCTTCTGCAGATATGGGGCAGGGAATGTTCTCGCAGTTCTGAAGAGCAGCTTATCATGAAGACAAGGAGGCAGAAGGTTTTAGAGTTCTCTCCCTGTCCCCTCATTGTTAAGCAGTGTTATGACTGGGGCGTTTTGCAAGGCGGAAGAACATCACTGAAGCTGTACCTCGAAGTGAGGGCAAAAAAAGATGTTTTTTAAAAACCTTACATAAAGGTCAGTCCCCTCCATCCTACCTGAAGGTTGGCTGAATTTAGAGATGGGAAAAAATCCGTTGGATGCATTTTCTACCTCATTTACATTTTTGAACTGAAAAATAAAGTTCTTTCGGTGTAGAATATGAAAAAAAAAAAAAGAGTAGGTTTTGGCAAATTCTTTGGAAATCAATTGAAACAGCATTCTCCCATATTTGCTCTGGCCAAATTCAACAGGATTAGATATTCCTCTAATGGAAAATATCACACTGTATCTGCTCCAGTTTCCCTGCTCTCAGGGTGAGGGTGAGGAATCTCAGGGCAAAGGTGCTGCCTTTAAATGAGAGAGAGAACTCCTCGTTGCTTGGTCTTGGCCATTTTTGTTGAATTGCATACTCTGTGCAGTTGTGGTTGATAGTCTCACGGTTAATGACATCACCAGGGGCTCCCCCTTGTAACATCAGCCTTCCACCATCACCAGGGCCTACCTCCTGTGGCATTACAGGGGGTCTTCCCTCAGTCTCAAGTTTTGGCCCTCACATTTCAAGACCTGGGATAGTCCTGTCCTGGCAACCCGACATATGTTAAGGATGTGAAAGGGAAAGAAAATCTCGGAAAAGAAGAGGAGGCTACTCTGGTTAACATCGAACACTGATGAATCTATAAGGATTTAAAGGCAAGCTGTTAAGAGTTAGCATTCCCAAGCCCTGGCCCTGGGTGGATGAATTTGAGTTTTAATCACATTGAGTTTGGAAAAACTTATACCTTTTACTTACGTCTGGAAAAAAATTATACTTCGTACTTATGTCTGGAGTTTGCAGTGTTAAAAGCGTTTCTAATCAGTCTATATTAGAAACAGCTTTTAACACTGCAGACTGCAGACACTCACTGTTTTATTCTGACTGAAAGGAAATCTCAAAGTTTTTGCTGGGATGTTCCTTCCTATCATGGATTGAAATGTCAATCTGTTTCAGGACTGACGCATAAGATTTCAGATATAGGCAAACAATCGCTCCCTCCAGCTTGGAAAAGAGACATTCCTATTCTTCCTTCATTATATTTCTATAGATAAGGAGTATCCAAAGTGACATTTGCAAGTCAAGGGGAAGTATATCTCAGAATTCCAGATGATGGGGAGACTTGGAACTCTTTCACACTAACTATTAGATTCTGGGGAGATAATCCAGGAAATATATAAAACAATTTCAGTAGTCACAATCAAACCTCCAAGAGAACTCTAATTTTTTTTGTTTGTTTTTTTAAAGGAAAGATGTTATTTTCTCATGATGTTTGGCACCTGTTGAATATTCTATTTTGTTGAACAGAGGCGTATAAGAGCTTCCACCCTGTTCTGAAATGGACTCAAGCTCTAGAAGGATGAATTTATTTTAAACTCACTTCCCCCAATATCTGATACAGCAACATTGGAAAATATTATAATAGCAAATCCCACGTTTTCTTAGTTGTGATGCTGAGTAATTGGGACAACCAAAAAAGTCCAAGAAGGTCCTAAAAACATCTGATACACGTTGCTCAAGAGGAAGAATAGCTATCACGTTTTAAACCTGGACAGCTCTGGTGACACAGGGTTTTCAAGACAACAACTCAAGTCTGCCATTCAGTCTGCATGCCAATAAGCTAAGTCTACTCATCCCCTACCATCCCCTATTCAAGGGGTTGTTGCTACTATTTTGTTATTCTTTGGCACTTCCTACTATTCTCTTTGATCATCTACGGCAGCCTTCCTCAACCTAGTGGACTCGAGATATGCAAGTCATACAGCAGTCCCTTCAAGACGTTTTCAGGTGCGGAACATGCTTCTTAAGCCAAAATCCTCTTGAAGTACTGACGAAGAGGAATTCTGTCAGCGTACTTCCATGCAATGCAGCAGGATGGCACTGAAGCATAACCCTACCACCAGTCATTTGTGTGGCCAGTGAACAGCCATCCCTCTCCAAAATCTCCAGTGAATTCTGGTTTTGCCATTAGGTGGAAAAGAAGAGCGGCCAGGAGGAAGATCAAGAGATTTGAATAGTGGTGCTGGAGGAGAGTTCTGTAGGTATTATGGACTGCCAAAGAGGCATATATGTATTTTAATGTATTTTAGAGAAAATCATGTCTGAACGTTCACTGGAAGCTAAAACGACTTAACTGGATTTAGACACTTTGGGTACATCTAGAGGTGAAATGATTCACTGGGAAAGATGATCAAGCTCATTAAGTGGAAGGCAGTAGAAAAAGAGGAAGACCCCATTACAAATAGGTTGACTCGGCCAAGAAAACCACACCCTGAGTTTTGCAAGATTTGAGCAGGGCTATCAGAGAAGAAGACTCATGGATGTCTCCCATTCATAGTACCACAAGAAGCTGAATCTGATTTGATGGAAAGCAACAAGCCGACCACACTTACACTTACAATACAGCTATAAGCACAGAAAAAAGGGAACATTAAGACAGAATCAAACTATACACAAAATTAAAAGGATTGCAAACTATACTTTAAAACATAAAAAGCAGTTAAAAGATGAAAAGCGATTAAAACAATTGCATTTTCAACATAAGAGCTATAGAAAACCTCCCCAGACTATTCTTTTAAAACTTTTCATTTTGAAAGCCTGTCAGAATTGAAAAAAAAAAACTCTTTTCCTGTCTATACAAAGGCATCAGGGATGGGGCCACTCTGGTCTCCCTGGGAAGGTAGTTCCAGAGTTTAGGTGCAGTCACCATCTGCAACAAACAAACAAACAAACTACACAAAGATGCATATCAGCACATTATGCCTGTGTATGTCATCAATAGCATTCTGGCTATTTATTCTTTTTTAATTGCTAATGTTTAGAAAGGGAGACGTGGCTCTGGCATACAAGTCTTTTGCAGAAAAGTGTCTGCCCGGTATTTTCAGTGCAAGGTTATACATAGGAATTAGTTTTATTGCAATTAGTTTTATTGCAAGAAGCCATTTCTATTTATTGTGCAGGCAGTATCTTGGTTCCATCCAGTCAGCCTGTCCTCTCCTGGCATGAAGTTTTCTTTAAAAGGAGTTTCAAGAGCATCCATCACTGAATCAATGATTGTTTTCTCTTGTGCATTATGCTAGATAGTAGACTGTGTGAGAGAATCAAAGCCTTAGATCAATTAGAAACCCAACTTCAAATAGAAAAATGGTATGGATCAGCCCGGTTCCTCTTCCGCGTGCACATTTTTTTTTCGCTCAGCTCCTCAGAGAGTAAATGGATCTAGTTCTTGGAAGGACCAGGATGGAGTGGGAAAGCCGCCTTCCACGTCAAAGGGGCCACCCAGTGACTGCTGAGGAGACCCAACATATAGGTTGGAGTAAAACTGGGCATTACTAACTTAAGTATCAATAAAACCAGTGACTCTAATAACAAATACAAGGAGTTATAAACTATTTTGGTAGTATGGATTTGCAATACTTACTCCTCTTGATCCACTTAACAGATCCTAAATTAAGAAGAAGAAAGAAGAAGAAGAGGAAGAGGAGAAAGAGAAAGAAGAAATTATTCTATCACACTTTCTGAAACAAGTGAACATCTTCATTATGAAACAAGTGAACGTCTTCATTATTAAACCATAGGATAGTTACATTTGGTCTCTGTCCTATAGCTCAGATCCCCCATGTATTTCAGATTTAAACCTATTTCCTTGAATGTTGAACTAACATACAAGAAATGACTGCAATTTGCCTTTAGTGTTATTGTCAGCTGATCCCAGTGCCTGCTATGCTGCAAAACTACACATTACAATAAAGGTATGATCATATTTACAATATGTTGTTCTATGTATAAGTAGCTGGGATCCTTGGCTATGCCTGGCACAGGCGTTAATCCCTTCTGCTGTGCTCCATTCATGATAAAAACACCAACTGAGATATGGCATGACTACAACTTCCATGACAATATTCACAAATACACACCCTGAAAATCAGTTGGTTTTCTCTCAACCGATATAAAATTTAGACATCTGAGGGCAAATTACTACTGAATTACTACATTTCTTCATCGGGTGTAACAACAGGAAAAATCCCAGAATTTCCTCACCAACTAGGCAAAATTACAAGAGGTTTTCTGTCTGATTCAGATTTGGCCAACTTTGCAAAAATCCACCCACTTTTGAAAAAAAAAAAAAAAAAGAGGGAGGGAGGGAGGGAGGGAGGGGGGAGTTATGAAATATAATTACTTTTTCAAAAATGCTTTTTGAATAGGCATAATGGTCGAGATCACGTATTCCACCAGAAGCAGTTACCTATCCTCCCCTCCCCCAATATCCTCAACCCACCCCTCTTCAGACTGGGCACTCTCTATTGACGTTTATTCAGCAGGGGAGGAGAGGGGCACTGACTGGCTAGTTTCTTGTAATTCCTCAGCACAACCGTGGCAGCTATGTAAGGATGCTATAGTAGTGCTATAATCCTGAAGTGGGCATGGGCCCAGTGCAGCGGTAGGTCCCACCTGGAAGTAGTGGGGAAGACCTGGGCCATTTCTGCACTAGACTGCTATAGTGCTATTATTCCCCTCCCTAAACTGCAAACTCTGAGATTCCGTAGAATGTTGAAAGTGGAAATAATAGCACTATAACAGTCGAGTGCAGAAATGGCCCTAGATTCTGCATGGCTCATGAACTGCCAGTATCCAACATATGGCGCTAAGTTCAGAATTTTCCAGACAGAACTGACTTGCAATACTTACACCAACAACAGGTAGATCGGCCTAAAACAGAAAGCAAGAAATCATTTTGTCGTGTAGGAATATAAATTATTGCTTATTTCACGGTCGTATGCAGAAGCAAACCATTTTGAAAATTTTCTCCTCATTGAGTGGTACACCAAGCATTTCTGTGCATTTTTCAATGTCATTTTTGTGGGGCGGGAGCTATGTGGAACCATTTTTTCTACTTTTTATTTTTTAGTTTTTCATGTGCAAAAACCATAGCTTGATACAACATGTAGGTGTAACAGGAAATTATGCCTGTGTATGTCGCCAACAGGATTCTTAACATGGTTAGAATCTTAGAATCATAGAGTTGGAAGAGACCACAGAGGCCATCCATTCCAACTCCCTGCTATGCAGAAACACATATTAAAGCATTCCTGACAGGGTTCTCAGCATTTTTCTAACTTTTATGTTTAAAAAATCCTAAGGTCTAGAGATTATCACAATCAATAAAATGAGTTGCCTTACAATCTGCTAAAAGACCATAGAGACCTTTTTACTTTTCAGATTTTATAGTCTGTACCTCTAAAATACAGCATAAAGACAATACATTAAGAAAGCTTTTTAGAAAACCCAATCCAATTCTCCTGTCCCATGATTTCTAAAGACAAAGACTATCCAAAGTGACTTTAGGGTCCCCTTAGGGAACCAGGACCACCAATAGTTGCTGATTCCTGCTCTAGAAGAAATTTCCCAATGGACTCAATCATTTTCAAGCCTCCTACCTCTTTGGGGCTCTTATCTGCACCAACAAACATGTAGTTTCACTTTGAGTGGAAAAAAACCCACAAATATTCACGATTATCTCAATATACAAAATTGCTATAATACTCACCAGCAGAGGAGCCTAAATTTAATCACAGAAAGAAAGGAAAAGAAAAAAGGGAAGCAGCAATTATTTCTCCATCCTTCTGAATTTTTCCTCCCTATCCCAGGAGTCAAATTCTTCCCTTTCCCCTTCCAGTGATACAGTTTGACTCTGCAGATATGCACTGGGTGGGGATATTCTTACAATGCTGAAGAGAAGTTTCTCATGAATACAAGATGGCAGAAGATTTTAGAGTTCTCTCTTTGACTAGGGCATTTCACAAGCTGGAAAAACAGGACTGAAACTCTACTTGAAGTGATGGTAAAAAAAAAAATTTTTTTTTAAATCTTATGCAAATAGTAAACCCCTCCATCCTACTGAAGGCTGAATGAATTTACATTTTTAGAACTAAAAAACAAGTTTTGGTTTGGGTAAAGTAGGTTTCGGTAAGTTCTCAGAGGTAAATTGAAACAACATTCTTCCAAGTTCCCTCTGGTTGAATTCAATAGGCTTAGATACTTCCATAATGGAAAAGACTATATTGTATTTGGCTTAAGTTTCCCAACTCTTGGCGGAGGTGGAGGAATCTTAGGGCAAGGATGCTGCCTTTAAGAGAAAGAGAGTATTCCTCATTACTTAGTCTTGGTTATTTTTTTATTACTTTTTTTGAACGGCATATTCTGCAGATGTGATTGATAATGTCTCATATTGAGTAACATTACCAGGGACTCCTCCTTGTCACATCAGCTCAATTTCATTACCAGGGACTACCTCCTGCGGCATCACAGGGGGTCTTCCCCCAGTCTCAGGTTTTGGCCTTCACATCTCAGGACCTGGGACAGAGACGTTAAAAGTGTGAAAGGTGAAAAATGTCTCAGAAAAGAAGAAGAGACTACCCTAATTAAATTCTAGCATTTGCAAATCCATAAGGATTCAAAGGCAGGCTGTTAAGAGTTAGCACTCCCAAGCCCTGGGACTGGATGGATGAATGAATGTGTCAGTTTGGGTTTTAATAACATCGACAAGATTTACAGAGTCTGGTAAACTCTCTTTTTAAAAAAAAAAAAAAAATACAAACTGCATTATCATCCATTCCATTAAAAAAAAATCCCTCACATGGGTATGATGCAGATTCTCTGTTTGTCCTTTTCAGATACATTCCTCCTTAATATGTTCATGAAAGATTGGAAAAATAACCCATCCCTGCTCTCTTTTTCTTATATTTCTGTAGAAGATCTCATAACTCTTATGCAAGCCTGTTAACTTCTGAAAAATCACACCAAGCTGCTCTGTTTGTAGTCCTATACGTTCAAGAGTTAGTTAGACTTAACTAAACTTGCTTGTCAGGGAACTTAAACTGAGCTGGGCTGCCATTTTGACTGTATCTGACCAAGTTTGTTTGTCTATCCCATCTTTATCACCATAACATAGAGAACAAGTAGCAAATAGATGTCATCCTTTTGGGCTCAATGAAAAACAGGCATAGTTCAAGTGATCTCCTTGGTGATGATTGCAAATTTATTCTTGCTTGCATAAAATAAATACTAAAAGCACAGAGGGTTTCTTTTACTCCAAGGAAAGTTTTTTTTTTTTTGCCATAAGAACACACAGTTCTGTTCCTGGAACTCATGAATTGCTTGCTTAGTATTTAAGAAAGATGCTATATGGCTCCTGTAAGAATAAAATTGGACTTACCGAAAGGCTTTCATTTGGGCAAAGGAGAAAGACAAGAAGAACAGTGGCTAGGACCTGGAGCTTCATCTTGGTTCTCTTTCAGTGGCTTTCAGAAGTGAAGTCACTGAAGTGAGGTGAAGATGGAGGTCTGAAATTGCTGTATTTATACAATATACCTATCTTGGATTTTCAAGCTTCATTGACTGTATGTAATGCCTCCTTTGTCAAGACAAGAGGACCAATCACTTTGCTGTCAATAAGGAAAGGTCAGCTTATCCTAACCATCATCACATCAAAAGTAATCATCAACACCCATAGCCAAGAACGACCAGAGAGCCAAATAATACAGGGCATTTTTTTTCCTCAGTTGCATGTTAAAGTGGTTTAACGTGGCACCACTGGTGACAAGTAAGCGCCAAAAGTTACATGCCAGAGCATCTGGGCAACGTGACCACTCCTGTTTTCTATACAATTGAGGGTTTCTCCTAGAGCAGGAAAGAAATTTGGGAAAAGGGAATATTTTCAAGCAAATAAAATTAAAATATAGTAGAGAAAATTAAGATATGTCAACGAGACTTGTTTTAAATAAAAAAAAATTAACCCCTCAAAAACATTTTTGTATAATCAAAATGTGAAATGTTTGAAGGTTGCAAAATTAAATTCAAATTTGTCCCCAATTTTAACTTGGAATTACCCTAATTTGGCTTGGTTGTGGTGACTGATCCATGAAGTACTAAGACCAATTCATACATGGCTACAAACCTGGTTTTGTCATAAAGAATACCCCAGACAAGTATTTTTTGTTGGATGTAAGTGCATGACACATATATTTGCAAGTTGGCCAAATTCGCACTGTATATTTGTCAGGGCACACTTCAAGCACCATAAATTGGGCATTCATTACTTCATTCCTCTTCACCATTGCAGACCTGTTCTTGAGGTCTTCTGATAAGGTCATCCTGATAGTGCCACATGGTCCTGAGGTAATCTGTATAGTCATTCAGAGCTGGGAATTCAGTTGTGTGATTCTTACTGTGATACTCAGCATAATCCAACATGTTTTTATTTTTGGTTGCATGCTGAAAACTCACCTATTTTTGTAAGCCTTCCCCGTGTTGGTCAGTCCTGACTACAGTAGAGCCATTGAATCAGTTGGATCTGCCTATGTCTTACTCGCCATTCAACATTGTTTCAGTGGGTCTACCATGCTTGGAGCTAACCAACAGGATTCCAGCCATATGTCAGTGTAGTTATGGTGAACCCCGTAGCTGTGCAACCAATTGCACAACAGGCACTAAAGCCTTCACCTCACCCATCACTCAACAGTTGAGTAGTGCTTGCTGTGCTTGCAGAATGATCAGTTTCCACATGCAACTGTATTTACATGATCTCTGAGAAAGCACAATTGCTTACACAGTAATTTTTCTTATGCTCTAGCACTGCACTAGCATAAAAATCATTGCATAAGTAGTTGAATGAATACCCTGAAGGTAGCAGATTCCATCTTATCTTGGAAACTAAGCAGGTTCAGGCCCAATCAGTATTCATAGAGGGCCCTTGAAGGAATAGCAGATGTTGTAGGCTATCTTTCAGAGAAAGCCAATGGCAAACCAGCTCTTGATATCCCTTGCCTAAGAAAACCCTACGAAATTCATGGGGTCACTGTAAGTTGATAGGAAACTTGAAAGCATATATGCACTCTCTCTCTCTCCCTCTCTGTGCTCCATCAGGATCCTGACCTGGTTTTGTTGTTGCTGTTATATGTTTTATAACTGTAGAACACTGTTTTGAAATCTTCAGATCTGAGAAATTCATAAGTAGTTACAAACAAACTGTACAGGTAAAAATGTAATGGGTGAAAAATCCTCAGAACCCCTGAGAAACATCAAGGAGTGAAGCATCAGAGTCACCAAATGGAGATGACCCAAAATGACTTCTCAGAGCTTACCAGCCTGAAGAGACTTATCATAGCCATCCCCCTGGGGTCCTAAAGGTCTCTGTGATCCTAAAACTGGCCAGTTCAAGCACTAATAGTGCTGAGAGCACCCCCCTCCATGTACCTTTCAGGTGGGTGACAACTGGTAATAGAGAGGAAAAATTAGTCCTGGTACTATAGTTCAGTTCTCACAGCCAGAATGGTGTTGCTCATCAAAGGTCACTTGCAGAAATGGTGGTTCCAAGCCCTCAACTTGGTAGCAACTACATTTGCATGGGGTGTGAGGGGGATTAGCTTTAATTCATCAAAGATGTGTAAAGTTAGACATGCGAAATAATCAGGTTCTGTATCTATAGCTCAATCTACATTTCAATCTATTTCTTTTGTCACCATGGGACATGTGGGCATTGATGCCACACTCATGCACAAGGACTTTTGATATGATAATATGCTGTATTGCAACCAGGTGCTTTTTGTGGAGTATTTTATGAATGCATGTGTGGTACCTGTATGTATTGTCAAAATACCACGAAACAAATTAACTTGGCATATGATGTATCAAGATTCTTTTATGTAATGTTATACTGAGATGGAGGACTGCCTTCCCCAAGCTGATATGTTGGATGAAAGCTCTGATATCTCTTGAGGATGATGGGAATTGCTGTCAAACCAGGGTGGAGGAGGCTGGTATAGGAAGAGCATGGTTGTGAACTGATTGTTTAAAAGCTGCATAAAAATTATTGTACGTCACTAAAACATCACTGGAGATCCAGCATGCTGTCATAGTTTGAGTGTCGGAGTACAACTCTGGAGACCAGGATTTAATTCCCCACTTGGCCATGGAAACCCACTGGATTATCTTGGGTGAGACACACGTTCTCAGCCACAGAAGAACTCACGATAGGTTCACCTTAGGTTCACTATGAGTCAGAAATGTCTTGAAGGCACACAACAACAACAGCCACAACAACAACAACAACCATCATCTGCAATGGGAAAATATTTTTTTAAGAAACGCAGTCTCTTCTGGGAGTTTGTTTTGGGCCAAAAATGTTCTTATTCCTTCCAGTCCCACCACTAACTCCTCAAAACCAAAAAGTACCATCTAATAGTGACTGGATGTTGCTTCTGGTTATTTCATTTTGGATCATTACCAATCCTACCGGTATGGGGCCACAATGAATCAGGACATGCCAAAAGAAAGGGAGCCATTTGGGGGCATTTTCTGAATCTCCCCATGAACTTATAACCTACAAGCCATTCACCATGCTTGTCCTCTGTTGACCTGTCTTCATCAGTTCACATAACATTGCCAACACAGCAAAAAGCATGTGAAGTGTCTGGACAGTGTCCATTGCTTGGATCATCTTAGTTTCTTGAGTGTTTTCTACACTCGAACTATCTTTCCAGGAACTTGACAACTCAATGGATCTCCTTATTCTACCCTGGCAATAACTGGGTTTACATTGATTCCAAACTGATAATAGGCCTTTGATCTATCTTCCTGACCCTAACAAATGATATCTTTCCTTTTCTGTAAATAGGAACAAATTAATTATCCAGCTAATGAACGTCACAAAACACGTTGGGTTCTTAATGTCAGGATATGCTGCCCCAAAATAACTTTTGTCATTATCTAAGAAAGTGATGCATTAAAAATGGTCCAGGTGCCACTGCTTTTGAGACGGCTCATTGAATTGGCTACCTGAATGGAAAGAGTTTCTTGGAAGGAGCTACATTGGCTGGCATCCTGTTTAACACTGATAAGATTGTAAGCCAGACTTATGATCTTGTAACTTTTGAGATTCAAGTTTATGGTTATTAATGACCAAATGCGATCCCAAAAGCCTACATTTTAAACCAGACAGAGCACCTCCCAAAGGGTTTCTGAGGTGTTGCAGATTGTGGCACTGAGAAATTATGGCTGCAGTGCTCTGCTGGTTGCCAGACTAATTGAGACAAGCAGCTGCAGCAGGACCCCAAGGGACATCTCCAGCTGCTTATCTCAATGCACCCTACAATGAGGAAAGGGCTGCAGTCATTGTTTCTCAGTGGTCCATTCTGCAGTGGCTTGGAAATCTTTTAGCTGGAGCACTACCTGGCTTAAAAGGGAGAGTTCTGGGGAGTGGTATCAGCAAAAATAGTTGCGATGACAAAGCTCCATTTTTGAAACTTAAAATTTCAGTTGAGCATTTCAGCACCATACTTCTCCAAACTTTCTCAATGATTTCCAGTGGTTTCCAGTCTACATAGCAATCTCTCAAACAGCAGTAATAGTCCATTCTAAGTAATACGCTTGGTAGCATACCTCCTAAGCTTAATTTTGAGGAAATAACTCAGGACTGGGCAATTACTTCAGAGCCATTAACATTTCTCTTAAAGTGATCTAATGCATAGCATATAGTGGAGTATGACTTTGACAATTACTTTCAAGGTCACTTTGTTAAAGATGATGTGCATCACATTTTGTTACCTTAGATGTACCCAATCTGGCATAGGTGCCTGATATTGATATGCCCAATGCTGTTAAAACTAAACAAGTAACTTTGTGTTGGCTTGTGTATTTTCTTTCTTTCTTTCCTTGCTTATCTTTCCACTTGGGCTACAGATAGTCATTTATTTAAGATAACATGCCACTTTTTACACAAGCGGCTTATGCAACTCTGCCACTCAGTTCCAGATCTTTGTTCTACTTCATTATCTTATCTTATATCATGTCTCATTTTTGCTTCCTCTTGGCCTTCACTTCCAAAAACATATCTAAAGCTGATGAAATGTCTTTCTTCATTGTACTCAACTTATACCATTTTCTGAGCATAACAAATGTCCAGCTGGAGTACAGCAAAGGCTATCTAGTCCAGCATTCTATTCACACACTATTCTATTCATCACAAATTGTTCTTTCAACCAGTGACTTAGGGGAACTCCACAATAATGCTCTTGCTGCAACAGTGCAACCAACCCATACTTGTACTCCCCAGCCACCAATGCCAGCTGGTGGCTTCCATATCAGTGGAGTACTGAATCCATTCTCAGTTTTAGTCTGAAGTTTAAAGGTGCTATCAAAGGTGCTGACCCCTGTCTCCGAAAAGAATTTCAGATTCCTTCAAGGAGTTTGAAATGTGCTGAACCCTATCCCATAAAAGAAGTTCAGATCCTTTAAAGTTTGGACTAAAACTCAAAGCAGATTCATCACCCTTTGATATGACCCCAATGATACACATGTTGTTAGCCACCTTAAGTCCCATTATTGGGGAAAAGGCAGGATGTAAAATTATTAGTATTATTATTATTATTATTATTATTATTATTTTGACTAATAGCTTCATATAGTCCCATCATCCATAAATTTATCCAATACTTTTATAAACTCCTTTGCATTGGTGGACATCATGACATCTTGAGGTGGCAAATTCCATTTTTTCAATGAATGCTTTTACGTCCTAGTGTTATGAAAAGGAAAAATAAAAATCCCTTTCTATTCCCAACACAATCCATAGGTTTATATATCTCTGTCATGTCTCTTTTTACTCTCCTTCTTTCTAAACTGAACAGCCCCAAAGACTGGACAATTGCTCCAATCCCCTGATCAGTTTGATTGAGTTTTTCTGCACCTTTTCCAGCTTTGCAAAATCCTTTTTCAGATGTAATGACCAAAACACAGCTCTCACTAGAAACCAAAATGACTAAACCGAGACTATAATTTTTGGTAACTTTATGAGACAACATGACTCATTAAAAAAGACAATAATGCTTGGTAAAGTGGAAGGTAGTAAATTAAAAAAAAAGGAAGGCCACACTACAGATGGATTGGCTCAATCAAGGAAGCCACAGCTATGGGTTTGCATGACTGCGTGTGACTGTTGATGACTGGGGGGCTTTGTGCACTACACTGTTACAGTGCTCTTATTCCACTGTCAACATCCTATGGAATCCTGAGGTTTGCGGTTGAGGGAGAGGCCTTTAGAATTCTCAACCAGAGAGCTCTTTGGCCTCGGTAAACTACAAACCCCAGAATTCCACAGGATGTTGAAAGTGGAATAATAGCACTGTAACAGTGTACTGTGGAAATGGCCTGAGTTTTCTAAGTCTTGCTCTGAAAAAAGAGGGCGAAAATCCACAAATTGGGCTAGGCCTGTTTTCAACACATTTGAATCCACAGTTTTTAACAACAAATGGCGATTGTAGTCAAACAAGAGAATGTTTTGCAAATTCTGGTAAGAAGAGAAAAAATACAAACTTTTCCATTGTGACTTGAATGGTATAATCAATACCAGGGGGAGTGGGTGTAGTTTTGACCTCTGTTTGTCCAGTATGAATAGATACTTTTCAATTTGTACAACCTGAGGACATGGACAGAATTCTTAGAAGGGTAAGGGCTACCACATGTGTATTAGACTCTTTGCCCATCCTGGCTTATTAAAAAAAAATAGAGGGTGACTCATGGAGTGGGTAGAGGCAGTGACCAATGCCTCACAAAGACAAGCTAGAGTTTCATCATGGCTAAAGTGGACAGTTATAAGACCATTGTTGAAAAAGCCTTGTCTAGATCCCACCAAATTAGACAACTACCATCTAACTTCCCATTTCTTGGTAAGGTACTAGACCATGTGG
The DNA here is from genome assembly GCA_030412105.1 of Cyclura pinguis. NCBI lineage: Eukaryota > Metazoa > Chordata > Lepidosauria > Squamata > Iguanidae > Cyclura > Cyclura pinguis. Next base: position 10,210,085 of record CM059606.1, on the reverse strand, counting down.
TGGCCAGCCAACTCCTGGGATTTCTGGATGAATCAAGATTATCTAGATCCATTTCAGTCTGGTATCTGGCCTGGCTATGGGACAGAGACAGTTTTAGTCATCCTGCCTATGCAAGGAATTGAACAGAGAGAATGCGTCCCTGTTAGTTCTGACGGACCTGTCAGTGGCTTTCAGTACCATCAACCAACTTTCAGTACCATCAACTTGGCAGCTCTGTGGTGCAATGCTCCATTTCTCCCTAGAGGAGTGAACCCAGAAGGTGGTGCTGGGGGACTCTTGCTCAGCTTATGGCCTGGGGATCTCTCAGGGTTCAATTTTATCCTCTGCGCTGTTAAACAAATACAGAAACTGAATCATAGAATCACAGAGTTGGAAGAGACCCCAGGGGCCACCCAGTCTAACCCTTTGCCATGCAGGAACACACATCAAAGCACTCCCAACAAATGGCCATCCAGCCTTTGCTTAAAAACCTTCAAAGAAGGAGACTCCACAACACACCGAGGCAGCATATTCCACTGCTGGACAGCTCTGACTGAAGTTCTTCTTAAGGTTCGTGTGGAATCTCCTTTCCTGCAGCTTCAGTCCATTGCTCCTTGTCCTAGTCTCTGGAGCAGCAGAAAACAAGCCCGCTCCCTCCTCAACATGACATCCCTTCAAATATTTAAGCATGGCTATCATGTCCCCTCTTAACCTTCTCTTCTGCAGACTAAACATCCCCAGCTCCCTAAGCCGTTCTTCATAGGGCATGGCTTCCAGACCCTTCATCATTTTGGACATCCTCCTCTGGACTGCTGGGAAAAGTCATTCAGAGTTTTGGAGTCTAGTGCCATCAGTAACCCATTGCCTACTGAGAGTACAGTGAACACAAATGCTCCATCCCATCATTATCAATGGATGCAATGTGTACGCACCTGTGCTGATGTGGGCACATGCTTGGCACATCAATTGACACTAATAGGACAGAAAGCTTCGCCTGACCTCACATTCATGTGTGCTGAGGCTACATCAGCAGAGGGCGCCCTGTAATAACACCTATCACTCCTTTCCACTTTAATCTAGGGAAACTATCTGTTATCACTAATGGACTGGATATCTGTTATCACTAATGGACTGGATGACTGTGAAGCAATTGAAACTTAATCCAGGCAAGATAAGGATGCTTCAGGTCAGCCAAAAGGCAGATCAGGGAATTCAGTATGTACTGGAAGTGGTTACAATCCCCTTGAAGTGGCAGGTCCATAGCAAGAACAAGGACAAAGGAAGGAATGAAAGCAGAGAAAGAAATAGCAAAAGGAATGCCTGCAGGACTCAGCCAGAACATGTGGCATCCACATCAATGTACCATCTGAACAGTCATCAAGTACATTGGTTATCACTCTCCAGAGAAAGGAGAGCACCTCCGTAGATTGGATAGCTCCTACTCACTGGCCATGTGTACTGTGTACACTAGAGGACCTTGTTGTTGTTTGCCTTCAAGTTGCTTCTGACTTATGGCAACCAAAAAACTTATGGGCTTTTTGGGGGCTGTGTGTGTGTGAGTGAGTGAGAGAGAGAGAGATGCACCCAAGGTCACCCAATTTGTTCCCATGGCCAAGCAGGAGCCGTTTCCACACAGCATTTGCCATGCGAAAGGGCACTTGGAGCGTTGCGCGATTGTGAGGAGTGATCTGCACGACCACTCACAATCACGTGATGTTCCGGGGGGGGGGCAGCAGGCACCAATTGCACGCCTTTTCATTTTCGGCCAGAAGCTGAAAATGGTGCACGATTGCTCATTGCTCCCAAGCCCTACATGCACTTACCTGGCGTTGCAGAGCCTCCGGAGCCATGGTGGCCACACTTCCTGCCCCAGTGCAGCCTGGGAAGCTCCCAGGCTGATCTGCGGAGGGAAGAGGCGGGGGTCTCACACTAGCAGGCAGCTCTTGCAGAGCCGAAGGACCCCAGACATGAGAGCCTCTCGCCAGAGGCTGCTCGCGTGATCCCCACACCCCAGCACCAGAAGAAGGTAAAGTGCGGAGAGGGCCAGGGAATCAAACCTTCATCTCCAGGGTTGTAGTTGAATGCTCAAACCACTGCACTTTGCTGGGTCACTAGAGGTAGTACTAGGCAAGAACTGTTTATATGGGTGCTGTGGTAATAGAGAAGGCTTGCTGGAAGTACCGCCATGTATACTGGACTTCATTAAATCAATTACTCTGTTTGCAATACTTGTATACTTCTGTGTGGATTACGCAGATAAATGCAAATGTCATCAATCTGAGGGAAAACTTAAAGGGTAAATATACTATAGTTAAAAGTGGTTATGATGTCTAACATATACTTTTAGCACTTAGCATCTTAAGTGTGTTTTTGAAATCATACATGAATGGTATAGAAGATAAAATATAAAGTCTTATGAAATGTAAGTGTTTTACTGTGAGTAAATGGTAACTGGAAGCACTTTTGGCTACACTGATTTTTTTTATGAGATGGATATGGAGGTGAGTGTGTGTGTTGTGTGTTTTAAAAGGTAGTGGTGGGGATGGGGGGTTAAAAATAAGTGGAGGTCCAGAAGGGGCTAAAATTGGCTCTCGGATGTGCTGATTTGGGAGGGACAGCCCAGATTAATAATCTGTCATCCCACTTTTTCAGATACCTTTCAAAAGTCCCAGTTTCTCTCTCCTACTCCTGTTTTGCCTCTTTGTCCTTCTTTCAATTGCTGCAAAGTGAGTTCAAAGTGCAAAAGTCATTTTCACTAATTTAAATCAAGGGAGAGGAGAGGAGGGGAAGAATCTTGGCCTTCCCAGGAGGCTCAGACAAAAGCAAACTGCTGCAGCCTCTCCTAGCTTGTGTCTGTGTTTCCTTATTAACATCTTTTGCCATTTTGACCATACTCTGAAGTTGCTTGGCCACATGTGTCCCAATTTTCATCTGTTAAATGTTGGAGAGTATGCATTAACTACTGTGCTTGGGGGATTAATTACTGTCATATTTCCCAACACAAATTGCACATTGAAAATAGTGAACCAAGAGATCTAAGAAATTGTCCCGATTCAACCTGGGACCTCCTACATGTGAAGCACCTGCTCTAGATTTGAGCTTTTCATAGAAAATTCCTGTGGGAGACAGGACACTGGATTGGACAGACCTTTGGTTTGATCCGGCATCAGTTCAAGACATGTGGCAGCCCTCTTGTTCTTTATTCTTGCCTTGTTATACTAGTCCCTTTGCCCATTCTATTTGGCACAAATCACTGACAACTTGCAGACCAGAGAAACCCATTTTCATGAGAATATCTAAGCCTGAGCTATATTAGAGTGCCAGACGGCATGCAGGGCAGGACTCCTGTAACTTTAATCCTTAACAGATCTTATAGTCCTTGCTGGCATCATCAACTATCAGCTACAAGTGACACAGAAATGGTTAATTTGTATTAGTGACTTTGAAACTTTTTGCATTATCTTGGCAGTTTGAAGGTACGAAGGCTGATAACAGACTGAGGGAGTGAATTTTCCTCTGCTGCCAATCTGCTTGTACAGTTCTCATAGCTGTTTGTAGGAGATGGGTTACGCTTGCCAAAGTTTGAGTTTCTTTTGTTTCTTCTACACTGTATACATCTTGGGAATCCATCATCCATTGGCCTCATCCTGGAGAACACGTACCCCATTCCAGATAGGAGGAATTGAATTGTCAGTCAGGGATAATCTGGATACAATTAACTGCTTAGGGACCCAGTTCTACCATTAGCTGTGAGGTGAAAGAGCTGGAATTTGTATTTAGTAACTGGATGATAAAGCACATGGCTGAGATGGATAAATCGTTGACCTTAATTAGAGAAAACTCTCTGAAGGAATTTAAGAAGCAATAGGGGAAGGTTATAATACCTAAGAGAAGGCACAGGGAGACATACAACATTAGGTTTTGAGTAAAAAAATTAGAATTATTATGATAGAACATTAATTTGAATCTATAAAAGTATCATACATTTAAGGTAAGTAGTAAAGCAACTATAAGTATAAATGTGCTTGAAATTTTATAAAATTATAGTATTACATTATTAAGATGATCATTTATGTATGGATATTGACAGAACCTAGAGGAAGTACAATAACTTTTTTTTGTTATCCATTTTCTAAAGAGTCAGAAGTCAAATATGTGACTTTATCACCACATCTTGAGATGTTGTTGTAGTTTCTGTTGTTAGTTGTTTACTTTAGTCAGTAGGTATGTTGGTGTGTTGTTCCCTTATCTGTTGTTTTATATTCATTAACTGTGTTTTCAATAGCCCAAGACATTGTGTTGCCTAAGGAGGAGAAGCAAATAACAATCTCCCCTGCCACACAAGGGGTATAATATCCAAACTCAATCATTATTTGGGGTTTGTATTTTGAGTTCATGAGTCAAACAAAAATCCCAGGAGAACCTCCTCTTGGCCAGCAGTGAAAATACAGTAAGAATTAATAAATTACTAACACTTTGCTGGCCTTTCATAGTACTCCAAATCTGCTGCCTGAACCGTCTCACTCTGCCTCATCACCATAGGACTAGCCCTGGTTTCTGTGGTTGTGGCCAGCTTTGAACCTAATGGAAAAACCACCACCATGCCTCAATTTGGCATAGAAAGAAATTAAGCCTGGAGCACAATTAAAGAGACAATGTTTTGTGGCATATTTTTTTTTTATTTTTTTAATTCTTGTAAAGCAATCTGCAGTCTCCAGGGCTACTCTGGAAAATCAAGAAGAACTACATCAGAATAACATTCACCCAATTGTTTAGATTCGATTGGCAAGAAAGATGTGAAGTGTGTAGATGGAAATCACAGTAGCTGGCACTGGCATTATTTCTCAGCCTCTTCAGCTTGCAGATCTGGAAAAATGAAAAGATGAGGGTTTTTTTCTTTAACTCCTCATTTCAGCACACCTGCTGATTTATGACGCTTGCAAAAGAACACCACACCACCTCTGCACAGGCTTCCTCCACTTACCTGACAGGCTAGGGACCAGAGCGCTGTCAGAAAATGGAACTGGTTGAGAAACCCATGAGTACTGTACTATAGGGAGCATGAAGGACTTACGGAGGCTCTCTTGGGACCAACTGCATGTACACTGCTTGCAAAGTCTCTCAGCCAGCTTAGAACTCTTTTCCCCCTCTTAGCTCACCTTTTAAGCAGCACGCACATATGAACAGTTCCAAGAGAGCCTCCAGAGGCAAGAAGAACTGATGAAAGAGGGAAACCCCCATCAAATTAATGGAACTTGTCCTTAATTTGGAAGCGTCAAAAGAGTGAGTCTTTAGATAACAAGGTGTCTAAAGGTGGGTGCTCCTGTATCAGAAGAAACAGTTGTATCACACACTTGGATTGAACTACTTTCATGCTTCACAACCATCCCTTATTTAGAGGAGTGGGCCTCCCTGAGTACAGTGTGACTTCCTTCTGAGTATATATGCATAGAAATATTCTCTCAATTTTGGAGTGTTATATTTATTTATATTCCACTTTTCCCCCAGTTCTGGACTGAAGGCAGCTCAGAAAAGTTAAACAGATACAGCTAAATATTCACGTCATATAAAAGTTGAAAGTGGAATGAAACTATCTAAAAAAAAAATTTGTCATTTAAAAGAAAACAAATAGACAATATAGCACAGTATGCAGGGACCTTATTCTGAGCAATCGTTTTTTCCAAGGCCCACCAAAACAAAGAAGCTTTCACCTTCCTATAGAAGGACAGCAAGGTAGATGACAAGTCTAAATTCTCTAGGAAGGGAGTTCAGGAGTCGGAGAGCAGCCACTAAAAAGAGTCCCTTCCATCTTCCCGCCAGATGTACCCATGATAGTGTAGGACAGAGAAAAGACCCTCCCTGGAAGATCTCAAAACATGGGCAGTCTCATATGAGACAGCGGGATCCTTCAGATAACTTCAATCTGATTCCAGTAGGGCTTTATGGGTCATAACCAGCACTTTGACTCATGTTCGGGAACAGACTGTCAGCCAATGGAACTGTTGCAACAAGGTAATTCTCTCTTGCTTTCTCAAAAACCACGTTTACCTTTCCCAAGTTACATGTTTGCATATCGAAATACAAAGGAATGTGTGTTTTAAGGTGCATAAAAATTTGATATGTGAGGCAGCCAGATGCAAAATAGGACAGGGGTGAGAACCTTTAATAGCTGTGCCAAAGGAGAAAAGTCAACAGGTGTAGCTCACATGACAAATTTGACCTGCTGAAGTTCCCTCTTTAGCTTGACTACCAAAGGTCCTCTTTGGCATCTCGCTACGACCCGAATGAAATGGGAGGAGTACAGCTATCTAGTTTCAAGAAAAAAAACCATACTAGGAAAATTGCCAGAAGTACCTTGCCTTCTTGGCTACTAAAGGTAACGGTTGACTTACTCTGTGTACTTAGATCTTTAGATATCTCTGAGCTAGAAGAGGGATGAATTACTCTGTTTGGACTATAGTGCTCGGATTACCCAGCCAGCATGGCCAATGGAGTTGTAGGCACTCTAATCCAAAAAAAAAAAAAAAAAAAGCAACATTTTCTCATGTCTACACATGTTATATGATACTGCCCTCTAGAATAATAGGGACTGCAGTAGAGACAGAAAAAATGCTCACAAATTTTCTCATCCTTAACGAGAAAAGGTCTCACAACAAACTGGAAAAAACACCACCACCACCACCATGATATCAACATCATGTGTTTATGGGATTTTGTTGTATTTGGTTGAATGAACAGTCTGGCTACTAATAATGATGTATGTATATGAAAATGCCCCCTCCACTTTTGCAAGGGTTTGGGGTGCAGAATCCTTGCAAAAGTGGAAAAACCAAGATAAACTCACCCCTACAATCCCCCTCCCATTCCCTTGCCTTTTGCTGGGGAGGGGGAGATCAAGAGGGGAGAAGGAAGCATGCATGTGCCTTCCCCCCACACTATTTCCTTGCCTTTCGTCCAGGCACTTGCCTTTCTTCTGCCTGCCTGACAAAACGCAAGGGAATGGGAGGAAAAGAATGGGCGGGGGAGGCACATGAACACCTTGCAAATAATCAAATTCATGAAGATCAAACTTGTGAATGTGGAGAAGGATTGCTAGCCTCTTTATCCACTGAGCAGGGGGATCTTGACATAGAGGAAGATAGATGACTAGGACTCACTGCAGTTTTGACTCCCATGTCAGTGGGGTGGTGAATCCATTTCAGGTTTTGAGTAACTTTAAAAGAGCTAGCCATAGTGCTAAACCCATTCATAAAGTCTGAATTAAAACCTGGATTGGATTTCACTATGTCACTGACATGGAAGCCACTACTGTCTCACTCTCTGAAGTTTTGATAGCCAACACCAGGCAAAGATATCTGAAATTAACTTTAGCATGCTTTACTGGATACAACACCTAACTTCATCTCCAGATCTGATAACACGAAAGCTTATAAAGAAACTCACTGTAATCTGGTTAGGAAGCAACTTTCGGCCTCAACAGGCCATATAAAGACCCAGTTCTCAAAAATTATTCTGATGCTGCTAATAGAGAAGGAAATTTTATTGCATTTGTTTACTAAGTTTGCTTCAAGTCCCCTCATTAAATCGTGTGGTCTCTACCTGCATTAACCCTCCCTTGAGATGATCTTAAACAACATATAAGCAAACATCTGAAGCTAGATGTAGACTTCTGGCCCCAACACATCACGATTCATTCCCCACTAGAAGGTTGCCATCTTTGTCAGTGTCCTTTGAAAGCTGGCATGATGCCTTTTGCCCCTTTTGCATGGCTTACTCAAGGTATCACCACAATATGTATTTTGGATCTTGTTGCATTTTGACAAACTGAGACCTCTCATTGAAAAACTACTGTTCACCCACTGTGGAATGTTTGGCATTTTGGGACTTCTTGCAAAAATTTCACTCCTACAAAAACATTTCCACTTATTTTTGTTTTTCTTCAAGCTCTCAAAAATATTCTGAAATGTGAAAAGAAATATCAAAAACTAAGCAAAAACTCTTGTAATCTCACCCAGAAGGAAGAAAATGTTTGCAAGCCCTTGTGACTGAACAAAAGGAAGAAATGATCAAGATGTACATCATGGTATATTCAATCATGTTTGTGGCACCGAATTCGGTTTGCCAATTCTTTTTTTTTTTCCCCTGACAAGCTCTTCATCTTTAATAGCTATATAGCAGACAGACAGAACCCAGATCCAGCCTAGATGGGAACAGCTTTACCTTCTGAATGTGACCGATGAATGAGGATTTTGGTTCAGTTCTGTTTGTAAGGACTCCCAGCTCTGAAACTGTATTCAGGAAAAATAGTGGCCCAAATGCTATATGGTGTAGAGATCTGGGGGGTAAATCACAGGAATCTGAATGACCTGGAAGTCTGCCAGAATAAATTTTTTAGATCTTTGCTGGCAGTACCACCAGGAACTCCAGCTGCATTCCTCAGAACAGAGTTAGGTGTACCATCTGTAAAAGCAAGGTCGGAGTTGGCAATTTTTACGTATTATAAAAGGGTCCTAGACGTGACAGATGATCGTCTGCCTAAGCTGTGCTTAGCCGAGCAATGGAAGATAGGTGGCTGGACTAAGCTAGTCCAGGACCTGTTAATAACCAAAAGTCTCTCAACAGATATTTTGGTCTTTGAGGGATTTAAAACTAACGTGAGGGACTATATTTATAAATTGGATAATGAGCAGGACCTAAGTGTAATTAAAAGATCAAAGTTTTCACTGGTGAAACCTAACCACCTGAGAGCTCAGTATCTCCATACACTCACTTTTTCCTCTTTGAGAACAGCATTCACGGAAGTGCGTTTTCAAACTATGCCAACATCTGTTTTAGATGGCAGATATAGAAACATTCCAAGACACCTAAGGATCTGCATTTGTGGCATGGGGGAGGTAGAGGATATCATACACTACCTATTTTTCTGCCCCCTTTATCAAAATCCTCGAAAGAGATTTTTGGGACATATTCTGGCTCCCTTGCAAGGTGAGACTCCCTACATAAAACTTTGCTGGTTGCTCTCAGATTGTGATCCACTGGTTACATATAAAACAGTTTTATTTGCCAAAGCTGCTAAAAGCATTCGCGCAAATTATTTGAAAGAGATTGCCATAGACTGTGCCGGGGACTCTCTGATTTAATATTTATATGGATGTATGTATATATATTTTATATTGGTTTTATGGTTTTAACTATATTTGTAATGGCTTTTAGTCAAATACAATAAAATTTACTGTACTGTACTGTTTGTAAGCATTTGCAGGAATTCGTAAGTTTCTTCATATTTGAGATGGAAAGAGATTACATTTTCTTTAAAAATACTGAAAGTGTGTGAAAGTGACATTGTCAGATGTGTGCATTCCCAGCTGAGGCAAAGGTAGCAAACCCTTCTTCACTCACCTGAGTGTATTGTTGGACAACACGATCAGTTTTGTGAGGCCTGCAAAAACAAAAGGCCGGCAACCAGCTCAGAGAAAGTGCAAAACAAGGTGAAGACTGAGGCTCTTGAAACCATGGGAGATAGTTCAGCATGTAATTGCTAAAAGGGATGGGGGGTGGATAGTTAAGTCACCATTTTGCAATAGAAAAAGATCGGCTTAAAACTTCCAGTTGTTTCTGTGTGCCACAAAGTCATTTCTGACTTAACAGCATCTCTATCATGGGGTTTCCTTGGCAAGATTTCTTCAGAGGAGGTTTACCATTGCTTTCCTCTAAGGCTGAGAGAGTGTGACTTGCCCAAGGGGGTTTCCATGGCTGAGGAGTGATTCAAACCCTGATCTCCCAGTATCCCATTCCAACATTTAAACCACTACACAAAGCTGGCTCTCAATGGATCACAAATAAGACTGTATCAGCAAGATGGGAATGGGATAACTTAGGGCCCCTTCACTGTTATAGCACTATGATTCCACTTTGACTGCATGACTGCATCCTATGGAATCCTGGGATTTGTAGTTTGGTGAGGCACTAGAGCTCTCTGGCTGAGCATTCTAAATACCCTTCCGTAGAATTCAAACCCCAGGATTCCATAGGATGCTGCCATGGCAGCTAAAGTGGAAGCATAGTGCTATAATAGGGTAGTGTAAACTAGTGATGGAAGAAATGGTAGAATCCCCACACCTGCTGCTATAGCCTGAATCCAGATTGCGTGTGATCACTTGTTAGTTGGTACTCTCACAACTATTTTGGCTGTATTGAAAATGGCTGAAAGTGGGAGGAAAGTTTTATGTTTTTTGGGGGGCAGGGAGAAGTGCTACAGAAAAAGGGAGGCACTCGGAAACTTAGTTTTGAAAAGTAATTAGTTAGAATTAGAGTTTAATAATTAACTCTCATTTCTCAAAAGTAATTAAGTAGTTGATTACTGCTACCTTTTAAAAACTGAAATGTTATAAGCCATTGGTCTGCAGTACAAAACACACTTAATCAGCTACACACACCCAAATAACTAAAAAAGTAACAAAAACAATTGCATTGCATAATGAGTGAAATTAATTACTCATTCGATTACAAGTGTAGTATAGCTTAGTTCAGCCTTAGTTGTCACAAAAAGAAAGAAATTACATCAATTGTACCTCCAAGCTCTGGGCAGAACTATTCTCCCTACAAAAATCTGAGTGAAATTTTCAAAGCAAAAAAGCTGTGTGCTTTGTGACACCATTTAGAATGACATTTGCCGATATTTGAACTGTCATGCCAAAGCAGAGGGCTCTCCCTGCAAAGCAATATTTTAATACTCACCTGTTCTGGTTGATCTTGGAAAGTCTATAAAAGAAAGAGAAAAAAGTGACTTTTGTACTGACATCCCATAAAAGACCTCATAAGCAAAGGGACTTTGCAATATTTATCTTTTAACTCCCAGACTGTGCCTGAAGATGGTAAAACGTTGGGGGATATGTGTGTGTGTGCAGTCATTAAAGTCACTGAAAGATACAAATTCTCTCAGAAGAACTACTTACTTCCTGAGTTTCAGGTTCTGGTTCTATCTGAGGAGGCTACAAAAGGAAAAAAAAACACAGTTATTTATACCACACCATAGTATGAAAACTTGCAAGTCTGTGTGAAAGGAGCATTCATCAGAGGTACGCATGCTCAATTTTCCTGAGGAGGCTACACAAGAATAAACAAGGAATTATTCCTATCACAGGATCATATGAAACATGCAAACCAGTTTGAGTGAAAGGGGTACTCACTGGAGATTCATTTCCTGGGTTTTCCTGAGGAGGGTTTTCCTACAAAAAAACAGACAAGGAATTATTCCTATCGTAATATGAGTTCTGTATCAGGATGCAATTTCAGGTCCACCAACACACATAGGAGGAGGGTGATCAAAATGGTGGAGGGTCTGGAAGCCATGCTTTATGAGGAGCGGCTTAGGGAGCTGGGGATGTTTAGTCTGCAGAAGAGAAGGTTAAGAGGGGACATGACAGCCATCTTCAAATATCTGAAAGGCTCTCATATCGAAGAGGGAACAGGCTTGTTTTCCACTGCTCCAGAAACTAGGACAAGAAGCAATGGATTCAAGCTACCAGAAAAAAGATTCCACCTGAACCTCAGGAAGAACTTTCTGATGGTCAGAGCTGTCCGGCAGTGGAATATGCTGCCTCGGAGTGTGGTGGAGTCTCCTTCTTTGGAGGTTTTTAAACAGAGGCTGGATGGCCATCTGTTGGGAGTGCTTTGATGGTAGGTTCCTGCATGGCAGGGGGTTGGACTGGATGGCCCCCGAGGTCTCTTCCAACTCTATGATTCTATAGCATAAGCATTATTGGTGGCCAGTAATACATCAGATAGTATACAACAGAGAAGCATTCCCAGCCCTAGGGGGTCCAGCATCCACTCACAGCCAAAACTGAACCCCTAAACAAATACTACTTGGACTATCCCTCAGCCAGTATTCAAATTTCCCATCGCTGGACATATATGGAGTCTGGGTTGGGGTATACCACATCCAAGTCAAGTCTGATAGGAGATAGATTCCCAAGGACTACATCATATCGAAAAAAAGAAAGAAAGAAAAAAATCATGGTGCACAAATCAGCCCCATCTCTCCCCACTCCCAGTGCAAGCAGGTTACCAGCAGACAAAAACTCACTTCTCCAGTCTGTTCCCAGACTTATCTTTTTGCATTCTCAGACTACTAAGCTGAAATAAACAACGTCAGTAATAACAAAATGGATTCTTCCTCTACACTGGACAGCTGATAACATCCAGCCATGATGATAACAAAGACTCCAAAACTCAACTACCTAATGGCAGAGGCTCAGTTCACTACAATATGAAATGCACAAGTCTGTTCATGTGAAAGGAATACTCGCCAGGGATTCATTTCCAGGTTTTTCTGGAGGAGGCTACAAGAGAACAAACAAGGAATTATCCCTATGACAAGACAGTATGGAAGATGCAAATCTGTTTGTGTGAAAGGAATAATCACTGGGAATTCTTTTTCTGGATATCCTGGAAAAAACTAAACAACAAAAGGTCTTATTTCAAGGTAACATGGAATTTACCAAGCTTTAGAGAAAGAAATTAACATGTGCCTGGAGACATTCTTTCAGAAGTTACAAAAGAAAAGACCAAAAGTACTTCCATGTCAGAATAATACAGATAGTTACTTAGGCAGCTTTTTTCAGTGTACAGTCCTCCCTCCACATTCGCAAGTTTGACCTTCATGAATTTGATTATTCACAAAGCAGGTGCTTGCTCCACTGCTCCATTTTCCTCCTCCCAGTCCCCTGCATTTTTCAACGTGGGCTTGCGAGGCTTGAGTTTAAAATGGATGTTTTTTCCTTTTGGGTGAGCAAAGCCCCCTCCCACTGCTGCAGGTGTGTCCTCTTTGCCATGTGGCTGCACATTCTGTTGTGTAATTGCTGCTGATTGGTCATATGCTCTCTTTGTTCCTACCCCTCCTTTCTCAAGATAGTGACCAGAAGTAGCTAGAACCCCAGAATTCTGCTCTTCTCTGTCTGAGGGGAAGGTGCCAGTAAGCCTCTTAGCTTGTCTTTTTTACTCCCCCTACCAATGCAGGGGCCAGAAGCAAAGAAATGGGAGGGGAAACCTCCAGAGGGGAATGGGAGGTGGATCATGGGGGGGAGTTATTCATGTTTTTTTCCACTTTTGGGAGGGTTTTGCAACCCAAACCCTTTCAAATGTGGAGGAGCCACTGTAGAATCAACACTAAGTGGGGACCCTTTCACACTATATAGTTAAGGTGCTTTGATTCCACTTTAACTGTATGGACAACATCCTATGGAATCCTGGGATTTGTCATTTAGGGAGGGATACTCAGAATTTTCAAACCAAGAGCTATAGTTGCTCCTCAAGCTACAAACCCCAGGATTCCACAGGTGACCATCATGGCACTTAAGGTGGAATCATAGTGCTATAATTGTGCAGCATGACAAAACCCTGGGAAGAATGAAGCTGAACATGCCATTCTCCTTGTTTGTTATGAGCTGGGAGATTCCTTGGCTTTGAGGGATCTTTTTAAGTGTTCCAAACCATGTGGGAAGCCTATCTGAGTGGAGAAGGCTTCCTGCTTCAGAAGAAGTCCAAGTCATGGAGGGCAACAGAAGCAGTAACAGGTGACAATCAACTATCACACTCAGTCTCTCCTTCTATGTTGATCCTCCTCTGAAGAAGGACACATTAACAGGGCTCCAGAAATTTATGTTTCTAGGAAATAAATACTGAAGAAAGCTAAAATTAAAAAAAAAAAGGCAGGAATGGCCTTCAGAGGCAAATTCTCACTGAAATTATCACTCACAGGTTGTGGATATTCTGGAAAAGGCTGGAAAAGAAACAACAAGGAATACTATTTCAAAATTATGCAAATGATGGAAATACTTTTATAGAGACAGAATAACCATATATTCTGTATACTATGGATAAGATTAGCAAGAAATACTCATATTTAACAGCAGAAAATATTCATATTTCAGAATTATATAAAAGAAGCTAGTTCTTCACGTAGAAAATGAGTACTCGCATCAGGAAATTCTGGAGGAGGCTAAAAGCAAAACGGAAACCAATGTTCATACCTCAAAATGTTACAAGAGATGCAAATTGTGCTTGCAGGATATAAATACTCATGGGGATTAGGAGAGAAAAGGTGGAATTACTCATATATTTTCAACTTAATAGAAAAGAAGCCAACCATCAGCTTCTGAGGATCAGTTCTGAGCTCCACCTGTCAGTCAGGTAGGGACGGGAGGTGAGAGGTGCTGCGCCCTGGGTGGCAATGTTTTTGGGGGTCTCAGCTTGTAGCCATGCCCCAGTGTGCCGAGGCCATGCCACGCAGCCGCACACCCCGGGCCTTAGCCCCCTCCATCCCCCCCACACACTCCAAACTCCGCTGCTGCCACCTGTGGAAGCTGACACAGAAAAAATTGCATTTCAGCCAAATTCAAAAGCTCACTATTGAGCCACTTTGGGGGTAAAAAAACAGAGTATAACCTAAATGAATAAAAGATATAGATCCTCTTTCAGGGGTTCATCTTCTGGTTTTCCCTGAAGAAGTTAAAAGAGAGAAGTCAAACATTACTGGAAAACATGTCTATCCACGGTTGTCACTGGGAAGGCTTTATGGAACAGAGGCTGGCTGGAATCTGGTATCAGCTACCTAGTTAAGTATACTTAACTAAGTAACTGCTCCTGACCTTACCCAGATCCCAAACCTGATGGAAATGTCATTCAACCATGCTCTAATTGCCAGCCGAATGGACCACCTTTTCTCCATGCAGCTGATGCCCAGTAAAGTAGGTGGGGGAAGTTATGATTATAAGAAGAGTGTTATAATCATGACTAGTAGTGATTGTGACTATGAAACAGTTACCTACATTTACTCACTTCTGTTTCGTATTCACCATTACTCCTTAGTCATGATTTTGCCTCTACTGCCACAAGAGTAACCCCCTCCCAAATCAATTCTACCGGGTGTCAGTTGCATGGGGAGAAGGTGGTCCATTCTGCCAGTGATTGGAACATGGGTGAATGATGTTTCCATCAGGTCTGGGGAGGGCACAGGCCAAGAGAAGTTATTTAACTATAACTAAGTAGCTGATACATGATTTAGACTGCTGTCTAGCAAGTGAATACCAGTCAATAGACAGCAAGGGCAACTGATGGTCATTAACTTATTATTCTGCTGGTGGACTTCTCAGAACCATGGTTGGCTCGTATGGGAAGAAGGTGCTAGGCTGATAACCCATAACTCTGGTCCAGTAGGACTCATTCCATATGTTCTGACTTGATTGCTGAGGAGATCATGGGAACTGTCAGAACATGGATTTAAAAAGTAATCCATTAGGCACTGCTTACTATTTATTCCAAGTAACACAACAGCATTTACTTGTTTCTTCTTCAGCAATGCATTAGTGATACATTCTTTTTCAGTTGCTTTGTAATTTTTTTTTTTTACAAAAATACCCTTTTTCACATTCCAAGTTTTATTTTTTCCCCCTCTTAGCTATCTATCTGTACAGACATATGAGAAGATTCAAGCAGATAAAACAAACTTGCTATACTCACTGGGCCATTGAAACTACCAGGGCCAAAGTTGGAAGAAAAGCCAGGATCAATCTACAGAAAGAAAGAAAGGAGTTGATCCTGTGAGTTTCCATTTAAAGGCACCACTGAAGCCAGACCTGTGTGTATGTGTGTGTTTAGCTGATAACAACATTCCCAATAGACTGAACAGAGCAACATCAGAAACAGGAAAATAAATGAATACCTGAGCCAAAGATTTGGGGCATTGTCCTTTACCTTTCCTACTCCTGCCTTCTCCATCCTTGACATTCACTCAGTCAGTTTACAATATCTACCCACAGATGTGAGACCCAATGTGATGTTGTGGTTTTGATGTAGGGCTAGAACTGTGGCAGACCAGTTCTCTACTCAGCCATGGAAACCCACTCAGTGACCTTGAGCAAACCAAATTCTTCATCCTCAGAGGAAGACAATAGTAAATTTCCTTGGGATAAATATTGCCAGGAAAACCATGGAAGAGGATTGCTGTAAGTCAGAGAGGATTGCTATAAGTCACAACCCATGAATGTATTTACCAGGTAGACAACCATTTTACAATTGGTTGAGTTTTGCATTCTGAAACTGTTCAGCGCAGACATTGAAAGCAAAGAGGAAACTGGTAAGGTGGCACTTCATGGTTGGTTAGATCACTTCCCTTCCCAAAGAAGAAGCCATGGAAATGAGATTAGTAGGTAAAATTGTCCTTTAAACTTTGCTGGAAGAAATTACGGTTTGTGTATGAGTGTCTTTCAGACCTCTATCCTCCTAAGGCAAAGGTGGGGAAGGACTGGTCTGTCAGGGCATTCAGAAAGTGAGTGTGGTGTGTCCAAAAAGGTTCTTCTGGTGGACGGAAAGATGAGGTGATGTGATCTTGGCAGCACAGCTGCAAGGTTTGTTATAGCTAGCTTGCCTTGCAAGGTCCTGTCTCAGGAGAAGGTATCCAGCATGGGGAAAATGCATGTTGTAGATGCATCGGATCACCCGATGTTTACCTGAATGTGGTTACACCCTTAAAAAGCTTAGGTTTTGCTTTGTAAACCGACTTTGGCCACATTTTGGACCTGCCTCTGGCCATACGCTTTGTCTTCCATGCTGTTTCTGTACTTGTTGTTTTGCTTCTAGGCATGCTGCCTGAAGCCCTATTGCTTATCTTGTGCTTTGTTTGAATAAACAGCACTTAGCTTTAACTCAATGAGCCTGCGTGGATATTTTTTCCCATCTGGAACAGCTGGCAGCTGTTTGGCACGGCTTCCTACTTTCTGCACATGCTCTGAGGTGCATATCTCACACCCTGACATGGTCTTCCAGAGATTTAGACTTACAACTCCTCCAGTTCCTTATGTTTGGTCACAATGGTTGAGGTATCTGCGATACATACTTTTATCACCCTCAAAGCGCTAGGGTCAGGCAGTTCCCCTTGTATCTTTCAAAAAACGTGGAGATGACACAAGCGTACTCACTGGGCCAGGAAAGCCAGCACCAGGAAATCCGGGAGGAGGAGGCAGGGGAGGAGGAGCGTAGTAGCTGGGTCTACCCTATAGACAAGCAAGAGAAAACACAGTCATCCACCTTGTTCTTTTCTAAAAACTTCTTAAAATAAAAAAAAAATTAACAGGAACTAAAGCATGCAGATCTTCAGGCTTCTGTGAGGGTATTTGGTTTTTCAACCATTACAATGACAATTTTTTGTGGACAGGCTTCATCCAGGCTGCATCAATAGGAGTATAGTGTCTAGGTTGAGGGAAGTAATAGTATCACTCTATTCTGCTTTGGTCAGACCTCAGCTAGAATACTGTGTCCAGTTCTGGGTACCACAATTCGAGAGGGATATTGACAAGCTGGAATGTGTCTAGAGGAGGGTGACCAAAATGATAAAAGGTCTGGAAACCAGGCCCTCTGAGGAGCAGCTTAGGGAGCTGGAATGTTTAGCCTGGAGAAGAGAAGGCTAAGAGGCGACATGATAGCCATGTTTAAATATTTGAAGGAGTGTCATGTGGAAGATGGGGCAAGCTTGTTTTCTGCTGCTTCAGAGACTAGGACACTGAGCAATGGATTCAAACTACATGAAAATAGATTCCACCTAAACAATAAGAGGAACTTCCTGACAGAAGGAGCAATTTGACAGTAGAATATGCTGCCTTGGAGTCAGGTGGAGTCTCCTTCTTTGGGATTTTGAAACAGAGAATGGATGGCCATCTTTTGGGAGTGCTTGATTGTGTATGGCAAGGGGTTGGACAAGATAGCCCTTGTGGTCTCTTCCAGCTCTTATGATTCTATAATTCTATGATCTAGTTTCATTTCAGCTGTATCCCAAAAGGTTGCTTTTTATTTGGGGCAGGAATATTGTGGCTCTCCAGATGCTGGTGGATTGCAGTTTCTACTAGCCTTAGCCAGCATATTCATAGCCAGGTGAGGAATGCAGATACTGTAAGCCCAGCAACTTCTGGAGGAGGGATACAATTCTCAATCCTATGCTAAATCATGCAGACAAACACCTCCTTCAGCTTAGGGCCCTTCATGTCTCCTCAAACTTTTTTGCCATGAGAACAGACAAAGCTGTGTGGATATTCTTTTTCTTAACAATCCTTACCTGACGAGGTTGGCCTCTGCGGCTAAAAAGGTCCTTTAAAAAAATAATAATTCAAGAGGGAAAAGTCAGGCCTCATTCAGTGCTCCCAAAAGTACCTCTCTGGGACAGTAGGTACTTTTGGTGAACAAACATTGCTTATATTTACACCACTTTGTGGCTCAGAACCACAAGTAAGCAGGATGGAAAAAAACTCTGGCTTAAACAGCCTCACAAAGGAGGGCTCATTAGGTTTTGGGGTCCCTCTTCCTCTTCCAAGGATGGGACAGGGGAGGACAAGTAGTCCACCTCCACCTTCTCCGAGGATTCCTGGGAGAGAGGAGGAGGAAGAGCAGAAGTCTCTATGGCTCTAGATGTTCTACATATTTTGGTGGGAGAGCTGTGATCTCCTTCCCTGGTGGAAGAAAGAAGGACCTATAATGGCTGCCAATTGGCTCTTGTTTCACTCCTTCCTTGGTCTAACAAAATGGCATCTGTCAGATGCACAGCATGGTTTAAATCTTCCCCTTTCATTTTGAGGAGTGGTGAAAGTTGTGCCAGATCCTGGGGGTGGGGGAGAAGAAAGATCAGCATCCCTGCCAGGGAATGTGTGAGGTCTCTTTCCGGGTGGCAAAGGAAATGCTGCTTGTGCAGGCACTGTAGACCAGTCTCCCTCTCCTGGTCCAAAGCTATCCCGGAGGCAACCAGCTCCTGAATCCCAGGGGCTACCTCCAGGTGGACCAATTGCCCATCGATAACTGGAAAGGGCTGGCTGAAAGAGGAACCAGGCATATTCACTTCAACCTCTGAAAAATCTCTCATAGCAGAAGGAGTTGCTGCAGAGTCATCTCGAGCAGCTGTTCCAGCATGCACCAAAAACTCCTGTTTGGGTGGGCCTGCTCGTACAAACAACATAGACCTCTTGGTCAGAGCCATCGTAAGTTTCTCAGGTGCTTTGGGTTAATGGAAGGGGTCAGGAGTCCCCCAACAAGCCAATGGTGTCCCCATCCTCCCTGTGATGCACAAGGAAGATTAACAGAGGCAATGGTCAAAGATGCAGAGAGAGTAAAGGAGGGCTTCTTTTTTTTTTTTTTTTTTTTGTCAAAGCTGAAATAGGAGTGGGATGCAGAAGCAAGAAGAAAACAATCCAAACAGAGCATAGGCATGAAAATGAACCATGGATTTTCCACATGTTTCTGTCTCAACACAGGGGGAAGCTTAAACCTAACTGACTGATTTTCCTGTCTGTTGTAATAAGTGGGAGAGACATCTGAAGGATGTCTTCTTCCACTATAGAAAACTAGCATTTCCCAAATCTGTTCAGAGGTTTGTTTGTTTTTTAAGTGCACACTGAATTTCTAAGTTTTCTGGCCACAGATAGCAGCTCCTGGTTATTCTGTAAACAGGACTTCTTTCACCATTTAATGCCACAGGTTAATAAATAGTTTGAAGTTCAGGCTGAAAAATGTGTGGACAAAATTTTCACACTTGTCCACACATCTCTGGAATGGAGATACAAAATAAGGCCAGCTGAGGCATTCAGAATGTCTAAATATGAAGAAGAAATGAGAAATCATGCTCTACTTGGAACAAACCTGGAGAATTTTAAGCTCTCCATCTGGAAGTCCCATCAACCTTACCAGTTCTTGATGCTTCCTCAGGGAAACTGCATTTCTTTTGTCCTTTCTCCTAAAACAGTGCTTGGAAAGGGTCTTGGTGCTGCTTTAGGGTAAATGGAAATGGTGAATTCTGGGATGAATGGCAATCCTATGTGGCCCTCCTGTGAGGGCTCTGCAGACCCTTGGGGTCCTTTGAACCCAGATTAAGAATCACTGTATTACTACAACACAGTGGCTAAAATCCCTTTTTCCCCATTCAGTTAAACCTCATGTTCAGTGTTCAACCCTGAGATTATACAACTTAGCCAGAAGAGCAAACCTCTTCCATATACTTACTAATATCCAGCTTCCAAAATCAAACTACAAGAAAAAAACAAGGTATAAGTTATCCAAACTGATAGATTCTCCTTTTCCCTGGCTGTTTCAGCAATACAATTTGTTATCTGCAAACAGTGCATTATTTCAGACCACTTGACAACTTTTGATATCCTTTACTGTGAATAGGTTGAAGATTGATGGCACTGAATCTGCTAGGGATCTGAATCTTTGCAAAGTTTGTCCTATGCAGTTTTTGAATACTAGTCACAGTCTGAATTGTATTCTGCATAAAAAATTATGCATTTATTTTACTGTTTTTCTCCCAGGATGATACCGAAAGTTTTTAGTGTAGAAAGCAGCATTTTTTTTCATAAAAAATGCATTTCTTTGCAAAAAACAAGTTTCCTGCACAGAAACCAGCATTTTCTGTTCAAAAGCATTATTTGTTATCTTTTGGCAGAAAATTTGCTTTCTTTCCAGAAACATAATTTTCCATGCAGAAAATCCTGTTTTCTGCACAAAAAAAGCCTGTAGGTTTTTCACACAGAAATTAGACCTAAACTGCAAAGGTTTTTTGACACTAATAAAAACTTATTTTTTTAACCAATTTTCCAATACTCATGAATATTTGTTTTCTTTCCTACACTGTGCTTCCACTGCTGTTCTTGTAGTGATTTCCAAAAGGCGGCACTGAAAGACATGTTCAAAGATACATGTTGCAAGGTTAGGAGCTTGGAAGAGTTTCTTTCTTTTTTCTTTTTTAATAGTAACTCACAGAATTCTTTGATTGGCATGATGGGTGAAGAATCCTGGAGTTAGGGTCCCCAAAAGGAACTGTTCCAAGCACTGGAAAGGTCCTATCCTACTTTCCCTTCTTCTTTAAACACATTTACATATAAAACACTCAGTGAGGTCATCAGGAAATTTGAAATAAGGTGATAGCATGTCTGGCACCACTTGTATTACAAAGCAAGGTAGTTCTTACTGAATGGTCTTTGAGGTCCAAGCTGCACACTAATAATGGTATTTTGCTATGTTCTTCCAACCTGTTTTAGCCTCAAAGAGTGGAAGTGATTTCTGGTAGCTTCCAGACTTGAAGAAATCCTTTGGCCTAAAACAAGTGTGGGGGATGTGTGCAAAAGCAGATCAGTATTGCCTCTCCAATCCCCTAGGTTCGAAGGCTCTTCATTCTAAGTAGCAGAGATACATCCATTACAATTACATAGGGAAGAAAGCTTCTGTATACTTACTGGCAGCCAATCCAAGAACCTAGCCTATGAAGAAAGCAGAACAAATTATTCAAACAACCTCATTCTTTAATCAGCTTTTAAGGATTTGCATCCTGTTTTTCCAATGGAATGCATCTTGATTTTTTTCCCCTTGCTGGATTGTAGCCAGTATTTCTTACCAGGTTTGTGCTGACAAAAAAAAATGCTGTGGCCTTTCCACACAACACAGTTATAGCACTGTGATTCTGCTTCAACTATGATGGCTGAATCTTATGGAATGTTGGGAGCTGCAGCTTGGGGAGGCACTAGCTGTCTCTATATGCCTCTTGTGATGTGATGGATGGAAAATGTTGTTTAATGTATTAGACGTTAAGGTAATTTGTTTACGTACACACTGTGTATTAGAGATAATAAGGAAATGAGCTGCCCAGAGGGGATGAAAGAATGAAATGTTGGGAGTGGTGATTGGTGGAATGTCCGAGGGGATTTGAGTAAGGTTGGTGAAGGAAATTGATACATAATTGGAGTAATTAAAGAGAGAGTGGAGGAATGAGTGATTGAAGGGTTAGGGCTGAGACAGCCAGGTCATTTCTGCACGACCCTGTTATAGTGCTATTATTCCACTTTCAACTTTCCAGGGAATTCTGCAGCTTGTAGTTTAGGGAGGGGCCTTTAGAATTCTCAGCCAGAGAACTTTTTGGCCTCAGTAAATTACAAACCCCAGAATTCCTCAGGATGTTGAAAGTGGAATAATAGCACTATAACAGGGTAGAGTGGAAAGGCCCTTGGATTCAGACACAATGTCCATGGTAGTAGCAGTGAATAAAGAGAAATGATGTCTGGTGGGGGCAGAAGTTGCATAATACCTCATGCATGTACCTAGAGGGTATCTAGGAGGTCCCCATAGTTGGTGGCCACAGCAGTAGGACAGGAGGAGGTCCCTACATTGGTGGCAGAGATGGAGACAAGGGGAAGCCCTCGCTTTCGGTGGTAACAAGGAGATTTGTGGGAGTCTTCACATTTGTTGGTGGCAGAGGTTTAAGCAGAGCCTCACACCTCGTGGAAAAGCTGTGGGTTTAGTTCTGAACTCCCACCCTCATCCCTAAACTGCCATTCCCAGGATTCCACAGGATGGAACCATAACAGTTAAAGTGGAATCATTGTAGTCGGAAAGGGTTCCTGGTCTTTTCACTCTCACGCGGAGTGCAAGCCTCACGGCAATGCACCTATATATCTTATTCTCCTTGCATTGCTTATTCCTTTCTTTACTGATCTATGATCAAAACAATTATCTGCCTTATGTCTGTCTGTATATTCAATAACTTAATTGTTAATGAAAACTGCACTGAAGACAATGGCAATTTCTGCACCCTACCTGATCCCGTCATCCTACCGTCACAATCCCAGCAGTGCCTTTGCCAGGAAGGGCACATGGCAGAGACACTCCTGCCTGCACCTATCTGGCTTCCTGTGGAAGGGAGTGCAAGTGACACACACCTGCCTTCCGCAATGCAATCGGGCTCTTTCCCCACTGGGAAAGAAGCACCTCCATCAAGCTTCCTGCCCTTCCGTATGGCAGATAAGTACAGAGCATTGTGCAGTAGTGGATGCTTAACAATTTATCCTTAATCTTTAATGGATTTATTCCATTAAGTGCATATCCTGCGATCACAATGGGTGGGGGCAGGATGGCAGTGGGACCATGATGACATCACGCAGAAGCACAACCTGTGGACCACTGCCATCCCATTCCCATAGCAGGACTGCGCTGCCATGCAGAAATGGCCAATGAGGGTCAATTCCAAGTATCAGTGCAAAGGATTCTAAAGATCCATCTGCTGGAGTGAGCACTGAAATCAAGGATACAATCCATGCATCCAGCGAAAGAAGATATACCACAACCAGATAAAAAACAAAATTTATTTTACCCATAAGCTTTTTCTGTCAGAGCCACCCTACAAAAGCAGAAATAGAACAATGTTATTTGCTGTCATATGCTTCCATATATGAAACTTACACTGAGGCTGGCTGGCCCCTCCCGAAACTGCAAACCCCAGGATTCCACAGGAGGTTGAAAGTGGAATCATCGTGCTATAAGAGTGTCGTGCGGAAATGGCCTCAGTAATGACTTGAAGCATGCAACAACAACACGAGTAGGCAAATCTTATTCCTCATACTCACTGGCCGAGGAGGGACGCCTGGTCTTGGGTAGTTAGGAGGTGGGAATTCAGAAGCAGAGGATCCAAGAGATGGGGGAGGGAGAGGAGGAAAAGGAGGAAATCTTTCACCATAGCTGGGGGCTTTCTGCAGAAAGAAGAAATATGTTGTACTAATAATGTTAGTAATAATAACACCTTTTTTTGTAAAATATTTCAATGTTTAGGCGCTCTCTGCACCTTACCAGAGCCCAGTGGCATCCTGCAGAGTTCCTGGTAGAGCTTCTCCTGGGAGGGGAGCATGTCAGGAGCACTCCCCTTCACACCGGCTGCCTGAAGGAATGGAGGAGGCACGATGGCCACACCTCTTCCTTCTGCAGCACAGCCCGACACTGTGCCAGGCTGCGCTGGGGCAGGAAACATGGCCATCATGCCTCTTGACCCTCTGCAGCTCAGGTAAGTGTGGGAGGGTGGTGGGAGGGCTGCCCGGTTGCCGGCCATTGATGGGTTTTACCCGTTAATGATTTGCGGTGCAATTGCTCTGCCTGGGGACGGGGAACGATGTGGGACATGGATGACATGGTGCATAAGAGTCATCCAGGTACTGCCCTTCTCTCGTCCCTAATGCAGGATGACGACATCCTGCAGAAAAGGCCTTACACACCATATTTCTTTACCAAGTCCACCAAAAGCAAAGTGCAAGCACTTCCCCAGTGACAACATAGCAGTACCATACTAACATCATTTTAAAACTGGAAGAAGCCAACACGTAAATGAAAATGTCATTCAGCCAATGGGTACCTCTTTCCGAGTTCTGTGGGATCAATTACAATTGAAGATTGCAAACACAATCACAATTTAAATTCCAATCTTTTCTTAGCAACAGTACAACACATTATGCATTCCGTTTAACACATAGGCAGTGTCCCAAAAGCTTCCGTGCGTTCAATTACGTGTCAGTGCAGGACTTGACTGCAAAGACTCTTTTTCTTGTGTTCCTCAGCAGGATCAGGAGAGCTTCCAAAGGGAGAGAAAATGCACAAAAGTTGCTTATCATAAACAAGGGGAGCAGAGAACAGATCATCCTAACATTCTTTCTGTAAACAGAGAGGCATTTAGAATTCTCAGCCAGAGAGCTCTTTGGCCTCAGTAAAGTACAAACCCCAGAATTCCACAGGATGTTGAAAGTGGAATAACAGCACTATAACAGTGTAGTGTGGAAACGGCCAAAGTTTAACAAATTGGAAAACACACACACACATACACACTTTGCAAGGCAGTTCTCTCACCATGAGATTCCCCTCACATTGCCTCTAGACCAGAGAAGAGAAGACAGGCCCTGAGATCTGGAAACCCTGCTGGAGTACAAGTGAGAACGAGCTGTCTGTGCAAAACAGAGATGTGACATAACAAGGCAAAGAAATTGTCATACTCACTGGAGGAACAGGGTTTCTGGGAAGAGGAAGGGGAGGAGCAGGATAAGGTTGAGGAACAAGGTATCCTGGATCACCGTAGTCGTCATAGCCTGGCTCCACCTGAAGAAATTAAAAGAGACATTTGTTTTTGCATGTGTACGTTCACTGGAGGGGCTTCCCTATAGTAGATCTGGGGAACTTTTGGCTTTTCTGCTGCTTTGTTTGTCCTGCAGCTCCTGACTGCCCCACCCAGAATGGCCAATGGGAAGGGACTGTTGGAACTGTAGTCCAGAAAATATAGTCTTGGTGACTTGTAGCCTAGGGAGTGATGCTGTTGTAAATGCTTTTTCTGGTGTTTTTCCGAGAGGTATCCAGTACCTCCTTCTGCAGTGAATTTTCTCAGATTGTACAGTGACTGACAGATGGCATTTAGACGTACCTCCACCCCACCAAGCAACCTTTGGTTGACCAAGGGGGTGCACTAGGAGTTTTCCCTTGTGCTGTCACCCAGCCAACAGCCTTTGTTGTCCCAGTTAGTGATGGCCTTGAGAAATAACTTACACCAGAAGGCACATCACCCTTTTCACAGTGAGAGGGAGCAGCCAAACTTGTTTTGCTGTTAGCATTCACAACCTTCGCGTGTCAGTCCTCACCAACTGCCTGTTTGCCTGTGGGTAGATTTCCTGCTTGTTTGCTTTAACACACCTACTCTCTACCTTCATCGCTCTAACCTAAGATTGCCAGGTTTTTGGACAATCAATACGGGAGGCAGGAAACAAGCTTCTGCTGCCTCAATGCATGCCGGAAGAGGGCCTCTTGTAGCATCTCAGGGCTCCTGCAAAATCTCACAAAAGGGTTGCCTGTTATACACACTGAAAATTCAAACCACAATGTGAGTACATCATCGTGTTTAGTGCAAAACCATGGTGGATATATTATCTGAACTGAGTCATATAGTCTGATATTCAATATCAAGAATATCAAGAAAACTAAAAAAAAAAAAAAAGCCCATACAAAAAAGTGGTCCTCATACTCACAGGAGGTGGAGGAAAATAGCGCTGGAAAAAAAATCAACAAGTTAGTTTCATTTCTTGCCCTATAGATCCCTCACAGTAAAGACATAATGAAATCTATTATTCTATTATTCCACTTTCAGTATCCTGTGGAATTCTGGGTTTTGTAGTTTCCTGAGGCCACGGAGCTCTCTGGGTGAGAATTCTAAATGACTCTCCCCAAACTGCAAACCCCAGGATTCCATAGGATGTTGAAAGCGGAATAATAGCACTATAACAGTGTAGTGTGAAAATGGTCTTAGGAATGAGACCCGGTGATGCCATAAGGGGTAGCCCCTTGTGATGTCATCAAGCATGGTACATTAAGCTTCAATCACAATTGTATAGAGCATGCTGTTCAAAGAGAAAATACCAACTCTAACAAATAAGGGAACATATTCTAAGGGAAAAACAAGGGAAAACACACACACACATCACCCACATCAATGGTGGTCCAAAAATAATAAATGGATAGTACCCATGCGGCCACTTGCACCTTGCCTGCTTGGTTGCCCGCCCACCCCCACTTTAATCTCCTCCACCAAAACCACCTTACGTTCTCCTTAGGGTTGTCATAAGTCAGAACATTTCCACACGACACTCTTGTAGCACGATGATTCCACTTTCAACCACCTATGGAATCCTGGGGTTTTCAGTTCTGGGAGGGGCTGGCTGGCCCCTCCCAAAACTGCAAACCCCAGGATTCCACAGGAGGTTGAAAGTGGAATCATCGTGCTATAAGAGTGTCGTGCGGAAATGGCCTCAGTAATGACTTGAAGCATGCAACAACAACACGAGTAGGCAAATCTTATTCCTCATACTCACCGGCCGAGGAGGGACGCCTGGTCTTGGGTAGTTAGGAGGTGGGAATTCAGAAGCAGAGAATCCAAGAGATGGGGGAGGGAGAGGAGGAAAAGGAGGAAATCTTTCACCATAGCCGGGGGCTTTCTGCAGAAAGAAGAAATATGTTGTACTAATAATGTTAGTAATAATAACACCTTTTTTTGTAAAATATTTCAATGTTTAGGCCCTCTCTGCACCTTACCAGAGCCCAGTGGCATCCTGCAGGGTTCCTGGTAGAGCTTCTCCTGGGAGGGGAGCATGTCAGGAGCACTCCCCTTCACACCGGCTGCCTGAAGGAATGGAGGAGGCACGATGGCCACACCTCTTCCTTCTGCAGCACAGCCGGACACTGTGCCAGGCTGCGCTGGGGCAGGAAACATGGCCATCATGCCTCTTGACCCTCTGCAGCTCAGGTAAGTGTGGGAGGGTGGTGGGAGGGCTGCCCGGTTGCCGGCCATTGATGGGTTTTACCCGTTAATGATTTGCGGTGCAATTGCTCTGCCTGGGGACGGGGAACGATGTGGGACATGGATGACATGGTGCATAAGAGTCATCCAGGTACTGCCCTTCTCTCGTCCCTAATGCAGGATGACGACATCCTGCAGAAAAGGTCTTACACACCATATTTCTTTACCAAGTCCACCAAAAGCAAAGTGCAAGCACTTCCCCAGTGACAACATAGCAGTACCATACTAACATCATTTTAAAACTGGAAGAAGCCAACACGTAAATGAAAATGTCATTCAGCCAATGGGTACCTCTTTCCGAGTTCTGTGGGATCAATTACAATTGAAGATTGCAAACACAATCACAATTTAAATTCCAATCTCTTCTTAGCAACAGTACAACACATTATGCATTCCGTTTAACACATAGGCAGTGTCCCAAAAGCTTCCGTGCGTTCAATTACGTGTCAGTGCAGGACTTGACTGCAAAGACTCTTTTTCTTGTGTTCCTCAGCAGGATCAGGAGAGCTTCCAAAGGGAGAGAAAATGCACAAAAGTTGCTTATCATAAACAAGGGGAGCAGAGAACAGATCATCCTAACATTCCTTCTGTAAACAGAGGGGCATTTAGAATTCTCAGCCAGGGAGCTCTTTGGCCTCAGTAAAGTACAAACCCCAGAATTCCACAGGATGTTGAAAGTGGAATAACAGCACTATAACAGTGTAGTGTGGAAACGGCCAAAGTTTAACAAATTGGAAAACACACACACACATGCACACTTTGCAAGGCAGTTCTCTCACCATGAGATTCCCCTCACATTGCCTCTAGACCAGAGAAGAGAAGACAGGCCCTGAGATCTGGAAACCCTGCTGGAGTACAAGTGAGAGCGAGCTGTCTGTGCAAAACAGAGATGTGACATAACAAGGCAAAGAAATTGTCATACTCACTGGAGGAACAGGGTTTCTGGGAAGAGGAGGGGGAGGAGCAGGAAAAGGTTGAGGAACAAGGTATCCTGGATCACCGTAGTCGTCATAGCCTGGCTCCACCTGAAGAAATTAAAAGAGACATTTGTTTTTGCATGTGTACGTTCACTGGAGGGGCTTCCCTATAGTAGATCTGGGGAACTTTTGGCTTTTCTGCTGCTTTGTTTGTCCTGCAGCTCCCGACTGCCCCACCCAGAATGGCCAATGGGAAGGGACTGTTGGAACTGTAGTCCAGAAAATATAGTCTTGGTGACTTGTAGCCTAGGGAGTGATGCTGCTGTAAATGCTTTTTCTGGTGTTTTTCCAAGAGGTATCCAGTACCTCCTTCTGCAGTGAATTTTCTCAGATTGTACAGTGACTGACAGATGGCATTTAGACGTACCTCCACCCCACCAAGCAACCTTTGGTTGACCAAGGGGGTGCAGCAGGAGTTTTCCCTTGTGCTGTCACCCAGCCAACAGCCTTTGTTGTCCCAGTTAGTGATGGCCTTGAGAAATAACTTACAACAGAAGGCACATCTGTGCTGTTCAATATTTTCATCAACGACTTGGATGAAGGAATAGAAGGCATGCTCATCAAATTTGCAGATGACACCAAATTGGGAGTGGTTGCTAATACGCCAGAGGACAGGATCAAAATTCAAAATGACCTGGTCAGATTGGAGAGCTGGGCCAAGGCTAACAAAATGAAATTTAACAGAGAGAAGTGTAAGATCCTACACTTAGGTAGAAAAAATGGAATGCAGAAATATAGGATGGGGGACACGTGGCTGGATGGCAGTACTTGTGAAAGGGATCTAGGAGTCCTAATAGACCACAAGCTGAACATGAGTCAGCAGTGTGATGCGGCAGCCAAGAAAGCCAATGCAATTCTCGGCTGCATCAATAGGAGTATGGTGTCTAGATCGAGGGAGGTACTGGTACCACGCTACTCTGCTTTGGTTAGACCTCATCTTGAATCCTGTGTCCAGTTCTGGGCACCCCAATTCAAGAAGGACATGGTCAAGCTGGAGCAGGTCCAGAGGAGGGCGACCAAAATGGTGAGAGGCCTGGAAGACATGCCCTATGAGGATAGACTTAGAGAGCTGGGTATGTTCAGTCTGCAGAAGAGAAGGTTAAGAGGGGACATGATAGCCATGTTTAAATATTTGAAGGGATGCCATGTAGAGGAGGGAGAGGGCTTGTTTTCCGCCACTCCAGAGAGCAGGACAAGGAGCAATGGATTCAAGCTGCAGGAAAGGAGATTCCACCTGAACCTCAGGAAGAACTTCCTGACAGTCAGGGCTGTCCGGCAGTGGAATATGCTGCCTCGGAGTGTGGTGGAGTCTCCTTCCTTGGAGGTTTTTAAGCAGAGGCTGGATGGCCATCTGTCGGGAGTGCTTTGAGGGTATTCCTGCATGGCGGGGGGTTGGACTGGATGGCCCGTGTGGTCTCTTCCAACTCTACATTTCTATGATCTATGATCATCTTTCTCACAGTGAGAGGGAGCAGCCAAACTTGTTTTGCTGTTAGCATTCAGAACCTTTGCGTGTCAGTCCTCACCAACTGCCTGTTTGCCTGTGGGTAGATTTCCTGCTTGTTTGCTTTAACACACCTACTCTCTACCTTCATCGCTCTAACCTAAGATTGCCAGGTTTTTGGACAATCAATACGGGAGGCAGGAAACAAGCTTCTGCTGCCTCAATGCATGCCGGAAGAGGGCCTCTTGTAGCATCTCAGGGCTCCTACAAAATCTCACAAAAGGGTTGCCTGTTATACACACTGAAAATTCAAACCACAATGTGAGTACATCATCGTGTTTAGTGCAAAACCATGGTGGATATATTATCTGAACTGAGTCATATAGTCTGATATTCAATATCAAGAATATCAAGAAAACTAAAAAAAAAAAAAAAGCCCATACAAAAAAGTGGTCCTCATACTCACAGGAGGTTGAGGAAAATAGCGCTGGAAAAAAAAATCAACAAGTTAGTTTCATTTCTTGCCCTATAGATCCCTCACAATAAAGACATAATGAAATCTATTATTCTATTATTCCACTTTCAGTATCCTGTGGAATTCTGGGTTTTGTAGTTTCCTGAGGCCACGGAGCTCTCTGGGTGAGAATTCTAAATGACTCTCCCTAAACTGCAAACCCCAGGATTCCATAGGATGTTGAAAGCGGAATAATAGCACTATAACAGTGTACTACAGAAATGGCGCTAGCATCCCATGGAAGCTAGGAGCAGTCACTGAGAAGGATTTCTCTTGTGTCCTCACCTGGAGAACCTGGGACAGTAGCAGGACTGAAAGAAAGTTTACCCTTGCAGATCTTAGGGCTCTGGCAGGTTTGTATAGGGAGACAATGGCCTTTCAAATAATCTGGACCTAAGTAGTATTGGGCTTTATATGTCATGCACTTTGAATTGTGCCCAGAAACAAACAGCCAGTGAAGCCAGTGTTCCCTGTAACTAGCCCCATCAGTATTCTGATTGCCACATCTTGAACCCACTGAAGTTTTTGAACTGTTTCCAAAGGCAGCCCCACATAGAGTGCATTACGTAATCCAACCAAGTAGTAATCAAGGCATTTGTCACTGTAGCCAGATTTGACATCTCAAAGAATGGGCACAGCTGGTGCACAAGTTTTAATTGTGCAAATGCAGTTGTGGTCACAGCTGAAACCTGGGTATCCAGGGTCATAGTTGAGTCCAGGAGAAAATCCAGGCTGCAATAACAACGTAATAACGGCTAACAGATAGCATCAAGCTTGTGTGTACATATATGCCTTCAAGTTGCTTGTCCATTTATAGGAGACCCATGAATTTATAGGGTTTTTAAAGGCAAAAAATACTCAGAGATGCGTTGCTATTGCCCCCCCTCTGAAAAATAGCCTACAGCACCTGGTTTTCTTTCACTGTACTAACCAGACCTGACCCTGCTTAGCTTCCAAGATCAGGTAGACTCTGGTTACTACAGGATATTTTCACATACAGACTATAGCCAGAAAGTTCCACCTCAATCACACAAGACTTTACTGCCATCAGGTGGCAGCTGGCACAGGAATAACAAGGTAATTCTTTATTAAAATGTTCTCCAGGGAAGCAGTGAGCAATTTAAGAAATTTTCTTCCTGCTGCATTTTAAAGCCTATTCATGATGCAGGACTTAACTCGTACAAAGTTTGCATGTGGTTATTTTGTGCATACAACAGCATGTTCTGGGCATAAAACACTATCTCTTAGGCAGAAAATGCTATTTTCTGTGCAACTCAACCACATGTGAATTTTGCACAGAATAAGTCCCTGGTTACAACATTTTTGTTCAGGAAACTGCTTCTTCTGCAAGAATACGATACTACTGCTTATAATGCATTTTCTGCATGCAAACACACACAAAAACTTATGCAAATTTTGCGCAGAATAAGTCCCAAACTGGGTAGAATATTGTTAGTCCAGGATTTTTCTCATCAGGGTTTCTCAAGATATGGAAAACATGTTTTTGACCATTTTTGCATATTTTCAAATAGTCTTTACAACTCTATGAATGAAGCAGCCATTCCAGGGAAAAAGCAAAGGCAGTCTCATTGAAATTCACACTACCTACTTATAGCAAAGCTTCTAGCATTGCTTTAAATTTAAGCATCCAAACAGAAGGGGCAAGCAAAGTTCCTCAGGCAATGTAAACACAGGAAATAGAAGAATTCTAGGTGCAGATGATTTTCATTGTCTCACTCTCTGTGATGCTAGAACTTCTGGGACGGAAAGAAAATTTCATTGCACAGCCAAAATCCTATTTCTGGGGCCATGTTCTCATTTTCCCCTTCTCCACAGCCACACCTCTGCTTTTGGCATTGATTTTGATGGGATTCCAATGGGATCAACTCACTCTAAATCCATCCCATGAGATCTCATTCATCCTTGGCTTTCCATGCATCATCTCCACCACCCCAGTCTCCAAAACTGATGCTATCTTTCTTCCAGAAGTCAATTTCAATCTCACCTGTGCATCGGTGCCAAGCACAGAGGCCATGAGAATGGCCACCACAAGTGGGAGCTCCATTTTGCAAGGGTTTGGGTCTTCTTTCCTTGGGGTA
The DNA here is from genome assembly GCA_030412105.1 of Cyclura pinguis. Classification (NCBI taxonomy): domain Eukaryota; kingdom Metazoa; phylum Chordata; class Lepidosauria; order Squamata; family Iguanidae; genus Cyclura; species Cyclura pinguis. The sequence continues at coordinate 10,177,888 of CM059606.1, read as the reverse complement.
AAATAATACAGAGTGCAAACTGGTGGTTCAGAAATGACAATTTATAGCTCTCTTTTTTTCATGCCATGCTGCCCAAACTGAAAGCTACCATTGAAACTGTTGCCAAATTGACTTTATCAGGAAGAAAACGTCAAGAAGATTAATCCAAGACAATTAATCCTTGTGGAAAGGCTTCTTCCCTTTGAAGGCTAGTTGCCATTTGGACTCTTGTCTTCTTCTTATCACTGGGATTTTGCAGAAGATATTTTTCTCAAACATTTTCATCAGTCTCATGTGGAAAAGCAAGCTAGAATTTTCTCCAGCTATTCTCCACAACTTTTTTTGTAAAGACCACAACTCCTCATGTCCACAATGTATCAGAACTGGAAGGGGCACACACTAACTGTTGGAAAGTAATTTTTGGCACTTCCTGCTCTCACAAGGGCCATGCTGGTTGGAGCAACTGGTGACAAGAAATCATTCTTCCAGGGACTGAAAATTACTTCTCGCCATTACATGCTATTTTTCTCTGTTTTGGTGAGGAGGATCTTGAAACAATAGTTACTGGCAAAGCCACACTGCACAGCCTTTTTTTTTTTTTCCTACAGAGAAATGTCTTTTCATTTTCTTTCTCTTTTAAAGAAAATGGGTGGAGGGTGCAAAGTAGGGATGTAGAAAATATTCAAAAATATTTGGAAAATAGTAGAGAGAAAGAGAGAGAGAGCGCATGGCCAGTTCCTCACTAGACTGCTACAGTGCTATTATTCCACTTTCGACATCCTATGGGGCCTTTGAGACCCTTTCCTAAACTGCAAACCCCAGGATTCCATAGGATGTTGAAAGTGGAATAACAGCACTACAACAGTTTGGTGCGGAAATGACTCACGTTTTCTCAATTGTTGGGAAATCTTGATGAAAAAAATTCTGGACTGAAACGAATCTTCATGGTTCAGAACTTATTCTGCACAAAATTCACACATAGGTATTTTGCACAGGAAAAAGACTATATGTGTCAATTTTCAGCTTAGTAAATCCTCCACGACAAGGTTTTCTGAGCAGGAAAAAAAAAATGTCCTGCACAGAAATCGTGTTTTCTACACAAAAATACAATATGCGAATTTCCCACAGAATCTGTCCAGAACTGCAAATAGCCTCTGAAAAGTTCACAGTTTCCAGAGACTTTCTTGAAGTGGGAATAAGATGGCTAAAATTACTCATTACTTCCTCCAAGAACAAAATTAGTGAAGGAAGATTAGTGAAAGGAAAAAAGAGAAGAAAATTAATGAAAAATTGCATCCTTATTGTGACTGTCCAAGAGTTCCACGGACACAAGGGACCTCTATAGGTGACAAAATTCTCACACCTGTCCTAGAATGGCATGAGGTCCAACTACAGCTACAGCAAATTCTCTCAGAACAGCAAGTGAGGTCTTAATCTACTAAACCAGATCTTTCACAATTGCTCAATACAATTGTAATTGCTCGATGACAATCTACCATGTTATTTCGATGTTGAAAGCAGCGGCTGTCATTTAATGTCCTCTGGCTTGTGGAACATTTCTTTGACCATACCATGGGGGTGGATGTGAGAAGGGTTTCGTTTACTTTTTGCAGTATTGGAGACACTCCACATTTAATTTCAGGGATAATTCTATTAATTTCACTGTCCTGGAAGTTATTTTCTATCTCAGAAAAGGAAGGGTTTCAACAGAGAGAAGTGTAAGGTCCTACACTTAGGTAGAAAAAATGGAATGCTGAAATATAGGATGGGGGACACGTGGCTGGATGGCAGTACGTGTGAAAGGGATCTAGGAGTCTTAATAGACCACAAGCTGAACATGAGTCAGCAATGTGATGCGGCAGCCAAGAAAGCCAATGCAATTCTCAGCTGCATCAATAGGAGTATGGTGTCTAGATCGAGGGAGGTACTGGTACCACTCTACTCTGCTTTGGTTAGACCTCGTCTTGAATACTGTGTCCAGTTCTGGGCACCCCAATTCAAGAAGGACATGGTCAGGCTGGAGCAGGTCCAGAGGAGGGCGACCAAAATGGTGAGAGGCCTGGAAGCCAAGCCCTATGAGGATAGACTTAGAGAGCTGGGTATGTTCAGTCTGCAGAAGAGAAGGTTAAGAGGGGACATGATAGCCATGTTTAAATATTTGAAGGGATGCCATGTAGAGGAGGGAGAGGGCTTGTTTTCTGCCGCTCCAGAGACCAGGACAAGGAGCAATGGATTCAAGCTGCAGGAAAGGAGATGCCATCTGAACCTCAGGAAGAACTTCCTGACAGTCAGGGCTGTCCGGCAGTGGAATATGCTGCCTCCGAGTGTGGCGGAGTCTCCTTCCTTGGAGGTTTTTAAGCAGAGGCTGGATGGCCATCTGTCGGGAGTGCTTTGAGGGTGTTCCTGCATGGCAGGGGGTTGGACTGGATGGCCCGTGTGGTCTCTTCCAACTCTACATTTCTATGATTCTATGATTCTATGATTCTCAAAACTGAACAAATGCCCCATTTCCCAAAAGACCAGTGTATTGGAGTTGCTGTTTGTGTGAATATCGTTGCTGGAGCTTTGGAGCTGTCAAGTGGATTGCTCATTTTCAGAGAAAAATATAGAAGAAGAGCCAATATAATAAACTTTTTGATGAATGAGTTCATTAATCCATTGCCAAGTAAAAGTGGCAAAGCTGCCTACCACGTGACTCACTGTTGATCTCACAATGCTTGATTAATTGTGATTAATCCCAACTAGAGTAGACCCATTTAATAAATAGGATTTACTTACATGTTGATGCACCGTTCAACAATTGATTGAATGAGCCTACTCTAAGTTGCAAACAAAGACAAAGATTCATGTTCCATATTTCTTTTATATATATATATATAAATTATTTTTATTAGTTCTCATTATGATCACATAAAATAAACAGTTAATGTAGTATTTGGTATAAAAGAGACATTCAAAGCTGCATATCCTCTAACACGTCAAAGATGAAAACTAGTGACAGCTCCTATAACTCTGTTGTGTAGAAGATGGGGTAAAGAAGAGAGAACTTTGAGCAAGCATTGCTTATTAGAAGGTTGCATCACCAGCTGAATACCTGTTGAAATCTCCTCTTCTACATATTAATAGTGCAGAAGCTGTTTGAGTTTTCACTCTAGCAGCCCTAAAACCAGGGCCCGTTCACACTACAGAATTATAGCGCTATTATTCCACTCTAACTGCTATGGTTCCATCCTTTGGAATCCTCCCACTGGCATTCCAAGGGAGGAGCATTTAGAATTCTCAGCCAGAGAGCTCTAGCGGCTCAACAAACTACAAACCCCAGAGACACGGCAGTTAAAGTGGAATAATGGTGCTATAATTCTGTAGTGTGGATGGGCCCAAAGAATGCTGTCCTTGCTTCGTTCCTAGGCACGGCAGCTGTCGTTGGAGCAGCTGATATTGCTGTTGCTGTTTCTGCTGTGGAGCTAAGGCCTGCTGCCACCACTTTCTTGCCTGTCTCCCTCCAAACCTTCCCCCTGCAGTAGCTTTTGCTACTCCACCCCCAAATTGCACGGCTGGGGCAACAGCAACAACAACTCAGGTAGTTCCCCTTGAGCTGACAATGAGGCACTGCTGGTCAGGGAAGGCACAAGCGGGAAATGTGATGGCATGGTAGCAAAGATAAGGAGGAGGGACAACGTGGCTTCCCATCAAGCCTAGCTGAGCCTTCACCGACCATGCTGAATGGTGGAGGCAGTATCTTGCCATGTGGGGGATGTAGCAGTGGCAAAGACCGTGGGGACGATGGAGACTCAGCCCTCCAACTGACTTGTCATTAGAACAGCTCTGGACCCCAGCCACCTTAATCCAGCCTTGTTTGCAACCCGACTACTTTTGACTCTGGGGTCTTGAATAGCTTAGCTGGCCATTTGTTCTCTCTGCTCCTTCCCCACCAAAAGTCTTGCTTCGGAATGCTTGAACAATGGGTTGCATTAACAACAGGGTGCAATAACCCTCCCTGAACTGCAAATCCCAGGATTCCATTGGATGTTCCCATGACAGTTAAAGGGGCACCATAGTGCTATAACCGTGCAGTGCTACAACAGAGGAGTATTCATATACCATATATTACATTGGTAGCACAATTCCTTTCCTCTCTTCAGAAAGATTTTATTTTCCAAAAGAACAAAACAGCCAGAAAGAGAATGAAGTCTTCCCTCCCGACTAAAATTGTGTAACTCTAGAAGCAAAAGACTAGTTGGTGACTGCCATCTAGTGGGCATGTTTGGAAATTACCATTCGATCACTGCCTTGGTGGGACACACAAGTTTGCTGCTGCTCCATTGAAGCCAGTTCATTTGCTTCCACCGTTTTTGTTTTTATTTTTGATTGCTAGGAAGGCAAGAAGGGGGGGGGGGAGCCATGCGGAAAGAGAGTCTAAAATGGGAGTGACATCTGAAGTTACCTTTATGTAGAAGAAGAAACTCACAAATTAAAATTAAAATTAGGTTGGATGTTAAACATTGGAGCTTAAAAAGTGGGGGCTGAGTTCCAAAAAGCCGAAGGCAGCTGGTATAAATCTTTAGTGTTACCTCAATTTCCTTTAAAAAAGAACCACACTAAGATCAGTAGGATACAAGCCAAAATCCAATTGTTAGTCGCAACTAGATAGAAACATTGAATCAATAGAGCATACGTGAAGTATTGACTTACCATGTTCCCATTGATTCAGTGGGTCTACTTCAGGAAGGACTATCCTTTGCATTTAGGCCATAGACTTCTCCAGTAAATATACTTAGAATTTCCAAATTTCTTAGCCTGCTTGAGCAAGTAATATCCTACAAGCGTCCCCAGTCTGGTAAGAACAGTCCCAGTTAACTCTCCACCATGTCACTTTCTCAATGCTTTTAAAATGTCCCAGTTTCTCTGTCCTTCCCCTGCTTTCCCCCTTTCTCCTAAACTTACTTCAGTTGCTGCAAACTTGAGTTCAAAGAAAAAAAAAATAATCCAGAGTTAACTCAGAATGGAAGAGAAGGCAGGGGGTAAATTCTTGCCTTTCTCAGTAAGTATAGGAATCAGCAAACTCCTGCAGCCTCTCCCAGCTTGTCTATTCTTCTTTACTAATAACTTTTGCCATCTTGACCACGTTCTGATGTTGCTTGGCTACACATGTCCAAGTTTTCATCTGTGAAATGTCGGAGAGTATGGATATATGTATGAATGCCGTGACGTCTGAAAGACTAATACATCTCTAACAGCACAGGTTTGTGTTCAAATCTTTTTATTCAAAAATATAATAACAATGACAGCAAACATTATCTATACACTACTATAGGTAACAGACAGATTCATAACATAAAAAAAGAAAAACTATCAAACAGATAGTTACATATTGATACCCTCTTAAAAACTCTTCCCTTATTCTCTTTTCCTGTACACATTGGTTATTCCCTAGTTGATAATTCCCAACATATTTCACGTTCAACCCAAGATCAACCAATTTTTCCTTTATGTTTTCGCTTTCCATAAGTGGTCTCTCTCATTATATTATATGTCTGTTGTTATCTTCTTCTTCATAATTATTTTCCTATAACACAATGCACATGTTATTTATGATATTTCCTTCCACCTACTTCAAATAGTTTATTCTTTCTGTTCCATCCAATCGTTTATCGTCAAATCTTACCGCCCCATCTCCTTAGATAATAGCACAGGTTTGCATGGGGTATCACTTACTTGGTCTGATATTTTGCAATGTTAACAAAGTGCCTAAAAAAAGACTACAACTCCTTTGTGGACAACTAAGACTGTCTCTTGGTGCGCTTTGAAGGCTTTGCCAATGACTGGCGCAAGGTTTTTCAGTGCCTGAGGCAAATGCTTCCAGAAGGCATCCCTGCAATAAAGCATGCATATATACATGCTGCCTGCACAACAGCTGAACAGTCTGGCTGTTGAAGATGACTTCAGCTCTGATGATGAAACACTCTCCTTTCAGGGCATAACATAGTGCTCCAGGGCTCAAGGGCAAGAAATATCTCTTCATCTTGTGCATCTAGGCAAGGATAGAGGGCTGGGTAGATGAAGGTAGGGGCCTCCCATCGGTTGGAAGACCTGAAGCAGTCCCCAGGAATATAGCAACTGGAGAGATGAGTGCATTGCACCCCGATAAGAATTCTGCATCCAGAGTTCTAGCATTGCCGTTGTGCACATAGAGGTATAGACCAAGTTCCTGCACCAATGCATAGCCATGATGCCGTGGCTAAAATCCTGATCTGACCCCCCAGAAACCCACCTTAAAATGCAGGCAGCCATACTGAGGGATGGAGTTTCGCAGGGCTGGCGAGCAGGGTTCTGAGGGATGATGCACTCCAGCTTCCTCCCACCAGCGAACATCAGTGTAATAAATAGAAGCAGAGACTTCTTTGGGGTCCTACTGCAGCTCCCTGTTGCATCATAGCTCTGGCAGGATACGTCTGGTCCTGTCATCCTTCAGCACCCTGTTCACCGGCATCCTTGGAATGGCTTCCTGGATTTTAAAGTGGGTTTGGAGGCACTTGCGGTCATGGCAACGATACCACAATCATAAATGTGGATAACAAAAAATCTATGAGGCCATAAGCCTCACTGCCTAACAGGATGGCAGCCTCAGGATATGCTAGAACTCACTGCAATATTGTACGCCTACAAGAAAGCCCTCCCATGCATGTTCACTTTGTACTCTGCAGGACTTACCTTTAGTGCCTCTACAGCTGTGTGTGACAATTCCTTCTCAGCTTTGGCACATGTGCTGACACCATTCAATGTTTCATCAGAGGAAAACACTTATAGTAATCTTTGCTTTTGAAAAATAACATTTTTGTAGAAATTTCACACGTACAGTTTCTTTGCATGTTCACAGTGAAAGCATAGGTCATGAGGTTTTATTAACAAATCAGATCATTACAGTAGGTGACTTGCACAATTTGCATTTCCTAGTCACTGTTATTTAGTTTATGCAACTGTTTTATGTATGGAAATTATTCTTTTGCTTTGTGAAGGGAAGATAGCTTCACAACATACTTTCTAATGGAAACACATTAATTGGATGTTCTTTTTGTCATTACCTATGGAAGCTTTTTTTCCAGAGATGCCTCTTATATTGACCATTGCTGAAACCCCTTCCAATTTTTGTTTGTGTCCCATCCAATGAAAATTGTCTCACTGCTCCCCAGCAGTGTTCCTTCCTGTCCAATGCAAACTATCTTAAGGAGTGCATTCCCTGTCTCTGAACCACTTCCCTGTTGTTTTTCATCATCCTCAGCCACTTGCTCGTTGTGCCACCCCCCAACAGAAGGTATAGACAGAATATTTCAAAATATTCAAAATAATATTAGAAAAACATGTTTCTCCAGTATAGAGAAACTCTAATGGGAAGAATCCTGGACTTAGAAGAATCTTTGCAATTTGAGAGTTATTCTGACCAGCTTTGTATAGGGTCATTTTGTGTTGAAAACAGCATTTTCTGTGCAGAAAATTGTATTTTCTCTGGAAAGGCTTTGGGGAAAAAAAAACAGAAGGGAAAAAAATTTCTTGGATTTTTCTTTCCTCCTTTCAAACCTTCACATCAGTATCATTCCTGAGTCAGTTATTCTTTATTATGCATGCAACAGACACACATTCTTGGCAGCAAAGGAACAGTACTGTCCCACATCAAGCAGCAAATTCAGATGCTTACTTGCAAGTCTCATCACGCCGACGTGAGCATCATAGCCCGCTGCTGGATTGTCAGCCCTTTGCAAACCCCTCTTTGGATTGTTTCATGGATACAGAAATATGGAAGGTGCTTCTGCTATACTGCTTTTCCTCCATTGAGGATTTCTCCTTCCACACCAATTGTTGCCATTATTATGCTGTCCCCCATTGTCCCCCTTTGTTTCCTGTGATGTCATCACAGAGCCATTGTCGTTTCCTAGGTGAGTACAGTCAACAATTGTTCTCCCATCCCTTCCATGCCAGCACCTCATGCAGGATAATGGCTTCCTTGGCGTTAGAGGCTTTGGACAACCCACCTCAACCTCCAGGTGATGACATTAGGCAGAACATTGCAGGGGGGATGAAAAATAAAAAGCCCCAAATAGTCCCAGGAAGGTCAAACAAGATTGTGTAGGGTAGGGGTCAGCAGCTGGCAGCAGTAGGGCCAAATCTGGGCCGGCCCATCCATTACCAATTTAGAGACAAAAGAAGTTTGAGGAAGGTGTGATTCTTGTTCAAATTGAAGTTCTCAGCAGGGCACGTGGGATGAGCAAAGGACTCTGCAGCCTCTCCATGGTTACCTTCACTACTACTTCTACCACTATTAATATTGCCACTAGTAGTAGTCTTCTGGTCTGGAGAACAGGTATGTTTTAATACGTAGTGCGGAGGACTCTACAACTTATGTAATTTAGGAACTGCCATATCTGTAAGTTTCCAGGAGAAGCAATTCATCCTCTTTCGTTGGCCACAAAAAAAGGGTGGTCTAGGAAGCCTGGAGAGGCTGAAGGCCAAAAAAGAGCCTGGGGGAGTCCTCATGTCCGCACTTTGCCCACCCCTGCCCTATCCTAACCTTGCTGTGTTTGGGCTGTGCACTCACAGGTGATGGAGGGATCATGGCTCTTCCTACCCCATTACAACAAGGAAAGCCCGTTACAGGAAGCAGCTCTAAAACTACCATAGGAGTAGGGAGCAACTCACAGGACTTCCTACTTCCGCCACTGTTGCCCACAATCCCACCGCTGCCACCACCCATCTTCAACCAGGCAGCTCCACCCACCACCCCGACCAGAGTCGTCTACAGCCTATCGGGCTCCACAGCCCCCTCTTCACCCCCAAGGTTGGTTCAGACTCTTCCGGGATCCTTCCCCGACATTTACGACGGAGACATGAAAAAGTGGGAAGAGCATTTCCACAGCATTCAGAGAGCCTACAAAGAGTTTGGCAAAGAAGATGACTTCGCCATCCGTGTGCTAACGGAGGACTTCACCCTCCCCTTCCCTTTTGCCTGGCCCAGCGAGGGTGACGCGGGTCGGCAGCCAGACTACGATCCCGCAGACTGTGCTGGCTTTGACTTCTTCCTCCATCCAGGGCAACCAATCCCTCGCCTTCTTCAGCCTCTGCATGCCACCACCCAAGCTTTCTTCAAGAAAAGACGGTTGGAGCAGCTGGCTCTCAGCTATGCCACCAAAGCATCCCTGGCCAACGCTCCAGGGCTGCCCTCGCCACAAGAGACTAGCCCTTCCTTGAGGCCAGACATCATGGTCATTACCACCATGCCATGTGTGGCTACCACAACAACGCCCAGTGAGCCACCATTTCTCCTGCAGGATAGCAAAGCCCCTCAGAATATCCAACCTGCCCCTACAGCTATCCCAAACGTGGCCCCAAGACAACCGATCAACCTTCAGTTTATGAGCCCCACCCAGCATGGACTATTTTAGGCTTCCTGAAACATTCTGGATATTAGCCATACTCCACAACCATATTTTTTAAAGAAGGTGAACGAAGCCCTATTATGACTTCCCCATTGCCACGATAGCATCCAACACCTCCATCCATGTTTTTGAAATATTGGCATCACTCCTGTTTGTCAGAGCCTGGCAATTGCATTTCCAGACTTTTTGGAGAGTGACAGATGCCCTTCTGAAAAATAAGTATCTTAGGAGCAAATTAATAAAAGAAGTGTCTTGTGGAACTTTGTTGTTGAGGTATTCAGGATAGGGAAAACGCTATCCAGCAGTGGCTTTATTTGTTCCTGATTTTATTTATAAATGAACCTGCAGATTGGTCTACTGCTATGCACTCAGTGTAGAGCTGTCCTTGATGATGGTTTAGAAAATCCAAACTAGTGCTGAATTTGGAGTCCTGGTTGTTGACTGGGATGATGGACAAAAAGAATTTTAGTACTGTCCTTGACACGGCTGCATGCGCTCCCAGATACCAGGCCCATACCAAGATATTGCTCAAAAGCCTAAGCAGTCTGCACCTGGCTATCACTTCCACCTACATCTTCCTCCATGATCTCTCAGATCCATGAATAAATTCCGTTGCCATCCTTGGAGGAGCAGTTTGCAGCAGTTAATCAGTTTTTTGGTGGCGGTACTTTTTTAAAAAATTATGATCAAGGCAATGTACATTGCTCTCCTTTTCTCCACTTTATTTCCAGAACAACCCTGTGAGCTATATCAGGCTAAGACAGTGAATGGCCCAAGGTCACACAGTAAGTTTGGTGGCACAGTGTGGGACATGAAACTGGGTCTCCCAAGTCCTGGGGTGGCCTGCTCACCACTAGGTCAATCTGGTGCAGAAAGTTTGATTTACTTTTTAGCCCCAGCTGTTCTTACTATAGCTGGCCCTCCACATTCACTAGGGTTAGGGGCACAAGAGCCCCACAAAAGCAGAAAAACTTGGAAATATCAAAATGTGTGTGTCTGTGGGAAGGGAGCCAAGGCATGTGGGGAAGAGTGGACACCCAGGGTCCAAAGCAGGTCAGGGAAAGGGGGGGGGGTTTCTGTACATAGTTCCTCTCTCTTGCTCCTTTCTTTCATTGGGTGTGTAGGGGGCACTGAGAGAGGGTTTGTGATGCTGAGAAATCAGCCTGCAAGCCATCCTTAGCTTGCCAGGTAGCAACTGACGGCGATGATGGTGGAGAAGGAGTAGAGGCAGGTTTTAAAGGGGCTTGCTCAGAGCTGTTGAGAGGGAAGGCTTTCCCAGAAAAGAATCATAGAATCATAGAAATGTAGAGTTGGAAGAGACCACATGGGCCATCCAGTCCAACCCCCTACCATGCAGGAATACCCTCAAAGCACTCCCGACAGATGGCCATCCAGCCTCTGCTTAAAAACCTCCAAGGAAGGAGACTCACTACACTCCGAGGCAGCAGATTCCACTGCCGGACAGCCCTGACCGTCAGGAAGTTCTTCCTGAGGTTCAGGTGGAATCTCCTTTCCTGCAGCTTGAATCCATTGCTCCTTGTCCTGCTCTCTGGAGCGGCGGAAAACAAGCCCTCTCCCTCCTCTACATGGCATCCCTTCAAATATTTTAACATGGTTATCATGTCCCCTCTTAACCTTCTCTTCTGCAGACTGAACACACCCAGCTCTCTAAGTCTATCCTCATAGGGCATGTCTTCCAGGCCTCTCACCATTTTGGTCGCCCTCCTCTGGACCTGCTCCAGCTTGACCATGTCCTTCTTGAATTGGGGTGCCCAGAACTGGACACAGGATTCAAGATGAGGTCTAACCAAAGCAGAGTAGCGTGGTACCAGTACCTCCCTCGATCTAGACACCATACTCCTATTGATGCAGCCGAGAATTGCACTGGCTTTCTTGGCTGCCGCATCACACTGCTGACTCATGTTCAGCTTGTGGTCTATTAGGACTTCTAGATCCCTTTCACACGTACTGCCATCCAGCCAAGAAGCACTTGCGGCGGTGCGGGCAGGGGTTGGAGAAACTTGCAAATAATCAAATCCATGAAAGTTAGGCTGAGAGACAGTGATGGACCAAGCTTGCCCACTGAGCTTCATGACCATTTCTTTGTCATTGTGGTTTCAAGGTGTCCGAATCTCACACCTACAAAAACAGCCTAAAATAAAGAGGAAAATCTCGATTTAAACAGAGAAAAGCAAATATCTCATTAAACCATAGCCAAAAAGACATCTATGTGTTCTTCATTAGGTAAGACGGGAGATCAAAGCTCAAGGACAAACAAAAATTTTATTAAAAGGTTTTATTATCTTAACATTACACTTTTTGGGGGCTGCCATCAATAAAGAAGAATGAACATTTTAGATTATAAGGAATTAAAACAACAATACGACATAGCAGAGAAAAACGTCATACTACCACTATTAAAAAGATCTTTTAAAATCCCAAATGGTAACATTGAAATAGGTGCTTAAAATATACATCAGAGAACATAACAATCAGTCTGCGGAATCAAGCAGAAAACCATTCAAAAGAGTTACTAGCTCTTCCATCTCCCAAGCCAGCACCTGAACTACTTATCTCCTTCAATGGCAGTGGCATACCTAACATATTTGATACTTGGAGCCTTTAAAAAAAATATTAATTTTAGCACTTCACTATGAAAGAAATATACATTTAGAAAAAGCAGAAAGTAAGGAAAAAAACTTTAAAATTAAACTAAAACACTGAAGACTAAATAAAACACTAAACACTAACTTGCTAAAATGACTCCCCAAGACAAAGTATAAAGAAAAAAAATTACTCTTACCACTACAGATCCCACCAAATAATCCTACTAGTATTACTAGTAACCACAGATGCAGATGATCCCATCATTCGTTTTTTATGGCTCAAAACATCCATATATGGCTTCCAGCCTTTCAAAAAGTCTGGTTTTTCTTTTTTCTTTTTTTGGCTTATCCTTTAGAACCAATCTTAATTTGGCAATTTGGGCTAACTGAGCAACCTTCATCAAATACTGAAGACGTAATCCGTATTTACTATCCAATTCTTTATCCATAATATCTTGCAAAATCATTTCTAGTAACATTATAAAATCCACCTTTAAAATTTTTTGGATTAAGATGTAAATCTTACTTAGACCAACAACTTTGCACCTAGCTACAAGTCCATCACATACAGAAAACGGAGCCCTCCTTATCTTGACATCCCCAACACTGATTTGAAACATTCTTAAAACATTTTGACAGCTTATTTGGGGTTAGATATCATCTATACATCATCTTACACATTTTATTTTCAATTACCACACAAAGTAAATTGTAGATCTTTAGACATTTTTTCCCCATCCATTCACCCGCACGTTGTGCCCCAAATTCTGGGCCCACTTTATTAGGTACTCTTTTATTGCTCATCTTATCTCTAGTTTCAAAAGGCAATGGTACACTTTTTAAATTACATAGTCATCATCCTTTCACAACTCTAAATAAAGCTCATTTTCTCCAAGCTTTATGGCTAGATCTCTCTTATCTTGATTAAATCTATCCTTGAGTTGCATATAAGCAAACCAATTAAGATCTTTGCCTTTCTTAAGAAGCATCTCACCTGATTTAAACTCCCTGCTGTCTTGTCCAAAGTACGAAAGGTCATCATAAAACAACCATCTCTGATTTTTAACCCGTTCTTTCCTGGAAAAGGCTTCCTGCGGTGAGGTGGCTAGTATTATCTTACAGAATGGATGGTTTCCAACATCCTGCAGGAAGGAGAACCCGCCTGTCAGTGAGCGTTCCCTGGACAGTCCGTCTTGCTTGCAGTTTGGTCTTTCAACTCCCCCTCTTCTTCCTTGCCTTCCAAACTTACCACCCACTATGGAGCATTTCCAAGAAGGAAGGGAAAAGTTAGGAAGAAAACCGTTAGCAAGGAGGAAGGAGACCAGCAGAGAGGGTGCTGGTAGGCAAGCAAGGCTTGGAGACAATCATGGGTGGGAAAGTTCTTTCTGCTGGTGGTAAGACAGTCGCTAAAGGGAACATGGGGCAGGAATTTTCTAAGGAAAGAAGGGTTTCTTTCCCCTCCCTCCAGGAGCCTTTTTAAATTGAACTGTTTGCTTTTTTTTTTTAAATAACCAAACAAGGAGAGATATATAAAGGTTTGTGTCTCTCACCGTTTAGACAACTTGCTCCCCCTATTTCGACAGCATGCACAAGTTCAAAACTTTCTCAGATTTTTGCAAGGGCCTTTGGCTTTGCTCCACCACCCCTCAGAAATAATGCATGCCCTTGCACCCAGGGCAGACCACTCCCACCATCCCGTCCTTGGTATGCCGCCATTCAGTGGCACTCAGTAATAAGACATACTAGGCAACTCTGACGCTCTCCCTTCTCCAGCCTGGTGCCCCTTCATATACAATGGACACTTCGGCCATTTCCGCACTACACTGTTACAGTGCTATTATTCCACTTTCAACATTCTGTGGAATTTTGGGGTTTGCTCTCCGGCTGAGAATTCTAAAGGCTCCTCCCTAAACTGCAAATCCCACGATTCTGTAGGATGTTGAAAGTGGAATAATAGCACTGTTCCCGTATTTCCCTATACTTGTTTTTAATAAGAAATTTTACTTATTTCAATTGAAAGAAAGAAGCAGCAGCAAGCTTGGCTACACAGGAATTCCACTTACTCATCTTCATCTAAATATGGCATCTACCTTTTGATACCAGAGTGTTCAATGGCCACTTGCCTGCGAGACACAGTTGGTTACTTGGTGATACACAGGACACTATGTAATGGACTCTTTGGCAACCTTTCTGAACTAGAAAGATAAGATTTCTGGATTTTTTGAAGCGAGGGGGATATTTTTCCAATTTTTTTCTGGAAAAATATTGAAATTATCAGAAAAAAAATTAAAAATGCAGTATTAGCAGATTGAAGGTGACTATATTACTTTAGGAACATAAAATGTACATACACACACACACACTAACTTGGCCTATCATGAAATTATCATTTGAAATATGGAAGGCGCATTTGATTCAGAATCTAATTAGATACTGAACTTATTTTTTAAGGGTTTTTATTCCAATAGGAGGTATAAGGTCCTAGACTGTAAGGAACCTCTGGTTTTTCAAGCTTGATTAGCAGGATAAAAATAATAAAAAGAAACTGTTAACATTTGTAAAAGTGAAAAAACATTTTTGTCTCTACTAGTTCTCTTTTGTGTCAAGCAGACATAATGCACACAATCCCATGGAAAGAAATTAGAAAAAGGAAACCAAGCACACGAACTGTAATGATCTCATACTTTGCATAGACTTACATTTTCTTCTTCTTCTACAGCTTTTGCAAATGATTTTGGGCAGTAAATATGTGAACACTTTGCCTTAAATAGTTTATTCATCATTGTAAGAGAACATATTCCATAATCCACCCCCAGCCCCACATTTTGTGGGAAAAACAACTGGAATTTTTTTTTCTCATTTTGTTGGGCTTCGTATCTCTGTTCCCTGAACCTGGTTGGGTTGCAAACCCGATCACCTCAAACAGGCTGAGAATCAAACTGGGAACTGTAATCCAAGACATCTGGGAGACCTAAGGGTGGGAAAGGTTGCTATAAGGTTTGTGAATGCTATAGCTAGAGAAAGACATTGAGAGTTTTACCTCTCTCCCACTGCGATTTGACAGGACACTGTTGCCTGTCTACATGTCATCAAATACACAGATATACACGTCTGTTTAAAGCCATAATAACTGAAAAGGTTCTTCTTTGGACTACAATTCCCCAAATCAATTGAACTATATATAATTGGACTACAATTCCTTAGACCAGGCAGCTGGCACAGACTTAGCTAGGGGATTTGGTGAGCTGCAATCCAAAAACAGACTGCTCAGATGATAGACAAATGGGTGCTAGAGCAAATCAAGCTTGGACTCTTCCTAGAAACCAGATTGATAAACCTGTAACCACTGTACGTTTGGATATAAATGCTTCCCCCACTTATCTGACAGCTGGTGACCGGAGCACGGTCAGAAAATGGAATTGGTTGGAAAACAGTACCCACGTACTGTACTGTAGGGAGCGTGGAGGACTTATCGAGAGGCTCACTTGGGACTTACCACGTGTATGCTGCAAAATCTCTCAGATGGGTTAGCACCTTTTTTTCCCCTTCTCAGCTCACTTTGCAAACAGTGTGCATGCACAACCCTCCAGAAGCAGGAAGAACTGATGAAAGAGTGGAACCCCCACCAAATTAATGGAACTTGTTCTTAATTTGGAAGTGTCAAAAGAGGAGGTCATCAGATAACAAGATGTCAAAAAGTCGGAGCTTCCTGTAGCACTACTGTCTTTGCTTTTGTGGGTTAAGACAATAATGCTGAGGAAAGCTGAAAATAGTAGGCAAAGAGGAAGGCCAGTGGAGTGGCTATATCAAGGAAGCCACAGCCCTGAGTCCACAAGACATGAGCAGAGGAGTTAATAACAGAGTCCCTTGGAAGTCTCTCGTTGAGTAATACTGCCAAATTTGGGCGTGCATATTCCTTCCTCTGCAGCTGTTCTCACCCCTTCCCAGTGTCTCACACACATACACTTAAGATGCTGCTAAAATGCATAGTCACATGAACAGATTTAGGGAGATCAGGGGAACAAAACTACTAGGTCAGGAGGTGCGGACGGTTGGACATGGCTATCAGCACACGGAGAAGCCTGCATTTGATGAAAGCGTCCTCGAGCAGTCCTTCCCATGCTTGTTCAGAAACGGCAATCCCCTTGATCGAGCTAGGTAACTCTATACATGACTTCCATCTAGTGTCTGCCACTGAGATCAGCAAAAAAACCCAACCCCTGTAATGTAAAACCTGCAGGAGCAGCCCTATGCAGATCTGGACTGCAAGCCTCATCAAAGGAGAGATTTTTGCCAGATTGCTCTGATCTGCTACTTGCCAGAAGAAGGGAAATGATGGCACCCCATCCACACCCATGAAAAGCCAATAATCCAAGCCTAAGAATGCTTAGAGCAGTATGTAGTTCAACAACATCTAGCATGCATACAACATCCCCACCCTGCCCTAGAAACTAACCAATTCTAGCAGATCTCTACCAGCAGGTCTTTTGTAAAGTTAACGGTTCTTGATTGTGCATTAAAACCAACCAGCCCTCAAATACTTCATAGCATTACAGTGTCCCTGTAAAAAGTCGCATCCTCAATAACTGGCAATTAAAGCTAAGCTCAAGAGGGGTCAGGAAACCTTGAGAGGGTTGGTCTTTCTCCACCCCAAACCTATCACCCCACTAACAAAAGAACTCTTGGTGCCTTCAAGGTTATATTCTACTGCAACCTTCACTGTCTGAGACAATGCACGATTTCTGAGGGGCCTCTGTGGTCCTTTTTCAACTTTGCATTGGCTGGCACAGAAACCCTACAGCTCTTCTCCACACCCATTTTCCAGTAAGGCCTTTTCTGCACTACAGTACACATGTTTTTCCTATGCAAAAATATATGTGATTTTTCTGCCTAAAAAACACATTTCTGTACAGAAATGACAGATGTACTGCTGTGCAGGCAAATATTGCCCAAAGTGCAAAAAATCTCATGACACTGCCTGTATTTTTTCCAACTTTTTACAAGAGCTAGGTGATCTCTTTCATGGTCAGGAAACAACTAGCAAATGAGTATTTTTTTCCCACTGCTACCACAACTTGTCCATACTGAGAACACAGCATGCCTGGTCCACGTACCTGCAACATGTTTTAAGGCTGCCTGAGTGTGGAAAAGTTGACAATAACTCCCATAATGCCCCAGACCAGCCCTGCTGTCTGGGGGATTCTGAGAACTGTAGTGCTCACAAAAGAAGCTCAGCCTACTGGGCATTGCATTTGGGGTTCAGGGAGTCCAAAATTAGCAGATGACTGTGACAGATTGAAAGTTCTGTTGCAGTGCTGCCCCCTTCTCAAGCCAAATGGGGGCTGGTGCCATTACCAAGGGAATGGAAGGGGCAGGTGGACCTCAAAGGGCTGGGTGAGGTGGCTGAAGCCAGAAATACCCAGTGGCTCCCATGTCCCCCATCTGTTTTGGGTTTTAGTCTGATCTTAAAGTGAAGACTCTCCAACTTACTGAATTTATTTGGGGGATGTGGTTCAGCAGCCGGGGCACCTCTTTCAACATCTGGATTGAAACCAGACGGCGGATTTGCCATTGCACTGATATGGAAGCCACCAGTCGCCAGTAGTTGAAACTCACTGCCATCTTTTTGGGGGCGGGGGGGGCGGGGGGAATGCCTCTGGGCTCTATGCTAGGAAGGACAAAGCAGCATTCTGGGGAAATTAAGACTTAGCTGCTGCCCTGGCACTCTTCCACTGCTTTTTTTTAAAAAGGAGGAATGATAACAATTAAAAAGATATTTCATAGAACTGGAAGAGACCTCAACGGCCATCCAGTCCAACCTCCTGCCATACAAGAATACACTATCAAAGCACAACAGATGGCCATTCAGCCTGTTTAAAAACTTCCAAAGAAAGAGACTCCACTGTCAAACTGCTTTTACCATCAGGAAGTTTCTCCTAATGTTTAGGTGGAATTTCTTTTCCTGCAGTTTGAATCCACTGGAGCAGCATAAAACAAACTTGCTCCATCTTCCATACGATGTCCTTTCAATTTTTTAAACAGGGCTATCACGTCATCCCTAAACCTTCTCTCCTCCAGGCTAACATACCCACTTCCTAAGCCGCTCCTCATAGGGCTTCACGGTTCCAGGTCTTTTACCATTTTGGTTGCCCTCCTCTGGAGACACTCGAGCTTGTCACTATCCCTCATGAACTGTGCGGCCCAGAACTGGACACAGTGTTCCTGGTGAGGTTTGACCAAAGCAGAATAAAGTGATCTAGACACTATCTAGACACTATACTCCTAGTGATACAGCCAATTGTTGTAGTCCTCCAAATGTAACTTTTTCAAACTCCAAGCTGCAGTGCACTGCCCTGGCTGCTAAGCCTGTGGAAGAACTTCCCCAAATTCGGCTTTTGCAACATCAAATGGAATTTCACCCCACCTCCTATACTTCACTCAAAACAGAAATGAAAAAAATCCAGAAATGTTGAAGCCATAAGAAAGAAAAAGAACGTAAACTGTCTTATGTCTAATTTAGTTTGGCCTAAAATTATAATGTTTGAATATTAAAAATACAGGTTCTTCAGATAAAATATTTAAAGATAAAATATTTTCATTTTTGTTGGAAATGGAAACCCCATAATAGCTTTGCCTTAGTGCTGCCTCCAGTCAGAAATGATTGGAAGGCACATGACAAGTTCTCCATATCACATAAAGGTTGCAAATTCATGTTTGCTTTGCAAAAACGCAGAATTCTGAAAACTGAATCAAAACTTTTTTATGCACTTTTTTCTACTGGTTTCCTCCTCTCCTTACACCTCCACCTAGGAGCTCAGCCAAGAAGCCTTTATAAGAAAATCAGCCTTACCACACACAATCACTTCCGGCTTCCTTTTAGTCAAGAAATGTATCTTCGTTCATCTGACTAGTCGTGCTGATTAAACAAATCAATTTTTCCTATGTCAGTCCAGCTACTACAGTGGCCAGCAGGGTGCAGCCCTCCAAATGTTCTTGAACTACAATTCCCAACAGCTCCATGAAACATAGTTCATATTGAGGAATGCTAGAGTTGCAATTTGACTATCCTTGAGCAACGGGATCGCCTTGCCGAATTGGGCTTTAGAGAAGCACTTGGGAAACTTTGGCCCTCTAGCTGTGTATCTTATACTTCTAGAGCAACACTGGTTTAATGCCAGTTTAAAGGTCACGGAACCTTGGGAAATGCAGTGCTGCTTCCCTGAACTACAGCACTAGAGCTCTCCAGTACAGAATGTAAATACCTCACCATTAAACTAGAAATCCCACCCATCTGCAAGACGGAGCCATGGCAATTACAGTGGGCCAGTACTGCTGAAACGGCATGTCATATAGAACACCTCTATCATGGCAAACGGATGGTCCACGGACCTCTCGGGTCCTTGAGCCAATGAACGTTGATCCCTGGTGTGCCCATGGGTACACATATGATTTTCGGGAAGCTTGGCTTCTTCCCTGTTTAGTATAGAGAAAAACCGCTTAGCGTTAGTAGATGAAAAGAATAGAGCTTCCTACCACAACAATGTATCCATTGCTCATTACAACTCGCAGCAATGTATTGAATATCAATTGTGTACATAACATACATCTGGACATGGGTTCAAAAGCTCCCAGGTGTCAGAAAGAAGGCCTAAGGGCATTTGGCAGGGAAGGGGGAGATCAGCAGGATGGAGTGTGAAGTCCCAGGAAGACAATGTGAGAACAACCACACAGAAAGAGATAAGAACATCGCAGAGAAAGAGATAAGAACACGGGAAGTTGTTTAGATTCCCAAGGTGAAAGTATATAGGCAGCAAGAGAACCTGGGAAAACTCAGGGTCTGAGGAGGAGATGTGACATTTATGGCTTTCACCAATCAATGACCTTCATGCCTAAATTTGTATGTTCCAGTATAAAACCTTGCCGCTGTCCAATGTACCTGCCTTAGCAACTTTTTCAAGTTGCTACGCTGCTTGTTTGACCTCAGTCAACGCTGCTGAACTCTGTTTCCTTGAGAAGCAAGTTAACCAGGACAACAGTGGACACTGTCAAGAAATCACTGCCATTCCCCCAAACCAGGTACTGTTAGCCCTCCATATCTGATAGGGTTAGGGGCTTAGAATCCCCACAAAAGCGGGGGGAAAAACCACAAATATTAAAAAGCTTGTGTCTATGGGAAAGAGGTTAAGGCGTGGTGGGGAAAGCAGGCATCCAGGATCCAAACCAGGTCAGGAAAAAGGAGTGAGTTGGCACAATGGTCCTGTACCTTCTCTCTCTTGCCCATTTCCTTCGTTGGGTGTGGGGGGCATTAGGAGAGGGTTCGTGGTGCTGAGAAATCTGGGTGCAAAGCTGTCCTTAGCAGGCCAGGCAGTGCCTGGTAGAGCAAAAGGATCAGAAGTGGGTTTCACAGCCTGATTGGAGCCCTCCAGAGGCAAAGTTTCTCTGGAAAAGCAGCATTTGGGATGGAGGGGCAGAAGTTGGAAAAACTTGCAAATAATCAAATCTGTGAGCATTAAACCCACGAACGTGGAGGACCAACTGTAGCCACCAGTATAGATTCTTTATAGGTACTTTGGAGTTCAGCTCCCAACTGTCCCAGGGATCATGGGAATTGTAGTCTACCTGGTGAGCCAAAAGTGCTTTAGCAGGGGAGAGGGATCTGAAAGAATGGCTACAGTTTGAGGAGAGACACTCTCCTATGCTTGAGAGGACTGAATTCTTCGAGCTGCCCTCTCCTGAGTGAGAAACACAGACCATAACGTCTGGGCCTTCAGATCTTGCTGGACTACAATTCCCCTGGTCTTGTTCTGCACTAGTTATGCTGGCACGGGATGATGGGAGCTGCCGTCCAGCATAAGGAAAGCCACACATAAGTCTGAAAAAGGAAGAAGGGCTACAGTCCTAGAAATTTCAGCTAGCTTTACTACCGAACAAGGAGATCCAGACAGGATCCAGTGACATCAAGGAGAGTGGTAAATCCACTCTGGGCTTTAATCCAAACTTTGAGAAGGCACTGAATTCTGTTCCAAAACAGATTTCACCATCAGCTGCGGGCCCACTGCACCGCAAGCTCTTCCCTTCCCAGTTCTGCAAGAATGGGAGATCTCCAGATTGTCACGGGATTGCAACTCCCAGCATCCCTCAACCTTGGCTCCTGCTGGTAAGGCTGATGGGAGTTGCAATTCTACAATCTCCGGAGGGCCAGACGTTTCTGCTCTGCCCTGCCCTGCCCTAGCAAACGGCCAAACGCTGGCCCACGAAGCAGATCGACCTCTCTTTTCAGCTGCCGCTTATTTGGATCACAGACGACGGAAAATGGATTCCCAGCGAGCAGGAAGAGGACGCTACTGAGCATGCTCCACACTACAACGCCCCCCCCCCCCACCACTAGAGCTTGATCATCCTACGCAGTTGTGAAGCCCTTTCTCACGACACCCGACAACGGGCCAGACAACCCGAGGAAATCGATTACCGATAGGTTTAGGACAACGGCAGCATCGCTTGACCCATCACCCAACCGGGGAACCGACTGGTGCAAAGCAGATCCGAAAGATCCCGCCATTAAAACCCCACTCCATCGCCCGATCCCCGCTTGCAAGGGGATTATCCCGCCACACGGCCGCGGCCTTAACCCTTTCCTAGCCGGCTGTGCTTCCTTCTGAGGACCCGCAAAGGGTGTTGCCACCCAACTCGCGTTTACTCCGAAGTAAATCCCGCCACATTCGGTGGCGTTCACTCCCCGCTCAGCAGGCGCAGCGCTGCGACCACCGGCACGCCCTGCGGCCCTCCATAAAGAGCTGGCTAGTTTACCCAGCGAGTTCAGACATTCCCGAATACACGCGCGAAGGGATCGCGCCGCCTCGAACGCAAGGCGTCCCGTTCTCGTCCTACACCTCCTCTCCGGCACACGCATGCGGCGTGTGCGTCTGAACTAAAACACTCCTCTTCCTCCTCCCCGCAGCGGCAGCTGTCTTTGCCATGCAGCGCATGCGCCTTGAAGGCCCACAAAACCGGGGAGGGGAGCAGAAAAGAAATAAATAACCACGGGTAGACGATCCTTCCTGGCGACTCTCCCCGCAATCCCACTAAGTCCCTTCCTCGGGAGTCCTCTTGGTCCCCTTTCCCCGCCCCTGGCTAACGACGGCGCGGCGAGGTTTGCTCGCCCCCCCCCACTTGTCGGCTCGGCCTCCGAAAAGGCGCGTTCACACGATCAAAAAAAAAAAAGAAGAAGAAGAACAAGAAGCGTGTCGCCGCCTTCTTCTTCTCCCCCCGCCCCCGCCTCCTGCACCCGCCGCGGGCTTCCGATCGAACGTTGCGGGGTTCGATCGAACGTTGCGGCCGCAACATTCGACCGAAACCTCGCAACGTTCGATCGGAAGCCCGCAACGTTCCACCCGCGGCGGGTGGCCCGCTCGCAACGTTCCGTCCCACCCCACCCCTCCCCCTCCCCGCCTCCTCCTCCCCCTCCTCCCCCTCCCTCTTTCCCCCGCCCCGGATCGTCGCAACGTTCTATCCCCTCCCCCTCCCTGGCTCCGGATTGTTGCAACGTTCCATCCGCTGTCCGCCGACGTTCCGAAGGCAGGCCGCGGACGCTCGATCGGGCGGCGGGCGCCTTTGTCTCCCTCCGACGCGGCTCTCCCCTCGCCGCCGCCGCCCGGGCTCCCTTTCCCCCTCACGTGTCCCGGGCTCCCAGCTGGGCGAGGAGGGGAGGGGAGAAAGCGAAGAGGAGCCGCCGACTCGCTCGCTCGCTCGCTCTTTCCTCCTCACATGACCCGAGTGTTTGTCCCCGTGATCAGCGCCTCGGCTCCCGTGTCTCCTCCGCGTCCCCTCTACCTCCATCCGGCGTGAGATTTGAAAACGCGTCCCTTTCCCTTTTTTTCTCCGGCGTCCTTCCCCCGCCACCTTTTTTCCCCTGGTGCGGCGGCGGGGTCTTTTCTCCCCCCCTCTCCCTCCCTCCCCCCTTTCCCTCCCTCCCTCTCCCCCCATGGACATGCTCGATCCCGGCCTGGACACAGCCACCGCCTCCGCTACTTCCAGGTAAGAGGAGAAGACCCCCCCCCCGCACCGCGATCCTTCTCCCTCGCCGTCCTCCGTGGATCCGACGCCGGGGCCTACCGAGGGCGGGGGGGAGGGGACGGGAGAAGGCACCCGCCATGTACCGCCTCCTCTTGCGGCGGCAGGAGCACCGAGAGGGGGAGAGAGAACAAAATGGAGGACGAGGCAGAGGCTCGGGAGACCAGCTCCCGGGGATCGGAGGGGGGGGGACGTCTGTGGGGAGGGGGGGAGGGGGTCGGAGGTGGGGGGGTGCATTTCTGGAATGGGGTCTGGGGATCGGGAGCTGAGATCCAGAGGATCGGGGTGGGGGAGGCGAGGAAAGGGACTGGACCCCCGCACCTCCTTGCAAGACTGTAAAATGTCAGAAGAGATGGGGCGTGGTGGGGCGGGATGGAGAGAGCCTCGGTCCGGGTGTATTGATGCCGTTCTGTGCGGGGGGGGGAGTGAAGTGAAGTGACGCCGGTGTTCGGTGGGGGGGAGTCCACGGAAAGCGATCCAGCCCGGGGGTGGGTGGCGGAGAGAAAGCAAAGGGTGCTGGATCTCCAGACAGGAAGGAGCGGGCCGGTTGGCTTGGGGAGAGTGGTAGAGCAGGAACGGAAGGTAACGAGAAGGGAGGGCGTTACAGAGCGTTAAGCCGGACGCCTTGGACGAGGAGCCTGGCCTGACCCTGGTAGTTGCAACTTCTGGTTTCCTGCCCCGAACCTACCTTACAGGGTGGTTGTGAAGACCACTCCAGGCTTCTTAAGAGTGGCATTAAATGGAACAGTACATGCGTGTGTGCGTACATATGCATATGTGTTTATGTGTAGGTAAATATATATATACATTTGCATCCATGCAGGCAAGCGCTCTATCTGGGTAAATTCCCAAGGAAGGAAAAGGGAGTGTGGGAATATACAGCCTGAAGTGGGAGGAGTTTAGGATTACCAGACCCAGAACCGAAGAGGGCTCCTGTGCCTTTAAATGAGTGTGTAGAAGAGGGGATTTCAGCAGGGGTTGCTTGTCAACACAACCAGGGAACCGGCAACACCTGTTGAAATGTTCCCCTCTACACAACCATTAAAGGCACCAGAGGCCTCTTCGGTTTTCACTCTGCCAGCCTTAGGAACTTGGTTAGGACTGGGAGGCCAATGGTGCTGTGGTGGAGGAGTGGGTATAGGCATCTAAGAGGATATACACTTGCAGAGCTTGGAGAAGTTACTGTTTAAACTGTATCTCCAGAATCCCCTGGCCAATTATTGGATGATTTTTTTTAAGTATTTCCCATGCTTTGTACTCAGAGAACTACTTTTGCTGTTCCGTGATATATTAACTGCCCCTGTGTGGGTGTCAGGGGTATCTGTGTGCCCTCCCCTTATCGTAATTGAATTGCATTTCCTAGAATTCTATACCATTTGCACTCCAGTTGTCGCAGTTTATCCGGCTCTGAAATAGAGAGATCCCTCTGTGACATGGGTGGAAGAAGTGTAGCCCTTGAGAGGTCGAACTGCATCTCCTATCAGCCCTAGCCAACCGTTGGTGGGGAGTGCTGAGAGCTGCAGGCCTATTATTTAATCTGCCTTTCTCCAAGCAGTGGAACTCAAGGCAGCTAGCGAAACATCCAAGGAAGTATAGCATTTTTAAAAAAATTAAACAATTTATAAAGTTAAGCAATTACCTGTTAAAAAAATATTAATATTAAAATGTTACATGCATTAAAATCAGTGCAGTGACCCACATCCAGTCAATTGAAAAAGTCTGCTGGCAAATGTCTTCACCTGTCTTCAAAAGGAAAACTGGGATGGGGCCATCTTGGCCTTTCTAGGGAAGGAGTTCCAGAGTCTGGGAGCAGCCACCAAAAAGGCCCCCCTCCCTTGTTCCCACCAAACACACCTGAGACGGTGATGGAAACAGAGAGAAGGCATCTTAGGATGATTGTAAAGTTCTATTGGGCACATAAAAGGAGCATCTCCTACGAATAACCTGGACCAAAGAACTTCTTAGGTCCTATAGACCCAACATTTTTTGGAAGGTCTTACTTTCACTCTTCAGTGGTCTGCGATGAACAGAACTGGCTGTAGGTGACCAAACTGGGAAGATTTTATGATCTAGCTGAGAAAGTGTATTTTCTCCATTTTACATCATGGATATGCCATAAGCAAGAAACGTAGATTGGCCTAGTTTAATCTGTTATGGCCCGGTAAACTTTGTGGAGTTAGCAAATCTGAGCTGCTCTTCTAGGGCAGGTGAGCCACTGTTGTGTTAACAACTTGAGAGTGGTCCCTTGTATAAGTGTGTGGGTGGGTGGGCGGTTTCAAGTCACCTGTCACCTTAGGGCAACACCATGAATTCCACAGGGTTTTCTTCGACAAGGAAGTCAAAGGTGGTTTGCCATTGCCTTCCTCTGAAATATAGCCTACAGCAGTGGTTCTTAACCTTTTCTTTACCAAGGACCCTCGGTAAATATAATTTATTTCCAGGGACCCCCAAGATTTAAGTCAAGATTTAAATAAACATTCAAATATTTATTTAAATTTTCAAATATTTATTTTTTAAAGGCTTCTGGAGACTGGGGCCATTTATTAAAGGCTTCTGGAGACTAAGGCCATTTCCACACTAGAACATTACAATGCTATTATTCCACTTTCAACATCCCTTGAGGCCCCTCCCTAAACTGCAATGCCCAAGATTCCATAGGATGTTGAAAGTGGAATAATAGCACTATAACAGTCTAGTGCGGAAATGGGCTAGGATTGAAATCACCGAGACACTGGGTGACCAAGTCGCATTCTCTTAGCCTCAGAGGAATGCAAAGGCAAACCTCCTCTGAACCAATCTTGCCCAAAAAGCCTTATGATAGGTTCACTTCAGAGTTGCCGTAAATCGCAAGTGCCTTGGAGGCATAGAACAGCAAAGTGCTGCTTACAGGGGGAGGTTCTTTCTAGCCATCATATCTCTCCCCTTGAAAACTGACTTATGGCAACCCCAAGGGGAACCTATCAGGAGAGTTTTCGTGGCAAGATTTGTTGCCTTTGCCTTTCTCTGAGGCTGAGAGAATGTGACTTCCTTAAGGTCACTCAGTGGGTTTCCATGGCTGAGTGGGGATTCAGACCCTGGTCTCCAGAGTCATAGTTTGGGTATGCGCACATACCTGCTGCCATGTTCCTTTTGTCAGTGATGCAGCAGCAGTGGTGTGTGTGTGTGTGTGTACCCAAACTGCTCTTGTTTGCAAACAAGGGAGCAGTTTCAGCACCTGCAACCTCCCTCTCTGCTGCCACATCCCTGCTGCTATTGGTTGCAGCACTAAGGCTTTGCAGACCCCGTGTGAGGGCTCTGCAGACCCCAGATTAGGAACCACTGGCCTATAGCACCTGGTATTCTTTGGTGATATCCTATTCAAATACTAACTAGGGCTGATCCAGCTTAGCTTCCCTGATCAGATGGGATCCGATGGCAGGCCCTGAAGAAATAAACAAATGAGGGTAAAAGATAGTTATCGGGTCTTCTCCAGTCCTGGTCAAGGGACAGGAATTTCAGGTCCAAAACACCTCACAACCACAGGGTCCCCTCGCTTCATTGGATACTTGTGGATCTCCTGGTTTTGAGACAGGAGTTGTTCTGTGGAGCTGGTTAGATCTCAAATGTGGGAAGCATGTACTCCACCACTGATATTCGTGGTGTACGCTCCAGTTCCTAAATGCAAATTTCTACAACGAGCCTCGTTTGTGGGTTGGGCATACATGTACACCAACATTTGTTGTCACCTCAGCTACTGGGTCAGTTTGTGCGTGCAACAGACGTGAGTAGTAAACCTTTTCCTGGGCTAGTCTTCATGAAATAAGAGGTTACATGCCTGAATATTCGTTCTCACTTGCCCTGCCCTGAAAGAACAAATTGGTAGTGCTTTAAGTGTGTGCTCCTGTGTGGCAGAGGGTTGGACTTGATGGCCGTTACGGTCTCTTCCAACGCTATGATTTTATGATTCCGTGAAACATCCTGCATGTTGAAATGTAGCATGCCAAACCCCTGATAGGCTACCCTTCTGTGTGCAGGAATTTAAGCTGGGATGCTTGCTTTATAGCAAATTGCAAATCTTTTTCTATTTTTCTGTTGTAAACACACCATACAGAGGGATGAAGGAAAGACAGCCAGAATTCTGTTTTTACTGTTTCTTTTTTATCAAACTTGTGTCTTCACCTTCTATTAAACACTCCACCCCACCGCCTGCCATAGCCACCCGCAAACCACGCTGCTGAATATCAGTGGCAGAAAACTGCTGAAACAAGGATAAAACACCCTATTGTTTCCTTCCTTGTCTTTTGGACAGGAAGGAGAAGCCGTGGTCCATACGCTGGTAGGACTCTATGGCGAGGGAGAACATTCTGGCCAGCTGTGTCATAGAAAGTTCATATCATTGTTGCCAAAAGCAGCTTCCGCATGAAGTGGCCCTCGCCTGAACCCCCGAAATTGTCCATCCTTGGCATAGTGAAATTGAACGGTGGCAAATTGGATAAGGTCTCTTGGGAATATGGGTAAACGGAACATAATAAACTTGTCCTGTGGACAGTGCTTCAAAATTGGTTCCAAAGTCCACATAGCCCAGCGTTTTGTCTCCCGACAGTGGCCAGCTAGAGATTCTTCCAGGGAAGACGGGGGTTTGGGGATGTCAGTTCACAGTGGCCATGCCACCAGGATTGTAGGAGCTGGAGTCGCCAAAAGTCACTTCTTTGTGATTTGCAGGTTATAGTACAATGCTCTTTTTTTTTTTTTTTGTTAGCCTCCAGCAGATGGGATTCATGAGTTAGATTGCTCCTGGCCCTGGAGGTTTCCTTTAAGAATGAATAAATAGCGAAGCCGTTCTAGTGTTTTTGACCAGATCGGGGTTAGGCATCCTACACCCCATCGGCCTAGTTAGAATCGTAGAGCTGGAAGAGACTACAGGGGCCATCCAGTCCAACCCCCTGTCATGTAAAACCACCTTGCAAGTGGTCCAATTCATGTTTCCATCTGGAGTGGTTCTGTTGCTTCTTTTGAGCAATAAGAAGGAGAGTGAGAAGGGGAGCACGGGCAAAACCTCACAGGTTTGGCTGCCTGTGATGGAATACGAGAAGGTGCCCCGTTCAATCCAAAGTGCATAGTTCTCCAAATCTGTCTGGTTATTTTGTCCCGAAATCTCCCATGTGCTTCTCCACATTTCTGGCTATAAAAGAAAATATACAATACTGGCAAATTAAAAAAAAAAAGCTAACAATTTCCTGTCTCTTTGTGACACCCCAGATTTACTTGAGGAAGCTAATTAGCTCAGTCTAAATATAGGGCTGGCAGAGAGAAAGGGGGTGACATAAATAGCGAAAAGATGGATGTCCCTTCCACTGTTGACACCAAAACCATCCCCTAACGGATAACTTCAGGGGGAACTGGGCTTTTGACAGACACAAGGTTGCTTGACCTTGGACTGGGGGATCCAGGTTCAAGTCCCTTCTGAATTGTGAACCTCACGAGTGTCATTGGGAGAATCAGTCCTCTTCAGCTTGGCCTACTTTTCTGGGTTGTTGTGAACAGGTTTGGGGGGAAAGACTCATGTACACTGCCATAAATTCATTAGAGGAGAAATTGGACGATGAATGTCACAAATAAGTGATCTTTGTCTTGTCTTCAGCCTTGCAGGGATGAAATTTCCCAAAGTGTACCTGTGCAGGTTTATCGGTCCTGACTAGAGTTGTCCTCTGCTGTTGGAAACCAGAGAAATGTCATACCTTCCTCTCTTGCTTCCTTAGCCTTTGGCTGTGTGAATAATTAGAACCCTGCCGTGTCCCAGGTGCTAATAATAAAAGGTTGATCTTTCTTCCCACTCTGTCCCCGTTCTACTTCTTGCCAAAGCAGTCGGGTTTCTCAAATAGTGTGTCCTATTTCTGCATATTTTCGGCTTGGCTGGCCCGTGGGTGGAGCGTGGTAAGAAGAGTTGAGAGTCCTGGTGCTGGGAGAGGGTCATTTTGGGCTCTCCGGAGTTTGGGGACTACAACTCCCATCAGCTTTGCCTAGTCTGCACAACAGTCTGGAGGTGTGGGAGTTGTAGTCTAAAACACCTGGAGAGCCAAAGGTGTCCCACCCCTGGAGTAGAGGGTTGCGTCAAGCTGGGTGAGAGTGCCGTGGTGGAATAAAGTCACAGAATTAGAGGGGGCCTTTGAGGGCGTCTAGTCCACCCCTCCGAGGGTCCAAGATGTACAGCAGTTCCCGACTGGTGGCCGCCCAGTCTCTTCTTGCAGACCTGTTGCAAGGAGGAGGCCAATGCATGACCCCTGCAGGTAATGGCTTGCATTGCCCAACTACTGTGATCATTCTGAGGTTCCTCCTAATGTTCCACCACAATCTGCCCTCCCAGAATTTAAGCCTGTTCCATATAGTCCTGCTTTGGAGGAGAAAAGGGAACAAAGGTTTGCTCTGTTGTAAGTACTAAAACCTAGTGCTGTGTTAAATATATAGCATAGGGGAAGCCTTGCCTTTTTTAAAAACAAGAACTTCCGTAGGTTGCGATTTGGCTCAGGACCAATATGTTTGGATTGGGGGGAGTTTCACCCTTATCGTGGCAGATTTTTAAAAAGAAGGGAAGCAGAGCAGTGACTTATTTGAATCTGGAATATTTTCTGATCCCAATAAGAATTCTAGTGTATTGGGCAGTATAAAATGCCCCACTTCTACAGGAACGTCTGTGGACACAGAATCTGGGATATTCCATAGTATGCAGACACCTGGAGCTGGAAAATTCATGTTCCCGTGAGATGTTCTAAGTCACTGTCAGCACTCTTTTAAAAATAAAAAAGGTAACCCACACAAGTCCCATGTCTTACAAACGGTACTATTTTTGTCTTTCTTTTTTCTTTTTAAACTATGCATGGCAGGTGGCTGAAGTCTGGGTACATTGCTGACATTGCTTCAGGTACTAACTAGTGCTGTCAAAGGCCTACCTTATTGACCTAGTTCTATGTGAATTCTGCACTGAAGTAGGGGGGACTGTTGTAAAATTTCCCATTGGTTTGCATGCTATAGAACTGACACACACGCGCACACACACACACACACACACACACACGGAGGCACGCTACACCCCAGCTCCTGCACTTGCTGATTTTACTGACCAATTGATTTATTAAAATATTTCTATCCCAACCTATATTATGGGATCTCAGGGCAGCCCATCAAATCCATCAAAGCATTTTTAAAACAGTTTCAAAGTTAAAACAGAAGGAAAACAATTTAAACAGACCCAAGCATACGAAACAGGTTTTAAAAGATTGAAATGATTTTGAAAGGTACAGAGGTAGCTTTTGGAATAAATGAATTTTACTCTCCAAGACTACAATTTTTTTTAAAAAAAATATTTTTTTATTTGTCACTAGGATGAAGCCAGTGTTGGCGCTAGTTGGGCATCCGAGAGGAGGGTATTCCACAACTGGGGTGCCACATCTGAGAAGGAGAAGAAAGTCAGACCTCTCCTTACTCATTCCCCATTGTCCCAGGCACTAACCTGGAAGCAAAAGAAAGTGAAGCTCAGGTCTATTTAATATGATGGATAGTTTAGCCCTATGGAAGAATGCTTTTAAGTATTTGTTTGTCCCTACTGGGCCTGTTTTCTTTAAGTGAAGCACATCCAGTTCTCTCAACTTTACCTCATAGGCCCTTCTCTGAATCATTCCAGAGTGCCTCCATCTTGTAAAATGTGCTCCAAAGTAGACACAGCAGCCCAGATGAGGCTTGCTGAGTTACACACCTTCCTGTGACCTGGAAATCATGTTAGTGCGTGCACCATCAGGTCACCTGTTGGCTTGTGGAGATCCCATAAATATCATAGGGTTTTGTTAGACAAGGAATTACTGCTCTTTTAATACAGTAATTAGACCTTTTAATACAGTAATTAGACCTGCAGACCTAAAATTGCATTTGCCTTTTTTGCAGCAGCAGCACAGCATAGGCTGAGGCTGTTAGGGAATGAGGAGAATGGAGCTGAGTAACCCATTTAAGCTTCTGGGAAAGAGCTGATAGGGAACTAGCACTGCATTGGGCAGGGAATGGCAAAGCATTGCTCCTAGATGTTGTTAGGCTGCAGCTGCAAGCATTCCTCACCACTGTCTGTCCAGGCTAGGCCTGATGGGAATTGCAGTGTAACATCATCTGGAAATCCACACTCCACCTCACCCCCCAAGAAAAGCTTAGGGCTTTGAGAAGTTTATGCTATATTTCCTGCGTAGTTATAGTGCTATATTCTGCTTTAATAGTCATGGCAACATTCTGTGGAATCCTGGGGCTTGTAGTTTGACAAAGCACTGGAGCTTCCTGGCTGAGCATTCTAAATGTGCCTCTATAAACTGCAAATCCCAGAATTCCGTAGGATGGAACCATAGCAGTTAAAGCGGGAGGCTAGCAGTATAATTGTCCAATGTGAAAGGGCCCCAGGAGTGGTGTCAGAATCTTGCTTGGCAAGAAAGGTGAGTGATTTTAGTAGTGTGGTATAGCGGTTAGACTGGGCATACTGTTTGGACTGGGAGGTCTAGGTTCTAGTCCTGACTAGTGTCTGTCTCTTGCACACAGCCTGACCTATCACCAAAGGGCTATTGTGAGGAAAGAAGGAAGAAAGCAATGCTTGCCTCTTTGAGCTCATTCGAAGAAAGGCAGAATCCAAATGGATTTTTATAAAATAATAATAAGAGAGTCCTGCATACAGGCAAGAAATGATTTGCACATGGCTCTAATGCAACTTTGTAGATACGGCCCCAAGAATTAACTGATCTGCACACCCGTCCCCAAAAATATCCTTGTTCTGTTGGAGGCTGGGTGGGAGTAAAGTGGCAGAAGCAGAATTGCCCTGCTCTACCATTCCTCCATCAGTTTATGCCTTTATGGTACATAAATAGTACAGATCAATGTATAAATGTTGGAATACCCCCAAACATCTCAGTCTGCAAACGGCCAAGGATGGGGAGATCCCAGAAGCGTCAGCACTTTTGAGCTCAGAATCCTGAAAGAAAGATGGGATACCAGGCAGGTGTTCTGGTATAGTGGCTAGAACAGGTTTTCTCAGCCAGGACTCGTGGAACCCTAGCTTCCTGCAGGAGGTCACGGGGGGCTCTGCACGAGATTGCGACGGAAACAAATACACATGCCTTTTTTACAAAGCAGATATAGTAATTTTAATGCAGGGCTTCCCTGAAACCTGACAGTTAATTCAAGGGTTCCTCCAGGGTAGAAAGATTAAGAATGGATGAGCTAGAGTGTTGAGCTAGGAGCGGTCAGCTCTGAGTTCATATCTGCAATTCAAGTAGGTCCATCTTGCTCCTCCTTTCTCTTTTGCCCTAAACCCACCTGGCAGGGTTGTTGTGATGATCTGTTGGAGAAACTCTGCACTCCTTGGAGAACGCATGGGCTGAAAATATAAGGCCTCAGATAAATAAATGGGCCCTTGCTGGCATTGTAAGGAGGATGCAGGCTTATTGTTCTGGGATGCCCATGGTGTGGGGTGGATGTCCTTTTCGAATGTTCCTCCAAAAGTAAAGTAAAGGAAGCAGCTTTGTAACCTGAGGAGTTGCTGACCCCTGAGAACATCTTCAGAGCCCATCTTGGGTGGAAACACAACCCTGCTTAATGAGCCATGGAAATTCTTGAGCAAGCCCTTTGACTGGGGTTAGGTAAACTACAGAGCTTTTCCTGCTTTCATGTGTATAGGAAGGAATTAAAAATGGAGGAAAGGATCAAGATAGAGAGAAAACCTGGGATGGCCCTGCCTGTTTTGGACTCTGGCTTTGCTTCTCTTTCCAATGGATCCCCCCCCCCCATACACTCACCCCTGTGCATATGCAGCTATAGGCTAGGGTGTTGGGCCACTTGGCCCCCTTGAAATTGCTAGACTGCAACTCCCATAATCCTTCACCGTTAACCATGCTGTAGGCATTCTCAGAGCTGCCAAGAAACCTGGGGTAGGCTACAAGATGTTCACCCCTGCCCTAGAACGAGGGGGAAGGAGACTTCCAAACCTTTTGTTTGTTTATTTAATTATTTTTAAAATATGTTTATCGCACCCTTTTGTCATGAGATCTGGGGTAGGGGCCAGATAAAATGATATAAACAATTCCAAATTAAAATCAATAAATCAAAGGAGAGTAAAAACATATTAAACAATTCAGACAAGTTTAAATGACTTTAAAAGGTTAAAAGAGGGTAATCTTTTTTTTTTTAAAAAAAAGGAAAAAAATAAAATTAAAGAGTTGGTGTGGCGTAATGGTTTGAGTACTAATCTAAGACTTCAAGAGACCAGGGTTAGAAGCCCCCACTTGGCTGCGGAAACCCACCAAGTAGTCTTGAGCAAGTCGCATTCTCTCAGCTTCAGACAAAACCAAAGGCGAAACATCTCATCCTATGAATGAAGCTTGCCAAGAAAGCCCAGTGACAAGAGGATCACCTTAGATTCTCCATAACTCAGAAATGGACCACAGTGGAAGGACCACGATGAAAACAAATATGTTTAAAAGTAAACTAGGCGCCAACGAACTTCGTAAAGGGTCCTGTCTCGACCTGATAAAAGTAACCAATGGGAGCACCATTTGGCCCTCCAAGGGAAAGGCATTCTTCAAGCGGGGTGCTATATTTGAGGGGGCCCTCTCTCGTGTCCCCCTCATCGTATTGCCTCCGCTTTTGAGACGCAGAGGAGTGCCCCCCTGGAAGATACGAATCCTCAGGCAGGTGTATATAGGGAGAGGGTCTCCTTCGATTATTGGGGTCCCAAGCTGTTTAGGGCATTAAATGCCATTGCTTGGTGCAGCGTCCTTTCCCTGCAACCTCCCTTTCTGTGGGTTGGGCACTTTCTCTTGCTAGCACGGCAGCTTCATCTCTGCGCTGTTCTGCTCTGCACCAACATCCTGTCAAGATAGCAGCCTTATCTCCCTCTGCCAGCTCACAGGATTAAAGTAACCAAATGCCTTCCAGCTCTGGAGCTGGCTTCACGCAGGAGGCTGCGAGCCTTCCGCGTATCTCCGTGAAAGCAAAAGGATATTAACCTTGTGGCAGACATCAGCACTGGAATCTCTTCCTTTTAGGAAGGGTTGGGCCAGTTACGGAGGCAGAAAGTACGAAGTGGGGCTTTCTTCCTGCGTGATATTGGGCAGAATGAGACGCTGCGGAAGGCAAAGCTGGGAGTGTCGGTTTAGTGAGAGAGACGGAGGGAGGAGTAACAATCCATTCTGCGCCCTGATCTGAATTCTGCACCCAGAAGACCAGAATTCTGTTACCTACACAGAGAATATTGGCTCAGGTTTTTTAATTCATTTCCCATAGTCTGCATGCTGTTTTCTGCTGGTTTTGCTTGTTTAAAAAGTGAGCACGGTCTCCTGATTTCTGCTCGTTATGGACATTGCAGCCTCACCAGTAATCCTGGAAAAATATTTCCAGCCATCCTGGCTTTGTGGATGCTAGCCATGACAGGCTCAGGTCCAGGCCGTTGGAAGGACAGTTTCCCTGTATGAACCTGTTTGAGCTTTAACATCTCTGAGATGGGCCCATCTCTCTGTCCAGTGACCTTTGGGAAGGCCACATTTGGTGGGAACAAGGGACTTTTCGGTGGCTGCTCCAAGACTTTTGAACTACTATCCAAAAAGAGCGTAGAAAGCCAGCATGTTGTAGTCGTTTGAGCGTCGGACTACGATCCTGGAGACCAGGGTTCAGTTCCCCACTTGCCAGTGGGAACCCTAGGTCACCTTGGGCGTGTCACACACTCTCAGCCCCAGAAAACCCCATGATAGGTTTGCCTTAGAGTTGCCATAAGTTGGAAGTGACTTGAAGCCACATAACAACAACCTTAGAAATGCTAGGATGGATCCCTTCTTGGTCTCCTGGTTGCAAATGAAAACTTCATTGTTCCATCAGGCTTTCAGGAATTGACTGTGATTGAGTTTTGGTGGTGTGCTGCTTTGATTCTTTTTTCCCCCAAATAGGCTGTCTCTGAATGAATTTTAAGAGTTTAACTCTTGTTGTTGTGTGCCTTCAAGTCCTTTCCAACAAAATAAGGGTGCTATGGTGAAGATATCACGTGGTTTTCTTGGCATGATTTGTTCAGAGGGGGTTGCCTTTTAACTTCCTCTGAGGCTGGAGAGTGTGACTTGTCCAAGGTCACCTAGTGGGTTTCTATGGCTGATTGGGGATTCAGACCCCGGTTCCTAGAATCGTAGTCCAATGCTCAAACCACCGCACTATGCTAAAGTGGTATCAAAGTGCTATAGCTGTGTAATGTGGAATCATCATCATCATCTTTACATTCTACCTTATTTCCCAAGACTAGAATTCAAAGTGTCTGTGTTTATTTGTGGGGTTATTTTACCTGCCATTTTCCAAGAGGTACCTCCATGCTCATTTTACCATAGCAACAACTCTAACAGGGTTAGTGCCCTTCAGGTGGAGGTGGAGCAGCTGATCTACACCTTCAGCTTGGCCCTCAAGTTCCTTGGTCCAACGCTGAAAAACCAAGTGTTGATGCAGAATTCTGAATAGCTTGGGGATGAGAAGCATCTGGTCCAGTCTTGCTCTTCTTAGACTGCAACTCCCAACAGTCCTCAGTGTGGGCTGTGCCGGCTAGGGCAGCTGGAACTTGCAATCCAGCCACATCTGGACTTTCATGGGGACTGCTGTGAAGTTGTGGAACTCCCTGCTGCTGGAGGTCAGGCTGGATTGAGTTCCTATTGTCCTCTTGAGCATCTAAGCCAGGTTATTTTAAAAGAGACGTTTCATTGGGTCAAGGTCATTCTGTCTTGGATGCCCACATTTTAAATCGGTTTGATGTTTTAATGGGATTTGCTTATGTTTTAATTGTATTTGCCTTATTTGACCTTGAGTGCCATTCTTTGATGAAAAAGGAGGGGGAGTGGAGATAAATAAAAATCCAGCTAAAAAGTGCTAAATAAATAAATGCCTGTTCCTCACTAGTGGAGGGAGTGGAGCCCAGGAAACATGATCAGGAAGAGCACAAATCAACTATGGGCTTTTCCGCACTACACTGTTATAGTGCTATTATTCCACTTTTAACATCCTTTGGAATCCTGGGGTTTGCAGTTTAGGGAGGGGCATATAGAATTCTCAGCCAGAGAGCTCTTTGGCGTCAGGAAACTACAAACCCCAGAATTCCTCAGGATGTTGAAAGTGGAATAATAGCACTACAACAATGTAGTGCGGAAAGGCCCTTTGTTTGTCGTTGATGTCATATGCCTTCAAGTTGTTTCTGACTTAACAGCAGCCCTAAGGTGGACCTGTCATGGGGTTTTCTGGGGGCTGAGACAGTGTGGCTTGCCCAAGATCACCCAGTGCGTTTCCATGGCTGAGCAGGGAACTGAACCCTCATCTCCAGAGTCGTAGTCTAACAGTGAAGCCACTATGCTATGGGGCTCTCTTAATACCCTTTTTACCTCTACACAAAAAATCTAAGCTTCTTACTTATGGGCAGTGCTTCCGTCAAACCTTCGTAGGACCTGGGGATGCAATTGAAGCTCATCCATCTTGTCTCACGATCAGTGATGGTCCATCCCATGCTCTGGGGGGAGCATGGTGTCTCTGAGACCAGTCTTCCAGTTTTTGGAAGGAAGTAGGACCTAGTGCAGAGATGATTATTGCGAAGCAGATTCCTAGCCCCCTGTGTCCTCTCATGGCCAAAGATAAGACCCAAAATGCAAAATCATGTCTTCCTTTTAAGGTTATTTCAGAGAGCGGGCTGCTGGACATGTTTTGGGCTTCGTAGTAGTCCCTAACCAAATTGAAAATAACTATCAAGTAGCTTCTTTAAAAAAATGGGTAGGTGTGTCCCACTAGAAGCTGAAAGGCTGAGAAAATTAGGTGGGTATGGCTTGTGCACTCCCTTCCTGCAGCTGCTCACCCTCCTGACCTAGTGGGTAGAGTGAGGATAAACAGTCTGGGATTTTGGGGGCATTTTAATGTGTCTTATTGTACTGTAGCATCTTTTCTTGTTTGCTCCAGCTTTGTGCTGAAACAGGAGTGGGCAATTTTGGGGACCTGGGGATCACACAGTTCCCTGGGAAAAGTGGAGGGCTACTCCCCCATTGCTTCTGAATTATTTTTTGGAAGCTGTTTCAAAATGAGGCTGGGGGGCTATTACACCATGTTTTTGTCCCTCTCAGGCCCATTTGAGGCCCAGGAGAATCTCCCTTTGAAGTCATTTAGAAAGAAAGAAAAAGTAATTTAGAAAGAAAGAAAGAAAGAAAGAAAGAAAGAAAGAAAGAAAGAAAGAAAGAGGAGGGGTGAGGGCTGCATTTCCACCAAAATGACGTGGGGGCTGCATTTTCACCAACCCCTACTGAAATGATAGCATTGAATTGAGCTGAGCCTAGAGTCTCCAGATGTTTAGGTGACAGTTCCCATCAGCCCTGGCTAAGATGTCTGATGGTCAGGGATACTAGGAACTGCAGTGGAAGACACTGGCTTGGCTGTCCTTGGTGGACCCGTGGCTTGCGGTCGCTGTGCCACCCCCTAGCCCAGCCCATAAATTCCATCAGAGGACCTCTTGATGACACTTGGTTCTTTCTTTTTCCGTTCTCTTCCAGCCACGAGAAAGGACAAGAAAGTGAAGAGGGAGTCGAGCTGCAAGAAGGTGAGGAGGGGTCCCGGGCTGGCTCAGAAATACCCAACCGCCCTGCGTGAGCAACTGGTAACCCCTGCGCAGGGAGGGATTGCTGCAGCCAAGGCACTGCCCGATAAGTAAGGCGTACAACATGTCTGTGTGTGAACGAAAGCTGAGCCATTTTGGCTTTCTCCTGTCTGGATCCTACTGGGCAGATATTTTCAGATCTGAAATCCCACTGCTTCCACACATGCATGTGCACACACACATAATGGGATCACACAGATACATCAACCCACTGCCATGTATCACTGAAATTTAGTTTGCGGAGGGTACTGTATTTCCTTGCTGTTAAAAGAGTGAAGATTGCATTCAGCGCATTTCCATTAGTAAGGAGGAGAAGTGTACAAACCTACTGCCTCCTCTAAGTTGAGGTGGATGGTGTAGCGCCCCCGAACCTCCATTGCAAAAATATAAGCTTGTGGGTGGTAGATGAGAATTGCATTTCTAGGGGACATTATCCTCTGTTGAAATGCTCTTCATTCCTGCTTGTCTTTTATCTTTTAAAGCCCTCTCCTCCCAAAAAAATAGCATTGTAAATGGTTCACTATGGGGGCCAAGGTTGAAAACCTCTGTGATTGTACCCCACTTCCCCTTATTAAAGGATGGAGGTGGTTTTCCAGTTATTCTGCAACTCTCCTCAGCCCAACCGGTATCCTTGGTGCAGTAAGGATGTTTAGAGTTAAGAGTCCAATGACATCTGGAAGGCCACACATTGCCCCATCTCTACGTTAGGTTTTGTTATTGAACTCGCAGCCACCCCAGTCAGTATGACCAGTGGTTGAGGGGCAAGGTTGTTGTAACCCAGTGCCATTTGAAGGCCTACACGGCCCTCATTTCTGCATGTAATCCTACCTTTCCACCAAGTTTTTCCAGACCCAAGGGAACATGCTGCAGTTTTGCCCTCAGTTTCATTATCACAAGAACCTGACAAGATGAGGTTTAGGTGACAGAATGCAGTTGGCCGTTTCCCCCATTTTCTTTGGAAAGAACAGACCTTTTTTTTAAAAAAAAAAAGATTGGAAAATGCATTATTAGCGCCACGTACAGATTGAAAGCTACCTTGTTACTTTAGGAACATAAAATGCGTAACTTGATTTGGCATAACATCATCATGTTTGATATTTGAAAATAGTGTGTTCAGAATATAATTACAAACTGACCTTTTTAAATTTCATTTTTGTCGTCGTTGTTCTTGCAAATGGAGCTGCAAGAGCCTGAACTGCGAGAAACATTTGAGCTGTAAGGAATCTCTTTGATTTTGCTAGTTTTGAGGAGGAGGTAGAGAAAGATAAACATAGAAACCATCAACATTAGTAAAAAAAACAAAATAGAGAGAGAGAGGAAAAAAATTGTTTTGTCTTCACCATTGAATCCAGCTGAACATAACACACTCGTTCTTGTACAAAGATCTGAGAAAACAAACCTGAAGACCAGGGACTGGAATGATCCGATACTACGAAGTTTTACATCTTCTACATCTTTTTCATCTTTACGTCTTCCTCTTACATAGCTTTGGATAAATGTGCAAGCATGTCTTAAACTTTTTATTAATCATTCTAAAAGAAAATATTCAATAGTCTATTTTGTTCCCATTTACCCAGGAAAAAGTAGAGCGGGGGGGGGCAGTGAAAAAAAGGTTTTCCCCTGATCCCTCCCCCCCACATCTCTGTGGCAAACCCTATATTGTGGAGGCTGATTGTCTGTTGATTGTTGTCAGTACTAACCAGCTTCCTTTCTTTCCCAGGAGATGGTTCTAATGCAGATGAACAGACGGCAGTGGCCATTGCCAGTGTCCAGCAAACGGCCTTCACAGACCATAATATCCAGTATCAGTTCCGCACAGAGAACAATGGAGGACAGGTAGCAATCCACTTCAGCAGGTCTGCCTTTTACTGACAAACCCTCAGTTCTGGAAGAATCAGTGAAGGAGGGGGCAGAAGATGTAAAGTACAAGATCTTCCAGCTATGAGTCTGCTTTCATGGCTAATTTCTAGCTTATACAGTCAGCCCTCGGTATCCATGGGTTCTGCATCTACAGGTTCAACCAACCACAGCTTGAAAATATTCGGACAAAAAGAATGATTAAAAAAAACCCCAAAAAACCTTGATTTCACCATGCACCAAACACTATGCTTATGTTTTGGCAGAAACTTCTGTAGCCTCCTGAACTCATTTGAGTTGTCCACCATTTTATCTAAGGGATGTCATTTTATTACGCCATTTTAAATAACGGGACTTGAGCATCTCTGGATTTTGGTATCCTTGGGGTCGTTTCACTCTGAAGATCCCCATTGTTGGCCACTCCCCAGAATGGTTTTCCTACTGGTCCCCCATAGTTTGATATCTGTGGAGCCAAGACTAATATCTTCCCCTTCCCCACCTCAAAGTCCACCGCTGCCGGAACAGTGACTAGGTTTTTTTTTTTCTCTCCCAGGTGACATACAGAGTAGTTCAGGTGACAGACAGTCAGCTGGATGGACAAACAGATGCAACGGGGGCAGTTAGTGTGGTCTCCACAGCGGCGTTCACCAGTGGCCAGCAAGCTGTTGCTCAGGTGAGGAATGACCTTGTCAGCCCCAGAATATAGGTTTCAGAATTGTTTTTCTTTGCTTTTGGGCCATTTCCGCACTATACTGTTATAGTGCTATCATTCCACTTTCAACATCCTATAGAATCCTGAGATTTGCAGTTTAGGGAGGGGCCTTTGAGGTCATTGGTCATTGATGGGATTTGTGTATCCACAAGCTGCATGACCTTCAGAAGAGGCCTCTGAGACCTCATGTCAATGTCAAAAATCTTTCCCAACTCAAAAGTTAATGCCCCCAAAAGCTTTAGGTGCCCCGGTTCGCCACAGACGCTTTTGGGGCTGTAAGTAACCTTCTTCCTTGCATCCCACAAAATACCAGAAGTAACCTATGGCCCTCTACAGGATTCTGGACTACAACTGCCATCATGCCCAGTTGCCTTAGTCATGGAGAACAATTATGGGAGTCACCGTCTAAGAACATTTGGAGGAACACTGTTTTCAAGCCTCTACCTTTGGCCAAAGGAAAAGATATTAGGCATGTTAGTGATGGTTTTCCTTCTACCCACCTCATTTAGCCACTAAGGAAATTGGGCCAGCTCTCCTATTAGGTAATGTGAGGTAACTGGTTGAGATATTGGTGGACATCAGGGGCAACTCTTCCTTCTAAGCCCTCATTTCTCTCCTTTAGAAGCCAGAGCTACATGTAACACACAGCTTGTCCTCGCCTCTAAATTTGCCTTCTCTCCTCAAATGAGATTTGGCAGGAAGTTTGGTTTTCTTCTGTATTTGGAGTGGAGGGAGGCAGCATTTTGTCTCTTGGCTTAGATATCACAATACCTTGAGCTGACCCTGTTGTAGGAGACATGTTGGAAGAATGACCCATGCATCAAAAACAGGCATTAAGGATGCTGATTTTGACCTATTTCATTGCTGAAGGCGAGAATGAAAAATTGTCAGTGTGTTCTTTCCTCCGGGAGAGATTACAAGGGTTTTGCGCATGTTTAACAATTTTTTTGTACTCTTGAAAAATTTGTTTGCACACACACAAAAAGGTTTTTGCACAAAACCCAACATTTTGTGTATGGTGCAGAAAATCTCCTGTTTTCTGTGCAAAAGCCAAATTTTCTAGAGTGGTTTATATCGGAAATTCAAAATTATGGAGAGAAAAAAGAGAATTCAGTGGCAGTTATCAATTTTTCTTGCTTGAATGTCTGGAAATGTTGAGACATTCTTTCTCAGTGGGAGTAAGAAAACTGGGAAGTATTATTTATATATCTGCCTGGAAGTGATGTAGATGGGAGGTTGGTCCTCTGAGCAAGTAAACCAGCAAATGAGCAACTGTGAAAGGCTAGGGGGGACATGCAGGAGACTTTCAAGGACCACAGAAAAATTGTCCCCAAATGCCTTATAGGAGGTGTGGGGGCATTTTTGCCATGATTTTATCCCTTTTAGGCTCTTTGAGGCCCAGAAGAAACTTTTTTTTTTTTAGCAACAGGCAGCAGTGGAAGTTCTATCCTGTTCACTTTTTTTTTTAAGTCCTTTCTTGGGCCTGCATCAGCCCACAGTGGGCCAAAAGCATGACAAAATTACTCCAGAAGACATTTAGGGGCAATTTTTGATCCCTAGAATGCCAAGGGCCAAGAAATGCCATGGGCCACACTTCCCCCACACCTGACGTAAACTAATTGCAATGCAAATATTGAAAGTGTTCTTCAGAGTTTGTTTGTTTTTTTTAATCGTTTTATTTAATTTTTAAGAGCTGAGAGGAAGCACACTTTGGCTTTTGGAAGCTTGGTGCTAAAGCCCCACTTGAAGATGCTGAGCCCTTTCACGCTGCACAAGTGTGCTATTATAGTCCACTTCAGTTTGGAATTGTGGAATTTGTGGTTTAGTGAGTGGTGTCTGGAATTCGCAGCCAGAGCTCTAGACCTCTCCAAGCTACCAACCCAGGTTTTCTAGAATGTAGCCATGGCAATTGAAATGGAATATAGAGCAATAACTGCATAGTGTAAAAGATCCCAGCGCTCGGCTGTCCTGTCTCCCTGCTGGAGGGCCAGTATATTCAGCAGAGCAGGTCTAGCATACACTGATTTGCAGCATGCTAATCTTGCTCTTCCACTTCCCCTAAATCGAGCCCAGAAGGTTCTTCAGCTGTTTGCAGGGTGGTTTATTTTTAGTTAACCAGTTTGAATAGACAGCATCCCGCTTCAAAGAAGCTGCATGCTAGGATGTGGTTACTGGCTGATTCAGACCCACATGTGGCTTCTTGTAGCTGTCAGCATGCACTTCCCATGACAGAGTGTGTTTTCCTCCCTGCTGTCACACCATTGCTTCCTCCTTCTAGAATAGATCAAGAAATAGTTCACAAGATGGCTTGGTTAAAGCCAGTGTTTATGTTTTAAATGTTTCCTTTTCTTATCCACTAGAGGGCAGTGTGCAACTATTATCATCATTCTTATTATCATCATCATCATCATTATGATTTTATTTATGTCCTATGTTTTTCCCAGGCCTCAGATTAAAGGCAAATTATACAAGTTACAACAGGAACAAATAAAACCTCATATTGTTACATGGCTTCAAGTCAGTTCAGACTTAGCGCAAACCTGTCTTAGGAGTTTCTTGGCAAGATTTATTCAGAGGAGGTTTGCCATTGCCGTCCTGTTAGGCAGAGAGAGTGGCCATCCAGTGTGGTTTCCATGGCAGAGTGAGGATTCAAACCCTGATCTTCCAGAGTCGTAGTCCAGTATTCAAACCACTACCCCATACCAGTTCTTAGAATAAAACTTTGCATCACTAAAACCATTCTAACAGCGGAAATGTAATTAAACAGGCAGTAGAATAAAAAATGCTGTTTGAAAACATTAGCTATTAGAAAGCAACAAATACAAATGATAAGAGTGCATTATTAAAGGCCTTCACCAGCTACTGGAAGGACAGCATGGAAGGGACCAGTGTAGCCTCTCTAGGAAGAGAACTCCAAAGCCTGGGAGCAGCTACCAAGAAGGCCCTCTCCCATTTTCCCACCAATTGCTAGAATTAAATACCTTTATGCCAGGAATGAGAACTGCATTTCTCTAAGCGAACAGTGGTCTGTCTCTGGAGTCCTCACAGACTGCTATAGAAAGGAGGGGGGCGGAAGTAGCTTGAAGCCCACTTCTGATTTTGACAAACAGGATGTTACACAGTGCAAGGGGGTCACTGCAACTTAGTTGTATTGACGAAGAGGCATATTTGTATTGCTTGGTTTTATGTTTTAGTGTATTTTAATTATAATGTGTTTTTAATTGGTCTGCTGGTTTTAATTGTATTTTACCTTTTGTTGTACCCTGCTTCGAGCTTTGAGGAGAGGCGGGTAACAAAATAAGATTTATTATTACTACTTTTATTATTAGTTAAAAGGTGAATGGCCATTCTTGGAGACTGCAAAGGTTAGCAGTTCACACTTTTGTAGAGTGCAGAAAGATCAAAGGCTCCAGAAACAGTTTTGGAGAGTCTCCCCTGCTATATGTTTTTTGCTTTAGCGAAAGCAGATGGATCTGGTCATGTACGAAGTCACAGAATTGGTTTAGCAGAACTCCAGAAGTATTACCATGGGCCATAAATGTTTACACTAGAAATGTAGGACCTAAATGTTGAAGACTAGTTATCCCTACTACTCTTTTCCCTTCCTGCTGGCTAAGTGTTGAGACCAAGGAATTCTACACTTGCTTGGACATTTTGTGGATTGCTGTACCTGTTCCGGGGCTCAGATCTGTAACTGGAAAAAGGTTGCTGCAAGCAGGTTTGGGGATCAGATTGGAGGAGGGGCTGGGTGGAAATGTGTCGAATGAGTTTTTGTTTTAAAATTCTAAAACACCAAGGAGTTTGCATACTTTCAATCTAGCACACTGCAATCACAGCTGGAAAAGATACCAAGGATAACTGATGGCTGTCATGCCAGATTCTGCCTAAAAATCGGTCCAGGTCTTCTATTTTCCCTCTACCTTAATTTGTTGTAACCAGTACAAACAATATTCCTTTCCTAGCCCTATCAGTGAGATCATTAACGAAGAATTCAAAGGGCTGGTTATGACCTTTAGAGCTCTACACATCTTGGGGTTCAGACTTGGTGAAAGACCCTTTCTTCTTATATGAGCCTGGTTAAGTTTTAAGATCTTGGGGTGGAGGGCAGAAAGACTTTTTCTCAGTTCCACCTCCATCTGAGGACCCGGCGGAGAGCCTTCTCGGTGGCTGCTCCCAAGCTATGAAGCTCTGTCCCACCAGAAGTTCACTTGACCCCTTCTCTGGTCTCATTCCACCAGC
This sequence comes from Cyclura pinguis, assembly GCA_030412105.1. Taxonomy (NCBI): domain Eukaryota; kingdom Metazoa; phylum Chordata; class Lepidosauria; order Squamata; family Iguanidae; genus Cyclura; species Cyclura pinguis. The sequence goes on along the minus strand of CM059606.1, from coordinate 10,133,344 downwards.
AGTCGGACAGTCCCTTTTTATTTAGGTGGAGTTTATTACAGTCACAGACCAGCATAAGGCAGGCTTTGGATTCTTAACTCATGGCAGAAGCGTGTTTTAGTGGGGCATGGTGTGTTTCTTTATCTTTTTTAAAATTATGTTTTTAACTGTTTTAAAGGAATTTTAACATAATTGTGTTATTTGAAACTTTTTCATTATTGAGGTTTTTGGATGTACTTTGTTTTAGTTTGTCTTGGCTGCTTTGCTGGAGAAAGGTGATGTAGAAATAAAATTGACTTAATAGAATGCTAAAAGTGTCCTCTTGCTGTTTGCATCATTTTTACAGGCTGTGATCCAGAACCCCTTCAGCAATGGCGGGAGCCCAGCCACGGACGCCGTCAGTGCAGAGGCGCGATTTGCGTACTTCCCTGCCTCCACGGTGGGGGACGCCACGGCAGTGTCGGTGCAGACGACGGATCAGTCGCTGACACAGGCCGGGGGTACGGAAGCAAGAACCCGGTGAAGCAGGGGTGGGCAGCGACCGGCCACTCAGATCTTGTTGGCCTGCAGCTCCCATTAGCCCCCGCCCGCAGTATAGCCAGCAACAATGGAGGATGGGAGTTGTAGTCCAGCAAAACATCTGCAGAACCACTGTTGCTCGTCCTTGCTCTAAAGGATGTGCTGTCTCTCCCCATTTAGCTGCTAGACCAGCAGTCTGGTTAGTATGGATTCAGTCCTGGGGAGGCAAAGACCCCTCCCCATCCATTTTTGTGGTCCTGATGGATTAAAAAAAAAAATGGAGGTGACAATAAAAGACAAAATCAGAACAATTTTTCCCCAAATGCCCCCTGCAGGTGTTGTGTTTTTGCCTCCCAACCCATTTTAAGACAAGAGTCCTTTTTCTAAAACAGGAAGTGAACATGATGTCACTTCCTGTTGCTATAAAAAAGGCTCTCTGGCCTAAAATGGCAGGGGCCAAAAAACATGGTGAAAATTTCCCTACCCTTAGAGCACCTTTGGGGGGAAATTTTTATTTTTTTTAGGGGGTACCCTCAAGGTTTCTTTTTGGTCTAGCCTCCCACAGTTGCACATGGCTAACTTAGTCACTGTTTCTCTTCCATCTCAGTAGGTGAGGGTGGGCAAACCAATGCCTGTAGTCTACATGCTGCCTCCCCAAGTCATTTTTGTGGCCCCCCAGGGATAAAAACAAACTGCAAATATTTTGTCTTTCCCTCCTCCTCGTCCTCTTCTTCTTCTCCTTCTCCAAAATGACCTCTCAGGGCTATGGAAGGCATTTTCACTACATTTGGGCTTAGCACTGGGTTAAAAAAAATGCAGAATTTTTCAGAAGAAAACCTCCAAATTCCTCTTAGGTGTGTGAGGGGGAATTTTTCACCATATGCGGGAGGGCTAGACTGAGTTATTCTTTGGAGAGGCCTTTTTTTTGAGAGAAGAAGTAAACAGGAAGTGATTTCTGCTTACTTCCTGTAGTTAATAAATGCCTCTCCTGGAGCTGAAACAGCCCAGAAGTACCCCTAGATGTGGTACGAATGCCCTCCTGTGTGTTCTAGAGGATGTTTGAGGACATTTTGAGCCAAAAAAAAAAAAATTATATTTTTTATGGTAGTGGAGCCAATGCCGGTCCCAGCCTTCCACAGTTACTCAACCCTCTCCAAGGTCACCGTTGTGCATACCCAAATGTTTTTTTTCCCTGCAGGCTGATTTCTTTTCCATCTTGCCCTCTGCAGGCCAGTTCTACGTGATGATGACGCCCCAGGACGTGTTGCAAACGGGAACGCAGCGTACCATCGCCCCTCGTACCCACCCCTATTCGCCGTACGTACGACTGCAGGAAGGTGCTGTAGATGAGATGGGTCTGGCTAGGAGGACTGCATCCAAAGGGTCGATAGCAGCTGTTTCCGTAGGCAAGAAAACATTAGGAGTCAGGAAGCTGAACCGAGAAAGCGGCTTGTTTATTTAGCAAGGGAGGATGATGCAGGCAGAAGGAAGGCAGAGCATGGAGTGCAGTGGCACACTGAAGAGAATGGAGCCAATGGCAGACCAAATAAAGATACTGTCATGTGGGTTTAGCGTGAAATGTGTGTCGATAGCCGTGTATGGACAATTTGGGCCAAGAGCCCCTGTGACGTGGCTTGAGTGTTGCGCTAAGACCTTGGGAGATCAGGGTTTGAATTCCATGCGTGGCCACGGAAACCCACTGGGGAACAAGTCACACTTTCTCAGCCTCAGGGGAGGGCAAAGGCAAACCCCTTCTGAACAAGCCTCGCTGAGAAAACCCTAGAATAGGTTCTCTGTAAGCAGAGCTGACTTGAAGTCAGGTAACAAACAACAACAACAAGGGAAGTGGGTAGTTTGGGCACTAGGGTGCCCCTCCACCATTTCAAAGGTGAGACCCCATCCACCTCCAGCTTGATCTACAGTAAGGGGGTGGGCTGAGATTTGCATTTGTTACCCCTCATCATCGAAATGTGGTGCTACTGCATCCTGCTTCAGGGGTGGGAGTGGATTTCGTGAGAGACCTCCTCTGATCTCTCCGTGTCTTCACCTTCAAATCCTAGGAAAATGGATGGGACGCGGACGCCACGGGATGAGAGGCGAAGAGCTCAGCACAATGAAGGTGCGCAGAACAACCAAGCAGTACATATCTGCTCCTTTTTTTCATTGCACCCTGTTCAGCTAGAGGAGGAATGTCCACCTCTGAGACTCTTGGGACCCCTAAATTTGGCCCCTGAAGCCTTGAGACCCCATAGATAGATAGATAGAGAGAGAGAGAGAGAGAGAGAGAGAGAGAGAGAGAGAGAGAGAGAGAGAGAGAGAGATAGGTGCAAAGGATTATTTGAGGGCAGGTTGTTTTGTTTTTGTTTTTTTCTGAACATCTCTGCTAATACTGCCTGGAAACTTGGTGGTTTACTTTCCCTGACCCCTCCAGAGCCCCCCAGAAATCCCTCCCCCAAAAAACCAAAAATACTTGTTCATTGTTTGTATGCCAGCCATCTTCAACAAATTTAAAGGGGGAACATATAAGGTTCATGAACTGAAAATGAAAGGATCAGCAGTAAGTCAAAGGATCTTGCTAAGTTCTATAGGTAGTAAAACCAATATGGATTCAAGCTGCAGGAAAGGAGATTCCACCTGAACCTCAGGAAGAACTTCCTGACGGTCAGGGCTGTCCGGCAGTGGAATCTGCTGCTTCAGAGTGTAGTGGAGTCTCCTTCCTTGGAGGTTTTTAAGCAGAGGCTGGATGGCCATCTGTCAGGAGTGCTTTGAGGGTATTCCTGCATGGCAGGGGGTTGGACTGGATGGCCCGTGTGGTCTCTTCCAACTCTACATTTCTATGATTCTATGAATCAGTAAATGTGTGGAACAGGCATTGCTAACACTAACAGAGTGATGCTGCAAGAAGGAGTGAACTCCAAGGCTGGGATGCCATGACCTCAAAGACTCTGTGGTTGGTTACCATCCCATGCACAAGTGCTGGTGACAGAAGGTCCCTGATTGTAAATCTCCAGGAATAAGCAGGTTAATATGGGAGAAGGCACTCTCACAGCTAACTTGGCCCAAAGTTGTAATCAGAGGTGTGGATCACTTTAGAGTCCCTGCTGGATTGTTGCATCATGAGATCCATAACTTGTTTCTTCTATTTAGTTGAACGGAGGAGGCGGGACAAGATCAACAACTGGATCGTCCAACTATCAAAAATCATTCCAGACTGCAATACAGACAATAGCAAGACAGGAGCGGTAAGGGCAGTTATCAGTGGAACAGGAATAGGCGGGCAACAGGGAGAGAGAAATGAGTGGTGGGAGGAATGTGGGGGAGCTGGCATTGGCATCTGTTGTATCCTACTGCTAGGGATCTAAATCTTTCACACCGTTTTCTATGATGATTGCATTTTGGGACATCGTGTGAAAAATTCATTTACAGAAAAAAAATGTAGCATTTTGCACACACCCTGAAGTTTTTGTGCAAAAATGTTTTCTTCTGAAAAATGCAATAGTTTCTGCACAAAAAAAAAAGTCTTTCCCTCAAAATGCCCAAGCAGGCTTAAGTCACCTTTAGCCCTGTTATTGGGGAAAAAAACAGGATATAAATGAACAAAATGAACAAAATAAATATCTCCCCCCAGTGGGCAATTCTATTTTAGCAGGCAAAAGTAAATAAGAGACACCTCTTTAAAAAAGTATAACTACAGGAGGCCCTCCGTATCTGAATTCTGTATCCACAGATTCAACCAGCTGCTGCATGAAAATAGTTTTAAAAAAATCCAAAAAGCAAACTTTGATTTTGCCATTTTATATGAGAGACACCATTTTACTATGCTATTGTATTTAATGGAACTTGAGCATCTACAAATTTTGGTATCCACCCATTTGGCGGGGATGTCCTAGAACCAAACCCTAGTAAATACTGGGGGCCCACTGTACTAATTTGGGGGCCACTTGAGCTATGCAAGAAGGATGGGGTTGGAAGGACGAAACACAAAGTCTGGCCTACTTAACATTTTGTTGGATCCTTTCCATCAAGAAGTCTGCGGGTTTCTACCTAGACCAAAGTAGCATTAACCGTAAGGATCTGTGTTTTGCATTATCCCCCAGAGCAAAGGAGGCATCCTATCCAAAGCCTGCGATTATATCCGTGAGCTGCGCCAGACAAACCAGCACATGCAAGAGACCTTCAAGGAAGCTGAGAGGCTGCAGATGGACAATGACTTGTTACGGCAGCAGGTACCTGGAGCCCTTGACCATCCCGGACCCTCCCTCAGTCCGTATCTTAAAAAGGGACCGTAATTTCACGGATGTGCCACAACAGCTCTGGAGCAAAATATGGATGCTGGAAATCAGCAAATATGGTGACAATAAAGAAATGAATTTTCTAGTCCTTATGGAGCTTTAAAGTGCCATGATGAAGGTTGCTTTTAACAACAGTTCTTAAGATCTCAGAATAGACAGCAGGACAGAGGCATGAAATTCATGCCTGCTGTTTGCCCCTTATCAGAAATGGCTAAAACTGGAATAAGAAGAAATGGAGGAGTGAGAGGACAAGCCGTGTAAACTTGCAACAGCAGATACAGGCTGCAGAATCCAGCTTTCCCTCGTGCTGAATTTGGATTGCCCTCTGGGCAGGGTCTTCTAGCTGGTATCCTGTTCAACAGTTATGAGAACTTAAGCTGGACCTGCAATCTCATAAATGCTGGGGAGGCAACCAGACATCACCACTACCCCAAAACCTACTTCTTCAGCCTGGCAGCACCTCAGCTGGAGTGTTTCTGAGATGCTGAAGGTTGGGGCACTGGGAAATGACATCTGCAGCGCTTTTTTGGTTGCAGAGTGACTGGAGGGCCTCTCTCCAGCCACCAGTTCCCTGCCACGGCTACGTTCTCTGGAAACCTGGGGTTTGTGGTTTGGGGACTCACTAGAGCTCTTCAGCTGTGAATTTTAAATGACAAACGCTGCAATTCCATAGGATGCTGCTGCAGCAGTAAAAATAGAATTGTGGTGTTGTAATCGTATAGCGTGGAAGGGAATGTATGGTTCTATGGAAGTTGTTGGACTTCAGCTCCCATCATCCTTCACCATTGTCTCTGCTGGGTAAGGGATAGTGGGAGTTGCCCTCCAACAACACCTGGGAGGCGACGCCTTCCCAAACTGGTTATATGCTGTTTAACACTGCACTCTCCGACTGTTTTAAAGAATGAAGTTCTGCTCCAGAATATTTCTTTTTTAAGAAAAACAGTATTAATTAAACAGGAAAAACAAGCAAACAAGAAAACTACATAACAATATAGAAAACTGCAAATAATAATAATAATAATAGTAATAACAACAATATACAAATAAGATAACAGCAAAGACCTAACAAGACTACAAACATCTAACAAAGCTACAATTAACCAAAAAAAAACCCCCCTACAAATAACTAAAAACTGGTTCTTGCCCTTCTTGCATACAGCTGTTAGTAAATACAAGTATTTTACTATTAGATCATCACTAAAAATTTAAGTTAAGTTTGCCATTAATAGTTCTTGTAATCTTATCCCTATGCTCAGAAGATAAATTTACCTAGTTAATAAAAAGCTGATAAAAAGGATATCAATCATACAGAATTACTTACCATAATTCTATTATTTTGAGTTAGATTAATTCTAAATATTGGCATCATGCCTTTATGACCTAAATATTAATATCATCATGTTTGAACCAACAGTACCAATAAGAAACAATAACAAATGGAGTAATGATCAATTCACTGATAAATCTTGAACATTATTACTGAAACTTAGGCCATTTCCGCACTACACTCTTGTAGAGTGATTCTTGGACTTTCAACATCCTATGGAATCCTGGGGTTTGCAGTTTCGGGAGGGGCCGGGCGGCCCCTCCTGAAACTGCAAACCCCAGGATTCCATAGGATGTTGAAAGTCCAAGAATCGCGCTATAAGAGTGTAGTGCGGAAATGGCCTTAGAGATATTAAAAAACCTAAAATAGCAACCAACTAAAATAACCATCTTCTATTTTCATATGACACTTCTCATGTAGTAGTAAGGCTCCAGAATGTTTTTTTAAATTTTTCTCTCTCTTTCCTCTCTCCCCTCCCTACCCCACGGCAGATTGAGGAGCTGAAGAATGAAAACGCCCTCTTGAGAGCGCAGTTGCAACAACACGGGATCGAGATTGTGGGAGAAACCCCAGGGCAGTAACTCCTCGCAGTCCTCCTTTGCCATTGCCTCTTCGTACGGGATTTCTCTCAAGAGTTCTCCTGCTCCTGTTTTGTATAAAGTCCCCCCGCCCGGCCGCCTAAATGAACCTTGTCTCACTCCCGCTCACATGGGGGTCAAATAAAGGGGAGGGGGAAACTTGGGGAGGTGCAGGGAGCAGATCAACGTGGATTGTTAGCTCCAGTCCTTGCAGCAGCTCCCCAAATCCCTCCTGCTTCCCGGCCCCAAATATTCTTCTCCTATTTCCCCTTCCCACCCGTTCCCCTTTCCTTTACTTAGGATATATTAAGATTAAACAAACAAAATCTGCATTTTTTATAGTAGATTTTTAACACAGGCTAGCCAATTTTTTTCTTTTTTCTTCTCCCCCACCCCACCTTCTGATCTTGGGGGTCAGGGAATATTTTCCACCTTAGCTGTTTAAATCTGTTGGACTCCATTTTCTCTTCCCTTCCGAGACACGTGCAGATTTGAGTCTCTCCCCCCTTGGGGGCAAACGGACTGGATCCATTTTGGTTACGGCCAAGAACGGGGTGAGGGAAGGGGCTTGGTCTCTCAGGTTTGGCTACTGAACCAGTGCTTTGGCTTTTCTCTCTGACTGTGGCCCCTCAGCTGTGAAAAAAAAATATTCAGGAGATCTGGAAAGTAATGGTCAAGGTTTAAGTTTTCTTGCTTTAAGGTGCCCTGAAATGAATGCACCTGTGCATTAAAGTACATGCGTGCTTTAGCTTGCACTTCCTGCGTGCTCATGCGCAGATTTGCATTCATCGTGAGTGTTGGCGAAATTCAGCAATAGTTAGTTGGGGCTTAATTTTGAGTTGCATCAACAAGACCTCTTGCTTCTACTTTGTGTCACAAACATGGAAGGTTGCCACTGCATTTTTGCCTCTTAGCTGCGTCTGTCCTCTCTCTGTTTCCACATCAGAATTTGTATTTTTTTTTTTAAAGGCACAGTGGAAAACAATCCCTAAAGCCTACTTCAATCTCATCCTTCCCTTCCTCTTTATTTCCCTTCTTGTAAGTATTCTTTATTTTATTAGTTTCAAGGCGCGTTTGTATAGAGGTACGGTGTTTGTATGATAGCTGAAACCCAGGCCGTTAGGAAAGTTTTTAGTGGTGGATTGAATTGACAACAGGGTTGCTTTTTGTGTGTTTTTTGATATTATGTAATTTTTTTAATTAAACTTCAGCAGTGTTTTAGGATTTCAGGTTGAAACGAAAGAATCAGGAGATACGTTTTTAAAAGTAGTCTCCAATATTTTGGGTTCTCCCCACCCCCACTTCCAAACAGATCTTTCTTTTTTTTTTTTAAAGAAAAAAAATAAGAGAAATGGTTGCTAAAATGATAAATAATATTATTGTAATAACAGTACCTTAGGTTTGATTTTTTTTAAGAAAAAATATCTATATATACCAGCCCCCAACAGAATATTTAATCCAGGATTGCAGCTGGATTTGTAGTGATATTTGTACTGTTCAGTCCCGCTCCAGCTCTTTTGAATGTAAGGAAGAGGAGGGAAGAGGTTAAATCAAGGGAGAAAGCAAATGGTATATATAAATATATATATATAAAGGGAGAGTAATGAGTTGGCTTGCAGAGTTTGATTGTTGAAAAGTAGGAAATAATTCTGTTTATATATAAAAGGAGAAAAAAAAACCCTGCACAGAAATAATATCGTATCAAATCATTTTGTGCTTCAACAGCTTCTCTTTGAATTTCTGTTGTGGGGATGGAATGTGATAACATCCCCTCCAACATTTCACAGATGAAAACCGGGACGCGTGAGCAAGCAAGTTCAGAATCTGGAGAAGATGGCAAAAGTTATGAATGAGGAAGGACACACAAATTAGGAGGGACTGCAGCAGTTTTCTTTTGCCTGAGCCTACTGGGAAGGTCAAGATTCTGACACACACAACCCAGCCTCTCTCCTCTGTTGCAAACTACCTTTTCACTTTGAACTCAGTTTGCAGCAATTGAAGTAAGTTTGAAAACAAAGGCGGAAAGTGGGAGGAGGAGAGCGAAACTGGGACATTTCAAAAGCAGCTGAGAAAGTGGGATGATTGAGGATTAAGTGAGAGCGTCCATGCCAAATCAGGACAGTTGGAGGGTGTAAATTAGGTTATGTTTTTTCCTTTCACTCCCCTCCTCAATTGGAGCAGAGAGCCAGATCCACAGTTGGACAGCCCATGGCAACTATGGGCAAGCTGCAATCTTAAGACTGTGTTGTCGCAAGAGATTGAGCTGAGTCTTTGGTTTTCAACTAAGAAGAGATTCAGCATTTTAAGAGCTCACATCAACCAGGGCTAGTAAACCTAACTAGGGCTAGAGAACAGGGAACAAGATTACAGTTGGGCAAAAGCAAAAATAATGACTGATCAGGTGTTTTACTTAACTTTCAAGTGGATGATGAAGACATCGACGTAATCAAACGTGCTCTTGGCTCAGTCCTAAAGCAAAATGGAGACAGCAGTAAAGACATTCAAAGAAAGCTAAGACTTGGAAGGACAGCCATGGATGAAATTGAAATGATCCTCAAGGGCACAGACAGATCATTGAATGCCACAATCAGAATCATCCATGCCATAGTAGTTCTAATTTCTGCATGGTTGTAAATGCGGGACAGTGAGGAAAGTTGAGAGAGAGAGAGAGTCAACTCATTTGAGACATACCACAGGAGAGTTCTACAGATACTGTGGACTGCCAGAAAGACAGAGAAAAGGAGTCTGAGAGCAACTCTCCCTGAAAGCTAAAAAAAATTGAGACTGTTGTACTTTGGACACATCTTGAGATGACATGACCCAGTGGAAAAGACATTAATGCTTGGTAAATTAGGGGGCATAAGGAAAAGAGAGAGACTGGACTACAGCTGGATTGATTGAGTCAAGGAACATCTGAGGGGGGCTATTGATAACCAAGACTCATGGATGGCACTCTTTCGTAGTGTCACCGTAAATTGAAGCCAACCTTGATGGCAAACCAAAGCAGGAAACAACAACAATCAGGAACAATCGGCAGTTAACAACAAGGAGCCTGTGGCTTTCTAAGTGGGGTGGGCAGCTGGTGAAAATCTGGGACCTGTGCTTGACACCATTTTCTGCCTCTTCCCTGCCCTCCATAATACTGCAGTAAACTGAAACTACACCTTAAAAAAAAAAGGAGGGGGGACCAGAACAAGAGTGGGAATCACCATGTTGCTGAACTGTACTTCCCAGCATTCCTTACCATTTGGTATGGTGGTTGGGACTGCTGGGTCTTGCAGTGTGACAACATCCACACAATTTTAGCCTCTGGACCAGAAGATAATTTCCGTTGTTTCCAAAAAGGCTATTTCAGCCCCACTCCCCATATGTGGCTGTTTTAAGACTGCTCAGTCTTAAAATGGAAAATCACACCTCCTGGTTGAGGCATTGTTGGCCTGATAATTCATCAACATCTGGAGGGCGATGGGTTCTATTTGAGCAGCACTTTGAGAAGTTACTTTTGGGAACACACACCAGCGAGTGTTGGCTGGTAGGTTCTGGCATTTGTCATCCACGTTGTTTTCAAAGCTCTGTATAATTTGGTGACAAAGCACACAACTAGCATGGTTTGTGGGTGGCAGCAGCAGGGATGAGGAATCATACCAGCCAAATGACTCAAAAGGACACCATGGTTGATGGTGCCAAATGCCACTGAAAGTTCCAGGAAGACCAACAAGGATGCACTCCCCCTGTCCAACTCCCAGGGGAGGTGATCCATCAAGGCAGCCAAGACTGTTTGTGCCCCACATTGGAATTGATCCAGGCAATCCATTTCATCCCAGGAAGCCTGGAGTTGTGTTGCTACCATTTGCTCTAGGACCTTACTTAGAGGAGATTAGAGACTGGTTGATAATTACCTAGGGAGGGAGGTCCAATGAAGGCTTTTTCAATGAAAGCCTTGCAATTGTTTCTTTTAAAGAGTTTGGAACATAGTTATCTTTCAAAGAAGCATTTACAACCTCTACCACCCAACTGTCCAGTCCTTCTGTGGCAGCTTTGATTAGCCAGCCCAGGATGGATGTGGGTCTAACAGTCAAGTGGTTGGCCTCACCTCTTCAAGCAAATTGTCCACGTCATCATATTGAACAAACAAACACCCACCAAAACCAGAAGAATATGTACCTCACTTGCTTCCCCAGACCCTACTGTTAATGTGGAATGCAAGTCAGAATGAATCCAAGCAATTTTCTCTGCGAAGTATTTAGCAAATTTGTTATAGCACTTTTCTGAGGGCTCTTCCTCAGCCGTCTAGGATGTAATAGCTCTTTGGCTAGCCTAATGGCCGCAAAGTAAGCTGTAAAATGGGCCTTGGCCTGTGCTCAGTTGGATTCATCCTGAGGTTTTCTCCACCATCGCTCAAGCTGTATACTCAAGTGCTTTCATAGCCCTGAGCTTGTCAGAAAACCAAGTTGCCCATTGTCTGCACCCAGTTAATGGGTGCTTTGGGAACAACTGTGTCATTTGTCAGGGTTCATCCTGTTCCACAGATCAAGCAGGGGATCAACTCTTTGAATCCATTAGTCTCTAAAGTTGGATCATTTTAATAGGCCTACTGCTCCTGCAGAGGTTAGGAGTTCCATTACATCTAAGCTATATCAGGTAGCAATCTGTCAGTGACAATGGGGTTCTTTCAAACTCTCCTGATCCCAGATCACCATCATCCAAACCAAAAAAAAAAAAAGATCAAGAGTGCGGCCTGCTACATATGTAGGGCCAGATATTAATTGAGACAGGCCCATGGTTACCACAAAGTCATGAAATCCTGAGCTGGCCCTGATGAGAGTTCCTCAGCATGGATGTTAAAATCCCCCCAAAACAGTAAGTTTGAGGGAGAGTATCACCACCTCCAGCAATTCAGGCGGGTGGACAGTTGGCCAGTAGGGTGGACAGTACACCAACAGAATCCCCATGCCATCTCACCCAATTGCCAGCCATATACATTCAAACCTTGGAGACTGTCAGAGAGGGTACCTCAATAGGGGAATGGACCCATGACAGATTACTGTGATTCCTCCTTCCCACCCATCAGATCTTGCCTGCTGTTGCACCTGGAAACCTGGTGGGCATAACTGGTTCCAGTTAACACCCCCTTCTTCTGTTAACCAGGTTTCAGTTAGACATGAAAACACAGTTTGCTCGTCCAGGATCAAGCCCTGGATCATACAGCTCTTCCCAGTCACTAATTTCATGTTATGTACCAGCTTAATGAGGTCTGATGGTAGCCGAGTAGAATAGCGAGGAATCTTTTGGTGGGATGGTGAATCAGAAGGAGGGATGGCCACCAGCTGTCTCTCTCCCCTTCTCCTCCATTAGCTTGTTCTACTGCCACCACCATATTTTCCCCTACCTATTATGACTGAAATTGCAGTACCCCTTGTATATTCTGAGTGCACATTTGTCTGACCAGAAATACAGAACAAGCTATCAGGACTGTTTTGTAGCGTTTTACCAACGTCTATGTGTCTGTACATTGGTAGTGTAATGGACAGTAGGGAGAAAAGACTCTTAGGAATCTCGTCGTACACTAAGTTAGCGGTTAGGTCTGTTAAACTTGATAGGACTTTTGAATAGGAATGTGTAAGATTGCACTGTAAAGGAACTGAAAAATATAGCAAATTTCTTGGACTCCAAAATAGGAGGTAAAAATTGGATGGCAGCTATTTCATAAGTGCCCCTTGCAGCTGGAGCTCACACCCAGACATGAACAAAGATTTCTGGAACTATTATTCCCAGGAGGAGAGCTTAACCAGCTGCTGGTTCTTTTCCACATTTTAGCCTTCTAACAACCCTATGAGGGGGTTTGGCTGAAATAATACAGCTGGAGCAAAGTCGTTTGGTGAACTTCTTGACTGAATTAATATTGGAGGCCTCAGGTTTTCCATCTGCAATCCAGTACTGGTTCTCCGAAGATGTAGTGGAGAGCAAATATCTGCATACATATCCCACCAGTGAAGATGTCAACATTCTAACTTGGCGGAGGGGTCATAATTCCTTGGGCCCCAGGAGCAATATATGTGTCTCAGAAAGGGTTGCCCCAAATTCCCCATCCTATTTGTGGGTGGCCAAATGGGTTGGGGGGAGGGGGACTAAACTTCTCTCAAGTACTCTCAAGACAGAAGGCAGGCATAATTTTGTAACAAGAGACCGTTTTGTATGTTGTTACCTGCCTTCAGGCCAACTCTGACTTCTGGCAACCCTGCCATGTGATTCTCTAGGCCAGATTTGTCCAGAGGGGGCTTGCAACTGCCTTCCTCTAAAGCTTTGAGAGCATGGCTAGCTCAAAGTCAGCAAGTCAGTTTCCAGGGCTGAGCAGGATTGTATAGACGTTCTGAAGAATTTTTTTTAAAAATAATTCTATTGTCTTCCAAGAAAGCCAGTGTGGTGTAGCCATTTGAGTGTCAAGACCACAGGGAACGAGTGTTCGAATCCTGCTCAGCCATAGAAATACTGGTTTCCTGTGGTCCTAATCCAACACTCAAATGGCTACCCCACACCATCTTTCTTGGGAGACATTAGAATTTAAAAAAAAAAATTCTGCAGAACATCTGTACTGAGCTTATGTTATGTCAAACGGTCAATTTCATGCTATATGGGTTACTTTTTCCAGGATTAGAAGTTATAGGCAGTATATCCTTGCCATCCTCGTTCAATATGAAAATACACCAGACTGAACCAATGGTTGCATTCAAGGTTGTTCAGTCTGTTGGCAGTTGGAAAAGGAAGCTTGTTGTTCTCAGGGCCAGGAACTGAGGGCTGAAATTCTTCAACAGTTTTCTACCCCATAGTAAAATCCTCCTCAGAATTTCTCAGGGAATGTGTTCCCAACAAAATTCAGCCCAGCTTGAAAGGGTATGGGATGGCAACATCCAGGTCCACAATAATCCCAATGGACCAGAGTGTGAAAAAGTTGTATATGGCCGTGGTATCTCAGGGATCATGGGACTTTTCCCCCCCACCACCAAAAAAAAAAATTCATCCATATTCTGCAAGAAAGTATGGATCGCAAAGATAGAGGAATGTGTGGATTTCTTCTGCACAACATTTAAAAAAACCAAAAGACCTCACATTATTTCTACCCTGTTCATGAACAAATCTGGTAAGTTCCTCTCAAAAAATGAACTGAGCAGAATTCTCACCCATCTACATTAGAGAGGTTGGTTTCTGACTTACGGCAAACCTAAGGTGAACCTATCGTGGGATTTTCTTGTCAAGATTCGTTCAGAGAGGATTTGTCATTGTCTTCCTCCAAGGCTAAGAGAGTGTCACTTGCTTAGTGTCACCCAGGTTTTCATGGATGAGCCAGGATTTGAACCCTTGTTTCTTGGAGTCCTAGTCCAGTCCAGCACTCAAACCATCATTTGGCTCTTATGGCCAAATTTACAGGCATCCAAACCTGGACATTTAAAGAGGTGAACACTCAAAAGTCATCTGCCTGGATGGACCATACCATGTTCTCCTGAATTTGATTCTTTTTAATCTCAGGATCTTTCCATCCCTTTTATGAAGAAATTTGCTCATATTGGTTAAGTTCAATTGCAGTTCACATCTAGCCCATACCCTCCAACATTTCAAAACAGGACATGTTGCCAAGCAACATCGGAACGTGATAAAAAGTGCAAATGTTATTAATGTGGAAGAGCGCACAAACAAGGAGAGACTGCCGCAGTTTGCCTGAGCCTACTGGGAAGGGCAAGATTCTGACCCTCTTGTCTTTCCCCCTCTGCTGAGTGAGTACAAATGACTTTTCCACTTTGACCTCAGTTTGCAGCAATGGAAGCGAGCTGAGGACAAAGCGGAAATGTGGGAGAAGGAGAGGGAAACTGGGACATTGTAAAAGCGGCTGAAAAAGTGAGGAGGCAAAGGACTGAATGGGATTGAATCTGCCAAATCGAGACAGCTGGAGGCTATGCTAACCATAGAACAGAACCTTTTAAAATGTGTTTTCTGTGGCCACGGGTATGGAAGTGCTTTCCTTGGCTATACCAAGGCTCCCCCAAACATACTTAAAAAGCATGTTGTCTTTATCCAAATCTGCCTCTTTGAGAGCTCCCGTCAGAACCGAAGAGTGGGGGTGGATGTGAACTTTTTATTTTCCTCCAATCTCTCTGCAGTCCCATGCCCTTCTTTGCACCACCTCCTTCCTGGATGTTCACCTCTGCAGGCTGTAGTAGCAACGTCCTTGAGCTTCTTTGAAAACAAATGCACTGACATCCCTCCATCACTCAGCAAAGGGCACAGTAGGACAGGCTGCCCGGAGGAATGGTGGAACTCGCAAGCAGCTTGGCTAGCCTGCCTGTCGCCTGTCAGTTGCTGTGCCCGGCGCCAATCCTAATCTGTGATGTTGGCTGTCACTCTGTGCCCCAGATTTGGGAGGGGGGGTGGCGCGAAGAGAGGAGGGAAAGAGAGAGGGAGAGACGCGTAGGAAGAGGGCAAAGAGGGTTATGTTGCAACCTTGTCTTGTTTGCTGGTTGAGCATCACACAGTGGCGTCCCTTGACCTGTCTTTCAGCAAACAGCTTGAGGCCTAGGTCTCGGGAGAGGAGAGGCTCTCAAGGGGACAGTGAGATTTTTTTTTGTCCCCCCCCCAGTTGAATTATGTCCGTAACGTTCAAGCTACCTTTCGTCATCTAAAAATGATAAGAGCTAAAAGAGCTTTTAAGCAAGGTGCTTCACCTAATTCTGTGAAAGCTGAGCCTTGTTGGATGCTTTTGCAACCCCCAGATAATTTTCGTACTCAAATGTTTCTGTTCTTCTTGGCAAGGTCGTGTATGGTTTTGCCCAGAAATGGGGGTAGATGAGTAGAAAACAGTACCAGTTAACTTTTAGGATTCAATAATTAGAGAAACAAGTGCCAGTGTGATGTTGTGGTTTGGGTGTTCGGGAGTGACCCTGGAGACCAGAGTTGGTTTCCCCGCTTGAGCATGGAAACCCACTAGGTGACCTTGGGTGCATCAAATACACACAGTGCCAGAAGACCCCATGATAGGTTCACCTTAGGATCACCATAAGTTGACCTGAAGACGCGCTACAACAGCAGTTAGAGAAACAGAAGAAAAGGAAATGCAGGGAAAGAGGGTGTTGACAGTTGACCGTTTTTGCTCTCCTTAATAGCACCATGGTCTCTA
This sequence comes from Cyclura pinguis, assembly GCA_030412105.1. Lineage (NCBI taxonomy): Eukaryota > Metazoa > Chordata > Lepidosauria > Squamata > Iguanidae > Cyclura > Cyclura pinguis. Next base: position 10,117,483 of record CM059606.1, on the reverse strand, counting down.
GAGGCCCTCTCACATTGTACAGTTATAATAATATGATTCCACTTTAATTGCCGTGATGTCAACATCTAATGAATGTTGCAGTTTAGGGAGGGTTTTTTAACATTTCCAACCAGTGAGTCATGGTGCCTCGTTAAACTACAAACCCCAGTATTCCACAAGATATTGCCATGCAGTCAAAGAGGAAATAAGATTGTCAGCATGGTGAACAATGTTTGAACATTGGACTACAACTTGGGAGACCAGGATTCAAATTCTTGCTCAGCCATGGAAACTGTCTGGGTGATCTTGGGCAAGTCACACACTCTCAGCCTCAGCTGAATGCAAAGGCAAACCCCCTTTGGACAAATCGTTCCAAGAAAACCCTTTGATAGGTTCACTTTAGGGTTGCCATAAGTCAGAAACATCTTGGAGACATACAACAATAATAGTGATACGATTGTGTAGTGTGAAAAGGTCTCTTATGTAAGAATAAAGGCAGAAAAGTTTTGTCATTTAAAAAAGAAAAGAAAAGAGATAAGTTACAAAGAAAAATATGGATCACTGATTTCACTAGTAACAAAACCAGTGCAGAGATGAGAATCATGCAACTCTTCAGATTTTGTTAAGACTGTAGCTTCCAGCATTCCTCGTCACTGACTATGCAGACTTGGTCTAACAAGAGTTGAAATTCATCTACATCTGGAGAGCCGCACAATTCACACACCTGTCCTAGTGATCATGTTTATGAATCCAGATTAAAAATGTAACAAGTAGATACGAATTCTGCCCCAAATGAAATTTTCCTGTCAATCCCTCAATTTTTAGCCTTGAAGAGAAAAAGAGGTTGGTCGTTGTTCATTCCTTTAACTCCTCCATTTGCCCAGTTCTCTTCCCCTTGGCAACTTTGCCTGTCCCATTTCATTTGTTGACCAAACTGTATTTCTAAATGCTCCACTGAAGGTTTACATTCCTGCAATGCTAGGGATATTGAGGGACTGAAAGAAAATTTCGTTAAGGAAGGAGAATATTTATTTGGGGTCAGTGCTCTCGTTTTGTGTGTGTGGACACCCATACACACACCCCCAGCTATACTCCTGATTGTAACTCTGAAAGCAAGACATTCTTAATGTTATGTTGGAACTTCCCCCACCTAACTTTAGGCATCATTGTTCCATGAGATTACACCAAGTTTTGCTTGGGGTCATGGAGCAAGGAGGAAAGAAGAGGCAAAATCCGCTATTGAATGTGGAGTGCCCTTGTTCAAAATGCCAGCTGCCCGCACCCCTCTCCAGAATGATCCATTCTGTTCCATTCATCATCCTTCCCTCAGTTTCCTGCCTCCAGACCGTGTCACAGTGGTCAGCATTCTCTGGCCCCTATGCAGGAATAGTTCTTATTGAGCTCTTTAAAAACCAAACTCTTTTAAATCATCACCACTAAAAACCCTTTTTTCTAAAGAAAGTTCATCTCTCCGCAGGTGTGATTTCCCTGGATTCTGCTGCTGTACCTTCTTGACCATGGATGGTGTAATTTTAGTTACATGAGCCAGCGTGGTGTAGTGGTTTGAGCACAGGATTTCAATTCTGGAGATGACAGTGGGAATCCCTGCTCAGCTGTGGAAACTAGGGGACCTTGGGCAAGTCACACTCTCTCAGCTGCAGAGGAGGACAAAAGCAAAGCCTCTCTGAACAAACCTTGCCAAGAAAACCCTGTGACAGGTTCCTCTTAGGGTCACCATAAGTTGGAAACAACTTGAAGGCACACCATAAGAAAAACACGTTAATAGAATGAGTTAACTAGTAGCGTGTATAATGGGCAGGGGGTGAGGGTGGGTAGAGTTGGCTGTGTAATTGTTTTCTGCTATAACTATGAATTCCTTCCCAGTGGACATGCTGGCCTGGGGGAAGATGGGACTCAAAAACCTCCAGAGGGCTAACTGTTCCCCTGGTATATGTGTGTACATGTCTTTAAGTCGCCTGTCAACTTACGGTGACTCTGAGAATTTCTTAGGGTTTTCTTACTCAGAGGTGGTTTGCCAGTTCCTTCCTCAGAAATATAGGCTACAGCATCTGGTATTCATTGCAGTTTCCCATCCAAGTACTAACCAGAGCTGTCTTTGCTTCACTTCCAAGGTCAGACGGGTTCTTTATGGAGTACATATTACATTTCTACTCCAGATTCCTCCCAGGATTTCAGGGATGGTGTGGTAGGCAGGCTGCTATTTCTTTTTAACTGAATTATAGTCTCTTGTCCCCTCTCAGCTTCCCCAGAGTCTCTGCCTGTAGCCCTCTTTCTAGTTGCCAGCAGAGGGGACCTCTTGGAACTGTGCTTGCCAAGGCCACCAGCCCTGGGCAGAGTGCAGGGAAAGGAAGGTGTGCTGCCTGGCGCCTTTGGGTCTGTCCTTGGCCGACCGAGAGGAGCCAGCTTGGCTGGAGCCCGGCCAAAGCCCACGAGGGTGACGAGCAAAAGCGGCAAAAGGGCAAACAAACCATCAGTTCAGGGATCTGAGCAAACACATCTCCCAAGAGAGTGGCATCCCTCCGTTACGGCAACGGAGCAGCCTTGTCGTCTGCCTGAAAGGGAATTATCTGTCACTGAACCCAGAGGACCGAGGCTAGGAGAAGGTTTTCCCGTAACACACCTGCATACCCACACACCCTACAAAATGTGTGATCCATGACTCAGCTCGGGAAAGTACCTTGGGGGGACTGCAACTCCCAGAATCCCCCAGCCAGCCGGTAAACTTCCCAAAAGAGAACTTTCCTGAGATCTAGGTGCTACTGTTCCAAGCTGTAACTGTATTCTCTAAACATGGATCTCGAGGTAGCCAATGTGGTGCTCACCATATTCACAAAGAAAATATCTTCAGGCAAATTTTGGAGAATCTTGATGTTGGCAGAAGAACGACGATTAATTTGAAAAGAACACCTTCAGCGGGTGGGGTGGGAGGACAAAACAGGATAACAAGGCTTGAGCGTATTCATCAAGCATGGAAAGTTGTATGACTGCTGTTCTGAGAGCAAAGGGAGAAGAAGAATGGGAAGGAAGTGGAGGGGAATATGATGGGATGGAGTGTCCTGGGGAGGAGGCACAGATAGCTGGGCGGAAGGAGGCAAGGCCCAAATCATTTGGAGAGGAAGGGTGCAGTCTTCATTTAAATAATCAGTTTCTCATAGTATGCATACAGTGGATCGTCAGCATCTGCTAGGGATTGGTTCCAGGACCCTCCATAGATACCAAAATTCGTGGATGCTCAAATCCCATTATGCACAAGAGTGTAGTAAAATGGCAGTCTCGTAGAAAATGGCAAAATCCAAGTTTGCTTTTTGGATTTTTAAAAAATATTTTCAAGACCCGGTTGGTTGAATCCGTGGATTCAAAATCTGTGGATATGGAGAGTCGACTGTATATGCCTCAACATTCAAAGTTAAGATAGATATCATTCACACACTCAAAACTGTATTCATATGCAGATATGGAAAACCAACTGTATGCTTTCCTTATCCCCCAGCAATCAACATAATTGCTTATCATATTAGGATTATAGTATAAGTGGCTTTAAAAAAAGATAAATCAACTGAGAAAGAACATATATTCTGCTTATTTTTTTTGTTTAAATTTATAAACAGTTTTTAGGAAAAAAAAGAGGGGGGTTATCTGTTGATTTTAAAAGCAGATTTAGAGATACCTTACCTGGAATGGATACTCTGCAGTATCCATTCTTTTCATCCTATTTTTTTTCCAGAGATAGGAAAACTGTGTATGTTTAACATTTTTATTGTTATACAACATGATTGATTGGGAACATGTGGGAACTTTACTCCACCGAACGGAGATCAAAACCAAGAGACTTGTTCTCAGCAATCCTGATACTTTTGAACACGGGAAGAAAGTCAACAAATTTTTTAACAGTCCTTCTCATCGAAAAATAAAATAAAAATAAATTTAAAAGATGCCAAAGAGTAGCTTTGGTAAGGCATTTCTGAAGTTATGGAAAGCATTAATACTAATACATGTAAGACTAGAAATAAATTATTTACATTTCAACTATCCAGGGAGACTGAAGGCTAATGTTTGTTTTTATTTTACAAGAACAAAATATATCACCTAATTCATACTATCTAATTCAGAAAATGGGGCAGCTAAATAATTTTGCAGGAACTGATAATCCTTTTATTTTGGTGTATGAAGCCTCCTTAAATAAAATAATGTACAAGTTTTATATTCAGAGCTAATAACAGGCAGGAATCAAATAATTGAGGAGTTCATGTTTCCTTGTTTTATTAAAACAAAGTCAGAATTCTTAGTGACATTCAAATCATTGCAGCTGGTTGTTACTTCTCATTTTGTCTGTGAGTGTGTGTGTGTGTTTCAGTTTTCTTATTTTTCTTGTTCTTTTAATTTTGTTAGAATAATCTGGCACTGTTGTAGTGATGTAAATGTTGTCCATACGTTCAGATTATCTCCCTCTTATCATTTCAAACTTGATTTAAAAATCAGTTATAAATCTATCATTAGAAATATGGGGGACACCTATCTTTCATTTCTTTTTCTTTTCTTTCCTTCTTAGAGAATGCTAATGTCACGATAGCTTAATACGTGGATGTTTTGTTTTGAAATTCCAAATAAATTAGTACTTTTTACAAATACAAATTTGTTGTCATTTTGTATCTTCAAGTCATTTCTGACTTGTGGTGACCCTAAGGTGAATCTGTCGTGGGTTTTTTGGGGGGCTGACAATCTGATTACTAAAACACACAAACCATACCAAAATAAATAAATAAATAATAACAATAAATTAAGAAAAATAAATTACTGGCGAACTAGTTTGATCCCCACTTTTAAATTTATATGCAGACTTTCTAACAGCTTTCTAAGAACTGTTAACCTCACCAACTCCGTGAGAGTCCGTTCCTTAATTAAAAGTTCCTTTTCAAAAATGGGTTCATAACAAGAGTCACAAGCTGTGAATTGAGTCTGTCAGAACTCAGGAATTAAGTCTGTCAGTAGCAAGTAATACATATCATCTGGATCATCACGTTCTTCATCATTCCCCCTATTTAAGCATTACACAATTTTGCATTCCTTTGCAAAACTAATTAACCGAGAGGTATGCAGAACTGCACAATATCTTAAGCTGTACCCACTGGCATGTCCTTTTTTTTAAAAAAAAAGTTAAAAAGCTCTTATAAAAGATTTTAAAAAAACCCAGTTAGGCAGATCTATAATTTTCTGACCCAATGTTTTATAGCAATGCTAGCTTTTACACAGCTTCATAAACAGCAGGGTTCTTCAGTTCATCAAATGCTCATTTTTAAAATCCTGCTTCATGAACTGAACATTCTAAGTGCTGTTCATTTTAGATGCATCTTTTTTGGCTCTAATAATGAATTTAAAGCTAAACAGAACTGCAAGATTTCATAAGCAGTGTCTATTGGTATGTCCCCCTTTACCAAATTAAAAAAAATATTAAAAGTTTTTTTTAAAAAAAACATAGAACTGAAACTTTCTGACCCAGTTTTTTTTTCACAGCATCTTTCCATCTTCATAAATACAGGGCTTATTTAGTTCAGTAAATTCTCATTTTTAAAATCCAGTTTCAGGAACTGAACATTCTAAAGGCTGTTCATTTTACTGTTGTGTTTATTAGCTCTCTTGAGTCCTATAACCAAGGTAACTGAGTTAAATTTACATATTCCTAAAAGGCAAACAAACAAACAAAAAGACTAACTGAGATGGCTGAATTCCAGCTTTCTACTGGATAATGTTTAGGCAAAAAAAACGGAGAAGAGCAGATAAAAGACGAGAAAAAAGATCACACACCCCCTTTCAAGACTTTATCACAAATTGTTTTTAAAACTCATCTCATTTTCAAAAACAGATTGTGAGAAGGCATCACAAGAAACTGCCTTCTTTTTTTTTTCTTTTTTTTGGAACCCAAAGTCTATTTGGTTGCACAGACTTTTATTTTATGATTCTTGGAATTCTGAGTAATCAGTTGGTTCCAAATTTACTAATACTTACAGCTTACAAAATTCCAGTTGAAATCTGTCAGAAGAAATCTGAGAAATCTGAGTAAATTATAGTTTTTAATATACCTGGTTTTATCTTTTCCTGTTAGGGAATCATTGTTCTATTATGGTTTCAAAATACTTTCCTTTAGTTTATTGCACCTTCTCAAACAATACTGGGTATTTCCAAATAGGTTGTAATACCAGAGAAAGAATCAGATGCTTCAGATGCTGTTGGACTGTAGTTCCCAGCAGCCTTAGCCAGCATAGCCAATGGTGAGGAATGTTGGGAGTTAGCATTCAGGAATATCTGGAGGTGAGTATGGTGGTCCATAGGATTGCTACCCCTAGGATTATGGTTTTTTGAAAATTTTCATTAACTCAAAAGAAGAGTAAATTATGACATATACGCAGCACTGGAAAGAAAAGAAACATATTGATATAGACGAATGGAAGTTGAAAGTTCTGGATATGATAGAGATGGAAGAATTAGCATTTTCTTTGAAGAATAAATCTATCCAGAACTTTGAGAAAGAATGGAAAAGAATATTGGATTGGGTAAGGATATAAATGCATAAGAAATCAAAGAAGAAATAATGTAATTGCTCTTCTCTCTGTAAGATGGAAATTATGTTTGTAATGGAATGGAAATAAGCAATTTCGACTGGAAGATTTAAGCATGGAAGTGTGTGTGGGGGGGTTATTTTCGAGACAAACTTTCAATAAAAAAATTATACAAAAAAAAAAAAAAGGAAGAAGAAGAGTAAATTAGTGTGTTCGAAAAACAAAAAACAAATGTGCGGCCAGAAAAACAAATTTGTTGGGGGCTAAACCACCTCTGAGTATTCCTTGTCCAAGAAAACCCTATAAAATCCATGGGGTCTCCATAAGTCAACAGATGACTCAAAGGCACATAAAACACCAATTCAGTATTACTCCCGGTTTGAGTATACCCACTGAAGCCCAAGGATTTCTGCATTTGCTACCAAGCCTCATTAACTTCAGTAACTTTACTGTAGCTGGGACAAACCTTGAATATTAGCTAAGGACTTCATCATAATCACAACAGACCAACCGAAAACAATGGGACCTCAGGTATTCATGACTTGTTTTAATAACACAGATTTCAGTGCAACTAAATCAAAGTCCAGCCCTTTGCATGGTACAAAGTTGTTTTAAAGAGTATTTTTTAAAAGAAATATCTGCAAATATGTGATCCGCCCAAGAATTCAACCCATCTCTCAAAAAATGGATTCACATGAGTTATTGTTTGGCTCTGTCACATACAACTACTGCTACTAGAAATTAACACTGGTTCTTCAGCAGAGATCAATTGAAATTAAAATATCTCTTGTATACTTCAAAGCTTATAAAAGTTATCTTTTTGGACTACAGTTCCTGGAATCCTTTTGCCAGCATGGTGGTTGGTCATGCTGCTGCGGAATGCTGAGAATTGTTGTCCAAAAAAGTAATTTTTCCAAGTTTAGCTTCAAATCTATCTCTTGATCTGCTTAGGACTAAATCTCCTGACAGCTTCATAACTCTCCAACCTCTGAATGTGACTACCTTTTCCAGCATTCCTCAGGAACAGTGCTTTTCTCTCTCTTTGTGATGGTGTGTCCAGACTTTTCTCCAAATTTGTGAAATTTCTCCTGCTTACAGGCAGGGAGAAATGTTGCAAAAGTTCAGGGAATTTTTACTTCATCTGCCTTGTTTCTTGATTTTTTGCAGTTATTCCTTTTCGGGGGAAAAGTCTCGGAATAGTAAATTACAGTAAATCTCCAACAACAGTTGGGGAAGCCCCGAGAATGATGCAAGATTTTAAAAACCTAAGAAAAATGTGTTGTGAACGAAAGTGTGTTAACCCTAACCGTACAGGTGAACCTGAGACCTGATACACTGAGTTCTCTCACATAAGCTGGCGTAAGTGAGGATGCGAACTGTCAGCAGGCAACTTTGGGTTACATCAGTTGGGAAATTTGGCCCATTTTCCGTCAGTGGAATACGAGTTTTTGATCAAACGTAATAAACCTATTGATCTATTTGCTCAGGGCTTATCTCTTTCCAAATGTGTCTTTCTTTGTTAACGCAGATGATTGGCTGATTTCAACATGGGGAGGGCCTCTCTGGTCTATAAATGTATTTCTCTTGCTCGTTCAGGTATAGCACTACCTTTGCCTGTTCCAAAGAAAGAAGGAGAGAACAGGAGAGCCTGAAAAAGGGGGAAAGAAGGCAACCTTAAGGTGAAGGAGCTGTTCCCATCACAAGAAAGGAAGATGAAACTGCAATTGCTCTGTGTTGTCTTCATTCTTCTCTGTGCTGCCATCCAAAACCACTGTGCCTTCAAAATTCAGGTAAAATAATACTGTTTCTTAATACATGTTGGCAAGGGTTGCCAGATTTCAGGGCCTCAGCTGAAGGCTCAGAGGATAGCTGTGGTTTTCTAGGGGTGTTCACGCTACACAACTGTAGTGCTATGATTCTGTTTTAACTGCTATGGCTGCATCCTGTGAAATCCTAGGATTGACAGTTTAAGGAGAGACATCTAGAATTCTCAGCCAGAGAGCTCTGGTGCCTCAGCAAACTACAAATCCCAGGATTTCATAGGATTCAGCCATGACAGTTAAAGTGAAATCATAGGGCTACAACTGAGCAATGCTGAAGGGTCACAGGTCACCAGGAACAGAAATATATTCCCACAACTTGGGTAATCAGTACTGGAGAAGAGGGGAAAACAGGTGTTTGGGGTGAGAATTGCCTTGAAATCTGGATATCCATCCTCCTCCAACCTAACCTGGTACCAGGTCTCTGTGGCTCAGGACTATGTCAGTATTTATGTTCTTTTGTGTTAAAATTGATCATTGATTTTAAGAGAGAGAGAGAGAGAGAGAGAGAGAGAGAGAGAGAGAGAGAGCTATTTTAATAAAATAATTCTGCTTAGTGCAATGAAATTTTCCTTCAGACCCCAAATTTCTTGCATTGCACTGACTTAAAGCATCAGTCGAGCATTTAGAAATACCGTTTAGGCATCTGAAGGAAAGGGGAAAACAAAGACCATTTCTTCACTACATTGTTATAGTGCTATTATTCCACTTTCAAAATCCTGTGGAACTCTAGGGTTTGTAGTTTACTGAGGCCAAAGAGTTCTCTGGCAGAGAATTCTAAATGCCCCTCCCTAAACAGCAAGCCCCAGGATTCCAGAGGATGTTGGCAGGGGAATAATAGTACTATGACAGTGTAGTGCGGAAATGGCAAAAGTGACCGAGGGGATGTGAACACAGCAAGTAGAAGAATTCTGGGGGGGAATGATTTTAGATTTCTCACTTTGCAAAACCAGGCCAGATTCCTGCTGGAACATCCTTTCTCACCAGGTGTGTGTGTGTGTGTGTGTGTGTGTGTGTGTGCATGCACACATGCACCTTCAGGTTGCCTGTCAATTTATGGCAACCCCACAAATTTCATAGAGGTTTCTTAGGCGAGGAATGCTCAGAGATGGCTTTGCCATTACCTTCCTCTCAAATACCATCTACAGAACCTGGTCTTCCATGATGATCTCCCTTCTAAGTACCAACCAGGCCTGTCCCTGCTTGGCTTCTGAAATCAGACAGAATCTGGAGCCTTTAGGGAATTTCATCTGATCTCTCCCTCTACTGGAGAACCGTACAGCATGTTCTGGACCTAGCTTGCTGTCCTACAAATAGCCTACTGCTGTCAGGTGAAATGGAGGACACTGTCTTATCACCCGTGCTGGAGTTAAATGGAACTGCCAGGCCTGTTCTTTTCTATAGTTGGAATCAGTGGAAAAGGCATGCTGTCTTGTTCTTTGCCTCCAGCAGGAGTGTAGCTACAGGGGTGCAAAATGAGGGCATTGACCCCCCATAAGAACTCTGCCCCACCCAATGCAATTTTCCTCCAGTCCCCCATGTGCTAGCATTGCAGAGAGCAAGACAATGAAAACTGATCACACCTAGAGCTCCTGTATTTGCAGTGTTCACATTTTGGGTGATCGCTTTGCCTGCTCCTCATTTGTTTGGACGCATGAACTGTCTTTCTACATGGTCCACTGGAATTTGAAGTTGCTGCAGTGCTAGAAATTGGGGTGTTGAAGTGAAGTTTCATGGGTGGGGGAGTCTTATTTTGAGGGGGCCTCAAAATATCCTCAATGCCCCCCCCCCCAAGACAACACTCCTTGCCTCTAATACCAGCCCTCCAAGGTTGCCTGAATTATTCAGACATCTCTTTTTCTGGTCAAAACAAGAGTCCAAATTACTTCTTTTGGAGACATCCAGGTCACCTTTCAAATAGCTTGGGGTGGAGTGAGGTGGGGTAGAGTGGTGCATTGTTTAGTATCAAAATATATCTATTTCTCAAAGCCAGGAGTTGCACTTCCAGGTGCAGGAGACTTTTGACAATGTTGAAACTTCTTGTGGCCCCTAAAGCATCCCTGGGGAGGAATTTAGAATCATAGAACTGGAAAAGACCACAAGGGCCATTGAGTCCAACCTCATCCTGCCGTTCAGGATGCACCATCAAAGCGTTCCTGACAGTTGGCCATCCAACCTCTGTTTAAAAATCTCCAGAGAAGGAGATTCAACCACACTTCGAGGCAGTGTCTTTCACTGTTGAGCTGCTCTTACCATCAGGAAGTTCTTCCTAATGTTTAGATTGAATCTCTTTTCCCAAAGTTGGAAGCCATTGCTCCATGTCCTAGGCTCTGAAATTGGCTCCCAGGGCCATCACAGTTGCCCACCCTGGCTTCAATGGCCCTTCTAAGACAAACGGTAATCTCCCAGGTTCAAGAACAAAGTAGTGAATTTGTTGAGGATGACAGGGGACTGGAACACATCGGAGGAACAATAACTCAAAACTGAAAACATTGTGTTGTTGTCGGGTTTAGTGAAAGTGAACTGAACCTTTTCTTTTCTGAGAATGTTTGAAAGATTCCCCCTCACCGGGTATTTTTTTTAAATAAATAAATAGGAACCTTCCTTTCTTTCTTTCTCTTTGCAGACAGTAGTCCAGAAAGATATGACCAACTTGGCAGAACCTGTGGCAGAAGGCTCCAGACTGCAGCAGGTGAGACCAGCATTCCAATAGTTGCTTGCATTACTCCAGTGCGAATGCAAGAGGGCAGTGTCATAAAAACTATCTCACTCTGGATGCTGCACTTTTGTTCAGTGTACCAGGTTACAGCTCTGAGTCCCAATTTTTAAGATTACTTAGAGTTGCTAGGTGTACCTTATTATAAGGGATGTTCCCTTCTGGAGGATTGGAAAGCTTTTCTTTTTTGTAAACTGAACAAGATGCCAAAAAATCCGGAATTGGGGATAGTGTGGGAGGCCCTTCATAAAGACAGAAATATGTGCCTTATGAATGTTGACAATATGCTAATTTTACAGAGAAATACATGGCTAGGTTAATTGAAATCGGTACAGTCGGCCCTCCACAATTGTGGATTTGACTTTCACGGATTTGATTGTTTGCGAGTTTCTCCAACCCCTGCCCCCCACCTCAGGCACTTTTTTTCTGGGGGACCTTTCTTCCCTCTTGACAGCTCCGATTAGACCACATAACCTTTAAAAACTTAATGGATCACAGCCCAGTTTCTTGGCACCATGAATACTCTCCGAGTGCCCCCAGGCATCCAAGAAAGGAGCAGGAGCTGAGCTTGGAGTGTGTGGAGGGGTGGGTGGGAGAAGAGGTGGCCACGGTGCATGAGGGCATGGCCATGGCACGCGGGGGCACGGCTATGAGTTGGGACGCCCCGAAAACATTGCCGCCAGGGGCAAACCGCCCCCATCATCCCCCCTGTTGCTATGCAACTGTGAAGGAGACGGGCAAGAGAGGAAGTATGGGGCCACCGTGCCGACCCACTCCCCCTTTCCTTCTGCTTTCCCTGACCTGGTTTGGACCCCAGGTGCCCATTCTCCTCACCAGGCCTCAGCCCCCTTCCCACAGACAAACACACACACTTTCTGATATTTAAGATTTTCCACTGTCGCTGGGGTCCTGCACCCCCTAACCCTTGCAAATGTGGAGTACTGACTATGTTTTATTGTATCCACTGCCTTCTTCATAGGCCGTGTTGAGAGAAAGGCACGATGTAAGTGAGGGATGGGATGGATGAATTCTCATTTAGCCACATCCCTGGTAGCCCCCACAGTATTTGAGGAAAACGTTGATGTTGTCGTGTGCCCTCAAGCCATTTCCTGATTATGGTGACACTAAGATGATCCTGTCATGTGGTTTTTTCTTGGGAAAATTTGTTCAGAAGGACTTTGCCCTTGTCTTCCTGTGAGGCTGAGAAAGCGACAGTGTTTTTGGGGTGTCACCCAGTGGGCTTCCATGGCCAAGTGGGTATTCGAACCCCTGTTTTCAGGAACCTAGAGCGGCACTCAAACTACTGCACAACGCTGACTCTCTTATTTGGAAGGAGATCAGGATAATAATAATTAACAGCATTCTTCTCCATCACTTTCCATCATAGGCTTTGTTACCGAGAATGAAGCGCCATAGCACCCACATCTCCACCTGCACCTACTGCTGCAAATGCTGCAAGAACAAGGGCTGTGGCTTCTGCTGTCGGACATGAAGTGGCCAAAGGTCTCCACGGTTGGCTGCCACCCTGGCACACCACTACATGCGCACACACCGGTCTCCCTATACTGGCTCCTGCTATCATCCCCTGATGCATTGCCTGTATTTATTAGTTTGGCGCTCTTTTGGGGTTTTTGTTTGTTTGCTTTGTACATAGATTGTTTGTTACTGGGAATTAAAAGTGTTTTTACCTCATCATGAATAGGTGGTTATTCCTCCCTGCCTTACTTTCTTGAGAAAAGGTTCTAATCCTAGGGCACTTTTCACGCCAGACAGTTAACAGCACTGTGGCCCCTTCTGCATGACAGGGCTCATGTGAGTCTTTCCATTTCAGCCCCAGTGGGGAAGGGAGCATGACAAGAATGTTTCCCTCCACACCTCACCAGCTCCGTGCGGAAGGGAGCACGATGGCCGCTCCTCTTCCTTCTGCAGCGCAGCCGGGCAGTTTCCATTGCTTTGTTGGGGAAAGAAATGCTACCACCATGCTTCCTACCTTTCTGCATGCACAGCAGTGGCAGGAATGTTGCGTGAGCAGCAGCACAAATGGATTTTTTTTCCATTTGACAAATACCCCGCAGGTGTGATGCACAGGGCCAAGATGGTGGCAGGACTGCAACAACATCGTGCAGAAGAACGACCTGTGGACTGCTGCCATCCTGTTCCCACAGTGGGACAGCCCCGTCGTGCGGAAATGGCCTCTGATTCCACTTGAACTGCGATGGCGACATCCTATGGAATCCTGGGATTTGTAGTTTAGAGATGGCATTTAGAATTCTCAGACAGAGAACTCTAGGGCCTCACCAAACTGCAAAGCCCAGGATTCTACACCTTCCGCATCTGTTGGATTGCTGGCTCTCATGTAGCCATTCAAAGCAGAGGAGCCCGGTTAGGAAAGAAAATGTGGTGACCCTATCTAAAGTGTGCTTGAAGTGTTTAATGGAAGCTCGTCATCCGCAAAGAGATCTCTGTGGTATCTTCCCCACCGCTACTCTGACTCCAAGTTAATCACAGTAATAAAAGCAACAGGGACATGCTGAAAGTACAAAAATAGAGACATATACTTTGAAAGTCTGACAGAAAAATCCACAGACACAATGGGCTCGGCACAGCAGGAATGACTCCGTCTTAGAAAAGATTAAAAAGAGCACATCTTCATTTCTCTCAGCAGGCAGCCCTGGAGGGCAACCATCAGTTTAACTATCCCTTTGCAAATAAGATTTCTCAGGGGGGGTAAGGATCAATAGCACATCCTCACAAGGAAAGAGTCTGAGGAGGTAATGCCAAGATATCTCCCCTCAAACCGGGATTCTACGCCCATAACATATCCCCACTCAGATTAGGGGAAGCCTGGGGAGTTAACATTAATACTGCTTCCTCCAGCAGGGAGTTCCAAAGTTTTTTCTAATAATGTTGCCCCAGAGCATTCTGGGAGCTTAAACCCTTTCGGTCAAGGAACTCCCAAGGGTTTGTTTATTTAGGTATCCTAATTTGATGCCACACTTCCCCGTCTCTCCTGCCTGATTGCACTTGTTGCTCTAGCTAGTGTTAAGTCTAGTTATACAAGCACTTGTTAAATAGAAAGAGATTTGGACACTCTCCTTGGTCCATTCCCTTCTTGGATCACACATTGGAATAGATTTGGTCAGTGCCAGAGGTGGTCTGCCAATTGCTCAGGTTCCCATAGAGTCCAGCAGATGCCCCCGCTGATACATTCTCATAATCTTCTGCTATTTCCATGTTCTCATAGGCCTCAGTGCTTAGATCCTAAAAAAAATTGGGGGGGGGGCAGGGAGGAAAAAACAAGATATTTTAGTGTCTAATCAATCAATCAATGACTCAATCAATCTATCAGTCAGTGGTAGTGGATCTTACGATGTAGGATGAACACAAAATTTTATCTAATTTAAAAAAATCAAAATTTGTTTGTCTGTGTCAGGTGAAGACCTCGTATGACTGGCTGCCTAAGAAGATTCTATGTAATGCTGGGGATTGCAGTTTAGAGAGGTACCTTTTGAATTCTCAGCCAGAGAGCTCTTGGGCCTCAGTCAACTGCGTCTGTCTTGAATAGGCTGGTTGCTATGGAGATGAGGCCTAGCAGCAAGGAGGAGGGCAGTGCATTCCCTCAGAAACTCAACCTCTGCATGTTAGTAACTCCGAAAACAGATTGGATTTGGGAATATGGGGAAAAGTTACTAGTACTGGACAAGACAGTTTGGAGAATTAGAGACACAGGATCTCAAATCTTTCTAATAAGTATTAAGTATGAAAAAATAAAATCCCGGGCAACGCTGGGTATATATGCTAGTATCAGATAAAATTTGTTAGTCTCTTTGTTGTAACAAACAACAGACTAAAACAGTGTACTCCCTGGAACCCTTGTTACGGACTATATTTAAGCATGGGCCTTTACAGAGCTTGGAAAAGTTAAGGCTCAATTCTTGCTTGGGAGATGTAGCTGTGACAGTGTAGTTACGATCCATCTCCTGATCTGATCCCACAAAGCCAATCTTAAGAGCCGGTCAGCTGCACCAGCCAAAGAGTCCTGCAATGCTGAAGAGTGAGGTGCTGAATGACGACACTTTCAGCCCCTTCCTACCAGTGAGCTGTGGTATGAGGAGCAGAAACAAGGATCCCGACTGGATCCCTTCACAACAACTTATAGCAGTAGTTCTCACCTTCTATTGCCAGAATTCCTGAATATTGGACACATGGGCTTGGTCTCCTGGGACCTGAAGTCCAAAATATCTCGAGGCTCAAAGGTTGAGAACATTGTCTTATAGCACTGCTGCTTACTGACAGGAGGGGGCTGGACACATCATCCTTCAGCATCCTGCTCACCAGTGGCTCAGAACACTAGAAAACTTTAATTTATGCAGTGATGGCTGCTAGAATAGCTTTTGCAAAAATCTGGAAGAAAAATGGCATACCTGAAAGGGAGGAACAGCCTCATGATCTACTTGAAATGAAGACTATGGACATACTAAGGCACTGAATTAGAGGATGAGCAGAATCAGAAATTCAGAAAGAATGCACTCCTATTATGGAAAGATTAGTAAATACCACTCCTTTAACAGTTTAAATGGGTTTAAATGCAGGGTGGTAATTTGATCACTCTTCTATACTTTTGTTAATCACTTAAGCTATATGATCTAACATTCTTGATTTATCAATTAAATTTAATAATGATAACTTTGATAAATTCAAGAGCAGTTGCTGTAAAATAGTCTTGACAGTGGAAGTGCTTAGTTAAAAAGACAGAAAATACGTATCAAAGACACAACACAGAAAGAATAGAAAGTTCAAAGTTGGTGTTTCAATTCACATGGTAGAAAGAACTGTGAATTCTTGTGATCGATATTTATTCATTTGCTTATGATGTAAACGACATGGCTTAATGTATTGTATCATGAACAGTCTCACTTTTTTCTTGTTTATTTTTTCCTCCTTCCTTTTCCCCCAATATTATTATTATTAGTAATACTTACTAATGTTTTTTTTTTTAAAAAAAATTCAGTTGGTGCGGCTGTCCGGCAAATAAGATGCGTTTTACAGGAATTTGGGATCATGTCAGTGGTGCCACAAGTGTAAATGTGAACACCAAACTTTACAAGGTCAGAAGTCTGGCTTACAACATCATAAACACTGACAAGGATAATTGCTTTACAGTTTTAGCTACAACCCCAGCCGGCATGGGAGATTCCCAGAGTTGTAGCACTAAAGATAGTAACTCTCCCAAGCTCTGGCTCTTGGGCCATTTCTGCACTACACCTTTATAGCGCAATTATTCCACTTTCAACATCCTATGGAATCCTGGGGTTTGCAGTTTCGGGAGGGGCCAGGTGGCCCCTCCCAAAACTGCAAACCCCAGGATTCCATAGGATGTTGAAAGTGGAATAATCGCGCTATAAAGGTGTAGTGCAGAAATGGCCTTGGTCTAAAAAAGCTGGAAAGAACAGCCCCAGAGAAACTACAGAGTACTGTACTGCCCTGAAGGTGTGCCTTACTTGGTCATCAGTGTGATTTCCTCCTGCTTTGGGCTTGCTGTACATGTTGAATTGCTCTTCCTTCTTGGATTTGGACAGTTTGTCTTTTTTTGCAGGTTTCTCTTTTTTTGCAGATTTCTTCTGCTCCAAGGCTCCATCCGTGACATAGAGTGTAGGATCTTCTTCTTCCTCCTCCTCATCTTGCTTTTGCCCCTTTTTCCTAGAAATGGCAGAAGGAAAATAAGGGGAGAGGGGGCTGTTACCTCCAATGGTATAGGATGTGGAAGACAGAGGGCCAATTACTCAGGGGAAAAACTGGCACCTTTAAAAGCAACTCACACATAAAAAGTGGTTAATGAAGCTTTTTCAGGTATGAAAGTGGAGACCACCACTTGATCTGTTCACGCAAGAGAGGGCATTGCAGCCCTTGGTGCCTTTTTTTTTGTGATGCTCGCAGGGGCTCTTTTTTGTAGAATTCCCTAAAATGTGTCCCCAAATGCCCTCCAAGGAGCGTGGGGAACATCTTTGAGGTCTGCTGGACTATTTAGATCCAGGAGAGGCCCTTTTTAAAATCAGGAATTTAAAAGGAAATGGCATCTGGTCATTTCCTGTTGTTGTGAAGTCCAATTAAAAAGATGAGAGCCCCATGGCGTAGTGGTTTGAACACTGCACTAGGACTGCCAAAACCAGGGTTCAAATCCTCACTCAGGGACAGAAACACACTGGATGACTCTGGGCAAGTCACACTCTTTCAGCCCCAGGAGAAAGCCAATGACAAGCCTCTGAATGAATCTTCCCACGAAAACCTCACAATAGTTTTCTCTTAGGGTCACGGTAAGTCAGAAATGACTTGAAGGCACAAACCAACAAGGCCTAAAATGGCCAAGGGAATCAATCCCAAAAGCATGAGAAAATGCCTCTCTCAATCCCTATATGGTATTTGGGGGCAACAATTTTTTTATATATATTTTTTTGCAGAGTTACATGGAGAGAAGCACTTCTTCAAGGTCTTCTGAACGTCTAAGGTGCCCCCCGCCAGCCTCCCACATTTTCATCCCCTCCAGCATTTCACAATTAAAAAACAGGACAAGTGGCCACACAACAGCAGAGTGTGGTTAAGATGACAAAAGTTATTAATGAGGAAGAACAGACAAGCTAGAAGAGACTGGAGCAGTTAGTTTTCGCCTTAGAAGACAAAGTTCTATACCCTCCTCTCCGATCTCCACTCCCACTGCTAAGTGAATGGAGTTGGAGTACCACTCTATTCCGTTTTGGTCAGACCCCATCTGGAATCCTGTGTCCAGTTCTGGGCACCACAGTTCAGGAAGGCTATTGACAAGCTGGAATGTGTCCAGTGGAAGGTGACCAAAATGGCAGAAGGACTGGCTTAGGGAACTGGGTATGTTTAGTCTGGAAAACAGAAGGTTAAGAGGCAACATGATAGCTGTGTTTAAACATCTGAAGGAATGGCATACAGAGGATGGAGCAAGCCTGTTTTCTGCTGCTCCAGAGACTAGGACATGGAGCAATGGTTTCAAACTTCAGGAAAAGAGATTCCATCTAAACCTTAAGAAGAACTTTCTGACAGTAAGAGCAGTTCAACAGTGGGATACGCTGCCTGGGAGCATAGTGGAGTCTCCTTCTTTGGAGGTTTTTTAACGGAGGGTGGATGGCCATCTGTCAGGACTGCTTGATGCTGTATTCTTGCACGGCAGGCGGTTGGACTTGATGGCCTTTGTGGTCTCTTCCAACTCTATGATTTTATGAATGCAAATCACTTTTGCACTTTGAACTCAGCTTGGAGCAACGGAAGTAAGCTGGGGACAAAGTTGAAAGTGGGAGGACGAAAGAGAAACTGGGACATTTTGAAAGGAGCTGAAAAAGTAGGATAACAGAGGATTAATTGGGGCTGACCCTGCAAAATTAGGACGTGTGTGCCCACCCATGTGTTAATACGTCCAGGCTATGCTGTTGTTAAAAGTGCAGGACAAAGGGTTGGTAAACAAAGCTGGTGATCCCCCCCCCCCCAGCCAAAAGTGCTGGTCTTTTGAGGAATGGAGTGGTAATGTAAAGTGGATTTTTTTTTTCAGCGTAGATCAAAGCCAGCATCTACTTAGAACTGACGTGGCTGCAGAAGCATGGAACAGAATCTTTGCCTTTCTCACCTGCTGGTCACCATCTTGTAGATCACAATCCCCATCAGAGTAAGGAAAAGGAGGCCCCCAACAGCACCCCCTGCTATCATGAGAAGAAAGTTCATGTCCACTGGAAGGGAAAGAAAGGAGACAATGAAACCTTGCAGCTGTGACCTCTAAAGATAACACGTACATGAAGATTGGTACACTGCATGCTTTTAACAACTAATGCACAGGCAGAAATCCAGCCAATGAAGATTCTCCTTGACCGTGCTTCCACTCTTCAGCTGTTGATTATGCCCCCCTGTAAGGATGACATCTGCATTCAGCACCCATAGACAGCTGTCAGAATCCTATAGCAAGGCCTATCTCGTTTCTCTGCCCCGATTCCCAGAGTTCAGGAAAAGTCCTTTTCGTGGATTGCATTTCCCAGAATCCTGCTGCCAGCATGGACCAGACTATGTTTATTTCTTTTTCCTTACCCAGAGCTTCACCAGGGGCTGGGACTAGCTATCCTTTTAATTTTCCACAATTCACCTGACTTAGGCCATTTCTGCACTATACCGTCATAGTGCTATTGTCCCACTTTCAACATCCTGTGACTTAAAGCATCAGCTGAGCATGTAGAAATACGGTTCAGGCATCCAAAGGAGAGGGGAAAACAAAGACCATTTCCGCACTACATTGTTATAGTACTATTATTCCACTTTCAACATCCTGTGGAATTTTGGGGTTTGTAGTTTACTGAGGCCAAAGAGCTCTCTGGTTGAGAATTCTAAATGCCTCTCCCTAAACTTCAAACCCCAGGATTCCATAGGATGTTGAAAGTGGAATAATAGCATTATAACAGTGTAGTGTGGAAACGGCCTTAGTGTTTGCTCCGAATTAAAAGAACGTCTCGACCCAGATACCAGGTGTGCTGTCAGTGTGGCCAGGTAAGCCCACTAAGGCCCAATGATCAAGGAAGGGGCCAGCACCAAGGATACTCTGTTCGGGACCCCCTCAAACATGGAGTTACTTCTGCATGCCTGCAGGGCATTTCTAAGGAATTCTTACTTTGTAACCCATTGAAAAAGTTCATGTGTGAAACCTGTCTGCTACATACAATCCTGACATTCAGACCGTGTTGAAAGTTGTTTTTTGTTTAAAGAAGGAAGACAGTACAAAGCTTCAATCCCTTTTATGAATACCAATATCCTAGCCATTTTTATTATCCTGCCCACCACCGGAAAGTACCGGAATCCCTACAACACATACAAAAACGTAGAAAAATTGGTTTAAAAACACAGCTGATCTGGGTTTCTCAAAGACTGGGGGGTTATTTTCATTCTTAGTTTGTAGAATTCTTGGAAACAGGGTGGAAATCATGCAGTTCTCTCATTAAATTGTATGAGTGCATTTGTCCACACTGGGTGTCCAAAAGTCAGGCTTGGATATCCATTTGGACACAAAACTATGGCCATTTCCGCACTGCACTGTCAGAGTGCTATTATTCCACTTTCAACCTGCTGCGGAATTCTGGGGTTTGTAGTTTCCTGAGGCCAAAGGGCTCTCCGGCTGAGAATTCTAAAGGCTCCTCCCTAAACTGCACACCCCAGGATGCCATAGGGTGTTGAAAGTGGAAGAATAGCGCTATCACAGTGTAGCGTATTACTTTGAAAATGCCTTGTCTTCCTGAACTTTATCTGCTATCAATGATGAACGAAGATTTAGAGAAAAAAGCAGGGAAATTGATATTTTATATGTTGGCCGCAGCTAGAATGTTAATAGCTCAAAATTGGAAACAGAAGACCCTCCCTTTATTAAATAATTGGGAATTGAAACTTTTTGATATGATGCAAATGGATAGGTTTACATATATATGGAAAGGAGCTAATACAGAAAAAATGGTCAAAGATTGGGAAAGCGTAACAGCATATTTCAGAATCAACGGTTGGATATCAAGATGGTTAATATTGACTTTTAAAATTGTGGTGGTAATACGCGGGGATACGTAATGTATTATACGATTGACAGACACTTGAATTACTATCTGGAAATTTTACTACCTCTCATCCGGGGGGAACTCAGGACAGATGGATAAACGTCTGTGTGTATATATAATTGTTGTTGTATATGAATATGATTTTGTAAAAGCTACACGAACGTAAAAGTTATTTGTCTGTTTTATCGTTAATAAATTTTTATCGGAAAAAAGAAAGAAAATAAAATGCCTTGTCTGCCTGACAGAGGTGTAGACCGCAGAGCCTCCTTGCTTCATCTGCCCCGACTTACCTGCCTGGAGGGTGGGCAGGATGAGTTGGCTGGGCCCGTGCTGGTTGGTAGCTGTGCAGGAGACATTGACCAGAGTGGGGGCTGACCCCCTCAACATCCCGATGACAGCTTGTCCCCAAGAGGCCGAGGCTGCCTGAAGATCAGAGCTGTTGAAATCCCCAGGAACTGTACGGTTCGGGAGACGCCACTCGATGCCGGGTAAGGGGTTTCCCTCTGCCACACAGTAACAGGTTACGGTCTCTCCGGTCCTTGAGACAGTGCAGTTCCCCTGGGGCAGGATCACAGGCTTATCTGCAGCGAGGCCAGAGAGATATTTTTAAGGAAAAAAAAATACTGAACTCGGAATAGCTTCAATACTACACAAGGATAGCAGTTTAATCCCACGAATTACTCTGGTCATTTCCACCCTACACTGTTATAGTGCTATTATTCCACTTTCAACATCCTATGGAATCCTGGGGTTTGCAGTTGAGGAAGGGGCCTTTAGAATTCTCAGCCAGAGAGCTCTTGGGCCTCAGTAAACTACAAACCCCAGGATTCCATAGGATGTTGAAAGTGGAATAATAGCATTATAACAGTCTGGTGCGGAAATGGTCTGTCTCCATCCTATAGTATCATGGGATTTGCAGTTAGGTGAATTAAGTAGAATTCTCTATTGCATTCCCTTGAACTATAGCATTTAGAGCTCTCTGGCAGAGGATTCTAACTACTGCATGAAACTGCAGATCCCAGGATTCCATAAGTTGGAACTGTGGCAGTTAAAGTGGGATCAAACTGCTATAATTGTTCAGTGTGAATGTGCCATAGAGCATTTTCATGATCCATCTAAGGTAGCCTTTTTTCAAAGTGGCCCTTTCAAATGTGTTCAGCTACAAGCCTCAACATGTCTTGGTTCCATGAGCTGGTAAAGATGGACACTGTAGTCCAACATATTTGGAAAGCCCCATTTGGAGAAGGCTGAAATGTATCTTTGATGAGTCCTATTGCTGTCCCAATATATATATATATATTTCTCATGCATGTTGCCAGTGCCGCACTGGGTAAAGGCTCCTGTGCCTTTTAAAACCATTATTGTACCTGCTGAGGAAATCCAGTTTTTGTTCTTTTTCTCTTTCCACAACCACCAAGTAGTAATTGAGGGATGAGATCAGTTAGGAAGAAAAAGCAACCCAATGCCTGCCCTGTATAAGCCCAGTGCCTGTACCAAAACCCCTAGATAGGGTTGCCAAATGACCAGCAAAAACAAAGTGATCTGCTCTTGTGCCTAACATACATTTGATATGTGGGAAGTTTCTCACAGTAAGGAATAGTCAGCTATTTAAAAAATGCTAATGCGTGCTACTGTTAAAGACAGAAAAGCAAGAGCTGATACAAAAATTGCCACCCCTATGTCGAGCATGAATTCAATGCCATTGAGATCTTCAGTTGTCTTGTGCTTGCCAGGGAGAAATTCAGCAGGAAGAATCTTTCCAAGGGATGGAAATTCAGTGACAGTGAGAGCAATACTTTATTATTATTCTTTCTCCTTCTCCTTCTCTTGATTATGGAAAATTTCTATTGCTGTTTGTGAGTCAAGGCTGAAACCTCATCATGTGGGGGATTCAAGTAATTCAAGTGTCTGTCAATTCTTAAAATTGTTTTAAGTTTCAGTTTTAGTGTTGATGTTAGATGTTTTGCAGTTTGCACATTTTTGTATGTGTGTTTTTCTCTTTTTGATATTATGTTTATTGTGGTTTTCTTTTCTTTTCACTTTTTTTGTATATACTTTATTTTGATAAAAAGAAAAGTAAAAAGAAAAGAAATGAAGAAACGTAGTAACAGCAAAAGCTTCATCAGCTAGCTATCTGCCAGACTCCTCTTAAAAACACAGTCGGCCTGGATGAATAAAAAGTTGGCTTTGCAGTGTCTGGCAACTTTCAGAGGCCTGAGGAATCCAGTTTGGCTTTTGCTCCAAACTTTCCAGGAACTATGCAAAGGCTAAACCCTATGCCAGTTTCCACGTTTGGGAGAACTCCTTCAAAATTCAAAGTAAAATCCAGAACAGATTCATGCTCTGATGCAGAAGACTCCATTGACTGCTAATTGCTAACTTCCCACAATAAGCCAGTAGTAAGTATGGATATGCTAGGTTTCCCCAAGCACAAAAGACAGAGTAGAGCCACTGTCGTGTTGTGGTTTGAGTGCCGACCAGGACTTTTAACAGACCAAGGTGTGAATCCCTGTTCAGTCACAAAATACCAGTGTGTGACTTTGGGTAAGCCACATTTCCTTGGTCTCAGAGGAAGGACAATAGCAAACCTCTAGTAAAGAAATTTTGCCAATAAAACTTGGTAATAAGTTTGCCTTAGGTTTGCTGTAAGTTGGAAGTGATTTGAAGACACAGAAAAACAATGACAGAGTAGGTGGTAAATCAAAGGTGACTGACTGCATTGCGGAAGGGAGCAATGTTTGTCCACCCTCACATTTCTGGTAGACTATGGCCCTTTTAGCATGGCATTTCTCATGCGAAAGGGACTCCAGAGCATCGCGCAATTGTGAGGAGCGTTTCAGACGATGTCCTCACAATCGCACGATGCTGCCGGGGCCAGCAGGCACCAATCGCGCACTATATCGTTTTCGGCTTTTAGCCAAAAATGGTGCATGATTGCGCATCGCTCCGGAGACCCATGCGCACTTACCGTCCGTGCGGAGCTCCAGAGCCGTGGCCCTCGGGCTCCCTCCCCCAGTGCAGCCTGGGAAAATACCCGGTTGCGCTGCAGAAGGAAGAGGCGGAGCCCTCATGCTGCCTGCTAGCTGGCAGGTAACTCCTGCGGAGCCGAAGCAGCCGGGACGCAAGAGCCTCACGGAAGAGGCTGCTCGGGTGATCCCCGCGCAACTGTGCCGGACAGAGGTAAGGTGCGAAAAGGGCCCAAGTCTTCCACTTGAATCAAACCAGAAGTGATATGCCACTTTTATGCAACAAAATCTACAAAGCAGTGACACCTTCATCTAGTCAACTCCAAAGCATAAATTACATCATGCAAGCTTTCAAAGCTTCACCAGCTACTGCATCATGCAAAGATGTTAGAAATCATACGGGGGGGGGGGGGGAGGGTTGGCAATGTCAGAAGTTTCTTTTTTCCCTCTCCCGTATGATTTTTAGCATCTTTGCCTGAAAAAGAAGCCAGTGAAGCTTTGAAAACTTCTGTATTGTATCTTAAGTTCTGGAGCTGGCTGAATAAAAATATTGCTGCTTTGTGGATTTTGGATTGTGTTGCATTTTGCTTCATGGCCAATACAGCTACCCCTGAATATATTTCATGTATTTTCAGTTTTACTTTTTGCCATTTTGGGGGCAGAGAGACTGGGAGGGGTAAGCCAGTGTGGAAAGCTAAGCTATTGCAATTTCAGGAAGATATGGAGGACAGTGAGCCCTCCCCTTTCATAGGGGCTAGGGGCACAACACCCCCATGAAAGGGGAAAAAATAAAAATAAAAATCATGAACACCTTTTTTTGAAAAACAACAACTTGAGGACACTTCTTTAGGAATTTCTAGGTCCTCCAGTGTGATTCTTTGGTCCGTTTCTGGCAGAAGCGGGCCATAGAATCTTGCTAAAGGACCTAGAGGTTCCTCGAGAGAACATATTTTTTTCTGTGGTAGGGACAAATACGGTAGGATTTTTTAAACAAACAAACAAATAAATAAAATAATCCATGAATAATCAGACCTGTGAGTGTTGAACCCATGGAACTGGAAGGGCCACTGTATTGTGTGCAATTTTTCAGCAAAAATGAAGGTTGGAGGTTGGGAAGTTTGGAGGAGTTGATAGTTATAAAAATGGGGCCATACTGCCCACAGACTGTACTTTCTGCACCTCACCATCAACAAAGCAACCATGAAACTGATCCAATTAAATGGTCCTCTTACACTCCACATTGAGGTAGGTGGGTGGCGAGTCCTCCCCCATTCCCACATCATTCTCCGCGACGCAGTGGTACGGCCCAGAGTCCCTCCGTATATCTGCCACCTTCACTTCTGCGCCGGTGCCTGCTGCCCGTAGTGGGGCTTTGCGCGGTCCAATAAACCAGCGGTAACTGATGGGTGGTGGATTACTTTGGCTGCTACAACGCAAGGTGACGCTGTCCCCTTCTTTCAGAGTTGGATTCCCCACTACGGATACAACTGCATTTTTGGGTGTATCTGGCAAAAACAATGAGAGGTAGAGGCAGTGTTAGAGGTTAGACTGTTGAACTGGAACTTGGGATATATATAAAATGGTGCTGTCCAGATTACTTTTTAAACACACACACACACACACAGATTTTAGGTCATCAATAAGCCATGAAACTCACTGACCCATTCTCTGTCTTGGCCTGGCCTACCTGACAGGGTTGTTGTGACAATAAAGTGGGCTGACCTTTTTGACCTCATTGGAAGAAATGTAGGTTATACATGTCCTGTAACTAAGGAATGAAATAACTATAGGCTGTTTTTGCTTCTGCCTGCCAGATTCATCTTATTCCTTTCCCATCAAAATCCCTTCCTCAAAAATGAGTGTTTTGAGGTTTTCAATGCTGCAAAACCTTCAGTTCAATGTGCCTTTCTCCTGAATCATTCAAGTTGTAAATTAGAGTGAGAAACCTGTGCATTGCCACAAGGATTTGGACTTGGAAGCTCCATCATCCCTAGCCAGCATGACCAAGGTCAGGAATGATGGGTGTTGTAGCTCAACAAATTCTAAATGACCATATGTTCTTCTTCACCCCTGTGGTTGGATACAGCAGTGGCTTGTGTCTCACTAAGACCATTTCTGCACTACACTGTTATAGTGCTATTATTCCACTTTCAACATCCTGTGGAATTCTGGGGTTTGTAATTTACTGAGGCCAAAGAGCTCTCTGGCTAAGAATTCTAACTGCCGCTCCCTAAACTGCAAACTGTAACGGTGTAGTGCGGAAATGGCCTTAGTTTGCTTCAGGATTCAGCCCAGACTTTAAAGGATCTATCCAAAGCACTCAACCTATTCAGGGGATACGGCTCTGAACCTCGGCTAGTTCCTTTAAAATCCAGACTAAAACCTGGTGTGGACTCACTGCCCTACTGACATGGAAGACACCAGGACAAAAAGGTCAGGTCTCTCCTGCCAGATGGAACGGAGATTCATCTGGCTCAGCACTCCTGTCTTTATCAATAGACAAGCAAACATTTCCAAAAGGGAAGGGGAATACCGGCAGGATGCGAAGCAATTTTTGTTTGTGATGCAACTGTCCAATGGTCTCTGTGATGCTACTGCCCAAGGCTCTATGGCAAACCATACATAAGGAAAGGCATACAGGAGAAATTTTGGTATAAATGTCTTTCAAAGAGTTCCAGAAATGATTTACTCAATTTCATGGGTGTAGCTACAAGTAGGAGGGTCATTTTCCCTGGGCTTTCAGCCAACAGGCACCTCCTGCCACCACCTCTCCTATAGTATCACCCCTAGTCTCTCTCTGGACAGGCAAGATGACAATGGCAGAATCCCATGGGGGACAAACATGTTTCTTGCTCCCAGTACTAAGCAATGCCAGCCTCTCTCTCTCCCTTCCTCTCTCTCTGTCTTTCTCTCTCTGAATTCACACTTCCTCGATTTTCTTCCAGGCTAAACTGCCTGCTTTCAGAACAGGAAGAAGAAAAAAGCAGAGTAGCATCTTTTAGACATTTCTGAATATGAACACAGGACCAGGCTTTTCCTCGGGGATCTAGGCAGAAACATTGATGCTTAATTCAAGCCTTCTGGAGCACAGCTCCTTCTTCACATATACTTATTCATACAATTTATGGCTACTCAGATGTTCGTAGACTGTAAGATCCATCAGCTTTAGTGAGTACAGCCAATGATAAGGGGGTACGGTATGACACCCAAGCAACTTCTGGATGGCTATACTCTCTATACTCTCTATACTCTATACTATACTGTACTATCAAACCTTCCTGAGGAAAAAAATAGGAGAAATGTCTCATTTTGTTTTTCAAAAAAGACAAGGCAGCCAGGAACTAGATTTTGGAGACAGTGGTTTGAGTGTTGGACTAGGTCTCTGGGAGACTAGGACCATTACCGCACTAGACTGTTATAGCGCTATGATTCCACTTGCAACATCCTATGGAATATTGAGGTTTGCAGTTTCAGGAGGGGCCGAATGGCCCCTCCCGAAACGGCAAACCCCAGGACTCCATAGGATGTTGCAAGTGGAATCATAGTGCTATAACAGTCCAGTGCGGAAATGGTCTAGGATCTGGTTCCCTGACAGGCCAAGGAAGCCCGAATAGGTGACCCTGGAAAAGTCACATGCTCTCAACCTCAGAATAAGGCAATGGAAAACCCACTTGGAATAAATGTTGCCAAGAAAACAGATTCCCCTTAGGGTCAGCATATGTTGGAAACAACTTGAAGATATACAGCAACAACAAACTAGTCCTCATGGTAGCTAGAAGAATACATTTTTAAAATGTCAAATGGGTGCCACCTTTTATGGGCAGAGCACCTATACCTGCAGCTTTGAAGAGCATATGCCTTATACTGAGTCCTTTCTCTACCCATGTCCAGACACTCACATTTAACCTGTAGGTAGATCCCACTGCGAGACTGTTGCTGGTTTGGGAAGGTGGCTGTGCACTGCAGATATTTGCCATGGTCCTTGTGGGAAGGGGTGTAGTTAAATCCCGATTCTGTCCTCCAGGCTCCCCCTGCCAAACGCTCCTGGACTGTAACAGCCTTGGCTCCATCAATATTCCAAGTGAGGACGGGTGGAGTTAAGGGACAGGTGTGAAGGGTTGAACAGGTAACCACGGTGCGATCCCCTTCTGTCAGCAAGCCTGGGTCACTCAGCTCCAGTTGGCTTGGAGTGTCTGCAAACAGAAGGTCAATAAAAAAAAGAAGAGCGAATAGGAGCAGATGGATGGCCATGTTGGAAGTGGAAGTACAGTGCTTCTTCTGATCATACAAAAGTGATTTCCACTCACTATTAGATAACCGTAACTAGCTCTTACATATTATCCCTGTCTTTAACCCAGAGCCTGAAAAACTTCAAAAGTATTCCTTTCGGGGATTATAACAACTCTCAGACTCCTCCAGACAGCACGGGGAATTCTGGAAACTGTAGTCTAAAATGCCACTGTTCCAAGCTCTGCTGCTTTATCCTTTGTTGCTGAAGCTCAAGTGGGCACAGATGCCACATGCTAGAGTTGGGTCTAGTGTTCTGGGGATTCTTGGGCAAGAAATCCTGAGTCAGTCACCCTCTCTGCCAGTGTCACCCTGCCTATTTAATTACCGACTTCTTCTGCTTACAACCCACTCAGAAAGAGAAGTGAGACCTGAGAACCTCTTTCTCACCTTGTTCAGACTCTTGGAAAGATAGCCCTTCCACACCACCCAATTACAGTACTATGATTCCACTTTAATTGCCCTAGCTGCATCCTATGGAATCCTGAGGTTTGTACTTTGTTGAGGCAGCAGAGCCTTCTGGCTGAGAATTCTAAATACCCCACCTTAAACTGCAAATCCCAGGAATCCACAGGATGTTGCCATGGCAGTTAAAATGGAATCAAAATGCTATGATAGTGTAGTGTGATTGGGCTCCTGAAGAACAATTAGTCACTGCAGGGAGGTGGCAACAGCCTAGGAGCCTCAAGAATCAAAAGTTTGCCCCCATGTTGGAGCATGACAGTTGCCATACAACGATAGCCTCTGGTCAAGTCCAGATTGCCAATGATTCAGTTGGCGTAATTGTTCCAGGTTCTTCACTGGCTAGAGACCCAGTACCGCAATAAAAGTAGTAGTAATAATAATAATAATAATAATAATAATAATAATAACAATAACAATAATAATAATTGCTTCCTCTTCTTCCATGATCATTTCCTCAATCTCCCAATGTTTTTGTTTCTATCAATAGTGTGTGTATTTCCATGCTTCCCCCAATTATATGAGAGGTGAGGGACTGCCAGAAAACAGAATTAGCTGAAAAGCACAACCCATGTACTGTATTGTAGGGAGCATTAAGGACTTACAGAGGCTCACTTGGGACTAACTGGGCACACCCCGCTTGCAAAGTCTCTCAGACGGATTGGCACCTCCCCTCCCAGCTTACTTTGCAAGCAGCGCGCAATCCCAAATAAGCCTCCATAGGCAAGAAGAACTGATGAAAGATGTAAAGTCGAAGGCTTAATTATCAACTGACGAAAGAGCAGAACCCTCCTTGAATTAATGGAGCTTGTCCTTAACTTGGAAGGATCAAAGGAGCAAGTCTTCAGATAACAGGGTGCTGAAAGGTGTGGGCTTCCTGTACTTGAATAATAGAATAAAAATGTATGGGCTGCTACTTTCACCAAAGTTGCAGGGCTGAAAAAAAAATTCACACACAAAGATTTCCGTGTTGCTCTCAATAATATTTTGTACATACTGTATTTATGGCTTATCCATCTATGCTAGCTCCCCGTTATGAGCTGAGCCAGAGTCCCAGTCACCGTAACCTGCTCCTGCCTCATTTCCGCACTACACTCTTATAACGCGATTATTCCACTTTCAACATCCTATGGAATCCTGGGGTTTGCAGTTTAGGGAGGGGCCGGTCGGCCCCTCCCTAAACTGCAAACCCCAGGATTCCATAGGATGTTGAAAGTGGAATAATCGCGCTATAAGAGTGTAGTGCAGAAATGGCCTCATGCCAGTCCTGCATTTTTCTTAGGCCACCATAACCTTTAGAACTCACCTAATAACTCACTAATTCATACTTTTTGAAGAGGTCATCTATTACCAGCACGGTTATTATTACTGACGATACAGTCTGTCGACTGGAAACAATGCATTATTTCCATAGTAACATCAGCATTTTTCCTTTCCTTTTCTTTTTTAAGGAATAAGACCATGAACGAAAGTGGCAGAGGGAAACCATTTATACTAAATGGTATTTTTACATTTCTGTTGTTGCTGCTGCTGCTATTGTTTTTATCATATTAGTGTTTTAAACAACGGCGTAAATTGAGTTTACTCTCAAGCACTGCAGGCACAACTTAATCCATGGGAACTTGTTAATTCAATACTTCCAGTAAGATTCACAGATTCAACATCAGTTCTACTTCAACTGGACTCAAGCCAATTTGTCCCATTGAATTTTAGAAGAATAATATTTTGTGATTGTATAGCTCCTTGTTTTTAATCTAGAGTCCCTGATTTGGGGAAAAGGCGGGATAGCAAATAGATTTCTTGTTGATGTTGTGGTTGTGTGCCTTCCAGTCATTTTCAACTTATGGCGACCCTAAAGCAACCCTATCACAAGGTTTTGTTGGCAAGATCTATTCAGGAGGGGTTTGCCTTTGCCTTCTTCTGAGGCTGAGAGTGTGTGACTTGCCCAAGATCAACCAGTGGGTTTGCACAACTCAGTGGCAACTTGAACCCAGATGTCTCAGAGTCTCAGCCTAGCACTCACTGGCTCTAGATAGATAGGAAGACAGACAGACCGTTGGTCAAGGTCTCATCTTTTCTTTATTTTCTATGGTCTCCTTCTTTGGAGAAAGAAACTGACTATACATGAGGATCCGGCTTACCTGTTACTTCCACCTGGACTGTGACATCATAGAACCGGTGCTTGACCGAATCTGGGTTGATCCAGACATAGTAGCTCATGGAGTCCTCAATTCGTACAGGGTTGATGCTGAGGGTACAGTTGCCCATCTCCAGGTCTCCCAACACCGCTGTCCTTCCCTGGTACTCAGGCAGTACAGTCCCTGGGCTTTGGCTGTTGAAGATTTCGGGGTAGCCTCGTGAGCGGTACTGGTACCACGCCACGCTGAATTTATCACCCCAAGAGTCCCGGGAACCGGGGTAGGTGAATGAGCACGGAATGACCACGCAGGAGCCCCGGAGGGCTCGGATTGTACTTGGCATAGTGGAACTCCAGGCCTCAGAGGTGGGGCTGTAAAAGAGAACTGGAGAAAAGAAGGGGGTGGAAGTAGGATAGCTGGAGAGAGAAATACCAACTGGAGCTAAGATCTTGAGATACAGGCCAGGTTAGTGGGCCTCACCTCACCAAGACCTTCAGCAGTAATAGCATAAAAAAGAAGGGGAGAGGAACCTGGTGGCACCTTTAAAAAACGGTTGTTGCTACAATATCTATCTATCTATCTATCTATCTATCTATCTATCTATCTATCTATCTTTTTATTTGTTTATTTATACTTGGCTTTATTTCCAGTCCGGGATTCAAAGCAGCTTACTAAAGTTAAAACAGATAACAGCTAGAAATACACATCGTACAAAAGTTTAAAATATCATTAAACTACCAGCAGAATTAAAAAAAGGTCAAAGCATGACCATTAAAAAGGAAAAGAACACTATGTTACAGTCAATGCAGACAATATGTTACATTAGGAATGATGACAAACAGCAACATTTTACAGACAATAAGTTACGTAATGATTTACAAACATTGCAATACACTTCACAATATGTTATGAAAGGTCCTTTCCACCTGAGCAATCGGCAAAAGGTCTCCACCTGTGTAGGGAAGAAGAGTAAGCAGGGTGCCAATTTAGCTTTTTAGAAAAGCAGTTTTGGAGCCCAGAGGCAGCCACTGAGGCCTTCTCCTGTGTTTTCACAAGATGTACCTGTTTGAGTGGTGGAACGGAGAGAAGGGCCACCCCAGAAGATATCAAACACTTCTTCAGATGCACTGATAAAATACATCAAGCCACAGGTATTTAGGCCCAAGCATTTCATAGAATCATAGAGTGGGAAAAGACCACCAGGGCCATTGAGTCCAACCCCCTGTCCTACAGGAATACTCCATCAAAGCATTCCTGACAGACGGCCGTCTAGCCTCTGCTTAAAAATCTCCAAAGAAGGAGACTCTGCCACACTCCCAGGCAGCGTGTTCCACTGCAGAACTGCTCTTACTGTTAGGAAGTTCTTCCTAATATTTAGATGGAATCTCTTTGCCTGAAGTTTGAAGCCATCACTCCCTATCCTAGTCTCTAGAGCAGGAGAAAACAGGCTTGCGCCATTCTTCAGATGAAATCCCTTCAAGTATTTAAACATTGCTATCATGTCACCTCTTAGCCTTCTCGTATCCAGGCTAAACATACCCAGCTCCCGAAGCCTTTCCTCATAGGGTATGATTTCCAGGCCTTCTACCATTTTGATCACATGTTCTGGGTTGTCAATATCGTTCCTGAACTGTGTTCCCCAGAGCTGAACACAGGACTCTAGATGGGGTCTAACCAAAGCAGAATAGAGTGGTACCGTCACTTCCCTTGACCTAGACACTATACTCCTATTGATGCAGCCCAGAGGGCTTTCAAGGCTTATAACCAGTATTGTAGCCAGCTTATAACCCGTATCCTAATCTGTATCTTTCCATATCTCATGACACTCTAATCCGACAACACTAAATGAAGAAACTTGAGGAACTCACCTAGGAAAAATGCCAGCTGGAGAGATTTGCCAGGGAGTTTCATGATGTGATGTCCCTTGAGGATTGCAACCCTGATAGAGTGTCAGGGCTTGGGGGAAAGGGGAGGTCCTTCTACTCTTCCTCTCCGTCATGCACAACAAGCTGATGGAAAACTGGGTGGGGAAAAGAAGGTGTAAATGAAATTCACAAGAAGGGAAAAAATGCACTGGGCGTGTATTAACTTTAATTCGCTCACAGGTTAAAGGCAATGATGGGGACTTGGGCTTTTAAAAGATGGCACACATTATGGCGAGCTGTCAGGTTTCTTACTTGCCCCTGTCTTTGGCCATTTCTGCACTAGCCTGTTACAGCGCGATGATTCCACTTTCAACATCCTCTGGAATCCTGGGGTTTGCAGTTTCGGGAGGGGCTAGCCAGCCCCTCCCGAAACTGCAAACCCCAGGATTCCAGAGGATGTTGAAAGTGGATTCATCGCGCTATAACAGGCTAGTGCGGAAACGGCCTTTAACAGGAGTGTGATCTGAAAAGACACACCAGTGATCACACATGCCTCATAGTCACACTGCACTGTGGAATTTGGAGTTTTAAAACCGCGTGCCTACTTTGGTTGGAATCCTGTTGGTGACAGACATGCATGGAAACCTTCATTTCTGCAACTTCTGCTATTAAAGGCAAAAGAATTGACCAGACCAGGTTTTTATATTCCACCTAGTTATTTGGCAGCCTTGTGTGGATGGAAGGGGTTATAGAATGGGAGGGAGGCACACTCTGTGCTCTGCCGTCGGCCACGAGAGTGAGCAGTCTCTGCCTTCTGGAAGAACTTCATGGTAAGAAAAGAGCCCAACAGGATCACGTCCATGAACCAGACAAGGAGCTGTTCCAGGAAGCTTGAGCCCTCCATGCCTCATAGAAAGACACTAGCTTTCCTTTCACCTTCTAATTTCCTTTTTAATTTTCGTATAATCTCTTTTAGAATATAATCTATGCAGGTAAAGGCTCTCTTAGAATTCAGTATTTGTACACTGATCAGGTTTTACCAGCTTTGCTACTGTTCATCACCATCCCCACAACCACCACTGCCGCCATCTTGTTGTTTCAGGCCTTCAAATCACTTCTGGCATATGATCACCCTAAGATGAACCTATCATGGGGTTTTCTGGGGCTGAGAGTGTGTGACACGCCCAAGGTCGCTTCGTGAATTTCTTTGGTGAAGCAGAAAATTGAACCCTGGTCTCCAGAGTTGTAGTCCAATGCTCACATGCCTACTCTGCCACCATTTAGTAATACATAATCACCTAATAAAAAATGATATCATCACCATGATCACTGTCATCATCATGTAATGAATTATAAATATATCACTTTAAAGACACTGGTTCTTTCTGATGGAATCCCTCCAGTGGACTGTATATACAGATGAACATTCAGTCAGACCAGCTCCCTACCTGTGTAATAAACTTAGCATAGTGGAAAGTTTCCTATCCTACTTCTCTTAAGCATCAGATTTTTGTGCAAAATCTGGGCCACTTCCACACTAGGCTTTTATAGTGCTATGATTCCACTTTCAACCTCCTATGGAATCCTGGGGTTTGCAGTTTTGGGAGGGGCCAGCTGTAGTTTGAAAGTGGAATCATAGCGCTATAACAGCCTAGCGCGGAAGTGGCCCTGGTTGCCAGTTTGACTCCTGACAGCACTTCCCCCTGTAAGATCCATTTTAAAAGTAAATATTCTAGATATTTTCAATACGGACTTGGCTCACAGTCACAAGACATGATGGCATTTGTAGTTTTAAAACTGTATGCCTACTTTGGTTACAGACAATCCAGAGTAATGGTTTGTGTGTTGGAGAAGGACTCTGCGTTCAAATTCCCACTTGGCCATAGAAACCCACCGGGTGACCTGGGGCAAGTCACATTCTCTCAGCCTCAAAGGAAGGCAAGGGCAAACCCTCTCTGAACAAAGCTTGCCTAGAAAATCCACACACAGATTTGCTTAGAATCACCAACTTGCTTCCCCAAGTCAGAAACAACCTCAAGAGGAACAACAACAACACTTTGGCTGGAATACGATTGGTGATTTAGATGCATAAAACCCAGGGTTATGCTCTCATATGTCTTGGTTTGCATGGCACACAAGGGATATTCCCCAGCCCCTTGTTCTCTGTCCCAAATCTATCCCAGGGAGTTGTTATGCTCAGGTGTAGGAGAGTGATGCTATGGCCATTCAATAGTCAGGAGGTGAGAAAGCAAGCAACCAAGCAGCAGGAACCATAACCTGTCTAAGTTGCAGTTCTCCAGAAAGAGGAAGAGAAGCAAGTTTGCAGATGTGGGAAATCAGCCTTCTTCCGCTGTGTATAATTCACTCATGAGATAGATTACTACAAGAGTGCAGATGGTCTGGCGCAAGGAAGTTGGAACCAAAGCATGATTCTTTTTCGTGCTGAATCATCTGCCCTGCAACCAGTGGATCAACAAAAGAAATGAGGAACTATTTTGGAAGTAACAAACGTGAGAAATGCCAACTGGAAATGTGAACATGTAAACATGGACATCCAGTGGTTTTGCTGAAAGTGGGAGAGATATAAATATACCCTCCATGCTTTTGTGGACTGTCCATGATTTCACAAATCTTTTGAATTACAGTTTGAACTCAAACTTTGTCCTCCCCCTGTCTTTGGCCAAATATGGATGATTACCATCTGTCTCAACACAAAACCTTCAACACAGAACTCTTGGAGGTTTTTGAGCTGACCTGACATCTGCATTAACCACAAAGAAAGACAAGATTGCTAATAAGACTATCTGCTCTAACACAAGCCTTATCTATTGTGACAGTTATAAACAGTCTTGAATTCAAGACTTGCCAAAAATGGTTTTTTTTGGACAGCATCTTCCAGAATCTGGGATTAAAGTCCAAAAAACAAAACAAAACAAAACAAAAAACAACTTTCCCAAGCCCTTCTTGAATTACACACCACCACTATCTGACATCTTTTACTGCTTCACACTACACAAATATAGCACTTTGACACCATTTTAATTGCCATAGCTGCATCCTACAGAATCCTGGGATTTATAGCTTTCGTAAAGTATGAGAGCAGAAAATTTTAAGTACTTCCTGAAAATACAAACCCCAGGGTGCCATACAATGCAGCCCTGGTAATTTAAGTTTATTTGTCTTTTTACAGATAAGTAGAGACTTTTCTGCTTTGATAGGTGTTTCATGACCGATTGTATAAGGCCCATCCAATCTAAACAATGTGCTGGATTTTTCTATTTGCTGTGCCAGCATGTGTATGGTTGTGCGTTTTTAATGGTTTATATTTTCACTGGTTTTAATTTTTTGACAGTTTAATCTCTTGTTAACTTTGGTTTTTTTTCTGTGTGTGAGAATTTTAATTATGTGTTTTTTAATCTGTTGTAAACCACTTCAAGTCCTGGAAAAGGCAAGATGATAGAATCACAGAGGTGAAAAAGACCACAAAGGCCATCAAGTCCAACCCCTTTCTATGTAGGAATACTCCATCAAAGCATTCCCAACAGAGGGCTATCCAGCCTCTGTTTAAAAACCTCCAAAGAAGGAGACTCTACCAAACTGCAAGGCAGCGTATTCCACTGTCAGACTGCTCTTACTATCAGGAAGTTCTTCCTAATGTTTAGATGGATTCTCTTTTACTGAAGTCTGAAGGTATTGCACTGTGTCCTAGTTTCTGGAGCAGCAGAAAACAGGCTTGCTCCATCTTCCATATGACATGCTTTCAAATATTCAAACATTTAAAATGATTAATAACAATAACAGTGGTGTCAAAGTGCTATAATTTTGTAAGAGCAGCCAGTTCATCAGGCTACCTGAACTGTTTCCATTCCACTTGGTGGTTACCAAAACAATACCTCTAACAGGGACACCCTAAGACATTTAGCTGCCCAAAATGGAGCAAGGAAATGCATCCCTGCTCACTCAACTTATTTTGCCACGTGAGACAGAAAGTCCCACAAGCATCTTCTCGCTCCCTGGCAGCAGTGATGCAATGTTACATGAAGGCTGTAATCCTGCTGGCCAGCATAACAATGCTGGCATTGGAAGTGGCATACTAGCAGGGGAAAAGCTTGTATCTGCCAGGATACACAAGAGCCTGGCAGAGTAGCTTGTTATTCTGACAAGAGTAACTTTCCCCGCTGTCACCCCGCCACCCCGCAAGACACAAAAACATACCTTACACTGGATGCATTGTTAACACCAGAGAAGGGCACCAGAAACATTCTAGCTGAAATATATAACAATTTACTGCCATTTGACAATTTCACAGAAGAGTATCAATTAAGTACATTTAATTATATCTATCTATCCATACATACATCCATCTAAACACATTAAATAATAGGGTTAGGGGTAGGGTTCCTACCTCCCAGATCCTGCTTCCTTTTCTCCAGTCCACAGGGGGAATGGGAGGAATCTCGGAGGGAGAGTACTATCTTGAAAAATGTGTGGGTTTTTTTGGGCCTGAGAGTGTGCAATGCACCCAAGTTCACCCAGTGGGTTTCCCTGGCTGAGCAGGGAATCCAACCCTGCTCTCCAGGGTCGTAGTCCAGCGGTCAAACCACAACATCACACTGGGTGTCAGGACTCCAAGAGACCAGGGTTCAAATCTCTGTTCAGCCATGGAAACCCCCAGGATGACCTTTGGCACATCATACTCACTCAGTACTGCGAGGAGAGCAATGGAAAACCTCTGAACAAGCTTGCCAAAGGAACCCTAGAATTGGGTCACCGTAAGTCAGCGTTGATCTTCAAACACCAAACAACAATAAATGTTGGAAAGGGTCCACTTTTGAAAATGGACTGTGCAAGATACATCCATACTAGAGGGAGTGTAAGGCAGAAGCTGTGGCTAGCCCAGAATGGAGCACAAGTGCATACCTGTTCTATTAAGGAGGAGGAGGAGGAGGAGAAGAAGAGGAAGAAGAAGAGGAAGAAGAGGAGGAGGAGGAGGAAGACGCCACCCTATGGAATACTCCACAGTTAGCTTGGAATCATCCCAGCCTCTATATACTGTACTCTTCTTTGAAACAATTTATAAAAATCCAGGTCACTGAAAAGTAGAAACCATTTTCAAACCAATAACTAAACACAGTAGATTGCATAATCTGCTCGGGAAACATTTTCAAAATATGGTATTTAGATTACAAGCATCTTTGCTTCCACCTGGGGAATCAAGGGGATGTTACATTGCAAAATCATATATGTACCCAAGCACACATTTCTCTTCCCCCTACCTCCTCCTTCCGGCTCAGGGATGTCATATTCATCAAGTGTCCCAATTTGTCCTGATCAATCTTCTCTCATTCCACTTTTTCAGCTGCTTTTAAAATGTTCCCATTTCTCTCTCCTCCTCCCCATTTCCCTTTGGTCCTCAGCTTACTTCAGTTGCTGGCTGGAACAGTGAATAGGAATATTCCTCTTCCACGCAGGAGTCACTTCTGTCTCTGAATACCAGTTGCAGTGGGCCCAATAGTGGAAGAATGGCATTGCTTTCACATTCTGTTTCTGTCCTTCTCAGAAGCCTATTGTCACTAGGTGAACAGGATGTTGGACTTTCGATTCAAATTAACCGAGGTTTTCTTTCTGTCCTTAAGAAACAAGCACTTCTTTTGCACATAGCTTGGCAAAACTTTTCCCTTCCCCTGAAACATCACTCCACGCCTTTGCAATCATCTATATGAGGATATGTCAGGAGAAAACAAACGGGAATCATCTGGGTTGTTTTTATATTTCAATCTAATAAATCCCATAAGAGCAAAAGCGTTAAGGTGCTTATACTGTTAGTATATTTTGAAGACACATTTCAGTCCTGAACACAGATCTAGTTTCCTAGAAAGTTTTAACCTATGCACTGACTGCCCTTGTCACCTAATGTTGAGGGTGATGTCATCTGTACATTCTCAAGAATATTCACTCCTTTATATTTTTCACAGATTATATTCAGAAACTTTGGTATCTCAAAACACATTAGGGCAGGGCTTTCCAAACAGTCTGTGGTGACACATTTGTGTGTCACCTGTAATGTGTTGGTGTGTCGCCTTCCCAGCCAAGAAAGACCTCCCCACTTGGTCCTCGCCTCCTGCCGTCACTCTCGCCGGGGCCTTTTCCCGGCAAGAGCGACGGCAGGAGGCAAAGACCAGGTGGGAGGAGGCTGCCTTTCCCCCTGCCACTGCTCTAGCTGGGGCCTTTCCTGGCGAGGGGTAGTGGGCCAGGACGGGGACTGCCTTACCCCACCTTAGATAGCCTCTGGGTACCTCCAGTTTGCTAGTAAAACTGAATTACTGTGTTGTGAAATGATACATGTTGAAACAGTTGTGTCACCAACATGAAAAGTTTGGAAAGCCGTGCGTTAAGGGATTCAAGCCAGGGAAGCTAAAGTTGGGATGAAAAGAAACCTTTGGCAAGAGAAGTTGCTTCTTGTAGAGCTCTGCACGGTTTGGCTTACTTCCTTGAGCAATTTGCTGGCAGAAAAAGCAACTGCACAGCATCCCCTCCAACTGTCCTAATCTGGCAGGGATAGTCCTGTTTAATCCTCAGTCTTACTTTTCCAGATGCTTTTAAAGTGTTGCAGTTTCTCTCTCCTCCTCCCACTTTCCCTCTTTGTCCTCACCTTATTTCAATTGCTACAATCTGAGTTCAAATTGCAAAAGCAGGTAGCACTGAATTAAATCAGCTGGGGAAAAGGAGAAGAGGAAGAGAATATTGCCCTTCCCAGCAGCAAACCGCTGCAGCCTCTCCCAGCTTGTGTGCTCTTCCTCATTAATAACTTTTGCCACACACTGATTTTGCTTGGCCACGCCTGTCCCAGTTGTCATCTATTAAATACGTGAGACAATGGCCAGTGGTCCAGAATTCTGTTCTTTGAGTGACCAGGCAGGAAGCGCACAAGCAGGTCATGAGGAGAACAGGATACACACCATTCACGGATGTGACTGCCCCGACAATCAATCATAGAATCATAGAATTGGAAGAGACCACAAGGGCCATCCAGTCCAACCCCATGCTATGCAAGAACACACATCAAAGCATTCTCAACAGATGGCCATCCAGCCTCTGCTCCAAAGAAGGAGAATCTACCACACTCCAAGGCAGCATATTCCACTACCGGACAGCTCTGACCATCAGGAAGTTCTTCCCGAGGTTCAAGTGGAGTCTCCTTTCTTGCAGCTTGAGTCCATTGCTCCTTGTCCTGGTCTCTGGAGCAGTGGAAAATAAGCCCTCTCCCTCCTCAACATGACATCCCTTCAAATATTTAAACATGGCTATCATGTCCCCTCTTAACCTTCTCTTCTGCAGACTAAACATACCCAGCTCCTTAAGCCATTCCTCGCAGGGCATGGCTTCCAGACCCTTCACCATTTTGCTCGCCCTCCTCTGGACACATTCCAGCTTGTTGATATCCTTCTTGAATTGAAGTGCCAAGAACTGGACACAGTATTCCAAATAAGGTCTGACCAATGCAGAATAGAGGGGTACCATTACCTCGCTTGATCTAGACACCATATTCCTATTGATGCAACCAAGAATCACATTGGCTTTCTTGGCTGCTGCATCACACTGCTGACTCATGTTCAGCTTGTGATCTACTAAGACTCCTCGATCCCTTTCACACATACTGCTATCCAGCCACGTGTCCCCCATCCTATATTTGTGCATTCCATTTTTTCTGCCTAAGTGTAGGACCTTACATTTCTCTCTGTTGAAATGTAACAACTAGCTGCACAGCATCCTCTCCAACTGTCCTAATCTGGCAGGGATAGCCCTGTTTAATCCTCAATCTCACATTTTCAGATGCTTTTAAAATGTCCCAGTTTCTCTCTCCTCCTTCCACCCCCCCCCGTCCTCAGATTACTTCAGTTGCTGCAATCTGAGTTCAAACTGCAAAGCAGGTAGCACTGAATTAACTCAGCTGGGGAGAAGGACAGGAGGAAGAGAATATTGAGTTAAAACCCATACAATGCATCCAGTTGGATTTCTTTAATGAGGTGATAACCATATTTATAATATTGAAAGTTGAACACTGGATTACCATACCCTCCAACTGTCCCAGTTTGGCAGGTGTCTTGATTAATCCACTGCTATCTCACTTCTTCAGCTGCTTTAAAATGTCCCAATTTCCTTTCCTCTCTTCCCATTTCCCCCTTTCTCCTCAGCTTACATGAATGACTATACCTAAATTCAAAGTGCAAAAGCAGTTTGCAGTCAGTTAATTCAGCAGTCGGGAGGAGCAGACAGAACCTTGCCCTTCCCAGTAGGCTCAGGCAAAAGGAAACTGCTGCAGCCTCTTCTGGTTTGTTTTGCTCTCCCTCATTAATAACTTTTGCCATCTTGAACCTTTTGATGTTGCTTGGCTGTACCTGTCCCAGTTTTCTTCTGTGAGAGGTTGGAGGATCTGCACTGCATTGCATTTGCTGCACCAGTGACAGCTTTTTCTCAGCATAGACACAGAGC
This sequence comes from Cyclura pinguis, assembly GCA_030412105.1. Lineage (NCBI taxonomy): Eukaryota > Metazoa > Chordata > Lepidosauria > Squamata > Iguanidae > Cyclura > Cyclura pinguis. The sequence continues at coordinate 10,076,583 of CM059606.1, read as the reverse complement.
CATAAGGGAAAAGTTTCACATCTTTTGGATTTCTGCCTTTGTCAAGGCTGTTGAAAGCCCAGCAGGAGCTCTGCCATCCAAAACCATACTGGGCCCCTTCCTTTAACTGTATTGCTTAAATATGAATCGGGTCAAAATGCAAGGATCAGGCTGTAGGCAATAGTTTCAGAGTCTGATGAAAATGGGGGAAAGGCTTCCTGGAAGAGTCTGCAATACAGTCTGTACCACCCTGCCCCCCTAACCGAGCGTTGCCAATTTTTCAATGGAAAACAAATGCAGGCAAGGACAAACACGATGTGCAATGAAAATTTTAAGACGTCCAAACTTTTATGGTGCCAATAACTATCCTCCTTGCTTCCTTCACCTTGCAATGATGGTTCTCACTGTCTAGAAATTCACAGACAAGGGAAGGGAGTGTTTTTTGTTTTACCATGATTACACCTTGCTTCCTGGATTCTGGACATGTCTTAACCTTAGGCAAAGTTTCCCTGAAAGCCACATTTCATCAGTCCCCAAGGGTCCACTACTAGGAGATGTGGAACAGACAGAAAAGAAAAGGACACATCTGAGCATATTCCACAGAGTATATTTCCTCCGCTTTAAACCATTGCTGTCTACCTCACAGATACCTGGAATTCAAAAGCAAAGCTTTCAGACAACAAAATAAAACATTCCAAGGAAATTTAAATAATCCCCTTTTGGTGATATGCATTCATTTCGTTGTTTCTATGTAGTGCTTGGATTCTAAGAGTTTTGAAGTTTTTAAAGGGTTTATGGGCTCAAAACATTTTTTTTTTTTTTGCAGCCAAAATTATTTTCCGGATGCTATTTTTGGGAGGTATCAGTGTGGGGTCCCAATGGTCACATGCACCCTAAAGGCCACATGATTCCCAGCTCCATCTTAGAATGCCACCGAGCAAAACAACGGCAGGAGAAAGATAAAGACTGCCTTAGGACCCCTCCCTCTTAAATCAAGAACACCCCACTTGAGAAATACCAGCACTTGGCCATCCAGTATCCACTCCTGCTCACAGGGAATGGATGCGTGTGGATCTCTTGCAACATTCATGGTCTTTCTCCTGTATCCCACCCACCTGCACCAATGGCAGCTGGTTGCTGTCACATCAGTGGATTAGTAAATCCATTCTGAGTTCTGGTCTGAACTTTAAAGGAGCTACCTGAGGTCCTGAAGATATTATGGGCTTAGAGGTCAGCATCTTGGATAGCTCCCTTAAATCTGAGAGTACCCAACTAATGTAAGAGTCATTAACCACCACCGGACCCCATCTTTTCTTCTCTAGCCATTCCCTTTTATCACCTTCTTGACCAAGTGGAACAGTGATACAAGTCCCAATAGGCCTTTATCATGGCAGTCCCTATAATGATGTCCATAAGAAGAAATCAAAACACACTTATATAAAAAGACATTTCTTCCAGTCTTCCTCTAGTGCCAACAACAGGTCTTTTGTAAAGGTAATGATGCTTGCCCACTCCAGACCAAGACACTCCAAAATACTTTGTTATCACAACCCCATAGAATACTCTGTTGCTGGGAATATCCATTTCACCCCAGCTACTGTGAGGATCGAAGCTAAATTTAGAGGGAACAGAGGAGTCTGAGAAGGGTGTGTGTGTGGCAGACTAAGGGCATTTCCACCCTACACTGTTATAGTGCTATTATTCCACTTTCAACCTTCTGTGGAATTCTGGGGTTTGTAGTTTATGAAGGCCAAAGAGCTTTCTTGGCTGAGAATTCTAAAGACCCTTCTCTAAACTGCAAACCCTAGGATTCCATAGGATGTTGAAAATGGAATAACAGCACTATAACAGTGTAGTGCGGAAAGGCCCTAAGTCCCAGGTGCCTTAGCCAGCATAACTATTGGTGAAGACCAGTGGCATTTCAGTCCTACATCTGGAAGGCGATCACTGCCCATCCCACTCCACTGCAGGCAGTTTGTATACGGATGTGCGATTTTACAGTCTGTACTAGATACAAGACAAATAGAATTAGGGAAGTAGGGGGGAAGATTGACCAAGGAATGCGGGGCGTGGGGGCCAGCGATGTCAACTTGTGGTGGCATTGGCCGCAGCCGCTCGATTTGCAAACCTTCACCCATGGTCACAAAGCCAGCTCCCCTGAGAGTCGGATTTTCTCTGGAGTTCATCGACTCACTGTTGCTGGAACGCGGCAGGGCTCACATCCAGAGGCGCGTGAGCCAGCCGCCAAGCACATGGGCTCCCCGAAGGTGCTGGCAAGCAGCCAAGGCCTGGCTCAAAACACACAGAGAGAGCGGGAGATAGGACGGCGCTCCTAGCCTCCGTGTGCACCGCGCACCAGACCCTCAAACGCTGGCCGGTCACCTCTAACACGGCTGAGTTAATTGTCGCCCGCAGCAGCAGACCACAACCCCCACGCAAGTTTGCCACCGCCCTCCTCCGCATCGGGACAAAACCAACCAAACAATTCTCTGTCTTTCTCTTTCAACCCCCACCCTCCCCACAACTGTGCCCACATCCCCTTTTCTCACGGGTTCTGTCACCAACCCACCAAAAGCCACGGGCATGTCAGCAGAGACGGCATCCTTCGCTGCCACCCACATCACCAAGTGTGCATAATGTTCTCTAGTGCTGTGCAGCGCTACGTAACCTCGGGGCGATCAAAGCCGCTGTCCACACCGATTTAAAGCCGCTGTCGCTCATCCAGGCTCGCACCCCGCTGGCTAAACAGTGCTTAATTTTTTGTTTTTAAACAGCACACAAAAAGGGCAGCCTGCAAGTCACGCCTTCTGAGCTGAACGCTCTGCCTGCGTCGGTGGGGACTGGATGTGACTCGTTAAGGATGCCGCACATGTTGAGGTTTTCCCCCTCCACACCTGTAGGCTCAAAACCACACATATTTTTAGGACAGTATCTCCATAGGAGGGAGGGAGCATCTGTTAGTTACAGCTGCAGAGCCGTCCCTTCCCTGAGCAATACGGGTTTCAGCATGGCCACGTGCCCATCGGCATTCTGGATAGGAAATGGGCAAGTTAAGGAGCACGTAGGGAAGAATACTTTGGACGTTCTCAGAGGCACTCTTATCACCTCAGAATTAATCCTCTCTCAATTGTCTCAAGTTCCAGTGCAGAATGCATGCACAGAGAAGCCTTTCTGAAGTTGTTTTACTGTGGAGGAAACCTTGAAATAATTTTCAGGTCTCGGGCAATCCCTGAATAAAAATTATTATCTCTATAGCTCATTTTTTTTTGGTCAGTTGTGATACCTAGTAGAGACCCAAGTGACCTCTCAAGGAACCCTCGGCTCCAGGTTGAGAAGACTTGGCACAGAGAACAGACCAAGGTTGAATTTAGTATAAATCTTAGCATTGGCCAACCTTTCTCTTGATAGGATCATTTACTCATCCCCCTGTGAGGAGCGGGGGACAAAATTAGAGGCCTTTTTGCTTGGAGGGTAAATTCCAATCTATTCTCTGTTTATTTGTTAATTTCTTTCTTCCTCCATCTTTCTCAGTCTTTGATATATGGTTCACCAGAGACGTTCATTTCCTGCCTTCTGCCTTGCTTGAGAACAGCAGGCCTGACTACTGCTCACTTCCTCACAAGAAGCCCTCCCCAGGGGCAAAGAAACACAGTCTGTTTCTGCACTACACTGTTACAGTGCTATTATTCCACTTTCAACATCCTGTGTAATTCTGGGGTTTGTAGTTTACAAGAATTCTACATATTCCTCCCTAAACTGCAAACCTCAGGATTCCATAGGACCTCTTGAAAGTGGAATAATAACACTATAACAGTGTAATGCGGAAAGGCCCTAAGGCCATTTTCGCACTATCACAGTTACAGCGCTATTATTCCACTTTCAACCTCCTATGGAATCCTGGGGTTTGCAGTTTAGGGAGGGGCCTTTAGAATTCTCAGCCGGAGAGCTCTTGGGCCTCAGTAAACTACGAACCCCAGAATTCCACAGGATGTTGAAAGCGGAATAATAGCGCTATAACAGTGTAGTGCAGAGAGGCTGAAAGACTCTACCACATTCACAGGCAGCCTGTTCTCCTGTCAAACAACTCTTACAGTTCTAATGCTTAAGTGGAATTTCATTTCCTGTAATTTGTATCCATTATTTCATGTTCTGTTCTCTGGACCAGAAGCTAAGACGCCTGCTCCATCTTTCTTGGCATTCCTTCAGATATTTAAAGATGGCTATTCAACTCCTAGTCTTCTCTTCTCCAAGCTAAACGTACCCTCGGTCATGGACCCAGCTCCTCTACTGAGGAACTTTACTAATTCAAATCTTTTTATTAACCGATATAACAATATAACCATATTGTAATCTTCACATCTCATTCCATTTTAAACATATTAAAAACCAAACAAAGACCCTATATGTAACTTAACATAAAAGAAACCTCTTATCAAAATCAAATTTCTTCTACTCATCATCCATATCCAGTTCTTATCCATCTGTTTATATTTACCACTCGTATTTTTCTTATTTTATCCATACAGCAATAACAACGACAATCGGTCACCCGGTTATATAATTACACAGTTATTTCTTCCTATAATATTCTTCTCTTATTCTCTTTCTCTGTTCGTATTGGTTATTCCTAGTTAATATCGTCCAACAATAAATTATACAACCTACTTGTTTCCATATATCTCTTCCTTCTTTTTATATCATTGGTTCTTTATTAGTTCTATTTTCCCCCCAGATTGCTTTCTCGCAAGGACTCCCATTTTTAATCTTTCCTTCTTTCTTTCCTTCTTTCTTTCCTTCTTTCCTTCTTTCTTTCTTTCTTTTTTTTCTGTATTTTTTTCCACCTGTGGTTGTTCTTATCTAAATTATCTATATCTTTTATTTTTTTTTCTTACTCCTTCTTATCCCTTCCTTTGCTATACTCTACTGAGGAACTTTAGCAAGCCGGGAATTTCCTTGAACTCCCACACCTCTTTATATCTTCATGCATTCACAGAGGGTTTCTCTTAAGAGCTGTACAACAGGCAGTAATTCAACAGGTACTGCCCCTCACAACCAAACCTCTTTCTTGGTGGCCACCCCTGTTGATTTTGTGCCCGTCACTCAACTGCTAAGGAATATAGGAACTGGTCACACACATTTGAATGCTGGCTTAGTTGGCACAGGTGTACCTACGCATAACTATTGTTTCTGAGAACGAAATTTAAAATGCATACCGCAAGACTTGACAGCTGGATTTCAAATCACCTGAGCTATCAGTAGGTAGTGGCAAGAGGGTTGGGCTGGGCCTTCAAAGATCCAGGTTCAAATCACTATGGTTATCTAAGCCTTGTATTTGACCTACTTCACAAGACTGTTGTGAACATAAGAGATGGGAGGAGGACAGCCATGGTGGGATGGATGCTACATAAATATATTTGTGATGCTCAGCTTCCTGCATGTTCATGTCACCCCAAATATGCTCCCTGAGGAAATGGCCTCACTCTGCCTAACAGTGGCTTTGGCCCCATTTCTTAACACTAAACATTGCAAAGGCATGCAAAATTCCATTTCAGCAACCCATTACTGACAACTCGCTATTCATTTTCTACTGGTCAGCATCTATGAAACCTGCTCACAGACTAGTACTGAGATTGAAGTCTTACACACACACACACGCACGCACACACACACACACCATAAAAAAGTCTAGATGGCATCGAATGTAAAAAACAATAGGAAGGTTATACTGTTTTTAATGTCAGCTCGGGGAAGAAAAGCAGTAAGAGGTTTTGGTTAGGCACAAAACATTTCACTGTAGTAGAAAGTTACCTACATTATATTTTTAGTAGTGGTTAAGTGCTATTAATTATTATAAACTTAGATAATAGAAGAAGTATAACAAAGTATAACATAAAGAGGAAGTATAACAAAGGGTAAATGTTGGCCATTCTTTGAGGAGTGGGAAGTCCAATCTGTGGTCATTGTATTCCCATGTTGATTATTGTTTCCTAGGTTAGATAGTTAGAATCATAGAACCATAGAGGTGGAAGAGACTTCAGGGGCCACCCAGTCCAATCCCCTGCCATGCAGGAGGAACCCACATCAAAGCACTCGCAATATAAGGCCATCCACCCTCTGTTCGAAAACCTTCAAAGAAGGGGACTCCGCCACACTCCAAGGCAGCATATTCCACTGTTGGACTGCTCTTACCATCAGGAAGTTCTTCCTAATGTTTAGGTGGAATCTCTTTTCCTGCAGTTTGAAACCATTGCTCTATGTCCTAGTCTCTGGGGGAGCAGAAAACAGGTTTTCTCCATCTTCCATGTGACATCCCTTCAACTATTTAAATACAGCTATCATGTTGCCTACCTTCTTTTTTTCCAGGCTAAACATACCCAGCTCCCTAAGGCTTTCTTTGTAGGGCATGGTTTCCAGACCTTCTGTCATTTTGGTCACCCTGCTCTAGATTCCTTCCAGCTTGTCAACATTCTTCCTGAACTGTGGTCCCCAGAACTGGACACAGTATTCCAAGTGGAGTCCGACCAAAGCGGAATAAAGTGGTTTGTTTGTGCATTGTTGTTTGTCCATTAGTTTAGCTTAGTCAGTTGGTTCAGTTTTTGCTTTGTATGTTCTATTTTTTTCTCCTATGCATAATTTTATGCTATTTAAAAGTGTGTTAAACACACACACACACAAACACACACACACACACATTTTTAAAAAGTCTAGATGGCCAAAAGCCATCTAACAGTGAATATGCAAACACACACAGGCTGCATAGCATAAATATCCATACGCAGAGATATGCTATGCCAGCATAAGCAACCCCCATGCAAAAGAGCAACCTTGTACAATACAAGTCAATGCCTGGATTATGTTGTACAAGGTGCAATGGCAACGCTCAAGGCAGAACCACAAAACAGTGTGCAATGGCAATGTCCAAAACTGCTGTGTGAAACTATGATTCCACCACATTTAGAGAAGCACGTTTGTTGTGCTACGCTAAATAACTCGCCTTATATGCGTAGTGTGATTTGCACATGCGTATGTTGCTAACAGGATGCCGGCCAGAGTCAGAAAAATCCATTAACAGTCCAGCCGTAATTGTCCACTCTTCAATCCATTCCTGACACACCCTTCTTTCTGTAACATTCCATCCATCTATCCCTCTGGGCTCTCTTTCTTTGACCATTACCACCCACACACTCACCTAGAAACATAAATCCTTGAATATTTCATTCTCACATGTAAGGAAAAATAATTATGATACCTTTTCTCCCCAATTCAGGGGGAAAAAAACCAACAACATTCCCACACAGTATTCTCTCCATATTTCAAACATCCTTGAGCCCGGTGCCCAAGTTGCCGAACTGATGTGGATTTTGGAAGATAAACCAATTGAAGATTTTCTGAAAGACTGGAAATCATGTGTGTGTGTGTGTGTGTGTGTGTGCGCGTGCGCGTGTGTGTGTGTTTGAGCAATAAGAAATCTCATAATGTAACAGTCTGTGATTATAATCAGTAGTAAATTTTAGAAAGTTGAATGTAGTTAGATCTGTACTGGTAGAAGAAGACACTTTCTACGACTCAGTTTTTATTTTTCGTTACAGTTTTGGGCAAAGGTCAGCGTGTCAAACTACAACCTTGGAGACCAGGGTTTGATTCTCTGCTCGGCCGTGGAAACCCAGTGGGTGAACTTGGCGCATCACAGACTCTCAGCCTCAGAAGACCCCATGATAGGTTCACCTTAGGGTTGCCCTAAGTCAGAAACAACTTGAAGGCCCACAGTAACAACAGAGTCATTTTGTGTTTTAGTTTGTCAGTGTAATTAGGTTCTGTTTATAGTAACAGATTAGTATTTTAGTGATGTGTTTTACTACTATGACTTAGGCCATTTCCGCACTAGACTGTTAATAGTGCTATGATTCCACTTTCCATATCTTATGGAATCCTGGGGTTTGCAGTTGAGGGAGGGGCCGGACGGCCCCTCCCTCAACTGCAAACCCCAGGGTTCCATAGGATGTTGAAAGTGGAATCATAGTGCCATTAACAGTCTAGTGCGGAAATGGCCCTAGTTTTAGATCGGTTCAATTTTGCTCACCTTGATTTTAGCTTTAGTTATACTTGTGCATTGTTTCTATCCAGTTTGTTCCTTTTTCACTTTTTCTTTTTTCCTGCTATTATGCATTTGTTCCTATTAAAATTAATTAATATTTTTTTACAAAAACCCTTCCTCAGCGAGCAAACAAAGCAAGTAGTCCATCTGAATAAAAGTGCAACCTCTCCAAACCCTACATCTTGTGAAACAATCATTCTACAGGGGGAAAAAAAGAAAAAAGAAAATGCATGGTTTCCACACATTTTCTGTGCATGGAACAGCGTTTTCTGAGCAGGAGACCCATTTAGTGTGTGTATGTGCCGGTAGGGGATTATACAAAACAAAAACAAAAACAAACATTGTGTTCTTTTTCATGGATTAATTCCTACACTTTGTGAGGTCTCAATACTGAGAAAAACTGTACAAAATTCTGTTTGGTCTGTCATTCTTCTCAATGGGATTTCCCAATTATCAAGAAACTCTTTTTTTTGACCTTGGAATAAATAATTATAAAAATTCTTTCCATCTCTACCCTTACCCTTCCTTTAAAAGTTACATAAAGTAATTGTTGATTAAACTACAAATAGAATTAAAACCATTTGAAGCAAATGTACTCCAGAGTAAATATAAAAATACAGCCAAATTATGCCAGCATATGTGGTCCCTATCTATCTGTCTGTCTAATATCTCATAAGTGCATCTCCCCCACTCTAACAGAAAAAAACTCCCACAATAATAAATTAAATAATGAAGAATTTGCTGCTGTTTCATGATACCCAAAATCTGTAGCCTGAGCTAGCCCCTTTACTCTGCCCAATGAGAAGGCCAGCCCTGTCCAGTACTTAGGCCATTTCCGCACTACACTGTTACAGTGCTATTATTCCACTTTCACTATCTCGTGGAATTCTGGGGTTTGTAGTTTCCTGAGGCCAAAGAGCTCTCTGGCTAAGAATTCTAAAGGCCACTCCCTAAACTGCAAACCCCAGGATTCCATAGGTGTGGAAAGTGGAATAATAGTACAGTATTGTCTAGGGAGCCAGCATTCTGTGGCGGTTTAAGTGTTGGACTAGGACTCTGAAGGATGAGGCTGCAAATCCCCACTTGGCCACAGAAACCCCTTGAGTGAGCTTGGGCAAGACACACTCTCACAGCCTCAGCGGAAAGCACTGGCAAACCTCCTCTGAAGAAATCTTGGCAAGAAAACCCTGCAACGGGTTTCCCTTAGGGCTATCATATTTCAGAAATGACTTGAAGGCACACAAGAAAGACAGAGAAGGCTGTCAAGCAAGGGTGGACAAATGCATTGGGACACGGACAATGTTTTCTCATTTCCATAATGCCTGGTAGGCTCCGCCTTCCCATTTTTGGCAAACCAAAAATGTGTCACTTTCAGTTTCACTTTAGGGCAAGAAAACCCTGTGATAGGTTCGCCTTAGGGCCAGCACGCCTTGGAAAATGAATCAAAAGCGCATAATGTCATCAACAACAAATGGTATTACCTGATCCACCAGTGACAGCTGATAACATCCATATAAATGGAGTAGTGAAGCTGTTCCAGATTTTAGTCCGAACTTTAAAAGAGCTACCCAAAATGTTGAACCTTGCCCAAAATAGGCTCAGCACCTTTACAAGTTTAGATTAAAACTTAGAGTGGATTCACTGCCCCTCCGATCTCAGTCACCAGCTGAGTTCAATACAAAGCAGAGCTCAAAAAAAGCAGTTGTTTTCTGAGCTGTGGGTGCCTGCGTGCAGATGCACAGCGCCAAGTAACTACATGCAACAGTATTCACCCACCATAGATATTCACATTAAGTCATGTGAACTGGTTTTTACTGAACACTTAATGCAAGCGAATGTACAATTCTACACCTTCCAACTTCAGTTTTCTTTCTCCAGGGAGAGAGCAGCCTTGTAAGTTATTAGTCAACAAAATGTTTTATTAATCCTGCTGGGGGATGGCAGAAGAAGGACAGAGAGCTACTTTTCTATGCCATGCATGGAAGGAAGAATCTTTCCCCTTGCAGCCTGTTTTCTATGAGGGATGCAAAAGTATGACAGCAGTGTTCCATCCTGCCTTTCACTTGGTGACCACCTCTGATCTTAAATACAAGGTTTCTTGACACAATGCCCTGGTATTAGTGTAATGGAGTTTAGAGTGAGCGTGTCTGTATGGGATACATTCTAAAAGTTAGGGTTCCAGTTCCACAAAGCTGGCTGAGGAATGTTCAGTGGCTATCATTCAAGGAAGACTGCAATTGTAAATACTCTTTAGGGAGTACGCCTCTGTCTGAAAAGAGCAAGATTTCCTTCCAAGAAGACAGTGGATCTCATACAAACAATGAGATGTCCCCATCATAAACAGGACTGTGTTGCAAATTGATGGATTATGAGAGTTTTCATAGATCAGTTCATCAAGTCTGCATGCATTGATATAAGATAAAAAAATAACCATTCCACTCTCCAAAAAAGGCATACTGCCTTGGTGTTTAGCTTATGCGTACATGCCATATGTGGCATTACTTCAGGATAGTCATTCCCTCTGCCATTTCTTGTGTGGGTGGGAATGCCTCTTCCAACCTCGGATTTGACACCTTCCATTTCTTGAAAAAAAACTAGACGTGCCTTTTAAAAATCTGCTATTGATGAATGGGGTGCATCTTTTTAGTTGACCAAACTGTTTCTAATTGATTGACTCAACCTTTTCTTTTCCCTGATGTTGCCACTGTAGAAGCTTTCCTGCTTTTAACCATGCATCTAACAAAATGGACATTAGCCAGGGATGTACAATTTAGCAGCTATCACAAAGGACAGCTGCAAGCACAATAATCAGGATTTTTACTTTTTGGGTCCGCAATCTGGGAGAACAGCAGCATCTTGGCAGACGTCTTTGGGCGGTGTCTTTAACCGCAGGAGGGAACTGAGATCTATGGCTCCGCTACTCTTTAGCACAAGGGGTCCAGGATTGAAACTCGGCTTAAAGAAAGACAACAGGGTCTTTGAGCAGTGGCATCCTTTCTGGGGACCAGTAGAATCTCTCGGGTTAAAGCTGGATGACCAAAAAAAACAACAACACACCTCTTGCTGACCATGGTCCCCAGCTGTGGCGGTTCAACTGGAAAAATCTTTGCAGATTTTGGTGGATGAATGGATTCTCCTAAAAAGGGAGTTAAAAGGAGAGCCCTGGCTAGAAAGCAGAACCATCCAAATTCCTGGGTTCATCTCTCTCTCTCTCTTCTCAGCTGTGGGAAGCTGCAGCTCTCCCAATAAACATCCAAACACTTCTCACTCATGACCTTTGCTCCAACTGTTCCCAATCCCCCCCCCCAAAAAACTATGCCCCTCCTCATTCTCTCTCTCTCATACACGCATCTCTCCAAAGGTCTCACCTGACACAGACCAGGGGCACCCCGGTTCCTGCCCCCCAGCACCTCCAAGCGGGGCCAGCTTCCTCCTCACGCTCTATTTCTTCCTCTCTCTGACATTCTCTTTACCATTTCATCCCTCCCTTTCTCTCTGTCTCCCTCCCTCCCTTGTCCTCTCCCCGCTCCTGCCAACTATAAATAATCACTTCTCTCTCTTACGCGCTCTCCCTCTCTCTCTCTGGCCCGGGGCCTTGCAAAGTTTCTGTGCACCACTGCTCCCAGCCTGCATCCACAATTGGTCTTTGCTAACCAACCTCCTCCCTACCTGCTACCTCAGATTTGCTGACCAAAGCTGAATGCTGATGCTGTTTTCTGGGCATCTGCCTGGTTTTTGATAACATGGCTTGTGGGGCATTAGGTGTCATCCTTTCCGAACCTAACATGAGCCTGTAACCAGACATTTTTCCTCTTTGAATTCCTGTAAATGGTTTCCACTGGGCAGAAGGAAGCTACTGCCTCGGGCAAGATGGTTAACAAATTGTTCAGTTTATTGTTGTTGGGTCCCCCCCCCTTTTTGAAAAACTGTCATGGATGGGAAACTTCTGGAATTTTCTGCCTCATGTACCAGGAATATGTGCACTCTGATCTTGCTGCAAAATTTGCTATTTGCTGCAAAATGACATCAGGCAGCAAAATACCTTGGGCTGTCCCTGTATTTTTATTTTTATTTTTTTTTGGTGTCTGTCTATAGGTGGGTATATTTAACACGGTGAAAGAGATTAAGAGAGGGCGAGACAGCATTCTCCAAACATCATAAGGGTTGTTCTGCTCTGTTTTCCAGAGGAAAGGACAACATGAAGTAATAGGCAGAACTTGTAGGAAAGGAAATTTTGAGAAAACATTAGAAAAAATCTCTTCATAGTAGCAGTCATTTGACAGTGGATCGGACTGCCTTAGGACATGATCACAATGGCAAAATGCCATGTATGACCTGGATGACTGTTCCTTAATGCCTGATATGCGTAATTTTTCTGCTGTGCAAGTTGCACTCTGTGCTTGCTCAGTTGCACTGTCGTCTACGTTTGATTTCATATGTTCCCAGGATGATCCCTGGCACTGCAGCCTGTGGCAGGGACTTGTTTCCCGGTGTTGAATTAATCCCCTGGAGCGAGTACAGGCTGACGTTGCAGTCAAATTTGGCTGGCGAGAGGCCCACTAGGTTCAAGACTCGCCTCTGTGAGTGAAATCAAGCCAAAGTTAAGGGGTTTTCACAATCCTGTGCCACGCTAATTTGAGACAAAACACAGGCTCAGACACAGACGTTATTCAGTGCAGCCTCACCCTGGAGTAAGTGTGTTTCGGATGGCAGAGCTGAAATTTGGTTTCAGTCGAAGAATTTTAATTTGCCCTCCAGCTCCTGCACTGAAATCAGTGGGATTTCATTGTGCTTCGTTTCTGCTGGATCATACCTCTGTGCTCAGCCACAAAAGTAGGTGTGCATTTCTGACATAGAGAGAAAGGGAGAAAGGTGAAACCAACACAGTGAAAACTGGCACACGCAGCATGTTTACAGAAGCAGAGAGGCAATGTGGGAATCCGACTGCAGACTTCCCTTAAAAAAAACCAACACATTTCTCTCTCATACACAAATACACACACACACACGCATACACATACACACTCACCCCCAGCCCCCAGGACTTACACTGCAGGCATCTTTATTTAACAGTTTCTTTTTCTCACGTCCATCTCTTGATAAAACATTTTTCCAGTTTAATTTGGGCGCTGCGTTGGGGGGTGTTCTAAATTAAAAATTAAAATCCAAAATATCAGTGTGTGTGCATCTGTACTAGAGTTGAGATTTCCCCCCACATCAGGGCATTTTAAAAGTTACTTTTCTGAACTGTGTGTGTGTCAAGCATAAAGAAAATATGTTTTGGCTCTCCACGAGCATGGATTGTACAAATATGTAGGCATGATGTGGGGTGAACATAAAGTGGCGGCAAGAGGATTGGGCTCTTGTGAGATTCAGTGCTAGTCTCCAATGGGTCATGAAAGTCTTCGGTTGATCCTGAGTCAATTACTTCCTCTCTCACACGCATTCTTTTTCTCACAGCCTGACCTACCTTACAAGGTGGTGGTTGTTGTGAGAACAAAATAGGGAAAAGTAGAACCGTACAAGCTATTGTGAGCTCTTTGGAAGAAAGGTGGAGTATAAATAAAGATATAAGAACTCTCTCTCTCTCTCTCTCTCTCTCTCTCTCTTAAAGTGACCCTATTTCCATTGCTATAAGTATGGTGCTCATTGCTGTACTAATGTAGGGATCCTATGCCACAAATCTGCTTGGGTAAAATTTGCTGTTCAGCTCTCATCCAAAGTCAAATTCCCAAAGAAAGCTATAAAAATGCAGAGAGCTGCATCCATACCAACAAAGCAGTTCTTGCCATTTTAAACTCCACCAGGGGGGAGGTCTTTTGTAAAGCCAGTGAGTCTTAAAAGTGTCCATTCGTGATCAAGCCATATAAAAACACTGTCCCTTACAACAGGGTTAGCTCACATCTCCACTGTCTCTAGGCCAGAGCTGTCCAAACGGTGTGTCCTGACATGTTAGTGTGTCGCCTGCAGTATGTAGGTGTGTCGCATGAACATAATGGGTGAAGGGGCTGCTGCCCAGTCACATAGGGATGGGGGGGGGGATAGCCACACTCCCACGCACCATATCCACGCCCCTATGTGCCCTGGTCATGCCCCATGCACCGTGGCCACATCTCACACAAAGTGGCCACGCCCCCATGCCGTAGCCCCCCCCTTCCCACCCCCCCACCCCACACTTCAAGCTCCTCCATTGCCGCTGCTGCAGACACCCTGGGCCAAGAAAGACCCCAGCAAGGGCAGTGGTGGGCCAGGCTTGGGTGGAGGGGTGGAGGGGTTGCCTCCACTTACTGAATTACTGTGTCGCAAAATGATGCATGTCTAAAAAGCGTGCCACTAACATGAAAAGTTGGGAAAGCTCTGCTCTCGACTATTGTGAAGCCTAGCTAACAGGGAAGTCTAAAGGAGGTGGTCCGTAATGTCATTGTTCCCACCCATTTGAGAACTGATGTCCAAACCCTGTAGAATCTGGCTTCCCTGCACCATTGCAAAACACATAATTCTGAAAGAGAGGAAAGGAAGAAGGGGAGATGGAAAAGGAGAGCTACAGAGCAGATGAGGGAGGGAGAGATCTCATCGCTGGCCTTCTCTCTCTCTCTCTCTGTATATGTGTCTGGGTGTCTTTCTCTGTTCTACAGATGCTGCTGACCAACACCCACAGGGGACATCTCCTCTGCTGTGTTGGCTTTTTAACAGACCAAACTATTATTGCACATTGACAGTAGCTGGGGATAGTTTAGGTGAGTTGCAGACCTCCATGCAAGCAAAAGAGCCGCTCCCTCCCCACAAATGTAGTTCGCTTGGACAATGAAGTGAAGGGTTACGGTGCTAGAAGGTCAAGGGCAGGAAATCCGCTGCCCTCCCCTTCCCTCACTAGGTTAATGACTTTTGGAGGGCTATGTTGAGATGGCGTGAGCATATGCATCTGAGGGCCTCAGGAATAATCCAGCTACCCTCCCTCTTTTTTCTTTTCTTTCTTTCTGAAACCCTGACACTTTTTATTTATCGAGATGGAGGCCTGCTCACTGAGAAGCTCTGCAATTAAATCCTCTTAAACACAAGAGGAAAATTTATCTTTGGGGGACTACAGCTCCCAGCATCCCCTAGCATGGTAAGTCCCATACCCTCCAGCTGTCTTGATTTGGTGGAAAGGCCCCTAGAGGGCCACATGATGCCCAAATGTGCTCTATATTGACAGGCAAAGTTATGCAGCCAGCAGATGGTGCTGCATGCCTCAGTTTCTATCGGGGCCCTTTCATGTGGCCCAGTTTTAGCACTACGGACATCTCCACACTACACTGTTATACTGCTATTATTCTACTTTCAACATCCTATGGAATTCTGGGCTTTGCAGTTTAGAGAGAGGCCTTTAGAATTCTTGGCCAGAGAGCTCTTGGGCCTCAATAAACTGCAAACTCCAGAATCCCGCAGGATGTTGAAAGTGGAATAATAACACTATAACAGTGTAGTGCAGGAAAGGCCAATGACTTCATTTTAAGTGCCATGGCTGCATTGTGTGGAATGCTGGGGTGTGTAGTCTGATGAGGCCCTAGAGCTCTCTGGCTGAAAATTCTAAGGACCCCTCCCTAAACTGCGAATCTCAGGGTTCCAGGGAACACGTCCATGACAGTTAAAATGGAATCATAGTGCTATAACTAAGTAGTATGAACAGGCAAAAGCCCTAATCAGCCCAGCCATTGCTTTGGCATGGTGGGAGTAGTAGTTCACTCTCTGTTGTCTTGACCTGGTTTGGGCTCTGGGTGACCTTTCTCTTGACCATGCCTCGGCCCCCTCTCTTCCCACACACACCCATTTTGATATTTGAAATTTTCCCACATTTCTGGGTGTCCTGTTACCGCAGTTTCTAGCCCGGGCTTGTGGAGTATTAGATATCATTTGATATCCATAATTTCGCCTTTACTACCCATTCCTCTCCATGTGCTTGCGAGGCCCCCAGACAAGCATATGCACACCGGCACGGCCGAAAATAGCTGAACCATTCAAATCCCAATCCAGGCAGGCCAGTCATTGCCGAATGCAGCTTTAGGAGACCTCAATGCAAGTACCTCTTAAGATCACATTATGTATGCACGCTGTTTACAACAGATCCCCTGCCCCAAGCAGGCAGCTTGATGAGCGGACTATACGACTCTCAAGCACTCCGCGTTTGCATACTGGCTACTCTATTGACAACTCTGTCATAATTCCATCATCTAAAGTACTGACCTTTCGGAGGCTTTGTCTCCAGCCCAAAACTCATTGTCATCCCCAAGAACGGACTAGCCTGAGGCCACATTTTCCCCTATAAGAACCCCTGACTTTGAGCATCTCGCTGGATCGCTCTTGGCTTCCATTCCGCCTTGCTGTCGCTTCGTCCAGCGAGCCTTCCCCTCAGCTCCTCGTGCTGAGAATCCTTACTTCCCCGGACTTCGTCTTCAGACTACCCGGGCTTCAGGACAGGTGTAGTATTCCCCATACAAAACCTCCTCTTAAAATCCCTTTATCCAACTCCTACCTTTATTTCTATAGTTCGTGTGAGTGTGTTGCATACACGTGTTTGACTGTACCTCAATAAAACAACTATTATTATTTGCTTCTGTTTGCTCATTGACTCAGCCTGACCCCATAGACATTGGGTTCAAGATCTCGCTACGCTGCCCTGCCTCTCGCACTGCTAACTAGTGCTCTTAGCTAATTCCCATTCCCCATTGTTTTGAGCACATTAAGGTGTCCCTCCCGGGACCCCCAGAAATCAGGGTAACAGTCCTATACCCCTAACCCTAGCAATTGTGAGGGCTGACTGTAGAAATGTGGAGACCAAAGGAAATTTTCATGGTGCGGGGGGATGAACTTTTATGGGAGGGGGATGCCTCCCAGTTATACCAATGTCCTGAACGACAACATTAGAGTGCCGGGGCAAAGAATTAACGTTCTATCAAATATGGTATATTCGTGTACTGCGGATGTGGGCCTTACAGCTGAGTAGACATGGATTTGTGTGTACTGGCAATGTCGGCTATTTCAGTGAAGGGGTGGCAAATATTTGAAGAGTCAGAGTGTATCTGAAGAATATTTGATTTATCTTTCCTCCCCTGAAGTTGGTCCAGTGGAATTCTGCCACAGCTGAAACACAATGACCCAGAGCTTTAAAAAGTTTGAAACACAGTTCTAAAAATCGCCTGGGCTGCATGGCCAGTTTTTCAAGCCAACTACGTCTCTCGCCTAGAAGGTGTGGACAGCCAGCCCATGACGGGGCTGTCGTTTCCGTGTTCTCTGTGGCAAACTTTTAACCTGAGCCGCACCTAGCTAACTGGCAATCTGCAAGCTCACTGAAGACTGCTGCTAGACAGAGAAGTACCTTCCACACTTGGCTATCAGGTAGGAGTCACGTTCTTGCATTCTGGGCTTGGGGCAGGGGGTAGCGATTCAACAGGAACACTGGTAGGGAAAGGCTGATATTCCTTCTGCATTGTTGGGATGGGGAATCATTCTAAAAAATACCATTGATCTTACTCAGTGATTGGAAAAGTGACTTTTTGGCTGTACTGGCTGAGAGGTGTATTCCAAACCAGTGATGTTTCCAAGTTCTGACGATTCCATTTGGGTCAGGCTCCTCTTCTGTTAATCCACCTGGCTCCACTTTCCTGTAAGCAGCCTTTTCCAAATTGCTTCCTTCCAGATATGAGCACACTGGTAGGGGATGATGAGTGTTGTCACCTTCCTTTTGGGGAAAAATGGGTCTCTAGAAATAAAGTTTCAATAATAAATAAGAGTGCATTTCAAAAAATGAACCTGTTCCACAATATAATCATAATAATATACAAGGTTTGTTCATGCATGTGCGTGTGCGTGTGTGTGTGAATGTGTGTATTCCTCAAGGAGTAAATATCGTGAGGTGGCTGTGATTGCATTATTACTACTGCTTCTACTACTACTTACAGCAAGGACTGGAGAAACTCCTTCAGTTCCCAAGGGCCAAATTCAATTTTGAAGAAGTTCTCCAGCTGGGCTGGTACAAGGGCAAAAATCAGACCCCAAATTCCTGCAGGTTTCAGCAAAAAGCTCTTATTGCAGGAGTTGCCAGATGGAAAACTGGAGATGGCTTGTGTACCTTCAGTATTTATGACAAAGAAAGATTTTCAGCAGGAGTTGTTTGTTACCTAGTTGCATGACCATCAGCTCACAACTATGGGAATGAAGGAGAAGAGGTACTTTTATTTTGAGTGTATTGAGTATTGAATGCAATTGACCATTCGCATTTGCTAGGAGTAGGGGCTCAGGACAAGGGTTGAAGAAACTTTCAAATTATCAAATCCGTGAAAGTCAAACTTGCAAATAGGGGGGACCACTGTATAGGGTATAGTGTTGCCTTTTGTTTGGAGAAAACACTGGAGAACATAAGAATTTAATTGGCTACTGAGAGTTCAAACGTGTCTGAGAGCCTTTTTTTTTTTTTTTAAAAAAAAATGAGATTAAAAAAAGATTAAAAAATCTACAATCAACACCAGGAGCCCATTCACACTACACAATGATAGTGCAGTCATTCCACTTAGACTGTCCTGCTTCTGCTGTTTGGCATCCTGGGATTTTTCTTTTTAAAAAGGGTAGTTTAGCATTATTACTGAGAGCTCTTCAGCAGCTTGACAAATTACAAATCCCAGCATTCCATAGGGTGGAACCATTGGACTTAAAGAGGAATCGTAACTCCTCAGTCGCGCAGTGTGAATGGGCTTGGTGAAATCCCTCCTTCTAGATAACCGTTAAAGGCACAGGACCCCTCTCCAGTTTTGAGTCTGGCAACCCTACTTGCGAACAGTAGCATCTCAAAGTTTTAAAATAGGAAATAAAATGATGCATGGGCTTTGCAATAAAGCAGATGGGCTTGGGTGGGCTTTGCTGACTTTTACTTCAACTCCTCCTTCAAATAGGGAACGGACATTCTTCTTTGGAAGGGCCGCGTCTTCACAGACCCCCCCTCCAATTCTGTGATATCAAGGAGCGCAGAGTCCACTAAATCTCTGTGCTTTATGGTGCAAGTTTATGGCTTTATTATAAGGATTCTGAATCATTTTCCTCACACTTTCCATGTTCAGAAGTGCTTTGTAATTCTTATCTTGTTTATCCTCCCAATAACCCCCTGAGGTAGTTAAGCTAAAGAGATACAGGCCAGTCAAGGTCACCCGATGAGCTCCCTGGATGAGGAGGGATTTGAGCCAGAGGCGGCTGCAGCCCAGATGGCAGCAACACCCCCACCCCGCCAGCAGATGATTTAACGTTCTTGTGCTAGAAGAGGGTGGCCACTCCTTTTTTGACACAGCCTCCGTGCGTTTTCACATCTGCCTGATGTTCAACAGATGCTTGCTGATCAGAGAATGTTCCACAAGTGCGGCCACCAGGGACAGAGTCCTTCCGATCAGACACCCGTGAAAAGGGCACAGAATTTCTCTAGGGTTGTCCGATCGAAAGCCGGAAATGGGCCCTGTACCTTCGATCAGTGTGTAAAGGAAGAAAATTTCAGCTTGTCACACAAGGTGATGTGCGGGCCTGCTCCGAGTTAGACGATAAGCTTACAGGTTTCAAAAGCTTTGTTCAGAACGTTGAGGAAACAGCAGCACACCTTGGCCATCGCCAAGACTTAACAGAACATTGGATTTGCAGTACTAGATGTGCCGTTACATTTTGATTGGAATTTTGATTGCACGTTAGGTAGTTATGGTTAAAATCAATAAAAAAAACCCCAAAACTTTTTTTTTCTTTTTCCAATTAATCATATTCAGAATAGATCTATGGAATGTTATGAGTTTACTTCACTATGAGCGTATTTGGTTTCAACTCAGTAAAGCCCCTTGGAATGAGCAAAATGCATCCTCTGGATCATGAACTGCAGCTCCCAGGACTTCTCATCATTTCTCATGGTGGTTAAGGCTCATGAGAACTTGAATTCAGCAATAGATGGCGAACTGCATGGTTCCCACCCCTGTGCTACCTAATGAAGAATATTCCCAGATACACATACATTGCATTGCAGCCTTCTGAATTTAACACCCCCTTGGGCTCGGTGGGGATCGAAGAGGGCAGCCCCACAAGGGTAAAGACAAGGCACTGGTATCTCACTTTACACTTTAAAGCTAACTGAACCCCTGATGAGCAACAAATTTCTCTTATCGGCTGGGGCTGCCGGAACGAAAGGTCAGCTTCTTAGCTTCCCTTATCAGCTCCTTCCTTCTGTCCCCTTGAAGAAAGTTCAAGATAAAGAGAATTGTTTTGCCCTGTTAACTAGTTGTGGTTCTTGCCTGATTGCAAGAGTATCTGATTTGAAAGACAACTCCAAGCAAATTTGCCTTTTAATGCAACAGATCTGTTGACACTATTATGTATAGGCCATTTCCACACTGGCCTGTTATAGTGCTATTATTCCACTTTCAACATCCTACGGAATCCTGGGGTTGGGAGTTTGGGGAGGGGCTTTGAGGCCCCTCCCCAAACCCCCAACCCCAGGATTCTGTAGGATGTTGAAAGTGGAATAATAGCACTATAACAGGCCAGTGTGGAAATGGCCATAGTCTTC
This sequence comes from Cyclura pinguis, assembly GCA_030412105.1. Classification (NCBI taxonomy): domain Eukaryota; kingdom Metazoa; phylum Chordata; class Lepidosauria; order Squamata; family Iguanidae; genus Cyclura; species Cyclura pinguis. The sequence continues at coordinate 10,055,944 of CM059606.1, read as the reverse complement.
TGAGCAGCACCTAATATAAGCCTGCAGACAGGGTTACTTCCCCTCTCATCCTACCTAAAGGAAGCAGTTTGGACTGCTTTACCCACATAGCACACCTCCCCTCATGATTCCTGCTGTTATTACCAAAACTTCTGTTATTTAACTTATGTCTAGTCCTAACATTTGCTCGGTGTCTCTACTGGTTCCTAAAAGACTGGTAGCGTGCCCTTTCTGTTTTAATATTCAAGCCAGTGGATTGTTTTCATGTATTAGGAGTCTGTGGCTTCATGATGCAACCATAAACAGAAAACTAAGGGAAGAGGGAGTAAATTTTTCCAGGGGGATTTTCACACTATGCAATTATAGGGATTATAGTGCTATGGGTTTTCAAAATTCTTAGGGCCTTTCCGTACTGCACTGTTATAGTGCTATTATTCCACTTTCAACATCCCGTGGAATTCCAGGGTTCATAATTTACTGAGGCCACCAAGACAGAGATTTGGTTATGAGGGGCAACACCTGTTGAATTACTGCCTGTTGTACAGCTTTTAAGAGAAACCGTCTATGGATGCACAGAGATATAGAGAGGTGTGGGGGTGCAGGGAGATTCCCAGTTTGCTAAAGTTCCTCAGTAGAGGAGCTGGGTCCGTGACTGAGGATACATTTAACTGGGAGGAGAAAAGACCTTTCCACACTACATTGTTATAGTGCTATTTTTCCACTTTTAACATCCTGTGGAATTCTGGGGTTTGTGGTTTACTGAGACCAAAGAGCTCTCTGGCTGAGAATTCTACAGGCCCCTCCCTAAACTGAAAATCCCAGGATTCCGTAGGATGTTGAAAGTGGAATGATACCACTATAACAATGTAGTGCGGAAATGGCCTTAGTTAGAGATCTCTAGCTCCTCACCAAACTACAAACCACAGCATTCCATAGGATGCTGACATTGCAGTTAAACTGGAATAGAGCATACGCTTCAACTTATCACAGATGAAGACGAGGCTATGTTGCTCAAGCAACATCAGAGTGTGGTAAAAGTGGCAAATGTTATTAACGAGGCTGAGCACGTGAGCCAGAAGAGGCTGAAGTTTGCTTTCAAGTGAGGCTAGTGGGAAGGGCAAGATTCTTTCTCTTCTCCCCACAACTGGATGAAATAAGTACAAAGTACTTTTGCTCTTTGCACTGAGTTTGCACCAATCGAAGTAAGCTGAGGACAAAGGGGAAAAGTGAGAGGAGGTGAGAGACTCCGGGACATTTGAAAAGCAGCTGAACAATGGGATGACAAAGGTTTAATCATGACTATCCCTGCCATACTAGGACATTTGGAGGTTATGATATGATACTATTGTAGTTTCGAAGGATCCTAGGTCCACAGATCCCAGCCGAATCTGCAAGCCGATTAGCATGAGAGGAAAATAAGGCTAAACTGTAGATCATGCTTGAAGACATTTATGGGAACATATTTTGTTGATCTATGGACTATTCTCTGGATCCTGCATGATTTCCTGGAATTAATTAGATACTGCTAGTTCAAAACAATACATTCAAAGCACTGAGCTGATTGCCTTGGGCCTTTCTACGAAAAAAAGTGTTTAGACAGTTAAATAAATATGTACAGTTTGAAAGGCAGAACAATGTGTGCTTTCTTGTACGACGTGCTCTCTCAAGAATTATCAGTCCTGAGTTTTCTTATAGATTGGTGGTAGAGCTTCCCGAAGTAACTGTTTTTTAACTACATCTCCCAGAACCCCCCAAATGCTAGCTGGGGCAGTCTGGGAATCATAGTTGCCAAAAGGAAATTTCCCAAGTTCTGGTTAGCAGGTAGAAGGAACAGAAGTGCACAGTGTTTGTGTGCTCGTGCCTTCAAGTTGCGTGTCAACTTAGGGCAACTCTATTAATTTCATAGGATTTTCATATGCAAAGAATGCTCAGAGGTGGATTTGTCAGTTCCTTCCTCTGAAATATTGGCCTATAGCACCTGGTATTAATTCGTGGTCTCCCATCCAAGTACTAATCAGGGTTGATCCTGCTTACATTCCAAGATCAGAATGGGATCTAGTGTCTTTAGGGTATTTAAGTGCAATACTATAATTATTGGTCCCAGGGACAGATGGTGAGCGCTATTGCTGCTGACTATGTCATAACTCATTTCAGACTGTATAAAAAAAAATTAATGAGATTGTGGGCCTTTCTGCACTACACTGTTATAGTGTTATAATTTCACTTTCAACATCCTGTGGAATTCTGGGGTTTGTAGTTTACTGAGGCCAACGAGCTCTCTGGTGGAGAATAAAGGCCTCTCTGTAAACTGCAAACCCCAGGATTCCATAAGATGTTGAAAGTGGAATAATGGCACTATAACAGTGGGGTAGAAATGGCCTGTATATAAAGGAAGGGGTTGTAATAAGTTTGTGGAAGGGGGCTTATATAGCTTTCCTTCCCATTATATTAGGATGTACATGGTTTGAAATTCTTGACCTGACCCACTTTCTCTGTACCGGTACATCTATAAAAGCCCACCTCCTTCTGCTTTCAAAGTGTTTCTTATCTTCTACTTTAGATTTCAGTTTGTCAGATTTTAGCAAATATCCTTCACTGCTGTGTTTCTCTTTAGAAGTCCCAGTGTCCCTTTCTCCCCTACTTCTCCACCTTTGTGCCTATCTTGTCTCCAATTGTGCTTCTAACTTATTGGTCTTAATTCCTCCCCTTTTCTAATTTCTCCTGAAGAAGCCCTTTGGTTTTGACTTTTTTTTCTTTTCCTCTTTCCTCATTCTGTAGGAAGATGCCTTGGCAACTATGCATCCATCTGTGGCCAGTATGTCTTCTGACAATTGCTCCATGAAGGTGCTGTTTCCCATTGTCCTGTTTCCAGCAAGAACACAGTTGAATGGGCTCTTGAAGGTGTCTCAATGGTCTTGGTGAGCAGATTCCAAACTTGAAATAGATATTGCAGCAAGGGCAAAACAAGAGTCTGGATTTAGGCTAGGGTTTAAGATGGTCCAGTAGAGCAGTGTTTCTCAGATTGTCGTGATCGGGGTTGGGGGTTGGGGCTCAGTGGCAATTTTTTTCTCCTAACATACCATTAAGGATGGAAAGAATATTCAAAAATGGGTTGAAAAACTGATTTGTCAAGTGTTGGGGAAATCCTGATAGGTCCCTGACCCCAAGGGGATTACTCTGTATAGCAGAATTGGCTGTCCACTTTTGCAGGTTTGGCTTTCACAGATTTGATTATTTGTGAGTTCTGGAGGAACCTTCTCTGTCACTGGCTCCGACCAGACCACACAGTCCTTTAAAAAAATGCCTCTGCTCCTTCTCCAGCACCATAGCCTGATTTCTCTGCACTACAAACCGTCTCCCAGTGCCCACCCCGACACATCCAAGGAAGGAGATGCGCAAGAAAGAAGAAGTATAGGGCCACCATGCCAACCTGGCCCCCTTCTCTCTCCTTTCTCTAACCTGGTTTGGACCTTGAGTGCCTCTTCTCCCCACCATGCCTCAGTCACCTTCACACACTCATACACACACTTTGATATTTGCAGTTTTCCTGCTTTTGCGAGGGTCCTGCACCCCTAGCTCTAGTGAATATGGAGGACCAACTGTAGATCCAGCACAAACATTTTCTTGAAAAGCAACCAATATGTGGATAACATAGACGAGCAGGTACGTCAGTAGAACAACAAGCAACACAAATGAAAGAAACAACCTTGATTGTGTTCTAAAGTTCCAGTGCAAACACAAGCATGCTGCAGTTGCTAGATCTCAGGGCCTGGCCTTGTGTCTCCAGCTTGTATGGGATGTCTCTGGACAGGAGATGGGGGCGGGCGGGGGGCAAATCCTCCAGTTTTGGTTGGCTTAGCTCCCAGCAAGAGGCAAGGACTGTGGGCAGTTCTCCAGCTCAGCTAGCAGAGCGCTAGCTTGCTAGAAATTCCAAGAATGTATTGATTTGTTTCTGCAATGTTCAAATGCTCTGGGGCAGAGGGGGGCTATATTAATTAGGGCATATCCAGACTGATTGAAAAGTCCCAGATTTTGTTCTTGCTCTTTCCAATTTTATACAGGGTTAAAATAAACCAACCTGGAGAGCTGATATGTGTGTATATCTCTGTGTGTGTGTGTGTGTGCACGCGCGCATGTGCGTATATGCATATACACATACATATACGTCTGTCCATCTATCTGATCTTACTGGGACCAGACCGAAAATATTCTGGGATAAACAAATCATTAACAGATCTCTAAAATAAAATTGGAAGGAACAGGAACAAAATCTGGGACTTTCTGGTCCTTTTAACCAGTGTGGATGGGCCCTATGCTAACCTCCTCCTTCTCTCCCAGCTGTTGTGGTGGCAAGACTCACCTTCCACTCTGCTGTACATGCACTTTCAAGGCTAGAAGCAAGTAGGGCAAGGTTAAACATTTCTCCTCCCATCTCCCTAATAATCTCCTCATTTCACCTTGATCTGGGAAGAATACTTTTAGTTTCTTAGCATCTTAATTTCCAAGCAGAAGCGTACATTCTCAATTTGTGTTTGAAGGACAATCTTTGAGCAGCCGTGATTGGTATTTAACACATAATGCTTAATGATGTAGTCACAGGCCATCTCTGAATCTCAGGTGTTGGCCTAGAAACTTCAAGGTCTGGGATGATTCCGAACCCTTGTTTCATCCTGTCATTTCCTCTCCCCATTTCTTGCAGATGGCTGCTTCGTCAGAGTGTACCCTGTTAATCCAGGAGCACCGGGAACGGCTTCTGCGCTGGATCGAGCCCAACCCAGCTCCTCTGCTCCGCCGTCTCCGGGATTGTGGGCTTCTTACCCAGCCGGAGTATTTCTCCTTGCTGGAGACAAACCCCAGGATCAACCAAGTCATTGCACTTCTGGAGAGGGTCAGCAGGACACCTGAGGACAGCCAGAAGTTTCTGGAGGAACTGCAGGAGCTGTGTGAAGCCTACTGTTCTGAGCTGCAGCAGTGGCTGCAAACACATTGTCCTGAGGAGAAAAATGGAGAACCTTCTCCAACCCAGCCAGGTACCACAATAACATACGGCTAACCTCTAGGCCAGAAGCGCATACAACCTATGAGGGGTTCAGTACACCATTGAGACCTCCAACTGACTCATCCCCAAGATCCGCACCACTTCCAAAATACCATTAGCCAAAACATCCTCATTCCTTTTTCACACTGAGCCCCTTGAAGCAACCAGACTCTACTATGAAGAAGGCCCTAAAAGCTACTATCGTGTACTAGAACCCACAGGCCACAAACTTCACTCTGACATAGATAGTAGATTTTATTTGTAGAGAATGCAGGCAACACAGCACACTTCCTCCAAAGTTGCTGAGACTAAAGCAGTCATGGAGCTCACACCTTATATAGATACAATTCCCAGTTTAATGTGCAAAGCTGTGATTAGGGAAGATCGTAAATCTAACATCAGCTCACTTCTTCCAATAGTTCCCAGACCCACATTTGGTGCCCACTTCTCATCCTTGAGGCCAGCACAATATTTCCTGCCTCTTATCTTAGACACACCAGGTTCTCAGAACACTCACCTTTACACTCTTGTTTTTGCCTGCTCTGATCTTCCCCCCCTCACTGGATACACTGTAGCAATAGGCATTAAAGCAATTAATCTAATTGATACTTAAGGAATAATATAGGCAAACTTCAAACAGATACATTGCTGCAATAATCAATTAGCAGTGGGTGCTTTGTATCATTACAACTAAGCTTATGGAATTCTACAGCAGTACTTCTACATTGGCTACAATACACTGTTTCAAGAGACATCCAGCAGACAAATATATGGCAGGAGCTATGTATCCTGGTAGCAAGGAGGAATCACTCAACCTTAATTTTGGTCATTCAAAATGTTGGATTTGACATGAAGTACAGCCCTCCAGAAGAGGCCAAAATGGAGCTCCGTAAGATCCAGGATCCCCATCCCCATTCTGGGAGTGATGGATGAGGGGATATGCTAGTGTGGAGGCAAGACTGAGCAGGCATCAGTTCTGGTACTGCTTCTAAATCAGTGCTTGGTTTCCTTTCCAGATCTTCCTCCTAAAACTAAAAGATCTATCCTCAAATTTTGGAAGTCAAAATCAAAGAAATACAGATTTCAGAACACGGCTGCAGGCAAGTTATTCTGCATGTTACCCTATAGAACAATGGGGGGAACATCTTCAGATGTTGTTGGAGTTCATCTCCCAGAATTCCTCACCACTGACTCCTGGAATCTGATAACATCTCAGTAGCTGCATGACTTTCCCTGCTGCTCTTCTTTATTTATTATATTTATAACCTTTATAACCTTGCTTTTCAGCCAAAAAAAAAAAAAAGTAAAGGCTTGTTGGACCTGGGCCCTTTCACACTACAGTTACAATCCTATAGCTTCACTTGCATTGTCATGACTCCATCCAATGGCTTCCTGGGATTTGCAGTTCAGGGAGGCGTAGATTTCTCAGCCAGAGAGCTCTAGTACCTCACCAAACTACAATCCCGTACTCCATGTTATGCAACCATGTTAAAGTGGAATCATGGTGCTATAAGTATGTAGCCTGAAAGGGCCCCTGTTAGGTAAATTGATGATGAATAGCCTGGCATGGCTGATGTAAGATTTGGTGCATTTGTATGTGGTGAAACCAAAGTTTAGCTATTTGGAAGGGGACAGAGGGAAGAAGGCAGGACCAGCCCAACTGTGAAGCCATTTCTTCCAACTGCCCTAATCTGGTAAGGATAGTCCTGATTAATCCTCTGTCCTCCCATCTTTTCAGCTGCTCTTAAAATGTCCCAGTTTCTCTATCCTCCTCTTCCTCCCAGTTCCCTTCTTTGCCTTTACTTCAATTGCTATAAAATGATGTTCAAAAAGCAAACTAGTTTGTGCTCAATTGATTCAGCAGGGCTCAACTGAATTCTGGTTTTCAGCTGTGAAATGTTGGAGGGTATAGATAGACAGATTGTTTTAAAACATCAAGTTTTAAACCAGAAGCTCTAAGTGTCCTTGAACAAAGACTGGTATACAAACAGAATCTTCACTGTTTGTTGGACTCACAAGTTGTTAAGAGTTGCAGCATTCCGTGGTCATTCACCAAGAGGTCAGGCTTATCAAATAACTCCCCATAAACCAGAGATTAAAAAACAGCACTTAATAAGTCCTCTGGAGTCTTGGAGGCAAAGAAGCCAAAACCTCTGAATTACATAAGCACCAAATAATGGAATAAGAAAGACCAAATAAAAATGTCAGATAGATAAAAGAGCTCAGGCCAAGCTGCTTTTACACACCACCCTCTTGAATCCCAGAGTAAGTCAGCTGTTTCAGGTGAAGATTATGGGGCTTGGGTAGACAGAGAGTGGTAGTGAGATGTTAGATGAGAGATCTTTGTGCCTTGTAACTTCCTTGTCTCAACTGCCAGTTAGCATGTTGCCTTCAAGTGTTTTGAAGGATGCTGCCCTGTAACGAGCATTGAATTTGGAGCTGAATCACTGAAGTGACTTAAGCCTGAGTTGAGTCCGGGTCAATCCACTTGTTACTACATCACTGCATTCCACCACCCCCATAGTTACACCTCAGAATTCCACAGGATGTTGAAATAGGATAATAGCACTATAACAGTGTAGTGCAGAAATGGCCACTGTTTTGCACAAACCTCTTTGTGGCTATGAGGTACCTGTTTCACTACTGTGTTTTTTCCCTGCCCCAGCAGATGAGGAGCAGAGCAATGACTTGCCTTTCCGTAAAGGTGTGAGTCGACAACTCAAAGGTAATTTTCTTTATTTTTCTTTTTTTAAAAAACACTACCTTAGTTTGTGTCAAAGAATGACAGTTTAGCTATTTGAGGAGAGAGAGGGCACACAAGTACAGGGCTGGCCTTACCATTAGGCATAGTGAAGCAGCTTTCTTATCTAAAAGATCCTGGGCAGAGGGGAGAAAGAAGGATGAAAGAAGTGATTATTCCACCTAAGGCTGCAAATAAAAGCTGGCAAAAGCTTTTGTGTGGTTGCACAAAAGAGGGGATTTCAGCAGGTATTGCTTGTTACCTGGCTGAGTGACAAGAAACATCTGCTGAAATGTTTAAAGGTACAGGAGTCTTATCCCATTATCAGTCTGGCAGCCCTGATCCCAACAGAGGTCAGGTGGCCTAAAGGATGAAGGGAGTCTTTGCTGTAGAATGAGGTGAGACAGATTACAACTGCCAGCTTTTAGTTATACTGGATAGGGCTACTGGGATTTGCAACTCAATGATATCTGAAGACCTGCGTGATTTTACAGCCCGTTCTCATTTTCCAAGAATGGAAAGCCATGGATGGAGTTTGTTAACAGTAAACAACTCGGTGGTAAGCCCTGATCAAATCTAAAACCAGATGGGGGTTTTAGACTAAAGGATCAAATATTTTGCTCTACAACATGTAGAAGTTTATGTTTAATCAGAATTATACCAGCAATTTGAAAAACTGACTTTTGGGGACTACATTTTCCAGAATTTCACAGACCTTGTGGCCTGTAGCCAGAAGGGGATTCTGCAACTTAAATTCCAAAAAGTAAACTATATGTTCTGATTGGGGGATTCTGGGAGTTGTATTCCAAAATGTAACATTTTCAAGTTCTGAATTATTCCTTGGGAATGATCTTCTGCATGTATTCTGGTTCTCTCCCTTCCTTACACCATTTCCCACTTGCCAGCTGCCCTGCAGAACTACCGCCGCTCCCTTCTGACCCGCACAGAGAAGCTTTGCACCAATGTGGATGATACCGAATCATGTGGACACATTGAGATCCGCTACACTGACCTCTTGCTGTCTGACAGCCCTCGTTCTGGCTCTGCCAGTCATGACTACTTGCACTTGGCCTCTCGCCGAGCACGCCTCTACTCCCTCCATGCCCCCCACCGCTTGGCCCTATCTCAGCTTGTCTCCACACTTCCTGGGGAGAGTTCCCCACCTCACCGTGTGATGCTGAGTGGAGCTGCTGGCATCGGTAAGAGCGTAGCAGCCCAGAAGATCCTCCATGACTGGGCATTGGGGGCATCTTTCCAAGGTTTCCTTTGCCTGCTGGACTTTTCCTTCCGAGAGCTGAGCCTCATCACGACGCCCATGAGTCTTGAAGACCTGATCCGGAAGAAACATGTCCATCTGAGTGAGGTTCTCCCTGAGCTGCTGGCTCGACCTCGGGAGCTTCTGTTGATCTTAGATGGTCTGGATGAGTTCAGGCATCCACTGGACAGCCAGAATCCATGCCCCAAGTCTGACCAGTCTGCTCATATCAAAGAGCTGGTATGTGGTCTCCTCTACGGGACACTGCTGCCTGAGTCAACCATTGTGGTCACATCCAGGCCTTCTGCTAGCCTGTCAGAAGATCTCTTTGATCGTCATATTGTCATCCTTGGCTTCCAAGAAGAGCATGTCCGGGAATATTTCTCCCGCTTCTTCCGGGATCCCAAGCGTGCCACAGCTGTGCTCAACTACATCTCTCTCCATGATGGCTTAGCCAGCCTCAGCTTCATTCCCCTATACTGCTTCATTCTCTGCACAGCTCTGGGGGAATTCTTCCCTTGTGCTGGGGTGATGGAAGCCTCACCACCCAGCACCATCACTGAGGTTTACCGTCAGTATCTGTGTACTATCCTTCGTTTGCGTAGACCTCCATCGGGAGGACTAAACTGCACTCTGGAAAAGGTGAAAGATGTAGTATTGCATCTTGGCAAGCTAGCCTACGCTGCCACACTAAGAAAACGGACAGTATTCTATGCAGATGAGTTACGGGGTTTTGGGTTTGATGTGCAGAACCTGCCTGGCAGTTTCTTGAACCGAATCTTCTTCAAAGAGAACGATGAGGTCTATGGCTTCTTCCACTTGACCATACAAGAGTTCTTAGCTGCACTGTATTCCGTGGTGACTTTAGACCCCAGTGCTGAGGAGTTAACATCTTGCCTGGATCTCTGGTGGGATGGCAGTGCTCAAGAAGATAGAGAGACAGAGAAACATCTGTCTCCACCAAAGGGATCATCAGATGGACTTCTCAGCTACACCAGGGAGTTCCTGAGTGGACCCCAACAATGGGACAACCTGCAGATGTTTTCCAGGTTCTTTATGGGACTCTTGACCTCCAGGATGGAGGGCAAGCTGGAAGGATTGACTGGACGCCTGACAGGCGATCCTCTCATGCCTTTGGCTGACTGGTTAGGAAAGAAGATTCAGTACGAATCAGACCGGAAGCTGCTTTCTTTGCTACACTGCCTGGCAGAGCTGCGCCAGGATAAAGTAACCCAGAGGGCAGCTTCCAAGTTGGATGAGGTGGATCTGTTTAAGGTCACCTTGAATCCAGTGGACTGTGCAGCCTTGGCCTACGTTCTCGGGTGCTCAGAGCTTAAGACGCTCCGGAATCTCAACTTAAGCTACAGCAACATGGGCAGCAGGGGCCTGAGGCGATTGCAAGGGCTTCTCCACCGGTGCGAAACCCTGCAGTGAGTGTCTACTATAGTAATTTCCTTGTTTAAACCATGACCCAGTGCAGAAAGGATATGACGCTATCCAGTTCCCTGCTTTGAAAGAAAGATGCCTTTCATGGGGCAACTGCCATTTCAGTCAAACTGTCAAACAATTGCCATTGCAGTCAAAATGGACTTATTAAGATGGCAAGATTTCCCTCTTCTCATTCATTAACGGTAGATCACACCAGTCCTGAGGTCAGAGGTGAAGCTTTCCTAGATATATTATCAATTTTCCTGGTCAGATACCTCAGGTTGCCAGCCACGTAAACCTTCTAGGCTTCAGCTTGTCAGGCTCTGACCAATTCTTGTTCACAGAAATCCATCTGTGTTTGTTACTTCTTGATTGTAGAAGCAGTATAGGGCTTTGGCAGTTGGCAGAGGGACAGCGAAGGTAAATCTCTTGGTCGTTGGGAAAACTGGAAGCAACCAGACCCTGAGGGAGAACGCCAGACTGTCTAGCCTGGTATTGTCGACATTGATTGGTAGTGTCTCTCCAGGGTTTCAGACATGAATTCTTCTCTCCATACTTGGTGATGCCAAAGACTGAACCCTCTTCCCACAGAAAGGCAAGGCCATTACACAAAGTAAGGCGGTTGTATCAGGGGCCCTTTAATACCCTATGCGATTATGATTGTCCTGGCTGCATCTTATGGAATCGTGGGATTGAGGCATTTAGAATTCTCAGTCACAGAGCTCTAGTGCCTCACAAACTACAAACCCCAGAATTCCATGAGATGAAGCCATGGCAGTTGAAATGGAATCACAGTGCTATAGTTATGTAGGATGAAAGGGCTCCAGGTGACAGATGGTGGGAGACAGTATCCAGCTGGAAGGAGAGAGGTGTGTGCCCTTCACCTTGCCCTGCATTCCTTAACCTACCCTGCTGCCTTCAGATATAATAGAAGGTTCTCTCCCATCACCAGTCTTGGAGAAAAAAAAATCAACTGCCCATCTGATAGGAGGAAACACCCTCTTGGTTCTTCGTCCAGCAAAATGTCTTGGGCCAACACTAGTAGAAAGTACATTCTCTTCTATTCTATATGGAGGCAGGAGAAAGGGTGTAACCTCTGCTAGGTTGGGCCCACAGTGTCTTCTTTAACACTACCCTTCAATAGGATTGAGAAGGTTAGATATCTGTGTCTGAATTTCTGAATGAGTCCCTTCTTTTCCAGATTGCGATACAATTCTCTGGATCAGGAAGCAGCGGCGATAGAAGCTGCAGTACTGAGGTCCCCTGAGTGTCGGGTGAAACGACTGCTGTGAGTGATCAGGAATATCTGTCTCTTTTCCCCAAAGCTCCTGTTTGGTTTTTATACCCTAGAACGTTGATATTTGAAGGCTGACCTCAACCTGTATTAAACCATGGTTTCTAACTGTCCTGATTTGGCAGGGGCAGCCTATTATTTATTTATTTACTGTGGATGCCACCTTTCTCCCAAAGTAGGACCCAAGGCAGCTTCCAGAAAGAGACAATTTTTTTTTAAAAAAATGACATTTTAAACATAATTAAAATCCCCACATAAAATGATATGAAATCGTCTAAAAGGCATAGAAAAGTTTTAAAAAGATATATAAAGCTTCCCAAGAAAAGCTTCCCTGCTCGTACATTAAAAGCCTGCTTAAGCAAATAGTTATTTGCCAGCTGGTGAAAGGAAAGCATGGAAGGGACCAGCGTAGCCTCTTGTGGAAGGGTGTTCCAGAGGGTGGGAGCAGCCACCGAGAAGGGTCTGTCCCATGTCCTCACCAAGTGAGCCTGTGATGGGAGCTGGACTAACAGAAGGCCTTCTTCTGCAGATCCTTAAAGTCTGGCAAGTTCCTATGGGCAGATAAAGTCTTCCAGACAGTCTGGACCTAGGCTGTTTGAGGCTTTGTAGGTCAAGATCACACTTTGACTTGTGCTCGGAAGTGAACCGGTAGCCAGTGAAGCTGTTTTGAAATGGGAGTTATATGCAGTCCCATTTGTTCTGTCATCCCATTTGTTTTTCAGCTTCTTGTAAAATGTTCTAGCTTCTCTCTCTTCTTCCCACCTTCTCCCTTTGTCCTCAGCTTACTTCAATTCCTGCAGACTGAGTTCAAAATTAAAAAGGAGTTTGCCTTCAATTAACTCAGCAGGAGAAAGAGGAGAGGAGGTGGCAGATTCTTGCCCTCTTTGTTTGTCTGTTGTGTTTGCCTCTTCCATTGCCTTGCTGTCCCTTGCCTTCTGTCCTTCCCTCTCTGTCTTTTCATTTCTTTCCACCCTCAGTCTCTCTTTGGGTTTTGCCTTCCTCTGGTGATCCCTTGGATACTTCATGCATCTCTTGGCTTCTTTCTCTGTTTGCATCTGCCTCTCCTCCAATCTCTCTAGAAACCTCCTCTTTTGTGAACATCCCATTGTATTCATTTCTTCCTCCTGTCCCAGGCTTGTCTATTTTCCTTGGCAGGTTTCTTCCCCTTCGCTGCTTCCTGGTGTCTGCTTGTGTCTACTCTGACTCTTTCACCTAGCTTCTTCTCTCTTTTGGCACGAACAGCCAAAACATACAGGAACACCTAAAAACATGAAGAAAGGGGAATGGATGGGTGTGGAGGGGAGAGGACATGAAGAAGCTAAGAAGCCCCAGAGCAACTCAAAGAGAATCGCTATTTTTAAAAATGTGTGATTAGGGTTATTTCCTGAAGGCATACAACAACAATTTTCTTTGTTATAGGTGTCATATCACCATCTTCAGAAGTGTGGGCTTTACCTCCTGTCTGTATTAATAGGTGTTCTGACACATTCTTCCAAAATCTAAATTTTGCAAAGGGATCTGAAAGATCCCAAGCTAATTCTCCATCTTTGCCTTATGTGCCTTTCAGTTGACCCTGACTTATGGCAACCTATTCAGAACCCAAAAGCTTCATTAAATAAAAAGGGCTTTTCCTGCTCATGGGAAGACGGCAAGGAGGGGTCCAACTGGTCGTTCTTGGGGAGTTACTAACTTGGGAACAGCCACCAAGAAGGCCCTCTCTTAAAAAATGTTTAGAAAATGCTACCTTCTTTACGTGGTTCCTCTGTTAAGTTTCTTGATTTTTGTCTTCCTACACATTCCAATAGGTTTTGTGGGAACTGTCTGGGCTCTGAGGGAGTGAGAAGCTTATGGGATGCTCTCCAGCATAACACTACCCTTGAAGAGCTCTACCTGGATATCACAGGCATCACAGACAGTGGCTTGGATAATATCCTGGATTCGCTGATGAGCAACACCACTCTCCGACTTATGACGTGAGTCCCCTCAGTTGGCATTTCAGTATAACAATTCTGCAAAGGGTATGCAAAATCAGCACATGCCTAGCAGAGCAATATTATTCAGTGAGAAATCAGGAACCAGTTAGTGATGGTCAGGTTTGTGCAAAAATCAACTAAATACAGAACCTAATGGAATCTGGTGATATAATACGTTGAAATTTAGGAAGAGCTTCCTGACGGCAAGAGCAATTTGACAATTTGGAATTGTCATAGATGTTGGCTGTACGTTGTCAGGCAATGGAGTGCAGGGTTAGCAGGAGGTTGTTTGGCAGCCAAATTGAGATAGCTTAGCAGTTCAGTAGAGTTTACCTGTTCAGCATGGAGCAGAAGTGTAGTCAAGAGTTGGTCCAAGAGTTCAGAAATCCAGTGGGCATCAAAGTCAGACAGTCTAAAAGTTAGAGAATCCAGAATCTGTAGCACACAAAGACAAGGGCCAGCAAACACATGAGTTGCTTCTGGTATCAGGCCACCACCCTCTGCCTTCCTTAAAAGGGCTGTCCCAGCCTGACTAGCTCCCTGTACACTTGTGTTTGCTTGTCTTCCTTTGAGGCTGCTGCTCACCTGGAGAAGCTGACTCTTGGCCCATGACACAAATATGCTGCCTTGAAGTATTGTGGAGTCCCCTTCTCTGGAGGTTTGTAAACAGAGGTTGGATGGCCATCAGTCTTAAATGATTTGATGGTATATTCCAGCATGGCAGGGAGCTGGCCTCAATGGCCCTTGTGGTCTCTTCAAACTCTATGATTCTAAAACTGGTTAAAGCAAACTTGAATGACATAGCAATAAATCATATGCAACCTGGATAAAATCAGTTTGGCCCAAAGGCTTTAATAGAAGGCCAGGTTTTAACTTGATGCTGAAATGATTCTAACTTTGATGCCAGTCAGGCCTCCAGGGGGAGGGAATTCCACCACCAGGGGGCCACCACAGAAAAGGCCCTCTTTCCTGTCGTCTCACAATGTATTTGTCCTACTGATGGGATTTGGAGGAAAGCCCCTCCGATAGATCTCAATTCTTGCACTGCATATATAGAAAGAAGTGCCAGGCACTTGCTGCCCACTTCCTACAAGGCATAGGTTAGCCATGCCAAGGAGCAGGGGCTTCAGAGTCTGTATGGTAAGGAGGCCTTTGGGCACTGCAGAAGGAGGAAGGAAATACCAACCTTCATAGTGCCTAGAAAAGACATATGCATATGTAACAAGATGCTAGCCTAAGCTGGATACAAAACAAGAGCAATTTTGGGGGTGAGGGGAGCCAACATTTTGCAACATGGACAAAAATCTAAATATCAAGTTTAGTCAAAATTGATTCATAAAAGTGCATTCTAAAGATTATTTGTTGAGGAGGTAAGCTCAAAGCACTTGATGAAGTGGGTCTAAATCTTAATACAGTTTGAAGGTTAGTCCTATTAGTTAAGTTTGCTTGCTCTTTGTGACAGCGTGACAGAGAGACACTTTAAATTGTGGTATAGATGCCTGTATGTTGCTTTTCCCATGCATAGTTTTAATACTTGTCTCAATTGTTTTACCAGCATCGTGGGGAACCGGTTAAGCCAAGCTGGGAGAAGAGTGCTCTCTGAGCTGAGTCGTAGAAAACCGGAACTCAAGATCATAAGCAGTTTTCTGTCAGACATGGGCTTGCTGCAGGCATATTTGGACTGGGTGGAAGAGATTAAAGCAGACCAGGAACAGATGGAGTCAGTCAAGAATGCTGATGCCCTCCGCTCAGTCCTGGAAGTTTTGGTGGAAACGGATGACCCGGGAGCGAGCAAGGAAGCCCGGGAAAAGGCTGAGCACCTGAAGAAACAGATCACCACCCTCCTTCTGAGGGAGGAGAATACAAAAGAAAATGGGATGCATGATAACAGCTTTACTTAAGTGAATCTAGAAACTCCCTGGAAGACGAAAAAGGCACCAACTCAGTGAGGACCCTGTCTTGTTATTAGACAGAAGCCTCAAGCCATTCCTTTATCTTGGAGGACAGAATTGCTGGGAAAGGTTTTAGCTGTGCAGGATCCCAGCTGCAGCACTGGGTATATGACATATGTTCCAACAGTCCCAATTTGTCAGGGACAGTCCTGATGAATCCTCTGTCATCCCACTTTTCCAGTTGCTCTCTTTTCCTCCCACTTTCCCCCTTTGTTTTCAGCTTACTTCAGTTGCTGTCAGTCTGAATTCAAAGGGAAAAAGTAGTTTGCCCTCAATTAACACAACAGGAAAGGGGTAGAGGAAAAGAGGAGGTGGGATCTTGTCCTTCCCGGTAGGCTCGGGCAAAAGCAAACTGCTGCGCCCTTTCCTAGCTTGTGTGTTCTTCCTCTTGAACAACTTTTGCCACCTTGACTACCCTCTGACATTGCTTGGTCCTGGTTTTTTTAATCAGTGAAATGTTGGAAGGTACGGTATATGCTATCACTACAATCTCTGTATGCAAAGTTGCTTTTGTTAGATTGATTTGCATTGAAAGGAGATGACCACTTTGTGTTTCCTTTTTCAAAAGTGTTCAGTTTTTTGTTATTCTTTGTTAATTCTTTGTTTCTGCTTTATATTAAAAAAGAAAAGAAAAGATGCTGATTTTGTTTTACAGTTTTTTTCCTGTGAAATATACAGAATTTAAGTTAGTGGAATGTGGGGAGAAAAAGTCAACCATGTACTGATGCAGACCCCTCTGTGTTTGAGATCCTGGGACGTGTACCTTATAAAGATGCTGTCCTCCTCAGTGGCATAGTGGGTTCCCGGATGAAAGTACTGGGACATTTTTACCGGTAGGGACAATGGCATGATCTTCCACCCTCCTCAGGTTTTTCTGTTTCCTCTGTGTTTAGCTGCAGTCCTTACTCAAAACCACTTTTAATTTCACTTAATTTTTAAGAAATAAAGATGTTGAAAATCCCCTGTACCAATTTTTAATACATCCAAAGATCCTGCTAAATGTTAGGTGTACTTACGTAGCTTTTGATTACAAACGAAACATGTACTACATACTCTCCAACTGTCCCTATTAGCTTTCTGCCACCCCACCTTTTCGGCTGCTTTTAAAATGTCCCAGGCCATTTCTGCACTACACTGTTATAGTGCTATTATTCCACTTTTGGCATCCTGTGGAATTCTGGGGTTTGTCGTTTCCAGAGGCCAAAGAGCTCTCCGGCTGAGAATTCCTCAGTCCCACACACACACACCCCCCGCTAAGCTGCAAACGCCAGGATTCCATAGGATGTTGAAAGTGGAATGATAGAACTATAACAGTGTAGTGCGGAAATGGCCCCCATTTCTTGCTTCTCCTTCCACTTTCCCCTTTTGTTCTCAGTTAACTTCAGTAAGTGCAAATATGAGCTCAAAGTGCAAAAGTAATTTGTACTCAGCAGGGGAGAGATGAAAAGAGAAGACAGAATCTTGCCCCTCCAGGAGGCTCAGGCAAAAGCAAACAGCTGCAAGCGCTCCTAGGTTTTGTGTTCTTCATCGATAACTTTGCCATTTGGACCACACTCTCAATTTTCATCTGTGAAATGTTGGGAGGGTATGATACCCCCATTATGTTTGTCTGAATAGAGGGGCCATGAGCCGGGGAACAATTCCCATCGGCCCTAGCCAGCAAAACTGGGGGATGATGGAAGTTGCAGTCCAAAGTCGTCTAGAAGCCCGTGCATTCTTCTCCACTTCTGAGCTGGAAGAGGGACCACAGATGATGACTTTCCTGCATCCAGGCCAGCAAGGATAATGGGAATTAAATGGGATTAAAGAAATATGATATTTGGTGTGTGTGTGTTTTACTTTCTTTAATCTTTTCTATGGACTGTTAAGGACATATTGTGGAGATTGAATTACTATTCAGAAACAGCCTCGGCTAAATCTGTTATCAGTGACTGAAATGAACATGATATGAGAGCAGTAGTCACGTCTCTTGACTTTAAACAAGAGAATTATCTTTAAAGCAGCTGCTGTGGACTCTGATTATGATCACAAAGGGGCCTAAGAGAAGAGACGCAGAAAAAAACCTATGCCGCCTATTTGATTTACCTCTGTAGACACACTGCTGTTATTTATTAGGTCCTCAGGATGGGAAATGCAGATCCCCTACCTTGACTGAAATACTTTTTTAAAGAGTAACAAAAATGTTTGCTCCTGAACTGCAGTCAGCATTCCACGTTTGCGGGTTTCACTTTCGCAGATTTGGTTATTCACGGATTATTTGCTGTCACCATTTTTAACAGGGACTGCAAGCCTCATGAGACTGAGAAACTGCAAAGGAGGCTTGTAAGTCCCTATTAAAAACGGTGCGGGGGCAGCAGTGGTGGTGGCTGTAAGCCCCACTGGCCACCCATTTCTACCTTGTGAAGGAACCCTGATACCCCAGAGAAATCCATGGTGGATTGAATATGGTGATCATACTTTTTTGTGTGTTAAATATGGTTTGGGAAGGCCCGGAGTTATTCACGTCTTTTTTTCACTTTCACGGGTTCTGTGTTCCTAACCCTAGTGAATGTAGAGGGATGCCTGTAGTTTTAAATTCGCTATTGGGAACTCGTAAATAACCCAAACGTAACCTGATGCCTGCGTGGCATGGCTTCCCATACCTGATGTGTGTGAACTATCTTTCCCAATTTAGCCGGGGATGATTGGGTTTGTAGGGGGATGATGGGCTGGGAAAGAGTTTACTGACTAGCTGTTAATGAATGGGAAACCAGGAGGAATTTGAAGTGATGTTTTGCCCTGGTACCGTGAGTGAGTTACAAGACTTTAATTCTACTCGGTATTCCAGTCTCTGAAGAAAATCTCCTGGATCCTTCCAAGTATGTAGAAAGAGAAGGAAACGGAGGCACTGATAGGGACGCGGAATGGATCTAGAAGTTTGTTGTGCACGCACAGCCGGGCTGACCACTGTCACACCTCCCACTGGGAGGGATCTTGTGCCCCTCGCAGTTCAACTTCGGCAGCTGATCGACCGGTCCTTTTCTTTCCCTGCCCTTCCACGCTGCGCAGCGGCGGAAAGACAGCTTGACCTGTTGAACCTCAACCTGGGGCGCTGCTTTGCCAGGGGCAAGAGCTTTATTTGTTCCAGCGGAGAAAAAAAGGTGGAAGGAGGAAAGCTCCAGAGAGGACCCCGATCTTGGCTTTCCCCCATTGTTGCAATAGCAGCAGCGGTAGTACTGACGATAATACTGTTTTTATTGAAAGAGGGGGAGATCGGATCTAGGCTTGGAGACCGGAAGCTCTTGAAAATACTAAAGCCGTTTCCGCACTAAGCTGTTACAGCGCTATCATTCCACTTTCAACATCCTGTGGAATCCTGGGGTTTGCAGTTTAGCCCCCTCCCTAAACTGCAAACCCCAGGATTCCATAGGATGTTGAAAGTGGAATGATAGCGCTGTAACAGCCTAGTGCGGAAACGGCCTAAAGGATGGTGCTGTTTTATTTAACGATGGCGATTTATCATCTGAATTTGTCATCATTATCGTTCACAATCATCCCCTGCTTTTCAAAGACTTTCCCCACTCTAGATCTCCAAGCTTAAATCAGTCCTCGCTCCTTCCTTTTTTGCTATCCCGCAACGCGCCCTCAAACCGCTATTTAGATTGATGGTCCATTCCTCCCCCTTAGGTGGAAAAGCCTCCTCTGGGCCCGCCCACCCCCAACGCGCATGCTCGGTGTTTTTCTGGCTGCTTGCTTTGGGCACGTGGAGGAGGAAGGCGCTTCGAGGGTCGGTAAGGCGGGGGTCGGAGGAAAAAAGCAGCGAAGTTTCTCCCCGTTGCTTCTGTGAACTTTAGGCTGTAGGGGGGGGGGGAACCTTCAAAGATGCAGTTGTGTGGGCCATCTCCCCCATCGCAGAACCCTCCCACCCGGAAAATCGAGCTAAAATTGTGTGTATGTGTGTTTGTTTGCGTATACATGCATGCACACACCCACACACGCATGCATAGACATACCTAGATATAAATAGCTTATATAGCCGAGTTTTCTTTTTGTGGCCCGTTCTCTGCTCGGCGCATTGAAGCGAGTCTTTCCTCTACGGACTACTCTGAAGTAAGCCCTATGGTATTCAGTGAGACTTACTTCCCTGTAAATGTATTCATGGTCGCACCTTTAGACTTGAATCCCTATGGTTATCCTCAGTGAAAGTAGACCCACTGATGCAGTGGGATTTACTTAGATGTATCAGGATTAATCCAGTGGGACTACTGGATTTAGATCTAACCAGTAGGATTCAAACTGTGCAGTGCAAGTCTATCATGTTTACTCAGAAGTAAGCCAGTTTGCTTTCAGTGGGGCTTACTCCTAGGGCCAAGGTAAGAACAACTTCCAGGTGTTGAACTGCAGCTCCCATGATTCCCTACAGTTGGCTGGACTGATGGAGTTGAAGGTCAGCAACATCTGGAGGGTCAGAAGCTGTCCACCTCTAGGGGGGGAAAAAAAAACACTTTTGCAGAGGGGGTTCTGTTGTGGGGGAATTTTGAGAAATGTAGTTTAAAAAGGAACTTTCCCAAACTTTTGTTTCATGTAAGTGGGTTTTGGATAGAAAAGCTTACTTTTGAACAGGTTTGTATAGATAGGATTGCACTGTAGAGGTGCTAGCCAAAATGTATTTAGTATTAATTGACTTATTTAATGGTAAAGTGAGAACATTTAAACAACAACCGCAGATCATCTAGCAGGAAAAACACCAATGAAATCAACTGAATGTTGGAGAATAAAAGAGGCATGGTGTCTAAAAACCAGCCGTCGGCAACCTGGTAATCTTTACATGTGCTGGACTTCTATAAACGCTAAGATGATGGAGGACGGGGGATAATGGTATTTGTAGTGATAGAAGATCCCCAGGAAGTCACCAGCATGTGAGATTACTTTCAGTGGGCCCTCTTTACTCTTGGTCAGATATATACAGAGGTATTTAGTCCTAGTGGGTGAACCCCATTGAACACAATGGGCTTTCTGAGGAAACCCTTATGTGGTAAAGGAAAGGTTCTGGAGTTCTGGCTGCATTGCAAAGCCAAGCACTGTTAAGTTGCACTCTCTATCCCTGAATCCCAGGGTTGGTTTGAAATTCTCAGACAAGGGTGACACACTCTGTACATGCTTCAAAGCCTCATTTTGTTAGATCTGGAGTGGATGAAAATGTGCTTAGGAAACAGTGGAGACTCCCGAAATCCATCTGCCTTGTTGATTTTGTTTTCCCCTTTGTTCTGCAGCTTCTTCATACCCACAACTTGTGATAACATCATACTGAAGGACTTCCCCCATGGCCGAAAAGCAGTCAGACAGTTGCCGTTCTCCAGAGAAGAGACCAGTTTTGGTGTCATCTGGTTCATCTTCCATGGGCCTCTCTTCTGCTGCCTCTTCTGACCTTCAGCCCGTCCCTCTGGGCCGCATGTCGTCATCTGTGTCCTCCCCAAGCAACCTCTCCTCCTATACAGTTCCTGTACGCCTGGATGTCCTCTATTTTCTGCTCAACAGCGCTGCTAGAGGGGCACAGAATGCCTTGCCGTCATTACCCATCCATGGTGGACAAGCGTCATTCTCCACATGCCCCTGTCCAGTTACTCAACATGCAGTGGATTCCTGCAGGTGCTGCCACCAGTCCATGTGCAGCAGTGCGCCAAGCTGTGCTAGTATTCCACATCCCATTGGGGGAGCCCGTCATTTGGGGGCACCTCAGAGGAGCTATGGTGGTCATGGGGGTTTGAGTGCTGGAATCCCAGCGAACCAAAATAGTGGATACCGTTGGGTCGGCGACACCCATCAAAGCAACGGGAAAGGCTGGTGTCACTCTGGCCAGCCTCACTCAGCAAGTGTCTGGAGAAGCAGCCAGTCCACAGTGGGCTGTGACCAAAGAGAGGAAGGAGCAGGCCGTAGCAGCAGGGACAGTTGGCAAGGCAGATGGCCCAGTAGCGGAAGGTCCTCGGGGGACAGGAGACAAGGCACTACTGAGTCATTCTCCAGGGAGACAGGTTCCAAAGGATGGAAGAGGGAAGGGTCTCCATTTGACTCTGGTCTCAGTAGAAGGAACCAAGAGTGGAGTTGTCGAAAGGTGCCATGGGATGTCCCAGAAGCCAAACGACGTTTGGATGATGTCAGGGTGGGATGGCAGAAGAACCAAGGCAAGACAGAGTCAACTAGTTCCCTTAGCAAGGTTGTAGATGCTGGTCCAGCCAAACCATCATTGATTCAGGCAGGTGGAGAAGACTGGGAGATGGATTATGAGAGCAAACAAGCAAGTTCTGAAGCTCAGGCCAGTGTTTCCCAGCCTGTCCACCAGAAGAACCAAGGGGACACTCCCAGAACCAGTGAAGATTGGGAAAATGAATATGCCCCATCCTTTGATCCACCCGAATTGAAGCCAGTGACCTCTCCTCCTTTGGAATCACCATCTAAAGATCCTGGATCAAGCACTACAAGGAAGGAGTCTGCTGGGTCTCATGCGGATCAGATCAAGAATGATGAGTTTGTCAGCTACCTCAAGGGCCTTTATTCTGACCTGCCAGGAAAGTCCAGCTCTGAAGGCTCCACAGATCTGGTCATCGACACAGATGTGGAATCATCCAAACCCAGTGAGGAGGAGCATTCTCCAAAGAATGCAGATGGTGAAGAGTCAAAAGCTTAGGAATAGACCAGGGCCACAAGATTGGGTGGGAGGGATCTAGGGAAAGAATTAAGAAGAAGCATGCCAGGTTGGATGGGGTAGGATGGTGGATTTTTGACAGAGTTTGACCTAAGCTGTCTGGTTTGATCAGATGGAAGTGTGAGGATCAGTTGATGTACCAACATGATCTGTTAACTGACTGTCGTTTTGGCCAGTTTGCTCTAGAAGTACTGTTATGGGAGGATTCCACTGTGGGACCTAAGGATAATAATTCATGCCACTGCTATTTTTTCAAAAATAGGGTGATTGTGGGTAGTGGTCAAGTTGTATCTAACTGTGCTGAGAGTCCAAGCATTCCTCCCGAACTCTCTGGGCAAAACGTGAAAAAGGCAAAGAATGGGGGGGGGGGAGGGGGGAGGCATGTTTCTACACATCATTCTCCCAATTCAGGTAGCTTAAAAGCACTTTCAAACTGAGTGAATTGTCATCGTTTCTTCCCCTTAGCACTCTTGGATTTTAGCTCATCCCAGTGGTATTTCCTCTACTCCACCAAATTTACAATTTTCCTGATGTTTTGGACTACATCTTCCAAAACTTCCAGCCATTGTGGCCAGTGGTAAGGAATCATGGGAGTTGTACAAAATACACAGACAGTCAAAAGTTTCCCTGCTGCTTGAATTATGCATGGAAGCAGGACTTAAAAGACAGATGCAGTTTTAGGATGGCATTCCCATTTCAGTGGAGGCATGTGCTCTAGTCCTCCTGGTAGCCTTTTAGTCATCATACTTTCAAAATAAGACCACTTCTTAACTCAGCAAATGGATGGTGCAGTTCACACTGGCATAATTCACTGGCAAAATTCTACCAAAATACCTGATTTTAACTGGTCTGTGTTTTGTGCTTGACTCTATCGTGAAGGATTACGATGTTGATTCTGTTTACCTTTAAAATAAGCTGCATCTTGGAATAGCAACACATTTTTTCTAAATCTCTTTTTGGTTTAATAGTTGATATAGACGTTGGTGTCTTCATTGATGTTGGTGTCAGGCAGATGTTAATTGCCATTTTCGGCATTCTCCTTGATTGGCAAATCCAGAACTGGAAAACTCAGAGGACAAGGCTGTGTACAGAATGGTACATGTTACAGAAACACTGAAAATGTACCATTTCAAGCTCAAGAGTCACGTATTTAAATGCTTTTTTCCCATAAAAACAGAACTGAAAACTAAGACAAGGACAAGAGGATTCTAGCTTCATCTTCTCGCTAATCTTCAGCTTTGAGAGTTTTATTTTCCACAGGAGAAACTTTAAAAGATGCCCCCTTCCCATCTAGATTGGTACCATCTCGGGGACTCCAGTTTGCAGTGAAAGCATGCGAAGATCACTTGCAAGATGTTAAGTGGTACTGCTGACAGCTTGGATCGTAAACCTAAATTCATTAACCTTAACGGTTAAGAACTGGTGGGCTCAAGTTGGAGGCTCTCTAAAAAGCTGGAAAAAAAAATCCCTGTGTATCTCATTGCAGTGAACCTGAGTTGCCTTGAAGAGAAATGCTGTGGTGGGGATTTGCACTTCAAACTGTTATTACAATAGCCCCAGTTTCCTCAGGCTCAACCTTTGATCCCTTTAAAGTCATTGATATCAAGATACCATGTTTTTTTTATGTAAGCACATGAGGTTCACTTGTTTGTTACTTGCAATAAAGTTGGCACTGCTTTAGCAGTGGGTTGTTTCTTGAACAAAGCCTGAATGATTGCATTTTTCATTGTATGCTTGTCTCTAACTTTTCTTTCTGTTGAAGTGGAGAGGCAAAGAGAGCGGATGTAAATTGAGAGGTGCTAACACTACCCTTTTAATGCACGCTGACCTAGGAGGCGATCCCCTTGAATTTAGCAAGGCCCTGGACTGAGCAAGGTAGATCTAAAAAGTAAAAACTAATTCCCCACAAATCACATTTCTGGGTAAATATGATGGCTGATTTGCTTTGGGCTGTCTATTTTTGGCTCTAAAAAATTCCAAATGGGTGGCCTGCATTCAAAGAATATATTTAAAGGAATCTTTGCAGAAAAATATTTCTGAACCATTATAAAATGTGGATTCGTTTATTCAAAGGGAAATATCTTATTGTTTCCACATAATGGCCTACGCAATCAGATAGGCTAGAACCAGGGAGGCTTCACATTTTGGGCTTCAATTCCCAGAAACCATGACCCTTGTCCAAGTTGCCTGGGACTTCTGGGAATTGTAGTCTAATTACATATACTCCCCTGAAGAAATACTACTAGACTGAATAACTTTCAATAAACTGCCTACTAATGTTCATGACTGCAGCAATTTTAGGTCAGACCACCTTAGTCCAGAGCCAGAATATTGTCGATTGCACCATACTGGTATGAGATAAAAAGATGGGGTCAAAGATGCCTGCAGGGGGTTAGGGTTAAAGAAGAGTGTGTTCCGAAGGCTTAGAAGATGCTAAGCAGTTTCTAGAATTCCCTTAAAACCTGCCTGCATGGTTTTCCACTTTGATTTTGCACATTTTTCTTAACCACAGTGAGGTCCAGCAAAGAAAATTACATGGAGATTAATGGCTTTTTGTGCCTATTTTAAGTGCTGTGCAGCTGGTAAACAAAATAATTGGGGCTGTGTTGATTTCCATATTTTACTCTCATCTGTACCCATTTGGCCTCAACCACTAAAAAATAACTGCAAACGTGATAAGAGTATTGGCACTGCAATTTTATTTTTTATTTTTTTATTTTTTGTCTTTGTTCAAAACCCACTATGGAGAGGCTAAAGCCACACAGATGAGACTAGGTTACATAGAATTTCTGTTTGTCAACAATGGTTCTGGTTTAGTGACGCAGTGAATTCCTAGAGAGTGATCCCATGAAATGTGACCTGTCGGTGCCCTCTTGTGGCTGGATTAAGCACCGTATCATAGTTTGGTGTGGACAAATATTTAAAGTACACCATGTACTGTTTATATTTTGTATTTTAAAAATTTGTTTTAAATGATCATTTGTTTTCAGCATTTATGCACCCCACTTTCTAACAAAGTTTCACTCTGGTTTACAACCAAACTAAACTGTAGACAGAAGCAAGCAGGAATTACCAAAAAAGGAGGGTTGCCTTTGCCTTCCTCTGAGGCTAAGAGAAAGTCTCAAGGTCATCCAATAGGTTTCCATGGCTGAGCGAAGATTTGAACCCTGGTTTGACAAACTGCTACACCAGATTAGCTCTGGTTTCTACCTGCATGTGCTTCACTTCAGTGCTCCCCAATGCTGGCCTGTTGGGTAGAATTCCTGGCGCCACCCAATCTTGATCCAAGGTCTTTGCCTGGTGTGTCTGCTTTGCAAAATGGCTTGTTCTTGGCTACATGGAACTGGATGATTTCTGCTGAAATATATGTCTAGTGTTGATGCTTTAATCATCGTCATCTGATTTTGCATTTTATTATGCCACAGCAAAATGGCATCATACATAATCCACAACCTTTTAACTTTCATAAAAAAAGATACAAAATAGAATCTACAACTATACCCTTGAAAATAAAAATAAATCTGTTAAGGGGGAGGCCTTGTGAAACTCACGATGCACCATTGCTTAAATATCAGAACTCTTTTTCAAGGCTAGTACAACGAATCCAGCTGTTCCTGGATCCAGACTTAACACATCAAGACCCTGCAACATTTCAGAGATGAAAACCAGGACGCCTGCTGCTGAGGCACGGCAGAGTGTGGACAAGGTGGCAAACATTATCAGCGAGGAAGAACACACAAGCTAGGAGAGGCTGCAGTAGCTGGCTTTTGTCTTTGCTGACTGGGGAGGGCAGGTTTCTGCCGCCTGCTGACATGAGTGCAAACTACTTTTGCAAGTTTGAACTTGGCAGCAATGGAAGAAACTGAGGACAGAGGGAGGGAGTCTGAGGAGGAGAGAGAAACTGGGACAATTTAAATGCATATAAAGCAGCAAGATGACAGGATTAATTGAGACTGTCCTGTCAAATTGGGGCAGTTGGATATGTGTGTCCACTAATAGGAACAGTAACTGTAAGCGTGTGGAAGGGAAAAAAAAAGAATCTGAATGTCACTGCATCTTCAGTTGGTTTGGCCTAGTCCAATGTGACACCATTTAGATATGTTGAATTGTGACTTAGACGTGGTTGGCCCACCGCTTTCTCTCGGTAGAAGACTGAAGGTTGTTTGCCTTATGCTCATAAATCTGTATCTGTCTGGAGTTCCTTAGAATTCCCCTTTTTGGTTTCCTGGGCTTCCAAGATTGCAAATGACTGTATTGCGTAGTAGGCAAATCAACACCGGTAGTCCCCTTAAGAATATCTTGAACTTTGAAATTTCAGGAAATATATATCAGAGGAGAACAAACGTGTGGCTTTATAATTAATTAGGTATTTATTTTGTTAACCACTTAGCTTGTGGCAATACACCTATAATGTGGACATGTCCAGTTCAGATACATTCTCCTTCCTAAACATAGTCTAGGCAACTATCTCCCTACAAGAATTTTATAATCAATATTAATGTGAGCAGCTCAGATTGGAATGGTTAGAAATTATCCAGCTGAACACAGACTCTTATCAGTATCAGTCAAGGGTATAGCTATGGAGGGCATTTCTTACCCCAAAAAGAATTCTGCCCCCCCCCCCCATGAAAAGTTCCTTCAGTTCCCAAAATTCTAGCACTGGAGAGAGAGAGATCAAAAATCATTCATATCTAGAATGTGTGCACATTCCCTTGGTCACTTTGCTTGCTTCGTTTTCTTTGGATGCTGAAACTTCGGGGCCTTTCCACACTACACTGTTAATAGTGCTATTTTTCCACTTTCAACATCCTGTGGAATTCCGGGGTTTACCGTTTACTGAGGCCAAAGAGCTCTCTGGCTGGGAATTCGAAAGGCCCCTCCCTAAACTGCAAACCCCAGGATTCCACAGGATGTTGAAAGTGGAATAATAGCACAATAACAGTGTAGTGTGGAAATGGCCCTCTGTTTTTAAATGGTTGGCTGAAGCTTTTAAGTTACTGCAGGACTAGAAATTTGAGGACTCAAGGAAAATTTCATGGTGTGTGTGGGTGTACAAAATTCTTATGGGAGGGATGTCCTCATTTTGCTCCACTCCCTCGGCAGCTATACCCGACTCTAACCATCATGGATAGTTGGGGCTGATGGGAGTTGTAGTCCCCAAAGATCTGGAGGATGCCACTTTGGGGGGAGGCCAACCAGGTGTTCTGAACACTGAATGGAAAAGCAGAAATGCCAGGCAACCGCTCAAATCCCTTTTCTGTCCCCTGGACAAGTCAATTGATCAGTGTGAGTTTCTGCTGTCCTTGGGTGCCTGGCTCCTCCCAGGGTTGGAGAGTCAGCAGATTTCATTGCCTCCAGAGAATGCTCTGGAGGCGCTTTGCTGTCAGTGCATATTTGCCTTTTGGAAGTAGCCACCCTGCCGTGTCAGCCCCACTTTCTGTCATTGGTCATTGTCAGTTAGTTACAGAGAGCTTTGAGCCAACTCAGCAACAGACGTCACCGCTGGAGGGGCTTGGAAGTGGGTTGGGGGGTCAGCTCAGCTCAGAGAGACCAGCGTGGAAAGAGGTGACTCCCGAGGTGTTCAGGTAGGACTCTACCACCTGTTGGAGATGTGATTGGGGCAGCAGCCAGAGAAAGGAGGAGGGGTAGGAGGTGGTGAGGAAGCTTCTGGGATACACGATGTACTTTGAATACATGTTATTCATAGCTATGAATTCACAGTGTCCACCGTTGGAGATACAATGTGCTATGAATACACAGGAGAGCCAGTGTAGTGTACTGCTTTGAGGGAGGGACTATGAGTCTGAGAGACCAGGGTTCACATCCCTGCTCAGGCATAGAAACCCATGTAGGCAAGTCACATTCTCTCAGCCTCAGATAAAGACCATGGCAAACTTCTCTGAAAACCTCGGGTTAGAGTCATGCAAAATCAGAAAGAGCTTGAAAGCACATAACGGTAAAAATAGATAGGGAAGGGTCAGGGGACATTTGGCTTTCCAGAAGTCTTTGAACTGCAGATCCTGCAAGTTTAAGCAATGGTGAGGAACACAAGAAGAGGCTTTACAGTGAGTCAGAATGTTGGTCTTCCCATCCCAGCGCTGCAAACTCTGACTAACAGCAAGGGTATCAGGCAGGATTACCACCCTTCCCCAGCTCTGCTTAGAGTTCCATGGTATTTCCTGGCAGTTTTCCATCCAAGTACAGTAAGCTTCTAAAATCAGATGACACTGTGTGTCTTCATGATAGTTTGGTGGTGGCAGTGTGAGGGGATGATGGGCATTGGAACACTTGGAGAGCCACACACCAAAGCATAATCTAGCCCAAATGAAGCATGTGGGACCAGATAGAGCTGAGCATTCTTCTGAAGAACAGGACTGACTCATGACTAGATCAAGCCCTTGCAGTTCAGAGCACCGGGGGGTGGTTACTTTCTTGGGATTCAAGGTGGCTTCATGACGGATGGGCTGAATTAATTAACTGGGGCGGTTAAATGGAGCCTCAAATTGCAGTGGCAGTAGACCTCCAATACCACATAATAGAGACATCTGTCTTGCCTTTCTTTGTGAATTTCCCAAAGATGTTTGGTTAGTCACCCTGGAAGAAAAAAAAAAGGAAGTATGTATTTTTCCTGGTGAACTAAGTCTCTTTGCAATTCATTACTAAGGCTCAGAATTTGGGGAAAAAGTTCCTTTTTTGATGACAGCTTCTGGAATCCCATGGTTAGAATAGCCAATGAACATGATGGGTAGGGATTCTGGAAGTTGTAGTCTGAAAAATGAACTTTTCCAAATTCTCGGTACCATTGGTTAATTAAGTAAAGGGCCCATTCTGTTCAGCATATTTCCTTTCAGGTTGGCCCTTATGATGTCTCAGGAGGCATAGGTCAAGAAAACTATCAGATTCTAATTTTCCTCCCTGACTTTCTGGTTCTACACAGAGTATTATTTAGTCGGTCTTGTCCGTCTCTCTGTCTGTATTGTACACACAGCAATGGGGCATGGAATGAATCAGCTTATCTCGTATGTATGGGAAGAGACTCAATGCCAAAGTGAATCAGCTCCAGGTCTTGGTTTGAGCTATCCATGGTGCTGAAGCATTCCCCCAGATCTGTCCAGCACCTTGGATAGTTCCCTCAAGGCACAAGTGGGCAAAATGAGGGCCGTAGGGCTGCTTTTTGCTTCCCAGGGGTTCCTGTAGTGTCATTTTTCAAAAGTATTTTGGAGGTGTTCCCAAATGCACCCAAAAGGACTGTGGAGGCATTTCTACCATGTTTTTTTCTCTCCAACTGGGACATTTTAGTCCTAGGAGAGGCCTTTTATTTGAATAAGAAAGTCAGTAGAAGTCACGTCCTGTTCACTTGCTGTTTTAAAAGGTATTTAAATATTTTGAGGAGGTGTGGGTGTGTATGATGGGGGTGGTCCTCCAAGCTTTTCTGATGGGGAGCTAGTGTGGTCCTTTACTCTCCCATAGTTACCCAGCCCTACTTTAAAGTTTGGACTAAAACCCAGAATAGATTTACTGTCACATTGACATCAGTGCCACCAATCTGGATGGCAGTAGGCCAGAAGAAAAGCAGCAAATTCTCAATTATTTAGTGCATAATTGTAAGCTTAACCTAATGGAGGAAGGCTAAGCCCTTTTACCCCAGGTTCTGAATATCTGAGGCCATTGTCACACCTCCTACCAATTTGTCTCACTCCTTGCCTCTAACTTTATTGAAATTTGAAATGACCGCTCTACCGACTCTCTTGCACTCACCTTCTCACTAACCACGAGGCCTCACTCTTGAATTTTCTTCCATTGCTTCCGCAGAATTAAAGCAGGGATGTACAGCTTCATGGGTGGAGGCCTGTTTTGTGCCTCTGTGGGGAATGTCCTCCTGGTGGTGTCCACAGCGACCGACTATTGGATGCAGTACCGACTCGCCGGCACCTTCGCTCACCAGGGGCTCTGGAGGTACTGCTTCCCCAACAAATGCTACATGCAGGTGGAGAGGATCGGTAAGAGGCGGCATTGAGGTGGGGTGCAAAGTGGAGCTGTGACCTGAGCTTGGGAAAGTTAATTGTTGGACTACAACTCCCAGAATCCAGTAGCTTGAGGACGGGGGGATGGGAGGGGGAGGTCCTCCCCAGACAGCAATGTTTTTGGGGAGTCCCGGCCCATAGCCATGCCCCTGCGCGCCCTGGCCATGCCCCCAGGCACCGCAACCACACCTCAATGCACAGCAGCCATGCCCCCACGGACGGTGGCCACGGCCCGTAAGCTGTAGCCCTGCTCCCCTCTCAGCCCCCCTTCACACATTCCAAGCTCCGCCACTGCCAGAATCTTTTTTGAAAACATTTTTTTGTTGAACAGAGAAAAATGCAAGAAAAGCAAACAACACTACATAAGAATACAGAAAACTACAAACACATAGCAATTTGAAGCAAAATTTAAAAAATATAACACAACCACAAACATCTAACAGAACTATGACAAATGAAAAAAAGCTTCAAATAACTAAAAAAGAAATTGATTCCCGCCCTTGTTGCAAACAGCTAGTCATAATTAAATAATTACACCTAATAGTCTCAAATCTATACCAAAAAATTATACTTGTTGCT